>JAIUSX010000028.1:14897500-17858932 GCA_026573805.1 Hesperophylax magnus
ACGAAACTGCGCTATATGAATGCCATGTTATTATTATAACTAAATACACTGTTTATACAAAGTGATGAAAAAACTTAGAATAACAATAACAGCAGGACAGGACAAAACAAGAACATTAAAACTAAAACACAATATAAAACAGGATTCAGTTTGTGCTCAGAAATAAGAATCTTCTGAGCAGACAATTAAAGAAGGTACAATATGGAGGCAACCGAAACCAAAAATATATTAATAATGTTTAATTATCTCCTAGAATTTGAAACAACTCTTCAAATCCTTGTGTTTTGTGTGTAAGAATATTTCATCAAAAGGAAACTTCATATAAACCCGTAGAACGGGTAACACATCCTTCCACTTGTCGTCCACTTGTCCATGCTCTGTTCGAAAATGAAAAAAAGAGAGTAAACTAAATACATTTCTACACATTAAACATCGCTAAATGGCTAAACACTGACTTAAAATTTAGTTTATGGAGTCGTATGACATAAGTAGGCTTATTTTCAGATAATAGTTGGGATGTGGTGAGAACTATTATTTTAAAGAAATAGCCGTTTAAGCAAAATAAATTTCCTCAAATGGGACCCTTGTACCTGAACTGTGTTATTATACATTATTAACACATAATATATAAATATTTATATATTTACATGTACATAATATATATTGTATGTTAATAATGCTCTGTTAAGATATTTTTTAATGATTATGAAATTTAATATATCTACAAAACAATTTAAATACGGCACTAAAAAAAACTGTGTAATTATGTTAAACAGTAATCACCAAAGTTGGAGAATTAGTGGCTGTTAAAATCCAGCTTGATCTCGGCTGCTATTGTCAATAAAACTCCGGTAATATGCGTCCACCAGTTAAAAAAGGTTTTAGCAAGCGTACAAAAGCATTGACGGAAAGGAGGTCCGGCCGGGCGCTTCCTACCGAGTGCAGGTTCGTAATGCACGGCTTAGTGTAAGTACCTCGTCTTCATTGTTTCAGTATTTGGATTAGGGAAATACTCTTCTTACGTGGGAGAGTAAGCGAGAGAGAGTACCGAGACTTTTTCTACTAAATTCAGTATCATATCCTTTCTCGCTTACTCACCTACATAAGAAGAGTGTTTCCCTAATATTCAAAGATTAGGGAAACATTCTTCTTATGTAAGCGAGTTACGAGATGCCTATACATATGCCCCGCCCTCGGTATGATACGCGAGACGCGCAAGACTAGCAAGACGCGTAAGACGTCCAATACTCGCAAGACGTGCAATACTCTCAAGACGTGCAATACTTGCAAGACTCGCAAGACGTGCAATACTCGCAAGACGCGCAATACTTAAGAACAAATACTAAGTACGAAAGTCTCTTTGAAATATCTGTTCCAAACATCTGTTCTAGTAAATACGCTTCACCTCTAGTTTCATGTTATTTATTGTTAGGTTGGCAGTGTCTACACCAAGGCTGCCCAACCTTTTTAGCAGTTGGGCGAAATTGACGATTTTGAATCACTGGCGGGCCACTGAATAATGGGGGGGGGGGGGGGTGGCTACAGGATTCCATTTCGATGCAAAAAATATTATGTCGAAAACCGGTGTATTTTTGTTTCAAAAGTAAGTTCAACAGGTTAGATTTTTTCGTCGCTGATTCTCGTTCTGAGTAGCCTAAATAGCGATAAATCGCCGTCGTTGGCAACACTGGTGACCGCGCGCAAGCTGCATTGTTTGTTTTACCGCGGGCCCGCGACACTTTTTCAAATTGGCCGATTGGCGGGTTTTTTGAAAATGTTTCACGCGGGCCACTTATAATTCGTTCGCGGGCCACATTGTGGCCCGCGGGCCTGGGGTTGGGCAGCCTTGGTCTACACCATAAATCAACTATCGTTTTTATTATTAAATTAAATACTCAGAGGCGTGAACGCAGTCTGACAGTCCGAAATCAGGACTTGGAAATGTACTTACACATACAAACTACCGAGCATCTTATTTTTCCCATGGTACGAGGCGGCATACCGGTACTAAGAGTTGTATATAGTTGTATGAGCCATACTGGGCAAGCACAGTATTCACAGTACACGCTCGGCGGTTCCTGTTCAATTGAGTGGACTCTTTGAGCTGTACGAGAATATTGGGCTGGTATCGCTCTTAATAAAATGAGTCATGACCTATCGCTAGAAAATGCATACGGTCATAGGAAAACAATCTGAAATAGATTGCGGTTATAAACAAACCAAGTCTAACCTTTTTCCAATTACTTTTACACTTATATTTCTCAATTAATTTCATAATAACTCCTAGACACCCCAACCATCGTATTGATCAAACATTAAATAACTCCTTGACACTCCAACCGTCGTATTGATCAAACATTAAATAACTCCTTGACACTCCAACCATCGTATTGATCAAACATTAAATAACTCCTTGACACTCCAACCATTGTATTGATCAAACATTAAATAACTCCTTGACACTCCAACCATTGTATTGATCAAACATTAAATAACTCCTTGACACTCCAACCATTGTATTGATCAAACATTAAATAACTCCTTGACACTCCAACCATTGTATTGATCAAACATTAAATAACTCCTTGACACTCCAACCATTGTATTGATCAAACATTAAATAACTCCTTGACACTCCAACCATTGTATTGATCAAACATTAAATAACTCCTTGACACTCCAACCATCGTATTGATCAAACATTAAATAACTCCTTGACACTCCAACCAATGTATTGATCAAACATTAAATAACTCCTTGACACTCCAACCATCGTATTGATCAAACATTAAATAACTCCTTGACACTCCAACCATTGTATTGATCAAACATTAAATAACTCCTTGACACTCCAACCATCGTATTGATCAAACATTAAATAACTCCTTGACACTCCAACCGTCGTATTGATCAAACAAAATAACTCCTTGACACTCCAACCATCGTATTGATCAAACATTAAATAACTCCTTGACACTCCAACCATTGTATTGATCAAACATTAAATAACTCCTTGACACTCCAACCATTGTATTGATCAAACATTAAATAACTCCTTGACACTCCAACCATCGTATTGATCAAACATTAAATAACTCCTTGACACTCCAACCATTGTATTGATCAAACATTAAATAACTCCTTGACACTCCAACCATCGTATTGATCAAACATTAAATAACTCCTTGACACTCCAACCATTGTATTGGTCAAACATTAAAAAAAATGCCTTTAAATCTTGAAATAAATATCTTTTAAACGGAATCATTTTGCTGTCATATCATGCAGATATCCAACTACACTAGCGCCATTTGTGTTGAGTTTTCCAGATGACTTTCCATTGCCTCCGGACTCCTTTAACATAACCTAACACAGTGTTCCTCTTTTTTAATTGCCCCATTGGCTGATCCTATATTCCGGGCATCTAATCATATGTTTTGTGATGTTTCAGAAATCCCATATTAAATCAATGGATATATTAAAGTGCCTGGTCAAAGGTCAATACGGGAGATTGGGGCCTATGAGAGAGTGCGGGAATTCCAAGGATGCAGAAGGACATAATGCGGTGTATTACGCAATCCGCTCTGGCAATGTGGAACTCCTGGATACGGTCCTCACACTCCTCAGTAGCTCGGCATGCCCAGAATTATTGGATCAACTTCTCTCCGTATCCCTAGACGAATTACTGCTCAAAAATGTTCGTATAGAGGATGATATGAAATTGTTTGTCCAATCTAAGCTGATGAAGTTGCGTTTCTACTCTAAAGACGATGAACTCCCTACTACTCCAGATAAAGGTCTCATAGAACAGAGGCTTCAATTAATTATGCAAAATATCTCAACTCTAACGACAGAATACTCCAACAAGAAAGTAGACAGTCGGTTTATATACATTGCCAAGTTCATAGCAAAGAATATGCATATTTCTAAACAAATATTGAAGTCTACATACTCTGCGGTGCCTTGGGAGGAAATTGAGTTTTGTTTGGTGTGTTTTATATCCGCTCAAACCGAGCTCAAACATATGAACTTGTTTTATCTATCTGTACTAAGAAAGGGTCCACTGCTAAAGACATTGGCTGACTTTTCTCAGACCCTGCATGATTTGGAGGGATTCATACAAAGTTCCGATGTCTCCAAGCTTCGTTCCAGAGTCCGTTCGAGCCGTGAAAAGGTTGTTGCAGATATCATCAGCAAATACCCCCAATTCCAAGATTTATACACTGATTACAAGATCGTACGAGATATCTATTCTCTGGATATCATGAAGAGCTACATTGATTCGACCTTGCCGGTGGACCCTGCAACAAGAGAAGGGCAACTGACCATCAAGAGGACCCTGCAGGTGCTGGGAGAATACCTGAAGGACACCCTAGACAGTCCCAATCTGTCCACAGCTGTAAGTGACCTTTTGTTGTCAATAGCACCAAAGGCAACCAGAGAAATTCTTAAAGACTTACGCAATTCTATATCACATGTCCATTTTATCCAAGACAACGACCAAAAGATAGAAGGTTCAAAATTATACCCAAATATTCTAAACGATATAAAAAAGATTGCCACAGTAATAAGTGACATTGTTAATACGAATAAAATTAATATTTTAAAACAATTATTTTCGGATGAATTCAATGATATTGAATGCTTGGAAAAAGGTCTGCGTAATTTGAGTCACATTCCAAAGTTTCTAATCTCTAAAAATAATCAAGATCTTACCACGAAGGAGCACCAGAATATTGGAGACATCATTGAAGAAATCAGTCGACTCGTAACGGACAAAACTCCTTTTGAAGAGAAAACATTGTCTGACATAAAGGAGTTGAACAAAGCCAAAATAAAAAACAAGATTTTAAGAGAAGACTTTTTAAAAATCGTTTATGATCTTTGTTTACTAAACAATCTTTTCCAACGTACAACATGTAGCAGGACGAAAACCAAATACTATAATTACTGGAGAAATCATTGCTTTCCTGTAAACATCACAATCTACCCAGAAGAAGATTATTTGGAAGTATTACAGAAAATGCAAACATTACAATACAGTTTTTATGAAAGTGTTTCATTGAGAATCCTCCCTGAAATTTCAACCGAAATAAATTATTTACTGTTGAAAATCCGTGTTTTATTTGGTAATGAAAAAAACACTATCAACTGGATTGATGAATACAGAACGCAGTTGTCATCACACCATTATAAAGACATCAAGGTCAACACTAAAAATATTTCACCCAATGAAGTCTTGGATGAACACATAACCCTACACCTATGTGAACTTGGAGAGACTATAGGAACCGGCAGATCACACCATGCATCTCAAAATCTAATTCCATCAGTCCGAAAGATTAATCTTAACAAACTGAGGGTCGAAGCGCTCGTGCTGGATACCATGTCTCTGTTGGAAGAGAGAACCGAGTGTCTCTCTGATAATTGGCTTTATCTCGACGATAATATGCCTCTGTTGACCGGGAGAGTCTTAAGAAACTACCTGGCTCACGGCAACCCGTTGGTTGACAATATTCTATCCAGTGACTCTTTCGCTGCTGTGGTCTTGAACACAATGATACTAACAGAACCTGATACAGAAAAAATACTCATTTTAAACAATGGCAAAATGGGCAAGATATTAATGTCCAATATTAAGCAACTGGAACAGAAACATGACCGGAACTTGGAGATTATAAACAAACAGGAAGAGATGTGTAAAGCTTTGGTAGAAGGAAACTTCGAGGGTTTGCAAACATGTCTCCGAGAAGGGGCAGACTTACATTCCAGAAGTATATTTGATTGTTCTACTATGTTACACATCGCTGCCAAGGGTACTAGTGTTGAAATGGTTCAAATGTTAATTGAAAACAACGTAAGCCCAGATTTGAAGGATATGAATGGGCAAACCCCTTTGCACATAGCAGCAGCTTTTGGAAGGAATGCCATTGTGCAATATCTTGTGGAAGAGATGAGTGTTTTAATTGACCAAGTCGATACCACCGGGAAGACACCTCTGCATGTTGCAGCTCTAAATGGTCACACGGAAACTGTTGTAACATTATTGTCTCTCGGAGCAAATCCCAGCATTAGAGATGGTCAATGGTTTACTTCTTTATTTTATGCAGTAACAAACAATTTTACGGAATCAGTCAAAGTTCTATTAGATGTTGATACCGCAGCGACTGTTGATGATGGTATTGATCTAACTCCTCTGCACGTCGCTGCTGAGCATGGGCACGCAGATCTGGTGCAGTATCTACTGGAGAACAATGCTGATGCCAATGCCAAGAGTCGTCAAGGCACGTGCCCGTTGCACTTGGCAGCAGCTAATGGTCATCGGGAAATTGTTATAAATTTGATTAAACATGGAGCGTACGTGAACTTTCAAGAAACCAATGGATTTACTCCTTTACACTTGGCGGTACTTAGTAACCACGAGGATTTAGTGAACATCCTTTTGAAGGAAGGAGCCTTTGTTAAAATAGTCTGCAAGAAAACTCGCAACACTCCCTTGCATACGGCCGTCATTAATGGCCACATAAAAGTAGTTAAGATTATTTTGGAAAACCACCCCAATGTTAACGCTCTGAATAATGATGGGTTGTCTCCCCTACTATTAGCAGCGGCGAGCAGAAACTGCGATATAGTAGAACTACTCTTAGAAGCTGGGGCTCAATTGGACTATAAAAATGTAGATGGTTTTTCTGCATTACACATCAGTGCTGCCTTGGGTCATAACGATATTGTTACATCATTGCTTGAACGCGGATTTGTTGTTGATGCAAGAACTGCAAAGCAACTGACACCATTGCACCTGGCTGCAGAACAGGGTCACTGGGAAACTGTAGACGTCCTGTTGGCTGCAGGAGCTAATGTCTCCTCTGTTACTGATGATGGTTCAACTCCTCTACACCTGAGTGCTGGTGGAGGGCATGCGGCAGTTTCACAGTCTTTAATAATAAACGGCTCTGATGTAAATACCAAGAACAAAATGAACTTTGCACCTCTACACTTGGCTGCCAAAAAAACTTGCAAGAAAACTGTTCAACTCTTACTGACGAAGGGAGCTAATGTTGAGGAGGTTTGTGTGGGAAGCAACACAGCTTTGCACATAGCATCTTTTCTTGGACATAACATCATTGTTAAAGCACTGATTGATGGACGAGCAGATGTCCATGCTGTAAATGAGAGCGGAGATTCCGCCTTGCATCTAGCAGTGGCAGGAAACCACAAAGCAATAGTTAATCTATTATTAGATAATGGCGCAGAGATAAATGCAGTGAATAACAAGCACAGTTCTGCATTATGTTCCGTAGCCCACAATAACAACAAAGAAATATTAGATATATTGCTAGCCAAGGGAGCTGATGTTAACGCAGGAGGAAGTAAAGCACTGAAAGAAGCTATTTCCGCAGGACATAGATCTGTAGTGGAAGCCTTACTTAAGCACAAAGATCTGAACATTCATGTTGATGTTGAAGCACCAACTTTCTTGCAGTTAGCGGCCGTCTCAGGCTATTGGCACATAGGCCGAGCTCTGATAAACAAAGGGGTCAAGATTGACGCAGTTGGTCTTTTTACAGCCTTAATACTAGCTGTGAAAGGCAATCACAAAGAGTTTGTGGATGTCTTGTTGGAAAACGGAGCTGATGCTAATCTAACACCTGATGGATTGTGTTCACCGCTGCATTTAGCAGCTAAGCTGGACCATCCCGTTGTCATGCAATCTTTACTTCGTTCAGGAGCCAAACACGACGTACTAT
This sequence comes from Hesperophylax magnus, assembly GCA_026573805.1. Taxonomy (NCBI): domain Eukaryota; kingdom Metazoa; phylum Arthropoda; class Insecta; order Trichoptera; family Limnephilidae; genus Hesperophylax; species Hesperophylax magnus. Next base: position 14,905,249 of record JAIUSX010000028.1, read on the forward strand.
ATAAAAACTACACACCAATAGAGCTGGCAATTCATTTTAACCGGTTGAGTAATTTAGATTACTTCTTTAAACATTGCAATGTCAAAATAAATGCTAGACGTAGTGATGACTGGTCGCTTTTAGATTTGGCAGCCAAAGAGGGGAATCTCGAAGTGGTGAAATACTTGTTGGACCGAGGAGCAGATCTAAATGCTAAAGGTTCAACTGATTCAAAAGCGATCCACATCGCGGCTTATGAAGGGCATGTGGAACTTGTAAAGTGTTTCCTCGAACGTGGGATGAGCATCGGCGATCTCGGACATGGTGGCGCCACACTTTTACACTTGGCTTCATTAGGTGGACACCTATCCCTGGCTCAATACCTGATAGAAAAACACACTGATGTGAATGCAGTCGACATGGCGGGCAACCGACCTATTCACTATGCTGCAGGGAAGGGGCGCAAGGATCTTATCATTGCTTTACTCAGAAACGGTGCAATGTATAACGCTATGAACGATAAACATAACACACCATTAGAAATGACTAGCGATGCTGGCGTCAGAGAACTGTTAGAGTCTGTAGGACAACTCTTTAAAGCTGTAAATAAAAAAGCTGTTTCAAAGGCAGAAAAGTTAATTAAAAAAATTGGAAAATCCATAGAAGCAAAGAGTGCAGATAATACGTCTCTTCTGCATTTGGCCGCTAGGAAAGGCTTTCAGGAGATATGCGATATTCTACTGAAGAATGGAGCTAACCCTAATGCTGTTGGAAAAGGCGGGAAAACTCCTCTCCATTTTGCATCTGAATTCTCTTATCCAAGAATCATTGTATCTTTGTTACAAAATGGTGCAGTATACGATATTGAGTCTACGAATGGAAAAACACCTTTCCACATAGCAACACAGAAAAATACTATTTGGTTACTGACACTTGTGCAGTACTTGTTCGAAAAAGCTGAAAAATGTGACACAAATTTGATCGCAGACATTACCAAAATTGGAGATATCGGGTTCATTAAAGCCGTGCTCAGATCTCGGAATACACAAGGAAGTACTCTTGTGGAGGTTGCCATTAAAAATAACTTTCCCGAAGTACACAAGTTATATGACATTTTGCAAGATCAGTTTTCTCTCAATCTGAAAAAGGTGAAAGATTTAGTGGAACTCGAAAATTTCACAGAAGCTTTGTTTATTTTGAAGGAACTGTATAATGAAAGAATACATTTGTTAGGAAGAGATGACCCTGGCACCCTTCTTATTATAGAAGAAAAAGCTATAATATTCTTCAATCAATTAAAAGTTTTCGACGCTTTGTCAATTTTTGAAGAATCTTTTAGCAAAAGAAAAATTACCCTGGGGCCAAATCACCCACATTCGCTTTGGACGAGAACTCAGATTGGTGCAGCGCTAATGTGGCTAGAACGGAGCCAGGAGGCATGCGAAGTGTTTCAGGAAGTTATTGCCAAACAAAAGGAAGTTCTGAGCGAGGACCACATATATCGATTGCAAACCGAAACACGAGCGGCACAATGTCTCGAAAAATTAAAAAAATTTGACATAGCTTTAAAAATGAATTATGAAGTTCTTGAGAAGTCAAAAAAATCCGGGTTGATTGTTTCTAATTCTGATTTAACTTTGATTGTGCGTACTAACATTGCCCATGTGTTCATGCAACAAGGGAAGCTTGAGGAAGCTGCAAGCATTATCAAGCAGGTTTACGAGGAGAGTAAAAGCTTTTACAGTTTGAATGATAGTAGAAGTTTGCGTCTTCAGGGTGACTTGGCACATGTTCTTAGGGGACAAGGTAAAGATATGGAGGCCCTTAAGGTCTACCAGGAAGTCTATGCTATTCAGAAAAATGTCTTAGGCCCCTACCATGTTGATACTCTTGTCACATGCACTAATATTGTGGATGTGTATCTCTCTGAAAGCCGAATATTAGAAGCGCACGAATTTTACAGAGAAGGACTAGAACATCGGGATCCCCAAAACAGTCTCCCAAATATTTTAGCGTTTGATGCAATCTTTAAACAGTATAGAGAATCTATAACAAATGGAATTTTTTCAGAAATTGATATTTACAGCCTTCAAAATAGTTGTGAAATGGATATAATTGAGGCCGCTAGCGAAGGTGACGCTACCTTGGTGGAGAATTTGATTTGCCATGGTTCGGACGTGAATACGGCAGACGCAGATGGAAGAACACCGTTGCATTTCGCTGCAAGTAGAGGACACGCAGATATTGTTAAGTTACTGTTGAAGAGTGGAGCTGATGCTACCGCCGCTTCCGTCAAAGGGAACACGGCATTGCACACTGCCGCCCTCCGAGGTTGTGTGGAGAGCGTTGGAGCCTTATTGCGGACTGTGAAGACGATTAAAGCTAGAGCTTACGATGATTTCATCAACGCTAAAACTGTTGTGAGCGGTTCCTCTGCTTTGCACGTCGCTGCCAAGAAGGGGTTCCTTGACGTTGTGAAATATTTGCTAGAGCACGGCGCCATTTACAACAGCCCGGATAGGAGCAACGGGCACACGGCTCTCCAATGTTCAGGCAGTCATGCCGTCACTTCTGTACTGGAGTTAGCCCAAGAGATGTTTGATTGTGCCAAGAGTGGAGAGATACCGCAGCTGTCAGCGGAGAAACAGGAATACTTAACGTCCGTCCTGTCCTCGAGAGATATGCAACTCAGGACACCTATTCAAGTGGCTCGATTCTACCGTTCTCTTGACCACATTGTGATCGCCTTCCTCGAGGGCGCACTACATAGGTACTAACAACATTAAATTGATTTACTAAATAACTTAGGTTTGTTAATATCTGCAAAAGTAAGCCAAATGAATGCACATTTCAAATATAGAATTGGATTCTAAAAGATCTTGTAGTATGCTAAGCTATTTGCTTACGCATCTGCTACTCGTTCGGCAGAAATTGTCCAAGCATGATTTGAATGTTAAATTTGTTCTGGAGATGGAAAAATATCCATGTTTATATATAACTATAATAAAGATAAAGTCACTTGACATTGTATTAACCAACATGTGTTTTCTCTCTAATGTTTTAAAAAAATATTATATAATAAAGAAATTCAGAAATATTAATGGGTTTGATTATATTTTCCATAAAGCAAAATAACTGATCTTCACAATCTCTATTGTCTCTCAATAGTATAAAACAAAGTTGCTATCCTCGTCTGTCTGTGTGTGCGCATAGTTCTTCTAAACTATGCAACAGATTTAGATAGGGTTTTAACTATCATTTAGAGAATTTCTTCCGGAAGGTTTATATATATATATAATAAGTTTATAATACATTCTTCATGCATACTTTGTGAACGAAGAATGAGTTAATGATGAATGTAAGTCTAAAGTAATGGTGTTTGAAAGAGAGAGTACGAAAACAGTGTGCAATATAGTTGCGAATGAGGAATACTTGGAGCAGGTGGATGCTTTTGTGTATTTAGGAAGCATGTTTACGAGAGATGGGAAGGCTGACAGAGATATTGAATGAAGGGTAAATGCAGGGAACTCCATTAATGGAGGACTGAACGCAGCTGGCGCTAACAAAAAATTGTCCAAAGAAGCGAAATTAGCAGTCCACAATGGAGTGCTGGTACCTACCCTGATGTATGGAAGTGAGGCATGGAACTGGCAAAGAAAGGATGAAAGTAGATTGAATGCTGTTGAAATGAGATCCCTGAGACGTATGTGTGGTAAAACCATGTATGATCGTGTGAGGTATGTGGAGATCCGCAAAGAGTGCAAGGCTGATGTAAGTGTAATGAGTAAGATTAAGGAAGGGATGTTTAGATGGTTTGGGCATGTAGAGCGAATGAGCGAAGAAAGGAGTGTAAGGAGAATATATGATGCAAGTGCGACTGGTAGCAGAAGTCGGGGACGCCCGAGGAAGACATGGCACGATCAAGTGAATCAGATACTCGAGTCGGGCCATGTCATGAGTCAGAATAATAGAAGAGTGTGTATGAATGTGAATGAGGCAAGGAGTGTGTGCCAAGACAGAGTTGTTTGGCGGTCTGTCCTCTCTGCCTACCCCTGCGGAGAAACGGCGTGATGGTTAGTTAGTTATATAATACAAGCATATTATGTTTATGGAAAGTAGAGAACAACGCCGGGAACACGTCAGCTAGTCCTAACTAATATTATAAATGTGTTTGTTTGTCCATCTTTTACGTCGTAACGGAGCGATCAACATGAATTTTTGCACAGGGATAGATAGAAGACTGGGAAGTGATATAGATTACTTTTAATACTGTTAAAACATTTCATTCCCGTGGGAAAATTCTATTGTTACCGTGGGATTAAGTGGCAACAAATAAAAGTAAGGATGGGTTTATTATCTAGAAATAAAAAATATTTAAGAATACTAAAAATGTATTACCGCAAAAAAGACATAATAAAAAAGAAATTAATTAGCATCCTACTATATAATCTGTCTGGAAAAGGGCTTGCATAGGTAAAATGAAGGTGTGATACCAGTTCGTTCTTGATGCGAAGTAGTAGATTCCGGTTCTTCACAGCAACTCCCAGTTTATAATTTATCCAAAAAATAATCTTGTATTCCAATGCAAAACAGCCTCACGCTGCTGGTCTCCAAAAGGGTCCCTCTTAATCAATGAGGATCGGCAGATGCCATCAATCCAATGGTCGATGCTCCATACGCAAAGCCGATGCTCACTCAGGAGTGGCGAATGTGTTCGTCAAACCTTAGCCAAGAGGAAATGCCCGCTGCTCTGGGCTGGTGATCAAAGAATGGCGACTGCTTCCAATGCAAATCACAGATCCTTGCTCCCCCAGGTTTGGCAACTCTCCAAGACAGAATTCCAGGGCTGTCAATTTGACCAATAGCAAAATGACAATGTGTAGGTACTTAAAGGTCCCACACACCAAGACCATAGATGCGATGTAAGTAAAGTGATGCACACACACCTTGTGCAATACAAATCTTATATGTAACACTATGTAAGGTAATTTCTCCCTAATATCACGGGTAAAGATAGTATTATTTATCTGGAGATTTCTGTAACGAAAGCCTTGGTATGATCACTATTTCGCCCTTAACGATATTAGTCAAGTGTAAGAATTTGAGAACCAATAAGGGATCAGGTCCTGATGGTATCCCGCCAATATTTTTGAAAATGTGCAGAGATGTTCTTGCCAGACCACTTAGCCTTCTTTATAACAAATCATTACAAGAAGGTGTTTTTCCAGTCAAATGGAAAACGGCTTTCTTAACACCTATATTTAAGAAAGGTTGTAAGAGCGATATAAAAAAATTATAGACCTATCTCTAAACTTGACTGCATAGGAAAGTTGTTTGAGTCAATAATATATGACTGTCTATTAGCTCATGTAAGTAAATATATTATCATTGAGCAACACGGGTTTTTCCCTCGGCGTTCCACAACAACTAACCTTCTCGAATACTCCCAGTACATCCGCGATAGCATCGAAAAACGTTTACAAGTAGATGCCATCTACACGGATTTTTGCAAAGCATTTGACCAGTTAAATCAATCATTACTCTATTATTATATTTTGTGGGCTGCCCCATCAGCGAGTGAAAAAACCCCGCCACTGCTGTTGTGCCGGTTCGTGACCGGAGGGGACCCAGCAGCAGCGTTTGGGGCGCATTGGATGCCCTCTCCAGCCGGACTCTCCCGGCCTATCGCCTAGCACCGCAGTGGGTGGGCTGGAACCAAACGCTCATCACTCCTAGACAGCCTGAACCCCAGATTCCTACCCACCCCTCATACCTTTCCTTTCCAGACCTTTCCTTTCACCTCCTACACCTACAAAAAAAAAAAATTAATTAAATTCATGAACATACAAAACAACAATCTTAACATCATTACAGCGGCGAGTAGCAGGCGTCCCCGGTGCGGGCCAAAACTGTTGGTAAATTTTGCCAACATTCGCGGCCTGCACACAAATTTAAATTCCGTCCATCACCATCTTTTGTCCCAACGTCCCAACCTTCTTTTCCTATCCGAAACTCAGATAGCCGAGCCGCCAGACTCCTCCTATCTGGACTGCCCGGGCTTTACCCTCGCAAGCAAATTCCGGCTGAAAGGAGGAGTCTGCCTCTATAGTCGAGCTGACGTCAACTGTGTGCGACTATTGAGTCTGGAAAACTCCAGATTCGACGTAATGTGGGTGCGCGTCAATCTTGCCAGTACGGCAAGATTCTACGCATGTCTATACCGCTCACCGAACCATAGCGAATCAGACACTTCCGAGCTCTTCAAACATTTGAGCGATACTATTGATGATCTCTTGCCCCGCTACCCTTCGGCCGAGTTTGTTGTTCTGGGGGACTTCAACGTTCATAACGAACCATGGTTGAAGTTCTCAGGCCCAACGGACTCGGCTGGCCGACAGGCGGAATCCTTTGCCATTTGCTACGGATTAGAGCAATTGGTTCAGGAGCCTACAAGGGTTCCTGATGTCCAGACTCACCGCTCCAATCTGTTAGACCTATTCTTAACTACTGTGCCACACGGTTATAAGATTGACGTCACAGCGCCTCTGGGATCATCTGACCACTGCCTAGTGACGACATCAATCCCCGTTAGCCTCAGACCAACCAATGAGAGGCTGAGGAGAAAAGTGTGGCACTATAGGTCAGCAGATTGGTTCGGTATGCGGGCCCATTTCAATGCTTTTCCGTGGTCAGCTGTTTGTTTTCGGACTTCGGACCCTTCAAGATGTGCCCAGGAGATTGGTGAAGTCATCAAATCGGCGATGGATGGCTTCATACAATCGACTACTAAAGAAACTGGTGTGGGCTCAAAGCCGTGGTTCAGTCGACAATGCTCCGAAGCAGTTCGACGAAAAAACGCGGCTTACCGAGCCTACAACACATCTCGAACGCCCGAAAGCAGATCAGCATACAACAAATCGGCAAAGGAATGCAAGAGAATCATCAATAGATCAAAATTCGAACACGACCTGCAGATCAGCAAAAAGCTGGCTGCCTGCCCGCATGGCAGCAGAGCATTCTGGTCGCTTGCGGGCTCAATAGGTCGAAATTTTTGCAAACCCAGTTTGCCACCTCTTACCAGACCTGACGGCTCACTAGCAAACACCGCCACCGAAAAGGCAAACCTTTTAGGGAAAATGTTTGCGGAAAACTCGACCCTCGACGACGGGGGTGCTGTTCCGCCGTCGGTTCCTCACTGCGGCTTCTATATGAAAAAGCTGAGGATCCGGCATCGGGATGTACTCCACGTCATACGGGGGCTCGATGTTAACAAAGCTAGTGGACCTGATGGAATACCTGCCTTGGTATTGCAGAGGTGTGCTGCGGAAATAGTTCCAGTTTTGACAAAGCTCTTCAAAATGTCCCTGAAGTGTGGCACTGTGCCCTCTGGTTGGAAAAAAGCGGTAATTCACCCTATTCCCAAGAAAGGTGACCGCTCCAACCCGGCCAACTACCGCCCCATAGCGATCACATCAGTTCTGTCCAAAGTGATGGAACGTGTGATCAACGACAAACTGCTCACATACCTCGAGAAGAACAAAATTATCAACGACCGTCAATACGGATTCCGGCGGAACCGCTCGTGCGGTGATCTTCTCGCGTATGTGACGCATGTTTGGGGGCGGTGCCTGGAACGTCACGGTGAGACCCAAACGGTCGCACTAGACATATCCAAGGCCTTTGACCGGGTCTGGCACCGAGGACTTGTCAACAAATTGCATTCTTACGGACTTCCCGCATCCCTGTGTACGTGGATTGCTGACTTTTTAAGGGATAGGTCGATTCAGGCGGTTGCTGACGGTTTCACCTCTTCCTCGCACTCCATAAATGCTGGCGTCCCACAGGGATCGGTTCTGTCTCCGACTTTGTTTTTGTTGCACATCAATGACCTTTTGACATGTGCACCGATTCATTGTTACGCGGATGACAGTACAGTTCATGATAGCTTTTTGTTTGACAAGCCCCCAAAGGGCACACAAACTCCAACGGCTCGGAGGGCTTTGAAGCAGAGAATGGACGGTTATCTCGAGAGTATTTCCTCCTGGGGTAAAAATAATCTCGTCGAATTTAATGTTTCAAAGACCCAATCCTGTCTGATTACGTCTAAAAGGGATCCAAATGATAATCTAGTCTCCTTCAACGGAAGCAATCTTCCGAACAGGCCTTCCATTGATATGCTTGGTGTAACTATAAGTGACCAGCTCAGGTACGGGGGCTCCATCGAAGCCAGAGTAAAGTTGGCCTCTCAGAAGCTGGGCGTACTGTACAGGGCCCGCAGATACTTTAATAGTACACAACTGCTCACCCTGTACAAATCGCAAGTGCGCCCTACTGTCGAATTTGGCAGCCATCTCTGGTCTGGAGCCCCAAAATACCTGAAAAAAACCCTTGACTCTGTGCAGAAACGGGCGGTCCGTTTGATAGATTCCCCAATCTTAACAAACGGACTGCAATCTTTAGAGCACAGACGTCGGGTAGGTATGCTGTCCTTGTTCTATCGGTATTACAATGGAAGATGCTCTGAGGAACTAGCGTCATTGATCCCTTCGGCGCCGGTGCGTAGTCGGGATACACGCCAAACACGCGCCCAACATTTGTACACAGTTGACACTTGTCACATGAGAACGGGTCGCTTCTACGATTCGTTCTTAAGTTCAACAGCTCGGCTGTGGAACGAACTGCCGGCCTCTGTGTTTCCTCCCTCCTACAACATGGGACTCTTCAAGACCCATGTTCACTCCTTCCTCTCCACAAAAAGACCCTCCACACAGCATCCCCAAAGATGACATAGGCCCTGAGGGAAATTATTTTCTTCAGGGCCTCCTGTGTGGAGTAAATATAAAAAAAAAAAAAAAAAATTACTCATCAAGAAGCTGGAAAAGTTTGGCATAAATGGAAATACTTTGAAATGGTTCGAAAGTTACATTACAGAAAGAAAACTGAAAGTGGTTGTAGGAGGGTACTCCGCGGATCTTTTTACTGCAACGTCGGGAATTCCACAGGGCTCGCATCTTGGACCTTTGCTATTTTTAATCTTTATAAACGACATAATTTTAAGAATAAAAACATCAAAATATCTCCTGTTTGCCGATGACCTTAAGTTGTACAAAAAAATTACTTCAAGATTGCACCGATTTGCAAAAAGACTTATCATCACTTCATGAATGGTGTACACTAAATGATTTATATTTTAATGAAAACAAATGTGCCGTAATTTCATTCACAAAGAACATTAATAAATTCTCAAACACATATCACATTAACAATATCCCTTTACTAAACACAACTTCAATCAAAGACTTAGGCGTGACATTTGACTCGTCACTTAGCTTCAATAAACATGTAGATACAATTTCAAAAAGTGCATCACAAGTATTAGGATTAACGCTAAGAATTACAAATTGTTTTAAAAGTACAGAATTAACTTTGACATTATATAAATCAATTGTGCGAAGTATTCTCGAATATGCATCAACAATTTGGTCTCCCAATTATGAGATTCATAATTATAGGATTGAATCCATACAAAGGAAACTAACCCGTGTAATTGCTTATCGTGAAGGTTTATCTGATCAGTTTGGAACTTATAATGACCGAATTTTGCACTACAAACTACACTCACTGACGGTCAGACGTAAACTTTCTGACGTACTGCTCCTACACAAAATTATACATGCATCAGTTGATACACCAAACATTTTATCCCAAATTAACATCAATATTCCATCAAGAAAATCAACAAGGAGGATGAACGACATTTTCTATATTAAAGCCTACCACACAAATACAGGATATTTTTCCCCTGTACCGCGAACATTAAGAAATTATAACATTATACATGGCTCTAATAATGTAATAGACATTTTTAATGACCAATTTAAACACTTCAAAAAAAATGTATTACCTTTAATCATATTAAGCTGATATTGTGATGAAACCCTTTATTTAATGAGAAGCAACATTGTACCTACCTAATCATTGTCTCACCAGTACAGGTGTGACAATAACAAATCGTTTATGAACATATTTGTATTTACCTTTTACCCATTCTTATTTGTTATTTACTTCTGCATATTTAGCTTATTCATTTTGTTACTATTTTTGTTGTTATTATGTATTTAAACATCCATGTATGTAAATTTAAAGTTGTTATTATGTATTTAAACATCCATGTATGTAAATTCTTGGGCACCATGCCTGTTTTATGTACTTAAATAAATAAAAAATAAAAAAAATAAATAAAAAAATAAATAAAAAATAAAATAAAAAAAATTATGTTACATTTCCTACTAAAGATGAACTAAACCTATCAATTTGACTGTCCTGAAACGGGAAACCTTCCCAGTTGGACAGTCAAAGCTTCATTATTCTGTAATTGTATATTTTAATATCTAATAAATAAATAAAATACAAATAATTCACAATTATTATACTTGGCATTCAAAGGGTTAACCCTTCAGAACTTAAATAAACATTACTATTCCTAAATAATAAAATTTTAATATCAAACGTGAAAAATGTTGGTAAAAACGCTAACCACATTTTTACATAACTTTTTACTCAAATCATAAAAAAATTAGGAGAACTCGATAATTCGAAAACACATTAATTTTGTTTGGGGAATTTGTGAGAAAACTGTAAACTCCAAAATAACACTTTGACGCACAGCACAAACATCCTTACCAACAAGGATTGCCCGAAAAATTAAAAGAAACAGATCGATAACTTAATTAGGTGACATAATTGAATCTTCGTCGGTTCTCCAGCCGGCGAGAATTCCAAAAGTGAAAATTTTTTCCTGCCGGAAACGGAGCTCTGCCAGATTCACCGAAAAAATGTTGCCAGCACAGATATAAGCTTGTGACTTAATTCTTTCACTGGCCAGGTAAAGTCAGGAAAATAATTATTTTTGACAGTAGGAATTATTTTTGTGACAGCATCAAACCCACTACCCAAGGGGGTATAACTCCGAGAAAAAAGTGGGTCAGAAAAGAAGACACTTTAAATCTCTATGGCTATGTGTGACGTATATTTTCCACAAACCAGTGCGCACTTCATGCATGTTTATAGGCCGCTGTCATTGGCCGATTTTAGGCTAGCGAATGGGGTTGGCTCCGAATGAGAATTATATTGTCTATGGTTACGCCTTTTTTTATAGTTTCTATCCTAGTCGATGGTGAGTATGTCGTGTAGTGACGTATATTTTTCAGTAGCAGACTTTTATCTATGGCAAACTTTAGGACCCATGGGCTCAGTACTAAAAACCCGAAGATATTGATCTAGTGAGTGGTTCATTTATGCCACTACCGCTGGGTCCGGAGTCAGGGAGCTTACCTCTCTGCCGCGGAGGTTGATTGAAACAAGACAAATGTTTTAAAATATATTTTAATTCTTCGCTCAAAGTATAAATAATTTTATGTCGGGTGATAAAAAAAAAGCACATCTAAAAAGCTGTTTCATGATAATTCAATACAATGACAATTCAATACACCTTCAAAAAGTCATTAAAAACTAACCTGTAAAGCTATCCCAGGTGACCTAATTTTTGTTTCATCACTTTTCATGACTTTAAATTGTCATTGTGTTATCTACTCACTGTGAAAGGCACACAGTATTAAAATGAATATTACTTATTTAAAAATATCAACTGTATAAATATACCATAATTACATGTCACAGAATAACAATTAACTGTGGCATTTGATCATAAAATTAAGACAGAAAGTATAAAATTAATACTAGAAGGAGATACAAGTACATACAAAATATTATCAACAAGTTTGAGCAGACTTACTTTATATTAGTAATGATTTAGAACATATCTTCGCTGTTAAATCAAACCGGCATATGTGCAAAAATGGAGCTTTTGAGTTATTGGTGTCAAAAAATTTATTTTTTTCCCTTCTATTCTTATGTCGAACCGGCATGTCGTATAGTTGAATAAAAATCTGTCAGATAGCGTTGGGTCGGTATGCATTTACGCGGGAATCGCCACTTTTTTTTGCAGAAGACAGACCTATTCCGCAATACGCCAGTTGCTTCAAAACTTTCAAGGGGGAAATGCATAGACTAAAAATACATCAATGGAGAAATGCGTCCATCATGTAAGTAAAACTGAATAATCTCACAATAGTAAATTTTTATTATTACCCAGATATGACTTATTGTATGACTTATTGGCAGATAATCCGGTTTGCACTTAACAAAAGCGTTTATAGCAGCCTCAACTAAAACAAACCGGCATATATGCCAAAATGTCTGACCCGGGTAAAATTTCTCCCGGTTAAAAAAATAAATTAAAATAGGCAAATTTAATAAAAAAAAACTGAAAGATGCGAAACTGCGGTGAGGAATACGAGTCTAAAACCCGTGGAAGAGTGAACCAACACAGGGAAAAAGAAGCGTTATTGAGATTGGGAGCTGTGTGCTGAAATGACTGCAACATTTAAATGACAAAGCTGACTGTCCAATAGACGTTGTCTTTTACAACGATAATTGTTGTGGACAACAAAAAAATAACTTTATGATGGTAATGTACAAATATGCTGTTACAACAGTTAAAAATATAAAATCTATCACTCACAAATTTTTAGTAAAGGGCCACACCCAAAACAAGGTGGATTCGGCTCACTCAACCATTGAAAAATAAGTTAAAAGAGCACTCCGAAGCGGACCTATATACTTACCTTCCCAATACGCCATGGCCATGAAAACGGCAAAGAAAAGTGGCAAGCCTTACCTGGTTCATGAGTTGAGTCATGAGGACTTTTTGATATAAAAGCTCTGAAGGACCCCCAGGTAATTTTACCCATTTTGGACATTCAAATGTTTAAAGTAATTAAAGACGACGGCAACTTTTACTTCAAAACATCCTACGGATCACATGCCTGGGAGGAGGCGAAGAAAAGGAATAAACGGGGTAATGGGAGCGTGAATCCTGTTCTGATGCAAGCTTATTCCAAGAGACCATTGATGAGAAGAAGAAAAATGGTATCCTAAAGTTAGTTACCGCCGGGATAATATCGTCAATTTATTCAGATTTCCGTAAACGATTGGGAAACTTTGAAGTTACCAGCAAAGGGAAGAGCAGTTTTATGTTAATTGTTTATAAAAAAAATTGTGAAGCAATAAATTATTTTTTCATTGACAACATTATTTTTTTTTTTATACCTAAAACAGGTTCCAAAAGAAGAAGCCACTATGACACAAAATCAAATATTACACTGATTTTAAAGCCATACTGGCATATCTGCATTTTACTCTTAATTTAAGCAATTTTAGATTTATTTGCAACTACTATTTCAATAAGCAGTATTCGTCTAAATTTTATTCATTCATAAGGTGGCTTTGAGGTGAACCAAACGGACGTTAAAAGGAAAATATCATATGCGAAATCTTTAAACCGCTCTGGTGAAAAACTAGCATTTTGCAGATATGCCGGTTTGATTTCACAGCGACGATATGATATTATAGCCTTCTTGTACCTAGCTTCTGTGCAGTTAAACATATCCACTACATCTGCGTACCTATTACTAACTTCATGTAATCTAGGTACAAGCGAGTGTTTGAAATGCTCAGTCCTGGAATTGTTACATTTAAACAGGATTTTAGAACGAGTAGCTCTTATGGGTACATTAAATTCAATGAGGTTAATTAAATCAAGGCTGTCTACACTACTATTTACTATTTTGAACATGAATATTTTGTCAATTTTGAACATAAGTTTGTACAATTGAACAATTTGAGTATGCAACATTGCTGTACGCGACATTACGCACATTTTGGCGAAGGCAGTAGTTAAAAATACAACCAACTGTCAAATATGGCAGGTTGAAAAGGGCCTGTGGTAGAAAAATTAGATTAAATGAACTGTTATTCTCAGTTCCTGTAAAATCATCTAATATTCCTTACAGCGCTGTTCGACTGACGTCTTTGCCTGTTTTATGGGCATTTTTGCTTAAGTTTGTACATTGCGTCACTCGATTCATGGTTATGTATTATAGAATATTGAAAAGTTATATATTTTTAACATGATTAATGTACTTTATTTAGTCAGTTAAATATAACGGTCGAACTTGGATATATGTATTTTTAATTAATTATTTAGAACAAAAAGTAGTGTGTTTTTACACTTGCATAATATGTTTATTGAAAATATACCATTTTTTCTCTAAATTTGGACAAACATTGATAAAAAATGAGGTTTAAGATTTCTGATAAAGATCCGTTAATTCCAGAGTACATTATTTATTTATTTATTTATTACACGCCCTAGTGGGCGTTTCTTTTAAAAAAAAATACAAGCATTTTGTATCAGATAAGCACTTAAAAATTAATACAATAAAGAAGAATGTAAACATAATGACAAAAATTAATCCTCACGCATATAATTGAATTTAACAGATTCAACAAAACAAAATAGTACAAGCGGAGAAGTTATATGGGTCCATAGGTCTATTTGTGTCTAGAAGAATAAAAGTGATACAATATACAACATTTATACTGATTAGTTTTAAGATGAAATACAGGGTTTTCCAATAAGACGTGTTATTTTGAATAGCCCGCTATTTCGGTAGATGTTACTTTTGAAGCTGTCATTTTTTGACATTTGACAAGTAGAAACTACGCCATTAATAAAAATGGAACAATACACGCTTCAACAACGCATTGAAATTATTAAAATTCACTTGAGTGAATCAAATGCAAATCATCTTGAGTGATGAGGCCCATTTCCACCTCGGTGGCTTCGTCAACAAGCAAAATTGTCGCATCTGGGGCTCGGAAAAACCAAGAGTTATTGTTGAAAAGCCTCTCTATCCTCAACGTGTGACTGTTTGGTGCAGTTTATGGTCCGGCGGAGTCATTGGACATTACTTTTTCGAAAATGAGGCTGTAGCAACAGTTACGGTGAATGGATCGCTATCGAGAGATGATTAATGATTTTTTATGGCCGGAATTGGATGGTATTGATCTGGACAACGTTTACTTTCAACAAGACGGCGCTACGTGCCACACAAGCAACGAAACCATTGATCTTTTACGATTGAATATCAAAATAACACCTCTTATTAGAAAACCCTGTATATCACCCAGATCAGAATATTTGTTTCCGAGATTGTGAAGTCTCGGAATCGGAGAATTTTGGTAAGCTAGTGTCCTGGTGTTATTGAAGTAAAAAGGTAAGAAATTTCGGCATGATTTTTTGGGAACATGGATATTGATACATTGAAGTAATTCGGGACAGTCAATTTTAAAATGTAGTATTCTTTGTAACAGTATTAAATCTGTGCTTATTCTTCTTTCTGAAAGTTTATATATATACAGTAGAACCTCGTTAATTCGAAATCCACGGGACATCAAAAATCAAATTTCGAATTAACGAATTCCCACGTAATTCGAAATTTTATGAAAAAAAAAAAAAAAATACGCCGAAAATCGATTTTCTCGGCCGCCTCTTCAAATCCGGGTGGTATTTTTGTTGTAAATTCGTATTAATACCAATTATTTCTTTATTTTCGCGGCCGATTACCGTAGCGGCGGGCCCTTTAAATTCAGATATTCGCAATAAATTCGTAAAAATACGATATATTTCCGCGTAAATCGAGATTTCGCGGTAATTTTCCGTCGCAGCCGGCCCTTTATTTCAAATATCTGAATTTAAATTCGTAAAAATACGATATATTTCCGCTTTAAACGAGAATTCGCGGCCGTATTCCGTCGCGGCCGGCTCTTTAAATGCAGATATTCGAAATAAATTCGCAAAAATACGATATATTTCCGTGTAAATCGAGAATGCGCGGCCGATTACCGTCGCGGCCGTCTCTTTAAATGCAGATATTCGAAATAAATTCGCAAAAATACGATATATTTCCGTGTAAATCGAAAATGCGCGGCCGATTTCCGTCGCGGCCGACCCTTTAAATTAAGATATTTGATGTAAATTCGTAAAAATATGAAATATTTTCGCGTAAATCGAATTTTATCGGCAGTTTTTGTCGCGGACGGCCTTATGTTCAGATATTTGAAGTAAATTCGTGAAAATATGTCATATTTCGGCGTGAATCGAAATTTTTCGGCCGATTTCCGTCGCGCCGTATTTTTTAACTCGGATATTCGAAGTAAAGTTAGTAAAAATACGATATATTTTCGCGTAAATTGAAATTTCGCGTCCGATTTCCGTCGCGGTGGGCCCTTTAAAATTCAGATATTCGAAATAAATTCGTAAAAATACGATACATTTACGCGTAAATCGAAATTTCGCGGCCGAGTTTCGTCGCGGCCGACCCTTTGAATACAGATATTTGGTGTAAACTCGTAAAACTACGACATATATCCGCGTAAAACGTATTTTCTCGGCCCTTCAAACTCGGATATTCGAAATAAATTTGAAAAAATACAACATTCCAGTGCAAATCGATTCAGATTTACAAAATAATAATACTAATTAGGACGATGTAAAGCCACGTAAAAATACATTTTTCGGCGTTTTACCGCCACGGCTGACTTTTAGATTCAGATTTACGAAATATTATGATTTATTTTCGCAAAAATCAAATTTTTTCGAATTACACGAACAAATTTTCGTGCGCGGACAAAAATAAATTTCGAATTACGAATTAACGAATTTCGAATTAAAAAAATTTTAAATTTTTTTGGCGAAAATTTCGAATTACACGTTTTTTCGAATTATCGGGGTTCGAATTAACGGGGTTCTACTGTATATATATACAATGTATTTATATTTAAAATACATTATATATATTTTTTTAACGCCCTTTTTAGGGGCATTTACACAATAATAGTGCCCCAGCAACAAGCTTCTGTATTTATTAAGTGATAAATTGAATCTGAAGAAACCACACTGTCACCCCCATTAGTGTTCTGGGAAATAAGTAGTACATATTATACTAGTTAGTCCCAGAATTACTGCACTTAAAAAAAACTCAGATTTCTAGTAATCTGGTATGTATTATGTAATGGAAATTTAAAAATGAAATGTAAAATGGAATGGAAAGTATGATAAAAACATTACAAAATTTGGCAAAAATGCCCCTATACAAGAATATTGCACCATTTTTTTCCACCGAGTGTTCAATGCTGGCTAAAGATTTTTGGCATGTTATGCCAAGTTTGTAAAAATTTTTCGATAACAAATTATTATAAGCAATAATTAGTCACCCGAAATATCAACAAAATTGAAAAATATCTCCCGAGTAAAAATAAATGCCGCCGACGGGAATTGAACCCGCACCTTCTGATGTCCGGTCAGGTGCTCTGAACCACTGAGCAACGTCGGCTTATTCCCAACACGCCAAATAATTCAATATGTACTAGTAGTATTTCAATCAATAATTACTGCTTATTATATTTTTTCACCTGTAAAGAAACAACTTTTTATTTATTTTTTATTTATGGCGGCATTTATTTTTACTAGGGAGATATTTTCAATTTGAATGGATATTTCAGGCGACTAATTATTTATTTTATTTTTTTTATTTTTTATTAATATCAATAGCAAAATTTGTACATTATGTAGGTTTAACCTCTCAGACAAAGACTTTTATCTACTATGTGTTCCTTTGAGAACTGTCAAAACGTGATAATTTTTGTGTTATTTACGAGTTTTGCTAAAAGCTTCAAAACTCACGTTTTGGGAAACGTAGCCTCATTCTAAAAAATGTTTTGGAAAGATTATGAAATCCACTATAGCATTGTGTTGTTATACGTAAATATTTGCGTTTCTAAATATACATTTTATGAAAACGTCAAAAATATGTAAGAATCGATAACCATTATTTCAAAGCCGTGAAAAATGTACTTTTTTCTGAGTATCATAAAGAAATAACACTGTATATGTTGAAGAAATATAATTAAAAACTATTAGTCACCTCAAAATATTAACCGTCCAAACTAAAATATTTTTAATAAATTATTTAGAAACGCAATAAATTATGAACGAACAAGATGACAGATTCAATCGGCTTAGATAATGCAGTTCTACGTTCCATAGATATTGTTGAATACAGACGCGTAGCGTTATTCATTATCGATACTCTGTTTTTTGAATCATGGCAATCCGTATACTAGTGATGGAAATAAATCGATTTTTGTAAAATCTCGCGCGTTTACGTGAAAAGACGTTCTAATGTCTTGACCGCTATTATCATATTTACGTCTTTTGACGTTCTAATGTTCTGAGTGGTTAAAGTATAATATAAGTATATTTTTTGTATTTTTTTCACAGTCCTCCTCACTAGGGTTTCCTGTTCTGAGGCGGCCTGTAGTTTTTCTTAAATTTTTGTATTTAGTTTTGAATTGTCTTTACATTGTCTTCATAATGTTTGTAAGTTGATTATTACTTTGATCTCTAAGCCATGTTTTGACTTTTGTTTTAAATATACTCATTTCGTTTATTTTTTTGGTTTCATTTGGTAGAGCATTGAACAATTTTATAGCATGGAATTTATTATTTCTCTGTCCAAAGGATGTGTTCAAACTGGGAGTAATCAGGATATTTTCGCTTTTTGCCCTGGTTGTGTATTTATGTTGGGCAGTGGAGTATTCGGATATGTTTTTTTTCAGTTTAAATAAAATATTTTTTGAATATAGTTTCTGTACATTGTAAACATTGAAGTTTTTGAATATTTCTTCTGTCGGAGTTCTAAGCGGAACTTTCAGTATAGTCTTTAACACTCCTTTTTGTGCTATATTGAGCCGCTCTGTGTGAGTGCTCAAGGCAGACCCCCATCCAGTTATTCCGTACTCTATTTGTGATTGACACAAAGCATAGTATACTTTTTTAATATCGTTTATATTGAGGATATTGCGAATGTTTCTAAAGAAGTATATGTACCTGGTTAGTTTTTTTGTAATTACATCTATATGTGAGTTCCAACGGAGATTATCATCAATTTCAATTCCAAGATATTTGATGCTTTTGGAGTGTGCTATAGTGGGACAGAGGCATGATAAGCCTTGCTTATAATAATTTGTTATCCTTTGTGCTATGCATACTACGGGACTAAACGCAATCTAGACAGTGTCTTAGATAAATATATATTATTTTAATTTTAATGTGCGACATCTGTTTACTTTTTTTGCAAGTTTAGGATGAATATTTTATTTTTGGGATAATTTAATGAGGAAAACCTCAAATTGTAATATTTAATTATTGAAGACAATATTAGAGATTCCTAAACGAAAACAGAAACATCAGAAAAAGATACATTCACTTACGGATACTTTGTCACTAGTTTCCGGACACTGAATATTAAATATAATTTTCTTAAAAAAGTATTACTTATAATATTCTTTTAAAAATATTAAAAATTTCCTAAAAAAATATTAAGATTTTCAAAAAAAAAATTTCATAAAAAAATATTATAATTTTCTTAAAAATGTATTACTTAAAAAAATATTATAATTTTCTTAAACAAATGTTATAATTTTCTTAAAAATGTATTACTTACTTAAAAAAATATTATAATTTTCTTAAAAAAATATTATAATTTTCTTAAAAATGTATTACTTAAAAAAATATTATAATTTTCTTAAACAAATGTTATAATTTTCTTAAAAATGTATTACTTACTTAAAAAAATATTATAATTTTCTTAAAAAAATATTATAATTTTCTTAAAAATGTATTACTTAAAAAAATATTATAATTTTCTTAAACAAATGTTATAATTTTCTTAAAAATGTATTACTTACTTAAAAAAATATTATAATTTTCTTAAAAAAATATTATAATTTTCTTAAAAATGTATTACTTAAAAAAATATTATAATTTTCTTAAACAAATGTTATAATTTTCTTAAAAATGTATTACTTACTTAAAAAAATATTATAATTTTCTTAAAAAAATATTATAATTTTCTTAAAAATGTATTACTTAAAAAAATATTATAATTTTCTTAAACAAATGTTATAATTTTCTTAAAAATGTATTACTTACTTAAAAAAATATTATAATTTTCTTAAAAAAATATTATAATTTTCTTAAAAATGTATTACTTAAAAAAATATTATAATTTTCTTAAACAAATGTTATAATTTTCTTAAAAATGTATTACTTACTTAAAAAAATATTATAATTTTCTTAAAAAAATATTATAATTTTCTTAAAAATGTATTACTTAAAAAAATATTATAATTTTCTTAAACAAATGTTATAATTTTCTTAAAAATGTATTACTTACTTAAAAAAATATTATAATTTTCTTAAAAATGTATTACTTAAAAAAATATTATAATTTTCTTAAACAAATGTTATAATTTTCTTAAAAATGTATTACTTACTTAAAAAAATATTATAATTTTCTTAAAAAAATATTATAATTTTCTTAAAAAAATATTATAATTTTCTTAAAAATGTATTACTTAAAAAAATATTATAATTTTCTGAAACAAATGTTATAATTTTCTTAAAAATGTATTACTTAAAAAAATATTATAATTTTCTTAAAAATATAATATAATTTTCTTAAAAATATATTATAATTTTCTTAAATAGATATTATAATTTTCTTAAAAATGTATTGTTATATTAAAAAATGTATAATTTCATACTTCCTTATAATCTTACTTACTATCTCGTCTAAAAGGGAAAAAATAACATAAAATTTCAGTCGTATAATTTCAAAGCCAGCAATCTGTAATCTGAATTCATAATCAAAAACTGCAATTCGGCCTACAATTTCAATTTTAAACGCAATTTAGTTCCATTATGATGTTGTAACACAATGGTAGAGAGCATCGGTTCATAAAAACAATAAAAAAAAATTACAAAAAAAATCTGTAAAAATGTTGTAAACCAAAACCGGTAATCAATAAAAAAAATGTTTTATAACTGACTCACCTTACGTTTTATCGTCTAAACCCTGAACTAATATTACTGATAAATGAAAAAACACACATCCTATTAAACAAATGTATTATAAACATTATTTTCATCTTGATTTTTTTTTGTTTTCTATAAAAAATAATGAATTAAAATTTTCCAAGTTTTTTCTCAAATTGCGGTCAGAACTTTTTGTTTCATAGAGGTATACATTTTGATTCTCTTGTGGTTAACTTGTAGATTTGAATATAAAGCGTGGTGTTTTATCTTTCTAGACCGTTAAGATTGTATTCTAAACACAAAAGTAAAGGAGACGGTATGAGCTGTTCACTAAGGTGAACAGATTAGCCTGAGGGGAGTTTTTTGGTCTGCTGAAAAAATGATTTAACATCAGATTGCCGACTTTAAAATTTTAACATTTCAGATCAACTGATCGTACCAGATATTGGGAAAGTCCTCTGTCCCAGAGGTGACCTGAACCAAGTCGTTATCTTCACGTTTAAAGAACATTTCTATTTTGGGAACGTTGCCAGGTTCCAAGTCGTGCTTCAGGGACATACTGGACGCTTTCTCCACCAGGGTTTTCTTCAGACTGCTTAAGGTTCTATCGCAAAGCATCAGGCAGGTTTGCGGGCTCCAAGAATTCTGAAAATATCAATTAAGTGTCCCTTATTCAGTACAATTACATTAGCCTTGCATTTTTTTCGGATCTCAAACATCTCTCACACACTTTCTTAATCTTTACATCAGCCTGTACGCTTTACAGATCGCCACATTTTTAACACAGCCTATTTCGTTATGATGTATGTCATTCTTCTGGAATTATCAACTTTGTTCTGCTCCCACCAACCATAGAGCAGGAATTCAAACTCCGCGCTTGATTTTGGTACATGACAGGAGCGCATCGAAAAAAGTTCGGCAAGTAACAATTCGACCGTCTGGAGAGAAAAACCGCCGTTTTACTCTCATTATTCGTAGCACATGCTCGCCGATTGGATGCATTAGTTCATGTGAAAAAGGTGACTTGTGATTAATCAAACGTTCTTCCCAAGTGCGGGCCCCGCTGGGAAACAAACCAAAGCATCACCAAGCTGGTAGTTACAGAAATCTGGCGATTACTTTGTGTGTTGGTTGGGGTAGCGCAATCTCCTTTTCAAATTAAACTTTTCATCCTTCTCCTGGAACAGAAAGGATAACGCCTTTTTCTGCCCCAACTTAAGGTGACGCAATTCCAGAGTCATTGCACACTGCCGTACAAACTTTTAACACACATACACCTCAGAGATCTCATTTCTACAGCATTCAGTCTACTTTCATCCTTCCTCTGAGAGTTCCAAGTTGCATTGCCATACATCAGGGTTGGTATCAACACTCCACTGTGTAATAGCCTCTTTTCTTTGGATATTTTTATATCAGCCACTACCGCTTTCAGTCCTCTATTAATGGAATGTGATAGTTCGAGCTACGTAGCATAGATGTCTGTAGTGCTAATAGCTCACAGAGTTTATATTGTTCCCCAAGAGATGTCTCTAGTACGTAGGTTCGCCCCTCCAGTTCAGAAGAGAGGAGAGCTAGCAATTAGGTTTCTACCAACAGAGGGATTTTGAGAGAATAAGAGAACTGACATATCGATACGATTACCGATTATGAGAGTTTCTTGTCTAAATAAAGACAAACAGCCTTACTCATAAACATATTTATACAATTGATAAACAACCGTGTATATAAAAACCTTTACTAAATTTAATTAAACTGATATATAACAACCATAAAAAGTTGTACACATTGTTTATACAGCGGAAGAGGGTAGTTTATTTGTTGTAAAAACTCGAAGCATTTGAAATTTCTCTTTGAATTTTTGAATGTAGTTATTTTAAATGTGCTATATATATTTCTTCTTTTTGAAATTGTCATTAAAACAAAAACCATTTTAGAAACAAGATAAAATTACTATTTAGATTTTTGTATTTGAAATATATATTAATATTTATAAATTGGAATATTTTAATTTTAAACACGAAAACATGTATGTTTTTACTCAAAATGTCGAAAAATATCACTGAATACGAAAAAAAAAAACACATTCCATTTATATAGAGAATCTGCAAGAAAACTGTCACTTCACTTTTAATCTTGTTCATACTGTCGGGAACAAGAACTAACAATTACTTAAGCGGAATATTCCTTTTTGCCGCTGGCAACATTTAGAGGATCGCCACACTGTCTCAAGCTGTCAAACACTGTCCATTTTTAATATTATTTGGGATCTTTCTCCCTTCGTTGACAGTTCGTTCTTATTCCCTTCCTTCTGATAAATTTACGATTGATTCGTCTGTAAATTTAAATGAACTTATAATTTAAATTATAATTTATTATAATCGGTGTTTTGATTTATAATTTGGAGTCAGATAAACAATCGGCACCCGATCGCTGAAGGTAAGCCAGCGATTCATCCTGATAGCCATTATACATTAATACAATAAATTTGCTTAGAATTCCCAGATAACAATAAACAAATCTGACATTTGGGACTCATTACGGATGTACGGCACATGTGCATACATAAATAAATGCTAATTCAAAGCACAGTTAAAGAAAAATGTTATTACATAGTAAGAAATCAAAAAACACATTCAATGTGTAACTAAAATACCATTCAACAGTTGATAAGTGTTTTTTTATTAGTAAAGCTGTTTGTGTTTTGTTTGGAAGATTTACAAGATGGAGTTTCCTGCATTTAACCTTCTTACAATAAGCCTTTCCATCTCTCGTAAACATACTTCCCAAATACATAAAGTCATCCACTTATATTGTACATTGTTTTCACTGTCATGCTTCCTCTGCCATTTCCATGCCTCACTACCATCAGAGATGCGCTTTATTTCAAATAAATCCATTTCAAATGGAAATGCAAAATTGGTATTCTCCATTTTGCATTTTAAATGCTTTTTTGCAACATTCTTCCTACTATCTCCACTCATCTTTTTTTCATAAGCCCCAAATATCAGTCGGTCCTCAACCTCGCTATGAGAGATAATTTACATTTGTCAAGTTGCTCCCTGGTAGGAGCCCTGGTAATTGAGTGATGCTATTGCAAAAAATACTGAACATGGGGCCATGACGCTGTAATATTAAATGTTAGATAGCAGTTTCTATGTTTTTAAGTTGGCAACATTAGTCCCGCGCAAATTTTTTGTGGTTTCATAATCTGTAGTCGTGGTGTTTTTGGATTTACCATCATGTAATATATTTGTTCTACATTGATTTCCATTTTAAATGACATAATTGTTTGAAAATTCTATAATTATTTTAATTGTTTGACCTGAGAAACCATTTTGCATTTTGAAAGTAGGTATTTTGCATTTGAAATGCTTTTCTAAAAACAATTTTGCATTTTGCATTTTCAAATGGAATAGTTTTGACCCATTTCCATTTTGCATTTCAAATGGTTTTGGGTACCCATTTTGCATATCTCTGACTACCATTAGAATTGGTTTGTAGGATTATTGAAACAATATTCTTACATTGGCGGACCGTATCATCTCAGTGGGGGAAGATTCTTCCACAGAAAGCAGAACTCCGGACTTGTTGCGGTGTCCAATGACAATGTTGTTCAGACCAGCGAGGTACGCCTGCGACCAAAATTTTCGTGCCTTCTGATTCCTGGAAGAATTAAATAATAACTTAATATTACAAACTGCCCATTTATAGTTTTTTAGAAATTATTAGTAACTTTGTGAAGAGAGGATGCACAAACTGCAACAGCTCGGAGGACTTTGAGGCAGATAATGGATGGTTTCCTCATGGGGTAAGAATAACCAAGTCAAATTTAATTTTTCAAAGACCCAATCATTTCTGATTATGTCTAAAACGGATCGAAATGACAATCTAAACTGCTTCAACGGAAATTATTAATTAATTATTTTCCTCAGTCAGCTTGTGACAAGAATTGCCAGCAGTGCATTCCACTTTTAAAATGCACCTAGTATTTAATATGGGTGTAGCAAATGAATTACTAGTAGTACTGCAATTATTTATTTACTCCACTACGCTACATTTGTAAAAAAAAATAATAAATAATATTCCTCCCTCAGCGTTGTCATCTCGAGAGTAGAGGACATGCCTTGCGAAATTGTTTTAATTCATGGCGCACGAGTGCCAATGTGTGATTGTTGTAGTGCTAACTTTGTAAATTAGTATTTCTAAAATTAATCCATTTTAGACATATTGGATTAAGCATGATAGTAATGTTTATTTCAGCTGGACAGAGCGGTGTGTGCAATGCTCTGCCTGCCATAAAAGTTTACATTTGAGTTAATACATAAAAAATCAATATAGAAATAAATAAAAAATGAATAAATTGATGAACACATTAGGACTTTATGGTGGCTTGAGTGAAATTCTCCATCTATGGTGTAGAGGCGCTCCCTGCCACTGGGCAACGGCCTGGACTAGAGTGTTGTCCAATCTCTAGTAGCGTTGACTTGTCCCGGCGATAAAAGTGGTGCAAAATTCACCTACCTTCAAGGCGCTTCGCGCATGCATCGATAGTGCATGGGATGAGTTATATATCTGCACTGCTCCGACACGTGTTTTGCCGCCACTGTCTCACTCATGTCACCGTTTCGGCGGGCCGAGCTGTCTCGATACCACCCGATGCTTTTTGCCATAAGTTGATGAAACACAGTTTTGTGCACTGTGGAATATGCACGATTATATTGGGAAAGGACGGATGAATGTTCATATCTATGTCATTCTGTATGTGTGGTGTGAACGCGGAATTAAATAAAAATGAACATACATACGAGTGAATTTTAACGAGAGTGAACCGTCTGATCCCACCTTTAAGTATATGAAAACTTTACCTATCAAATATTCCGCAAACAAAAAGGCATGGATGACTATGAACCTTGACGCAGCAATGGGTGTCAAACAATTAAGTATTTTATTATTTGTAGATAGCTGTGCAGCTCACCATTCATTGTATTTTTCAATAGGTCGCTTCAAGAACAATAGCTAGAGGTTTCACTGAATAACAATCTTGCAAGTTTTATAGGTGTTATTTATCAAGGAAAATTTAATATTCACTTCTCTCCCAGTGTGCGTTAATTTGCTTACAAAGTACAGTGAGTCATCATTCTACATTACAGTTCCAGGAATTAACATGATAAGATATCAAGCTATATTGCAAACAGTGTCATATAAACTGGAATGCACTTGTATATTTCTTTCTGATGCTACCTACACCTACTAACTAACTAGAATCTTATTTGTCTCGTGGTGGCATACCGGTACCGAGAGTCATATGATCATTCATACGTTGGGAGCTAGGAGCCGCATTGGGGGAGCAGTATCAGGTGACCGCAGTATTCTTATTGTTCACACGCTCTGAGCTCACGGTTCCTGTTCAATTGGGTTGACTCTATGAAAATAATGACCGTGGGTACTCTTAATAAAATGAATCATGACACATTGCTAGTGATTGATCCCATGAGGGTCCATCATCAGGGAAGATGCCCTGATGATGGACATTGAGAAGCTGTCCAAAACATTGGCTAAAGAAGGAGATAGCGCAACACAGCATAATACCCCAAAAATAAAGGGGTATTGTTTCAGAATAGAGATGTTTAATTGACATGTTATTAAGATTTTTGAAGATTTCGTCAGTGCTAGTTCTTACAGGGACTTCCACAGTAATTATCTTTTTAGGACGTTGTCATTTGCACTTTCCCTGCAGGATATTGTTTACCTGTTCTTGTTAGGTCCCTTGCTGTCCATCATGGTGTGAAGATCCACCAGGTCTGCTCCATTCAGCATCTCCAGGACCGACAATTTGTCCCCTTTATCCTCCACGGGTGTCTTTCCTCGTAGCCGGATGCCGTCCACGGTCCCAGAGTACATGATGGTATGCTCGTCCAACTGGGACTGGAATACGCACTGAAAACGCTCGATGCCAAACGCAAGCTTCTCCGTGTCAACATCACCTCCTGGTACCTCTGAGATATTTTTTTTAATAATTAGGATCAATAATTAACAATAGGATTGCTAGGAGGCTAGGATTAGAAAAAGGCAAATACTCATGTGATGAAATTGAACTAACTCTAAACCTCTCTCCTTTGGAAGTCTGTCGGGAAAGAAATGACCTCATTTGCTTCTTCAAAATTATAAATGGTATTATTGATTCACCTACTCTACTGCAACTCATTCCCTTCAATATCCCCTCGCACAGACTCAGAAATAATGAACTGCTCTTCCTCAACCATCATTCGACAAATTATGGATATTATTCACCATTGTCCAGAATGTGTAGACTGGTCAACTCAAGTCAAAACCTTAACTTTTTTGGGATAAGTCTGAATGATTTTTGCCAGTCGCTAAACAAGTGACGGAATATTATAAGTGTCCCGTGGTCCTGACCCACGGCGTAGTCTTGACTTGATTCTTTATTTTCTTATATTATATCTGCCTTATGTCTTTCCTTTCATGTACCTTTGTCTACTCCTGTATTTTTCATTTTACTGTATTGTGTTATTATTTTGTAATTTGGACGATGTCCGTTAATAAATAAATAATATATAAAGGGTGTATCAGAACGTACATGTACCAGCGATTCATAAACATCTGTGGAGTAAAAAAATTAGATGTAATTTTGCTTTCTGATGGTATTTACGTGATGTTGTGATATTATCTAACATTTTCCAAGTTTTAAAATGGGTATTAAAGCATTTTTTCAACTAAAACACTCTAAAATTGTGGGACAGAAGGATTTTCACTACTTGGAATTTATATATAAAATTCTAAATTATGCATTTGACAGTCCAGAATTGCTTGCATTGATAAGCTTTCAGATTTCACTAAGTAATACTGAAAGTAGGGATTTATTCAGAGCAGAAATTCTGGGACTAACTACCGTATGTACTCCTCATTGCCCAGAATACTAATGAAGGGAAATCATTATACTGAGTCATATATATTCAATTTATCACTAAATAAATACAAAAGATTGTTACTGAGGCAGTCCAGTTGTGTGTAATTTGTACTATTGTAAAAGCCCCCAAAAAGAGGGTTGATAAATAAATTTAAAAAATTGTCTCACGTCACTACTGGGGACAACCTTATGCATCACGTGATACACACTTCGTCTTGTTCCAGCAGCCCCATACAAACGAGACAGAGCGCAACGTTATCTATTGTGTTGAAGTGTAATTAGTGCTGACGTGTGATAGAAAAATATAATTGTTTTTAATTGAAAAAAATATATAAAACAGAAGTGCTTGGCACTAATAACAAAATTTTCCAAAGAAGCTAAGCTAGCAGTCAACAATGGAGTGTTGACACAAACACTGATTTATGGCAGTGAGGCACGGAAGTGGCAGAGGAAGGATGTAAGTAGAATGAATTATGTAGAAATGAGATCTGTGAAATGTATATACACACTTGAACGATT
This sequence comes from Hesperophylax magnus, assembly GCA_026573805.1. Lineage (NCBI taxonomy): Eukaryota > Metazoa > Arthropoda > Insecta > Trichoptera > Limnephilidae > Hesperophylax > Hesperophylax magnus. The sequence goes on from JAIUSX010000028.1 coordinate 14,933,517, forward strand.
GGTTAACCACATTACTTAATTAACATCATTAATCAAAACATTAATATGTTAACATATGAACTGCTTACTGCGGTTTAAAGCCAATGATGCCATTTATCTAATATTTTTAGGTTCTATTTGGCAAAATTATGACAAGCAATCGCTCAAAACATTTTTTGCAAATTTGCCATGATCTGCCAAAAATCGCTCGAGTGAATATGTGATATAACTTTGTTGTGACCATGTTAAAAAGTGGAGGTCCGGTAAGAAGTGATGTAAGCGTGATGGTTAAGATTATGTAGGGAATGTATATGACGCTCGGTGTCTTTTAAAAGTGCGGCAGTTATGTGAATATCTACCTAAATTACTTACTTGTTTGCATAAACTGTTGAAACTTCAGACCCCACGCTGAGGCATTCTGCCCGTTTATTAAATTCCACTTAGAAATGGGACGGCTCTCAGCAGCAGCAGCCAGATATATCACATTATTGGACAAGCAAGCGGATATCATCAGCTTACCAGGCTGGAAGAAGTGAGTCAAGGTGGTTTTGGTGCAGACAAAAGGGGCATCTTCTAGCAATTGGGGCGTCACCACTCTCAAAACTGGCTTATTGTCTTTCAGGAAAGCCAGGAAGTTAAAAAATATCTGATTCTGATCAAATATCCCCGCATTTATAAATTTGTCGTTCAGATCAAATGGTAATTCATGCCTTGGCGCATATCTGATGTATTTTAGACGAGATGCGTCCCCTACGTATTGGTAATTCTGATTGATGCTGTAATATCCGACTATTGATGGGTCCATTTTCAAGTTGAGGTTTTCGGAAAAGTTACGCGGCCTCGGTACGACTGAGGCGGTGGATTCTTTTTTCACATTATGTCTCCAAGGTCGGCGGGGTTGAGGAAGGTATTCTGCCATGATGAAGGCTGCGATTTACTCAAATTAACACGAAAATATCGCGGAATAAGATTTACACAAGTTAAAAACTTTCCACACCGATAAAAACGCTATCTCCGACTGACGATAACAGATTATAAAACTAATAATACCGGAAAACACAAATAAGCCGCTCAAGATGGAAGACAAAAATAAACCATGGTAAACCACTGACCAGATCTGAAAATAGTGAAAAATCGGTGAATTATTTAATCTATGGAGTTAGGTGATGTTAAAAAATAAATTCGTTTTCTATGGGGACTCCCGACTTTAAAGTAAATGCACTACGTCGTGTAATATTTTGAATCGAGCCGCGCTATCAATAACACACCTTACGTAGATGGCGATAAGGCTTAAATTCCCGTTTCACACCATCCAACTGTTTTGATTTGTGCAAGAAAAAAACATGGCCAAAAAGTGCCTTTTATTTTATTTTGTGGATGTTTTTTTTTTTTTCCATTATTTCTGGCTTTCACCCTTCAAGGGTGTTCTTGGCCATCATTTAAAATTATTGAGAAATGAAAGGTGAATTTAAATATTAATTTTATTTAAATAGGCAAATTTCAAAATTATAATGAAAATCGGAGTCGAGTTCAGACTTAAAAGAGATGAAATGTTGAATGGAGGGGAGGCAATTTTAGTTAAGGCTTGATAGAAGAGAGGATATTTGTTTAGAGAGGGACAACCAAAAAATATGTGATCTAAAGTTCCCACTTCTAGACCACAGAATGTACAATCTGGGGAGTCAAGGATGTGAATTTTAAAAAGATGGGAAGGAACAGAACAATGTCCGATCCTCATTCGAATGAGTGAAGAAATTTCTTTTTTGGAAAAATGAGGGAATTGCTGAAACCACGGTTTTGATGGGATAGTCCTTTGTATTGAGGCATAGCAGGCTCCCTTGGATTGACTAGCAATGTGCCAATACTCCGACCAAACATTGCGGGATCTATCTTTGATGATGGAAAAAATGTCAGATAGGGGAATGTGGTTTACGAGGGTAACAACAGGGTTGGACGCTCCTTGTTTTGCCAAGGCATCCGCAATATCATTACCCATGACACCAACATGTCCAGGAATCCAAATCAGAGTTACAGTTTTACCAGAGCTTTGAATGGAGGCTATCATCTCTCGAATAAGGCATACAAAGTGATCATCAGGATGAAGAAGAGGACTGGATTTAAGTTTTTGGAGGGAACTGAGAGAGTCAGAGAGAACGAGGGAATGTTCAAAATTATTTTTGATTATATATTTGAGAGATTCTATTATTGCAATGCACTCGGCTGAAAATATTGAAAATTGATTTGAAATTGAATGAAATATTCTGTCATTAGAATTATTGTGGTAAACGTTAATACCTATACCACAGTTAGGAGAGTCGGGAGATTTGGATCCATCAGTAAATAAAAGAGAAAAGTTGGGCCATTTAGATGAAATAATGTCATTGAACATATTATTGACAGTTCGGGCCGGGAGATTGGAATGACTTTTAAGGATTCCGATCCCTTCTAATATTGTTGGGGATAGGGTGACATGACTATATTTTAATTTGTATAAGGGAAGTAGATCATTTTGGATGATGTGAAGCTCTGAGAGAGACTTAAAATTTTTACAGAAGTCAGGAAGAGGTTTAGTTGAAGCTCTGATTGTAGATGAATGGGTTGAGTCAATGAACAACGAGACGCTGGGGATAACCTGATGACATTTAGAATTCAAACATTTAAGAACAAATTTGTCAGCAAATAGTTGACGCCTTATATAAAGAGGAGGATCAGAACATTCTACTTGAAGGGAATTGATGGGTGACGATTGCATCGCTCCAGTTATAATTCGCAAAGATTTAGATTGAATTTTGTCTAATTTATCAAGTACATTTTTTGAGGCAGTACTAAAAAGTGGGCAGGCATAGTCGAGATGGCTTCGAATAAGTGCGTTGTAAAGCAACTTGATGCAAGTAGGGTGAGCTCCCCACCAAACGCCAGATAATGATCTGATGATATTTAAATTTTTTTCGCATTTGGTAACTAAATTATTAATATGGGAAGACCATTTAAGTTTCCTATCAAATGTTACTCCCAAAAATTTTACTTCAGAAGCGTTGGGGATTGGAGAATTTTTAAATAAAATTTGAACGGGGGGGTTTTTATGGCGATTTGAGAAGGTGACACACTGAGTCTTTTGGATTGAAAGTTCAAAACCATTTAACGTGAGCCATGTGCAAAGGGCATTCATGGCTTCGTTAAGATATTTGACGGCGAGAGGGATGAATTTGGATGATAAGAAGAAAGCTATGTCATCTGCGAACTCAATAACTTTTACTTGTGGGGGAATAGTGACATGCATATCATAAGTGTATATATTAAACAGTAAGGGGGACAATACATCGCCTTGTGGTAAACCCTTCCAAATAGACCTACTTTGAGGAGAAATATCTGGAAGTTCAATGAAAATTTTTCTATCTAGAAATAGATTAATAATAGATTGGACAAACATGGGGGGAAGGCAAAGGCCTAGAAGTTTTTTTTTCAGGATTGGGATGGAAACATTGTCAAAGGCGCCTTCTATATCTATAAAGACGGCAAGACAAACTTCCTGTTTAGAAATTGATAAATTAATATCAGTGCTGATGATGGCAAGGTTATCTTGAGTGGATTTTTTTTTCCTAAATCCAAATTGAGATGGAGAGAGAAGCTGTTTACTCTCGACAAAAAATTCTAATCGGTTTTTAATTAATTTTTCATAAAGTTTACTAAGGGTGGATGAAAGAGCGATTGGCCTGTAGTTGGATCCAGAATTTGGTGATTTGTTTGTTTTTAAAATAGGGATGATTATTTGACAACTCCAGTCATCAGGCATTATACCAGTCAGGAAGATTTTATTTAAGATGCTTAAGAAGTGGTTTAGAACATTTTCATTACTATTTTTGATTATGCTGTAAGGTATACCATCTCTGCCTGGAGATGAGTCCTTGACTGTTGACAAACAATTTTTTAGTTCAATTAAGGTAAATGGAGAGTCTAGCCAATGATTAGACATAGGAGTATTATAGATGGGCGTTATTTCATCTAAGTTAGGTACAGAAGGGGGGGCAATTTTGTCCAAGAATTCATCTATCCATTTAGAATGAGACGCTCGAGGAGATGGTGTACTGAAGGAGGATCGAAATCTTCGAATCATAGACCAAACTTCCGAAATTGGAGTGTTCGGAGATACTGAACTGCAGAAGTTGTACCACCCGGATCTCTTTTTTGACCTCAATACCCTTTTGGCATTGGATTCAGCGTTTTTGTATTTAAGATAGTTCTCCATAGTCATATTGTAACGATAGGAAAGAGATTTAGCTTTCCGAATTCTTACTACTTTGGAACATTCCTCATCCCACCAGGGAGTTGGAGGGAGTTTTTTGAGAGATTTAGTTTTAGGGGGAGGATTTGATTTATTTATTGCAGTTATGAGCATTGATTTGAAGTTATTATAGTCATCTTTGACGGAAAATATATCGGCGGGTAAATTTAGTAGGAACTTGTCCATATGAGAGTTAAATTCATCCCATTTGGTGTGTTTCGTTTTAATCTTTGTCGAAATATGAGACTTGTCCGATTGGAAAGAAGTTTGATAAGTAATGGTGATCGGGAAATGATCACTAGAGCAAGGGTCGGGGGACACCACCCACGAGGAGAGAGAAGCCAGACTAGTAGAACATATCGAGAGATCCACTGCACTGGGGTTTGTGCTGGGGCGTGAGATCCTAGTAGGAGATCCGTCATTCAAAAGGAAAAGGTTGGATTGATCTAGGAAATCCATCACACTTCGACCATCTCGGTCGGAGAAAGCAGAACCCCAGACGGGGGAATGGGCATTAAAATCGCCTAATATAAAGAAAGGAGGGCTTAGTTGACTTACAATTTGCAACCAAGTTTGTTTATTGAAGTGGGCTGTTGGGGGAAGATAGACTGAAACAAAGGATGTGTCCTTTATTTTAGCTGCAACCATTTGGAAGTCAGCATTGGGGGGTTTGATATTATTTATTGGGGAAAATGATATGGATTTTTTAATAAAAAGGGCAGCACCACCGCCCGAACCTTCCGGGCGGTCGTCGCGGAGACAGGAATACCCTCCCACATTAAAGTGGGTGGATGGAGTAAACCAAGTCTCCGAGATAGCAGCCAAAGAAATAAAGTTGGAATTTAATAGGTTAAGGAGATCAGATTTGTTAGAAATAGCACTTCGGCTATTCCACTGAAGTATTCTGACATCTTGAAGAGTCATTTTGAATAAATGATTTTAATGTTGAAATAATAGTAGCAGCGTTGGACGGTAGATTAGTTTGAGAAGAAATAAGGTCAATTAGAAGCATAATAAGAGTTTGGATAAATGAAGAATTGTCTTGGGAGAGTTTTTCAGAAAGTTTTAGAGAGTTCATTGAGGACGGATTATAATTATTTGCACACCCATTTATGGCATTTGAAAGAGATGAACCATTGGGATTTAAAAGCAGTGAGTTGTGTTGTTGCTGATCGTATCCAGGAGCCGGTTTAGAGATAGCGTTTTTGTATGTGAATTTAGTTGAACGAGAAGAAGTTGTTGTAGAGGAGGGAAGAGGGTTGGATGAGGAGTTGCTGGATAAAGCCTCAGCAAATGATTTTTTGACAGGTGGGAATAGTTTAGAAGCCTGCAGAAAAGACAAGTTCTGAGAGGCCATAGAAATTTTAATATTTTTTTGGCGATATTGTTCTGGGCAAGAAGTGTTGATAGCTGTATGTGAGCCTGAACAGTTAAAACATTTGGGTGAGGAGGAAGAAGGACATTGGTCAGCTGCGTGGTTTTCTCCACATTTAAAACATCTGGGTTGAGATCTGCATGAAGCTTTGGTATGGCCAAAACGGCAGCAATTGAAACATTGAGTGGTGGGATAAGTATACATTTCAACTGGTAATGAGTTGAAGAATAAATATATATGGGAGGGAAGAGATTGACCTTCAAAGGTGATAACGACAGATTGGGAGGGCTTCCAGGAAATTATACCCTCAGAGGAGTCCTTGTAATTTAGCCTCCTGGCTTTTATGGGATTGCCAATGTGTTGGGGGGTTGAAAGTGAAGACAGAATTTCTAAGATGGACAGATCGGTCGAGATACCTTTGACCAGGCCCATGCGAGTGACATTGAAAGTAGGGATATATGCCTTGAACTTTGAATTTGATGAAATGTAGATATTTTTGATGAAACTGTTAGCAGCTGACCCTGAGAGGAATTCAACGGAGATTCGGAAGCGACCCTCGGCTTTTACACCTCCAGGCTTGATTGAAAGATTCTTGCTATTTGATAGGAATTTGCCAAATTCAAGAGGGTGGATGGTTTTTCCTTGCTCAGTTTTTTGGGCGTATACAATGAATGGACCACGGGAATGAAGAGAATAAAAGTTTGTTGGAGGAAGTTGAGAAAGTGCTGGTGGGGACTGTGAAGTCGAAGGCGAATCAAGTTTTATTGGGGAAGAAGGAGTAAATTTCCTTTTTTGGTAGAAGTCAAAATGACAGAATCACTGTCAGAAATTTCTACATTTTCCCCGTCTGGGGGGACTGGAGAGGGATCTGGGGGCTTTGTAGGGAGTCCAGGAGGGAAATCTTCCTCCATTATTCACAACAGTAAACAACTACAACAATAGTATGGAAAATGACAGAAGTAAAAAAAGTTTATAAATATCTGGAAATCAGCAGCGAAAAGTGACTCCTGGAAGATCAGGAGGGAGAAGAAACCTCAAGGCACAACACACTACACTTTTTTTTTTTCTTTGTGGATGTTAAGTTACAAATATTTAAATGTTTTTCGATCATTTTATAAATAACTTAATTTGCCACATTATACAATAAAACCATAACCGAAAATGGGTTTGTAAGTAGGAGATTTTGAACTTTAAAGCAGTTTTCATAGGCCTATACATTATTTTTTTCTGGGCTTATAAAAAGACTTAGATAAAACAAATACTTCCCTCTAATAAAATCATATACAATAAGTATAACATTGCTGATATGGGCTTGCGATCCCATGAATTTAATAAAGCCGTGGACGGAGCAATTCTGGTGAAGACATAATATGGAAAATGCCAAAACTCGATCAATTTTTTATAATGACGTACCCCATTCTTGTCTCATCAAATACCACAAAAATCATAAGCCTAATAACACAAAATAAAATAATAATAGTTCGTTTTGCAGCACTTTTAATACAAATAATTTCAAAAGTTAGTCATACAGGATAGCTGCCATGCAATTTCCTCTCACACTAGATTTAGCTTCAATGCCATTCATACAATATCACACTAATGATAAAATGCCCGTACCGCGAGTTTACTCCTCACAAACCGGTATTTTGACAGTTTTCACTGATTGTCACTTGGTACTCTCTACCAAGGTAAACCCGAAGTTTACATGACACCTTTTTTCATCCAGTTTGTTAATCGGGATGAAAAAAGGGACGTGTTCTATTCTGGTAGTTGGTATTACAGATTTTCATACATTTTAAGATGGTGGACATTATTTGAAGCCACCTGTCACTGTTTTACTTAACTATATTATGAGAAGATGTATATTCAGTTTTATATAAAAATATTAGTAAAAAGACTACAATTTCTAGTTATTACTCTACGTGAGTGTGTATTACTGTTCGGTATTGTGAATTTCGCGTGCATGTTTTTTTCTGCCATCTCTCAATGTTTTACGTAGTCACGTAGTTATATTATGTTAAAATGTTGCATTTGAATTATTTTATCTTTAAACTATTGATAAAAGTTAAAGTATCACCTACAATATGTATTTATTACTGTTTGTGAGTGTGAATTACTGTTAGATTTTGTAAAATTCTATTTCTTAAATTTGACATTCTTTTATGAAGAAATAATACACGAGAACTTTACATAAGTAAACTCATAGAATAAAGAATATCTACGAGTTAACTTGATATTGTAACATTATTTTAGATTAATCAATAGAAACAGGGTGGGTGGTTTATTTATGGAGACAGGGTTATGAGAGCTGTTGCTTTGGTATCTGCGCTGCTATGTTTTGGTAGTTCCACCTCATATATTAAACGATTATCGTACCGATCAAGATATAATGGATCAGGTAGGCAATGTTGCCAAGGCATATGTACCTATAAAAATCTTATGACAAAGGTTCAAAGACGAACGTGAAGACAAAAACATCGATTTGGTAATGACAAAGAACTGTCAAATCTCGCAAATGACAGTGGCAGATGGGGTTGCCAGATGGTCCAGATAAAAAAACCAACATTTCTTATCAAATGGTCCCCCTTTTGATTTTTTTGGTAAAAGTTGTCCTAAAATCAAAGGGTCATTTGATAATCATAAACCCGTTTGATTTTGGCCAGATCAAACAGAAAATCACCGAAAATTACCGAGGGTGAACACAATGAAACACTTAGTAAACATTAAAACTTTTTTTTTTATGCTTCCGATTTTGTTGTCCGGGTTAAATCTTCCCCATAGGAAAAACTAAACCCTTCCACTCACTTTTCCACAAATGATCAGCTAGTCAATCAACACTATGCAAGTGCATTATATAAGTAAAATAAATACAAAACAATACAAGAACAACAACACGTCAACTCACCAGAGATCAAATGGGAAAAAAAAATTCACCGACTCCAGATATTTTCATATCAGAGGGTTCGGCTCGGTAGAACTTCTAACAGGGCCTATAAATCCTACTGATCCCTCAACATAAATATTTAAAAAATCTTTCGTTATCCTACACATGTATTCAAAATGACCGACTTTTGCATCTTTATATATAAATTTTTTGATAGATCTAATACGCCTAAATTTTTAATGAGAGAGCTAGGTATAATGCCAGTAGCCGAAATAACGAATGGTAATATTTTTTTTTAGGATTGCAACAATAACATTTGGCTGTCATCAGTTGTTTTGTTTTGCTCCATCTAAAATTAATTTTTTACCATTCTTTTTTGTTTTCTGGCAAAAAAAAAGTGTAGTGTGTTGTGCCTTGAGGTTTCTTCTCCCTCCTGATCTTCCAGGAGTCACTTTTCGCTGCTGATTTCCAGATATTTATAAACTTTTTTTACTTCTGTCATTTTCCATACTATTGTTGTAGTTGTTTACTGTTGTGAATAATGGAGGAAGATTTCCCTCCTGGACTCCCTACAAAGCCCCCAGATCCCTCTCCAGACCCCCCAGATGGGGAAAATGTAGAAATTTCTGACAGTGATTCTGTCATTTTGACTTCTACCAAAAAAAGGAAATTTACTCCTTCTTCCCCAATAAAACTTGATTCGCCTTCGACTTCACAGTCCCCACCAGCACTTTCTCAACTTCCTCCAACAAACTTTTATTCTCTTCATTCCCGTGGCCCATTCATTGTATACGCCCAAAAAACTGAGCAAGGAAAAACCATCCACCCTCTTGAATTTGGCAAATTCCTATCAAAAAGCAAGAATCTTTCAATCAAGCCTGGAGGTGTAAAAGCCGAGGGTCGCTTCCGAATCTCCGTTGAATTCCTCTCAGGGTCAGCTGCTAACAGTTTCATCAAAAATATCTTCATTTCATCAAATTCAAAGTTCAAGGCATATATCCCTACTTTCAATGTCACTCGCATGGGCCTGGTCAGAGGTATCTCGACCGATCTGTCCATCGAAGAAATTCTGTCTTCACTTTCAACCCCCCAACACATTGGCAATCCCATAAAAGCCAGGAGGCTAAATTACAAGGACTCCTCTGAGGGTATAATTTCCTGGAAGCCCTCCCAATCTGTCGTTATCACCTTTGAAGGTCAATCTCTTCCCTCCCATATATATTTATTCTTCAACTCATTACCAGTTGAAATGTATACTTATCCCACCACTCAATGTTTCAATTGCTGCCGTTTTGGCCATACCAAAGCTGCATGCAGATCTCAACCTAGATGTTTTAAATGTGGAGAAAACCACGCAGCTGACCAATGTCCTTCTTCCTCCTCACCCAAATGTTTTAACTGCTCAGGCTCACATACAGCTATCAACACTTCTTGCCCAGAACAATCTCGCCAAAAAAATATTAAAATTTCTATGGCCTCTCAGAACTTGTCTTTTCTGCAGGCTTCTAAACTATTCCCGCCTGTGAAAAAATCATTTGCTGAGGCTTTATCCAGCAACTCCTCATCCAACCCTCTTCCCTCCTCTACAACAACTTCTTCTCGTTCAACTAAATTCTCATACAAAAACGCTATCTCTAAACCGGCTCCTGGATACGATCAGCAACAACACAACTCACTGCTCTTAAATCCCAATGGTTCATCTCTTTCAAATGCCACAAATGGGTGTGCAAATAATTATAATCCGTCCTCAATGAACTCTCTAAAACTTTCTGAAAAACTCTCCCAAGACAATTCTTCATTTATCCAAACTCTTATTATGCTTCTAATTGAACTTATTTCTTCTCAAACTAATCTACCGTCCAACGCTGCTACTATTATTTCCACATTAAAATCATTTATTCAAAATGACTCTTCAAGATGTCAGAATACTTCAGTGGAATAGCCGAAGTGCTATTTCTAACAAATCTGATCTCCTTAACCTATTAAATTCCAACTTTATTTCTTTGGCTGCTATCTCAGAGACTTGGTTTACTCCATCCACCCACTTTAATGTGGGAGGGTATTCCTGTCTCCGCGACGACCGCCCGGAAGGTTCGGGCGGTGGTGCTGCCCTTTTTATTAAAAAATCCATATCATTTTCCCCAATAAATAATATCAAACCCCCCAATGCTGACTTCCAAATGGTTGCAGCTAAAATAAAGGACACATCCTTTATTTCAGTCTATCTTCCCCCAACAGCCCACTTCAACAAACAAACTTGGTTGCAAATTGTAAGTCAACTAAGCCCTCCTTTCTTTATATTAGGCGATTTTAATGCCCATTCCCCCGTCTGGGGTTCTGCTTTCTCCGACCGAGATGGTCGAAGTGTGATGGATTTCCTAGATCAATCCAACCTTTTCCTTTTGAATGACGGATCTCCTACTAGGATCTCACGCCCCAGCACAAACCCCAGTGCAGTGGATCTCTCGATATGTTCCACTAGTCTGGCTTCTCTCTCCTCGTGGGTGGTGTCCCCCGACCCTTGCTCCAGTGATCATTTCCCGATCACCATTACTTATCAAACTTCTTTCCAATCGGACAAGTCTCATATTTCGACAAAGATTAAAACGAAACACACCAAATGGGATGAATTTAACTCTCATATGGACAAGTTCCTACTAAATTTACCCGCCACCGATATATTTTCCGTCAAAGATGACTATAATAACTTCAAATCAATGCTCATAACTGCAATAAATAAATCAAATCCTCCCCCTAAAACTAAATCTCTCAAAAAACTCCCTCCAACTCCCTGGTGGGATGAGGAATGTTCCAAAGTAGTAAGAATTCGGAAAGCTAAATCTCTTTCCTATCGTTACAATATGACTATGGAGAACTATCTTAAATACAAAAATGCTGAATCCAATGCCAAAAGGGTATTGAGGTCAAAAAAAAGATCCGGGTGGTACAACTTCTGCAGTTCAGTATCTCCGAACACTCCAATTTCGGAAGTTTGGTCTATGATCCGAAGATTTCGATCCTCCTTCAGTTCTCCATCTCCTCGAGCGTCTCATTCTAAATGGATAGATGAATTCTTGGACAAAATTGCCCCCCCTTCTGTTCCTAACTTAGATGAAATAACGCCCATCTATAATACTCCCATGTCTAATCATTGGCTAGACTCTCCATTCACCTTAATTGAGCTAAAAAATTGTTTATCGACAGTCAAGGACTCATCTCCAGGCAGAGATGGTATACCTTACAGCATAATCAAAAACCACTTCTTAAGCATCTTAAATAAAATCTTCCAGACTGGTATAATGCCTGATGACTGGAGTTCTCAAATAATCATCCCTATTTTAAAATCAAACAAATCTCCAAATTTTGGATCCAACTACAGGCCAATCGCTCTTTCATCCACCCTCAGTAAACTTTATGAAAAATTAATTAAAAACCGATTAGAATTTTTTGTCGAGAGTAAACAGCTTCTCTCTCCATCTCAATTTGGATTTAGGAAAAAAAAATCCACTCAGGATAACCTTGCCATCATCAGCACTGATATTAATTTATCAATTTCTAAACAGGAAGTTTGTCTTGCCGTCTTTATAGATATAGAAGGCGCCTTTGACAATGTTTCCATCCCAATCCTGAAAAAAAAACTTCTAGGCCTTGGCCTTCCCCCCATGTTTGTCCAATCTATTATTAATCTATTTCTAGATAGAAAAATTTTCATTGAACTTCCAGATATTTCTCCTCAAAGTAGGTCTATTTGGAAGGGTTTACCACAAGGCGATGTATTGTCCCCCTTACTGTATAATATATACACATATGATATGCATGTCACTATTCCCCCACAAATAAAAATTATCGAGTTCGCAGATGACATAGCTTTCTTCTTATCATCCAAAATCATCCCTCTTGCCGTCAAATATCTTAACGAAGCCATGAATGCCCTTTGCACATGGCTCACGTTAAATGGTCTTGAACTTTCAATCCAAAAGACTCAGTGTGTCACCTTCTCAAACCGCCATAAAAACCCCCCCGTTCAAATTTTATTTAAAAATTCTCCAATCTCCAACGCTTCTGAAGTAAAATTTTTGGGAGTAACATTTGATAGGAAACTTAAATGGTCTTCCCATATTAATAATTTAGTTACTAAATGCGAAAAAAATTTAAATATCATCAGATCATTATCTGGCGTTTGGTGGGGAGCTCACCCTACTTGCATTAAGTTGCTTTACAATGCACTTATTCGAAGCCATCTCGACTATGCCTGCCCACTTTTTAGTACTGCCTCAAAAAATGTACTTAATAAATTAGACAAAATTCAATCTAAATCTTTGCGAATAATAACTGGAGCGATGCAATCGTCACCCATCAATTCCCTTCAAGTAGAATGTTCTGATCCTCCTCTTTATTTAAGGCGTCAACTATTTGCTGACAAATTTGTTCTTAAATGTTTAAATTCTAAATGTCATCAGGTTATCCCCAGCGTCTCGTTGTTCATTGACTCAACCCATTCATCTACAATCAGAGCTTCAACTAAACCTGTTCCTGACATCTGTAAAAATTTTAAGTCTCTCTCAGAGCTCCACATCATCCAAAATGATCTACTTCCCTTATACAAACTAAAATATAGTCACGTCACCTTATCCCCGACAATATTAGAAGGGATCGGAATCTTTAAAAGTCATTCCAATCTCCCGGCCCGAACTGTCAATAATATGTTCAATGACATTATTTTATCTAAATGGCCCAACTTTTCTCTTTTATTTACTGATGGATCCAAATCTCCCGACTCTCCTAACTGTGGTATAGGTATTAACGTTTACCACAATAATTCTAATGATAGAATATTTCATTCAATTTCAAATCAATTTTCAATATTTTCAGCTGAGTGCATTGCAATAATAGAATCTCTCAAATATATAATCAAAAATAATTTTGAACATTCCCTCGTTCTCTCTGACTCTCTCAGTTCCCTCCAGAAACTTAAATCCAGTCCTCTTCTTCATCCTGATGATCACTTTGTATGCCTTATTCGAGTGATGATAGCCTCCATTCAAAGCTCTGGTAAAACTGTAACTCTGATTTGGATTCCTGGACATGTTGGTGTCATGGGTAATGATATTGCGGATGCCTTGGCAAAACAAGGAGCGTCCAACCCTGTTGTTACCCTCGTAAACCACATTCCCTTATCTGACATTTTTTCCATCATCAAAGAAAGATCCCGCAATGTTTGGGCAGAGTATTGGCACATTGCTAGTCAATCCAAGGGAGCCTGCTATGCCTCAATACAAAGGACTATTCCATCAAAACCGTGGTTTCAGCAATTCCCTCATTTTTCCAAAAAAGAAATTTCTTCACTCATTCGAATGAGGATCGGACATTGTTCCGTTCCTTCCCACCTTTTTAAAATTCACGTCCTTGACTCCCCAGATTGTACATTCTGTGGTCTAGAAGTGGGAACTTTAGATCACATATTTTTTGGTTGTCCCTCTCTAAACAAATATCCTCTCTTCTATCAAGCCTTAACTAAAATTGCCTCCCCTCCATTCAACATTTCATCTCTTTTAAGTCTGAACTCGACTCCAATTTTCATTATAATTTTGAAATTTGTCTATTTAAATAAAATTAATATTTAAATTCACCTTTCATTTCTCAATAATTTTAAATGATGGCCAAGAACACCCTTGAAGGGTGAAAGCCAGAAATAATGGAAAAAAAAAATAATATTTTTTTAGTCTGAGAATGCCAAATTCTTTTTATTTCGTTTCCTAAATCTGTGTATTTTCTTATTTTTTCATTAAAAGATTTTTGAATGTTACAGGAATTTGGAATAGCGACATCAATGATATAAGATATTTTTTTAATTTTGTCATGTAAAACTATATCGGGTCTATTATGACTAATCGTTCGGTCTGTTAGTATAGTTTTATCATAATATATTTTATAAAATTCGTTTTCAAAAAATGAATTTGGTTCGTATTCATAATATGGTACTATATTATGGCAGTCAATCAAGTTATGTTTAATTACCAAATTTTGGTGAATTATTTTTAAAACTTGATTGTGCCTAAATTTATACTCGGACGGTGCTAATATAGAACATACCGATATAATATGTTCTATAGTTTCCGGAAAAGCCAAACATTTTCTACACAAATCATCAATTTGATTTGTATCTTTGATTATATGCTTTCTATAATTTTTAGTATTAATGACTCTATCCTGAATGGCAAGCATAAATCCTTCTATTTCTGCGCTCAACTCTCCAATACTCAACCATTTGTTTGACGAAAATTTTTCAACATACGTTTGGTTGAGATAATTGAAGTGTTTTGCGTGTAAAATTTTATTTGACCAGGAATCTAATAATTCCTGGTTGGAATTTATAAAAATGTTGGCATTCTCATCGTATAAATTAAAAGGTGTAATATTTCTATCTGCCTTGCAAATTATTTTGTGCATTTCTGAGCTATGAGCTTTCCTATGGAAAAAGTTCTTAGCATTTCTACCTGATTATGTTT
Organism: Hesperophylax magnus; assembly: GCA_026573805.1. Taxonomy (NCBI): domain Eukaryota; kingdom Metazoa; phylum Arthropoda; class Insecta; order Trichoptera; family Limnephilidae; genus Hesperophylax; species Hesperophylax magnus. The sequence continues at coordinate 14,948,546 of JAIUSX010000028.1, forward strand.
CAAAGAAGTTATTTTGACTATACCTCTACCTCCTAAATTTCTAGGTAAATTAACTCGTTCTATAGCTGAATTTGGATGATGGCAATTAAACTTTGTTAGCGTAGTTCTAATTAATCTTTCTAAGTTATCTAAATCTGTATTAGACCATTTAATTATGCCAAATGAGTACGTTAATAGAGGTATTGCCCAAGTATTTATTGCTTTTACTAAATTTTTAGCAGATAGATTGCATTTTAAAATTTTCCTGATCCTAGTTTGAAATTTAATCCTAATATCATTTTTAATACTAGTATGGTCTAATCTATTTGATTGTGGGTATCCTAAATACTTATAAACCTCATCCCTTTTCATACTAGTAATTTGGAAATTTCTAAATATACTCTCGTCCCCATCTACAATTTTGCCTTTCTCTATATGGATCGTTCTACATTTATCTAAACCAAAAGTCATTTTGATATCATCTGAAAAGTTTTTAACTATCTCGATCATTTTCTCTAAATTTTGTTCAGAATTCGAAAATAATTTTATGTCATCCATATATAATAAATGCGAAATTGTACTACTCTCCCTTGTATTACCCTTAACTTTTATTCCAAACTTGCTTTTAATTAACATTTTAGATAGAGGATTCAATGCTAAGCAAAACCAAAGAGGACTCAATGAGTCTCCTTGAAAAATCCCTCTTTTAATTGAAATGCCCGGTATTACTATTTTCTTACCTTTTAAATTGATAAGTAAATTGGTATTCCAAAAGGACATAATATTTTCCAAAAAGCTAATAATAATGGGGTTAATTTTATATATATTTAATACTTTGATCAGCCACGAGTGCGGGACACTATCGAAAGCCTTTTGGTAGTCTATATAGCAAGTATGTAAATTACGTTTTCGAGTTTGAATCTGTTTTACAATTACAGAATCGATAACTAATTGTTCTTTACATCCCATATGTTTTCTGCGACAACCTTTTTGTTGTTCAGATAAAATATTTTTTTCATCTAAATGAGTATATATTAAATCTGTTAAACAAGAGGTTAAAATTTTGTATATTGTCGGTAAACATGTAATGGGTCTGTACTGAGAAGGATTATTAATATTTTCGCTTTTGGGTAACATATAAGTAATGCCCTTAGTTAGAAAATTTGGAAAATTTTGAGGTTGACTGACAAATTTTGAAAGATTTTTTGCCAAAAGAGGATGTAAAGTAGTCAGACGTTTGTACCAAAAATTATGTATCCAATCGCAACCCGTGGCTTTCCAATTATGAGTATTTTTAATAATTTTGGTTAACAATTCAACCGATATATTAGAAAAACTCATTTGTTCAATACCTGAAAAATTGAGTTCTTCATTTTCTATCCATGGAGTTGACTCGTTATGTTTTATATCTTTACTCCAAACTTTAGTCCAAAAATCGCGCATATCTGATTCAGATGGCAACGGAATATTATTATTCGAAATAATATTTTGTTTATCGTCAAGTTTGGAATAAAATATTTTTTAATTTTTCTGGAATAATCTATTATTATTTTTTTTATTATACGTATAATTATATCTTTTTAATCTACTAGCTTTTACGCCTAATTTTTGTTTTAATAAATCCAATAAATCATTGATTATATTTTCATTATTATGACTATCAATGTTATAACCAAATTTTCTACCAATTTCATCTACATGTCTCAAAATTTTCCTACTTCTATTTCCATTTTTATATTCTATTACTCTAGCTATGTTACTTCTTAAAAATACTACATCATTTTCTAATCTGATCTGCCATTCTGGTTTACTATAACTATATGATCTATCGTCAGAGGATGATAATTTAACTCCTAACTTATTACAAACAGTAATCGCACTAGCATATACTATTGTATGAAGATCTAAAAAACTAATTTCGTCAAATATGATTTTTGGTAAAATTATGTTATTTAATTATTATAAATTATGTTATTTAATTATCATATTTATCATTACTATTATCATTATTATCATTACATAATCAATTTTTAAAATTTTAGTACTAGATGCTACTGCTTTTAAACATCGTTTATTGCCTGAAATTGTATCTTTAGATCCCGTGCAACTGACATTTAAATTGAAGAAAACACATAATTCGCTTTTTTACTGTACTTACACCTAGTAGATTTCTTTCATCAGTCCATACATTACCCTTTACACTAAAAACTCTTTCTACGAAGGCATTGGAGACGGGAACACTGCACTCATATTGTGCCATTTTCAACAGATTTGGTGGTGATTCATCGTTGAAAAACCTACACCACATATCAATGGATTTTCCTTCAAGTGAAAGAAAAATACTTTGAATGCAGCCAGTTTGCTGCTTCCATGGGGACAGTGACCATATTTCAATTAGTTCATCTAGCGTAGGTAATCTTCCGCGTTCAATATCCAAGCAACTAAAAGTTTTGTAAGTATTGTTTTCAAAAGGGTACCACTTTTCAATACAGGCCAGTGCTCTTTGGTAAACGTTAAGGGCGTTTTAGGCGCCCCTCTCCCCCGCAAGTCTTGCTACCACCCGCCAGAAGCGCTCACGGCTTTTGATCTGTAAATTCTCTCGTGAGTGAGTTATATATATCGCGTATTTTAAACAAACCGGACATTCTATTTTCCGGTTTTCCAAAATTTTCTAGTCCGGTCCAAAAACCAGACATCTGGCAACCCTAATGACAGAAGATTTCGTGGTCGTGATATATGGTTATGTTCAAGGTGCTGCCATTTTTTGACGATTTAGTACCGTCTCAAAATATTATTTCGTCTCTAATGACAACTGTTTATATGAAATCGTAAGCAATCGTAAGTATGAAAATAATTATCGTGTAAAGCGAAAGTTTTTTGTGTGGTTCCCAATTTGGGGATCGGTATGAAAAAAGGTATGGTGTAAAGCAGCCGTTAGTCGTAAACCCAAACTGACAGCTCAGACGATGCATTTATGCAATGCATCTTGAACTTGAACTTGTTATAGAGATTTTGCAGATTTAAATTTGTTTATATATTATTATTAGCGAGATGTCCGTCAGTTTGTGGCTCGTGGAGTATTCCGATAGTGGAGTGTGGCCGAAACCCCTGATAAATACTTGGCAGATTATGCTCGGGTTGCCTTCAACGCATTCGGAGATAGACTCAATAAGTGGTTGACTTTTAAATGAACCTCCCGTAGTATGTCAGCAAGGGCCAAGGTTATGGCGGTGAAGGTGCCGGAAAGGCTCCAAAATTGAATTTCTCAGGTAAATAAATCAATATAAACATAATATGACAATCTTATGTCGTGAAAATAAAATACACATCTTTTTGAAGTTATGATGCATTCATAATTTCTTGTAATTTCCTAGGTATTGCTGACTACTTGTGAGCACAAATTCTGATCAAATCCCACGCCAGAATCTACCATCTTTGCGACGATGTATTCAGGGCAACGGAAAATGGTTAGTTCAAGAGAAGACTTGTTATTTTACATGTAATTTATCAACAATGTCACCGGTCAAATAATACCTGTGTTATGAATCGATCAATTGAAATGAAAATGTGGACACAAGCAACAAATATATGAATCCACTGCATTAATGCTTTGAGGAAGAGAGGGAATGAGTATTAACGTTGATTGGAATGAACCAGAAAATCTAAATTCTGCTGCCAATCTCCAGGCTTTTTAAACAGGTTTTGAGTTCACAGTAAGTGACTTATAGACATGACTAGGAAAACGTTTTTAATTTGTCATTGATTTCATTTCATGACCGTATAATTTATTTTGGTAAATATTTGGAATCGCTGGACACGGATTTTACGAAATATTTTTAAATAAAACCTTCTGATTTACCTTAATTATTATAAAAGGAATCTTAAATTTTTAATTTTAGCATTTTAATTTTTAATTACGTAAAATTAAAATTGGCTTTCGTTGTATGGGATGCTATGGGATATATTGGGATATATGGATATTCTGTCGATGACATTTTCTTTTGGTGGTATTTCTGATATGAGTGGCTAGAATTTTAACCACTTACTATATGCAAATACTAGGTAGGTACTATTTTGGCCAAACTCGAAACATTAAATATTTTTATGTTACAAAAAAGCATAAATTTTTTATATTTAGGTATTTTTATAATTATTATTTTATTTAACCTAACCTATAATAACACAACCTAGCCTATAATAATCCAACCTAACCTAACACAACCTATATCCTAACCTAACCTGTAATAACCCAACCTAACCTAACCTATAATAATCCAATCTAACCTAACCTGTATCCTAGCCTAACTTATAATAACCCAACGTAACCTAACCTATCCTAACCTTACCTTTTTTTAATTTTTCTTTATTTACAAAACATACCTAAATATTTTTCGAGTTTGGCCAAAATACCTACCTATGTGTACGAACACAAAGAACGCGTGTTTCGGCTTTCAGATTACCAGCACTCAGTGCCTGAGTCCGCCGGAGAAGATAGGCGCCGAGTTGTGGACACATAGAATGCCGGTAAAATCCGCGCCATTTGCGCGGTAGCCTGATAGCAGCTGTCAGTTTTAACAAAATGTCAAGCTCGTCGGAAGAAGATTTTTTACTTTTGTAGAATTCTTTCTTGAAATTAAGAAATAAAACAATTGGTATTCATCCAATTAATACTAGTAGAAAAAGTCATGGTGAATATCATCACTTGTTTAGTGAGCTTAAGGCAGACGAAGAAAGATTTTTTAAATATACCTTATTTCACTCGTGACATTTGAGGTTATTATAAAATTTTCTCAGTTCGTACTTTTGTTCGTACCGTTTTCATTCATATCCTTACTGATTTCTTTCCAGCACTTGTCGACAACATTTCTGTTGCTATGTAAACTGTTTCTTTTATCCTAGATCGGCGATTTGTTAAAAACAGCAGCAATTAGTAAGTCACTCATTTTGACAGGACTTGTTTATGTTTTGACACTAGCTTCCAAAACAAGCCTCAGTAACCGGCCGCACCGGCGAGCCGGAATTAAGAATTCATTCCGGTAATGCTTCTCGGCGGGCCGTTTAGATACAAACGTTTAGATACAAACATTCTTGTCGGCGCGCCTGCGCCAGTCGGCCGCTTACTCGCCGGCTAATCTGAAAGCCGAAACACGCGTTCTTTGTGTTCGTACACTATTACTGTATTTGCATTTAGTAAATGGTTATAATTCTAGCCACTCATATCAGGAATACTAACAAAAGAAAATGTCATCAACAGAAATCATTGCAGCTGTCATCCCATAAAACGAAAGTGAATTTTCGATTTACGTAATTAAAAATTAAAATACTAAAATTAAAAATATCCCAAATGCAGTCAGATTCCTTTTATAGTAATTAAGGTAAATCAGAAGGTTTTATTTAAAAATATTTCGTATAATCCTTGTCCAGCGAACCCGAATAATTATTTTTTGTTAAAGGGATTTTGTGTTTCATGCTTAAGGGCCCACTATTCGAATTTCATCCAATTTCCGACATACTTTCCTTAAAATTTTGAAGTTTTTAAGCTCTTAAAAAAATATATGTTATTCTTTAAGATAGTATCTATTTGTTCCAAAAGCCGAAACGGTAATTATTTGAAATTCCCTCGATAGAAATAAATCGCAAAGTATGCTCCGAAAAATATTATTAACACGTTTATTTCTGTTATTTTACAAGTTATATGTATGAAAAAAATCACAATTTTTTTAATGCTACTCAATAGACCCCGAAAGTGATTTTTGCTATTTTTGAAATACGCCGTGATTTATTAAACATTTTCACAACAGTCGCTTACGTCTTATGATTCTAAGCATGATTATTGCATCCCCTCTCACTTCCTCACGCGCGTTCGCTATCTGCCTTTCAGTCACTGCTTAGAGAGCTTCGCGGATGGTCGTGTTGTTCTACATTTCGTGATTTCTCCTAAATAATATTTATCGTAAATAATAATATTGGTATGGCGTGGTATGTTGAAGATCCCCTCCCCCTCTCTGAACGGGTCACGTAGTATGGCTACTGTATATATTGCGCGAAGAAATTCTAAAATCAAGCCGCACTTAATTTACAACGTTCTAACAGCATTACGTTTGTTTTTTTTTTGTCCTATTGTATTTGTCTGTTTCTGAGGCGTTTTGTAGTTGTTCATTTTGATTGGATATAGTTTTAACTTCGCTTTTCCATGTTCTGAGGAGAGAAAGTTTGCAAAGACAAGTTTTCGTAATCCATTTAACAATTTTTGAATTTGAGGTTCAATCTTGTGCAAATTATTTTAGTTCGTCATATTTTAATGGAAAATATTTATAAAGTACGTTGCCAGAGCACAGAATTGCATTCGTTAGAATCTTGTACAATGAATAATTATGCCCTAGCTAATTGCATAATATTCCATATGCATATTTAGGTATGTTCTAAAATGGTAATTATATGTCCTATTTAAATATTTTTCATTTTAAAAATATTAAACTTAAAAACTTTACAAAAAACTCAAATCAGAAATTGGTAAATATATAAATCGTCTTTGCAAACTTTGACATCTCATATCATAGAACTGTATATCTGATGTTAGAACGCGTTCCAACTAAGGCTTGATACAAATTCTAAGCTTTCTGGATCGAGGCAAGTAATATGTATAATAACACTGTAGGTACCTGGAATATGTAGAAAGCGACCCGGTCAGATTTGCATCTCTGCCAATGATTTCGTACAATAATAAGACACTTTTACGGTGGGGCAAACTACCGGCATTTTCGATAATGTATCCAAGAACATAAAGATCTTCATACTAGTTCTCAAACTTTAGGGAATTTAATTTGAGGAAGTTAATTATTGATTGGATATATAATAAATAATTATTTTGTTTTTCTTCCAATAAAAATTAGGTTTTCTATTATTTTATAGTTACGTACTTATTTATTCCAGAATTCGTCCATTTGAAAATAGTCTAATTTTTTAGGCGATCTGTTTTAAATAACTAACTAACTAACCATCAGGCCGTTTCCCCGCAGAGGTAGTCAGAGAGGACGGACCGCCAAACAACTCGGTCTTGGCACGCACTCTTTGCCTTACTCACATTCATACATCGTCTCATACAAAAACCACTTAACTTTAATTTATATTCGTCGATATATATAAATGTTTATTGTCCTGAAGAAGGTTGAGTTCAACCGAAACCGGTCGACGAATATAAATTAAAATAAAGTAGTTAAAACAAAATATTTATTTCATTTTGTTCTTTAATTATATTTCAGATGTGACTATACTCAACTGAAGAACGTTTTGTCCACATCTTGTAAAGATGTTGAAGCACTGAGGTAACAATAAAATCATTTACGCCCTTCACATTTATTTAGAAAGTTCTTGAAATGTAGTTATAATCAATGTTTTTATTTTGTTCCAGCTTCCACGAACAACGGGAAAGCATACCTGTTGAGAATACATATAACGACATACCTAAGGAGAATATAGATAATGGAGGAAGGTAAAATGGATTTCAGAATTTCGATTAAACTATCGTGTTGTGAAAAAAATATATACCGTTAACTTTTTTTTTTATTACAGTAAATCTGATGTACGTGTGTACTACAACAAAAAACGTAAAATTGTAAACAAGAAACCCATCGGCCGGAGAGGTCTTTCTCAAAGCATTGACAATTGGTATGTTATAGTGATTTACTTTACTAACATTTATGTATTTTATTTTACTAACGGTAAAACATAAGTTCTAAAGAGATGAATTATTAATATACAAACTATCTGCTTTATGTGAAAGAACATCCGCTTCATTCGAAAAAATTAATCTTCAGTAATACAAACATTCAAAAATTTATAATACTTTTATTGGTATCCAAATCATTATCAATATCCACTTTTATTTGTAGTTTTTCATAAATCAATTTTGCTTTTCTAGGTTGGATAAAAATGATGCAGTCGAAGGAGGAGAAGAAAGACGCATCGTCGACATTTTCTTTTTTATTAACCAGCTGCAATCCATATCGGACCATTCTCCTTTTGGATGCGGATTTCGAAATCTTATTCTTAAATCTGAGCAAAGAGTTGGTCTAATGTCCAAAATACTATTTGAATGTAACATGTGTTGCGCCAAATTTACAGTCAACACATGCGACCCAAAACCTAAACATACCATGGACGTCAATGTAGCAGCAGTATCGGGGATGACTCCTGCAGGAATTGGGCTTGCTCAACTGTCCGAGTTTTTGACGGCTGTCAACATACCCCCGATGTCCGTAAAATTTTTCCACAAGACAAATGTATTAGTGTCAAGAGAATGGGAGAAATGCGCGTTAGTCGCCATGGAAGTCGCAGCGAAACGAGAGCGTCAAGCAGCTATCGAAGAAGGTTGTCTACAGGACGGAGTGGCGGTGATTGACGTGATCGCGGATGGGTGTTGGTCGAAACGATCATATAGAACAAATTATACAGCCCTCTCCGGTGCGGCAGCAATTGTTGGCAGAAGATTTGGAGAAGTTTTATACCTCGGAGTTAAAAATAAATATTGTTGCATTTGTGCAAGAGCTGAAAACCGAGGAGTATTGCCTAAAGAACATGTTTGCTACAAAAATTACACTGGACCTTCAACTGGAATGGAAGCAGAAATTCTTGTAGAAGGGTTCAAAACTTCAGTTGAATCTCATAATTTGATATATGGGCGGCTAATAGCAGACGGAGACAGTAGTACTTATCATAAACTTATCAAAACGAGACCAGAAAACCTGCAGAAAACCTTCTTCAATAGCAGATTGACGCTCTCGCTCCACTGTGACTTCCACTGCGAGTAATGCACATTTCTTTCACTCTCTTGACATATATTTGCTTTATTATAATGTTTTTGGTACACCAGGGATAAGTCGACAGCCGTAAAAAACTCAGACAGTTGAGCAAGCCCAATTCCTTCAGTCATCCCCGATGCTGCTGCTACATTGATGTCCATGGTATTTTTAGGCTTTTGGTCGCATGTGTTGACTATAAATTTGTCGCCACATTTTACATTCAAATTTTATTTTGGACTTTAGGTCAGATCTGAGCTCAGATTTGACAATAACTTTTCCAAATCCGCGTCTAAATGGAGAATGGTCCGATATGGATTGCAGTTGGTTGATAAAAAAAGAAGGTGTCGATGGTGCATCTCTATTCTCCTTATTCCGACCGTGTCATTTGTATCCAACCTAGAAAATAAAAAGCTGCCTTAAAATGGATATCGATCTATGAAAACAATAACATTGATTTGAGTGCCAGTATAACTGTTATAGTTTTTTAATGTTTGTATTGTATTACGGTCTTCATCATATGGCACCAGCGTCAAACGTTGTTACCAGGTTGTCTCTTTTCATATAACCCACTTTCATTCATCACACCCAATTTCACGTTGAATGAACCCGATTATGTACCTGTTGTCGCTGACGTCTATTATTTATTATACCTGACGAGTTTTATTTTTATTTATTAATATTTAAACATGCTACACTACTTATGAAGATTGTCAGCAGGTACGTAGTGACAACATTTTATGCAATTGGTAAATTTTCAAAGAAGGTATATGTATAAATAAAGATGATGATAAATTACCAACTAGATCAATTGGTTAAATTAACAGAATAGTATAAATATAAATATGTAAACAGCAGTAAAAAACTTATACACTAAACAAGTACAAATGAATGGTCACATCAATAGTTTCATATATTATATAGGTAGGTATATGAAGTATTACAAACATATAATGATATTCCTTTTCCTAACAATGTCAATTCTAATTACAAATACAAGTGCTTCAATAGGGCATCAATATAAATATCTGTATCTTATAGTAATTTCCTTTTATTATATTTGACTTGCAATACAAATGGTATTATTTTTGATTGTTTTTAGTTTATTGTATTTTTTGGGTACAACATAGTTTAAGGTTCTTTCACCGTATTTATTGGTATATCTCAGAACCACCAATTCTTCATTGTATTATGTTTGTGATTAAATTACATTTGACAATTTAAACAAACAAGATTTAGAGTATTTAAAAGTATATCGTATGTTATAACCAATAAAGTTCAAAATTAAATTGTAAGTTCACATGAACTTAAACTATTAAAAATAGTAGTTACAAAAATTTCTTACCTTTGTGAATAAATAAAGCACCCTCCAAACAAAAATACAGAAGCTTTTTTGTGAGAGTAGGTACATCATTAAAAATATATGTTGGAATGTAATTTTATGATTCATACATGTTATATTACTCTCATAATTATTGAATTGTTTAAATGAATAAATAAATCATTACAAAACTGTCTTCTGATTTATATTTAAATCCTTGAGACACTAATGGCCCACACCCTGATAAAAAAGCTTAAAAATGTATAAATTATCTTCATAATACAAAATATGATAAGTATAAAAAACGTATACATCTATATAATTTATATAAATGTACAAAAGTAGATAATACATATATATTTTTTATACAATATGTCCGGGGGTTAAATGTGCAAGGAAGGTGATTCTACATGATAGTACAATTAAAAAAGACGATTTTTTGAAATTTTAACGTTTTAAGCTAGTTTTCGGATAAAAAAAATTAATTGATTGTACAGAAAAAAGTATATTGGTCTATGAAAAAATGTTTTTTTAAGGAAAAAAAAAATGAAATTTCTCCTCCTTGAAACCTCCTGAAGTTTTTGAACTTTACCCCCGGACACCCTGTTTAGATAAACTTATATATATTGATTTTATAAAGTCATATTTTTTTACAAATTACATATTATTATAAAATTAAAAAAATAAATAATTTATGGATTCTGAAATACCCCACAGTTTGACTTCCTTTGTATTGTGCCAGCAGAGCGGCAGCCACGTGTTGATATTATTTCACATTTGTAAAAGTAGATTTAGTTTGGAGTCGTGTTAATAGATGTCTCAAATTCAGGACATAATAATAATATAATTATTTTTCTTGAAGTGACGACAGAGACCCTATAGGCAATCTTACAAAGGTTTAAAAGTTGCCGTAGAGGCAATTCTCAAATTCTGATAGGGAAAGTGCACTCTTAATAAATAATTTCTAGGTAGGGTGGTACGGCCATCCAAATTTCTCTGAGGAAAGCAGAAGATGGCCCAGCGCAGTGGGCAGCACAGCTTCAGCTCCTCTCGCCTTCACTCCTGAGGAAGTCGAGTGTATATAATTCCATAAAAGTATATTTCCATCGTTCTAATACATAAATGATTTAACCTAATATGTTGCCATAATTTATTGTCTTGCTGTAATAAAAATACTTAACATGTAACTGAGTTTTTCATTTTCTGTTACTAGCAGAGAAATGTCAAAATTCGATTCTTCAAAATATTTAACTTTTTATTTTTTAAAATATTTTAGGCTAATTAATAGGGCAGGCTCCGAATGAGAACGATATTGTCTATGGTCACATATTTTTTTGAGTTTCCTCTATCTGCAATATCCTTGTCGATGTTGTGTGTGACGTAGCCAAGTTACACGAAAAACAAATTTTGGTATATATACGGTTAAACAGCGGACCAACTTGCTAAGAACAAAAAGCACGGAGTTATCAATCTAGAGGGTGGTTTATTTATGGATCACCACTGTACATTTCTGTTAGCGGCTGATTGGCCCAAAGGTATTAATTCCCTCTGCGGCCTCACAGGATTTAGCTAGCTAAGTCGTTCATCTTTGCACAAGCATAATTTTGGGGGTAAAACTATTACAAATATTATAGGTTATCTGCAGAGATGTGCAAAATGGGTACCCAAAACCATTTGAAATGCAAAATGGAAATGGGTCAAAATTTTTCCATTTGAAAATGCAAAATGGTTTTTAGAAAAGCATTTCAAATGCAAAATACTTATTTTCAAAATGCATTGAAAATGCAAAATGGTTTCTCAGGTCAAACAATTAAAATAATTATAGATTTTTTAAACAATTTTGTCATTTAATAATGGAAATCAATGTAGAACAAACATATTACATGATGGTAAATCCAAAAACACCACGACTACAGATTATGAAACCACAAAAAATTTGCTCGGGACTAATGTTGCCAACGTAAAAACATAGAAACTGCTATCTAACATTTAATATTACAGCGTCATGGCCCCATGTTCAGTATTTGAATCAGTATTTTTTGTAATGGTATCACTCAATTGCCAGGGCTCCTACCAGGGAGCAACTTGACAAATGTAAATTATCTCTCATAGCGAGGTTGAGGACCGACTGATATGTGAGGCTTATGAAAAAAAGATGAGTGAAGATAGTAGGAGGAATGTTGCAAAAAAGCATTTAAAATGGAAAATGCACTGAGAAAAGCATTTAAAATGCAAAATGGAAAATACCCATTTTGCATTTCCATTTGAAATGGATTTATTTGAAATAAAGCACATCTCTGGTTATCTGTAACCCGTTAATGTGGAATGTTTCTTTCTTTAAAGAAATAGAAAATATGATAGTAATTTAAGTCAGCATTGAATTCTTGGTGGGCTTCTTTGTTGAGTTGGTATAAGACAAGGATGGGGAACCTTTTTGTCATCGGGGGCCATTTGGATGTATGTATTGTATGTAGTATCACCCCCAGGCCGCACTTGTAGGAGGGGTGAAGACAAAACAGTACAACGTACGTTATATTGGAGCCAACAATATCAATGCAGTGAACAACTCAGTAATTACTCGCGCAATCACAACTTACACCCACTACTAAAAATTACTACATTACGACATCTTTCATGATTTATTTATTGTTAAGTTTAATTTGTAGAACTCCATTATATTTTTTTATTTCTTTTATATAATCAATAATATTATTATATAATTAAATAAAATACTTTGTTTAATAACCACTTAATTTTTATTAATTTTCACATCTATCGGTTTCGCTTCAGTTAAGCTTCATCAGGATGTTAATTAAAAACTAAAAACTAAGACAGAGAATGGGCTTATATATATGAGGACAGAGGGAGACAGAATATAATATACAAAAGTAAGAGTATATACAAGACAGAGATGTGTGAGGGAAAAAGCAATATATGGGTTTGGTAATGAAAAAGCGCTATAGTTTACATAATAGCAAATATAATATTAGTCAATTACAATTTGTGAGCATATTATAATTCTTGATTTCAATTTATTTTTTTCTCTCCACACACTTTCTTCCTTTTATAACTATTACCAATTCTCATACATTAATTTAAATTCATTGATTTTAACTAAAAATCTCAGGTGAAATTACGTAATGATATTTTATGGACATGCGTAATAGGTACTACAACTACGTAATAATGAAAAATATCCTTAACTGTATCTTATTGTATTGTGTTTAATAATCTACGCATTCTTAGGTGGGGTTAATTTAATTATTTTATTAAAGCACACTTCTTCCAAGTCATGCTTTAAAATATTAAGACAAATTATTTGGCCAGTACATACGTAATACACACAACACAGTATTCTCATTGGTCATACACTCTGAGCTCACAGATACTGCTCAACTGAGCTGTCGTTCGATTGAGTCGACTCTTTGAGGCGTACAAAAGGCGACGTGGCTCCCGCTCTTAATAAAATGAATCATGACCCATCGCTACTCTAAATGTAATTAAAATTTTACGCAAGAGATAAACAATCGTTTACCAAACATTAATGGTTGCTTATCAATTGCATTAAACTAGCTTTACGTGCGGCTTCGCTCGCAAGGTATTAGGGAGAAATTACTCTACAAAGAATTTTCCCAAGGGAATGAAATTTTTATCCGGGATGAAAAGTAGCCTGTGTCACTTGTCAGTTTGAACAAACCCTGTGCAAAAAATCACGTTGAACGGTCGCTCCGTTGCGACATGAAAGAAGGACAAACAAATGAACAAACACACTTTCGCATTTATAATATTAGTTATATTAGTACTAGCTGACATGTACTCGGCGTTGTTCTCTACTTTCCATAAACATAATATGCTTGAATTATATATACAGGGTGGCGCAAAACTACCATTATGGTTTGAATGTTTAATAACTTTTAAAATTTATTTATATTTTTTATTTTTATTTCAGAATTTGTGAAGAAAACTTGGGGAATTTGAAATGTACCATCACACAACAGAACAGCGATCAACAATTGTTGAATTTTATTTTGAAAATCAACTGTCAATTGTTTTGACGCAGCGTGCTTATCGTCGTTTTTTTAATGTGTGTACTGCAGCACTTCACGTACTTCAGCACCAACAATATACCCCCTGGTTGCAAATTTTCGATAACATAGTACAGTAAGACACCTTCCATGTACCGGAAGACCATGTACGGTCCACACGGAAGTCAATATCCAACGTGTTGTGGATAGTGTGCAGGACAGTCCAGAAACATCAACAAGAAGACGTTCGGCACAACTGGGGCTATCGCGGAGGTCCGTTCAGAGGATTTTGGCCACATTGCACATGTTTCCGTATAAGGTTCAGCTTGTGCAAAAATTGAAGCCGATAGACTACCAACAACGGCTTGATTATGCCATTTCATTCCGACAAAAAGCAGAAAAAAATCGCGATTTCATTAACAATTTGATAATAAGCGATGAAGCCCATTTCCAATTGAATGGTTTCGTAAACAAGCAAAATTGCAGGATATGGGCTACAGAGAATCCAAGAACAGTTCATCAGCAACAATTATACCCACTTAAGTGTACTGTCTGGTACGGTGTATCGTCCGAAAGGTTCATTGGTCCATATTTCTTTGAAAATGCACATGGCGCCTCAGTTACGGTTAATGGTGCTGAATATCGAGCGATGCTGGATAATTTTTTGAGGCCAGCTGTAGAAAACCATCCACAGTTGTGGTTCCAACAAGATGGAGCCACAGCCCACACTGTAAGGGACACAATGGCTCTGTTACGGGACCTCTTTGGCGAATGCATTATTTCACGCAGAAGCGATTTCAATTAACCCCCACATTCACCGGATTTAACAGAGCCAGACTGTTTTCTTTGGGGTTATTTGAAAGAAAGGGTATACGTAAATAAGCCAGCGACCATACCACAGCAAAAAAAAAAATATTCGCAATGAAATTCAAGCCATAACACCGTAAATTTTACGAAAAGTTATGCAAAATGTACTGGAAAGGGCACGAATGTGCAAAGCTGAAAATAGCCACCACTTGCAGGATATAATTTTTCACACTTAAGCCAAAAATATTCCCCATTAATAAACTGTATAACAAAAAAAAAAAAATTAACCATTAAATAAAAAAGTTATTACACATTCAAACCATATCGGTAGTTTTGCGCCACCCTGTATAAACATTCCGCAAGAAATTCTCCAAATGATAGTGAAAACCTTTTTAAAATCCGTTCCGTAGTTTAGAAGAACTAAGCGCACACACAGACAGACGAGGATAGCGACATTGTTTTATACTTTTTAGAGATTGTGAAGATAACTTATTTTGCTTTGTGGAAAATATAATAAAAATCCAATGAATATTTTTCAATTTCATTATTATATTTTTTTTTATTGACATTGGAGAGAAAACATATTTTTCTGAATACAATAAATCCAATTCTATATTTGAAATGTGCTTTCATTTGGCTTACTTTTGCAGATATTTAGTAAATCAATTTAATGTTATGTTAGTATGTAGTGCGCCCTCGAGGAAGGCGATCACAATGTGGTCAGGAGGACGGTAGAATCGAGCCACTTGAATAGGTGTCCTGAGTTGCATATCTCTCGAGGACAGGACGGACGTTAAGTATTCCTGTTTCTCCGCTGACAGCTGCGGTATCTCTCCACTCTTGGCACAATCAAACATCTCCTGGGCTAACTCCAGTATAGAAGTGACGGCATTACTGCCTGAACATTGGAGAGCCGTGTGCCCGTTGCTCCTATCCGGGCTGTTGTAAATGGCGCCGTGCTCTAGCAAATATTTAACAATGTCAAGGAACCCCTTCTTGGCAGCGACGTGCAAAGCAGAGGAACCGCTCACAACAGTTTTAGCGTTGATGAAATCATCGTAAGCTCTAGCTTTAATCGTCTTCACAGTCTGCAATAAGGCTCCAACGCTCTCCACACAACCTCGGAGGGCGGCAGTGTGCAATGCCGTGTTCCCTTTGACGGAAGCGGCGGTAGCATCAGCTCCACTCTTCAACAGTAACTTAACAATATCTGCGTGTCCTCTACTTGCAGCGAAATGCAACGGTGTTCTTCCATCTGCGTCGGCCGTATTCACGTCCGATCCGTGGCGAATCAAACTCTCCACCAAGGTAATATCACCTTTGCTAGCAGCCTCAATTGTATCCATTTCACAACTACTTTCAAGGCTGTAAATATTAATTTCTGAAAGATTTCCATTTGCAATTGATTCTTTAAATTTTTTAAAGAATGCATCTAACGCTAACAAATATGGGAGATTATTTTGGGGATCACGATGTTCTAGTCCTTCCCTGTAAACTTTGAACGCGTCAAAAAGTCTGTCTTGAGAGAGATACACTTCCACAATATTAGTGCATGTGACAACAGTATAAATATGGTAGGGGCCTAAGACATTTTTCTGAATAGCATAGACTTCCTGGTAGACCTCAAGGGCCTCTGCAATTTTACCTTGTCGCCTAAGAACATGTGCCAAGTCACCCTGAAGACGGAGAGTTCTACTATCATTCAAACTGTAAATGCTTTTACTCTCCTCGTAAACCTGCTTGATAATGCTTGCAGCTTCCTCAAGCTTCCCTTGTTGCATGAACACATGGGCAATGTTGGTACGCACAATAAAAGTTAATTCGGAATTAGAAACGACCAGACCAGATTTTTTTAATTTTTCAAGAACTTCATAATTCATTTTTAAAGCTTTGTCAAATTTTTTCAATTTCTCGAGACATTGTGCTGCACGTGTCTCGGTTTGTAATCGATCTATGTGGTCCTCGCTCAGAACTTCCTTTTGTTTAACGATAACTTCCTGAAACACTTCCCATGCCTCCTGGCTCCGTTCTAGCCACAGTAGCGCCGCACCAATCTGACTTCTCGTCCAAAGTGAAAGTCGGTGATTTGGTCCCAGGGTAATTTTTCTTTTGCTAAAAGTTTCTTTAAAAATTGACAAAGCGTCGAAAACTTTTAATTGATTGAAGAATATTATAGCTTTCTCTTCTATAATAAGAAGGGTGCCAGGGTCATCTCTTCCTAACAAATGTATTCTTTCATTATACAGTTCCTTCAAAATAAACAAAGCTTCTGTGAAATTTTCGAGTTCCACTAAATCTTTCACCTTTTTTAGATTAAGAGAAAACTGATCTTGCAAAATGTCATATAACTTGTGTACTTCGGGAAAGTTATTTTTAATAGCAATCTCCACAAGAGTGCTTCCTTGTGCATTCCGAGATCTGAGCACGGCTTTAATGAACCCGATATCTCCAATTTTGGTAATGTCTGCGATCAAATTTGTGTCACATTTTTCAGCTTTTTCGAACAAGTACTGGACAAGTGTCAGTAACCGAATAATAGTTTTCTGTGTTGCTATGTGGAAAGGTGTTTTTCCATTCGTAGACTCAATATCGTATACTGCACCATTTTGTAACAAAGATACAATGATTCTTGGATGAGAGAATTCAGATGCAAAATGGAGAGGAGTTTTCCCGCCTTTTCCAACAGCATTAGGGTTAGCTCCATTCTTCAGAAGAATATCGCATATCTCCTGAAAGCCTTTCCTAGCGGCCAAATGCAGAAGAGACGTATTATCTGCACTCTTTGCTTCTACGGATTTTCCAATTTTTTTAATTAACTTTTCTGCCTTTGAAACAGCTTTTTTATTTACAGCTTTAAAGAGTTGTCCTACGGACTCTAACAGTTCTCTGACGCCAGCATCGCTAGTCATTTCTAATGGTGTGTTATGTTTATCGTTCATAGCATTATACATTGCACCGTTTCTGAGTAAAGCAATGATAAGATCCTTGCGCCCCTTTCCTGCAGCATTGTGAATAGGTTGGTTTCCCACCACATCGATTGCATTCACGTCAGCGTGTTTATCTATCAGGTATTGAGCCAGGGATAGGTGTCCACCTAATGAAGCCAAGTGTAAAATTGTGGCGCCACCATATCCACGATCGCCGATGCTCATCCCACGCTCGAGGAAACACTTTACAAGTTCCACATGCCCTTCATAAGCAGCGATGTGAATCGCTGCATTTAGATCTGCTCCTCGGTCCAACAAGTATTTCAACACTTCGAGATTCCCCTCTTTAGCTGCCAAATCTAAAAGCGACCAGTTATCACTGCGTCTAGCATTTATTTTAACGTCACAATGTTCAAAAAAGTAATTTAAATTACTCAACTGGTTGGAACGAATTGCCAGCTCTATCGGTGTACAGTTATCATATAGTGTGTCGTGTTTGGCTCCCGAACGAAGTAAAGATTCCACGACATCGGTACTGTCCAGTGTAGCTGCTAAATGCAGCGGTGAACATAATCCATCAGGTGTTAGATTAGGATCAGCTCCATTTTCCAACAAGACATCCACAAACTCTTTGTGATCGCCTTTTACAGCCAGTAATAAGGCAGTAAAGTTATCTGGACCGATTGAGTCAATCTTGACCCCTTTGTTTATCAGAGCTCGGCCTATGTGCCAATAGCCTGAGACGGCCGCTAACTGCAAGAAGTTTGGTCCTTCAACATCAACATGAATGTTCAGATCTTTGTGCTTAAGTAAGGCTTCCACTGCAGATCTATGTCCTGCGGAAATAGCTGCTTTCAGTGCTTTACTTCCTTCTGCGTTAACATCAGCTCCCTTGGCTAGCAATATATCTAATATTTCTTTGTTATTATTGTGGGCTACGGAACATAATGCAGAACTGTGATTATTATTCACTGCATTTACCTCTGCACCGTTATCTAATAATAGATTAACTATTGCTTTGTGATTTCCTGCCACTGCTAGGTGCAAGGCTGTATCTCCGCTCTCGTTTACAGCATGAACATTTGCTCGTCCATCAATCAGTGCTTTAACAATGATACTGTGTCCAAGAAAAGATGCTATATGCAAAGCTGTGTCGCTGTTCACACAAACCTCATCAACATTAGCTCCCCTCTTCAGTAAGAGTTGAACAGTTTTCTTGCAAGTTTTTTTAGCAGCCAAGTGTAAAGGTGCAAAGTGCATTTTGTTCTTGATATTTACATCAGAGCCGTTTATTATTAAAGACTGCGAAACTGCTGCATGCCCTCCACCAGCACTCAGGTGTAGAGGAGTTGAACCATCATCAGTAACAGAGCAGACATCAGCTTCTGCAGCCAACAGGACGTCTACAGTTTCCCGGTGACCCAGTCCTGCAGCCAGATGTAATGGTGTCAGTTGCTTTGCAGTTCTTGCATCAACAACAAATCCACGTTGAAGCAATAATTTAACAGAATCAGTACGACCCGACATAGCACTGATGTGTAATGCAGAAATACCATTTGTATTTTTATAGTCCAATTGAGCCCCAGCTTCTAAGAGAAGTTCAACTATATCACAGTTTTTGCTCCTCGCTGCAAACAGTAATGGAGTCAACCCATCATTATTCAAAGCGTTAACATTGGGGTGGTTTTCTAAAATAATCTCAACAATATTTTTGTAGCCTTTAATGATGGCCGTATGCAACGGAGTGTTGCGAGTCTTCTTGCAGACTACGTTGACAAAGGCTCCTTTCTGTAAAAGGATTTTCACTAAATCCTCGTGGTCATTATGTACCGCCCAGTGTAAAGGAGTATATCCTTTGGTTTCCTGAAAGTTCACGTACGCTCCGTGTTTAATCAAATTTACAACAACCTCCCGATGACCATTAGCTGCTGCCAAGTGCAGTGGGCGCATGCCTTGATGACTCTTGGCATTGGAATCAGCATTTTTCTCCAGTAGATACTGCACCAGATCTGCGTGCCCATGCTCAGCAGCGACGTGCAGAGGAGTTAGATCAATACCATCATCAACAGTCGCTGCGGTATCAACATCTAAGAGAACTTTGACTGATTCCGTAAAATTGTTTGTTACTGCATAAAATAAAGAAGTAAACCATTGACCATCTCTAATGCTGGGATTCGCTCCGAGAGACAATAATGTTACAACAGTTTCTGTGTGACCGTTTAGAGCTGCAACATGCAGAGGTGTCTTCCCGGTAGTATCGACTTGGTCAATTAAAACACTCATCTCTTCCACAAGATATTGCACAATGGCATTCTTTCCAAAAGCTGCTGCTATGTGCAAAGGGGTTTGCCCATTCATATCCTTCAAATCTGGGCTTACGTTGTTTTCAATTAACATTTGAACCATTTCAACACTGGTACCTTTGGCAGCGATGTGTAACGTAGTTGAACAATCGATTATACTTCTTGAATGTAAGTCTGCCCCTTCTCGGAGACATGTTTGCAAACCCTCGAGGTTTCCTTCAACCAAAGCTTTACACATCTCTTCCTGTTTGTTTATAATCTCCAAGTTCCGGTCATGTTTCTGTTCCAATTGCTTAATATTGGACATTAATATCTTGCCCATTTTGCCATGGTTTAAAATGAGTATTTTTTCCGTGCCAGGTTCTGTTAGTATCATTGTGTTCAAGATCACAGCAGCGAAAGAGTCACTGGATAGAATATTGTCAACCAACGGGTTGCCATGAGCCAGGTAGTTTCTTAAGACTCTCCCGCTCAACAGAGGCATATCATCATCAAGATAAAACCAATTATTAGAGAGACACTCGGTTCTTTCTTCCAACAGAGACATGGTGTCCAGCACGAGTGCTTCGAACCTCAGTTTGTTAAGATTAGTCTTTTGGACTGATGGAATTAGATTGCGAGATGCATGGTGTGATCTGCCGGTTCCTATAGTCTCTCCAAGTTCACGAAGGTGTAGGGTTATGCGTTCATCTAAAACTCCATTGAGTTTAATATTTTTCGTTTTTACATTGATGCTTTTATCATGGTGTGTGTGCAATGACAACTGCGTTATGTATTCGTCAATCCAGTTAATAGTGTATTTTTCATTATGAAGTAAAACATGAATTTTAAACAGTAAATAATCTATTTCGACTGCAATTTCAGGGAGGATTCTCAATGATACACTTTCATAAAAGCTGTATGTTAATGTTTTTATTTTCCTTACATTGTCTTCTTCTGGGTAGGTTGTGATGTTTTCAGGAAAGCAATGATTTCTCCAGGAATCCAAGTATTTGGCTTTCTTCCTACTGCATGTTGTGCGTTGGAAAAGATGGTATAGTGTACGAAGGTCATAAATAATTTTTAATAAAATGTCTTCTTGTAAAATATGGTTTTTCATTTTGCTTTCGTTCAACTGCTTTATGTCAGACAATGTTTTCTCTTCAAAAGGAGTTTTGTCCGTTACGAATTGACTGATTTCTTCAATGATATTTCCAATATTCTGGTGCTCCTTCGTGGTAAGATCTTGGTTACTCTCAGAGATTAGAAACTTTGGGAACTGATTCAAATTACGCAGGCTTTTTTCCAAGCATTCAATATTATTGAATTCATCCGAAAATAATTTTTTTAAAACATTAATTTTATTCATATTAACAATGTCACTTATAACTGTGGCAATCTTTTTTATATCGTTTAGAATACTTGAGTGTAATTTTGAATTTTCTATCTTTTGGTCGTTTTCTTGGATAAAGTGGACGTGTGATATAGAATTGCGTAAGTCTTTAAGAATTTCTCTGGTTGCCTTCGGTGCCATCGACAGTAAAAGGTCACACACAGTCGTGGACAGATTGGGACTGTCTAGGGTGTCCTTCAGGTGTTCTCCCAGCACCTGCAGAGTCCTCTTGATGGTCAGCTGCCCTTCTCTTGTCGCAGGGTCCACCGGCATGGCTAAATCAATGTAGCTCTTCATGATATCCAGAGAATAGATATCTCGTAAGACGTTGTAATCAGTGTACAGACTTTGGAATTGGGGGTATCTTCTGATGATGCCTGCAACAACCTTTTCACGGCTCGAACGGACTCTGGAACGAAGCTTGGAGACATCGGAACTTTGTATGAATCCCTCCAAATCACGCAGGGCCTGAGAAAAGTCAGCCAATGTCTTTAGCAGTGGACCCTTTCTTAGTACAGACAGATAAAACAAGTTCATATGTTTGAGCTCGGTGTGAGCGGATATGAAACACACCAAACAAAACTCAATTTCCTCCCAAGGCACCGCAGAATATGTAGACTTCAATATTTGTTTAGAAATATGCATATTCTTTGCTATGAACTTGGCAATGTATATAAACCGACTGTCTACTTTCTTGTTGGAGTATTCTGTCGTTAGAGTTGAGATATTTTGTATAATTAATTGAAGCCTCTGTTCTATGAGACCTTTATCTGGAGAAGTAGGGAGTTCATCGTCTTTAGAGTAAAAACGCAACTTCATCAGCTTAGATTGGACAAACAATTTCATCTCATCCTCTATAAGGACATTTTTGAGCAGTAATTCGTCTAGGGATACGGAGAGAAGTTGATCCAATAATTCTGGGCATGCCGAGCTACTGAGGAGTGTGAGGACCGTATCCAGGAGTTCCACATTGCCGGAACGGATTGCGTAATACACCGCATTGTGTCCTTCTGCATACTTGGAATTCCCGCACTCTCTCATAGGCCCCACTCTACCGTATTGACCTTTGACCAGGCACTTTAATATATCCATGGATTCAATATGAGATTTCTGAAAAAAAAAAACATATGATTAGATGCCCGGAATATAGGATCAGCCAATGGAACAATTCAAAAAGAGGAACACTGTGTTAGGTTAGTTAAGGAGTCCGGAGACAATCAATGTCAATGAAAGGTAATCTGGATAGATTAACACATTGTAGTCGGGCGCTTCAAACAATAGACTCTAGCCTATAGCGGGTGTTTTTTGCGATTAGCGCAAAAATATATCGCTTTCTTAAAATTGATACAATTTCTAAGCCAAATAATATTTTCGATTGAAATTTTCAAAGAAATCATATATGACATTTGATCATCAAAAATAAATTATAATTGCTTTGATTACATCATAATTTCACCACATTTCAAAGCTGAATATAAAAACCTGATATTAATTCAGTAAATAGCATTCAATATTGGGTAAGTTTTTAGATTCTCACGGCCAAAAGCATTTTTGTTGTTTGTTTTTGGGGTGTTATGCCGTGTTGCGCTAACTCCTTCTTTAGCCGACGTTTCGGACAGCGTTGCAGTGTCCATCATCAGGGCAGATCCGGTAGATCCGAAGAAGAAGATGGAAGACCTCTTGTGCGATTCCGGCACCTACAAGAAGATCAAAAACAATCCTACTAACAAGATTGACTTAAAGACAAGGGAACTAGTCAAAGCATCTAGCATCAGAAAAGAGGATTGGTCTAAGCTTTTTGTAAAGGCCTCTAGAACTCCTGCCCTGTACGGTCTCCCAAAAATACACAAAAAGGGAATCCCAATGAGACCGATTGTCAGCGCTATTGGTGCACCTACATACAAACTGTCCCAACACCTCTCGAGATTACTGCAGATGCAAACTGGAAAAACCGAATCGTGGATTAAGGATTCAACAGATCTGATCAGTAAGCTTAAGCAGGTTAAGACTGAGGAAGGAGATATTTTGGTCAGCTTTGACGTCGTGTCTCTTTTCACAAATGTGCCTCTAGAAGACTCAATGACAATGCTCAGTGAGATATATGAGGAAGACATCTGCAAACTTTTTGAACACTGCCTCAAAACGGGATACTTTGCGTTTCAGGGTGAACTTTTTGAGCAAGTGGAGGGAGTTGCAATGGGCAGTCCGTTATCGCCAGTAATAGCCAACTTCTTTATGGAGAAGTTTGAGGAAGCGGCACTTGATACAGCTTCAGCTGTCCCTAAAGTATGGTGGCGCTACGTCGACGATGTCTTCGCCATTTGGCCTCATGGAACGGAGAAACTTAACGAATTCCTGGACCATCTTAATTCTCTCCACAGCAAAATTAAGTTCACAATGGAGCTGGAAAACCAAGATAAAATCCTGCCTTTTCTAGATGTGGAGGTGATGCGAAAACACGATGGTAGCCTAGGACATACCGTATATAGGAAACCAACTCATACGAATCGATACTTACACGCTGATTCGCACCACCACCCAGCGCAGAAGAGAGGACTTATCCGTACGTTGGTGACCCGAGCGACCAGAATATGTGAAGAAACAAAACTTGGAGCAGAACTTATAAAATTGACCGATGCACTGGAGCGCAACGGTTACCCGGCAAGTCAGACAAGGCAAATTTTAAGAGCCAAATCTACAACAAACGAAGACAGAGTTGAACAAGACTCAAAAGGCTGTGCTTTCCTGCCTTTCGTTCACAATGTGACAGACAGAATTGCCAGGCTGTTGAGAAAAGAAAACATCAAAACTGTCTTCGGAACCACCACCAAAATCCAAGACCTACTGAGGTCTGCAAAAACTAAGTTTCCTCTGGAAGCAGATGGAGTGTACAAACTCAGCTGCTCTGGTTGTGACAAGGTTTATATAGGCCAGACAGAGCGGACGATTTCCAAAAGGATAGCAGAACATTTTCGTGCTTGTAAACTTGGCCACCCTGATAAATCGGCAATCGCCGAACACTTAATTGAAACCGGCCATTACTTTGGATTTGCTCCCGAAGTCCTGGGAAGACCCAAAACTTATAGATCACGCCTGATTATGGAGGCAATTGAAATCTACAAAAATCCATTTAATATCAATAGAGACGACGGAGCTAAGCTCAACAGCTCTTGGTATCCGGTAATTGACGGCTACACCAAAGCTAAACGCAAATAACATGTCTAAGTATACTCCAATACCATATAATAATACAATATAAAACCATTGCATTTAAACCTTGATACTGGGTACATCTACTCTAACCTCTGTCAATCGGTTTTCTAATTCTAGAATTCGTCACAAGATGGCGCCACTTCCGTTGGCATTTCACATTTGGATGGGCCCCAGGCTAACATAAATACTGTGCTTTCACAATTCGCCACAAGATGTCGCCACTTCCGTTTGCATTTCGCACTTGGACGGGCCCAGGCCACAAATAAATAAGCACAAACTCGACAACCTAAAATTACAGATCTTCGGATCTACCGGATCTGCCCTGATGATGGACACTGCAACGCTGTCCGAAACGTCGGCTAAAGAAGGAGTTAGCGCAACACGGCATAACACCCCAAAAACAAACAACAAAAAAAGCATTCAATATTAAATATTTGAAAATTCCATGTAAACATAACATGTTTATTTATATCATATAGTTATAATAAATAATAATATATATTTGCCATGCCCGCAATTTTACAATCGCTGAATGTGTGAAATCTGATCGCGTAAATATTGAACAGTGTCGCCTAAGGCCGAAGGCGAACACTCAATAACTCATAAATTTAATTGCTTCTTGTCAAAAAAGAGTCTTTTGCGGTTGCCTCGCCTATTCCACTTATGAATGATAGTATTTATTCTTTCAAGGAATCAAGGCGTTTTATTTCACGCTGATAACAAACCCGTATAGTGTAGAGGTGAGTCCTGTGAGTACTTTCCGATATTGGGTACAATGAGTACACGTACAAAAAAATACCTGGTAAAAATACCCGGTACAAAATACTTCCAAATATTTTATACCTACTTTGAGTATCTGGGTACTGGGGACGGAGAGTGACGGGGACCTGAGGCGTGCGGAGGTACAAAATATTCTTAAATATTTTATACCTAACATGGGTATCTGGGGACGGTGAGTCACGGGGACCTTAGGCGTGCTGGGCACTGAGAAAGGAAGTTGAGGGGAAGGGAGGGGAGGAACAAGAAGAAATAATATTACTTACAGGTGTTCAAAATAAATAATGTTTGAGAGTTTTTTTATATGATTTTTATTTTTTGCACATTCGTAGCGTGATGTTGTAAGGCGTATTAAACTGCCTAGAAATTATTTATTAAGTATGAAACAGTAACATCATTTTAACAAAACATATATTATATGGTCATGAAATTAAATTAACACGTTTTCCTACATTGCTGTCTGTAATAACATCTCTAAAGGTAACTTACTGTTAACTCAAAACCTGTTTAAAACGCCTCGACATGGGCAGCAGAATTTGGATTTTCTGGTTCATTCCAATCAACGCTAATACTCATTCCTATTCTTCCTTAAAGCATTAAAGCAGTGGATTAATATATTTATTGGTTTTGCCAATGTTTTCGTTTCAATTTATCGATATGAATATGACACTTTTTCAACACAGTCATTTGGCCGGTGACATTGTTGATGAATTACATGTAAAATAACAAGTCTTCTCTTCTACTAACCATTTTGCGTTGCCCTGAATACATCTTCGTAAAGATGGTAGACCCTGGTGTGGGATTTGATCAGAGTAAGTGCGCACAAGTAGTCAGCAATACCTAGGAAATGACCAGAATTTTTTAACACATCATAACCTCACAAAGATCTGTATTTTATTTTCAAGACATAAGATTCTTGTTATTGAATGTTTATGTTGATTTTTTACCTGATAAATTCAATGCAGGAGCTTTTCCGTCACCTCTACCGCCGTATTATTTCTGGAATACTACGGAAGGTTCATTAAAAGTCAACTATTTCGTGACTTTATCTTCGAATGTGCTGAAAGCAAACCATTAATCTGCGAAGTATTTTTCAATAGTGGAGTTCGGCCACCCTCCACTATCTTGTAGCGGATGTGGAAGATCCAGTGGTACAAAGCCATCTCGCTAATATCGGATAAACAATTTATTAAAATCTCTACAACGGCGCAGTAAGTACACAAAGTTCAGGATGTGAAGATGTCAAACAACATAAATTAACCATTCTATCAAACACCATGCCATAGACATTAGACACTCAGCTGTCAACAGTTTTACCATAGACATTCACCATCAGACAATGGAGATTACCGTGGCTAAATACTCATAACTGTCCTTTTTCCTCGTACACCTTTCTAATAGGAAAGAGCGAAAAGGCATCTGTATTTTTCAGTGACGAAAGCAAAAATATTTCTTTGTCCCTTTTCCTCATATAACTTTCTAACCGACGAGAGTGAGAAGTCAGTAATATTTTAAAGTACGAAGTACTTCAAGACCTGTGATACAAATATTAAACCAAATATTTTGGAACCAGGTATTTTGGAGATTTGTCACAAGTACAAAGTACGGCATGAATATACCCGGTACTTTTACTGGGTACGATAAATACGCCTCTCCTCTAGTATAGTGCCGTTTCCCGCCAAAAACCGACAGTCGACAAAAACGGCATTAGCCGTGTCCCGCAGTTGACCGACAGTCCGCGAAAAACGGCAAATGCCGTGTCCCGACGACAAAGTGTTAAGAGGAGAAATAAGTTTTGCTGTTTTTTTTTCAGATTCGCGGCTTGCGGCAGAGTCAACAATTTTCTGAACTAAAAGTTGAAAAGTGAGGTTAACCCGAGTTAATTGCCTCCGATTGCAGGGAGGTGAGTAAGTCCTTTAAGCGTGCGAGAGGCATTTATAACAGTAGAAAAGGGGATTTGAAAAGTTTTATTTTTTATGTATATATATATATATATATAAGTACAAATAAACATGTTGAGTTGTGCGGCATTTTTTTCATAATGTTTTTCTGTAACTTTTTCCAAAGTTACTGAGGTCTGCAAAAGCTGACTAAGTTTCCTCTGGAAACAGATGGAGTGTATAAACTCAGCTGTTCTGGATGTGACAAGGTCTATGTAGGCCAGACAGAGCGGACTATTTCCAAAAGGATTTCAGAACACTTCAGAGCTTGTAAACTCGGCCACCCTGACAAATCGGCAATTGCCGAGCATTTGATTGACACCGGGCATTACTTTGGATTTGTTCCTGAAGTCCTGGGGAGACCCAAAACTTATAGAACACGGCTGATTACGGAGGCCATTGAAATTCATAAAAATCCCGTAAACATTAATAGAGACGATGGAGCTAAGCTCAATAGTTCTTGGTATCCGGTAATTGACGGATACACCAGAGCTAAACGAAGAAAACCACTTTAAAAATTATACTTTAATGTTAGCTCAGAGGGTTGGAGCTGGCAACACGGTATCACATCCTCATACATAAGCTCACATTTCACCACAACCTCAAATAACACATCTGCCCTGATGATGGACACTGCAATGCTGTCAGAAACGTTGGCTAAAGAAGGAGTTAGCGTAACACGGCATAACACCCCAAAAACAAATAGCAAAAATACTTTTGGCCGTGAAAATCTTAAATCATATTATTGTAGAAATGTATTATATATATTTGTACAGCGCCCTTGAGGTGATTTTGCACAAAAACGGCGCTATACAAATCATCGAAATATTATTATTATTTCTTAACCTTCAAACTTAACATTGATTGAGAAAAATGGAACTTTAATGCATCTTTTACCATCTCCTACCACATAAAAATTTACGTTATTTCTTCGAATTTCTTTGTTCTTTCTCGTGCAGCGGAATTCGACAAGTTCATTTCAATTTTTTAAACGTATCCATATGTATCCGCTGGCGTTTGAGAGGTTACGGTCCGAAATCTCTTTCCAGTTGCAATCATCGTCTGACGGATGGCAACATAATTATATATTTACACTATGATAAGTGTAATAATAAATACCTGCTAAATAAATATTTTCCAGATTGCGAACTTTATGAAACCTGCAATTTAGAATTATTTACTACACAATACACATAAATATACCACTCCACATGACACATGACACATGACAGCATAAATGAACTGCATGACAGCAATGACCATAAATAAAGGGAGTCGCTATATGCACAGCGACTAGTCGACAGGGGGCGTGGCCAACATATCCGAGCATACCCGAGCTGTTCCGAGTTGCAAAATCAGTGAAACGCGGTGGGCGGTGAAACGAAACGTCAGAAATGGCGTTGTAATAATATATTTTTTTTTATTTTTTTTTTATATTAACTCCACACAGGAGGCCCTGAAGAAAATAATTTCCCTCAAGGCCTATGTCATCTTTGGGGATGCTGTGTGGAGGGTCTTTTTGTGGAGAGGAAGGAGTGAACATGGGTCTTGAAGAGTCCCATGTTGTAGGAGGGAGGAAACACAGAGGCCGGCAGTTCGTTCCACAGCCGAGCTGTTGAACTTAAGAACGAAATGTAGAAGCGACCCGTTCTCATGTGACAAATGTCAACCGTGTACAAATGTTGGGCGCGCGTTTGGCGTGTATCCCGACTACGCACCGGTGCCGAAGGGATCAATGACGCTAGTTCCTCAGAGCATCTTCCATTGTAATACCGATAGAACAAGGACAGCATACCTACCTGACGCCTGTGCTCTAAAGATTGCAGTCCGTTTGTTAAGATTGGGGAATCTATCAAACGGACCGCCCGTTTTTGCACAGAGTCAAGGGTTTTTTTCAGGTATTTAGGGGCTCCGGACCAGAGATGGCTGCCAAATTCGACAGTAGGGCGCACTTGCGATTTGTACAGGGTCAGCAGTTGTGTACTATTAAAGTATCTGCGGGCCCTGTACAGTACGCCCAGCTTCTGAGAGGCCAGCTTTACTCTGGCTTCGATGGAGCCCCCATACCTGAGCTGGTCACTTATAGTTACACCAAGCATATCAATGGAAGGCCTGTTCGGAAGATTGCTTCCGTTGAAGGAGACTAGGTTATCATTTAGATCCCTTTTAGACGTAATCAGACAGGATTGGGTCTTTGAAACATTAAATTCGACGAGATTATTTTTACCCCAGGAGGAAATACTCTCGAGATAACCGTCCATTCTCTGCTTCAAAGCCCTCCGAGCCGTTGGAGTTTGTGTGCCCTTTGGGGGCTTGTCAAACAAAAAGCTATCATGAACTGTACTGTCATCAGCGTAACAATGAATCGGTGCACATGTCAAAAGGTCATTGATGTGCAATAAAAACAAAGTCGGAGACAGAACCGATCCCTGTGGGACGCCAGCATTTATAGAGTGTGATTATGAGGTGAAACCGTCAGCAACAGCCTGAATCGACCTATCCCTTAAAAAATCAGCAATCCACGTACACAGGGATGCGGGAAGTCCGTAAGAAGGCAATTTGTTGACAAGTCCTCGGTGCCAGACCCGGTCAAAGGCCTTGGATATGTCTAGTGCGACCGTTTGGGTCTCACCGTGACGTTCCAGGCACCGCCCCTAAACATGCGACACATACGCGAGAAGATCACCGCACGAGCGGTTCCGCCGGAATCCGTATTGACGGTCGTTGATAATTTTGTTCTTCTCGAGGTATGTGAGCAGTTTGTCGTTGATCACACGTTCCATCACTTTGGACAGAACTGATGTGATCGCTATGGGGCGGTAGTTGGCCGGGTTGGAGCGGTCACCTTTCTTGGGAATAGGGTGAATGACCGCTTTTTTCCAACCAGAGGGCACAGTGCCACACTTCAGGGACATTTTGAAGAGCTTTGTCAAAACTGGAACTATTTCCGCAGCACACCTCTGCAATACCAGGGCAGGTATTCCATCAGGTCCACTAGCTTTGTTAACATCGAGCCCCCCTATAACGTGGAGTACATCCCGATGCCGGATCCTCAGCTTTTTCATATAGAAGCCGCAGTGAGGAACCGACGGCGGAACAGCACCTCCGTCATCGAGGGTCGAGTTTTCCGCAAACATTTTCCCTAATAAGTTAGCCTTTTCGGTGGCGGTGTTTGCTAGTGAGCCGTCAGGTCTGGTAAGAGGTGGCAAACTGGGTTTGCAAAAATTCCGACCTATTGAGCCTGCAAGGGACCAGAATGCTCTGCTGCCATGCGGGCAGGCAGCCAGCTTTTTGCTGATCTGCAGGTCGTGTTCGAATTTTGACCTATTAATGATTCTCTTGCATTCCTTTGCCGATTTGTTGTATGCTGATCTGCTTTCGGGCGTTCGAGATGTGTTGTAGGCTCGGTAAGCCGCGTTTTTTCGTCGAACTGCTTCGGAGCATTGTCGACTGAACCACGGCTTTGAGCCCACACCAGTTTCTTTAGTAGTCGATTGTATGAAGCCATCCATCGCCGATTTGATGACTTCACCAATCTCCTGGGCACATCTTGAAGGGTCCGAAGTCCGAAAACAAACAGCTGACCACGGAAAAGCGTTGAAATGGGCCCGCATACCGAACCAATCTGCTGACCTATAGTGCCACACTTTTCTCCTCAGCCTCTCATTGGTTGGTCTGAGGCTAACGGGGATTGATGTCGTCACTAGGCAGTGGTCAGATGATCCCAGAGGCGCTGTGACGTCAATCTTATAATCGTGTGGCACAGTAGTTAAAAATAGGTCTAACAGATTGGAACGGTGAGTCTGGACATCAGGAACCCTTGTAGGCTCCTGAACCAGTTGCTCTAATCCGTAGCAAATGGCAAAGGATTCCGCCTGTCGGCCAGCCGAGTCCGTTGGGCCTGAGAACTTCAACCATGGTTCGTTATGAACATTGAAGTCCCCCAGAACAATAAACTCGGCCGAAGGGTAGCGGGGCAAGAGATCATCAATAGTTTCTCTCAAATGTTTGAAGAGCTCGGAAGTGTCTGATTCGCTGTGGTTCGGTGAGCGGTATAGACATGCGTAGAATCTTGCCGTACTGGCAAGATTGACGCGCACCCACATTACGTCGAATCTGGAGTTTTCCAGACTCAATAATCGTACACAGTTGACGTCAGCTCGACTATAGAGGCAGACTCCTCCTTTGAGTCGGAACTTGCTTGCAAGGGTGAAGCCCGGGCAGTCCAGATAGGAGGAGTCTGGCGGCTCGGCTATCTGAGTTTCGGATAGGAAAAGAAGGTTGGGACGTTGGGACAAAAGATGGTGATGAACAGAATTTAAATTAGTATGCAGACCGCGAATGTTGGCAAAATTTACCAACAGTTTTGGCCCGCACCGGGGACGCCTGCTACTCGCCGCTGTAATGACGTTAAGTTTGTTTTTATGTATATTCATGATTTTACTTTTTGTTTTTTTTTTAAAAATGGTATGAAGTGAAAGGAAGGTCTGGAATGGAAAGGTATGAGGAGTGGGTAGGAATATGGGGTTCAGGCTGTCCAGGAGTGATGAGCGTTTGGTTCCAGCCCACTCACTGCGGTGCTAGGCGATAGGCTGGGAGAGTCTGGCTGGAGAGGGCATCCAATGCGCCCCAAACACTGCTGCTGGGTCCCCTCCGGTCACGAACCGGCACAACAGCAGTGGCAGGGTTTTTTCACTCGCTGATGGGGCAGCCCACCCTTAGTCGTGAGCCTGAGGGTCGTAAATCGTATAATGTATACAAACCTTTTTAGAATTACGCTAGGTTTGTGTAACATGGTTTGTGATACAAAAGAAAGTGCCCCCTTTATAGCGCCTGCTCGCGTCAAGGCAAGAAAAACATCCCAGTTTTCAAGTAGTTTAGCGGCTACGCTAGGTTTGTGTAACATGGTTTGTGATTCAAAAGAAAGTGTCCCCTTAATACCGCCTGCTCGCGTCAAGGCAAGAAAAACATCCCAGTTTTCAATTAGTTTAGCGGCTACGCTAGGTTTGTGTAACATGGTTTGTGATTCAAAAGAAAGTGTCCCTTTTATACCTATACTTCACTTCGGGTATGATCGGATATATTGGCCACGCCCCCTGTCGATTAGTCGCTGTGCATATAGCGACTCCCATAAATAAACCAGCAATGACAGATCAAAGCATAGATATAAAGTGATATAAAGTGGTATAGTGAATAGTGACCACCATAGATGTACCACTCAGATATAACCGGCCGCTGTTCCCAATCCTAATAATCAAATTCTAAGCGAATCACCACTGCACTACGTAATTCCAACACACAATAATTGCTTAAGCAAGCCGATCAGTCTAAGCCAGCCGGACAGCTGGATTAGCTATTTAAGCAATATGTAAGGAAAAAGCTAGTTACAAAAAGTGTCGACAGAGTGAAAAAATACCGCGAATCAATGATCAAATGTCACTCTGACAATCGACAGTCGCGCTCCTTTCAGTTATTTGTGTTGCATTTGTCATTATTGTTTTAAAATGGATAGAGAAGTTTTAGACATTTTAGATATACTAGATATTGCGGAATGGGCCGAAGTAATTGATGAAAACATCGGGTTATACAGGCGGCGACAGGGTGTGGATGTCAATTACATCGAACTATTTATTTATTTATTCATTTACGGACAATATGTCCATTAAAACCATAATATTGACACGAATAAGAAAACATAGATGACAGTGAATGGAGAGTACATGAATGTGAAGGGCAAAGACAATGTAAAATAGAAAAAGTACATATAGAAAATAACTACAAATGAATTAAATGACAAAGAATTTTTTGACCGTTTTCGTATGACGAAAACGTGTTTTTTGTATATTTTGAACCTAATTGAGGAGAATTTAACTTATGCAAGCGAAAGGTAAGTTTTTATTTACGCAAGTGTCATTTTTGCGATGAATGTGCGAAATATTTTGCCCTTACCTCATGTCAGATCTGAAAACCTTTCTATTCTATCAATTTAATGTTATTCTTCGCACGCTTTGCTTTGATCTCCATTTTAAGGTTTGTTTGGGTTTGTTTTGCTGTCGCACGGAGAAAAAACTTACGTCGATCTGCCAAATCAAATGGGAAGTCCCGATTGTGGCATCACGTTCAAGTTGTCACCTTATTTTTAATATATTATATACGTTAGTTTAAAAAATATGAAATACCAGTTTATGAATAACGGTATTTAAAAGAAGTGATGTGTATTAATAAGAGCTACAATAATTAACTCTTTAATATTAATTTAACATAGAAAGTTTTTAATTTGATGTCATTTTATTGTCTATGGTAATGTGCGGTAGTGTATGGGGCTACTCAAGATTTTCAAAGATAAAATGATTGGGAACAACGCAAATCGAACGTTCCCTACAAAATGCTTAAAAATCGCTTGGCTGAGCAAAAACAAAGATTTAAACTTAGATAACGATTAAAAAGTTGGGAACAGCGGCCGGAAAATGAAAATCGGTAGATTTTAATGAAAATATCGCAGATTTCATAAAATTTGGTTCCAGAATTCAAAAACTTCGGTACATTTCCGTTGATTTTCACAAATTTCGGTAGATTTTCGGTGAATATATATCGGGTACATCGGTAGAGTTAATAATAATCCAACCTAACCTATAATAATCGAACCTAACCCAACCTATAATATACAATCTAACCTAACCAACCTATAATAATCCAACCTAACCTAACATATAATAATAATCCAACCTAACCTATAATAATCGAACCTAACCTATAATAATCCAACCTATCCTAACCTAACCTATAATAATCCAACCTAACCTAACCTAACCTATAAAATGCAATCTAACCTAACCAAAATCCAATCTAACCTAACCTAAATCCTAATAATAAACCAACCTAACCTATAATAATCCAACCTAACCTAACCCAACCTATAATCACCTCACCTTTTTTAATTTTTCTATTTTATAAAACATACCTAAATATCTTTATTTTGTTTTTCGAGTTTGGCTTAAATAGTACTTACCTAGTATTTGCATATGGTAAAAAATCTAGCCACTTGTATCAGGAATACCAACAAAAAAAAATATGATCAACAGAAAAAAGGTATATTTATGACAGAAACCATTCCAGCTGTTATCCCATATAACGAAAGTGAATTTTCGATTTACGTAATTAAAAATTAAAATGCTAAAATCAAAAATATCCCAAATGCAATCAGACTTCTTTTATAGTAATTAAGGTAAATCAGAAGGTTTTATTTAAAAATATTTCATATAATCCTTGTCCAGCGATTCCGAATAATTACCTGAAATGATAATGACGAGTACTCAAATACAGGTTAAATTGTTTATTTTAATGTGATTGTAGACATAACACAAGAAGGCGTCGCACTTGGTGGCTTCGAAACATACCTTACTTATACGAGTGCAGTTCCGCAGACTTGTTCTGGGCTGCTGAGTTGGTTTCATACTGGTTCAATACTCCGCTAGCTAAGTTCTCCATCATTGCACATGCATCAACTATAAATAATGATAGCAGTAGAAGGATTTAAAATATTTTCTGGTTATTCGTAATCTGGAGATATTTCTCTAACCGCTGCACTTTTAACCTATGGAACACCAGACCCTTTTTGATGGAAATCAAAAACAAACTCTAAAGTGTTTCAAGTGCAAGCGATTCTGTTAAAAAAAATTATGCAGTTTCTCATGACATACAGGTTTAAATCGCATTTCAAAAAATTCCAGCCAGGGCGAAATTCTATTGCTAGCAGCGCATTAACGGTTTATCGGCTAGAAAAATTCTTGTCACTGGTGCACAAACAGTTTTCAAGAGGAAAAGATTACGGTTTTTACATTTCGTTTATAGGAAATTACACTTCGTTTCAACTTAATTACTACAAGAAACGACGATTTACGACGAGATAAATGGTAAAAGATGCATTATAATTACATTTTTATTCAAAGTTCAAAAATGAATCCCTTTGCCGCCATTTTGGACTCTTTTGTATGTAGTGTTAGACACCGGCGGAAGTTGTTTTCAATCTAAATACGTATAAAGTCACTGCCGTCTCTATAAAGTGCATGTAAATAGTTGTTTCTTGTAGCATTTGTTGAAAAAAAGTGTAATTTTTATAATCTGTGCCTAAAACTGAACCACAGAAAACATTTAATTTTTTTTTTACATACAAATTAGAAATCGCAAAAAACCGTCGTAAAGTGTACCTATATAAATAAAATCATTATTTTTCTCTTATTCCGCTTCACTCTTAATACGCAATATTTCACTTTCAAATAAATGGATTTAGCATTATTAATTCAAAACATGATTTATTACGTCGGGGGAGACGGAAAAATACGCACTTTTAATTTTAATTTCGTTTATTAAGTCACTTACGCGATATATATAGTATGCGGCGCCGTTATAGTCGCAGCCGACGGCGACTATGTTCATATCAAGAGTTGGATTATATTCATAATATCGTATTAGAATTAAATCACAAACCTGTCTATACAAACCTAGCGTAGCCCACAAACTACTTGAAAACTGGGATATAACTCTAAAGGGGACGCGAGCAGGCGTTATTAAGGTTCCCCAACATTTATAATAACTTTTAGTAATAATTTATCTAAATTCAAGTATTAATTCAAAGTAAACATTCCATATTTACCGTGAAGCGGAATTCGTAACCTTTACCATAAAATCTAAATGTTCGTTCTTCACCGATTGCTTTGAAATTTTGTCACAATGTTGCATTCGAACATGCGTGTTTTTATACACCTATATTATACACGTTTCAGGTAAAAACATACTTTTTTTAAAACAGCGCTATTCTTTCTCTATCTGCATAGACAGACTGAGCCACAGCGATGCGTGGCGGGGTACAGCTAGTCTATATAAATACACATGTAAATGTTCGTTCGTTCAAAATCTTAAATCTCCGAAAGTTCTTCACCGATTGCTTTGAAATTTTGACACAATGCATGTGTTTTTACTTTTGTCTATATTACATAGATGTCACCTGTGACAGGGAAAAATATATTTTT
This sequence comes from Hesperophylax magnus, assembly GCA_026573805.1. Lineage (NCBI taxonomy): Eukaryota > Metazoa > Arthropoda > Insecta > Trichoptera > Limnephilidae > Hesperophylax > Hesperophylax magnus. The sequence goes on from JAIUSX010000028.1 coordinate 14,985,037, forward strand.
ATTTTTAAATCAGCGCCATCTGTTGGAGAAACTTCAAAAAATTGATATCTCCAATACTTTTTGTTTTATGATATTTTTAAATAAGGGAGTTCTTGTGCTGCACCCTGTATTATGTAATTTATTTATTTGATTGAATAAAATTGTATAGCTGCTCATCAGTTTGTTTATTATTACTAGTTTTGTTATTTATTAATTAGGGATTAATAAGAAATATTTACTTGGTTTTGATTTCAGATCAAAGTGGACGATTGATTGCCGTCTCAAATATGTTTGCATTGTTTGGAACAACTTTACTCTATGTGCACGTTTAAAAGCATGTGCAAGGAATCCGACGTGAGACTCAAGAACTACGCAGCCAAAGTTAATTTATTTGAAAATCAAAGCCGAAATCGTACGTTTGTGTTTGACCCCTTTCTGCAATACCCTATAATATTAATGTTGTGTTCCCACAAACAGTTCTCCAACTCGTTGTGGAAGGAGATTATAAATAATAGGTTCTTTGTGATAAATCAGGGATTTATTAATACTCCGCGTATTACAATGGTGACCCGATAGTCGACCTAACTAGAAGCTGGCTAAATGAGATCTGAAACACTAAGTTTGTCTGGGAGGATTCTAACTGGTCCTGGCGACTACTGGCTACTAGCTGCCATCTAGCGAACTTCCAAGCAAGCTCTATGCACTGCCCATAGCGGCATGCTTCACTAGTTCCTCCTAGTGGCGTGAGTTGTGTGCCTTGTGTTTCTTTCATATGTATATTTTGATGAATTTTATGTGAAATATAATATTCTCTATTTTACGTTGATATAATCTTTCTGCTTTTTTTTGCTCATACATAAAAAATATTAAAGCTGCCATTAACTCTGTCTTTAATGGTTTATAACTAAAACTATCTAACTAACTAACCATCACACCGTTTCTCCGCAGGGGTAGGCAGAGAGGACGGACTGCCAAACAACTCGGTCTTGGCACACATTCCTTGCCTTGTTCACATTCATACATACTCTTCTATTATTCTGACTCTTGACATGGCCCAACTCAAGTATCTGATTCACTTGATTGTGCCATGTCTTCCTCGTACATCCCTGACTTCTGCTACCATTCACAATTGCGTCATATATTCTCCTTACTTTCTTCGATTATTCGCTCTACATGCCCAAACCATCTAAGCGTCCCTTTCTTAATCTTACTCACTATGCTTAAATCAGGCTTGCACTCTTTGCGAATCTTCACATTTCTCACACGATCATACACGGTTTATAAAGGTTATAACATACTTATGTGAGAAATTTTGCAAAAAAAAGTCAAAATGTAATAATGTTATGATATAAAAATTATTATATATTAAAATATTCAATATAAACATCAACATTGACATTTATTTATAACTTACTACATGGAACTAACACAGCTTTAACCTGAATTAACCTTAATCTTTTTATAATTATATTTGTGGTTATCTTGGTGTACTAAATAAAAGTCACAGTTTATTTCAATTGGAACGTTCATTGAAGGAAGCACAAATAGCAATTAAAACACACACGATAGCGCGTTTGTCTTTACATGAAGGTGCTAGAATATCTCACCGTGGAATGCGAGTAATTAACTGGGTCAAGGTTACGAGCGCGGCGCTACTCTGTTGTCTGACTGTATACTGACTCACTTGCTGCGTCGGGCCTTTTTATATAGCCAAGCTGACGGCGGTAGTAGCTTCGCGAGACCGCTGGTAAACTGCCGGCAACTCGCTGGATCTCACATTTCGATAATGCTTTAATTATGCCTAGGCGATTGTCTAAAACCTTCTGGCGGATGCGCGTAATGTCTAGACGTCTCGATGAACCTACTGGAATTATTGCGCTATAATAACAAGTGGTTAGGAAACGTCATAATATTGTCTGTATAAAATTCGACACATCTCCACGGAGTTCTAGGCTAAATGCATCTTACATTGACCGTCCTTCCGGAACACTCTAGTAGCATCAATCGCTACATATTTATAACTTCAACATGAACACAGAGTGTGAATGGAACACAGCTTCGCTGAATTGTCCCCCTTACTGCCATGTTGAGAAATATGATTTATATGGTGTTGGAAAGAAAAAAAAAGCTTTATATTCAAATCTTAATGTTAACCACAGAGAAATATTTATGTACACCTCTATCAAACCAAAATTTCCGACCGCAATGATGATTTTTCATTTTATAACGTTTTTAAACTGTTTATTTTTCTCTCTTGTAATATAAACTAATTGAATACGTTTGTCATGATTTAATGAATGATTTGCGATTTATTTCAATATGACATCCACAGAATTTGAAATTATTCGATATAAATTATGTCAACAATGATAAATGAAAACATAATTTTGCAAACTAATATTCAAGTTCAAGATGACTTTCGTTCATCACACAAAACACATTTTTTCACATCTCCCTCTTATACCTTAATAATCCTTGGTCGTAGATATCTCTATCTCACAGCAGTCATGTCTGAAAACACCTTAAAAATAAATTTTGTACGATACTAAGCATACATCAGACATGATAGTGTTTACCTCCTTTGTCTCTATAGAAAATTGCTTCTCATTTGGACGCTAGATGACACTGAAACGAATCAAAAAAACGCATGAATCTGCACGAATAAAAGTAGTTTGTTAAATCCTTTTTTTTTATAATAATACTATTGCAGCATATTTTTGGGAGGTCATTGACCAAATGACTTTCTTAGAAGAGCCATCACTGCTTAGAGCAACGGTTACAGAAGACTTTAAAAATAATGTTTGTTTTATTGTAATTACAGGGATCAAAGAGGAATGCATTACACAACATGAATTTATTGACATACAAGACTTCAACGACACGTTTAATTCTGTATTTGCAGTCGTCAAAATAGAAAATAGAGAAAGAAGGTACGACGGTTCTTCTTAGAATATGTCTAACATTTGTATATAGATATTTGAAGATGATGCTGAAATATTGAATAATCTAACAGAAAAAAGATTTTAATCTAACCCTATTTGGTACTAGTTGAAGCCCCCGGTGATGCCCGGGCTTTACATAGAGTTTTTCTAAATGTATTAATTTATTTAGAATAGTGGATCCCATGCTTCGCTATTGCTAATATCCTTCTCAGGCGCCTCTGACTTCTTCCACCATTCACTACTGTATAACACAATGTTACTATGAAAAAACTACATTACATCGACTTTAATTCGACTCCGCATCTCATCCCGGTGCAGAGATATTGCTTTAAGTATTCCTCGAGCGTCCTCGACTTCTTCTACCATTTACATCTCTAAACGCTCCTGTCACTAATAACAACAAACTTTTAAATTTTCACCAATGTCCGTCGACTACTTTTTGAGTTTTTCGAGCGCAAACATAATCAGGCTGAATTTTTATATGCAGATGTTCCCGAACATTCCACAACATTCCAGAATGTTCCGGAATGTTCTGGAATGCTTTCGAATACTCTTGAATGTTCTGGACTGTTCTAGAAATTTCTAGAGGGCAAAACTTCCAGCCCTTAAATCTTCAAAAGCACGCCCTTTGGGTAAAAACGGAACCTTTTTCCATGGATGGGGGATAGAGGGCTACCACACCATATAATTCCCTTGATCGTACCGGGACTCGTTTCTGACCATTTATCAAAGCGGAGACAGTTAGGGATTGTTCTCAGGCCATGGGCCTGTTGTGATGTCTCCCATGTGACAATGTGTCTTCCCAGGTAACTGATCCTTGTTTCCACCAGGGCGGGACATTGGTACCATATGTGAATTGGTTTCTCTTCACCCTCTTTACATTTCCTGCATCTATTGGTCTTTTCCACTCCTAGCATGTGTCTCCTGAGGTGGTAGTGTCTCGTTAGTAGTCCTACCTACCTTACTCAGTAAATTTCTGTCCATATTGAGTAGTTGCCTGGTCATTCTAGGGTCTGGTCTGTTTATGAGTCCTTTAAATTGTCTCATTCTGGGTGCTTTCTCCCATTCTTAATCTAACTACATGCTAATTATTTTTCTTACAGGATAAATGGCGCCCTTGAAGAAAATGATTCTATTGCCAAAGATTTGGTCGATTTTAACCTGGATGATGACGCGGTATGTTTTGTAAAACCTATTTTTCTTTCTCAACGGTTCATGATAACTCAACACACCTTTAAAAAGTGTTATAAAGTCATTAAAAGCAATGAAGAAAAAACTAAAACCTCACCTACATAATCTAGTTTGTGTTTCATAACTTTTCATGACTTTTATATCACATTTTAAAGGTGTGTTGAATTGTCACTGTTCTCTGGTTACCAGCCAGATCAAACCGTTTAGGAAATGCGAATTTTAACAACAACAATTGAAGAATGACACAACATTGTATTGCGGATTTTGGGTATATAAGATTGCTGTGTGCGACATTACACACATTTAAAAACTGTCCGTGTTAGAAAAATTAGATAAAATCAAAAATTCTGTACTATATTTGTTCGTGTGACAATGTTTGTTCAAAATCTTAAACCCTCGAAAGTTCTTCACCGATTGCTTTGAAATTTTGACACAACGTTACATTTGACTATGCGTGTGTTTTTATATACCTATATTATAAAGATAAATTACCTCTTAATGCTTTTCAAAATTGTGAATAATCAAGTAGATAGTAACATGGTCCATCTAATCAAGTTAAACGCCAGGCCCAAATTCACTAGAAACCTTAACATATTTTGGACCGAAATTTTTACCAATAACAATGGTTATTTTAATTCTATGTCTAGAATGTCTCTATCATACAACGATATTGCTAAAACACATGCTTGCATAGATATTTTCGTAAATAATATAACTTGTTTCATGAGATATCTCCACGATTTCTGTACCTAAAAAAAAAAAAACAAATATAGTTGATTTTTGATGGTTTGATATTTTCTATTATATACCTAATTTAAACATATTTTCTAAATTATTATGTCTTGTAATTTCTGTAATTTTTAAGTTTTGTATAAAAAAATAATGATATTGTTTTGATAGTGAATGTGCAAATGTGATTGCTGCAGACACATTAGTCTAGGGACATTTATATTTGTATATAAATTTATTTTATACTATACAAGAATGTTACTTTAAATGTCCTGTTTGTGTCTCAAATAAAATAAAATATCACATGCTACAGGTAAAAACATGCTTTTTTGAAAAACAGTGCTATCTGTTGGACAAACAAGCCGTTTTTTAAAAACAGCGCCATCTGTTAGACATAAAAGCACCACGCGCTATTATTTCTCTGTCTGCAAAGACAGACTGATCCACAGCAACGCGTGGCGGGGTACAGCTAGTTATGAATAAAAATGTTAAAATTATTACACAATTTTAGTTTGTTTGGATGGTTTGGGAATGTAAAGCGGATGAATAAAGAAAGATAAGGAGAATATTTTATATGAATGTAAATGGTAGAAGAAGTCGGAGATGCTGTGCGGAGGGTCTCTTTTAAGGAAAAGAAGGAAAGGAAGTTTTGGGAAGGTAGAAGGTATGAGGCTGGGTGACGGACAAATGAATGAATTGCTCCCACTGCGGCGCGAGGCAATGGGTCAAGAGAGGTCAAAGGATCTCCCTAAACCAGCCTCTTCCGATCTGGCACACCACACAACTGGTGGGAAGGCGCATCCTGAACACACCTCACCCGATGAACCCGGGCAACCCTGCTGTTTAATTTTGTAAAAGATAAGTTTTAATAATTCTGGATACAGTCGCCATCTATGGATTGTTTGAATAGTTGATTATTAGAAATGGTGTGAATCTGTGCTAACATTTTAGAGCTCTAATATGTCGATAAGCAGTTGCCTTTTTTTTCATTGTGTATGTCCGTATCTGTCAGTAAGTGTCAATAGATTGGTATTTTTAACCTATAAAGGGATTGTTCCCAGTGAAAAGGTGTTCTTTCCTTCAGAAATTTATTACAGTAAACAGTGTTTATCTGTTCAAGGGTCGGGCCCGTTATCAATAAATTGTTATTGTCAACGTAGATATTAAAAAAGCATGTTTTGAAAATCGAAACAGATAGAACCAGAAAATTGGAACAGATACATAAATAAAAGGGAATTCCGTCATCTAAAGCATTTATTATTTCCTTGCATCACAATGATCTATTCAAAACAAAATACACTTATTACAAATTTATGATATTTCGCCTGAAGACAATTTGTGTACAAATGAAAAGACCAGACAAAAATAGACAAATAAACAAAAGTAAGTACAGTAGAACCCCGATAATTCGAAAAAAACGCGTAATTCGAAATTTTCGCCAAAAAAATTTCCGCAGAAAAATTTTTTCATACAAAATTTTTTTTAATTCGAAATTCGAAATTTATTTTTGTCCGCGCACGAAAATTTGTTCGTGAAATTCGAAAAAATTGATTTTTGCGAAAATAATTCATAGCGTCATTGATCCCTTCGGCACCGGTGCGTAGTCGGGATACACGCCAAACGCGCGCCCAACATTTGTACACGGTTGACATTTGTCACATGAGAACGGGTCGCTTCTACGATTCGTTCTTAACTTCAACAGCTCGGCTGTGGAACGAGCTACCGGCCTCTGTGTTTCCTCCCTCCTACAACATGGGACTCTTCAAGACCCATGTTCACTCCTTCCTCTCCACAAAAAGACTCTCCACACAGCATCCCCAAAGATGACATAGGCCCTGAGGGAAATTATTTTCTTCAGGGCCTCCTGTGTGGAGTTAATATAAAAAAAAAAAATATATTTCGTAAATCTGAATCTAAAAGTCAGCCGTGGCGGTAAAACGCCGAAAAATGTATTTTTACGTGGTTATACATCGTCCTAATTAGTATTATTATTTTGTAAATCTGAATCGATTTACACTGGAATGTTGTATTTTTTCAAATTTATTTCGAATATCTGAGTTTGAAGGGCCGAGAAAATACGTTTTACGCGGATATATGTCGTAGTTTTACGAGTTTACACTAAATATCTGTATTTAAAGGGTCGCGACGAAACTCGGCCGCGAAATTTCGATTTACGCGTAAATGTATAGTATTTTTACGAATTTATTTCGAATATCTGAATTTTAAAGGGCCCGCCGCGACGGAAATCGGACGCGAAATTTCAATTTACGCGGAAATGTATCGTATTTTTACTAACTTTACTTCGAATATCCGAGTTAAAAAATACGGCGCGACGGAAATCACGCCGAAATATGACATATTTTTACGAATTTACTTCAAATAACTGAACTTAAAAGGCCGGCCGCGACGAAAAACTGCCGATAAAATTCGATTTACGCGGAAATATTTCATATTTTTACGAATTTACATCAAATATCTTAATTTAAAGGGTCGGCCGCGAAGGAAATCGGCCGCGCATTCTCGATTTACACGGAAATATATCGTATTCGACGGAAATCGGCCGGGCATTTTCGATTTAGACGGATCTTCGGATCTGCCCTGATGATGGACACTGCAACGCTGTCCGAAACGTCGGCTAAAGAAGGAGTTAGCGCAACACGGCATAACACCCCAAAAACAAACAACAAAAATAGACGGAAATATATCGTATTTTTGCGAATTTATTTCGAATATCTGCATTTAAAGAGCCGGCCGCGACGGAATACGGCCGCGAATTCTCGTTTAACGCGGAAATATATCGTATTTTTACGAATTTAAATTCAGATATTTGAAATAAAGGGCCGGCCGCGACGGAAAATTACCGCGAAATCTCGATTTACGCGGAAATATATAGTATTTTTACGAATATCTCAATTTAAAGGGTAGGCCGCGTTCGAAATCGACAGCGAAATCTCGATTTACGCGTAAATATATAGCATTTTTACGAATTTATTGCGAATATCTGAATTTAAAGGGCCCGCCGCTGCGGTAATCGGCCGCGAAAATAAAGAAGTAATTGGTATTAATACGAATTTACAACTAAAATACCACCCGGATTTGAAGAGGCGGCCGAGAAAATCGATTTTCGGCGTATTTTTTTTTAATTTTTTAAAAAAAATGGCGGGTGGTTTACGACATGATTGTGTTGCAAGGGCTATTTACGAAAATAATAATAAAAAATATCTACTTATCTAGTTTGTCTTTGTCGGCATATCTTTTGTTACATATGCCGCAAGTAAAAGTAATAAAACACAACGTTGGGACTTCACAAATCGTAAATAACGAATTTCGTTTTATTTTTGGAATTCCCTGATATTTTAAGAATATTTTGAAATTCCCTGACATTTCCCTGATAATTCCCGGTTCGGTAAAATTCCCTGATAATTCCCGGTTTTCCCGGTTTTCCAGGTCTGTGGCCACCCTGCTGAATGAATGAATAAATGATTTTTTTAATAAATGAATGAATGAATAAATGAATGAAATAATGAATTATTTAATGATAAATGCATGAATGAATTATTGAATAAATGAATCAATGAATGATTGAATAAATGAATCAATGAATAAGTAAATGAATGATTGAATAAATGAATCAATGAACGAGTAAATGAATGATTTAATGAATAAATGATTGAATTAATGAATGAATAAATGTTTGACGAATAAATTAATGATTGAATAAATGAGTGAATGAATGAATGATTGAATGAATAAATAAATGAATGATTGAATAAAAGAATGATTGAATGAATAAATGGTTGATGAATAAATGAATGATTGAATTAAAAAATGATTTTTGAATAAATGAATGAATGATTGAATTAATAAATGAAATAATGATTGAATAAATGAATGAATGAAATAATGAATTATTTAATGATAAATGCATGAATGAATTATTGAATTAATGAATGAGTAAATGAATGATTGAATGAATAAATGATAGAATGAATGAATGAATAAATGATTGATGAATAAATGAATGATTGAGTGAATGAATGAATGATTGAATGAATAAATAAATGAATGAATGATTGAATTAATAAATGATTGATGAATAAATGAATGATTGAATGCATAAATGATTTTTGAATAAATGAATGAATAAATGAATTAATGAATGAATGAATAAATACAAGAATGAATCTGTGAATGATTGAATGCATAAATGATTTTTTAATAAATGAATGAATACATGAATGAATAAATGAATTAATGAATGAATGAATAAATACAAGAATGAATCTGTGAATGATTGAATAAATGAATGAATGATTGAATGAATGAATAAATGAAAGAATATATAAAATGGAATCTTGGAAGTGGAAATTAACCCACTTCCCGACATTTGATCGAGCTGAAACTCGGCAGATAGACTCATCGTCAATTACAATGCATTATATCAATGGTGGCACTCACGCAAACACTTTTTTTCTGCTTACTTTGCGATTTTTTTCTATCGAGGGAATTTCATAAAATTAACATTTCGGCATCACAAATGTATAGATATTATCTTCAAAAATAACTTTTTTTTTTGGAACTTAAAAACTCAAAGAGTTAACGAGAAACTCACTATAAATCGGTAGAAATTTGGTAAGCGGGGACTTAACAGAGATAGATCAGAAAATAAAACAATTTAAATGGTTTCTCACAAGGTGTTTTTATTGTTAATACAATTTACTGTTAACAATAATTATTTGGTTCAAATACTTTCAACAGGTTAAATAACTAAACATAATTAAAAACAAACAATTATATACATTAACCACTGAATCTGATTTACACAAAACCTTTTAACTCCCAGGCCTCGGAGTTAATGAAATTGTTTATCTAATAAAGTATCAATTTCTTTTAAAAGTAACTTTTTCTTTAAAGACGCCCATAACACACTCCTACCATTTTATCTGTTCAGTGGTTCTAATAATCGAAAGTTTTGATTGAATTTTTTTTTGTTTGGAATGCACACTTTTTTAATTGAATTAAGAAAAATTCACGATGTCAGATTTTTCAGTAAATATACAGAGAATAGAGAATAATGTGCACATTTTATTTAAAAAAAACTTTGTAGAGCATCTTCCATTGTAATACCGGTAGAACAAGGACAGCATACCTTCTGACGCCTGTGCTCTACAAATTGCAATCCTTGCAGAGGGGAATTTATCAAAAGCACCGAAAACTGGAAAAATATCTTCAAAACTTACTTTTTTTTTTAAATCGTAGAAAAAAATTTGGTCGAGATAAAACAATAAAACCTCTAACGCTAACGTCCAAACTAGCGGCTAAAACCCGATGCGGTAGTCTCAATGGCTGCAGACAGTTGGGACTTACAGTGCGAAATCACATTAATTTTTACCAATTTCATCCAAAGTAAGTCCAAATTGAGCTTACTTCTTACACAAAAACACATTTCTATTGGCTCTTCTCTTCAGTTCATCATAAAAATAATAGGTAAGCAAATAAGACAGGAATAATAGCATCTATTTCAGTGTATGACCGCGAATAACACAACTAAAGGGGATCAATATCAATTGTCAATGTTCATTGGAGTGTGATTGACAGAATTCAATCAACCTGTTAATATTTTCTGTTCAGTTGCTTTGTCGACGTCTGCAAAAACGCAACCTAATGTGTGCAAAAAGAGATAATTTTTTGATTTTGACACTAACCTCAAAATATCTCTTTTAAATAACACACCTACCACCATAGATCAATCGTATAGTATTATTATATTATGGTGTTTGAAAGAGAGAGTACGAAAACAGTGTGCAATATAGTTGTGAATGAGGAATACTTGGAGCAGGTGGATGAGTTTGTGTATTTAGGAAGTATGTTCTAGAGAGATGGGAAGGCTGACGGAGATATTGAAAGAAGGGTAAATGCAGGTAACTCCGTTAATGGAGGACTGAACGCGATTGGCGCCAACAAAAAAAATGTCCAAAAAAGCGAAGTTAGCAGTCCACAATGGAATGTTGCTACCTACCCTGATGAATGGCAGTGAGGCATGGAACTGGCAGAGGAAGGATGAAAGTAGACTGAATGCTGTAGAAATGAGATTCCTGAGGCGTATGCGTGGTAAAACCATATAGGATCGTGTGAGAAATGTGGAGATCCGCAAAGAATGCAAGGCTGATGTATGAGTAATGAGTAAGATTAAGAAAGGGATGCTTAGGTGGTTTTGGGCATGTAGAGCGAATAAACTAAGAATGTCGGGGATCAAGTGAATCAGATACTTGAGATGGGCCACGTCAAGAGTCAGAATAATAGAAGAGTATGTATGAGACCATGTATGAATGTGAATGAGGCAAAGAGTGTTACCAAGACCGAGTTGTTTGACGGTCCGTCCTCTCTACCTACCCCTGCAGAGAAACGGCATTATGGTTAATTAATTAGTAAACTATTATAGACGCCTAAATAATGTTTCAATTTCATCATAAAAACGAAAAGAAAAAAAAACAACATTTTCATCGTTTCAAATGTAGATATTGTAGACCATAGATATATTACTCGCGTAGACTGGTTGTGAAGTCAGAATCAGCAGATTCAGTCGTACCAACCAAACGGAGTTTTATTTGTATTTAAAAGATGCTTTTTAAGTAAAACTTATATATTGAGATTCAGCGTTTATTGATATATATAAATATATATTTTTTAAGCAATAATATTTTTCACTGGAGTTCTTTATTGAGCCCAAACAGCATTATGTAAAAAACTATGTTCTGATATTGGCTGTTAAATATTTGACTGTAGTTATAATATTGAAAGTGATAACACGTTTAATGTATTTTAAACAATTTATTCATAAGATTTGAGTACAATAAATAATGTAAAAGATAGAAAAAAAAAATAACACCGTTTTTTCATAAATCAACATTAATTTGCGGTTAATTCAGAGTCAGTTTATCAGATCATTTTCATTACTGATTGGACAAATTTGCAAATTGGCTTAGCAGAAAAATTTCAAATGATTATAAATATTCCAAACGACGACCGCACAAATAGTTTCAAACTGACTTGACGCTGTACTGAAAAGAAGCATTCGTGCGCTACTTGCCGTCACTTGTGCTGCCATCTGTGGATGAGATTTTAAAATGATTTTTGTTGTGAACATAGATGGGGATATATGGCACGTAATTTGAATGGATCGTTTTTTTTTACATTGATTACAGTCATGTCTACTTTGGGAATGCTGTGTGGCGAGACTTTTTGAAGAGAGGAAGAACTGAACATGGGTTTTGAAGATACCTATGTTGTAGGAGGGAGTAAACACAGAGGAACTGAAAGAACGATTATCAATAACACAGCGAAACGATCGTTCGCTGCGGCAATAGCGCTTGTCTAAGTGCTTAACCCTGAGAAAGCCAAACCCTGCAATTGCAGTATTGAAGAATTGTGCCCACGCACGTCACTGCAATTGCAGTGTCGACCTTATACATTAATTTTACCTTTGGACATTACTTCTACAGGGTTTGTTAAACACAAAAAAGTCACTTTATCAAGTATGGTATTGTCTATCATCTTAGCGAAAATGTATTTTTATTTATTGAATATTCTTTAGAAGAAATAGAAGTCTCAATTTTCAATCTCTTCAATTGCCTCGGTAAACAATCAATTGGCAATCACATTAAAGACAAACTATTGACAATTGATATTGATTCGTTTTAATAGTAGCGGTTAAAACTCATTATTATTTGTATTATTTAAATTCGAGATATTCCCTTTTAGGATAATAATTAAAATACATTATGTTCAATGGTAGAGTTATTTACAAAAGGTTTTATATAGCAAATATCACTACAGTTATATCACAAGAACATTTTATGGATATATAATGACTAAGTTGGGATGTTTTAAACTTTATTCAGATTTCATGACCAATCAAATTCATAGCTACAATCTCACGGTGGAAATAGCATTGCGAGCTGAAAATGGTTGACTTATAAACTGCAAACAGAATAGATGTGCACATTTCACGATGCCAGATCTCTCAGTTTCAGAATTTTTGCTGCTTCAGACAAAAAATCTTATCGTGATTAATTTTTGGGTTAGTTTATTAGGTTAACCAACGTTTCGGACAGCTTTAAATTGTCCATTATCAGAGCAGATTTGGATATGTGACGGACACTGTAAAGCTGTCCAGAACGTTGGCTTATTAGGGAGGAAGGGCACAAGCCATAGTAACCCAAAAACCAATCAAGGTAATACTTTTGGCTGCAAAAATTTCAAATCATATCAAACAGAAATTTGCTTTACAGTTAAGATAATGAAATTGGGGTATTTATAGGTATCGCAACCAGAGCTAAACAATTGAATGCATACAGCATGTTTAAAACTTGTTATTTAACTTTAAAAAAGAAAATTACAATGAAAATAAAAAAGTTCATATTTAAAATGATTAAAAAAAAACCTGCTGAAAAATTTGTATTACCTTTGCCAATAATAAACAATGAGCAGATGTAAGCAAGATAAAATGCTGTTTCTCAGTGATGTTTCGAAAGGACATCACTGTTGTGTGTATAGATATGCACCAATACATATAATCTTAAGTATATGTTGGTCGTCTCAACTCTAAGGCATTGTTTTCTCAGGGATACGCAAGTATTTGATACTCAACAAGGTTCGTACGCAGACACTTTGCGGACATTTTATAAACTTGTCGGCGACACCAGTCTTCCGCGATCAGCTGTGCGAGGTCGTTGCCAGTCGATTTGTCGAGATTTTCAACATGGCGTCACTTGCATCAGACATTAATGTAACAATTTAGATGTTTAGATCAATGCTAGAAACAAAACAGTCAACAAAGAATAACTGGATATAAAATTGACAACTGCAGCAAACGTTCTGTTGTCAGTGAGGTTATGAAATCATTCTAGTTTTGATGTACAAACCGTGTGAGATGCAGAGATGTGCTTTATTTCAAATAAATCCATTTCAAATGGAAATGCAAAATGGGTATTTTCCATTTTAAATGCTTTTCTAAAAACCATTTTGCATTTTAAATGCTTTTCTCAATGCATTTTCCATTTTAAATGCTTTTTTGCAACATTCTTTCTACTATCTCCACTCATCTTTTTTTCATAAGCCCCAAATATCAGTCGGTCCTCAACCTCGCTATGAGAGATAATTTACATTTGTCAAATTGCCCTGGCAATTGAGTGATACCATTACAAAAAATACTGATTCAAATTCTGAACAGGGGCCATGACGCTGTAATATTAAATGTTAGATAGCAGTTTCTATGTTTTTACGTTGGCAACATTATTCCCTCGTAATTTTTTTGTGGTTTTATAATCTGAAGTCGTGGTGTTTTTGGATTTACCATCATGTAATATGTTTGTTCTACATTGATGTCCATTATTAAATGACAAAATTGTTTAAAAAATCTATAATTAATTTAATTGTTTGACCTGAGAAACCATTTTGCATTTTCAATGCATTTTGAAAATAAGTATTTTGCATTTGAAATGCTTTTCTAAAAACCATTTTGCATTTTCAAATGGAAAAGTTTTGACCCATTTCCATTTTGCATTTCAAATGGTTTTGGGTACCCATTTTGCACATCTCTGGTGTGATGTGAGTACAAATTATGAGTATCGAATACTTGCGTATCCCTGTAGAAAAATGGCCTGACACAGAAATTATTTCAATAATATTTCTTAAAAATACGATTATTTGCAGTTTTCTGCCATTTATCAAGAATATAAAATATACATATTTGACGATACAATTTGTCAATATAATAGGTAAAGCGTAGTAATTTGAAAATAGAATTTTCATATCGTAATCAATACCTCAAATCTAACGGAACGTATGCATTTGCGAACTGAAATGCAAGCCGAGCTACAAATTATGCGAAAAGAACGAAGCAATTGCGTGCGACGTTTCACGCCATGTGCGATTGCTTTTTCGTTTCCTCTAAGTTGAGGTTCCGCTCGGCAATTGGGCTCGCTTATGTATACGTAGCATAATATGCCCCAACACAATACTTTAAATCCAATTACAGAACGACATAGTTAACTTTGCAGTCGGCTAAAAGAGCAACAAATTTATTGTCACAAAATTCCCAACGGCTAAAGGATGTGGGGAGGGGAAGGAGATTACGTCAGGTTCGATTAGGTGGATACCTTGCTATTAAGATCAGGGGTCTATCACGATCAAATTGATCTATTAACAATGTACAAATATTAAAGACTCAACTTTTGACGATTTTCGATCCCGAGCATGGGTGCGCTGTCGACAGCCAAATTCGATATTGACACGAAATAAATAAGAAATCGTTACATGATGGCAATACTGGTGGATCTGTTTATGGAATTCATTATCTGTCAACGGTTTCGTAAAATTAAAAATACAAAATATTGAATTGAAATATCAAGTATGCTTGTGCAGTTTTCATGTAATTTTGGACACTTAAAAAAGGAAATTAATTAGTTAATGAGGTGTTTAGTCATAACTAGTGATATTTTAACAAATTTCGTTTCTCCACGCTGGAATGGACTCAATTGATCGCGTCTTAGATGAATTAATTAAGCCAATGAATTGCGTACATGATTTCTTTCAATTCCAAGAGCTTCGTTAGTTCACCTCCATTCATTAATAAGCCAGTTATTTTGCTCAACGAATGACATTATTCAAAAATTGTTGTTAATTAATATTGACAGTTAACTGATGGCGACTTTTGTCTACCGACTGTCAGACGTTTAAATTTAATTTGAAAGCATCGTTCCTGTTGTCTTGCAATGCTGTGCTAGAACTTCTGTTCTGCCGCGTGGTATCTTGAACAAGTCACGGTGGCGACTATAGAAGACGGTAAAATACCCTCTAAGCCTAAGTAAAGGATATTTATTTGCCGGTATCCTTAAAATCTACAGCGGCGACACAACAGACTACAAAGTTAACCATGTCAATCTATACATTAATATTTATTATTATTATTAATAGCCAAATTCATAATAATTTAAAATAAAGAATATCACATTATATATATATTTGGGAAAAATTAATAAAAGCCAAAATTAGAGATCACATAGATTTTTTTTATACCACTATTTGCTTTGCATTAAATCTAGCTAAACATCACACTATTTCTTCATAGGGGTAGGCAGAGAGAACAAAACGCAACACATGTCTGTCTTGAAAGTTATCTTTGCTTCATCCAATTTCATAAATACTTTCCCGTTATACAGTCTCATTTATTCACGTGAGTATCATAAATATATTCTCACTCATCTCCCCAATCATCCACATAAAATTTAAATTTATCTAAGCATCCCTTTCTTAATCTTTTTCACTATGTTTACATTGGCCTTCCATCTTTTTCTATATTACATTCGTAATGACACACATAAGTCTCAGACATCTTTTTGACCGAGCGTAGCCAAGTACTGTTTCATTTTGCATTTCGTGTGTGTTCCGTTTCCAATTCAAGATGGTGGCCGTTTTAATGGTTCAGTAATGTTTTTTTTTTCAAATTTGAAATCGTCGCGTTTATTCAAACTTACTTATTAACATTTGCACCTACTTGCCTGAAGAAAGTTTGAAAAAAGAATAGTTTTGAGATAGAAACGTTTCTTTGGAAAAATTGTATGATTCCTTATTTGAAATTTAAAAAAAATAGTACTTAAAATATATAGTTTATAATAAAGTAAGTAGGTATTTAAGTACCTACTTACAAATCTCATGATTTCAGAAAAAAAATTGGTTTATTAACCGTTTGAGTGCCAAAAAATTCATACAGTTGCTTGTAAAATGCCACCAAAAAAACATTATTTTTTATGAAACTATATATTTTTTTAAAACCCCATAAATTCTTTGAATTTTCAAGGATTTCGATGATTTTTTCCGTGTTTTATTAAAGAATATTGGTTTATAATCACGCGGAAGAGGATCCCGAAGTCCAGGCGTTTCGAAAAAATGAGAATTTTACGTACCGACGTACGCGCGAATCATAACACGACTGACGCAATCGACGGAAATCGACGATCGGCAATCTTCGTTAAAACACGAATCGACGAAAGTCGACGATTGGCAATCAAACGGTTAAATAAGAGAAAACACACTTTTTTGGACGCGACGTCTATTGTTCACAGAACTTGTAATTTTTAGTGTTTCTTTGTCATTTCCATGCCTCACTGCCATACATCAGGGTTAGTATCAGAAATCTGTTATGGACTGCTAGTCTCACTTATTATTACAACTTTAAATTAGCTACTATTGAATTCAAGTAATTTTTCCTTAACAAACCCCGAAAAAATAGTGATGTATTTATTAGCTTGATTTTGTCTTTTACAAATGAAAGAAACAAATTGAAGTCTATACAATTTTCAGATAAAATAATTTATCAACAGATCATTTTTAACGATAACATAATATACAGGGTGTCCGGAAACTCGTAGTACAAGCGGGAAACTGGTGAATCTACATCACATTTGGAGTCGATTTTGTAGTATATATTTTTTTTATTTGAGCTTTCGTTATCGAGTAAATCGAGTTTGAAGTTGATTTTTTTTTTTTTTTTTTTTTTTTTTTTAATCAAATTCTTATAAATTATTACTGAAGATCAAAGTACCCAACTAATTAAAACTATTTGAAAGTAAAACAAATGAAGAAACTCGGATTTGAAGCATTATTTTGAAATCACCCTTCATTTAATCCGGTGTTATCATAAAATATTTCTGCTCTGCAGGGTTAAAACATCTGTTGTTCAACCCTAAACACCAGAAAAAACTTTAACCCTAAAATAGCCGAAAAATATTTTTTTTTGGTTTTTTTTTTTTTTTTTTGAAAATGCACAAATCAAAAAACTTTATGTTTTTTTTGGGTTCCCCATGTGGTGTAGATTCTCCAGTTTCCCGCTTGTACTACGAGTTTCCGGACACCGTGTATAGAATCAGGCAAGATTTACAAATTTATTTATAATCTTAAAAAAAAATAATCATACTTAGCGTTTGGTAACAATGCAAGCTTTAACATGATACAATGGCCAATTATTTCAATAAATATGTTATATTTTATTATAAATAATATGTTAAATTTTACATTACACCTAAAATTAATATAATTAACTGTATCCATTAACGGAACATTCGTTACTCGAGTCCTGCTTCTTTTGTTCCGGTTCAAAAATGGTAGATGTCGAGCAGCCATTTTTAATTTGTGACAACAACTCGTCACTTGCTCCGGAAGAGATTTCGAGGGTTTCGCGGCATTCTTTAGAAGATTCCACGCTGACGTTACTAGAGCATTCATTCCCGGAATCGACAAGGGCATTCGATACTAACACCTCTCCCGAAGTCTCGGCATTTTGATTGTTACATTTGGCATTCTCAATGTTGCAATGTTCTTGAATGTTTCCACAGGATGCTTTCGCAGGACAACTACAATCTTGAATGTTACAAGTGTTTTGATTAACAATCTCAACATTTTCAACGCCTAAGCTATTGAAATTTTTACACGAACCGTAGCTAGAATTATCGCTACTGACTGTCTCGGTATAAACTTGATTAGAATATTTGCTCTTATCGAAAGCACCGCCGTCAGAAATACGAAATGAAACAATATCAATTAAAGAATCTCTTTCGTTGCCAACTTTACGTTCTTTCTCGGTTGATATAACCGAATCGAACTGCGTTGATTCACCGTCTTCAACATCAAAAGCTTCTTTGGCCCGATTGATGAGGTCCTCGTTGTTCAGGTCATCATGAAATTCATCATCATCATTTTGAAGGCTGTTTAAAACGGCTTCTCTAAGAGACAGACTCTGCTTGATGCTTTCATCGTCGTATAAAAACGGATCGGTAAAATGCGAACTGGATGTCAGAATAGCTTCGGCACTCGGTAAAACGATGACATCTTGCATGATTTCTTCGCCGTTATCGCATTGGTCGTAGCCGGTGTTCAGCTGAGGGCAATCTTCCATCAACCGCGGGCATTTCATCGAGCAAGGGTGATTGCAATACGGCGGGTAGTTGCCGATCTTTTCAATATCTATTGAACACGAAACTTCATTATTGACGTGTTCTGATGCGTTGATTTTCAAAGACGCATGTGTACTGCGATTTTGAATCTTTTTACCATCTGAATCTAAAATAAAGATATCTTTCACCGTTGACTTAAGTCCGCGCATGTTGGTCAAATCCGATTCACTTTTCGAATTGCTGCGTTGAATTCTAGTTTCGTCCGATAGGTTCGAGAAATTTAAACATTTCACGGCATCTGAATCGCTTTCGTTAAACGACGCATTTAAATCTTTTGTATTTGGCGGTGATTTCCCTCCATCGATTTCCAATTCATTCAAACCCTTAGCACAAAGCACGGCGATTTCTTTACTTAGTTTTTCCACGTCGCTTTGTAGAGCAAGTACTTGCAAATTGTCCAAACGGCTCTTATTTTGATCACCATTAGAATTGCCAACATCGCTCTTATCTGTATTTTGATTATTCGACGCATCATTAATTTGTCTATTATCTCCAAGTTCAAATAGAACCTTCCCGTCTGTTTTAGACGAGAAATCCACCACAGACGAAGAGCTTTCCGGCGATATTGTGTCTGTTACTTTGGTAAGATCCGACTCGGAGAATGAGAGAAGGTTTTGTATGTTATCACAGGGTGTGGTGGACGAATGTTTCATCTCTGATTTGGGTTTCTTGTTCTGTAAACTGAGATTGTGGAGAGATAATTCACTTCCAATAGCTGAAGACGGGCCCATCTCCAAACTCTGCAATGACTGAAAGAAAAACTCAAATTAATTGAACCATTTTAAAAACATTAAAAAATACAATTTCAATTTGTTTTATTTAATATTGATCATTGTAAGTACACATGGAAATACAAATAAACATATAAAAGCAGATATTATATGAACATCAACAAAGCTTGCCGTTTAAGCTCTGCTTCATTGATATTGAATATCTGAAGTGATTCTATTTAACAACAGACGATGACAAGTTAGTCCTGCAGACCGGGAGATAAAACAATCTATGCTATCGGTGATGGGGATAACCATTGGGAAGATAGAAATTAATGCTCTCAATGATAGTCGAGTTTACGAACCATCCACGAGTCAGTCTGAAGAAATGTGTATATCCTAACACGTAGATGGTTCATTTCGAGCATACTCAAGAGAAAGTCAGTAGGATTGAGCCACGAGAAGTAGCCATCTTCCTCAAATAGAGATGTCTCAGAAATTTATTCTGAATACTTCATTCGGTGCAGGCTTCAAACCACCGACCCACTCTAAAGCTTACTCCGAATCAACGAGTTGTACGGCATTATGAGATCCTAATAATCAATAATAAATATATTAAAAGAAGCATCAAGAGAAAAGATTTGTAGTATTCACAAAGAACAAGGAAATTATTAGATATTTTTATCTAACATGCTAATTTGTTCTCTTTTGGGAAGAACTCATTTGGTCTCATAGAAATCGTTGTGTCTCCATCACTGTCGTGGTGTTAGAAAGAGAAAACACCACGCTTTATATTCAAATGAAGAAGTTAATCAGAGAAGAATTAAAATGTGCACCTCTATGAAACCAAAGGGTCCGACCGCAATTAGAAAAAAAAAAGTATAATTTTTTTTTAATACCAAACATAGTTACAATAAAAGATGCTGTGACAAAAATAGGGCACAAAAACAATAGAGATAATGTCAAGTCAAGACAGGATCAAGGTTTTGATGGAATTCACGACATATCAATACAAAATATTAACGTGCGTAATGACTGATAAAAATCATTTAGGCTTACATCAAAAAATTCAAGGTCCTGACTTGAGTTGACAAGTCTGAAAATTCTGGACATTGGTATCCATAATTTGTGGAGTGTTGATTGAGGAAAGCAAATTATTATTTCTGAGTCTACGGGAATGGATATTGAAAAGGATGAGTTGCAACAAAGTAGGTGAGTCAATCATACTGTTAATAATTTTGAAAATGCAGATGAGACCAAAGTCCTTCTTACATTTTTCTAAAGAAGAAAGATTTAATTTTACTTCAAGTTTATTGTATGAGTAATCGCCTCTTTCTAGCCCTAATCTCCAAGCAATTCCCCTTAAGAAGCGATGCTGTACGGATTCGATATGATTAATGTGAACATCATAGAATGGAGACCAAATAACACAGGCATATTCTAGATTAGGGTGAACCAACGAAAAGTTATGAGTTTTTAGGGTGATAGTATGATTGAAGTCAGAGGTGATTCTATTGATGAAGCCAAGTAGCTTAAGAGATTTATTAACCACATTGTTAATGTGATCACGAAAAGACCGTTTGTAAAGACTGGAAAGTAGATAAGCAAAGATCATTTAGTTTATAATAAAAAATAATTGGTTTCTTCGCTCAGTAAATGATATAATTTTGCATTTTTCAACATTTAATTCTAAGCTGTTGCTTTTACACTAATCATTAAATGATTTATTATCTAATTGAAAAAGAACAATCATGGTAGGATTTAATTGATTTGAGAATCTTATTAACATCTGCAAAAAACCAAAAACGCGTGTGAGAAAAACACCAAAAATATCATTAGTAAATAAGTTAAAAAGAAGTGGACCTAGATGAGTTCCCTGGGGCGAGCCAGACGTTAACAACAGTATTAATAGACTCAAAGTTATTTATTTTCACTATTTTGCTTCCTTTCTCTCAAGAAAGAATTCAAGAAGGATAATAATAGATTTCTTATACCGATGGCATGTAGTGTTTGACCATAAGGATTGAATAGTTAACTTTATCAAAGGCTTTAGAAAAGTCAGCGTAAAGAACTTCTACCTGAGAGTTGTCTTCAAGAGCTTTGACAATGGTATTAGTAAAGGAAAGTAAATTAGTTGTGGTAGATTTAGCAGATCTAAATCCATGCTGTTCCTCAATCGGAACATTTTTGAAAACAGCAGTAATTTTCTTCGTGACGATAGACTCAAAATTTTGGGAATATGAGATATAATCGATATCGGTCTGTAGTTTACAACGTTTGACTTGTTTGCTGATTTGAAAATAGGTCTGATATAAGAAATTTTCCAGATAAGTTATATAAAAAACAGATTGGCTTAGAAATCATAAATTTACATTCTTCTAACAATATTTCAAGTATACCATCAGGACCATTGCATGTTTTGCTGGGGTTCTTTAAGAAATTGAAGACATCTGTAAGTGTGATTTGACAATTATTTAAGTCAATAGTATTAGCATAGTCGATTGGAGGTATGGTGCACATGTATGGGGTATCAGAATAGACAGAGGAGAAGGTTTAGCTAAGTCAAGAGCGTTGGTAGCATGATTTTCATTAAAGAACAAACTAGAAGGGAGATCATTATCTATATGTTTTTGTTTAACAAACTTCCAGAATTGTTTAGGGTTAAGATTAAATTTAGTCTCAGTCAGTTCTATATAGGATTTATAGCACCTAGCAGATTCAATTTTGGATAATTCTCTTAGTCGAGAAAATTTTTGATAATACGCTATTTATATTAAGTTATTTGTATATTTGAATAATGTGTGTACTTTATTTTTTTTTACTAACAATTATTTTAATATCAAACTGAACTAAATAGGAAACTAAGGCTGGGAAAAAGTTCCCCCAGGAACAATTTTTTTATTTTATTTTATTTATTTATTTATCTATCAATATAAAGGTTTTTACTTGCATTTATCAACATCTGTCTCACTAGGGTACACCTGTGTCGAGACAGACGAAGACGAAGTCTATTGCGTGAATAATTTTTGTAAAACAATTTGTCTGTTTTGTATGTTTTTATATTTTTTTTCATCATTTCAGTAGGGTGAGCCATTGTTTATTTAATGTTTGCATTAAAAATTGCTATTTCTAATAATATAATTTTAAAGTTTATTTCATCTCCTTTCATAAACAGTTTTGAGTTTTCAGACGTTTTAAAAAATATTCCATTTATTTGGATTTTATTGAAAAGCAGAAATACTCCGACCTTCTGACAGAATATGCCAGAGGCCTGAGGGGTTAAAGAGGAAGATCTTTGGAGCCATAAAAGGAAACAGAAGTTTGTTGAGAGGGAGTTTTGAAAATATTTATTAACTAACCATCACGCCATTTCAAGGATGAACCTCCAAACGACTCGGTCTTGGATCAAAGTCCTTGCATCATTCATATTAATGCATCGTCTCATACATACTCTTCTGTTATTCTGACTATAGAGATGGCACGAATCAAGAATCTGGTTCAGTTGATCATGCCAACTTCTTCTTAAACTCCTTTTTTTGTTCATTTGCTCTACATACCCAAATCATCTGAGCGTCCCCTTCTCAATCTTACTGATTACTCTTCGTCAGCCTTGCATTTTTGCGATCTCCTCACTTCTCACACGATCATGCATGGTTTTACCTCACGTACGCCTCAGGGATCTCATTTTTACAGCATTTTCATTTCATTGTTATTGATGTGAAAGTTTTAAGGTTAGTTTTTTCCTTATTTTATCTAATCCAAACTACGAACCTAAGAACCTCATAAGGATCTCAGTTTTGGTTTCAAATAACTAAATAAGTATTTTAATATTATTATGTCAAAACATGGCGCGAAGTAAAGATTTTAGATTAATGAAATAATAATTGCTTCTCACTGTCATCAGACTGAACGTATTCCACAGTGTTGCTTTGATATTATGGATATGTAGATTGAAGCTATATATCCCCAAGTGAATGGAAAAAGTTGGTGATGCTCCAGTGAATCAATTACTGAAGTCGGCTCACGTCTCTGTGAAGTCGGCTCATGTGCTCAAGAGTCGGTATAAAATAACAGTATGTATCCAGACCAGAGGTTCCCAAACTTTTTTGCCCCGTAGACCCCCTGCCTGCCGAATATTGAATTTTCCTAAAACTATTAACGTCCCATGTGATAATCATTTATTTTTTAAGTAAAAATATTCCCTTCCCTTGCCTGTCCAACAACTGGGTGGCGGTAGGTATAGTTCCTCTGTCTTTACATTGTGCAGACAGGGGCGCCCTTGTGAGGTATTACACTAAATGAAAATGAAGCAGGATAAGCAACGGGAATTTCTTTCTGTGGCTGACCCTACAGAACTGCCCCTTAAGTTCTTTGTCAGTGCTTATTCCGGTCAGTTCTTCTTGTCACATGATATCTGATTCTTCAACGTTGCATTTCCATAGACAAAATGTCCTCAAACTTAGTTTTGAAGTCTGTGTGAAGTGCAGTTAAATGTTGAATGTCATTATTACCCTGGATGTTTTTCAAAAACAAGTTGGGGAACTAGGAAAATTCGCGGCTTCCAATGTGCAATGTTTTGCTTGAATATATTAATTCTGACGAGAAAAGGAACGTAGACTCTATTTATATACCTCAATTAACAACTTTACAAAATATAAAAACACAAATATCAAAAAGGTATATAGGATTTCTCAGTCTATTATATTTGTGTTAGGTCTGTTGTGTCATTTACGGAACTCCTAAATGTTGACTTGAGGTAAATGGGGGTCCGCTCGTATGTACCCCCATTTGAATCTTGTGGACCCCCAAATTTTTTTCTCGCAGACATAGACCCCCAGCATGCCGGTATCGACCCCTGGGGGTCCATATAGAACACTTTGGGAACCTCTGATCCAGACAATGTATAAAAGCGAATTAAGCAAGGAGTGCGTGCGTCAGTCCATTCTCTCTGCATACCCCGAATAAGCATCGCATAGCATGCAAATTATATTATTTTTTGAGTAAATATAATTCAATATATATGGTTAAATAGGTTAGTTATATAGGTTGGTTATATTATGTATATAGAGTTTTTAAGTAGAAAAAAAAAGAAAAAAAACCATGCAACTACCTTTTCATCTATATAACTGCCAACACTGCGGGAGTTTCTGTGTTTTCTGAATCTCATTGCCGCATTAGGACTGGTGCCGCCTACCGAGTCCTGGAATAGGTCAAACAAGGTCAGGGCATCAGCAAGAGGACACTGTCTGGTGTGACCTCTTGGAAATATTAAAAAATGCAGCAATCAGGCTGAAATTACATTCAAGGAAGGTTTATTTCCAAAGCTGGATGCCGGAAGAAGAAGAACGTGGCTGAAAATTGCGGAGGAAATAAAATAATCAAATTTGGTATTTCGCGTCAAATCGTAGTGGAGAAAAATTTGGTATTCTTACAGCAGGAGAGATTACAAAGAACAGTTTTGTGCCCTTGAAAATATGAACATTTTGCAGTAATTTTAGGATGCAATCAACAAAAAAGGATAGAAAATATATAAAATTTGAGATTTGTAGTGGAAAAACATACTGGAATTCGAGAGTTAAAAGTCAAACAACATTATCTACAATAAATAATTGTTCTAGGTCTTAAAGCCAAACAATGTTATCTACAAATACATCACATCAATAATTCGAGAGCTTGAAGTCAAATAATAAGCCATAATTTGTATGTTTTTGCAGATAACTTAACTTTAAGACCTAGAATTATTTGCATGTTTTTTGTAGATACGTAACAAATTTCAAGTCCTTAGGATAGGCTCTAAGCAATTTCTCGCAAGAAGCGATGGTGTACGGATTCGATATGATAAATGTGAACAGCATAAGTAGGAGACCAAATTACTCTAGCATATTCAAGATGAAGTCAGAGGAAAGTCTATGAATGAAGCGATTTATTAAAGTGACAGATGCTTTACTGCTGTTAGTATGTAATACCAACAGGGTTGTAAAAAAATTACACTTCCGAGATAATAACCAAACCTTTAAACCTTTGCTAGATATTAATTTTTCTCTTTCTTTATGTATTGTATGTACGTTATATCAGTTATGTTGCACATTACGTTTAGTAAAAAGCGTTGTGAAATAGGAAGCCCACTCGGTGAATTACTGCAAGAATCTAAATGAGAATTATTGATTTGTATACTTATCTGGTAATTGTGGATGTTAAGTAAAGGTAAGGGAAGGGTTAGAATACATCGAAGGTAAAGTGAAAGGGAAAGTGTTAGTGAAAGTGCTAAGGGAAGCGAAAAAGAGTGAGGGAAAGGGGTAGGAAATGTCAGGGGAAGACGGGTAAGAATATGTCTAAGGGGAAGTAGGAGGGGAGTTGGGAGGGAAAGTGGAAGAAAAAGAGAAAGTGAAAGAGGAAATTTTAGGGGAAAGAACAATGTAAGAGGTAATGTCAGGGGAAGAGGAAGGTTAAGAAGTCGAAGGGTAAGTGGGAGGGAAAGTGGAAGAAGAAGTAAAGGTTAAGAAGTGAAAGGGTAAGTGGAAGATATAGGGTAAGGAAAAATGAAAGAGGAAGTGTCAGGGGAAGAGGTATGGTAAGAATAAGTAGAAGGGGAAGTGGGAGGTAAAGTGGAAGAAGAAGGGAAAGTCAAAGGGGGGAAGTAGGGATGAGGTATTGCAAGAATATGCTGAAGGGGAAGTGGGACGTAAAGTGGAAGAAGAAGGGAAAGTCAAAAGGGGGAAGTAGGGATGAGGTATGGTAAGAATATGCTGAAGGGGAAGTGGGAGGTAAAGTGGAAGAAGAAGGGAAAGTCAAAGGGGGGAAGTAGGGATGAGGTATTGTAAGAATATGCTGAAGGGGAAGTGGGAGGTAAAGTGGAAGAAGAAGGGAAAGTCAAAGGGGGGAAGTAGGGATGAGGTATTGCAAGAATATGCTGAAGGGGAAGTGGGAGGTAAAGTGGAAGAAGAAGGGAAAGTCAAAGGGGGAAGTAGGGATGAGGTATTGTAAGAATATGCTGAAGGGGAAGTGGGGGGTAAAGTGAAAGAAGAAGGGAAAGTCAAAGGGGGGAAGTAGGGATGAGGTATTGCAAGAATATGCTGAAGGGGAAGTGGGAGGTAAAGTGGTAGAAGAAGGGAAAGTCAAAGGGGGGAAGTAGGGATGAGGTATTGTAAGAATATGCTGAAGGGGAAGTGGGAGGTAAAGTAGAAGAAGAAGGGAAAGTCAAAGGGGGGAAGTAGGGATGAGGTATTGCAAGAATATGCTGAAGGGGAAGTGGGAGGTAAAGTGGAAGAAGAAGAGAAAGTCAAAGGGGGGAAGTAGGGATGAGGTATTGCAAGAATATGCTGAAGGGGAAGTGGGAGGTAAAGTGGAAGAAGAAGGGAAAGTCAAAGGGGGGAAGTAGGGATGAGGTATTGCAAGAATATGCTGAAGGGGAAGTGGGAGGTAAAGTGGAAGAAGAAGGGAATGTCAAAGGGGGGAAGTAGGGATGAGGTATTGTAAGAATATGCTGAAGGGGAAGTGGGAGGTAAAGTGGAAGAAGAAGGGAAAGTCAAAGGGGGGAAGTAGGGATAAGGTATTGTAAGAATATGCTGAAGGGGAAGTGGTAGGTAAAGTGGAAGAAGAAGGGAAAGTCAAAGGGGGGAAGTAGGGATGAGGTATTGCAAGAATATGCTGAAGGGGAAGTGGGAGGTAAAGTGGAAGAAGAAGGGAAAGTCAAAGGGGGGAAGTAGGGATGAGGTATTGTAAGAATATGCTGAAGGGGAAGTGGGAGGTAAAGTGGAAGAAGAAGAGAAAGTGGAAGAAGAATGGAAAGTGGAAGAAGGTAAAGTGGAAGAAGAAGGGAAAGTGGAAGAAGAAGGAAAAGTGGAAGGGGAAGTGGAAGAGTTAAAGTTGTAATGATGTGCCCTTTCTACTTCAAACTTTTTCCTTCTCTTCTTTCTACGATAAATTTTCTTTAAGTCCCATAGGTAACTTTTCCATAAGGCTTTGGTTATGTATATATCCGGGGTAGGAAGGTTCTCCCTGCCGTCTTTCAAGCCCTGGCCTCTCTCTTTATTACACACCCCTTCAAGTGTGTACACCCTAGTTTGTCTACGTGACGTACGACCTTGAACGTACTCATTTCACGTGACGGTTCAGTATAAAAAGGCTTCACCGAACGTTGTGTTGGTTTTTTGTTTCTCGGTTTAGAAACCTAGTTATCTTTGTATGTGTGGTATCCCTCGGTTCTTTTGAGATAGAGTGAGTTGAATCCATTACCGCTGTGTTTTAAAATCATTTCATAAACCTTATCTTCTAAGCCGCCTGCTCCCCAACTAACTACGTGATTCTACCTGTCATATGGTTATGTGAGTATAATAAAGTGTTAGATTTTATGTGTGTGATAAACATGCGATAAATTTATGGTGTTAGTTGTCGGCGCCATCCATGTGTATATTTTAGGAGGGGAAGGAGAGGAAAGAAAATGAATTTGATCAAGCTAAGATTGACTCCTCCTCTTTACCAAACAAAACCGATGGATGATAATTTGAGCAAGGCGATCGATATCTGCGTGTCTGGATATCGCAACCGGCCGGGTCTCCCCTTGTTCCAAATCGGCAACCGTCACGCCAGAATAAAGAAAACCAGGTCTCATCACCAATTTCAGAATTGCCCCAATCTCATACACCTCCAGGAAAAACTACTTTACTGAGTGTAGAAGGGGAAAACCATGACATCCCTTGTCACGAATCTAGTCGCGAAAATGTGACACGTAAGGTCCTAAGTTACGTGCCACCTCTAGAAAACGTTGTAACTCCCTCGTCGTCGGGGATTTACACCCCTTTCTAGGTCAATAACATATATAACACACGACGATCTTGTCGACATTTAGCCAGCTTATTAACGATAGGTTGTGTGCCTACCCATTCAGCCAATTATCATGTGAGATATATGTAAGGTCTACTCGAAATGCCAAATTTAGGATGAGGACTGTCTGTACTTTAATATTTGGTTCCAGTATTTATTTTATGAGGTTACTAGCACCCTCGTGTATTAGGTATGGGTAACTTCTATTGAATACCTATCCTCTCAGGTAGGCATAAACGGATAATTGGTTTGATTTTTGCATTTAATTTAAAGAGGCTGCCTACCTCTCGAAAGGTACCTGTTGAGAAAAGTTGTTCGGTTGGTAGTTTTATTTCGGAGATTACCATCTCCCTCTTTTGCCTCTAGATTTGTTTTTGTGCATCCCAATTCGTAACTTAGAAAGTCAAACAATAGATGAAAAGTATTAAATTAGAAAGTCAAATAACAGAAGAAAAGTTTTCATTTTGTTCCGTCTGGTTGCATCCGATCGCTTTCAATTCGGGACGGCATACGCTAGCAAAACTTCCCCTTTGACTGACTGTACACCGCGCCTCTCAGCCTATATATGAAAAGGTCATTGGCCTGTCTCTCACTCACAGCTGATTGACAATCCGTCTAGGGTATTCCTTTTTATGATAACATTATTTGGGCGGCAGGTGTCGTAAACTTAGTTCCTGTACCTCGGTTGTATCCGTCTTTTAAAAGGGGTCCTCTGAAATTTAATAAATAATATAAAAACTCACCCAGTTAGTCACCTCTCATTCTCAGCGTGAAGCTTACCTGGTTACACTATATAGCTAAATCACTTTAATTTTCGACCTCCTCCCTACGCTTATAAAAGGGTAATTAAATATTCCTGTAAATAAAATTGTACCTCCCTAATCTGTCAGGATTCGAACCCACAGTTAATAATTTATTTGATTCTCTGGTTTTCGGTCTCCGTGGATAGAATGCCATCTCGCCAAATCAATAACCTAGCCCGATTAAACACTCCCTGCCTTTATACGTTCACTCTGTTTTAAAAAACGCAATCATTATTTTCATTATTTTCATGTTTTTAAGACAAGTCACTTAGTTTGAACTACATATTTACGAAATCACGTTTAATCTAACACACTTTCACTTCACACGAACACCGGATCAATAATCTTTCTCTTTAATTCAATATTCCACAATATTCTCTAATACCATTTGAATTCAATAATTAACTGTAATTTCACATATCACTTCTGACTTGTATTCATTTCTTGGAGCTGTCAACGTATCTAAGTTCAAGACTCGACTGCCATGCGATCTCTTTCTTCCTTCCCGTGGGACATATGCACTTCAAGCCCGC
Source organism: Hesperophylax magnus (assembly GCA_026573805.1). Taxonomy (NCBI): domain Eukaryota; kingdom Metazoa; phylum Arthropoda; class Insecta; order Trichoptera; family Limnephilidae; genus Hesperophylax; species Hesperophylax magnus. The sequence goes on from JAIUSX010000028.1 coordinate 15,014,759, forward strand.
CTGTCATAAATCTTATCTGTTAGCTGCCATAAAAAAATTTTTAGGAGCACGTTCGTTTATTTATGTGGATATTCAAAACATCACAAAGTTGAGAAAAATGTAAGAGAAAGTGTCAGGGGAATAGGGATGGTAAGAATACGCCGAAGGGAAAGTGGGAGGTAAAGTGGAAAAAGAGGAGTGAGTGAAAGGGGAAGTGGAGGATTTAGGGGAAAGAGAAGTGGAAGAGGAACGGTAAAAGGTAGTCAAAGGGGAAGTGGGAAGGAAAATGGAAGAAGAAGGGAAAGTGAGAGGGGAGAGAAAAGTGTCAGAGGAAGAGGAGGAGTAAGGGTATGTGGAACGTAAAGGGAACGATAAGGTGAAGAGTAAGCATAAAGGGAAGGTGAGTGTTAAGAGTATAAAAGGAAGAATAAGTGATAGTGTAAGTTAAAGGGGATTGGTAAGTTTAAGGGCAAGTAGAAGGATGAAAGGGAAAATAGAAGTGTAAGGGAAAGTGAAAGGGAAAGGTAAATGGAAATAAAGGGTAAGCGGAATCGAATGTGTAGATGAAGGGAAAGTGGAAGGGAAGGAAGAATAAGTGGAAAGGTAAGGGAAATTGGAAAGGAAGGAAGAATAAGTGGAGAGGCAAGGGAATGTTGAGCGGAAAGGAAAAGTGTAGATGAAGGGGAAGTGGAATGTTAAGAATTACCTTGAATCTGTTGAAGGGGCGGGCCTGATGCACATTGTGCCGTGGCACCAGGGAGCGCAGACTGTGCGTGGACGGCAAGGGGGAGGGCAGCAGGAAGGGGGCCAGAGTCTCCATGGAGGAGGCGGACCCAAACATGCGCGACGCGTCCAGCCTGCAACAAACAAACAAACAATTAAATAATAATCATCACGCGTTACATCACACATAGTCCTGCCACGGAGGGCTCTTGGTAACCTCGCTTTCTGAGAGTGGAAGATACTCTCAGTATCGCTCTGGTAATGCTTGGTGACCAGATCTGAACAGCCAGGTAATTCTCAATCCATCTCCTGCCCTTCAGCATCATAACAGATCCCACTACCTCCAGATGGTTGGGACTATGTACAGGGTTTTCCAATAAGAGGTGTTATTTTGAATAGCCCGCTATTTCAGTAGATGTTACTTTTGAAGCTGTCATTTTTTGACATTTGACAAGTAGAAACTACGCCATTAATAAAAATGGAATGATACACGCTTCAACAACGCATCGAAATTATTAAAATTCACTTGAGTGAATCAAATGCAAATCATCTTGAGTGATGAGGCCCATTTCCACCTCGGTGGCTTCGTCAACAAGCAAAATTGTCGCATCTGGGGCTCGAAAAACTCAAGAGTTATTGTTGAAAAGTCTCTCTATCCTCAACGTGTGACTGTTTAGTGCGGTTTATGGTCCGGCGGAGTCATTGGACCTTACTTTTTCGAAAATAAGGCTGGAGCAACAGTTACGGTGAATGGATTGCGCTATCGAGAGATGATTAATGATTTTTTATGGCCGGAATTGGATGGTATTGATCTGGACAACGTTTACATTCAACAAGACGGCGCTACGTGCCACACAAGCAACGAAACCATTGATCTTTTACAATTGAATATCAAAATAACACCTCTTATAAATCTGTTCTCCCACTGAGGTGCAGTTGGAGGATGGATGCACCTGCCGCCAAGACCTGGACAAATCTCACCCCATGAGCCCGGGAAACCCTTCTAAGTCACCGATCGTAGCTTGCCACACCGCCTCTCAAATTGGCAATATGTTCTATTCGAATAGTGGTACATAATATTATGTATAACACTAAAATTAACAGATTACTGGAATATGTATACGAAAACTTGAAATGTAATCTTTCACCAGGGCGATACTTACAGTATCTATCACTCTGATTGAAAATAAAGATCAATGGCAACAATGTGTAATAGGTCCTTCTTCCACAGGGATATACAAGTATCTGACTCTTGACGAGGTTCCTACACAACCACACGTTGTAAACGACATTTGTAAACTCGTTACAGTCTCTCGCGACCAGCTGGGTGACATTTTTCCTACTTACGTCCAAATTATTCATTTGGAAAAACCTTGCTTTAAGCCTTTGGCCAAATTTGAACAACATAATAATTTCAGATATTTTACTCGGAAATCAATAATGGCGTAGGTAAGAAAAATTAAATCAATTTGGTTTTCATTGTAGCAATATGGAAGTGATGTAAACGGCTTCACCCTAGTTTGATAATGTCTTTATTGGGCCAAAAAAAAGCTGCCACTTCCCGACATCCAAACGAGCTGAAACTCGGCAGATAGACCCGTTGTCGATGACAATGCATTCTATCAACTTTTCGTGGCAGTCATGCACACACGCATTTCGCTAAAATTGTATCACATTATGATTATTTACAGCATTTGATATGCTAAATAAATATACAAATATCAGTACCATCCAATCAGGATTTGGTTTAAGTTATAGTGCAGTTCACTCATTTTACCTCAGCCAAACCAAAAAAATAAAATATTTATATTTTCAAATACTTATTTATTAATAAAAATAGGTGGTAATTGATTTTTTTCATATTGTAATCTGTATGTCTCGTCTGTGATGTCTTTATATATGTGACGTTTTTCCTAACTAACTAACCACTACGGAAACATGACTGAATCTGCTTATTCTGACATCACAACCAGTCTACGTGAGTAACATATCTATGGTCTACAATATCCACCTTTGAAATGATGAAAATGTTGTTTTTTTTTCATTCTTATGATGGAATTGAAACATTATTTCGGGACCTATAATAATTTACTAACTAACTAACCAGTACGCCATTTCTCCGCAGGGGTAGGCAGAGAGGATGGACAGCCAAACAACTTGGCACACACTTTTTGCCTCATTCACATTCATACATAGTCTCATACATACTCTTCTATTATTCTGACTCCTAAATATTTCTTTAACCCCTAGGGGGCGGACCACTGCATTTGAAGTATTAAAGAATTGTGCCCATGCACAGTACGAAGTACTGCAATTGCAGTGTTGACCTTATTTGTTCTTAACCACTCAGAACATTAGAACGTCAAAAGACGTAAATATGATAATAGCGGTCAAGACATTAGAACGTCTTTTCACGTAAACGTGCGAGATTTTACAAAAATCGATTTATTTCCATCACTAGTATACGGATTGCCATGATTTAAAAAACAGAGTATCGATAATGAATAACGCTACGCGTCTGTATTCAAGAATATCTATGGAACGTAGAAGTGCATTATCTAAGCCGATTGAATCTGTCATCTTGTTCGTTCATAATTTATTGCGTTTCTAAATAATTTATTAAAAATATTTTAGTTTGGACGGTTAATATTTTGAGGTGACTAATAGTTTTTAATTATATTTCTTCAATACATAAAGTGTTACTTCTTTATGATACTCAGAAAAAAGTACATTTTTCACGGCTTTGAAATAATGGTAAGCGATTCTTACATATTTTTGACGTTTTCATAAAATGTATATTTAGAAACGCAAATATTTACGTATAACAACACAATGCGATAGTGGATTTCATAATCTTTCCAAAACATTTTTTAGAATGAGGCTACGTTTCCCAAAACGTGAGTTATGAAGCTTTTAGCAAAACTCGTAAACACAAAAATTATCACGTTTTGACAGTTCTCAAAGGAACACATAGTAAATAAATGTCTTTGTCTGAGAGGTTAATGAAGGTTAACTGTGATATTGCGATGTGGAATTTATAGTAAATAGACTGTAATTAACACAATTGTATTATCGATTATTACACCTGTCATCCTTATATATATAATAAATAAAAAAGATAAACCGGTACATTTTCGGTAAACCGGAAATAACTTTTTATTTTTTTTTTATTTGTGCTTTCGTTTTCGAGTAAATCGAGTCAGAAGATTAGGTCAAATATGAAAAAACTCTGTCACTAGGAGGTTAATATCAGCTGTTTAATGTCTTTTGAAATGCATTGAAGCAGTCTCAAACTTTTTTAATGCTAGTTGTCGAAAAAAAATGAATATTTGAGTTCTCCATGTGATGTAGATTTACCAGTTTTCCGCTTGTACTATGAGTTTCCAGACACTGTGTAGTAGTTGTCTCTCTCGATGACTCATCGAAATGACAACTCAAAACACCTTTAAAAAGTGATATAAAATCATGAAAAGTGACGAAACAAAAACTAGATTAAATAGGTTGATAGTTTTACAAGTTAGTTTTTTTCCATCGCTTTTAAGGCGATGCACTACGTCGTGTAATATTTTAAATCGAGCCGCTATCAATAACACCCCTTACGTAGATGGCGATAAGGTTTAAATTCCCGCTTCACACCATCCACCAGTTTTGATTTATGCAAGAAAAAAACATGGCCAAAAGTGCCTTTTATTTTATTTTGTGGATGTTCAGGCATAAATATTTAATTTTTTTCCAATCATTTTATAAATAACTTAATTTGCCACATTATACAATAAAACCATAACCGAAAATGGGTTCGTAAGTAGGAGATTTTGAACATTAAAGCAATTTTCATAGGCTTTATACATTGTTTTTTTCTGGGCTTATAAAAAGACTTATCTAAAAAATACTCGATTATTTCAAAGGCCAAGATGTATTCTACTCGCAGTATTTAATTAAAGCATCTGAAAAATTTCTAGGCGACCAAATTTTCAAATCAAAAACACATGATTTTGCATTACTACGTAGTGAATCGCCTTAATGACTTTATATCACCACGGATGTGTTTAATTGACATTGTGTTGAGACATACAAGACTTCCGTCGCACATTAATTATAATTAAATGTCATTACTTATAAAAACTCATTCAGATCAAAAAGTTCAATAATTAATTATAGCATGAAAAGAAACACTGTACACACCACATTTAATTAATAATAATCTACAGGTTTCAAAGCCAACGGCTTATTTGTCAGGATAATGAAAATTAACGAATTTAAAAATAGACAAATAAGTAGATACAGAATTATTTTTTTAAATATTGGTGCCATAGTCGTTTGGTTCGCTCTTATGCCGCCAGAGGTGCACTCTGTCGGCCAACAGGAAAACTACTCCATCGGCCGGTAAATAAGGAACCTACTGGATATTCAGTAACAGGTCGTTGCGTTCAAACGGCTGATACTGCCGACAGCTGGGATTAGAACTGCGCAATGCGTGCCATAACCTTGCTAATTATTGTCTTAATTTCTACCGATTTATAACAAGTTTCCCTTTAAGGCGAAGCTTAATGCTAAGTCACTATTTTGATTAATCTTTAAAACGAATTGGTGTACATTATGAATACAAAAAAATATGCTTTTGATAAATTGAAGGTTTTCCTATCGTTTCGCTTGAGTAGAATACAAATAAAATAAGAAATTACTCAATAAAAAAATAAATGTAAACTACTAAAAAAAATATGTTTTTCAATAAAAATGTATGAACGCGTAAATGAAACAACTTTAAAAAATACAGTATTATAGCTAAGATTATCTGTGACAGTTTCACCTGATTAACTTTATTGCTTTCTTATAAAATTATTTACAAATTAAATAAAAACCAGTTTTGTGCTTGAAATCGAACGTTTCTAGACTGCTTTTGTCAAGCGATTTTAATGCCTATTACCTACAATATAAGGTATACCAAGATTACACACATTAAAAAAATGTTATTTTTGAAGATAATATTCATACATTTGTTATGCCGAAACGTTAATTATATGAAATTCCCTCGATAGAAAAAAATCTCAAAGTAAGCTCTGAAAATTATTAAAAACATGTTTTGTTCTGTTATGTATCTTTAAATGAAATTAAAGCATTTGTAGAGATATTTAAGCTCTATTTCAAATGAGTCGTGTTTTATTAAATATTTTCACCATTTTCACTTAATTGTTTTTTAATATTAGCGCACTCCCTCGAACATTCGTATTTACAAATCTTCCTTTCAAACCATCTTTGAACACTGAGGGGGTATTTCACTATGTCGGGCTAAATATCTGACTAGCTAGCCGTTGGCTGGCTTTAAAGATCAGAATAACTGTTATTCAACGGCGACCGTTTCACCATTGTTGCCGAGCTTCCGGATAGATAACACTCGAAATAGTCTGGCAACATCGCAAAATGTTTGCAGTTACCCCATCTACTGCCACGCCTGTCATGTTTTGCCGCAATGTCTATGGAATGCTAGCGTCAACGCCGTCATCCAGTTTCCCGCCATAGTCCGCACACCGCAAAGTGTGCATTTTTTGGTTATGTTATGTTGATTATCAGGTCATTTTAGATAGATTCGTGTCGAATTAATACATTGTTTCTTATTTTGAACACAATCAAATAATTCAGGATGGATCATACAAGCATTCAAATTCATTCGAGCTCTTAAAACTCGCGGCCTTCGCATCGCCGCCCTTTCACCTGCTTCTGTAAATCAAAAACCTCGGTATCCATAATAATTCGCAACACAATTCGACTCACTTCTCCGCTGTCAAACTCGGAATGTTTTGACGCCATCTTTGATTCGAGGAATAGCGCCTAACGTGAGGTTCGAGCACTGATTAGGCAAATCGAACTTTAACCCGAGCGTTAGCGTTATTCGGATATAGTGAAAACGAAAAAATAACTAATCCGCGGATTAGTGCTTAGTCAGAACATAATCAGAGATACAGTGAAACTCTCTTAAGAAGTTTTCCAAGGGACCGGGGAAAAAAAACTTCTTAAGTGGGAAAACTTCTTAAGTGGGATTCAATTTTAGCCATTTAATAACTCGAGTCCGGTGCATACGTCATTCCTATGTCTACCTACGTTAAATTGTCGTGAAAACAAGCTCATATGATCCAAGCGGTCAAAAAAAAAAAATATATATATATATATACATCTTCTAGTTATCATGGTAATTAGTATTACATATGTATTTAGAAAAAGGTGGGAATGTGAAATAAATGAAAAATGGTAGAACATAGTTGATTATCAAATCAAAACAAAACCATCCCATGGACAAAGTAAACACAATTTTAAAACTGTTAAAGTACATCCCTCGAAAAAGCCACTCGAATTCGGATAGTAAAAGTTGCAGCATTCCAAAAGGTTCATACTGTTGATCTTATTTTAAATTGGTGTAAAGGCAATGGATTATACATATTTACTTGTTAGTGATTACTCACTCTTAACTTGACAGTTGAAGACAGAGCTGTGGATATACGCCGTCTCTTTTTTACGCTTTCGTTTACTATATGAACTGAGGGAGAAAGAAAGACTTGTTGTGGTTAATTTTACCAAGCGGTTTGATAAAAGGACACCGCAAGTAATTTTGCTAACCGCAAACTAATGATAGCGGGTTCTTTGCCTCAGAACCGTTTGCGTACTGCAACCCTGCCATGGCACTGCACAGAAAAATCTCACAAAGTCTACGCGGCAAACTGCTTATTAGTTGGCGGACTTTAACTTTTTTGCACGCTTGCTGCTTGCTCCAATGGCATTTGAGATTTGAGAGACTATTGTTGTGATGTATTTTCGCCAGGCACAGTCGACTATCGTATATTTTTAAAGATATTTTAATCCTTTTCTAGAAATTCCTTATGAAAATAATATGCGCAGCTCAATATTATGTCCTACCTGTAGGTTCATTTATGGTCCTACCTAACTAGCAGACATCGAATAGCTACGATTTCGCACATAAATAAATGGCTTGATGCTTGAATCAGAAAGTTATATCATACAAGCTGTTTGACGCTGGAATTATGTATAATCTGTGAACGCATCCAAAAACTACAAAAATCATTTGCGAAGTTTCGTTTCAATCTACATTTTAAATTTAAGCATATGTATTTCCTAACCTTCAAACTTAATTTACGACAAATGTCAGATGAAACATGATGCACGGCAATTTTTGATGTTTGAATGAAAAAAACGTAATTATAATGCATATTTTACCATCTCCCCCGCCATATAATCATGTTGTTATGTATTTAAAGGTGAAATATTCCGTATTAACCGTGATCCGATAGATTATCAAAAGTTTTTCGTGTTTTACAAATTCGCTGGAATAAAATTTTTATACAATAATATTACGAAACATCTCTATGTTCATTATCAAAGAGAAGATTATTGAAGGAGGCGTCAAATGTATGCAAATGTAGATCTAGCCCACGTTGTCATTAAGGTTGAGTTTAATATAATCTTTCATGTTATTTCGGCCTTAAAGACGCTTGCATATTTGTTACATAATTCCGCATTGTTTATTCGTTCCATTGCTATTTTACCTAGTTAGGGGATTAGGAGACGGGGTATTTGGTTTATTTATTGGATGTTTATTGGTTACGGCAAGTTACGGCTTACGGCCCGGCGGCCGACAAAGGGTTTTATGGTCTCAGGTACTAGGTATGGGTTTCAGTCAACGTCTTTCAATTTATGACTTGGAAAAAGGTTCATTTTAGATATTTTGCGACACAATATTTCGTTTGTGTTGATTTTACCGCCGGATTTCTAAAACCTCTTAAGCGGGAAGCAGTTTTAGCTCTAAAACTTCTTATGTGGGAAAAAATCGTGTTTTTTGTATGGAATTTTCAAGGGACCAAAAATCAAAACTTCTTAAGCGTGAAAACTTCTTAAGTGGGAACTTCTTAAGCGAGTTTTACTGTAGTGAAATACCCCCTTACTACGGGGCCTAAAGCCAAGAAGATAAAATATTATATTTCATTATGATCATTTATTTAGCGTTTCATTACTGCTAACAGTATTACCCGTGGCTCTATTCTACCTAACCTTTCAAGCAGTGTCAAACATTATATTGCAAGCGTTGTAGTTTGTTTGGGTAGCGTTAGCGAGCAAATTATGGTCAACATTTACTCAATTTGGCTTCAGTTTCATTTTCATGTAATTAAAATGACACCACAAAATAATTTTGCAAATGTTGAAGTGAAATTAATTATTGGTTTAGTAAAAGGAATAAACGATACAGACGTGCAATAATTATTGTTTATTTTTTCGAATAACTTTATCGAGTAAAACCTCAAATTGTAATATTTAATTATTGAAGACAATATTAGCGATTTCTTAACGAAAATCTGAAACAGAAAATCGTTCGCTAATATTGTTTTCAATAATTAAACATTTATTATTGGATTAGTAAAAGGAATAAACGACACACGCATGCATTAATTATTGGTTTAGTAAAAGGAATAAACGACACAGACATGCATTAATTATTGGTTTAGTAAAAGGAATAAACGACACACACATGCATTAATTATTGGTTTAGTAAAAGGAATAAACGACACAGACATGCATTAATTATTGGTTTAGTAAAAGGAATAAACGACACAGACATGCATAATGAAAAAAAAAATTATTGATAAACAGTTTTATTGGCATGCAATTTTTTTATCATTGTTTCTAAATTTCTGCATCAAATTATAATATGTAAAAAGCCATATTCTAGATTTGTGAAGACCAATTATTTTCTTGCAGTTATTAACAACATGTGGTCCCAAATGGGTTTTAAAATTTTTCAGGCCTCTGGCCGTCTGGCCTATTGACCGTTATATTTCAGCGTTGCAATAATAACCAAATATGTAAATGGAATATTTTTTAACGTAACCAAAAACGAAAAAACTGTTTTTGAATGGTTATGAAATACTTATGAAATAAATAAATTTTATTATTAAAAATAAACATATAATTTATGAAATTTTGAGTGCAAACATGAAAAGTTTAAAACATGGCAGACCTAACGTTTTTTCATCTAAATAATGTAAAATTACAGATAATTGAAAAAATATGAAAATAATAATAAAAATTTCACAAAATTTCATAAATTTTTCTCAAAATGCTTTCGGAACCTTTAGGACGGGTTGTTTCAAAGAATTTGAACAATTCTTCAAATTTCAAAGTTAATTTTCAAGTTCTGTGAAAGATTCTGTTATTATTTCAGTTCTGTCAAGCAACTAGCCTATAATGATATAATAACAGAACTTGAATAGGACTTTCACAAAACCCGAAAATGAATGATGAAATTTGATGAATTGTTCAAATTCTCCAAAACAACCCGTCCTTAGTTTCATATAGATTTGAATACCCACCCGTTCAACGTTGGTGTGATAAAGCCGGCCTTGAGCCTGATTTAAGAGCGTTTTGATCAAACAAATGCCGTGTTCATTCAAGTCAAGTGTTTCACTGTTCTAACCTTACATGCTGCGTAATATTTACACCGCGTATATAAGAAAGTGGGTATGTAATTAAATACAATCTAATTTAAATAAAGCGGAATTAAATACAATCTAATTTAAATACTGTGTAATTAAATACAATCTAATTTAAATACTGTGTAATTACATATAATCTAATTTAAATAGCGTAATTAAATACAGTGAAATTCACACTTAAGGTTTCCTTATTAAGAAGTTTTCACTGGTAAGAAGTTTTGTTAACACAATCCCTTGAAGACCGATATTGAAATACGGCCACAGAATATAAAATTGATAGACTTGCCCTGACAGGTAATCTGGGTATCATTTCGAAGAGCCGGAGACAAACCACGTGACCATATTTTTAGCACCAGGAGAGTTTGAGAATGCTTTGAATAAACTAAGACATCAGTCGTATATAGCGCATATTGAAATAGCCAGACCCTGCGCAGAAATGTAAAGTTAGCTAAAGCAAGCCAACGATGTGCAGTGCTAAATGGGACATTTCTTTGCAGGATCTGAATGTTCATTTTTAAACAAACCGCCTGGCGTAGCGACGCTAAAAATGAGTGAGGTGGGTAAATTAAAAACACATTTGTAAAAGTGTCTAACTAAATAGTGTAACAAAAATAGTCAATTTTGTAAACAAGCCTGATCTTTTGTAGTAAAGTTTTTTACTTCAGTCAGAAATTTAAAATGACTAGTATTTGTAAGCAGATTTTATTATTCAGGACTGAATAGCGATATTACAATGCGAGTTAATTTATTGACAAATCACAGAAAGGGGGATGGTCACGCAGCCTCCCGCGCTCCACACACTAGGTTTGTGCCGCTTTCCCCAATGAAAGTCCCAATTTATCCCACATAATAAGTTTTTATTTCAGATTCCTTGGAAAACCTTATAAGAGAGTTTCACTGTATTCAATAACCATTGATAATAGATTCCATGCAGCGGTTATAAAGGTTTAGACAAACCCACCCAGTGGGAGGTGTGAGCAGCTTGCGCAGGTTTCCCAGGGTGTCTCCGGGATGAGGGGTCATGACTCTCTGCGCGGACCAGAGCAGCTGTGCAATGTTCTTGTTCAGCAGGAAGAGGCCGTAGCGAAACAGCATCGAGTCTTTGTTGCGCGCAAACAACGGAATTCTGGAAAAAAATAGATTAAAAGATTACTCATACATTTCTCTAAGAGATTCCATTCATTGACTAATACATGTCTTGAAGAGACCCATGTTGTGAGAGGGAGGAAACACAGCAGCCGGCAAATCGATTTACAGTCGAGCTGTTGAACTCAAGAACGAGTCGTAAAAACCACCGATTCTGATGTGATAGACCTCAACAGTGTACAAATGTTGGACGCGCGTTTGGAGTGTTTTTCGACTGGGTACTGGTGCTGAAGAGTTCAATGATGCTAGTTTCTTAGAGCATCTACCATTGAAATACCTGTAGAATAAGGACAGCATTCCCACCCGATGCCTGTGCTCTAAAGATTGTAATCCATTTGTTGAGATAGGGGAATATATCAAATGGAATGATACGTTTCTGCAGTCAAGGGTTGCGATTTGTTCAGGGTAAGCAGTACCATTAAATTATCTGCAGGCCCTGTACAGTACACCCAACTTCTGAGAGGTTAACTTAATTCTAGCTTCGATGGAGATGGAGCCTCCATGCCTGAGCTGATAACTTAGAGTTACACCAAGCATATCAATGGAAGGCATGTTGGGAAGCATGCTTCCGTTGAAGGAGACTAGATGTATCCATGCCACTCACTCGCTCTCCTGCCGCGCCAGCTGATCCAGCACCTTGGTCCGACTCCCCATAAGGCGTAGTGCGTGACGCAGTGGCACGCCTAGTAGCGCGGCCGCCAGAGCCGTGCAGTGCGCTACGCGGCCTAGCGCGACTGCCAGATCGGCCTCGCGGCATTGACGCAATCCGTCAGCCGTGTCGCGGCTGGCCGGAAGCAAGATGCCCAGGATTGAGAGACAGCCCGATTCTTCCTGGAATGGCACAGAAAGAAAATGGTTAAAAAATCGTATTAGAAACTTTAAAGGAATCGAAAATAGAAGTTACTGAAAAAACTCTACCCAAAGCCGGTAACCAGATAACTCAGGACATTGGCTATTCAACACACTTTTGAAAACTGATATAACTAAGGAAACGTGATGGGAAAAAAAACCCAATTAAATAGGTCAAGATACGTTAGGTTAGGTTAAAAAAATGTAGCTTGCCACTTAGGATTACCTATGGCAGAGGTCTTGGTTATCCAATTAATGGTTCCTGGGGCAGCGGTACCCTTACCCTGGTTTTTATTGGTGGCATGTTCAGGATATCATGTACAGCCAATACAATACACAATAGGCTGTCAACTGTCTGCATTACAGCATATTTTAAGCTACTTTAACAGCAAAATAAATACTTCAAAAACATATATTTCTAAGATATTAACTATAAACTCGGTCTACCAATAGAAACTATAAACTACAACCAAGTGATGAAAGAATTAAAATTATTAAAACTCTCAGATAGAAAGCTTGTTTCCGACTTTACTTTTATTTAAAAAAATTATTAATTGCATTATAGACAGCCCTGATTTACTGAGTATAACCATTTTTAACACTATATGGTCGGGCATTTAACTGCCAAATTGGGGGCGAAGCGCGGGTGTTTTTTTTAATTTTAGCGCCAAAATTAGACTTTCCGCAAAATATTCATATCTTATGATCTATTTGATATTTTTCGATGAAATTTTCAGTGTTTTACTTTGAAAAGATGTCTCTATTTATTTACTTAGCAATGTATGTGTAATTCATTTTTTTATGAACAAAAACTTTCTACTTTCTTGGGAATCATAGAAAAAACAGTATTTCACAATCGAAATTTATTCATACAAAATTACAAGATTATTTAGAAATTTTCAATACATATAAAAAAAAACTATAACCTAATAGTGCTTCAATGTGTGATAGCGTTCGAAACACTTTCCTTTATGCAGGGGCACATTGCAAAACTTGCACATGTACCGCGTTTCACTGCGTAGTTTGTGAGCGGAACATACGCGACAACGATTTTATTTTTTTGTTGTGTTTCAAACTCATTGTATTGACAGGTAGATACATCGAGTACCGCCGACAATAGAAAACACATGACCCCGCACCCATTTAGAACCCCTTGTTTACAAGTTTCCCGGTCCTTACCGCTTTGCGCAACAAAACGAGTAAACTCATCTCCCGCGTCTTACTGTAAAAAGGCGTATGATGAGTTTTCTCGTTTCCCGCAAAGAATGCGTTAACATACTAACTAGAACTACTCGAACAACAACTGATTGCAAGATCATTTAGATACTTGCTTGTACCTAGATTGCATGTAATTGGAAATACTTTTGCAGAAATTGCATATGTGTTCAACTGCACGGAATATAGTTACAAGAAGGCTATAATAACCCGCCTCAATAATAATAACAATTAAGGTTGGCGTAATACTGTAGATTTCTGTTCCACAGAAATTATTATGTACATATACATGTTTGTAAAAGCCCATACGGGCATATAATATATAAATAAATAGTTCGGACACGTTGGTTGCCAAATACAAATGGTCACCGGCAAAGTTGAAGGCAGGAGAAGAACAGGAAAATCACTGATGCGTTGAAGTGATCATGTGTCACAGGCGTCTTGAATGTCGGTGTCCTTGGCTCACCATGCAGCGCAGGACCGCGAGAAGCGGAGGGTCCTTGTTGGGGCCACGATACTCGGCAATGAAGCAATGATTCAAGAAAATGAATATCGAATACCAAAATAAAGGATTATTATTATTATTCTGATCCTATTACCTCGTGAATAGGGTAGATCATCTGTATGTCCTGCATCAGTCGCCATCTCCTGGCCTGGAGTAGCGCCAAGGAGCGGCAGCATAGCTCCCGGAGAGCCGTCTCCGACTTCTTCAGCTCCTTCAGCTGGTCCGACTTGCGGCTCAGAAGGTGGTAGTTGTGCATCAACTCTGTACCTGGAACAATGAAACACATCCATTCCAATGAACACGTAAATGAGACACATCCATCCAATAAACACTTAAATGAGACACATCCATCCAATAAACACTTAAATGGGACACATCCATCCAATAAACACTTAAATGAACACATCCATCGAATAAACACTTAAATGAGATACATACATTCCAATAAATACTTAAATGAGACACAACCTCTCTAAACACTTGAATGAGACACATCCATCCAATAAACACTTAAATGAGACACATCCATTCAATAAACACTTAAATGAGACACATCCATTCAATAAACACTTAAATGAGACACATTTGTGCACCCTTGAGGTGATTTTCTTAGGAAAATGGCGCTATACAAATAATCCAATCATTATCAATTCAATAAACACTTAAATGAGACATATATTCCGATAAACACTTAAATAGGACATATAAATCCAATAAATATACTAATATTTATATTAGTATACAGATACATAATAATATTTGACTAATTTATTTAGCCCCATTGTCGTGAAAAATCACTTCAAGGGCACATCCATGCAATAAACACTTAAATGAGACACATCCATTCCAATAAACACTTAAATGAGACACATCCATTCCAATAAACACTTAAATGAGACACATCCTTTCTAAACACTTAAATGAGACACATCCGTTCCAATAAACATTTAAATGGGACACATCAGTTTCAATAAATAAATGGGACACATCAGTTTCAATAAATATTTGAATGGGACACATACGTTCCAATAAACATTTAAATGGGACATATCCGTTCCAATAAACATTTAAATGAGACACATCCATCCAATAAACACTTAAATGAGACACATCCGTTCCAATAAAGATTTAAATGAGACACATCCATCCAATAAACACTTAAATGAGACACATCCGTTCCAATAAACATTTAAATGGGACACATCAGTTTCAATAAATATTTGAATGGGACACATACGTTCTAATAAACATTTAAATGGGACATATCCGTTCCAATAAACATTTAAATGAGACACATCCATCCAATAAACACTTAAATGAGACACATCCGTTCCAATAAAGATTTAAATGGGACACATCCCTTCCAATGGCATTGTTAAAAATTAAGGTAAAATAAGCAGGTCTTAAACCAATTTTGTATGTATTATCTCGGCTGGTTTCCAATCTCATTAATCCTTTATGTGCGCAAGCTGATAGCGCCTAAAGTCACATTAACATTAATCAGTAATTGTAGAAAGGTCCTAGTAGATTGACTACAATCAATTAAGCAGGCGCACAAAATTCACCCCTCAGGCTACCGGCATATTGACCATTATAATTCTTAAAAAAAATATCATAAGGGGCAAGAATTTGTGTGTACTTCCACTTTGCAATAAAATCCAAATAAATGGAATATTTCTGAACATATCTGAAAACTAAAAACTGTTTTGAAAGTTAGTGAAGAACGCTTAAAAATTTTATTATTAAATTTTTTAATCAAACATAAAAAAGTTTAAAAAATGGCTCACCTTGCACATTTTCATCTAAACATTGAACTAAAAGTACTGATAACGAAGAAAAAAAACACAGATTTGATTAGACAAATGTTTTATAAACAATATAGTCACCTCACTTAATAAAAAATTCTCTAAGTTTCAAATAAATTTTTCTCAAATTCCGGTCGGAGCGAAGGTGTACACTTTATTTCTTCTGTGATTAACTTTTAGATTTGAATATAAAGCGTGGTGTTTTCTCTGTCTAACACCGTTTAGATCATATTTCTCACCCTGAGAGTAAGGGAGACGCAATGATTTCTGAGACCTTATGAGCAAAACCGAACCATAGTAACCAGCGCCCTTGAGGTGATTTTGCACAAAAACGGCGCTATACAAGTCATCCAATTATTATTATTATTTATTTATTATAGTCTGCGGGGTTAATTCATTATTGTCTCACCATTATCCTGGTTTTCCTCGAACAGACGGCCCCTCTCCAGGCGCAATTTCCTGAGTCGGGCCAGTGATGCATCCCGTTCGTCCTGCAGTAGGCGACGCTTGAAGCGCGAAAGCTCTGCCAGTCGAGTCAGCTGCGAGTGACGAAGTCGTTGGGATGGGGACGGCTGGGACTGCTCCAGAAACATAAAATAAACAATATTACATCAAACATACTACTAATTTCGGTTCCCTTAGAGATTTACTATATTTAGTTCATCAATATTACAATACAGGTTGTCCGGGGGTAAAGTGCGTTAACTTTGGGAGGTGTTTCTATAGGTGACCGGACAACTCATCAAATGACAATTCAACACACCTATAAAAAGTGTTATAAAGTTATGAAAAGTGATGTTACATATGTATCCTATTTAACCTATTTTTATAGTTTTTGTTTCATCACTTTTAATGACTTTATGTCACCTTTTAAAGGTGTGTTGAATTGTCATTTTGAGGAGTTATCATAGAACTGTAAATACAAGTAAAAAAATAAATAAGTTTTTTAGAAATTCTAATGTTTTAGGTTAAAAAGTTGAATTTTTCGAATGGGAAAATAAATATTCTTCTATGGAAAAATGTATTTGTACAGGAAAATAATCATTGGAAGCAATGGAAAGTTATTTTTCTTTTTTACTTCTAACATAATGTAGAATCACCTCTCGAAATTTCTCTCTCAATCATTCTCTCCCGATCCGGCCCACCACAAACATCACCTCACCAGGGGTGTTGGTTATCCAATAAATGGTTCCTGGGGCGACGGTACCAATAATCGCTGCCCAAATTAAAATTGTCAATTCTGGATGTGCAAAAGATCTTTGGTTCAATGACTGAAGGTGTCAAATTGTATTGGTACGTCTATATTACTTCCTACTTTAACCAACTTTATTTTTGTAGGAGAGGCTTTGTTAGTGCTGAAAATCCCACTAGAGGGCGTCGAGACATATTAAATAACTGAAATACAATTACTTCAAAATTATGCTCACTTTTTTCTTGATCGTCTACATTCATACATTGTATTGTATATTTAAAAAAATACTGATTTCATTTTATTATTGTCATTTTCATAATATTGTGTAAACAAAACCCTAGCTAACAACCAGTCTGTAAATTGCCCATTTCACACCTAGTGAGATGGGCAATACGTCATTGTTGTAATGATAAACTAATGTTTATAAGACAAAGTGATTATAAAAAGCACAAAGGATAAGAAATTATTCCCGTCGGCAGCATTTATACATTCTCAGGAGATTTTTAAAATTTGTATGGATGTATCAGGCTAGTAATTATTGGTTATAATAATTTGTTATCCTTTGTGCTATGCATAAAAACCTTGTCGTATAATGTCATTGTATGCCACTTCGGAAACAATTTATTGGATAACCGACACCCCTGCCATAGGTGCCAAGTGGTTCGCTACGTTTGGCGACTTAGCGGGGGCGTCCGGATACATGGGGTGAGGTTTGTCTGGCGGGCCGAATCGGGAGACTGGGTGAGGAAGACCTTTTGATCTCTTCAGCTGGACTCTATAGACAAATCGCCTTGCACCGCAGTGGGAGGGATGGATTCACACGGCCGTCACTCCTGGACACATTGATCCCCAGATTTCTCGAGCCTTTTCCTTTCCAGATCATTCCCTACATCATTTCCAAAAAAGAACCTTCACACACAGATGACATAGGCCCTGAGGCAAATTTTCCCAGAGCATCCTGCGTGGAGCTAATGTAAAAAAATATATATATATATATGTAAAGAAAACCACTTAGGAGTGCTTTCCTTAAGTTTGAATTTGCCGCGTTACCGACAAGTTTGTTGGTGGCCCACTAGATGTCCTGCTGACAGCTTTGACATTAGCCAATTAAAGCGAGATATAAAAGTAAAAGGGTCATCATTATTTCATTAACCCTTCAGCAACGTAAGCAGATATACACGATAAAATAACGATAGCAGTCAAGTACAATAAGCGTGTTTACACGTCAACGCGTGTGTTTCCACAAAAATCGTCATAACTCCGTTATTCTTCTAGTGACATCCCTAAAACAAAAAGTAGAATATTCGTATTGAATGAAGCTTCACATCTCTATTCAAAGTTATCCATAGAAACCCGTAAAAAGACCTACTCAGTGGAAGCAAATTTTACCCACCAAATCGTAAAACCCGCCTCCCACATATCCCAGATTTAATTATTTTTTTAAAAATATATTTTGTATAAAATGGTCAAAAAGTGAAGTGACAGAATTGTTTATTGTACATTTGTACGATGAAATAAGTGTTTTTTTTTACATTATCCGTGATTTTAGTATCGTTTTTACATAAAACATTACAGGTGAGTCATTTTTACAATTTTTTCATGTTTCCATTCTAAATTTAAATATTTACAAATGTTAATATTTATTTATGATATAACAATTTGAAAGCCTATTTTGTAACCTTTCTAAAACAGTTTTTACTATTCGGCTCCGTTCAGTAATGTTTCATTTATAGAGCTTTGATTGTGAGGCGGTAATAACACAACGTTTTCGTGAAATTGACATTTCGGTAAAGACATTTTAGCTTCAAGTTCGCGAAAAGTCGGAGGGGTTAAATACACCGAATACACCTAAATATAATATCTCACATTATTAAGAAACCTGAAATAAGGGCTTTAAATGTTGTTTCTTTTGTTTTTACAGGTGAGTGAATCTTTTGTTAACAGATAATGTGATGGTTAATAGTTTTAAATACGTATTGTTAATAAATCTTTTGTTTTTACAGAGAAACGCAATTACGCCTTTGATTTAAAATTATAGTTTTTAGATTATAAAAAAAACTATTATATATATATATATATATATATATATATATATATATATATATATATATATATGTAAATACATACCTTGAATTCCAGAAGCTTATTCAAAGGCAATGTGAACCTTCTATCGGAAGGTTTGGAGTTGTCTGTGTCCATTACTTTATGCCCGGGATATCTTCTACCCCGATCATTAACTTTCCTGTCTTTACCACTCTTTAAATTAATGTCCGGCGGTACAGAAGCCAGCTTCTTATCCCTTGAATCCGTCGGTCCTTCTGAATCTTTAATTTCTATACACTTTGATAAGTCAGTCTTGCTTTCAGATAGTATTTTACCGAGGTCTTTACTTCGAGAAGAGTGCCTGTGCTTGCCGGACAGAAGAGAAAACTCTCGACACGACATGCTCAAACGTTCGGAACGCCAGAAATCTCCGTTATCGGCCATGGGGCCTTGCGGTGAAAGATTCTCGCAATTCTCCATTGCAGACTTCTGATAAATCCGTTCTTTTATTTCTTGCACGGCTTGTGATCTCTTCTTGATAGAATACTGCAGTAAATGTAACTTTTGTAGCTTTTCCGCCGTGTAACTCGGACGAATCTCCGATTTGAGAAACTTGAGTGACGAATATCTGCATTTTAAAACTGGTTCGGTCTTAGCGTGGTCATAATTCTCGGCGGTTTCACTCTCTTCAATGTCCATGCGAATGAGATCGCGACTCGAAACGCTAACAGAACCTGCCGATTTTAAAACGTCCGAACTCACGTCGCTGCCCAAATACTCTCGGATTTCTATATCTGTGTCGCTCTTGGGAGAATGTTCATAAATGGAATTGTTGTACGAATCGTTTCTCTTCCGTCTGGATTCAGAATCTTGCACGTTTCTTATGTAGTAATCTTGTTTGTTCGACGAGCTTGATGAGCTAGCGACACTTGCGAAGCCTTGTCGGAAACAACCCGTTGGTGGGGAATGACTTTTTGAAGCATGTCTTGATTCAAACGAATCAGTCCTAAGCCCGGGACTCGACGAAGACCATTTATTCACTCGATTGTCGATCGGTATCTTCCTAGACGGCGATGCTTCTTTCCCCATGATCGCGATACCGCCGGGATGTTCAAAGTTAGAAACCCCGCTAGATGGCTCGAGTCTCAAGCTTTCGTATGAGCAGAAATATCCCCCTATCATTTGAAAGACGAGCGTGTTGGCCTTGAAACTCTTGGGCGTGAAGTCCAGGGCCAAGTTTGCACCGATGTGGAGAAGTCCGCTGAAGTTCACGCCCCACGTCTGGACGATGGTGTCCATCTGCGGGTGCCGGGGTTCGGCCGAGAGGTGGTGGTTATTTTGATTGTCGTGTCGTGTGTGCCGCCAAACTCGAACGACGACGTTCATAGATGACATCTTGTGGATCAATTCTGAAACAAAAATATTAATATTTTAATCAATATGTTTTAATTGTCACCTTGGGAGACACGTGTAGCTATTGGGAGTGGAAAGCAAACTCTAATAGCTCTAGGAGATGTGAAGAGGATGAAGAACTACCCTTTCATCCAGCCTTGATGGGAAGACTCTGATACCAGGGGCTCGATTATCCAATCCAGGAGGGCGATTCTCGTTCTACTTAACAACACTAAAATCGTCCTTACATTCAAATTAACGATTTTTCTCGGATTATTCGTATGAAGCGATTCCGGTTCTCTTGATGACAGATGGAATCCTTAGATTTTCGATTGCGTGCCAAAACTTTTAGCCTTACGCGAAGGGTACCCCTAGACCTGTCTTTCGGCGGCCGAACACTAGCGTTCGCGGAGAATTTGCTTCATTTAATTGTGACGTTTTGACAATTAGCAATATTTGCGTAGTTTTAACAAGAGAAAACTTAATATTATCGTAAGTATTGACTGTAAACATGATTAGTGACTTGTTTGTGGCACAATGATGCTATTAAATGAATGAATAACATAATTGCGATGTTTGTAAAGTACGTAACATGTCGAAAGCCAGATAAAAGTGATTTAATTTACAATAAACTACATATACCATTGAGGATTTCTACATAAATAACAATAAGTTACACACTATTCTTAGGTTTTAAAAACAATGATGTAGAAGAAGGATAGTAATACAATAACTGTCTCACTTTTTCAGCATTTGCTTACCTCATTTTAAACAATTTTGTCAAGTTAATTGGGTGACAGTTAGCGGCATTAGAATCGACAGCAAACGTCACTTTAGAAGTGGTGAATCTGTAACAAAGTCATTACTATCCAGCGAGGTAAGTACCTTTTCACAAAACGTAAATCTTCGATAAATGGCTTATTTATGTCATTCATAAATAAAATAAGCAGTTATTAAAATGCATTATAATACAAAGTATTTGTTTTTTTAAGTTTTAGTTAGAAACCTTGCGTCACTTAATTATATTTCACCAATTTGTGTTTTCAATAATCTCTTAACAATTTCGTAGATGCTCTTAACCACGCTTCTTTAGGATTTTTTACTAGGTCTCTCCAAAATCGAACTTGTAAGGCTATCAGAAGAACGAGAATCGCTTAATAGTTAAGAAAAGATGTTACAAGCGACGGACAGCTATCTTTCGCAAACGATAGCAGTCGTTGACGAATGCTGTCATTTAGCTTAAGGCTAAAAGAACGAGAATCGCCCTCCAGGGCGCTCACTCTTATTCTCCAGTCTCGTCGAAAGTACATACTTAGATGCCAAATGTCAAAAGTCATTCCACCCGAATAGTGAGTGGGTCGAACCATCGACACCAATTTGTCTTCGACAGCTGTCAAAATCTAATCTATAGAATCCTAACCTAAGATCATTTCCCACGCGCTCGTCGAAGTACAAGCATTGCATATTTTTACAAAGTTGTTTTAAGGTCCCTTATAATGGCTGATTTACCGTCGATGTTGGCTGCAATACATAAAATAAAGCAATCTGCTTTGAGACCAGCAAGAACAGCAAGAAGAAATTTGGCAGACGAAGACTTCATCACGAATTTTAGGCCTAACAAAGCCTTAGTACGTCGACTGTGTCTCTGTTCATAACACATCCCGTTCTTCAGCTCTAGATAGTCGAAACTAAGATGAGTACATAAAGAACGTTTCGTTTTTTTAATTTCTAACTATCATCATAGAAGCGTCAAAAACATCAGAAACATAGACAGTATTCACAGAGCTGCCAATATAATCATCTCTTCAACCAACGACAATCAAGAAAACGTATTAATGAAACAATTAACAAAGTTCGTTGAGACGACGTGTAATTTTTCATTTGTAGATGGCACATGACGAATAACTCTTGATCGCTTTTGAATCGAGCCCCGGGAGATGTGAACTAACACCCAATGACAACCCTGCTGAACTTTTAAAGGATTATTACACAGATCACCTGCATATTGAAGTTTCGATAAATAGTTTGTAAGGATGTTCTGATCACAAAATATGGGTTATGTTCATTCCAGAATTAATGCGACAATACCTATTGTAAATAATTTAACATAAAATTCATTTTCCCAACACTTTTAACATCATCACGACATAATATTTTTTCCTCACATTTGCAATGTAGCCTGGTATTTCATAATTTATTTATATATACGCCTAAAAAGGCTTTTACAAAAAGGTGATACATGATGCAGTGTACGTAGGAGAATATCTGTATTATACAGGAGATACTGACAGTAAATAGATGTAATCCATTGTAAAGTAGGTACAAAATACACAGTTGTAAAATTGTGATTACAAGTATAATGAGAAAATATTAAGAAATGATTAAAAAAAAAAAAACTAAATATGAAGCAATATTAGTAAAACGTAAGAGTAACATAAAGTAAAAAAGAAATTACAACAACACTAAGATAAGACAAATCATTAAAACTAATTTACCAACGCTACTCTAATTTGTAGGATTCGACAAAGTGTTGGTATAGATTATGCTTAATTCTATAAATGAAGTCAATAAATAAATCAATAGCACCCCCCATACTTGTTGCCCAGATCATGCATCCTATTGGTCAGTGAGTGGTCGTGTATGTATTGCAGAAGAATGTTATATTTTGTCTTGTATTCCTAGTCAGCACATGGAGTTTAATAGTGACAACGATGGCAGGACTATCAATTAAGTTGTTAATGAATCTGTGTAACACAACCAGGTCTGACATAATCACAATGTCCTTCTAGGATTAATATAATTACTTCTCTGTAAAATGTATGTTTAAGGGTTGGTTCGTGTGCATTGATCAATACTTTTAAGTACCTACTTTCCGAAGCCCTTGAATATTATTTGTTTAGTTTAAAATCTCCCAAATTTTATTGCACTCAACACCAAAGAGAAGGCCGACTTTATATGGGCCCTTGAAGTGATTTTTTCCCATATAAATTAGCCAAATACAGGGTTTTCCAATACGAGGTGTTATTTTGAATAGTCCGCTATTTCGGTAGATGTTTTTTGAAGCTATCATTTTTTGACATTTGACAAGTAGAAACTACGCCATTAATAAAAATGGAACGATACACGCTTCAACAACGCATTGAAATTATAAAAATTCACTTGAGTGAATCAAATGCAAATCATCTTGAGTGATGAGGCCAATTTTTCAATCTCGGTGGCTTCGTCAACAAGCAAAATTGTCGCATCTGGGGCTCGGAAAGCCCAAGAGTTATTGTATGAAAAGCCTCTCTATCCTCAACGTGTGACTGTTTGGTGCGGTTTATGGTCCGGCGGAGTCATTGGACCTTACTTTTTCGAAAATGAGGCTGGAGCAACAGTTACGGTGAATGGACTGCGCTATCGAGAGATAATTAATTTATTTATTTATTTATTTATACGCCCATTGGGCTTTTACATACATAGTAATAAAAAAAAATAATATTCTGAAGATTCATAATAATATTAAAGTTCACAAAAGTAATAGTAATAATACGTATAACCATATCCATTTGACATATTATAACAAGTAAATAGTACAAAAATAAGAATATTCCTACTCCTAATTAATAAGAAATGTAAGGTTTGTATGTAAATGCTAGGTAGTGGCAGCAGTAACATGATACAATACGACACATAGTGTATGAGGCCTTTGAGTATGAAAGCTAACGAAATAATTATTATTGGCAGTATTGTTAACAAATATACTGCGTTTGACTGGTTGTAGTGGCCTGCTAAATCGAGGGCGATCGGTCAGCCATTTTACATAGTTTATATAAAAAAATATAGTGCAGATTATAAATATAGAATAGTAAAGCAATAATATAACATTCACCATTAGACATATAAAACCAAGCAAAAAGCAAATATAAACATGATAGTTTGTAGGTATAAGCCTGTTTTGTCGATCTTGAGGAAATAATTCAATAAGAGGTGCAATAGCTAGATGTTTATTGTTTTATTTTAAAAGTTCTAATATTTTGGTTTTAAATTTGGAAACCGATTGGAAATGATAGACATCGATTGAACTATATTTGTTTCCAAGTGTATGAAGCCTTTGAATTGGTGAGTTTACGAAGTAATTATTGGCAGATTTGGTAACAAAATATAGAGCATTTAAACGGGTATCACGGGTAGGTATACGCAAATTAATAAAGCTCGTTAAATCGAGGGCGTCCAGGTTGCCATTTGATATATTGAAAAGGCAAACTAAGTCACTCACTGTGCGTCTTGTAGTTAAATCGCTTAGGTTTAGTAATTCCATTAGACATGTATAATTAAGTTCTTCGATTGGTATTCCGAGTTTGTAATTAATAAACCTTAGAAATTTATGTTGCACTCTTTCGATTTTTTGCTGATGAGTCTTATAAAATGGAGCCCAGATTGTTGAGTTGTACTCCAAATTACTTCTTACCAACCCAGTATAAAGCAATTTGAAGGAATTAATTGTTTTAAATTCTTTTGTCGTCCTCAGAATGAACCCCAGGCATTTCATGGCCTTGTTGGTTATTTCATTTATATGAGGAACAAAAGTTAATTTACTGTCAAATAATATACCAAGGTCCTTAATTTGTTCGACTCTTTTTAGGACATTATTGTTGATGCTATATTGACATTTGATGGGATTTTTGATTCGGGTAAAAGTTATTGATTGACATTTTTCAATGTTGAGAAACAGTTCATTAAGGGTGCACCACTCTTGTAGACTCACAAGATTTGATTGCAATACGCTACAGTCATTATGATTAGTTATTGTTTTGTAAATTTTTAAATCGTCCGCAAATAAAAGTATCATAACTCCATCAAAGATGGTAGTTATGTCGTTGATAAACAAGGAAAATAACACTGGGCCCAGATGTGACCCCTGTGGGACTCCGGTGAAGATTTCAAAGTGATGTGAAAAATGTGAATTGATTTTTACTGATATTTTTCTTTTGTGAAGGTAGCTTTCGAACCATCTTAAAATATGCCCAGTTATACCTAGGGATCTTAGTTTGTTTAATAGAATTTTATGTGAGACTTTGTCGAAAGCCTTACTAAAGTCTGTGTAAACTACGTCTGTTTGAAGACGATTGTTCATGGAATTAGTTATATATTCCTGATATATCATTAATTTTGTAAGAGTAGACCTTTTTGCTATGAAACCGTGTTGTCGATGTGAAATTACTTTATTGATTTCAGGCGAGAGTTTAGAGAGCAGGACAGATTCAAGTATTTTCGGGATTGACGACTGGATACAGATAGGTCTATAGTTGGATATATCAGATTTATCACCTTTCTTGAATATTGGAGACAGAAAGCTTGTTTTCCATTTTATCGGAAAAATGCCAGTTTTTATGGACAAATTAAAAAGTTTAGTTAGAGGATAAGTCAATACTGATGAGCATTTCGATAAGAAGATTGGTGGAATGTTATCAGGACCAGCCGATTTGTTAAGGTCAAGGGATTTTAATTTGGTTCTTATATCACGTTCTTCAAATATGCAACAAATACAACAAATATACAACAAATATCATACAACAAATCGGCAAAGGAATGCAAGAGAATCATTAATAGGTCAAAATTCGAACACGACCTGCAGATCAGCAAAAAGCTGGCTGCCTGCCCGCATGGCAGCAGAGCATTCTGGTCCCTTGCGGGCTCAATAGGTCGGAATTTTTGCACACCCAGTTTGCCACCTCTTACCAGACCAGACTCTTACCAGCTCACTAGCAAACACCGCCACCGAAAAGGCTAACTTATTAGGGAAAATGTTTGCGGAAAATTCGACCCTCGATGACGGAGGTGCTGTTCCGCCGTCGGTTCCTCACTGCGGCTTCTATATGAAAAAGCTGAGGATCCGGCATCGGGATGTACTCCACGTTATACGGGGGCTCGATGTTAACAAAGCTAGTGGACCTGATGGAATACCTGCCCTGGTATTGCAGAGGTGTGCTGCGGAAATAGTTCCAGTTTTGACAAAGCTCTTCAAAATGTCCCTGAAGTGTGGCACTGTGCCCTCTGGTTGGAAAAAAGCGGTCATTCACCCTATTCCCAAGAAAGGTGACCGCTCCAACCCGGCCAACTACCGCCCCATAGCGATCACATCAGTTCTGTCCAAAGTGATGGAACGTGTGATCAACGACAAACTGCTCACATACCTCGAGAAGAACAAAATTATCAACGACCGTCAATACGGATTCCGGCGGAACCGCTCGTGCGGTGATCTTCTCGCGTATGTGTCGCATGTTTGGGGGCGGTGCCTGGAACGCCACGGTGAGACCCAAACGGTCGCACTAGATATATCCAAGGCCTTTGACCGGGTCTGTGTACGTGGATTGCTGACTTTTTAAGGGATAGGTCGATTCAGGCAGTTGCTGACGGTTTCACCTCATCCTCACACTCTATAAATGCTGGCGTCCCACAGGGATCGGTTCTGTCTCCGACTTTGTTTTTGTTGCACATCAATGACCTTTTGACATGTGCACCGATTCATTGTTACGCGGATGACACAGCATCCCCAAAGATGACATAGGCCCTGAGGGAAATTATTTTCTTCAGGGCCTCCTGTGTGGAGTTAATATAAAAAAAAAAAAAAAAATATGCATTGATTGAAATCGATGTTATTATTATTAGGTGTTGTGGCGTCGAGCATTGGTGAGTTGTTTGTAGAAGCATAGATTTTACTGAAGAATTCAGCAAACAGATTAACAACTTCTTGGGAATTATCGGCCGTTTTGTTATCTAAATACATGTTAGAGGGAATACCTGAGTCATTGTTGTTAAGTAATTTTGAAAATTTAAAGATGTTATGGGGGTTGGCAAGAGCCAATTCTTCACAGTTGTCGATGCACTTTTTATAACATTGCTTGGACATTTTTTTGGTTGACTTTCTGAGTTCGTTAAATTTAGCGTAATCAATAGGATCGCGTGTTGATTTGTAGATTTTATGAGCTATTTTTTTGTCTCTAATTATTTTAATGAGATCGTTACTGAACCACTTTGGATAGTTATGTACATACATTTTTGAGACAGGTACAAGCGAATCAATAGATTTATTTAAAATTGAGTAAAATTTATCTACCATTTCATTTATGTTTTCTTCAGAGTCCAAGAAGTTGATGATTTATTATGGCCAGAATTGGATGGTATTGATCTGGACAACGTTTACTTTCAACAAGACGGCGCTACGTGCCACACAAGCAACGAAACCATTGATCTTTTACGATTGAATATTAAAATAACACCTTTAAGGAAAACCCTGTATTATTATTACTGCCCACTGGGGTGTAATAATTGCAAGGATGCCTTTGACCTAGGCAAATTGCATTCATAGAATAAGAATAATGTATTTCAAAACGCCAACCAAGGCGAACGAGAAAATAGCCTTAGTAAGGTCAACTTTTTTTAATGTGTTTCCTCGTATTTTTAATTTAAAAGAGCAGATACCCCAAGTATCGAGAGGCAGTATCAAAGTGAGTCTTAGAGAGACGGGCTCTGAGAGCAGTCTGTGACAGTAGTCTGTCAGAAGTAGTAGGAAGAAGGAATACCCCTACTAATTTAGGGAAATTAGACCCTTAATCTGGTACCTACCAGTAAACTTCAGCTGCGGCTGATAGCACCATTTGTGTTTATATTATATAAAAATTGAACTGATGAGAAGAAAAACCGATGAAAGTGTTTTCCTGACCAATATTGGGTGTTTTCGTACCACGATAGTAGTTATCATCGCCAGTTTAAATGGATTGTTGGCTAAATGATTCTGCGCTTCTCCAAATCTGCAGAATCCGAGGTTGCGTGATTACTTTCAGTGTGAAATAACGAGAATTTGGATAATTCTAATTTAGTTTTTTTATTTTAACAAAACTCACTTATAATAATTTTATGAACAAATAAATCGCGTACGCTAGAGGAGGTTTAGGGTCGACCCGACGGCTAGACTGCTGGAGACAGAATAATATTATTTGCCGCGCTAGGTATCGCGAGCAGGTTTACAATGATACCAGCCTCATAAGAATGTGGGTAAAAATAATGTTGTAGTTATTTTCGGGAGATGCAAACTCCCTATAATTTACCCTACAGTAGAAACAGCTATTTATTTATTTTAATATCAACGGTATAAAATATACCATATACAGTAAATTATAAACAGTGACATCAGAAAATATACAATTAACAGAAACTCTAGATGGATATAAAAAGTTAGAGATACAAGTACATGCAAAACTTATAAGTAGACTAGGTTAGATTAGTATTGATTGATATATATGATAGTCATAGACATATGAATATTAGTAGACCTGCCCTAAGTGATTAAAAGCGTATTATCCCCACTCCCCATACCGGTTCCATTGGAGCCGGCTGTGCTCGCGTATGGCCTCAAGTGAAATTTGAAAACGTGACGTCATCATTCTTGTGCGAACTATGGTCGAGGCATCATCGGTTCATTTTACGAAATAACACGGCAAAATGTTGACTTGTGATATGAAAACTTGTAAAAATAGATGTGAAAAAGAGAATAAATCCAATTGTCGTATTACATTCCATATATAAGCATTATTTTAAGCATATTCACATCGTATAATATATGGATCAGTTTTAGAAACATATACTATCACATCGAGAAACGTCTGGACGCGAAACACAAAGCTGGTTGGTTGCTGGGAAGTAAATTATGAACATTTATAAAAGTGTCTTAACTAAATACTTAAACGAAATATTCGACTCTGAAAATAGAACCGAATTTTTTTGCCGAATTTGGACTTCGCAAATTTGTTCATAACGTGGCGAGTAATTTGCGCTCCCATGTAAAAATGTCTATTCATTCAAAAGCAGATTTTACTTTTAAGAAGTAAATGGTGATATTATAATGCGAGATGCCTATTTAC
This sequence comes from Hesperophylax magnus, assembly GCA_026573805.1. NCBI lineage: Eukaryota > Metazoa > Arthropoda > Insecta > Trichoptera > Limnephilidae > Hesperophylax > Hesperophylax magnus. Next base: position 15,044,005 of record JAIUSX010000028.1, read on the forward strand.
TGTCAGATTGATTTATTGACGAATCACAGTCAGCCTTACCCCCTTCGTTCTTCAACAGTTGATTTTACCCCTCGCCATTATCTTCTGGTCTATTAATTCCTATGTCTGTGATGATAGTATAGATACATGATATAATATATTGCAATAGCTAAAATGTATGCATTTATATTCAGGTTTTGGTTGAAAGTAGTTAAGTGCCAATCAAGCTGTTGGTTCACCTTATTGACTATTTTTATGGACCCAAGTTTCCTCAGTTCCCCCAGGAGTTCATTTTATATACATATTTATTTGACTTTTTACGTAAGTATGAGTAGACTTACATTTTATTGGCCATGATTTAAAAGATATGATATTAAAGTTTTTTTGTACCTAGCTTCTGTGCAGTTAAACAGATCCGCTACATCTGCGTACCTATTACTAATTTCATGTAATCTAGGTACAAGCGAGTGTTTGAAATGTTCAGTCTTAGAATTGTTACAATTAAAGAGGGTTTTAGAGCGAGTAAACAAAGAAATTTAAAGTTTTGATTTGAATTGTAGTCAAGGTGCCTGCCTAACCATATGTTATAGTATACAATTATTAGAGGCAATATTGTGGGAACCACAATTTTTTCCACCTAAACTACGTTTTGCTTCAATAATCCATCCGTAAAAAATATCAGTTTTTATTTGTTTAGAAATATATTGTTATTCTAGGTTAGGTGTACCCCGCCACAAGTTGCTGTGGTTCATTATGTATGTGTAGATAGATAAACAATAGTGCGTGTTGCTTTTACGTCCAACAGATGGTGCTGTTTTTAAAAAAAAAAACAATATGTTTTTATCTGCCGCAGGTGACACCTACAATATAGGTATATAAAAACACACATGTATTCAAATGCAACGTTGCGTAAAAATTTGATAGCAATCGGTGAAGAACTTTCGGAGATTTAAGATTTTGAACAAACAAACATAATTTTTTTTAATTTAAATAGATTTCTTAAAATCTTCAGCTTAAAATGAAAAGTACGGTGAAAGAGACAGTATCAAATATGAATGTAAATAAGCCATACTGAATCATTGTATGTTTATTTATTTAATGACATCAATATTAAGGTTCAACGATGGGGCAATCAATATTTTATCAAAATTAAACAAAAATATATTATTCATATATTTTGCATGGCAGTGAGGCATGGAATTCGCAGAGAAAGGATGAAAGTAAACTGAATGCTGTGGAAATGGGATCCCTGAGGCGTATGTGTGGTAAAACCTTGTATGATCTTGTGAAAAATGCAGAAATTCGCAAAGAATGCAAGGCTGATGTTAGCGTAATGAGTAAGATTAAGAAAGGTACGGAAAGGATTAGATGTTTTGGGCATGTAGAGCGAATGAACAAATAAAGGAATGCAAGGAGAATATATGATGCAAATGTGAATGGTAAAAGAAGTCGGGGACATGGCACGATCAAGTAAATCAAATACTTGAGTCGGGCCATGTTACGAGTCAGAATAATAGAAGAGTATGTATGAGACGATGTATGAATGTGAATGAGGCAAGGAGTGTGTGGTGTGACCGAGTTGTTTGGCGCTCCGTCCTCTCTGCCTACCCCTTAGTTGTAAATCACTCGACATTAATCTTAGTTATAAGCCACTAGTTATAAGTCACTAGCTATGAAACTTAGTAATAAGCCACAAGTAATAAGTTATAAGTCTAAGTGATAGAATAGATTAAATGCATAAATTAAGTTGTCCTTAAGGTGATTTTCTCACGAAAGCGGCGCTATACAATATATAATATCATTTCAAGTATATATTTAATGTTTCGCAAGTGCATTCACCATTACAAATGCACTCAAACAGTACAATTAATGATCAATATTTATTTAGCGGTATCTGAGACATAACGATTGAGATGCGTAATAATTTGTTTTCTATTGTCAGAGTTCAATAAAGCACGCAATCCAAACTACGTAACACATAGTTTGACACCTTTATCTCGATGACCGATAACTATCATTACCACGCGCTTGCTATGTTGCACAGGGTACTCTGAAACAATGTGTACACATTTTGTGACGCATTTCAAGTTTGACAAACTAAGGTAAGGTATCTCTCAGTAATCCGCGGCTCGAATTCTTGACAACTACTATAATCCATCTTTAATTTGACAATCTGTCTTTTTTTGACAACTACTATAATCTCTCTTTAATTTGATAATCCGTCTTTTTTGACAACTACTATAATCTCTCTTTAATTTGATAATCCGTCTTTTTTGACAACTACTATAATCTCTCTTTAATTTGATAATCCGTCTTTTTTGACAACTACTATAATCCGTCCTTAAGAAACATTAGGCTATATTATGCGGGCATTAATTGGGAGTGGCATGTACATATTATATGTTGGGCTGACACACTACGCTATAATCTTCCCGATGAGAGGGGGTCAGATCAATTGGAGGACTGCCGTGGATTATCATTTCTTTGTATGGGATCTGTCACTTTAACAGAAGACAGCCGCGTAATTATGGCGCTCGTTAAATTGCTCAGACCCTCTCTCCTGCCGTGTAATTTTCAAATATAGCCCGGCTAGCAGATCACAGCGCATATCGTCGCCACGCCCACACTTAGAGCACATCATCTCTTTAGGTGTGACAGGTCTGTATGGGATTGTATGGCGAGCTATATGGAGTTATATAAAACGCTTTGAACTTATAGAATAATCTGTCACCCCCTTTAATTGTCATTTCCTTTTGTTCCTTTCCTTTCCTAAAAGTCTTATCTTGGAAGAAACAAGAACTGAAGAAAGAAGACCGACGCCAGTGTTATTCATTTGTGATTAACACACGTGCCATTTGTTTTTGATTTGAATTCTTGTTGTAGTTAAAACTGCATGTTATTTCGCTGCTCGTATCAATAATTTTGTGAAAAGTCCAATAAATAGTGAAAAATTTCATCCCCAAGTTCAATATTGTCTTGTGGTGAATGCAAACAGAGACGTGTGGTAAAAATATAACATTAATGCCTGTGATAGACCACACCATATTCCCATTGTGAATGTACGGCGATCAATATGCTGAAATAGGCAAAGCCATGAGAGTATAGTGCGAGTGTGTCAGCCCCATAATGATGATTGCATGAGGTGTACACCTATAAATTGTAGTTGTATGCAATGTTCAAGAAACCAACAAGATTCCGAAAAAAACCAACATCGTCACTAGGTGGTAATTCTTGATTGATTGATTGATTGATCTTCTTTTATCATTTATATATGGGCATCAAACATCGCCGATATTTTTACTATGTATTTGAAAGCCCAAAATCAATATATATATTATAAAAGTAAGTGTACAAGTGTGTGTGTGTGCCGCTAAAACTCAGAAACGAGTCCCGGTATGATCAAGTGAGTTTATTTGGTGTGGTAGCCCTATATCCCCCATCCATGAAGAAGGTTCCCGTTTTTACCTGAAGGGCATGGTTTTAAAGATATAAGGGCTGGAAGTTCAACTGTTGCCAGAACATCCCGAAACTTTCTGGAATGTTGTGGAATGTTCGGGAATAGTGAACTAAAAACGGGATTACAAGCCAAATCTTGATAAACTTTTAGTAGATTCGTAATCGTGACAATCCATTAGTATCTCTAATAGTATAAAACCAAGTCACTATCCGCGTCTGTCTGTTTGTGCGCTTAGTTCTTCTAAAATGCAACGGAGTTTGATAGGGTTTTCACTATCATTTAGATAATTTCTTCCGGAAGGTTTATGTATATAACACATTCATATTATTTATTTATTTATTTATTTATTTTTTCATGTTCTCCATGAAACGGTTATACACCAATATATCATGGAGAAGATTACAAATTAAAAGGTTTACACAGGCAGTTTTACTATTTTGTCACATGCGTTATAAGATAGTTACTGAATTGTCTGTAGGTGACATTGAAAATGTCGATGGCTAATGCAGAATCGTTAAGCATTTGAGTCGCTCTGTGTATTGGCGCGTTCTGATAGGCAGAAGTCCTCGCTTTCGGAGCATATAAGAGTGCATGGGATCTCCCTCGAGTATAATTGTTAGGGACATAAAAGTTAACCTCTTTCAACATAGGCGGATTATGTATTGTACCAGAGATTAACTTAAAAAAGTGTTTGCCTAAAAATATTTTTCTGCGGGCTTCTAATGTATTGAAATCGAGCATTCCTGTTAAGAACAAGGATGGATACAGGAATGGATAGTATGTATATTCCCTCATATACAGGTAACGCATAAACCTTTTTTGTACTTTTTCTATTTCTAAGATATGGTTTTGTTCAGAAGGGGCCCAAATAATGGAGCTGTATTCCAGGATACTGCGGACAAGTGCTTCATATGTTCTCCGTATTGCAATTCCATTAGTAAATGATCTCGCATTACGAAGAACAAATCCAAGCATTTTGTTGGCGCGGGAGACAATGTCATATATGTGGGATTTGAAAGAGAGATTTGCTTCGAAGATCACCCCAAGGTCACGAATCTCGTTTTTGCGTGTTAATATATTTTTATTAATGTGATAAGGGAATAGAAATGTATCTTTGGATCTTGTAAATGTAACTACACTGCATTTCTGGATGCTGAAGGGTAATTTATTTAATTCCGACCATTATATCTATAAAAAGTAGAGAAAAGTTGATGATTTGTAATCAAGTAATAAATAAAATGTTTTCTGGTGCTTACATTGCTAACGCTGGCTAAACCTTATGAGATACATCAGAATAATGTACTAATTTTATGGGGTACTTGAACTCCGCTGGTCTGTTTGCCAAAAATCAATCCGCCTATCGACGGTTTCATTCAACGGAAACTGTTCTTTTGCGGGTTGTTTCAGACTTTATCATCGGGATGGAAGCAGGTAAGTTGGGTTTGATATCTGTTCTTGACATGAGTGCGGCATTTGACACAGTAGATCATAGTATTTTACTAAATGTGCTTGAAACCGAATTTGGCGTTCGAGGTGATGCACTCCAATGGATGACATCGTACCTGTCTGGACGAGTAGCCTCAGTAACTTTCAATAAACGTACATCACCTGAAACTCCCATAGAATTTGGAGTTCCCCAGGGTTCTGTCCTAGGCCCCATTCTCTTCATTCTCTATACGAATCGTCTTGAACGACTAATTCACTCAGCTGGCTTTGAATCACAAGGCTACGCAGATGATCGTTTGATTTTCAAGTTTTGTTCTCCGGACGAAAAAGACGTCCTTAAAAACGAGGTGGTTAGCCTCATTAACACAATCTCAAGTTGGATGTCTGTCAATAAACTTAAACTAAATCCCACAAAGACAGAATTTATGTGGATAGCTTCCCCTGGAAGGCAAGCTCTCCTTGACTTCAGTCCAATCCGTATTCAGGATACGGATATAATCCCTTCTGCAGAAATAAAATTTCTAGGTTTCACTATGGACAATATTCTTTCTCTTGAATCGCAAATTTCAAAAGCTGTGAGTTCTGGTTTTTTCCATTTAAGGCAGATAAAATCAATCAGGAGATGCCTTCCCTCTGATGGAGCAAAGTCACTCATAAATTCGTTCGTCGTCTTACGTATGGACTATTGCAATAGTGCATATGCCGGCCTACCTCAGAAACAAATCAATAGAATCCAGTCAGTTTTTAATGCTGCGGCAAGAATGATTTTTGGTGAATCTAAGTATTGCCGTATAACCCCACTTCTAAGGGATCACCTTCACTGGCTTCGATGCCCTGAAAGAATAGAGTTTAAGATCTGCTTAATGACCTTCAAAGCATTGCAAGGAATGGCGCCAGCATATATATCGGAACTATGTATCCGACAAAACTTAAGCAATAGACAGCTTACTCTAAGGTCAGCAGATCTAGATGTTAGTAATCGTCTAATCGAACTTTCTAGGTCAAATCGAGCTGTTTACTATGATCGTTCTTTTAGTGTAACAGGCCCTCTCATCTGGAATAGACTTCCCTCAGCTCTTACTAATCTCCAGAATTTGGCTGAATTTAAACGAGCTTTAAAAACAAAATTATTTAAAAAATCTTACCATTTATAAATTTTAACTTCTTTTCAATATTTTATAATAAGTCATATTCTAAAACTTCCGGTAATTGTTTGGTTTCGGTTGTCTCCTTATTGTACCTTTTTAAAGTGTCTGCTCGAAAAATTCTCATTTCTGAGCACAAACTGCCTCCTGTTTTATGTTATGTTTTAGTTTTAATATTCGTGTTTTGTCCTGTCCTACTGTTATTGTTATTCTAAGTTTTGTCATCACTTTGTATAAACAGTGTATTAAGTGTTATAATATTAGATCTGTATTGGGTAAGGCACACTGTAGGAATAAGTTTGTTAAACGAGTAGTTAAGCGCACTTGAAGTGAAATGACACTAAACTGCGCTATATAAATTCCATGTTATTATTATTATTATTATGGAATTGTATATCTTAAATAAGGTATTATAATAAAAAAAATAAAAAACTTTATTCCACTTAATTTTATTTTGACCGTAACCGGTTTCAGTTCGTCAAAGCCATCTTCAGACTGGTACACAAAATTCTTAGTCTACGGTTTATATACACAACATATGGGGGAGGGGGGAGAGGGGTAGTTTATAGGGTTTTAATCAATTTTATTTGTTACTAAGTCGTTTAAGATTGTCGAATTTCTAAATATTTGGTAAATCCAGTAAGCTAATTACCTTGGGTTTGTAGCTCATTTCAATATTTATTAGGGAAAAAACCCTCACAAGTAATATGCATTATTAATGACCTAATTTTATTGTCAATATAATTCAGCCCCTGCCTATAAATTAGCAAAATTTGGAAATAATATTATAAAAAATACTCTTAATTTTAAACCAAAATACGGAATAATAAATTTCCTACAACTTATAGACCTCATTAAAGACATCAAAGTACCCAATAATGCTACCTTAGTTTCATTTGATGTTGTTAGTTTGTTCTCAAACATACCAACAAACGAATTAAAAATAATTATTTATAATTACATGGAAAAAATAAACATTAATTTAATAAAACGTAACGAAATAACAAGATTACTAAATACATGCATAGAACAAAGTTTCTTTAGATTTAATAATAACTATTACATCCAATCTAGTGGGTTAGCTATGGGGAGCCCGATTTCACCGGTCTTGGCTGAATTTTTCATGGATTATATTGAAGAATCCATCGAAAAACTAAAATCGTTTAATAAAGTGGCCTTCTACCGTAGATATGTAGATGACATTCTGATTATCTGGACAGGAACAAACAGACAATTAGATATTTTTCTAAAAGAAATCAATAAAATTAACAAATCAATCCAGTTCACAATGGAAATGGGGGGTAATAAGATTAACTTTCTCGACATAGGTATCGAAATCATTAACAATAAATTAGAATTTTCAATTTCTAGAAAACCTACATATAGTGATAATATCATACACAATACATCTAGACACCACATTTCACATAAATAATCAGTATTTTATTCATATCATTCACAGACTTTTACACGTGCCTTTGAATTAAATAAATTATAATAATGAATTAAATATTATTAAAACTATCGCCAATAACAACGGATACAAAAGCGAAACTATTGATAGGCTAATAGAGAAAAAGGATAAAAAACTTACATTAACAATCATTTCACAAGGCCTTGAAAATAAAAATGAAAAAGACAGTAATAAACAATGGGTTAAAATCCCGTATATTGGTGAAATATCAACAAAAATATCTAGATTAACCAATAATGATAAATGCAAAACAGCTTTTTATAATGTAAACTCTCTAGGTAGAATTTTAATTAACAACAAAGATAAGAGAGAAAAACTCGAGAACTCGGGCGTTTACCAAGTGAACTGCGCTAACTGCCCAGCATATTACGTTGGTCAAACAGGGAGATCTTTCAAAACCCGTATTAAAGAACATTTTACAAATTGGGTAAATAATAAAGGCGAATTGTCAAATGTAGCATCACATTTATTAGAAAACAAACACTCTTTTGATAAAGACAGAGATGTTAAAGTCCTCCATACTTGCAATAAAGGCCACAAGCTTGATAGATTAGAATCTTTAGAAATTACTCGCTTAATTAATAAAATAGACCCTAACTTTGTAATGAATAAACAATTAGAATCATTTGCCAAGTCTCCGCTCTTGTATCCATTGTAATTTTCATAATAATTTCGACATTAAAATATTTAGTTAGGTTAGACCATCCCTACTTCAATGTGAACATGTACCCCTTCAATAAGTAACTTTGTAATTAATAAGCTATTAGTATCAGTTGCTAAGTCCCTACTTTCTTAATTCCTATAATAATTTCTCAAATGTAAACATGTATATTTTCAAAAAGCAAATATAATCCCATCATAAATAATGATTTGACAATAAAATTAGGTCATTAATAATGCATATTACCTGTGAGGGTTTTTTCCCTAATAAATATTGAAATGAGCTACAAACCCAAGGTAATTAGCTTACTGGATTTACCAAATATTTAGAAATTCGACAATCTTAAACGACTTAGTAACAAATAAAATTGATTAAAACCCTATAAACTACCCCTCTCCCCCCTCCCCCATATGTTGTGTATATAAACCGTAGACTAAGAATTTTGTGTACCAGTCTGAAGATGGCTTTGACGAGCTGAAACCGGTTACGGTCAAAATAAAATTAAGTGGAATAAAGTTTTTTATTTGTTTTATTATAATATATTATAATGGAATTCCACCACGAATTATCGGTCTCAAAAATAGAAATCTTAAATAAGGCATACAAAAAAGTCCCCGATGGTATATGTCTATCTCCTAAGAATAACCCCCAGCAACGCCAGGTACATGTCAGCTAGTACATTAAAAAATATTACAACTGTTGGTTTTCCATATATATATTTTTTTAATATAAAAATTTCAGGGCGTGCTGTACTATGATAGATTGGACGGTGTTAGTCATAATACTTGGAAAGTGTAACGATAGATATTATGGGCGGCACGGTACCATAATATATTGACCTGCCACTGTCTACTACGTAGTGGCACACTTAGCAAACACTTTGGGAACAGGACGTAAAAGTTAAATAAACAATAAACTATTGAATCAAATATTACTCCAGGGTAAACAAAGTCAATCCATAAAAATTAATACTACATATTGCACTTTGTGATCACAGCTAGAAATAACAAAGGTAAGATAAGAAATTTTGATACAAACAACGCTAGTTAAGTGCAATACCATTTTGTAATTTTAATGTAAATACGATAGAGTCCAGCCAGTCTATATTAAATATGTTTGCGCTAGTAAAACTTGAAAAGCAGTCAACCGATATCGCTGAAATTTTATTATTGTTTTTTCTAATTTTATTATTATTTTTTTAAATATAGGAGACGGTTGACGTAAGGTACCTGTGAGCACTTAGGCCATAGGCCCATTGTGCTATCTCCCATTTTACCTCGTTCCTTTAACAACCCAGTCCCTTTAGTAAAGTTCACCAGGGTTGTCATTGGTTATGTGGCTATGTATTTTGGTTCTACAATGTGTCTTCACAGGTATCTGAGCCTTGTTCCCAACAGATCGGGACATTGGCACCAAAGGTGAATTGGAGTCTCTTCATCTTATCCACATTTCCTGCATCTGTTGGTGTTTTCCTCTCCCAATAACTATATGTGTCTCCTGAGATGGCCGTGTCCCGTTAGTAGTCCTACCAGTTCCCTCAGCGAGTTTCTGTCCATATTGAGTATTTGTCTGGTCCATTTATGAGTACTTTGGATTGCCTCATTCCGGGTGCCCTTTCCCATTCCTCCCAGTGCCGGGATTTGACCCACCTTTCAGTATGTATTTTGGTGTGGCAAGCTGCTACTTCAACGGCCGGCTTGGATCCTGCAAGTGGTGCTTTCGCCCCTTTCCTTGCTAGTCCATCAGCTCGCTCATTGCCCTTAATTCCATGTCCTGGCACCCAGATCAGGGTTATTTTATTGATGGTAGCAAGTTGTTCCTATTAGTGCCAGGAGTTTTTAGAGAGTGGTTTGAATGGTAGATGAAGTCGGGGACGCTCGAGGAATACTTAACGCAATATCTCTGCACCGGGATGAGATACGGAGTGGAATAAAAATCGATGGTATACAGTACTGAATGGTGGAAGAAGTCGAGACGCCTTAGATAGATATTAACAACAGCGAATAATTGCGGGGTCCACTAGTTTTATTATATTCCTTCATCCCATAAGGCTAATTTGTTCGGTTTTGCGAACAAATAGTATTACCCATACAATCAATTTGTTTGCTTTTCGGAATAGCTAGCATGATCTCATAGAAATCGCTGTGCCTCCCTTACCATCATGGTGAGAAATATGATCTAAGCGGTGATAGAAAGAGAAAACACCACACTTTATTATATTATTACTATAATCTATCATTCACTACGCGCACAATATTCGAATCGCTTGTAAGAGACTCCACGTGCTAATGGCCTAGTAACAAGTTTTGTGTTCGGTTGCAGTACTTATAATAAATTAAAATGAATCAATGGATCTGTCCTGAAAGGTTGAAATAAATATGGCACAGGATGATAATCAATGATAAGAGGAATAAATTACATCACTCTGTGTTTATATTTGTAGTGAATGAGATATTCCATCTGAAATATGTTGATATTTTTCTATTTTAGAATATGATTTTGTAAAATTTATATCTTTCAATCACTTTCACTTTAAAATTACATATATACGCAATATAGCTGGTACATAATTTGTTTTTTCTTTCAGTTGTTACCGTAGAGAACACAAAAGAAATAATTTTTTTTTTTAATTATTTAAATTTTTTTTTTTTTTTAAATACAATGCAAATCTTGAAAGTGGAAATTAACTCACATTACGACATCCGATAGAGCTGAAACTCGGCAGATAGACTCGTTGTCGATGACAATGCATTCTATCAACGTTTGGTGTCAATCACGTACACACGCGCGGATATATATGCATTTCTCTGAAATCGGTCGACATTAATATACAAAATGTCTTTTCTACTCACTCAACATCTGGCAAGATCTGTAGCGTGGTTGAATCCTGTCCCTGGGAAGGAAGGAGTCAACCACGGTCAGTCAAACCAACATATGTATATATTTTTTTTATATAAGTTTTAAAAGACATTGTAAAATAGTTATATTATGGCAAAAAAGCTTTGCTTGTCACGGGCTTATTTTTTACCTTTTCCTATTTTTCGGAAACTTTAGCGTTAAGGAACTATTCGGGCCGGATCGACAGATTTTAAAATACAATAAACAACCGATAGTAACCCCGTGGCGACCGATTAAAAATTTTTTTAACATTGAACTCGATTTACTAGTAAACGAAAACCCTTCCAAATGTTATATAGATTCACCAGTTTCCCACTAATAACACTTATTTTCGGACACCGCGTACATGTTAGATTTACCCATGCAAAAACTGCACTTTTATTGGTCGTGTTATTTTGCTTTTTGTTAACATTTACACAGACGAGGGGACAGTGTACATCCAATTGGGGTGTCAGATTAGCATCTGTCTTTTTTTTAACATTACCATTCAGTCAGATGAACAGACTATGTACCGGAATCGATCTTCTATTAAATACAATGAGCATAATATGTCTATTTCAAAACAGTAACATTCAGTCAGAGAAGGTGACTTTATACTAGAAATCGCCACAATCGATTAATCGAAATATTTCGATCCATTGCCATGGACAAATCGATTTTGTCAAAAATTCACTCGAAAACGTAAATCGATTTCCCAATTACGAGAAACTTCAAAAATATCTCGGATTGCTTGACAAACAAAATATTATTCCCGTTGTGTGTTACATACTACCTAATATGATTTGATATGCATTTGTGATTACACAATTATTCTTTGCTTACTGTCAAATGTTGGAATATTACGTATTAGCTGTTTAATTATGATATTAAGAACCGAACTTGTGAACAATTCATTCATTTTTAGGTTGGGATAAGATGGTATTGGGATATATATATATACAAGGTACGACGCCCGTGCATTTAGTGTGTGTGTAAAAATGGCATTCTGACTTTTTATAAGTTGGGAATGTTATTAGTAAAAATAAATTTTTATAGTGCCGTTTTTGTGAAAAATCTTTTCGAGGGAGCTCCATACAGAATTTTAAGTTTCAATGTATTTTAAGGTTGTGTATGTATTTGTTGTGAAAGATGCAATCGACTCGATATATAAATTTTATATTCGGTATTATTTTAGTGTCCAAGTATTTATGTCTGTGGGGATGAAATATTTTCATTATTTCTTCTATTGAAGAATAACTCCACGGAATCATGAGAAATGTGAGGAGATTTTAAACCTCCAGTAGGAATATTCAAGTATAGTATTTACAATTGGAAGTAGGTACGAAACTTATTTGTTTTATTTATTCAGTTTAAATTTATATATTATACATTTATAGTCATATGATATGTATTAAAATTTGTAGTCATTCACGTCATTACAAACAATAAACATCATTGCCAGTATGAAAACAATGGTTTTGCCCATGTTTTGCAAATGCAGTACTTACCTACCAAAATGTTGCTATTCCAATGTAACATACTTTGTCTATGTTGTCTAGTTGGGTTAGGTGGACAGGATCATCCAGTAAATATTAGCATCTGTATTTTTGTTAGAGAGTACCTAGGACTATATCCTGGAGATGATCCCCCTTTCCAGTATATATAAGCATCTGCCTTTTTGTTAACACTCACATTCAACCACATGAGAGTTCCTAGGACTAGATTCCGGATATGATTTCAGTTTCCAGTATATATTAGCATCTGTCTTTTTGTTACCACTCACATTCAATAACATGAGAGTTCCTAGGACTATATCCCGGAGATGATTTCCGTTTCCAGTAAATATTAGCATCTGCCTTTTTGTTAACAGTAACATTAAATCACATGAGAGATCCTAGGACTAGATCCCAGGGATGATTTCCGTTTCCAGTATATATTAGCATCTGTCTTTTTGTTACCACTCACATTCAATCACATGAGAGTTCCTAGGACTAGATCCCGGAGATGATCTTTCCAGTTTCCAGAAAACATTAACATTCAGCTAGATAAGGGGACTACGTACCGGAATCGATCTCCCTCCATTTAGGGTGGCTGGACAGCAGTTTTTCGCTGGTGTAGAAGGGGGCGGACATGGTGGTGGTGTGGAGGGTGTAATAGAGGCTGCCAGGCTGACCGCAGCACTCCCACCCGTGGATGTTGAATCCCACAATCTGGTAACAAACAAACTATGTAATAGAGCATATAATCCAATGTCAAGTTATGAGTATTCCACAATCTGGTACCAAAAAACTATGTAATAGCGCTTATAATCCAATGTCGAGATAAAAGTATTTCACAATCTGGTAACAAACAAACTATGTAATAGCACAATCCAATGTCAAGTTGTGAGTATTCCACAATCTGTTAACAAACAAACTATGTAATTGCGCATATAATCCAATGTCAAGTTATGAGTATTCCACATTCTGGTAACAAACAAACTATGTAATAGAGCATATAATCCAATGTCAAGTTATGAGTATTCCACAATCTGGTACCAAAAAACTATGTAATAGCGCTTATAATCCAATGTCGAGATAAAAGTATTTCACAATCTGGTAACAAACAAACTATGTAATAGCACAATCCAATGTCAAGTTGTGAGTATTCCACAATCTGTTAACAAACAAACTATGTAATTGCGCATATAATCCAATGTCAAGTTATGAGTATTCCACATTCTGGTAACAAACAAACTATGTAATAGAGCATATAATCCAATGTCAAGTTATGAGTATTCCACAATCTGGTACCAAAAAACTATGTAATAGCGCTTATAATCCAATGTCGAGTTAAAAGTATTCCACAATCTGGTAACAAACAAACTATGTAATAGCACAATCCAATGTCAAGTTGTGAGTATTCCACAATCTGTTAACAAACAAACTATGTAATTGCGCATATAATCCAATGTCAAGTTATGAGTATTCCACATTCTAGTAACAAACAAACTATGTAATAGAGCATATAATCCACTGTCAAGTTATGAGTATTCCACAATCTGTTAACACATCCATGGTTGATATTGTATTATTTTGATTGCAGTGTATTGGATACCATTACCAGACCAGACCCTAGACAAACCAAGAAACTACTCGATATGGACAGAAACTCACTGAGGGAACTAGTAGGACTAATAACGGGACACTGCCATCTCAGGAGACACATGCAGATATTGGGAAAAGAAAACACCAACAGATGCAGGAAATGTGAAGAGGATGAAGAGACTCCAATTCACCTATTGTGCCAATGTCCCGCCCTGGTGGGAACTAGGCTCAGATACCTGGGGAGACATACAGTAGAACCAGAAGACATAGCCACATACCCAATGACAACCCTGGTGATCTTTATTAAAGGGACTGGATTGTTGGTTGGTTGGATTGAGGTAAAATGGGAGATAGCACAATGGGCCTATGGCCTAAGTGCTCACGGGAACTACGTGTAAACCGTCTCCACTTTAAAAAAAAAATAAAAAAAAATATATATACCATTAATGCCACCTGTGATGTTTAGGTCGTATTAATTATGAAAGGTTTCGCCTCTGCTGGTAAGAATAGTGTCCTATATTGCTGCCGGTTGAATTTGACAGTGTCAATGTATTAGTAAAACACTTTTTCATGTAAAAGACTACGTTCCCCTAAAAACTCTCTCTTGCTCCAAAACAATCAAAAGTTTTACCTTTCCTAAAAACGAACAGGAACCGGCCTGTATCTAGTGTATTAAAAAGTGTTTATTCATGGTATACACAGAGTGGAAGATACTACCAGTATCGCCCTGGTGTAAGACCACCATTCAGAATTGAAACGTTGCTCCAAATGGCTTTAGCCGTGTTTAGTGACTAGATCTGAATAGCCAGGTACTTCCCCACCTTCCTCTTTCCCTTCCCCACTTACCTTCAGCCTCACAACATCCCCCAATTGGGGATGCCATAGTCTCACTGGCTCCAGACGGGAGCAGTTGGGACTCTTGTGAGGTTTTCACTATAAAAAAATAAAAAAATATGAATAAAGAGATTCAGATTGTCTCCCAAATAACATTGTTTAATTTAAAAGGACCCTCCAATTAATAATATGCATTTATTAACAGTTATCATGTGAGTATTCCACAATCAGGTAATAAAAAAAAATTATAATTAGGTTGCAATCGAAATTAATTAATAAACCATATAATTTTGCTTCTGATTGTGATAAACGTATCACTCTAAAATTAAAAAATACCACATTCTTCTAATATTTTCAGTATACAAATGAATTGAGAAGAGTAAATGCAGGTAACTCCATTAATGGAGGACTGAACGCAGTTGGCGCTAACAAAAAATTGTCCAGAGAAGCGAAGTTAGCAGTCCACAATGGAGTGCTGGTACCTACCTTGATGTACGGAAGTGAGGCATGGAACTGGCAAAGAAAGGATGAAAGTAGATTGAATGCTGTTGAAATGAGATCCCTGAGGCGTATGTGTGGTAAAACCATGTATGATCGTGTGAGGAATGTGGAGATCCGCAAAGAGTGCAAGGCGGATGTAAGCGTAATGAGTAAGATCAAGAAAGGGACGCTTAGATGGTTTGGGCATGTAGAGCGAATGAGTGAAGTGTAAGGAGAATATACGATGCAAATGTGAATGGTAGTAGAAGTCGGGGACGCCCGAGGAAGACATGGCACGACAAAGTGAATCAGATACTTGAGTCGGGCCATGTCCAGAGTCAGAACAATAGAAGAGTATGTATGAGGCGATGTATGAATGTGAATGAGGCAAGGAGTGTGTGCCAAGACCGTGTTGTTTGGCGGTCCGTCCTCTCTGTCTGGACTGCGAAGAAACGGCGTGATGGTTAGTTAGTTAGTTACAAATGAATTTATGCTGCCGTTCTTAAAATAGTTGGTGGTGTAATGGTCAGCATAACTGCCTTCCAAGCTAGTCCTGGGTAGAACCCTCCACCGCTCACCTGCCACCAAAGAGCGAGTGGGTTAATTTTCATCAGCACCCGGGTTATGCGACCCAGAAAAGATTCATTTTTCAAATGTGAAATCATCGTTTTTATAATAATAATACTCCATTTTTGTGCAAAATCACCTCAAGGACGCTGTACAAATATACAATACATTTCTACAATGATCTATGTTATTACTAACTATAGACTAGTCCAACTATTATCAATTTATGTCTAACAGATTGCATCCATCGGTTCCTCGATAACTAAAAAAAAGCTATATGTACAATGCATTCGATTGATGAAAGTGATCCTAGAAGGTATGTATGTTATTATTCTTATTTCTATATATTTTGATGCAGATAATAAACAGTACCATAATTGCCTAGTAGGTTACTTGAGATAGAGAATATTATGGTACCTACCCTATTTGCTTGAAGAAAGTTTGAAAAAAAGTATTTTCTTTGAGATATTGATGTCTCTTTGGACAAATTGTATAATTCCTTATTTAAAATTTTAAATAGTTAAAAATATGTGGTTTATTATTAAGGCGATGCACTACGTCGTGTAATATTTTAAATTGAGCCGCTATCAATAACAACCCTTACGTAGATGGCGATAAGGTTTAAATTCCCGCTTAACACCATCCGCCTGTTTTGATTTATGCAAGAAAAAAACATGGCCAAAAAGTGCATTTTATTTTATTTTGTGGATGTTCAGGCATAAATATTTAATTTTTTTTTGATCATTTTATAAATAACTTAATTTGCCACATTATACAATAAAATCATAACCGAAAATGGGTTCGTAAGTAGGAGATTTTGAACTTTAAAGCAGTTTTCATAGGCTTTTACATTATTTTTTTCTGGGTTTATAAAAAGACTTATCTAAAAAATACTCGATTATTTCAAAGGCCAAGATGTATTCTACTCGCAGTATTTAATTAAAGCATCTGAAACATTTCTAGGTGACCAAATTTTCAAACTAAAAACACATGATTTTGCATTACTTCGTATGGCATCGCCTTAAGTAGGTAGGTATTTAAGTATCGACTTACAAATGATATCATTTCAGAGGAAATTTTGGTTTTTATTTATTAAATAATAGAAAATTAGAAACATACATTTTAGGAAGCATCTGTGGCTAGGCGAGATAGATAGATGTATGAGTGAGCTAGCGGGTTCCCAGCTCCCGGGTCTTGTGACTCGAGTATAGCGGGGTGAGCGGCCATAGAAGATGTATTTTGTAGAACGTTTTACTTTTATTATCTTCTGCTACTTTCTTTCCTGTGTGATCTTTGAACTATGCATATCTTTCGAATATTCTCTGTATTATGCAAACATTTTGTATTTATTTTTTCTTTACGGATGTGCAAACACTGCTATCAAAATATAAATGTAGCCTTCATAAAATATCATGTAACCTAAGAGTAATAATAATGATACCGTAAAATAAAATAAAAATTATGCAAACATTATTTATTTCGTACACCCTTTTGTAGTCCCATCAAAAAGAATCACAATTATCCACGTGCATGTAACTCGAATAACTGAAAACTGAAACTGCAGGGATAATTCATTACATTCAGTCTAACCATCTCTATTTCTGTGTTGCAAGAATGAGTCTCGCGTCACTTGAGCCCGGTCTACACAATTTTACATCTATGGTCATGGTCTAACAGTTACAGGACCTACTATCTACCTAAGTGAAAGTAAGAGGATGACGGTTAATCGGGTTTCGGATCGTGCATGACCTGGAACGGCGGCCGGCGGGGCAACCGTGAAACCCACTCAAAGAAGGAGTTTAGTCTGGTACAAGTTAGTAATATAATATATACCACGATTTTTTTAATACATATCCGGTAATATTCAATTGAAAATGTATGCATATTTAATATTGATCGTAATTGAGAGTTTGGGATCTTCTTGTTTTGAGGAAATGGCTAAGATAACTTAAATCAATTATTCACAACCATAGATATTCAAATTAATAGACGAGCGCGGGGAGGCAGCGTGACCGTCCCACTTTCGTTGATTTGTCAAATAATGAATTTGACAGTGTACAGGCAACTGGCATTGTAATGACATATTCAGTGCTAGTTACTATCGTTACAGAAGTTCATTGTATCACATTTTAGGTATGAATAGCACAAAATCATAATGATTAAATTAATTCTACCTTATTTTATCTTAAAATTGCTAATTTATTATTTTTTTAATTTTAGTTGCGAGGCAACATTCCCTTTCCTTTCCTCCCCCATACCGCTACAACGCCAAAACCTGTTTCCCACTCCCACATCCGTCCTGTATACTTAAAAACACATATATTTTTTTAATTTATTTTATTTATTAACCAATATACATATAATACATAATTAACCAATATACATAATATATAATATTAGTGGTAACAATACCTCCCTAATTGAGAAATTCTCGTGTTTAGGGAGGGAGCACTATCAAATTGACAGTACTATACATACTTATCAGTTTTTACAATTTGGATGCATGAAGGACTACTTTTTTATACATAATGAAAATATAAGTTGCAATTTTTTTTTTTTTTTTTTGTACATAATGAAATTTTTTTTTATACATAATGAAAAATATAAGATGGCATTTGTTTTGTACATAATGGAAATATAGGTTGGCACATCGTAACACATACTTAGAAATTATTTAATAGTAAAATGTTTTTTGAGTTTTTGTTTAAAAATTTCATAATTCCTCTCGGATTGTATTTCTATAGGGAGTTCGTTAAAGCATTTTATTGCCGAGTATGTGTAATGATGTTGGGCTGTTGTAGTATTAAGTTTAGGGATTATTATTTGTCCTAAGGTTCTCGGTCTGGTGCTGAATGACTTTATTGTTAATACTTTGAATTCATCGAATAATTTTTGGGTTGAATAGTCTAATTGTTTCTTTAGGATTATTTTGATGAGTCTTCTATGTACTATTTCAAGTGGGGTTAAGTTGGTTTTATACGCTCCTCCCCATCCTATTATTCCGTATTGCAGAACTGATTGGGCTAATGCATAGTAAACCTTTAGTAGCAAAGATTTATGTAATATATTTCTTAGTTTGAGGAATACGTAATAAAGTTTACGTATTCTATTTACAGTTTGCGTAATATGTTCTGTCCATTTAATATGTTGGTCTATAATTATGCCTAAATATTTAAATATTTATATATTCTTGTATAATGCATAGTATAGCTGTATTACATTTGTTCTACTTCCATTTTATACTTGTTACTTAGTTTGTTTTTTAAATTTGTTACTTAGTCCTGCTTTTTATATTCTAGTCTACATTCACTAAATACTTAGTTGTATATTACCAAATCAACCATCTGTGGACATTTATAATTGGTCTGTTTCTTTTGCATCCTCCTTTGTAAATTGAATTATTATTAAGACTATTAATGTTCCTTAAAACAAATAAATAAATAATTTTATTATTATTATTATGTAATGAGCAGGCAGCATTCTGCTGATGCGCTCATATCTGATTTCACAACAAGTTTGACAGTAATTGAGTTGTTTTAAGTTTGAACTAAGTCCTTTCTTCTCTCCAAATGTGAATCCAATAGAGCTTTGAATTGATTTATATTTGTTGCATGGATGACATGTTGTGGGAGTTTGTTCCAAGCATCCACTACTCTATTTGCAAGGAAGTGTTTTCTAGGATTAGATGCAAAAGGCGTTTTGGTAATTTTTTTTGAGTGTCCACGGAGATTAATATTTTTATTAGTAGTGAAGATTTCTTGGATGCTAGGGCAACTGTAATGTCCAGATAAAGTCTCGATCAAGTCACCCCTTTCTCTTCTTTCTTGTAAGGTTGGTAATCTTAGTTCCTTGAGTCTATCTTCGTATCGTAGATCTTTCAGAGCTCTTGGTATTTTAGTGAAACGTCTCTGGACTCTCTCTAACAGATTTATATCCTTTGCGAAGTAAGGACTCCATATTTGGAAAGCATATTCCAGGAGAGGTCGCACATATGTTTTATATATTTTTAACATCATGTCCGGTGTTAGGTTAGGTTAGGTTTAGGTCAAGAAAGGTTTTCCTGATTAGATATGTTAGTGAATTTGCTCTTTTCACAATTCCAGCGATGTGTGGTTCCCATTTCAAGTCCTGTGATATGGTAACTCCTAAGTCTTGTTGTAATGTCACTGCATTTAGAGGTGTTCCATTAAGTTTGTAGGCAAGTGTAGGGTTAGTTTTTCCAACATGTAGGACAGTGCATTTTTCGACATTGAGTTTTAGAAGCCAATCATTTATCCATTGATATATTTCATTTAAATCGTTTTGCAGTTGGTTGTGATGAGTGTGTTAGCCACCTCAATTACAGCGTCGCTACGCCAGGCAATTCGTTTAAGAATGAACATACAGATCCTGCTTTGAAAAGTCCCACAATGGACAACGCTGAAAACCTTTGCCTTACTTTGGCGAACTTTTTTACTTTTCTGCGCATGTGTGATCTTCAGTGGTCAACGTACGACTGATGTCATAGTTAATTCAAATCATCCTTGAACCCTCCCGGTGCCAAAAATATGGACACGTAGATTACTTCCAGCTCATCGACATAATACCCAGATTTCATGTTAGGAAAAGTATGTTAATTTGAAAGTCTACATTCACAACCAAGTTGCATTTATTGAAATGTACGCAAGCAATTTAATCAGTATTTTACAATTTCATATTATTATCCTTGGAGAAAAGTGAGATAAGAAATAAAATTAAGTAAATAAATATTAAGACATATTTTTTAAGGTTAAATCTCCGTTTGATCTCTTTTATGTTACTAATAATAATAATTGGATAATTTCAATCAAAAGTCACTTCAGCGGTGCTTTACATAGCTCGAGATAGTACTAGTAGTTCTGTGAATAGTGACCTAGCGTTCAAAAAGTATGTTTCTAATTTTATCTTTTTTATAAATCAAAAACAAAAATTCCTCTGAAATCGTAAGATTTGTAAGTAGCTACTTAAATATCCACTTACATCAATAATAAACCATATATTTTTTTATAATTACTAATAAGGAATGAGTTCAATTAATTAATTAATATTTTCTTAAAATTATACAGGGAGAGAAGATTTACAAGAAGATTTTCTTTGACTGAGCTTAGAGAAGTCGTGTTTTAACTTGACCGTTTTGCATTTTGTATGTCTGTAAATTTGTGTATACATTTCGTTTCCATATCAATATGGTTGCCGTTTTAATGGATTTACGGTCATATATGACCGGGTGTCCATATTTTATAAAAGTATTTTTTTCTATCTTGCGGAAATACATAATTTTTTATGGGTTGGAAAGAGAAATAATAATTCTCTCCAGTTTGCCTAAAATATTTATACTGGAATCCATTAATAAAATCCTAAAATAGCAAAAATAAATTATTCATATTTCGCACCGCTATCGAAACAATCGGTTTAATTTTAAAAATAACTTCTTATTTTTTATTATATGAACAAGATAAAAGTGAAGTTACAGTTTTCTTATAAATTTCCCGAACAAAAAAAATGTGTTTTCGAAATATCGAGTTCTCTCAATTTTTCTATGATTGGAGTAAAAATGTGGTAAAAATGTTGACAACATTTTTCATGTTTGATATTAAAATGTTATTATTTAAAAATAGTAATTTTAATTTTAACTGCATACACCTGAAAGATAATTTTGTCTAGTTTCTAAAACAGTATTTGTTTTTATGGAAAATTAAAACACAAGATGTATATAGCGCATTTGAAATACACAGAAAATATTGCAAACTGAAAAAATGTTATGAAAGTGCCTAAAGAAGGTTTAAAAAAAGAATTGTAATTAAGATGGTGACATTTCTTTGGACAAATTGTATAATTCCTTATTTGAATTTTTTTTTAAGTGTTACGAAAAATATTTATGATTTATAATTAAGTAGGTAGGTATTTAAGTACTTACTTACAAATCTTATGATTTCATAGGGAAATTTGGTTATAATTTGTTAAATAAGAGAAAAATACAAACATACTTTTTTGGATGTGAGGTCATTAATCAGTAATTCACAGAACTACTAGAATTATTAAGGCATGGCTTGAAATTATAGTCACGCAGAATTCAAAGAACAAAAAGTTAGTAAAAAAAAAACTTTAAACTTGTTTGATTCCGCTGCGCGCTTAATACACAACAACATATATAAATATATCTTAATTTCAACAATAAATAACTAATTATGTGGTGAGAGATGGTAAAAGATGCATTAAAGTTCCATTTTTTTTCAATCAAAGTTAGGTTTGAAGGTTAGGAAATATGTATAAATTATTAAAATAACCCAAACTAAACCGTAAAAACCTATTTTATGCATGTTTACTTAGACCCCCGACTTAAATAGTTGTCTCCATTAGATATTTAAGTTAAAATCAAGTGTTATTTTTTAAAGAGCCTTTGCATGCAGTGGAATTCAACAAGTTTAAAAAAAAAATGTAAAGTTTGAAATATTTTGACAAGGCAGTGCAGTTGTGAGAGTGCAATATATTGATCATTTAAGTCGTAAGTCACTAGATATAAGTCTTAGATTTAAGTCATTAGGTATTATGAATCCTAGTCGGAAGCCAGCTGTTTTTATTATTCAATAAATATATTTTTACAGCGTCGTTGGGGTGATTTTTCATGAAAATAGAGCTATATAAATTAGCCAAATATTATTATTATGAAAGAAATAGTTATAACTCTATTATCTATAATGGATATAACTTTCTGGAAGGTTTTGCTCTGAATTCTTAGATTATGTGGTAGTCTACTCCAAGCGCGATCTCTGAACTTAGAGGCTTTTCAACATTACAGAGTGGAAGATGCTCTCAGGAACTTCATCACCGTTCAGAATCGAAACGTCACTTCAAATGGCATTTTATTGTGTTTAGAGACAAGAATTTCTAAAACCTCATTTTTCTCATTTCCTTTCTAGTTCCTTCAGCCTTACAACATGCCCCGAATTGGGGATGTCAGTCCCTCTAGCTCCGGGCAGCAAAACAATTGGCTTGATAGACATGGCTGTCAAAACGGATGAAATCTGAGATTACCATTATATTAGTTATTATGATTTTAATTACCTGAATTAGATTGCGGAGTCGCAGCTGCTGCGTAGCAAGGGGCGTCCATTCCCTACAGCGAGGTTGGCCGAACATTTTAACAAACACCTAACTAATCTAACCTACAAGGCAATGTCAAAATTATTATTATTAATGTCAATCACTACAACTGTAAACAGGTTCACACGGCCTTGAAAAGGAACCGTAGCCAAAAGAATTGCTGCTTTGACATGATTAAAGTTCACAAGACGAGAATATGGATTCACTGCACTGGTAAATTGACATTAACACAAACTGGGTCGACAATTTTACAAAGCAGACAACAGCAGCTGACGGTGATGACATTTGTCATTGTTAAATTTTTTCTATACCTTGTTTATTTTGATGGTGTTGCTAGTATGAAAAATTGTAACATTATGGCCAATGAATTTATTGTAATGCTGCCAGTATTTGGAATTTGGAATCATCTTGAATTGATTTGATTGTTGATTGCAGGGAGGATACATCTTCTTCCAGTCGATCGATTTTGCTCATCGCCTGTTCCAATGATTCGAATCTTTTTGTAAATTCGTTTAATTTTGTATTGTTATAGTCGACAGATTTTTTTAATTCCGACATATCTTCCTTCACTTGACTGTTGAGAGTTTTGAGAGAGGAGAGTTCAGAGGATATTTTTTTAATTTCAATCATCACGTCTTCTATGGAGTTGTTTGGAGTAGCAGTTGATTGGGGTGAAGTTTTGCAGGTTGGGCAGCGCCAGGTTCGTCTTTTCTCATTATTTGCTTTGCGAAATGTGGTTTCAGTTGTTCCTCCGCATTCGTAGTGGAACTGCTTACTGCAGGAGTGACATGTGACGCCATCGCTAATAGTCAGTTGGCATTTGTAGCAAAGCATATTGAGAAAGGTTGGTCACCTCTGGATTGCACCGATGGGTATAGAGGTAAGTATTTATTATTACAATGTTCGGAGTTGTCGATTTGTTTTTACCTTTGTTGACACAGTACACGAACACTTTCAATGGAAAACACTATTGCGTTAAAAAATATGTGCTTCTTGATAATACTTGGTGATACTTATGTGTAATGATTCACTTTAAATAGGTTAAATGTTTAATTTTGACGGGAGTAGATCAAAAAATGTTAACACTGTCAAAAGAGTGATGTATAATTTATTATAGCGCCTGTTTGTTGGCAATTTCCGCAACACTCTTGCTGTCTGGTACTGACGCCTGTTGGCAGGCAATCAACAATATGTAATAGTAAAATACAATAGTTCTATTTATAATCACAATTAGCTCCCCTTAATAACTCCACTAATTCCCCGGCGTTGCCCGGGCGTTGAGTGGAATTTTTATAAATAGATGGATTAGGCTGTGCCACACGTACACTTCGGAGCGGCGGTTTCACGCTCCATTCCAGGCCGCCGCGCCGCACAGTGGGCTGAAAATCGCCTTTCATGGACATAGAGACTTGAATTTTCAAGGGTATTTTTTTTGGCTAGAAATGGATTCTGCTGATCATTACTACGCTATAAAATTTCGTACGAAGCAATTGCGTGTACAAATGAAGGAGTTATCAATTTTTTAAGAAAAAAATGTATGGCACTGACATTAAAAATGAGGCTATCTCTGGAATCATAAGGTTGGCCATTCTATCATTACACACAGATATACTACTATTTATTTGTAATTTTTTGACATACTTCGTATTGTGGCGCAAGGTGCGATTTTTTTTTTAAAAATCCTCAAGTTGAAAAAAAACTTTTTTATGTTGATGATTCATTTTAATGCTTAAATGCTTTACATATGAGTATGCTTTGTCTAGTTTACAATATTTTATTTACACTGCAAGCCAAAACACTGTGCACAGTGGGCTGAAAATCGCCTTTCATAGACATAGAGACTTGAATTTTCAAGGGTATTTTTTTTGGCAAGAAATGGATTCTGCTGATCAAAGTGTGTAAGGATAGAATGGCCAACCTTATGATTCCAGAGATAGCCTCATTTTTAATGTCAGTTCCATACAAATTTTTCTTAAAAAAATGATAACTCCTTCATTTGTACACGGAATTGCTTCATATGAAATTTTATAGCATTGGATCAGCAGAATCCATTTCTAGCAAAAAAAAATACCCTTGAAAATTCAAGTCTCTATGTCTATGAAAGGCGATTTTCAGCCCACTGTGCGCCGCGCATAAAAGTAAAGTCCGAAAGTAAGGTAATGGTTTTACAGCGAATTCCATTGTGAGACTTTTCTGCGCAGCAGCCCGGAGCGGCGCGTGGTACCGCCGCTCCGAAGTATGCGTGTGGCAGTACCTATTAGAAGTTATAATTCATAATAACAAATGGCTGGAAGTGCTGACTTCACACCAGTTTTAAAGCTGGACACACACGACAGAGCCATTTGGCCCTGTAACATCTGAATCCATTTGTACACGGTCCAAATAAGAGGTTCAAACACAAACGAGCGCAGCCAGGTTTCATCTGTGTCCAGTGATGCCGTGATGTAAAAGTGAAAATCAGTAGTTCATCAAATATTTATAGGGGCCAGTTGTTATATTTCTCGAAATCGGTAGACTCAATAATTTGAATAGATTAAAAAATATCGGTAAATGTTCTTTGAATATCGGCAGATTTGAGCCGAAATCTGTAAATCTACCAACATTTCGGTGGAATGGCATCACTATATTATAACTAAGTATGACATCATCGAGTGAACAACACAAACTTGAGAACTGAAAAAGTATATCCTGTAATGGGAGCATAGGCACACTTTTTTTTTGGCCACCCATGTTCTAGACTCTACTATGCGACTGTGTTTCCTATGCCGCACTTATGCCCAGCGTCGGGTAAGTTTTCCCCCTCCGCTACTTTCATCACGTTTGTTCAGTTTGCAATGTTTTCTGTGTATTTCAAATGCGTTATATACATCTTATGTTTTTAATTTTCCGTAAAACAAATAGTATTTTAGAAACTAGATAAAATTATCTTACCGATGTATGCATTTAAAATAAACATTACTATTTCTAAATAATAAAATTTTAATATCAAACGTGAAAAATGTTGTCAAAAACGCCAAATCATAGAAAAATTGAGAGAAAACGATATTTCAAAAACATATTCGTTTTGTTAGGGGAATTTGTAAGAAAATTGTAACTTCACTTCTATCTCGTTAATATAATAAAAATAAGTAACAATTTTTAAAAACCGATTGTTACCACATCAGAAGGTGCGGGTTCAATTCTATTTAATTCGAGATATTTTCAATTTGTATGGATATTTCAGGCGAGTAATTAATGCTCATAATAATTTGTAATACAATTACAGTTACAATTATTATTCCAATTATTGTTCCAATGTTAAAATTCGTGAAGTTACTATTATTGTTCCAATGTTAAAATTCGTGAAGTTTGGGATATGGCCTTGTTCTTGGGACTAACTCAGTGTAATCGTGTTCATAATATAGGTGGCCGTACATTGGACTTGGTTTTGTCCAATGTGTCTGATATATATGTTGTGAGAAGTACAGAAATACTTTTGCCCGTCGATGTTTACAATCCGCCACTAGAAATATCTATGTCTAATCTTAAACCAATTCCTACTGTAAAAAAGATAGAAGAAACTCGCAATTTCAAAAAAGCAGACTATGTTCAAATTTCTAACTTTCTAAACAGAGTGACTGGTCATTTTTAGACGCTGATGCTGATATTAATGTACAGCTTGTAAAATTTTACTCCATTGTTAATTCTGCAATCAAAAATTTTGTACCTTTGACAGTTTATAGGGAAACTGAATTTCCGAAATGGTTCTCTAAAGAACTGATTGACTTAATTTACGTCAAAAAAATATCGCACAAGAGGTTCAAACAAAGTCGCCTGGCTATCGATTATATTGCCTTTCAAAAAATGAGGGCAGAATGTAATAAGATCTCTACTAAATGTTATAACAGTTACATGTGTGTTGTCGAAGGCTCTTTCATAGAGGACTCAAATTTCTCATGGAAATATGTTAAATTCCAAAAAGAAAATGGAACTTATATACCTTGTACTATGTCATTCGATTGTAAACAATCACAAAATCTACAGGAAACTCTAAATCTGTTTGCTGAGTTTTTTGGTGGTGTATATGTTAGTAAAAGTGTAGACAGTAAGTACTCTTGTTCTAATTTGGTTGAAAACCTTGATTTATCTGACTGTACAGTAACTATAGAGGACGTTATATCTAAGCTGAAGAGTCTTGATTCCCGCAAATCCGCAGGACCCGATAAAGTTCCACCTAGATTCCTAGTTAATTGTATGCATTCATTGTCACATCCCATACATAAGTTATTTATGAAGTCACTCTCATCAGGTGTGTTTCCTGACCCTTGGAAGTTTAGTCATTTGACGCCTATTTTCAAAAAAAGAAATAAGAGCGAAGTAACAAATTATAGGCCAATATGCATAATGTCTTCTTAACCCAAACTTTTCGAAAGCCTAGTACTGGACCAGTTGGTATCTCAATTTAAACGAGTTATCTCACCAATTCAACATGGATTTATTAAAGGAAGATCAACGCTTTCCAATTTAATATTATACACTAATGATATTGTTAATGGCTTTATCACATCATATCAAACTGACTCCATATATATACTGACTTCAGTAAAGCATTTGATAAAGTAAACCACAGAATTTTTTTTATTTTTTTATTTATTGTTTTTGTGTTTAATTCGTAGAATCTTAATACGTAAATTAAAATTGTTGGGAGTGAGAGGGAGCATGTTTGAATGGTTTAAGAGTTATCTGTTGGGAAGGTACTTAGCGGTAAAGGTTGATTCATTCACTTCTTATAAATTTGCGGCATCAAGTGGAGTACCTCAGGGATCTCATCTGGGCCCAATATTATTTTGTTTGTTCATCAATGACATAATAAATATTTTTAGCAAAGTCAAAGTTCTGTTATTTGCCGATGATTTGAAGATCTACAGAATAATTAAAGATGATAATGATCGCGCTATTTTACAGTCGAATCTGAATAAACTATTTGCTTGGTGTTCAGAAAATGATTTGCAACTAAATATTAGTAAATGCCAGATTATTAGTTTTTTACAAAGGTAAAAATCCTCTTCATTTTTCTTATTTCATTAATGGCGCTAATCTTCTTCGAGTTTCACAGATTCTAGATCTCGGTATCTTATTCCACGAAAGTCTACAGTTTAACTTACACATCGATGAAACTACTAGCGATGCAATGAGAATGCTCGGTTTTATTTTGAGAATGGGGGCAAAGTTTAAAAATGTGTCAACTTTAAAACATTTATATTGCTCATTAGTACGAAGTAAATTAGAATATAATTCAACAGTATGGTCACCGTTCTACAAAGTCCATTCTCAAGCCTTAGAAAAGGTACAAAGTAAATTTCTTCGGTACATCAATTTTAAAATGAATATTTCCATCGAATTTATAAGTTATAATAACTTACGTACCGAAACCAGACTTCTCAAACTATCGGATAGAAGAGTTCTAACTGATATATTATTTTTATTCAAAATTATCAAATCTCTCATTGACAGCCCTGAATTATTGGAATTAATTTATATGAATGTACCTGCCAGACAAACTCGAAGCATAGAAACTTTTAAATGTAACAATAACCTCAATACTCACTACTCTATGTATTCACCAATTCCAAGAATTCATCACCTTGCAAACAAATATTGTAAACTTATCGATATATTTGGTGTTAATAACTTTGAGAGTTTCAAAAGGCAACTAATTTTAGACCTATTTGCTAGTTATTAACTTGTAATATTTATTAGCTTTAAAAAAAGGTCTTGCCTTCATACTTTGATTTACTTGACCATATTATTTTCTAATTACCTTATGAGTAAATTATATTTAGCTATTTTATCCATGTACATGTTACACTTATATACATATACTGTCAACTTACTATGTAAAAGCCCGTGGGTGTCCATATTTTATAAAACTATTTTTATTTTTTTTTTCTATCATGCGGAAATACGTAATTTTTTGACATTGGAAAGAGAAATAATAATTCTTTCCAGTTTATACTGGAATCCATGAATAAAATCCTTAAAATAACCAAAATAAATTATTCATATTTCGCACCGCTATCGAAACAATCGGTTTAACTTTAAAAATAACTTCGGTAACGTTTATTTAGTTGCAAGATGATATTGTTAAAACTGAATTAAAAATATATGTTCGACAAATATGACATTTAATAAATAAGTCCCAATGGTCAAGTTGGTTAAGACGCCTGTCCCGGTAAAACAAGAGATCCTGGGTTCGATTCCTAGTTGCAACCGTAATTTTTTTTCTGTGTCTTGTTCCGTTTCATTTAGATTATTAATATTATCTTTTTCCTCAATGAAATAATATTTATTTATTTGGATAACCAACACCTCTGCCATAAGTCATCCAAGTGTTTCGCTACATTTGATGACTTAGCAGGGTGCCCGGGTTCATGGAGTGAGGTTTGTTGACACAGGACCCTTTGACCTCTTCAACAGGACTCTTTCAACATGACACACTGACCGCCAGATTCTTACCCGTCCCTCATACCTACCCGTTTCCTTCGCAGAACTTCCACTCCTTTATTTCCTTAAAA
The DNA here is from genome assembly GCA_026573805.1 of Hesperophylax magnus. Classification (NCBI taxonomy): domain Eukaryota; kingdom Metazoa; phylum Arthropoda; class Insecta; order Trichoptera; family Limnephilidae; genus Hesperophylax; species Hesperophylax magnus. The sequence goes on from JAIUSX010000028.1 coordinate 15,073,687, forward strand.
ATGCCCTGTACTCAGCATCCCCAACTATGACATATGCCATTATTTTCATCAGGATCTCCAGTATGGAGCTAATGTAAAAAAGTACACATAAAGAAAGAATTTTGTGAACAAAATTAGAAAATTAAAGAAATCATGTTTATTAATTGATTTATTTATTTAGAATTAACGGCATAAGTGCCATTTGTATTGGCTATAGTTATTGACAATCATATTACCTACTACATAGAAAGAAGAGCGAAAAGAAAAAAAATTATATAAGCAAGCAAGACAAAAGAATAACAAGAATATACATTAGTACAAAAGAAAGAAAAACTAAACAGAAAACATATTATGCAGTGACCTCGTTAGAATATATAATATTGTTAAAATATTTAATAAGTACAGCCTTAGACTTCAATAGAGGCATAATAAAAACTTTCGCCAACATAGAAGTTACCAACGTTTATCTATTTTCACTTCGTTAATGTATTTTTCGTCTTTATAGCTTAGAAGTAGGCGTATTCTTATTTTATTACAACAGGCTTATACCTACAAACTATCATGTTTCCATTTGCTTTTTGCTTGTTTTAATGAGATCTGGAAAGTGATAAAGACGAAGATTATAACTACGGCAGAGGAAACTATAGGCAAGGAAAAACCCCAAGCAAGGAAGGAATGGATAACCGATGAAATCCTAAATATGATAACAGATAGAAGAGAGCTCAAAAATGATAAAAGAGCTGAATCACAAAAGGAATATAAAGTGCTGAGAAACAAAATAAATAGAGAGTCAAGAATAGCCAAAGAAACATTCTACCAGAATAAATGCGATGAGATAAACGACGACCTCAAGAGAGGAAATGTAGAAAGAGCTCACGTTGCGGTGAAAGACTTCTTTGGGATGAGAGTTGGAAAGGGTAATGCAATAGAAGGAGAAGACGGTAAAATACTCTTCGAAAATGACCAAATAGGAGAAAGGTGGAAAAGATATCTCGAAATGCTGTACAATGGAAAGGGAAATTGTGACACCGAAACATTGATAGAAAGAGAAAATGAGGTAGACGCAGATGATTTGGGAGATCCAATCACTAGAGAAGAGTTTGACCTCGCACTGAAAAATCTCAAAAACGGGAAAGCACCCGGAATCGATGACGTTCCGGCTGAACTAATTAAGCCAGCAGGAAAAGGAACCACAGATGCCCTGTTTAAAATGATACAAACCATGTATAAGACTGGAGAGATACCAGAGGATTTTGAGAAATGCCTAATTGTCGCATTACCAAAGAAGGTAGGCACGACGAAATGTGAACAACACAGAACTCTTAGCCTAATATCCCATGCCTCAAAAATATTGACTAATATCATTCTAAAAAGAATCGAACCAAAAGTAGAGAGACCAGGACACCTTTCCGGAGACCAGTATGGCTTTAGAAGAGGTGTAGGAACCAGAGAAGCAATATTGTCGCTACGAATACTACTAGAAAAAAGAATAAAAAGAAACCAAAACACATTCATCGCATTCATAGACCTGGAGAAGGCTTTCGACAAAGTAGAATGGAAAAGACTTTTCGAGATTCTGAAGAGAATTGACATAAAATATAGAGATAGACGAATAATCCAGGCGCTATACAAGAATGAGGCCGCTATAATTAGATGTGACAATGAAACAAAAGAAGCTAGTATAAGACAAGGGGTGAGACAGGGATGCTCTCTGTCACCTGTTCTTTTTAATGCTTATATACATTGGAGGGGACCCACCCTTTCCCGACGGCTGTGTGAGGAAACTGATTGTTTAACCTCCTTAGCCGCACACGTCAGGACTCTATTTTTTTTTTGTAAAAAGAAGCTACATTTATTTTAAAACGATTCTAGACCCTCCAATGTCCCTGCATGCATGATTGTTAGTACGAAATAATGTATGCATACTTACATTAATAGTAACACAAAATAAGAACACATATGAAATGTGTTCGCCTGGTGGTTTGGCATCTAAAATTAAATAATAAATAAGGAGCACAAATTTTATAAGTGGAAGTATGATTGAAACATAAAAATATACAAGCCGCGTATCGAGGGCAGTTTACCCCACTATCACGGGGCGGTCCCGGCAAGAATGAGCGTGGCAAGCGGCCTGGCCACAACGATCCCAAGCACCCGCGTCCCTTAGCCAGTTTTCCGAGAGTACCCTCGAAGAAATGTAAATGGGGGGAGGGGGGGGGGGAGATACTCCCAAAGACCCTAGGGAATGAAGTGAGCCTCAGGTCACCGGAGGCAGGACGGAAGGGGACCGGGCCCGCGCAAACATTCCCCAGGCCCGCTCATGATGCCGGGGGAGGCACCCGTGGTTCGTGGGACAGCCGCCCCGGATTAATGTCACCTTACTGGATGCAGGAACAGGGTCTATCCACCCCCGTGGTGGGGAAATGAACAATACAGTACGATAGAGTTCAGTTCGACAACCTATTCATAAACCAATTTGTTAGTAACAAATAAAAAGGCAAATAACAAACGTAGAAAAAAAGTTGTGATCAACAACAAATTGACTGTTCATAATAGAAAAAAAAGAAGGGAAAACAAAAGATTAACATAGTATTAAAGAGCTAAAACACAAAAAGAAACAGTATTATCATTATCAACGCGTTCCTAATAAATAAGGCCCAAATTCAAAAGTAAAAGGAAGAATGTGCATAAAAAATAAAAACAGTGTAAAGAACTGTCAAAAACGGTGTAAAAAGCCAATATACACAATAAATGAATAAGAAATAATAAAACAAACAAATAAAATAATAAATGCATTGCGATCATGCCATAAGACAAAGAAAGTAAAACCAATGAGTATATAAAAATAAAACATAAAGCAATCGCGCATAAACAATATTAAAGTTGTTATAGAGGAGTAACCGTGGAGTGACAGGAACAATACGCTTGGCACCTGAAACAAGGATGATTTTAATCTAAATCAGCGACTCTAAGCACAGGCCATCTCTCTACCCAGGACTTTACAAACTTTTTGAAGCATTCAAAATTCTCTCTGTTCAACACGAGATCGGCATTCCATGCCGGTCTTGTAATCCCTCTCAAGCCATCCAACATTTCCTCTCGGGCATCCTTCATCAACTCGCAGTGCCACAGAATGTGCTCGGCTGTCTGGTTAGTGTCACCACATGAACAGTTCGGATGAGGAGACAAGGCGAGACTATGTAACCGCCCCCTGAGCTCCCCATGACCGGACACCAATTGCGTCATATAGTGATCCAGTTTTATGTGCGCCCCTTCCATTCTGCTTTTAACTGAAGGGAAGAAAGAGAAAGTCAATCTACCCTTCGTCGACCTATCCCATCGCTCTTGCCATACACTCAGCGTTCTATCTCGCATGGCTTTCAATAAGCCAGGAAGGGACACCGCTCCACCGGGTGTCAGTTCGACTCCCAGGTGGACAGCGGCCTTACCTCTTGTCAATGCCTTTTTTGTCAAAACTTCCCTAATTTCCAAGTCAATCGGCAGTGTACCAGCCAGAACCGGTAATGCATCATTAGCCACAGTTCTATATGCGCCCGAAAGAGCCAACAGGGGAGTCCGTTGGCCCCGCTTGAGGGCCAAGTGGATCAATGCATTATCCAGCCGGTGCTCCCACACAGAAGCTGCATACGAGACATGCGTCACGTAAACACCCCTATATATGAGGCGAAGTGCCGGAGTCCGCAATCCCCACTCAGCCGTTGAGAGCCTTCTCAATTTCAAGAATAGGGCCTGGGCCCTGCTAGAAACGCTCTTGACGTGCGCTAGGAACGAAGAAGATCTATCTAAAGTGACGCCTAAATACCTGGTGCTTTCAACGAATCGAATAGTGGAGCCTCCCATTCTGATGGTAGGGTTTCTGGCACGACTGAGCATACCCTTCATCAAGAGTCCCACGGTCTTATGGGGAGCGAAGTTCAGCCTGTTTCTCTTACCCCATTCAAGAATTTCACGCAGACCCTCTTCTGCTTTACTCTCCACTTCCTTTCTGCTGTCCCCTGAGACCAAAAGAAACTTATCATCTGCGTAGTCGACCGATATGCATCCTTCAGGCAAGGGTAACCTAGAGGAGTCGTCAAAAAGGATGTTCCACAGGTCAGGCCCGAGGACTGACCCTTGTGGACAGCCCATATTAACGTCACGTATGATGAAAAAATCACCATACATCACAATAACCTTTCTGTTACGTAAATAATCACTAATAATATTGAACAGTAAAGGCGGGCAATTACGACTTTTCAACTTAGTTAAAATCATCGGCCACCACGCATGATCGAAGGCACCCGAGATGTCCAAAAATATTCCAATTACATACTTCTTAGTACAAACCCTCACCCATTCAAGCGCATACTTAATGGCGTGCTCAGTGGACCTACCTGGGACGAACCCAAATTGGCGGTCGCAGGGTGGAGACAGGGTGAGACGTAGCCTATGTTTGATGATTTTTTCCAGTATTTTACCTAAGATTGGAAGTAAAGTGATGGGTCTGTAGGCTCCGATATCTGTTCTCGGCTTGTTGTTCCCCTTTGGTATAATCCGGAGCACGCCTTTCTTCCATTCTGTAGGGAATACTCCTCTACGCAAGCACGTTTCCAACACTTGATAAAGCTCCTCTTTAGCGTGGATCCAAACATTCTTCGCTATTATGCCGTTCAATCTGTCAAATCCCGGTGCCTTCTTCGGACCCAAACCCTTAATTATGATTTCAACCTCTGCTCGACTTAATGGTGGTACGCCGTCCCCCTGGGCGAGGTCTCTAGGTGGAAGCCGTGACAGGTTTCTAACCTGTTGATGGTGAACACTTTCCCCATTAACTGAGTCTAGAGGAACTAACTTGCCCAGAAGTGTCTCAAGAGTGGAGACTATGTCAACACTCTCTGCGTTCCCTTCGCTATTACCGAGCACAACGCTCGATAAGTATCGTTCTGATCCTTTTCCCGAGTTTTCAAGAGCGCTGTGGATTTCCCACGGGTTGGCGTTACCCACTTCATCTACCCAATTATGCCATGCAGCTCGTTTTGCTGAGAGGACGGCCGAACGATAGGCGCCACGGGAAGCCCTAAAACGGGCCTGAAGTGCAGCCGCTTCTTCAGGCGAGCATATACTCCGCCTAACCACTACCAGGCCCCTATAGGCTCTTTTGTAGGCCCCTTTCAGCAAAGTCAGCTCTTGTGTCCACCACGGCGTCCTAATTAACTTCTTTGGGTTTGATCTGCCCAAAGAAGTTTCAGCGGCTGATACCACCGCCGCGTTGAAGAAATTCCCCAAGTTGTCCGGTTCCCTAGCGGCTACGTCATGAAAACCCCTTAAAGATTGACGCAGCGCATCCCCAAAGCTATCCCAATTCGCCCTAGTGGTTCTGAAGTTCCAAGATGATTGTGGAGCTTCTGTCTTTGTAATTCCCACTGAAAAAGTTATCAATCTATGATCAGAAACTATCGCACACTCATGAACCGTCCACTTTGATATTTTTGACGCAACAGAGCAGAGAGTGAGATCAATGTTGCTTTCGCCACCAGTTCCTGAAAATGTTGAAAACGTACCTGGTTCATTGAGGATGAACAGACCTTGCGCTGAGATAAGATCTTCGACGGCATAGGATCTTTCCGTTCGATTTCCGTTAAAGTCAAACCAGAGAGGCGAGCGCGCATTGAAGTCACCTCCAATAATTATGTTTCGGCCTTTTAATTTATGCAAGGCACGCGTGAGGCTCAAAATATGCGGTTCAACTAAATTACCATATTTAAAATATACTGATATCACGATGATCTCAGTATCGCCAAATTTAAAGGAAACACAGGTTTGGTATTCGTTCGACAGTCCCTCGAGAAGGAGGGGGCTAATCAACGAAGTATTGACCAGAACACCCGCCCCGGGAGAGCTGCCTACTTCAAGTACCACCCCTGGACTAATGATACCAGGTGTTTTCCCTTGCCAAACGTATTGTTCCTGAATGAGCAGAATGTCGATCCCAAGGTCGGTCATGACCCGCTGGGCCTCAAGGGTGGCTATCCGAGACCGCTGCAGGTTGATCTGGCCTATGGAGAGGGGATTAGCGACGGCCATAATCGGTCATGCGAACTTGAGCCTCGATCGCAGCTCTGTTTGCGGGGCAGGCTCGGTCACCAGTACAATGATCGGCTGGTTTCTGAAACTTGGTACAAGTTGCGCAGATAGCGGCCTGTGCCTTCTTGGGGCACTCCTCGAAATCATGACCGGCTGCGGCGCAGTGGCGGCAAGAAATAAACTCCTGAGTACAAGATTTGCTTACATGGCCGTACATGTGGCATTTGAAGCAACGGGTAGCTCCCAGGTAGTCACGAACCCGACAGGCATTCCACCCAAGGTAGCAAAGACCGCTATCTATTAGTACCTTCCGGCAATCCGGATGACACGTGACAATCATATTCATAGTCCCGCCTTCACGTTTCCCAAAGAGGGATACCCTCCGCATTGTCCTTAAATGGTCTTCCCTGGAGAGAGTTGATTTTTCTGCGACGTTATTATCAAAAATTTCCTTGAAAAGAGCCGTGTCAGCAGCTGCGTCTCCTCTGGGGACGTCATAAATGACTATCTTGGGTAGTCGTCCCTGTGGGTTAACCATTTTCAAACCTTTGAGGGTTAATTTTTCCGCCGCCTTCTGAATGTTTTTGACACCCCCCGGGCTATCAGTTTGCAGAAGAACGCCTCCACCCTTGATCTTACGTGTCCTAACCACTTTAAAACCGTCGGTTTTGGGATCCAGAACCGATGTAAGTACATTCTGGGTCTCCTCAGATGTTTTGCCTTCAGGGGCAGTGGGGTAGAATAGAATAGTGGGCCTCAGAGAAGGCAGCTCACGCTCCTGTCCCTCGAATAAGATGGAACCACTGGGAGGCGCTCCGGAAGCTGCACCCGCATATGTTTTTTTACCTACCACTTTTTCAATAACTGGTGGCACATGGGACGGACGTTTAATGAGTAAATCTATTTTTTCCGATAATCCCTTCTGTGATTTAATAACCTCGGCAAAGGCGCCAGCTCTCGCGTTGGCGGCGGCACAGGTATTTGCCAGGTTCGCAAGCTCATTACGAATTAGATCTATACTTACCTCTATAACTGAGCGGTCCTCCTTTTTCATTTTATTTTTCATCTCATTTACCTTTGCAGAGATCGTCGAAAGAGGGCTCCAAAATGGGGCGAGATAATCCTCCTCGACTGGCATATCGTAGTTGTCACCTGAAATTAACTGTTCCTCAATTCTGCCACGCTTCTTTTTTGCTGGGTTAGGCGACGGGTTTTTGGCCACGTCACCAGTACCAGTGGAAATAATTTCAGAAGGAGCGTTCGCTACATCCTTCGGGGCGGCCAAAATTGATGCTGCTCCCTCTTCACGGAGTAAGCTGCCATGGATACTGGTAAACGGTGAAGTGGGCCGTCTAGGACTACCAGGCTCCTTGTGGGCTTGAATACTCTCCATGAGCACATAGGATCTGGGAGAAGGTCGTCTCCTTTGTGAGGATATCTCCTTCCCTCATGCCTGCGCTATTTTAATAACTTCCTCCTTTGAAAGCTCATGGAGGGCAACTTCCTCCTCGTCGGAGGAGTCCACGGAGGACATATTACATATAATAAAAATAAATTAAAAAGAAACCAACCTAAAAATTAACAAAAATAAAAAATCCAGACAAAATGCTGGAACTTACCGCTGTGGGTAGAATGCAAATACAGATGTTATTTACAAAATCTGCAAACTCACCAGAATTTCACAAAATCCGAATTTAATTATGTAATTGAAGATTAACACAGTACTGATAATAGTTTCTGCTGTGTTTATACAATTCAGATTAACTCAAAACACATTTAAACGTCACTACAATTTTCGGTAATCCGACCCGAAAATTAACTAAAAAAAAACTATTTTTAACACTTATTATGTACTATTTTATTGCTGAAGAATAGAAATACAGTAAATAACCGCCAGAAATACGATTAAATGTGATTATAATTAAGATTAACACCGTTTCGTTTCAAAAGTAAACAAACCGGCGCACGAAGGTAGGTATATCAACTGCCCGGTTCGGCCGGGCGAACTGAACTGACTTATATACAGAGTGCGATTGATGACTTGAGAGAGAGAATGAGTCACAGAAAAGGTGTAAAGATACACGGGCAAAAGGTGGATATGATAAGGTTTGCTGACGATATTGCTTTGGTTGCTGAAAGCGAAGAAGAACTGCAAGAGGCCTTAACAACCATGCAAAGCATTCTTCAAAACAACTACAACATGAAGATAAACAAAGACAAAACAAAGCTGCTGACTGTAGGCCGAATGCAACATCAGATGAGATTAAAGATGGCAGGAGTTCCACTAAAGAACACCAAGGAGTTTGTCTACCTTGGGAGCAAAATAACATGGGACGGTCGGTCTAAGAGCGAGGTCGACAGCCGTATACATCAGGCTAGGCTTGCATTCAATAAAAGGTCGAAAATAATAGAATCCAATAATATAGACCTAAAACTAAGAATACTCCTCATCAAGACCTATGTATGGAGTATCTTGATGTACGGCTGCGAAACATGGTGCCTATCCGAAAGAGATAAACGGAGACTAGAGGCTTTTGAGATGTGGTCCTATAGAAGACTGTTAGGAATTTCCTGGAGAGACCATGTTACAAATGAGGAGGTTCTCCAAAGAATCGAAGGAGGAAGGCACCTGCTCAGGACCTTGTCCGAAAGGCGTGCAAGATGGATCGGCCATGTTATACGACAAGAAGGCCTCTTGCATGTCATAATGGAGGGTATGACCGAGGGGACCAACTCTAGGGGACGCCCACGCCGAGAGTACCTGGAGGACCTGCTGGTGGACGTGCGCTGCTCATCATATGCAGAAGTCAAAAGAGCCGCACAAGACAGGGAAGAATGGAAGAGGAGAGTAGATAAAATTGCTGCAAACCAATCCCAGGATTGAAACCAGAGAGAGAGACATGTCAAATGGTGAAGGTTATATTATTTCTTTTACTATTCTATACTTATAATCTTCACAATATTTTTTTTATATACCTAAACTATTTAAAATATGTATGTAAAATGGCAGACCGAACACCATCGATTTAACAGGCCACGATAACCAGCCAAAAGCTCTATATTTTGTTAACAATACATATTCTTATTTTTGTACAGCAGGTTTATACCTACCTACAAATAATTATTGTATGCATTTACTATTTACTTGCAGTTATAATATGTCAAATGGATATGGTTATATGTATTATTACTGTTGCTGTTGTGAACTTACAATCTTCAGAATATTTTTTTTATGAACTATATATGTAAAAGCCCAACGGGCGTATAAATAAATATGTAATAACTGAAACTGCCGTCGAATATAATTTTTTGTATAGGATCTGTCACTTTGGCAGATGACAGCCGCATAATTACAGCGCTCCGTAAATTGTTCTGACCGTTACTCCTGCCGTACGTAGGAGAGGTGATCGAATAATTTAAATTTTTAATTATCTCTTAAGTTTAACAATTTCAATGAATGTTATAAAAAAATCTTATTCTACTTATTCTAAAAGAATTCCTACTCTAAAATTAATACAGATAATTGTAACATTTTTGAGGATACTGTAACATCAGCACATAAGTAAATAATAGAATTACAAATTTTGTAAACAATCTCAAGAAAGTACCATAGTTCCTATGCACAATAAGAAAAAATATCAGTGGCGTAGCTACAGAATTTACATGGGGGGTCACATCTGCCCTGATGATGGACACTGTAATGCTGTCCCAAACGTTGGCTAAAGGACACGGCATAATACCCCAAAAATATCACTATAATTTTAAACATTTTTACAAAAAAAAAATACATAGAATTAAATCTATAATAAAGCAGTAGATACATATACGCAGTGTCCGGTAACTAGTGGTAAAAATAGGAAAATGATCATCACATTTTAAGGCGATGCACTACGTCGTGGAATATTTTAAATTGAGCCGCTATCAATAACAACCTTTACGTAGATGGCGATAAGGTTTAAATTCGCGCTTAACACCATCCGCCTGTTTTAATTTATGCAAGAAAAAAACATGGCCAAAAAGTGCCTTTTATTTGATTTTGTGGATGTTCAGGCATAAATATTTAAATTTTTTTCTATCATTTTATAAATAACTTAATTTGCCACATTATACAATAAAATCATAACCGAAAATGGGTTCGTAAGTAGGAGATTTTGAACTATAAAGTAGTTTCCATAGGCCTAATACATTATTTTTTTCTGGGCTTATAAAAAGACTTACCTAAAAAATACTCGATTTCCAAGATGTATTCTACTCGCAGTATTCAATTAAAGCATCTGAAACATTTCTAGGCGACCAAATTTTCAAACCAAAAACACATGATTTTGCATTACTACGTATGGCATCGCCTTAAGTCGATTTTGTGGTATAATTTTTTTGATTGGAGCTTTTGTTTTCGAGTAAACCGTGTCCAAGTTTGAAATTTTTAGGTTAAATTTGAAAACAATCGTTGGCTAGGGGGTTAATTTCTGCTGTTTAATGTATTTTAATATGTTTTGACCCGGCTCCAAAAGTTTCTTTTAACCCTTTAGTTGCAGAAAATTTGAAAAAAGGGTTAGGGTTCTACATGTGATGTAGATTCACTAGTTTCCCGTTTATACCACAAGTTTCCGGATACCGCGTAAATACGTACTTTTACTTAGAGTTAAGAATAACACAAGAAATCCCTTGTGGGCTTGTTTCGTGATCCAAATATTTGCCTAATCGAGGCTTAAAATTATAATATAAAACTGTGTTTACGAAATTAAAAGAGAATTAAATTCTATGATGTTAGGCTAGTGTAAGTGAAACAGAGCGCTGGGCTATTGGGCTAAATTGAACACTTGTTTCCATTCAAATTTGTTTGGAAGGCACTTCTAGTTCTCTTCTTTATTCTTGGACATTAGATAGCTTGTCAACATTCAAAAGGATTATTTTTCTAACTGTCAATTTTGAAAATGTGACGCACTTAACAGCGAGGTAAATAATAATAATAATAAATGTTTTATTATCTTACTTTTCTGTAAGAAATTTAGACAGTGATATACTCACGGGGATCTCCCGTGCTGAGGATTTCATTCACAAATATATATGTTATTAACATTTAGTAGCAATTATCAACCAATCAGAACAAATACATAAAATTACAATAATCTGCCTTCTGAATTGCGCTGTATTATCAACCAATCATAAAAAATACACAAAATTACAATAATCTGCCTTCTGAATTGCGCTGTATTATCAACCAATCATAACAAATACACAAAATTACAATAATCTGCCTTCTGAATTGCGCTGTATTATCAACCAATCATAACAAATACACAAAATTACAATAATCTGCCTTCTGAATTGCGCTGTATTATCAACCAATCATAACAAATACACAAAATTACAATAATCTGCCTTCTGAATTGCGCTGTATTATCAACCAATCATAACAAATACACAAAATTACAATAATCTGCCTTCTGAATTGCGCTGTATTATCAACCAATCATAACAAATACACAAAATTACAATAATCTGACTTCTGAATTGCGCTGTATTATCAACCAATCAGAACAAATACATAAAATTACAATAATCTGCCTTCTGAATTCATCCAACCAATCAGAAACCTTCTTAAAAATAACAAAAAAAGAAAAGAAGAGAGATAATAAAATGATAAATTAAAACATAACTTAACAACTGTTTTTTTAGCATACCTATTAAATTAATAGGTAGGTACATATGTTCTTAATAATTTATTTTATTTTTTTTTATTTATTTTTTATTTCCTTTATTTTTTCCCAATTTATACATTTAACATTACAGTTTTATAATAATAAGAAAGGGAACCCACTAAGGCGCAGCCTGTGCGTGGGTAATATAAGTGTATACATTATATTTTTGTACCTAAAAATAACAGTAAGCATATAAAGAAAAACGGTAGGATTATAATTAAAGTTAGTCTAAAAGATTGTGCAAGAGGTGCATATTAAAAATAAATCATAGTAAAAATAAAGATTGTAAGATAATATATACGAAGTAATAGAACACAAAATAAAATAATAATAAATATACAGGACAAATAGAAAAAGAGAAAAAAGTAAAAATTAAATGAATAATGCTTAATTAACATTTGCATTGTACATAATAAAAGATTAAAACACGAAGGTGCCCATTTTATTAAATTAATTAGTCCCATATTTTGTAAAAAGAAAAAAAAAATGACATCAAAACATCAGAATTTTAAGTTTCGTGTTTTGTTTCTGTAATTTGTGTTTTTTTTGTTTTTTGTTTTAATTAGTAAGATGCAATGTCTCCGCGGCCTCGCTTGCGTATATTTAATTATTTATTATACGCACATAAGAGCTTTTACAAACATTTGATAATATGAACATAACAATTCAGTGAAACAGTAATCAATATGAAAATTTGCATTTAAAATTATACAGAACCCATACATTATGCTAAACTTAATTGTTATTATTACTGAGTTATGTTATTATAGCCTTCTTGTAACTATATTCCGTGCAGTTGAACACATATACAATTTCTGAGAAAACATTGCCAACTGCATGCAATCTAGGTACAAGCAAGTGTCTAAATGACTGATATTTTTATTGCAATTAAAAAGTTCTTACAGGTTCTTACAGGAAGGTAATTAGACTTAATAAATCAGGGCTTTCTATAATACCTACCATTAACAATTTTATAAATAAAAATCAAGTCGGAAACAAGTCTTCTATCTGAGAGTTTTAATAAGTTTAGTTCTTTCATCAAGTGATTGTAGTTTATTGTTTCAATTGGTAGACCGAGTTTATAGTTAATGCATCTAAGGAATATATGCTGATTTTTTTCAATGGAGTCAGAGTGGATTGTGAAGTGAGGGTACCAGATAGAAGAATTATATTCGACTTGACTACGAACTAAAGAATAATATAAGATATTTAATGTTGAAATATTACGAAAGCCATTTCGAAGAATGAAACCAAGCATTTTTATTGTATTAAAATTAATCCTATTCTGCGTATTAAAATAAAAATAAATATTACACTACACTACACTACACAATTGATTCGTCCGAGGGCTGCTTGCATTTCTTCCAACACGAATGTGTTTTGATTTTTGAGGTTAAGGTAGTCAGAAGCGTGTCTTTTTGAAACGGCGATGGTACCTCTGGTCTCTGAAGCAGCTTTAATCAAGTGCTTTCAAAAGCCCGGTGAAAAGTCTGGCCGTGCCGGTGTGACCATTAACTGCAGCTAACTGCAGGGGAGTTCTGTGTTCTGTATCTCTCGACTTTACCACCGCCGCCAAATGCCTATCATCTCCCTGAGGAAGTATAGTTTTGCCAAGTCTCGCAATTTCGAACACTTCCTCGGTTAAACGCAGCACTAGGATGACAGAGTTACTGCCCGAACATTGCAAAGGCGTTAGATTACGGCTGTCTCGACTATTTTAGCACGCACCGTTCTCCAACAGACAACACACGATATCGACATCTCCCTTTTTAGCGGCAACGTGTAGTGCTGTGGAACCTCCAACCACAGTTTTAGCGTCGATAAACTTAAGGTAAGCTTTGGGTTTGCTTCTCTTTACGTTCTGTAACAAGAGACGGACCGCTTGTTCACAAGCTCGGGATGTGGCGAGGTGCAGGGGGGTATTCTCCTTTTGCGACACGGCAGTAGCGTCAGCTCCATTGTCCAGCAGTAACAACATAACCTCCACCGTGGTGGCAAAGTGCAGCGCAGTTCTACCTTCACCATTCGCAGTGTTCACGTTCGATCCATTTTGTATTAAACTAAAAACCTCGCCTCTATTCCCTTCACTGGCTGCTTTGAGCAAATCAAAATTACAAGGAGGAATGTAGTCGTAATCTAAACCAATTTTCGAGCCCATCAATTCACATAATTCAATCACTTCTTCATCCACCATGTAACATTTTATCGTGGATGGGTGATGAAAGGATAATTGTATTAATTAATGATGGGTCTTTCGATTGTGACTTTAATTGGTAAAATTACCGAATACAATTATCTAGTCATCCACGCACACGCAATAATTCAAAGTAGGTAGGTAGTGATGAGAACTGATAAGGATGATAAAAAAATAGAATACTTTAAATATCAACAGACGCTAATTTATTAAAACAATAGTTAAAATGTTTAATCAAATAAAATAAACATGAGACTCTATCAAACAATTTAACTCAGAGCGTGACAAGAATGTACGTGTAAATAACGCCATCTTGATAAAATTTTGACTAAAGAACATGTGACATTAATGAATTTAAAAAAACACTTAATCTTGTAAAGAATGTCTGAGCGGGCGCCAGCGAGTTATAAAATAACTACGCAAGAAGTTAAAATGAGTAATCCCTATTTAAATTATAAGTACATTGTTAAAAGATATAAGTGAAAAAGACCTTTCGTAGTTTGCACAGTAGACCCTCATTGTTCTAGCGTCGCTCGAACACACCGTATGAACCGAGTCCAGCAAGCAACTGAGGTCGCTGACGAGCGCTCCGCACTCATAGCTCGAAACAGTCGTGCCAATTGTAGAATGTTGACCAATGTTTATCTTAATCGGGTAGGAACTGCCCGTCCAGAAGTACGCACTGCTACATTACCCCCCTTCCAAAGGAAAAAAATTTTCGGCACGATAATTTTTTTTTGATATTTTCCATATGCCTCCAAATCCAAGTCCAATAAGTGGTAAAGAGTCACTAAATGCAGATAATGCCTTAGAAGAAGAGTCCAGCACGTTCTGTAGAAGTCCGTGATGTGCTCGCTGAGCAAGGATTGAAGCGCCAACACCCAGGAAGTAGAAGGAAGAATTCTCGCTGATGGAATATCTGAATGACCCTCTTCTGACATCAGTGAAGAAGATTGAACTTGCTTGGCGAAGATAATGAGCCCCGAAAATTGTATCACCATACTCCAATGTTGACAACAAATGCAATCTTGAGAAGCTGCACCCTCTTTCTGATAGCAGTGAACGGCCAGGTAGTATCCTATTACACTCTTCCCGTAGAAGAATGTTGCTTCCCTGAAGACTCGAACTTGTACAAAATTGCTTCCTCGAAGAATTGATAGAAGTTTGTAAATCTTGAAATTTTGTATTATCTTGAGTTATCTTGACGTGAAGAACCGAAGAGTGATGAAGGCGACTGACTTCCTTGAGGCAAGTGAAAAGAAAGGTAAGCTATGCTTGACAAAATGGATTACTGAGCAAGGAATTTAACAACTACTGAAGTGTAAGCAAAAACTTGAATAAAATAACAAATGAAAAGATAAACTGTAGTAAAGACTACCAAAATTTACTAAAAAATTTTTATAAAACGAGTCTAGCTAAAAGTGAAAGCTGAGCGCCCAACAAAAGTTAAATTTGAAGCTAAAAGAAACGCTATTAAATGAAAATAGTAAAGTTTAAACCCACATTGCAGTTACTGCCCTCTGCGAGCAGAGATGAAAAATTATAAAGTTGTCCCAGAAACAAACCCAAATTCATAAAAAGATAGATGTGACCGGCTCAAACAGAACCATATATTAATGACCCAATATTGACAAAAATACAGCTAAGTCCAAATGAAATTGATGCGACTTGTCTTGAGCTCAGAGAGAAGCCACAGCAATTGCATGTGAAAACGCATAGTATTTGTTAAAAGAAAATGTAAAAAATTACTCATTTACATTCTTAATAATATGAACAAACATCATTTTAATAATAATTCAAGCCAAGGACATTAAGAGCAAATAAAAGTAAAAAAAAAAACTTCATGAAAGGATGCAATTTTTAAAAGTTAAAAATATGATTATGTAAATCTCAAATAACCTGAGCGAGTGAAAACTCACTAAATTACAAAATAAATATTAAAAAAATAAATTAATTATTAAATTAATTATTATGACATAACATTTTTTTTAAAAAATATTTGAAAAGTGTATTGAACAATGACTAAATCATAGAAAACACCATGCCAATGGTTTCCTAAAACCAGAGAAAAATAGAATGTTATGAGCATCTGAGGCTATCGCGGAAAACTGCATGAAGTATTTTCTAAATTATTGAATTAAAATAGTCAACCAACACCAAGGCAAACTAAGGTACTAAAGAACAACATATAAAGAACAACCATGCACACAATTAAAATGACACGAGGACAACCTCGGTACAGAGCTGTTAAACCGAAATACAGCTTCGTATATGCCATAATTGAAATACAGTATGTCCCTCTAGAAAGGACAAACTGTACCTCAAAACAAGTCGCCATCGCGGACTTAGTTCATTAAAGAACAATTAGTATAATCTCACAAAGTAAAATCAGCTATTAAAAGATCCCTCGAACAGAAAAATAGCACAAAACAGTGGCCAACTGAGATTGTGAACTTCACTGCCCTAGGATAACGTATAAAATGATACAATGGATTCAAATCGTGAGATCACAAAATGTTCAATACAATATAATTGCACTTAAATCCAAAAAAAATGTGTGGATTCAATGCGTGAGATTAAAAAACGTCAATCCCCCGCGTTGAATCGGAATGGACACATTACTCCCAAAACACATACTACACATGTACACAAGGACAAAACAAAACTTATACAAAAAATCCACTCAATGTGAAGACACAAAAATACTAGTCATGTCCTCACAATGAGAGAACACAAGAAAAATTGCAAACCTGAGGGCAAGGCAAGCAATAACCTAATATATAACAAGAGAAAAGGGATTAATTCTCAAATAAAAGTATAACGATTACAACATAAGAAAAAATAGTTCATCAATTAACCCACCCCAAGGTCAGTTAGCTTCTTCTAACTTGATTATATCCTTAACATGAAAAGTTCCCACGGGTTTCCCTGTCATATCCGCTAATTGATAAGCAACCGGCGATATCTTGCAAATAATTTTACTACGTATAAATTTGGGGGCTAATTTTGCTGAAAAGTATCTACCAGCGTCAGACAAAGCAAATGACCTTCTCCAGACAATGTCCCCAACCTCATATTGAACGTCCCTACGACGCAGATTATATTGAACCTTATTACGTTCGTATGATTGTCTTAAGGACGTGCGAACTTGGGAGAAAATGTCATTTAATTCATGTAAATCAGATGCCCATGAATCGCGTTTAGAGAATCTAATGTCTTCCGCGTTAAAGTTTACACCTTTGTAGTCATTTCCCGAAATTACAATCTCTCTACCAAAATTAAGGAAGAACGGAGTATAGCCTGTGACTTCATGAACAGCCGTGTTTATAGCCAGTTCAATTTCAGGTAGATGGCACGCCCAGGATCTGTGATCAGATCCCACAAAAGAACCCAGGGCTGCTACCAACACCTTGTTTACACGCTCAACAGGGTTATTCTGCGGGTGATATCTGCAATTATAAAACAAGTGACGGATATGAAATTTATTGGCCAGCGCTTTCATGTCACGCGATATATATTGTGGGCCATTATCCAAAACAATCGTATCTGGAACACCGAATTTATAAAAGATATCATTTTCCAAAATTTCCGCAATAACACTACCCGTTGCTTTCCTAAGTGGAAAAAGTCTAGTATACTTGGTAAAGAAATCAGAAACCACTAAAAGGTAAGTATAACCCTTTTTATAAGAATTAGGGTAAGGACCTAATAGATCTGTCGCAATCATTTGCCACGGCCTTTGCACCAGTTTCGGGTCACCCATCAAACCAGGAGGCAGTAAGTTAGAACTTTTATAACCTAAACAAGTATGACATTTACTTACAAAAGACTTCACATCAGCTGCCATTTTTGGCCAGTAGTATTTAAGTTTAATCCTATTTAACGTTTTTAAGATGCCAAAATGTGCACACGAAGGCGGAACGTGATTTTGAACGATGACGTTTTTCCTACACTCTTTTGGGAGAACTTCCTTCCAGTCATAAGACCTGTGTAGAGCCTCCATGCTCTGAATGTGTTTGAAGATGACACCATTGCAAACTTTAAACGCTGGAAATTTTCCCGGATTAGCCAAAATTTTTTCTTTCAAACTTAAGTACCAACGGTCGGAAGTGGAAAAGGACTGATTAATCAAGTCAACATGTAAAGGGTCACGAGACAGTGCGTCCGGAACAATGTTGTCTTTACCGCTCCTATGAATTATTTCAAAATTGAACTGCTGAAGTCTAACCGCCCACCGCGCTAATCTACCCGACGGAGACTTTAAGTTTGTAAGCCATTTTAGACTATAGTGATCAGTGATCACCTTGACAGGAATAGGCGAACCTTCAATATAACCCCTAAATTTCTCTAGTGCAAAGATCATAGCATTTAACTCCTTCTCGGTTGTGGAGTGATTTTTCTCCTGTGCAGATAGTGATCTGGAAATAAAGGAAATAGGGTGTTCTATACCATTAACGTCAGATTGAGAAAGGACCGCCCCCAAACCGGTGTTCGATGCATCGCAACTAATTGTAAAGGGTTTACTAAAGTCGGGACAAGCAAGAACAGGAGCCTTGACCAGAATATTCTTTAATTTAGTAAAGGCAGCATCAGCCTGTTCATTCCATACAAATTTTTTACCAGCAAACTCCTTTTTGGTTAAATTATGCAAGGGTGCTGCAATTAAAGAAAAATTTAAAATGAACCTTTTGTACCAAGAAAGTATACCGATAAACCTACGCAAGCTCTTTTGCGACGTTGGAATGGGGAAGTCAACGATTGCTTTCACTTTTCCCGGGTCAGTTCTCAACCCATCCTTATCAATCACGAAACCTAGGTATTTAAGGGAGTCACGACAAAAGACTGACTTCTCTACGTTAATAGTCAAACCCGCGGCTTGTAACTTTTGTTTAACCCGTCTTAAAAGATCAATGTGTTCTTCAAAGGTGGAACTAATGATAATTATGTCATCTAGGTAACAAAAAACTTTCCCATCGAACTCCGGACCCAAAACCTTGTCCATAAGCCTCATCATCCGAGAACTCGCACCATGAAGACCAAAAGGCATTGTTACAAAGTGGAAGAGGCCTCGTTTAGGTATAGTAAAAGCGGTTTTCTCTTTAGAATCTTCCTCTAACGGGATTTGAAAAAACGCATCGTTTAAGTCTAAAGTTGATAGATATCGTGCTCCTCCGAGACTATTTAAGATATCAGATATCAATGGTAGGCTATAAGCGTCCCGCCGCGAGACCGCGTTGAGTTTTCTACTATCCAAGCAAAGTCTAAAAGAACCATTTTTCTTGGGCACTAAAACAATAGGATTATTCCACGAGCTATTGCTGGGTTCTACTACTCCCAGTTTTAATAGTCTGTCAAGTTCTCTGTGAGCTTCCGGCAATAAATGAGGAGAAATCGGATAAACACGTTGCTTAATAGGTTGACAATCACCCGTGTCAATGACATGTTTTTCAAGAGACGTTCTACCCAAACGATTTCCAGAAAAGGCTTCAAATTCGTGTATAACGTTATTTAATGTTGATTGTTGAAATGAATCCAAGTTCTCAAAGCTATCTAGTCCTCTTACCTCAGACACGCAACTATTGTCAGAGTCATTAGTCATTAAATTAGTTAACTTGGGACAAATGTTAAAAACTTTCCAAAAGTCGCAACCGAGGATGATGTTAGATTTTATGTCTGGCATAACTACAAAATTAAAATTTTTCTTAACATTACCAAGAACTACCGGAACCGCAATTTTGTGAACGCACTCCACAGTATGACCCGTAGCAGAAGTGAGTGAAAATTTTTTCTTAAGAACAGAAAGATTTAACCCTAGATTTAAAAATTTACGATGAAAATTATTACCAATAATTGAGATATGCGAACCAGAGTCAAGAAGGCCAGAAAAGTTGGAACCCAGAACCTGGAAAATGATGTGTGGACGGCCATCCCTTTTAGCCGCACTCACCACCTTCGAAGTCCAAAGGTTCTTGAAGAAAGTTCTGGTTTCCGACAGCACAGCAAGCCGATGCCTGGCGGTGATGTCAGCGAACGGTGTCGACTTGCCGCCCGCAGACAGGACCCCCAGGACATCTAGTTTTTTGCCTGCCGGCAGTTGCATGAAGGCGCCTTCACACCAGGACGGCCACAGCGGAAACATTTCACCTCCCTAGAACTCATATTTGACGGGCTACGTTTACTGAATTCAAAAGATTGACGATGATTCCTGAAATTGGGATTATTCTGAGACATTCTGTTATTCCCTCTGCTAAATGCATTATTTGAGGAGGAATGCGAAACATTATTAAAATTAACAGTATTTGCATTTGGCGGGGAAGGTCTGGAATCAGACCGAACGTCTGCAAGTTCAATCATTTTTCCCAATTTTTTCAGACAATTAATGTCCGAGATGACAGAGAGCGATAATTTTTGTATGTATCTCGGTAACATATTACATTGTAATATTTCCAGAATTTCGTCATCTGGTAATTTTGACGACAATTGATTGTTTAAAGTCAAGACCCGCGTTATGAATGAACCCAGGTTCTCTTTATGTTGCTGGTACGTGGCTCTGATCTGAGCAACTAAACGTCTTTCATGGTCCAGTAGCTCGAATTCTTCCTTTAGAGCAATTACAATGTCCGACCATGACTTAAAAGAAGAACGGTTGACTCTAAACCAGTCTAAAGCATGACCTGAAAAAAGTTCCACCGCAGATGAAAAAAGAGAAGCTGTACTTACGTTACGAGATATAGACAAATCGTTGACCCGTTCAATGAAATTATGCACGTTCCCAGTACCGTCGAAGGTTAAGTTCCATTTGTGAACCGGAACTGTGTTAGACGCGACCGCCGAATTTGCCGAAGAAGTGCCATCCTCTGGTTTAGACATGATTAACGCACGACTTCTTGTTAAAATGGTCGAATCCGTCATACCTAACTAACAGGGTAGGTAGAAAAAAAAAATTATTAGAACATGCAAGCAACAATACAACAACCACAATCGCCGCAAAACACAAAAAATATAAAATAAGTGTGACGTCAGCGTACTAACGAACACGATAATAAGACGAAAAACGTCATGAGTTGTGCCGGATAAAAAGCTGCGTAAAATGAAGAATTAATAAAATCTCAGTGACACGATGTAATTCGAACAACACCCGAACATCTACCATGCAAAACGAAAGGTCTTTTTTCAAGGGATTATACAATAAAATTATGAAAAAAAAATCAGACATCCAATACAAGATTAAAACAATGAAAGAAAAAAAAATACTGCATTTATTATTTAGTCAAACTTAGGTTCGCCCCACGTTGGGCGCCATTTTGTAACATTTTATCGTGGATGGGTGATGAAAGGATAATTGTATTAATTAATGATGGGTCTTTCGATTGTGACATTAATTGGTAAAATTACCGAATACAATTATCTAGTCATCCACGCACACGCAATAATTCAAAGTAGGTAGGTAGTGATGAGAACTGATAAGGATGATAAAAAAATAGAATACTTTAAATATCAACAGACGCTAATTTATTAAAACAATAGTTAAAATGTTTAATCAAATAAAATAAACATGAGACTCTATCAAACAATTTAACTCAGAGCGTGACAAGAATGTACGTGTAAATAACGCCATCTTGATAAAATTTTGACTAAAGAACATGTGACATTAATGAATTTAAAAAAACACTTAATCTTGTAAAGAATGTCTGAGCGGGCGCCAGCGAGTTATAAAATAACTACGCAAGAAGTTAAAATGAGTAATCCCTATTTAAATTATAAGTACATTGTTAAAAGATATAAGTGAAAAAGACCTTTCGTAGTTTGCACAGTAGACCCTCATTGTTCTAGCGTCGCTCGAACACACCGTATGAACCGAGTCCAGCAAGCAACTGAGGTCGCTGACGAGCGCTCCGCACTCATAGCTCGAAACAGTCGTGCCAATTGTAGAATGTTGACCAATGTTTATCTTAATCGGGTAGGAACTGCCCGTCCAGAAGTACGCACTGCTACAACCATCATGGAGAGTGTAGTATGTCCGAAAACGGCATTCCTCGCATCCGACCCCTCTCTGTGAACCTTGATTGCACCAGAAGGATTCATCTGCATAATATGTAGTTTCGTTATAAGACTTTGAGTACAAAATGTATCAGTGTGTTTGGGTGGCAATACACTCTTCTGAATAAGGTATATTTCTTGTGAGACTTGTAAAGCTTCGTCAATTTTGTGTTGGCTCGCAAGAGTTAATGCTATATTGTACCCGACTCGGAGGGTATCACAGTGATTCGGCCCAAAAATTGTTTTTGTTGATTCGTAAATGTTTTGAAAACCATCAAATGCCTCTTGGTACTTGCCCTGAGCAAGCAACATTTCTGCAATATTAAAAAGTACACGCAGAGATTTAGGACGATCGGCATCCAATATCCTTTTATGTGTTTTCAAAACTTGTTTGTTCAGGCACAATGCCTCCTCGTACTTCCCAAGGCCAACAAGGGCAAGCCCCGCCTCAGTTTTAGTTTCTATTAGTTGCTCATGCTCTTCGCCCAATATTTCCTCTTGCCTCTTAATAACCTCCTCGAAAATATCCCACGATTCTTTGCTCCTTCCCAGCCGATGTAATAACGAAGCTATATTACTTCGGATCTCTAGGGAGTCTGGGTTGTGTGGACCAAATACTTCCACTCTCTTCTTATAGATATCTTCGAACATGGGCAAGACTTCATAATTTTTTTTCTGATTATACAATGCTATCGCTATTTTGTATTTAATGTCCAGCGTTCCTGGATTATCTTCTCCCAATATTTCGATTCTTCTATCAAGAAGCTGTTTTAAAATTTCGACCGCTTCTGTGAATTGTTCACGCATAAACATTAATTCTACCATCAATAAAATGTGGTGAACGTTGGGCTGTAAAACTTGTTTCAACTTTGTATTGGGGAAACCATTTTTCATAGCAACAACCACAAGGGTGTTGCCATCGGTGTCGCGAGCCTTCATAAACGCCTTTATGATTTCTTCGTTCTCTATTTCGGTAATATATTTAAATACCCAGACATCGTCGGTTTGGACTGTCCTGAAACAGAGTGCAACATTTTGAAGTAAATGCTTGATATATTTTTGTGTAGCAAAATCCAAAGGAGTCTTCGTATTGTCAGCCTTAAGGTTGTGCACTGCGCCATTTTTCAACAATGATTCAACTATTCCCTGACGAGAATATTTGGAAGCATAATGCAAGGGAGCATTGCCGCCCTTTCCAACAACATTGGGATTGGCTTTGTTCATTAACAAAATATCGCACACCTCTTGAAATCCCTTCCAGGAGGCAATATGTAAAAGTGTTGCATTGTTACAGTTTTTTACACCTACATATTTTGCCAAGTCTTTTACCAAATTGCCAACCATCAAAAGATCATTTGTTCTGACGGCCTTGAATAGTTTTCCAATCGACTCTAATACTTCTTTAATATCTGGACTTTCAGTTAACTCTAAAGGGGTTTTGCCAAATACATCCGTGACATCATACATTGCTCCACTAAGTAATAAAAACTCAACCATCTCTGAGTGTCCCACTAGGGCAGCATAGTGAAGAGGCGTCAACCCATTTGAATCAGTTGAATTAATTTCAACGTGCTTGTCTATCAAATATTGGGCCACAGCTTGCTGCCCTCCTCTCGCAGCGTAATGCATCAGGGTACAGCCATTGGAATCCAGTTCATCAATGCTCATCCTATGCTCCTCTAGGAAGAAGGCCAATATATTGAGGTGGCCCCTTGCAGTGGCTATGTGGATAGGTTTACAACCACTAATATCTAGAGCATCTAGGTTAGCTCCTCGATCTACCAAGAGACTTGTTACTTCAAGATTACCCGCTTGAGCCGCGATATGCAGCAACGTTTTGTCATCATTGCCTCTGTTGTTGATCCCAACGTCTGATTTTTTTAGCAATATTAAGGTATTTGACAATTGGGCAAGACCAACTGCCAGCTCCAACGGTGCTCTATTTTTTGAATCTCGGATATTAGATTTTGCTCCACAGTGCAATAACCTTTCCATGATATCTGGCTTGTTCTTGTTTACTGCGACAAATAATGGTGAGAAATTAGGATCCGTGGGATTGACATTAGCACCATTTTCTAGCAAAATGTCTACAAACTCCGTATGTCCAAACGATATTGCAATCGATAAGGGTGAATGGTCTTCAACGCGATCTACAACTTTAGTACCTCTCTTTATCAGCGCCCTGGCTATAAAGCCGTCACCTTTTACAGCAGCCATACATAAGAGGTTTGATCCTTCTTGATTTGTTATATTGATGTCGACATTTTGGTTCTTCAACAAAGCTTCAACTACAAGTCTATGCCCTGCAGTAATCGCAGATAGCAGAAGTTTACCTCCGCCAACATTAACATCAGCTCTTTTTGCAATCAAGATGTTCAACAGGTCTTTATTATTATTATTCGCTGCGCAGCATAATGCGGAAGATCCTGCAGCATCTAAGTGGTTAACATCGGCTCCATACTTCAACAAGATCTCAACAGCCGCCTTGTGATTCCCACTCGCAGCCAGATGCAAAGCGGTGGCACCGCTATTGTCCTCAGCATCAACATCTGCCATTCCTTGGAGCAATGCTTGAACCATTGGACCGTCTCCAGCAAAAGCTGCAATATGCAGCGCGGTGTGGTTAAGTTTCCCTCTTTCGTCAACACTGGCTTCATACTTTAGCAATATTTGAATAGTTTTCTCATTGCAAGTTTTACCAGCAGCTACAAGCAAAGGTGTTAAATTGTGATTGTTTCTGCAGTTTACCTTGGCTCCCTTTCTTAACAAAGCCTCTGAAATGGCATCATGACCATTTGCAGCGCTGCCATGCAGAGCTGTGCAACCTACAAAATCTACACAATGGACGTTAGCTCCTGCAGCTAGCAAAGTGTCTACCACTTGTTGGTGACCTGTTTGTGCAGCGACGTGCAATGGCGTCGCGCGATATGTATTTTGGGTGTCGATGTCAACCCCCCTTTGGATAAAAGTATCTATGACAAAAGTACAACCATAATAAGCGGCAATGTGTAATGCTGTGGTACCGTTAATATCTCTGCTATCCGCCCGAGCGTGATTCTGCAGGAGAAGGTCAACTATATCCGCATGTCCACCCTTGGCCGCAAAGAAAAGCGGGGTGATGCCATCCATTCTTGTAGCATTGATGTTGGCTTTGTGTTGCAACAATAGATGTATGATGAATGCATTGCCGTTATAGGCGGCTATATGGAGGGGGGGTGTTTTTAATTTTCACGTCTACGTTATTAACAAAAGCACCCCTTTCCAAGAGAATTTTGACGATCTCTTCGTGGTTGCTTTCCACTGCGAGGTATAGTGAAGATTGACCCCACAAGTCTCTGAAATTCACATGAGCTCCCTTCTCTAGCAGCGTGTTGACAATCTCTAGATGTCCGTTGGATGCTGCAAGATGCAACGGACAGGACCCTTGCACATTCTTAGCATTGACATCAGCGTCATTTAAAAGCAAGTAATTTACTATTTCTGGATGACCTGAGTTTGCTGCGTGATGAAGGGGAGTTGAACGGCAACTATTATTATCCACAGTAGCGTCTTTCTCCATGAGGATTTTTACGACATTTAAGTAATTATTTTTTACGGCGTAAATAAAAGGCGAAAGTCCTATGAAATCGGTTGTACTTATTTTTGCTCCCAATGAAAGCAACATCTCCAGCGTTTTTTTGTGTCCGTTTTGGGAAGCCAGGTGTAACGGTGTCCTTTCAGAATCATCAACTTGATTAATGGCATTTCTCATTTTTTCCACTAAAAATTTCACGGTGACATCTCTTCCGAAGGCCGCGGCTACGTGCAGTGGAGTTTGGCCATTAATATCTCTCGATTCGCAGTTAATCATTTTTTGTTTAGTCAAGAATTTGATAATTTCAATATTGGGTCCCCGCGCAGCATAATGAAGCGTAGTTGACAAATCTCCTTTTCTTGAACATATATCAGCTCCTTCAGCGATTCCTAATGCCAAATTCTCAAAGCTTCCGTCAACCAGAGATTTCCACATTTCCTTCTGTTTGTCGAGAATAGATACGCCCAGTTCATATCGCCGTCTCAATTGCTCAATATCGTGTTTTACAATGTTCCCTATTCGACGGTTCAGTAAGAGGTCTTTGCTTTCAGCAAGTTTCACGGCATTTAGGAGCACAGCGGACCAATCACCAGTTGGCAGAATGTCTACCAAGGCGTCCCCATGAGCCAAGTGGTTGCGTAAGCACTTTCCATCCAAGAGAGGCATGTCCCCATCCAAATACAGCACATTATTGGGAACACTCTTGGAACTATCTAATAGGGTCATGACATCCAGCACAAGGGCTTCCAACATAAATCTATTTGTGGTCTCATCTTTCCGCAGCAATAAAAGATGTTCATATAGTTGACCACACATTCTATCAGTTCCTGTGTTGTTCATCAGTTCAGACAATTTCAGAGAGATTTGTTGACCAATAATATTGTCGCTGTTTTTTACGTTGCGTTCTTTCACTCCACTAGCAATTTTATTGGATTTTTCCAATATTTGTCTACTAAATTCGTCAATGCGATTAATATTTCCGTTGTCAATTGATTGACCATAACTTAATCTAGCTATAACAGACATTATTTCTACAACAACCTCCGGCGTGATTCTCATACATACGCTGTTAAAAAAACTGTATAACAGGCTAATTAACTCTAATAAATATCTTGCAAAATCTACAGGATTTTTTTGCGTTGGATTTTTTTTAAGGCATTTTTAGCTATTACTTTTACGACCCTAATACTGTTGTCAATATTTATATCATAGTTGTTATCATACAATGAGAAATATTTACCTATTGCTTGTATAATGCTATGGTCTGCATTTAATGAATAAGGTTGCCATTTGATTTTGTCGAGGACATCTTTTATATCAGCAAACAGTTTGTTCTCGTATGGAGTTTTATCTACTATGTTGCTAATGAGATTTTTTATTTTTTGGAAGTCTTCTGTAACTGTATCTATTTCATTGGGATTCTCAAAGCAATCACTTTGAAATATATTTACAATTTCTATAAATTCATCTTTACCATCACTGTTGAGGAGCGCGGTCAGCAAACACTTTATTTTGTCAGCTTTGTTGGATTTTGTAATGTCAGTGATGACTGAAGCAATTTTTTTAACGTCTTTTTGAATGTTAGAATATAATACAGTGTCTTCCAAATCTAGGTGTGGATGAGCTAGAGAGTTGCGTAAGTCTAGGAGTACTTTTCTGGTTTCTTTGGGTGCAGATAGGAGGAGAAGATCACTCACAGCTGGGGATAGCTTGGGGCTGTCTAATGTGTCCTTCAGATGCTCTCCCGTCACCTGGAGGGATCTCTTGATAGTCAACTGGCCCACTCTTGTAGCAGAATCTGCCAGCAAAGCCGCTTCTAGGTATGTCTTCATAATGTGGAGCGAGGAAACGTCTCTCACCTCTTTATAGTCAGCGTACAAGTTTGGGTATCTGCTGCTGATATCAGTGACAACGTTCGCACGACTTAAAGCCACTGCTTTCCTAAGTTCTTTGACTGTTGTAGTTCTGATTTGTTCCTCTAACCCTTTTAAGTCCAAAGAAAATTGGTCCAATTCCTTCAGTAACCTGTCTTTCCTCAGTACGGACAGGTAGAATATATTCAATGCGTGTCGCCGAATATGGGCGGACAAAAAGCTCACCAAGCAGAACTCCATTTCTTCCCAGGGTAGAATATTGTAAGTGGACTTCAACTGTTGCTTCAGTATGTGGATATTCTGTGCTATAAACTTAGCCGTGTATAAAAAGTGACTGTCCACTTCTGTATAAGTTTTAACATGCGAGATATTTTCCACAAGCAGTTGAACGCGTTCTAGGATATTAGCGGATGAAGTGGTAGGAAGGGTTACGTCTCCACCATCCTTGGAGAAGAAACGTAGATCGTGCAACTTATATTGGACAAACATATGCATTTCTTCTGACACGAGGACATTATTCAATAGTAATTTCTCGTAAGATTCGGATACGAGTCGCTCCGTGAGTTCATGGGTTACTGACCCGAGGAGTATGCGTAGGAGTTCCACATTTCCGGAGCGTATGGAGTAATACACTGCATTATGTCCTTCATATTTCTGATCCACTGAACACCAGCGGGGAGCAACAACAACTGCACCATCAGAGGTATGGGATGAGTCAACCTCCAATAAGAACTTTAATAAGTCAGCCCTGTTGTGCTTGCAAGCCAAGGTTATGAAGGAAACATAGGGAGAGTCCACTTTCCCCAGCCGTCTCAGGTCTGCATGGGACCTGCAGGCCAGGAAAGCTGAAACCTGTATCGTCTTATCTACTTCCATTGACAGTTCTTTCAGTGACACTTCACACACAGATTAGACTAAACTGTCACTGGATATTGCTGCCTTGCACTACAATGTTACACTAACTTCCAAACAACATCAATTGTATCAATTGACCACTTTAATAATATTATTTTTATATTGTAAACAAGTCGCGATATCGAACTTTATGTCAAATACGAATGAATAATAATACATTATAAAAATATTTTTAAAGCTAATTGTTGAATCTGATCACAATCAAATAAATAGATAACTTTATAAAACATTTCACAGATAAGATTGTGGGTACTAAGTGGTAACATCGAAAAACATTCCATAGATAAGTTTGTAGAAATGGCGATATGGATTACAGATAACACGATTTATTTAAAAATATAATATTTAATCATTGAATACAATATTATCCACTCTCAAACGAAAAATGTGAAACATTACAGACAAAAAGAGATACAGGCACAATTATTTTCTTCTTATAGTGTCTAGATTAGTCCACAACTTAATTTTACTATTGCATTAGGAACATAAGACTGGTTTTACCAAGAGTTAATATTTATTTTTATTTATTTATGTCTATTCTTGAATACACATTTTACAAATGATTACAGTGGTTTATATTGTAGTACAGAGAAAAAAGTACAGAAAAAGGTATAAAAAATAAAGAACATAAGTTGATATAGGTAAAACTGTGTGTGGGTGATATTGTATGTTACGTGAACACCTCACTAGGAGAACCTGTGCTGAGGTGTTAACGTGTTTGTGATTAAGTGTGACAGGTATTTATGTGTTGTAGTAGAAAGTTTTTTTTTTCACAGACATATATTGAAACATGAAAACACACATTTATATGTGCGTGTATGATAGTATACCATACTTAGTGCAGTTAACACCTGTCAAAATATCTCCCGATCTTTAGTTGAAATTGAAGTCATTTAAAGTGTAAAAAAAAACTTTAATAGTGAATAATCAAAGTTTAATACATAAAAGAGTGAATTTCAAATAAACAATAATATAAATTCAAAATCTTTACTCAACAAACCTAACGGTCTTCCGATATCTAATTTGTCAACAACATTGTTTCAGTTTAAAATAGTGCAAAAACAAAAAAAAAAAAACAACAGTAGAAGTGAACAAAACAGTGTTTCCCTGATAAATTCAACATAAATAAAATAAAATAACAATTAAAAACTTTATCTAACTACCTAAAACTGATCAAGAACATTATCTAGTGTCAAATAGTGTTTCATATATGAAATAGACGCAAAAAGTGATTCTCAAGGCAAATCCATGTGATCTTAAATTATATTCTGATACGTTCAACAACAATATAAAAAAGCGACACTTAAAAAATTCATAAATCATTCGTTATAATTTAAATAATTATTTATTATTTGTCGTACTACACCATCTATCGACAAATGGACCAAGCGAAATCAGTCACCTACCGAGCAATATCTTTCAAAAACTAGAAGTAAGCCAATAGATGTCACTACAGTGTTAATTTAATAAAAATATAAATATGGAGGAATTAATAGAAAACATAAGAATCGATATTAATAAAATAACAACTGTAAAAGACTCGAAAATAAAACAAAGTTTGGAAAACAATATTAAAAAGCTGGAAGAAGCAATAAAATGTGAACAATTAAAACTACAAAATAAAATAATTCAATTGCAAGACCAAATAATTATTAATAATGAAAATTACAGTCAAAAATTAGAAAAAATAATCACAACAAATCAAAATGTAAAAACATACGCTGAAGTTAGCGCGCAACACAAATCTCCGGTTTTATATCCCATTATTATAAGCTCAATAAACGAAAAAGAAGACATCAAGGAAATAATAACTAAGAACGTAAAGATATCAAACACTGGCGTTGGTATTGCTAGCATCAGAAAAACATCGAAAAACCAACTTATAATTAACCTTAATAAAGAAGAAGATAGGATCAAGACAAAAAACGAAATAGAAAAAATGAACCTAGAAGGAATAAACGTGGGCGATTTAAAAAAGAAAAGTCCGTGTATGATTTTCAAAGGAATCGACGAGAATTATAATAATGGAGAATTTATGAATGACTTATTCCTACAAAACGAAGACATAAAAACAATATATATGGAAGAAAAAAATTAAAATAAAAGGAACAATCAACATAAAAAAATATAAACAAAAAAACATTATTATCGAATGCAGTGGAGACATTAGAAATTTACTGATAAAAAAGCAAAAAGTGAACCTGGGTTTCTCCCAAATAAAGGTGGAAGACTGCAACCCACTAATGCAGTGCTTCCACTGCCAAAAATACGGCCACACAGCCACGCGCTGTCTACGAATAAACGAAAAACCTATTTGCCCTCATTGCATTTCCAACAAATCATAAAGCAAACAATGAAGAATGCAAACTACGCATAAAAATGTTACAATTTGCAAAGGAACGAATCAACTACAACTAACATGGATGATTACATTGCAAAAAAAATCGACCAAAACTACAACATTACAGAAGAAATATGCGAAAACGTTACCGAAATTAACAAATGGTGTCAAAATAGGGATTCTACTTTTTTAGTGCTGAACATGAACATAAGAAGTATTTCAAGAAATCTAGAAGAATTATTAATAAATATTAATAATTTAAATATATCACCGGTGTGCATAGGGTTAACTGAAACACACTCCAACAGCGATCAATACATAAGTGCGCTACCCAACTACCGAGGAATAACAACTAAAAAATCTATAAACAAAAATAGTGGAATAATTATGTTTGTACGTGACGATTGTGAAGTGATAAACACAGAAGAAGTAAATATTGAATTTGTCAACTGTTTAAAAATAGATATTAAATTTAAAAATTCTATTTATAGAATCATTACAATATACCGCACACACAAATCAAACATAACGAATTTTACAAACGAACTTTATCTATACCTGAATAATTTAACCCTTTCCTTACCAGAGTTCTTCTGGAGGAACACGAAGGAAAAAAAAATATTTCTCTTGATTTTACGAACCAAATAGCCCCGTATTTTGCATATCGCTTGGGGAAGATATTGCTTATAAGGAATAGAACAAATGTCGTACTGGAAACACATAATATTACTGTTATTTCGAATTAAAAACGCGTGTTTTGCAGCTTTTAACGGTTTGACATTTCTCGGATTTCAACATTATTTTAAAGGTAAGATATCGCATATTTCTGTTGAAAATAATTATTATATTGTATATACATGTCTAATCTGATATGTAAATATGATTTCCATTCAAAAACATTGGTTTTTCATTTGGTTTTCGGTAATAACATTCATGTTCCTGAGCTGGCACTTTGGTCGTTCGTGGATGTTTTTCATAGAAATCTTTCTTAGGCCTTTAATATTGTTTTACTTGTTTTTATTTGATTCTTTCAAGATATATTAATTTATTTTATTATTTTCCGGTAGACTTTAACTTATTTTATTCATTTTTATAGATGGAGCATCGTGGTTTGACACATGAGGAGATCATCGTGATGCTGGAAGGAGATATTTCCGATGTGGAGTTGGAGTTGGAAGATGAAAATGAAGAGGGCTGGTCAGTTGAATATTTCCAGGATGCTGCAGAGGAAACCAATGTGGAAGCATTGAGCCAAGCTCTTGGAATGGATGTGGAAGTCCATGCAAGTACTTTTGTCATTATTTCTTATTGTTATATTACAGCGATTATTGCGTTTGATGTTGATTTAAGTATGAACAAATTTGGGTTTTAAATGAAACCATAAAGTATATATTTTTAATTATAGACTTTGGAAGAGAGGTAGCAGCCAGTGGAAGACGAGCCAGAGTCCTGCACCGTGCCGCAAGGACAGCCCAGTGAAGCCTCAGCTTCCCATGGACGGAGAACCGATCTACGATGGATCAAGAAAGATGTCGATCATGTGGACTCCTACTGTGATGTTACCTTCTCAAAACCACCACTGGATATGTCTGCTCTACAATATTTTTTATGTTTCATTGATGAAAATATTATAAAAAATATTGTTGAGCAAACAAATTTGTATTCAGTACAAGAAAATAGCACCAGCGTCAACACCACATCATGATGAATATCCTTAAGTATCCGGCATTCCACCTTTACTGGGCCAATGATACGAGGCTCTATCTCATCGTTAATGTCATGCCTAGAAATCGTTTCACTAAGTTACGCTGGTGTCTTCATTTAAATGACGATAGCTCGTTGATTCCAAGAGGACAAGAGGGTTACGACAAATTATTTAAAATAAGGCCGATGGTAAATGCCCTCCTTGAAAATATGGCCAAGATCGAACCTGAGGAATTCAATTCTGTAGACGAGCTCATGATACCGTTCAAAGGGAGAAGTAATTTGAAACAATATATTAAAAACAAGCCACACAAGTGGGGCATCAAAGTCTTTTCCCGAGCGGGAGCCAGTGGGCTCGTCTATGATTTTGAAATATACACGGGCAAAATCACGAATGTCAGTGTGTGTCTCCAAAGAGAAAGAAATTGTTTTGTTTTATTTCACCACTAATATTTTTTGTTCTATTTGTTTTTTTTACGTTTATTTAGGATAATGGTCCGTTTTTTTTTTTTAAATATATATTTTGATTTTTTATTTTTTACTAAAATTATTTTAGCATAATATTAAATTGCAATTTAATATGCTTGCCTTTATAGATTAATAGAATTCATTTTTGTGTATTTATTTTCTATTTAAACAATTAAAAACACTTTAAAATTATGCATGCTCCTTGTACTACCCGTTCTTTGACTTACACCCCCTAAGCCCAATGTTCTTCCTCAGGAACATGAAATATTTCGAAAACCGTATGGAAAAAAAAATAATTTTTTTTTGTAAAAATATTGAAAAAAATCACAGAACTCAATAATGCAGACAAACATTTTTTTCGTTGGCTGGAAAAAGTCTGGTATTGAAAGGGTTAACAAAGATTTTTACGATTATATGTGGTGACTTTAACATAAATATTTCTAATAACCATAATTCTATAGAAAAAAATAACTTCTTGAACATGATGACTCATCTTAACTTCAAATCGTGCATCAACAACTATACCCGTGAAGTACCAAATCAAACGCCATCTTGTCTAGACCATATTTGGTGTAATGTAAACCTGAATTATATAAAAAATATCAAATCCTCAATCTGGAAGATAAACATAACCGATCATCACGCAACCCTTTTTAACTATGAAACAAAAAATAAAACTAAAAACCTACCTAAATCAAGTACCACAAAAACCACAAAAACCACATTAAACTACCAACTATTAGAAAAATCACTCATAACCGAAAAATGGACTGAAATAATAAACAGTAAGTGCGCCAATCAATGTGCATCATTATTTGAAAAAAAAATTATCAGAACACATTTTAAATGCCTCTGAAATTAAAAATCTGCATCAAAACTCAAAAAAAAAGAAAATAAAACCCTGGATCACTATCGGATTAGTAAAAGCAGTTAGAAAAAAAAAACAAACTTTACAAATTAGCTAATCAACCGACTGCCAAAAAATCAATAATTTCTTATTATAAAAAATATAAAAACATCTTAACAACTTTAATTCGAAAAACGAAAAACAGCTCCTACTCCCAATTAATTCTAGATGCTAAAAACAATAATAAAAAATATGGACTTCAATAAACGAAATAATAAATAAGAATAGAAAGAACAGTTGTGTATCCGAAATTTCAGATGGGAAAAAAACGTATAATGTCCAACTTGACACCAAAAAATGCTGTAATATTCTAAACAACTATTTTGCAAATATCGGAAAAAATCTGGCTAACGCCATCAAAACATGTCCCAACAATAATAAAAAGAATCCCCACGCTTCCCAACACCAATATAATAATTTCAACAAAATAACAGAAACTGATGTCGGAAAAATTATCGATGATTTAAAGGGGGGTTCCGCTCCCGGTTATGACAACATAGATGTAAACGTATTAAAAACAATGAAACAATATCTAATTTACCCCCTAACTCATATAATAAATACAAGCCTATCAAAGGTGTATTTCCTGATAACTACAAAAGAACAATAATAACACCGATTTATAAAGCTGACTGCCCAAACGACCCACAAAATTACCGCCCTATATCCCTTTTATCAAATATATCAAAAATATTCGAAAAAATTGTAAAAAATCAAATCTGGTCCTTCCTAGAACAACATAAAATTATTAATTCTAAACAGTATGGTTTCAAAAAAAATACCAGCACCCACGATGCTATTGCAAAAATAACAAATTTTATATATACCGCCCTAGACTCAAATGAAAAATGCATTGGAATATTTATTGACCTTAAAAAAGCATTTGATAGTATTTCACACACTAACTTAATAAAAAATATAAAATTAATTGGAATAAATGGAACGGTACTATCCTGGATTATAAGCTTTTTGGAAAATAGACCACAGCAAGTAAAATTATTAAATGAATTAAGTGATTCCGAAAGTAATAATTTCTCGATACCACAAGGCACAGTTTTAGGACCACTTTTGTTCATATTATATGTAAATGATATATTTGAAGTTGCTAAATACGGGGAAATTGTCTCATATGCAGATGACACAGTGCTTCTTCTAAAAGCAAACAAATGGTTAGAACTGAACAAAAAGGCTAATTCAGACATCAATGAATTGAAAACTTGGTTTGAAAATAACCTACTAACATTAAACTCTAAAAAAACACACTACGTACCATTTTTCATAAACAAACCAAATACGCCGCATGAAATAAACATTCGAATTCACTCTGCACCAAGCACTCAACAACACCACTGTAACTTACTATGTACTAATATTGAAATTAAAACTTCAACCAAATATCTAGGGATCACTATTGACCAATGCCTAAAATGGATACCACATATAACAATTCTCAAAAACAGAGTACGAAAATTAACCTTTATTTTTAGCTGCTTGAGACATATACTAAATAAAGAACTACTGAGAATGACGTACTTCGCATTCTGTCAATCCATAATCCAATTTGGTATAATAGGATGGGGGGGCGCCTATAAAACTCACACACAACCTCTTTACATTGCGCAAAAACTAATAATTAAAATAATATTAAAGAAATAAGTTTTATATTCAACTGAACTCATTTTCAAAGAATTTAAAGTCAGAAAATTAAATACTCTTTTCCTGTATCACGCAACCTTAAAAGTTTACAAAGATGATATCCTAAACAAAACCGTACCATTCAAAAACATAGCAAATCTCAGGCAAAAATACATGTTACCAATTCCAATTTGTAAAAAAACTTTGGGTCAGCAAAACTACAAATACTTAGGAACAAATTTCTTCAATAAATTGCCAGAAAATATAAGATCACTAAATGACAATTTCAAAGAATTCAAAACACAATTAAAAAAATATACCGAAAACCTAAACTAAAAAAACAAAAAAAAAGAAAAACAAAAAGAAAAAATATAAAAAATAAAATAAAAATCTAAGAAACTAAACAAATAATACCTCATCCCATACACACAAGCAATTGCTTATTATGGGAGAACATTGAAAAATAATAAATATTAATCATATCATAATATCTTTTATCTTATTACTAGTGAAATATATATATATATATATATATATATATATATATATATATATATATATATGTATATAACACATTGTAAATTTATTTATTGAATTAAATTGTTTAAAAAAAAAAAAAAATGTATTTTTGGATAATTCTTGAATAACGTATATAATATTTAATTTTACTTATTATATTTTGGTAATGTTTGGTTTGGAATTATAATCTTTTGAATAAAGTGAATATCTTTTTTTTTATCCAGGCTACGATATGTTTTTTTAGAAAGTTTGTAGATGTATTTGTAGTCATTAGTTGTTTCAAAGTAATGGGCATACTATTAAAAAAATTGGTTGCGTAGTATTGAAAGTGTCTTTGTCCGTGTGTGGTGTGTGTTATCGGATTGTTCAGTGTTTTATTTGTTGATGACCTGGTTTTTATTATGGCTTTTGGTTGATTTGTAATATAAAGATTGTTATGGATGAGATGTAGGAGAGCAGTTTTGGCGTAAAGTTGTCTTATTGACATGACGTCTAGAGTTTTGAAGATTTTGTTTGAGTCTGTGTAGAATGGTACTTGCAGTATGAGTTTTGAATTGGGTCAATTGTTGTGTTTGTGGCGCTTCCCCAAGCTAATATTCCATAAATGGCAATGGATTGACACAGTGCAAAATATATTGATCTGAGTATTGAATATGCTTATAATTATTGCACTCGGAACACGACGAAAACACATCAGTTTCCAACTAGATTTTTTTACACTCGAAGTACGAGGGTGGTTTTAACTTTAGATATCGATTTAGAGGACAAGAACGAAACAGCCAGGGGCGTCGCCAGCTTTCAAGCTAGGGGGGGAGGAAGGGGGAAGCTTAAAATGTTTATTTGTCAAACCTCCCCTACCGACATCCCTGATGTCATTTCTCTATTTTTTTATCTATGACTAGCTTTAATTTTTAAGAAATTTAGCATTAATTATTAAAAAAATAGCTTTTATAGCTTTAATTTTGCGTTTTCATAGCGTTTATAGCTAAATAGGATAACGTCAAGGAATGGGAGTCGGCAAGAGGGGAAAAACAATTAAATTAGCAAAATCACTGGAAACATGTTTATAGTATTATTGATTGAAATTCAACATGGCACATGTTTCTACAGTAGAGTGTGTCATGTTCGTTCTACGATCTGTCAATACAAGATTATAGCGACTAAAAAATCTTTCTGCGTCAACACTATTCGCAGGGGCCCACACAGTCATCAGAGCTGCCTCAGCAAAATCTCTGTGAACAATTAGAGTAGCTGAATTATGTCTACAGTGATTCATCCCTCACTTGATCTACAAGCTGTCTTTGAAAATAGCTGTTACCTTCCAGGAATTTACTGTCATCAACAGATCTGATGTTGGTGCAAGCCTACTTTTACTTGCTAAAAGAACAGGACATTCTGACCTACAATCGCAGGATTGAATATTTTACATGAGTGCTCAAAAATAGATGAGTGCTGTTGTCTTGACGGTTCAGCATATGAGATGCCAGTTTCACAGAACTCTTATGAAAACTCTCTCTTATTTGGGTTTTTATTTGGGTTTAGACAACCTGGTTCTTTACCTCTTGCCTTTAAGGTTCGCTAAAAACACCATTTATCGCGTTAATTCGCGAAAATATCGTTAATTTTTATTTTTTATTGGTTTATTTATTAATTTTATTTTAGTAATTTGTACATTTAAGTCTACAAATTACTAATTAATTTGTTACATATAAATATACTATATTTTTTCTTGCTTGATGTGGCTCCTACACAACATCTTGAACTTTCCAATTGGGGCAGACTTTAGGTTTTCCGACAGCGCATTATAGTATTTCATCCCTTTATATAGTATACTATTCTGAGTACTATTCTGCCTTGTCCTTTTTTGGTAGCCTGATTTAATTGCACGTCCTTGTTTTATTTTTGTGTATGTCCTTTTTGTATACAATTTTATTTGAAAAATATTTGGGTAGCAGGTTGTTTAATATTTTATGTACAAATATCATCGTGTTCAAGGTCAACATCTGTTTCACCGCTAGCCAATTTAGTTCGTTTAACATTTTATTTACTTTTGAATATCTATTTCGTCTGAGTACAGTTCTCATTGCCCTATTTTGGAGAATTTGAAATTTATTTTGTTCTCAGTCGTTAAACAGGAAAGGAATAGTTGAGCAGTAGTTAAAATGTGGAGCAATAATTGAGTTTTAAATGGTGATTGCGGTGTTTTCGGACAGTTTTTGGCTATGAATGGCTTTAATGCTATGAATGGGTGTCTCTAGCTATTGCCAATGTCGTTCTCGGACGTCTCTGACTTCTTCCACCATTCACTACTGTATACAACAATGTTACTGTTAAAAAACTACATTACATTGACTTTAATTCGAACCCGTGTCTCATTGCGGTGCAGAGATATTGGGTTAATAATTCCTCGGGCGTCCACGACTTCTACCATTCATACAACTATCTAAATATTTCTGGCACTAATAAGAACAAGCTTTTGAAATAAAAAGCGTATCGAGTTTTGCAAACACAAACACAACACAAGATTTTTGTCTACTTTCTATAAATATAATATCCATGAATTATACATACAAACCTTCGGGAAGAAATTCTGGAAATGATAGTGAAAATATACTATCAGACGGACGGGGATAGCGACTTTGTTTTATACCACATATTTATAAACACAATACACCATCCTTCAAAGACAACTAAACAAATTATTAAATCAAATAGGTAACAATTTTAATCAATATTAATTCTCTCGTGCTCCAAGTGGACAAGTTCATTCCGCTGAATTAGCATTCGGTTTGTTTCCGACTTCTTTTGAAGCATAGCGGTAGTTAAAATTATTATGCACTCCGCAAAGAAGTGTGCGCCGAAGGGGAGGGGTGAGCGGGAAATATTCACGGGAATTATTAGTAGGGGAAGCATAGAAAGGCAAATTGTCTAGATTAAAAAAATAAATTATTAATCATTTTTCAATGTTTAACAATATATCAAAGAATATAACAAAGGTTTTATTTGCGAAACGATACTGAAGTAGTATTAAATTTATCATAATGTTCCTTCTTTTTATTAATTTTAAGATAATCTATTTAATTTAATCAGATAAATTTAAATAAAGTATTTCTTCATATGAAGCGGTTACTTTGTGATGTGACATTATAATTTAAAATTAAACAATAACTTTGTAAACATCACTTATAAGTGATGTTTACAAAGTTATTGTTTAATTTTAAATTAAATAAAGTAATTAAATTTTGGCTAATTTCATTTAACTAAGTGGTTTTAATTAATTTTTTATTAGTTTTTTCGCATATTTAGACTCACTTTCTATATCTCCTTCAATTTCAACTTCAACTTCAACTTCAACTTCAACTTCAACGTCAACATCAAATTCTACTTCAAGTTCGACTTTGCCTTCAAGTTTGATTTCACCCTGGATTTTGAATTCAACATCAACTTCGGCTTCAATTTAGACTTCGCCATTGACTTCGATTTTAAATTCAATTTCGATTTCATCCTCAACTTCGACATCGTCATCGACGTCAACTTCAATTACGAATTCAACTTTGACTTGCGATCGACTTCACTTCACGATTTAAAACCTCGAAATTCTTATCTATTCGGTTCAAAATAGATATACCCTTCTATTGTCAGATTATGTGGAAATCTCAAGCAAAAAAAATATTAAAACAATTTGTTTGCTAGTCCTCTTACACTATTTCGTTCTTAACGTCTGTTGTTTTCCGAT
Source organism: Hesperophylax magnus (assembly GCA_026573805.1). Classification (NCBI taxonomy): domain Eukaryota; kingdom Metazoa; phylum Arthropoda; class Insecta; order Trichoptera; family Limnephilidae; genus Hesperophylax; species Hesperophylax magnus. Next base: position 15,113,359 of record JAIUSX010000028.1, read on the forward strand.
TTTATGTCCGGGTTAAATCTTCCCCATAAGAAAAACTAAACCCTTCCACAAATGATCATCTAGTCAATCAACATTATGCAAGTGCATTATATAAGCAAAATAAATACAAAATAATACAAGAACAACAACACGTCAACTCACCAGAGATCAAATGGGAAAATAAATCACCGACTCCAGATATTTTCATATCAGAGGGTTCGGCTCGGTAGAACTCCTAACAGGGCCTATAAATCCTACTGATCCCTCAACATAAATATTTAAAAAATCTTTCGTTATCCTACATGTATTTCAAATGACTGATTTTTGCATTTTTATATATAAATTTTTTGATAGATCTAATACTCTTAAATTTTGAATGAGAGAGCTAGGTATAATGCCAGTAGCCAAAATAACGAATGGTAATATTTTTATAGTCTGAGAATGCTAAATCCTTTTTATCTCATTTCCTAAATCTGTGTATTTTCTTATTTTTTCATTAACATCATTTATTTTTTTACCTTTCCTTTTGATTTCATTGATGAATATTGTTGTTGTCCACCTACTAATTTTTACTAAGTTCTTTTTCTCTCTAATCTTATACAATTAAATAATGTGTAGAAATAAAAAAAAAAAACATTCTTGTGTTTTATTATATTTTCCAGCTAAATGTGAGTTTTCACAATAAAAAATAAGTCACAAAATACAGTACACGGAAATCGCGATGAGTTTTTTCAGATATAAAATAAAATATGTTTGAATGTGACGAAACGACAAGCTAGAATAATATTAACATACCGTACCGTGGGTTGACTTTGGCCCTAGGGGTATTCTTTGGCCCAAATTAAAAAATAGTTTGATTGGTGACATCTGTGTCTCATATAGGCGTAATTTTGACATTCAATCAATAGATGGCATTAGTGACATCATTTGGAGATTTTTTTGACTAAACTAGAGTCCATTTTATAGAAGTTTCTATGTGAAGACAGTCGCATGCGAATTTCGATAAAAAAGTTTCTTCATAAAATCTGTTTGCATCCACTACGTGTTATCACTTAAACAGGTATGTTAACACTTTATATCCGTAGAATATATTGAAGATATGATAGCATGCAATATTTTTGTGTTAAAATGTCAAACAATATTTTAAATATTTTTTATACATGATGTTGTGTGTTTTTGACAGAGTTGGGGTTTCTTTGTCCCAACATTGGCCCGGGCCAGAGTATCCCCTAATCAAAAATAGATGTTTTGATGTTGTGAACAAGCTACATTTTATTAGAAACGGCTATGTTATATTCAGTCCAATTGAAAATAGATCTTTTACGTTTTATACAGTAAGCGTTCTTTATTTTATTTTGCAGTTGAAATGCCCAGAAATTACGTCAGACTCCTGGGAGCTCGTAAATATGCAGATTACACCAAGGAAAAGTTGCAAGCATGTTTAAATGCAATCAAAAATGGTGAATTGACGCAGATAAAAGCGGCTGCAGTGTATAACATACCTCGAAATAGTCTCAAGAATAAGTTAAAAGGATTGCACTCTAATAAGCCCGGCCAACCCCCAATTTTCACGCATGACCAGGAGATGAAATTTGTGGACTGCTGTATAACCATGGGTGAATATGGATTTCCTATGGATCCGTTTGAACTAAGATGTATTATTAAGCTATATTTAGAACGGCAGGGAAGGAAAGTTAGAAAGTTTAAGAATAATATGCCCAGGTGTGAGTGGATTCGCTCATTTTTGAAACGCCATCCGAGGTTAACGTTACGATTTGCGAGCAATATATCGCAAAAGAGAGAAAGCACCGATGAAAACACCATAAAAAGTTATGTGGCTAACTTATCGAAAGTGCTTAAGGATATCCCACCAAGTAACATATGGAACTTCGATGAGACCAACCTCACCGACGATCCAGGTAAGAAGAGGGTGCTTATCAAGAAAGGCAGCAAATATCCTGAAAGAATTTGCAACACTACAAAAACATCAACTTCTTTAATGTTTTGTGGTAATGCTGATGGAGAACTATTGCCGCCATACATAGTATATAAATCCGACTGTCTTTGGGATTCGTGGACTGAAAATGGACCACCAGGTTGCCGCTACAATAGGTCTAAATCTGGGTGGTTCGATGCGGCAATTTTTGAAGATTGGTTTATTTCCCTATTTTTACCGCATCTGAAAAAACAACACGGTAAAAAGGTAATCATTTGCGATAATTTAAGCAGTCACATTAACGAGCACATACTTAAGCTCTGCCACGAAAATGAGATATCGTTTGTGTGCCTTCCACCCCATTCAACGCATCTCACTCAACCTCTGGATGTTGCCTTTTTTCGACCGCTAAAAGGCAACTGGCGAAAACTCCTTTCTGAATGGAAAGAGTCTCCTAGTGGCAATTCCGAATCAACCCTCCCAAAACGACATTTTCCAGGCTTACTTAAACAGTTGATGGAATCTATTGAGCCATCTAAAGCTGAAAATTTACGAGCTGGGTTCAAAAAATGTGGCGTAGTACCTGTTGACGTAGATATATTATTAGAGCGCTTGCCAAATACTAACCATAATGTACCATTTGATTCAGTGTTACTTGAGCACTTGCAGTCAAAAAGAGTAAGTACATCTGATAATAAAAGAGTGCCACGAAAAAAGAAGATTAATGTTGAAGCTGGAAAGAGTATTTCGATTTCTGATGTTAATAATCCCGTCCAAATTCAACTCGCCCCCAAACGAATTGCTACCGGGATATTAAGTACCTCTTCATCTGAATCGGACGACAACAACTATTCATTGCATGATTCAAATGATTCCGACGGCCCGTTACAATTTTCTGACGAAGAACTGGATGGCGAAGGAAGTCATCCTCAAGCGTCGACGTCAGCTGCCATGGTAGCATCAAACAAATCACCCTATGAAGTAGGCGACTTTGTAATATTTGTGTACGAAGGCGCCTATTTTCCGGGCAAGATTTTGGAAATACGAAAGAATGGTGCGATTGTTAGCTCTATGCAAAAGACATTAAAAAGCTGAAAATGGCCTGACAAGCAAGATGCAATTTTGTATTCCTGGGTTGAAATTGTGATTGCTGCGTTTACTTTAGCCCATTATGAAAATCAAAAATACAGCCTTCAAAAAAAATTGGGCCAAAGAATCCTCTCAGAATGGCAAACTTTGGCCCAAACTTCTTTTTTTTTTTTTTTTGGTTAAAATTATACTAAATTTTTTTTAATTTATTTAAAACAGTTCATTAACTCTATTTCTATCATTATTCAAAAATTCAAAGCGCTCTCTTAAGCAAGATGGATTTTATTGAATGTTCTTTGCAATCGGATGATATTTTGGGCCAAAGTCAACTCACATTACGGTACGTTATTTCCTTGCCAAGCGAATGAAATATATATTTAATAAAATAAAATAATTTTTTGTTTTAAAACCACGATATTTATTAATTTAAGAACCGACCGGTTTCGCTTTACTTAAGCATCATCAGGGTACAAATTAATACTATACAAGAAGTACATAATGTGTGCATATATATAACAAAATACAGAGGGAGACAACATGATACAAATATAAGCAACACAAAGACGGTCATAAAATACATTAACATAAGTGCACAAGTAATGGAAAAACCGCCAGATAATTATGTAGACTAATGGGTTATACCAATAAATCGGGAGAAACAAAGCATCAACTGGCATGGTGGTAAGGAGGTAAGGAGAACTGGGAATTTTTTATGGGTTTATTGGAAACAGACTTAATATTGGACTACTTGATATGTCTAATTGATTATTAAGTATCTGACTTTTGGTTTTTACAGCTTTTTTAATTTCTAGTGCCTCTAAGTTGTTTAGTCTGTTACCATGCCCGTTTTTATGTAAGATGTTAGCACCGGTGCTATGACAGAATGTATGATCTTTATCGATCAAATGATTGGCGAATTCAGAAAAACCGTTATTATTGAGGCAACAAAGATGCTCCTTTATCCTAATATTAACATTACGTGATGTCTTACCGATATAGAAAGCCGAACAATTATTGCAATTTAATTTATAAATCCCCGAATGACTTAATTTATCGTCCTTATCTTTAGAATTAATTAGAAATTTACCTATATTGTTATTGGTATAAAAGGCCGGTTTGACTTCAGAAGGAAGGTTTTTTACACTTAATGTAGAAAAGTGATTAATGAATAAAATTCGCCGCCATTGATAATTAATATTATTATCATTAATTTGAGGACGAGGACTAGCGAAGAGGAAGCGATTAATGGCTATTTGTTTTAGCTTTTTATTTAAGATTAAATCTATAAAATTTGATTCATAGCCATTATTTACTGCTATGTTTTTAATTAGTTTTAGTTCACTATCAAAATTACTATCGGACATTGGAATTGTGACTAAACGATGGACCATTGAATGGAATGCGGAGTGCTTATGTGAAATAGGGTGATTGGAGGTGCTGTGTATGACAACGTCAGTATAGATATATATATATATATATATATATATATATATATATAGTAAAAAGTTTACGAAAAATGTTAAAATTAATTCTGGTATTAACGATCGATAAGGTAAGGTCTAAAAAATTTAAGGTTGAATTTATGCCTATTTCTAATGTGAATTTAATCTTATTATGAAAAGAGTTTATAAGATTGAGGAAGGAATTCAGTTGACGCCTAGTCCCTGTCCATATACACAAAACATCATCAACGTATCTTTTCCAGTACAAGACATTTTTAATAAGATGTGAGGTACTAGATAAAATTTTATTCTCTAAGTTATCCATGAATATATCAGCAATCAGAGGACTGGTAGGGCTCCCCAAAGCTAGGCCGTCACGTTGCTGATATATGACATTATTAAATTGAAAATAATTTTGATTCAGGCATATATTAAACAAGGAAGTTAAATCTTTTATAAAATCTATAGAGAGATCGGAACTATTTAATAAATCAGAAATTAAACATTTACTCTCTTCTATGGGAACATTGGGGAACAAATTTACAACGTCAAAATAAATTAGTGTAGAATTACTAGGGAGAATCATATCTTTCAATTCTTCTACTAATGAAAAAGAGTTTTTAAGGGTATGTTTAGGTGAAAAAACATTGGTATTTTGAAACACATTAGTAATAACGGATGATATTTTAAAATTTGGGGCATTACAACATGGAACTACTGGCCTGACGGGGAAATTATTCTTGTGTATTTTAAGGAACCCATATAATTTAGGAGTTTTGGGATTTTTAGTTAAAAATTTTAACTTTGTGATATACAAAAAAAAAAAAAAAGTATTTTATTTTATTAAATATGTCAAACCACAAAGTGATTGCTTTCTACAATAATAAAGAAATATATATTAGTGTGTTTGGAGCATTTTTAAATAAGTCTATTTGGATTTAATTTTTTTTCGGTAATGAAGGAATGAAAATCTTTGATGCGGAAATTAATCCACTTCACGACATCCGATAGAGCTGAAACTCGGCAGATAGACTCGGTGTACATAAAAATGTCTTTTATTCTTGGTGGCAATCACGTACACACGCTGACATGTAAGCATTTTTCGGAATTAAGATGACATTACAGCAATTAAAATATGGAATTAATTTCGGCCCTACCCGATCGGCATATGGCGAGGTTGGTATAGTTCTCGACTCTAGTTCCTGGGTAGGAAAGTTCAATCCTGAAACAAACCCAAGTTTTAAAAGATTTTTTTTACGAGTTGATTTTTTTGAGCTCATAGTAAATGAACGGTGGATGTTTTGGCACTCTAGGGGTTAGCTGGTGTTTGGCTGGTTAGCGGGGAGGGGTGGGTAGGTCACCTCCTGCGCAACGGTTTCCGTCGCTAGTTTCCGGATCCGGTGTCTAGTGCGCCAGACACTTCCGCCCGCCATTTTGAAGGGGTCGAATCTGGCGCCAAAATGCACTCTGCCCGGATTTGGGGTGTTGCATGTAATTTATTAAAATTGCTAATGTTGAAAAAACAAAATAAAATTATTGGACATATTACACATGGTCGTATAAATAAGCATAATTCATTTGATAAGCCACCATTAATACAAATACAATTTTTTTGAAAAAAAAAAGTTTGATTCTATTTGTGAGGCGGGTATGGATACCGCCGCCCCTGGAACCATTTATTGGATAACTTATACCCCTGCCATACGTCACCCCAAGTGCTTCGCTACGTTTGGTGACTTAGCAGGGGTGCCAGGTTCATGGAGAGAGGTTTGTCCATATCTGCGTGGCAGGCCGGATCGGGAGAGACTGGTTGAGGTAGACCTTTTGATCTCTGCAGCCGGACTATCTCGACCCATCGCCATGATGAATTTGTCACTCCTGGATACATTGACTCCCAGATTCTTGCCAACCCCTCATACCTTTTTTCCTTCCCAACACCTTTCCTGTCCACACAGCATCCACAAGATAACATAGGCCGTGAGGGAATTTATTTCCTCCGGGCCTCCTGTCTATCTGTCTATATAATCTAAACGAATCGGTAGGTACAAGAAGGCTATAATATCATATGTTAATTTTTGATGCAAAGCAGGCTATAATATCAAAAATTAACGTATGATATTATAGCCTTCTTGTACCTACCTATAATCTAAACGAATCGGTAGGTACAAGAAGGCTATAATATCAAAAAATAACATATGATATTATAGCCTTCTTGTACCTAGCTATAATCTAAACGAATCGGTAGGTAAAAGAAGGCTTTAATATCAAAAATTAACATATGATATTATAGCCTTCTTGTACCTACCTATAATCTAAACGAATCGGTAGGTACAAGAAGGCTATAATATCAAAAATTAACATATGATATTATAGCCTTCTTGTACCTACCTATAATCTAAACGAATCGGTAGGTACAAGAAGGCTATAATATCATATGTCTTCAATCAGTATTAATTTGACCTCTACATCTGCTTATACTTGTATATTACATTGTGTAAGTACTTGTATCTCCTAATTTTATAACATTCTAAAGCTTGTGTTAATTTTACGATCATATCATCCACAGTCAATTTTTTTTATTTTTTTTATATTAACTCCACACAGGAGGCCCTGAAGAAAATAATTTCCCTCAGGGCCTATGTCATCTTTGGGGATGCTGTGTGGAGGGTCTTTTTTGTGGAGAGGAAGGAGTGAACATGGGTCTTGAAGAGTCCCATGTTGTAGGAGGGAGGAAACACAGAGGCCGGCAGCTCGTTCCACAGCCGAGCTGTTGGACTTAAGAACGAATCGTAGAAGCGACCCGTTCTCATGTGACAAGTGTCAAGTGTCAACTGTGTACAAATGTTGGGCGCGTGTTTGGCGTGTATCCCGACTACGCACCGGTGCCGAAGGGATCAATGACGCTAATTCCTCAGAGCATCTTCCATTGTAATACCGATAGAACAAGGACAGCATACCTACCTGACGCCTGTGCTCTAAAGATTGCAGTCCGTTTGTTAAGATTGGGGAATCTATCAAACGGACCGCCCGTTTTTGCACAGAGTCAAAGTTTTTTTCAGGTATTTAGGGGCTCCGGACCAGAGATGGCTGCCAAATTCATTTTATATTGAAAAAATAATAGCGGGCTTACAGTTTATTTATACTGTGGATATTAAATAAATAAATAACTAGATGTAGTTAGTAGAACTATCTGATGTTTATTGTAACTAGATGTAGTTTTAGTTTAGATCAGAAGGAGTGGATTCAATTCCCGTCGGCGGCATTTATTTCTACTCAGGAGATAGTTTCAATTTGTTTGGATATTGGAGGCGACTAATTTTTGATTATAATAATTTGTTATCCTTTGTGCTATGCATAAAAAACCCTGTCTTATAAACATTAGTGTAACGGACGTACTGCTCCGATATCAGCCGACGTCACCCCATATTAAAATCTGCCATTTGCCTTAACTTTGCCTGTCCTTAAACTGAATAAACTGTCCTCTATGTATGTGAAATTGTTATGTATAATGAAAGAAATGTATAAAATGTATGTCTGAACCTCTATGTAACCAATAAATGAAACGTCGGAGCTTGGCTAGGGGACACGGGCAGAGAAGTATACTATGAGAGCTTGCAAAATCATATTCATATTTAATTCGGGCACGATTGTTAGAACCGTGCCAAAACGTAGTGGGAAGCTTTGCCGTGCGCCATGCGCCGGCATAGCGTCACAAATGACCACGGCCCGAAATTTCCGGCCGAGGGGCGGTAGCCAACCCGGCGGCGGGCCGCGGGCACGTAACAAACACGGGCCTCGATTCCAGGAATCAAAGAGAAAGCGGGCCCGTGTGAACGTCGCTCGGTCAGCGAAGGCCGCCGGGGTCCTATAAAACGGGCAACAGCCCCTTGGAAAGACAGTTAGCCAGCAACCTCCACCAGCTCAACACCTCTCTCTCTGCTCTGCCCTCTACCTCGCTCCGACTTCTGCCTCTGCTCGCCTTCTTTCACTCTGACCCCCGCTTCACCCTGGACCACGGACTTGCCTACCCCTTCGGACCAGACTCGGAATCAGCTCAAGAACAAGCGACAAGCAATCGGACCAGCTCTACAGCGGCTTCAGAGACGGCCCCGTTCTACCCCTCCACGCCACTGAAGGACGACATCTTACGCCTCCACAGATTGGGATCACCGGCCCTTTTACAGTCTTGTGTGTCACTCGATTACGTCTGATACAATTAGTTTATCATTAAAAAAATAATAATATTTGATAAGTCAAAATATTTCACCAACAAATGTAGATATAATATGTCTCGACGCCATCTAGTGGGAAATTTAGCACTAACAAAGCCTTTCCTACAAAAATAAAGTTGGTGGTTTACAGGTGGAAAAATATAATAAGCAGTAATTTTTGATTGGAGTACTAGTACATATAGAATTTATTTTTTCGCTGGAGATATTTTCAATTTGTATGGATATTTCAGGTGACTAATTATTGCTTTCTAGTTGTATGGTTTTATCTATCGACCGTGCTAGATACCCAGATCTCCATTGTAGACTGTTAGTAACATATATAGAAGGCTTGATAGATGCTTAAAGCACAAAGGTAAGAATAATGTATCTTTCCTGGCCCACTTCTTTTCAAACAGATTTTTCTTTTGACCTACCCGAGTTAAAAGCCGAGGCTTAAAGGGACGGTTTTGAAAGGCTTCTATTAAAAGTTTAATATGTGTCTTTTGTTGACGCCGGATAACGTAAGGGGAATGTTGAATTATTTATTGAAGATGATTTTTTTCAACATTTTCCTCTATTTTTTAAGGTTATAATATTGATGTGTAGCCTCTGTGTTTTGGTGGTTATGATCTATGGTGACGAATCCGTAAATCGCGAGCGGAAGTTTTTATTTTATTTTTTATGCGTAACACGCTATTCCCAACCGTCTGGAGCCAGTGAGACTACGGCATCCCCAATCAGAGTTTGTTGTGAGCAGAGGCGGCTCCAGGGGTCCAGAAGTGGAAGGTCAATCGAAAAAAAGAAAAGAAATGTTAATACATATCAGGCCAGTGTAATTAGCGCCAAAAAGGGGGTCCTTTTATTATTCCGGTAGTCCCAATTTTTTTATATGTTTTATAAACTGGTTCCCTGATGTAAAATCTGAGTTTTCGACCTTGGCGCACCTGTGCTCGCGCCGCCATTTTGAAAAAAACCGGCCGAAATCACGCCAAAATCTAGTTTTTCCCAAATATCTCATTTTCAATACAATTTTCGGCGAAAATAGCTCAACAAGTATAGTAGGACATAAAATTACCTACAGATTTTGGAGGTTAAATTTTCTTCTATCTCTAATAGGTACCGAGGTAGAAAGTCGTAAAGGTATATTTTTGAAAAAAACATTTTTTTTAAATTTTAACGACTAGATTTGGTTTTTCCTAAATACCTCGTTTACAGTAGAATTTCATGAAAATTTTATTGATACCAATTATGTAGAGCATAAAATTTCCAAAAATGTTTATATAGTTTTTTTATACCAAATATACAAAAAATCTATCACGGTTTATAATCATGTTATAAGATTTTTGTTTGCATTTTTAAATACATACATCTACAAATTTATTAGAGGGCACATCGGTAAGGTGGGGGCTACGCCCCCCCCCCCTTCTACTCCGATTCGTATATCTGCATAACATATGTAAGGGTATCGAGTCATTCTGTGGGATAGCATCAGGAACGTCAGAGCAACATGTAGAGATGAGGCCTACAAGAATTAAGAGGGATGATCAAGACGTTCAAACTCTCATTGATTGGTTTGCTTGCCATGAACCATTTCCTAAAACAAACGTGATTATATCTATTAGCAGTGGCACGATCGGGGATAGCAAAGTCACTTGTCACATGGCTAAAAAGATGGGGAAATTTGGTATGTCTAAAGTTATCAACCAGAACTTTGTAAACCTACACTTAAAACGTAATGATGCGATAGTTTCTCTTGCGGCGGTGACCAGCAGTGTCAAAAATCAAGGTGTGACTATGGCAATAGATTCATTAATGCTATTCCATCGTATGTATATTGCCAAAAGGTCTGAAAATGAACTTTAAGAATATTTCCAATCTAGTTGTCAGATTTTACATCAGGGGACCAGTTTATAAAATTGGGACTACCGGAATAATTACGATCGCGAATCGCTAATTGCACTGGACTATATCGCCAATGCGTAATAATATTATGAAAATGCAATGTATGTAATTAATTTGCAGGTACCCACATATTCTGAAGCCGGTAGTACCATATTGTATAATTTAAGATTATCTATTTACACATATAACCAATTAAACTTTTAAAGATCTTTTCCTATTAAAAGTTTTAATTTTAATTTGTAATAACTTTAAACTCAGTCAATTGTTTATCAGTAGACTTATAAAGTCTGCTGGCTTAGTGCTGGCACTGTTGGTGGACGCGGTGGAGTCGCTACATCAGCTGGTCCAGTTTCTTCACCACCTAGGATTCATGCTGCAGAGTCTCCATCTTCTATCTTCGTCGAACGTCACAGCGGTGCTGCCAAGGTCTGGTATCTATGAGAGGATATTGTGTCAGCGCTTTATTTGCAGTAGACACATACCTGGATGGAAGACGAACCTCGTGCTCGCACTGTTGGTGGACGCAGTGGACTCTCTCGCTGCAGCAGCTGGTCCAGTTTCTTCACCACCTTAGGATAGGAGTCTCCATCTTCTATCTTCGTGTCACCTCTTCCTGTACTTCATTTTACTTAACTTAACTTCACTTTATTTTTGTAATATTTATATTTTTTGTAATAGCATCAACTGTAAAGCGCCCCTCACAAAAGCGGCGCTATACAAATTGTCCAATAAATAAATAAAACGGTCCGCAGCCAGTGTACAATACTTGTGAGATCTATTCAGGGTGTCCGGAAACTCGTAGTACAAGCGGGAAACTGGTGAATCTACATCACATTTGGAGTCGATTTTGTAATATATATTTTTTTTATTTGAGCTTTCGTTATCGAGTAAATCGAGTTAGAAGTTGATTTTTTTTTTTTTTTTTATCAAATTCTTATAAATTATTACTGAAGATCAAAGTACCCAACTGATTAAAACTATTTGAAAGTAAAACAAATGAAGAAACTCGGATTTGAAGCATTATTTTGAAATCACCCTTCACTTAATCCGGTGTAATCATAAAATATTTCTGCTCTGCAGGGTTAAAACATCTGTTGTTCAACCTAAAATAGCCGAAAAATATTTTTTTTTGTTTTTTTTTTTTTTTTGTGAAAATGCTCAAATCAAAAAACTTTATATTTATTTGGGTTCCCCATGTGGTGTAGATTCTCCAGTTTCCCGCTTGTACTACGAGTTTCCGGACACCGTATAACAAAAATAATAAAGAATTTGGCATTTTAAATTATTCCATACAAATTACGTCAACAATGGATAAACATAATTTCAAGTTCAAGACGACTGACATTTTTTCACATCTCCCTCTAATTCCTTAATAATCTTAGGTCGTAGATATTTCTATCTCACCGCGATCATGTGCGAAAATCCCTTGAAAATAAATTTGTATGATACCAAGCACACGTCAGACATGTTAGTGTTTACCTCCTTTGTCTGTATAGAAAAGAGAAAGAAAGGAGATAGCTTCGGGATAAAACTTGAAGTGACCCACGCTAGGTACATACAGCAGCTTCTCATTTGGACGCTAGATGGCACTGGAACTCGCTATTACCGTACGAATATTAAAAAATATTATTAATCGGGTAGTTAGTTACATCCTTTTTTATATTAATACTATTGCAGCATATTTTGGGAGGTCTTTGACCAAAAGACATTCGCAGACGAGCCGCCACTGGTTGTGAGGATGTAGGCCGTGGGGAGGGGAATGAGATGGGGAAGAAGAAGGTAAGGAAGTACTTCTTCACCGTAATAATAAAAGCAAAAGATTGGATAACTTAGAAGCTCTTGAAATCAAAAAATCCCTAAATAATAACGCTAGTATATTGAATAACCAAATTAATTTATCGTTTAGTCCCATTCTAGATATATTTCCAGTAAACCGCTCTGTTATTGCTGGAATTCCCGCAATTACCCGTCCCCCTTTGTTAACCTCCCACTCAAACATCTAAATTATATTTTTTGTGTATATATCTGTCAATATTTTGTATCATAGGTTAGTTTTAATATTCTCCTGATGAAGGAAGGGTGCTTCCGAAACCGGTAGAGTACAATTAAAATTAAAGTGGTCTAAAACAAATTTTTATCTTTTATTGTAAATTATGACGAGCCACAAAGTAAATGCTTATTACAAATAGGTAAATTATGCTGCGAGATTTCTGTACCACAAAATTTATATGTTTGTAGAATAAAATTCTTTAAATTCTTGGAATAAAGCTAGATTTTTTTAAACGTTAACTCCACACAGGAGTCCCTAATGAAAATATTTTCCCTTAGAGACGATATCATCTCAGAAGATGCTGTGTGGAGGGTCTTTTTGAGGAGAGAAAGGAATTAACATGAATTTCGAAGAGAACAATGTTGTAGAAAGGGGGTCACACAGAGGCCGGAAAATCGTTCCAAATCCGAGCTGTTGAACTCAAGAACGAGTCGTAGAAGCGATCCGTTCTCATGTGACAAATGCTAACCGTGTACATTTGTTGGGCAGTGTTGCCAACTCAACTACTTCAAAATATGCTAGAGTGATGGGAAAAATATGCCAGAAAAATGCTAAATTACTTTAAAAAATGCCAAAAAATGTAACATAAATTTAACTTAGTATTTATTGAGAAATATAGTGATGGGAAAAATATGCCAGAAAAATGCTAAATTACTTTAAAAAATGCCAAAAAAAGCTAACATAAATTTAACTTAGAAATAAAATCAGTGAAATAAAATATCAATATCTTCATCTTCTTTTTCTTCATTAACAGCAGCTGATGTGGAAGGCTGAGAGACGGAGTCGTAACTTTCTTTGGTCCCAATGCAGCGTAGTACTTCGTCAGGAACAGTGTAAGAATAACAGCACTTTCCTGCTCTCTTTAGGCCAAATCTTACGTACAAAATGGCATTCAGGGTTCTCACCGCCAAACGATTTCGGAGTTTTGTTTTGACCAGACTCATTTGGCTAAATACACGTTCAATGTCCGCATTTGAATGCGGCAATGTTAAAATAGACATTGCAAACTGACATAAATCACCGATGGGGTAATTATTAGCTGCATCTTTATATTGCATGACTTCATTCCAACACTCTACAGTGGAAGTCAAGGATTCCCATTTAATGTGAACTATGTTTCTCCATTGTGACACCAGTTTTTCAATCGATATCATTTTTGTTAGTTAAAAAAATGATTTTTTTTATTTTTATGTTTCTGTAAAAATAAGCTAAATAAATATGCTAAAAGCATAAAAGTTATGCTAAACATGGAGTAATTATGCCAAATTTAGCATATAATATGCTAACTTGGCAACACTGATGTTGGGTACGCGTTTGGCCATAATGTCAATGTGAGTTCCCCCTGGTGTAAGGAAAACATCTAAGCGATATTTGACTTCCCTCCAGGTATGCTGAATCATGTCAGGAGGTCCAGCACAGCGAATTCGATAACTTTATAATATCGGATCGATAGGCGGAACTTCCGATGATTTTATACTGATGTTCAGAGCACGGTCGGGCTGTTGATATCCAGACCGATATTGGTAACGCAATAAATATGAAGTCGACGTACACTGGCAACACTGTAGGTATTATCCATAAATTGACATTCGGAAACATCAAACGTCACACAGTGACGTTAAAAATATTGATAATTTGGAAATTTTGAATTGATATACTAACCTAAATATGCATTGGCAGTAAGCATTTACATTTCATACACTAAAAGGGAGTTAACACGAGCCAATACCATAAAATAAAGCCAGAATCTTAAAGACATAAGTGAAGCAGCCGTGCACAAAAAATATATACGAGTGGCCCTGATGTATTGGACAGACCTGCGGTTGAATTTGCTCTATCAAATCTCTAAAATAAAGAGGGAATCATAACGATATAAGTGATGAGGTCGTGTAATAATAATAATCAACGCGCGTCCTGGCGTAATGGATGGACTTACGATCAACTTTGCCCTAGCAGGCCAAGAAAATCGTTCCGTGGGGTTTAATTTAATTATTTCTGATGAACGTATTCCTAAAATCTCAAATGTTTCTAGAGGGATTCCTCGGGAACTTACTAATTCATCGCCTACAAAAATAAAATCTGGTACTTAAGGCTAACTTTATAGTGAAAAACCTTTTATAAATTTTTCAAACCGTTTTACATAAAATATTTTAATGGTAAGGTCCTGTTTTTATTGATCTCAAATATAAATAATTTAAATCCTTAGTGATTCCTATAGAAATATTTGAGATTTTAGCAACACGTTCAACAGATGTAATTAAAATTAAATAATTAATAAATAATGTAATTAAATTAAACAATTGCTTATTATGGGAAAACATTGAAAAATAATAAATATTAATCATATCATAATATCTTTTATCTTATTACTAGTGAAATATATATATGTATATCACACATTGTAAATTTTTTTATTGAATAAAAAAAAAAAAAAATGTTAGCGTCGATCAAACCTCCGTTATTAGCGTCTTAATTAGTTAACGACAAAATTTTTGTTAAAAATTTAAGTGTTTCTGCGTATTTTGGCATATAAATAATTGACGTACCTTTGATACATGCATCGTTATTTCTTTTTTAAATCACGTACATCTTCGTCCCTGTATTATCATTTTACTAATTTATGTACATCTATATCAGTGTTCCGCAAACTTTTTTGTGTTCAAGGTACACCTATCAAATCAAGGTATTTTAGAGGTACACCAAAAAAGCAATGTTTATTTAAAATTTATTTATTACTAAAATCAATATACCTAATATGAAAAGTTGTTTAGTGAGAAATGTGAGCCTGTTTAAGTGAGCAAAGGCGATAAAAATGGAGCAATCGTTAATAAGGCTGCTCTCATCTCTTCATTGATCGTCCTCAGGTGTTCTAGTAGTGAGAGTTGAAAATCCCTATTCGCATAAGTAGGTTATGGCAAATGGTAATATAGGGTGAATTGCCTAATACAAAAAAAAATATATTTTCAATTGCATGCTTTGAAAGCAGTGGATACTCATTTTTTATATGCAGCCAAAAATGTGCTAGCTCTACTCTGGAAAATTTTAGTTTTAATGTCCGATCAGTTTTTAACTCCATAAATTCTTTTTGCTCGTTTATCGGTAAGTGTCCAAGGGAAATGTTATCCGAGAGTGGATTTCGTACCCAGTCCATAGGTTGTAGGTCACACTTAGGAAAATAACAGTTCATTTTTTCAAGTGTTTCACTATCAAAGCCTACAACTTTTTTCTGAATCGGCAGCCATGACATTTGGAAACAATTCATTACTACCATTGACAGCGTGGCTGATCCATAATACCAACTTAGCGCGAAAGCTTTCAATGTTGTCCGAAGACGTTAAAATATAAGAATTCCTGCCTTGAATTTTTCTGTTGAGCTTATTTAAAGGAGCGAATATGTCCGCTAGGTATGCAAGTTTTACTACCAATTCTTTTTTTTAAAACAGAAGCAAAGTCTGAACCCTGGGCCTCTGAAAACGTCTGGGACTCATATTTAACTCGTAAATTCGAAATAGCACTTTTCCACGAGAAAACCATCGTACTGCTCCCATTTGCTTTCTTATATTGTCTTCACAATACCTTGAATTTTTCCGCGGCACACCAACTGATAACCACGCTACATCAGTGTGCCGCGGAACAAGCTTTGCGTAACACTGATCGGGGTATATCATTGATTTTTGCTGAGCGCCCTTGATCCGGCAATTCGCATAGCTTGGACGTTATCCGAATAGAATGCTAGAAAAATAGAATGCATTTTGTGAATTTTCTATCACATATTAATAAAATTATCTCAGCATCGTCGACACATTTTTTAATCATTCTTGTAATTTCTCCATTGAACTTTCGTACCAAAATTATGATTGGATTTTATTGTAAATTAATAATGTAATAAAAATTCTACGAAATATACAATTGCAAAAACTGCACAAGAGTCCCAACTGTCCGCAGCCAGTGTACAATACATGTGAGGTATGTATAACAAAAATAATTATTATTTATAAATTTTATTTTTTTAATATTTTTAATCCAATGGGACAATAACGTTACAAAACATCAAGACTTGTTATTGTCTCTTATAATTATGAATTAATGTGTCAAGTAAGAAACACTCTTATGTTATGATGGACTCTCTCGCTGCAGCAGCTGGTCCAGTTTCTTCACCACCTAGGATTCTTGCTGCAGAGTCTCCATCTTCTATCTTCGTCTGGTATCTGTGAGAGGATATTGTGTCAGCGCTTTATTAGCAGTAGACACATACCTGGACGGATGACGAACCTCGTGCTGGCACTGTTGGTGGACTCTCTCGCTGCAGCAGCTGATCCAGTTACTTCACCACCTAGGATTCTTGCTGCAGAGTCTCCATCTTCTATCTTCGTCTGGTATCTGTGAGAGGATATTGTGTCAGCGATTTATTAGCAGCAGACATATACCTTGAGGGATGCCGAACCTCGTGCTGGCACTGTTGGTGGACTCTCTCGCTGCAGCAGCTGATCCAGTTACTTCACCACCTAGGATTCTTGCTGCAGAGTCTCCATCTTCTATCTTCGTTGAACTTCACAATAGTGCTGCCAAGGTCTGTTATCTGTGTGAGGATATTGTGTCAGCGATTTATTAGCAGCAGACATATACCTTGAGGGATGCCGAACCTCGTGCTGGCACTGTTGGTGGACTCTCTCGCTGCAGCAGCTGATCCAGTTACTTCACCACCTAGGATTCTTGCTGCAGAGTCTCCATCTTCTATCTTCGTTGAACTTCACAATAGTGCTGCCAAGGTCTGTTATCTGTGTGAGGATATTGTGTCAGCGATTTATTAGCAGCAGACATATACCTTGAGGGATGCCGAACCTCGTGCTGGCACTGTTGGTGGACTCTCTCGCTGCAGCAGCTGATCCAGTTACTTCACCACCTAGGATTCTTGCTGCAGAGTCTCCATCTTCTATCTTCGTTGAACTTCACAATAGTGCTGCCAAGGTCTGTTATCTGTGTGAGGATATTGTGTCAGCGATTTATTAGCAGCAGACATATACCTTGAGGGATGCCGAACCTCGTGCTGGCACTGTTGGTGGACTCTCTCGCTGCAGCAGCTGATCCAGTTACTTCACCACCTAGGATTCTTGCTGCAGAGTCTCCATCTTCTATCTTCGTTGAACTTCACAATAGTGCTGCCAAGGTCTGTTATCTGTGTGAGGATATTGTGTCAGCGATTTATTAGCAGCAGACATATACCTTGAGGGATGCCGAACCTCGTGCTGGCACTGTTGGTGGACTCTCTCGCTGCAGCAGCTGATCCAGTTACTTCACCACCTAGGATTCTTGCTGCAGAGTCTCCATCTTCTATCTTCGTCGAATGTCACAGCAGTGCTGCCAAGGTTTGGTATCTATGAGAGGATATTGTGTCAGCCCTTTATTAGCAGCAGATGGTGCAACGAAAAAGCTTTTAAAATTTCAAGTTGATAAAGAGTTGTTATATATACCTAAACCATAAAAAATATTCCAATCGAAAAACAATTAGTTAATTTCCATTGGCATTTTTTTGCTAATTTCACGTTACTTCCACGACTGATTCTTGAGTTCAACAACTTGGCTATAGAACGATTTGCATACCTCTGTGTTTCCTGTCTCCTACAACATGGAGAATGGAAACTCTTCAAGACCCATGTTCACTCCTTATTCTCCTCAAAAATACCCTCCACACAGTGTTCCCAAAGATGACATAAGCCCTGAGTGAAATTATTTTCCGCAGGCCTTCTGTGTGCAGTTAACGTTTATAAAAAAGTTATATTAGCTTATTAGTAATTATAATTTAATTTTATCATAAACTACTTTGCTATGGTCTATAAAACTCACGTTTTAAGGCGATGCACTACGTAGTAATTTAAAATCATGTGTTTTTAGTTTGAAAATTTGGTCGCCTAGAAATGTTTCAGATACTTTAATTAAATACTGCGACTAGAATACATCCTGGCCTTTGAAATAATCGATTATTTTTTAGATAAGTCTTTTTATAAGCCCAGAAAAAAATAATGTATAAGGCCTATGAAAACTGCTTTAAAGTTCAAAATCTCCTACTTACGAACCCATTTTCGGTTATGGTTTTATTGTATAATGTGGCAAATTAAGTTATTTATAAAATGATGGAAAAACATTAAAATATTTATGCCTGAACATCCACAAAATAAAATAAAAGGCACTTTTTGGCCATGTTTTTTTCTTGCATAAATCAAAACAGGTGGATGGTGTGAAGCGGAAATTTAAGCCTTATCGCCATCTACGTAAGGTGTGTTATTGATAAAATATTACACGACGTAGTGCATCGCCTTAAACATCGATGTATGTTTACCGTTCTACCCTCTATAATATAATACATAATCTACGGTAAATGCACAAATTTAATGTGTAACATCTTGTATCGCACGTGACTCTAGCAATTGTTCACAGCACAGATGAGTACGTACGGTGGGGTTAAGTTGCCAACAATTCTCTCCTCCAAACTTGCCCCGCTCTTCCCGGTGACAAAGTGCACCGCCGTGCATTGTTACCCCAAACTACCCTAACGTAACAACCGACCGAATAAAGTTATTTCAAACATTTTGGCAGTGGCGAGCATATAAATATGTCCAACCTTAAAAATCAGTTAATAAAAATTAATATTTTTTGTTGCACAGCCGTATACTTTACCAATGTAGATTTACAGAGGAAATAATCCTTTAGGGGATCAACTGTTCGTGAGACCAACTGGCAGAGGGATCAAATGTCTGGGGGATCAATCAATCGTGTGTCAACACGTAGGGGTATTGCCCTGATTAAATATTTTTATCTTGTACTAAACGGTCACATATCTAACAATGAGATTCTGGCTCCTTCTTGAGGAAGTCGCCATAAGATCCTTTGTTGTAAAGCGAGCCGCACTGATTTGTTCATGAACTCACCCGTGGAGAGAGCCACAAACTTCTTGAGGCGAAGCTTAATGCCAAATAATTATTTTGATTAATCTTTATAACGAATTGGTGTACATTCTGAATACCAAAAAATATGCTTTAGATAAATTGAAGATTTTCCTATCGTTTTGCTTGAGTAGAATACAAATAAAATAAATAAATTACTCAATAAAAAATATAAATGTAAACTACCAAAAAAATATATTTTTTCAATAGAAATGTATGAACGCGTAAAGGAAACAACTTTAAAAAAATACAGTATTACAGCTAAGATTATCTGTGACAGTTTCACTTGATTAACTTTTTTGCTTTCTTATAAAATTATTTACAAAATAAATAAAAACCAGTTTTGTGCTTGAAATCGAACGTTTATAGACTCCGTTTGTCAAGCGATTGTAATGCCTATTACCTACAATATAAGGTATGCCAAGATTGTACAATTTTTGGCTTGTAGCTTCCTCTTAACGTAGCACAAAACAGAACAAGATACAGGAAAAAAAAAAAAAAAACGGTAACTAAGCTTCCTCTTAAGGCCCCGTAGTAAGCGTTCAGAGATGTTGTAATTATCGTAATAATTAATTCGTAATAATTTCAACGCGTTGTTGAAGCGTGTATCGTTCCATTTTTATTAATAACGTAGTTTCTACTTGTCAAATGTCAAAAAATGACAGCTTCAAAAGTAATATCTACTGAAATAGCGGGCTATTCAAAATAACAGCTCTTATTGGAAAACCCTGTAGATAGATTATAAATAAAATCCTATCAAAATCCGTTGCGTAGTTTAGAAGAACTAAGCGCACAAACAGACAGTCGCGGATAGTGACTTTGTTTTATACTATTTATAGATAACAAAGACATTTATATGTCCGCCACTGTATTTAAGCAAGGACTACAATCTATCTTCTACAATTCTACAATCACGCTTGTTTAGTTTGCTTTCTGTCGGCAAGTTTCAGTTTTAACTTTTTAAACAAGTTTGCAATAAAAGTTTCAATAAATAAATCTATTGTAACTTTTAATCAGAGAGTCTGTATGCTCGTCGATTGAAAACTTCTGAAAGTTGAGCTGTGACATCACACCATCAGCACAGATTTTTTCATTAAAAGTCTATATAAAAGTTAAAAATACTAATAAATTGACAATGTCGAATTGAAATATGACTAATCACTTTCGTTTCTCCAAGTTCGAACGGAAATAATTGATCCGCGTATTAGATAAATTTATTAAGTCTGTAGTTATGTTCGGTATTCTTTTTATTAATAAATAACTACAAAATTTGGCTGAAGCGATTTTTAATAATACATCCGAAAACAATAAATAAACGTAGAAAATAAAACAAAATGATTTACGAAAGGAAGGTTCGAGAATGTTCCGAAGCGCGTCACGTAGGCAAAATAATTCGATCTCGATGTCGCGGTTACTGGTACTGTACTGACCATTTCGTTCACGTTGTCGCTTATCTAGGTGGAAAATAAAACATTCTTGAATATTCCAGTTGCTACAGAAACAAATATTAAAAAAATAAAAGAAAATCCAAGAAGCTTGTTTGGAAACTTCTAGAATAACGTTCGAGTCAAGTAGTGGCGTACCACTACAAGTCTATGGATCGTGTACACCATTCTTTTCAATTCTAAGAGCTTAGTTAGTTCACCTTCATTCATTGATAAGACAGTTATTTTGAATAACGACCGATACTGTCCAAAAAGTTGTGCATATTAACAGCTTACCCGACACCTTGGAGGCCGCGCTAAAAGCAGCGGCTTTTGACTACCGACTGTCAGAATCATGTTCTGACCGTGCTCGCAAATATCGCTAACTTATCATAGATGTTGAATTTAATCAATGTCGTATTGACCTAGGGCTTTATCGATCACTCGTACTCTAAAGAGAGGAGAAACTATCAAACGGACTGTCTTTTCTTTACAGTCAAGGATTTTTCAGGTATTTTTACACATCCCTACATTTCTAAACTATGCGTCCCGGAAAACACTGGTCTGAGGCAGTCAACTCTCAGATCAGCAACATCATCAGCTGTAGGCAGACTGATAGAACCTAAGAGCAAGCCAAATACTAAGTTTGGTGATCGCGCTTTCCGAGTATCTGGGCCGAAGGCTTGGAATAAACTCCCTCCGGAACTAAGATCCATAACAAGTCCAACAGAATTCAGGTCTAAACCAAAAACTTACCTTTTTGAGCTGTCATACCCTTAGATTAAATATACCATTCCTGAGAGAAAGTCCAGTCATATTAAATTTTCCAATTATGTCCTAAATCCTGAATCTAAACTTGGCTAATAAACAATTAGTTAATTTTAATTAAGTGTTAATCTCAAGTGAACTACCAGGTAAGTATGGTACTGTATATTGTCTCCAAACATAGTTAGTAATAACATAGATCATTGTAGAAATGTATTATATACTTGTACAGCGCCCTTGAGGGATTTTGCACAAAAACGGCGCTATACAAATCATCAAAATATTTTCCGACTTTATGTCCGGGTTAAATCTTCCCCACAGGAAAAACTAAACCCTTCCACACACTTTTCCACAAATGATCATCTAGTCAATCCACACTATGCAAGTGCATAATATAAGGAAAATAAATACAAAATAATATAAGAACAGTCAACTCACCAGAGATCAAATGGGAAAATAATTCACCGACTCCAAATATTTTCATATCAGAGGGTTCGGCTCGGTAGAACTTCTGACAGGGCCTATAAATCCTACTGATCCCTCAACATAAATATTTAAAAAATATTTCGTAATCCTACATGTATTTAAAATGACTGATTTTTGCATTTTTATAAATAAATTCTTTGACAGATCTAATTCGCCTAAATTTTGAATGAGAGAGCTAGGTATAATGCCAGTAGCCGAAATAACAAATGGTAATATTTTTATAGTCTGAGAATGCCAAATTCTTTTAATCTCATTTCCTAAACCTGTGTATTTTCTTATTTTTTCAGATCAGATTTTTGAATATTACAGGAATTTGGAATAGCGACATCAATGATATACGTTATTTTTTTAAATTTTGTCATGTAAAACAATATCAGGTCTATTATGACTAATCGTTCGATCTGTTAGTATAGTTATATCATAATATATTTTATAAAATTCATTTTCCATTACCAAACTTTGGTGAATTATTTTTAAAACTTGATTGTGCCTAAATGTATACTCGGACGGTGCTAATATAGAACATCCCGATTCCCGATATAATATGTTCTATAGTTTCCGGAAAAGTCAAACATTTTCTACATACTTAAATCATCAATTTGATTTATTATTATTTTTTATTTATTTACGTGTGTTTTGGTAAGAACTGACATAGATTTAATCGATGGTCTGAACTCAAAGGGAATTTAGTTCATATCCTCTAAAATCCGGATCACACACACTTGTACCGCTACACCTTTATGCATTCCGTTCTCTTCTTCTTTTTACCGGATAATCGAGAGTACGGATAACAATGAATGAACCACTAAAGGAATAAATGTCTAGAAGTACGCTGTGGGTGTATTATTATTTTTTTGTAAGTAGGTACAGTACAAGAGTCCCAATTGCTTCCAATCATCAAATAAAACGGGGGAGTGAAATGTGTGGAAGTACCTGGCTATTCATACCTGGTCACCAAACAAATTTAAAGCTTTTATATTAATTTATTTTTAAAGTATTATGCCGTGTTGCGCTACCTCCTTCATTAGCCAACGTTTCGGACAGTATTACAGTGTCCATCATCAGGACAGATGTTGAAACTCTAGCGGAACACGGCATAATACCCCAAAAATAAATAACCATAATGCTTTTGGCCGTGAAAATCTCAAATCATCAAGCTAAAGTCATTTGAAGCAAGCTTCGATTCAGATCTGGTCATCAAACATCGCTAAAGCCATTGCGAACTCCGGATTCGTAGCCAAGGATCGTAAACACTCAAACACATGGAGGCTGTCACGTATTATACGCTCAAATTAAGTTAATTTTATCTTACTTCTGATGAAGTTGATCAATGATTTTTTGAGCACTGACCTTTTGAAATTTGCACGGAACGTCAATTTGTAATGATGAATTCGTTAAACTTCAGCCGCCACAAAACGGGATTTTTAAATATAATACCTGTGTGGGGCCCAGGAGTCGAATGCCGTTAGATTATTGTAATTTTTGTGACTTCGGTTTTCGTTCAAATCGGTATAATAAACGAACTAAGGTCAAATTTTCCTTACTTTAGATGAAATTGATCGTGCATTCTCAAACATCGAGATTCTTTCATGAACCAAAAAGATGGATTGTTTCACAAAATTTGAACAATTCATCAAATTTCAAAGCTGATTTTAACGATCTGTGAAGATTCTATTTAAGAGGAAGCTACAAGCCAAAAATGTGTATATTCTTGGTATACCTTATATTGTAGGGTAATAGGCATTCAAATCGCTTGACAAACGGAGTCTAGAAACGTTCGATTTCAAGCACAAAACTGGTTTTTATTTATTTTGTAAATAATTTTATAAGAAAGCAAAAAAGTTAATCAAATGAAACTGTCACAGATAATCTTAGCTATAATAATGTATTTTTTTAAAGTTGTTTCCTTTATGCTTTCAATTAAATTACAATTCGTAATTATAAAAATAATTTTGTAGTTTATATTTTTATTATTTATTTGTATTCTACTCAAGCGAAACGATAAGAAAACCTTCAATTTATATAAAACATACTTTTCGGTATGCATAATGTACACCAATTCGTTATAAAGATTAATCAAAATAGTTATTTAGCATTAAGCGTCGCCTTAAGTTACCCGGCGTTTCTGGCGGTTATCCCTAGGAGATAGACATATACCATCACAGACTTTTCTGTAGGCCTTTTTAAGATATACAATTCCGTAGTACATTATTTTGATGTTTCTCATAAGGTTTAGACAGCGTTAGCAATGGAAGTGATCGAAAATATATTTTTACGACTTGATTACAAAACATCGACTTTTCTCTACTTTCTATAAATGTAATTTACATGTATTATATATATAAAACTTCTCTAAATGATAGTGAAACCCTATCAAAATCCGTTGCGTACTTTAGAAGAACTGAGCGCACAACTAGACAGACACAGATAACAACTTTATTTTATACTACAGGGTTTTCCAATAAGAGATGTTATTTTATTTTAGAGGTGTTGTTGATGATCGGCCGCCTTGAGTTCTTGTGTTAACTGAACTTTATAAGCCTTAAGACACAAATCTTTTTGCAAAATACGGTGTAATGACGTTTGTAGAATGCCTAATTCCAAAGAACGACGAGGAATGGACAAACCTGGGTTTTCTTCAACACTTTCGGCTACAACAGCAATATTCTCGGCTGTTTTTGAGCGACGGGCACGGGTTTTATTCTTCACATCACTAAGTTGTCCCAACAGCTCGAATTTTTCCACCAATTTCTGTATTGCGGTCTGACAAGGTGCTTCACGACGACCCAAAAATGTTCGAGTTTTACGAACCGTCTCTGCCAAATTTTCACCATTTTTATAGTGAATTTTAATAATTTCAATGCGTTGTTGAAGCGTGTATCGTTCCATTTTTCACTTTCTACTTGTCAAATGTTAAAAAATGACAGCTTCAAAAGTAACATCTACCGAAATAGCGGGCTATTCAAAATAACACCTCTTATTGGAAAACCCAAATTCAGTTTTAAATATATTTAGATTATAGAAGAGAAATTTAAAAACATACTTTTTTGGACACCAGGTCTAGTGTACTTGTAATTATTTCATTGACCTTTCTGGGAGTTTGAAAGTTTTTTAATTGTAAATAAGGTATATTAGTTTTCTGTCAATTCGGTTTATATCGCACTTCTGTGGATTCTTCATTCAGTGCTGCCAGAGTTTTGCTCGCGGGAAGGTCGTACCTTGGAACTTAAGCACTTCACATGATGGTAGCAGAACAATGAATTACAATTTCACATCAGTGTATTGGTAGAACAGTTAGGTTCGGTTCCCACGGGATCTTACTGTTAAAGGTAAGTGTGTACATCGGACTAATGATGGGTAGGCTTTGTTGGTACGTTGTGTGTGTACGCTTTTATGTTTTAAATACTGGGTTGCAAAGATAACAGAAAAGACGATGTATGAATGTTAATGAATCAAGTTGCGTATGGTTAGGTTAGGTTAGGTTAGGTTAGGTTAGGTTAGGTTAGGTTAGTTCTCTGTGGTCGAGGGGTAAGGCTCCGAAGGTAGCGAGTTAAAACCCCGGAGTGCGCAAGTAATATAAAGTATACTTGCGGCACTTTCCAGAGTGGAGGATACTCTCAGTATTGCCCACCATTCCGAATTGAAACGTTGCTTGAAATGGCTTTAGCCGTGTTTGGTGACCAGATCTGAATAGCTAGTTACTACCCACCTTCCTCTTCCCCATCTCTTTCCGCTCCTCACTCCCTTCATCCTCATAACATACCCCAATTGGGGATGGCATAGTCTCACAGGGTCAAGACGGTTTGGAGCAGTTGGGACTCTTACATATTCACGTAAATAAAATATTAGGTTAGGTTAGGTCTTGCAAGTTTAGGGTAGGTTCACAAAGGTTAGGAGAGGTATGGTGACGTTAGAGGACGTTATTTTAGTTTAGGTTATTATATAGTGTTAGGTTAGGTTAGGTTAGGTTAGGTTAGGTCTCGCAAGCTTAGGGTAGGTTCACAAAGGTTAGGAGAGGTATTGTGACGTTAGAGTACGTTATTTTAGTTTAGGTTATTATATAGTGTTAGGTTAGGTTAGGTTTTGTGAGATTAGATCAGGTTAAGTAAGCTTAGAAAGTTAAGGGTTGGGTTAGGTTAGGTACTATTTATATTGATAGGTTAGGTTAATTTAGGGGTAGGCAGAAAGGAAGGACCGCCATCTAAATCTGTCTTGGAGATAATTTTTCTTCATTCACATTCATACACAGTTATATTTTACTATTCTTCCGACTCTGCTAGTTCTTTATTTAATAAATGAGATGTGTTATTAATTTCGTTACTTCTTTATTTAATAAATGAAATGTGTTATTATTTTGGTTATTTATTTATTTAATAAATGAGATGTGTTTTTATGTTACTTATTTCTTTATTTAATAAATGAGGTGTGTTATCATTTACGTTATTTCTTTATTTAATAAATGAAATGTGTTATCATTTACGTTATTTCTTTATTTAATAAATGAAATGTGTTATCACTTACGTTATTTCTTTATTTAATAAATGAGATGTGTTATTATTTTCTTTATTTAATAAATGAGATGTGTTATTATGTTAGTTATTTCTTTATTTAATAAATTAGATGTGTTATTATTTTCGTTATTTCTTTATTTAATAAATGAGATGTGTTATTATGTTCGTTATTTCTTTATTTATATTTTCAGTATGTTTTTAAGAGAAATTAAAAATATTTATATTTTGAGTATGTTTTTAAGAGAAATTAAAAATATTTATATTACTGATACTTTCTGGTAATACATTAAAAAACCTTACACCAAGAGGTTCTAATAAATAGGAATATGTTGAATAAGTTCCACCGCATCCTATAATGCAATATTGTATTATTGATTGGCAGAATCCAAAGTAGGTCATTTTGACAAAATCTTTATTTGGTATACGTCTTAGACATCTAAAGATACATATTAATTTCCTGACTCTGTCTTTGAGAATGTTAATGCTAAATCACTATTTACAATTAATCTTTATTACGAATTGGTTTACATTATGAATACCAAAAAATATCCTTTTGATAAATTGAACCTTTTTCTATCGTTTCCCTTGAGTAGAATTCAAATAAAAAATTTAATTACTCCATATAAAATATAAATATGAACTACTAAAAAAAATATTTTTTCAATGGAAATGTATGAACGCATAAATGAAACAATTAAAAAAAAAAACAGTACTTTGGCTAAGATTATCTGTGACAGTTTCCCATGATTGACTTTTTTGCTTTCTCATAAAATTGTTTACCAAATAAATAAAAACCACTTTTGCGCTTGAAATCGAGCGTTTCTAGGCTCCGTTTGCCAATCGATTTTAATGTCTTTTACCGATATTCGTGACGATATAAGGCTTATCAAGAATGTTTATATTTTTGGCTTGTAGCTACCTCTTAATATGGGTGACCTCACAAACCTCACTTTTATCCCAAACTAAGGATGCCAATGATCCATTGGCACAGTTATAATTCCCGTGTAAACTCCAAAAAAACATCTAAATACAATATACATAAATGTTATACATTTTATCCAAAAATCATTTGCTCCTCTGATGTTTTCCGCGATTTTGTAAATGCTAAAATGATGGCGGAATGTTTTGCCGCAATAATGGTAGGTTTGTGTAAAAACTGAGCAATTAATGATAAACAGGCCATTGTTGTGGGCGAACTAGATTGCATTGTGTTTCGGAACTACCGAAAAGTTGAGCGGTTGGTTTTTCAATTGGAGTTAGGAAAATAATAATTATTAACAAAAAAATAGATATTATTGCAGAACAAGATGATAATATTAAAAAATCCAAACGAAACTTGATATGTAACACATAAAAAAAAAAGACAACGGTCTTAACTGGGAGTCGAACCAAGAATCTTTGTCTTGCCGGGACAATGTCTTTATCCAGTCGACCAATGCGTACATTTAGCAGTAATTTCATAACTTATTGATTAATTTAGAAGTAATTTCATAACTTATTGATTAATTTAGAAGTAATTTCATAACTTATTGATTAATTTAGAAGTAATTTCATAACTTATTGATTAATTTAGAAGTAATTTCATAACTTATTGATTAATTTAGAAGTAATTTCATAACTTATTGATTAATTTAGAAGTAATACCATAACTTATTGATTAATTTAGAAGTAATACCATAACTTATTGATTAATTTAGAAGTAATTTCATAATTTATTGATTAATTTAGAAGTAATTTCATAACTTATTGATTAATTTAGAAGTAATTTCATAACTTATTGGTTAATTCAACACAACATCCAACTCTTAATATAAAGCATATAAATAATTTGAATGATTACAAATCAAGACTAAAAATCTGTCTGAAAGAGATTAATGAAAAAAACATTAAAAACGAAATGAAAAACTAATAAAACAGAAATGACTAACTTTAGAAGGTCACCCTAGTGAGGCGGACTAAAAAATACAATTTACGCTTTGGTCGCTATAATAATAAAATAAATTGTTACCGATATTTAGTGTTTTCCCTTGGCCAAGAGGTCTGTCGGTCTTTGGCCCTTTATGTAGCGACATAATTTGTAACGTGCTGGCAACATTGAGAACAGCTCGGCGGACACAACCTTTGCGGTAGTTAGCGCAGTACTCATTTATTTGCTCAATATTTCATTACATTTACAAAGAAGGTAGTGCAATTAAAAAATATACATATTTATCATTAACTCACAATAATTTCCAAAGTTGCCTAAAAAAAAATCAACTTCTCTAAGGCCTTTGAAACCCAAATAATTAATCACGCACCTGTTCCTCATACATACTAGCTGACGTGTACCCGGCGTTGCTGGGGTTTATTCATAGGAGATAGACATATGCCTTGAACTATTTTTCTATAGACCTTTTTAAGATATACAATTCCGTAGTACATTATTTTGATGTATATCATAAGGTTTAGGCAGCGTTAGCAATGTAAGCGCCCGAAAATATTTTATTTACGACTTGATAACAAAACATCGACTTTTCTATAATTTTTATGAATTAAATATGCATGTATTATATACATAAACCTTCCGGAAGAATTTTTCTAAGTGATGATGAAAATCTTATCAAAATCCGTAGCGTAGTTTAGAAGAACTAAGCGCACAAACAAAGAGACACGGATAGCGACTTTTAATACCTTTTAGAGATTTCGCTTGAACACTACGTTTATAATATCTTATAAAAAATATATCTTTGTACATTTGCCGAGACTGAAACGCAATTGCATGAAATTAAACAAAGTATGCCAAGAAAATTATTTCAAACACATCTGGTTCTGCTATGTAACATGTTACAGACAAAAAAAAAACAATTCACAGCGTTTCTTTAAATGTTACTTAAGAGATTTGTCGAAATATTTTTGCTCTACTTTAAATATGAAATACTTTATTAAATATTTTCGCTAACGGCTACTAATTAAAATCGTTTTCAATTTTAGCGCAATTTCTTTAACATTCGTATTTACATATCTCTCTTTTAAACTATTCCTTCGTCATTTTACGGAGCTTTCCACGGAGCCTTAAGATTAGGGCTGCCACCTCTCCGGGTTTGCATGGTGTATGTCCGGGCTACGGGTTTAACATTAGTTTCTCCGGGTCAGACCGGGCGGTGGTAGCGAAGCGACAGACGAACATCACGGCGCGGAGCGTGTGACTGTTTGACTGAGTGAATGCATGATGAATTTTACGGTGCCGAAATAATGAAAAACATGAAGTTTTTTAGGCCTTCTGATCAGGATCAATTAAAAAAAGAAGCCAATGAGGTTTACAGGAGAATTTTGAATACATACAGAAATATTATGATTTTGAGGATTCTGTATTCAAAATCTTTTCCAAATTCGATCTAACAAGTGCAGTATGTTATGAAGATACTGTGGAAGATGTCGAATCACTTGGTTTGAAAAATTTCGACGAAGATAAACTTTATGACGAGACCCGAAAATTAAACCAAGTATTTCCTCAGTTCGTACAATCTAGTGATTCAACATTGCCTGTTGATTTACGATGGGTTCAGTTATTTAAAGTCACCTCAACCTTCACCGAACTGCCAAAAATAATTGGATTTTTTTTTCAATCCCAATAAGCAATGCTTTTGTTGAACGCGTCTTTTCTTTAATGGGAAATTTGTGGATATAATAGCAAAACTGCTTGTCAGTGGACATGGTGAAGGCAGAGTTAATTGTGAAGATTAATTAAAATATGAATTGCCAAGAATTTTTGAAGTTTTTGAAGAAACCTGAGCAAGAAAAGATGCTTAAACAATCCCTTCAGAATGAAAAATATAGTTTTAAGTGTCAAGCTGGTCCAAGTCAGTTTAGCACTAGTTAGGTCATTTATATTTTGAAAAAAACATTACCAATGGTAATTTACCGTGACATTTTGCCTAAATTAAATATCTACATCATAATAAAAAAGTTATATTTTAATAAAAAAAAAATTCTAAAATCTCCGGGTCTACTGTTTTTGAAAGGTGGCAACCCTACTTAAGATGCGTCCCCGCTTTAGTTGCCAGACAAAATGAACTTCCTTAACAAGTTAAATAATTATTCCAAAACGTCGCTTTCGCGTGACATTGCAGTTTCTGACAGTTTTGTTGCTTCTTGTTCAGTTAACTTCCCATCGTAGTGCGGTATGTGCGTTTGAAGAAAATAATACAGAGGTATCTAGAACGGTCGATCGTTAAAACCCTGTATCGATACGATTTTGACTAACTCCGTCATATATTGTCAGCTAGCGATATTTGCGAGCACGGTAAGCATATATTCCGATAGTTGGTAGACAAAATCCGACGGTAGTAGTAGAGCAGCGCTGAGTTCAATTTCTATATGCGACCGTTATTTTTTTTATTTTTCTGTTTCAAATTAACTTTTTCGATTCGCTTATATTCAATATTCATAATCTTCAATAATGAAGGCCCCGTAGTAAGCGTTCAAAGATGGTTTGAAAGGGAGATATGTAAATACGAATGAAGGCAGCGTGCTAATATTTAAAAAAAACCGATAATAATTAAGGCGATGCCATACGTAGTAATGCCAAATCATGTGTTTTTGGTTTGAAAATTTGGTCGCCTAGAAATGTTTCAGATGCTTTAATTAAATACTGCGAGTAGAATACATCTTGGCCTTTGATATGATATAGTGTTTTTTGGATAAGTCTTTTTATAAGCCCAGAAAAAAATAATGCAAAGGCCTATGAAAACTGCTTTAAAGTTCAAAATCTCCTACTTACGAACCCATTTTCGGTTATGATTTTATTGTATAATGTGGAAAATTAAGTTATTTATAAAATGATGGAAAAAAATTTATATATATTTATGCCTGAACATCCACAAAATAAAATGCCATGTTTTTTTCTTGCATAAATCAAAACAGGCGGATTGTGTGAAGCGGGAATTTAAACCTTATCGCCATCTACGTAAGGTGTGTTATTGATAGCGGCTCAATTTAAAATATTACACGACGTAGTGCATCGCCTTAAGCGAAAATGGTGAAAATATTTAATAAAACACAACTCGTTTTAAATAGAGCAAAAATTTCTCGACAAATGCTTTAGTTGTAATTAAAGATACACTGTAATTTTTTTCATGTCTATAACATATTAAATAACAGAACAAAAAGTGTGTTTAATAATTTTCGGAGGTCACTTTGCCATTTTTTTCTATCGAGGGAATTTCATAAAATTCGTTTTGGCGTAACAAATGTATGGATATTATCTTCAAAAATAACATTAATTTTTTGGAACTTAAAAACTTAAGGCGAAGCTTAATGCCAAATCACTATTTTGATTAATCTTTATAACGAATTGGTGTACATTATGAAAACCAAAAATATGCTTTAGATAAATTGAAGGTTTTCCTATCGTTTCGCTTAAGTAGAATACAAATAAATAAAATGAATTACTCAATAAAAAATATAAATGTAAACTACTAAAATTTTTTTTTTTCCATATAAATGTATGAATGCGTAAAGGAAACAACTTAAAAAAATACAGTATTATAGCTAAGATTATCTGTGACAGTTTCACTTGATTAACTTTTTTGCTTTCTTATAAAATTATTTACAAAATAAATAAAATACAGTTTTTTTCTTGAAACGAACGTTTCCAGTCTCCGTTTGTCAAGCGATTTTAATGCCTATTACCTACAATATAATTTATACCCAGAATATACACATTTTTGGCTTGTAGCTTCCTCTTAAGTATTTACCAAGAAACTTGTTATAAATCGGTATAAATTGGGAATGTTTTCGTGGGTTTGCACTAATTTACGATAATGGCTAACATTAAAAAACTGGCCCTTTAAGATTTCCAGCGATAACCTTGACAGATAAAATTCCTTGACTTCAGCGTACAACATTAAACTGTACATTTATTTGATTGATGTTGTGTTTCATTTAGTGGGAACTCATCCATTCTTTATTTGGCGAGGTGCTCTCATAGCGGAAAACGTTATCGTTTAACGATTTGATTTTTATGTGTGAATTTTATTTATTTATTTAGACAAACTGTACATTTTATTACAAGTGATAAAAGTAGGTACCTTAAATATGTACATATAATGTCTTAGTGATTTCGTATCGGGTGAGATATTTTGAAATTGATGCATTTACTGTTAACCCCTAGGGCTAATTTGTTCGGTTTAGGGAACAAAACAGCTATTATACGTATAGTTGAACCGGCTCATATGGTCTAAAAGAAATCGCCATATCTCCCTTACTGTTATGATGAGAAATTTGTTTTAAATAAATAATATAACGCTTTATATTCAAATCTACAAAATAATAATTAGAATCGAAATAAACACATAATTTTTGTGCATTTTAATTAATTATTTTTTTTATAGGAAATTACAAAAAGTGAGAGATGTTTACAAATATTTGTCTAATAACATATGTTTTTTTGTTGTTACCAGTGATTTTAGTTCGTTGTTTAGATGAAAAAACATAATGTGAACCATTTTTGAAGCTTTTTATGTTTGCATTCAAAATTTTAATATAACAAAAATAAAATTTGAAAGCCTATTTTATCACCTTTTAAAATCAGTATTTTTTCTGATACGTTCAGAAGTGTTCCGTTTATTTGGATTTTATTGCAAAATTGAAATACTAATAAATTCTCCGATCTTCTTACAGCATCTTAAAGAAATATTTATTTATATTTATTTTATTGATTCATGATTGGTACATGTGTTTTTTTGTGATATTTCACCCTCCATGCTAGGGATGACCCTGTGTTATGGCGGGTGAATTTTACAGTTTGCGGACATAGAATCTATACATTACTATAATATAAAAAAAGAAAAATTATGAATAGCTAGTTTGGGTTACAAGAAGAGGATGGAAAAGTTAGAGAATTATAAGAAGATGAAAAAATTTGAGAAATTATTAGTAAATGGATCACACTAATTAATTATGTACATACTATACCGCTAAGTTAGGGAATAAGGGTTTATTATGTTTTATCTGAAAGGTGATTAAATTGATAGAGTGTAGAATGAATGGGTATTGTAGTACATAACGGTCAATGTGCCAGAGGCCTGAGGGGCTAAGAAGAATTTTGTGTTTGAATAGATTGTAATATGTTAGAATAGATTATAATTTTGTTTATAGAGACCAATGGAAGCTACATTTACTAAGAGTAACCAAAACAAGTCAATTTGAGCATCCATACTTGCAAATCCTACCGGCTGCGCCAATATTATTTAGTATTTTGATTGAGTTAGATAACTTGGTTCTAGAACAGTTCTTAAACGATGCACTCTGTTCTTCTTGTAATATTGTTTGTTGAATTGATACCAACATCGATTTAAGAAATACTGTTATTGCGGGCTTTGTCTAACTTGGATGGTATAGAAAGATACTGAGTGAGTTAACTCTAATTTACGTATATGAAGGCTCATGTATTGTCGTAAGTAAATTAGCTTGGCGTATTCTAAATCCACAGATGACATACAGAGCTTACTGAAACCAAGAGATTACCATATAAAGGAGAACACATATGTGTAGCAAGAGGCACCAAATATGCAACTTTATTGTGAGACTAAAAAGCAGACAATTCGAACAACGATGAATGAAGGAAATTAAATATGTAACCACGGGTAATATGTTGGTAATGTAATGTGATTGGATGGTGTATTTAAACGGGGAAAAGAAACGGAAAACTCCTAAATATGGGATAGACTATAAGGAGCTGAATGGAGCTGGACGGAGCCTAAAGGAGCCGAAAGAAGCAGAAGAAAGGAGAAATTACTCAAAATAAAAATAAAATAACTATAAAGGAGGCTACTGAAATATAATAAAGTAAAAGTAAAGGAAAAACAGCATTTGTACCTACACTGATCAACTAAAACTATGATAATATAACATTAATTGAAACATAATAATTATAGACTCCCATAGAAATTGTTCAAAAAGTCTAATTAAAAATAATACTAAAGAAACCTCCAGACTTCCCCACTGAAAGCGTATTCGAAGAATTCAAAGTTCCTACATAACACTTATTTATGAAAAATTCAATTTTTCAAATTATAAAAGAATAAGAAAAATACTCATTCATAGCTGAAAATCGAACCAGACTTAAATATATATTTGCATGCCCTAAACTAAACACTTCTTTTGCCCAGCACCATTATACCCACCAAGGAAAACATTTCTTTAATAAATTACCAGAAGAAATTAGAAGCATTAATGATAAAAATCAAATATTTAACTATATGAAAATATACATTAGGGAAATCGTTAACATTCCCCTAGTTTCACTAGAAAATCTCACAAATTATTTATTTATTTATTTATTATTGGATAATTTGGATAGCGCCGCTTTTGTGAGATATCACCTCAGGGGCGCTTTACAGTTGATGCAGGTATTACAAAAATAAATTGAAATTAAGTTAAATAAAATGAAGTACAGGAACAGGCGATGAAGTACAGAAACAGACACGAAGATGGAGACTCTGCAGCAAGAATCCTAGATGGTGAGGAAACTGGACCAGCTGCTGCAGCGAAAGAGTGCACCGCGTCCACCAACAGTGCCAGCACGAGGTTCGTCATCCGTTCAGGTATTTGTTTGCTGCTAATAAAGCTCTGACACAATATCCTCTATATATATTCAATAATATTATTTTCTATTTCAGAAATTGTTATGCGAATACAATTTATTCCATATGCGGTAATGCAGTGATTTTGCCACCCATAAGTAAATATGAAAATTGGGAAAATATTTGATAAACAGAGGACTGGTTCGTAAAACTAGGCTACAGTGAAAACCCACAAACAATTTCATTTCCACTTGCACCCATTATTTCGATATTTTGACCATTGTTTCGCGAATTGTGGTAATTGAATTTATAATATAGAAACCTATTATGTTTTGTACTGCTGTATTACTGATTTTATTTTACATAACCTTATTACAGACACCTTCCTACAACAGAGGCAGCAAAACTACCAATCAACTCTTACGTACACGGAGAAAAATTAGTATTGCTAACATATTAAGAATCTTTTTAAAGTATTCGACAATTAAGTCGAGACAATACCCTAAAATGAAGCCAGAATCTTAAGGCGATGCACTACGTTGTGTTATATTTTAAATCGAGCTACTATCAATAACACCCCTTACGTAGATGGCGACAAGGTTTTAATTCCCGCTTAACACCATACGCCTGTTTTGATTTATGCAAGAAAAAAACATGGCCAAAAAGTGCCTTTTATTTTATTTTGTGGATTTTCAGGCATACATTTTAAATTTTTTTCAAATCATTTTATAAATAAATTAATTTGCCACATTATACAATAAAATCATAACCAAAAATGGGTTCGTATGTAGGAGATTTTGAACTTTAAAGAAGTTTTCATAGGCATTATACATTATTTTTTTCTGGGCTTATAAAAAGACTTATCTAAAAGATACTCGATTATTTTAAAGGTCAAGATGTATTCTACTCGCAGTATTTAATAAAAGCATCTGAAACATTTCTAGGCGACCAAAATTTCAAACCAAAAACACATGATTTTGCATTACTACGTAGTGCATCGCCTTAATGACGTAAGTGAGGGTGTATTGGACAGACCTGCGGTTGAATTTATCAAATCTAGAACTATAGAAAATTTGGCTTAAAAAACTATAGACTTTTTTATATTTTTGGATGATATAAAATCTATGATGTAAGATTTTCACGGCCAAAAGTATTTTTGTTATTTGTTTTTAAGGTGTTATGGCGTGTTGCGCTTTAACCAACTCCTTCTTTAACCAACGTTTCGGACAACGTTACAGTGTCCATCATCAGGGCACGTTGGCTAAAGAAGGAGTTAGCGCAACATGGCATAACACCCCAAAAACAAATAACAAAAAATTTATAAAATCTGTTGTAAAGTTACATGTACTAATAATATTCACTGATAATAATATTATTCATATAACTTTAAAAAATATTCAGGTTATAGTAAATATCACTTATAAACCAAAATAGCGGCGTGTTGGTTTATATCCAAAAATTTTATAATTGTAATTCTTTTAATTTTTTTAACATATTTTTCCTTCTTTAGCCAAAATTTCGGACAAAAGGATTTGGCGTAACACGGCATTATTGGCCGTGAAAATATCATCATAATTATCCGTTATTTTCCAGTTTCGGGCTTAGGGTTTTAATATCGAATTTAGTATTTGAACATAGGTTTTCTATAAAAGGTCGTTTATTCAATTAATAATATTTTCACAACGTTTTAAGAAGCCTGATATAGTGATCAAGGGAAGTATATTTAAAATCGGTAGAAATTCATCTAATTTTTATTTTTTAAATTTTTCTGTATTCAGTGTGTTTGGTTATTACATTTTATGGGTATAAGACCACCAAGCTAGGCACACGCCCGTGTTGTGGTGGTTGATTATATATACATTACATTAAAATAATAAATAAAAAATTAAATGTTGATATTTTATTAGTGCGAGTTAGTGTGTATGTGCAATACATTAAAACAATTTGAATGAATATATCAAACGATTGAAATATAATAGAATTTAAACAAGTATAGAATAAAATACAATATAATAGAATTTAAACAAGTATAGAATAAAATACATAGTATAAAGAATAAAGAAAATACAGGGTTTTCCAATAAGAGGTGTTATTTTGATATTCAAAGAAACTTTTCCCGTAAAATATCAAGACAGGTTTGGTGGCTTGTGTGGCACGTAGCGCCGTCTCGTTGAAAGTAAACGTTGTCCAGATCAATACCATCCAATTCCGGCCATAAAAAATCATGAATCGTCTCTCGATAGCGCACTCCATTCACCGTAACTGTTACTCCAGCCTCATTTTCGAAAAAGTAAGGTCCAATGACTCCGCCGGACCATAAATCGCACCAAACAGTCACACGTTGAGGATAGAGAGGCTTTTCAACAATAACTCTTGGGATTTCCGAGCCCCAGATGCGACAATTTTGCTTGTTGACGAAGCCACCGAGGTGGAAATGGGCCTCATCACTCAAGATGATTTGCATTTGATTCACTAAAGTGAACTTTAATAATTTCAATGCGTTGTTGAGGCGTGTATCGTTCCATTTTTATTAGTGGCGTAGTTTTTAATTGTCAAATGTCAAAAAATGACAGCTTCAAAAGTAACATCTACCGAAATAGCGGGCTATTCAAAATAACACCTCTTATTGGAAAACCCTGTATTTGAAGTTATTAAAATTATTTACATATAGCATCAAAGTGAGTGTTTAATACTTGGTAAGCAAATGTAACAATATGGAAAAACTGTTGATAAGTATGTGCGAGTTACAGTGACATATATGGATACATTATTCTTCAGCATTTTAAGTATGGATTCTTCTTTGAACTCCGGCTAATAATACTAGAGTGAAATATTATTGTCACAATATTGTTATTAACAAATACTGAAGCGATCCTTAGGTACATGAAAGTATCAGAGGTGTCAAACCTTTTTTAATAATTAATGCAAAAAATAGTAAATCTTTCTGCTAATATTATAGTAATTTAAATACAAAAACTTCTTGTGGTGGTATAGATTCATATGTTCTTTAAAGAAATTTCGCCCCTTTTCAGATATCCATTTTAGGACACTGGTTTTAAATTGAGTAATTTTTTTTTCTTTTTATTCAACAATAAAAAACCAAATGAACCTCTGTATGTCCAACTGGGAAGGATTCCCGTTTCAGTACAGCCAAATTGTGTATTTAGTACATAATATTCTTACAATGGAATGGTGATGCTGTTAAAACAAATTTTGAGAACATTGTTGATTGCATTCGAAGTGACAGGATGGTTTCTTTATCCTTGAAAGAATCGCAAAGATGTAATTTATTACCAGGGTCAATTTTGATAACATTAGTAATTGCATTCAGAACAGATGAATGGTTTCTTTCGGGACATCACAAGTCTGAGATTCTTTCCAGGGCATTTTGGAGAACATTTACAATTGTATAGTTAGAATTTCCACATTTATAAATCAGTAAAAGACATATGAATCCTATAGTACTATATTTTTAGAATTTCTTAGGTGATAGAAATTACACATTACTAGACCAAAATATATGCCAATTTAAAATTTCGATTCTTTATTTATTAAATGGCTAGTCATTATTATACAGTAATCGAAATAAAACCACGCAAAAGATTCGTAAATTTAAATTTAAATAATAACAACAATGAAGATCAAGTTATTAGGAACAAAAATAACCATGTTTAAACTTGAAATAAAGACTTTAGATCCTTATCCTAGGAAGATAAAAAATAAAATTTAACATAATATTATCAACGCTATTATATATATTTTTTCTATCTAAATACTTAAATAAGTACTCAAAAAAATTTTTTTTTTAACTAACATTTTTTTTTAAAATAAACACTTAGTTCATATTAGATATGTGAGTTTGAATTGATCTTGACCTTTTGATGTCATTATTTAGTGCGTTGAATATTTTAGGTGCGATATATGAGTATTGTCTATGTGAAAAGGTGGTTTTTGTTGTAGGAATTTTGCATTTTATATGCGTTGAGTGGCGTGTATGTATATCTTTTTGTGTAGAGTTTATCAAACCATTTTTCCAGATTTGGGTGAGAATTGTCTTGATGTATGGTTGACGAATGAGCAGAGAAACATTTGAAGATGATCCTTAGCACGCATAAGTTTTTGAATTGTCACTAGAGGGTAGAGAATGGATGCTGTACAACCTCCCCATCCTATAATGCCATAAGTTGCTATCGATTCAAATAAACATTTCTTAAAGTTTTTGTGTCAAGAATTGATCAAAAAGAGTAGAAAATATAGCATAACTGCCGGAGTATCTTTGTTATTGAGCTAATATGGGCCTTTCAACGTAATTGGTTATCTATACTTACACCTAGGTACTTTATTTTATTAGTCGGTTTGAGAATTGAGCATGCACAACTGCTATTAAGGCGATGCCATACGTAGTAATGCAAAATCATGTGTTTTTTGTTTGAAAATTTGGTCGCCTAAGAATGTTTCAGATTCTTTAATTAAATACTGCGAGTAGAATACATCTTGGCCTTTGAAATAATCGAGTATTTTTTAGATAAATCTTTTTATAAGCCCAGAAAAAATAATGTATAAGGCCTATTAAATCTGATTTAAAGTTCAAAATCTCCTACTTACGAACCCATTTTCGGTTATTTTTTTATTGTATAATGTGGCAAATTAAGTTATTTATAAAATGATCGAAAAAAAAATATTATGCCTGAACATCAACAAAATAAAATAAACGGCACTTTTTGGCTATGTTTTTTTCTTGCATAAATCAAAACAGGCGGATGGTGTTAAGCGGGAATTTAAACCTTATCGCCATCTACGTAAGGGTTGTTATTGATAGCGGCTCAATTTAAAATATTACACGACGTAGTGCATCGCCTTGAGATAGTGGAGACGTGTCTAGGTTTGATCGCCAAGTGAGAATTAAAATGTTAAATATCACTCTTCCATTGTGTTTATAATAAAAGCAATATAAATAATATGATAATAAACGTATCAAAACGTTGACAGGTCTGGCAAACCTTTTTTAATAACATCTCTACTTGGCCGCCCCTTCAATTAGTGCCAGAGAATGGGGCGGGTCCTTAACACCATAATCAAGTCGTCAAACCTATTTAGGCTGTACTAAATGGCTTTTGCTATTATACGGGATCTTTACAGGGTGTTTTGTAACTGAGGTTATAATTTTTAAATGTGATTTTTTTAATGAATCTAATCATTAAGGCGATGCCATACGTAGTAATGCAAAATCATGTGTTTTTGGTTTGAAAATTTGGTCGCCTAGAAATATTTCAGATGATTTAATTAAATACTGCGAGTAGAATACATCTTGGCTTTTGAAATAATCGAGTATTTTTTAGATAAGTCTTTTTATAAGCCCAGAAAAAAACAATGTATAAGGCCTATGAAAACTGCTTTCAAGTTCAAAATCTCCTACTTACGAATCCATTTTTGGTTATTATTTTATTGTATAATGTGGCAAATTAAGTTATTTATAAAATGATCGGAAAAAATTAAATATTTATGCCTGAACATCCACAAAATAAAATAAAAGGCACTTTTTGGCCATGTTTTTTTCTTGCATAAATCAAAACAGGCGGATGGTGTTAAGCGGGAATTTAAACCTTATCGCCATCTACGTAAGGGTTGTTATTGATAGCGGCTCAATTTAAAATATTACACGACGTAGTGCATCGCCTTGAGATAGTGGAGACGTGTCTAGGTTTGATCGCCAAGTGAGAATTAAAATGTTAAATATCACTCTTCCATTGTGTTTATAATAAAAGCAATATAAATAATATGATAATAAACGTATCAAAACGTTGACAGGTCTGGCAAACCTTTTTTAATAACATCTCTACTTGGCCGCCCCTTCAATTAGTGCCAGAGAATGGGGCGGGTCCTTAACACCATAATCAAGTCGTCAAACCTATTTAGGCTGTACTAAATGGCTTTTGCTATTATACGGGATCTTTACAGGGTGTTTTGTAACTGAGGTTATAATTTTTAAATGTGATTTTTTTAATGAATCTAATCATTAAGGCGATGCCATACGTAGTAATGCAAAATCATGTGTTTTTGGTTTGAAAATTTGGTCGCCTAGAAATATTTCAGATGATTTAATTAAATACTGCGAGTAGAATACATCTTGGCTTTTGAAATAATCGAGTATTTTTTAGATAAGTCTTTTTATAAGCCCAGAAAAAAACAATGTATAAGGCCTATGAAAACTGCTTTCAAGTTCAAAATCTCCTACTTACGAATCCATTTTTGGTTATTATTTTATTGTATAATGTGGCAAATTAAGTTATTTATAAAATGATCGGAAAAAATTAAATATTTATGCCTGAACATCCACAAAATAAAATAAAAGGCACTTTTTGGCCATGTTTTTTTCTTGCATAAATCAAAACAGGCGGATGGTGTTAAGCGGGAATTTAAACCTTATCGCCATCTACTTAAGGGGTGTTATTTATAGCAGCTCGATTTAAAATATTACACGACGTAGTGCATCGACTTAAGTTTCTCCAAAAGTGGTTGCATGCGTTTGCGGCAAATGGTCGAGGGGATGTAAAAACATTGAGGTATACAGATATATCTATAGAGTCTTTATTACTTGAAAAGTCAATGTAAAATATTGTTATTGTAAAAGTAGGAAGGGGTGTGGTGGCTGTCGATGTCGCCCGAATCCTTCCTACCGCGAACGAACGCAGCGAACTTCAAGTGCTCCGTGAGTTTTTTTTAACCCTTCCAATACCAGAGTTCCTTCTGAGGAACACGAACAAAAAAAATTATCTTGATTTTCTCAAACTAATTTATTAAATTATTTGGGGGTTTAAATGTAAGCCGACGTAGCGTAGTGGCTAGTGCACCTGACTGGCAATCAGAAGGCTGCTGGTTCGATTCCCATCGGCGCCATTTATTTTTCTCAAAAGATTATTTATTTCTTTATTATATTGGTATTTTGAGGCTAATAATTATTGCTTATATTAATGTGTTATCCTTTGTACTTAAAATAAAAACCTTTCTTGTAAACAAAAGATGAATAATAAATTACCATTTTTTTCTATGTACAGGTTAGGTGAGTTTAGGTAATGTTAGGTTAGATTAGGTTTGATTAGGTTAGGTTATACTAATGTGCTATCCTTTGCGCTTTACATAAAAAAATCTTTCTTGTAAACATAAGTTTATCTTTTTTTTTAAAAGATAAATAATAAATTACAAATAATAATAAGGTTAGGTTGGGTTAGGTTAGGTGTTAGGTTATATTATTGTGCTTTAAACAAAAACCGTTCTTTTAAACATAAGTTTATCTTTAGAAGAAAAAAAAAGATAATATTAAATTACTTTTTTTTATGCACAGGTTAGGTTAGGTTAGGTTAGGTTGGGTTAGGTTGGGTTAGGTTTGGTTAGGTTAGGTTAGGCTGGGTTAGGTAAGGTTGGGTTAGGTTAGGTTAGGTTAGGTTAGGTTGGGTTAGGTAATATTAATGTGCTATCCTTTGTGCTTTACATAAAAACCTTTCTTGTAAACATAGGTTTATATTAAAATACCATGTTTTTCTATGCACCGGTTACAGTTTAGATTGTAAACACGCAACACATTTGTATGGTTCGATTTTCAAACACCTTGTATAATCTAAATATCCCGCATTCACAAAGAGGCCGCAACAACCCCGCGGTGGTCGCGCCCCAATCACCCCCCATCTGAATGGGGTAGTAATTAAAAATCTCGCATATTTCGGCGCCTTTGTGTTGGATATTATTAGTTCTTTTGTAAGCCGCAATGATAACACGGGTTAAATTAATCGCATCTCGTGAGAAAACAAAGAACTTTGTTTTAAGTCTCTATTTTAATCATAAATATCAATATTTATAACTAGCTTTTGAAGGAGTTTTTAGAAATCAGCAAAAATATTTTTTTTCCACTAATTTTCAACGTTAAGGCCCGGTAGTAAGCGTTCACATATGGTTTGAAAGGAAGATATGTAAATACGAATTTTAAAGGGAGCGCGCTAAAAAAACGATGATAATTAAGGAAAAATTGCTCGTTTGAAATAGAGCAAAAATCTCTCGACAAATGCTTTAGTTTTATTAAATAACAGAGCCTTATTACTAGTCACACACATCATATTCTATTAGTCTCTGAAGGACAGATTTGACCGGGGCGTCCATACATTCCTAGCCACAAACATCATATTCCATT
The DNA here is from genome assembly GCA_026573805.1 of Hesperophylax magnus. NCBI lineage: Eukaryota > Metazoa > Arthropoda > Insecta > Trichoptera > Limnephilidae > Hesperophylax > Hesperophylax magnus. The sequence goes on from JAIUSX010000028.1 coordinate 15,156,841, forward strand.
AGTCTCTGAAGGACAGATTTGACCGGGGCGTCCATACATTCCTAGCCACAAACATCATATTCCATTAGTCTCTGAAGGACAGATCTGACCGGGGCGTCCATACATTCCTAGCCACAAACATCATATTCCATTAGTCTCTGAAGGACAGATTTGACCGGGGCGTCCATACATTCCTAGCCACAAACATCATATTCCATTAGTCTCTGAAGGACAGATCTGACCGGGGCGTCCATACATTCCTAGCCACAAACATCATATTCCATTAGTCTCTGAAGGACAGATCTGACCGGGGCGTCCATACATTCCTAGCCACAAACATCATATTCCATTAGTCTCTGAAGGACAGATTTGACCGGGGCGTCCATACATTCCTAGCCACAAACATCATATTCCATTAGTCTCTGAAGGACAGATTTGACCTGGGCGTCCATACATTCCTAGCCACAAACATCATATTCCATTAGTCTCTGAAGGACAGATTTGACCGGGGCGTCCATACATTCCTAGCCACAAACATCATATTCCATTAGTCTCTGAAGGACAGATTTGACCGGGGCGTCCATACATTCCTAGCCACAAACATCATATTCCATTAGTCTCTGAAGGACAGATCTGACCGGGGCGTCCATACATTCCTAGCCACAAACATCATATTCCATTAGTCTCTGAAGGACAGATTTGACCGGGGCGTCCATACATTCCTAGCCACAAACATCATATTCCATTAGTCTCTGAAGGACAGATCTGACCGGGGCGTCCATACATTCCTAGCCACAAACATCATATTCCATTAGTCTCTGAAGGACAGATCTGACCGGGGCGTCCATACATTCCTAGCCACAAACATCATATTCCATTAGTCTCTGAAGGACAGATTTGACCGGGGCGTCCATACATTCCTAGCCACAAACATCATATTCCATTAGTCTCTGAAGGACAGATCTGACCGGGGCGTCCATACATTCCTAGCCACAAACATCATATTCCATTAGTCTCTGAAGGACAGATTTGACCTGGGCGTCCATACATTCCTAGCCACAAACATCATATTCCATTAGTCTCTGATGGACAGATTTGACCTGGGCGTCCATACATTCCTAGCCACAAACATCATATTCCATTAGTCTCTGAAGGACAGATTTGACCTGGGCGTCCATACATTCCTAGCCACAAACATCATATTCCATTAGTCTCTGAAGGACAGATTTGACCTGGGCGTCCATACATTCCTAGCCACAAACATCATATTCCATTAGTCTCTGAAGGACAGATTTGACCGGGGCGTCCATACATTCCTAGCCACAAACATCATATTCCATTAGTCTCTGAAGGACAGATTTGACCGGGGCGTCCATACATTCCTAGCCACAAACATCATATTCCATTAGTCTCTGAAGGACAGATTTGACCTGGGCGTCCATACATTCCTAGCCACAAACATCATATTCCATTAGTCTCTGAAGGACAGATTTGACCTGGGCGTCCATACATTCCTAGCCACAAACATCATATTCCATTAGTCTCTGAAGGACAGATTTGACCTGGGCGTCCATACATTCCTAGCCACAAACATCATATTCCATTAGTCTCTGAAGGACAGATTTGACCTGGGCGTCCATACATTCCTAGCCACAAACATCATATTCCATTAGTCTCTGAAGGACAGATTTGACCTGGGCGTCCATACATTCCTAGCCACAAACATCATATTCCATTAGTCTCTGAAGGACAGATTTGACCGGGGCGTCCATACATTCCTAGCCACAAACATCATATTCCATTAGTCTCTGAAGGACAGATTTGACCTGGGCGTCCATACATTCCTAGCCACAAACATCATATTCCATTAGTCTCTGAAGGACAGATTTGACCTGGGCGTCCATACATTCCTAGCCACAAACATCATATTCCATTAGTCTCTGAAGGACAGATTTGACCTGGGCGTCCATACATTCCTAGCCACAAACATCATATTCCATTAGTCTCTGAAGGACAGATTTGACCGGGGCGTCCATACATTCCTAGCCACAAACATCATATTCCATTAGTCTCTGAAGGACAGATTTGACCGGGGCGTCCATACATTCCTAGCCACAAACATCATATTCCATTAGTCTCTGAAGGACAGATCTGACCGGGGCGTCCATACATTCCTAGCCACAAACATCATATTCCATTAGTCTCTGAAGGACAGATCTGACCGGGGCGTCCATACATTACTAGCCACAAACATAGGGTTACCAGATGTCCGGTTTTGAACAGGGCAGTACTTTTTTTTGTACGGCTGTCCGACATTCTAGAATGTTTTGGGATGTTCTGGAATATGGTGGAATGCTCTCGAATGTTCTTGACTGTTTTAGAAATTTCTAAAGGGCGATATTTCCAGCCCTTATATCTTCAAAATCACGCACTTCAGGTAAAAACTGGAACCTTCTTCATGGATGTGGGTTAGAGGGCTACCACACCGTATAACTCTCTTGATCGTGGACTCGTTTCTGACTTTTAGCGGCACATTGTACACTTACTTTTTTAATATACAGGGTGTGGTAGAGAGGACGGACGGTTTTAAAAAAATCATAAAATAGTTAATTTTTACTCAAAAACAAATTTATTGATGGAATCAGGTTCGCAAGGAAATAGCATTTGAGACAGTCAAGTGTGGAAAATTACATCAGGCATGTGGTGGCCGAAATCGTTGATGCAGTGCTGGAGGCGTTCTTGGAAGTTCGCGTAGACTCTCTCCAACATCGCTCTCTCAACTTGGGCGACTTCCACGCAAATTGCGTCCTTCAATTCGTCCAGAGTTCGGGGCTTGTTCTCGTATACTCTAGCCTTGAGGTGTCCCCATGTCCCCGTTTTCAGGAGTTCGAACTGTTCGTGGAGCTCCTCTTGGTCTTCTGTTGATCAGTTCACCACGCCTGCGAAGTGATTCAACCCAACGAAGGATGGTGTTTCGAGAGGGAACAGCTCTATTCCGATGAATGTTGAAGTGGCGACGAAACTCACACTGTACGACGGTGACTGACTCATTATTTCGGATGAAACAATCATAGGCGAAAACGCGGTGCTCCACCGTCCACGGCTCCATGACGACAACTTGTAAAACAATGCTAGAAACTAACGAGTCAAAAGGCACCCCCCCACCTCTCTCGTAGACGGAGGGGGAGAGTACTACCCATCTCAAAAACGTCCCTCCTCTCTGCCGCACCCTGTATATATTGACTATCAAAACTTGATATAAAATAATCATTTTATCATTTAATGTATGTATTCATTTAGTTATATTATTTTTAGGTAATACCAAAATATATACTTTCTTTCACCACTTATTGTTATGATTTTTATATTGTTATTATTTTATTTGTATATGCTTATTATGTCATTTTAATCTTTCATTATCATGATGAAGGAACCATTGGTTTCGAAACGTGTTGATATCTCTATAAATAGTATAAAACAATGTCGCTATCTGCGTCTGTTTGTTTGTGCGCTTAGTTCTTCTAAACAACAAAACGGTTTTCTCCCGAAAGGTTTTCCTATATAATACATGAAAGTTACATTTATAGAAAGTAGAGAAAATTCAATGTTTGTTAACAAATATATTCGGCCGCTTACATTGCTAACGCTGGCTAAGCCTTATGAGATATATCAAAATAATGTACTACGGAATTGTATATCATAAAAAGGCCTACAAAAAAGTATTCAATAGTATATGTCTTTATCCTAAGGATATCCCCCAGCAACGCCGGGTACACGTCAGTTAGTTCATTATTAAAATAGTGGTTTATACAAAGTTAATTTTTCTCATATTATTTAAAGGTTACCATAAAAATAAGCTCTTTTCGTTTTCTCCGTAAATTTCGACACATTAATGGGCCAGTTTAATAAAGCCTTATAAAGTCCATCCCTTAATTACTACCCCAATAACAAAGGGTAAAGCCTGCACGTATTAATACACCTTATACGGGAAATATTTAATACTGCCTAAAATCCAACCCTAGAACTGAACAAATATTCTCTAGAGGTGTGATATATTTATAACTGTTAAAAAATACTAATTCCTTTTTTATGTGAATACCGCATAAGAATACCAGCTGCTCAACGAGTGTGTCAGGTGTCAGCAACGAGTGTGTCAGGTGTCAGCAACGAATGTGTGAGGTGTCAGCAACGAGTGTGTCAGGTGTCAGCAACGAGTGTGTCAGGTGTCAGCAACGAGTGTGTCAGGTGTCAGCAACGAGTGTGTCAGGTATCAGCAACGAGTGTGTCAGGTGTTAGCAACGAGTGTGTCAGGTGTCAGCAACGAGCGTGTCAGGTAAATTCATGGTTCACCACGTTTTGTGACTTAACAGGAGTGTTTGGCTTCATGGGATGAGGGTTTATCTAGGTCTTGGCAGCCGATGCGTCTGCCTACCTACTGTGTGGCGGATCAGTTCGGGAGTCTCTGGTTGAGACCCTTTGACCTCTCCAACTCTAGAACTCTATCGACACATTACCTTGCACCGCAATGGGAGAAATGGAGTCAAACGTCCATCACTCCTAGATACACTGACACCCAGTTTCTAACCCACCCCTCATAACTGTTTAATTCCCAGAATTTCCTCTCCTTTATTTCCTCAAGAGGAAGCTACAAGCCAATAATTTGTATAAATATTTTTTAAATTTTTAATTTTATTAATAAAGTAAATTCAGGATAATTTTTACTATACATGATTTTCATTGAACATTTCAATTACCCAGTTAGTAGATAAATCTATTAATGATTATCTATTATTTGTATACCTTATATTGTAGGTAATAGGCATTAAAATCGTTGACAAACGGAGTCTAGAAACGTTCGATTTCAAGCACAAAACTGGTTTTTATTTATTTTGTAAATAATTTTATAAGAAAGCAAAAAAGTTTATCAAGTGAAACTGTCACAGATAATCTTAGCTATATTAATGTATTTTTAAAAAGTTGTTTCCTTTACGCGTTCATACATTTCTATTGATAAAAAAAAATTTTAGTAGTTTATATTTATATTTTTTGTTGAGTAATTTATTTTTTTATTTGAATTCTACTCAAGCGAAACGATAGGAAAACCTTCAATTTATCTAAAGCATATTTTTTGGTGTTCATAATGTACACTAATTCGTTATAATGATTAATCAAAATAGTGATTTAGCATTTAAAATGCCGCATACGCAGCATAAATGACATGGGTCATTATTTTCCTTAGGGAATCCTGTGTGTAGCAAATGTATAAATACGAACACGTTCTCAACACACATTTCTAGTAGTTTTCTCTTCATTGCTTAATATTAGGTACTGCCAAAAATCTATCCCAGTCTTTAACGGGAAAATCAACTCGATTATAATGGGATGGGGTTGGTACGGGTTGATTTTCAACCTGAATACAATGTTATATTAATTATTTATTTGTCAAATGCGAGAATTTAAAAGGGTCAGTGTAGACACAATGTCATTTTAGGGTGAGTAGTGGTTTATAATAAGTAGATTCGTATCCGGAGCTTGTCATTCCAACATCATAATGCGCAAGAGTACCAACTGCTCGGATCTAGTAAGAATTTTCTATTTATTTATTAATTAACGCACTTTTTCGGGGCATTTACATAATAATATAAAGAATTATACATTATTTATTGTACATAACTGAATTGCTTCATTAACAACATTTTATATTTGTTTATACATAAATTGAAGGTGTCCACTAACTTGGTATAATAGTTTTACTCCATTAGTATTCTGGGCAAAGAGGAATACATATGGTAGTTAGTCCCAAAATTTCTGCACTGAAATAAATCCTGACTTCTAGTATTACGTTGTGGAATCCGGAAGCTTATCAATTTTAGCAATACCGGACTATCAACTAAATCATTTAGAATTTTATATAAATACCAAGTCAGTAAAAATTCTTCTGTCTGACAATTTGAGCATATTCATATAATTTAACAGAGTTTTGTAGTTCAACATAATTGCTGGAATACCCATTTTAAAATTTGTAAAACGTAAGAATTTGTTTTGTATTCTTTCAACAGCTTGTACATGTATATTATAATTTGGGTTCCAGACAGGAGAATTGTACTCAAGTTGACTTCTTACATAGGCAAAATATAATAATTTAATACACTTTATATTGTTCAAATTTCTTGTTAGCTTTGTTATAAATCCCAAAATTTTTAAGCCCTTATTAGAGATTTTTGTTAGAATTCTAAATAATGTTGCTTTGGTAGATATTATGAATACTTCTATAGATTTTGAGGTCACCAGCAAAGTAAGATAGATAGATACATAATTTATGTTATCTATGTTACACTAGAACAAAGTTTGTTTTTGTTTTAAATTAAGATTACGTAGTAAGCGTTTAAAAAGAAGAAGAAAATGATTTCAAAGGGATATGTGTAAATTCGAAAGATAGAGTGAGCGCGCTTATATTAAAAAAAACGTTTATAATCAATAGGCATAAGCGAAAATATTTAATTAAGCATTTATTATTCAAAATGACTCCCGACAAATATTTTAAGTAGCATTCAAAGAAACTCTGTGATTTTATTCATGCCAACAACAAAACCAGATTTTTTTATATTGTTTGGAGCATAATTTCATAGAATTCCACTGGGCAAATGTACCTATATAGATTATTTTTAATTATTTAAAAAATAACACATTTTTTGGAGAGATTAAAATCGTATAACCCCTTACTTATAAAACGGTGTAAATATTACGCGGCGCGTAAGGTCAGATCAGTGAAAACTTGACTTATTACCATGGCGTTTGTTTGGTTAAACCAACGTTGAACTGGGCATGTAAGAATTTAATTAATAAGACGGAAAGTGTTGAAGGTAAGTGTGCTATAGTTGTTATCTACAGAAGTCTATTGAAATTTGAAGAAACTGATATTGAAATTATGTAAAACAATCTGTCTTATTAAAAGATTAATTAAATATAAATTATTTCATAATCTTCCAACTTTTTTCCAGAGCACCTCTTTCTTTAACTCCGAAGTTTCAGAGATCTTCCAGGAACTTCCGGGAACTTCCATAGGGGAGCCGGAAGTTGGCGTTCGGGTCGCCGGAAGTAGCGATCGGAGCGCTAATCCTGGAACTTCCGGCCCTATTTGAATTTTAAATCACTTTGAAAACGGAACGCGTTAGTTGTTTCTTTTTCCCGCAGATTTCCAAAAGTTTTTGAATTAAAATATTAATGATTAAACTAAATAATATTTGCATACAATTTTGATAATTGCATTAAATAATAATACAGGTAACTCATCATAGTGTAAAGACAATCTTTAACCACGGTGGTGAAATTCCAAAATTTAGGAATTTATCGAAATCTTTCTTGAAATGTCTTTAGCCGTGTTCAGTGATCATATCATATTGGTAATTCCCCACCTTCCTCCTCCCCATCTCACCACTACCTTCAGCCTCAAACAAAACACACTCAAATTGGCGATGCGATAATCTCACTGACTCCAGACGGCTAGGACTCGTAATCGTAGTGTAACTTAAGGCGATGCACTATGTCGTGTAATATTTTTAATTGAGCTGCTATCAATAACAGCCCTTACGTAGATGGCAATAAGGTTTAAATTTCCGCTTAATACCATCCGCCTGTTTTGATTTATGCATGAAAAAAACATGGCCAAAAAGTGCCTTTTATTAATTATTATTTAATTTTTTATCAATCATTTTATAAATAACTCAATTTGCCACAATATACAATAAAATCATAACAGAAAATGGGTTCGTAAGTAGGAGATTTTGAACTTTAAAGCAGTTTTCATAGGACTTATACATTATTTTTTCCTGGGCTTATAAAAAGACTTATCTAAAAAATACTCAATTATTTCAAAGACCAAGATGTATTCTACTCGCAGTATTTAATGAAAGCATCTGAAATATTTCTAGGCGACCAAATTTTCAAACCGAAAACGCATGATTTTGCATTACTACGTATGGCATCGCCGTAACTGATGATGTGACGCTGGACCGCTGTTAAAAATGTTGGCTAAAGAAGCACGTAGCCCAAAGCGGCATAAAACCCCAAAAACAAATCACTAAATACTTTTAGCCGCAAAATATAATAAGTTTATAATATGTTGTTTTCTACCTCTACACTGATACTGTTTTCTACAGCTTGATAGGTATCTTCAAGACCCGTGTTCACTGCTTCCTTTCCTTAAAAAAACCCCCCGCACAGAACCCCTAAAGCATCCGAATCGTTGGATAAAGAAGTAGGAAGCCGAACACGGCATAACCTAAAAATAAATCACGAAAACAATTCTAAATAAATATTCATTTCCATCTTTCTATTAGTTTATGGGTTGTTTGGAAATTTTCCAGAAAGGTTGTCAATCGATGTGATCATTTTGTATTCGTATCTAAATCCCATCGATACATTACGTATAAGCCACATTCTTAAAATACGATAAAATCCCCAATCCATCACCGTCTTAGCTGAGATTTCAATTTTTTTATAATACACGATGTCGGAAAATTATTTAAAACAACGCACACCCTTCAACTACCTAGAATAAATACAATAAAAAATAATTTTTTTTGAAAACTTAATCCACACAATAAGATATCTAACACGGTAGGATATCTCAGTTATGTAACAACACAGCGCAGTGTGTAATATATCTAAGATATCTCGGTTATTTTAATTAAGGGTGTGTAAGATATCATAGTTACGAGTATTTTCATTAACGTGCATAAGATATCTGAGATATCTCAGTTATGTAACAACACAGCGCAGTGTGTAAGATATCTAAGATATCTCGGTTATTTTAATTAAGGGTGTGTAAGATATCATAGTTACGAGTATTTTCATTAACGTGCATAAGATATCTGAGATATCTCAGTTATGTAACAACACAGCGCAGTGTGTAAGATATCTAATGAATCTCGGCTATTTTAATTAAGGGTGTGTAAGATATCAAAGTTACGAGTATTTTCATTAAGGTGCATAAGATATCTCAGTTATTTTCATTAGGGTGGGTAAGATATCTGAGATCTCTCAGTTATTTTCATTAGGGTGTGTAAGATAACTAAGACACCTCAGTTATTTTAATTAGAGTGTGTAAGATATTTATTTATTTATTTATTTATTTATTTATTTATTTATTTATTTAGACGCCGTAAAAGGCTTTTACAATATACATGATTTATGTTTACAGTGGTTCACAGGAACGAAACAGTATTATGTTAAACAGAATAATTACTGAGAAATTATGTTGAAAATTAAACAAGAATAACATCTGGTATACATAGGTACAATAGCATTTTTATTTTCAATCCGTAAAGTAATTTAGTATTGAGGTTATTGTTACCTTCAATATTGAATTTGGTTGAATTTGCTGAGAACTAAGAGTTAGCTCTATTGAATCAGGGCTGTCAGTAAGACATCTCATAACAATTTTGGGAAAAATTATAGTTTTGATTAAGTATATAACACTCTTCTGTCTGATATCTGATGTAAGTGCATAGTTTAGGTTCTGTGATAACTTATGAATAGAATGGTATTATGCCTAATAACATTGATAATTACGACAGAGGTATGTTGTTATAGCCTTCTTATAACTATATTCCGTGCAGTTGAACACATCTACTACTTCTGAGAAAGCATTGCCAACTGCATGCAATCTAGGTATAAGCGAGTTTCTAAATGACTCAGTCTTGATATTGTTATTGAAATTAAAAAGAATTTTGGATCGAGTGGTTCTAGTGGGTATATGGAAGGTAATTAGGCTTAATATATCAGGTCTGTCTATAATACCATTGAAAATTTTAAAAATAAAAGTCAAATCGGAAATAAGTCTTCTATCTGAGAGTTTAAGTAAGTTTAATTCTTTCATCAAGTGATAGTAATTTATTGATTCTATAGGTAGACCGAGTTTACAGTTAATGTATCTTAGGAATTTATGCTGAATTTTTTCAATAGAGTCGGAGTGGATTTTAAAGTAAGGACACCAAATAGGAGAATTATATTCGATTTGACTTCGAACAAGTGAGGAATATAAGATTTTTAGTGTTGAAATATTTTTAAAGTCTCTGCCATTTCGGAGAATGAAGCCGAGCATTTTTAATCCTTTGTTGGTGACTGTTTCTACATGTGAAAGAAAGTTAAATTTTGAATCGAAAATAATGCCGAGATCGTTAATTTCACTTACAGAGGCGAGAGAAACATTATTAATTTTGTATTGATAGTTAAGGGGTTGTGTTGTTCTGAAAAATCTTATAATGTGGCATTTACTAATATTGAGATAAAGTTTGTTAGTTTTGCACCAATCTTGAAGTTTATTTAAATTTAATTGAATTTGAATACAGTCATTTATTGTTTTTATAATTTTAAATAGTTTAAGGTCATCGGCAAAAAGTAGCACTTCAACATTTTTATCAAATACAGTAACAATATCGTTTATGAAAAGGAGAAACAGTATTGGGCCTAAATGTGACCCTTGGGGTACACCGCTAGTAGCTATGAATTTGTGTGAAAGGTTAGAATTATTTTTTACTTGTAGATTTCTATTTGTTAAGTAGCTTTTTATCCATTCCAATAGTTTACCCTCAATTCCGATTTGACTAAGTTTATTGAGAAGAATTTTATGGTTAACTTTGTCAAACGCTTTTACAAAGTCTGTATATATTGAGTCGACTTGGGTTTTGTTTTCGAGTGAACATGCTATAAAATTTTCATATAAGGAGAAATTTGTTAGTGTGGATCTGCCTGGCATAAATCCATGTTGATTAGTTACAATGATGCTGTTAATATGTATGGAGATTTTATCGAGTATAAGTTTTTCAAACAATTTGGGGATAGTTGAGAGCATGCAGATGGGTCGGTAATTAGTGACATCATGAATATCGCCTTTTTTAAATACAGGTGTTAGATAGCAATTTTTCCATAGGTCGGGGAAGCAGCCAGAATTTAATGATTGGTTAAATATATGACATAGTGGATTGGCTATTATTGATGCACAGTTAATTAGAAAGGCAGGACTAATTTTGTCAGGACCCGCTTTTTTCTTTAAGTCGAGTGTTTTTATTTTGCGTATAACATCAGGAACATTTATATGTAAAGCGGGAATGTGGACCGATTTCTTTGGATGAAAGGGTGGAAGTTGAACATTTGGGATATCATTATCGTAAACATTTTTGAAGAAGTCGGCAAACAAATTAACGATGTCATTAGTATCACTACTACTTTTCCCTTCGAAATACATGTAGGTTGGTAGGCTAGGTTTGTTTTTTCTTAGTGAGTTTACATGTGTAAAAAAGTTTTTGGTATTTGAAGGAATAGACTTTTCTGTGTTGAGTATGTATGTTTGATATAATTTTTTGGAGAGCTTTTTACAGTCAGTTCTATATTTATGAAATATTTTGTAGTCTGAGATAGAGTTGCTCTCTTTGAAATTTTTGTGCCAGATTTTTTTGTTAATTATTAAGTGTTTTAAGTCATTATTAAACCATTTGGGGAACTTTGATGGTTTGAATTGAATTAAGGGAACATATTTTTCAATAGTCGTGTTGATGATGGAGTAAAAAGATTCAAGATTTTGGTTAACATTTGTGTTTTTGTCTAAAAAGGACCAGTCTGTACTTTCTAAGTATTTTGTTATCAGTGGATAATCAGCCCTTGCAAAATTGTATGAATATTTAGGAACACTATTAGAGTAAATGTTTAGGAAGTTGTTAGTAATGGTGATATTTAAGGGAGGATGGTGGGAATCTTCGGGAAGAAGGGGGTCTATGGATTTACATAATTTTACTGAAGGATCGCTACTAAATGCAAGATCTAGTAAGTGGTGATTAGAGTTGTATACGTTATTAATTTGTTTAAGACCTAGGAAATTTGACATATTTATAATTTCACGAGCATTAGCAGATGTATTAAAATGAGTTGTTGAGTTATCGCTATGGGTAATCCAGTCTATATTGGGAGTATTGTAGTCGCCGATTAGCAGCATTCTAGCTTCCGGATATTTGAGCTTGAGGGCCTCTACATCTTCAATGTGGTTTACGTAAATTTGTGTAATTGATCCGGGAGGAATATAAACACATCCAAGAATGATTTTTCCTAGGTTCGTCTTGAGTAGTAGGAAAATTTGTTCTATATTTTTGTGTTTGCATTTTAGCCTGGATGAAGTTATAGATTTGGTGACTGATATTAATACACCTCCTCCTCTTGATTTGGTGCTGGTGGCGGTACTTCTATCTAAGCGGTAGGTGTTGTGTGAAGTGAAGCCTAGTTCTTCTGTGTTAAAGGACGGATCCAACCAAGTTTCAGTCAGGAAATATATATGAAAGGGATGGATTGGAATCGATGATCTTAGCTCATTAAGTTTTGTGCGGCAGCCTCTGATATTCTGATAGTAAGCCATGATAGGTTTTAGTTTTTTGGGTTACTATTTACAATAACAGGTTTATTATTTTTGTATTTTATTGTGAGTCCAATCTCACCATCTTTGGTTCTTTGTTCTAGTGTTAAACGTAGCTTGGTGAGATAGTTTCTTTGAGCTGGGGTTTGGTCTGAATAAATTTTAATACCGGGGTATTCGGTTATGTTGTTCTTTTTCTTCAGTATGTCTATGGCTTGGATGGAACTGTCAAGGATGACTTTAAGAGGTCGAGGTTTGTCAGGTTTTGTGATTCCCAGACGAAAAGTTGTTATGTTGGCTCGGGTGATGGATGAGTTAAGAGTTGTTAGTGTGGTTAAGATTCTCGTTGTATCATCAGTATTTTTTTTCTATATGGGAACTGGCTGAGCTTTCAGGGAAGTTAAAAATAATTATGTTTTTTGACCGTTTTTTCCTCTCTTCGAGCTCATCGGCAGCTTCACACATTGATACAGTTGATGAGTTTGTGGATTCTTGTGATGAGTTTGAATCTATCAATTTTGAAGAGACCATGTGCTCGTACGACTTGACCTGTCCCTCGAGAATTCCAATCTAAGATATTTCAGTTATTTTCATTAGGGTGTGTAAGATATCTAAGATATATCAGTTATTTTCACTAGAGTGGGTAAGATATCTGAGTTATTTTCATTGAGGTGTGTAAAATGTCTAAGATATCTCAGTTATTTTCATTAGGGTGGGTAAGATATCTGAGATATCTCAGTTATTTTCATTAGGGTGTGTAAGATATCTAAGAAATCGCAGTTATTTTCATTAGCGTGTGTAAGATATCTAAGACATCTCAGTTATTTTCATAAGCGTGTGTAAGATATCTAAGAAATCTCAGTTATTTTCATTACGGTGTGTAAGATATCTAAGAAATCTCAGGTATTTTCATTAGGGTGTGTAAGATATCTAGGACATATTAGTTATTTTTATTAGAGTGGGTAAGATATCTGAGTTATTTTCATTGAGGTGTGTAAAATGTCTAAGATATCTCCGTTATTTTGATTAGGGTGGGTAAGATATCTGAGATATCTCAGTTATTTTCTTTAGGGTGTGTAAGATATCTAAGAAGTCTCAGTTATTTTCATTAGGGTTTGTAAGATATTTAAGAGATCTCAGTTATTTTCATTAAGGTGTGTAAGATATCTAAGATATCTCAGTTATTTTCATTAGGGTGGGTAAGATATCTGAGATATTGAAATTTAGACATTTTTTTGCTTTCTGAAATTTTTCGATAACATTTCGCCTTGCAAAAAGATGGAAAACATGTATCAATTTATTTAAATTTTTACGCTAACTGCCAGATGACGTTCGTGATAGAGTGAAAAGTGCCTTAGCGCTTCATTCAAAGGTCGTAGTTTCGAAAACCGTCTTAGGAAAATTACGTTTTATAATATTCTTCATGGATTATTTCGCTTTTTTATGTAAGTACCACAAAGGGGTTCCAACTGTCCGGAGCCGGTGAGACTATGACATCCCTGATTGGGGTATCTAGTGAGACTGAAAGAAATGGGTAGGACATGGAGATGAGGAAGTACTTGGCAATTTAGATTAGGTCACCAAACATGTTCAAACCCATTTCAAGCAACGTTTCGATTATGACTGGTTATTAATTTTCTGATAAAATATTAGTAATTCACAATATATATACTATGCAAAACTAGGCTTGCGCAGAGACATGCTTTTTTCATTGCCCCAAAAATCTACAATGCACTCTATCAGACTATAGAAATTAGATCTAAAAATATATCGTCTTACAGCATATATAAAAATATAATAGAGACTTGGATCACTACCATTGACACAAATACTTACCTGCTATAACATTCTACCTTTTGTAAATTTACAAATCCTTAATTTTTATATTTTTTAACCTTTTTTTCTTAATTATAATTTTGTGAAAACGGAATTATTTGTTTTATAAACTGCACTAAACAAAATAAGTATACCCACGAACTGGCGATGCCTATGTGGGTTTTTTTTGGTATAGATGCATACTATTCTATTATATTTTTTTATTTAATTTTATTTTTCTTATCTTAAAGCTACCTTTTTTATTTTTTATAGTACCTTCTTTACCTGTGAATGAAATGCTTTTTGTAATTCTATAATAATTTTAATAATGTAATACTTGTTTGTGTAATACTTGATTTTTGTAATTATATTTTTATGCATGTAACAAAAGAAAATTATTAATAAAAAAAAAAAAAAAAATAAAAAAACGTGTTCTTTTACTAATAAATATCTTGACTGAATGTGACAATATCAATATCAATATTTGTATAAACACGTGTTCCACCGTATTCATAAAATTTTTGCCTTTGTTAGGAAATCTGTCAATTAACGAATGACGTTAAAGGTCTGCCCGTTTTAAACAAGGAAAAATAATAATTTTACCAGATTTTTAATAAATTAACAACGCATTCTCATATAAAGATAACCTATCTTTGTTCTAGTAATTCTATGTATTTTGCTTGTATGGGGCACAAACAGCAGAAGCTTATTCAAGTTCTGAATTTGTTCTAGTAATTCTATCTATTTTTACTGGGATGGGGCCCAAACAGCAGAAGCTTATTCAAGTTCCGAATTTGTTCTAGTAATTCTATCTATTTTTACTGGTATGGGGCCCAAACAGCAGAAGCTTATGCAAGATTTTAATTCGTTCTAGTAATTCCACGTATTTTGCTGGAATGCGGCCCAAACAGCAGTAGTTTATTCAAGTTTTGAAATTGTTCTAGTAATTCCATGTATTTTGCTGGTATGGGGCCCAAACAGTAGAAGCTTATTCAAGTTTTGAATTCTTTCTAGTAATTCCATGTATTTTGCTGGTATGTGGCCCAAACAGCAGAAGCTTATTCAAGGTTTGAATTCGTTCTAGTGATTCCATGTATTTTGCTGTTATGGGGCCCAAACAGCAGAAGCTAATTCAAGATTTGAATTCGTTCTAGTAATTTCTTGTATTTTGCTGGTATGCGGCCCAAACAGCAGAAGCTTATTCAAGATTTGAATTTGTTCTAGTAATTCCATCTTTTTTTGCTGGTATGGGGACCAAAGAGCAGAAGATTACTCATGTTTGGATCGTATAATGCAATTAAACACCGATTTAATCTTATTTTGGAATGTTGTTATTATTTATAAACTAGCTGACGTGTACCCGGCGTTGCTGGGGTTTATCCTTAGGAGATAGACATATACCATCGCGGACTTTTCTGTAGGCCTTTTTAAGATATACAATTCCGTAGTACATTATTTTGATGTATCACATAAGGTTTAGCCAGCGTTAGCAATGTAAGCATCCGAAAATAATATTTTTACGAATTGATTAAAAAAACATTGACTTTTCTCAGCTTTTTATAAATATAATATACATGTTTTATATATATAAACCTTCCGCAAGAAATTTTCTAAATGATAGTGAAAACGCTATCAAAATCTGTTGAATAGTTTAGAAGAAGTAAGCGCACAAACAGACAGACGTGGATAACGACTTTATTTTATATATTTTATTATTTATTAGAGATAATATAACATTTTTTGCACAAACACTGTGTTAAGTAGTGAAGTTTGGTAGTCGAGGCGACATTCAGCACGCAAACATGTCATACGAGCTGTATTTCTATTATAAATGCGTGCATCATTTTTTTTCGAATAGGCCACTCCAAAATGGTATTTTGCGAAGCCATACATTTTCGACAATCTCGATTTCTTTTCCAATAATTGCAAAACGCGGAATTGTTTTCTTGTAATGAATACCGTTACTTATAGAGCATCTTTAGAACGTGATATCTTGTAAGGGTGATATTTAGGGGATGATTTGCCTATAATTCGTTTTTGCTGCCAAGAAATACACGCATTTTGGTAAAAAATTCTTTAAATAATATAAAAAAATATTTTTATTAATGATAAATTAATATTTATAAAACAAGGCTTTATGCATAGCATAAAGGATAAAAAATAATTAGTCGCCTGAAATACGAGTATCAATACAAATTGAAAATATCTCACGAGTAAAAATAAATGCCACCAACGGGAATTGAACCTTATAATGTCCGGTCAGGTGCTCTGAACCACTGAGCTATGTCAGCTTATTTCCAACTCCCCAAATAATTCAATATGTACTAGTACCTCAATCAACAATTATTTCTTATTTTTATTTTTTTCACCTGTAAGCAGCCAACTTTATTTTTGTAGGAAAGGCTTTGTTAGTGCTAAATTTCCCACTAGATGGCGTCGAGACATATTATATCTACATTTGTTGGTGAAATATTTTGACTTGTCAAATATTATTATTTTTAATGATAAACTAATGTTATAAAACAAGGTTTTAAGCAATAATTAGTCGCCATCTAGTGGGAAATTTAGCATTAACAAAGCTTTTCCTACAAAAATAAAGTTGGTGGTTTACAGGTGAAAAAAATATAATACGCAGTAATTGTTGATTGAGGTACTAGTACATATTGAATTATTTGGCGGGTTGAAAATAATCAGTAATAATTTCAAAATTTCTTCAGGATGGCTTACATATATAAAACATGCATACTATATTTATAGAAAGTAGAGAAAAGTCGATGTTTTGTAAAATCGTAAAAAAATATTGTCGGGCGCTTATATTGCTAACGCTCGCTAAACTTTATGAGGCACATCACAATACTACGGACTTTTATATCTTGAACAGTCCTACAGAAAAGTCCTGGGTTGTATACGTCTATCTCATAGGGATAAGCCCCAGCAACGCCGGGTACACGTCCGCAATTCTACAGATAATCTGTACGGTAATTTCTAATGATTGCATTTTGATCGCTTCTAAAATACTGCAGCAGAAATTTTAAACACTTATGTTCAAATTCTCGACAAATTACAATATTCAGAATTCAATTTGAACTTCTACAATCACACATTTGGAATTCTCTTCACCCCCCGTGTAGTATTATTGTTTGTTCCGAATGTGCCGCATACTTTCGGGTCACCCAGTATCATCTACTTTACTAACTGTGTTTCGGCGGTTAAGATGATTAATACTCTAATAACGGGGTTTGCGCGACGCTCACATTTGAATTATTTCTGATGAACGTACAGTGTTTTCCAATAAGAGGTGTTATTTTGAATAGCCCGCTATTTCGGTAGATGTTACTTTTGAAGCTGTCATTTTTTGACATTTGACAAGTAGAAACTACGCAATTAATACAAATGGAACGATACACCCTTCAACAACGCATTGAAATTCTTAAAATTCACTTGAGCGAATCAAATGCAAATCATCTTGAGTTATGAGGCCCATTTCCACCTCGGTGGCTTCGTCAACAAGCAAAATTGTCGCATCTGGGGCTCGGAAAACCAAAGAGTTATTGTTGAAAAGCCTCTCTATCCTCAGTGTGACTGTTTGGTGCGGTTTATGGTCCGGCTGAGTCATTGGACCTCACATTTAAAATTTGTCGGTTCATGTGTCGTATGATATCATGTTACTGCTGCCACTACCTAGTATGTATATATAAACTTTACATTTCTTTTTAAATAATTTTCGTTTGTATACCTTAAGAGTAGGCATATTCTTATTTTTCTACAACAGGGTTATACCTACAAATAATTATTGTATTAATTTACTATTTACTTACTTCTTCTGGCGCTAGTAAAATTAGAATGTTAATGTTAATTGTAAGTTTCTACATATGTAAATATATATGTCATTAAGATAGTACTTATAGGCCTAATCGTAAGACAGTATTTACAGGCTTTAGTCGTAAGTCACTAGATATAAATCTTAGAAGTAAGTCACTTAGTTTAGTCAGTAGTTCTGGTATAAATTATTTAAGAAATATATTTGTATAGCGCCCTTGAGGTGATTTTTCACGAAAACGGCGCTATATAAATTAGCCAAATTTTCCGATTTTATTTCCGGGTTAAATCTTCCCCGTAGGAAAAACTAAACCCTTCCACACACTTTTCTACAAATTATCATCTAGTCAATCAACATTATGCAAGTGCATTATATAAGCAAAATAAATACAAAACAATACAAGAACAACACGTCAACTCACCAGAGATCAAATGGGAAAATAATTCACCGACTCCAGATATTTTCATATCAGAGGGTTCGGCTCGGTAGAACTTCTAACAGGGCCTATAAATCCTACTGATCCCTCAACATAAATATTTAAAAAATCTTTCGTTATCCTACATGTATTCAAAACGACCGACTTTTGCATCTTTATATATAAATTTTTTGATAGAACTAATACGCCTAAATTTTTAATAATTTTACTGTTACTATTGTGAACTTACAATCTTCAGAATATTATTTTTTTATGAACTATGTATGTAAAAGACCAATGGGCGTATAAATAAATAAATCACTTAAGTAGTGAAGATACACACTTTATTTTAAAGATTTTATAGGGAAAATTCAACCTTAGGTCTGTCCAATGCACTAGGGCCGCGCGTTGCATATTTTTGTGTACGGCTACATCACTTACGTCGTTAAGATTCTGAATTTATTTTAGGGTATTGTCTCGTCTTAACAGCTCACGGCACACCCGGTAGGGGCAACTTTGGCATTGTATGTTCGGTTACGGCGGAGTTTGCGGAACACCCGGTAGTTTTGAATAAATTATCACTACACGAAATAACCGGGTGGTTAAGCAGAAACTTTATATTATACTTTATTCATAGATGCGTACTTCAGTTTTACCATACCTGAATTCAATATGATGAACTACCAATCGATAGAATATGTAGTGGTTCTGTTGGTTGACGCTGGCTCGAGTATTTGACAGTTAGTTTTAGGTTTTGTGCATTATGTATTACAATTAGCTACGAATTAGGAGATCGGGATTCAAATCCCGGAGTGCGCAAGTAAAGTTTATTTAATTAATTTGTTTTATTCTACTTTTTTTATTAAGTAAAAAAATATTACATGTACTACTGCAGACCCGTGAAAAATCACGGGATAGTCTCAATTTTCAACAAATCAGTTCCAATTTTGAAAATCGCGATTAAAATAATTTTCTGTGAATATATCAAATTACAGGTAGGTACTTTATAACTTCTCTGAAATTCCTTCCGATTTTGAAACTGACTGTTGAATGAACCAGATTTCACGCAGGAATAACTGACGCACATCACAGACAATCGTATGTTTGATAGTAGGTATATTTACAGCACGTTTCAGAGTGCCGTCAGTATCGCCCTGTTGAAAAGCCACCAGTCATAATCGAAACGTTGCTTGAAATTTGACCATGTTTGGTGACCAGTACCAATAGTCAAGTACTTCTTCATCTACATGTCTTACCCACTTCCTTTAGTATCACAAAATACCCCAATTAGGGTTGTCACAGTCTCACTGGGTCTGGAAAGTTGGAACCGCTTTGTGGTACTTACATAAAAAAAGCGAAATAATCCAAGAAGAATATTATCAAACGTCATTTTCCTAAGACGGTTGTTGAAACTAGGACCCTTTGAATGCAGAGCTAAGGCACTCCCTACTCTACCACGAAGGTTGTCTGGTAGTTAGCGTAAAAATATAAAATATATTTTCATCTGTTAGCAAGGCTTTTAACTAAAACCAAAAAATGATGTGATTTTTTTAAATAAAATTAAAGCAAAATTATTATAAAGAATTCCTTCATAAACCCGAAATGTTCAAAACCAAGCAGTGGTAGCATGTTCTAGTAAAAGGCATTAAGCCAGCCGTTAGTCAAAAGGCCGTGTGGTGATTGCGTAATGACCACTTGCCGTGGATGTATTTATCACCCTTCCCCTTGCGCTTTTCCTAATTCACTGCCGGCCGATTTCAGACGAATATTCCCTCGTTTAGACGTTTTTTTTCATGTTTTTTTTGGTTTGTTGGCGATTTTGGTTAATGGGTGAGATATTTTGAACATAAATATTAAAAGAAATTATAAAATTGTGAAATTTATATTTAAAAAAGCTTAATATAATTTTTTTTACACATGAATCGTGAACCTGAAAACGGAGGGCATTTGTAAGGTAGAAATAATATATTTTTTTATTTGTTTTTGGGGTGTTATGCCGTGTTGCGCTAATTCATTCTTTCGCCAACGTTTCGGACAACATTACAGTGTCCATCAACAGGGCTCACTATAACTTTGGCTCAAGAAGGAGTTAACACGGCATAACACCTCAAAAACAAATAACAATCAATCAATAATCACGGGAACAGAACTCAAATTAATTGAAAGCTACATGGAAAATCGCACCCAATATACCTCAATAGAAAACACATGTAGTGACAAGGAACAAATATCCTACGGAGTACCACAAGGCAGCGTACTTGGCCCAATCCTATTCCTTATTTATATTAACGATCTATGTCAGCTCCAAATAGACGGGGAAATTATAAGCTTTGCTGATGACACTGTGTTACTTTTTAAGGCCACTGACTGGAACACATTAATCACAAAAGCTGAAGTTGGCCTAAATATTACAAAAAAATGGCTTGACTCTAACTTATTAACTTTAAATATAGATAAGACTAAATTCATAACCTTTAGCATAAACTCGAGAGGCCAACCCTCCAAAAACATCTACCTTAAAATACATTCCTGTCACTCAGCGAGCACCCCATGCAATTGTCCTCCAATCACAAAAACCGAAAATATCAAATATCTTGGTATATACTTCGACCGTTATTTAAAATGGGACAGACATATTGAGTCGGTTAAAGTAAAGATATACAAGTTGATTTACTTTTTCAAAAACGTGAGAAATATACTAAACATATTTGATATTAAGAATATATACCTCGCAATAGCACAATCTATAATTGAATACGGCATTATTTCCTGGGGCTATGCCAGTAAAAAATACATAGACACACTGTACAAAGCTCAGAAAACCTTAATAAAAGTAATACTTAAAGTACCAATACTAACACCCACTTCAACCATATTTAAAAAATTCCCAGTGTTGAAGATTCAAAAATTATATTCTAAACAAATACTTACTTTCCTTTACAAGAACCTAAACACATTTAAAACTTCACAAACTTCTCTCAATACCAGAACAAGACATGCACACCAACTACTAATACCAAAAACCAACACATCCTTTGGACAAAAACACTACAGATTCCAGGCTATAAAACTTTACAATTCACTTCCAACACAATATAAAACATCTAAACTTACAGAATACAAAAAACACATATGGAACTGGCTACAATCCTTTTAATATTTAATTTTTTATATTTCGCATTTGTTTTTGTTAAAACTATGTAAAAATCGATATTATATTTTAATTTCTATCGTTTCTCTGTGTAACTAATCGCCACTGTATTGTTTACTATTATGTATATAACTTTACAATTGAAAATGTCCTCCACAACACAGGTGAACTCCTAGCGTGGAGGACAATGTACTTTACCTTTGTAAAACTAATTTATATAAGAATAAATAAAAAAAAATAAAAAAATAATAATACTTTTGGCCGTGAAAATCTTAAATTAGAAATAATATTACTGTAAAAAATCGAAAACGTTTTCCTCTTCAGGTATTTGTTTCACTTGATCGTGCCAGGTTTTCCTCGGGCATTCTCGACTTATTCTTCCAATCGCTTTCATTTTTTGCAGTAATTGTCGATTGAAGTACTTGTACATGTTGAATTATTTGGCGTGTTGGCATTGAGCCGACGTAGCTCAGTGGTCCAGAGCACCTGACCGGACATCAGAAGGTGCGGGTTCAATTAATTCGATGAATATTTTCAATTTTTATGGATATTTCAGGAGAGTAATTAATAATTTGTTAATTATATATTATTTTTTCAATCCAAAGCAACACCTTTTCAATATCGTATGCAATGCGTTTTATTTTATTGTAATCAAATGTGTACAAGACGTGTTATTATGTCTTGTCAGGTTAATATTAGTTCGTAGCTAGGCGGATTGCCTTTTCCAAGGAACCAAATGCTTGTGAAATTGTCAAATGAATTACGTTGTAAAAAATGATTGTTTTTACTAAAACTATATACTTAGTTTTTACTAGGTGTGTCATTAAAATTTAAGTATGTATAATTTTAAATGACATGATTAAATTCTTCAGGCGAATTCGTGAACAGCTCATATAGTCTTATAAAAATTGTCGTGTCTTCCTTACTGTTATAGTTAGTATAAGTCTCAGATTTAAGTCACTAGTTAAGTCAGTAGTTAAGAGCCTCAGTCGTAAGTCACTAGAAATAAGTCTTAGATGTAAGTCACTAGTTATTATGAATCCTAGTTGTAAGCCAGCTTTTATTTAATAAATTTATTTGTACAGTGCCCTTGAGGTTATTTTTCACGAAAACGGCGCTATATAAATTAGCCAAATATTTTTATCATTATTATGAAGTTAACCGAGTTAGAAAGGGAAAACAAAAATCTTCATACTTACATATAGAAGATAACCACATAATAATTAAAATGTATCCTTCTATGAAAGCAAAGTTTTCAAAGACCGCAAAAAATAATTATGATTTTTTTTTAATGTTTTATTAATTATTTTTATATGAAACGACAAAAGTGAGGTGACTGTAATGTTTATAAAACACTTGTCTAATACAATAATATAATAAGTGTTACTAACTAACTAACTAACCATCACGCCGTTTCCCCGCAGGGGTAGGCAGAGAGGACGGACCGCCAAACAACTCGGTCTTGGCACACACTCCTTGCCTCATTCACATTCATACATCGTCTCATACATACTCTTCTATTATTCTGACTCTTGACATGGCCCGACTCAAGTATCTGATTCACTTGATCGTGCCATGTTTTCCTCGGGCGTCCCCGACTTCTGCTTCCATTCACATTTGCATCATATATCCTCCTTACACTCCTATCTTTGCTCATTCGCTCTACATGCCCAAACCACCTAAGCGTCCCTTTCTTAATCTTACTCATTACGCTTACATCAGCCTTGCACTCTTTGCGGATATCCACATTCCTCACACGATCAAACATGGTTTTACCACACATACGCCTCAGGGATCTCATTTCAACAGCATTCAATCTACTTTCATCCTTTCTTTACCAGTCCCATGCCTCGCTTCCATACATCAAGGTAGGTACCAGCACTCCGTTGTGGACTGCTGACTTCGCTTCTTTGGACAATTTTTTGTTAGCGCCAACGGCGTTCAGTCCTCCATTAACGGAATTACCTGCATTTACCCTTCTTTCAATATCTCTGTCAGCCTTCCCATCTCTCGTAAACATACTTCCCAAATACACAAACTCATCCACCTGCTCCAAGTATTCCTCATTCACAATTATATTGCACACTGTTTTCGTACTCTCTCTTTCAAACACCATTACTTTAGACTTACTTACATTCATCATTAACTCATTCTTCGTGCATACTTCGTTCATCCTAGACACGAGAGACTGTAGATCATCTGTTTATACTATTAGCAATCAGCACCGCATCATCAGCATACAACAGGCAACATACTTTCAAATTATTCAAATTTGCGCCCAATCCCACCTCTTTCAATTTTTGCATTCAATTATCCATGTATAGATTGAATAACCACGGTGACATTACGCAGCCTTGTTTAACACCTTTTGTGATATCAAACCACCCCGTAAAACCACCGTTTACCCTAACACATACAACGCTTCCCTCATACAGAGACGCAGTTGCCTGAGTCAGATTTGTATTCACTCCATACTTGGACAACACCTTCCATAGCTTTTTTTTGTCGACTCGGTCGTATGCTTTTTGTAGATCTACAAAGGCACAGAAAAGTTACTGGTTTTTTGCAAGAAACTTCTCAGTGAGCATACGCAATGAGAAAATCTGGTCCATGCACCCCCTTCCACTCATAAAAGCACCTTGCACATCCCATATTTTATCCTTTGTTTCCTTTCTTACTCTCTCAATCAAAATTCTACCATACAGCTTGCCAACTGAACTTAGCAGGCTAATAGCCCTATAATTCCCACATTCCATACGTGACCCTTTACCTTTGTATAATGGCATGATCACAGCCCTTCTCCAATCTAAAGGCGTGTAACCTTCCTTTAAACATTGGTTAAAAAGATTGCTCAACCATGTGAGAATTATACGGCTACCTCCTTTAAAATATTCAGCAGCAATATTGTCAAACCCGACAGCCTTACCATTCTTCATACATTTAATCGAGCTTTCTATCTCATCCATGCTAATTTCGGTAACATTCACTCCATCGTCATTCATATCTGATTCGCCGCTGGAATCACTGTCACTCACTTCGCTTTCAAAGACTTCCTCAAAATAATTCATCCATCTCTCTTTTATTTTTTCCTCATTCGTCAACATTTTTCCATCTTTTGATTTTATCACTTTCATGCTTCCGTTTTCTGGGCCACTCCGGGACCTTTTGACTTCTTTCCAAAACAACTTAATGTTTTCTTGGAAATGGTTTGTCATTTTCATTCCTTCTTCCTCTTCCAGGCGTTTCTTTCGTTCTTTCACTCCAACTCTTACTTTTTTCTTACATTCC
Organism: Hesperophylax magnus; assembly: GCA_026573805.1. Taxonomy (NCBI): domain Eukaryota; kingdom Metazoa; phylum Arthropoda; class Insecta; order Trichoptera; family Limnephilidae; genus Hesperophylax; species Hesperophylax magnus. The sequence continues at coordinate 15,181,712 of JAIUSX010000028.1, forward strand.
TTATATACCTCTTTCGCTCGATACTTCTCTTCGCTGGAAGCACTGCCAGCCGCAATCAGACATAACCATGCTTTCTTCTTCTCTGAGACCAGTGCTTTAATCTCATCATTCCACTATGCATCACCTTTCTTCCTACCTTGCGTACTTATTCCACAAACCTACCTAGCAGAGTATAAGTGTTTACAAGAAAAAATGTAATGTGGGTCAAAAAAAATGTGTTGCAATGAAATTTAAAAACGTATTAAATCACCTTTCAAAAACAGTATTCAGTTTTCGGATACTTTCAGAAATATTCCATTTACTTAGATTTTATTGAGATGCGGAAATACACACAAATGCTCAGACTTTCTGACAGAGATGCGGATATATACACAAATTCTCCGACTTTCTGCAGTGGTTGTGGAAATACACAGAAATTCTCCGACTTTCTGACAGAGATGCGGAAATACACATAATTTCTCCGACTTTCTACAGGGGTTGTGGAAATACACATAAAATCTCTGACTTTCTGGCAGAGATGCGGAAATAAACACAAATTCTCCGACTTTCTGAAAAGATGCGGAAATACAAAAAAATTGTCCGACTTTCTCTTTTTTCACCAATATGCCAGAGGCCTGAAGAGTTTAGACTCCCTTCTACCCATTGTGTAGTATGTTGTCACATTAACAGTCACAACTATACCCCGCCATCTTTTTAAATTTTTTTTTTGACTTCACCCTAATAATTAAGAACTTGAGCCATTAAAAATTCCAACCGGCTCCATATGGCAACACTTGTGTGGTCACCACATAAAAATGATTTAACAACGGCCCAATTAGGGTGTCCACGTATTTAACCGGACTAAACGACCTGGAACGAATTTGTAGGGAAAAAATTATTCTGCTTATTTATTATATCTAACGCTGTTTGTATCAATACTTCATACAACGGCCCATGATGTTATGCTTCAATAAACACTGAGGGAATACAAGAAGGCGCTGCAAAAAAGCGCAATACCTCTACACGAAGATGTCGTCTCCCACCCGGCATGCCGCTTGAAGTCCCGAAAGCCCTTCGGAAGGAGAGAGGCTCCTCCGACTACCTCTCACCCCAGAAGATAGGTGGAAACTTGAGTGGCAAACGGCCAACGTGGGAAATGCCCATCTCATACAGGACCCCACCGAGAGACAGCCTGGGTTCTCACTGCCTCGCAAAACCTGGTCCGCCATCAATAGGTTAAGGTGCTCCCATAGCCGCTGTGCCCACATGATGCACAGATGGGGCCTTAAAGAGTCGGCGATGTGTGAATGTGGTGCGGTGCAGACTACCGAACATATGGTCAACGAATGCCCGCTCCATTCATTCCCCGGCGGGATTGATGAGGTTCACATGGCGACGCCTGAGGCCCTAAAATGGCTCGCAGATCTAGATGTCCCCCTCTGACCCCCCACCATACGAAAGAAGAAGAAGAATAATAATAATTGAATAATTCTACATAAAAAACGGGACAATACCCCAAAATAAAGTCTGAAGTGAAGAAGCCGTGCACACAAATATGTGACGTGCGGCCCTTGTATATTGGACAGAACTGCGGTTGAATTTTCCCTAGCAAATCTCTAAAATAAAGTGGGTATCTAAACGACCTAAGTAATGAAGTCGTGTAAAAACAATATAGCCCGGCGTAATGGACGGACATACGAATTTGCCTTAGCAAGCCAAAAAAATTGGTCTTTCCGTGGGGTTTATTTTAATTATGTCTAATGAAAGTAGGGAAAGACCAAAGATATACACATATAGCACGCATAATTATGGAGGCGATTGAAATTTATAAAAATCCCATTATTTTTAATAAAAACGAAGGGACTTAGCTCAACAGTTCATTTTTTATTTAGTTATAAAATTTTACATTTTAAAATTTTTTTATTTTATTTTTTTATTTTGGAACAATATTTTACATTTCATAATTTATCCAGTTATGTTGGCCTCACTGGGTTGCTTACCCGTGCTGAGGCCTCCATTTTATAATATAAAAAATATTTATAAATATTTAGAGAAAATACAGACTTAAAATTAAAGTAAAATAAAAATAAATAAAATGATATAAATTTAACATCATTTTATGTTATGAAATTTTGGTAATATTGTATTTTTTGTTCTTTAATCCATTTTTTAATTTTGTGTCTGAATTTATTTTTGTTTTCCTTAATTTTATTTTCAAGTGTTGAATGCTTTTATAGCATACAGTGTCGTCGTCCAAAGCTTGTATTTACCGTCGGAGTTATTAAGTTTTCTTTGTTTCTTGTGGTTGAAATTTGTTTTTTTGGTCAAAAATGTAGTTTAGTAGTGTTTTAACGTATAATTGGCGTATATCTAGTACGTCACAGCTGTTGAATATTTGGTCTGTATCAGTCAGTCTATGATTTTTTAGTGTTGCCTTTAAGATCGTTTTCTGTGCGATTTCTATGTAATCGATAGCCGAGTTTATTGCTCCTCCCCAAGCCAGTATACAGTGTAGGTACATCTATTCTAAAACTAGTATAAAAATATTCCATTACCTACCTACTAAGATTTGGACTATTTCAACATTGAGACATAACCTACGAAAAACTGCAAGACTTTTGACTTCCTTAACATTTAAAGAGAGTTCATTGAACATTTTGAACATATTGTTTTGTATTGGTATCTGTATGTATAATTGTACTGTAATACCAGCTCTTAGAGGATCGCAGTTCGCAACACGGTATCTCATTGACATACATAAGCACACATTTGACCATAATCTTAACACATCTGACCTGATGATGGTCACTGTAATGCTGTTCGAAACGTTGTCCAAAGAAGAAGGTAGCGCAACATAATACCCTAAAAATAAATCACCATAAACCTATACACATGTTTCGTGATAAGATCAGAATAGCACTTTCTAAAGTTCGTTTTACCACAATTTCTTCCACTTTTTCTTCCTCTTTCTTCATTTCCTCACAACATTCGCACATGACACATTTTTTAAATGATTTACGTGATAACTCCGACTTTTTCCACCCACCTTCGCATCTTGCATATATTAAACAAACGCTAAATAAATTCTTATCACCTCCTTGTACCAAAGCGTCAGCGGCCATTGTCGGCGCTAATGTCCGGTAATTTTATCAAATGACTCGCTTACGACATTAACCTTTGCTTTCGGGCGGCCCCCTTTCACAAAGGGCCTCTTTGTTCCGCGCCGTGTTGCGGGCAACGCTACAAACGCGGACATTATTTTAACTAATTACCGCACGATGTTATCTTTTTCATTGCTTACTATGCTCGTAGATTATTGCGCCAGGGATAAATGGGTTTGTAGAGTAGGGAAAGCATACATATCGACCACCATTCGAAATTAAAATGTTAAAAGGATTTATTTCAGCCGCTTTTGCGTTAAGGCGATGTCATACGTAGTAATGCAAAATCATGTGTTTTTGGTTTGATAATTTGGTCGCCTAGAAATGTTTCAGATGCTTTAATTAAATACTGCGAGTAGAATACATCTTGGCCTTTGAAATAATCGAGTATTTTTTAGATATGTCTTTTTATAAGCCCAGAAAAAAATAATGTAAAGGCCTATGAAATCTGCTTTAATGTTCAAAATCTCCTACTTACGAACCCATTTTCGGTTATTATTTTATTGTATAGTGTGGAAAATTAAGTTATTTATAAAATGATCGAAAAAAAATTAAATATTTATGCCTGAACATCCAGAAAATAAAATAAAAGGCACTTTTTGGCCATGTTTTTTTCTTGCCTAAATCAAAACAGGCGGATGGTGTTAAGCGGGAATTTAAACCTTATCGCCATCTACGTAAGGGTCGTTATAGATAGCGGCTCAATTAAATATTACACGACGTAATGCATCGCCTTAAAGAACTAGGAATTGAATCCAGAAACTCTTCTTACCGGGACAAGCGTCTTAAACATTCCCCAAGACCAAAAACAGCAAAGGACATGCGGATTTAATTTTGCAGCAGGTGACTTACATAAGCGTTCTATTTCTAGTTTTCGTTTTGATTTATTGGTATTATCTTCTTCAATGATATGTTACATTGATGGATAAATGTCGATTTTTATACCGCTTTGTAACTTGCACCCTACCAGGTGCGGTCCGTCCATGCATGCTGTGGATGCTCCGCATCCCTTACATTTTACAGTAAAAAGATTTGGACTTCTAGCTGTAAACAGCAATACTGCAATATAAATATTTTAATATTTCTACAGCGACCTTAATGCAATTTTTTTTTTAAAACTGCTTATATAATAAGTGTATATAATCGTTCCGTTACTGTATACACACAACGAACGGCACGATACAAACAGCGCGGGCGAGTCTAAATACACATACATTCTCATAAACTGTGAAACGCGTAAAACACACTGTGGTGTGGAAGCGATCTGTAAACCGTATCCAAGAATGCTAGAACGTAGGTTCTTTCCGCGCATGCGCACTGAGACCGGCTAGCCAATATCTCCGTCAATTTTATACGATATTAATGACAGCATTCAACGTCCAAAAACCGTATTTAATGCTCATACGTGTATTGCACAGAATCGAATACTCTTATACTTATCCATTGGATTGACAGTTTGCTTTGAGCTTGGATACTTCGCCAACGTGTTTTAAATGATAATAGTGAATTGTGTGGTTGTATAATTGAATCATTAATGAGAATAAGTTTTGTGTCTCGGCCATTTGCGGAAAAAAAAACTTATTCTGGATACTGGAAATATTGAGTTATGTAGTTAATTTTAGACGGTACCTAATTGTATCTTGTTCGTGGGCTAGCGTCTAGATGTGAATATTTGATATCAAGTACGTAGTAAGTACGAGTATAAACATTTGATGTCCAGCACCTGTCTTCATTTGAAAGAATTGCTAGTGATGAACGCTATCTGAACGTGTAGGGACTTGAATCAGTTCTAGTATCAATATCAATATAATTGGCACGTTTCGTGTGTAGGTTTGGAAAGACGCGTGCAATAGTATTAGTTAACAAAATCGGTGACATAGGAAAAATAATTGACAGCACATATCTTTGTATTATAATATCTTATATATGGGTACATCCAAAGATATTAGAAGAACTAATATCTTTGGGTACATCCATCAAAATAAGTTGAAAGAATAAGTTGTACCATATTTATTTAATTTATGCATGTTCCAAATATGAGGTAAATGTAAGTATAAAAGGGCATGAATTCAGTTTTATTATTTTGTGACATGTGTCAATATACAGTTGCTAAACTGTCCGTGAGTGACGTTAAAATTATCGATGGTTCATGCAAAATCGTTAAGCAGTCTCTGTTGATTGGCAAGATCTGATGGGCTAAGTCTAAGGGCATACTCTAAGCTATCTTAAGGAGAAGCTTAATGCCAAATCAATATTTTGATTAATCTTTATAACGGATTGGTGCACATTATGAATACCGAAAAATATGCTTTAGATAAATTGAAGGTTTACCTATCGTTTCGCTTGAGTAGAATACAAACAAAAATATAAATTACTCAATAAAAAATATAAATGCAAACTACTAAAAAAATATTTTTAATTTTTTGTATGAACGCGTAAAGGAAACAACTTTAAAAAATACAGTATTATAGCTAAGATTATTTGTGATAGTTTCACTTGATTAACTTTTTTGCTTTCTTATAAAATTATTTACAAAATAAATAAAAACCAGTTTTGTGCTTCAAATCTAACGTTTCTAGACTACGTTTGTCAAGCGATTTTAATGCCTATTACCTACGATATAAGATATACCAAGAATATACACATTTTTGGCTTGTAGCTTCCTCTTAACTGGACTCTGGAAAACATATCGTATGTTTAAGGTGACAAATAAGGAACTCTAGGGTCATAAATTTGCACATTTATTTTCTTTTAGGTGAATGTAACTATTTTCAGCTCAACATATCCATCATGAACTATGGAGAAAAGATTCTCTTCATTACAAAGAAAAATTGAATACATTATTTAGAGGTAGTTATGGGTACTGCTGCCCCCGGAAACCATTTATTGGATTACCAACACCTCTGCAATGTCACCCCAAGTGTTTCGCTACGTTTGATGACTTATCAGGGGTGGCCCAGTTCATGAGGTGAGATTTGTCCAGGTTTTGGCTTTGGGTGCGTCTGATGCGAGAGAGGGCGGTTGAGGGAGATCCTTTGCCGTCTCCAGCAGTACTCTCTCGACCTGTCGCCTTGCACCGCAGTGGGAGAGATGGATTCATATGTCCGTCCCTCCAGGACTTCCTCTCAAATTCAAATTTATTCTAAATAGCTTCTGAACATGGGGCCATGACGCTGTAATATTAAATGTTAGATAGCAGTTTCTATGTTTTTACGTTGGCAACATTAGTCCCGCGCAAATTTTTTGTGGTTTCATAATCTGTAGTCGTGGTGTTTTTGGATTTACCATTATGTAATATGTTTGTTCTACATTAATGTCCATTATTAAATGACAAAATTGTTTAAAATTTTTATAATTATTTTAATTGTTTGACCTGAGAAACCTTTTTGCATTTTCAATGCATTTTGAAAATAGGTATTTTGCATTTTGCATTTGAAATGCTTTTCTAAAACCCATTTTGCATTTTCAAATGGAAAAGTTTTGACCCATTTCCATTTTGCATTTCAAATGGTTTTGGGTACCCATTTTGCACATCCCTGTAACTAACTAACCATCACGCCGTTTCCCCGCAGGGGTAGGCAGAGGGGACGGACCGCCAAACAACTCGGTCTTGGCACACACTTCTTGCCTCATTCACATTCATACATCGTCTCATACATACTCTTCTATTATTCTGACTCGTGACATGGCCCGACTCAAGTATTTGATTCACTTGATCGTGCCATGTCCCCGACATCTTTTACCATTCACTATTGCGTCACATATTCTCCTTGCACTCCTTTCTCTTGACATGGCCCGAATCGAGTATCTGATTCACTTGATCGTGCCATGACTTCCTCAAGCGTCCCCGACTTCTGCTACATCATATATCCTCCTTATACTCCTTTCTTCGCTCATTCGCTCTACATGCCTAAACCATCTAAGCGTCCCTTTCTTAATCTTACTCATTACGCTTACATCAGCCTTGCACTCTTTGTTGATCTCCACATTCCACACAGGATTCCCGAGGTCCCCTGTGAGGTGTTAATGTAAAAAAAAGATTCAACAAGAGACAAGAGACAAGAGAGTCTTGTCTGAAAAAATATTATATTTTGTTACTTTTATATCACTATAGCACACGATGGAAATAAATTTGTCAGCTGAAAATATAGCTTTTTAATTGTATCATGTTAATTCGGTACAGGTCACCCGAATGCCCGGAGCTGTTGGGACTATTGCCCCTACAATTTGAAGGGTGTCGCAATTTGAAGCCGAAGGAAGTGGTAAAAGGAAGGAGATGGAGACGAGGAAGGTTCGCTTTTATAATTATGAATTTATGGTAATGCCTTATCTGCATTACATTGTGCCAAATTCCAACGGAAGTGGATGCAATAGATCTTTCACTGCCTAACCCTGCGGAGATGTGACTGTCGGTTGTGGTGCAAATCTAAATTAACGGCTCTATGGCAACACTGCGCCAAATATCATAGGCCAGTGATATATTTAGCCTAGATTGGCCTTCATGAGAAAAAACAGATGTACTTAGACTATTACAATCAAAAAGTTACAAAAATGTCATAAAGACGAAAAAATTCAATATTTTTTTTTAATTCACTTAAGAGGAAGCTACAAGCCAAAAAATTGTATATTCTTGGATACCTTATATTGTAGGTAATAGGCATTAAAATCGCTTAACAAACGGGGTCTAGAAACGTTCGATTTCAAGCACAACACTGGTTTTTATTTATTTTGTAAATAATTTTATAAGAATGCAAAAAAGTTAATCAAGTGAAACTGTCACAGATAATCTTAGCTATAATACTGTATTTTTTAAGTTGTTTACTTTAGGCATTCATACATTTCTATTGATTTTTTTTTATTGAGTAATTTATTATTTTATTTGTGTTCTACTCAAGCGAAACGATAGGAAAACCTTCAATTTATCTAAAGCATATTTTTTGGTATTCATAATATGCACCAATTCGTTATAAAGATTAATCAAAATAGTGATTTAACATTAAGCTTCGCCTTAAAATAATTATTCGAACCACGGCTTCGAAATAAATAACATGATAAGGATATTACGACGATACGAAAACATCATCAAATTTCGATTATCTGTACGTGGTGAAAATTGATTCAATGAACTCAAATTTGCTTTGGAGTGTCATTTTAAAAATAAACTTTTTTATGAAAAAATATGTGAATACGGCACAAGAGTCCCAACTGCTCCCACCCGTCTGGAGCCAGTGAGTCTATGGCATCCCCAGATGGAGGATTGTTGTGTGGTTGAAGGTAGTGAGGAAGAGAAGGAGATGGGGAAGAGGAAGGTGGAAAAGTACCTGGTTAAGATCTAGTCAACAAACACGGCTAAAGCCATTGCAAGCAACGTTTCAATTAAACTAGGAAGACACTGATAGTATCTTTTACTCTATATAATATTTTGAATGAGTAAATTGCGAAAAACACAAATTAATTAAATAAAATTTACTTGCGCACTCCGGGATTTGAACCCGTGACGAAATGCTTGCTAGTCGAGAGCTTTACCCACCTACCACTCTTATGTAAAAATTCAGACTATTCCTTGATTTTTCACAGGTTAGTCATTTAATGTTAATTATGAAATAATCAGGGCGAGAACCATATTGTTAAATTGGAATTATGATCAGTGGGTGACCGGCTAGTTGATTCTTCCATCATCGCACAAGCATCATCTTCCGCTTTGTTGTAATTAGGAGAATTTCAAATATTTTTAGTTTACTACTTTCATGAAGCAAAATATATTTGCAACCTAGAAAATAAATGATTCATTGTTTTTTTCCCCTCAGAACGGAGCATCTAGTGTCTTTTTTACCGATGGTGGCTTATAAGAGATGAAACATTGCAAGATCTGGAGCTTGGTGTTAAGCCGATAGATGAGCATATCAGGCCGAAACATAGACATAGATTTCTATAGGAGAGCCCTGCAGTATAAAGCTTGCGCAAGGTGGCGATGGAAAGCATAATTAATTTCTGTACTCTATAGTTAATTAATTATGATTATTATTAACTAAACATCATACCGTTTCTCGGCAGGGGTAGGCAGAAAGGATATACTGCCACACAACACTGTCTTTGCAAAGCATCCTTGCTGCTGTATGAACTATGCATAATCTGATTTTAAACGCTGGCAATATTTATTTAATCGCCACATTGGGACGCATGCGCATTTCAGCGAATCAGTCAATGCTGTTTGAAAGGCCTTGTAGGCATATTCTGTTTCGAAGGACTTGACAATTCCAATTTTAAAAACGACTCTCAAATTTAAAGTAATTTCTAGAGTTTATTGAACCGCAGTTACAGACAGACAGACAGAATTATAAGTGAGTATTTTTTAATTAGGTAATCTAGGGTACCTAGTGCTTTTTCGGGTAAATAACATAAATAATCAACATTTGATTTAGGTTCGATAGGGGTCAATAAAATAAACTTAATAATTTGGTGTTCATGTGATTTAGATTCATCAGTTTTCCGCTTGTATCGCTAGTTTCCGGACACCGTGTATATCCATTCATTTTTTCTTATTGAACAATTGTAAAACATAACCAAACTCTTATGACGGATTGTTTCAGAGAATTTGAACAATTCTTCAATTAACAAAGTTAATTTTCAAGTTCCGTGAAAGATTTTTTTTAAGTTCTGTCAATCAACTAGCCTATAATGATACAATAACAGAACTTTTCACAGAACCCGTAAATGAAGGATGAAATATGATTAATTCTTCAAATTCTGTGAAACAACAACATCCTTAGATTAAAACGCTTTGTAAGTTCAAAATTGTAAACTCTGATTTACTAAACCTCATTGAATTTCATATACATAAGATAGCTAAATCCTGCTTAAATGTAACAATGCCAAGACTGAGCATTTCAAACACTGGCAAACAAACAAGAGGCTATACTCATAGCCACTACTATCAATACTATCTAATACATTTGAATGTTATTTTCACTATTTTCTTACGCTTATATTTAACTGTTTTTATGGTAGATCGAAAATTCTTTTCTTTACTATCTCATGAAGCAACAACAGACCATTGTTGATGACGATTGATTAGTTCGAATTTGTTCAATAATGGAATGGCTGATAGAGCCAGATTTATCAGGAAAGATTTCAAATTACTGAAACTAGGATAATAGGCCAATCTAGTATGATCAATTTCTTGTAGTGTGGCTCCGGATTCTGTAGGTAGTTATGGAGAATTTGTGGCACTCGAATATAGCAGATACTTTATGGGGGAGGTATTAGGTTTCGTTAGTAGGGTGGTGAGACGCTTTATGGGCAATTGCTTTTCTGTTAATTAACTAACTTCTTAACTAATTAACTATATCACCGTTTCGTTTCCTTTTCCACAGGGGTAGCAAGAGCGATCGCCGAAAAACTCTGTTAGCACAAACTCCTTGATTCATTCACCTTTATACATCGTCTCATGTATATATTTCAGTTATTATGACTCTTGACATTGCCCAACTTTGTTATTTTTTTCTCTTGATCGTCCCATGTCATTTTCTTGTGTTCCCAACATTGTAACCTGTTATTGTTTATTATTTATTTATTTATTAACGGACATCGTCCAAATTACAAAATAATAACACGAATACAGTAAAATGAAAAATACAGGAGTAGACAAAGGTACATGAAAGCAAAGACATATGGCAGATATAATATAAGAAAATAAAGTGACAAGTCGAATCAAGTCAAGACTACGCCGTGGGTCAGGACCACAGGACACTTATAATATTCTGTCACTTGTTTAGCGACTGGCAAAAATCATTCAGACTTATCCCAAAAAGTAAAGATTTACACATTCTGGACAATGGTGAATAATATCCATAATTTGTCGAATGATGGTTGAGGAAGAGCAGTTCATTATTTCTGAGTCTGTGCGAGGGGATATTGAAGGGAATGAGTTGCAGTAGAGTAGGTGAATCAATAATACCATTTATAATTTTGAAGAAGCAAATGAGGTCATTTCTTTCCCGACGGACTTCCAAGGAAAGAGAGGTTTAGAGTTAGTTCAATTTCATCATATGAGTATTTGCCTTTTTCTAATCCTAGCCTCCTAGCAATCCCCCTTAAGAATCGATTTTACATAATATGTAGCCTATTTAACCTAGTTTTTGTTTCATCACTTTTCATAATTTCATAACACTTTTTATAGGTGTGTTGAATAGTCATTTTGATGAGTTACCCGGTTACCATTCTCCTTACACTCTTTTATTTGTTCATCCGCTCTACATGCCCAAATCGTAGATTTTATCCATAAATAGAGTAGAAATATTTGTGACAAACTGAGAAGAATAATTATTTATCTTTTCAAGAAAGAATAAATCACATATCTTTGCATTGTAGAAAGAAAGATTTAAAAAAAAACTTTTATTATGCATGCATAGACTTCCTTCAGCTCTTAATAATCTCCAGAATTTGGATGAATTTAAACGGGCTTTAAAAACAAAATTATTTAAAAAATCTTACCATTCATAAATCTTAACTTTTTTAAATATTTTATAATAAGCAATATTCTAAAACTTCCGGTAATTGTTTGGTTTCGGTTGCCTCCTTATTGTACCTTTTAAAATGTCTGCTCAGAAGATTCTCATTTCTGAGTACAAACTGCCTCCTGTTTTATATTATGTTTTATTTTAATATTATTTTTTTGTCCTGTCCTGCTGTTATTGTTATTCGAAGTTTTGTCATCACTTTGTATAAACAGTATATTTAGTTTTATAATATTAGATCTGTATTGGGTAAGGCACACTGTAGGAATAATTTTAAGAACATGGCCACTAATACTAAATTACCGTTTTTATGTTTGCTATATTTGCTGTTTGCACTTGAAGATAAATGATACTAAACTGAGCTATATAAATGCCACGTTATTATTACTATGCCTAGGTCAGTTTTGTCGTTAAGAGGACATATATATAATAGAGTTATGCCTGTTAGTTAGATCATCTCCAGAAAAGTTCCCACATAAAAAACTCAACACATAAACACGCTACAAGGTTCACAGAAAACTTATTAATCGCAAAAGCAAACAAAACTATATTTCAAAAAGGACCACACTACATGGCCATTAAAGTATATAACAACCTTCCACGTAGCATCAAACAAATAACCGACATACTCAAATTTAAATGATCACTAAAAATATTTCTTTTAAACAAATGTCACTACAAATATGATTTAAAAATTTCGCGGCCAAAAGTATTTTTGTTTTTTGTTTTTGGGGTGTTATGCCGTGTTGCGCTAACTCCTTACACAACTCCTTGCACACACATCTGCCCTGATGATGGACACTGCAATGCTGTCCGAAACGTTGGCTAAACACCCCAAAAACAAAAATGTCACTACACTTTAAATAATACCTTAAATAAATTAAATACCTCATTTTTTATTTTTCATTTACATACATTTGTTAACATGTAATTGTTGGGTTATGTAATATAATGTGTATTTGTTGGGTTAGCTGGAAGAAATAGGATGTAACCTACAAGCTATACCCTTTGTACTCTGTATTTTTGTGCAATAATTTTTTTTTAAATTTGAATTTGAAAGGGAAAAAAAAGATAATTTTCGCTAGTAATGTCCTACTGAGGTTTGCAGGGTTATAGATAATGTAAACAGTTTGTAAATTTTCCATAAACAAAAATATAACGCTTATCATTTTGTCCATCAAATAAAATTAATGATAAAAATCGCCCATCGCCGGGAGCGTCACCCTTTTCCTGCATGCAAGTCAAGCGTCTAGACTAGTTGGCCCGTTTCCAAGGCAATACCCCGACACTACACCAAAACCTACTATGCCCAGCCTACTGTATCTGCACTGTCCCGCACCGGGTAGGACGGTATCGACATCCGATACAGATATTATCATCTTATTATATCACCAAGTTCTGATTTATCAGTTAACTAGGAGCATTTTAAGTCCTTAGATTGTATAAAACCCTCTATATTTCGTAGACAGAAGTCAAGTGGAATATAATTCAACCATTTGGTCCCCTTTATTTAAAGTCCACTCTATTTATTTATTATTTTTTGGGAAATCGACATTTACGTTTACATTTAATCAGTTTGTACATAAGTATTATATAGTAAAATAAAACCAATTACGGATTTCCTCTTTGTGACTTTAACTGAGACAGCATAATATGGAATAAGTTATTTAAATAAATTATACAAAACAAAGATTATATAAAACGAAAAATTTACAAAATAATACATTTATAGCCATGGAGAGAGGTTGTAGGTATAAATCAAATCATAATAGAGGTATAAACAATAGAGACATAAACATTATTCACAAACCATCAGAGAAATATTATTTTAAGGACCTCTTGTATTTGGTAAGTTCGCAACTGAAAATATCAACCTTGGATAATACGCTATTGTAATTATTGCATAGTCTGTTCAGGCAAGAATTCTGCTTCGAGTTCGTTTTGCTTTGATCAACTCTGAACAGGACACAAGCGCGTGTTGAACGCGCAGGTACATTGAATGGAATCTTGTTTAGCAACTCTGGGCATTGAATATTATTGTTAACTACTACTTTATACAGGAATAGTGCATCCTTATGATGCCTCCGTACACTCAGTGAATCAATTTTAAAGTATGAAGTATAATTTTAAAGTATAATTATTAAATCTTATAAATGACTTGTAACAAAGATATTTTAGGAATTTGTTTTCAATTGCTTCGATTTTGTTCATGTTGATTTAGTAAAATGGAGACCAAACAACTGATGCAAACTCCAAATGACTTCTTACGTAGGCAAAGTAGATTTGCTTAATGATATCGATGCTATTAAAAAGTTTCGTGTTTCTTATGATGAAGCCTAAAATTTAAGCAGCTTTATTTGTGATTTGATGTATATGAAGGTTATATTGTTATATTCTAACAATAGGTATAGAAAGAGTTCAGCACCAATTTCTTAGTTACGTAAATTTTAAGATCAAAATCCCAATTGAATACATTAATTATGCCAGTTTGATGAATCAATTGCATCTAATAACACTGTCTGACAGGAGAATTATGTCAGACCTGATTGTGTTACACAGAGTCATAAACAACTTAATTGACAGTCCTGCCATCGTTGCCACTATTAAATTCCATGTGCCTACTAGGAACACAAGTCAAAATGCAGCATTATTCTACTATACATAAACAAACAAATAATCAGACACACTCACTAACCAATAGGATGCATGATCTGGGCAACAAGTTTGGGGGTGCTTTGATATATTTATTGACTCCATTTATAGAACTAAATGTAATCTATTCCAGCACTTTGTTGAATCTTACACATTACAGTAGCGTTGGTAATGTAGTTTTAGTGTGTTATATGTAGTATTGTTCTAGTTTCTATATTATTTTATGTTACTGTTACATGTTTTACTAATACTTTTTCATATTTAGTTTTTCAGTTTACTGTTATTTCATGGTTTAAAAATATTGTGTATAATTTTCGATAGCTCACTAGCTATATTCTGTTCTTAAAATCCTTTAAATGCCCGTCTGGGCGTAAAACCAAATAAAATGAAATAAAAATAAAACATGAACATTTCGCGTCATTTGGGCGATATTCGCGTTATTTTTGGGCGAAATTCGTGTAATTTTTTTCTTACTAAATTCGCATTATTTTTGGGCGAAATTCGGGTAATTTGTTACTAAATAAGCCTTATTTTTTGTGGAATTTTTGGGAAAAGCAGTGTTATTTTTCAGCAAGAAGGGTGGTATTTTGCAACAAAAGTGATGTTATATTTACGCTTTAGTATTTCGCAGCAAAAATAGTGAAGTTAGATACCTAATAATAATAATATTTGGCTTATTTATATAGCGCCGTTTTCGTGACAAAAACCTTTCATTTTATGCATGGAGAAAAATGAATATTGCTAATTTATTGAGGATCTGTTCAAATTATTCGTAGTCCGGTTAAAATCGGCATTGCAGGCATACTTGCCTGAAAACTTCAGTCGTAGTCCTCCCCACGACTTGTTCAAGATACCACACAGCAGCACAGCGGTTCTAGCACAGCATAGCCTGATAAAAAGAATGAAACTTCTGAAACGGAATATGTATTTAAATACTCCTTTGAAAAAACTTTTTGTATGCCTATCTTCCCATGCATTAAGAATTTAAATTAACATTTTGTTCTGCAAAGGGATGATTAATTTGTTGTAATATAATTTAAATAAACAGATTTATAAGCAGAAAGGAATGCTTAGTATTTGGCCACTTTATGGTGCATGTTTTTTTATCGATTGGTTTTCAAGACAGTAACAAAGGGATACTTTTGTAAGCAGGTTAACATGGTAAATTTTCTTTGTCTATCTGCACGGTGAAAAAAAAAAACAAAATAAAAAATTGATATAGTATTTAATAATTTCTTCAAATTATTTGTAATTCTGTTAAAAACGGGATTGCAGGCCTTTCACGAATGAATTGAAAGTTTTCTTAATAAAATTTCAGTAAAAAACGAATGATTTATCCGCGACGTCAGAACACGTGTTCATTTCGCATTTCGTCATTGTATATTATTAGGACAAACGCAGGTGCATGAACACGTATTGCCATATATTATGAATGTACTAAAAGTTTAAGGAAACGGCCTTTAATCCCGTTTTTAACAGGATTGTAATAAATCAGCAATACTATTTTTTTGCCATGTGTATATATCTTGCATCTCACCATACCCACAATTGCTCCGTGCAGTTGGGACTTTTGTGCAACATCACGTAACAGAATAATATTAATAAAATCCCAATAGTATAAAATTTTCGTACTCTGTTTACTTCTAAGTAGATACGTGGAAATTTTTGAAATAACACTTTGTTTCAATTTAATTACTAAAAGAAACAACTATTTCAGTCAACAGGCTCTTAGTTTGGGTTATTTAAATAAATATATCCATTTAAAAAACGTCACGTGGTGCTAATGAACAAAAACATGGCGTCTGAACGGCCAACAAACTAGAAATTTTTAAAAATGAATCAAACGCATAACCGGGGTTTCAAAATATTCACACATTTCAGAACACCTTCGTAACCTTCACTGGCTCAAGTTCCGTGAAAGAATCCAGTACAAATTATGCTGGTGGGTGTTTAAATCCATCAATGAAATGGCCCCACTCTACATCTCTGAACTATGCGTCCCAGAAAACACTGGTCTGAGGCAGTCAACTCTTAGATCAGCTACATCATCAGCTGTAGGCAGACTGATAGACCCTATGCGCAAGCCAAATAATAAATTTGGTGATCGCGATTTCGGAGTATCTGGGCCGAAGGCTTGGAATAAACTTCCTCCGGAACTAAGATCCATAACAAGTCCAACAGAACTCAGGTCTAAACTAAAAACTTACATTTTTAAGCTGTCATACCCTTAAATTAAATATACCATTCCTGAGAGAAAGTCCAGTTATATTCAATTTTCCAATTATGTCCTAAATCCTGTATCTAAATTTCGCTAATAAACAATTAGATAATGTTAATTAAGTGTTAATCTCAAGTGACCTACCAGGTAAGTATTGTACTGTATATTATCTCCATAAATAGTTAGTAATAACATAGATCACTGTAGAAATGTATTATAAATTTGTACAGCGCCCTTGAGGTGATTTTGCACAAAAACGGCGCTATACAAGTCATCCAATTATTATTATTACAGGAGTGACGGACGTATGTATCCATTTCTCAGATAGAGTCATGTTGAAGAAGTCAAAGGGCCTCAGCTACTGGTTCCCGATCCGGCTTGCCACGGGCAGGCGCATCCGCCACAAATACCTTGACAAACCTCACCTCATGAACCCGAGCACCCCTGCCAAGTCACCAAACGTAGAGAGCCACTTGGCATATAGCAAATAATAAAAATGGTTATGTGCTGAAAAAAAGTGTTGTTGAAGTTACCCAACTTGACACAAGTCAAAATATATAATTTTGTACAAGTGAGATGTTGTCCCCTACTTACGGTGACCGACACTTTGACTAATAGATAACGTTATCTCAGACACGTGCCTGTTGCACTACTGGTAGAATTTGATGACTGGTAATGGACAGCAGGAATTCCAGAACGAGTCAGTTGTTGGGTAGAATGATGATCATTGTTTTAATGTCGTGACCAGTTTTTTTTTTGTTTTTTAGGTACGAAGGTGTGTTGTAATGCTGAATCAAATATTGTGTAGTTTTTGACAAATACGTATTGCGTCAGTGGCAGAGTGATAAGATCCTCGGCTCCTGACTCAGAAATTAATGGTTCGAAAATCGAAATGGGAAATATAAAATGCGTTTTATTTAAGTTATATTTGTTGCTCTTATTCAAAGTGAGCCATTCATTTTATAATCAATTTTGAAAACGTTTTTCTTCACCTTTTAAAAACAGTTCTTAGTATTCGGATACGTTCAGAAATATTCCATTTATTTGGATTTTATTGAGAACACAAATTGGACAGCATCTTTCGGAAACATAACGGTCAATATACCAGAGGTCTGATGAGTTAAAAACACAAACCCACACTGGGTCACTTTATGCATAACGATATCAAACTCTTCAGAGCTATCAAAAGTTGTATCGATTCCATTCTTCTGCAAAATGATCTTGGTTCTCTTGTCAAATGGTCGGAATTAAATAAATTACCCTTCAGCATCCAGAAATGCAGCGTAGTCACATTTACAAGATCCAAAGAAACATTTCTATTCCCATATCATATTAACAAAGATATATTAACACGCAAAAACGAGATTCGTGACTTTGGGGTGATCTTCAAAGCAAATCTCTCTTTCAAATCCCACATATCTGACATTGTCTCCCGCGCCAACAAAATGCTTGGATTTGTTCTTCGTAATGCGAGATCATTTACTAATGGAATTGCAATACGAAGAACATATGAAGCACTTGTCCGCAGCATCCTGGAATACAGCTCCATTATTTGGGCCCCTTCTGAACAAAACCATATCTTAGAAATAGAAAAAGTACAAAAAAGGTTTATGCGTTACCTGTATATGTGGGAATATACATACTATCCATTCCTGTATCCATCCTTGTTCTTAACAGGAATGCTCGATTTCAATACATTAGAAGCCCGCAGAAAAATATTTTTAGGCAAACACTTTTTTAAGTTAATCTCTGGTACAATACACAATCCGCCTATGTTTTATTTATTTATTTATTTATACTGGGTTTTACAGATGATCACACTTACGTGAGAACAATCCACTTATAAAAACTCAGTTATTGTACAATTACAAAAATCTACAATTAAATAAAGATACAAAAAATTAAATACAGATACATACAATTAAATACAGATATATACAATTAGAAAACAAAAACATCAAAAAAATAAAAATAAAATACACAATCATATACAAGCTCGCTCAAGTAACATATTACATTATACATTATTACAAGTGGTAAGAGGCATAAGAAATACGAGAGGTATGCATAGAGAGAAAATTGACACAATGAATTAGTTGACAAAATTGACACAATGTTGAAAGAGGTTAACTTTTATTTCCCTAACAATTATACTCGAGGGAGATCCCATGCACTCTTATATGCTCCGAAAGCGAGGACTTCTGCCTATCAGAACGCGCCAATAAACAGAGCGACTCAACTGCTTAACGATTCTGCATTAGCCATCGACATTTTCAATGTCACCTACAGACAATTCAGTAACTATCTTTTAACACATGTCACAAAATAGTAAAACTGCCTCTGTAAACTTTTTAATTTGTAATCTTCTCCATGATATATTGGTGTATAATCGTTTTATGGAGAACATGAAAAAAAAAAAAATTATAGATTAGAACCGATAGATAAATTGAAATACTGAAAAAACAGTAATAAGAGTGTGATAAATATACATAAACAAATCGTCTCCTAGGCCCTAGATTTATCAATGAGATTGATTATAATACTCAAGGGAATTTAGACATTTGAAAATTTTTGACAAATTTCAAGAGTTGTATTAAAAACGACCTTAAATTGGGCATACACTTATTAAAAAAATAAAAATAATTCATTTAAAGTACCTAATAAATACATATTATTTAAACGTACTTACAACTGTACAATGATATCGCCTGAAGATGGCGTCTACTCATCTGTTATTGACCGCAGAATATTGTAATATAATAAACCAAATGAAGCGTTCATTCTTTGGTATTAAAGATGGTTTTATTAAAGCTTTCCAAACTTTTAATTTAAATTATTGTTAACTCTTAGATCTTCGATATCATCAGCTATCGGTATGTTGAAGAAACCAAAGCGCACGTCAGATACTAAGTTCGGTGAGCATGCTTTCGAAGTGTCTGGAAATAAAGCCTGGAATGTACTGCAACGTGATTTAAGACAAAAATAATGTCATAACCTCAACGACGTAAGTGAAGTAGCCGTGCACAAAAATATATGACGCGCGGCCATTGTGTATTTGATAGATTTGCCGTTGAATTTTCCCTATCAAATCACGAAATTTTAACGATATATTCGGCGTAATGGATGGACCTACGTTCGACTTTGCCCTAGCAGGCATAGAAAACTGATATTTCTGAGGGGTTTATTTTAATTTTTTCTGATGAACGTTTTACTAAAATCTCAAATGTTTCTACAAGAAAAAGAAGTTGAAGGGCAGAATTACAAGAGAGCGACCGTAAGGGCTTCGAGCGTTGGGAAAGGCTGAGCGATTAGTTCTGTCTTTCGCCGTTAGGACGCTGATGGCGACCATTTGGGTTCGGCAAGTACTGCTGCATGCGGCGATCGCAAAAACTAGCGCGTGGCAGCTTTGATTGTTATTATTATTTTTTACGATTCAAACCGCTACATAACAATATGTTAAAATTCGGTAGAAATTCGGAATGAAGGTATGGAAAGACGGAAAAAGGGGAGACCAATAACTTACCACGAATCAGCGCACAACACAACATAATTTATAAGCGTTCCACCGCGATACCTCTAGGTAATTCTCACCACAACACAACGAATGAATACTTTATTAAGCATTTTTAATACTTCCTTTTTTTTGAAAGATTTTGTCCACGATAACCACAAACAACTTGCTTCTAGAACTTCAAAACTTTTTCTGGTGTTTTCCAAACAAATGCCCTCGAAATTTGTGAAGTGTTCGTGTCATTGTTCTAAATTTCAAATTCTTTTCCAGTAAGGTGCTGGTTGGAGATAGGTAGGAACTGGATAAATGACATTGCGGTAGGAACCATGCAAATTGTCATTTCAAATCAAACACATGCTATATATTGTCTAACATTCGAAATTCGCTGAAGTTGAACTTGCGACGAGGATCGGTAACTGTCGGTACGCCAGATGTTTTCAATGGAATTCTTGGAAACTCGGAAGGCCCTAAGAAATATTTCGTTAAGCCCAGGGTAATTTATTATCCCGACCAGGGACAAGATTACATGGAGATGAATGATGGAATTGCCGAACGTCACAGCGGTGCTGCCAAGGTCTGTTATATATGTGAGGGTATTGTGTCAGCGCTTAATTAGCAGCAGACACATACCTGGACGGATGACGAACCTCGTGCTGGCACTGTTGGTGGAAGCGGTGGACTCTATCGCTGCAGTAGCTGGTCCAGTTTCCTCACCACCCAGGATTTTTGCTGCAGAGTCTCCATCCTCTATCTTCGCTGAACGTTACAGCGGTGCTGCCAAGGTCTGTTATCTATGTGAGGATACTGTGTCAGCGCTTAATTAGCAGCAGACACATACCTGGACGGATAACGAACCTCGTGCTGGCAATGTTAATGGACTCTCTCGCTGCAGCAGCTGGTCCAGTTTCTTCATCACCTAGGATTCTTGCTGCAGAGTCTCCATCCTCTATCTTCGCTGAACGTTACAGCGGTGCTGCCAAGGTCTGTTATCTATGTGAGGATACTGTGTCAGCGCTTAATTAGCAGCAGACACATACCTGGACGGATAACGAACCTCGTGCTGGCAATGTTAATGGACTCTCTCGCTGCAGCAGCTGGTCCAGTTTCTTCATCACCTAGGATTCTTGCTGCAGAGTCTCCATCCTCTATCTTCGATGAACGTTACAGCGGTGCTGCCAAGGTCTGTTATCTATGTGAGGATACTGTGTCAGCGCTTAATTAGCAGCAGACACATACCTGGACGGATGACGAACCTCGTGCTGGCACTGTTGGTGGAGGCAGTGGACTCTATCGCTGCAGCAGCTGGTCCAGTTTCCTCACCACCTAGGATTCTTGCTGCAGAGTCTCCATCTCCATCTTATATCTTCGTGTCACCTGTTCCTGTACTTGATCACCTGTTCATGTACATCATTTTATTAAACTTAATTTCACTTATTTTTGTAATACCTGCATCCCTGAGGTGATATCTCACAAAAGTGGCGCTATACAAATTGTCCAATAAATAAATAAATTCAATTAAGTAAAAGAGAATTACTTACTCGAATATCGTAAATCTCTTGAAGACACAGAAGTACCACCGTGAAACCAGGTCCGTTTAATTTATTTATAAGTATTTCAATTTGTACTTGCGCTCAGACACTAAGAAAAGCCTGATTGAGTTTAAAAATTAAAATATTCTCTTTCACATCTCTGTAGGAACGTAGGCAGTTAAGAAACTTATTTATTTATTCATTACGAGTTAGAACACATTGCTGTATGTTCTAAAAATCTCTTTGGGAATTGAATAAATAAATAATCACACATTCAAAGGTATAACTCGTGACGTTTCTTTGGAGGGGTAGGCAGAGAGGACGGACTACCAAATAACTCGGCCTTGGTAGACCCTCCTTGCTTAATAAATATGAAATTATGTACATGTATAATAAATATCCATACAAATTGAAAATATCTCCCGAGTAAAAATAAATGCCGCCGACGGGAATTGAACCCGCGCCTTCTGATGTCCGGTCAGGTGCTCTGGACCACTGAGCTACTTCGGCTTATTTCCACCAAGCCAAATAATTCGATATGTACTAGTACCTCAATCAAAAATTACTGCTTATTATATTTTTTCACCTGTAAACAACCAACTATATTTTTGTAGGAAAGGCTTTGTTAGTGCTAAATTTCCCACTAGATGGCGTCGAGACATATTATATCTACATTTGTTGGAGAAATATTTTGACTTGAATTATTATGAGCAATTTTAATTTGTTATCTTTTGTGCTATGCGTAGAAAACATTGTCTTTTAAACATTAGTTTATCATTAAAAATATAATAATGTCATACAGTTTAAATAAAATAAAATCTATTTACAATATAGCGTAGACGGGCGGATTTGATTTTTTATACAAATTTACAGTTTTTAACCGAGATTGATGAAATTTTGCACACTTCCCCTTCAAAATAATAGGATGGTCACTGTCTATATGAAATTTCGCAAAACACACACCTAATCTCTTTTTCCACCCCTTAAGTCCCCGCATACCTCATTTCTACTGATTTATAAGAAGTTTCGAGTTAACTTTTTAAGTTTCAAAAAATATAAGTTAATTTTGAAGATAATATCTATACATTTGTTATGCCGAAACTTTAATTATATGAAATTCCCTCGATGGAAAAAATTGCAAAATAAGCTCCTAAAACTATTTAAAAAACTTTTTGTTCTGTTATTTAATACGTTATAGGCATGAAAAAATTCTCACTGTATCTTTAAATGCAACTAAAGCAAATGTCGAGAGATTTATGCTGTATTTTTGCTTAATTATTATCGTTTTTTTTAATATTAGCGCGCTCCCTCTAATATTCGTATTTACATATATACCTTTTAAACTATATTAGAACGCTTACCACGGGGTATTAACGCAGAATTTTAATACTTATTGATGTAATTTTGAACACTTGTCGTTTAAAAAAAGATTTTTGTTTATCAATGATTTCGAAAAAATCAGTAAAAAATATATTTTTACTATCTTTGGTCTTTAGCGAGTGTAGAGACAGAGAAAGTTAGGTTGGAATGTCCATTATCTACTAATATTGGGTCACTAAAAGTCTAAAGCTATTTCAAGCACACGGAGAAAAATGAGTATGGCTGATTTATTAAAATCCTGTTAAAAACATGATGGCACGCCAGTTCCTAACAAACTATCAATACATTTAAAATATATCTGAACAAGTGCTCACGCAGCTGCGCTTATTCTTATAAATATAGAGACGAAATGCGAAAATATCAGTACATCCCCATAACACGTTTGTGTTTTACCGACAGTTCGTTAGGAAATTTGTCAATTCATTCGTTAAGGCGAAGCTTAATGCCAAATCACTATTTTGATTAATCTTTATAACAAATTGTTGTACATTATGAACACCAAAAAATATGCATTAGATAAATTGAAGGTTTTTCTATCGTTTCGCTGTAGTAGAATACAAATAAAAAATGAATTACTCAATAAAAAATACAAATGTAAACTACTAAAAAAATTTTTTTCCAATAGAAATGTATGAACGCTAAGATTATCTGTGTCAGTTTCACTTGATTAACTTTTTTGCTTTCTTATAAAATTATTTACAAAATAAATAAAGTTTTTTGCTTGAAATCGAACGTTTCTAGACTCAGTTTGTCAAGCGATTTTAATGCCTATTACCTACGATATAAGGTATACTAAGAATATACACATTTTTGGCTTGTAGCTACCACTTAAAGGCCTGCAGTCCCGTTTTTAACTGTATTACACATTATAATTAATTTATTTAATTTTTCAAAATTTAAAAGTTCCAGAATTTTAATAATAATAGAACATTCAAAGAGCTTGAATTTTCTCTTTGAAATTTGATAAATTGTTTTTACTGTGAAACAGTCTGTCCTTATTAATTAATTTGAGAAATCGTTTAATAAAGAAATATTTTGAGAAACATATGCCAGCATTAAAAGAATAATATTTCAAAGCCACCGGTCAGCAACACTTACCGCAATCCGCAATATGGATTACACATAATGTACACACATTCTTCTAAGTAATCTGATACGTCGTTTCGACGAACATTGAAAACATCTTTTGTGGCGTCATTGGCGATGTAATTAACTCATTACTAACTTACTAAACGAACTAACACTAACCATCGTTTTTCGGAGATATAGTAGACAGAGAGGAAAGACCGCCACAACTCTGTCTTTTTTTTATCTGCTAAAACTGCTCACAACTGTCTAGAGTAGCGAAGGGTCATGAATCGTTTTATAAAGAGAGCGAGTCACGGTACCAGTTCAATATTTTCGAACTCAATTGAACGCCGTTCAATTGAACGACGTCTCAATTGAACGACGTCTCAATTGAACGACGGATCAATTGAACGACGGCTCAATTGAACAATGTTTCAAATGAACGACGGATCAGTCAAACAATGGATCAATTGAACGACGGCTCAATTGAACAATGTTTCAAATGAACGACGGATCAATCTAACAATGGCTCAATCGAACGACGGATCAATTGAACGACGGATCAATTGAACGACGGCTCAATTCAACAATGTTTCAAATGAACGACGGATCAATCTAACAATGGCTCAATTGAACGACGGATCAATTGAACGACGGCTCAATTGAACAATGTTCCAAATGAACGACGGATCTATCTAACAACGGCTTAATTGAACGACGGCTTAATTGAACGACGGCGTGTGAAACCGAACAAAAGTCAAATTCTCCCAACCGTCTGGAGCCAGTGAGACTATGGCATCCCCAATTGGAGTATGTTGTGAGACTGAAGATATTGGGGAAGGGAAGGAGATGGGAAAGAATTCAATGAGGGATTCTATCTACTTACAACAATCATACACACATTTCTCTGAAATTGGATGAGATTACAGCAGTTAATAAACGAAATAAATATCGGTCCTACCCAATCGGTATTTGACTCAGTTGTTAGCCCAGATGACTCCAGTCCTTGGGAAGAAAGGTTCTATCCTCAGCCCAAAAAAATGCATATATAAATTACTAATTATAAACATTTTTTTTTTAAAACCTTGTATTTTGCGGGATTGATTTTTTTAATATAAATTAAATAATGATATTGCTAAATATGTAAAAGAAAAACTTGAAATTGACACGGAGTTCTACATATTAAACTTGATAACAATAAAAAGATGTAATCATTGAGACAATATAAGCGATTCCTTTACGAAAATTTGAAAAAGAAAAATCGAATCAAGGACACTTACAAAATATGTTAATTGCAAGCGACCCAGGATTTGCGGCAAGTCAAGGGTCCTGGGTTCGAGCCCTAGATGTGAACGTACCTTTTTTTGATTTTTCTGTTTCAAATTTTCATTTAGAAATCTCTAATATTGTCTTATAAATAAATATTACAATTTGAGGTTATACTCGTTAAGTTATTCCAAAAAATAAAATTAAAAAAAATTGTAAAAGTAATAACTATAGATTGAAACCCGCTTTCTATGGATTCGCCTCTGAAGATGTTATCGACCGCGGAGGTCATCAAAAATATTATAATAACACACTGACATTGAAGGTACACGTTAAAATCCAGTTTTAAGGTAATTATTTCACCTACTCGAGTTCTAAGCACGCGACTCGTAAGGTGAGCCCAAACGAGCTATCGAATTTCACAAAACACGTATAAAACCACAAGGGACTACAAATCTTAGCTATAAAAAATGTATTTGTTTCGTAAATACTTGTCGAAACTTTATATGCAATAAATATTTATCGATTTTCGTTACACGAAGGTTTTTTAGGCGTAGAAAAGTACTTCTAAAATAGGTACTGGCTTGAGTCCGACTATAATGGCCGACTGAAACTTGGTTTCGGTTGTATTTTTATATTAGTTTCGCCATGCAATATACTGAAAGGCTGAATCTAAGGAGATGAGATAGGCGAGGGTTAAGATGGTAAATGGCTACGCAAGAACTTTTGCTAAACATACTCGTAAGCAATGACGTTACAATAAATTACTAAAAAATGTTATTTAATCGATAAACAACCGTGTGTGTGAAAACCTTTTTTATTTATTTATTGGATAATTTGTATATCGCCGCTTTTGTGAGATATCACCTCAGGGGCGCTTTACACTTGATGCAGGTATTACAAAAGATATAAATATTACAAAAATATCACATTGTACAAAGACTGTACAATTTATACTTCGAATTATCGTCTATATAAATTATAATTAAAATGTTCGTTTGTTCATAATCTTAAATCTCCGATAGTTCTTCACCGATTGCTTTGAAATTTTGACACAACATTGCATTCGAATACGCGTGTGTTTTTATATATCTATATTATGTAGATATCACCTGCGACAGATAAACACAAGTTTTTTTGTTTAAACAGTGTAATCTGGTGGACAAACATGACAATTTAATTTCTATCTGTACAGCTAGTCAATGTTTTTTTGTTCTATATCTTAAATCTCCGAGATTTCTTCACCGATTGCTTTGAAATTTTGTCACAACGTTGTATTCGAATTCGCATGGGTTTTTATATACCTATATTATATGTATAAATGAACATGAATAAACATGCTTTTTTGAAAAACAGCGCCATCTTTTGGACGTGAAAGCAGCACGCCCTATTGTTTCTCTGCACAGACACACTGAACAACAGCAACGCGTGGCGGGGTACAGCTATTATTATTTTTTATAATATATACATATTTTTTTATTTTAATGTGACCATTGCACGAGAGTCCCAACTGCTCCCAAACGGAGGTACTGAACTGAGATGAGGAAGAAAAATGTAAGGAAATACTTGACTATTTAGATCTGGCCACCAAAGATAACTAAAGCAACGTTTCAATTCTTAAAACATTGCTGTACTAAGGACGGGTTATTTCGGAAAATTTGAACAATTCTTCAAAATTCAAAGTTAATTTTCAAGTTATCTGAAAGACTTTTTCAAATTCTGTTTTTATTTCAGTTCTGTCAAGCAACCAACCAATAACAATCTAATAACAGAACTTGAATAGAACTTTCACAGAACCAGAAAATCAACGTTGAAATTTGACGAATTGTTCAAATTCCCCGAAATAACCCGTCCTAAGAATTTCATACGCTCTG
Organism: Hesperophylax magnus; assembly: GCA_026573805.1. Lineage (NCBI taxonomy): Eukaryota > Metazoa > Arthropoda > Insecta > Trichoptera > Limnephilidae > Hesperophylax > Hesperophylax magnus. Next base: position 15,208,866 of record JAIUSX010000028.1, read on the forward strand.
GAACGAGACACGAGAGAATAAAGTACATATTATTTTGAGTTAAGGCGATGCACTACGTCGTGTAATATTTTAAATTGAGCCGCTATCAATAAAAACCCTTACGTAGATGGCGATAAGGTTTAAATTCCCGCTCAACACCATCCGCCTGTTTTGATTTATGCAAGAAAAAAACATGGCCAAAAAGTGCCTTTTATTTTATTTTGTGTATGTTCAGGCATAAATATTTAATTTTTTTTTCGATCATTTTATAAATAACTTAATTTGCCACATTATACAATAAAACCATATCCGAAAATAGGTTCGTAAGTAGGAGATTTTGAACTTTAAAGCAGTTTTCATAGGCCTTATACATTATTTTTTTCTGGGCTTATAAAAAAACTTATCTCAAAAATACTCGATTATTTCAAAGGCCAAGAGGTATTCTAGTCGCAGTATTTAATTAAAGCATCTGAAACATTTTTAGGCGACCAAATTTTCAAACCAAAAATACATGATTTTACATTACTACGTATGGCATCGCCTTAATTAACCGAGAAACAACACAAATTAATTCGATAATATTCACATGGGCGATATTTGAACACACGTTCTCCGGATTCATAGTCGAGAGCATTACCAGTAAATAATAACCACATTTCGTAGACCTTGCCCAGTTAGTTTAGTAGCCATTAGGTACTGTGTTTTCCTCTACAACGTCTTCCATCAATCTTCCCCTGGATTTTCAGTTTTTGAGACAGTAAAAACATAATAAAATTCTTGTTTTATCTGCCTACCCCTAGAGGTACCGTACTTAGGGTTTATCTTGATCTCTAAGCCAGCACGTCTGCGTTATATTTTCAAATCACCAATAACTCCGCTTAAGTTTAGCAAGGGGGAAAGGGAGGGATTTAAAATCCGTGTCCTCAGAGGCATGTTTTAGTAAGATGGATGGTTTTTCATTTATAGTTTAGTAAAATTTATAAAAATCAAAGAAAAATTGTTAAGGTAACGACAATAGATGTAATATCAATTGATTAGGGTTAACTCGACAATTATTGCCCGCATATAGTTACTGCCCACTCTCACTTTGATTGTTCTTTTTTCACTAACTTATGTAAATATTTCACCAAAAGCTTAAATAGCAGTTTTGTAAACAGTAAATATAGCGTTCTTTTTTTAGTGTATTCCAAAATATACCCTGAAATCATTCGATTTATAAGTAGGTACTTAAATTACTACGTTACTGTATATTTTACTGTATATTATCTCCATATATAGTTGGTAATAACGTAGATCATTGTAGAATTGTATTATATATTTTTACAGCGCCCTTGAGGTGATTTTGCACAAAACAGCGCTATAAAAATCATCCAAATATTATTATTATTATTATTTATGTAATCCAAAAAAAGAATTACACAATTATTGGTCCAAAGATACTAATATACTATATATTTATCTTTCTCTCGTTTGGCTTTCTTCCCCTTCTTCTATATTATCATTGCCAATGTCTGGTATCTGTGAGAGGATATTGTGTCAGCGCTTTATTAGCAGTAGACACATACCTGGACGGATGACGAACCTCGTGCTGGCACTGTTGATGGACGCGGTGGACTCTTTCGCTGCAGCAGCTGGTCCAGTTTCTTCACCACCTAGGATTCTTGCCGCAGAGTCTCCATCTTCTATCTTCGTGTCACCTGTTCCTGTTCTTCATTTTAATTAACTTAACTTTATTTTAAAGCGCCCCTGAGGTGAAATCTCACAAAATCTACGCTATTCAAATTGTCCAGTAAATTAATTAATTAATAATATATCTACACTTAAAGGCCCCTCTGTAACTACCTCGTAATAAGTGCAGTTTTTGTAGTGTTTTCGTTGTTTTCTAAACCATTTACCTTTTTGATCTCTGTATCATGCAGTAAATCATGTAAAAATATGTAAAAACCTTTCAGGTAAGTAGGTACATACTTTGATGTTGAAAAAAAGCGATTTCTAAATAAACATAAAGATTTCATGTTGAAGAAAATAATTTTTACTGAACCATTATAACGTCCTCCATCCTGAAATGGAAATGAGACGTGCAAAAAATTTTACAGACAGACAAAATGCGAAACCGTCGATTTAATAACAATATTTTGCTACGCTCAGTAAAAAAATGTCTCTAGTAGTTCAATATGAATCAGATAAAGCCACGTTGTTTAAAAGTGAAATGAGATTTTATGAACTCGTCGAAGTTTTTTTCAATTTTGCAGATACTTCTTATATTATCTTAATGTTCTACCTATTAGTTTTGATAATAAAGCAACATAAATAACTGTGCACCATCTTCGCTTTGTTTTATTAACGATTTTTATCGAATTACTTAAGTGGGCAATATTTCTGTCAGTATTGAGTCGCTATGAACAAGTGGGCAACCACTGTATATTTAGTATTATTTTTTTCTTCATTTAAATATTCGTCATTTAGTTATAGTGAAATGTAATCTATGGGAGGATAAACGAGCTGGCATCGCATCTGTATCCCACCCAGACTTTGTGAGTTCAATTCCTCGGCTGGCTTTGTCCTCTATAACGACGCAAACAACATTTTCCGCTTACTACGGTGGTAGTTGGAGATTTTCAAATATTTTCAGGTTATTCTTAACCTGGAATTGTTTGATTAATTAACTACTTTGATTAATGAATTATGCAACTATTTATTGTTTTGTAATATAGTGGCTAAGACGAAACATTCAAAGTCAAAATTTCCTTAAGCGGGCCATAATTACCTATTTACCCTGATTTACTTAAGCGGGCCACAATTACCTATTAACCCTAATTTCCTTAAATGGGCCATAATTACGTATTTAACCAAATTAGTTTTATACTATTTATTTTTAATGCATTTTTTTCACAGCCATAAATAAGAAACTGCGTTTCTTGACCACCATATTATACTACCTAGGAGCCTTTGTCATCTTTGGGGATGCTGTGAGGAGATTATTTATAATTAAAGGAAGGATATGAAGTTCTGGTCAGTGTGTTCAGGAGCGACGGGCGAATGAATCTATCCCTCCTATTGCAGGGCAAGGCAATAGGTCAAGAGAGTCCTGCTGGAGAGGTCAAAGGGTCTTTGAACAAACTTCACCCCATGAACCCGCACACCCCTGCTAAGTTACCAAACTTAGAGGTCTTGGCTATCCAAACAACCATTCTCGGAGAGGCGGTACTTACCCATATCCGCCCCCCAAATTGTAATCTAACCTAACAAATGAAAAATAAATTATTCTTAAAAAATGCAAACATCCATTGAATAACCGGTTAGAATTGGTATGTATAAGTCAAAAAGATATCTCTGGAAGGAAGTGAACTTATGCCTTGATTTGTGGATGGTACGTCCCGGGAGGAAATTGACTTGTCCCTTTTTACGTAATAACGTCTAACAATATTATTACTTGTACCCAAGGAGAAAAAAACTTATTTCCGTCGTGATAGAGTGGCCAATGTACGAAAACGATGGATATTTCGAAATGCTACTGTTCATTTGATAAACCTTGATACCCTACTTACTAATTACTTCTGACTATTACTAATAAGTAATCTGCCGTTGTAAGTAAAAACACAGTTATTGACATGAGAGTCATTCTGCAGAATCAAGAGTTAAAATTTACAGTTTTGTTTAACCTTTTGGCATATTTATAGTTGTACTGTTTTTTAACACTTGGACACATTTACAGCCTTACTAATAAAAAAAACACTTCCCAGCCGTTAAATGGTGTTTTTAGAACAGGTGCTTCACGCATGTGCACCGGTGCACCAGGGATCAATGCTGCAAGCTGTTTAGAGCAGGCTCCATTAAAATACCCGTAGAAGAGACTCAGATATGGCAATCGGTCTGTTAACAATAGATTGTCAATCAAACGGACTGCCCTCCCTTGCCTCCTTTGGTTTATCAAGTATTTTGGGGCTCCAGCCCAGAGGTAGCTCCCAAATTCAATTGTTGGGGTACTTGAGATTTAAATAAGATGGTTACTATTGAAGAATGTGATAGCCCTATACAAGACGCCCAGTTTCTTGGAAGCCAGATTTACTCGGACTTCTGTAGAGTCCCGATACTTGAGCCGGTCTGATGTACTTGCTCCAAGCATTTCAATGCAGTCTTTATTGGGGAGGGTGCTTCCATCAAATTGCACCAGACAGTCATTGATCTCCCTCTTTGCCAAAATCAGACATGGTTGGGTTTTTGAGACGTTTAAACTAACCAGGTTAGCCTTACCCCACGCCCGAACCTTCTCGAGGCGGTGGTTAACTTTTTGTCTCAAAACTTCCCTAGCTGTTTGGACATCATAAGGATCTTGTCAAAAAATTTAAACATCGTGAACGGTGCTCTTGTCAATATAGCAATGAATTGGTTCACATCCAACGATATCGTTGATCTGCAAAAAAACAGCGTTGGTGACAGCACAGATCCTTGTGGCACCCCCGCATTGATTTGTAACGGAGAGGCAGAAAGCCATCAATAATGATTTGAATTGTTCTTCCCTTTAGAAAGTCCGCAATTCAACTATGCAGGGTGTTTGGTGGGCAAATCTAAATAGCCAGGTATTCCTCCCGACTACCTTTAGCCTAACAACATTCCCCAATTGGGAATGCCACAGTCTCACTGATTCCAAACAATTGACAGTTTGGGAGAAGTTGGAACACTTGTGTGGTTTTCTAAAACTATTAAAACAAACAACTGATTTGCCAATTTTTTCGCCGCATTTTAAAACATGAAATTCGCGTAAAATGAGGGATTAGCGGATCCATTATGTTGATACTAGCGATATCCACGGTATTCTTCCTCGCCGTTATAATAACTTGGTATTCAAATTAGATTGGTACCGATAACATCGTTTTAAGTTAGTTTTGGTGGTTTCAAACGATTTCATTTCAGATCCGTGGCGTCTTTTGACATTTTTAAATTTAAAATACGTCTACTTTAAATACAGAAGTTATAAAACTTTGTCGTAAAATTAAAGAATCATTATTTTGTTATCATTCAGATAAAATATTTCACTAGCTGACTTGTACCAGGCGTTACTCGGGGACTGGTAAATGGTTCGGGTGTATTTTTAAGGTGTCTCTTCAAAGTCATATATTCTCGTTACACTTATTTCTTCGTTCGTCACTTTACCATAAATAATTATTTGATTCGTGTCTTCCTCAGGCATCACCGGCATTTTGTACTTCGTATAGTATCATGAAATACACATTGTTACTGCTAAAAAACTAGATTATGTAGACATTATTTTACCGTGGGATTAAATGGCAACAAATAAAAGTAAGAATGTTATTATCTAGAAATAAAAAAAATATTTAAGAATACTAAAAAGACATAATAAAAAAGAAATTAATTAGCATCCTACTATTAAATCTGTCTGGCAAAGGGCTTGAATAGGTAAAGTGAAGGTGTGATACCAGTACCTTCTTGATGCGTAGTAGTAGATTCCGGTTCTTCACAGCAACTGTCCTAGTTTATAATTTATCCAAAAAATAAGGCTGTAGTCCAATGCAAAACAGCCTCACGCTGCTGGTCTCCAAAAAGGATCGGCAGATGTCATCCGATTCAATCAATCCAATGGTACATATGCAAAAGCTGATGCTCACAAAAATTGGCGAAAGTGTTCGTCGAACCTCAGCGTAAGAGGAATGCCCGCTGCTCTGGGCTGGTGATTAAAGAATGGCCATTGCTTCCAATGCAAATCACAGATTCTTGCTCCCTCATGTTTGGCAACTCTCCAAGTCAAAATTCCAGGGCTGTTAATTTGACCAATAGCAAAATGACAATCTGTAGGTACTTAAAGGTCCCACACACCAAGACCATAGATGCGATGAAAGTAAACTGATGCACACACCTTGTTAAAAATCTTGTATGTAACAATTAATTCGACTCCGTAACTCATTCCAGTGGTGAGATAATGCGTTATATCTTTCTCGAGCGTCCCGACCTATTCCACCACTGATAAGAACAAAATCTTATGAATGGCATAGGAACGTGAAAGAAGGTGTATCGGACAAACAAAGAAATATTGTTTTTTTATATGTATAGATGATGTTTTGAATGGCCGAGAGGAAAGATACTTGTGTCAGGACATAGAAGTTGCATTTTTGGATCAGTAAAAATCACGGAACGTCTGAATTCTCAACAAATCAGTTCCAATTTTGAAAAAGACAATCAAAACAATTTTCTGTTAAAAATATAATAATATTATAGGTACTTTACTGCTTGTCTGAATTCTCCATACTCATAATTTTGAAAATGACACTTAAATTCAAAGCAGGTTACAGATGGACAGATAAAGTCACAAACATAAAAGATTTTTTTAAAACTCATTGTTACCTCAATCTGACTTTAGTATCTCAGTGGCCAGATATGAATATCACACAGAGAAAAATGATCCCGGTAAAAAAAGTGACAGCATGCCAACTTTCTTATAATATATTAGTCATTTCAGAATATATCGGATCGCGTGTTCATGCAGGTGTCCTTTTTCTGATAAAAATAATTTATATGTACATGTGTTCCGACATCCTAATAACACTTGCGTGTTTTACTGCGACAGTTTGTTAGGAAACCTGTCAATTCATTCGTTTAAGGCTTGCAGTCCCGTTTTTAACAGGAATACAATTTCTATCAATTTATAACAAGTTTCTCGTCAAGTCTTTAGTAAGTTCCAAAAAAAATGTATGTTATTTTTTAAGATAAAATCTATACATCTGTTTTGCCGCAACATTAATTATATGAAATTCCCTCGATAGAAAAAAATCTCAAAGCAAGCTGCGAAAATAATTAAAAACACGTTTTATTCTGTTATTTAATATGGTGTAGGCATGAAAAAACTCAGTGTATCTTTAAATGCAACTAAAGCATTTCTCAAGATATTTTCGCTAAATTATTATCGTTTTTTAATATTAGCGCTCTCCCTCTAACATTTGTATTTACATATCTCACTTTCAAACCATCCTGGAACGCTAAATAAATTAGCAATATTTCATATCATTAAGTATTCTCTGTCCACACGTATGCCTTAAGGATCTCATTTTCAAATAAATCGTTCCTACAAAACGATTATATAAATCACAGTAGGTTAATGTTTTGTGAAAATATGACGAGATAATTACTCTATTATAATATTATTGTCTAAGGTAGGTATAGGGTAAAGTGTGGTATAAAAAAATATCTGTCTCGACAATGGGTGAATGCTCAATGTTTAAGATTACGTTGAGATCTGTGTAGATTGCTAATACTCCGTAAATCCCAAATCTTGTAACACACACAGCATCCGTGCAATCTATTAATGCGAAAGGGTGATGGCACCAGTGCATGCTGCGTTATTTTTAACTTCATTTTATTATTGAATATTTGAAAAACTTGACATTTTTATTTAATTTTTATTAGACTAACAAGGACTGAACGCAGTTGGGGCTAACAAAAAATCGTCCAAATGCAAGAATTGTAACAGGTGGGATTGGGCGCGAATTTGAGTAATCTGAAAATATATTGCCTGTTTTATGCTGATGATGCGGTGCTGATTGCTAACAGTATGGAAGATCTACAGTCTCTCGTGTCTAGGATGAACAAAGTATGTAAGAAGAATGAGTTAATGATGAATGTAAGTAAGTCTAAAGTAATGGTGTTTGAAAGAGAGAGTACGAAAACAGTGTGCAATATAGTTGTGAATGAGGAATACTTGGAGCAGGTGGATGAGTTTGTATATTTAGGAAGTATGTTCTAGAGAGATGGGAAGGCTGACAGATATTTGAAGAAGGGTAAATGCAGGTAACTCCATTAATGGAGGACTGAACACAGTTGGCGCTAACAAATAATTGTCTAAAGAGGCGAAGATAGCAGTCTACAATGGAGTGCTGGTACCTACCCTGATTTATGGAAGTGAGGCATACAAACTGGTAGAAGAAGGATGAAAGTAGATTGAATCATGCATAAATGAGATCCCTGAGGCGTATGTGTGGTAAAACCATGTGAGAAACGTGTAGATCCGCAAAGAGTGCAAGGATGATGTAAGCATAATGGGTAAGATTAAGAAAGAGACGCTTAGATGGTTTGGGCATGGAGAGCGAATGAGCGAAGAAAGGAGTGTAAGGAAAATATATGATGCAAATGCGAACGGTAGCAGAAGTCGGGGATGCCCGAGGAAGACATGGCACGACCAAGTGTCAAGAAGTGCGTATCAAGACCGAGTTGTTTGGCAGTTCGTCCTTTAATTCCGAATAGATAACGGGTCGAGTATTTACGAAAATGCGTCCTGGAAGTGGCAAATCATCTCTGCTATGTCACCAAAGGGGTATTGCTTATCCATTAAATAGTTTCCGGGGCGGCGGTACTCATACACGCCTGCCAAATTGAAATTCTAAATTTAATATCTAAATTCACAGAGCTTCTTACCTCTCTGCCAAAAATGCCACAATTAGAGAAATAAAATTTGAGAAAGATACCAACATTTTTATCGAAATACCTATTAATTTAAATTATCACACTTCTGGCAATAACCGGTGCACGCGGCCTCCGGACAACTTATCCATAACCGGTATCCGACCGCAGGTCAAGCAAAGGACAGCGTGGCGATACTAAACAAATCGACTCCAATCTGGTTAGGTAGGAGTTCATTACGCTATTTTACCATTTTATTAAAAAATTAAATTAATTGAATGAAGTGAAAATGAAAGCAAACAAGTCCTTATGTTTTTGGTAACAAAACAATTGTTTAAATATTATTAACAGCCTTCGTGATCGAGTTGTAAGGCTCTCGACAGGCTCGAAGCTGCAGATTCAATTGTGGGGCGATGGGCATACTCTCAGTATCGCCCTGGTGTATGACCACCATTCAGAATGAAAAGTTGCCTCAAATGGCTTTGGCTGTGTTTTGTGTCCAGATCTGAATGGTGGCATACCAGGGCGATACTGAGAGTATATTTTAACTCTCGAACGTGCCGCAAATTATTATAGATGATTAATTTGAGAAAAATAACACAAATTAGTAAATTTAATCTTACTTGAGCACCAGAGATCGAATAGCCAGGTACATCCCAACCTTCCTCTTTCCCATCTCCTTCCTCTCCACAATACCTTCAGTCTCACAAAATACCCCGATTGGGGATGCCATAGTCTCACTGGCACCAGACAGTTGGGACTCATGCGCGGATTTACATTAAAAAATAAAATTAAAAAAAATATCCGGCAAAAAAAATAATTCCAAATGGTATAATAATATTCGAAAATCTGTTTCTGAAAAAATAAGAAAATACACAGATTTAGAAAATGAGATAAAAAGAATTTGGCATTCTCAGACTATAAAAATATTACCATTCGTTATTTCGGCTACTGGCATTATACCTAGCTCTCTCATTCAAAATTTAGGCGTATTAGATCTATCAAAAAATTTATAAATAAATATGCAAAAGTCGGTCATTTTGAATACATGTAGGATAACGAAAGATTTTTTAAATATTTATATTGAGGGATCTGTAGGATTTATAGGTCCAATTAGAAGTTCTACAGAGCCGAACCCTCTGATATGAAAATATCTGGAGTCGGTGAATTATTTTCCCATTTGATCTCTGGTGAGTTGACGTGTTGTTCTTGTATTTATTATGCTTATATAATGCACTTGCATAATGTGGATTGACTAGATGATCATTTGCGGAAAAGTGTGTGGAAGGGTTTAGTTTTTCGGTGACCGGATAAATCATCATATTGATAATTCATCATATATTTAAAAAGTTATATAAAATTATGGAAAGTGATGAAACAAAAGCTTTATTAACTGGGCTAAGTAGGTTAGGTTAGGTTTGGTTAAAATAAAAAAAAAATTCATCGTTTTAAATGACTTTATATCACTTTTTAAAAGTGTGTTGAATAGTCACTGTGTTGAGTTAGCATGGAACCGTCTGTTTGTTGAGAGAGACGAATTGTTCAAGTCTCATTTCTTAAAATTTGAATATGAACCAATCTATTTTTCCACTGCACCTCTTTTTCACCTTCTAACAGCATCCAGGTACATCATCCTGCCGCTCTATCTCTGCTCTCATTGGCTGCCGGCTCGCGCCACCTGCCTTTACCACTCGTTCTTCGCCTTCATCTGTCCATTCTTCTTCTCCCTCCCTTTTTCTTCTTATTTCGTCTTACACACTTGCGCAATCGGTTGTACGGATATAACAGATATATCGAAAGGTTTCAGGGCTGTCGCAAGTTCTTAGTTGTTGATAAAATTAAAAAATAATATATGCCATATATTACGAACTAGTTGGAACCCTATAAAAATCACAGGAGGTAGGTTACTTAATTAATGCTAAATCACTATTTTGATTAATCTTCATAACGAATTGGTGTACATTATGAATACCAAAAAATATGCTTTAGATAAATTAAAGGTTTTCTTATCGTTTCGTTTGAGTAGAATACAAATAATAAATTACTCAATAAAAAATATAAATGTACACCATTAAAAGAAATATTTTTTCAATAGAAATGTACAAACCCGTAAACTAAAAAAACTTCAAAATAAAGTAAAAATAATTTACAAAATAAATAAAAAAACAGTTATGTGCTTGAAATCGAAAGTTTCTAGACTCTGTTTGTCAAGCAATTGTAATGCCTATTACCTACAATACAAGGCTTACCAAGAATATACACATTTTTGGCTTGTAGCTTCCTCTTAATTACAAAATATAAAACTTTTCATGGAGAATATACTTATGTTACCTTTGCAACGCAAATGTGAATGGAAGAAGAAGTGGGGGATGCCTGCAGAAAACAGTTTATTCTACACAGGGATGAAATATTATAATCTGCTGTTGTAAATCATAAAAACGTTTAGTTTTGGTGTAGCGAATATTAAATTAATTAATTGATAATTGACGGCTACACCAAAACTAAACGCAGAAAACCATGTTTAATTTGGGAGGTGGCTACACGGTAACACATCTACATACATAAGCGCACACTTCACCACATCTGCCCCGATATTTGACACTGTAATGCTGTCCAAAACGTTGGCTAAATAACGAGTAACAATACCCCAAAAATAAATTACTATAATATTATCAAGTTGTAATTAGTAATTTACTAACTTGAATGAACAAATTATTGAAATAAAATATCCATAATACAAATTAATGAAATTAGTTATTAATTCGTCTAATTTATTTCAAATGAACCAAGTCGAATAGGTACCAATATAAGAAGTAAATTTTTGAACACATTCTAATAATTGCTATAGGGGCAAATTTTAATTATCAGGGAACCCGCAGGGTCTAGCAGCAAAAAACCCGAGGTGGCAAGTTTTATCTGCTAGTCCAAATAAATACACAATGAGATGCTATATTCTAATTATTTAGAATCCATTATTTTTAACGCATTTTTTCAGTCAGTCTAACTAATATTTTCCACCACTATCACTGTGATAAGTTCACTTAATACTAAACCTTAATGCGACATTAGACTCTGATAGCAGGGGTTTGCGCGACGCTCACATTTGAATTATTTCTGATGAATATATTACTAAAATCTCAAATGTTTTTAGAGGGATCCTTGCGGATGTAAGTTATTTATTTTTAAGATTAATAAAAACAGGACCTTACCATTACAATATATTCATGTAAAACGGTTTGAAAAATTAACGCGATGCACTACGTAGTAATTTAAAATCATGTGCTTTTGGTTTGAAAATTTTTTCGCCTAGAAATGTTTCAGATGCTTTAATTAAATACTGCAAGTAGAATACATCTTGGCCTTTGAAACAATCGAGTATTTTTTAGATAAGTCTTTTTATAAGCCCAGAAAATAATAATGTATAGGCCTATGAAAACTTCTTTAATGTTCAAAATCTCCTACTTACAAACCCATTTTCGGATATGGTTTTATTGTATAATGTGGCAAATTAAGTTATTTATAAAATGATCGAAAAACATTTAAATATTTGTGCCTGAACATCCACAAAATAAAATAAAAGGCACTTTTTGGCCATGTTTTTTTCTTGCATAAATCAAAACAGGTGGATGGTGTGAAGCGGGAATTTAAGCCTTATCGCCATCTACGTAAGGTGTGTTATTGATAGCGGCTCGATTCAAAATATTACACGACGTAGTGCATCGCCTTAAAGTAAGCTCGGTAAGCACCAGATTTTATTTTTCTAGACGATTAATTAGTAACTTCCCGATGGATTCCTCTAGAAACATTTTTGTGATTTGTAATACGTTCGTCAGATATAATTAAAATAAATCTCATGGAAAGATCGGTTTTCTAGGCCTGCTAGGGCAAACTCGACTGTAGATCCGTCCATTACGCCGATCTGCACGCTGAAAATTGTTTTTATTCGACTTCATCACTTAATGCTAAATCACTATTTAGATTAATCTTTATAACGAATTGGTGTACATTATAATTACCAAAAAATATGCTTTAGATAAATTGAAGGTTTTCCTATCGTTTCGCTTGAGTAGAATACAAATAAAAAAACTAATTACTCAATAAAAAATATAAATGTAAACTACTAAAAAAAATATTTTTCCAATTGAAATGTATGAACGCGTAAAGGAAACAACTTTAAAAAAATACAGTATTATAGCTAAGATTATCTGTGACAGTTTCATTTGATTAACTTTTTTGCTTTCTTATAAAAATATTTGCAAAATAAATAAAAACCAGTTTTATGCTTGAAATCGAACGTTTCTTGACTCCGTTTGTCAAGCCATTTTAATATTACTTTATTTTAGAGATTTGATATGGCGCGTATGTGTGGTAAAACCATGTTTGATCGTGATGTAAGCGTAATGCATAAGATTAAGAAAGGGACGCTTAGATGGTTTGGGCATGTAGAGCGAATGAGCGAAGAAAGGTTTGTAAGGAGGATATATGATGCAAATGCGAATGGTAGCAGAAGACGGTGACGCCCGAGGAAGACATGGCACGATCAAGTGAATCAGATACTCAAGTCAGGCCATGTCGAGAGTCAGAATAATAGAAGAGTATGTATGAGACGATGTATGAATGTGAATGAGGCAAGGAGTGTGTGCCAAGACCGAGTTGTTTGGCGGTCCGTCCTCTCTGTCTACCCCTGCGGGGAAACGGCGTGATGGTTATTTAGTTAGTTAGTTAGTTAGATATGGCACATTCAACGGCTGCTTCACTTACGTCCTTTACATTCTGTCTTTATTTCAGCGTTTTGTTTCGTCTTAATGTTACAAAAAAATACTTGAAGGTTTATTCTTTTATTGATTTATTTTTGGTTAAATCATTAATTAATCATTTTTGGTAACCCTGTTAAAAAAGTTATGGTAATAAAGTATAGAAGTGGTAGGTAGGTACCGCCTAGCTTCGCAGCTTCCTGCCAGTTCAGTCCTAGTCACCTACCTGTCTGGAATTCCATTTCCCAGGTGCGTTGAACCAGATTAGGACTTATAATAATTATTATATATTATTATTTATGTGGGAGAGTTTCTATATTTGCAGCTGCGTTAGTCTAGTGGTCGAGAGGTCATGTTTTGTTTAAAAAATATATTATTTCTTGGTTTCGTGGTCCAGGGGTTAGGCTCTCGACTGGCAATCCGGAGGTCGCGGGTAAAAATGCGCAATTGCAATTTGTTTGATTGGTTTAGAGTGGAAAAAAACTCTCAGTATAACCTTGGTGTAAGACCACTATTCAGATTTGAAAGGTTACTTGAAATGGTTTTAGTCGTGTTTGGTGACCAGATCTGAATCACCAGGTTCATCTCCTATCTAATTTATCGGGGATGCAATAGTCTCACTGGCTCCAGACGGTTACGTCTCTTCTGAAGTATTCACATAAAAAGCTGTTTGATATTAAAAAAGCTGAATCAATTGTTGTGCAATAAGCACTTTAAATTTTTATTATTTTTATGTGAGTATGTAAGAGTCCCAACCTCTCACGGAAGGTGGAAAAGAATCTGACTGTTCAGATCTGGTAACGTTTCAATCAAGAATGATAATCTTTCACTAGGACAATATTGAAAGAATCTTCCAATATGAATTATTTTTAATTAATTAACCGTGAAACAATACAAATTAATAATATCAAGATAACGCCAATAATTAATGAAATAACTTTAATTAATTAATTTTTACAATTTTTAATGGAACTACTTCTTTTTTTAACTTTTGAAGATTTTACTCATCACTGTAACAAATCATTGAAGATATAATACTAACTAATCTTAAGGCGAAGCTTAATGCTAAATCACTATTTTGATTAATCTTTATAAGGAATTGGTGTACATTATGAATACCAAAAAATATGCTTTAGATAAATTGAAGGTTATACTATCGCTTCGCTTGAGTAGAATACAAATAATAAAATAAATTACTCAATAAAAAATATAAATGTAAACTATTAAAAAAACATTTTTTCGATTGAAATTTATGAACGCGTAAAGGAAACAATTTAAAAAAATACAATATTATAGCTAAAATTATTTGTGACAGTTTCATTTGATTAAGTTTTTTGCTTTCTTACAAAATTATTTACTAAATAATTTAAAAACAGATTTTGGCTTGAAATCGAACGTTTGTCCCGTTTGTCAAGCAATTTTAATGCCTATTACCTACAATATAAGGTAAACCAAGAATTTACAAATTTTTGTCTTGTAGCTTCCTCTTAACGTAGCATAAAACAGAACAAGACACAGGAAAATAAAAAGATAACGGTAACAACTAGGAATTGAACTCAGGATCTCTTGTCTTACCGGGATAGCGTCTTAAACAATCGACTTTATTTGTTTTCCGTGTCTTGTTCTGTTTCACATTTCTTTTAGATTTGTTAGTATTATCTTCTTCTGCAATGATTGATTTATCGATCTTTGGTCGTGCTTGAGACAATGATAAACAAACATCGATAATAATTAATCATTCCGATATTCAGATGCAAGATCTATGACGGTGGTGAATTGTTATTAACATACTCTGAATATGGAGTCAATTAGTTTACCGTTCTGTCACGGAGTTCATCATCATTATCATTATTAAAAAAATACATACTCGTACATAGAAAAACACTCGACTATTTGCAGAAACGAGCGGTCCATTTCCATCAGACAGATTCCCCTAGTTTAAGGCGACATAGCTAACTAACTAAATAACCATCCTGCCGTTTCTCAGCAGGGGTAGGCAGAGAGGACGGACCACCAAACAACTCTGTCTTGGCACACACTCCTTGCCTCATTCACATGCATACATCGTCTCATACATACTCTTCTATTATTCTGACTCTTGACATGTCTTCCTCGGGCGTCCCCGACTTCTGCTACCATTCACATTTGTATAAAATATCCTCCTTACACTCCTTTCTTCCCTCATTCGCTCTACATGCCCAAACCATCTAAGCGTCCCTTTCTTGATCTTACTCATTAAGTTTACAAAAGTTTAGTATTCTTTGCGGATCTCCACATTTCTCACTTGAGCATACATGGTTTTATCACACATACGCCTTAGGGATCTCATTTCAACAGCATTTAATCTATTTTCATCCTTTCTCTGCCAGTTCCATGCCTCACTTCCATACATCAGGGTAGGTACCAGCACTCCATTGTGGACTGCTAACTTCGCTTCTTTGGACATTTTTTTGTTAGCGCCAACTGCGTTCAGTCCTCCATTAATGTAGTTACCCGCAATTGTCCTTCTTTCAATATCTCTGTCAGCCTTCCCATCTCTCGTAAACATACTTCCTAAAAACACAAACTCATTCACCTTCTCCAAGTATTCATCATTCATAACTATATTGCACACTGTTTTCGTACTCTCTCTTTCAAACACCATTACTTTAGACTTACTTACATTCATCATTAACTCATTCTTCATGCATACTTCGTTCATCCTAGACACGAGAGACTGTAGATCTTCCTGGCGACATAAAACTCTAATAAAGGGGTTTGCGCGAGGCTTACATTTTAATTATTTATGATGAACGTATTACTAAAATTAAAAATGTTTCTAGAGAGATCCCTACGGATGTAAGTTATTTATATTTAAGATAAATAAAAACAGGACGTTAAAGTACAAATATTTCATGTAAAACGGTTTTAAAATTTTGTAAAACGTTTTTCAACTATAAAATTAGCTGTAAGCATCAGATTTTATTTTTGTAGACAATGGATTAGTAACTTTGCGAGGTATCCTTCTAGAAACATTTGAGATTTTAGGAATAAGTTCATCAGAAATAATCAAAATAAACCTCATGGAAAGTTCGATTTTCTAGGCCTGCTCGGGCAAAGTCGATCGTAGGTCCGTCCATTAAGCTGGGCCGCGCGCCTTATATTGTTTTTTCACGACTTCATCACTTATGTCGTTATGATTCCCACTTTATTTTAGAGATTTGATAGAGCAAATTCAACCGCCAGTCTGTCCAATACACAAGGGCCGCGCGTCGCATATTTTTGTGCACGGCTGCTTCACTTACGTCATTAAGATTCTGGCTTTATTTCATGGTTGTATCTCGACTTAATTAACAGATTGCAATCTTTAATGCTGTTCTTGTTCTGCCAATATTTCAATAGCAGATGCTCCGAGGAACTAGCGTCATTGAAAATCGGGAAACACGCCAAACAAACGCCCAACATTTGTATACAGCTGACATTAATTTGTCACGTAAGAACGGATCGTTTCTACGATTGGTTTTTGAGTTCAACAACTCGGCTCTGGAACGATTTGCAGGCTACTGAGTTTCGTCCCTCCTGCAACATGTATCTATTCAAGGGTAATCGGATAACTTAATTGAAAGGTGATATAAAGTCATGAAAAGTGATGAAAAAACAATGTTTTTTGAAGACTAGGTACCTACATCATATATTATTTACTTCGTATAACATATATATTTATTATTTTTTTTTTTTTTAGGAAACAAACAGTCATTTATATATTCAGCATAAACAGCATTTATTTACAATATTAGACAAATAATGTTCCATTAATTCTAGTCGTTGATTCAATATTCGCACCTATACAATATATTTATAAATGACAAAGAAATATAAAGAATAAACATTATAAGGAATTACAAAATGTTATAAAAACAATTAAAGACAGTTAGTAGTAATACAGTTAATAATAAAAACAATAAAATAAACTAAGATGATAGGATTATTTCACAAAATAAAAAATTAAGTTATCAGTTTAGTAAGTTGCATTTTATATGTTTTCAAGTTACACTTGAAAATGTACACTTGAAAATGTGTACATCTCTAGGGGCATTGTGAGTTTTACAGATACGTCCTATTAAAGAGTTTTGCGCATATTTGGCTTTACAGTGTGGTGTTCCTAAATAAGTCGTTTGATCTGGTGTTGTGTTCAGGGCAACCAAATGCAATATCTCAATGTTAAACCGGTTAAATAGGTAAGGTTAGTTTTTTTTTCATCGCTTTAATTTACTACACAGAGAAAACTTACTAATTTATCAACATCTCTTTATATTATTCGTAACCCGGTTAAAAACTCGATTGCAGGCATTTAAATTATGAATTGATAAGTTTCCTAAGAAATTTTCAGTAAGGCACGAATGTGTTATCGCATTGTCGGAACACGTGTTAATAAAAATTCTATTATTTTCTCATTTTGTCATTGAATATTTTTAGGACAAATGCAGGTGCATGAACACGTGTATTAGGAATGTACTAAAAGTTTAACATTAAACAGTCTTGCAATCTCGTATTAAACCGGATTTTAATAAATCAGCAACGTTCCGGAGCGTGTATAATATTTGGCTGATATATATATATATTGAACCGTTGTCGTGAAAAATCACCTCAAGGGCCCTGATTGCCTCAAGGACGCTGATCACCTCAAGGGCGCTGATCACCTCAAGGGCGCTGATCACCTCAAGGGCGCTAATAACCTCAAGGTCGTTGTTCACCTCATGGGCGCTGATAACCTCAAGGACGCAATCACTTTTGTATTGATTTGTCACCGTGTTGTGTTGTCATGGAACCATCTTCAAGAGCCGTGTTCACTCCTCATCCAAAAGACCCGCTAAACAGCATCCTCAAATAATACATATACCAGGAGAGAAAATATTTTCCTCGGGGCCTCCTGTGTGGAATGAATGTAAAAAAGGTAATTTGAGATACGTGCAAGCTCATTCACCTTAATTTAATCTCTGTTGAAATCTAGATACTTTTCATCCTTCTCGCTTCTAAGGTATTATTCTCTCCTGCTTAATTTTACCTGTAACGTTTTGGTTGTGTTAGGATCGATCAGAAACGGCAGGTGTTTAATGAATCAGCCTCTCATTGGACAAACTGGGACTCAAGAATTCATACCACGTTTCATTTCTCTGAGGACAAAGAAATGGGAGGCTGTATTTTTACACGAGGACGATAAGTTATAAATAATTTTGAGTTGGTTTTTTTTGGGTTTTGAATCGATAAGGGACCCTTTTAATGTGAGAACCGCAGAAGAGTCCCAACCATCTGGAACCAGTGAGAATATGACACCCCAATAGAAAAATAAAAAATAAAAAAGTGAAACAGCGTACAATACCTTCATATTTATATTTAAGCTTAAAAATGAGATGCTCCCAAAATACATGCTTAAGAATGTAAATTTTATTTTACTTATTTACAATCGAGAGACTGTATAGATTTTAGACTTCCGAAAACAAATTTGTCCGGAACCCAAAATAATCTCTATTTTAAAGGATTTAAGAGTTATTTTTATAAGCAATAATTGTTAGCCTGAAACACTCATCCACATTGAAAAATCTCCTGATAAAAGATACATGACGCCAACGGGACTCGAACCCGTGTCCCTTCGGGTTCGAGTCCCGTTGGCGTCATGTATCTTTTATCAGGAGATTTTTCAATGTTGATGAGTGTTTCAGGCGAACAATTATTGCTTATAAAAATAATTGTTATCCTTTGTGCTATGCATAAAAAAAATCTTGTCTTAAAAACATTAATTTACCAAAAAAATAATGATTTAAGAGTTTTAATGAACTACCGACAGATGTTAAATAAGCTAAAATCTTTGCTGCTTTTCGTGGGTTATGCCTAAATGTTATATATTTGTAGTGGTACGCCACTACTTGACTCGAA
Organism: Hesperophylax magnus; assembly: GCA_026573805.1. NCBI lineage: Eukaryota > Metazoa > Arthropoda > Insecta > Trichoptera > Limnephilidae > Hesperophylax > Hesperophylax magnus. Next base: position 15,227,921 of record JAIUSX010000028.1, read on the forward strand.
CGTTATTCTAGAAGTTTCCAAACAAGCTTCTTGGATTTTCTTTTATTTGTTTTTAATATTTGTTTCTGTAGCAACTGGAATGTTCGAGAATGTTTTATTTTCCACATAGATAAGCGACAACGTGAACGAAATGGTCAGTACAGTACCAGCAACCGCGACATCGAGATCGAATTATTTTGCCTACGTGACGCGCTTCGGAACATTCTCGAACCTTCCTTTCGTAAATCATTTTGTTGTATTTTCTACGTTTATTTATTGTTTTCGGATGTATTATTAAAAACCGCTTCAGCCAAATTTCGTAGTTATTTAATCATAAAAAGAATACCGAACATAACTACATATTCATAGTTTTAGATGTAGGGTAAAGTGTGCCTGAAAAATGTCATAGAAATAAGTTAGTGAAGGTTTATACTAGACATATAAATGTTTTTTTTAATGTATTTACAATTATTAATTAAAAAAGATAAAATAACGGGGTGCGTTGTAAGGCCGTGGGGAGGGGTAGAAGAAGTGTCTGGCTATTCAGATCTGGTCACCAAATGCGGGTTAAATCTAATTAAATTTTAATTTTGAAAACATTCTAATTATTTCCATTTTATTACATATTTCTTTGATATCAACTAGCTGAAGTATACCCGGCGTTGCTGGGGGGTTATCCTTAGGAGATATACATATAATATTGCTGACTTTTCTGTAGGCCTTTTAAAGATATACAATTCCGTAGTACATTATTTTTATGAGTGGCAAATGATATTTAAAACAATGTCGTAGCGACATCATTGACACATTATTATAACTGACGCTTTATCTAATAACACTGTCTGATGTTAGAATTATTTTAGACCTGGTTGTGTTACACAGAGTCATTAACAACTTAATTGATAGTCTTGCCATCGTTGCCACTATTAAATTCCATGTGTCGACTAGGAATACAAGACAAAATATAACATTCTTCTGCAATACATACACGACCAAGTATCAGACACACTCACTTACCAATAGGATGCATGATCTGGGCAACAAGTGTGGGGGTGCTATTGATTTATTTATTGACTCCATTTATAGAATTAAGCATAATCTATACCAACACTTTGTCGAATCCTACAAATTAGAGTAGAAATTAGTTTAATGTTTTGTCTTATATGTAGTGTTGTTGTAATTTCTTTTTTACTTTATGTTTCTATCACGTTTTACTTAATATTGCTTCATATTTAATTTTTTTTTTAAATATTTTCTCATTATATTTGTAATCATAATTTTACAATTGTGTATTTTGTACTTACTTTACAATGGATTACATCTATTTACTGTCAGAATCTCCTGTACAATACAGGTATTCTCCTATGTACACTGCATCATGTATCACTTTTATATAAAAGCCTTTTTAGGCGTATAAATAAATAAATAATATAAGCATTAATTAGTCGCCTAAAATATCCACACAAATTGAAAATATCTCCTGAGTAAAAATAAATGCCGCCGACGGGAATTGAACCCGCACCTTCTGATGTCCGGTCAGGTGCTCGGGACCACTGGGCTACGTCGGCTTATTCCGCCAAATAATTCAATATGTATTTCAATCGACAATTACTGCTTATTATATATATTTATTTACTAGTAAAATGCTTAGAATAATTTATCATCCTTTGTGCTATGCATAAAAATCTTGTCTTATAAACATTAGTTTATCATTAAAAAATAATAATAATAGACAATTGACATATTGGGCAACCTTAAACATTTACACACATAAAATAATTAATTTTATTATCTTTGCAAAACATTATAAGATATTACCCTAGACTAGAAGAAATACCATCGAAAGTAACAAGAAAATAAGAATTCTTCTCACGTAATAAAATATGGGATACCTTCAAAAATTAATTTAGAAAGTTTAATAAGAGTTCTCCGATGACGTCTTTGCAAAATTTATAATTATTTTCATACCCTTCAATATTTTATATTTCATGTCAAAAATTTCGTCTTATTATCCAGCTTCCAACTTTGTTTACGTATTGAATCAAGTCAGAAACGGAATTAACTTGAATTCCAGGTATCTTGCTGATACATTATTTGCTTCGTGTAAACTAACTCAATGTTTTTATCCATAGAATAAAATAACACAAGAAATGCCTTGTAGACGTGTTTCGTGATCCAATTATTTTTCCAATCGAACGTTTAATTTCCAATACAAAAATGTGTTTACAAAATTCAAATGGGATGGAGATCTAAGATGTCAGGCGAGTGTAAGTGAGACAGAGCGTTTGTAATAGTTTAATTAAATATGACAATTGTTTCCATTCAAATTCGTAAGAGGTTTTGGATTCGTGGAAAGCGCTTCTAGTTTTCTTCTTTTTCTATGTTTTTAGGGGAAACGCCGGCGCGGCTTTTTTCATGCAATAAAAAATACGTTTTACTTTACCTTTTCCTCTGACTCCTTACCTTTTACCTTGTACCTTTTACCTTTTACTCTTTACATTTTACCTTGTAACTTTTACCTTTTACTCTTTACATTTTACCTTGTACTTTTTATCTATTACCTTTTACCTTTCACCTTTTACCTTTTACTCTTTACATTTTACCTTTTACCTTTTACCTTTTACCTTTTACCTTTTACCTTTTACCTTTTACCTTTTACCTTTTACCTTTTACCTTTTACCTTTTACCTTTTACCTTTTACCTTTTACCTTTTACCTTTTACCTTTTACCTTTTACCTTTTACCTTTTACCTTTTACCTTTTACCTTTTACCTTTTACCTTTTACCTGTTACCTTTTACCTTTTACATTTTACCTTTTACCTTTTACCTTTTACCTTTTACCTTTTACCTTTTACCTTTTACCTTTTACCTTTTACCTTTTACCTTTTACCTTTTACCTTTTACCTTTTACCTTTTACCTTTTACCTTTTACCTTTTACCTTTTACCTTTTACCTTTTACCTTTTACCTTTTACCTTTTACCTTTTACCTTTTACCTTTTACCTTTTACCTTTTACCTTTTACCTTTTACCTTTTACCTTTTACCTTTTACCTTTTACCTTTTACCTTTTACCTTTTACCTTTTACCTTTTACCTTTTACCTTTTACCTTTTACCTTTTACCTTTTACCTTTTACCTTTTACCTTTTACCTTTTACCTTTTACCTTTTACCTTTTCCCTTTTACCTTTTACCTTTTACCTTTTACCTTTTACCTTTTACCTTTTACCTTTTACCTTTTACCTTTTACCTTTTACCTTTTACCTTTTACCTTTTACCTTTTACCTTTTACCTTTTACCTTTTACCTTTTACCTTTTACCTTTTACCTTTTACCTTTTACCTTTTACCTTTTACCTTTTACCTTTTACTTTTTACCTTTTACCTTTTACCTTTTACCTTTTAACTTTTTAATTTTAATTATTAACTTTTTTCTTATAATCATTAAATAATGAGTAGGTAGGCAGTGTAGAGAAAAGGTGGGAATGAAAAGTGTAGCCTATGTCCGTTGCACCCAACAGAAGAATAATTCCCAAACGTAAGTTCATAACTGTATTCTTGCAAATAATTGACGCTTTAATTTTTTTTCATTTTTCTTCCCTAATTATGCGTAAAGTTGCTGGGAAGAAAATTTTTAAATCAAATAGAATCAAGCGACGTATTTGAATTCCTTGTCCAAGTGTGGAAGATACTCTCAGTACCGCCCTGGTGAGTGACTACCATCCAACATCATAAGTTTGAATACTTGAAGAGTCAAGAAATCAAAAAATGATATAATCCTTATCAATATCTAAAATAATATTTAAAAAAACACAAACAAAAGTGTGGATCAATTAATGCGGAACAAAAAAACAAGCACTATTAATTTCTGCCTAGCACAGAGGTTCCCAAAGTGGTCTATATGGACCCCCAGGGGTCGATATCGGCATGCTGGGGGTCTATTTCAGCGAGAAAAAAATTTGGGGGTCCACGAGATTCAAATGGGGGTATATACGAGCGGACCCCCATTTACCTCAAGTCAACATTTAGGAGTTCCGTAAATGACACAATAGACCTAACACAAATATAATAGACTGAGAAATTATTTATTTGATATTTGTATTGTCATATTTCGTAAAGTTGTTAATTGAGGTATATGAATAGAGACTACGTTCCTTTTCTCGTCAGAATTAATATATTCAAACAAAACATTGCACATTGAAAGCCGCGAATTTTCAAAAGTCCAGGGTAATAATGACGTTCAACATTTAAATGCACTTCACACAGTTTTCAAAACTAAGTTTGAGGACATTTTGACTATGGAAATGCAACGTTGCAGAATCGGATATCATTTGACAAGAAGAACTGACCGGAATAAGCACTGACAAAGAACTTAAGGGGCAGTTCTGTAGGGAAAGAAATACAGAAAGAAATTCCCGTTGCTTATCCTGCTTCATTTTCATTTGGTGTTATACCTCACAAGGGTGCCCCTGTCTGCACAATGTAAAGACAGCGCAACTATACCGCCACCCGGTCGTTGGTGATTATCACATGGGACGTTAATAGTTTTAGGAAAATTCAATATTCGACAGGCAGGGGGTCTACGGAAAAAAAATATTTGGCAAGTGGTCTACGGGGCAAAAAAGTTTGGAAACCTCTGGCCTAGCGCATGGCCAAAGTTTTTTTTGACAATCGATTTAAAAAAAAGAACTAACCGTTCTAACACCAATTTAATTGAATTTGATACCCGAGAACTTTAGGAACCACCGAATAGCTTAAAAAACCTAGAAGTGTGATATATACCGAAAACCAAACCAAAAAACCAATTTTCGATAGGCCACAAAAATGTTTTTCCGCTCAAGAAAGAATTTTGGAATTTGAAAATGTTTCTTTCTTTAAAAATAACCTCCACACAAGGATCTAGGCCCACAATGGACCTAGGACCTAGGAGACTATTTTCATCAGAGCCTCAACACATTTCCATGTGTTTATATCGCCACGCTTATAAAAACGAATTAAAAAAGCACATAATGTAACCATCTTGTGTGGGTAATAGAGGCACAAGGTTTAAGGCTACAATTCTGTTATAAATAACTCTTATGCTATGTTAGCTGATCTTTTTAATATGCCTCAATTGAAGTACCTGTTTAAACCTAACTATATATTATTTATTATTATTTTTTTGGTAAACTAATGTTTAAGACAAGATTTTTTATGCATAGCACAAAGGGTAACAATTATTTTATAAGCAATAATTGTTAGCCTGAAACACTCATCCACATTGAAAAATCTCCTGATAAAAGATACATGAACCGGTGTCCCGTTGGCGTCATGTATCTTTTATCAGGAGATTTTTCAATGTGGATGAGTGTTTCAGGCTAATAATTATTGCTTATAAAATAATTGTTACCCTTTGTGCTATGCATAAAAAATCTTGTCTTAAACGTTAGTTTATGTGTAGACAATTTGTCTCGACGCCATCTAGTGAGAGAGTTAGCACTTACAATGCCTTTCTCATATAAAATAAAGTTGATTGTTTCAGGTGAAAAAATGTAACAAGCAGTAATTATTGAATGAAACACTAGTATATATTGAATTATTTCGCGGATAAGAGATAAGCCGCCATAGCTCAGTGGTCAGAGCTGTCGACCGGAAATCGAAAGGACACGGGTTCAAGTCCCGTTGGCGTCATGTATCTTTTATCAGGAGATTTTTCAATGTGGATGAGTGTTTCATGCTAATAATTATTGCTTATAAAATTATATATATTATTTAAAGTTTGATGAATTTCAGCAGAGGTAAGGTAAAATTGGGCTCACTTCTGGCATTTGGACACACCTACAACGCATTTCTACTGTTTTATCGATTGTATCAGTGTTCCGGAAGAATCTATTTTTAATTTATTTGTGACAAATCAAACGAAATTTTAATAGCCATGTAGTTGCCTCCCAGCTCGGAGAGGAATTTTAATATCTCTATTCGCCCACGCACGAATTATCAACCTCGCTTTTTTAACTGGTTGAGGCTTGATCAATATTTATATATTCACGCGGAGTTCCGCAGGGTTCTGGTTTGAGTCCAGTTTTAGCAGAGATTAATTGAAACGTTTTTGTTCTTATGATGAAATTGATGTGAAATATACTCTCAGTGTTGCCCTGATGAAATATATACTTTTTAACCAAACTAGCCGGTTTCTTGCCCTTGCTTTTGGGCCGTTAATTTATTATTATTATTACAAAGTTTCTTTGCTCACGAATGAAAACAACAGTTTTTACTTATCGAATGGTAAAAACAGTGCTAATTTTATTAAGCCAGAGCTCACCATCCGTCGCTTAAAGTAAAACATCTAGGATAGGTTGTTTCAGAGAATTTGAACAATTGCTAAATTTTAGTTAAGTTAATTTTCAAGTTCTGTGAAAGATTTTTTCGTGTTCTGTTATTATTTAAGTTTTGTCAAGACACTATAATGTAGCCTATAATGATATGATAACAGAATTTTTATAGGACTTTCACAGAACCCAAAAATTAACGTTGAATTGTTAAAATTCTCAGAAACAACCGTCCTTAGAAATATTTTATATTTCTGCAAAGAGGCGTTAAGGCGATGCCATACGTAGTAATGCAAAATCATGTGTTTTTGGTTTGAAAATTTAGTCACCTAGAAATGTTTCAGGTGCTTTAATTAAATACTGCGAGTAGAATACATCTTGGCCTTTGAAATAATCGAGTATTTTTTAGATAAGTCTTTTTATAAGCCCAAAAAAAAAATGTAAGGGCCTATGAAAACTTCTTTAAAGTTCAAAATGTCCTATTTACGAACCCATTTTCGGTTATGGTTTTATTGTATAATGTGGAAAATTAAGTTATTTATAAAATGATCGAAAAAAATTAAATATTTTTGCCTGAACATCCACAAAATAAAATAAAAGGCACTTTTTGGCCATCTTTTTTTCTTGCATAAATCAAAACAGTCGGATGGTGTTAAGCGGGAATTTAAACTTTATCGCCATGTACGTAAGGGGTGTTATTGATAGCGACTCGATTTAAAACATTACACGACGTAGTGCATCGCCTTAATTTAAAAATACTAATCCAATATGTGACATCTTCAATTCCAATACCAATCTCATAAAGAAATCATACATCGACTTGAAAATTTTATCAGTACTTGGTCAAATACGTTAAAAAATATATTTATACAAATTTCAGTTGTGTGTCTGTCTGCAACTCTGGTTCTATGAACTTTAGAATTCGGATTTGCTTTGAATTTAATTTTTACAAAATTGGAACTGATTTCAAACCATCGATGTAAGTAGATAAAAAAATAACCTGTTATATGTATAATATTTGAACAGAGAGTTATTATAATTCTTCCACTTCCGTGGTCGAGGGGTAACGCTCTCGACTAGCAAGCCGGTAGTCGCGGGTTCAAATCCCGGTGCATAGAAGTAAATTTAATTTTTGTTATTCACAATTTATTTATTTAAAATAATTTACAATATATAATTTATATGGTTTATGTGTTACCTGTATATGAGGGAATATACATACTATCCATTCCTGTATCCATCCTTGTTCTTAACAGGAATGCTCGATTTCAATACATTAGAAGCCCGCAGAAAAATATTTTTAGGCAAACACTTTTTTAAGATAATCTCTGGTACAATACACAATCCGCCTATGTTGAAAGAGGTTAACTTTTATGTCCCTAACAATTATACTTGAGGGAGATCCCATGCACTCTTATATGCTCCGAAAGCGAGAACTTCTGCCTATCAACAGAGCTACTCAACTGCTTAACGATTCTGCATTAGCCATCGACACTTTCAATGTCCCTACAGACAATTCAGTAACTATCTTTTAACACGTGTCACAAAATAGTAAAACTGCCTCTTTAAACTTTTTAATTTGTAATCTTCTCCATGATATATTGGTGTATAACCGTTTTATGGAGAACATGAAAAAATAAATAAATAAATATAATATATTTGCGGCAAGTTTCAGAGTGAAAGATTCTTTCAGAACCACCTTTCCGAATTGACACGTTGCGTTAAATGGCTTTGGCTGTGTTTGGTGATCAGACCTGAATAGCCAAGTGTTTCTCCACCTTACTCTCCCCCATCTCCTTTCCCTCCATATTACCTTAAGCCTTACAACATACCCCAATTGGAGATGTCATGTCTCACTGGCTTCAGACGGTTGGGAGCAGTTGGGACTCTTGCGCGGTTTCGCATAAAAATAAATAAACAAAATAATATATTGTCATTGACAACGAGTATACCTGCTGAGTTTAAGCTCAATCGGAAAACTGGAAGTGGGTTAATTTCCACTTTCAAGATATTAATTAACTCTCTCATTTAACATGTTATAAATTTGATAAAAATCACAGTATTTCTTTAAATGCTACTGAAAACACTTGACGAGATATTTTTTTAGTATTTCAAATAAGTCATGCTTTTTAAAATTATTTTCGCTTGCACTATTAATTATAAATTGTTTTTTTTTTAATAGCGCCCTCCCTCTAACATTCGTATTAACATATCTCCCTTTCAAACAATCTTCTTCTTCTTTTTGAACGCTTAATACGGAGCCTTAAGGGTTAACGTGACCCACGGGATAATCTATGCTTTCGTATATGGCGTAAATTTAATAATTTTAATAAAATTCATTATTTGCAAGTTATGATTTAAAATGTAAGACGAATTATTTTTTCTATAAATTTCCGATTTTATGTCCGGGTTAAATCTTCCCCATAGGAAAAACTAAACCCTTCCACACACTTTTCCACAAATGATCATCTAGTCAATCAACATTATGCAAGTGCATTATATAAGCAAAATAAATACAAAATAATACAAGAACAACACGTCAACTCACCAGAGATCAAATGGGAAAATAATTCACCGACTCCAGATATTTTCATATCAGAGGGTTCGGCTCGGTAGAACTTCTAACAGGGCCTATAAATCCTACTGATCCCTCAATATAAATATTTAAAAAATCTTTCGTTATTCTACATGTATTTAAAATATATAAATTCTTTGACAGATCTAATACGCCTAAATTTTGAATGAGAGAGCTAGGTATAATGCCAGTAGCCGAAATAACAAATGGTAATATTTTTATGGTCTGAGAATGCCAAATTATTTTTTCTCATTTCCTGATATTAATATTATTATTTTAAAGCATAACTTTCAAAAACTGTATTATAATAACATAATTAAATTATCGCCATCTATTAACGCGTAGATTATAACGTACGTTACGTTAACCCTTAAGTAGGTAGTATTCTAACAAAATTCTTGCTTTTATATCAAGAGTTCACTTGAAAAGCGGTGGTGCACAGTGTTTTAAAGTTCACCGGCTATATTATTATAATGCAGCGCTGAGGGTTCGGAAACTCGTGCACTATAAATCATAATCTTGCGACTGCAGGCCCTAACACCCAGAAGCCGAGGCTGGAACTTCACCAGTGGCGTACAACCCATAATGGTTGGAAAGCGATGTGCCTAGATAAAAAAATGGTTAATTACAAAAACAAGAAGAATCTCAGCTGCTTCCAACCGTCTGGAGCCAGTGAGACTATGGCATCCCAATTGGGGTACGTTGTGAGGTTGAATGTAGTGGTAATGGAAGTAGTTGGGAGAGATGGAAGGTGGGGAAGTACGTGGCTATTCAGATACGGACATCAAACACGGATGAAGTCATTTTGAGCAACATTTTATTTCTGAATGGTGGTCTTACAACAGAGCAGATATTCTGAGAATATCTGGATATCTGCCACTCCGGAACCTGCCGAAAATATACTATGTATTATTTTTACTTGGTCAATTAACATCATTAAAAACATAAGTAGCCGTAAATGTTGCTTGTGTTGTGATGGAGGGCTTATCCAGGTGAGACCTAAACGCGATGCCAACTCTGCCACTGACTAGTCATAAGCACCCGCTAAACTGACAAAGTAGTTTGTCAGGAGGTAAATTTCACAATATTAATTATACACTAAAGCACACTTTCAACAAGAAGCCACAATATAGAAAATAGAGAGAGAAGAATAACATTTCAAGTGACTACAATACAAAGGCATAAAATATACAGGGTGTCCGGTGGTAAAGTGCAGTAACTTCGGGAGGTGATTCTACGTGATCGTAGGAGTAAAAAAGATAAATAACTTTTTCTGAAATTCCAACTTTTAGATGTACTTTTAAGCTAATAACGAAAAATTTCTCCGACGTGCCTAGACGGCATTATTTTTTTCGTCGTTGCCAAATCTACATCCCGCGCCCCTTCCTGCACCCCCCGCTATTGTAATTCAATAAGCAAACGTCTGTGCTTTGAATGTCACATAATTTGACGCGCGGAGTAAACAACTTTGAAAATTTAATTTATCTAGTGTTAAAAGTCTCATTTAAATAAAAACTTGTTAATTTAGTGTCTTTATCTAGTGTTTAAGTCTTACTAAAAAGTACATCTTTATTCGGTGCGTGTTTTCCTTAAACATCGAGTTTTATCGAGTTTACGCCAAAGAAGTAAATAACGTCGAAGATCTCCGGTTACGTATTCACGAAGCCGCAGATGAAATACGCCACAATGTACGAATTATAAATAATATTACTGTACGTTTACATACTTGCCTACAAGCAGAAGGTGGACATTTTGAAAATATTTTAAATTAGTAAAAAGCGATGAAATTAGTTAAGTGTTCAATGAGTTATTAATATTTTTTATAATAAAAAGTGTAACGTGATTTTAGTGCAATTCTCTTTTTGAATTTGGTAAAATATCAAAACATACAGCGAACTCTGTGTTGTTATTGTTTACAATTCACATGCGGTTTCCATGGATACGCGCTACTCACAATATCGGTTTCCATGGATACGCGCCACTCACAATATGCAACGTTGCCACGTTCACACTTGCGAATTTATCGGGTAAGTTTGCACCTACACTATGGCTTTTTAGCAGGTATGTCTTTTTGTATGAAAAAGAAAAAATTGGAATTTCGGAAAAAGTTATTTATCTTTTTTACTCCTACGATCATGTAGAATCCCCCCACGAAGTTACTGCACTTTACCCCCGGACACCCTGTATATAGATAGATATAATACAGTACACAAAGGCATGGATAAAGCCAAAAGCACACAACATACTCAAGGCCCCGTATTAAGGGTTCAAAGATGGTTTGAAAGGGAGATATGTAAATACGAATAGATCAAAAATCTCTCGACGAATGCTTTAGTTTCATTTAAAGAAACACTGTGAATTTTTTCATGCCTATACCATATTAAATAACAAAAACATCGTTAAAGTGATTTGTTTTTGGGTATAATGCCGTGTTGCGCTACCTCCTTCTTTGGCCAACGTTTCGGACAGCATTGCAGTGTTCATCATCAGGGCAGATGTGTAACCAAATTAATAAACGCCCATTTATTTATACATGGCCATCGGTATGGCACAATTAGAAGCCTACCAGAAATATAAGAAGAACAACAGTTTCAGTTTGTATTCGCGACGCTTCTTCCGTCCATCAACCGAGAAGAAAATATAATGTACCGAACTGCTAGTTACGCCAACTTGTATTTGAGTCATCAATACACAGTTATATACAGATTTACAGACTATCGTTCCTCCTGCATCATAAGATACCAAGTGTTACACTCCCAATGTTATGATAATCAACCCCCAAAGATTGCAGCCTCAAATGGGAAGAAGGAATTTTAATGATGAAAGTTAGTCATGGTGTTGAATGGGACTGAACGCGGTTGGCACTATCAAAAAATGTCCATAGATTCGAAGCTTGTAGTCCACAATAGAGTGCTGCTACCAAATCTGATGAGGCATGGAACTGGCAAACGAAGGATGAAATTAGAAATGAGATCTATGAGGCGATTTGTCGTAAAACCATACTTGATCTTGCGATAGTGTGGAGATCTGCAAAGAATGCATGACTGATGTATGCGTTATGAGTAAGATAAAAATGGACGCTTAGATGGTTTGGGCATCAAGAAATTAGTGTAAAAAGAATATGTCATGTGAATATAAATGAGGAAGATGTCGAGGATGACCGGAAAAACATGGCACGATCAACAGAGCCAAGAAAGAAGTCGATTCATGTAAGATTCAGATTAACAGAAGAGTATGTACGAGACAATGTATGAATGTGAGGACGCAAGAAGTTTGTGCCATGATCGAGTTGTTTCGAGGTTCATCTTCTCTTCCTACTCCTGCGGGGAAACGGCATGATTGTTAGTGAATTAACCATCAAAAACGACAGCCCACCTCTAATCAAGGAGCAACGTGCGCCACTGTTATTTATGTAGCGAAGAGAGGCATAGATGCACTGTACGGTCGAACAGAAAAGTGATCTAAGTGATATTTTAAATTGAAAAAATTACGACTACAAATTTGAGTTGTATTCCAAGAATGATGGCCTTATTCGATTCAACGAAAAAACGTACAAAAGTAAGGTTTGTAAAACATCAATTTTCCAAGTTCAGAAAACATCTTTTTCTTACTCTGATAGCTTGGTACATTTTGGAAGGTATTTGTAAGTTCCGCCGTACCGGCAACCATTCATTTGATGATCAATTCCTCTACTATAGGTCATGCCAAACGGCAAATAACCTTTGGTGCTGTAGTAGGTGTGCCCGGACTCATGGGGTGAGACCCTTTAGTACGAGAGCCCACGACCAAAACCATGTCTCATAGCAATACGGCAAAAACCCTATAAAATCGTTAGATTGTATGATTCTGAACCCGACTAGGTGTGTAGTAACGGTCGAAAGTGTAGCAACTGCGTGGGAGGCCATTTCTGCTGTGTCAAAAAAAAAAATACAGTCGGTATTATAGCAATACGTCTGATAGTGAAAATGTACATAGATTTTATAATTGTATTACGAAAAAGTTTGTTTTCAGACATTTTGCGCGTAGCATATAGCCTGAGCGCATTTTTGAAAATGTCAACAAATTTAGCCGACCTGTATCATAGCAATACGGATAATTTTTTTTTCAACTTTTCGTATTGCTGCCATGATTACCAAAAACCTGTTTTCAGACACTTTAAGTGTAGCATATACTCCCAAAAACGAAAATAACGTTTCGGAGTCGCCTGGCCGACGCCTCTGTTAAAGGTTTTTTTAAATTTACAGCCTTCATAGATATTCAAGAATCTCCCTTGTCTATTATATGTACTTTGACAGATGACAGATGTCATTACTTATTTCTTTTGTAAAATCGACCGATTTTCGAATCTCAGGACTGCAACAAGTTCGACCTTCCGATTTCGCTAAAGAATTGAAAAACATCAAATTCGAAGATGCTCTGGTCAAATTTATTATCAACAATTGGTCAGAACAAGACATGGCGCACATAATCGCAAACAAAATCATCAACATCAATCACGACATGTGTTATGAATATTCGGTGAAAGGTGGTTTTGTTGTCCAAACAATCAACGAAGATTTAACTTGCCAAGAACACGAAGAGGCAGATACGAAGATCGTTTACCATGTCTGCCAAATGAAACAACGGGGTAAAGTAACGATTCGATGTTCAGACACCGATATATTAATAATAATGCTCGGAAATATGGAATTTGTAGAAAGTATCGTCCAAATTTCTATGGATGTTGGTGTTGGCAATTCCCGGCGTTACATTGATGTTTCACGTTTATACGAGACATTGGGATCCACTCTGGCAAAATCTTTACCTGCTTTCCATGCAATGACCGGCTGCGATTATAATCCCGCGTTATATCGCAAGGGTAAAAAAAGACCATTGACGATGCTGAAAAATTCGAAACGCTATCAAGAAGCTTTCGGTGATTTCGGCAGCTATACTTCTGATAGTGACAAGGTATTCCCCGTTTTGGAAGAATTCACGTGCAGATTGTACAACGAAAAAAAAATTAATAACGTCGATTTAGCTCGACTCAACATTTTTTCGAATACATATAAAATTAAAAACGACGAGGCTTCGACAACTCTGAATCTCCAGTTATCCAATTACGACGCCTGCAATCTGCCACCATGCAAAACGGAATTGGAGAAACATTTATTACGAACAAAATATATTGCACAAGTCTGGAGCAACGCTCATACCAAAACGCCAACCGAACTGAACCCTGCAGATTGCGGATGGTATGAAGACGAGGGACGATTTCAGTTTTCGTGGTTCTCTGGCAACCAACTACCTGAGTTGAGCAACGTTATTTTGGACGACAAATCATCATCCACAACAGGTACAGTTTACATGGCTTTTGCTGTTAATTTCATAAATAAGTTCGTGATTTTCACTAACGATGTTTATTTTACAGAAGAGGACGTTGAAGATCTCCCGAGCGACGTCGAGAGTGATTTCGAAGACGACGATTCCGAATCCGACAGCGATTGAATACGAGAATATTTTGTAACTTTGAATAAACCGTTTTTTTTTCAACTTCATCCCAGTTTCCTTTTGTGCGATTTATTTCAGTCCTTCAACTTCAATGTTACGGTTTCGGGTAAATTCTTTGTTAATTATCATTTAATAAATTCAGGGTCGCAACGTATTCATTGGTTTGTAACAGAAAATTCAAGATGCCTCAATACGATTTTCAAATGATATCTGAGTATCTAAAAGTTGTCTGATAGAGAAGGTGCTACACTTAATTTGTCTGATATAAATTTTTTGCACATGTGGACAACTTATTTTATCATGTCCAACAATTTTCAGACATATTGCTATGATACCGATCGGTAAAATTTGTTAACATTTTCAAAACGGTCTCAAAATTTAATGCGTTCACATTTCCAAAATCAAATAACCAAAATTTACTAATAAAAAAGATTTTCAGACGTATTGCTATGAGACATTTTTTTTGTCTCATTTTTAATATTTTTAAGTGATTTTACGGGTTTGCGCTACACCACTAACGTCTGAAAAATATGTTTCTGGTATCTCAGAACTATCATTCAACTACAGTCTGCAAATCAGACATATTGCTATGATGCAGTTCGGTCAAATTCTTTGACAATTTTGAAAATTCGGTCAGATCAAACGCTACGCGGAAAATGTCTGATATTGGTATTTTCGAGTTCAGGATAATCGTATCTATCGATTTGATGCGGTTTTGGCCGTATTGCTATGAGACAAAAATTTTGGTCGTGGGCTCTCGTACTACTTTAATCTCATCAGCCTGACTCTCTAGACTGGACCCATCGTTTTGACCCGCAGTAGATGGGATGGCTTCAAACGTCTCTCCTGGACATACTGACTCCCAGATTTCCTTCCCACATTTTTATCTCCTTACTATCTTAAAATACCCTACACACAGCATCCCTAAAGAACACACAGATCCTTTGGAGCTAATGTAAAACTAAACTATAATTATGGAATCTTTTTGGTTAAATTTTCGGCCAAAAAGAGAGGCTATAAAATGTATTTATTTACGCCCATAGGGGTTTTACATATGTACATGTGGAATAATTTTAATGAATAATCTAGAACAAGAGAAAGACATAATAAAAATAAAATTACAATAAACAAAAAATTCAAGGTACAGTGATCAGATGGTTTATCAAAGAGATAACCAAAGGTTCAAGAATAGGTTTTTAGTATAATACACAAATATGTTTCAAAATCTATTTATCCGATAATTTTTAAAAATTAAATTAAGTTTAATTAACTTAAATTTTTTTTGTTAAGCTTATAAATTTATCACGGTTTCCGTAAATTATTAATTTAATTATTTTTTTTTATTAATGATAAACTTATGTTTATAAGACAAGATTTTATACTAACTAATAATTGCTTATAATTATTTGTTATCCTTTATGCTATGCATAAATCCTTGTCTTATAAACATTAGTTTATCATTAATAAAAAAAATATTTGACATGTAAAAATATTTCACCAACAAATTAATGTAGATATAATATGTCTCGACGCCATCTAGTGGGAAATTTAGCACTAACAAAGCCTTTCCTACAAAAATATAGTTGGTTGTTCACAGGTGAAAAAATATAATAAGCAGTAATTGTTGATTGAGGCACTAGTACATATTGAATCATTTGGCGGGTTGGAAATAAGCCGACATAGCTCAGTGGTTCAGAGCACTTGACCGGACATCAGAAGGTGCGGGTTCAATTCCCGGTGGCGGCATTTATTTTTACTCTTACATTTATTTAATTATTGCTTAGTTATTAATTTAATAAAATAAATTAAGTTACTCCTACTCTCAGTATCGCCCTGATGATAGACCACAATGAAGAATCGTCGCTTGAAATGACTTTAGCCCTGTTTAGTGAGCTAATCTGAATAGTCAAGAACTCCCCTCCACCTTCCTCTTTCCCATCTCCTTCACTCCCTCCCTTACTTCAGCCACCATTCCCTAATTGGGAAAGCCATAGTGCCAATATCTCCAGAAGTTTGGGAGCAATTGAAACTTTATTCACCCGAAAAAAAAAAAAAGATTTTTATTACTTTTTTAAACTTATTTATTTTTTCTTATCAGCTATCTCTTGCTTTCCGTTATTAGTTAGACACCCATGTCTACCTCCGGTGTTGCCCGACTCTCTCGGATATGTGGCGCAATGAATATTTACTGCCTGGCAACCCTCAAAAAGCGCGCGAAATTCGCGAATTTAAAAATGTTTTCCATGTTTTCTTTGATATAGAGGTACTCGTAATGTGTTTGGCCGCCATTACAATGTTAGCTTGGCATGTTAAAATGGGGACTTTACCTAACCTCTCAACACTCTTAAATTATGCATATTTTTACGCTTTTAATGTTTTTTTTTACGTTTCTGAAGGGGTATTACTTGGAGAAGGTGACGTTTTGCGATAATTTTTTTCGCTTTTAAGTATGAAAATATATTTCGGTGGAAGTGATATGTGGGCGACGGGCGTGTCCGTGTGGCTTATCGAAATTATCAATATTTACGACACTCAATCTTCTTCTATCTTCTGTATAAATAAAAGGAAATGTCTGTATGTGTTTCTTTAGACTCAAAAAAAAGTTTGTTCTTATTAGTGCATTTTTCTAGACGGTGAATTAGTAATAAGAAATATTTGAGATTTTAGTAATATGTTTATTTTAAATTATTAAAATAAACCAAACCGAAAAATCAATTTTCTAGGCTAGAGCAAATTCAACCGTAGGTCCGTCCATCACGCCGGGCCGTGCGCCGATTTTTTTTGCCACGATTTCTTCACTTACGTCGTTAAGATTGCAACTTTATTTTTGAGATTTGCTAGGGAAAATTCAACCGTAGGTCTGCCCAATACACCTGGGCCGCCCGTCGTATATTTTTGTACATGGCTTATTCACTTACGTCGTTAAGATTCCGACTTTATTTTAGGGTTTTCTCTCGTCTAAAGTCTTTATCTCTATAGTGGAATGAGATACTAATGTGGAATAAAAGTCGATGTACTGTAGTTTTTTGATAGTGACAATCTGGATTACACGATTAAGGGAATGATAGAAAATGTCGTGGGTGGCCGAGGAAGACATGAAAAATGTCGTGGATGCCCGAGGAAGACATACAAAATGTTGTGAATGCCCGAGGAAGACATGAAAAATGTCATGGATGCCCGAGGAAGACATGAAAAATGTCGTGGATGCCCGAGGAAGACATACAAAATGTTGTGAATGCCCGAGGAAGACATGAAAAAAGTCGTGGATGTCCGAGGAAGACATGAAAAATGTCGTGGATGCCCGAGGAAGACATGAAAAATGTCGTGGATGCCTAAGGAAGACATGAAAACTGTAGTGGATGCCTGAGGAAGATATCAAAACTGTCGTGGATGCCCGAGGAAGACATGAAAAATGTCGTGGATGCCCGAGGAAGATATGAAAACTGTCGTGGATGCCCGAGGAAGACATGAAAACTGTCGTGGATGCCCGAAAAAGATATGAAAACTGTCGTGGATGCCCGAGGAAGACATGAAAACTGTCGTGGATGCCTGAGGAAGACATGAAAACTGTCGTGGATGCCCGAGGAAGATATGAAAATTGTCGTGGATGCCTGAGGAAGATTAAAACTGTCGTGGATGCCCGAGGAAGATATGAAAACTGTCGTGGATGCCCGAGGAAGACATGAAAACAGTCTTGGATGCCCGAGGAAGACATGAAAACTGTCGTGGATACCCGAGGAAGATATGAAAACTGTCGTGGATGCCCGAGGAAGACATGATAACTGTCGTGGATGGCCGAGGAAGACATGATAACTGTCGTGGATGCCTGAGGAAGAAATGAAAACTGTCGTGGATGCCCGAGGAAGACATGAAAACTGTCGTGGATGCCCGAGGAAGATATGAAAACTGTCGTGGATGCCCGAGAATTAGATTAGAGAAAAATTAAAGAATTTGAACGCAAACATAGCTTTTAATTTGAAAACCAAAGCCTCTGTCATAGGTCACCCCAAGTAGAAAACTACGTTTGGTAATTTTGAAAACTGTCGTGGATACCCGAGAAAGATATGAAAACTTTCGTGGATGCCCGAGGAAGACATGAAAACTGTCGTGGATGCCTGAGGAAGACATGAAAACTGTCCTGGATGCCCGAGGAAGACATGAAAACTGTCGTGGATGCCCGAGGAAGATATGAAAACTGTCGTGGATGCCCGAGGAAGACATGAAAACTGACGTGGATGCCCGAGGAAGATATGAAAACTGTCGTGGATGCCCGAGAATTAGATTAGAGAAAAATTAAAGAATTTGAACGCAAACATAGCTTTTAATTTGAAAACCAAAGCCTCTGTCATAGGTCACCCCAAGTAGAAAACTACGTTTGGTAATTTTGAAAACTGTCGTGGATACCCGAGAAAGATATGAAAACTGTCGTGGATGCCCGAGGAAGACATGAAAACTGTCGTGGATGCCTGAGGAAGACATGAAAACTGTCCTGGATGCCCGAGGAAGACATGAAAACTGTCGTGGATGCCCGAGGAAGATATGAAAACTGTCGTGGATGCCCGAGGAAGACATGAAAACTGACGTGGATGCCCGAGGAAGATATGAAAACTGTCGTGGATGTCCGAGAATTAGATTAGAGAAAAATTAAAGAATTTGAACGCAAACATAGCTTTTAATTTGAAAACCAAAGCCTCTGTCATAGGTCACCCCAAGTAGAAAACTACGTTTGGTAATTTTGAAAACTGTCGTGGATACCCAAGAAAGATATGAAAACTGTCGTGGATGCCCGAGGAAGACATGAAAACTGTCGTGGATGCCTGAGGAAGACATGAAAACTGTCGTGGATGCCCGAGGAAGACATGAAAACTGTCGTGGATGATCGAGGAAGATATGAAAACTGTCGTGGATGCCCGAGGAAGACATGAAAACTGTCGTGGATGCCCGAGGATGATATGAAAACTGTCGTGGATGCCCGAGGAAGACATGAAAACTGTCGTGGATGCCCGAGGAAGATATGAAAACTGTCGTGGATGCCCGAGAATTAGATTAGAGAAAAATTTAAGAATTTGAACGCAAACATAGCTTTTAATTTGAAAACCAAAGCCTCTGTCATAGGTCACCCCAAGTAGAAAACTACGTTTGGTAATTTTGAAAACTGTCGTGGATACCCGAGAAAGATATGAAAACTGTCGTGGATGCCCGAGGAAGACATGAAAACTGTCGTGGATGCCTGAGGAAGACATGAAAACTGTCCTGGATGCCCGAGGAAGACATGAAAACTGTCGTGGATGCCCGAGGAAGATATGAAAACTGTCGTGGATGCCCGAGGAAGACATGAAAACTGACGTGGATGCCCGAGGAAGATATGAAAACTGTCGTGGATGTCCGAGAATTAGATTAGAGAAAAATTAAAGAATTTTAATGCAAACATAGCTTTTAATTTGAAAACCAAAGCCTCTGTCATAGGTCACCCCAAGTAGAAAACTACGTTTGGTAATTTTGAAAACTGTCGTGGATACCCAAGAAAGATATGAAAACTGTCGTGGATGCCCGAGGAAGACATGAAAACTGTCGTGGATGCCTGAGGAAGACATGAAAACTGTCGTGGATGCCCGAGGAAGACATGAAAATTGTCGTGGATGCCCGAGGAAGATATGAAAACTGTCGTGGATGCCCGAGGAAGACATGAAAACTGTCGTGGATGCCCGAGGAAGATATGAAAACTGTCGTGGATGCCCGAGGAAGACATGAAAACTGTCGTGGATGCCCGAGGAAGATATGAAAACTGTCGTGGATGCCCGAGAATTAGATTAGAGAAAAATTAAAGCATTTGAACGCAAACATAGCTTTTAATTTGAAAACCAAAGCTTCTGTCATAGGTCACCCCAAGTAGAAAACTACGTTTGGTAATTTAGCAGGGGTGCCAGGTTTTATGGGGTGAGGTTTGTCCAGGTATTGGCGGCGGGTACCACTACACGCCCACCACTGCCCACAAGCTGCGTTCTGGCCGAATCTGGAGAAACTAGTTGAGGTAGACCCTTTGACCTCTCCAGCCGGATTCTCTCGACCCAACGCCTTGCATCGTAGTGAGAGCAATGGATTCATACGTCTGTCAGTCCTGGACACACTGACCCAAAAATATACCTTTTCAGAATTCCTTCTCTAATAATAATAATAATAACATAACATTTATATAGCGCAGTTTATTGTCATTTCACTTCAAGTGCGCTTTACTTTAACAAACATAAAAATAATCAATTTTCACATTTGGCCGAAACTTTGTGGATATCCATAATCATAATAATTAATGTAAAATAACCTTTTTTTAATACCACTGTTTGTATATATTTTCAATATACAAGGAGAAAACCGAAACCGGTTGGTTTTATATATTGATACATACAATAAAGTGATATTACAAACAATGTTATTTTATTCTAATTATTTTAAAAATAGTAATTAAGTATTAGTGGTCATGTTATTAAAATTATTCTCTTAGTGCGCCTTACCCAATACAGATCTAATACATGTATTATAACACTAAGGAAGGTTCTATTCAAGTTCTGTTGTGATTTGAGTTTTGTAAAGCAACTGGCTAGTAATTATAATAGAGCTTGAATAGAACCTTCAAAGAAATTGCAAATCAACTTTAAAAAGTGATAACTCTCCTTAATTTAATTAAAAATACTCTTCACAAAAAAATGTATGTTTTTATTTTAAAATAATAAATGCAATCTTCGATTTATCTCTTTAAACTGTCTGTAACGCAGCACAATAGGCCCGCAAGCGTGAGAACCTTAACTCTACGTCACACACTGATCTACATATTATACGCTATGTAAATTCCTGTGTAACCTGTGTACGCCGTGGCTAGCTAGCGGACTTAAGAACAATGGATTGACTTAACAGTAACTTCTGTTCAGATGGTTATTAACTCGTTTGCAGGGGTCGCAAAACGTTTTAGTACAACTCTCGTAAGATTACTTGTAAACATAACTTGTCCGAATTGTAAGGAAGGTTTTCTTTTTAACACGTCATTGTACATGCTTGCTTCGTTTTTAACCTGCCAAGCCTTGGAAGGACATTACTAGCCATAAACATCATATTCCATTATCCAGCCTCTGAAGGACAGTTCTGACCAGGGCGTCAATACATTATAAAAGTATTTTTATCTTTTTTTCTATAATGCGTAGATATGTGATATGTTCGTCATTGGAAAGATAAATAATCATTCTCCACAGTTTGTATAGCGGTCAATATCGTATTGACATAGGGCTTTATGGATCGGTATAAAATCATCGGTAGTTACGCCTATCGATCCGATATTGTAAAAATATCGATTTCACTGCACAGTGAAAGACCCCCAGCCCACCAGGGAAAGTGGAACAAATCTTTAGTTTGTCAATAAATGAATCTGACAGTATAAATGCAAGTAGCATTGCAATATCATCATTTAGTCCACGAAAATAAAATCTGCTAGTTCTTTTTACAATGGCGCGCAAATTGATTTGCAGAAACTTAACTTCAATTCGGATGAACAAAGGTTCGAGCTCGTTTCCAAAACTGATTATTTTGTTACACTATTTAGTTAGACATGTGCTATAATTTACCCATCTCACGCATTTTTTACGTAGCGACGAAACCCAATTTGAGAGCTCGCGCGCTCGGTCCAGTTTTTTAATCGTTTTCACGGAAAGTCGCGCAATGGACTGCGCTGCAAACCGTTGCGTTACTTTAGCATACTTATTATTTCGGTGTGCTCTCTTCGGCGTTCGAAGCACCACTGATGTCGTAGATTATTCAAATATTTCCCTAACTTTCTGGTGCCAAAAATCAGCTCGTCGAAATGATCTGAATTTTCTCAGGGTTCCCAATATAAAAGAGAGACCGCTGATTTGCAACCCCTTTTTCACATATTCTCGGTAGTGAACTTGCAAATAGTTGCGTACGCCTGTTCGTCTGTAGGTCGTGTCTTATTAAGGTTTGTTTGTTTCCCAGAGGGGGGAGGGGGGATTGAAAGAGGAAGGTGACGATGAGTTGCTAGTCACCACTAGAATACAGTACGGACTTTTGGATGTGCATATAAGATATCTACAGACGGTACAGTACGTGCTTTCATTGTTATCCGGGAGGTATCATCTAAAAATACGACCATCACACATAATGTTTAGCAAATATTTCATGGAATGAATTAAATACATACATCTTATATTGTCTATTGTATCAATATTTGTAGCTATACTGAATACAACGAAATATCAACGGAGTACCTGCATTCTTTTATTACAAAGAAATCTAGATCGGAAGATCACCATAGTTGGAACCTAACCTTTGGGAGGCGGTATGGATATTGCCGTCACATAGAACTTTATTGGACATACTGCCATAGGCAACCCCAAGTAGTGGTTCGCTACTTTTGGTCTTATTTAGGTCTTGGCCACTGGCCGGATCAGGAGAAACCAGTTAAGGAAGACCTTTGACCTCTCCAGATTCTCTCGAATCAGGGATGGATACAGAAGTCACACTGCACACATCACACACACATCCTAGATACATTGATCCCTAGATTCCTACACATCCCTCTTACCTTTTCCTTGCCAGGACTTCTTTCCTTTCCTTTTCTTAAGAGAAAGCTAAAAGCCAAAAATGTGTATATTCTTGGTATAGCTCTTATATCGTATTTAATAGACGTTAAAATCGCTTGACAAACGGAGTCTAGAAACGTTCGATTTCAAGCAAAGAACTGTTTTTTATTTATTTTGTAAATAATTTTATAAGAAAGCAAAAAAGTTAATCAAGTGAAATTGTCACAGATAATCTTACCTATAATACTGTAATTTTAAAAAAAAATTGTTTCCTTTACGCGTTCATACATTTCATTATTATTTGTTTTATTATTTGCATTCTACTCAAGCGAAGCGATAGTATAACCTTCAATTTATCTAAAGCATATTTTGTGGTATTCATAATGTACACCAATTCCTTATAAAGATTAATCAAAATAGTGATTTAGCATTAAGCTCTTCGCCTTAAGAATAGTTAGTATTATATCTTCAATGATTTATTAGTGATGAGTAAAATCTTCAAAATTTAAAAAAAAGAAGTAGTTCCATTAAAAATTGGATAAATTAATTTAAAAGTTGTTTCCTTTGCGAGTTCATACATTTATATTGGAAAAATATTTTTTTTAGCAGTTTGCATTTATATTTTTTATTGAGTAATTTATATTTTTATTTGTATTCTATTCAAGCGAAGCGATAGGAAAACCTTCAATTAATCTAAAGCATATTTTTTGGTATTCATAATGTACTCCAATTCGTTGTAAAGATTAATCAAAATAGTGCTTTGGCATTAAGCTTCGCCTTAAGAAAGACCCTTTGACCTCTCCAGATTCTCTCGAATCAGGGATGGATGCAGACGTCACACTGGACACATCACACACACATCCTGGAGGGCGATTCTCGTTCTACTTAACGACACTAAAATCGTCCTTATATTCAAATTAACGACTTTTCTCGGTTTATTCGTATGAAGCGATTCCGGTTCTCTCGTTGACAGATGGAATCCTTAGATTTTCGATTGCGCGCCAAAATTTTTAGCCTTACGCGAAGGGTACCCCTAGACCTGTCTTCCGGCGGCCGAACGCTAGCGTTCGCGGAGAATTTGCTTCATTTAATTGTGACGTTTTGACAATTAGCATTATTTGCGTAGTTTTAACAAGAGAAAACTTAATATTATCGTAAGTATTGACTGTAAACATGATTAGTGACTTGTTTGTGGCACAATAATGCTATTAAATGAATTGAATCAGGTAATTGCGATGTTTGTAAAGTACGTAACATGTCGAAAGCCAGATAAGTGATTTAATTTACAATAAACTACACATACCATTGAGGATTTCTACATAAATAATAATAAGTTTCTGGCTGGCGCTCGAAATTGTGGGTTTTGAAGTTAACCACAACGAAATAAGAATCCCTTTCATTCTTAAATCAACTTGGGTGACAGTTAGCGCCATTCGGCAGCGTTAGTTTGACAGCAAACGTCACTTTAGAAGTGGTGAATCTGTAACAAAGTCATTACTATCCAGCGAGGTAAGTACCTTTTCACAAAACGTAAATCTTCGATAAATGGCTTATTTATGTCGTTCATAAATAAAATAAGCAGTTATTAAAATGCATTATAATACAAAGTATTTGTTTTTTTAAGTTTTAGTTAGAAACCTTGCGTCACTTAATTATATTTCACCAATTTGTGTTTTCAATAATCTCTTAACAATATCGTAGATGCTCTTAACCACGCTTCTTTAGGATTTTTTACTAGGTCTCTCAAAAATCGATCTTGTAAGGCTATCAGAAGAACGAGAATCGCTTAATAGTTAAGAAAAGATGTTACAAGCGACGGACAGCTATCTTTCGCAAACGATAGCAGTCGTTGACGAATGCTATCATTTAGCTTAAGGCTAAAAGAACGAGAATCGCCCTCCAGGGTACGTTGATTTTTTTCCTTACCAGGACTTCTTTCCTTTCCTTTCCTTAACAAAACTCTCCACACCTCAAAGATAACATAGGCCCTGAGTCGAATTGAAATCCTCAGGACCTCAGTAGAGAAATTATTTTTATTTTTTACTGAAAAAGTGTGAGAAATAATTTCTGATTGCTATATTTAAAAATCCTTTTTATAACTGTAGCACTAAATTCAGTTCTATGAAACTTTAAGATATCACCTCTCGTGTGCCTAATTAATCGCTAACCATCTCTTAGCTTCCAGACAATGCCTCTACATTCCCGATGACGGGAAACTACATTACACTAACCCAGGTACAGACTAACTGCATGTTGTAGTATCATTAATTAGCAGTATAAACAGGTGATTACTTCGGTGTTCACTCATTTTAATCATCGACAGTAATTAAACATACTAATTTCAGTAGATAATTTTCAAAATTGAAACCGATGTTTACAAGACAAGGTTTTATTCAAAGCACAAAGGATACCAAATTATCCACTGTGCTACGTCGACTAATTTTTAACCGCCAGATAATTCCATAAATACTTGTATTTCTTTAAAAAAATATTGTTTTTGATTTTTTTCACCTGAAAACGACAATCTTTAGAGATATATTGTATCTTCATTTGATGGTGAAATATTTTGACTTGTCAAATATTATTATTTTTTATTAAAGGTAAATATGTTTATAAGGCAAGGTTTTATGCAAAGCATAGAGGATAACAAATTATTATAAGCAATTATATTGTGTCTCCCCTTGATCTAAACGGTTTTAGAAAGAGAAAACACAACGCTTTATATTCAAATCTAGAAGTTAACCACAGAAGAATTAAAATGTGCACGTCTATGAAACCAATGGTTCCGACCGCAATTTGTGAAAAAAATTTGAAATTTTGTGGATACCTAACATTTTTATACGAAAATAAAAAAAAAAATATGTTAAAATACATTTGCTTAATAAAATGTTTGTTTTTTCGCTATCAGTTATTTTAATTCTGTATTTAGAAGAAAGAAACGTAAGTCAAGCCATTTTTAAAACTTTTACGCTCGTATAAATTTCTAAAATTTCAAAAATTAAGTTTTTATTTCTAATAATAAAAAATTTAAAACAATTTTTAGTTTTTCTTTTACTTTCAGAATTACTCCACTTACTTGGATTTCATTGCTCTGACCTTCTGACATAATACGCCAGAGGCCTGAGAGGTTAATAATTCTTTATTTGAAATGTGTATACGTTTTGTTTAAAATGTTGAAAAATTTACCTGGAGTTCAATTGGTTCGTCTGAAGCTGGAAATAAGTAAAAACAATATTTGAGAAAATAATGGTTTATTCTGTAAATACGACTATAATTTTGGCCAATGTAGACAAAATAAAGGTTAAGGTTAAGCTTTGAACAATTTAAATTTTTTTCTTCATATGAAGCGTTTACTTTGTGATGTGACATTATAATTTAAAATTAAATATATATATTATATAGCTTCATCAGGACTGTATAATTATATTATACAGTCCTGATGAAGCTACGGTTGTAGTGAAACCCGGTCGACATTAAGTATTTACCTATAAGTGATGTTTACAAAGTTATTGTTTAATTTTAAAATTTTAAATTTAAAAAAAAAGTTAGTTCATTATGGTTGAAAACTTGGTTCAAAGTTATTGCGCTCTGGCTGACCATATTATAAGACTAGGGTGTGCAAATCCCGGACCTTTTTGAAAATTCCGCTGGATTGCGGGATGGATTTTGGAAATCCCGCGGGATTTCGGGATAGAATATAGAAACCGTGCGGGATTTTTGTTAAGGAATATGAAATTGATATAATGCCAATATTTCAATTTCATAATTTTTTATTATTAGGTATCAATAATCTAAATAACGAAAAGGTTACATAATAACTATTTTAAGAAGATTCGATTAAAAATTCAAAACATAGACTGTGGAGTCCTGTCACCCATATATGTGAATGGACATTTGTGCATCGGAAAACGCTCTATCGGCTTCTTCACTAGTTGATGGGACTATCATCAAGAGGGTGTTTCTAACTGAAGGTATTTCCCTCTGACAACTCCTTTCTAAAAACGGAAATCTCCCGGGTGGTGTCCCACAAGGATCGCACCTCGGTCCAATTTTATTTAATACTAGCTGTAGTGTGTGGTTCAGTCTGTCTGTGCAGATCAAAGATATTAGAAGAACGAGATATGCTATGTTGGCCGCCGGACCGTAGGCGAAGTACTACCTAATTAGGGTACTTTGAATACGGGAAGAATTCGTTCATTTAGTTGATTTTATGTCGTAACCGTGTACAGTTTGTGCCCGTTTTATTCAAAATGCCGTCTTGTTCAGTGGAACTATGCAAAAACACGACAAGTAATGTTAACTTTAAGATGAATGGAGTTGTGGCGTCGAATTATCCAGATTAAATAATTAATAATAAACTGCTACTTGCTACTTAGGTACCTACTTGCTACTTGCTCGTTAAATCGTAAACAAAGTAATCTACGTACTCTATCTACTCGCGACAATACTATCACGCTATCAGTCTTACACATTACGAGAACTCGCCAGAAGGAACGAGTCTGCCGCCTAGGCATAATTGCCAAGCCGTCGAAAGTTCGCGAATGATCCAGATCGAGCGAGTGTCTCCGATTTAGTTGCCATCCACCTACCTACTGCCGCCGTCGGCCGAGAAGTATAAATAAGCCCGACGCAGCGAGTCAGTCAGTCAGTCATCAGTTACCGTTCAGCCGTCAGCCTACAAGGAAGGATCAACGAGTGATCACTCGCGCTCTTCTTACTAGCGCGGTGGACAACACGTACCCGGCTTCGCCCCTATCATTATGGACTCCATCGGGACATCATCTTAGCGCCTCGGCCGTGTCCATGGCCAGCGCTACATCGGATTACAAGCGCCCTGGTTCCAGTGTCTCTGACCAGTGCTTCTTCCACGCCATCATGACCACCACGAGGACACGCTGCATCCTCACTGGTCACGCCGTTCCCGTTCAACTGCCCACAAGGTCTGCCGCACCTTCGGCCTTCTCGTCAGCACTGGAGTGCCTGAAGACCTACGTTCTTCGCTAGTGCCTGACCTACATCGAGTCCCGGTCATCAGCGCCCGGCGTCGACTCACTGACCCGCGCTTGACCAGCACATCATCAGCCAGCAACCGGAGTCTACAACATCTGTCCTTCATCATCTCCTTGTCACGGCTACTGACTCACCAATAAACACATGTGACCTTCAACACCTTCTTTCATTTCGTGCCTCACCATAGATCCCCAAAGAGTTTCATTTCACCGGTAAGTACAAAATTAGAGTACTTTATCAATTTTTAATGATTATTCAAAGTTTTTATTGACGTAAGGCCCCGTGAAAGCTAACATCGCCGGCATTAGAGGCTAGTGATGGGGACGCGAATTTTTTTTTAAATACCGACTATCGATTTTTCGTAACATCAGTAGGGCTGTATAAAAATACATAGAAACTTATTATTTATTTTGAATTTTTTTGTAGAAAATTATTATTGTAGATGCTGATTGGTGGTAGAAACAAATGCAATGCTTTTCTTTTAAAATCTTTATTTATTAAAATTAATATTTCTTTGTTTGTTTCGCATGTGTTCCTGTACCATTTATCCGATTATCAATGAAACTTTGGTGATTTTTTGTACCCGAGCCCGCGGAGGTTTCTATATACGAGTATAATGGTTAGCTGTAACATTATGAAATTATTTCCTGTACCATTCATCCGATTGGGATGATATTTTGGTGTATAGTTATGGGCATGCCCGTGAAATTTTCTATAAATATAATGGTGAGCTCTGGCGTTATGAAATATGTATATTTTTTGGCGCATTATCAGTTTGGATATCATTACCTTGATATCCGTTTACATTACTTAGTTAAAAACGTAACACCAAAATTGTCGAAGCGACAAGCATTAAACAAATATCTCCACTTTACCGGTCAATAATATATATTTAAAAAATATTTATTAGCTGAATGAAATACCTCTCGTACATATATATGTGTATATATTTTTGTTAATTTCTTGGAATTGTTGAACACACTTGACATTCAAAAGAGGAGGAAAACAACTGTTTACATCTTATTTTAAAAAAACTACCTGTAAAACACGGGTAATAAATAGTACTTGAAACAAAATATGAAATCGCGAAATAAAGGCCCTAACACGGGTAGAGCACCTAGCTTTGACCTAAATACTTGTCATTATTATTGTAAAATTATTAACTGTGAAACAGAAATGTTTTCAGTATAATCCTGGTTAAAGACCACCATTGAGAATAGAAACAATGATTTGAATGGATAAGCCGTGTTTGGCGACTAGATCTGAATAACCGGGTACTTCCCACATTCCTTTTACTCAGCTTCTTCCCCACCCCATCACCTGAACATACACCTTCACAACATACCCCAATTGCGGAAGCCCTAGGCTCACTAGCTACAGATGGTTGGGAGCAGATGGGACTCTTGTGAAGTACTCAAATACAAAATAAACTAACATTGAGTAAACACTGAGAATCTCATTGTGTGGATTTTCACAACAACAAAAACACATTGTGAGTATTATTGTGATTAAATTGTTGAACAAAACCAAAAAACTGTACGGACAAAATTTAATTATAGATTAGATGCAAAAAAAATATGTGGATTGTTATGTATCGTACTTATTCCGATTTATCTGTTGTGAGAATATGAACTTTTCATCAAATAAAAGTTTTAATTAAAAAAATTTTCATTTAAATATCGACATGGCGATTTGGTATTGCCATCCCTATTAGACTTCATTTGTATGTATTGCTAATCGCCAATGCTATCGGGACGTGTACGCACAGAAATCTGTTCTATGTATTAGTGCCAACTGAAACGATACGTTTTTTGTGTAAGTTCGAAAAGGGGCGGATACATTAGCGTAAGCGACGGTGGGCAGTAGTATTGGTGAACAAAACCGGCGACACTGGGCAAAACAATTCCACACAGTATGAACTGCTCATAGCACATCTCGTTCTTCTAATATCTTTGGTGCAGATAGATGAACAATAGCGCTTGTCGCTTTTACGTCTAGCAGATGACGCTGTTTTTCAAAAAAGCATGTTTTTACCTGTCACAGATGACATTTATATAATATAGGTATATAAAACACATATTTATTCCAATGCAACGATGTGTCAAAATTTCAAAGGTGAAGAACTTTCGGAGATTTAAGATTCTGAACAAACGAAACAAATCGGGTGAGCAAAGGTTCGAGCTTTTTTCCAAAACTGAATATTTTGTTACACTGTTTAGTTAGACATGTGCTATAATTTACCCATCTCACGCATTTTTAGCGTAGCGATGAAACACAATTTGAGTGCTCGGTCCGGTTTTTTAATCGTTTTCCTGCAAAATTCCCGCAATGGACTGCGTCCCGAACGAGTGGTGTCCCACAAGGATCGAACCTTAGTCCAATTTTATTTAATACTAGCTGTAGTGTGTGGTTCAGTCCGTCTGTACAGATAGATAAACAATAGCGCTTTTTTATTTTTTAAAGGTTCATTTTATTTAGTTATAAAATTTTACATCTTATATCTAATATATTCTTTTCTAGGACTACTATGATATTATTAACTACTTACATACTAAAATTTGGACTCACAACATTGAGACATAATCCACGAAAAACTTCACGACTTTTAGCTTCCTCAGCAATGAATTATAATTAATACGTAAGCTTGTCGCTTTTACGTCTATCAGATGGCGCTGTTATTAAAAAAAACATGATTTTACCTGCCATAGATGACATGTATATAAAATAGGTATATAAAAACACATATTTATTCAAATGCAACGTTGTGTCAAAATTTTAAAGTAATCGGTGAAGAACTTTTGAAGATTAAGATTCTGAACAAACGAACATTTTTATTTATAAAGATAGATAGATATATTAGCTGACGTGTACCCGGCGTTGCTCAACTTAATACTCTTCTTGTATCATAAATTCTCTCCTGTTATTCAGACTCTGGACATGGCTCTATTTCCCGTCTGGTTCACTCGATCGTGCCATGTCTTTCTCAGGCGTCCTCGACTTTTTCTACCATTTACATTCGAGTCATATATTCATCCTTTACCCATGGCTGTTTCCAACAGCATTTATCTCAGGAATGCTGGGTGTATGCAGCCTTAGTTCCAGAAGGGATGTTGCATTACTCCTGATGGCGTATAAGCTTCTAAACGGTTTAGTCTCAATATCAGACATTCTGGCTAAAATAGGGTTTTATGTCCCGGATAATTTTGCGCGAGGCTGCCAACACAGGCTTTTGATTCTTCCTAGGTGCAAAACTAACTTACCAATGGTGATGCCCTTGGGAAGAATCACTAAGTTAATTAACTGCCTCGCAGGAAATGTGGATATTTTCCACATGTCCTGCATCAGCAGGTCCAGTTTCTTCACCATCTAGGATTCTTGCTACAGAGTCTCCATCTTCTATCTTCATCAAAAGTCACAGCGGTGCTGCCAAGGTCTGTTATCTATGTGAGGATATTATGTCAGCGCTTTATTAGCAGCAGACACATGTCTGTACGGATGACGAACCTCGTGTTGGCACTGTTGGTGGACTCTCTCGCTGCAGCAGCTGGTCCAGTTTCTTCACCACCTAGGATTCTTGCTGAGAGTCTCCATCTTCTATCTTCATGTCACCTGTTCATGTTCTTCAATTTACTTTACATAACTTCACTTTATTTTGGTAATATTTATATTTTTTGTAATACCTACATTAGGGTGTCCCAAAAAAATTAAAGTTGTTATTTTTGAACGCATACCCTCTTATTTTGTTTTAATAATGACAAAACACTTATAAAAAAAATTTCGTTTACTTTGGAAAACTGCAACCCGTGCCGACTTGCATCGAAAGATATCAGTACTTGTACATTAAGACGTCAGCGAGCAAACGTGTTGATGAGCTTGTAGTAACTTGCTATTTTGTTAGTAAACGAAAATCACTCGTTCAGGCAAGATGTTGTTAGATTTACGCACTTCTAAAAAGAGTATATTTTTAATAGGAGTCGTAAAACACCAAATATCGGGTTCTAAACTGCAATCTAATGGACAAGTTCTTGAAGTTTTGTTCTACAATGTCCGGAAACTGAATTTAACTGTCAATATATACCAAATATAGCCATAGTTGGTTTTTTAAAGCTGTGTTTGAAGTAAAAATCAGTCAAGTGACTACAAGCCCTGACATACCACTCTTCAAAAAGTTTCGAGATAACTGTAAAAATGTTGATCCCGATAAAATTCAGTGCTACAGAGAAAATCTCACATTGCACCTAAACGCTTCCGAAATCGATGATTTGCTTGACTTTTACCATACTGCACTGACAACAAAAATACTTGGAGATGACTATTGAGAGTTTTTAGAGCTTTGTGTGATAGTTTTAGGAGGAGATACAGCGAGAAAATTTAAGATTCGGCCTCCAGGTGCTCGATGGATGGCAAAGGCGCTTTATTCCTTGAAAATATCCTTAATTTGTGCGCAATTTAAAATTACTGGTAAAGATAAGGCGGCACTTTTAGACGTTTGCCTGTTCATAGTAACATTCTATGTCAAGCCATGGTTACAATGTATTATAGCAGTTAAAGCACCATACCAGGACTTGTGCTTTTTGAAATCGATGAAGGCTTAAGAAAAAATTTATGAAAACATCTCAATGGAAGCTTTATTTCTGTTCAGTAAGCAGTTATGGTATTTGACCGATGAAGGATCTATTTTATCGCTGTTTGACTACGCTGTGGATCAAACAACTAAAATAAAAATGCTCGAAATATCAACAAAAAAAATTATCAACCCATGACAAACGTTACATCCCATCGAAGGAAGATCTTGATGGTAAATTGTATGGTAAGTTTATTAAGTAGTTTAAATTATGTTTTGTATTGAGGTTTTTGTTCATATCATAATTTAGTGACTTTTGTTTCAGAGAAAAATATTTACGACTTCATTTCAGTCAAGAGCAAGTATTTGTTTGATCGTCTGAACACAGATGCCAGTTTTCTTAACGAATTCCCTACGATGTGGTCAAATAATGCTTCGTATCAAAAAGTCAGAAAGAAGGTGTCGCCGCTGAGGGTAGTGAATGATACAGCTGAAAGAACTGTTAAGTTAATGCAAGATTTTCATGGCTTAATCTCATGGTAAAAGAGGAACAAAAATAATTTTTGTTACGATGCGTTCAGGAACACCGGAAGATTTATCCTGACTGTAAAAAACAAACTATGAAGAAAAAATTTAATCATAAACCATTTTTAAATATAAAATACTACATAATTGAACATTTGTGCATTTTTAAATTTTATTTATCCGACAAAAATGAAAGTTGAAAATCCTTCCATATTAACTCTGTACCTTATGTTTGGCATCAAGTCGGCACGAGTTGCCGGTGTTTAATCAAAATAATATTTATTATATGAGTTATTGGGATCAAATGGAATAAAATAAGAGGGTATGCATATTTAAATTCATGAAAAAAAAATTCTTCCTTATGTCCTGGGACACCCTAACCTACATCAACTGTAAAGCTCCCCTGAGGTGATAACTCACAAAAGCGGCGCTATAAAAATTGTCCAATATTATTATTATTATAACGTATTTAAAGGTGAAATATTATTATTCAAGACTTAACATTGTAAACCTACATTTGAAACCTTTTTTTTGTCCCAGTTGTAAATGTATTTGTTATTCACTTTTTTGTAATTTTTAATTATCGATATTACAATGTACTGGTTTATGTACTGTTTTTGCAAAGAAATAAATAATTCCAAAACCATCCCAAATCAATATTCTCTTTTCATTTCGACATCAGGCTTGCATTAAATGTGGATTTATCCAAATGATCGAGCATATACTAGTGCCCTCATCCAAACGCCTTGTCACTGACAGTTATTGTATATGTATGGTGATAAAACTTGCTGTATTTGTATTGTGTATATGCAAACAATAATGTAACCTAACGCCTTGTCATTGATAGTTATTATAGTATGTATTGTGCTAAAATTTGCTGTATTTGTATTGTGTATATTCTAATAAAAATGTAACCTAAAATAATGTATTGCTGTATATAGTTATGTAGACCCGGGAATATTCCCCGACCTGAAATAAATTCCCGAAAACGGGGAATTTATTTTATTTTTAATAAAATGGTTTCTACACTTCTCTTGGATGCTTTATTGAGTATTAGCAGTTATTTAAGACGACATCCTCTGATCTAGGGACTTCCCTACCACGATAAAATCACGCCAGTGACCTGGTGGAAGGGTTTGTGCGGATGTTCTGATTTGTCACAGGTTGCCATAAGAATATTGACTGCTCCCATTACTTCAGCAGCCACTGCGAGATCTTTTAGCACGTTTAGTCGCATTCATACAACACCGAGGAATCGTCTAACAACTCGAAGAGCAGGGAAAATAACATTTGTGGCACACAATTGGAAACTTCTTTCCTCTGAAAGAGGCTCTCAAGTTGCTCCCAAGAAAACTCTTTCTTCCACGGATAAGCAGATTGCTTCGCATCATAACGTTTCAAACCTATCTGGTACTCGCAAATGCAAACATCCAATTGACTGTGCTGAGGAAGAAGAAAACGTAGATAATCCTGAGTCGGCAACAACTTCGTCCGGGTCGGATGAAGAAGAAGAAGAATAGATAAAGATAGTGTCAGTGTCCAATCGGTATCATCAGATGATCAGAAACTTTTTTCACTTCTTAAGTATTAAGTTTTTATGGATCTATCCTGCTCTATATGGACCATATGTGTGTATATATTATTTTTTATTTAATAAATATTATTCTTTTTAAGGTATTATGTTGTTAAAATTCTATTACATTGTGCTACAGTACGATGTTATTCACTTTCAATGTGTGTTATTGTATATGTCTTACTTTTGAATGTGTGTTATCTGTGTGCTATATTGTCTTGTACTTTTGAATGTACGTTATCGTATTGTCATTCAAAGTGTTAGTGTACTTGGGACGCTTTAGTGAGTTCTATGATTGTATGTAAGAGTCTGTTATTTATTTTATATAACGGGAGACTTATATTGTATCATAATTGTTTATTGAGATAGAACCTGCAGACAAGCAGCCATGTGGCAGCTTCGTGGGACTATCTATACATTGTCTAAAAAAAAAAAAATTTCAGTCAATAAAGATCAACTTAAAAAAAAAAAAAAAATCAAAATTCCCAAAATTCCCCGTCTAGGGGAATATTCCCCAGAAATAAATTCCCGGGAATTTATACATCACTAGCTGTATAGGAACCTATATTCAACATTTGTAAGTAACCATAGACAAAATGCGAGAAATAATTAACTAAAAAATCTGAGTAGGTTCGCCTAGCGAGGCAGGTTATGCACAACTTAAAATATAATATATTATGCCATATCTTTATAACACTCAAACATATTTACGTTTTCTTCTATTAGAAACTGTTCTATAACTGTAACATTAGTTTTTCAACAATGTCATTGTTACTAACTTACATATAGGTATTTTACTTACTAATGATATATTATATATTCTGTAATTATTTGATGAAATAAATAAATAATATATCTCACATGGTTAAACACACATACGCCTCAGGGATCTTATTTTCTACTTCATTCAGTCTATAGTATTACGTGATGTTATGATAATGTAGAATGTAATGCAAAACTTAGACTTGCGGCAACAACATGAAAACCTAGAAAAACATGACATAACATTTTGCGGGTAAATTTGATATCTCAGTTAATTTAGCGGATGGCATCTCCGCGGCCCGGTACTTGACTTAACCGTCTAGTTAAACATAACTGTGCCGGTTAAAGTTTAACCTCTCCACCACATCTCGGTAACCCGAGGCCGTCCAATCCGGTTAACTGCTTTATTTCTTATAGCCTCCACTGTCGACACTGAATATGTAATGCCTAGAAGTGAAATTTAAGCCCCCGCATACCCAATTTATAACAAGTTTCTCGTCAGTTCCAAAAAAAATTAATATATATTTTAAAGATAATATCAATACATTTATTATGCCGAAACGTTAATTATATGAAATTACCTCGATAGAAAAAAAAACACACTTTTTTCTCTTATTTAATATGTTATAGGCATGAATAAACTCACAGTGTATCTTTAAATGCAACTAAAGCATTTGACGAGAGATTTTTGCTCTACTTCAAACGAGTCGTGTTTTATTACACATTTTCACCATTTTCGCTTAATTATTATCGTTTTTTTAATATTAGCGCACTCCCTCTAACACTCGTATTTACATATCTCCCTTTCAAATCATCTCTGAACGCTTACTACGGGGCCTTAGGCAGATTTAAAAGAAAAATGATGTTGTAATTCTAGCGTCGCTACGCCTAGTGGTTCGTTTAATAACGAACATTCAGTCCCACGATGGACGGCATTGCAAACCTCTGCTTTACTTACTTTGATCTTGTTATTTCAATGTGCGCTTTTCAGTGGTCCATATACGACTGTATCATAATTCAATCAAAGCATTATCGAATGGTTCCAAAAATCTGGTCACGTGGTTTGCCTCCAGTTCGGTGAAATGATACCCAGATCTCATGTAAGGGCAAGTCTGTTAGTTGGGTGGTGTAGGAATCTGGTGGTCAGTGTGTCCAAGAGTGACATATGAATCCATACCTTCCAATACAGAGCAAGGCGTGCGTTGGGTCGAGAGAGTTCGGTTGGAGAGGTCAAAGAGTCTCCCTCAACCGGCCTCTCCTTTACGCATACTTACTTGAAAATGTTTGATACCTGGACTTGAAAATGTTTGATCAATTTCAGCAGAAGTGGGGGACAACTGAGCTTACTTCTGGTATTTAAATACGCCCATAGCACATTTCTATCAATCATTCAGTGTCTATATTATATTATCCTAGAGCCGCCACTGCCAAGTACTAAAAAGATAACTGGAAAATGGCAGAAAAGTTGTTAACTCTATTATATGCTGGAATGGCTTGTTTCTTGTTAGGAAAAACTATATCGCAGTTGTTCTATGAAACGTTATATAATTTACATTAATTTGTTGATAAAAGATTCTACTTATGAATAAAAAGTTTTTTATTAACCCTAGATAGCTATCACTGTTATTATACGTCAATAAACTATTCGTCTTTATGACGAACATTTTTGAAACATAATTTTGAATTATATATAAAATAATTACAACAAAACTTATAATGCATTATTTCAAATAAGTTTTAAAAAAAACTCATTTCTGGAAAGACAACATTATACAATTAAAAGGAAATTATTTTTACATAATAATACGAATTAAAAAGGAATTCAATGAAGAGTGAACATGGATTTTAAAACAGGCTAGACAGATGTAGCAGTGATTTGAAAAAAAATCATTAATATTATTAAGAAATATTTAGTTACAGATAAAAATTGTATCACTAATTAATAAATCTGCAGGTAAATAAAATTTTCAATATTCCTAATTTATCTACTAATATTATAAAATGATTATATAATAAATTTAAAAAAATTGTCACAAATACAAACCTATTCACGTCACTAAATCACATATGTAAAATTGCACTGCTTTTTTATTTTCAACACTAAATAGAGAACTGTTATAATTCATTATGAAAAATTGTCTCCTTTCTTTGACATCGAGAAAAGAAACTATGTAAATCAACTATGATAATCGAATCACTTATTATTTTGGCTTATGTTGTACAAAACTGTTGACATTTTTCTTGCTTTATTGAATTTTTTTAATGCACATTGGTGACGCAACTATTAATCTTCCTTTCCTTATCCTTGCATTTTTCCCATCCTATTTTTACCTTCAAGTACCTATAATTATCTGACTATACCCACGTGTGTGTGTGACATTTTACAACAATAAAAGTGTCTGTCAAACCAGTTTTATTGATGGAGCCTGTTTGATGAACATCTATGTGTGATCAGTGCTGTTATTAATATCAACTCAGGGTAGAAGGCCTGTGCAGTGAAGATATTCGGTTCCCTCAGTGTGTTTCGTATCCAACCTGGATGTTATGGAAGCGTGTGCTTGAAATCATATCTCCTGTGAGTGAAATCATACCATCATCATCTTTGAAGAACATCAAAGGGGAAAGTAGGATTCCTTCCTTACTCCATGTTCACCATCTCCCACCATAGTTGTGTCAGCTTCAAAGTTCACAATAAATATTTTACACTCTTGATTTGCCTATTGCGATCACATCTTCTATCTTCTTATGGTTACCAATAAATGACAATTGTGACTCAATAGTCATAACATTTTACATCCTGTCTTATATTTATTACAATATGATAATTTGTCTCAATATGACCCTTTAACTACACTAGAATAATCTATTTAAAATAAATGTTTTTCTTACTTTTCATGAACAATTTTTTGTTTTTATATAATTTTCTTATAAATTCAATATTAGTTTTATTTATCATGTAGTCATATTAGCGGTACAGTCACGTGAAGGAAATCCATAATAATTTTTATTTTGGCTGTACCTACACACGTACAACTGATAAAATAGAAACTGTCGATTTTCCGAAAATAAATAAATAAAACTAGCAAAACCATTGAACTTATCATTTGACAAAATGACGAGTAGTCAGTAAGTATCTCAAAAACAAAATAAATTAGCAATAAAATACAACCACCATGCTCACGAGTCGACACGTGACCATTCAACAGAAGCATTCTAAAGAAACTGGTAGATATGCGTTTGATGGTCGTCATTTTGACGAACATTATCTACTGAGGGTTAAATTGTTATTTTTATGTACCTTTGTGGAAGGTATTTAACGACCCAACCATCAAATTCACGTAAAATTATTGCGCAATCTATGATGCAATCAAAGATCTAAACCAGAGGTTCTCAATCTTTATGTGTCCATTACCCACATTTCAAGTACCTTTGTATTCAGGCCCCCTTATAAATTTTACTACGTACAAGGACAAACCAAAAATGCTTTTGAGTCTTATCGTTCGAAGGTCACATTCAAGTAACAACTTTTCTAATATATTGTTTTATTTTTATTTATGGAATAACATAATGAAATATTTAATATCTGAATATTGCATCATGCTTGCATGCTTGCTTCTAAAATATAAAAACAAAATAAAAAATTGAATAAATAATATAAAATAAATATTTTATTTATTTATTTGAGAGAACTGGTAGTCAATTGAGTGATAGTCAACTTGCATGCAAGAAATTGCAAATACAACTGTTGAACAATCAATACTGCCAAAGTCAACCTCTGATAATATCATTCAATAACATTGCAGTAATTACATGGCTGAGAGAACAGAATGATAATCGACTTCCATACAAAGAAGACAATGGAAATACAACTGTTGACCAATCAGTACTGCCAAAGTCAACCTCTGATATTATCCTTCAAGTAAAAACACGGCTGAGAGAACAGAGTTATAATCAACTTGCATACATTAAGAAGACAATGCAAATACAAGTGTTGACCAATCGGTACTGCCAAAGTCAACCCCTGATATTATCATTCATGTAATAACATGGCTGAGAGAACAGAATGATAATCAACTTGCATACAAAGAAGACAATGGAAATACAACAGTTGACCAATCAGTACTGCCAAATGTTAAGTGGGGTTGACCCAGGGTACAAATAATAATAATTGTATAAACTTTGTTCGGTAGAACGCGCCAATCTAGGTTAGAATTAATCATCTAGAATGTTTATACTCAATAATCTCAGGTGTGAAAGTTCGCAACCAAGGTCGCGTGTCAGTATCATGATAGTTTCTTTTGTTTTAGGATGGTATCTCAATGTACATAAATAAAAGGCGGAGCATGGATTGATATTACATGTATTAGAAACCTTTTGGACATTTTGCTGATGAGCCCTAGCTCAACAGATTAACAGAATTATATAATTTTGACTTACCCCAAAGACCGACCAGTTTTTAGCTATCTGTATCTAAACTATGGGAGCCGAACATCGCGTTTTCTAATGCCGAACACTGCTTTTCTTGATGGGAGAAGCGACGGAACGTCCCGCACACCCATTCGGCGGCGGACGTAACTCCGTAGAATCGTGATCCGTCTTCTGGAAAGGTGGATATACTCCTCCTGGCCACACCCATAAACTCCAGCTATCTATAAGCGCGTAGCCGTTCCTGGGGATGCTGCAACCCATACATAGAGCTCTTTCTCGGCCCGTCGAACACGTGCGATGTCGGGATTCAAACTCCAGAAATCAAAAAGAACGAAGTTCCCGATTGACAGCCATGCATGACACAAAATATAAATCGCGTATGATCCAATCCTACGCAGGATTGACCGTTACTTTACGGATTCCCGTTCAATCGTATAACGGCGGTCGCGTGGTCCGTCCGTAACAACTTCCGTCCAGCGAAATCACTATTACCCACTTCGGGAATGGTTATTTTTCGGTCACAAAAACGTTTACCGCCGTGCCCGTAAGCAAAATCGCACTCATCGGCGACAAAAAATAAGGAATTACATTCCGTACAATTAATTATTCAAAAAACGAAAAGCACTGCGACCATCGTCTGTACAGTCCACGAACCCACACGTTGACTGTCCAGCCAAGAAGTGATTTTTGTTTCCGCCCGGTTCAGATGTTAAATTTTAAAATATGATTCGAAATTTTACCAAAACCAATACCAGCGACAATCGCCCAGTTCCTAACTAGGTTAGAGAATCGGCGAGGATAAATGTGATGATGCAGAACAAATTAATGAATAAAATATTAAAACAAAAAGAGTCTAGCCCTGCATCATAACACAAAGTCAATTTCTAATATTATCTTTCAAGTAATAACATGGCTGAGAGAACAGAGTGATAATCAACATGCGTACATTAAGAAGACAATGCAAATACAACTGTTGACCAATCAGTACTGCCGAAGACAATCTCTTATATTATCCTTCAAGTAATAACATGGCTGAGAGAACAGAGTGATAATCGAATTGCTAACATTAGGAGATACTATAAATACAACTGTTGACCAATCAGTAATGCCAAAGTCAACATCTGATATTATCATTCAATAAAATTACAGTAATATAATGGCTGAGAGAACAGAGTGATAATCAACTTGCATACAAAGAAGACAATGGAAATACAACTGTTGACCAATCAGTACTGCCAAAGTCAACCCCTGATATTATCATTCATGTAATAACATGGCTGAGAGAACAGAGTGATAATCAACTTGCATACAAAGAATACAATGGAAATACAACTGTTGATCAATCAGTACTGCCAAAGTCAACCTCTGATATTATCCTTCAAGTAATAACATGGCTGAGATAAAAGAGTTATAATCAACTTGAATACATTAAGAAGACAATACAAATACAACTGTTTACCATAGTTTTTATAAACAAAAATTCAAGATTTTATTTCAAGCCATAGGTAGTTGTAACATGTAGAAAACGAATAAATTTCTACGTCTTCAAGATTAAAAATGAAATAGTTGGAATATTACATCCGTTCCAGCGTAGCTGCATACTCCTGCGGGACTCGTATCAGCGGAATTATTGGTAATAGCCAAGGAGTTGAGAGTTAAGTGGAAATCGCTAGGACAGATCGTGGCGAGTGCCAAAAATGAGATGACATTAAAAACGTTATATTAACGAAAGAGTTTTAAAATATATATTTATTTTGGTACAATATTTTACATTTCTTATTACAATTTAGTAATGTTGGCCTCACTGCGTGGCTTACCCGTGCCAAGGCCTCCATAATATTAGGCAATTAGGTTAGGTTAGGTTACGTTTGGGTTAAATTAAAAAAAGGTCAGGTTGTTTCTGTAGTTATATTTAGTAAGGTATATTTGTATGTTTTGGTTGTAATATTTCGCTACAGCTTTCAATACATAGGTATTATTAACTAGCATTTTTAAAATGAACTTAGTTTAAGATGACTAATTATTTAATAATATCTACTTGGTGGGGGTGGTGGGGGTGAAGAGTTGGAGGAGGGAGATTGGGAGGATTATGAATCAGGAAACGTGGTTAAAGCGACACGAGACTCTAATAACGGGGGTTTGATCGAGGCGGACATTTTAATTAATTTTGACGAATTTGTAATGATAAAACATATTAATTAATTTTGACGAATTTGTAAAGATAAAACATATTAATTCAAACCGATGCCCGCGGATGAAAATTATTTATACATATTTAAGATTAATAAAAACAGTAGCTTATCATTAAAATATTTTATGTAAAATGTTTGAATATTTTATAAAACATTTTTCAACTATAAAATTATGGGTAAACAAACAAACACCTGAAAATTTAGTAATACGTTCATTAGAAATAGTTAAAATAAACCCCACGGAAAGATCAATTTTCTAGGCCTGCTAGAGCAAAGTCGACCGTAGGCCCGTCCATTACGCCGGGCCGCGCGCCGAATATTATTTACACGACTTCATCACTTATGTTGTCATGATTCTCACTTTATTTCAGACATTTGTTGGGGCAAATTCAACCGTCTAATACACCATGGCTTCTTGAACTTTCTTTTAGGTTTTTGTTGCGTCTTAAACCTGTCAGTAAGCAGAAATTTTTTCTTGTGTTGTGATGGAGGACTTAGCCAGCCGAGGAATTAAACACACTACGCCTGGGTGGGACCCAAACGCGATGACAACTCAGCCACGGACAGGTCATATCATTAACTAAATGATTCGAATGTGTCGAAACCGACAGTTAATATTAAAACATTAAGTAACATATGTAGAATACAAAATTAAATTATTCTAAAACAACATGCAATGATATGGTCCAAGAGTGACAAAATGGTTGTTGGATCTAGGCAGGACTGATTCCGAAATGATACTAAAAAATGTAATTTGAAATCACGAACGCCTCTATGTATCTTTATGTATCATTTTATGTATCTTCGTTTTAACATACTTATTTTAGCTATTCTTAAATCCTGTATTCGTCTAGGATAACTTGAAACCTGTAAATTTGACTGTCCTGAAACGGGAATCCTTCCTAGTTGGACTGTCGAAATCATAAAATGTAATCAATATTATATTATAAAAAATAAAAAAAATAAATAAATCATGAGCCAACCGAATTTATTGTATGACAACTCAAGAAGTACAAGAACATTATGTTATGAACGCAGTTTAATGTTTTGGCATTGCAAAAAGAAAACGTACTAACCATAGTTAATCAGGATAAAAAGCGTCCATTTTTTTTTCTACTACCGAAGAAGCTAATCGTCGCTGCAGAAATAGGAAAAGCCATGTGCGATATGATATATTATAATAAAACAAATATAAAACTTTTTTCCACTTTAATTTTACTGACCGTAACCGGTTTCAGCTGGTTAAAGCCATCTTCAGACTGGTACACAGACATATGAATATTAATAGACGAGAAGTTAAGGACGAGGGATAAAACAAGAGTTGTGGGACGCAGAGAGGAAAGCTGACTGTGATTCGTCAATAAATCAATCTGACAGTAAATAGGCATCTCGCATTATAATATCACCATTTAGTTCTTAAAAGTAAAATCTGCTTTTGAATGAATAGACATTTTTACATAGGAGCGCAAATTACTCGCCACGTTATGAACAAATTTGCGAAGTCCAAATTCGTCAAAAAATTTCTTCTATTTTCATAGTCGAATATTTCGTTTATGTATTTAGTTAAGAAACTTTTATAAATGTTCATAATTTACTTCCCAGCAACCAACCAGCTTTGTGTTTCGCGTCCAGACGTTTCTCGATGTGATAGTATATGTTTCTACAACTGATCCATATTGTACGATGTGAATATGCATAAAATAAAGTAAAATAATGCTTTTATATGGAATGTAATACGACAATTGGGTTTATTCTCTTTTTCACATCTATTTTTACAAGTTTTTATAGCACAAGTCACCATTTTACCGTGTTATTTCGTAAAATGAACCGATGATGCCTCAACCATAGTTCGCACAAGAATGATGACGTCGCGTTTTCTAAATTCACTTAAGGCCATACGCGAGCACAGCCGGCTCCAATGGAACCGGTATGGGGAGTGGGGAATAATACGCTTTTAATCACTTAGGGCAGGTCTACTAATATTCATATGTCTATGGACTGGTACTAATTATTCTTAGTCTACAGTTTATATACACGACGTATGGGGGAGGGAGAGGGATAGTCTACAAGGGTTTTTGATCAATTATATTAATTAGATTTGTTCTAGACTGTCGAATTTCTAATTAATTTGGTATTTCCAGTAGGCTAATTACCTTGGGTTGGTATCTCACTTCAATATTGTTCAGGGAAA
Source organism: Hesperophylax magnus (assembly GCA_026573805.1). Taxonomy (NCBI): domain Eukaryota; kingdom Metazoa; phylum Arthropoda; class Insecta; order Trichoptera; family Limnephilidae; genus Hesperophylax; species Hesperophylax magnus. The sequence continues at coordinate 15,272,098 of JAIUSX010000028.1, forward strand.
AACCTTACAAGTAATATGAATTACTAATGACATAATTTTATTGTCAAATTGTTATTATATTTATGATGTAAGGGTTTTTTTATTGTTTTTAAAGAAACGTAAGAATTTATTTACTGTTTTTTCAATAGCTTGTACAAGAATATTGTAAAGTGGGTTCCATGCGGGAGAATTGTATTCAAGTTGACTTCTAACAAAGGCAAAATATAACAGTTTGATAAACTGATATTGTTGAAATTAGAGATAAATTATACAAAAAAATATATGTAACGGATTGCTAATTCAAAAAGTATTAATACTTATAAATCTAAATGAAACCTAAAACAGAAAAATAAACCCAGGATCTCTGACTAGCCGTGATAACATTTTTAAACATTCGACCATTGTAACCTAATTATGTTTAATTTCAATGAACTGTTACCGAAAGCAAACAAATTAGTTTGAGGGGCTAAAGTGAATATTTGCAAACATTGACGTGGAAAATCGAAGCCTTTGAACGGTTAAAAGGTTTTGCAAAACTGCTCTGATAGAGAGACGAATTATTAATGTTATATAATTTCTATATTTATTGTTTTTGTGTTTAATTCGTAGAACTCCATTTAATTTTTTTTATAAATTTAATTTAGATTAAATTTGATAATATTATTATTAAGTTCTGCAAGTGTTTTAGTTTTTTATTATTGTGACAGCTGTTTCGGCTTACAAGGCCATTTTCAAACAGTTTGAAAATGGCCTTGTAAGCCGAAACAGCTGTCACAATAATAAAAAACTAAAACACTTGCAGAACTTAATAATAATATTATCAAATTTAATCTAAATTAAATTTATAAAAAAAAAAAAAATAAATAAATAAAAAAAAAATAAAAAAAAAATATATATATAATTTCTAAACCAAATTATAAATTCTGTTTTAGATTGTTCCCAATTATTTTACTGATAATTTTGATTTTCCTTTCTGTCTAACTCGACAAAACTAGAATTATTTCTCTCAACCTTAAGTCAATCAATTTGCCAAAACTTTTCACTTTAATACAGAACCTGGGAACGCACATGGAATCATTGAGTTATATATAAATAGGGTAAACATTCCATGCAATATCAGTGGAAGGGGGTGTGGCTGCTGTCGATGTCGCCCGAATTCTTCGGACCGCGAATTCCCTATATTTTCCAGTATTATTTTATTTATTCCCTATATCATACAATATCTCAACAACATAATTAATAATAGAAAAAAAGTGATTTATTAATTTTCGAGGCTTGCTTTGCGATTTTTATCTTTCGAGAGAATTTCATATAATTAACGTTTTGGCATAACAAATGTATGGATATTATCTTCAAAAATAACTTTTTTTTTTTGGAACTTAAAATCTTAAAGAGTTAAAAAGAAACTTGTTATAAATCGGTAGAAATTGGATATGCAGGGGATTAGTTGTTAGTTGCTGGAGTGAGCCGTAATATATAGTCCCAGAATGTTAGTTTGGGATCAAAGACGACAACGTGATCTTTTACTGTTTTAGAAATTTCTTACCTTAGCACCATTCTTCTTGACATGCTGTGATGTGCTAGAATATCTGTTCCGCCGTGTGATATCTTAAACAAGACGTGGTGACGACTAAGCCTGACTCTTTCAGACAATTATAAGCCATATCATTCAAAGAGGTGTAGCGTCGAGAAAAATCTACATTAAATAATTAATAATAAACCGCTCGACCTACTTAGTATCTACTCCCGAATTATGTACCTGCAGTCCAAACCGCAACGTAAACAACCTACGTACTACAAGACCTACTTGCCTACTCGCGACAATACTATTGCGCACTCCGTCTCGGATACTACGAGAACTCGCCAGAAGGTTCGAGTCTACGTCCTATGCATAATCGCCGCACTATCGAAGGTTCCCGAAACACACAGTCTGTGCGAGTGCCTAGAATTTAGTTGCCATCCATCTACCTACTGCTACCGTCGGCCGTGTAGTATAAATAAGCCCGACGCAGCGAGTCAGTCAGTCAGTCAGTCATCATTCTGCCGTCAGTCTACAAGGTTCAACGAGTGTTAACCCGCGCTAATCTTACTAGCGCAAAGGACAATATTCCCGGCTTCGCCCGTACCATCATGGACTCCATCGGGACACCATCATAGCGTCCTCGGCCACGTCTATGGCCAGCGCTACTCGGATTACAAGCGCCCTGGTTCCAGTGCCTCTGACCAGCGCTTCTTCCACGCTACCATGACCACCACGAGGACACGCAGCATCCTCACTGGTCACGCCGTTCCCGTTCAACCGCCTATAAGGTCCGCCGCACCTTCGGCCGTTTCGTCAACACTGGAGTATTGATTCCACAGATCCCCAGTGTCTGACAGTCATCGAGTCCCGGTCACCAGCGCCCGGCGTCGACTCACTGACCCGCGCTTGACCAGCACATCACCGCAGCGTCCGGAGTATTCAACTTTTGTCCTACCTCATCTCCTCGTCACGGCAACTGACTCACCAATAAACACATGTGACCTTCACAACCTTCTTTCATTTCGTGCCTAACCATTGATCCCCAAAGAGGAATGAAAATCTTTGAAAAAAAAAACCAAAACGATTTTCAAAGTAAGCATATAATTTTATTTGTAATTTTATCATCACCCCCATTAAGTTTCCTGATATAAACGTGAAAACTGGAAACGCAAAATGCGAATTAAGATGGTTAAAATCGAGTATGAAAAAAATAACAAATGATTTTTTTTTTGCTTTGCAAATAGCCATGTTTGTAAGTACAGCGTGGAAATGCATTTAAGCCCTTGTGCCCGTTGCAGCACACAATGCAATCCTGCTGCTCTTTTGCAAAGTGCCACTAGTCCACTGGGGATATGGGTCGAGTAATAGGGCTGGCAAAAACTTACAAAAATAATTGTTTAGTTCTACATTCAATTAGGTCAGATATCTTTAGTTTGATGTTAATATATTAATAAAACTAGACCATTTGAATTAAACCCTTGGCACAGCATCCCCCAAGATGAGGTTTTCCTCAGTTTTTCCTCAAATAAAAAAAAATTGTAAAGATATATAAATAAACGGTTTTCAGTAATTTTAGCGAGCGATTTATTGCAGAGTAATGAAAAATAATGTGCTTTTTGTTTGAAAATTTTAACGTCTATTATAAGCATGTGGTTGGCTTTTTTAAAGCGAGGCTTATGCCTAAAAAAATGCCGTTGAACTTCAGAAGATACCACACCGCAAAACAGATGTTCTTGCACAGCATAGCATGACAAGAGAAATGATGCCATTGAATGAAATGTGTAATACTGTAGCTATATAATAATAATAATGTTGCATATTTGTAATAAGCATTTAATTTGTGGCTCGTCATAATTTACAATAAAAATATATAAATTTGTTTTATTAGTTTTAATATACCGAAATTAAAAGTGGTCTAAAACAAATTTACATATTTTTATTGTATAATAATTTTTGTTTATTTTTGCTGAACAGAGCGGTGAGTGCAATATTCTGTCTGCCATATGAAAGCATACATGTATTAAATTACATGATGATATTTAAAAAAAAATAGCTAAACATATTTAAGCACTTGTACTACGTTGGTTTGAAGTAAATTCTCCATATATGGTGTAGGGGCACGCTTTGCTACTGGGCGACGGCCTGGACAAGAGTATTTTCCGGTCTCAATTACTTACTCTATATAATTGAATATAATACCTACTCTCAAACGAAAAAAAAAGAAAAAGATTCGGTCTCAAAAAGACTAAGAACTATCAATAGAATCTTCATTCTCTTAACGCATATAAAAATTAATATTACTCCTTGTTATGTAATTGTGCGCACCCTATTGTTTACATTACAAAGAGCGTTGAAAACAACAGGCTCGGCTGGGGATGCAGTTTGTCAGACTTACAGCCCTGCTTTCTAGGACAGTGCAAGGCAACCATTGGTACTTGAGCAGTTTCAATTTTTAAAAATTTTATTTTATACTAGCTGACGTGTACCCGGCATTGCTCGACTTTTCACTACTTTCTACAAAAATATTTCGCATTTCGTAACATGAATTATTTTACAAATGTCCAACTACCACGTTGGCGCCAATTGTAACATAATCAGGTAAACTTATATTCAAATCAAACCACGCTAGGGCGCCATTGTAACGCTAAGAGGCTAAGGACGGGTTGTTTCGGAGAATTTGAACAATTCATCAAATTTCAACGTTAATTTTCGGGTTCTGTGAAAGTTCTATCCAAGTTCTGTTATTATATCATTATAGGCTAGTAGCTTGACAGAACTGAAATAAAAACAAAACGTAAAAATATCCTTCACAGAACTTGAAAATTAACTTTGAAATTTGAAGAATTGTTCAAGTTCTCCGAAACAACCCGTCCTTAGTGACCGAAAGGAATGCTTTAATATTTAATAAAAAGAAAAACGATGATTAACTACATTTATTTAAATCAAATAGAACAAGAGACTCTCAATTGACATGGTTAACATATTCTCAAGGTGTGTGCGGCAATCGAGGATTGCAAGCACGGAAAGAATTTAAATGGTAGCAATTTACAGTTAAATATGTGACATTGTGTACAAAGATTAATGTCTGACCTGATTCACAGATGGGCGCCATACAGCTCTTAGGAAAGAACTGTAAAATTTGTTAAGATTGACATGATGACCACCGATTACTTCAAACTAGCTAACTCCGCCATCAGAATCTCCCCAATTTTGTCGTCTGGAGCAGTTGCTCGAATCATTCCTGTCGATCCGATCTCGCTCCAAGGCTGTCCGATTGGTACTGGCGCTCTGGAGAGCGTCAGCCGCGTTCCTTCTCGATCAACCATAGACCAAGAGTGCCATAGATGAAGGCGGTCGTCAGATAGAGTTGCTCAAAGCATTCTATAATAGTAGCGGGGCAAAAGTGAACTGATACAATTTTTTGAATATTTAAATAATCCGGAGGAAACTTTATCAAAATCCGTTGCGTAGTTTAGAAGAACTAAGCCTACAGACAGACGTGGATATTGACCAATTATACAAAACTTTTATCACGAAATGAGAAAAATAAGAGTTACAGAAAAGATCAGTAAATATCAGTGACCTTTCAATACGTATTGACTTGTGAGACAATATTACGGGAAAATGCGGCAAGTAAGAAACACTGTATCCAGTAAATTCTAAATTTAAACATTTTTCATGCATGATATATAGAGACCTTCAAATAATGTGTGTAAAAACGAAATAAATTATAGTACCGGTCGGTGGTTTCGTTATTTAAAAGTAGCATCTTACATGGTTTTAATTGTATGTAATCATAAAGTAATGTTGACGGCCGGCGTGGTCTAGTGGTATACGCTTTTGGCTACAGATCCGAAGGTCGCGGGTTCGAACCCGGCGTGCGCAAATAAATTTTATTTGATTAATTTGTGTTATTTCACAATTAATTAATTTAAAATAATATATAGTATATTTGCGGCACGTTCCAGAGTGGAAGATACTCTCAGTATCGCCCTGGTGTAAGACCACCATTCAGAATTGAAACGTTGCTTGAAATGGCTTTAGCCGTGTTTGGTGACCAGATCTGAATAGCCAGGTACTTCCCCACCTTCCTCTTCCCATCTCCCTCCCCTCCCCAATACCCTCAGCCTCACAACATACCCCAATTGGGGATGCCATAGTCTCACTGGCCCCAGACGGGAGCAGTTGGGACTCTTGTGCGGTATTACTGTAAAAAAAAAAAAAAAAAAATGTTTATAAGACAAGGCTTTTTTATGCTTAGCACAAAGGATAATAAATTATTATAAGCAATAATTAGTCGCCTGAAATATCCATACAAATTGAAAATATCTCCCGAGTAAAAACAAATGCCGCCGACGGGAATTGAACCCGCACCTTCTGATGTCCGGTCAAGTGCTCTGGAGCACTGAGCTACGTCGGCTTATTTCCAACACGCCAAATAATTAATTTTTAATAAATAAGCCGACATAGTTCAGTGGTCCAGAGCACCTGACCGGACATCAGAAGGTGCGGGTTCAATACCCGTCGGCGGCATTTATTTTTACTCGGGAGATATTTTCAATTTGTATGGATATTTCAGGCGACTAATTATTGCTTATAATAAATTTTTTTACATGGTTAAGATAAATGATCATTTAAAGTTTTCCTGTGTTAAGCTTTCGAGTTCAGAAGATTATTAGAATACTGCTTCAAAAACGGTTATCAATTCCTCTTTACAGTTTAAGAGAAACATAGTTCTCCCAAGCATTGGCCAGATCTGAAGCTACGTACACCAATTGCTTACGTAGCGAGGTTTGTAAGTACGTAACAAGGTATGTACGTAAAGGAGAGTGTCACAGTCACAAAGCTGTTGGCGCAAAGTCGTGACAAAAGCGAGAAAGGCAATCTCCTGCGACAATCGTAGCGGAAAAGTTGCATTAAAGAACTTGATAGCAAAAAAAGTGTTGTAAAAAGGAAAAAAAATCAATTGATTAAGCCCAGATTAGATGTGGGAAGTTATTATTTGTATGCAGTATATTATATTTGGAATATCCAGTATTTATTAATCTTATCCAGTCACAAGGGGGTTGTATATCTGTTTTAATTTTTCATCAAATTTCCAAGGCGTTTTAAATGTTGTATATATTTCTTCATTTTGAAGATGTCGTAAAAACGAATACCATTTCAGAAACTAGATAAAATTACCTTTTAGATTTTTTATTCAAAATATACTTCAATACTTAAAAGTGCAATATTTTAATTAAAAACATGAAAAAGTGTAAAAAAACCTTTCCACTAATATTTTTAACAAAAGTCGCAAAATTTCAGAGAAATAAACATTGAAAAAACGCAGTCGTTTTGCTTATGGAGTTTGCAAGAAAACAGTCACCTCACTTATCATCTTGTTCATACAAAAATAAATATAAAAAAATTTTTGAACTTTCTTTTAATTTCCTGAAAATAACACGAAAAACTGAAATGTTTAACGAATTGCTTGCATATTTTAAAATATTTATTTCTTCAATACATGGTAACCAACACAAGCATTAGGCATTTAAGTTATAAAAAAACATCACTAAGAAGTTCTTGTAAAATATAGACCATAAAATTCAATTTGAATAATGGCATAACGTTTTTAACCTAACTTTATGAAATAACATTAAAGCAAATTTTACAAAAGCCATTATTATACTATTACTCTTATAAAACTGACGAAAAATAACACAAAGAAGTTTTAAATATGTTGAACAACACCAATGTAATTGTAAATTGATAATTTTATAAACAAAAAACGAGCTGTGAAGATATTTCAATAGACATAAAAACAACTGTCAACCGTGGCTTTGGCGCTTGAAAAATATTTTAATATGCACATTGTCAAATTTAAAAAACAGAGTTAAAGATATTTATTTATTTTATTTAAATAAATAAATATCTTGGCTGTTGTCGTTCTATTAAATGTTTCTCATAAACTGCCGTACTTAAGAAAAGTCACAAAAATCATAATGTATAAAGAATGTGAAAGTTAAAATTCGCGTTGGTACCAATAAAAAAATATTCTTTTTAATCAGTTAATAACATTTATTAGTTATTAACAATTACACAAAATAGGTAATTATTGCATTTATGTAAATAGTTAAAGAAGCACACAACCGAAATAAGCATCTCAGACTAAATTTACCAGCACTTTGCATCAGCCGTGATTCGAACCCGTGATCTCTTGATTTGTAGTCAATAATTTTAACCACGCGACCACGGATTTATACATAAATAATTTAATTTATGTCATCATGGCGTGTTATGCATAACGAAATCAGCCCTATAAACATTTTTAAAACGCAATAAAAAGAACAGAGAATTTACATAATACACGTGCCGCAAAGTTTCATGCTGTGAAAAGGTTTATTATATTTGTGGTTTAAAAAACTGTCAAAAATGACAGAACAAACAACGGTACGGATGATCCGAATATAAATAATATATTCAATACTTAATATTTATTTATTTATAGACGCCTTTAAATGCACAAACAATATTATATATGGTTTTCCAATAAGAGGTGTTATTTTGAATAACCCGCTATTTCGGTAGATTTTACTTTTGAAGCTGTCATTTTTTGACATTTGACAAGTAAAAACTACGTTATTAATAAAAATGGAACGATACACGCTTCAACAACGCATTGAAATAAATAAAATTCACTTGAGTGAATCAAATGCAAATCATCTTGAGTGATGAGGCCCATTTCCACCTCGATGGCTTCGTCATCAAGCAAAATTGTCGCATCTGGGGCTCGGAAAACCCAAGAGTTAGTGTTAAAAAGCCTTTTTATCCTCAACGTGTGACTGTTTGGTGCGGTTTATGGTCCAGCGGAGTCATTGGATCTTACTTTTTTGAAAATGAGGCTGGAGCAACAGTTACGGTGAATGGATTGCTATCGAGAGATGATTTATGATTTTTTATGGCTGGAATTGGATGATATTGATCTGAACAACGTTTACTTTCAACAAGACGGCGCTATGTGCCACACAAGCAACGAAACCATTGATCTTTTACGATTGAATATCAAAATAACACCTCTTATTGGAAAACTCTGTAGTTATATATTGAAGACAATATTAGCCCATTAGTTCGGTTGATAGAGCAGCGTCCCTGCAAGACGAGGGTCCTGGGTTCAAGTTCTAGATGTGACCTATCTTTTTATGATTTTTCTGTTTCAAATTTTGTTAATTTGAACTTGAACCCCTTGCCTTGCCGGGGCATCGCTCTACCAACTGAGCTAATGGGACCCTATCTCCTTCGGTCATATTTAACTGTATCATACTTCGAATAAGAACAACCTACATTTACCTTCATTTTCTCATCGCTCATTTTTATTGGGTGCTATCTTTATGTCTGATGATCGTAAAATTCAACTCGAACTCAATGCAATCTAGACAGTTTTTTGGATAAATATAAATTTGGCAACAATAAACTTTTCATATTTTACTAACATCAACATTGTTATTAAATATTGTACAAAATACCATGGCCTTTCAGTACTTTCATCACATTTGTTCAGTTTGCAGGGTTTTCTGTGTATTTTAAATGCGCTATAAACATCTTATATGTACAAGAACTGTTTTTTGTTTTAATGTTTAATAAACCTACGAGACAAGGCTTCCTTTCCTCTCTCTTTGGGATAATAACACGGTCGATTGATCTTTTTTGTTTTCATTTAAATGCAGTTTATTTTATACCAATCGGGTTTCAAACAACGGGTAATTTTACACAACATAATAACTAGAGTATGAAAGATGTTAGTACTAATAAGGTATAATACACGGTGTCTGGAAACTCGTGGCATAACACATTTGTAGCCGATTTTGCGATATACCTGTTTTTGATTTGAGTAAATCGCGTATAAATTTGAAAAAAAAATCGGTCGCTAGGACCGACATTTATTTCGAATGTTAACTCCTGTAATGTCATTTTTTAATGATAAAATAATGTTTGTGAGTCAAGGTTTTTATGCATAGTACAAATTATTATAAGCATTAATTACTCGTCTGAAATATACATACAAATTGAAAATATCTCCCGTGTAAAACGGCATTTATTTTTACTAGAGAGATATTTTCAATTTGTGTTTCAGAGAAATGCGTATATGTCCTCGTGTGTGTGCGTGATTGCCACCAAAAGTTGACAGAGTTCATTGTCATCGATAACGAGTATATCTGCCAAGTTTTAGCTTGATCGGATGTTGAGAAGTAGGTTAACTTCCATTTCTAAGATTCCATTTCATAAATACATTCATTTAAGACAATGAAATGGAATTTCAAATAGATTTTATATAAAAATTGAAATGCATAAATCGAAATTAAAAAAAAAAATGATTTAACTATGTGATGTAAATTCATCTGTTTCCCGTTTGTACTACGAGTTGTCGGACACCGTGTATAAGTATGCAGTTACAGGGTGGTGAGTATATAATAGAATCACTCTGCCCCAAATTTCCAAAACATCAAAAAAAAAACAAAGAAAATATTTCTTCGAAATTGTCAAATTGGAATGAGATTTCTTTCCCACGAGTTGATTATGTACGAACATAATAATATCATTAAATTTCAGCGTAATTTGCTTTATCTCAGTTTTGACATCTTTCGTGTAATGTTTTTGTCATGTTTTGTTAAAGGCTACTGTTAGTTATAATCTACATCTTGTTATATAACAGGAAATTGTTAGAAGAAAACGGGACCGAAATAATGGGGATAATAATATTAATTAGATAGGCACAATGAATTATTGTAAGTAATCCCGAAGTTTTCATTGTGTTTCCCTAGAAAGGTATTACCAGGAATAATATTTTAAATTACAATAATGGAATACAATCTTTTATTGTAATCATAGACATACAACATAATAGACAAGCCAGTCAGAAAATGGGGAACAAACCAAGTTGCGAGAGCGGGGAGGTGGCTGTTGCCAGCTGTCTGGAATCTATCTGTCACGGTGAAATAGTGGTAAAGGAAAGGAAATTGTTAAGAGGGAGGTGGATGAGTACCTACCTAACAAAACACGGCTAAAGCCATTTTAAGCAAAGTTTCAATTCTGAATGGTGGTCTCACACCAAGACGATAGTGAGAGTATTTTCCACTGGAACGTGCCGCAATTGTACAGGGTTTTCCAATAAGAGGTGTTATTTTGATATTCAATAGTAAAAGATCAATGGTTTCGTTGCTTGTGTGGCACGTAGCGCCGTCTTGTTGAAAGTAAACGTTGTCCAGATCAATACCATCCAATTTTGGCCATAAAAAATCATTAATCATCTCTCGGTAGCGCAATCCATTCACCTTAAATGTTGCTCTAGCCTCATTTTCGAAAAAGTAAAGTTCAATGACTCCGCCGGACCATAAACCGCACCAAACAGTCACACGTTGAGAATAAAGAGGCTTTTTAACAATAACTCTTGGGTTTTCCGAGCCCCAGATGCGACAATTTTACTTGTTGACGAAGCCACCGAGGTGTAAATGGGCCTCATCACTCAAGATGATTTGCATTTGATTCACTCAAGTGAATTTTAATAATTTCAATGCGTTGTTGAAACCTGTATCGTTCCATTTTTATCAATGACGTAGTTTCTACTTGTCGAATGTCAAAAAATGACAGCTTCAAAAGTAACATCTACCGAAATAGCGGGCTATTCAAAATAACACCTCTTATTGGAAAATCCTGTACTATATATTATTATAATGAGTAATTCATGAAATAAAATTTACTTGCACAAGATTTGAACCCGCGACCTTCGGATTGCTAGTCGAGAGACTTACCCCTCGACCACGGAGGCCGTCAGAAAATAATAACTATAAAAAAACACTATCTTTTGCTGTAAGCATGGACATACAAAATGATAAAACAGCCCATCAGGGAAAGGGAACAAACCAAGTCCCTTTCTGTAATCTCTAAAAAGTATAAAATAAAGTCGCTATCCGCACTGTCTGTTTGTGCACTTAGTTCTTCTAAACTACGTCACGGATTTTAGAAAGGTTTTCATTATCATTTAGAATTTTTTTTCCGGAAGGTTTGTGTATTTAATACATGCATATTATATTTGTAGAAAGTAGAGAAAATTCGAGTTTTTGTAATCAAGTCGTAAAAATATATATTTTCGGGCACTTAAATTGCTAACGCTGGCTAAACCTTCTGAGATACATCAAAACAATGTAGTACGGAATTGTATATCTTAAAAATATCTACAGAAAAATATATTATTGTATATTTATTTATTTGCTATTTCCGCCTACAAAAACATATAAAATCCAGACTGCTTTCCAGAACCACCAAGGTATTAGTGTACAAAACACTAATTAGACCAGTGCTTACGTACGCAGCCGAAACGTGGGTTCTAACTAAGAAGAATGAGCGAGCACTGGACGTTTTTGAAAGAAAAATTTTGAGGCGCATCTTCGGACCGGTTCTAGAAAATGGATTTTGGCGCAGACGTTATAACAATGAGCTCTATACTCTGTTTAAGGAGCTAAACGTCACAAAATTCATAAAACTGGGAAGACTTCGGTGGCTAGGTCATGTGGAGAGAATGACCGAGCATCAAGAACCAAAGTCCCTGCTGAGCTCAAGACCGATAGGGAGAAGGAGCCTGGGAAGGCCAAGGTTAAGATGGAGCGACAACGTCCTCAAAGATTTGTCTGCCTTGGAGCTTCGAAACTGGAGAGAGCTGGCGCGGGACCGAGATGAGTGGAGGAAGACTCTTGAGGAGGCCAAGACCCACCAGGGGTTGTAGAGCCAAAAGTGATGATGGTGATATTTATTTATTTATCGTTTCTTTACATTGTATCTTTTTTTTTAAGTTATAATTTTTAACCTCACTAGGACAAGCCTGTGTTGAGGATAATAATTTTACAAAATATTAAAAAAATAGTACAAAGATTATAAGAGATTTAGGACGGGTTGTTTCGGAGAATCTGAACAATTCATCAAATTTCAACGTTCATTTTCAAGTTCTGTGAAAATTTTTTTCAAGTTCTGTTTTTATTTCAGTTTTGTCAAGCTACTAGCCTACAATGATATAAAAACAGAACTTGAATAAGTCTTTCACAGAACCCGAAAATGAACGTTGAAATTTGATGAATTGTTCAAATTCTCCGAAACAACCCGTCCTTAAAATAGTACTTACAAATATTTAAAAAAAAATTCAAATATTAAGATAACAATATTGTTACATTGACGTTTCTGCGAATTGGATACCTACATGGTACCTATCAGCCTATTCATTACAATATAATGCTGTAAACATGTAGGGTGACCATGATATTTAATTGCAATAAAAAATGTAACAAACTATTATTTTTTAAAAACAGAGAAGAAAGAGAGAAAAAAAAAATTACATTAAAAAAGAAAAGGATGAAAAAATTAACTTATTCAAAATATTATGCCACAATTTAAAAGGACAAATGAAAGAATATGTTGGAAATCCTCGGATGGCAGAAATAATTTAACATTCTTTTTAAATATACACAAGGAATTTGACGATTTAATGTGATCTGGAAGGCTATTAAATAGAAGTGGAGCCTGGTACAAATAATGTCTCTGCCCAAATGAGGATTTAGGGTGAATTGCCATAAAGTTCAGACCAGAGCCAATTCTTGTAGTACGAATTTGTTGCGTTCTTTTCGCAGAACTAATATTGTTAAAAAGTCTGCATAGCGTTTGTAGGATAAATAGTTGTTTTAAATTCATGATATTACATTCCTTATAAAGTAACTGTGTAGGATATGTAAATTTTTTCTTGTACATAACTTTGAGAATCAGTTTTTGGGCAATATTAAGTGGTTCTATTACAGTCTTCAGGCAGGAACCCCAGCACACTATATTATACGAAAGTAGGCACTGAATTAAAGCAAAATACACTGTTTTTAATTTTCCCTTGTCTAGTACATGTCTGAGATCTTTAAAAATATAGATAAGTCTCCTAACTTTATTTACTAACATTTCGACATGATCATTCCACCTCAAAAATTTATCAATTTTTACTCCTAGGTATTTGAGGCTGTCTACACTTTCCAAGGGGTTGCAGTTACACGTTTGCACACAATTGTGAATAATCAAATTATAAGAGGTATATGGCTGACTTTTATAAGAAATGCTAATAGTGATGTATTTGGTTTTTTGTGTATTTAAAGTTAAAATATTATTACTCAGATAATTATTAACTACTCCTAAACCTGTATAACATTTTTCAAAAGTTTCACTCCAATTTTTACCCTCAAATATTAAGGCAGTGTCATCTGCAAAACTAACAATGTTACCTGGAATTTTTAGACTGCATAAATCGTTTATATAAATAAGAAATAATATTGGCCCGAGTACACTACCTTGTGGTACTCCAAATGAGATACATTTACTATCGCTTAACATTTTATTTATTTCTACTTGCTGTGTAAGATCTCTCACTAAGGTAAGATCTGAACCAACCCATAGCTGTATTATTAATGCCTAAAGATAATAATTTCTTAAGAAGCAACATATATCTATCTCTTAAGGTTAATCCCCAGCAACGCCGGGTACTCGTCCGCTAGTTTGTCAATATAATATAATATTTATTCCACGAAAATAAAGTCTGATTGCGAATTAGTCTTTTACTTTTGTTTTCTATAATGAAATGAATGCAAATCTTGGAAGCGTAAATTAAACCACTTCCCGACATCCGATCGAGCTGAAACTCGGAAGATTTTCTCGTTGTCATGTTTGGTGGCATGAAACTAGTGATAAGTTTTAATTTATCTGAAATTGGATGACATTACAGCAGACGAATTAAATGTCTTGTAGTGATTTGTTTTTGGGGTATTATGCCGCGTTGCGCTACCTCCTTCTTTAGCCAACGTTTCGGACAGCATTGCAGTGTTCATCATCAGGGCAGATGTGTAATATGATGATGGATACTGCAATGCTGTCTGTCGCTGCAATTTGTTCGCTTTTTGGAACAACCTATAGAATTCTCCCTTAGTGTATTGGTGATAAATATGATCTAAAAGGTGTTAGAGAGAGAAAACACCACGCTTTATATTCAATTGTAGAAGTTAAAGAAAAACCTCAGAACAATTGAAATGTGCCCCTTTATGAAACCAAAAGTTCCTAATATAATTTCCAAAAAAAAAAAATTGTTTTTCATTATTTTTATATTTTAAACGATCAAAAGTGAAGTGACGATAACGTTTTCAATACATTTGTCTAATAAAATGCGTATGTTTAAATATATTTTTTCGTAATTAGTAATTTTGGGTTCAAAAAATCTGAAATGAGCGATTTAATTTTTTTTTTATGTTGACATTTAAAATTTTAAAATTTCTGAAATAATATATCAATTTATAATAATACAATTTTAAAGCGTGTTTTATCACCTATCTAAAACAGTTTTTAGTTTTCAGATACGTTTAGTAATAATCCATTTATTTTGATTTTATTGCGAAGTTGAACTTCTGCCAGAATATGGCAGAGGCCTGAGAGGTTAACCGCTCCGGTATGGTGATTTAGATTGAATTCCACCATTAATTAAAGTTTTTAAAATATGCCTACATCATACGAGACTTCTTATAAGCCATCTACGTCTCAGAACAAAAACTAAACACCAAAATCCAAACCGACATTTCTAACAACATTGGGACTTTACATTACTCCAAAGGTAATAGTGCCACATACGTGGAACAAGCAATGGCCAATGATCTAATTTATTATTTTTCCCAGGGCCATAAACACTGCAATCTGTTCGGCGGGATTAGACCCGGAGATATAGGAGAGGGGTTTGTATCGGGAAATACAGACGAAGAATTGGCTTTAGGGGTGCAGTTTTAATGGTGTTTTTGTAAGGGTTACGTAACACGTAGTGTTAATTAATTATTATATTTTCAAAATATATATTTAATAAAAATTTTCATCAGGTGAGGTATTTAGCGAATATAAATTAGACATTAAAGTATGGGAATTGATGGAAAATTTATTTATGCGAGGGTTGCGTGATGCAATTTTCGTTTTATTTTTGTTTTATTTTATTTATTTCTACTTTTACAAGAAGTAAGTCGCTAGTGTTGAGAGCCATTAATTATATTGTCCGCCTACGTAATTTTGACGATCAAGTCTACTAGAACAGGTAACTAGTACAAGTGGATTGATTATGGATTGTTCGTGGATTGGTTGTGGTTTGATCATGTACTGATAATGAACTAATTATGGAATGATGGTGGATAGATTATAGATGGATTGATTATTGGTTTTGGATTGCTTATGAATTAATTGTGAATGGATTCTAGATCGATTGTGCATTGATTATGGATTGATTATGAACTGATTGTAGACTAATCATGGATGGATTATGGATTGATTGTGGAATGGTTATGGATTGATTATGGATTGGTTATGGATTGATTGCGGACTGATTATGAATTGATTATGGTTTTATTATGGATTGATTACGGATTGCTTATGAATTAATTGTGAATAGATTGATCTTGGATTGATTATGGACTGTTTGTGGAGTAATCATTGGTGGATTATGGATTGATTGTGGATTGGTTATGGTTTAATCATGGACTGATAATGAACTAATTGTGTAATGATGGATGATAGATTATAGATGGATTGTTTATGGAATGATTGTGGATGGGTTGTGAATTGCTTATAAATTAATTGTGAATTGATTCTAGATCAATTGTGGATTGATTATGGATTGGTTATGGACTGTTTGTGGACTAATTATGGATGGATTATGGATTGATTGTGGATTGGTTATGGACTGATTATGGATTGGTAATGAATCGATTGCGGACTGATTATGAATGGATTATGGTTTGACTATGGATTAATTACGGATTGCTTGAATTAATTGTGAATAGATTATGGATTGATCTTGGATTGATTATGGACTGTTTGTGGACTAATCATTGATGGATTATGGATTGGTGATTTTTATTTTTTTTATTTTTTTTTTATAGTGAATAAATACCTCACAAGAGTCCCAACTGCTCCCGTCTGGAGCCAGTGAGACTATGGCATCCCCAATTGGGGGATGTTGTGAGGCTGAAGGTAAGTGGGGAAGGGAAAGAGGAAGGTGGGGAAGTACCTGGCTATTCAGATCTAGTCACTAAACACGGCTAAAGCCATTTGGAGCAACGTTTCAATTCTGAATGGTGGTCTTACACCAGGGCGATACTGGTAGTATCTTCCACTCTGGAACGTGTCGCAAATATACTATATATTATTTTAATTAATTAATGGTGAAATAACACAAATTAATCAAATAAAATTTATTTGCGCACGCCGGGTTCGAACCCGCGACCTTCGGAATGGCAGTCCAATGCGTTACCACTGGACTATGCCGGCCGTCAAATTGGATTGATTGTGGACTGATTATGGATTGATAATGGATTTATTATAAATTGATTACGGATTGCTTTTGACTTCATTATGAATAGATTATGGATTGATCGTGGATTGATTATGGACTCTTTGTGGACTAATCATGGATGGATTATTGACTGATTGTGTATTGATTAAGGACTGTTTATGAAATAATTATGGATTTATTGCGGACTGAATATCGAATGATTATGGTTAGATGGATTAAAAAAATATGCATTAGCATTTCTTTGAAATCATCATGTGGTTCTCGCTGAGTGCTTACCCGGATTATAGATAATGCGTCATTAAAAGTGGAATGGTTATGGATTTTTTATGAATTGATTTTGGATTCATTATGGATTGATTATGGATTGAATATGGATTGATTACGGATTAGTTGTGAACTGAGATTTTCCGAGATCAAATTATTGCCATCAGAAACCAGAATCAAGCCCAACAATATGAAAGCCGGCATATTAGCGTCATTCTGCAAGAAATTTGTTTTTTCTTTTTCCAAATTCCTTCTCCATTAGCTATCTGTTTAGGGCCTAGGAGTCGAAAAGGCGTATGTAAAATGGCGACACCAGATAGACATCATACTTCTAGGGAGTTATAGTCCATCAGAATAAAAAGAAAGTTGAATAGTAAACATTTAGGAAAAGAGAATTTTGTAAAATAAAATACTTTTTTGTTTTAAAACCACGATATTTATTATTATTGTAGAAAGCAATCACTTTGTGGTTTGACATATTTAATAAAATAAAATACTTTTTTGTTTTAAAACCACGATATTTAGAGAATTTTGTACTTCGTGAAACACTCAGAGTATACCGACAGATTGATTTTGGTTCTGAGAATTCAGAAAATAGAGGAATGGATCTAGATACCGTAAAATGGGGATAATTTCGGCAATTTTCAACTTAGATAAATAAATTGTATACTTGTTTGGGGAGTCAAACAAAGAATTAAAACATGGTAATCAAAATCATCTTTCGAAGTGGGGTGTCTTTGTTATGTGTTTTTATAGCCTTATTACAATGATACGAAAATCCCCCAAAAATGTAAAATGTGGTGATAAATGTGATAAATTTTCAACTTTGAAACCAAATAACTTTTTTATTATTTCATTTCTGTGGGGAAATTTTATGTCATATTTATTGCACATTTGTAAAACAAATATATCCGTGTGTTATTTGGAGGCTAAAAAGAAAACATGGTGATCAAAGCCTTCTTTTGAAGTGAAGTGTTTTTGAAATATCATTTTTATAAACTTATTAGACATTATTTGACACTAATTTTCGAAACGTTTTTAACTTTTGACAGGCCAAGATGCCAAACAAAACGTCTGTAACCAAGTGAGTCTTCCGACGACCCCATGCATTTTTGTCTTATAATAATACTAATAATAACATCGCATTTATAAAGCGCAGTTAAGTGTCATTTCACTTCAAGTGCGCTTTACTATAACAAACTTAAAAACGGTAATTTAGTATTAGTGGTCATGTTCTTAAAATTATTCCTACAGTGTGCCTTATTAGCTTTTAAACTACAGAAATCCCAATTATTATTCAGTATTATTAATGGTATCTTATGTATTTGCGCAGAAATACGTAAAATACCAAAATGATATGTCAAGTATTTAATCTAATATAAGGAGGATAGTAATTTTGGGAACTACCTACTCCCCCACTTGGCTGCGGGATAGTTAAATCCTCGTTCCCAAAATAAAATCTTAAGAACTCGTAAATTTTTTAATGTCTTTTAGAACATGAAAAAAAAGATTTGACTGAGGATTGTACCTTCCTACCCAGGGACTTGAGTCAACCACGCTAACACTTAAGCCAAGTCCCAATTGGATAGGACCGAGGATTATTTCGTAAATCAACTGCTAAAATGTCATCCGATTTCAAAGAAATACGTAAATGTCAGCGTGTGTGTGCGTGATTGTCACCAAAAGTTGATGGAACACATTTTCATCAAAAACAAGCCTATCTGCAGAGTTTCAGTTCGATCGAATATCGGAGAGTGCGTTAATTTCCGCTTCCTAAATTTGCATCATGAAAAGTGACATTCAAATATATGTATTTAAAAAGTGAAAAATTTCTGAGTGTTAGTAAGAATAATGCAGATATCCGCGATGATCAATGTCGCCCCCCGATTCAAAAGTCACCCCATATTACGGTATACAAAACAGCAAACCGGAGCTATGTAAAATTATTCATCGTGTTCCATGGAAAATCGTAAAATATACAGTATTTTTTTAAAGGTTTTTTTAAAGGATTTAGGATTCATGGTTTTTATCCGGGCTTCGGCGTTTAAAGTCAAACAGGATCGGGTATATTTTTCACATCTCACTTTTAAAATTAAAGTTTAACACTCTCTTTTCTCATTCTTTCTTTCTAATACATTTTTAACACTGTAATGGATATTTGAGGGCTTGCTATAGAAATTAAACAGCAAGCAGAAAAGTGGCATTGATTTGAAAAATCACAACAGAAAAATATTGGGAAAATATATGACGCCAGAGCTTACAAGTTAGAGTAGTATAGTAGTACATCATTGTAGTTATTTGATAACCAACACTTCTGCCACAGGTAACCCCAAGTGGATCGCTACGTTTGGTGAAAACGACTTAGCAGGGGTGCCCGGGTTCATGGGGTAAGATTTGTCTAGGTTTTAACGGCAGATGCGTTTGACCACCTATCGCGTCGTCGGGTCGAATCAAGAGAGCATGGTTGAAGGAGACCTATAGACATCTCCAGCCGGACTCTCTCTCTCGACCTATCGCCTTGTACCGCAGTGGGAGGGATGGATTCATATGTCCGTCACTCCTGGACATATTTACCCCCAGATTCCTACCAAACTCTCATACCTTTTGGCTTCTCAGAACATTCTCGCGTTCTTTTCCCTAAAAGTACCTCCACAAAGCATCACCAAGATGACAGGCCTTGAGGAAGGGTCTCTTGTGTGGAGCTAATGTAAAAAAAGCGAGAAAACACAACAGTCATACGCTTTTATTGTTGTCACCCTCCAACATGTTGTCTTTTCAGACCTTTTTAAATAAACTTGTTTCGAAGTTCGAGTTTGTTTGCTGGAATGAATATTAATTAAATAAATTAATGAAATTGGATCGTGGAAGTGGTAATTAACAAACTTCCTGAAATCCAATCGAATTGAAATTCGGGAGATAGACTCGTTGCAACCAAATAAACACACGCGATCATACACGCATTTCTCTAAAATCGGATAACATTTTAAAAGCAGTTAATATTCGAAATAACTGTCGGTCCTCTACGATCGGCATTTGGCGAGATTGATAAAGTTGTAGACTCCAGTTTATGCATAGGAAGGTTCAATCCTAAGTCAATTTTTTAAAGAAGAATTTTTCACTCAAAAGTTTTAAAAAACAACTTGTTATAAAAAAAACTGTTTTTGGAATAGGACTCAGGGTAGAAATACTTTATTCAATAATAATAATAGTCATGAATAAATTGAACACTTTGTTTACACCACTTTAAATAATTAATAATAATCTACATGTTTCAAAGAATGGCTTCTTCGTAAGGATAATTAAAATGAACGAATTTAAAAATAGACAAATAAGTACATTTGACAAACATATTATAATGAAACGAGATTAATCAGTTATTACTATAAAAATAAAAATATATCAATTTATCATAAAATAGTTAATTATTCAAATATAGCAATTTAAAAAAAAAATAAAAGAACACATCGAAAACTTTTCTAATTTAACATAAAATAATAAATGAGTTACTAAGATATTTACAAATAAAAATACAACATACACAAATAAAAATGACTAATTATTATTATTAATAACCTTTCATTATTATATTTTGTCTATATGTAAATATATATTTTTAAATTCTTTAATTTTTACTATAGAAATATTATTATTTAAAAATGGTGTAAACAAAGCGTTTCATTTTTGTATAAAAACAAAATGACACCACATAGTAATTTTACAACTAATAAAGAAATATTAATAGTAATAATAAATGTTTTATTTTCTTCCTTTTTTGTATCAAATAAAAATTAAGATATCCTCACTGGGATCTCCCATGCCGAGGATTTCATTTAAATATAATTAAAATTTAGTGGTATGCATAATACGATGTAATTATGAAATAGTTATAAATATATTACCAGCGCTCTTAATTGGCAGCAGACACATGTCAGCGCTATATTGGCGGCAGACACATACCTGAACGGATGACGAACCTCGTGTTGGCACAGTTGGTCTAAATAACAAATGTAGATCCTAGGAAATAAATTGTACAGCGCCCTTGAGGTGATTTTTCACAAAAACGGCGCTCTACAAATTATCCAATTATTATTATTATTATGGTGTTTTTTGTACAGTGGAGTGATTTCCGATTACGTCTGTATTTGGTATCAGTCTATTTTCTATTTGTGATCCCCCTATGTTGTGTATCCAGCTTTTCATACAAGATTGAAATGTTATAATATTGTTGTGAATTTTGAATGAGAGTGAGATTTTGTTGTAGAGTTCATCCCTATAGATTGCCAACAATATATATAAGAAGCTAATATCAACATCAACAGCTCATACATATTTTAAAAGCAATTAGCGACACGGTCACGCCATTAACGACCTATTTTCACCCTGTTACCCCTACCAGATGTCTCAACCCTGATTCCTGGAAGGGTGTACCCGGTTTACTGGCAGAATTTATTTATGTTACGTTATTCGTAGCTAATTCGGCTGGCAGGGTTCGGAAAACTAGTGTACCGTGGGTGTGTTCTTATTTAGTTGTGTAAATGTGACGTGTCGCAGGAATGCCACAGGACATCGAAATCGATGTGAACATCAAAATGCGTTTTTTGTTTGTTTTAAAAGTGATAATATTCTTCTTAAAAAAAGCCACGAGATAAATAGATAAAAAAAATTAACATAATTCGTCAAAAATTAAGAATCGTTTTTATTTTTTACTAAACTTTTATTAAATGACAATACAATTTTATTTGTTTTTGGGGTGTTATGCCGTGTTGCGCTAACTCCTTCTTTAGCAAATGTTTCGGACAACGTTACAATCACATTTAACGACATTGTAACGTTGTCCAAAACGTTGGCTAAAGAAGGAGTTAGCGCAACACGGCATAACACCCCAAAAACAAATAACAAAAATACTTTTGGCCGTGAAAATCTTAAATCATATTATACAATGTTATATTCATAGCAGTAATATGATTTGAAACAAAATAATTAAACTTGGAAAATAGGAAAAATGTTCGTTACCATCCTTTACATGAACATATGAGCCAATAACACACAAGAACACAAATATATATATTATTTAAATAAAAACCTTAAAGTCCATGTCCTAAATCCTGTATCTAAATTTCGCTAATAAACAATTAGTTAATGTTAATTAAGTGTTAATCTCAAGTGACCTACCAGGTAAGTATTGTACTGTATATTATTTCCATATATAGTTAGTAATAACATGGTGCTATTGAATGAAATCTCAGAAGCACTAGATATATATAATTCTTCTTTAAATAGCCTAAAGTTTTTTTTGTATAATAATTATCTTCATAGGTGTTAAGATTGTCAAATTGAGAATTGTACAGTAATTGGATAATATCTGTTGTGCAATAAATAATAAAAAAAAAAAAAAAAAAAAAAACATAGATAATTGTAGAAGTGTATTATATATTTGTACAGCTCCCTTGAGGTAATTTTGCACAAAAACGGCGCTATACAAATCATCCAAATAATATTATTATTATTAATTTATGGTATTTAACATATTTATAATGTTCCAAATCGAATAAGTACAAAAATGGAAAATTACCAGTGCGAAATATACTGTAGTATAATGAAAGAGAAATTAATGTTAGTTCAAAAACGATATAATTTTTCATCCACGGTTTATCATTTAGATTCTCGTGAATCACAGTAATCGATTGATAACATGACATGCCCTGAAATAATAAAATTTTCAGGTAAATAGTGACAACACTAAAAATCTAAAATCAATTAAATTTGTAGCGTGTAAAACACTTTTAATGAAAACATGCATGCTTTACACATAACCGGTTAGCAATGCATCAAAATCTTATCGTGATCACATCTTCACTTTTTGAAGAGTTTTGGTTATTGTTTTCGGCAAAAATGTGAGATGTGCTAATCACTGTCATTTATTGTGATGACACAGAACATGGTATGTGTTGGTTTTCCGTAATCTTGCATCACTTACCATTCTTTACTTGAAACAGTATGTCGGATACAGTAAAAATAAGACATTAAAAACTTAGTTTACACGAAAACAATTTTTTTTGCAAAAATGTCAGTTAACATTGTCTACACCGAGCAGCCCAATTCAACAAACCTTTAAAAAACGATATCAAGTCATGAAAAGTGAAGAAAAAAACTAGGTTAAAAGTTAAGATTTTTTTAATCGCTTTTAATTACTTTATATCATTTTTTAGCAAGGAATTATACAATTTGTCCAAAAACGTCACTATCTTAATGACAATTTTTTTTTCAAACTTTATTCAGTTAGGTAGGTAGGTACCACAACATTGAAAAAATGCGAATCGGAACGCACAAATAAACACGACGAATTCACGTTTGAAAATAAATAAATATACTGAATCATTAAAACGGCCACCATCTTGAACCGGAAACGGAACGTACAGACAAATTAACGGACAGAATAAATGCAAAATGGCAACGAAATATTGTCCAAATGTTGTGGAATGTATATTCTCAGAAGCGCCCGAGTGACAGATGACCTTTCAAAATTAAAACGTTGCTTTGTATGGCTTTAGCCGTGTTTGGCCCCGTATTACCTTTCTCTTCCCCATCTCCTTCACACGATAGTTCCACTGGTTCCAGACTATTGTGAAGTATTTTTTTTTACATTAACTCTACACATATATCATCTTTGGGTATGCTGTATGGAGGGTCATTTTGAGGAGATGAAAGAGTGAAGATGTAGAGAAGGGAGGAAATACAGAGGCCGGCACATTGTTCCACAGCCGAACTGTTGAACTCAAGAACGAATCGTAGAAGCGACCCGTTCTCATGTGACAAATGTCAACCGTGTACATAATATTGTGCCGAAGAGATCAATGATGCTATTTCCTCGAAGCATCTTCCATTGTAATTCCGGTAGATAAAAAATCAATTGAGAGGAAGCTACAAGTCAAAAATGTGTATATTCATGGTGTACCTTATATCGTAGGTGATAGGCATTAAAATCGCTTGACAAACGGAGTCTAAAAACGTTCGATTTCAAGCAAAAAACTGGTTTTTATTTATTTTGTAAATAATTTTATAAGAAAGCAAAAAAGTTAATCGAGTGAAACTGTCACAGATAATCTCAGCTATAATACTGTATTTTTTAAAAGTTGTTTCCTTTATGCGTTCATACATTTCTATTGAAAAAATATTTTTTTTAGTAGTTTGAATTTATATTTTTTATTGAGTAATTTATTTTTTTTATTTGTATTCTACTCAAACGAAGCGATAGGAAAACCTTCAATTGATCTAAAGCATATTTTTTGGTATTCATAATGTACACCAATTCGTTATAAAGATTAATCAAAATAGTGATTTGGCATTAAGCTTCGCCTTAATCAAGCATATTGGGGCTCAAAAATTTAAGAAAATAAAAACATTGATATTTCTAATACAACGATGTTTGCCAACCCTATTCTACGGTATTATCGCGAGCTCCTTTTCTGGAACGAAATGCAGCCTCTGGAAGTTTGGGCAGTCAATACTAGGGATTGTCTGGAAATGTCTGGAATTACCTGGAATTAAGAATAACTTTGGTTATTTAGGATCCAGCCCTAAGTAACTTGAAAGTATCTGTAAAGTATCTAAGATTTAACCCACGTTTCAATGTAAAAGTTAAATAATGTGGATACAGATTAAGAAAATGACGTGATATTGTATTATTATTGAATATATGAAATGTCAACGTGTTAAATAATATAAAATATATATAATACCAACGTAAGTGATTGCTTTTAAAAATCAACCCGAAAAAAACAAAGTATTTAAATTTTCAACAAAGTTGCGCCATCTCTTGGGCCGGCTAATAGCCAAATTAAGACTTTTGTTGGTTTGACTGAGGATTGAGACTTCCTCCCCAGGGACTGAAGTCAACACCGCTAACACCTGTGTCAATCCCAATTGGATAGTACCGAAATTTATTTTGTGTATTGTACCGCACAATTTAAAAAATATATAATGTCATCCAATCCAAATGCGTGTGTGTGCGCGTCTGTCTGCAACAGTGCGACAAAAAGATGAATGTATTGTCATCGACATCGAGTATATCTGCCGAGTTTCAGCTCCATCGGATGTCGGGAAATGGGTTAATATCCACATCCAAAATTCCGTTTCTATAATTCTTAACATGTGTAATAACTGTATAACTATATATTTATAACTATTATTCATAACGTCAAAAATCATAGTACAACATAATTTATAACGGTCTAAACCACAGTCGAACATAATTCAAAATATCAAAAATCACAATCTAACAAAATCATAACGTCAAAAATCACGGTCTAACATAATTCACACTACGAAAAATCACAATCTAACATAATTCATAATGTCAAAAATCAAATTCATCATAATTCATAACATCAAAAAGCACAATCCAACATAATTCATAACGTCAAAATCACTATACAACATAATTCGTAACGTCAAAATCACAATTCAACTTATTCATAACCCCACAAAACATTGTACTTATTCATAACGTTCAGACATTAAAAATAATACTCGAAACGTTAAAAAACAGAGTTGGAAAGAAAAGTCCGTATTTAGGATTTCCCAACGTTAAGCCAGATAAAGCGGTTTTTAAAAGGTATTTATTATTCAAGATAAACGGTCCTCAGTAGAAGTCAGTGACGTGCACTCCATAAAGACGAGAGAAGCTATGCCTACCTTAAAATTTGCTTAAAAATGATTTCAATTACAGTTGATCTCTCGAGAGTTATTCCTTGATATTAGATCCTTCGGACAGTTGATACCTCTGACAGTTGATCTCCCTGACACTTGGGCCTCCGGACAGTTCATCTCCCTGAGAGTTGATCTCCCTGGTAGTTGACCCCACTGACAATTAAATTGTCGTATAGTTGATCCCCTGACAGTTGATCCATCTGACAGTCAACCTCCCTGGCAGTTGATAATCCGGACAGATCATCCCCCTGACAGTTTATCCCCTAGACAGTTAATCCCCCGGAAAGTTGATCCCTATGAAATTTGAACCCTCGGTAGTTGATCCCCTGATAGTTTACCCCCTTAAGATTGATCTCCCGGACAGTTGATCCCCCTCACAGTTGATCCCCCTTACAGTTGACCCCCCTCACAGTTGATCCCCCTCACAGTTGATCCCTCTGACATTTTATCCCCCAAAAAATTGATTACCCGGGTGGTTGACTCTGATAGTCGATCCCACGGACAGTTGTTCTCCCTGACACTTGATCCCCTTGACTGTTAATCCCCCAGACATTTGACCACCGACAGCTAAATCTCGAAAGTTGATCCCACGGACACTTGTCTTGAGTACAGGCGTCTTGAGTAGAAATCTGCTACACACATATTTTTCTAACAATAATGCCATATCCCGAAGGAGTATGCAGAAAAGGATGTACCGTCGGATAACAAAATACGACATACTTATATGATCATTCGGCTTAGGAAAAGTACGCTAAAATATAATATAACTGAATTATCACCGAAAGGGATTTCCACTCAATACGCCTGCAGATATAAGTACCAACCTGAATCGATTTTTTTATACTGCCATATATCCTCTCCGCATTCGCGGGTTTAGGATCACAGGGGCCCTACAAAAACATAGATTTTAAGATAAACGAAAATAAATATTGGAATTCTCAACTGTATTTCTTAATAGGCTGTATGTACGAGATAGACCTTTGTGTCACTAATAAATATGATTATGGCATTACCGAAATCAAGCTCAACTCAAAACACCAGTTTTGTAGTTAGACCGCTGTGATCCTAAGCCCCCGTATTATACGAAACAACAGAAATAATCTTTTGCGGGATTAAGACAAGTGTCCGAGGGATCAACTGGAAGAGGGATCAACTTACCGTCTGCGATTGCCCAGGGGATCAAGAGTCGTGTAATCATAATTTATTTATTTATTTCACGCCTATTAAGGCTTTTACATACATATATATAAAAAATATTTACGAAATTATACATGAAAATAGTGCAGGAAACGACTATTAATACAAATAAATATAAAGTCAAAATATCACTCAACTTGATCTACACAGAATGCAGGCACAACATATAAAAAATCCAAAATATTTTTACTGTTTCAGTTGACAAAATTATTAAATGTTAGTCAAATCAAATTAAATACCTTTATTAAAATATTCCACTACTCGATGAAAAAAAAAACTTCAATAGGGTATGCTTATATATTGAAATTGATGTACTAAATATATCAACAACATCTGAGTAATTAAATTAAAATTTTTCGGGTCTCCCAAAATCAAACCAAAAAACATTCATTTTAACCGGAGCTGTATTTTTTATGGGAGTCGAGAAGTTTTTTATTATTAAAATTACTGCTTTTTACATTGTAGAACACTAGGAAAAATGTTAGCATCTAGTCACTAATGTTATTGTATTTAACCAAAGTGGAAAAATAAATCCATGATTGCACCTGATACATAATTTATTGATGGTTAAAATCGTACATTACTACGAAATAAAATACATTGTAGACCATAGATATACTACTCATGTAGACTGGTTGTGATGTCAGAACGTGTCAGGGTAAGCAGATTCAGTCGTATCAACTATGCCGTGTGTTGTAATGTCACGGTGTCTGTTTTTTTTTTAAGTGACGATTTATATAAATATTCTACTTATAAATAAACTTAATATATGTTTAAAAATTCAACCAGCGTGTGTATGTGCTCGCAAAACTTCAAAAGTAATCGACTGATAGCGCTGAAAATTTCATAATTTGTTCTTATTAGTGTCAGAAATGTTTAGAGAGTGGTTTGAATGGTAAAAGAAGTCAGTGACGCCCGAGAGATACATTAGCAATAGCGAAGCACTGCGGGGTTCACTAGTATATAATAAAACTTATGTATTCAGAATCATCGTATATTTTTAAAGCCATAACATTTTTCACTGTAGTTCCTTATTAAATGTATTTTCATTTTTTTTACACACAACTTACCGTTGGACATAGAGTGACTACGCCATTACGAATTATGCATTAATTTATACACTCATATGAACAAACATGCTACCACTGTACTGAGATAATATTGTTGTCCCTTTTCCTACCTTCATTATATTCCCGCACTCTTTCGCTGCACATTGTGCAACCAGTCTGTTACAATAACCCACACCGCATAGCTCATAGCTTGACATAGCTTATCATAGCTTGAATCGCTGGCTGAAGCATGTTCACGAACTGTTCTACCTACATACATTTTACATCTGCGTTCATCCCGTCTCGTGCAAAAACGCTTTGTGTTCAGTGCCACCGCTGTGAGGAAGGTAGACAGGAAGAAAACGAGTGCCCCTTTTCCTAATGGGAGTCCTTTCTTATCCATACATCATATTATTGTCTAATGTGCAGTGGTTATTACACTAACATTCAAGGTCCTTCGACAAACGTTTTTTTTACTCCTTAAAAAACATACCATAACACCTTTTACACATCATAGAGTAATGCACGCCCATGGAAGAAAGGTTGTCGGTTTATTCCAGGTTGTAATTTGAATGGTAGAATAAGTGATAAATAAATCTGCGGAGGTTTCCGATAAAAACCTCGTAAATTTTTCCTTTATGCAAATTTTTCCGGAAAAATTGAGCGCTTTTGTGTTGTGGATGCTCCAAAATTAAACAATACAATGGGGGGCCGCCTCCCGCAAGAATGCCTCTGTATTTTTGTGATTTATTCAGCAATGAACTTGTGACAGCTGTACAGCTATTTTAAACAGAACAGAACAGTCAATCAATTAATTTTTAGGAACCGTAATACGGGGCGACTTTTGATTCAGGTGGAGACTTTGCAATAATGATTTTTTTTTCGGGTAATTTTGATACAATAACGCTTCAAAACAGCATGTCAAATTTTTAAGACGTACACGACATACAGTGCTATTCCACACGCTAAATTAATTAAAAAAAATCTAATTCGACAATTAACCGAGGTCTTCATACTCTAAATAATATTTGTCTTAACTCTAACATTGACATTTTTTCGGATTCACTGCCCAAATTCAAACGTGGCATCATGTCAATAATTTAAACTATTCAATGCGCATACATACAGACACACACACACATACATTACACACGTCACACACACACCTATAAACTACACAAGTCGCCTGGTAATTAAGGAATAAACATACCACTTAGCAGACATTACAAGGAAACATATCATAGGTACACAACATGAAGTATCTTATTCTTGTATATTGTTTCAACTCTGTAAATCATGTACTGTTTGTTTCTATAATATAAAATAAAATAAAATTAGTAGGTTTATTGTTATATTCAAACATAATATTGTCGGTTGAGTGAACATTTTTTTTTAAATGTGAACACAGCGCCATTTTTGGAACAAAGAGTCAAACAGCTCCCAAACGTCTTGAGCCAGTGAGAATATGACTTCCCCAATTGGGGTATGTTGTGGCGAGGGGAAGGGGATAGTAATGGGGATATTTATAGGAAGAAGGAAGATTGGGGAGTTACTGGCTATTTAGATCTGGTCCCCAAACACGGCTAAAGCCATTTCAATCAACGGTTTAATTCTGAATGGTGGTCTTACATCAGGGCGATAATGAGCACATCTTCCACTCTGGAATGTGCCGCAAGCATACTATATATAATTTTTAATGAATAAATTGTGATTAAACACAAATTCGTCAAATAAAATTGACATGCGCACTCCACGATTTAAACCCTCGACCTTCGGATTGCTAGTCGAGAGCCTTACCACTCGACCACGAAGGATTTTAATTACATCTAGTTTTTCGGTAATGAGTGATTATTTTGGATATTAACCCACTTTCAGACATCCGATGGAGCTAAAACTCGCTAGAAAGACTTGTTGTCGATAACATTCCATTATTTTGGTGATAATAACGTACACGAATGCTGAAATATAAGTACTTATCTGAAATTATATTCGAAATAAATGTCGGTCCAACCATACCGGTATTTGGGGAG
Source organism: Hesperophylax magnus (assembly GCA_026573805.1). Taxonomy (NCBI): domain Eukaryota; kingdom Metazoa; phylum Arthropoda; class Insecta; order Trichoptera; family Limnephilidae; genus Hesperophylax; species Hesperophylax magnus. The sequence goes on from JAIUSX010000028.1 coordinate 15,302,224, forward strand.
GTTGGAAAGTTAACGAATCTATTTCTGGGTAGGAAGGTTCAATCCTTAGACAAACAAAAAAAAAGATATTTTAAAATAGATGTATTACAGTAAAAAACTTTGTTTTTTACGCATTGATTTTTATAAGATATTATTAGTGACAGAAGAGTAAATATTATTATATATACAGGGTTTTCCAATAAGAGGTGTTATTTTTAATAGCCCGCTATTTCGGTAGATGTTACTTTTGAAGCTGTCATTTTTTGACATTTGACAAGTAGAAACTACGCCATTAATAAAAATGGAACGATACACGCTTCAAAAACGCATTGAAATTATTAAAATTCACTTGAGTGAATCAAATGCAAATCATCTTGAGTGATGAGGCCCATGTCCACATCGGTGGCTTCGTCCACAAGCAAAATTGTCACATCTGGGGCTCGGAAAACCCAAGAGCTATTGTTGAAAAGCCTCTCTATCTTCAACGTGTGACTGTCCGGCGGAGTCATTTGACCTTACTTTTTCGAAAATGAGGCTGGAGCAACAGTTACGGTTAATGAATTGCGCTATCGAGAGATGATTAATGATTTTTTATGGCCGGAATTGTATGGTATTGATCTGGAGAACGTTTACTTTCAACAAGACGGGCGCTACGTGCCACACAAGCAACGAAACCATTGATCTTTTACGATTGAATATCAATATAAAACCTCTTATTGGAAAACTCTGTATAATTTGAAAAGGCAATGTTTTACTTGGAAAGTGATGAATTTGGTTTTATTAGTATTAAGGTTCCGCAGTAAGCGTTCAAATATGGTTTGAAAGGGAGATATGAAAATACGAATGTTAGAGGGAGCGCGCTAATATTAATAAAAAACGATAATATTAAGCGAAAATGGTGAAAATATTTCATAAAACACGACTCGTTTGAAGTAGAGCAAAAATGTATTAAAAATGCTTTAGTAGCATTTAAAGATACGCTGTGAATTTTTCATGCTTATATCGTATTAAATAACAGAACAAAACGTGTTTTTTAATAGTTTTCGAAGCTTTTTTGCGATTTTTTTCTATCGAGGGAATTTCATATAAATAACTTTTCGGTATAATGAATGTATAGATATTATCTTCAAAAATAACAATATATTTTTTTATACTTAAAAACGAGAAATTTGTTATAAATCGGTAGAAATTGGGCATAAGTAAGTAAGTATCAGGGAGTGGTAGTCTAGTCATTCTGGTTCTGTTTATTGTGTCTTCTGATTTCTTAAATGTTTCTGTCCTAATTTTTCCATTTATCAGAAAAACTGTATCACCCCAAAGCTTATGATTTCGACTTCGCGTTCAATGTGGTAACGGTCATTAATGTAAATTACGAAGAGCATTGGACCCAAAATACTTCCTTGAGGCACCCCGAATTCGACATCAATAAACTCGCTGGTTATTTATTTTATTTTATTTTATATTATAGAAACAAACTGTAATATTTGATTTACAGAGATGAAACAATATACAGGAATAAGATACTTCATGTTGGGTACCTATGATATGTTTCCTTGTAATGTCTGCTAAGTAGTTATTCCTTAATTACCAGGTGACATGTGTAGTATATATGAGTGTGTGTAATGTATGTGTGAGTGTTTGTGTGTGTCTGTAGGTATGTATGCGCATTGAATAGTTTAAATTATTGACATGATGCCACGTTTGAATTTAGGCAGTGAATCCGAAAAAATGTCAATGTTGGAGTTAAGACAAATATAATTTAGAGTATGAAGAGCTCGGTTAATCGTCGAATTAGATGCTGCATTTGTTTTATAATTAAGCGTGTGGAATAGCACTGCATGTCGTGTACGTCTCAAAGGTATGTTGAAGTTAATAAGGGACAGAAGTTCGATACAGTCGATGTCATTGTTTAAAATTCTGTGTATAAATATTGAGTCGGCTACTGCTCGTCTTTGCTACAAAGTTTCAAATGTACACTCAAAGTTAGTGTTGAATTTGTATGTAATATATTTTATAAATTTGTTTTGGATACGTTCTATACTATCTATGTAAAGTTTATATTGTGGATTCCAAATTGGCGATGCATATTCCAGTGTACTTCTGTTATGTTGTCAAGTTTTACCGTTTGCTTTCTATTTTCCATATAACATTTATTATGTGGAAGGCTTTAGACATGTCCAGGAGTATGCTGATGCGTGTTTTAGACAGTGATTCTAGACAATTTTTAACTTGTTGGGATTGGCGTACCGTTGATAAGCTTTTAAAAAAGGTATATAAAACTCACCTCACTCAGAAAGGTGACTTTAACCACCGCGTTTTTTTTTACTCCCCAAACACATAAAAAAATGTATTTCGAGTGTTTAAAACATGTAAAATAAATATTTCAGACACAATTCTTTATAAAAGTTGAAAATTGTTCAAATTCACCCCATTTTATAGATTTTGGATACAAATTCCATTAAAATCTCGTCATCTTGCGATCGAAGATGTTTTAAGATAAAAAATGATAAGGTTTATAAAAAACTTTCCGACAGATAAATCTGTACAAATTTCATGATGCCAGAACTCACCGATTTTTTTTGTTATTGTTTTTAGGTAAACTCATTTTCTGCTTATCTGCTCTCCACTCTAGCCACCAATTTTACGTAATAGTATTGCGACATTAATAAGTGTATATCCGTGGTTGAGAGGTTATGATTCTTGGCTACCAATCCGGAGGTCGCGGGTGCAAATCTGTGCATAAAAAATATTAATTTGTACTATTTTACAATATATTCAATAAAAATGAGATGCACTATATTTGCGGCAAGTTTCAGAGTTGAAGATGCTCTCAGTAACGCCGTGGTGTAAAACCACCATTCAGAATTGAAACGTTGCTTGAAATGGCTTTAGCCGTGTTTGGTGACCAGATCTGCATAGCCAGGTACTTTCCTAGCTTCCCTTTCACGGCTCCTTCTTTTCCTACTAGCTTCAGCCGCACAAATTACACCAAATAAGGTTGCCATAGACTCACTGGCCCCAGATGATTGGGAGCTGTAGGTACTATATAATTATTTAAAGAGTTGATACAGTTTTCCTATTAAGAACAGTAGAATCAAATTAAAAATGTCAATAAATAATTATTTACATTACAACAACGAAAACATTTTACATTACAAACTTTACTGATGTTTAAAATACAAACTTTGCTCTTACTCTAATCAAATACATAATTCATTCTAACACAAAACATGAACTTCGTTAATAATCCCCTAAAAACGCAGAAAAAAATGTCTGCTAAAATGTATTTTAAAATGAAAACAAACACGATCTTGTTTTCCTTATAAAAATGTTCCGGGCGTAAAATGTGTAGAGACATCTGTGTTTCGTTGTCGAGTTAAAAAATTATACTGTATAAGAACAGAGACAGAGCTAGAATTTTGATGGGAGTTTAACCAAGTGTGAAAGAGTCCGCGATACTTTTGTGTCAGGCTTACCTTGCTTTGTAAAATTCTAGGGTTCAATTGGTACTAAACGTCAGTCGTGAGAAAATTTCAAGGTGAATGGTTGTGTCTACGGTACGATCAAAATACGTAAATATTCGCGTGTTTTGTAGCTAATTAGTGATTTCCATTAATAAAGTGTCAATTGTGCGTGTGTTATTGATAATTAAACGTTTTTGATTATGTGTAACAAAGAATTGTTAAATCAAAAGTATTTTTTGGCAATTATATCGAACGTTTCAAATAATTATTGAAGGTTTTATTTTTGCCCCTTGGGAAAATTTAATGTAAGGGATTGAAAAAGAGTGTTTTTCATTTATAAATACGTGTTTTGCGATAAAAAAATTGTAAACAGTGTTTTAAAAACAATAAAAAATAGGTAATAACAATGTTTTTATTGCGAAATTAATAGTTTATCTTTGTAAAATACAATTAAAATAAAAGTGATTGATTGATAAAAATATGACGCGATTTCAATAGGTAGTTTTTTGTGTGCATTTTTATTTTGAAAATTGTACATTATTGGTGTTAAATATGTGTTTGAATAAATTAACGTGAAATTAAATATTAAATTAATGAAAATTAATATTGAATATTTATTAATAAATAAATAAACCAGTGACAGTGTCAAAATACATTTGAAAAATCGCTACAAGGATTTTGAAGAATATATCTATTTTGAAGGTAGGAATTTGATTTAAATTTAATTTTAATTATTAGCATTTTTATATTCTTCCTGGAATCGTATTGGATTATTATTACATTTTTGTTTTATGTCATTTCGATATAGCGCAACATTTTGTTCTTATTAGTGCTGGGAGTGTTTAGATGGTGGTTTGTTATGTTAATTTTAATATCTCTGCATCTGAAAGAGATACATAGTGGAATTTAAGTCGATATAATGTAGTTTTTTAACAGGAACATTGTGGTATTCAGTAGCGGGGACGGGAAGGAGATGGGGAAGAGGAAAGTGGGGAAATACCTGGCTATTCAGATCTGGTCACCAAACACGGCAAAAGCCATTTCAAGCCACTTTTCAATTCTGAATGGTGGTCTTACACCAGGGCGATACTGAAAGCATCTTTCACTCTGGAACGTGCCGCAAATATACGATATATTATTTTTAATGAGTAAATAGTGAAATAAATAACACAAATTAATCAAATAAAATTTACTTGGTCGCGCCAGGATTTGAAAGCACAACCTCCAGCTTGCTAGTTGAGAGCCTTACCCCTCGACCTCCGAGGCCGACAAATGTTAATTTAGTGTTAGTTATTTTCTTTCTCTTATTTAACCCAAAATTTTTAACCCTTGATCCTAAAATAGGTTCTTAGTTTGTGTTTATTTAAATAATAGATTTTTAAAAAACTAGCATAATAAAATATTATTTTGTGAAAACATGACATTAAGAAAAGTCATCAAATTATCAGTTTTTCTTTAACGAAATAGTTACTAAAATGCATTATTTTTGATTTCCTGAAATTGAAATAGTTACTTCTCATTATTATCTTACTGATGGAAAGTGTACATTCTCATGGCTTGGCCTATTTCAGCATACCTCTCGCCATAGATTCGCAATTGAACTGCAGATCGCCAACGAACAAACAACAATTCATGTCGATATTCTAATATCCTTTTGTCAAAGGGGCAATTGACTTTCGCACCATGTTTGTGTGTGTCTTAAAACGTACCATTTGATTATTATAATTAATTTGGGTTTTGATAAATGTAAATTAATTATTATCTCCGAATGAACTAAAATCTAATGTCCTCTCTGTAAGTAAATTTTAAAACTAACCTCAATCTTGGCGACAAAGGCGAGCAGTAGCTGATTTACCATTTATACATAGAATTTTAAACAATACCATCGACTGTAAATAACTTCTGTCCCTAATAAAACAATACCATTAACAGTACCGAACGTCTGTCCCTAATAAAACAATACCATCGACTGTACCGAACTTCTGTCCCTATTTAAACAATACCATCGACAGTACCGAACATCTGTTTCTAATTAAACAATACCATCGACTGTACCAAACTTCTGTCCGTAATAACACAATACCATCGACTGTACCGAACTTTTGTTCCTAATAAAACAATACCATAGACAGTACCGAACGTCTGTCCTTAATTAAACAATACCATCGACTGTACCGAACTTCTGTCCCTAATAAAACAATACCATCGACTGTACCGAACTTTTGTCCCTAATAAAACAATACCATAGACAGTACCGAACGTCTGTCCTTAATTAAACAATACCATCGACTGTACAGAACTTCTGTCCCTAAATAAACATACCTTTGAGACATACACGACATACAGTGCTATTATTGCACTGGCTTAATTACAAAACAAATTCACCCTAACATCGACATTTTTTCGAATTCTCTGTCCATATTTAAAAGGAGCAGCATGTCAATGATACGAACTGCTCAATGCGTATACATGTACACCCACACTCGCAAATACACACACACTTCACCCGGTAATGACTAAATATACATACCACATTAAATATAGACATTATAAGGAAACATATATCGTAGGTACCCATCTGAAATATTTAAATATATGCCGTTTCTGCAGGGGTAGGCAGATAGGACGGACCGTCAAACAACTCGGTCTTGGCACACATTCCTTGCCTCATTCACATTCATACATCGTCTGATACATACTCTTCGATTATTCTGTCTCTTAACAAGGCGACCGACTCAAGTATCAGATTCACTTGATCGTGCCATGTCTTCTACCATTCACATTTGCGTCATATATTCTCATTACACTCCTTTCTTCGTCCATTCGTTCTACACGCTCATACCATCTGAACGACCCTTTCTTACTATTACTCATTACGCATTCTGCATCTTGAAACATGGTTTTAACACACTTACGCCTCAGAGATGTCTTCCTCTGTCAGTTCCATGCCTCACTGCCATACATCAGAGTAAGTAACAGCACTCCATTGTGGACTGCTAGCTTAGGTTCTTTGGACAATATTTTTATTAACAAAGTAAACTTGTATTTACCCTTCTCTCAATTTCAAGAGTCAATTTCCTTTGAAATATGACATCTATTTAATGTTGAATTTTCATGAACAAATTAATTCATTTTGTTTACATTCAATCCCACGAGATTTAATTTCTGTGTACAGCAAACGTGAAAGGACGAACTCTGTGGCTGAACAACGATACAATCCTTTGCTCCATTCCGAAAAACAATGTTTATAATAAATAATAAAAATACAACTTACAATGTATCTGTCATACTTCTTCGTCTGCATCCTTTATGGCTGTATTTAGCCATGTTCTGAAAAACACAAGTTTTGCTAACTACTAACATGCTTCACAACAAACTATTCATGTTTATTTTTATAAGCAATAATTATTAGCCTGAAACACTCATCCACATTGAAAAAACTCCTGATAAAAGATACATGACGCCAACGGGACATGTTTATTTTTATAAATATCAACAAAGTTAATAAACATTGCTGTGTGACTACCTTCAAAGTACCTTAAGTACTTATTTTGTGCTATCGTTATTATATTATACAATAAGCTGACATGTACCCGGCGTTGCTAGGGATTATCCGTAGGAGATAGACATATACCACAGCAGACTTTTCTGTAGACCTTTTTAAGATATATAATTCTGTAGTACATTATTTTGATGTATATCATAAGGTTCAGCCAGCGTTAGCAATATAGTGTCCGAAAAAATATATATTTCACGTCTTGATTATAAAACATCGACTTTTCTCTACTTTGTATAAATATAATATGCATGTATTATATATGTAAACCTTTCAAAAGAAATTATCTAAATGATAGTGAAAACCCAATCAAAATCTGTTGCACGGTTTAGAAGAACTAAGCGCACAAACAGACAGACGCGGATAGCGATTTTGTTTTATACTATTGAATACATTATTGAACTCCTCTGTACAACAGAACTCGCTATAATAACTTGTATTGTACCTGCTTATATAATTCATACTCAGTTTATTATATAATGTACTATTCACTTATTATTGTACTCCTGAATAACTTACCTATAGCAATGTATATATGTAAAAGCTTTCAAGGCAATAATAAATAAATTAATTAATTCGTCGAAGGGGCAGATTTGCATAGGTTTTCAAGACTTCACCAACGACACCACGACGAAACTGAAATTGTCTTCAACTCCGAAACGTGCCGCAAGTATACTATACATTAATTTAAATTTAATAAATTGTGAAATAACACAAATTCATCAAATTGAATTTACTTGCGCACGCCGAGATTTAAACCCGCGACCTTCGAATTGCTAGTCGAGAGTTTTAAACCTCGACCACGGAGGCCGTCAAATGTTTCAAGTAGCATTTAAAGAAACACTGTGAATTTGTTCATACCTATAAAATGTTGAATAACTGAATGAAATGCGTTTTTTTTTAATTTTCTTAGACTACTTCGTGGAAATTTACCTTTTTAACTTGACAAATGCTTAACCGGTCAGCAACGTAAGCAGATATACACGATAAAATAACGATAGCAGTCAAGTACAATAAGCGTGTTTACACGTCAACGCGTGTGTTTCCACAAAAATCGTCATAACTCCGTTATTCTTCTAGTGACATCCCTAAAACAAAAAGTAGAATATTCGTATTGAATGAAGCTTCACATCTCTATTCAAAGTTATCCATAGAAACCCGTAAAAAAACCTACTCAGTGGAAGCAAATTTTACCCGCCAAATCGTAAAACGACGCCAAGAAAGCCGTTTGACGTGCCGACCCGCCTCCCAGTTTTAATTATTTTTTTAAAAATATATTTTGTATGAAATGGTCAAAAAGTGAAGTGACAGAATTGTTTATTGTACATTTGTACGATGAAATAAGTGTTTTTTTTTTACGTTATCCGTGATTTTAGTATCGTTTTTACATAAAACATTACAGGTGAGTCATTTTTACAATTTTTTCATGTTTCCATTCTAAATTTAAATATTTACAAATGTTAATATTTATTTATGATACAACAATTTGAAAGCCTATTTTGTAACCTTTCTAAAACAGTTTTTACTATTCGGCTCCGTTCAGTAATGTTTCATTTATAGAGCTTTGATTGTGAGGCGGTAATAACACAACGTTTTCGTGAAATTGACATTTCGGTAAAGACATTTTAGCTTCAAGTTCGCGAAAAGTCGGAGGGGAAAGTTTATCTTTAAAAATAACTAGGTTATTTTTTAAAGAAATCTATTTGAATTTCATCTTTGTTTTCGGCAATGATTGCAAATCTTGTGAGCGGAAATTAACCCACTACCCGATATCCGGTCGAGCTGAAACTCAGCAGATAAACTCATTGTTTTGGTGGCATCACGTACACACGTAATTTCTATGAAATCAGATGACATCACAACAGTTAATATTTGAAATAAAACTTTAACAGGCTTGTTAAAAACGTTGTGTAAATATTACACAGCGATAAGGTCAGAACATTGAAAAACTTAACTTATTATCATGGCGTTTTTTTGTTACAACGGTCTTAAACCATGCTCAAGGACGGCTTTACCATACTAACGTTGAACGGAGGACTAGAGAGGAGAGATGAGGCCACCTCCGTGAACGCTTCCCTTGTGGGGCCTTCAGGGAACCAAGGGGGATTGGAGAGGAGAGGTGAGACCTGGGGAGACATACAGTAGAACCAGAAGACATAGCCACATATCCAATAACAACCCTGGTGAACTTTATAAAAAGGACCAGATTACTGTTAAAGGAATAAGGTAAAATGGGAGAAGCACAATGGGCCTATGGCCTAAGTGCTCACAGGAACTACATGTAAACCTGTGTCCTCTATAAATAAATAAAATAACGTTGAACGGGCGTATAAGAATCTAATAAGTAAGACGGAAGTATGTTAGTAATTTTGAATGCGGGGTCTTAATTAAACAAGCGATTTAACCGTTTATTACGCACTCTAATAAACGCGTTATGATCACCGCGAAAATCAATTCGTCTCAATGAATACATCTTAGGGGATGAGTCATAAAGATTAAGGGTGTGTTGCACGAACACACTGCCGCTGCAGTTCACGTCTTTATATTAGCCTTCCGCTACCCCTAATAACCCTGCGTGTCCGACCCCTCTTTATCACTCCCCCCACCCTGTAAATACACCCCCACCCCCAGCTAGAAACACCCCCTTTCTTATACTAAACTAAACTCGTGTGATGTTTTCTCTGTGCGTTGGTACCATGTGCGTTAGGGTGGTTACATTTTCTTTATTATTGTAATAACCCTTTGTTCAAAATTACTTTATATTGTGATTTTTCTTTAACAAAGTTCACTTTACAGACATTTATTAAGCGAATTTATCACTTTAAAATATATTTTTGTACGGCACAAGAGTCCCAATTGTTCTTAACCGTCTGGAGCCCGTGAGTCTAAGTTATCACCTATTTATTTATTTATTTAAGGCGAAAACACAGATACAGACAGTAATTAAAAGATAATTATTGAAGACAATATTAGCGATTTCTAAACGAAAATCTGAAACAGAAAAATCAGAAAGGGATACGTTCACATCTAGGACTCGAACCCAGGACCCTTGCCTTACCGGGGCACTGCTCTACCAACTGAGCTAATGGGACCCTATTCCCCTCGGTCACTTTTAACTGTATCATACTTCGAAAAAGAACTACCAACATTGTCTTCATTTTTGCACATTAAAAATAAAAAAAATTAGATAGGTTTATCTAAAAAGACGCTGTCTAGATTGCATTTAGTTCGGGTTGAATCTTGCGATCATACATAAAGATAGTTGCCAATAAAAAATGTGCGGTGAAAAAATGTTTGGATTTTTCTTATTCATGGTATTGGTAAAGTGGATTGGGGTCTTTTTTCACGTAAACAGTGACCTTTCTCTTGTTTTCGAGGTCAAGTGTGCAAAATTTCATCAATCTAAAAATTAAACGATCGGTGTGTGTAAAAAAAGGCCAAACAGTCTTGGACACTTTTCTTTATAAATAATACTTTCTGAAAACCCGGCTTTGCCCGGACTTTTTTCAATCAGATAAAGACAATAATTTTCCTCTTATTTTGAATGACAAGTGTGCAAAATTTCATCAATCGGAATAAAATCGTAGATTTGCATAAAAAACAAACTCATAGTCACAATTCTTTATATATTGTACGAGTATATATATTAGCGCAGGCGGACCCTTGAACAATCACGGGATATTATTATTATTATTTAGATATTGCCAATTATGACAGTATTATATTACAGGTAAGTACCTACATTATCGCTTGTCTGAATTTACACAAATCACCAGATCCAATTTTTAAAACTACAAAGTAAATTTGAATTGATTACGTGGGAATATTTCACATCACGCCCAACATTATGTCAATTTACGCAGTAAACTGAACTTATCGAAATTACCTGAAAGGCGAAAAATATTTGATCTCCTTTTATTATATAAAATTGTTCATTCAAGGTTAGACTGCCCTGACACTATAAATTTGCTATCTTTACATATACCTCCAAAATATACTAGACGGAATATTTTATTCTACAACAATAACTTCGCTACGAATTCTGTGTTAGAAAGAATACATAGGTTGGGCAATGAACTAAGTGATGTCGCTGACATATTTAATTTAAACTTCAATACATTTAAAGCCAAATTATTCCACCATTTTTTAAATGTAAATAATGTATGAGAAATCATTATATTTTATTTCGATTTTCTATTGTTTGTTTTATACTGTTGTTAAAAATGAAATTTGTAATTGTTATGTGCTTAAAAGCCCAATAGGGCGTCAATAAATAAATAAATAAACATCACAGTCACAGAAATTAGTCAGTTTTTTTTTTTTTTACATTACTTCCACACAAGAGGAACTGAGGGCATATTTAATCATTGGGGATGCTGGGTGTGTAGGTTCTTTTTAGGGAAAGAAAGAAAAAAATATGAGGGGTCGGTAGGAATTTGGGGGTCAATGTGTTGAGAAGTGACAGACATATGAATCCATCCCCCTTACTGCAGTGCAAGGCAATTGGAGTAGAGAGTCGGGCTGGAGAGGTCAAAAGGTCTCCACATACCAGTCTCTCGATCCAGCCATACAGTAGGTGAGCGAATGCATCCTCCCTTCACGAATTCAGGCACCCCTGCCAAGTCACCAAACGTAGCGAAACACTTGGGGTGACTTATGGCAGGGGTGTTGGGTATCCAATAAATGATTCTGTGACTATGACTCCCAAATTACTGATAACAGTAACGAAATTATTTATTGCATTGTATATTCGACTCATCGGGTCACCCTAAAACACATTACTTTATATGGGGGCACACTACTTGCATAGTTTAAGGCAGTAAATAGTTAAGGGTGTTATTTCTACGGCTTGGCGGTTGTCTCCGTGAGATTCCCTACCAAGTTTTACATTTAATCTCAAAGGAATACAAGACTTACTGCGTGGGTATATTGTCATATAGCCCTATATTTATATTGTACGAACCAAGGTTTAAAAAAAAATGAAAACCTTCATAAAGAATTGTGGGTAGGGGGTTGAATAATAAGTGTAAAAGAGTGGGGATGCAGAAAGACTGCTAATAACTTTAGTATTTATTTAGTAATCTTTACCGTCTATTGGATGTGCAATTGGTCACCCTAAATGGTTCGCAACGTTTGGTCACTTAGCAAGGGTGGCCGGGTTCATGGGGGGTGAGTTTATTCGGATCCTTGCGGCGGACGCGTCTGTCCGAATCAGGAGAGACTGGCTTGACCTCTTCAACAGGACTCATTCAACCCATAACCTTGTACAGCAGTGGGAGGGAAGGATTCATGCGTCCATCACTCCTGGACACAGTGACCCCCAGATTCCTACTACTCTCGTAACTCTTTCCTTTCGAGAACTTCCCATCCCTTAAAATACCCTACACACAGCATCCCTAAAGATAATATAGGGCCCGAGGGGAATTATTTTCCGTACCCCTTCCTTTGTATAATATCACTGTAGAAACGAGTAATTTAATGCGATGATCAAAGTCACCCCGGTTCAAAAGTTGCCCCATTATTTAACTCCTGTGAACTAACCCACGAAATGTTACTTTAAATCCTTGTCCAGAAGCAAGAAGCTTACAGATCTGCAACAAACTTAGTGAAAATATTGATCGGTTTTTTTCTTACGGACGTAAAAAAACACTCACTGCTTTTAATCTTAATCCTTATAACAACTTTTAAAGCCTAATTCACAGGGGAGTCAAATGTTCTGCGTGGAGACTTTTTAGCGTGGGACGGTTTTGCTGGAACCAAAATAAAGATAATTCCCAAAGGATTGAATAAGTTTGGATTATTTTTAAGCGAATGGGACGGAACGAGAGAGAGAGAGAGAGAGAGAGTGAAATGAGAGGTGTGATATCTATAGCTAATTGGTGTCAATATTGTTGAATTTGGAAGCCACCTCTGGTCTGAAGCCCAAAACAAATACTTGACTCTGTTCAGAAACATGCAATCCGTTTGATAGATTACAAATTTAACAAACGGATTGCAATCTTTCAGCACCATTCAAAGTTGAAACATTGCTTGAAATGGTGACCTTTTCTCTTTCCCATCTCCTTCCCTTCCCCAGTACCTTCATGCGCACAACATACCCCAATTGAGGATGCCATAGTCTCACTGGCTCCAGACGTTGGGACTCTTGTGCAATTTCACATAAGTGTTTTCTATGTTGAGCAAAAACAAAATAACTTTATTTCTTTAAAACAAAAATAAAAATCTGTTCTTATATATTTGGCCAATCTCGTAATTTAGTTTCCGAAAACCTTTTCGTAATCATTTATCAATTATCGCGAATCAAGCTCCTATAACGAAAAGGAAACAATTCCTCCGCTATTCCGACTTAAGCCTGTAGCTTAAGCGTGGCTTTTCCCAGCTTTAACTGACGTCTACGGCTTAAGCTAGCTTTGTTTTAACTAACGGTGAACTATGGGGAAAAATGGACTCGATTATTTGTGCTTTTCCCAGTATAAGTATCAGTACGATGTATTTATTATTGTAACGATAAACTTGGTGATTGATTGTGCGATGTAATGAACACACTGGAAAGGTAACCTCTCATGACTTCATGAAATTTGTAATAAAACTAGATTTTTGGCTGAAATGTCACAGGATATAAAGAATGCAACGTTAATGTTTTTATGTCTCTCAATATTCCCATAACCTGGGCAATTTTCATGGCGCCAAAAAACACTTTAGTTTCTGAAGAGAATCTGTTGCTTTACAAGTACTATTAAAGTATTATTATATTTTATAGTATATTTGAGATACGTTCCAGAGTTGAAAACACTTTTAGTATCGCCCTGGTGCAAGATCAACATTCAGAATTGAAAACTTGCTTGAAAAGGCTTAAGGTTTGTTTGGTGACTAGGTATGAATAGCCAGGTACTTTCCCACCTTCCTCTTCCCCGTCTACTTTCTACTTTATTAGTTATCTATTCTATGACAATTAGGCAAACTGATTTTGGCTGTGTTATCAGATTGCATTTATAAAGTTCTAGTTGACGTGTACCCGGCGTTGCTGGGGATTAACCTTAGGACATAGACATACCATCGCAGACTTTTCAGTAGACCTTTTCAAGATATACAATTCCGTAGCACATTATTTTGATGTATATCATATGGTTTAGCCAGCGTTAACAATGTAGTGCCCGAAAATATATTTTTACTCCTTGATTGTAAAACATCGACTTTTCTCTACTTTTTATAATGTATGCTTGTATTATATATGCACACTCTCCGTAAGAAATTCTATAAATGATAATGAAAACCCTATCAATTTCAAAACAACAAAATAATAATAACACTTGTATATTTTTTGCAAAATTTCATAATAAATCCACTGAAAGTGAACTCAAAACGCAACACCTGTGATGTGACGCATCCTTGTGAAAACGACAACTTTCAAGCACGTTTATAAAACGTCGAGATTCCTCCTTGCAGACTTACCGCCAGGAATTTGTTGCAATTTTAATTTTGCACCTGCTCGGCTCATTGGAAACTTGATGCGTTACTTCTGTTACCAGTTGCAAGATTACAGCCTCCGAGGTTGACAGTTTTACTTGAAAACCTACTTATTTACATAGTTGACGTGTAAACGGCGATGCTCGGGGTTATAAATGGTTTGGAGTAAAGGTTTTTAATTCTAGTGTACCTAAAATCTGAGTCTGTTTTTAAGGTGGAAATAATATTATTATAAACAATTGCAAAGTTTACTTTTTATAAGTTTCTAGGACTTTACCGACTTCCACCATTCGATACTGTATACCACATTGTTACTACAATAAAAACTACATTTAATCGACTTCGTATGTCATTCCATTGTAAATATAATGCGTTAAGTCTTCTTCAAGCGTCTTTGACATTTTTTAAGATTCAAACCTATCTTCTGACACTAATAAGAACTAACATTGAAATTTTCAGTTAAATCGGTCCAGTAGTTTTTAAGTTTATAGAGGACAAACAAAACAGCCATTTTTTTATATGTATAGATTTTGAACTGAAGAATTATATGCTCAAGAATTGTAATAGACTGTTAACAAAAGTGGAATGAAAAATTATATGTACCTAAGTTGTTTTAAAATTAGTAATAACACGCTAAAAATATATAAGTTTTGTATGTGGCAAAGAATCATGAAAAATGTCTTAACGATCCTTAATAAAAAGCTGTGAAAATCTTGACATATTACCATAGCGTTTGTGTGCTTAAAACGGTATTAAACCAGGCTCAAGGCCGGCTTTACCACACCAAAGATAAACGGGCGCGTAAGAAACTAATTAATGAGATGGTTGGTGTTTTAATTTTTCATATTGCGTTTATGTTGTGATCGCGAGAGTATTTGGTAAGTTATTTGCGGCATTAGTGTTGTTGGCTTCTACGTGAAGAGAGGTAATCCAATTATTTAGTAAATTATTTTTTAATACTAGGCCTGAAAAATGTACCTCAAAATTTTATTCTATATCTCTAAACAGTATAAAATAAAGTCGCTATCAGCGTCTGTCTGTTTGTGCGCTTAGTTCTTCTAAATTACGCAACGGTTTTTGATAAGGTTTTCACTATCATTTAGAGAATTTATTCTGGATGGTTTATGTATAGGTATACATGCGCGCCAAACATCTGTACGCGGTTGACATTTGTCACATGAGAATGGGTCGCTTCTGTGACTCGTTCTTGAGTTCAAAAGCTCGGCTGTGGAACGATTTGCCGTCCTCTGTGTTTCTTCCCTCCTACAACGTGGGTCTCACTCCTTCCTCTCTTCAAAAATCAAAAATACCCTTCACACAGCATCCTCAGAGATGACATAGGCCGTAAGGGAAATCATTTTCCTCAGGGCCTCCTGGGTGGAATTCCTGTGGCTCATTTCACTACTTTCTATAAATATAATATGCATGTATCATATATATAAACCTTCCGAAATGAATTCTCTAAATGATAGTAAAAATCCTATCAAAATCCCTTGCGTAGTTTAGAAGAACTAAGCGCACAAACAGACAGACGCGAATAGCGACTTTATTTTATACTATTTAGTGATTAGAGACGTTGGCCATCTTTTTTTTTTTTTTTTTTTTTTTTCCTTTATTTTTTCCCAATTTATACAATTAGACATTACAGTTATATAATAATAAGAAAGGGAACCCACTAAGGCGCAGCCTGTGCGTGGGTAATATAAGTGTATACATATATTTTTGTACCTAAAAATAATAGTAAGCATATAAAGAAAAACCGTAGGATTATAATTAAAGTTATTCTAAAAGATTCTGCAAGAGGTGCATATTAAAAATAAATCAAAGTAAAAATAAAGATTGTAAGATAATATATATGAATTAAAAGAACACAAAATAAAATAATAATAACTATACAGAAACAAAATAGAAAAAAGTAAAAATTATGAATGAATAATGCTTCAACATTTGCATTGTACAGCAACAACTTTAATTCTTTTTGGTATTGCGCTAGTTTAGTTGTTACTTGAATTTTTTTTGGTAATAGATTAAAAGTGCGAAGTCCAATAAAGCTACTGTGAGTTTGCATTAGTTTGGTATTGGTTTGTGGGGTATAAAATACATGATTTCTTCTAATGTTGATTTTGGGTTCATATTTTTGAAATTTGTTTTGGTTTTTCATGACATATTTCAGGCTTTGAAGTAAAAATAGTTTACGGAGATTGAATAGTTGAGATTCCTTGTACAATTGATCAGTCGAAAATGTCCTCTTTTTATTATATTTAACCTTGATAATATGATTTTGTAGTATTTGTAATGGTTTTATAAATGTATATATCTGTATCTATGTATGTAACTTAAACTCCATGTAAATAGAAAAGGTCCTTTGTTGTCAATTCCCATATTGAAACTGTACCAAAAAAACGTCAATGTAAAACGTCCATAAGGATTCTATTAAAAACCCTTTGGTGCCTATTGCACCAAAAACTTCTGTCCTGCCAATTGCAGTTTACCTCTTTGACTTCAATTATTTGGGAATTCTTGCACAAATAACGGCATGACCAAGTCAACCGGCAAGTAATCGCTTAATTTGATCGTCCCCAGTTACTTGATTGGCAACTCGGAACGTGTAGACGACCTTAGGGGAAAGACGGGTAAAATGGGCTCTTGTAAAAATAATTTATGCGAATGAAAATTCATAAGATACTTACTCATGAAGGTGTTACAAATTACACAAACGTGAATTTCGCGTACCATTATTACGCTTCCAGAATTATATGCAGATAGAATTAAACATGGACGAAGTAACTAAAAGAATATGTTGCGCTAATTATATTACGTATTACTTGTGTCTCTATTTGTGTCTCTTTTGTATCTTGTCTTTGAATGTACATGTTTGTGTATTAACTGTGTTTTAAGGTGACCGGATAAATCATGACAATGATAATTCATCCCATCTTTAAAATGTCATGGAAAGTGATGAAACAAAAACTTTATTAACTGGGTTAAGTAGGTTAGGTTAGGTTAGGTTAAAAAAAAAATTTTTTCCTCGTTTCTAATGACTTTATATCATTTTTTAAAAGTCTTTTGAATTGTCACTGTGTTGTGTTATCATGGAACCGTGTTTTAATAACTGGATTGTTCTGATCAGCATAAATGCAGTGTTGTTACGAAACCGGTCGGTTTTCTGTCATTAACAAATCGCTACTCCATTTCCCCGCAAGGATGGGCAGATTTTATTTATTTTAAATATTAGCTCTACACAGGAGGCCTTGAAGAAAATAATTACCCTCAGGGCATATGTCATCTTCAGGGGTGCTGTGTAAAGGATATTTTTAGAAAGGGAAGGATCTCCCGATCCGGCCCGCCAATGAATTGGTGGGAAGACGCATCCAACACCAAGACCCGAACAAACCTTACCCAATGAATTCTGCTAAATCATCAAACGTATCACACCTCATAACCCGCCACCCAAATTAAAAATGATGGAACACCACATAACTACATCTTGTCATACCCTACTTGATTCATTCACGTTCATACACCGTCTCATACTTCTACAGTTCACTTTGGCCTCCTATAATACACAGGATTTTCCAATAAGAGGTGTTATTTTGATATTCAATCGTAAAAGATCAATGGTTTCGTTGCTTGTGTGGCACGTAGCGCCGTCTTGTTGAAAGTAAACGTTGTCCGGATCAATACCATCCAATTCCGGCCATAAAAAATCAATAATCATCTCTCATCTCGATAGCGCAATCCATTCACCGTAACTGTTGCTCCAGCCTCATTTTCGAAAAAGTAAGGTCCAATGACTCCGCGGGACCATAAACCGCACCAAACAGTCACACGTTGAGAATAGAGAGGCTTTTCAACAATAACTCTTAGGTTTTCCGAGCCCCAGATGCGACAATTTTGCTTGTTGACGAAGCCACCGAGGTGGAAATGGGCCTCATAACTCAAGATGATTTGAATTTGATTCACTCAAGTGAATTTTAATAATTTCAATGCGTTGTTGAAGCGTGTATTGTTCCATTTTTATTAATGACGTAGTTTCTACTTATCAAATGTCAAAAAATGACAGCTTCAAAAGTATCATCTACCGAAATAGCGGGCTATTCAAAATAACACCTCTTATTGGATAACCCTGTATATAACACTTATTTTTTTGTTCAATTGTTCGTTCACTGTACATGTCATATTGAGTGATGTTTACAAAGCTGCAGTATTACGTTAAAAGAATTTAAAAGTTTTTATTATTTCTATAAGTATTCACTTACAAACAAAATTCGAACGCATTATTTTGATGTGCGAATTACCCTGGGGAATGGTCCGGACATATGGCATAGGTGATATATGATTGTTTCGAGAAGTTTTAAAACTTTTTTACTTTAAAACTTGGATACGTTTTGTTCGGAAGTTTTAAAAAGTCTGAAGGGAATGTTCATTTTGTATTGAATAAATTGAACAATTTTTTACTTCAAGTGTGATAGATATGTTTTTATAAGTGAAAGGATCAATTTTTCATATCATCTGCAAATGTAAAAATAATATAAAGCAGATTATTTTATAAAAGTAAATGATTTGGCATCTGACATTGTTCAAAACAACGAAACATTTGTTAGTCATACGAGGCTGATGGAATACAAAGGTTAATGAAAATTAATAATTTATTAAGAATCTTTGCTTATTATTGGAAATCCGGTTAAAACGGGATTGCAGGCCGTTTCCCGATAAACTTTTAGTACATTCGTTATAATATCGGAACACGTGTTCAAGCACCTACGTTTGTCGTGATAATGTATAATAACGAAATGCGAAAATATAAGGATTTTTATGAACACGTGTTCCGGTATCCTGACAACACATTGGTATTTTATTAAAAGTTTATCAGAAAACCTTTCGATAAGATTTTTAAATTAGTCATTACAATTTTTGCTGAGCTTTTTATCTATATATTTTCAAGGTTATTTTTGTAATATCCATCATGAGCTATGTAGCTTTGAACAAATATTTAGCATTATAAATTATAACACGTGATATTGTTAGGGTTATAGTTTTCAATTATTCCTTTAATAAAAAGATTTCGATAAGCAAAAATTTGAAGTCTACAGAATAAAAAAATATACTTCTTGGTGAAACCGGTTTGTAAAATCAGTGAAATTTTATTATCGTGAAATATAAATACATACAAATTTGATCTAACCTGAGGTTAATTCATTGACAGCTAGAATAAGTCCCCGGCGTTACCCGAGCTTTACGCAAAGTTTTTCTAAATTTCATGTTGACAGTGAACTTCTTATTGTTTTTAGGGTCAAGTGTGCAAAATTTCATCAATCTCGGAATTATATTGTCGATTTGTATAAAAAATCTATTTCTCGCCGCCCGCCCGTTAAATACACTTTTCTTTATATAAATGAAATGTAGATATAAATATATATTTGAAAATGTTGAGAATTACTTCAATATGTTGACGCACATTACTAAAAAACCTAATATAAAATAAAATGAATATTTTACAAGCTTTAGACAAAATTTTCTACAAATAATAGTTAATCTCAAAAATTGTATGAAATAATATGATTTTCGCCTTGCGCTGTGCGCTATGCGTTCCAACTTCCCCTGTCACATTCCAAGCGGCGAGCCCCGGGCGTTTCCTGCACCGCGCGCGATGCGACTGCGCCCGCCTGCAATGCGACGGAGACACGAGAATGTACTATGAAATAATAATTCCATATTAACTTCTGTTTTTATGTGCTCCTGGTATTGAAATATATTCTTCTATACGATTTTCTATGTAAACTTACTAACATCACGCCGTTTCCGCGAATTGGTAGGCAGAGAGGATAAACCGCCATACAACTCTGTATTGTTACACACTCCTGGCCTCATTTACATTCATACATATTTTTTTGTTAGGGTCGTCGTCCACGGGGATACGTAAATATGCGAAACTCGTGATGTACTTGCGTTACTCTGTAATCAAAAGTACTAATTTCGGTCTTGTGCGTTAGTCCTGCGTGAAATCTAGTTCAAATTTGGTATGAATTTAAGTATCATTTTCAAAATTGGAATTGATCGCCTGAAGAATTCAAAATATACCTTGATTTTTCACGGGTCTCCGCTAATCATCAAATCAAACTTACTGATTTCAGTTGTCTGTGAGTTAGTCCCGCGTGAAATCTGGTTCAATGAACTCAATTTATAATAAATTTAATCTATTTATAATAAATTTTTGATAGAAAATCATTTTAATTGTAATTCAAAATCGGAACTGATTTGTAAAGAATTACGATAATCCAGTGATTTTTCTAGACCTCTGTGATGTTCTAGCACTACGGTTTGTTCAAGATACCACACGGCAGAACAGATGTTCTAGAACAGCATAGCATGACAATAGGAATGGTGTTATTGAACGAAACTTCTAAGATTTTTTCAATTTGTATTTGTGTTTCAGGCTACTAATTATTGCTTATGATAATTTGTTATCCTTTGTGCTTTGCATAAAAACCTTGTTTTACCTCTTAAAAAAAAATATATATATATATATAAATTTGAAATCTTGTACTGTAACTAAATGGATGATTATTCTCACTCAATAATTTAAATTAAAAAAAAACATTGCCTGTTAAAAACAAAACAAATAAAACTGTATATACAGTCGAAATCCAATACCTTTTAAAGTATTTTGTTACCGGAGGGCGTTTTTCAAATACATAAACATGATAACAAAATTGCGTTTTAAAACACATATTATCTAACAGCTGTGAAAATATTAATGTAACTGACCATTAGCTAACCATCAGGTCCTTTCCATGCAAGGGTAGGCAGAGAAGTTAGACGGCCACACCATCTGTCTTGATGTACGATAGTTGATTTATACATTGCATCATAAATGCTCTTCTGTTATTCTGAGACATGAATTTATTTGCTTTTTTTTTTTACATTTGTTAACAAAATAATTTTCCTCAGGGCATATGTTATCTATGGGAATGCTGTGTGGAGGGTATTTTTGGGGGAAAGGAAGGAGTGAACATGTGTCTTGAAGAGATCCATTTTGTAGGAGGGAGGAAACACAAGAGGCCGGCAAATCGTTCCACAGCCGAGCTGTTAAACTCAATAACGAGTCGTAAAAGCTACCCGTTCTCAGTCGCGGGTTTGGCGTGCTATGCACCAGTGATGAAGGCTAATGACGCTAGATCCTCGAAGCATCTTCCATTGTAATACCGGTAAAACAAGAACAGCATACATACCTGTTGCCTGTGCTTTAAAAATTGCAATCCGTTTGTTAAGAGAGGGAAATCTATCAAACGAACCACCCAGAGTGTGTAGATATGTTTAGTGACGTGATCTGAATAGCCAGATAAGCAATTCCCAACCTTCATCTTCCTCTTTGTAATTTCCTTCCGCATTACAATTCCATTCCCCAATATTGGGTGTGCACAGTCAATGTTCACAGATTAAATTATTTCTGAGTTTTCATACATTTTCGCCTTGGGCAAATTGGCCTATCTCTTCCAATAAAACCACCGCATTCTCTTCAAACAGTATAAACATTATAAATTATGGAATAATCATATATAATTGTACAGTAGCTTACCTCCGAGTATTGCCGAATCGCCTTCGGCTATGTTCGGCTCCGCTCGGAACCTGACAGATTGTTTTTATTAATTTAATAATAAAAAGGCAAAACCAGCAAATTGTTATAAATTATTCCGATACGATAAATCTCTGTTAGAAATTATTTTAGACGACAGGAAACATTTTGAATTTTAACAAATTTATTCTCAGAAGTGTGGGAATGCGTTGTAATGAATTTTAAATATTTAAACGAGTTTCAATTATTTTCGCTATTAGTTCCAATCATTGATGTATTGTATTTAGATGAGACATGAATCAAAAAAATATGTTCCGATTTTTTTTTACCTCCAACTGACCTCCAACTCTTCCAACGCAGTAACTAAATCTACCGAATCCGGTCTACACGGACCGTTAATCACTTATCGCTTATCGCAGAGAGTAGAAAACATCTTGGCTTTTGAAATCTTTTAAAACAAATTATGAATAGTCTTTATAAGCCCAGAAAAAGTATAAAGTATCAGCTTTAAAGTTCAAAATCTTCTACTTACGAACCTCTTTTCGGTTATGGTTTTACTGTATAATATGGCTAATTGAGTGCTTTAGAAAACGATGGTAAAACATTTTAATATTTGTGCCTGGGAATCTAGCAAGATCAGTCGATAAATGTATTATCGATAATCTCGGTAACTTGTCGTACTTCAAGACCACGACTGCAGATCGCCAACGAACAAACAACAGTTCACAGCAACTAAGTGTTTTTAATATATTCGATGTGAACTGTTGTTTGTGCGTTAGTGATCTGCAGTCGTGCTTGGGAACGATGACAAGTTACCGACATTATCTTTATATAGTATAAAATAAAGTCGCTATCCGAGTCTGTTTGTGCGCTTAGTTCTTCTAAACTACATAACGGATCTTGACAAGGATTCACTATCATTTAGAAAATTTCTTCCGGAAGGTTTGTATCTATAAAACATGCATATTATATTTATATAAAGTAGAGAAATTTGATGTTTTGTAATCAACTCGTAAAAAAATATTTTCTTGTACTACGGAATTGTATATCTTAAAAAGGTCTACAGAAATGTCTGCCATGGTATATGTCTATCTCCTAAGGATAACCCCCCAGCAACGCCGGGTACACGTCAAATAGTATATAAAAAAATCATCGTAGATATATCCCGTGATTTTTCACGAGTCTGCGCTAGAAAAATAATAATATCTGATATTTATGAATTTTTTTCGAGAACATCATATTGTAATTACATATATCTTTATGTTTCAGATAACATTCTACGAGTATAATAAGAAATAGATATTATCAAAAAAAATAGTCCCTTGTGGCTTAGATCAGCTAAACTCAGAGAAATAGTGGTCGAGGGGTAAGGTTCTTGACTAGCGATCCGAAGGGCGCAGATTCAAATCCCGGCGTGCGCAAGTAAATTTTATTTGATGAATTTGTGCGTGTTTTGTGACAAGATCTGATTAGCCAGGTTAATTCCTCACCTCCCACTTTCCACCTTCTTCCCATCCCTTCATCTTCTTCCCATCTTCAGCCTAACAACACTCCCCGATTGGGGATGCCATAGTCTCACTGGCTGCAGACGGTTGGGAGCAGTTGAGACTCTTGTGCGATATTAATATAAAATAATTTAATCAGAATTATTTAAGTCCCATTTAGGCAACTTAGTTTATGCATTGCCACTGTTGCTGAGAAAATCGAGAGTATCAAGGAAGACACTGTGTTTTAGTTACCGCGGCAGTATAGTAAAAAAAACTCTTTTTAATTTTTTTATTCCGCTTTAGCGCAGGAGTGTTGCGACTGTTGCGAGCTGTCAAGTCGAAGTAATCAACATAACGCGAGTCAGCCTTACTTAACAATTAATTTTTTATTATTCATACATTTAAATAACACGTAGAAAAATTAAAAGCAAAAATTATCCCACTAATTGGTGTATTTGGTAGAATTGCCCATCTTCTACCAATACAAGTAAAGAGGGGATTATACTTTAGTTTAATTCAATCCCATCTAAATTATTTAATAGAAATATGGGGAAACACATACATTACATACCTAAATGATTTACAAACAATACAGAACAAAGTTATTAAAAAACTCTTCAATTATAACCCGGACACTCCCACAAAAAAACTGTATCAGGAAATGAAACTTTTGAAAATAAGAAAATTGTAGGAATACAACATATGCCTCCTAATCTACAAAATCCAAAATGGACTTATACACACAAACACAACATTTAAACAAACGTCACAAGTTCACGAACATTATACTAGGCAGCATAACAAATTGTACACAAATACTGTAAGGACTGAAAGTGGCAAAAGAGGCATTGGCCACGAGGGTGTACAAATATACCTAAATATACCTATCTCCTTCCAGATAAACTTAAAACGGAGAGTATAAATTTATTTAAATAAACTTTTTAATCTTAAGTTATTAGAAAACTACTTATTTAATGTTATATATTCATGTTAAGAAAGTGAAATGTAAATTTCTTTTAACTTAATAAATAAAAACAAACCAAAAATTCAGTGGCGCTAGCTTGGGCTACCTATAAAACCGCAGAAGGGGCATCGCCTCTATCAGCATTCCATGTAAAAGTATGGGGGTATTGTTTATTAGTCAGCCCGTGGGCCTGGAAGTTATTTGCTACGTCACTGTACACACATTAATAATGTTATTTATACATTTGTGGTTAGCAACAATAAAATTATCTATCAATTATGTTATTTATTACTAAGCCACAGTAGGTTATAAATCAAGAAATAATAAACTTTATACAATTTGGAAACAATAAAAATTTGACGTTTTGCTACAATTTTTTATTATTTTCATTTATATATAAATCCCATATGGGCTTTTACAAACATGTGTCTGTGTGTTTATTGTATGTGAATGTGTTATTGTAGCCTTCTTGTAACTATATTCCGTACGGGCTTTTACAAACATGTATGTGTGTGTGTTTGTGTATTGTATGTGAATTTATTGTATGTGAATATGTTATTGTAGCCTTCTTGTAACTATATTCCGTACGGGCTTTTACAAACATGTATGTGTGTGTGTTTGTGTATTGTATGTGAATGTATTGTATGTGAATATGTTATTGTAGCCTTCTTGTAACTATATTCCGTACGGGCTTTTACAAACATGTATGTGTGTGTGTTTGTGTATTGTATGTGAATGTATTTTTTATTTTTTTTTTTATTTTTTTTTTTTATTTAGTAAAAGATTATACATTTAAATACATTATTTAAGAAATGTTTTGACTGCCCAACTAGGAGGATTCCCGTTTTAGGACAGTCAATGTATTGTATGTGAATATGTTATTGTAGCCTTCTTGTAACTATATTCCGTACGTGCTTTTACAAACATGTATGTGTGTGTGTTTGTGTATTGTATGTGAATATGTTATTGTAGCCTTCTTGTAACTATATTCCGTACGGGCTTTTACAAACATGTATGTGTGTGTGTGTTTGTGTATTGTATGTGAATGTGTTATTGTAGCCTTCTTGTAACTATATTCCGTACGGGCTTTTACAAACATGTATGTGTGTGCGTTTGTGTATTGTATGTGAATGTATTGTATGTGAATGTGTTATTGTAGCCTTCTTGTAACTATATTCCGTACGGGCTTTTACAAACATGTGTGTGTATTGTATGTGAATGTTTTATTGTAGCCTTCTTGTAACTATATTCCGTACGGCCTTTTACAAACTTGTATGTGTTTGTGTGTGTGTATTGTATGTGAATGTGTTATTGTAGCCTTCTTGTAACTATATTACGTACAGTTGAACACATATCATATACAAATTCTGCGAAATTATTGCCAACTGGAAGCAATCTAGGTAAAAAAATGTTTATCATAAAAATATTTTTCGGTTTTCGCAACGTTAGTCAAACGTGAAATACGTTTCTGGAAATTGGAACTAATTGCGCGAAGAATAATTCAAACAAGTGATAAAGTAGGTACCTATTTATAACATAATATTTAAAAGTAGGAATTTATTTTAATTGTCGTTTCCGAAATGGGATTTATTATAATATCCCAGGATTGTTCACGGGTCTACATTAGACTATGTAAGCTGCCCCATTACGCCCATTCTTACTGTTCGCTATAATAGTTATCGTTGAGCCCAACTTTTGAATTTGGCAGCCACCTATCTTAACAAACCGATTGCAATCTTTAGAGGACATGCGTCAGGTTGGAATGCTGTCATTGTTATTTCAATGGTATTTCAATGGAAGATGCTCCGAAGAACTAGCGTCATTCCCTTCAGCACCGGTGCATAGTCGGAAAATACACCAAACGCGCACCCAATATTATTCACATAAGAACGGGTCATTTTCGCGATTCGTTTTTTTAATTCAACAGCTGGACTGTGGAACGATTTGTCGGCTTCTGTGCTTCCTCCCTCCTAAAATATGGATCTCTTCAAAACCCGTGTTCACAACTTCCTCTCCCCAAAAAGACCATCCACAAAGATTGGACAATGATTACATATATTATGTCTTGAAAGAAAGTATTTTCCTCATAGCCTCCTGTGTATAGACATACAAATTAATAGTAATATATTGTAATATGTAAAAGCCCGTTTGGACGTAAACAAATGAATTCATGTGAATTAATTTAGGCGGATGTGACGTCATCCCAATTAGCGTTAATGGCGTCGCTAGAACTTCCGGCGTTCGACAAAATCAATTAAAAATTAATCAGGAAATCTTTCGCTGTCTTTTCATAGATGTCACTTGATTCCCTCATCAATTTATGCCAAATTAATTCAATTTATGATGTTCCTACTCGGCCGGCGTTCTCAAAGTTGTACAACTTTATCATGTTTAATATAGAAATATCAAAGACCAACAAACAAAACGCCACAACCAAAAAGCAATTTATATTTCACTAGTATACCCAATTAAAAGTATACAGTAGACGATTGTCAGTTGACAGTTGAGATTTGATAGAAGACAGTAGTTGACAGTAGTAAGTTAAAAGAGGACTGTTGACAGTAGACAGTAGAATGTATACAATTGACAGTTTACAGTGTACAGTAGCAATATAACGTAGACAGAAGATATTTGACAGTAGTCAGTTGACGGTAGACCGTAGACAGATGACAATAGACACCCGATAGTAGACAGTTAACAGTCGATAGCAGACAGTAGACAGTGACAGTAGACAATTGACAGTAGAAAGTTGACAGACTATATTTGACGGTAGACAGTTGACAAAATACAAATGACAGTTGAAAGAAGACAGTTTTCAGTTGACAGTAGACAGTTAACAGTTGACTAATTCAGCCCATTTTCATATACATTTCTAATTTTATATTGCACCAATTCGGTTTGTATAGATTAATTAAAATTAAAAAAGATGTGTGAAAAATATTTGTCGATGGTAAAAGGTCTGTTTTACAATAGTAAAAATGCTTCAACATGGTCACTCTTCATCATAAATATGGTATAAAGATTTTTGTTATTTGTTTTTGGGGTGTTATGCCGTGTTGCGCTAACTCCTTCTTTAGCCAACGTTTCGGACAGCATTGCAGTGTCATCATCAGGGCAGATGTGTTATTAGAGGTTGTATTTTTTTTTTTTTTCTAGATTCTTATATTCCATGAAGTGGTGAATCATTTAAATTTACTGAATTTAAAGTTAATGTTCTTTATACAAATAGAACGGCGTCATATGCGCCTCACAATTTTTACCTCATATGGGTTTATTCAAATATTACCTGGCTTTTATAGACTTAGAGGCCTTGTATTTTCTCGGTAGGGAAAAAATTTGTTACCTAAAAACCCTACTAAAATTGCATGTTTTCATCCAGCATCAGCACCACCAGCGACCGACAGCGGCCATATACTACATACGTGTCTGTTTGTGTTGTGTTGGGATCGGGGAGGAAATTTCGGCTGCGACCTATTGTTGGAATCCTTCCGCATTTGCCGTTGGGAGTAAGGAAAACCGCAGAAAACCTTACCCAGGAAGGAGCGGCCGAACGTCAACTTGAAACGTATGCGGCCTTCAGTAACATCGGTATATGATGTCCTGCATTTTTGAGATGTGTATGTGTGTCTGTTTTTATGTTAATATATACTTATGGGAATATAGAAAATAAACATACATATACATACAAATTATAAAATATTATATAAATATATAAATAGATATATAAACATTATATATTTAGGAAGGAAGTCGGGAGTTTAGGAAATACCTACTGCTCGCTATTCGTCCGCGTCTAATTCTGGTATGTACCATATGTGGTCATGGTCCATGAGGATGTGTTTAGGTAGACTGTGTGAATATTTGAATGTCAGGTCGCTCGGAGCATTGTATTGTCCTATGTCTCGTATGAGTGGATTTTTACTAAGTCTGAGTGATTTGTAAAAGCGTTCAGTCAGTCTGTGTGTGAATTCGTATAGAGTTGGAATTTGTTCTCGTTCGTGTAATCTCTTCAAGTTTGTTCTGAGTCTCGTGTTGTATGTGATTTTAATGCAGAGATTTTGAAGTGTTTGTAGTTTCGTGTGGTCTTTGTGTGAGATGCTGCTCCATACGGGAATCGCATAAGAGAGTACCGGGCGAATGAGCGAGTAGTAGACGAGGAGTTTGGTTTTGGGAAGTAGCGGACTCCGTCTATTGAAAATTGGCTTCATCATGCCGATTGCTTTTCGCGTGCGCGTGTGCATCTTGGCTTGGTGAGATTTCCAGTTGAGGCGGGAGTCCATGGTCAGGCCGAGATATGTCACTTCATCTTTCCATTCAATGCTGTGTCCTCCCATTTCGATGTTGAAGTCAGGTGTTTTATTTACACGTTTTCTCGTGAACATGATGGCTTCGGTTTTCGCCTCGTTCAGTTTCAGGCGCCATTTTTTGTAGTACTCTACGAGCGCGTCGAGCGCCCTCTGTAGGTAGATAGCGGCCATGTTCGCTTTCAGCGAGGAAACGTATAGTTTGACGTCATCTGCGTAGATAGACAGATTGCATCTCTCGTCTCGGGGGATGTCGTAGGTGAACAGAATGAAGAGGAATGGTCCCAGTAAACTTCCTTGCGGCACGCCTTTTGGAATCTCACGTGAAAGTGTTGCCTTGATAAAAGCAGTTGGGGGCGCGAGCGCCTGCTCAGTGGGCCGGCGGGATTCCTCCGGCCGGCAAAAGTAGCGGGGCCTGGCTGTGAGCTCACAAGCCAGACAAAAAGACTTTCGTGGTTATGTCACAAACCACAAAAAACTAATGCCTATTTTCTATCCTCCCCTCCTTTTCTATCTATCAGAGGTTGTTTTTTGATTTTTTTTTTGATTTTATGGATTCTTTCGTAATCCTCTAACTAGCTAGGGCTTATAACAATACCCTTCATGTTTCTAGCTGACTAGTACTGCGGCTCATTTGGCCTTATTACTATTACCATCTGATGGTTGTATTTACTTGACTGATTTTATGTTACATTAATGAGTTTTATGAGGAAAAATTCTTGGTTGTGGTGAAATGTAAGCTTATGTATGAGGTTGTGATACCGTGTTGCCAGCTCCAACCCTCTGAGCTAACATTAACGTATCATTATTTATTTAAAGTGGTTTTCTTCGTTTAGCTCTGGTGTAGCCGTCAATTACCGGATACCAAGAACTATTGAGCTTAGCTACATCGTCTCATTAAATGGGGATATTAAAATTATTTAAATTAATTATGAAAATCCAAAAGAAAGATTTTTTACCTAATCAGTAATTATAAGTTAAACTTTTCCACAAAAATCGTAAAAATAAGTAAATCATCTGATAATGGCTTGAACGCCGAAATGACTTACACGAAATAAATTTTAACAAAAACTCAAACATTACAATTATGCTAACTATACACACAATACAATTATGCTAGCTATACATACAATACAAATATGCCAGCTATACAAACAATACAATTATGCTAGCTACACACACAATACAATTATGCTAGACATACAAACAATACAATTATGCTAGCTATACACACAATACAATTATTCTAGCATACAAACAATACAATTATGCTAGCTATATAAACAATGTCCGAGAGGACAATCCCACAGTCCGATGGGATATTCCAAGTGTCCGACAGGACATTCCAAGTGTCCGAAGGGACATTCCCACTGTCCGATGGGACATTCCCAGTGTCCGACAGGACATTCCCACAGTCCGATGGGACATTCCCAGTGTCCGACAGGACATTCCAAGTGTCCGATGGGACACTCCCACTGTCCGATGGGACGTTCCCATTGTCCGAGAGGACAATTCCAGTGTCCGATGGGACATTCTCACTGTCCGATGGGACGTTCCCATTGTCCGAGAGGACAATCCCAGTGTCCGATGGGACATTCCCACAGTCCGATGGGACATTCCCAATGTCCGACAGGACATTCCAAGTGTCCGAAGGGACATTACCACAGTCCGATGGGATATTCCCACTGTCCGATGGGACATTCCCAGTGTCTGATGGGACATTCCCAGTGTCCGATGGGACATTTCCACTATCCGATAGGACATTCCCACTGTCCGATGGGACATTCCCACTGTCCGATTGGACATTCCCACTGTCCGATGGGACATTCCCAGTGTCTGATGGGACATTCCCAGTGTCCGATGGGACATTTCCACTGTCCAATAGGACATTCTCACTGTCCGATGGGACATTCCCACTGTCCGATTGGACATTCCCACTGTCCGATGGGAATCCTTTTATAATGTGAATACCGCACAAGTGCTCCCAACCGTCTGGAGCCAGTGAGGCTATGGCATCCCCAATTGGGGTGTTGTGAGATTGAATGTGGTGTAGAGGAGCAGGAGATGGGGAAGAGGAAGACGGGGGTTTTCAGATACGGTCACAAAACACAGCTAAAGCAATTTCAAGCTACATTTCAACTGTGTGGGTAATACTGAGAGTTTTCTCCACTCTGGAAAGTGCGGCAAGTATACTATATATATTATTAATAATTAATAAATGTGGAATAACATAAATTCTTCAAATAAATTCACTTGCGCACGCCGGTATTTGATTGCTAGTCGAGAGCCTTAGAGACTACAAACAGTTTTCAGGTACACTAGAATTCACCTCTAGCAACGCCGGGTACACCGTCTGCTAATAAATAAATATTTCAAAAAATAAATTATTTCACAACGGTAGTAATCTATCTTTTTAATGTGTTTAAATTGAGTCCAAATAAATGTATTTTTCATTCGGAAATAATCCATTCGTTCCATACTGATCAACAAAGCACCCAATCAGTTCTTAAATTAAATTCTACTTACCAATCGATCCTTCACCCTTCTAATCTCCCTTCAGCCCCCCTCATCGATCTAATTCTCGTTGCTGTACCACTGTCGAGAGATTTTATCTCTGCATTCCCAACAAATCTCTCCACACCACCCTTATTTCCATTTTCCTACCAATCCGACGGTCCCTTCATTATTTTGATAAAGGGTTTGTTTACCTTTTTGTTAAATAACGGATCCACAGTTGATTTACTTCGTGATTGAATTTGATCAATCTGTATAAAGTCAACGACTCAAAATTGAATATACATACATAACTTCCTCTGTAACTACTTTCATGTTTATTTTTTTAATGATAAACTAATGTTTAGAAGACAAGGTTTTTTTTATACTTAGCACAAAGGACAACAAATTATTACAAGCAACTTTTTAAAGCGACCAATTATTGCTTATGATAATTTTTTATACTTTCTTGGTACCTTAAGAGGAAGCTACAAGCCAAAAATGTGTTTATTCTTGGTATACCTTATATTGTAGGTAATAGGCATTAAAATCGCTTGACAAACGGAGTCTAGAAACGTCCGATTTCAAGCACACAACTGGTTTTTATTTATTTTCTAAATAATTTTATAAGAAAGCAAAAAAGTAAATCAAGTGAAACTGTCACAGATAATCTTAGCTATACATAATAGTGTATTTTTTTAAGGTTGTTTCCTTGTTGCGTTCATACATTTCTATTGGAATTTTTTTTTTTCCAATAGTAGCTTACATTTATATTTTT
The DNA here is from genome assembly GCA_026573805.1 of Hesperophylax magnus. Classification (NCBI taxonomy): domain Eukaryota; kingdom Metazoa; phylum Arthropoda; class Insecta; order Trichoptera; family Limnephilidae; genus Hesperophylax; species Hesperophylax magnus. The sequence goes on from JAIUSX010000028.1 coordinate 15,334,292, forward strand.
TATTGAGTAATTTATTTTTTTATTTGTATTCTACTCAATTGAAACGATAGGAAAACCTTCAATTTATCTAAAGCATATTTTTTGGTATTCATAATGTACACCACTTCTCTATAAAGATTAATCAAAATTGTGATTTAGCATTAAGCTTCGCCTTAAGTACTTATTTTGTACTCTTGGTATTATATACACTAGCTTCTTCGATTCACTTTATGTAGTATCATAAAATCCACATTGTAACTGTTAAAAAACTGCATATTGTCTACATTAATTCGACTACGTATCTCATTCCAGTGCACAGATAGTGCGTTAGGTCTTATTGAGCGTTCCCGACTTCTTCTACCATTAAAACCACTCTCTAAACACTCTTGGGATTAATAAGAACAAACTTTGAAATTTCCAGCGAAATCGTATGAATGACATAGGAACGCGTACGGGACAAACAAATACATAATTTTTTATTATTTTTTTAATAATGATAAACTAATGTTTATAAGACACGGTTTTTTATGCAAAGCACAAAGGATAATAAATTATTATAAGCAATAATTAGTCGCCTGAAATATCAATACAAATTGTAAATATCTTCCGAGTAAAAATAAATGACGCCGACGGGAATTGAACCCGCACCTTCTGATGTCAGGTCAGGTGCTCTGGACCACTGAGCTACGTCGACCCATTTCCAAAACTCCAAATAATTCAATATATACTAGTACTTCAATCAGGTAAAAATATAATAAGCAGTAATTGTTGGTTTTATATAGATATATATACATATTATTGAATTCCTTTGAACAACAGAACTCGCTATGATAATTTGTGTTGTACCTGCTTATATCGTTCATACTCAGTTTATTATGTAATGTAATATACACTTATTATTGTACTCCTGAACAACTTTCTTACAAAAGCCTTCAAGGCGTTAATAAATAAATTAATTAATCAAATGTCTGTATTCCAATGTATATTAATTTATTTATGAGAAATAATGTAATGATTCGCCATTAAAATATTGGGTTAGCAAGAAAAAAAGATGTATTAAATCAATAGCTGAGATCACCGGGGTTGCCCGGGCTTTAAATCTAATACTTTATCTCGTATAGACAATCACCTTTCTCTTGTTTGAAGTTCAAGTGTGCAATATCAATCTCGGAATAAAACTGTAGATTTATATAAAACTCAAATGTTCTAACAAAAAACTCACGTGTCATTTTGTTTCAATGAAATTTTGTGAATGTGTATGATTGGTTCCAGCTTGAAATATAGGATAGTTTTGGACCCGACAGGTGGCGCTGTTGCCGAGATTTATCTTTTTATTAAGATTTCTCATCCAATAATACATATAACCACAAATTTTAACTTCTCTACATAGAAGGCTACATAACTCTCTTACAGGACAACCTCTTATATTATGTAATACATTCCAAATGGTTGAGTTAAATTCTAATCTTAAAATATAAAAATTCACCCTGCGTATACTTAATAATAATTAATTTAGTATATATAGTAAATCCACTAATTAAAACTCAAAAATTTATTATGAAAATTATACTGAAAGTTTCTGTAAGAACTAGCACTGACGAAATCTTCACCAATTTTAACATCATGTCAAATAAACAACTATATTCTAATACTCATTTACATTCATAAGTACAAAACCCGTGAAATAACAACAAACACGTACAATAGAAACACTAGATCTCATGCTCAAAAACTTATCTACTAATACAACTTTTGGGCAAAAAAAGCTTCTTATATCATAGTATTAAACTCTACAATAAAATACCACTCTCACTCAAAAACCTCAACATTATAACATTTAAATCTCAAATAAAAAGCTGGATACTTAATATAGGGAGATCTGAAATAGAAAATATACTGATATCAAACACAGACTAAAACCGAATCTACTAAACTGAACTATACAAAAAAACACTATCTTACTTATTTTAAAATTATTTAAAAAAAATTATACTACATGATATATGTTTATAATTAAATTCATATGTTACTTGGTTGTAATATTAATTTCTTATAATTAAATTATAATATGTAAATGACATCCTCAGCACGGGAGATCCCAGTGAGGATATCATTATCTCTATATGTTACTAAGAAAAGAAGACAGTAAACCATTATTATTATTATTATTATATCTATAAATCTCTGCACCGTAATGAAATACGGAGTCGAATTAGAGTCGATGTAATGTTGTTTTTTAACAGTAACATTGTAGTATTCACTAGTGAATGGTGAAAGAAGTCAGAGGCGCCCGAGAAATACATAAACAATAGCAAAGCATTGCTGGGTCTCCACTAGTATTATATATAAATAGATTAGCTGAATTTCCCGACGTTTTCCGGGATTTACGAAGAATTTTTCCAAATCAGATATAAACATTGACCTTCTTCTTGTTTTGAAGGTAAAGTGTGCAAAATTTCATCAATCTCGCTTTAAAACTAGATTAACTAGAACTAAACTAAAAAAAATAGATTTGGATCATGTTTTTGTCGGCCTTTAATAATATTACGTTCAATACATGGTTATATTAAGTTAGGTTAGGTTAGGATATTAATGTTGCAATAAAAATTGAGTATTGTTTTAGTTTGCCGATTTACCAGTAGAAAACATTTTCGATCTGATAAAAACCTCAATATTATGCTGACCATTTAAATGATTACTGTACCTCATTATTCTAGTTAACGGTTGGTACAAAAGTATACATTGACGTACACACGTGTATACTGTACACTGTACACGTGTAGATACACGTGGAACAGGCCTCACAGCGAGTACATTCGGACAGATTGAGAGTCACCTTCACGGAGTGTAGTACTAGTAGGTTGACTATATTAATATAAGAAGGAAACATACTGCTTCTGTAGGTTTAGGTCAGTGGTTCCCAAGGTTTTTTTGACTAGGGAACAATTTTGACCAGGTTCAATTTTGGATTTGCAGTTAAGGTTTTACGCTGCCAGCAATTTGCGCGTCATTGTAAAGAGGACTACTTATTTGTAAGCTGATTCTATTTTCGAATACTATACACTGGTATTGCAATTTATTAACAAATCACTGGAAGGGAGACGGTCACGCCGCAACTTGGTTTGTTTCCCTTTCTCTCATCGACAGGTCTATAATATTAACTAATATTCTTAAGCATTCCCCTGACCAACATTCTCCGTCCCTGCAAGGGTGCAGAGGGTATAGAGGGATAGTGGGTGGGAAGGGGTGTCTGGAATTCCCTTCCATCCCTTCTATGCCCTAACAGAGGGGAATGATACTCCGAAGCGAAGGGGGGACCAGGCGACGTATCAAATATTCATGCGGCTGGAGTAACGGCGTTTACCGGCGAACTGGCGCAGGGCCGGCGACACGGTACTGCCGGTGCTTACATAACACATTGCCAATTGCTTTATATCGTTTTATTTGACTTGTAGTGCAGAGGAGATTAGTTTTGTCGACTAGTTTGACTAGATAATCGCTTACCTTTTATTTTAGACAAGCCGAAGTGAAATACTTTCGTTAAATATAATATGCATGTTTAACATCAATTCACAGTTGAGACAGTTATGTTTTTTTACTTTTCTGTGTCTTGTTCTATTTCATTTTTCGTTTAGATTTGTTAGTATTATCTTCTTCAATAAATAACTAACCATCATACCGTTTCCCCGTAGGGGTAGGCAGAGAGGACGGACCGCCAAACAACTCGGTCTTGGCACACACTCCTTGCGTCATTCTCATACATACTCTTCTATTATTCTGACTCAAATATCTGATTCACTTGGTCGTGCCATTTCTTCCTCGGGCGTCCCCTACTTGTGCTATTATTCACATTTGCATCATATATTATCCTTACACTCCTTAGTTCGCTCATTCGCTCTACATGCCCAAACCATCTAAGCGTCCCTTTCTTGATCTTACTCATTACGCTTACATCAGACTTGCACTCTTTGCGGATCTCTACATTTCTCACACGATCATACATCGTTCTACAGTATTCTTCAATAAAATAATAATATATTTTGACCTTCTCATCAATAATGTTCAAATGTATTATATTATTATATAAATGTGGAAATTCTAACTATACAATTGTAAATGTTCTCCAAAATGCCCTGGAAAGAATCTCACACTTGTGATGTCCCGAAAGAAACCATTCATCTGTTCTGAATGCAATTACTAATGTTATCCAAATTGACCCTGGTAATAAATTACATCTTTGCGATTCTTTCAAGGATAAAGAAATCATCCTGTCACTTTGAATGCAATAAACAATATTCTCAAAACTTGTTTTGACTGCATCGCCATTCCATTGTAAGAATATTATGTACTAAATACACAATTTGGCTGTCCTGAAACGGGAATCCTTCCCAGTTGGACAGACAAAGGTTCATTTTGTTTTGCATTGTTTGTAATTTAAATATATATGAAAATAAAGTAAGTAAATTTTTATTTACTTCAATCCTCTCTTGGCAAAGTCCCCTATCATTGCACTAGCAACATTTCACGCATATAATGATCTACAATAGAATGAATTTAACGGAGAATTAACTAGAACTAATAAACGCTTTAGAGAACTATAAATCCACCAATGAACAAAGCACTAAAACTTACAAGGGTTGAATACCACCAATTCAACCCTGTAAGCTTAAGATCGAGACGTTGGGGGTTGTATTTTGTGTAGCCTATTTCTACCCTCTCAGAGAAAACTTGTTTTAGCAGCCCGCCAAATATATGCAGCAACGGTAAGGGATGAATATTGAAATCAACTGCGTATATATTACGACTTTTCTTTTAGGTGAAAATGGGTTTTCCACGTGTGGGAAAAATGACTTCAAATTGATTGAAATTGTTCCAAAGAGGTTTTACTATATTTTTTCATGATGAATATATATTTTATTTAAGAGGAAGCTACATGCCAAAAAATGTATATATTCTTGATATACCTTTTATTGTAGGTAATAGGCATTAAAATCGCTTGACAAACGGAGTCTAGAAACGTTTCCAAATAATTTTATAAGAAAACAAAAAATTTAATCAAGTGAAACTGTCACAGATAATCTTAGCTATAATACTGTGTTTTTAAAAAGTTGTTTCCTTTACGCGTTCATACATTTATATTGAAAAAATATTTTTTTTAGTAGTTTACATTTATATTTTTTATTGAGTTATTTATTTATTTATTTGTATTCTACTCAAGCCAAACGATAGGAAAATCTTCAATTTATCTAAAGCATATTTTTTGGTATTCTTAATGTACACCAATTCGTTATAAAGATTAATCTAAATAGTGATTTGGCATTAAGCTTCGCAAATGATTCCCAACTGCTGCCAATCGTCTGGAGCCAGTGAGACTATTGCATTCCTAATTGGGGTATGTTACGAGGCTGAAGGTAATAGGGGAAGGGACGGAGATGGGGAAGGAAGGAAGGAAACGTTTCAATTCTGAATGTTGGTCTTACACCAGCGCTATACTGAGAGTATCTTCAACTATATTATTTTTAATAAATAAATTGTGAAATAACACAAATTAATCAAATAAAATTTACTTGCGCACGCCGGGATTTGACCTTGCTAAATCAGCTTGCTATCACGGAGGTTATTGAAATAATTGACGAAGTGATGGTCAGCATAGTTCCCTTCCAAGCAGGTGAGCGTCGACTTAATTAATTAATTGTTTTTTTTTAATTTTTGTTGTTTTGTAATTCTATTATATTATAAAAAAATAAACAAATACAAAAATAAACAAATACATTAAATATAAATGGTACTTTTTCAAACATAAAAGAATTCAAACAAACTTGGTTTACTCAGCAGTTAAAAACAAACTAGACACGCTTCCTTCATTCGTTCCATAGTAACGATCAAATTAGGACTAGATTTGGATAGATGGTTTGCCTACACTTTCGTGGGAAGAACAAAGAAGGCAGACGCCGAAAGAGCTGATTTTGATTATTCAAGAGATGAACAGACTCGGGTGAAGAAAATTGGTTAGGAACCATGAATTTGTCGCATTATTGACTTTAGAATTGAGAGGCAGACTTGTAGATACTATAAGTATCACAGTGATGAAAGCGTATAATTCAGAACCGAAACGTTGCTTGAAATTACATCGTTAAAACAATCCGAACAGAATATACCAATACATTTAGTTTAACGTAATGTTTCGGTCTGGATAAAAACAAAAGTACATAATTTTTCACTACCAAATTACGCGGAGAAATCGTTCTGATATAAAAATACTGTTAATTTATTAAAAACTAGCTGACATGTACCCGGCGTTGTTGGGGGTTATTCTTAGGAGATAGACATATACCATCACAGACTTTTCTGTAGGCCTTTTTAAGATATACAATTCAGTAGTACATTATTTTGATGTTTCTCATAAGGTTTAGTCAGCATTAGCAATTTAGTACACGAACAAATATTTTTACGACTTGATTTTAAACATCGACTTTTCTCTATTTTCTATAAATATAATATGCATGTATTATATATGTAAACCTTCCGGAAGAAATTTTCTAAATGATGGTGAAAACCCTATTTAAATCTAATGCGCAGTTTTGAAGAACTAAGCGCATAAGTAGACAGACGCGGATAGTGACTTTGTTTTAAACTATTTAAAGAAGAAGATAAAATATAGAGTTTTATATACGCCATTATTTAAACAAAAAGAATCGAAAAAACAACAAATTTAAGAATACACGAGTAAAGACAAACCAGTACGGTTTTGCGAACAATAAATTTGTTCGCTTTTGGGAACAGTTTATATGCTCTCTTATAGAAATCATTGTATCTCCCTTACTATCATACTGAGTAATGTGATTTAAACGGTCTTAGAAAGAGAAAACACTATACTCTATATTTAAATTAAAATCTTGAAATTACTACAGAAGATTTAAGAATGTATATATATATGAAAACCAAAGGTTTCGGCCGAAATTTGAGAAAAAAATAATAAAATATTTTTATTTTTTTATAAATTATTTTTAGAATAAGAAAGTGACAGTAAATGACAAATGACAAAAAAAGGTGACAGTATGTTATTGCAATGCAGAAATTCACGCGAATTCTCCGACCTGCTGACAGCCCCTTTAAGGCGAAGCTTAATGCCAAATCACTATTTTGATTAATCTTTGTAACGAATTGGTGTACATTATGAACAGCAAAAAATATGCTTTAGATAAATTGAAGGTTTTCCTATCGCTTCGCTTGAGTAGAATACAAATAAAGAAATAAATTACTCAATAAAAAATATAAATGCAAACTACTAAAAATTTTTTTTTTCAATAGACTTGTATGAACGCGTAAAGGAAACAACTTAAAAAATTCCGTATTATAGCCAAGATTATCTGTGACAGTTTCACTTGATAAACTTTTTTGCTTTCTTATAAAATTATTTACAAAATAAATTAAAACTAGTTTTTTGCTTGAAATCGAACGTTTCTATACTCCGTTTGTCAAGCGATTTTAATGATAATATAATAATAAGAAATATAATGGTCGATATGCCAGAGGCGTGAGCGGTTAAGCGGATTATTCACGTAACAAAATCTGAGCGTAATAATTATCATTATACCAGGAAGTAAGCCAAAATGTTACAAAACTGTAAATATTATTAATGGGGGCGTTGTGTCAGTCTATCGACCACAATCCCTGATATATCGCATTTCAGTCTGGACTATGAATTATGGTGGTATGTATATATATATATACATTTATATGTGTGTGTCTGCAGTGGCGCACAGAAGATTTTATTCATAAATAGGTGACATGGAGTTATCTTTATGAAATAGACATATACCAGCGCGGATTTTTCTGTAGGCCTTTTCAAGATATACAATTCCGTCGTACATTATTTTTATTGATTTTTTAATGATAAACTAATGTTTATAAAACAGGGTTTTTCATGCATTTTTGTGCCACCCAAAAACCTTGTTAAATCATTAGTTTATCATTAAAAAATCAATAATATTTGACAAGTCACACTACACTATTTCATATTGAAGCCAACAATACCAATGCAGCAAACAACTCAGTAATTACTCGCGCAATCACAACATACACCCATTACGAAAAATTACTACATTTAGACATCTTTCATGATTCCTTTCTAACATACAAAACTAACTTATTAAATTTCTTAGCATGACATATTTCAAAAATATTTTCCCATCATTTTTCAAAACTCCTATGTATTAACAGTCAATTACAATTCGTGAGCTTATTATAATTCTTGTTTTCAATTCATTTATTATTATCTATCCATACACTTCCTCCCTTTTATAACAATCTCAGGCGAAATTACGTAATGATATTTTATGGACTTACATAATAGGTACTGCAACTATGTAATAACTAAAAATATCTAACTGTATCTTATTGTACTGTGTATGTCTTAACAAATAAATAAATAAAATAAAATAAGTCAAAATATTTCACCAACAAATGCAGATATAATATGTCTCGATGTTCCCTAGTGGGAAATTTAGCACTAACAAAGCCTATCCTACAAAAATATATTAATGATTTTTTATGGCCGGAATTGGATGGTATTGATCTGGACAGCGTTTACTTTCAACAAGACGGCGCTACGTGCCACACAAGCAACGAAACTATTAATCTTTTACGATTGAATATCAAAATAACACCTCTTATTGGAAAATCCTGTAGTAGGTTATTTACAGGTGAAAATATATAATAAGCAGTAATTGTTGATTGAAGTACTAGTATATATTGAATTATTTGGCGTGTTGGAAATAAGCCGACGTAGCTCAGTGGTCCAGAGCACCTGACCGGACATCAGAAGGTGCTGGTTCAATTCCCGGAATGGAGTTACCTGCATTTACCCTTCTTTCAACATCTCTGTTAGCCTTCCCATCTCTCTAGAACATACTTCCTAAATATACAAACTCATCCACCTGCTCCAAGTATTCCTCCCTTGCTGTATATGATTTTCTTTGAAAGGTTTTTTGGTAACAGGGTATTTATTATTTCATGTATAATTATTATTCTAGTTGCTCTATTTTGTTCTCTGTCATTTTTTAAGAAAATAATCGTTGACCAGTAGTTAAAATGCGGAGATATATATTGTACGCACAAATCAAAAACTACACTTTTTTTTTAGAAAATTTTTCAAAATATAAACAATGTTGTTTTTTGTACTTTGTACTAGGTACGACACTGTATATTAGAGAAATACGGTGACGTGTTGGTGCGGACATAACACTACACAGACGTAACAGAGTACAGTGTACGAATGTGTATTGTTGGGTTTGTGGACTAAGAGCTGTTTTGAAAACAGAGCAATACAAAAAATGATTAAATTTGATGGAAGAACTTTTTACCACCTTTTAAACATCTTCCACTTTTTTTACGTTGGTGCCACACAGGTGGCCCTGAAGAAAATAATTTCTCTCAGGGCCTCTGGAACTGGAGGTCTGTATGTCCTGTAGTGACGGACAAATGAATCCATCCAATTGCAATCGTTAGAGCACAATCGTCTGGTGGGAATGCTGTGTTTGTTTTACCAGTATTTCAATGGAAGATGCTCTAGTAGCGTCATTGATCTCTTCAGAATCGAAACTCGCCAAAATTTGTACACGTTTGATATTTGTCACATGAGAATGAGTCGTTTTTGGGACTCGTTCTTGAGATCAACAGCTATGCTGTGTTTACCCCTTAAAAGGGGTGTCTCCGAAACCCCTGTTCACTACTTTCTTTCTCAAAAAATACCCTACACACAGCATCCCCAATGATGAAATACCCTGAGATAAGTTAACTACCTCAGAGCCTCCTGTGTTGAGTTAATGTAAAAAATAAAAAAAACGAAACCTCTACCACCTTGTTGCAAGTCGATAGATCGAGAGAGGTCAAAGGGTCTCTATCGTCTAGACCCGTCACTCTATGAGCCCGGGCACCCCTGCTAAGTCAATTGGGGTGACCCTTGGAAGACGTGTTAGTTATCCTATGAATGGTTCCCGGGGCGGCGGTACCCGTAACCGCCTCACAAAATGCATCACCCTTTCATTCAACTGAGTGTGTTTTTTTCTTATTCTATTTTGTGAAGACACAGCCATGTTTAAGCAATTAGATATTACTTCACCGCAGCATCTGTGGACCATTTCTCTAAAATACAGTGCGACAAGAAAGTAAATCATCCTTGAAATTGAATTAAATAATTTTTAAGTGATATTTCAACATTTTTTAAAAGAATATTTAATATAGATAAAATGTTTTATTAATCAGATGCAGCCATTACAGATCTACTGTTTGTTCGTCTCACTAAAACTAGAGATTTATAAGGTCTAGCGTTTTTAAATTGTTTAACTTCCTTCATAAGCTATGGAGCTTTGAATCCAGCTTTTAAAAGTCCATGAATATTAAAAACCTTAATATTATTTGTATAATATTTTTGTTAGTATATATTGCTCAATATGATATAAGATTTCCTCAAAACACATAGGTAAATACACAGAAAAGTGGGTCATGAGAACGGGTCGCTTATACGACTCGTTCTTGAGTTCAACAGCTCGCTGTAGAACAATTTGCCGGCCTCTGTGTTTCCTCCCTTCTACAACATGGGTCTCTATGGGAAATTATTTTCCTCAGTTCCTCTGTGTAGAGTAAACGTAAAACAAATCTAGTGACACGGAGAAATATGAGTAGGTACTCCTAATGTATTAGGAATCTTTTCAAATTATTCATAATCCGGTTAAAAATGGATTTGGAGGCCCTCAACGAACGAATTGAGGTTTCCTGATAAACTTTTACTAAAATACGAATATTTTATGAGGATGTCGGAACATGTGTTCTGAAAAATCCTTATATTTGAGCATTTCGTCATTATATATAATCTAGTGACTTAATGACATTCATATTTACAACTGTAGCTTAATGTTACAGACTTACAACTAACAAACCTAGCCTGTCGTCCCACGGGTCGGTAAACAATCGACATAAACCGAATGCTGCAAGGCCATGCGCAGATTATTATATATAATCTAGTGACTTAATGACATTCATATTTACAACTGTGTGTTACAACTAACAAACTTAGCCTGTCTTCCCACGGGTCGGGCTTACATTTAGGAATACATTTTTTAGGTTTTATCCGTGTTGTCAGTGGCAAGACTGATATGTTAATAATAATATAAAAATAAACAAAACAAAACTCTGCAGGTATAGGTACATTCAGGTAACCTAGAAATAAGTTATTGATGAGTCGAACTAGATTAAGGATTATTGAGGTATATATCGTATTCTACATATTTTATAAATATCATCATATTCTCTTTTTTGATGTTATTAATCTCCAGAAAACGCAGGAAGTTCTACAATATATTAGAAGATATTATTTAGGTGTTTTTGTCATTGATTTTAGAACACGTGTGCAAACAGCAACAAATTGAGTGGAATGACTTTTGACGTATGTAAGTATGTTCCTTTGACGAGACTCAAGAATGAGACTGTCGACCAATGTGTGTACTTTCGACGGCGATTACGAGCGGCCTGGATTGGAGAATCGATAAACTGAACGCATGATTTGACGTGTAATCTTCAAGGATTGATTGATTGATTATGAATGCTGCCATCTTTTGAAAACCCTTCGAAGTATAATATTTTGGCCATACAAAACCAAATAGATTTAATATTATTGAAGAACTGTCACAAATATTTCGATTGTATCAATAGGAACTTTTTTCGTAATCATTTAAGGTTTCAACCAACAATGTAGGTTGGTACATAATATTATTTTTTCCTCGTTTCTGGATTTCACCCTTATAAGAGAGTTCTAGGCCATGATTTCAAATTATAGAGAGCGGGGGAATATGAATGCAATAATTTCATTTAACTCTTGACAGGCCAAGATGCCAAACAAAACGTCTGTAACCATGTGGGTCTTCTGACGACCCCATCCATGTATCTGTCTTATGGGCTTTTAAACTATAGAAGTCGCAATCATTCTATTTAATCATTCAAACTAAAAATGTAATTATTCAGTAGAAATGTATGAACGTATAAATGAAACAACTTTAAAAAATACAATATATAGGCTAAGACTATCTCTGACGGTTTCCCTTGATTAAATTTTTTGCGTTCTTATAAAATTGTTTACAAAATAAATAAAAACCACTTTTGCGCTTGAAATCGAGCATTTCCTGACTCCGTTTGCCAAGCAAACGCTACAAGCCAATAATGTGTATATTCTTGGCATGACTTATATCGTCACGAATATAGGTAATAGGCATTAAAATAGCTTGACAAAAGGAATCAAGAAACGTTCGATTTTGAGCGCAAAAGTGGTTTTTATTTATTTTGTAAACAATTTCATAAGAAAGCAAAAAAGTTGATCAAGGGAAACTGTCACAGGTAAACTTAGCCTTTATATTGTATTTTTTAATGTTCTTTCATTTAAGGGTTCATAATTTATATTTTTTTATTGATTAATTAAAATATTAATTTGTATTCTACTCAAGGGAAACGTTACGAAAAGTTTCAATTAATCTAAAGCATATTTTTGATATTCATATTAATAAAAGAAAATCGTTATAAAGATTAATCGAAAATAGTGATTAAGCTTCGCCTTAAGACAGAAAAATGTATCAAACTAATCGCATGTTTTTGGGGCTCAATACCCACATATACAACGGTGGGGCAAACGTGCGATTTGAACAATGTCAGAAGTTGTACTGATGACTGATGATATTTCAAAAAACTCTTCGATCAAGTTCTGGCTTCGAACCCACAAACAAAGTTCCAGACCCTCATAAAAGCCCAACGTACTTTCACTAGGGTCACTGCTACATATATTTTTCTATTTATTAAATTCTCTAGCAATTCCGTTCAACTACTCATGATAAAGTCAAAATGCTATTGACTTGCCTACCAATGGACAACGGATAATATCATTGGGAACATAACACGTCAATTAGTTTAATTGTTGGCAGATGAATCATCTAAAAACGGTAAAGATTGACGATTCATTTAAGATATATATCCAGCTATCCCATTACCAGTTACCATTAGCACCCGTATTCTAAAATTAATTATGAAACACCCTAATACCATTGAACTTCCTTCTTCTTCTGACGCTAGTAAAATTAGAAACAGTATTTTTAAATGTATGTATGTTAGTTGTAAGTTTCTACATATGTAAATATATCGATCATTGGCCTTTGAAATAATCGAGTATTTTTTAGATAAGCCTTTTTATAAGCCCAGAAAAAAATAATGTATAAGGCCTAGGAAAACTGCTTTAAAGTTCAAAATCTCCTACTTATGAACCCATTTTCGATTATAATTTTATTGTATGATGTGGAAAATTAAGTTATTTATAAAATGATCTAAAAAATATTAAATATTTATGCCTGAACATCCACAAAATAAAATAAAAGGCACTTTTTGGCCATGTTTTTTTCTTGCATAAATCAAAGCAGGCGGATGGTGTTAAGCGGGAATTTTAACCTTATCGCCATCTACGTAAGGGTTGTTATTGATAGCGGCTCAATTTAAAATATTATACGACGTAGTGCATCGCCTTAAGAGGAAGCTACAAGCCAAAAATGTGTATATTCTTGGTATACCTCATATTGTAGGCAAAAGGTATGAAAATCGCTTGACAAATGGAGTCTAGAAACGTTCGATTTCAAGCACAAAACTGGTTTATATTTATTTTGTAAATAATTTTATAAGAAAGCAAAAAAATTAATCAATTGAAACTGTCACAGATAATCTTAGTTATAATACTGCATTTTTCAAAAGTTGTTTCCTTTACGCGTTCATACATTTTTAGTAGTTTACATTCATATTTTTTATTGAGTAATTTATTATTTTATTTGTGTTCTACTCAAGCGAAGCGATAGGAAAACCTTAAATTTATCTAAAGCATATTTTTTAGTATTTATAATGTACACCGATTCGTTATAAACATTAATCAAAATAGTGATTTCGCATTAAGCCTCGCCTTAAAATAGTAGTTATAGGCCTTAGTCGTAAGTCGCTAGATAAAAGTCTTATATGCAAGTCACTAGTTTTAAGTCAGTAGTTTTAATATTTATTATTCAATGAATATCTTTGTAAAGCGCCCTTGAGGTGATTTTTCACGAAAACGGCGCTATATAAATGAGCCAAATATTATTATTATTATTTCCAACTTTAAAATGAACCCAATTTACACATGCTAATCAGTTGAAGATGCAAATGTGAGTGGTATCAGAAGTCGGGGACACCCGAGGAAGACATTGAACGATCAAGTGAATCAGATACTAGAGTCGGGCCATGTCAAGAGTCAGAATAATAGAAGAGTAAGTATGAATGTGAATGAGGCAAGGAGAGTGTGCCAAGACCGAGTTATTTGGCGGTCCGTCCTCTCTGCCTATCCCTGCGGGGAAACGGCGTGATGTTTAGTTAGTTAGTCAGTTTACAGGTAATCTAGAATTCACAACCTCAAAACATGCATGTTCAGGGTGGATCAATGCAAAACGAACTCTAAGCAGAATTCTTGCCTGAACAGACTATGCAATAATTTCAATAGCGTATTATCCAAGGTTGATATTTTCAGTTGCGAACTTACCAAATACAAGAGGTCCATAAAATAATATTTCTCTGATGGCTTGTGAATAATTTGATGTCTCTATTGTTTATATTTCTAATATGATTTGATTTATATCTACAACCTCTCTCCATGGCTTTAAATGTATTGATAAATGTTTTGTATACATTTTTGAATTCATATTACTTTCTTATAAATATAATTTACTTATTCCATATTATGCTTTCTCAGTAGAGATAAAGTCACAAGGAGGAAATACATAATTGGTTTTATTTTGGCTATATAATACTTACACTTCAGCTAGTTATATATAAAACATAATATTATTTAAAAAAATGTTAATCTTAATTTCCATAAACAAATTTCACGGATCATCAACAAGTATGATTATAATAAATTAAATGTTGCCATGGTATTAAATTAGAATTTACGATCTTTTTTCATTAGCTGGCAAGAAGCAAGAATAGGTTCTACACTATATGGTTATTATTTAATAAGCCGGGATGCTGCCTTCCGATTTAATAAAAATAATTATGGCAACACTGATCGTTTGGAAATTGACTTATCACTAGAGATAATAATAATATAATGTAATGAAGTATGCTTCGAAACCGGTTTGGGCAATCTGTAATTTTATTTTGACGGGAACTTGGAGCAGTTTAAAAAACTGCTTTAATTTGTTTATTAAACGGTTGCTTCCTTCTAGAGGCGTTACGTACAGATGCAAAAGAATATTTCATATTATGAACAACTCAGAATTACAACGTTGCTTCAAATGGCTTTGGCCGTGTTTGGTGACTGGATCTGGATAGCCAGGTACTTTCCTCTTCACCGTCAGCCTCACTATATACCCCAATTGGGGATGCAATAGTCTCACTGGCTCCAGACGGTTGGGAGCAGTTGGGATTCTTGTGTGTTTTCACATTTAAAAAAAAACTATTTTTAATTTGTGAATATCGTAGGAGATTACCAATGTCAAAGCCACTGGGATTATGGCATCCTTAATTATATTGATTCCACACAGGAGGCTATGAAAAAAAAACCCTCAGGGCCTATGACCTTTGACATCATCGGGACTGCTGTGTGGTGGGTCTTTTTAGGGAAAGAAGTGAGTTCTTGGAAGGAAACGTGTATGAGGTGTGAGTAGGAATCTGGAGATTGGAGAGTCCGGCTGGAGAAATCAAATGGTGTTCCTCAACCAGTCTCACCTTATAAGGTGGGCAAAACCCAGACAAATCTCACCCCACAAAACCGGGCATCCCTGCTAAGTCACCAAACGTAGCTAAACATTACGGGTAAGTTGTGAAGCTAAATGAAAGTGGGGAGAGAAAAGAGATTAGGAAGAGGTAGGTTTGAAGTACCTAGTTATTCAGATCTGGTCACCAAACACGGTTAATACCATTTCAAGCAACAACGTTTGGATTCTGAAAGTGGTATTTTGCCAGGGCGATACTGGAAGTAACTAACACTCTGGATTAATGAACAATCCAGTTATAAAACTCAGAACTATACAAAAAAATAAAATTACAAAAACCTACTTAGACAAAGTATACGATATGTATTTAATATCTATGGTATACAGTATACACCATACATAATAATTATTCCATGTCATTGTACACAAGCATAATCAAATACTAGAAATGTATATTTTTTAAATTATATAAAATAGTACAAGCTCTAGAATGATATTAAAGTGGGAGGTTAAATAGGTTAAATTAATGTTGATTGAAAATGTATGTTAGTATAGCTTTTTTGTACCTACATTCCGCGCAGTTTGATAGATCTGCCACATCTGCGTATCTATTACTAACTTCATGTAATCTAGGTACAATCGAGTGTTTAAAATGCTCAGTCCTTGTATTGTTACACTTAAACATGATTTTGGAACGAGAAGCTCTCGTAGGTACATGAAATTCAATGAGGTTAAATAAATCAGGGCTGCCTATACTACGAATATTGATATCTACATAAAATTACAAGAGATTGACCGGACCCGGTACACAAACTAATTTACAGACAGATGCAGTGCATAGTAGTCGAGTTGAAACAGGACTTAGCCACGCTTAGTCACAAAACGTTCACAGTCGGAAAACGTAAATCATAAAATATAACCAGAAATCATCTACAAAATTATCTGTTTTTTACTTTGTGTCCAATTAATTTATAGCAGGATTAATAAATTAGTGAAACATTTAAAATTAATTTATGTACAGTAAATCCTTTGTTTTAACCACCCTGTATCAAACGATGGGAATTATAAACATTCCCCAGTAAAATGCTCTACGTATTTTTTGCGCTTTTTACAAAACTGAGCTAACCTTTTAATTTATTTTTAACCCTTTCGAACCAGGCACGGAGAAAAATGACTATTGTCAATTTATTAAGAAACTCTTCAAATTATTGTTAATCCCGGGCAAAAACGAAATTGCAGGCCTAACGAATGAATTAACAGGTTTCCTGATAAACTTTTAGCAAACTACGAATACATTTCATTGTTTTTTTTTTTCTTGATAGAGCAATCCCGATGAGTTACAGACCTCATTGTAGGACGAGAGAAACTTACAATACATAGGTGGGAGTTAATAGGTACAATTTTACATTGGAATTTTGATATCAAAATTATCAGTTTCACATACGAAACAGTACAAAAATAGAAAAATGGAGGTTAAATAGAACAAACAAGAAGAAACAAAAAAGAAACAGACAGGGATATACACATAAGCACAGAGACAAGGTAAGAATTTAGAAGAAGGTACTTACACCCTAATACATTGGTAAAAATAGATTATGCTCGATTACAAATACAGGGGATAGAAAAGGAGAGAGTTAGAAACAAAACAAAGTACAACACTACAAGAATTACGTATTTATATGTTATTATTTTTTTTGGTAAACTAACGTTTAAGACAAGATTTTTTATGCATAGCACAAAGGGTAACAATTATTTTACAAGCAATAATTATTCGCCTGAAACACTCATCCACATTGAAAAATCTCCTGATAAAAGATACATGACGCCAACGGGACTCGAACCCGTGTCCCTTCGATTTCAGGTGAAAAAATGTAACAAGCAGTAATTGTTGAATGAAACACTAGTATATATTGAATCATTTCGCGGGTAAGAGATAAGCCGCCATAGCTCAGTGGTCAGAGCTGTCGACCGGAAATCGAAGGGACACGGGTTCGAGTCCCGTTGGCGTCATGTATCTTTTATCAGGAGATTTTTCAATGTGGATGAGTGTTTCAGGCGAATAATTATTGCTTGTAAAATAATTGTATTTATATGTATTTAAAAATATTCTTTTAAAGCCTTACTTTGAATTTTTGGATAATGCTTGCCGTTTTTATACATATCTGGAAGAGCGTTATAGAGTGTGTAGGCAATATACTAGAGAGATTTTATTTTATATTTCGTAGTGTGTGTTAGAGGAATGCGGATTTTATTATTATTCTGAGTATTGTGTTTGTGGATGTATTAATTGTAAAGTAGCTTGATGTTAGTGTGGGTTGATTGTTGGGTAATTTGTAAGATGGCGGTTGTGATTTAATTTTTGGGAAGGACTGTGATTAGAAGGATATCGGAAATATATATACATGTAAAAGCGAATATGTTTGCATTACAACAATAATTCTTTGTATCGTTATGATATTATATTGTCATGGAAAACAAATAAAATATTCTTAAATTAATTATGTTTTATTGATGAGGCTGTTTAATTCATCGCGTGGACAAAAATCGATTTCTCTCCGTATCAAAATATATGTATTAAAAGATATAATATTTTGAGAATATTTTCTCCCAATCTAGAACGAATAAAAATTGGTGGTTCTAGATTTCCGACAATTGCTGGCAATACTATCTTTGCAAGCTATTTTTCTTTCGATTCATTTGATTGCTACTCGTTGAGGCGTTGTTTAAATTTTGACATTTGACGTAAAAATCGATTTCTGCATCGTCTAATGGTTTTTGAAGGTATTAGGTAGGTGAGTGTATTTGAGACAAAAAAAGCCTTTATTTTGTTTCGAGTGTAGCTAGCAATGACGTCATTTCGATGTAAGCAAGGCTGATTTCAGTACAGACCTATAGAGAGACAGATTTTAAATGGTCACATGATCAAGTCAGTGCCATCGAGCAACGACAGTTCTCAAATGACGGCGATTGTTGTTGATACTCGTTTTTACTGCTGATTTGTGTGTGCGTCCCAACAGCTTCTAAACTTCTTAAGCCAGTGAGACTATAGCATCACCAATTGGTGTATGTTGCGAGGCTCAAAGTAGTGGGGATAAGAACGAGATGAGAAAGAGCAAGGTGGGGAAGTACCTGGCTATTCAGATCACCAAACACGGCTAAAGTCATTCCGAGCAAGCTTTCGTTTCTGAATAATGTTCTTTCACCAAGGTGATACTAAAAGTATCTACCACTCTGAAACGTTCTGCAAATATATATTATTTTTAATTAAAAAAATGTGAAATGACACAAATCAATCAAATAAAATTTACTACTTTCAAAATAAATCACGTCATGAGTTATAATAAATATTTAACAAATATAGCCAATTATATTTATATTTTTTTGTTAACCAACTAAAGGGACATAGACATTTTCGAATGAATACAGTTATTAAACTTGAAAAGTTATCTGTTTAGAATTTAAACCAAGAAATAAAAATTTCAAATGCAGAATTATTAATTAATAAAAACAACAACAACAAAAAATCCGATTAATTCAGATAATTCATAGATCTAGTTTTGAAAATTTTTAAGCAAACTTGAGTTCATTATGCAGGTATATTTAACAACGCAGACAGTTAAAACTAATATAATTGATGACACCGATTAGATTTAAAAAAAATTGGAATAAATTAAATGTAATTTAATATTTAATCCAAGAAATTTTTTAATATTTAAAAAAAAACTTCACGAAAAAATTTCAAATAATTATAAAATTTGTTGTCACCGCCAGTTTTCGTTCGGGTCTGAAAGGGTTAACTCCAAACATGGCCGCCATGTGCCGTCTCATATGTCAACTACTACACTGTGAATGGTGGTTCGTTAATTAATAAAAAAAACCATAAATGCATTAGCGACACGGGATGTAATAAATAAATAAAAATAAACGTTTTTACTGTATTCCTATAAGTGAAATAGTCGGCATCCTTTCCATTGATATTTGATCCAACATTTTTGTAAATATATTTTTTCTTTCTTCTCAAATTTTTACCTTTAACTAACTTATCATCAAGATGATTTCCGAAAGGGTTGGGAATGAGGATATACCGCTACACACCTTTGTGCTTCGCACACACTTCTTGCTTCGTTCACGATCATACATCGTCTCCTACAAACTGTTCTGTTATTCTCCCTCTCGATATGGTCCGTCTCCAGCATATGATTCACTTGTACGGAGACAACGCGTCAACGCGACCAAACAATGTCAACCTTATCGAATCCAGTACCAGTCCAGTAGAGTTTATTGTCAATATAGACACAGGCTTGTGAGGTTAAAAATTCTAACTTAAAAAAAAAGATACAATGTAAAGAAACGATAAATAAATAAATATAATGTTTCAAATACCCGATCATGTCTAAGTACGTTTGAAAGGGATTGAAATGACAATCTAGTCTGCATCAACGGAAGCAATTGTTAACAACATACTTTGCATTGAAATGTTTGGTGTAACTAAGACCAACTTAGCCACGGAGGCTCCATCAAAGCCGTAGTCCAAAGCTAGACTCTCAGAAGCTGGGCGTTCTTTACGACCCTGGGTACGGATCGTAATTTCTTCCTTCTGTTGTATTTGGCAGCCACCACTGGTCTGGAGCCCCAAAATATCTGAACCGTTTACTATGCCTAAACAAGTGTTCAGTTTGATAGATTTGCTCTATCTTAACAAACTGATTGTAATCTTTAGAGCACTGTTGTCATGTAGGGATTTCTGTCCTTGTTCTACTGGTATTTCAATATAAGATGCTCCGATGCACCGGTGCATTGAACATGCGAAACGCGCGCCTATGGTTTGTACATTTGTCACATCAGAAATAGTCTACGATAGTTTCTACGACTCGATCTTGAGTTCAACAGCGGAATGGTTATGGAATGATTTGCCGGCCTCTGTGTTTCCTCCCTCCTACAGCATGGGTCCTTTCATGATTCAAAGATGAAATTTTTACAGATTATTTTCGCCAGGCCATGTGGAGTTAAGGTTTACAAAGACTTCACAAAATTCAACGTTATATCAGAAAAAGCTTCCGCTACACTTATTATTTCAATGATTTAATATTTTTACAGATATTTTTTTTATATCTCAACAAATTTTGATATTCATCTAACAGGGCTTTACAAATACAATGTAAAAATGGTTTCCTGTCCGGAATCGTAATGTAATGATAGACATAATGCTGACATCATTTTCTCATCTCCCCCAGCATCTGCTACACAAATGGGATTAATTGTGGACCTAACTCAAACACTTGCGGTACGCCGAACAAATCGTCGGATGACTGAAATTTGGTGGTTTTATGAATAATTGAATCGTTATTAAAGATGTTTAAAATAAATACAAATATTTAAGGATATTTTTTTTTAAATACATTATTATAGCTAAGATTATCTGTGACAGTTTCACTTGATTAACTTTTTTGCTTTCTTATAAAATTATTTACAAAATAAATAAAAAACAGTTTTGTGCTTAAAATCGAATGATTCTAGACTCCGTTTGTGATGCGATTTTAATGCCTATTACCTACAATATAAGGTAAACCAAGAATATACACATTTTTGGCTTGTAGCTTCCTCTTAATATATAAAAAAAAATCACTTGTCACTGTGTTCGTACATGCTAATTTCCGAAACCGCCCAACCGATTTCAATGAAATTTTGTGAATGTGTATGGTTGGTTCCAGCTTGAAATATGGGATATGTTTTGGACCCGAAAGGTGGCGCTGTTATCGAGATATAAATAAATCATTAAAAAAAAACAATTTTCGAATTCAAAAATACATAGAATCACAAATTTTAACTTCCCGTCGCATTTTTACTTATTTTCTAACAATAATCACAATCTGCTGAAATGACCGATATCAAATGAAACGTTAAAACAATATCTACGATGGATGTTACTTGCGCATGTATTCTATGTATGTCAAATGCGTAAAATATCAGACAACAGCGCCACCAAGCGCGGTCTACATAAAATGAGGTCTACATAAAATGCGGTCTACATAGAAGACGGTCTGTGGCAGGACAACGCCTGCCCGAGCCCACTAGTATATATATAAATATGTCAAAATTTTGACATAATTATACATGACAATTTAAAAAAACATAAAAAAACTGTTCCACATTGAAAATTTCAAATAAAATTAAATACTTAGGAATAATAAAAGACAAAAAATCTATACACGAAAGATCAAATCAACCAAACCGTCAACAAAATAAGAAAATTAATTTATATATTTTTGAAAAATCGAAATTTTCTCTCATTGGAAATTCTAACATCAGTCTACCACGCTTTAGTACAATCAAATCTCCAATACGCTGTAATCAGCTGGAGAGCTGCATACAAAACAAACCTACTCCCTGTTGAAATTGTACAACGTCTAATTATAAAAATAATATTGAATAAAACCAAGAGATTATTCAACACACCTAATTTTTGAAGAATTTAAAGTATTAAAATTTAATGATCTTGTCCAAAAAAACATAATAAAAGAAAAACAAAATCACAGCTTTTTAACTGAGAGTCGTACTCGTAAAAAACATATATTTCCAACACAAAAATGTAACACCACTTTTGCTCAACATCATTACATATATCTAAGGAAAAAATACTTCAACAGCCTACCCGAAAATATCAGAACAATAGAAAACGATAAACAACTACTTAAAGCAATTAAAGAGAAGTTCAATGTAAAAATACCAAATTGATGAAACTATCGTTTTAATATTCATAATTACAAACACTAAATATTCTGAAGCTTGATACTCTCCACTCTTCTAGACACAAGCGCCAGCTTCTATATCAAAAGCAGTGAAAATTAATTGTATGAATTGTTTTTTTTAACATTATTTATTGCACGCCTATTAAGGCTTTTACATACATATATATAAAAAATATTTACGAAATTATACACGAAAATAGTGCAGGAAACGACTGTTTAAAACAATTGCAGAAAAATAAATATAAAGTCAAAATATCACTGAACTTGATCTACACAGCATGTATTTTCTGTTTCAGCTGACAAAATTATTATGTAATTGTAAAAAGCATTCACTTTGTGGCTCATCATAATTTATAATAAAAACACATAAATTTGTTTTTGACCACGATAGTTTTATTTTCACTCTACCGGTTTCGGAAGATCCCTTCCTTCGTCAGGAGAATATTTAAAACTAATCTACTACACAAAATATTGACACATAAATACAAAAATGTTAAGTGTTTGAGGGAGATGTCGACAAAGTGGAAGGGGTAATTACGGGAATTTCAGGAAGAACAGAGCGGTTAACTGGAAATATGTCAAGAATAGGACTATAAGACAGATTAATTTGGTTATTTATTATACTGGAGTTATTATTGATGGATTTTCTGATTTCAAGTGCTTCTAAATTATCTAATTTTTTGCCTTTATTACTACGGTGAAGAATTTTAACCCCTGTATCTTTACTAAAAGTATGATCGGTGGAAATGAGATGATTGGCAAACTCCGAAAAATTATTGTTATTTAAACATCTTAAATGTTCGATGATTCTAATATTTATATTTCTAGTTGTCTTACCTATGTAGAACGATTGACAATCATTGCAACATAGTTGGTAAATGCCTGAGATATTTCCAGTTAACCGCTCTGTTCTTCCTGGAATTCCCGTAATTACCCCTTCCACTTTGTCGACATCTCCCTCAAACACTTAACATTTTTGTATTTATGTGTCAATATTTTGTGTAGTAGATTAGTTTTAAATATTCTCCTGACGAAGGAAGGGATCTTCCGAAACCGGTAGAGTGAAAATAAAACTATCGTGGTCAAAAACAAATTTATGTGTTTTTATTATAAATTATTATGTGTTAGTCAAATAAAATTAAAAAACCTTTATTAAAATATTCCACTACTTGATGAAAAAAACTTCAATAGGGTATGCTTATATATTGAAATTGATGTACCAAATATATCAACAACATCGTAGTATTTGTTTCCTAGCTGTTGAATCCGTCGCATAGGAGTGTGATATTGGGACGTTGATATATAATTGCTACAATAATATGGTAGGTAATGTCTTGTAACCGACCTGCTTGGAGTATGAAAAGAGATTACATATAATAAATCAGGGTTATCAAACATTGAATTAATAATTTTATACAAACAGGTTAAATCGGAAATAATTCTGCGATCAGATAATTTTATTAAATTTAATGAACAAAGTACGTTATCGTAATTTAGGTTTTCTCTAGGAATGCCCATTTTAAAATTTACAAATTTATTTTGGATTCTTATTATTATTGATTATTAATTATACTCTGTAAATTGATTATTTCATTTTTACTGAATAAATTGTGAAGTAACAAAAATTCATCAAATAAAATTTACTTGCTTGTCGAGAACCTAATTCATCGACCATGAAGCCTCTTATCCTCGCAATTCTGTCCTTCCTATCTGCAACGATTTATTCTTTGATCGCTATTTACAACAGTTTTTGTCCAATCCACTGCAGACCCAGTGAAACCGGTTTGGGACGACAGCACGCCGACTATTATCCGTAAATGGCTAAAACGCAGCGTTACAGGTTATGCCTGTACGTTTGTCTTGTTGTATCTAGTAGTTAATTGTAGTGCAGGCTGCAATTATTGTCATCTTTGAACTTGATGTGATTTTTATCATAGCTGACTTTATATTTATGACGATGTTTTACAAGAGTCAGTTAACCTATACTATTTAAATTATGCTACGGTTTCAGGCTACAATTCTATTATAAATAGACCAGCTGACGTGTACCCGGCGTTGCTCGACTTTTTTCTACTTTCAATAAATATAATATCCATTTAAACCAAATAAGGAAGAAATTCTCCAAATGATAGTGAAAACCCTATCAAACTCCGTTGTATAGTTTAGAAGAACTAAGCGCACAAACAGACATGTTTCATATTATTAAGAGATTCCAATGTATTGTCACGATTACAAATTTACTAAAAGTTTATCAGGAAACGGCCTGTAATCCCGTTTTTAGTTCATTATAATCTGGGATATTCCCGAACGTTACAGACTATTCCCGAACGTTCTGGAATGTTGTGGAATGCTCTCAAATACTCTCGAATGTTCTGGAATGTTCTAGAAATTTCTAGAGGGTGAAACTTCCAGCCCTTATATCTTCAAAAGCACACCCTTCAGGTCAAAACGGGAACCTTCTTCGTGGATGGGGGATAGAAAGCTACCACACCATATAACTCCCTTGATCGTACCGTACCTCGTTTCTGAGTTTTAGCAGCATGCACATTGTACACTTACTTTTATAATACATGTTGATATTGATTACAAACCATTGGTAACTCTTATGCTATGTTAGTTGATGTTTTTAGCTGTACATATTTAACAAGGTCACTGCATAACAGGTTTTTCGTTTTATTTTCTTCATTTCTTTCACTAACTTTGTACTAATGTATATTCTTCTTTTGTTTTGTCTTGTTCACCTACTTATATAATCTTATAATTTTTATTTTCTTTCTTCTTTCTATGACTGTCAATAACTATCAAACATGCAAATGGAACTTGTGCCTTTAATTCTAAACATTGCACAATCAAGTGAATCAAATGCTAAATTAATCAGGACATATCAAGAGTCAAAACAACAGAAGATAATATATCTGCTCTATCGATTCGTGGTATGACCCAACTGTTGTGTCATGTCTTCCACAAGTCTTTCTACTGGTATTTTAATGGAATATGCTCCGGTGCACGATTTCGAAACACGCCAAACGCGGGCACAAAATAACTACAAAGTTTAACTGATGAAAACGAGTATTTTCTACATTCTACGCCTCGTATTTGATTTCGGTTGTGTAAAGATTTGCTGGCACCTGTGAGTCCTCCCTCTTATAACATTAGTGTCTTCAAGATTAAGTTTCTCTTTTATTTTCGTCTTAAATAATCTTCACCCAGCACCCAGAATCTCCAGAGATGACAGCAGTATATCCTTTGAGGTAACTTATTTTCTTAACGGCCTCCCGTGTAGAATTAATTAAAGTATAATAATGTTCAATTTGATAACATTTAAGGTTGTATTTATTTTAGAGGTATAAGTTTGGGTTGTTTACACAATTTGTGAGAGTCCTATTCAAGTTCTGTTATTATATCATTATAGGTTGGTTGCTTGACAGAACCGAAATAATAACAGAACTTGAAATTAATCGAAACAACACGTCCTTAGTGACGGGTAATTTTCCGGGAATTTATTTTTAAGAGAATATTCATCAAATGGAAAATATATCAAGTTCACTTTGAAAGCTGATAACTAAGCCATTTTTTGAGATGTAGAAAAACTAATTTTACTGTCATGATTAACTCTTTAAATATAATAAGTTTCCATAAAAAATACAACGTAATTCAAAATAATTAATGTAACTAAAAATTCATTAATTCCCGACTTAAGAGAATATTTTTTTTGTTTTTTATTTTATTTAGGAAACAAACAGTCATTTATATATTTAGCATAAACAGCAATTATTTACAATATTAGACCAATAATGTTCCATTAATTCTAGTCGTTGATTCAATATTTGCAACTATACAATATATTTATAAATGACAAAGAAATATAAAGAATAAACATTATAAGGAATTACAAAATGTTATAAAAACAATGGGCCCGTTCTTTTTACTATTTAGATAAATGAACTTTGCAGCATGAAAATAGACGGTGAAATTGTTAGCTATACTGACGACACAGTTTTACTCTTCAAATTTAAGGATTGGAATAATGTATATAACATAGCGAATTTGGGAATCTCGCAAGTGAAAACATGGCTAGACTCAAACATACTTACACTTAACATATCAAAGACAAAATTCACAACATACACTATAAATAGCACGGGACAGCCAAAAAACAACACAAACACCATAAAAATACACGAATGTTTAAACACCAACATCTGCTATTGCCCTCCTCTAGAACAAATAAAGTATCTAGGAATCGTAATTGACCATAACCTTAGATGGATACCTCACATCAAACAAATCACAAATAAACTTCTCAAAACAATACACATTTTCCTAAACATAAGAAACATATATAAAATAAAACAATATATTTTGCACTCTGCCAATCAATAATAGAATATGGAATTATTGCTTGGGGAGGAGCAACAAACTCGGCTATCAATTACATAGAAACCGCACAGAAAACGATCTTAAAGGTAATACTAAAAAAACATAGACTGACTGATACAGACCAAATATTCAACAGCTGTGACGTACTAGATATACGCCAATTATACGTTAAAACACTACTAAACTACATTTTTGACAAAAAAAAATAAATTTCAACATACACAAAATAACACTAACAGACCAGTTAGACAAGCGTACAAAGAAAACATAAAAACTCAGTAGACAGTAAATTCAAGCTTTGGACAAAGACACTACCAATACCATGCTATAAAAGTTTTCAACAGTGTAAAACTTGAAATTAAAATTGAGGAAAATAAAAATAAATTCACACACAAAATTACAAAATGGATTAAAGAACAAAAAAGACAATATTACCAAAATGTCATAGCATAAAATAAAAATAAAACCTACACGTAACACACAAAACCAATATAAACACACATCACTCACAAACACATAAGATTATATATTAAATGTATTATTTTATCTTTAAATGTATTATGTAGATTATATTTTCATATTATAAAATGAAGGCCTCAGCACGGGCAAGCCACCCAGTGAGGCCAACATTACTGGAAAACTTTGAAATGTAAAAAAATATTGTACCAAATAAAAAAAATAAAAATGAAAGACAGTTAGTAGTAATACAGTTTTCGCATGATTATAATAAAAACAATAAAATAAATTAAGATGATAGGATTATTTCACAAAATAAAAAATTTAGTTATCAGTTTAGTAAGTTGCATTTTATATGTTTTCAAGTTACACTTCAAAATGTCTACATCTCTGGAGGCGTTGTGAGTTTTACAGATACGTCCTATTAAAGAGTTTTGCGCATATTTGGCTTTACAGTGTGGTGTTCTAAATAAGTCGTTTGATCTGGTGTTGTGTTCAGGGCAACGAAATGCAATATTTTCTAGCAGATATGAAGAATCAACAAGATTGTTCACGATTTTGTATAAGAATAGGGCATTCTGCGTTTATATAAAGCGGTAGGGTCAAACCGATGATCACTAAAGCGATACGATAGGTGTTTAATAAATTTGGATTGGATATTTTCAATACGATCAACGTATGTTTGATATTGATGATTCCAAATGACTGAGGCAAACTCGAGTATATTTTAGGTCTTCGGAGTATTCTCATCGTAACCATCTACAGTCACATCGTCTGTAGATACATTTAATCCAGCATCCCAGAGTTCAATTTACCGCTTATTCTATAACTTACAGCAATGGCAGCTCTCCTATCAATATCCGCTTCCGGTAGCCATCTTGCGAACCAACTTGTTCTCTGATATACAAAATGTTTCACTCGCTTCGGTCGTTCTGTGATATTAGACATCTATTACAGAAGAAGAGGTCGGCAACATAAATGTCTCAAAGGTTACAAAATTAATTCATTTACCAATTGAACAAAGATTAATTTACAAGTTACTTCATTTAATATTCCTGGAGAGATTAACCCTTAGAGAGCTGATACTTTTGTCGTAATATCTTCCTTGTTTTTAAATACGTCTTTTTGTATTTCAATTTTGTTTTCAGTAATGAATGAATGCAAATATTGTGAGTGGAGATCAAGAGGAAGCTACAAGCCAAACATGTGTATATTCTTGGTATACCTTATATTGTAGGCAATAGGCATTAAGATTCGATTCGATTTCAAGCACAAAACTGGTTTTTATTTATTTTATAGAAAAGAAAAAAAGTTAATCAAGTGAAACTGTCACAAATATTCTTAGCTATATTACTGTATTTTTTAAAGTTGTTTCCTTTACGCGTTCATACATTTCTATAGAAAAAATGTTTTTTTTAGTAGTTTACATTTATATTTTTTATTGAGTAATTTATTTTTTTATTTGTATTCTACTCAAGCGAAACGATAGAAAAATCTTCAATTTATCTAAAGCATATTTTTTGGTATTCATAATGTACACCAATTTGTTATAAAGATTAATCAAAATAGTGATTTAGCATTAAGCTTCGCCTTAACCCACTTCCCGACATCGGATCGAGCTAAAACATAATAGACTCGTTATCGATGACAATGTATCTGTCAACTTTTGGTGGCTCTCACGTACACACAATAATAATAATAATAATAATAATTGGATAATTTGTATAGCGCCGTTTTTGTGAAAAATCACCTCAAGGGCGCTGTACAATTTATTTCCTAGGATCTACAAGCGTATATACAAGCATTATTCTGAAATCGGATAACATTACAGCAGTTAATCAATATAAATAATAATGTAAATGTTCGTCTGTAAAAAATCTTAAATGTCCGAAAGTTCTTCACCGATTGCTTTGAAATTTTGACACAACTTTGCATTCAAATACGTATAAACGTGCTTATTAAAAAGCAGTACCATCTGTTGGACGTAAAAGTAGCACGCGCTATTTTTTTCTCAATCTGTACAGACAGACTGAGCTATAGCAACGCGTGGCGGGGTACAGCTAGTATATGAAATAAATGTCGATCCTACCCGATCGGCATTTGGCGAGGTGTGTAAAGTTGTCGACTCCAAATCCTGGGTAGAAAGGGTCAATCCTCAGTCTTACCAAACTATTTAAAAATAGATGTGTTTGAAAACAAAGATTTTATGAGTTGAAACACATCTATTTTTAAATTAACTATGTTGAAACACATCTATTTTTAAATTAACTATGTTGAAAAACGTCAATTTTTAAATTAACTATGTTGAAACACATCTATTTTTAAATTAACTATGTTGAAAGTTGAAAAACGTTTTTTTTTAAATTAACTTTTTTGAACTATGTTGAAACACATCTATTTTTAAATTAACTATGTTGAATTAGAGGTTCAAAATGCAAGTTTGTTTACACCACTGTTACAGGAAGACATTTTTACAGGAAACAGAAAAAACAGTTTTGTATTTTGTGCTTACAGAAATAAATAACCTGTTTTAAATAATTTTCTTGGTGTACTCAAAGGCAAATATGAAACCATCAAACTTTGAGAAACTTTTGACAGATTCGAGATAAAATTACAGAGTTATATATTTTGCAGATTTTTTTTTTATATTCGTACCCAGCGGAGCTGTCAACGCGTAAAAAAATAGGTTAAACGTGTTAATATATGGCATTAATTAATTTATGGTGATGTGTGAATGTGGTGCGGCGCAGACCACCGAACATGTGGTCAACGAATGCCCGCTCCATTCATTCCCCGGCGGGATTGATGAGGTTCACATGGCGATGCCTCTGACCCCCACCATACGAAAGAAGAAGAATTAATACGATTTCTGCAAGTTATTACACGCAATATAAATATGAATAAATAGTTAGTCTGTTCAAAAACTCAATCGTCGTTTCGATGATTCAATTCAATATTGTATTTGTATGCCTTTCTTGAAAGAATAGTATTTTAATGCGACCAAAACTATTTATTCATACCACAGACATAGGAATTAATAGACGAGAAGATAATGGCGAGGGGTAAAATCAACTGTTGAAGAACGAAGGGAGTAAGGCTGACTGTGATTCGTCAATAAATCAATCTGACAGTAAATAGGCATCTCGCATTATAATATCACCATTTACTTCTTAAAAGTAAAACCTGCTTTTGAATGAATAGACATTTTTACATGGGAGCGCAAATTACTCGCCACGTTATGAACAAATTTGCGAAGTCCAAATTCGGCAAAAAAATTCGGTTACATTTTCAGAGTCGAATATTTCGTTTAAGTATTTAGTTAAGACCCTTTTATAAATTTTTGTTGTTTGTTTTTGGGGTGTTATGCCGTGTTGCGCTAACTCCTTCTTTAGCCGACGTTTCGGACAGCGTTGCAGTGTCCATCATCAGGGCAGATCCGGTAGATCCGAAGATGTGTCACACACATCTTCGGATCTACCGGATCTGCCCTGATGATGGACACTGCAACGCTGTCCGAAACGTCGGCTAAAGAAGGAGTTAGCGCAACACGGCATAACACCCCAAAAACAAACAACAAAAATGCTTTTGGCCGTGAGAATCTAAAAACTTACCCTTTTATAAATGTTCATAATTTACTTCTCAGCAACCAACCAGCTTTGTGTTTCGCGTCCAGACGTTTCTCGATGTGATAGTATAATATGTTTCTAAAACTGATCTATATTATACGATGTGAATATGCTTAAAATAAAGTAAAATAATGCTTATATATGGAATGTAATACGACAATTGGGTTTATTCTCTTTTTCACATCTATTTTTACAAGTTTTCATAGTACAAGTCAACATTTTGCCGTGTTATTTCGTAAAATGAACCGATGATGCCTCGACCATAGTTCGCACAAGAATGATGACGTCACGTTTTCAAATTTCACTTGAGGTCATACGCGAGCACAGCCGGTTCCAATGGAACCGGTATGGGGAGTGGGGATAATACGCTTTTAATCACTTAGGGCAGGTCTACTAATATTCATATGTCTATGATTCATACTCATATTGCAAAAGTACGGGCGCAAACAAATAATTTATCTTAATATTTCAAAGCATAACTTGCAAAAAATGTATTTTCATAAAATAATTAATGACATTTATGAACGCATAGCTCATAATGTACGTTACGTTTACCCAATTTCTAACGATTTATAACAAGTTTCTCATTAACTCTTTAAGTTTTTAAATTCCATAAAAAAAATTGTTAAATTTTAAGTAATATCTACGCATTTGTTATGCTGAAACGTTAATTATATCAAATTCCATCGATAGAAAAAAAATCTCAAAGCAAGCTCCGAAAATTATTAAAAACACGTTTTGTTCTGTTATTTCTTATGTTACAGCCATGAAAAAATTCACAGTGTATCTTTAAATACAACTAAAGCATTTGTCGAAATGTTCTTACTCTATTTCAAACGAGTCGTGTTTTATTAAATATTTTCACCATTTTCGCTAAATTATTATCGTTTTTTAAGACGAAGTTTAATGCCAAATCACTATTTTGATTGATCTTTATAACGAACTGATGTACATTATAAAGACCAAAAAATATGCTTTAGATAAATTGAAGGTTTTCCTATCGTTTCGCTGGAGTAGAATACAAATAAAATAATAAATTACTCAATAAAAAATATAAATGTAAACTACAAAAAAAATGTTTTTTCAATAGAAATGTATGAACGCATAAAGGAAAAACTTTTAAAAAATACCGTTTTATAGCTAAGATTATCTGTGACAGTTTCACTTGATTAATTTTTTTGCTTTCTTATAAAACTATTTAGAAAATAAATAAAAACCAGTTTTGTGCTTGAAATCGAACGTTTCTAGACTCCGTTTGTCAAGCGATTTTAATGCCTATTACCTACAGTACAGCTTGTAGCTTCCTCTTAATATGATGACCGCAGTTGATAGGTCGAATTAGCTTAGTGGTTAGAGCAAAACCCTAGTAAGGCAGATGTCTAGGTTCAAGTCCTAGATGTCCTAGAATATTTTTCTGACTTTGTTAATAGTATCTTCAATGATTACATTAAATTATCCTCTGCCTATGTGTTGCTGATACAAAACCTGCGACGTTCAGAATTAAACAAAATCATGCTACTTCAAACATCATTAATGCTACTTCAGAAGCTGATAAATTTACGTGTAGGTAAGATGAATGAAGTCGAGAAGCCTTGATTATTACTATTATTATTGTCTATGGAAGTCCAGACATCAATCTGTTACAAAATACTGTGAATAGGCGACTTCTCTATGGATTATAATTCAGCTTCTATGGATTGAATAGCGGCAAAGTGCCCCAAACAAATAAGAGTGATTATTCAAATAAATTACTGTTTTCTCTATAGATGTGGAGGTATTTTGTAATTTCCTAGCTCGGTCGTAAAATAAATCGATTACAGAACGGCGCGGACAAATTAAATTAATCTAATCATTCTAATAATTGTAATTTAATTTTTAATACAATAAAGATACGCCTCGTAATATTGTATCTGCGAACAGTGGCTCTCAAACATGATTTTTTATTTAATAATTTTATATCATAAAACAAACAGTACATCGGTTACAGTGAAGAAACAATTATTAAATTCTAGCTGTACCCCGCATGAGCCATAGCCGCATAGCTACGCATTGCTGTGGCTCAGCCTGTTTCTGCAGATGGAGAAAAGTTTGTTGCTTTTACGTCCAACAGATGGCGATGTTTTTAAAAACAGCATGTTTGTCCAACAGATGGCGTTGTTTTACCTGCGTGTGTGTTTGTGGGTGTTGATGTGGATTTGTGTGTGTGGGAGGGGGGTGTGTGGGTGTGAGTGGGTGGGGTGTGTGTATGGGGGGGGGTGTGTGAGTGTGGGGTGTGTGTGTGGGTGTATCTGGGTATGTGTGTGTGGAAACAAAAAATGATTTAAAAAAAGCGATAAACTTCCTACCTATAAAATATTTTTTTTACCAGAAAATTATTTTAATTCTGTATTTGAAATTTGTTTCTTTTGACATGATTTGATATTTTCACGGCCAAAAGTATGATATTGATTTATTTTTGGGGTATTATGCCGTGTTGCGTTACTTTATAATTATCCAAATTTACTATCTTAATATCCCGTGATTTTTCACGCGTCTGCGCTAAACATTATACCATATTGGGAAAACAGACTGGGATTGCAGTATCCTCCTGGTCCGGCTGGATTAAAAACTTTTATATAAATAAGTTGCCTTTGTAATTCTGGAGGACTATTTCAACGTCCTACTTCTTCCTATTCGTTCTCCTATCGGAGGTTGGATATCATCATGGCAGTCTCCATACTGCAAGCTATAGCCCGGAATAACTTAATTTCGTGGTAATGAGTCGCTTTTTGAGTTAGTTTTTCCTTTTTCATCTGTCGTGTATAAAAAACTAGTATCATTATGTTTTAGTAAGTATTATTTTTTGCTGTTATTCCTTATTGTATGCGCATGTCCAATTATTAGCCAATTGTTTTGTAGAACAGAAGGTTAAGCAAGTAATTTGATACGGTTTATAGCTGAAAACGACCTAAAAATATACAGAAGGGAGTTACGCAAGGATGCTAATTAGGACCCTAATTAATAATTAATTTGTACTAATGAACATACGAATGCGTGAACACAAACCATTCTATAAACCCAAATGTCAAGTTAGTTATAAAGTTACCTTAATTATCATGAGCCTTAATTGATCCACATTAAAATGAAGGCTTTCGTACATTTTAATTGCTATTAATTCTTGCAGTTTACCCCAAAACCCAGAAACTTTCACAACCAATAACAAATCTTCCTTGCATCTAAATTTTAATTGTAATTTAACAATTGTATTAAGATTATTTCTACCATTTATAAAACTTAAATATTACAATTTGAGGTTTTACTCAATAAAGTTATTCCGAAAAATAAATTTATAAAACTCCTTGATGTGCTAAGAAGGAAATCAGCATTTAATATTTATTTTCGTGGGTACGAAACTTAGTACCTACCCATTACCTCATGTCATCCAACCTATCACTTTCTGTCTGTATTTTTTTTGTACGTTCCGTTTCCGTTTCAAGATAGTGGCCGTTTTAATGGTTCATAAAAAATATTTTTTTTAAATGTATTGTTACCTGTGTAAATATAATGGTACCTTCCTGCCTGCAGAAAGCTTGAAAAAAAATTATTGTCACTGAGATAGTGACGTTTTTTTGTAACAAAATGTATTATTTCTTATTTCAAATAAAAATTGCAAGCAGAGAAAAATTTATTAGGAATCTCTTCAAATTATATGGACATCACGTGTTCGAACATCACGATAATATATTCGCAATTTCCTTAAAGTTTATCTGGAAACCTGTTAATTCATTCGTAAGTTCTGATATCGAGATTCTGCAGTTACAAATTTCACGATTTTTTCTCGAACTTTTCGCGAACTACTAGTAATAATTTCGTTAGTAATATCATTCTTTTTCGTGTCTAAAATATTGAGAAGTCTAGATATAATTATGTCCGAATTGATCCAATATCTCTTACAGCCAAAAACAATTTGGTAAGTACATTTATAACAAACTTACCGGCTACGACCGGTATAGCATGACTACCTTAGAATTGATTCCGTCCAGGAATCGATTAAGTGCCTGCCTTTTTAAATCAGTAATATAAGCCTATACCAGTCGAATTTTTCAATGTCTTAAACTGATCAGGTGGTCTTTTATAGATCGAATTTCTCTGATAAGATGCTTGTATGTTGCTGAAAATAATACTTTTTTGGGATTGTAGAATTTTTTTGATGGCTAGTCGTATGCCTGTGGGGTTTTTTTTAATAATTTTGACGGCTGCCCCTGTGGTCTTAATTTCATTTTGGAATTTTTGGCTAATTTGATTTTCAAGATATGAATTAAGATTGTTTAAAACAAATTATTTTAGTATTGCTACTTCTGTGTGGTAGATGACTGATATTGGAGCAGTATTGGAAATTATCTGTATGGATCCTCAGGGCTTTGGGCTTGCTGGCGATCCATGTCAGTTCACGCGATTGTAAAGTCATTTATATCAAGTCATCATCAACATTTATGTGTTCCGTAATGACATAAAATACCTAACAAAAGTGATGTGTACTTGCATAATGTTTATAATAGATATAGAAATGAATTATTTGATAATTAATACAATTGTTGAGTTGTATAAATAGAGTCTGCGTTCTTTTTTTGTGAGAATTAAAAAATTGGAGCAAAGCATTGTGCAAATTGTGCAAAGGTGATGTCTCACAAAAGCGGCGATAAATATTAGTTTTTTATTATCAATATAAAGTTGTTTTATAGGTGTTTTTAGATAACTGTCTCACTAGGATATACCTGTGTCGAGACAGACGTATTGGATACATAAATTAGTATTTACATACTATTTGAAATATATAATATTTCTTTACATTAAATGACAGAGGTTAATCATCATCTAGTTGGAGTACATACTTATGAAGAGGTTTTGATAAAATTTTAGATCTTGGATCTGTCTTGGCCGATGATCCAAGACTTGGTGTCTGTTTTATATTTTAAAAAAAATGTATTTAGTCTAATGGCTAATGGGAGAGCATTGTATAGCCTTGTTGCAAAATATCTAAAATTTCTCTGGCCAAAAGTTCTTTTAGCTAAAGGGATACGTAAGAGATTATGTCCTTTGGTTCTAGTATCATAAGCAGTTTGGACATTGTCAAAAGCAGTTTTGTGTTTGAAGAGGTATGCTAGTATGTTTTTGGCATAAAGTTGCCTAATGTCCATAACACAGATATTCCTAAAGATTTCATCCGAGCTGCTTGTGATCGGTAGTTTGAGCATAATCTTTATAATAAGTTTCTGAGCTTTGGAGATAGATTGGAAGGTCATCGACAAATTTCCGGGATGATGACGTTTTGGCCTACATTTAGCAATCCTCCCAACATTTCTTCCATTGATATGCTTGGTGTAACTCTAATTGACCAGTTCAGGCACGGGGGCTCCATCGAAACCAGAATCAAGTTAGCCCAAAGATATTAGAAGAACGAGATGTGCTATGCGCAGTTCGTATTGAGTGGAATTGTTTTGCCGAGTGTCGCCGGTTTTGTTCACCAATACTACTGCACACCTTCGCTTACGCTAAGGCATCGCTAAGTTATCCGCACTAATACATAGAACAGATTTCTGTGCGTACACGTCCCGATACCGTTCAAAGTACCCTAATTAGGTAGTACTCCGGCTACGGTCCGGCGGCCAACATAGCATATCTCGTTCTTCTAATATCTTTGAGTTAGCCTCTCAGAAGTTGAGCGTACTGTACAGGGCTCGCAGATACTTTAGTCAGTTATGTAGACTGTCCTTGCTCTACCGGTATTACAATGGAATATGACCCGAAGAACTAGCGTAATTGATCCCTTCGGTACCGGTACATACTCGGGAAGCACGTCAAACGTGAGCCAAACATATGTACACGGTTGATATTTGTGACATGAGAACTGGTTTTTTCCACGACTCATTCTTGAGATGATTTTCTGGCCTCTATGTTTCCTTCCATCCTACAACACGGGTCACTTCAAGACCCATTTTCACTCCTTCCTATTCTCCAAATAGCATTCACAAAGTTTACATAGGACCTGAGAGAATTTATTTTCCTCGGGGCTTCCTGTGTGAAGTTTATGCAATAAATTAAGTGTACTTTACACAGACTTCTAGACTTCAAAAAAGGTTATACAATTATCTCACTGTACCTGGCCAGTTTGCCACTCTTATGGGGTAAACACGGAAAAATCTCTCAAATTTACAACATGCCCATCTGTTGTTCGACATCAAATCAAATATAACCCAATGACTGCAGAATATAACCATCGATTCATTATTTTCCCTAGGTATAAAACACCATCCCAAAACCATAGCACAATCTTTACACCCCACAGTTACACCCCATCAAAAATCTATATTGCCTTATTAATTTCTGGTAGCAATAATGGACATAATGGAGGTTGTCTCGAAAAACCACCTTTTTCGACCCGGGTCAATCTTTTTTGAGGTTTTTTTAATGTCCAACATTATGGCAGGTAGTCTGATGGTAAAAAGGGTTAGGAAAAGGTCGGGAGATTTATTGCTCGAGGGTCCAAAACCAATTTACTAGACACGCTGAACGTTTAGTGGGGCTAAGGTAATAATAAAAAAGATTTCCTTTCCTTACTCAGACCCCTAAATAGATATGGCTTGATTTTGGTTTAATTAAAAAAGGCCGATAAAAGTATAAAATATGGTGTAAGATTTCATTTTTTTTTTTTTATAGTGAATACCTCACAAGAGTCCCAACTGCTCCCGTCTGGAGCCAGTGAGACTATGGCATCCCCAATTGGGGGATGTTGTGAGGCTGAAGGTAAGTGGGGAAGGGAAAGAGGAAGGTGGGGAAGTACCTGGCTATTCAGATCTAGTCACTAAACACGGCTAAAGCCATTTGGAGCAACGTTTCAATTCTGAATGGTGGTCTTACACCAGGGCGATACTGGTAGTATCTTCCACTCTGGAACGTGCCGCAAATATACTATATATTATTTTAATTAATTAATTGTGAAATAACACAAATTAATCAAATAAAATTTATTTGCGCACGCCGGGTTCGAACCCGCGACCTTCGGAATGGCAGTCCAATGCGTTACCACTGGACTATGCCGGCCGTCAAAATTCATTAACATTTTGTTAAATTATTGTGTATTTTAGACAAAGAAAACGTTATTTTGTTTTGAGTATAGTTAGCTAGCAATGACGTAATTTCGATGTAAGCAAGGCTGAATTCAGTACAGATCTACAGCGAGACAGATTTTAAATTGATGGAGCCCCTTAGGGCCAAATATTCTCAAAACACTCCCTTATCTATCCATCCGCTCTAAGATTTTACACCCAAGGATTTCATCCAACTTCGCAACCATGTAACGCAGCTAATTGATTGAGTTAAATTTAAAGTTTGAGTGATCAAATAAATTAAATTAATTAATTGAATTAAATGTAAAGTTTGAATGATTAATGAAATTAAATTAATAAATTGAATTAAATGTAAAGTTTGAGTGATGAATTAAATTTAATTAATTAATTAAAAAAATGTGAAGTTTGAGTGATTAATTAAATTAAATTAATTAATTTGAAAAATGTTAAGTTTGAGAAATTAATTCAATTAAATGAATAAATTGAATTAAATGTAAAGTTTGAGTGATTAATTAAGTTAAATTAAATTTAAAGTTTGAGTGATCAATCAAAATAAATTGATTAATTGAATTAAATGTAAAGTTTTAGTGATTAATTAAATTTAATTAATTGAATAAAATGTGAAGTTCGAGTGTAGTGTATGCATCATAAATTAATCCCATTTTTTGATTACTCGCAAGATCATTGCATTTGTTAAATTGAATAAATTCAAATAAACCGACAAGTTTTATTATTATCATAAAATAAGGCGAAACAGCTCTCACGCTTAATCATAATTACACAGCATAATTTTTGTATTAAAGAACTGTTTT
This sequence comes from Hesperophylax magnus, assembly GCA_026573805.1. Taxonomy (NCBI): domain Eukaryota; kingdom Metazoa; phylum Arthropoda; class Insecta; order Trichoptera; family Limnephilidae; genus Hesperophylax; species Hesperophylax magnus. The sequence goes on from JAIUSX010000028.1 coordinate 15,373,167, forward strand.
TTTTTGCAAAGTGAATAATAAATTATTGAATTAATAATACAACAACTTAAATTTAAAATGTATTTCTTCAAATTTAACTTGGTAGTGATAAAAAAATGGTTCTTTCCCATTATAAATAATTTATTTTGAACAATTATTTATCTATAATTTCACGCCCGACTAGGCTTTGACAATTTTTTTTTATTTATTACAAAGAACATCTAAATAAGCACAACAAAATCAAAGCATGATCAAAAAAGCAAAGCACAATCAACAAACAAAATCAAAAATAAAATAGAAGGCAAAATAAAAAAAAACAACCTCTAAAACAAAACCAAAGTCAAAAACGAAATAAAATCGAAACTAGACACTCCACCATGCAAGATAGAAAAATATAACAGTTGGAAAATTACATTGGTTAGATAAGTTGGTAAGATAAACAGAGCTATGTAGTTTGTATAGTTAAATTATATTAAATTTGATGTTCTTCTTTCTGAAATAAATTGTGTAATGATTTGTTTATATTTGGTGAATGGTGTGTTGAATATATCAACAACATCTTATGGCATAAAGATGATCAATTTTCAATTTTTGATGAGTTGAACATTTTGAGAGTAGTATAAGAGTGTTTTCGTTGGAGCAATTATGCATTTTAGGTGTGATGAGTAACTGTTTCATTTTGTGATGTATGAATGTAGTTATCGCGTTAATTTTCACAGCTTCAATTTATCAGCTCCTCTGGAATACAATCTTATATGTGTAGCTTTCACTTCGACCAGAGCAAAGGCAAAAGCCAGAAGGATACCGGAGCCGTTTCAGATTGAAAAATATCCATAAAAAACCTGATCTCTATAAACAACAAGGCCTGGTTTGTTAAGTCTAGTTTATTTCTTATCGATGCTTTCGTTATTCATGACAGTAACTAGTAGAAATGTAGATGCTCTAATTATTGTGATAGTTCGAGCTACGTGGCATAACATAACTTAATTGACAGCCCTGTCATCGTTGCCACTATTAAATTCCATATGCCGACTAGGAATAGAAGACAAAATAAAACATTCTTCTGCAATACATACACAACTAACTATCAGACACACTCACTAACCAATAGGATGCATGATCTTGGCAACAAGTTTGGGGGTACTATTGATATATTTATTGACTCCATTTATAGAACTAAGCGTAATCTATACCAGCACTTTTGAATCCTACAAATTCTAGTTGCGTTTTTAATGTACTTAGTTTTAGTGATTTGTCTTATATGTAGTATTTTTCTAGTTTCTATATTATTTTATGTTACAGTTACATGTTTGCTAATATTATTTTGTATTCAGTTTACTGTTATATCATGCTTTAATTTTTTTGTATTGTTTCGGTATCTTACTAGATATAATCTCTTTTTAAAATCCATCTGAGTGTAAAACCAAATAAATTAGTGTTGTAAATTAATAATAAAATATGTCAGTTTCATTTAATTTTTAACTTCTTTGAAATACAGAAAAGCAAGATACCATTTTTATCTTCCTGTCTGTAATAAATAAGAATAAAGTATTACATAAATTTACTAAACAAATAAGGCAGAACATTAAACGGAATAATCTATCGAAATTGTAGTTTGAGAACGTATACGACTTAAATAATTTTATACAAAATAAGTTTATTAACTAAACCACAATCAACAAACCAACTTGTCGTTTTTTCAACATCTCGTAATGACAGCGCCGGTACCGTCGCAGAGCTCGCGTGTGTGAGGCGTGCGAGCGGGACGCCGCCATATAGAGCGAATGAAACGGCAGACAGACCGAGCGCCCTGATTGGTCAGCGGCGGCAGGTGGAACGTGCGCCGGGATAGATTGTTGTAGGTATATCGTAATGACGCTTCTCAATGCCGCGAGATTGAGGACGAACGAAAGTCGGGTTATTTTATCAATTTAATATATTGTTGTATTTATATTGTGTTACTTTTGATATTCAGTTCATTTTACATATTGTATTCATGAAAGATCTCCTATACGATTGGCAGAGCAAAATTAACCTTGACAACTTGGATATTAAATTGTACCAGTCAAACACTTGTTAGTTAGTTATTACAGGTTACAACATTAATTTAAGTTTGCGGTCGTGTATAAGTTATAAGGTTGTAACATTAGGATGAGTTTGTGCACTAGTTATTAGATTATAATATTAGGATAAGTTTGTGTTCGTGTATTAGTTATTAGGTTGTAACATTAGAATGATTTTGTGCATTAGTTATTAGGTTATAACATTAGGATATGTTTGTGTTCGAATATAAGTTATTAGGTTGTAACATTAGGATTAGTTTGTGCACTACTTATTAGGTTATAACATTAGGATTAGTTTGTGTTCATGTATTAGTAATTAGGTTGTAACGTTAGAATGAGTTTGTGAACTAGTTATTAGGTTATAACATTATGATAAGGTGTATCAGACGTAATGGTGACACATAAGACTGTAAGGGGCCGGTGATCCCAATCTGTGGAGGCGGAAGGCGTCGTCCTTCAGTGGCGTGGAGGGGTAGAACGGGGCCGTCTCTGAAGCCGCTGTAGAGCTGGTCCGATTGCTTGTCGCTTGTTCTTGAGCTGATTCCGAGTCTGGTCCGAAGGGGTAGGCAAGTCCGTGGTCCAGGGTGAAGCGGGGGTCAGAGTGAAAGAAGGCGAGCAGAGGCAGAAGTCGGAGCGAGGTAGAGGGCAGAGCAGAGAGAGAGGTGTTGAGCTGGTGGAGGTTGCTGGCTAACTGTCTTTCCAAGGGGCTGTTGCCCGTTTTATAGGACCCCGGCGGCCTTCGCTGACCGAGCGACGTTCACACGGGCCCGCTTTCTCTTTGATTCCTGGAATCGAGGCCCGTGTTTGTTACGTGCCCGCGGCCCGCCGCCGGGTTGGCTACCGCCCCTCGGCCGGTAATTTCGGGCCGTGGTCATTTGTGACGCTATGCCGGCGCATGGCGCACGGCAAGGCTTCCCACTACGTTTTGGCACGGTTCTAACAATCGTGCCCGAATTAAATATGAATATGATTTTGCCAGCTCTCATAGTATACTTCTCTGCCCGTGTCCCCTAGCCAAGCTCCGACGTTTCATTTATTGGTTACATAGAGGTTCAGACATACATTTTATACATTTCTTTCATTATACATAACAATTTCACATACATAGAGGACAGTTTATTCAGTTTAAGGACAGGCAAAGTTAAGGCAAATGGCAGATTTTAATATGGGGTGACGTCGGCTGATATCGGAGCAGTACGTCCGTTACACTCCCCCCGTGGAGCTCGGCTACACTCTTCGCAAGCGGCGTGCTGCGACATGGTCCCCGGCGGCATTGTTGCCGGTGGCATGGTCCCCGGCGGTATGGTCCCCGGCGGCATGGTCCCCGGCGGCATGTTCCCCGGCGGCATGTTCCCCGGCGGCATGGTCCCCGGCGGCATGGTCCAGGGCGTCGGCGGCGAGGACGGTGTTCGGACCAGCCATCCTCAGCGTTGTCCCGGCGTCGGCGTCGCGCCGGGTGCTCCCATGCGTGATCCAACCGAGGGCTGTCCGGGACGTCATTTGGCCGCTCTCTTCCTTCCGCACCTCCCGCGACACGATAAGCGGCCCGTTATCTTGGCCGATCAGCAGCCGTGGTTTCACTTGCCGGTGGCCGGCCACTGTTTGCCGCGGGAGGTCTAGGTCCGTTACGGTGTGTGCCGTCACCGTAAACGCGTCTCCGTCGCCGCGCACCGACAGGCTCACCCGCCGGGACGTAGCATCGGATGAGCTCATCCCATTAGCGCCCCGAATTCGCAGGCCGCGTACCGGACCCGCGGCTCCGATGATGTCTGCAACATCTGCCTCGACTAGGGTTATTGCAGAGCCCTCGTCAAGCAGCGCGTGCACGGTCGCATGGCCCCCGGGGCCGCACAATGTCACGGGAATCACTTTCATTAGCACTTGTCCCTCACTTTCCCACGTGTTCGTGACTGTGTGCGTCTCGCGGTCACGAGTGTATGCGTCATCGTGCAGCAAGCGATGATGCGGGGCCCGGCACGTCCCCACTCCGCAGTTGGTCCGGTACTCGCACCGTTTCGTCTGGTGCACACCGTCCAGACACTTAAAACACAACCGTGCACTTTTTACAAGCTCCCAACGCGCACTGATTGTCTCTTCGGCGAATCGGGGACACTTGTAGAGTTTGTGCGAATCGTCTTTGCACAGTGTGCACCAAACTTCACTGCGGGGTTCCGGGCGCTCGTCGGTCACGTACACGTTTTCACGATACGGGCGGGCGGCCCGCTGTTGTTCGGCCGAGCTGCTCGGCCGCGCTGCTCGGCCATTGTCGGTGAGGCCCGACCGCGGCACCGCGTTGGTCAGCCGCTTCAGGAACGCGGCAAGCTGCACCACGGTGGCCGCGTGCGTCTGGTCGGCCACCTTACCCAGCCACAAGAGGCGTAGGGCTAACGGCATCTTCGAGGCGATTTCGCTGAGGAGGGCCGGGTTGGAGAGGTAATCACCCCGCAGATTCCCCAGCGAAGCCACAATGTTCTGCACCGTGCCCGAGAACTCCACCAGAGCCTCGGTCGATGCGTCCTCTTGTAGTCGGGTCAGCCGCTTTATCCGGTCGAACATGACCGCCGCGACAGAGTGCGCGCCGCCAAAGCGGTGCTCCAGTACATCCATAATTTCCGGCACCTGCGCCGGGTCCAGGAGGAGAGGGCTGACGGCTTCTCGTGCCTTTCCCTTCAGGGCACGCTGCAGCCGCATCAGGTTCTCGGCCGCCGTCATCCCGCAGGTGGCCGTCGACTGGAGGAATTGCGCCTTCCAGGCTTGCCACTCTATGGCGTCGCCAGCGTAGGGCGGCAAGTCCTTTGCGCTGGACTGCCAGGCGATGAGGGATGCCATCCGCTCATCTTCGGGATGGTAGCGAGGTGTGCCACCGGCCTGGGACTGCCGGAGGGCGTCGGCGAACATGGCCGTCACCTGGGCGAGAGGGACACTCCCTTGATGCACCCAGTCTCGTGTCTGCCTCGCTGCCTCATCCGTTCGGTTGCAGGCCTCGTATCCGTCAGCGGGGGGCTGCGATGGTGAGTTTCCGCTCGGGGCAAATGCTGGGAACTGGGCGGGCCCGCGGGTCACACCGGGATAGCCGTACTGCGGCTCTGGTCCACCTCGCAGCGTCGCGGCGCCTGGGGAAGCGCCGTCCGTGAGTGGATCCGCAGCATGGTTTCTCTCCGTCCCGGTGTGAGTCCTCTCTTGGTGTCGTTCTGACACCAGGTGGACCGGGAACTCTCCCTGGACTGCTTCGGACGATGAGGGACCTTTCGCTTAAAGAGTGGCAGGTCCGTTGGGATAGGTCGAGCATGGGAAGATGGACCTTTTCCTTCTTCCCATCAGTTAAACTCAGAATGGAAGGGGCCTTCCTCAAACTGGACCATCACATGACGCAGCTCCTCTCAGGACATGGGGAATTCAGGGGGAGGCTTCACAGCCTTGCCCTGTCTTCCCATCCCAATTGCGCTTGTGGCAATACTTACCAGTCGGCCGAGCACATTCTGTGGCACTGTGAGATCTTGAAGGATGCCAGAGACGAAATGATAGACGGTCTGAATGTCCCCATTAGACCGGTGTGGAACACCGATCTTGTTTCTAACAGAGTCAATTTCGAATGTCTGAGGAAGTTTACTAGGATCTGGGTTGAGAGATGGTCTGAGCTTAGAGTCGCTGACTAGCGTGATAACTGAGAACCCCTGGTGTATTGCTCCTGCTCCATGACTAATTCTTTTACAATTCTCCGATTATTGTTTATGCTATTCTGTTCTTCTTATTTTTATTATTTTTCTTTCCTTTCTGTACCAGCTGCTGCAGATGATTTTCTTTCGTTTACTTTTCTTTTAAATAACTTGTCTCTTATTTTTCTTCTTATTTTCAGTTTTCTTTTCTTATGTTTTACTTTTTTGTTATATTATACTTCACATGCTGTCCTCTTTACAGACTATGCAGATTTTATTTTTACACTTTCTACTTTGTTTTACTTAATCTACCGATGTCCTTAAGTGGCACTTTTGGATTGTTTATTGTTTTCCTTTTCTCTTTTCTTTTCTCTTTTTTTATATGTATTTTTTTTCGTTTTTTTTTTTTCTTTTTTCAGTAACGGCAACGAGTTTACAGGCTAGAACTGAACTCCGTTGTTTGTCTTGTATTGTTTACTTCTCCCCAATAGGGGTTGGACAACGGGCCTCGTCCCCGCATACCTTGCTGGAGCTTCTTTTATTTCCTTTTTTTTTTTTTTTTACCGGGGGACTCCGCCAATCACCTGCGCCACCCCTGAGGAGCGTTGGTGGTCAGAGGGGTGACTGTGCAGGTTGGGGTAACCTCCACCCTGCCTCCGACCTCCTGACGCTTCTTTCCCCTAGGTTCTTTAGGGTTTATCCCTCTTTTTCCCATACTTATCTTCAGGGCTCCACCGGGTGGTCGGCTAAGGGGTGTGGAAGTCCTGACCTGCGCCAGTCGCCCCAACCACCACCAATCTCTCAACAGGACTGCCAGTCGTGGTTCGGCGAAACTCCCCCGTCACTCTATTATGTCACTTATTTCTTCTTTGTGTTTACAGGTACTGGAGTGTGGGTTCCCTCCACCAACTATTTGCCTGACACTTGTTACCTGATTGTTTGATGCTTATTGTTCTGTGTTGTTCTTAGACTAGTACCTGTAAGCGCTCGCATTACCGCTTCCTAACACCGTATGCGGGACATTGAAGGTCTAGCTTCACTTTAAATTGTAGAGCCGTTTATTCAAAAAAATTAGATTCTTGCGAGAACTCCGAAGGGGTGACCATAAGTCACCTATACCGGGGTGGGAAAGCGGTGGGTAACTTCAATGAGCCCTCTCGGCGCGGCGCGAGCTCCCAAAAACATCGCTAGGCTGGGCTGTAGTTGGCGGCACAGTGGGCTCTCCCCCCACTGTGTACGTAAGGCTGTGACTGGAGCCGCTAGAGGGCGCCGCAGTCTGTGGCAGGCCCATCCGTGGGCCAGTGGTTTGCGCCTCCGCTGCGTACCCCTGACTAGGTACGCCCGGGGGCGCTGGCGTCGGCGTCGGTTGGTAACCCAGCCGCGGCGCAGTGGTGTGTGTCTCTCCGCTGCGTAGCCCAGGTTCCGCCCAAAGCCGCTAGATGGCGCCGCCGTCGGTGGGTACTCCGCCCGTGGAGCTGTGGCGTGCGTCTCCGCTGCGTACCTCTGCGTAGGTACACCCGAGGGCGCCGGCGTCGGCGTCGGTTGGTACTCCGCCCGTGGAGCTGTAGCTTGCGGAACAGTGGGATCTCCCCCCACTGTGTAAGCAAGGCTATGACTGGGGCCGCTCGGGGGCGCCGCAGTCTGTGGAAGGCCCACCCGTGGGCCAGTGGTGTGCGCCTCGGGTGCGTAGCCCCAGCTTTGCCCGGGGCCGCTAGGTGGCTGGCTTCCGGGATAGGCTCCGTCCGGTTGCCAGGCTGCAGGTGAAGCGGTCCGCGTGAGGCCCTTCAGCGTGGCGATCAGTTCTGCCATCTGTCGGGCGTGGTCGTCCTGCAGCTTCTGGGTGCGCCGCCTCTCAGCTCTTAGCTCGAGCTGCACCTGCCGGAGCGTGTCCTCGCTAGAAGCCTCGCTTCTTGACGAGACGTCGGCCGCGGCAGGGGGCGTCTGTGGTGGTGATGCGCCGGAGGGACCAGGCAGTAGGTCCGCTCGGGGATCAGAGGGGGCCAGGGGGGCGGTTGGCCGGAGTCCGGGGGGCGCGGCTGTGGCCGCCCCGGTTGGAGTGGGATCATCGCTTCCCTGCGATGAATCCCCGTCAGCGCTGTTCTTCCCAGAGCGCAGTGAAGGTAACATCTCTTCCACAGAAAGATCCGGCGGCGAAGGACCACTTATGTATCAGACGTAATGGTGACACATAAGACTGTAAGGGGCCGGTGATCCCAATCTGTGGAGGCGGAAGGCGTCGTCCTTCAGTGGCGTGGAGGGGTAGAACGGGGCCGTCTCTGAAGCCGCTGTAGAGCTGGTCCGATTGCTTGTCGCTTGTTCTTGAGCTGATTCCGAGTCTGGTCCGAAGGGGTAGGCAAGTCCGTGGTCCAGGGTGAAGCGGGGGTCAGAGTGAAAGAAGGCGAGCAGAGGCAGAAGTCGGAGCGAGGTAGAGGGCAGAGCAGAGAGAGAGGTGTTGAGCTGGTGGAGGTTGCTGGCTAACTGTCTTTCCAAGGGGCTGTTGCCCGTTTTATAGGACCCCGGCGGCCTTCGCTGACCGAGCGACGTTCACACGGGCCCGCTTTCTCTTTGATTCCTGGAATCGAGGCCCGTGTTTGTTACGTGCCCGCGGCCCGCCGCCGGGTTGGCTACCGCCCCTCGGCCGGTAATTTCGGGCCGTGGTCATTTGTGACGCTATGCCGGCGCATGGCGCACGGCAAGGCTTCCCACTACGTTTTGGCACGGTTCTAACAATCGTGCCCGAATTAAATATGAATATGATTTTGCCAGCTCTCATAGTATACTTCTCTGCCCGTGTCCCCTAGCCAAGCTCCGACGTTTCATTTATTGGTTACATAGAGGTTCAGACATACATTTTATACATTTCTTTCATTATACATAACAATTTCACATACATAGAGGACAGTTTATTCAGTTTAAGGACAGGCAAAGTTAAGGCAAATGGCAGATTTTAATATGGGGTGACGTCGGCTGATATCGGAGCAGTACGTCCGTTACAATAAGGTTTTGTTCGTGTATTATTTATTAGGTTGTAACATTAGGATTAGTTTGTGTTCGTGTATTAGTTATTGGGTTGTAACACTATGATGATTATGAGTTTGTGCCAAAGATATTAGAAGAACGAGATATGCAATGTTGGCCGCCGGACCGTAGGCGGAGTACTAACTAATTAGGGTACTTTGAACGGTATCGGGACGTGTACGCACAGAAATCTGTTCTATGTATTAGTGCGGATACCTTAGCGATGCCTTAGCGTAAGCGAAGGTGTGCAGTAGTATTGGTGAACAAAACCGGCGACACTCGGCAAAGCTATTCCACACAGTATGAACTGCTCATAGCACATCTCGTTCTTCTAATATCTTTGGTTTGTGCACTAGTTATTAGGTTATAATATTAGAATGAGTTTGTGTATCTGGAAAGTACGTTTACGAGAGATGGAAAGGCTGACAGGGATATTAAAATAAGGGTAAATGCAGGTAACTCCATTAATGGAGAACTGAACGCGGTTGGCGCTAACAAAAAAAATCCCAAAGAAGCGAAGCTAGCAATTCACATCAGAGTCATAATACCCTGATTTTTGGCAGTGAGTGAAAGAACTTGCAGAGGAAGAATGAAAATGAACTGAATTCTGTAGAAATGAGATCCCTGAGGCGTATGTGTGATAAAACCATGTATGATCGTGTTGTTACCAAACGATACAAGGAAGATGTAAAAAGTAATGAATCTGATTAAGAAAGTTACGGAGTGTGAGGCGAAATCGGAGACGCCAGAAAAAGACACGGCATTATCAAGTGAACCATATACTTGTACTTATGTCCGGAAAACGTTTACGTTATAATAGTCAGAATAACAGAATAATTAACATTAAAGCCAAAATAAGTACAAGTGTTATAGGTATGTTAAGTCCCAGAAACCCAATATACGTTTCGGAACACTTAACTTCTCAAGCAAAACGTTTACGGTTCCTCCTAGCCAGGCAGTTAGCACGTGAACACAGTTACGGGTATGTCTTGACAAAGGCTGGGAGAATCTATGCAAAAAAGGAAAGAAAAAAAAGAAGATATTTATGAGGCGATGAATGTGGATGAAGCAAGGAGTATGTGTTATGACAGAGTTATTTGGCGGTTCATCCCTCTCTTTCTACTCCTTCGGAGGAACGGCGTGATGGTTAGTTATATAAGAATAGAAAACACATAACAGCATTTGCAAAGTAATGTATTCCGTGGCTTTATGTAAATGTATATAATTTTATTAATTTAGATTCTGTATCAAAGGATACAAACAAAAACGAAAACGTGAAATTAATCATTTTCATTTCAACGTAATGAAAACTGTATTTAATTTAACGTATTACAAAGTCAGAAAATAATTGTGGGAAAACATTAAAGTATATTCATCAAGTTAAAATAATAGTCTAATGTTCTAATTTTGACCTTTATTTGCAAGTATTTTGATTAAACAAAACAATTAATTGCCTAAGGGTAAGTTTTTAATAACTTTCATAAAATTAAAATTAGAAAAAGCGGAAATCGTTTAGCAAAAGAAAAATCTCTTAAAGAGTATCAAAGAGTATCTTTATCTCTTAAGAGTATAAAAAAGTATCTTTTTCTGATTTCTCTATTTCAAATTTTCATTTATAAATCGCTAATATTGTCTTAAATAATTAAATATTATAATTTGAGGTTTTTCTCATCAAGATATTCCAAAATTTAAAAAATTAAAAACCAGTGAAAAATCACGATATCTCACTTAACTTAAACTCTCAAACAGTGAGCTGTGGGGTAATACAATTTAAAAAACAAAAAAGGGAAAAATTGTACATTGGACTTGATTAGACCAATTCATTTGTCACGTACAACAAAATTTATTTATTTGGCATGTTCAATAGATTTGAGTAATGTGGGATTTCAGACAGCAAACAATCTGTAAGCTCTGTCGTCTTGAAATGTATACAGTAGAATGTGAAATGTAGACATCTATTGAATTTATTAAAATAGTAGTTAATATTAAATATTTTTATTTGATTAATTCGCAACATGACTTTCATCCATCCGTACATCACAAAGCTTTACTAAATAACGTACTGGCAGGTAGCATTAATACCGAACCAATCCACCTTTTACAACTTCTGTGCTCCGTGCGCTCCGGACCAGTTTTACCTGTGCCGCAAGGGGCGGGATGCTGCGACGGGGCTCTCGCGGGTCAGACAGGGACGTGAGATGGGTCCACTGTGGGAATACGCTTCCGCTGCCACCTGTCGCTGCATTCTCAGAGCTACAGTGGTACAGAAATGCGAAGCAGGAGTTCATTGTTTTTACAGAGATTTGAAATAAATCATCAATTACTTACTTTCAACTTGCAATGAAAATTCTATATTTTTAAATAAATTTATTAATCAATTTGTAGAGTATTGTATCAAACTTTAACCTGATAACCCATCGACATGACAACATACCTTTAAAAGGTGATACTAGGTCATATGACGAAACAAAAACCAAGTAAAATGAGTTACATAGGCTAGGTTAATATTATGGATGTTTTTTTAATGATAAACTAATGTTTATAAGACAAAGTTTTATGCATAGCATAAAGGATAACAGATAATTATAATATCAACTAATAATAAAATATTTCAGACGTCATATTTGACAAGTCAAAATATTTCACCAACAAATGTAGATATAATATGTCTCGACGCCATCTAGTGGGAAATTTAGCACTAACAAAGCCTTTCCTACAAAAATAAAGTTGGTTGTTTACAGGTAAAAAAATAAGCAGTAATTAATTGTTGATTGAGGTACTAGTACATATTGAATTATTTGGCGGGTTGGAAATAAGCCGACATAGCTAGTAAAAGATCAATGGTTTCGTTGCTTGTGTGGCACGTAGCGCCGTCTTGTTGAAAATAAACGTTGTCCAGATCAATACCATTCAATTTCGGCCATAAAAAAACATTAATCATCTCTCGATAGCGCAATCCATTCACCGTAACTGTTGCTACAGCCTCATTTTCAAAAAAGTAAGGTCTAATGACTCCGCCGGACCATAAACCGCACCAAACAGTCACACGTCGAAGATAGAGAGGCTTTTCACTAATAACTCTTGAGTTTTCCGATCCCCAGATGCGACAATTTTGCTTGTTGACGAAGCCACCGAGGTGGAAATGGGTCTCATCACTCAAGATGATTTGCATTTGATTCACTCAAGTGAATTTTGATAATTTCAATGCGTTGTTGAAGCGTGTATCGTTCCATTTTTATTAAAAGCGTAGTTTCTACTTGTCAAATGTCAAAGAATAACAGCATCAAAAGTAACATCTACCGAAATAGCGGCCTATTCAAAATAACACCTCTTATTGGAAAATCCTATAGTTCAATAATCTTAACAGAGCTTTACATTTTTTCGTACAGAAAGGATTAAAAATGCACCCAGTTGTCAGGTACTCTAGAAATCCCAACCTCAAATCTTTAACCAGAACCATTTGTAAGTCCTCGCGCAACGCTGGGTATACGTCAGCTAGTAAATAACTAAACATCATTCCCAGAATTATGATCGGGATATCAGAACACGATGGACACATTTTATTTTGCTCCAGCATTCCCCAACGATGATAATTACATTTCCTTGTTTCTGACGATGTCATTTCGAAAAAGATTTCAAAAATTGTCTTTGAGCAGATGCTCAAAAGATTACAGATGAAAGATGAATTATTAAAATGTTTTTTGCGTCCCCTATTTCACCTATTTCGTTGCTTTAATAAGCTTGACATTTTTAAATTACTTTTTCCGTAGCACGGTGGGCGAAATTAATATGATATTATGAAATGTGTTAATATTTCGTGAAATTTTACGTACGAAGATGTCGGAGATGTTATCTATAGTGTTGTTATTTAGTTGTAGTTTTGATACCGCCCACTTGTAAACTGTGTAGATCTAAGTTATTATTATCCAGTTAATGTAGTTTTAAAGTTTTTATTTCCATAGATGGCACGACAAAGACTTTAGGTGTATTTAAAAATACCCTGTGAATATTTTCATGCATATAACATATTAAATAACAGAACATCTTTCGAGGGACTTTCAAATAAATAACGTTTCGGCTTTACGTATAGATATTATCATCAAAAATATTTTTTTTTGGAACTTAAAAACTTAAGGCGATGCCATACGTAGTAATGCAAAATCACGTGTTTTTGGTTTGAAAATTTGGTCGCCTAGAAATGTTTCAGATGCTTTAATTAAATACTGCGAGTAGAATACATCTTGGCCTTTGAAATAATTCAGTATTTTTTAGATAAGTCTTTTTATAAGCCCAGATAAAAATAATGTATAATGCCTATGAAAACTGCTTTAAAGTTCAAAATTTCCTACTTACGAACCCATTTTCGGTTATAATTTTATTGTATAATGTGGCAAATTAAGTTATTTATAAAATGATCGAAAAAAAATGAATTATTTATGCCTGAACATCCACAAAATAAAATAAAAGGCACTTTTTGGCCATGTTTTTTTCTTGCATAAATCAATACAGGGGGATGGTGTTAAGCGGGAATTTAAACCTTATCGCCATCTACGTAAGGGTTCTTATTGATAGCGGCTCAATTTAAAATATTGCACTACGTAGTGCATCGCCTTAAAGAGTTAACGAGAAACTTGTTGTAAATCGGTAGAAATTGGATATGAGGTGCTTAATGTACTTGATTATTGATTTTATTAGTTATTTTACAAATGAAATCACAAACCGCCCTTGTCATCAACATTATATGTGAAATTTATGAAAATGAGATGATAAAATTTGTAATCAGAAAATGTGATAAAAATCGTTTTAACCTTTATCGAACGTCCTAATAATTAAATTGGTAAATTAATCCGTGAAAATTTCGTGTAAAATCTCAGAAAATCGGCGAAAAACACCCTTGAAATATCGCTCCGTTCCTTAGAAATGTCATTGACGAATAGAGTGAAAATTACTCGTTGTAAATCAGGCTAAGGGTGGAAACTCAGGACTCACGCAGGGACGAAATATTAGCAGGGGATGAATTGGCAAAATTTTATTAGAGGGGAGGTTTTTTTAAGGTTCTATTTCTTCACAAGATTATTTAATCATTACCCATTTTTGTAAAAATTTTGTTATTACCTAGAGGTATATCAATTAATTATTTTATTATATTTTAAATAGTAAAAAATAAAGTCGCCATCCGCGTCTGTCTGTTTGTGCGCTTAGTTCTTCTAAACTACGCAATGGATTTCGATATGGTTTTCACAATCATTTAGATAATTTTTTGTCCGGAAGGTTTAAATATTTGACACATACATATTATATTTATAGAAAAATCACATACTTAAAATTGACAATTAATTATGAAAAAAATGAAAAAGAAAATGAAATTATGTACCTAGGTGTAATACTCGATTCAAAACTCACTTTCACAGCAAATTTTGAATATGTGCTAAAAAAGGTATAAAAAAAATCAATTTTCTTAGAAGATTGAAATAAACTAAATGGAAACACTACAGAGCTCATTGATAAAACTATAGTTGCTCCACATTTAGATTATTACTCTACGATGTTATATTTGGCCAATGAAGGAAATTTGAACAAACTAGATGTTATACAGAATAGAGCTATGAGATGTATACTGGAAAAAGGCAAATACGCAAGCATTAATCAAATGAGAGAGCAGCTAAATTGGATTCCAATAAAAAAGAGACTGTTATTTAATGTGTTAATTTTTGTGCATAAAGTCATGAACAACCAAATGCCAAAATATTTTAAGGATGAAATTGTTTTTAATAGAGATGTTCATAATTACGAAAGCAGAAATGTAAATAGAATTAGATTGCCACATATGAAGAAATCAAAATCACAGAACTGCCTAATGTACAAAGGACTAAAGATGTATGATGAAATGCCTGAAAGTATGAAGAATGGATGTATTTAAAAAGAAATGTTATGTTTATTGTAAAAATATTTAAAGTTACAAAATGAAATATTATCTTGTTTATATTCAAATGTTGTATGAACTAACTAAATAAATAATTTTAAAAAAATACATATACTCGTATTTAATATCATATTTTGTTTGTACATTGTTTAAATAGTTGCTGTAATAAAAAAGACAAGATATTTGGGTTCGATTCCTAGTTGTGACCGTTATCTTTTTTTATTTATCTTTAAAAAAACATACAAAATGAGACATCTTAAAAAAGCAGTTGTTAGAACTGCATCAGTGGAAGTCGGCTTGACAATACTTATGAGCGTATGCAAAAAACAAGTTAAACCCGTTTTGAAAACTGTCGGTTATACCAAACTTCTTACCAGCCTTTGGTATGGAAAAACGTGGGCGGTGTCGATTTGATTACAGTACCTAGACTCTATTCTATGGTCAGGTTTTATAAAATATATATTTACAATAATTTTATGCGCATGGTTTTAACCGTTTACGTGTCGCGTGGCTATTTTATGGGTAAACTTGTCGAAGTCCGCTGATGCAGCGACTCTTTAACAAAACAACACTCGATTTTAACTTAAGAAGAAGCTACAAGCCGAAAATGTGTACATTATTGATATACCTTATATTGTAGGTTATAGGCATTCAAAAGGCTTCACAAACGGAGTCTAGAAACGTTCGATTTCAGCACAAAACTGGTTTTTATTTATTTTGTAAATAATTTTATACGAAAGCAAAAAAGTTAATCAAGTGAAACTGTCACAGATAATCTTAGCTATAATAATGTATTTTTTAAAAGTTGTTTACTTTACGAGTTCATGCATTTCTATTCAAAGAATTTTTTTTGTAGTTTTCATTTATATTATTTGTGATTTAGCATTAAGCTTCGCCTTAAATATCTAATGAAGGCCACTATTTAAGTCTAGGGTTTATGTAAACATGCACAAAATAGGTTTTTTAGGGTGTTGGTATGGGTTATTTTAATAAACTTCAAACTTATTTTGTTTGAGAAAAATATAACTTTAATGCATCTTTTACCACCTCAACATAAGATTATAGGCTTCCCAAAACCAAATTTACGTGCTTGTTTTATAAGGGACAAAAACTTTATAATAACCTACCAAAAGCCACAAAAGAAGCCACAATTCTTGGCACTTTTCGTAGGTTATCTATTTTATTTTAATTTAAAAAAATAGAGACAAACATTCCCGGGTTACGAATAACCTGAAAATATTTGAAAATCTCCTACTACCACCACAATAAGCGGAAAATGTTGCTTGTGTTGTGATGGAGGACTTAGCCAGCCGAGGAATCGAACACACTACGCCTGGGTGCGATCCAAACTTGTCTCTTCATGGTGAGGAAATGTTAATTTTTGTTTTACATTATAATACTCATGTATGTCATGTAAACATAGTATATTTATTGTAAAAAATATGAATATTAAATAATGAGTAAGTTGCATTTTAATCTAGGTACACTGTGATTTTTTTCACACATATAACATATTAAATAACAAACAATTTTTTTTTAATAATTTTCAGAACATGCTTTGCCATATTTTTTTGTTTAGAAGAAAATTCATATAATTTCCGTATGTAATATTATTTGCATTTTTAAAATCATTAATTACTTTGTTGACAGTTCTGCATTATTGCAATTGATTCATTTTATGTTCCTAATAGAGTAACATGAACAAAAACTATATTTTGCAAACTAACGCATACACAGCTTAAGTAACCAATATCAGCAGAATTAGCAGATATTTTTAATAGCACAGCAAGAACTTACAAAAGCATTTCAGATATTTTTAATAGCACAGCAAAAACTCACAAAACACATTTCAGATATTTTTAATAGCACAGCAAGAACTCTCAAAAAGCATTTCAGATATTTTTAATAGCACAGCAAGAACTCACAAGATATTTCAGATATTTTTAATAGCACAGCAAGAACTCACAACAAGCATTTCAGAAATTTTTAATAGCACAGCAAGAACTCACAAGATATTTCAGATATTTTTAATAGCACAGCAAGAACTCACAACAAGCATTTCAGATATTTTTAATAGCACAGCAAGAACTCACAACAAGCATTTCAGATATTTTTAATAGCACAGCAAGAACTCACAAGATATTTCAGATATTTTTAATAGCACAGCAAGAACTCACAAGATATTTCAGATATTTTTAATAGTACAGCAAGAACTTACAAAAAGCATTTCAGATATTTTTTTAAAATAGTTATTAGTCAACATTTTATTTCCTAAAGTCTGATTGTAAATTTTAGTTGTATAGTGTTAGCTATCATGTTAGTATTTTGTGTAGTAATCTTTTTTTGCTAACATTATTACTTGTATCGTAAATAAATAAATATTATTTCATGACAACGAATCAAAAACTTCACACCATCTAGAGGGTTAAGCAGGCATCATGCCATATACCTATAGTTGGCGCCGAGCTGTCGGCTGGTGACTAGTATTTAGTAATAAGGTACCTCTCAAGGTTTTATCTTCAAATATAAATTCGGTGCCAATGGGACTTCAACTGACTTGTCAAGTATTTAACTCGATACCGGGTATTTCGATGAGTTTCAACAAGTTTCGATGAGTTTGGATAATAAAAATCCATTGTTATTTGGTGTCTGGACTGTAAACCAACCATTTTTGACATAACACTGAAGCGAAAACCTATAGAAAAGCAAAGTAGACTTGTCTGCTCAACGGGGTATTTTCGCATACTTTAAATATCTAAAAATCTGAAAATTTAAAGTTATTTATCTTGATTGTGATTATCGAACCAAAAACATGTCATTTTAATATTTTCATTAAAAATTATTGTTTTCAAAAACGATCTAAAATCGCACATTCTGAAACGGTTCCAACTGGGTACAACGTAATTATAACATAACGCCAATGTCTGGTAAGACGACTGTAACCAACGCGTCCGAATTCACGAATGTCTGGTAAGACGTCTGTCACCAACGCGTCCGTATTCACGAATGTCTGGTAAGACGGCTGTCATCAACGCGTCCGAATTCAAGAATGTCTAGTAAGACGGCTGTCACCAACGCGTCCGAATTCACGAATGTCTGGTAAAACGGCTGTCACCAACGCGTCCGAATTCACGAATGTCTGGTAAGACGGCTGTCAGCAACGCGTCCGAATTCACCAATAAAAACGACCATATCGTCTTGTGGAAAATCGAAAATGAAACATTTTAAATCATTATAGAAAATGTATTCTTAAATATATAAATATAAGAAAAATACCTTAATTTTCGTATTTTTTTAATGTTTTAACTATCATATGTTTAAACGGCACTTATGCCGTTAATACCAAATAAGTAAATCTTCTCTGAATTGAAAGAAAACTTGTGTCGCAAATTTACATAAAACCTTTCGAATATTAGGCATCAGACAGGCCATCAAAATAGATTATCTGTTCAACAAATAACTTAATTAACTAACTAACACACCGTTTCCCCATAGGGTCAGGCAGAGACCCCCAAACAACTCGGTCTTAGCACACACTCCTTGCCTCATTCACATTCATTCATCGTCTCATATACACTCTTCTGTTATTCTGACTTTTGACATGGCCCGACTCAAGTATCTGCTTCACTTGATCGTGCCATGTCTTCTTCGGGCGTCCCAGAGTTCTTCTGTTATTCACATTTGGGTTATATATTAACATTCATGTCTTTGTTCGTTTGCTCTACATGCCCAAACCATTTAAGCGACCCTTCCTTAAAACGGATTATTACACAAAATTTTAACAATTCATCAAATTTCTATATATATATGAAGTTTCTATTAAAGTTCTGTTTTTATATCATTATTAGAAATTGTTTAAAAAAACTGAAATAATACCAGAACTTGAATAGAACCTTCACAGAACTTGAAAATCAACTTTGAAATTTGATGAATTGTTCAAATTCTGTGAAATAACCCGTCCTAAATCTTGCTTATTACGCTTACATCAGCCTTACACTCTTTGCGAATCTCCGCATTCTCACACGATCACACACGCTTTTAACACACATGCCTTAGGGATCTCATTTCCACAGCATTCAGTCTGCGTAGATAAGGAAGAATTTCTAAAGTTTATGTAAATTAAATGTTTTATCAATTCCCCCAGAAGTAAGGGAGAATTGAGCTTATTTCTTACAAACGGACAAGTCCGCGACAAACTTCTACGTGTAAATATTTTCAGTGGTGACCGGTATGTAACCGTTTTGACAGTAGATGTCACAGAACGGGACATCTTTAATGTGAATTAATGTATATAGCTAAAATTTTATTTTGTATCACATAACATTTACGATCTCCAAACAGAAATGCATTTTTAACGGGGTAGAACTGGTTTTAAAGAAGAGTTATTTTAACGTTGATGGAAATTTAATATCTGGGAGAATTTGCAACATTTATTCTGGGGTCCATTATGTGACGTATCATTGATGTGTGAAGAAGACGAGGATGTTCAGGATAAAATGGCACAACCAAGAATTTGTGATTCTCTACATGGTAGACCGGATCAATAACTCTGGATCTACACGGAGAAAAATGATTATTTCTGATTTATTAAACATCTCTCCAATTATTCGTTGTCCGGTAAAACGGGATTGCAGTCCCTTTCCTGATAAACTGTTTTATGAACTCGTGATGAACAATTTTAATTAGTAGGAATATAATAATATATCTTCTTTGTATTGATGCGTGGGTATCTGCCCATTTTGGTGAGTTATATAATGCCATGAACAATTTTTGACAATGTGATATTGTCAGAATCTTCATTCAAGTGATAACTAATGTCGGCTTTCACCAAATAAACTGAGCGACGGCTAAGTTCGAATGTATCTTAAACTCACAAAACGAGAAAAATGATCTTGTTAAAAAAGTGACAGCATACGAACATCCTGGTAAAATATTAGTTATTCAGAATATATCGAGAACACGCGTTCTTTTCCTAATGCATATCATGACGGATTACAGTATGTCAATAACAATATCGGTATTTGTATGAACACTTGTTCCGCCGTCCTTAAAAACATTCGAATTTGACTGACACTTTGTTAGTAATTCTTTCAATTCATTCGTTACAGGCCTGTAGTCCCATTTTTAACATTAAAACGAATAATTTGCAAAGAATTTTAATAAATTAACAGTATTTTATATCAGTAAGTTTTCTCCGTGTACACCTACAATTGCCTTGATAATACATAATGACGAAATGCGAAAATATTATATTTTTTATGAACACGTGTTCCGAAATCGTGATATGATACATTCCTTTATTACTAAAATTTTAACAGAAAACCTATCAATTCATTCGTTAAGGTCCTGTAATGTCCTTTTAATCGGATTACGAATAATTTGAAGAGATTCTTAATACATTGGCAATACTCATTTTTCTCAGTGTAGAGGTCACGGGTTCAAAAAATCTTATTTGATTAATTTACATGGTGTCCGGAATCTAGTGAGACCAGCCCGAAACTAGTGTATCGACACGACGAAATTACACAGGCGTGAATTTTACGTACTAATATAATTACACTGCCAGAATTACACTTAGAGAGAATAACACCTACTTAAATAAAATTTATTGGCATCACAAACCTTAAAATAACAATATTAGCGATTCTCAAACGAAAAATCAGAAAAAAAAATCGGTACATCCAGGTATTGAACACTGTAATTTTTTTCATACCTATAATATGTTAAATAAGAGAAAAAATGTGTTTTTAATAATTTTCAGAGTAAACTTTGCGATTTTTTTCTACCGAAGAAATTTCATATAATTTTCGTTTCGACATATTTTTTATGGACTTAAAACATAAAGCGTTCAAGTGAAAAAATTTTATAATTCGGTAGAATTTCGGAATGCGAGGGCTTAACGGGAGCATTTCAATAATAAAAACAGTTGAATGGGCTTTGATGACAATGTTACATTTGAATTTTTGTGAAACAACCCGTCCTAATTCTTTCTTAAAAGATGTCGTCTCAGATCTTAGATGGCATTAGTTATATTTATCTCATACTAAAATAAACTATTCGGAGTATAGTTAGTTTGGTTAATAACTATTTTTGGACGGCTTCCGTTCTCCATTATGCCGCGGGGGTTCCGTGTGGGAATGCACTGATTATTTTTGGACACGCATTTTTACATTAGGCTTCATTAACGAGTGAACACAACCACTTCTTTACCACTAATGTTTAATATATTATTATATCATATATTCACCTCAAAAGCAGCAAAATTTTATGTCCGAAAATAACTTTTGTTTAATTAATTTGAAAATATGTTATTTTTGCAGATGTTGCAGACTCTGCAAGGGTTAAGATTTATGGGATAAACCACAACTGTCACCTGGAATGCCATGAAAACCTATTATGTAAGTTTATTCACGTTTTAAATACCTAAATTACCGGTTAGTTGCCGGGTGGGTAAATGCCATGGTTTCTTATCACATGGGTTCAATCATCTACATTGCACAAGCAACATCTTTTTACTTTATAATGATTGGAGTAGATGATATTAAAATATTGTCAGGTTATTCGTAACCCGAGAATGTTTGTCTTTCTTTTTAAAACCTACATTAAAAAGATTCTCTGCTTTTGATTTGTTAATGTTTCTGTTCTGTAGAAGCTGGCGCTTGTGTTTAGAAGAGTTGTGACCATCGAGATGAAGAATATTTACTGTTTGTAGTTATGATTTAACGAAATATGAATATTAAAAAAACATATGTAAATAAACAAATTAAAATTTATTAAAATTATTTTTACATTGAACTTCTGAACTATATGAAAGACAGAAAACAAGTAACGAAATTATAAACAATTTTCATAGCCAATTGAGAATAATTTAGGAGTACCACAGGGATCAGTCCTCGGACCTGTGCAATACTTTATTAAATATCTATAATTTAAATTAAAAATATTGCAAGTATTATCAATGTTGTAAGATTTTACTACACTCCAAAAACGCCGAATAAAAAATACATCTTGCAAATTTACTTGTTTTGTACATTTTAGGCACATACGCCTTGCTTTATTCATATTTATACATTGTCTAATTATAATATTCTATTTTCCAACATGTCACTTAATCGTGCCAGGTCTTTCTTCGGCATCTCCAACTTCTTCTGTCATTTGCTGTTGCGTCATATATTCTCCTTACACTACATTCTTTTTTCATTCGATCTACATGACCAAAACATCTAAGCATCGTTTTCTTAATCTTATTCATTACGCTTACATCAGACTTACACAATTTGGGAATTTATACATATTTAAAACGGTCATACATGTTTTTACCTCACGTTTAGGGATCCTATATTAAAATTTCTATTAATTAGTGTTCAGCCAGTTTTGCAGCAGCCTGTAACCATCGGCATACCACGGGCTTGATTATCTGAGTAATGAACGGTGACGAGATGAGCCAGGGGAAGAGATAATAATGTTGTAAAAGGAATATAACCTAACCTCACTTTACATCTATTTGGAAATACCGACATAGTGTTAACTGCCCTCCATATTACCGACCGAACTCCTGAAAAAAATATTAAGTTTAAAGATTAATAAATTACGTCTATGGATCGTGTATAAGATTTATTTCAATTCTAAGAGCTTAGTTAGTTCACTTCCATTCATTAATAAGCCGTTATTTTGTATATCCGACAACTTGAAGGCCGTGCTGAAATCTTTGTTTTTTTTCTGCCAACGCGACAGTCAGAATCATATTTTGCCCGTGCTCGCAAATATCGCTAACTAAGCATAAATGACGGATTTCGTCAATATCGTATTGTTCATTGGCTTTATCGTTCTTCCGTGCCACACCCCATGATGTCAAACCACCGATATTGTCCATAAAACCTTAATCGATGCTTTGTGCTAGGATCCCAGGTATATAAATATTTATTGAAATGCTGCAGGCAAAATCCTAAGCTAAGACTCAGACTGTCACTGCGGCGACGCTATTAAAATGTAAATCGATTCGTGTAGCATTTTAGCATTAGTAATTAAATTAGATAGAAGTTATTAGCGGCCGAAAGCGAATATCTTATCTCAATCTGTCTGTAACTTGATATTTTATGTGACTCGCAGGCGGTGGGCAATAATCGGCAATAGAGGACAGGCAATAATAGGCAACAGGTAATAGGTAGCCACTACCTATTACGCTAGATTTCGCAATATTGGTCTATTGGATGAACGCTTGGAGCAGGTGGATGAGTTTGTGTATTTGCGAAGTATGTTTACGAGAGATGGGAAGGCTGACAGAGATATTGAAAAAAGTGCAAATGAAGGTAATTCCATCAATGGAGGACTCAGCTAAGTTGGCGGAAGCAATAAAATGTCCAAAGTTGCGAAGCTTGCAGTCCAGGACGGAGTGCTGATACCTACTATCATGGAACTGACAGTGGAAGGATGAAACTAGACTCAAGCTAGGCTGATGTAAGTAAGCATAATGAGTAAGATTAAGGAACGCTCATATAGTTTGGACATGTAGAGCTAATGTAGACTTAGTTTTACACTATTTAGATAGATTATTCTGCAAATAAAACAAAGAGATAAAATTAAAGTTTTATTATATATCTCAAATCGAGCATTACAGCATGATTTCACAACGGATAAAACCAGAGATAATAATGATTCTAGACTTTATCCATCTATGCAATCTCCACCAGTCTCTCTACTCATAAAACACTGCCTTGGGCGAGGTTAGATTAATGGCGCAGTTGGTGCTTACATAAAGCCTTTGAACAACTCTTAATATTTCAACAGAAATTAATCGTAATTCGTGTGAATTGCTGTCGTTCTTTGGAGTGTCCACGCTTTGGAAATATGGAGTACTTTAACGGTTTATTTTAGGCTCCATTTTTGAGATTAAGTTATTAACCGAATCTGTAAATACAAACATGCTTTACAACAAACTCTTCTAATCTTACTTAAAAAGACTCCCTAATATGCCGCTACAGCGTTGATATATATTATACGGTGAAGAGGGCTGTATACAGTTCCAGTTAAAATCGTTACTCATAATAATATTCATTCCAGATTTGTTTAGCCTAGCGTAACTTTGTTCCAAACCTCAAATACACGGTCATTTTCGCATTTAGCGTTTTGTTGCTAGCTTCACGTTTCTTTGGATGACATTTGTATTGTCATTGACCCGGTCTTTTTTTATTTGCATCGAAATCTGACCAGTTCAATGATGCGTTCCGTATTTGCATTTATAAACCGATATTACGATTTAAAATATTCGTCTGATAGTGCTGCAAATGGGTATTACTGCTTTTTTTACATCTATACGGTGAAGAGGGCCGTATACAGCTCGAGTTAAAATCGTTACTCATAATAATATTCATTCCAGATTTGTTTAGCCTAGCGTAACTTTGTTTTAAACCTCAAATACACGGTCATTTTCGCATTTAGCGTTTTGTTGCTAACTTCAAGTTTCTTTGGATGACATTTGTATTGTCATTGACCCGGTCTGTTTTTATTTGCATCGAAATCTGGCCAATTCGATAATGCGTTCCGTATTTGCATTGATAAACCGATATTATGATTTAAAATATTCGTCTGATAGTGCTGCAAATGGGTATTACTGCTTTTTTTACATTTTCATTGCGCGACCGATTGCAATTTGTCAAATCAACCAGATTTTTTTTTTTTTTTTTACAGTAATACCGCACAAGAGTCCCAACTGCTCCCGTCTGGAGCCAGTGAGACTATGGCATCCCCAATTGGGGTATGTTGTGAGGCTGAGGGTATTGGGGAGGGGAGGGAGATGGGGAAGAGGAAGGTGGGGAAGTACCTGGCTATTCAGATCTGGTCACCAAACACGGCTAAAGCCATTTCAAGCAACGTTTCAATTCTGAATGGTGTTCTTACACCAGGGCGATACTGAGAGTATCTTCCACTCTGGAACGTGCCGCAAATATACTATATATTATTTTAAATTAATTAATTGTGAAATAACACAAATTAATCAAATAAAATTTATTTGCGCACGCCGGGTTCGAACCCGCGACCGTCGGATCTGTAGTCCAAAGCGTATACCACTAGACCACGCCGGCCGTCAAAATAGATTGTTAACAAAGTGCGCGACCT
Source organism: Hesperophylax magnus (assembly GCA_026573805.1). Taxonomy (NCBI): domain Eukaryota; kingdom Metazoa; phylum Arthropoda; class Insecta; order Trichoptera; family Limnephilidae; genus Hesperophylax; species Hesperophylax magnus. The sequence goes on from JAIUSX010000028.1 coordinate 15,397,922, forward strand.
CCGTCTTAATACGATCGTAATACGCTTCTATACCTGTCTGTTTAAAAACCTGTCAATACTGTCTTTTTACGGCGGTATACGTAGTAAATATTATGAGTAACGTTTTTCACTAACCCGTTCTTATCTCTTCGTATATTATAAATTATAAATAAAGTTACTACACATTGCTCTATCACTTCTTTCATAGTACCTTAAGTACTTATTTTGTAATTTGTACAACAGAACTCGCTATAATAACTTGTGTTGTACCTGCTTATATCGTTCATACTCAGTTTGTTATGTTATGTACTATACACTTATTATTGTAAAGAACTTATCTATAACAATATATGCATTTAAAAGCCTTCAGGGTGTGATTAAATAAATAATCTGCCATAGCGACATTGAAGTGATTTCATAGTTCATATATGTACTTCTGAAGTTGAAAATTTATACGCAGTGTCTGGAAATTCGTAGCACAAATGGGAAGCTGATGAATGTACGTCACATAAAGAACCGAAAAACAAAACAAATTCTCGACAAATAATTGGTTTAAACAACCTTTGGGGCCGGGTTTATAAATACCGGGGAAAACAAATTTGTACTACAAAATCACGTGCAAATCCGGGTAATAGTTTTAAATATCGTTTAAACATACTGAGAACGTAACTTCTCGGTATAAAAATGTTTTCATAAAACTACAACGATATTATAGATCTTAAAACACCCTATTTCTGGTTTACCCCGAATTGAGATGTTCTTGGACATTTTTTAATAATATGCCCTGATGATCGACACTGAAATGCTGTCCAAAACGTTGGCTAAAGAATGAGGAGATGATAATGATACCTTCACTGGCTCAAGTGTCCTGAAAGAATCCAGTACAAATTGTGCTGGATGGTGTTAAAATCCATCAATGAAATGGTCCCACTCTACATCTCTGAACTATGAGTCCCGGAAAACACTGGTCTGAGGCAGTCAACTCTTAGATCAGCAACATCATCAGCTGTAGGCAGACTGATAGAACCTAAGCGCAAGCCAAATACTAAGTTTGGTGATCGCGCTTTCGGTGTATCTGAGCCGAAGGCTTGTAATAAACTCCGTCCGGAACTAAGATCCATAACAAGTCCAACAAAATTCAGGTCTAAACTAAAAACTTATCTTTTTAAGCTGTCATACCCTTAAATTAAATATACTATACCATTCCTGAGAGAAAGTCCTGTTATATCCAATTATGTCCTAAATCCTGTATCTAAATTTCGCTAATAAACAATTAGATGATGTTAATTAAGTGTTAATCTCAAGTTACCTACCAGGTAAGTATTGTACTGTATATTATCTCCATAAATAGTTAGTAATAACATAGATCACTGTAGAAATGAATTATAAATTTGCACAGCGCCCTTGAGGTGATTTTGCACAAAAACAGCGCTATACAAGTCATCCAATTATTATTATTATTATAATGAATGAGTGCAACACGGCATAATAACACCAAAAAATCACTACAACCATATAAATTTTGAATTTTTGATATTTTCGAAAAATTAAATCGCAAATACTAGACGTAATATAAATTGTAAAATGTGGTCACTGGCGCCAATACCTCTTCATAACGTGTTGAAGTACTAGAAAAAAATTCGCGTGGGCGAATCGAAAGTTCCCTAGCCAAGCCGGGTGACCTTCTCGTTTCATAACAGACCTCTCAATGGTCCCAAGTACGTAATTATTATTCAACCATTTTGTTTATATTAGATATCCATTGATTTAAAACGGATAACTTCGGATTTACTTAGATTAAAATTAAAATATGAAGAAAACACAATTTTGACTAATGACAATGGTTGTAAGTGATTGCTTCACAAAAATGACTCTGTATAAAGTAACCGAGTTTGGCGACCAGATCTGGATTGCCAGATACGTATTTAATTATTATTTGTAATTACAATTGCAGCATTTTATTTATATTAAATGTGCATCAAGTTAATGCAGACAATGTTCGTTTTAACAGATAAGAAAAAAAAACATTTCATTTATTATGTTCATATCACAAGAAACTAATTTATATTTAATAGTGTTATTATGACATACAGGTAAAGGTATTTAGATCTGCAAGAATTTTCCTTTTTACTAGCTCAGACCCATTAAAAATCATGGGATATTATAATTGTGGTGTTTGTCAATCTATTTATTTATTGATTTAAATTAAAAATATTATGTTTTTTTTGACACATCAGAGAGACGGTCAGATATTTACCGTTAGTAATAAATTTAAAATTTCGAATTTTGTTAAAAAAATAAACAAAAGAAATACACATTTAAAATGAAGAATTAATAATTTATTTTATTTATTTGTTGCATGTCACTTTACATAAATCACGTTTTTTTCTCATAAAAATCAACCTCACTAGTACTAATCCTGTATCGAGGTTAACAATAATTTACATTTGAGTGCAGCAAACATAGTGTTATGACAAACATAAAGTAATACTTTATAAAAACACAAAATATTTCAAAAAGAGAGAAAAAAATGTATTTGAGTTACCGGATGGGTAATTTAACAGTATATTGTAACAATATTTGAACTATAACTACTTATTAATCGTTATTATAAATGAAATATTTTTCTGATTTTAGGAACGTACCTTCTTTGTTGTTTGTCTGAATTACTCTACACACATTCAGTTCTAATTTAAAAAATGACACTTAAATTCAAAGCAATTTTGAGTTCATTGAACATTAACAGTTTCACGCAGTAATAAGTAAAATTTTAGACACAGATAAGTGAAATTAGTACCTATTCGTAATTTTGATTATTGTGGCTGTTTGAAATTTTCAATCAAACAAACTCAATTCACACCTTGGCGTGTCCAAGTGTTCCTGTACCGTTCTGCTACAGTGACCTACATCTATACCAGTGTTTGCCAAACTTTGGGATTTGTTGCACACCTAATAAAAATACCATATAAAGAAAATGTATTTTATTAATATAAATAAAAGAAATCGTGGTAGTTAAATATTTTTTCTATATATTGTGTTATATTATCAACATATTATGTTCCAATTTTGGAACCATTTATTGGATAACCAACATCCCTGACAAAGGTCACCCCAAGTGTTTCGCTACGTTTGATGATTTAGCAGGGGTGTCCGTGTTCATCGGGTGAGGTTGGTTTGGGTAGATCCTTTGACCTCCCTACGTAACTTATTTCCTATTCTTCCGATTCCTACCCAACTTTCTTACCTTTTACCTTCCTAAAACTTCCTCCCCATCCCAAAATATGACTCCTGTGTGAGTTTAATGTAAAAAAAAGAATGAATTGATGACCCGCTAGTATACACTTGATAATCAACTAATGACAAATGCTTGGAAATTATTCAGAAGTGATTTCTAATTTGTAATATTGTCTGCAATTCTGGCAAAATTTCAAATTTGTTTGAGGGGGAAACATCACCTGGAAAGCAAATCAAGATGTAATTTTTCAACGTTGCTGGTCCACACTAGAGGTGAGGCCTATTTATCGTACCCAGTAAAAGTACCGGGTATCTTCATGCGATACTTTGTACTTGTGACTAATCTCCAAAATACCTGGTTCCAAAATACTCAAGTATTTTATACTGGGACTAAGTATTTAGGTATTTTTAATAGGTACTTTTGGTAGGTATTTTTAATAGGTACTTTTGATAGGTATTTTGAATATGCTCTTTCGATAGGTACTTTTATGAGAATTTTTAATAGATACATCCAACAGGTATTTTTAGTAGGTATTTGTAGTAGGTATTTTGAAAAGGAAAAATGTGAAAAATTACTCTGCGGAATCACATATTGAAATTTTTTGTGGGGAGTAACCTTTCATCACTCTCTAACACTTGTGACTAATTTTGTGGGGAATCGTTGTGGGCAGAAATTATCTGAGTACAGTTTACAAATAACTTATTATTAATCAATCCTCAGGTCGGTATAAAATACTTTTGAGTATTTTGTAACCGGTATTTTTTTGTACCTGTACTCACTGTACCCAGTAACGAAAAGTACTCAAAGGATCCGCCTCTACTCCACAGTTCTAACTCGTCAACGAAAGATTTTAAATTTCCTGTAATTGTAATGATCTTGCAGACTTTTTATCCCACAATTTCTGGTCTCGTTGACCACTATGTACGAACCTGAAAGATATTTATTTTAAAATGTAGATCCTTCGTGACACACCTGATACTTCTTACGGTACACAGTTTGGCAGACACTGCTCTATACCATACCCAGCCTCTCCTTGCACAGCCTCTCTCTGACATACATTATTATAAATTCTGGAAAGTATCTAATAACGTTAATATAATTGTGACGATAAAACACTTTTAATAAGCTTCACAAAATTGTCAGAACACAATAGCTACAAGAACAACACGAGAAGACTAAATTCCAAAGAGGTAAGTTTATTTATTTATCCACTAGGGTTTGTTTTACGATGTTTTCTGACACGTGTCCTGACTGACATGTGGCGTTTTGATACCGCGGTAATAACGATAAGAACCTTAGCGTAACTAAACGGCAAAGAAAGCCTCTTGGAATCAATAACAAAAAATTCATTAATCATACTAAATAACGTTATCAAATTAAATTTAATTTCTTAAAACAAAAATACTAAATGAAACATCAATTTTGTGCGTTAAGGATTTTTTTACGTTAAAACAATAAAAGTGATACAGCCCTGACCCAGCGGGACTTCGTACTTTGGAAAGAGTAGACAATATAAAATATCTTGGCTTAATCATAACTGATAGAAATCTAAAAAGGAACAATCATGTTACTATATTAACAAATAAAGAAGAAAGCTAGCCTACGTTTTCAAGAAAAATATTGGATTTTTTACTATATCAACCAACAAATAAGAAAGCTAGCCTACGTCTTCAAGAAAAATATTGGATTGTTTACTATATCAACCAACAAATAAGAAAGCTAGTCTACGTCTTCAAGAAAAATATTGGATTTTTTACTATATCAACCAACAAATAAGAAAACTAGCCTACGTCTTCAAGAAAAATATTGGATTTTTTACTATATCAACCAACAAATAAGAAAGCTAGCCTACGTCTTCAAGAAAAATATTGGATTTTTTACTATATCAACCAACAAATAAGAAAGCTAGCCTACGTCTTCAAGAAAAATATTGGATTTTTTACTATATCAACCAACAAATAAGAAAGCTAGCCTACGTCTTCAAGAAAAATATTGGATTTTTTACTATATCAACCAACAAATAAGAAAGCTAGCCTACATCTTCAAGAAATATAATAATTTTTTTTAAAGATACACTAATGTTTGTAAGACAAGGTTTTATGCATAGCACAAAGGATAACAAATTATTATAAGCGATAATTAGTCGCCTGAAATATCAATACAAATTGAAAATATCTCCCGAGTAAAAATAAATAAGCAGTATGAAAAAATATAATAAGCAGTAATTGTTGATTGACGTAGTAGTATACATTGAATTATTTTGCTAGTTAGAAATAAGCCGACGTAGCTCAGTGGTCCAGATCACCCGACCGGACATCAGAAGGTGCGGGTTCGATTCCCGTCGGCGGTATTTATTTTTTCTAGGGAGATATTTTCAATTTGTATTGATATTGCTTATAATAAATTTACTGGACATAGTTACATTAAAAACTATATACTATGCGCTTGTTTAATCAATGCGGTCATATAATGTTGTATGTTGGGGTTCTTGTCACAAGACTATCCTAGAGACTTTAAATGTTGCACTAAAATTAATTTAAAAAATAATGTATGAGATTTTTTTTGTATTCATCACATTTATTATACATGGTGTCCGGAAACTCGTAGTACAAGTGGGAAACTGGTGAATCTACATCACATTTGGAGTCGATTTTGTAGTATATTTTTTTTTGATTTGAGCTTTCGTTTTCGAGTAAATCGAGTCAGAAGTTGATTTTTTTTTGATCAAATTCTTATTAATTATTACTGAAGATCAAAGTACCCAACTAATTAAAACTATTTAAAAATTTAAAAGTAAAACAAATAATGACGAAAAAATTTGAACCCTGAAATAGCCGAAAAATATATTTTTTTGGTTTTTTTTTTTTTTTTGTGAAAATGCTCAAATCAAAAAACTTTATGTTTATTTGGGTTCCCCGTGTGGCATACATTCTCCAGTTTCCGGCTTGTACTACGAGTTTCCGGACACCATGTATATAGTAAAAGTAAAATTAAGTCAATAAGGAAGTTGTACATAATACAGGCTCTCTGTAAATTTTTTAACAACATTGATACTGTCAACAGATTACAACAAGTGTGCAACACTATATTGGGTTCTTTTTTATTTATTTATTTATTTATCGCCGATTATAGCAATAACAATTGTTTTACATGTGAATACAGAATATACATAGATTAAAAAAATATATATAAATATAAAATACATAAAAGAGAACAATAGAAATAGTAGTATCAACATAAAAAAGTACAATGAGTAGGTTATTATAGATACAATACAACATATTATAAATCCCGGATATTATGTAATGAGTGCTAAGAAATTAATACTTTAAAATTGTATTTGATTACAGTCAATCTGAGAAGCGCTGACAGACAGTTTTAATTAAGTAGTGTTTGTATGAGGTTAAACTAGCAATGTTTATAGGTTCATCCAAAACATATTTATTTCCAAGTACATGTAGGCGATTCATTATGGAATTGAGTTCAGCGTTAGATCCTGTATTATCAGCCGGTGAATACCAGAACATCCTTTGGACAAAGGAGTTTTTCTTATAAAGCTCAGTTGCTTTTTAATATGCTTGGTGAAAATGTAAAAAAAAAAACTATAGGTTCGTTGAATCTATTCAAGAAAATGGTAAAAAATTCCATAATTAAAAAATTATATATAATACATAATTAAACATAAAATGACAATGAGTGGTGATTTTGGATTTCCCATGTCGTAGCTTCTGTCATGAATCACCTTAGGAGCCCCATAGTCTATGTGATCTATCTGTGTATGTGTTATGTGATTTACTTATTTGATTGAATATAGTTATAAAGCTGCTCATCTCGATACAGGAATTCCCTAGTGAGATGAGCAGAGGAGGAAAAAAATAATGTTTGCCATAAATAATAATAATAATTGGATAATTTGTAGAGCGCCGTTTTTGTGAAAAATCACCTCAAGGGCGCTGTACAATTTATTTCCTAGGATCTACATTTGTAATTTAGACCAACTGTGCCAACACGAGGTTCGTCATCCGTTCAGGTATGTGTCTGCCGCCAATATAGCGCTGACATGTGTCTGCTGCCAATAAAGAGCGCTGACACAACATCCTCACATAGATAACAAACCTTGGCAGCACCGCTGTGACATTCGACGTACTAAGGAAAGTTGAAATGAAGACTGAAGTACGATAAAGGTTTGAAAGTCCAATTGAGATATGGTCACAAAACATAGATAAAGCCCGATACGATTTGAGATTTTCTCAGCTAAACGAAATTAATTCTTAGATTATTATGTCGTGTTGCGCTTGCTCTTTCTTGAGCTGACGTTTCGGACATCGTTACAGTGTCTATCATTATGGCAGATGTGTAAATTGTGGTGAAGTGTTTATGTATGTACACGGAGAAAAATGAGCCTTGCAATTTTATTAAAAATCTCTCCGAATTATTGGTAATCCGGTTATAAACGGAATTAACAGGTTTTCTTGTAAACTTTTCGTATTGTGATATTATATACTTATTTACTAAAAGCTTCTTTATCTCTATAAATTCTTGGATTGCAGTCCTTACGAATTAATTAACAGGTTTCCTGGTAAACTTTTCGTATCGTGATAATATATATTCTTATTTAATAAAAGTTTATCAAGAAACCTATTAATTCATTCGTAAGGATTGCAATCCCGTTTTTAAACGGATTATCGGGATAAAATGACAGTCGTTTAAAAGAAAACTGCCATCCAATCAAAAAAATCCTACCCAACATCTTAGATAATATTATATAGAATGTATCTTATGTGTTGTAAATTTTAACAGAATCGGCTAAGTACCTATAGGGTTTTCCAATAAGAGGTGTTATTTTGAATATTTATTAAGGAATTAATGATTTTTTATGGCCACAATTAGATGGTATTGATCTGGACAACGTTTACTTTCAACAAGACGGCGCTACGTGCCACACAAGTAACGAAACCATTGATCTTTTACGGGAAAAGTTTCCGGACCGTGTTATCTCTCGAAGAGGTGATCACAATTGGCCACCGAGATCTTGTGATTTAACACCTTGCGACTTCTTCCTTTAGAGCCTCGTGAAAGAGAAGGTTTACGCCAACAAACCAGCGTCGATTCAAGACCTCAAAGATAGAATTCATGAGGCTATCGAGGACATAAGGCAGCCACTTTGCGATTTGGTTATGGAAAATTTCATGAAAAGGATATGGTCCTGTAGGCGTGGTCGTGGTGGTCATTTGACTGATGTTATTTTTCACTATTAACGGCATACCTTTCTCTTTACAATGAAATAAACACTCGATCATTTATATTAAAAAATGGCATTTTTCTTTGAATATTAAAATAAAACCTCTTATTGGAAAACCCTGTAGATCTTCAGATATCTTGTACACCAGTTTGAAAGAAGTAGTTTTGAACAAAACGCAAAAAAACAGTACAGCGTCAGCATCTTAAGGCGATGCACTACATCGTGTAATATTTTGAATCGAGCCGCCATCAATAACACTCCTTACGTAGATGGCGATCAGGCTTAAATTCTCGCTTAACACCATCCAGCTGTTTTGATTTAGGCAAGAAAAAAACATGGCCAAAAAGTGCCTTGTATTTTGTGGATGTTCAGGCATAAATATTTAAATGTTTTCCGATCATTTTATAAATAACTTAATTTGCCACATTATACAATAAAACCATAACCGAAAATGGATTCGTAAGTATGAAATTTTCAACTTTAAAGCAGTTTTCGTAGGCCTTATAAATTATTTTTTTCTGGGCTTATAATAAATGTAAAAATTACTCGATTATTTCAAAGGCCAAGATGTATTATACTCGCGGTATTTATTTAAAGCATCTGAAACATTTCTAGGCGACCAAATTTTCAAACCAAAAACACATGATTTTGCATTACTACGTAGTGCATCGCCTTAAAACCAAAGTTAGTTTTTTAATTTACTTGATTCCTGGACAGTACAGTAGTTCTTCCAATTTACTTTCAATTTCCTGGCCTCTTTGGTCACTATGTTATTTGTAGAGTTAGATTTTTCGGGCCGACATGCCGCGCCCACTTCTAATTGCTACAACTTGAATATTTTGAAATGGTTAAATATTTAAAATATTCTTAAAAGTATAAACAATCTAGCCAAAAAATTCATTCGATTTTTTGAAAATCTCATGGTGTTGTAACCACTTAACGCACCACCACATCCCATGTTTCGTCAAAAGGCTTCAATCTGTAGCCACATCCCTGCTCAGTGCACACTTTGATTCCCAATTTTAATTAAACCTAAAAAAAAATAATACATGTGGAAAAAAATATACCATTTTTTTATTAGTTGATATAGAAATATTCCCTCGTGATACTTTAATATTATGTTACCTAGCTGATTGTCACAGCGAAAACCTACAAGTTTTATAGTATAGGGGTTGAAAACTGATAGTAATATCTTGTCTCGTGTCGCAGTCGTTACACGCACGCACTTTGAGGTATTCCTGCCAATTCAGATACAGTAAAAAATGGGTAAGGTTCAAGATAATTTGACGGAAACCTTTCAAGAAAGGGTAATGTTCGTAATAAGAAATTCAGTCACACGAAACATATTTAGGGTGTTTTTTGAAAATACCAAGAATCTTGTGAAAGAAATATTGGTAACGGTGACCGGATAAATCATCAAAATAAGAATTCATCACATCTTGAAAAAGTTATATAAAGTCATGGAAAGTGATGAAACAAAAACTTTATTAACTGGGTTAAGTAGGTTAGGTTAAAAACTTTTTTTTTTCATCGTTTTTAATAACTATATATCACTTTTTAAAAGTGTGTTGAATAGTCACTATGTTGAGTTGGCATGGAACCATTGGTAACCTACTGTTGTCCCTTTTAGGCAGAGTTCAAAATCAAATGTTGACAGTAATATTTGAACGTCAAGGTGCAACGTTTCACCAAGGAGCGTGGCATATAGTACGTTTAATATGTTGGGGGGACACACTACGCTATAATTTTCCTCAGGAGATGTGGTCAAATCAATTGGGGAACTGCCGCTGAATATCATTTTTTTGTATGGGATCTATCACTTTGACAGATGACAGCCGCGTAAATACGGCGCTCCGTAAATTGTTCTGACCCCTTCTCCTGCCAAGGAAATGCGGTCGCATAATTTTAAAATGTAGCCTGGCTAGCAGATCACATCGCATACCGTCGCCACCTCTACACCTATAACACATCACCTTTTTAGGTGCAACATGATGGGATGAACAGGGACATGTATTGGATTGTATTGTGAACAATACGGAGTTGTATAAAACGCTTTGAACTTATAGCGTAATCTGTCATCCCTTAAAGGTATACATAACGTACGTTATAATCCACGCGTTCATAGAAGGTTTTAATTCAATTATTTTATGATAATTTATTTATTTATTTATTACACGCCCTAGTGGGCTTTTCTTTAAAAAAAATACAAGCATTTTGTATCAGGGCAAACACTTAAAAATTAATACAACAAAGAAGAATGTAAACATAATGGCAAAAATGAATCCTCACGCATATAATTGAGTTTAAAAGATTCAACAAAACAAAATAGTAGAAGCGGAGAAGTTATATGGGTACATAGGTCTATTTGTGTCTAAAAGAATAAAAGTGATAAAATATACAACATTTATACTGATTAGTTTTCAAATGAAATATATCACCCAGATCAGAATATTTGTTTCCGAGATTGTGAAGTCTCGGAATCGGAGAATTTTGGTAAGCTAGTGTCCTGGTGTTATTGAAGTAAAAAGATAAGAAATGTCGGCATGATTTTTTGGGAACATGGATATTGATACATTGAAGTAATTCGGGACAGTCAATTTTAAAATGTAGTATTCTTTGTAACAGTATTAAATCTGTGCTAATTCTTCTTTCTGAAAGTTTCAATAGAGACATTTTATCCAAGAGGTAATTGTAATTTATGTGTTGTATAGAAATATGCAATTTATAATTTATAAACCTTAGAAACTTCCGTTGAATCTTTTCAATGTTATCTGAATGAATATTGAAAAATGGAGACACTAATAAGAGATTAATACACTTTAATGCAAGTTATGCTTTAAAATATGAATATGAATTATTTGTTTATTCCGTATAAAAACTCAATTCTTTCAAGAAAGACATACAAATACAACATTGTATCAGTTATATGAAATCAAATATTTGATTTGTATGCCTTTCTTGAAAGAATTGAGTTTATCTACGGACAAATCTATTTATTCTTATTCATATTACATAAAAAGAATTGAGTTTATCTACAGACAAATCTATTTATTCTTATTCATATTACATAAAAAGAATTGAGTTTATCTGCGGACAAATCTATTTATTCTTATTCATATTACATAAAAAGAATTGAGTTTATCTACGGACAAATCTATTTATTCTTATTCATATTACATAAAAAGAATTGAGTTTATCTGCGGACAAATCTATTTATTCTTATTCATATTACATAAACAAATAATAATTTGTCATATCTTAGCATTACTTGCAAAAAGTGTATTTACATAAAAATAATTATAAATACGGGGCTTTGCAATAAGAGGTGTTATTTTGAATAGCCCGCTATTTCTGTAGATGTTACTTTTGAAGCTGTCATTTTTTGACATTTGACAAGTAAAAACTACGTTATTAATAAAAATGGAACGATACACGCTTCAACAACGCATTTAAATTATAAAAATTCACTTGAGTGAATCAAATGCAAATCATCTTGAGTGATTAGGCCTATTTTCACCTCGGTGGCTTCGTCAAAAAGCAAAATTGTCGCATCTGGGGCTCGGAAAACTCAAGAGTTATTGTTGAAAAGCCTCTCTATCTTCAACGTGTGACTGTTTGGTCCAGTTTATGGTCCGGCGGAGTCATTGGACCTTACTTTTTCGAAAATGAGGCTGGAGCAACAGTTACGGTGAATGGATTGCGCTATCGAGAGATGATTTATGATTTTTTATGGCCGAAATTGGATGGAATTGATCTGGACAACGTTTACTTTCAACAAGACGGCGCTACGTGCCACACAAGCAACGAAACCATTGACCTTTTACGATTTAATATCTAAATAACACCTCTTATTGGAAAATCCTGTATATTATGTAGTGTTGTTTCTGAAATAATTATAAATATATTACATGGTGTTTTTTAGTGCACTTCAGTGATTTTGGTTTCAGTCTGTATTTGGCGTAAGTAGATGTACAGAATTGTGTCAAAGTAATCTACCGTTAAAACAACTGTTTAATGACCCGAATCATTTACCTAAAATTAATACACTTCAGAAATGAACTAGTTTCATAATAATTTTTTGCATGTTCTGGAACCAATGAAGCTCTTGTAGTATGCCTCATTACTTCTCTTACAAATTAAGCACATTTTTGATCCGTCACGGATTGTTTTAAGACCATAAAATGTTATTGCAAATACGAAGTTTTCTAATTATTTCAAACTATGTCATTCACAATGACTTAAATTAAAAAATAATTATCATACCGGATGGGTTAAATGTATTTTCTATTTTTCTTTACCACAAATGATATCTAGGAGTTAGCATTCAATGTTGATAACTTATTTATAAGATTTCGTGTATATGCTGTATCCCATTGCAAAGCTAGATTAGCACAAAGACATAAAAAAAAATTGCCCCTTAAATTAACAACACACTACAGATAATCTTTGAAGAGACCGTCTTGCGTCAAAACTATTATTAAAAAATATTTTATCTTGGCTAAAATATACCGAAATAGATATGTTTGTTCAAGGTTCCGTATGTATTATTGTGATAACCATACTACGGCTTCTGGCTACAATATCTAAATAGTATAAAATAAAGTCGCTATCCGTGTCAGTCTGTTTGTGCGCTTAGTTCTTCTAAACTGCCCAACGGATTTTAATAAGGTTTTGACTATCATTTAGAAAATTTCTTCCCAAAGGTTTACATATATAATACATGCATATTATATTTATAGAAAGTTGAGAAAAGTCGATGTTTTATAATCAAGTCGTAAACACATATTTTCGGGCACTACATTGCTAACGCTGGCTAAACATGCTAGGCTTTGTTATCAGAAACAGTAGCGTATTTCGAAAACCTGAAACCTACCTTCTGCTTTACGTTCTCAACTCGAATACTGCACCTCCATATGGACTCCACTTTACGATATCTATAAAGAAAATATTGACAGTATCCAGAAGAAATTTCTGCGTTACCTCAACCACAGAATGAGCGCACCTAAACGGGGATACACAAATATGCTCTAGAGATATAACGTCTCCACTCTTACTAACCGGCGAACTTACCTTGACCTAATGACCTTGTACAAAATCTGTAACAACTTTATCGACTGTCCTGGCTTACTCAATCTAATAAACTTTAAAATACCACCCAGAACGACGAGGCTTAACGACTTATTCCATATTAGCCGGACGCGCACAAATGCTGGTGTCAGAGATCCAATCAGAAGAATGTGCGAATTGTGTAATAAAAATCAAAACCTGAAGGATTCCGACATATTTTTTGATACTTTTGGTAGGAAATTGAAGTCCGTTTTCCTATAAAAAAAAGAAAATGTGTACTTACTTCATTCACTATACTCTTTAGGTACTTTTTATGATTAGCTCTAAACTTGTATAAAAAATATTTATACACTTTTATTTGACACTAAGCATTATCTATATATATATCTATATATACTCAGATAGAGGTGTATATATTGTTTATATGCGTGAGGATGCGTCATATGGGTGTATGTATACATGTGTTGTTATATGTATATAGGTATGTCTGCTGCTATATACACATGTGTGCTTGCATGCACACATATTAAAAATTATATATATAATTATGTACATTTTTACAATCTAATGCTAATTTACTTTTTTCTCCTTTCTAATTTCTATCTTCTACTTTTTATTACAATTTTTCCAAAATTTTAGCTTCATCTATAGTTACTAATTTCATATGTTTACACTAGATTTCATATTTCATACAAAGTAATTACACTCAATTGGTCACCATGAAACAGGCAGCCGCCTAGTATGGTGAATCATTATATCTACTTTATGTAAATTTCAAAATAATGTAACATTTATTAAATAAATAAAATAAATAAATAAAAATAATTTTCTTTTATACTTTTTCCTTATTTACATGTAAAAATATATTTAAAATTGTTATCTTCCAGTCAATCAGTGAGAAATACTTAGGATGCAGGCGAATTTTCAAGTTATTGTTATACAAAATTATCTTTTAATTACTGTCTGTATCTGTGTTTTCTCCTTAAATAAATAAACCTGCAGAGATACATGAAAAAAATGTTCTACGGAATTGTATATCTTAAAAAAGCCTACAGAAAAGTCCTTGATGATATATGTCTATCTTCTAAGAATAACCCCTAGTAACGCCGGGTACGCGTCTGCTAGTCATCAGTGTTGCCAAGTTAGCATATTATATGCTAAATTTGGCATAATTACTCCATGTTTAGCATAACTATTATGCTTTTAGCATATAGCATATTTATTTGGCTTATTTTTACAGAAACATGAAAATAATAAAAACCAATTTTTTAACTAACAAAAATGAAATCGATTGAAAAACTGGTGTCTCAATGGAGAAACATAGTTCACATTAAATGGGAATCCTTGACTTCCACTGTAGAGTTTTGGAATGAAGTCATGCAATATAAAGATGCAGCTAATAATAACCCCTTCGGTGATTTATGTCAGTTTGCAATGTCTATTTTAACATTGCCACATTCAAATGCGGACATTGAACGTGTATTTAGCCAAATGAGTCTGGTCAAAACAAAACTCCGAAATCGTTTGGCGGTG
This sequence comes from Hesperophylax magnus, assembly GCA_026573805.1. Classification (NCBI taxonomy): domain Eukaryota; kingdom Metazoa; phylum Arthropoda; class Insecta; order Trichoptera; family Limnephilidae; genus Hesperophylax; species Hesperophylax magnus. Next base: position 15,412,978 of record JAIUSX010000028.1, read on the forward strand.
AGAACTCTGAATGTCATTTTGTACGTGAGATTTGGCCTAAAGAGAGCAGGAAAGTGCTGTTACGCTGCATTGGGACCAAAGAAAGTTACGACCCCGTCTCTCAGCCTTCCACATCAGCTACTGTTAATGAAGAAGAAGAAGATGAAGATATTGATATTTTATTTCACTGATTTTATTTCTAAGTTAAATTTATGTTAGCTTTTTTGGCATTTTTTAAAGTAATTTAGCATTTTTCTGGCATTTTTCCCATCACTCTATTTCTCAATAAATACTAAGTTAAATTTATGTTGGCTTTTTTTGGCATTTTTTAAAGGAATTTAGCATATTTCTTTCATATTTTTCCCATCACTCTGGCATATTTTGAAGTAGTTGAGTTGGCAACACTGCTAGTCATATTAAAATTTTTCCTTTCTTTCCATACTGTACTATGACTGTCAATAACTTTCATGTATGTAAATAGCACTTGTGCCTTTTATTCTAAATAAATATGTGTCAAAGGTTCTGTGTGTTTCTTTCGAAAATCTAATTACAGCGTCATCAGTGTTCTCATCATAAATAAAATGATTTAAAATCCGTGAATTTTATAAAAGTAATGATTATATTTGAAGCAATCAATCATCCAACGAGACAGTGACAAATGAATTACAATGATTGCTTTGTGTTCGGAAAAATGGGCAAAAATACAACATTATTTGATACATTTGTCACCCTAGATATAATGCTTATTGTTAAAACGTCACATTTAGAATAATTTATTATATGAGATTTTTTCGAACAAAGCTCCATGTTGTAAATGGTGCTTCAAAAATACGCCCTTGTAATTTAAGTACTTGAGGGGTCGTGTTTTTATTGTTTTAATTACTTTTGAGTGGATTTTACAAGAATTGTCAAGTTCATTTTTATATTATGACAAAACTCGAAAGTTTTTCAAAAGTATGAATCTTGAGGACGACATGGCACGATCAAGGGAATTTAATACTTGAGTCAGGTTATGTCAAGTGCAAATAATCGATACCCTAGTTCTATAGTAAATTACATATTTAGGAAATGATATTAAAATAATTTGGCATTCTCCGACTATAAAAATATTACCATTTGTTATTTCGGCTACTGGCATTATACCTAGCTCTCTCATTCAAAATTTAGGTGTATTAGATCTGTCAAAGAATTTATTAAATTTTTATATTGAGAGATCAGTAGGATTTATAGGTCCAGTTAGGAGTTCTACCCAGCCAAATCCTCTGATATGAAAATATCTGGAGTCAGTGAATTATTTTCCCATTTGATCTCTGGTGAGTTGACGTGTTGTTCTTGTATATATTATGCTTGCACAATGTGGATTGATTAGATGATCATTTGTGGAAAAGTGTGTGGAAGGGCTTAGTTTTTCCTGTGGGGAAGATTTAACCCGGACATACCACCGGGGATTAATCCGCTAGCTCCTAAAACAGGCTCCATTAAAATACCTTTTGTACAGACACAACATGTCCACATTGCGTTTGTGCATTAGATATGCCAATCGAGGCGAAGCTTAATGCTAAATCACTATTTTGATTAATCTTTAAAACGAATTGGTGTACATTATGATTGCCAAAAAATGTGCTTTAGATAAATTGAAGGTTTTCCTATCGTTTCGCTTGAGTAGAATACAAATAAAATAATAAATTACTCAATAAAAAATATAAATGTAAACTACTAAAATAAATATTTTTTCAGTAGAAATGTATGAACGCGTAAAGGAAACAACTTTTGAAAAATACAGTATTATAGCTAAGATTATCTGCGACAGTTTCACTCGATTTACTTTTTTGCTTTCTTATAAAATATAACCAGTTTTGTGCTTGAAATCGAATGTTTCTAGACTGCGTATGTCAAGCGATTTTAATGCTAATTACCTACAATATAAGGTATACCAAGAATATACAAATTTTTGGCTTGCAGCTTCCTCTTAACAGTGGATTGTCAATTAGACGGACCGCCCTCCTTTGCAAAGAATCAAATAGGTTTTTAAATTATTGTGGGGGCTCCAGCCCAGAAGTGGCTCACAAATTCAATTGTTTCAATTCAATAATGCCAAATGCTATTGAAACTTTCCTTTTTGATATTTCATTTTAAAACTAGTGAACCGCGCAATGCTTTTCCATTGCTTATGTTTTTCTCAGGCATCACCGACTTCTTACTCCTTACTGTTAAAAAAAACTACCTTACATCGACTTTAATGCTACTCATTATCTCATTCCAGTGCTGAGATATTACGTTAAGGCGATGTCATACGTAGTAATGCAAAATCATGTGTTTTTGGTTTGAAAATTTGGTCGCCTAGAAATGTTACAGATGCTTTAATTAAATACTGCGAGTAGAATACATCTTGGCCTTTGAAATAATCGAGTATTTTTTATATAAGTCTTTTTACAAGCCCAGAAAAAAATAATGTATAGGCCTATGAAAAATGCTTTAAAGTTCAAAATCTCCTACTTACGAACCCATTTTAGGTTATGATTTTATTGTATAATGTGGAAAATTAAGTTATTTATAAAATGATCGAAAAAATTTTTAATATTTATGCCTGAACATACACAAAATAAAATAAAAGGCACTTTTTGGCCATGTTTTTTTCTTGCATAAATCAAAACAGGCGGATGGTGTTAAGCGGGAATTTAAACCTTATCGCCATCTACGTAAGGGTTGTTATTGATAGCGGCTCAATTTAAAATATTACACGACGTAGTGCATCGCCTTAAGTATTCCTCGGACATCCCCGACTACCGTTAAAACCAGTATCTAACCACTTCTTTCACTAATAAGAACAAGTTATTCTTACGAGATAGAGATATACCATCTGCGACTTTTCTGTAGACCTTTTTAAGGTTTACAATTCCGTGGTACATTATTTTGATGTATTTAATAACGTTTAGCCAGCGTCAGCAATGTAAGCGCCCGAAAAAATATTTTTCACGACTAAATATAATGGGGATGTATTAAATATATATAAACCTTCCGGAAGAAATTCTCCAATTGTTAGTGAAACCTCTATCAAAATCAGTTGCATAGTTGAGAAGAACTAAGCGCACAAACAGACAGATATAGATAGCAAATTTGTTTTGTAATATTTAGAGATAAATCAAATTTGTCTTAATTATGTAGTAAAATCAGATGTTTGCCTATTGAACTAAGTTTTTACGCTTCAAAACTGTAGCCATTACAGCTCAATATATAAGCTTTTGACTTGTTCTTCTTCTTCTGAACTATTTGATAGTATTTAATTAAACCACTAAAACTTTTTGGAATTATATGGAAAATTCAGTATCGATTGCTTTAGAAGTTCATTGTATTTATCTAACTATTTCAGATTGTAATTTCTGTGGTCTAGAAGTGAGAAATTTAGGTCACATATTTTTTGGATGTGCCTCTCGAAACAAATATCATTTCTTCTGTCAAAGCCTTATCGAAAATTATTTTATTTGATTTTTTTCAAATTCAGGGATTTCATTTCTACAGCATTCATTCTAATTTCATCTTTCCTCTGCCAGTTCTGTACTTCAACGTCCATGAATAAATATGATTCTCTAGAAAAACTTCTCTTATCTTACTAAGTTAAATAAATATAGTCTTATCTAGCTAAGTGTCATAATAATATAACACTTAGCCGTTCCCAACAAGCAAATGAATAATTAATCCATAAAGCACTCAAAAAGGCAAAATAACGGCTGTTGTTCCCAATCCTACTGATCAAGTGTTGAGTCGAAATTTTGGCTCAACAATGCTCAAATGCACAACTACGCTCTTTCTAACGGAAAAAATGGCGATTGAGCGATCCACCAATTTAGGAAGCCAAACTACTGAATTAAGCTTGCCTCAGTAAATGACTAGTTATAAAAAGTGTCGACAGAGTGAACAATATTCGACAAGGTGGCATTAAAGTCAAGCTAGCACTTTATTTTTAACATATTACGCACGTTTGTTTAAAAACACATAAAAATATCGGTTTCTGTATTAGAGTATTTAAAAAAAATATATTTATCATTAATAATAAATACAATAATTAATTCGTCAGTATTAATTTAACATTGCAAGTTTTTACTTTGATGTCATTTTATTGAAAATGAAAGTGGGCGGGGCCACTAAAGAAAATCAACGGTAAAGATGTTTGGAAACATGCGAATCGAACGTTACTGAACAAATCACTTGGCTGATCGGAGCCTGAGATTGATCGTTCAAAAAGTTGGGAACAACGGCCGTAAGTCTTGTACTGATATTTATTGGAGAGTTGCTTGGAACAAAAGAGGCACACAACTAACGTGCATCGCCTTTTATAAGATCTTGCAAGCATTCCATCTCGCTTGCACTCATCCACATTCGTACAGACATCACAGAAATCAAGTGTAACTTTAGTAGTCAAAGTTTTAGCTCTTTTGACGACATCGCCCAGTGTAGTCGCACATCAATATGGTAACCAATATCGTAATCAATATGGTAACCTTTCAAGTTGAAACAACTATTTAACATTTTGGTTCAATTGGGAACTGACTCACCCGTGGTCCTTAAGACACGTTCCGAGGGTCACCAAAATTTTGTTAAGTTCCAACTATAAAATATGTATACGCATGAAAACTTCAACGATTCTTTTTGAAAATCACAGATGGCGCCACTTCCGTTTACAAAAATCATGAACTGTGCAGTCATTAAGATAAATAATTTATAACACATTTTTTCCTCTGTAAGAAAACAACCTATCGCTTTCCTATTGACACCACAATTTTATAAACAATATTATTGCGGCAATATAACCCATAAATATTCAAATTTGACTGTTTATACCTCGTTAACATAATTAAAGCCGGCAACACATAAACGCCGAGGTAATTAATGAATAAACCTTTTGGAAACACGTTTTTAACGCGTTTTCCGTCTTTATTGATGGCCGCCCGTTTCGGACAAAACGAAACTTGGCGCCATTGTTAAAATTTTAATTAGTAGGAATATAATAATATACCTTCTTTGTATTGAAGCGTGGTTTTTTGCCCATTTTGGTGAGTTATATAATACCTTGAATCCTTTTGACAATGTGATATTGTCAGAATCTTCATTCAGGTGCTAACTGATGTCCGCTTTCGCCAAATAAACTGAGCGACGGCCAATTTCGAATTTATCTTAAACTCACAAAACGAGATAAATGATCCCGTTAAAAAAGTGACAGCTTGCTCACTTCCTGATAAAATATTAATCATTCAGATTATACAGAGAACACGTGTTATTTTTCTAATAGATATCATGAAGGAATGCTACAATATAAGTATGTCAGTATCAATGTAGATTGATACTTTATCAATAACTCTTTCAATTAATTCGTTGTAGGCCTGAAGTCCCATTTTTAACAGGAAAACGAATCATTTAACCAGATTTAATGTAAATACCGCACTACTTACAACTGTCCAGAGCCCGTGGTACTATAACGTCCTATAATATGTAGTACGTTTTGAAGCTGAAGATGTGGGAAAGGAGACCTGCCTGTTCAGATCTGGTCAAGAAAAAATCACTGTTATGGTATAGGCATAAATATAAATACAATGTGGTATACATTAGTGAATGGTAGACAAAGTGGGGGACACCCGAGGAAGACATGGCACGATCATATGAATCAAATACGCATGGTATGACGTGGGGTATATGATGGAAAATGTATGACGTGAATGTGGATGGAAGAAGAAATCCCTCGCGAACTTTTTAAGGCGAAGCTTAATGCCAAATCACTATTTTGATTAATCTGTATAACGAATTGGTGTACATTATGATAACCAAAAAATATGTTTTAGTTAAATTGAAGGTTTTCCTATCGTTTCGCTTGAGTAGAATACAAATAAAAAATATTTAAAAAAAAATTTCAATAGAAATATATGAACGCGTAGAGGAAATAACTTTTAAAAAATACAGTATTGTAGCTAATATTATTTGTGACAGTTTCACTTGATTAACTTTTTTGCTTTCTCATAAAATTATTTACAAAATAAGTAAAAACCAGTTTTTTTGCTTGAAATCGAACGTTTCTAGACTCCGTTTGTCAAGCGATTTTAATGCCTATTACCTACGATATAAGGTATACCAAGAATATACACATTTTTGGCTTGTAACTTCCTCTTAAAAATATTATTTCCACCTTAAAAATGTATCCAGTTTTCCGGTACATTAGAATTTACAACCCCGGAACCTTCAAGTCATTTTCAAACCCGAGAAACGCTGGGTACACATCAGCTAGCTCGGTATAAAAACAAATAATTCAATACGAATTATTTCATTTCTATTGTAGGCATGGCAAAATATCAATAAATAGCTTATTATTTAATTACCGTCAAACTTTCACCTATAAAGCGAGGAATAATTATGTAGCTATCTCATTATCTAAAAAGAAAACAAAGGTTTTTCGTGTTATTTATTGTAACGTAGCGCGTAGTTAAGAAAGTCAATAATGTGTACGTTGCTGGGTACCTTTTGGGTAATAATTTATACAAATGGATATTATTTTTATAATGATATTTTGGGAGCACCTTAAAATTCCAACAATAAAATATCATGTCATTTTGTCTGTCTACTATCTGCGATGAAATTAAGGCTTGTCTAATTAAGGACGGGTTATTTCGGAGAATTTGTGCAGTTCTTCAAATTTCAACGTTCGTTTTCGGGTTCTGTGAAAGTCCTATTCAAGTTCTGTTATTATATCATTATAGGCTAGCTGCTTGACAGAACTGAAATAATAACAGAAATAGAAAAAATCTTTCACATAACTTTGAAATTTGAGAATTGTTCAAATTCTCAGAAACACCCCTTCCTCAGTCTATAATGTTTTGTTACTGGTTTTTGTATTAAATGTCAAGCCGAAATTAACCCTAATCCCGACATCCGATCGAGTTTAAACTCGTCAGATAACCTTGGTGTCACATCGAAAGTAAGAGAGTTTGGTGGGGGTGCTTTGTGATGGGAAGGCTGCGAATGCTTCAGATTATTTCAGAATGGACCCACCGACTGCGAGTCCGGAAGGTTCCAGAAATTTCATGGAGGTTCTCGAATGCTTTCGAAGGTTCTGGAGGGAGAAAGTTCAAGAAGGTTCTATAAGGTTCCAAACTGAGTGGCGGAGTGTGTCGGTGAGTCTAGAAGGTTCCGAAAAGTTCGAGAATGCTCTTGAAAGTTCTGGAAGGATCCACAGCAACGTGTGGCGGGGTACAGCTAGTAAAATATATGTTTTAAGGGGGAAGTATCATAAATAGCGCTAAACATCACTTTGTATTGACCTAGTAAAAGGAATACCACTAATAATTTATCTAAAAATTCTATAGGGGTAGTTAGAAAAATGTCTTATGTTACCAGTGAATTAACTTTTTTTATCGTAAACTTTTTTATTCTATATGAAATACACATTGCAACTTTACGTAAAACTTCAAAAATGCCTTCGCTGGAAGCAGAATAGCTCCTATCAGAGAGATTTTTTTTTTCAATCCATCGGTCATCTCAAAGTAAATATGATACAGGTCATTTTAAATAAATAAAAAACACTTTAACATATATGGATTTTTGTTGTGATTCAATTAAACTTCCCGAATATTTCAATTATTTTCCGTCATACAAAATCCTATGGATGAAATCATTGTCCATAGCTTGACCGAACGCCGCTAGTCACTGTCAGTCTCGAGGTGAATTCGGAAGTGAGAGCACGCTTATTTTGTTTATTCTCCAGTCCTCGGCCAACTTTCAAATTTCTAATAGGAATCCAGAGGAGATTGGTGCTATAGCCAAGGGGTAAGTGGAAATTAAATATTATTTATTTTGTAATATATGATTTGAAACTTGTGTTACGGTCTCAACTTTTTTTTACCTTTTTCAGGTACCAATACGTAAATAATAAAGGGGCACATAAATGGGAAATAATAAAGGGACTCGCGCGTACAGCGCCGAAAGAGACCGCTCCACTGGAGGAAAAGAAGAATAAGGTTTGTCAAAATACATCATTCCGATGGACACGTTTTCTACAAATTTTTACCGACTTCTATCGAAGTCGGTAAAACGGAGTAGGTGGTGGCTTGAACTCGGATCTAATTTCAAAATGCATTATTTCGGCATCAATCATAAATTTCTCCAGTTCTCTACCGATTTAGTTCAAAATCGGGATTAGGGAGTTTGGATGTGCACTGTACTCGGATCTAATGTCAAAATGCATAATTTCAGCATCCATCTTGGATTTCTTCAGTTCTCTACCGATTTAGTTCAAAATCGGGATTAGGGAGTTTAGATGTGCATTGAACTCGGATCTAATGTCAAAATGCATAATTTCAGCATCCATCTTGGATTTCTTCAGTTCTCTGCCGATTTAGTTCAAAATCGGGATTTGGGAGTTTGGATGTGCATTGAACTCGGATCTAACGTCAAAAAACATAATGTTGGCATCCATTTTGAATTTTTCGAGTTTTCTACTGATTTGGTTCAAAATCGGGATTAAGGAGTTTGGATGTGCATTGAACTCGGATCTAACGTCATAACTTCAGCATCCAGCTTGAATTTCTTGAGTTTTCTGCCGATTTGGTGCAAAATCTGGATTACGGAGCTTGGAGATGGACTTTGCGAGACTAGTGTGAAGGTGCTTTCAACGATTCTACCGATTCCTTTCAAACTGTCGCTAAGATTGGGAACAATGTCTATCAGTTTTTGTTGTTTGTTTTTGGGGTGTTATGCCGTGTTGCGCTAACTCCTTCTTTAGCCGACGTTTCGGACAGCGTTGCAGTGTCCATCAACAGGGCAGATCCGGTAGATCCGAAGATGTGATCTACCGGATCTGCCCTGATGATGGACACTGCAACGCTGTCCGAAACGTCAGCTAAAGAAGGAGTTAGCGCAACACGGCATAACACCCCAAAAACAAACAACAAAAATGCTTTTGGCCGTGAAAATCTAAAAACTTACCTAATGTCTATCAGATCCATTGATAAATGCACTGAATTTCGTTGATGGCTAATTCCTGGTAGTAGTATTATAAATAAATTATTAAAAAAATATATATAAATATATATATGAGAGAGAGAGAAAATAAATATAAAATAATATATTACCGGTAACATGCATAGTAAGAATTATAGTGTATTTTATACAATGTACAGAAAACTTTTTTAATAACCTTAACCACAAAGAAAGCCAAAGTTTTGGCACTTTTCGAGGATATTATGCTAAAAACATGAAAAAAGTATTTTTAACCAAGACATTTAGATAATTTTATATCAATTTTTATCAACTTCTTTATATCTATCTTAGACTGTGTTTTTTTCTTAGTTTATGTACTTCATTCTACTTTTTTGTATATCTAAGTTAATATTGTAAAATATATTCTTTCCCGAGTACGAAAAAAACATTGAAATAAATTTTCAAATTACATTTATGATTTACAAATAAAAATTTTTCCATTTCTATCGCACTAAATATATAATCAAAAAATATTTGTCGTAACTTAATTTAACGTTTTCCCTTTTTTCACACCCATTGCTTTCTGGTAATATTATATTAAAAAAAATAGTTATTGTCATTACACAAACCATACAATCAAATTTATGAACCAAAAATCTTTTCCAAGTCAAAACACGATTAGATTCTATGTGACTATGAGTAAAAAACTGAGACGTCAAAAAAGGTCCAGGGGCCTTAGCATGAGAAGTCGATATAGCCCTATAGCAATACGATATCGTTAAAATACGTCATCAATGAGCACTTAACGACATATGCTAGCATGATCAAAATATAACAACCGACGATTGTTAAAATTCCTTGTCTATGGTCAAAGTAGCGACGGTATCGTTAAAATTGCGAGCATGAGAATGTATCGATAGGATAACTTCCGACCGACGGTTGCTAAAAGCCCGCCGAATATAACGTGGGGTCTTGAGTGTCAGTTAAAACTTTGGTTGGCTGTCGATATACGTATTTTTTTAATAATGTCGTTCATTATGCAAAATTTCTGGTTCAATGAAAGGAGGCAGGTTAGGGAAGATCGTAGGATTGAAAGGCGTCGTTTACGCGATCATTTGAATCCGTTCGAACTTGCAGAGACGGAATTCAGACAATTGTTTCGAATATCTCGCATTATGGCTAGAGATCTCATTGATCAATTAACTCCTTTTCTAGTGTCAAAAAATACATTAGGACTTCCAGTATACATTAAAGTGAGAGTATTAAATATTATTGATATCTTAGTAAAACAAAAACACAATATAAATCTATCCACCACTGGAACGACCACGTGAAATAAATAAATTTGTTTCGATTGCTGATGATAATTTTTCACAATAAAGTGATTAAAATGATCAAAAGTGAAGTTTATTAATTAGTTGTATTATTTATGATGTTGACAGGTACTCGCACCCATCAGCTTCTTTGCTACAGGGAGCTACCAACGTGGAGTAGGCCAAGATCACTTCTTGGCGATAGGGCAAACTACCGTTAGCAAGTGCATAAAACTGTTTATGAAAGCAGTTTTAGAACATCTGTACAGAAGATGGATACATTTTCCGGCTACAAATGAAGCCCGCAAGCAAGTAGAGAGTAGTTTTAGGGAAAAATTAAACTTTCCACATGTTCTGGGATGCATCGATTGCACCCACATCGCCATCGTCACCCCTTCCAGACACGAGGAGCAGTACAAAAACCACAAAGGATTTTATTCGCTGAATGTTCAAGTGGTAAATATTTTTTCAGAAATAAAACAGCCGGATTGTTGTTTTCAAATTTTATTGAAGGTTTTTTATGTTTGATAAACAGGTCTGCGATGCTACGTTGAAAATATTGAGCATCAACACACGCTTCCCGGGTACTGTCCATGACCAATTCATTTGGAATAATAGTTTAGTCAAAACTGAAATGAACAGACTATACAATCAGAGAATTGGGACATATTTCTTGCTAGGTATGTATTTCAACAACTCATTTTAAAAAAAGGCAAAAAAATCATAATTTAGTAGTTATATGTACCTATTATAATGGGTGTTTTGTTTCAATCAGGCGATTCTGGATATACACTCGAGCCTTATCTGATGACACTAATATTGAATGCAGTCGAGGGGAGTGCCCAATACAGATACACAAAGGCGCACTGTGAGGCGAGATGTTCCGTAGAACGCCTATTTGGGGCATGGAAGGCTATATTCCGTTGCCTCAGGAAAGACAGAGTTCTCCATTATGAGCCCGATGCTGCTGGTCAAATAATTATTACTTGTGCTATACTATACAACATGATGAAGCACTATAAGTCAGTTTCCTTGTTGAACTATATGCATTTAAAAAAGTAAGGCAACAGTACAAAATATTAATAAATTGTTCTCTATTTTCAGATTAACAGAAGATTATAATGATAATGTAGAGTTAAGAGAGGTTGAGCTGCTGCACCAGCCTGAAGATGTCAGCAGGGTTGTTGCAGCCCGCAGAGTGAGAGACGAACTAGTGCGAAAGTACTTCTCCCACGAATGATAATATATTAAACAAGGAAACTGACTTATAGTGCTTCATCATGTTCAAACATTGTATCGTATGTACCTACATTGTAAAAACAATTCACGCCTCACAGAGACATTGCGAGAGTTTGAAGAACTGCTACTAATCAAATATACATACATGCAAAGCCCTGCATGCAATATTTCACAAAAAGAACTTCAATAGTACTTTAAAACATTGTATTGTATGTACCTACATTGTAAAAACAATTCACGCCTCACAGAGACGTTGCAAGAGTTTGAAGAACTGCTACTAATCAAGTACATATTCATATATGCAAAGCGCTGCATGCAATATTTCACAACAAGTACTTTAAAACATTGTATTGTATGTACCTACATTGTAAAAACAATTCACGCCTCACAGAGACATTGCAAGAGTTTGAAGAAATGCTACTAATCAAATATACATATATGCAAAGCGCTGCATGCAATATTTCACAAAAAGAACTTCAATAGTACTTTAAAACATTGTATTGTATGTACCTACATTGTAAAAACAATTCACGCCTCACAGAGACATTGCAAGAGTTTGAAGAAATGCTACTAATCAAATATACATATATGCAAAGCGCTGCATGCAATATTTCACAAAAAGAACTTCAATAGTACTTTAAAACATTGTATTGTATGTACCTACATTGTAAAAACAATTCACGCCTCACAGAGACATTGCAAGAGTTTGAAGAAATGCTACTAATCAAATATACATATATGCAAAGCGCTGCATGCAATATTTCACAAAAAGAACTTCAATAGTACTTTAAAACATTGTATTGTATGTACCTACATTGTAAAAACAATTCACGCCTCACAGAGACATTGCAAGAGTTTGAAGAACTGCTACTAATCAAGTACATATTCATATATGCAAAGCGCTGCATGCAATATTTCACAACAAGTACTTCAAAAGTACTTTAAAACATTGTATTGTATGTACCTACATTGTAAAAACAATTCACGCCTCACAGAGACATTGCAAGAGTTTGAAGAACTGCTACTAATCAAGTATATGTATATGCAAAGTGCTGCATGCAATATTACACAACAAGTACTTTAAAATATTGTATTGTATGTATCTAAATTGTAAAAAAATGACATTTGTTGTTGAGTTTCACTTTTCACAAGAAACATAAAAATTATGAACATACAAAACGTTAATAAAAATAAAGATTTAACACAAAAAATATACAAAAAACTTATTACTTATTGGCAAATGATGTTGACGGTTGTTTCGATGGTTGAGTTTGTCTAGAATTAGAAATGTTTTATTAGAGATCTCATTCATTCTACTTTCATCGTACCTCCTAGCTGGACTGCTTGCCTCTCCAAGGACAATTGTTAATAATCGTGTTCCATCCCTTGTGAACATACTTCGCAATCTCTCAAGTGACAGATTAAATAATGCAATATTTAATTTAATTTGTTCAGTTTGTACATTAAATGTTTTTAAAAGCCCGTATAGATGTATAGCAAATAAATACCTCGCCAACTGTCGTTGGAGTAAACAAACCCTTTCACGTTCCACTGCCGTGTATCTCTGAAACAAGAGATGATAATTCATTAATTTACTTACTTAATTTACCTTCTATAGTAAATTAGTTATTAGTGCCAGTGAGACGAGACCAGAAAAGCACCATGTCTATGTAGACACTGTATCTTGCCCGGTCCCGGGGTGCCCTGACAAATAATTACAAAAAGGAGCAGGAAATACCTCAAAAATGTCAGCAAATCGATCCATTGAACTCTGGAATGATAAATAACAACTCATTAATTTAATTTAAATAACAATAGGTAGTCGACATACTAAAAGGAAGATTATAAATTAATTTATTCATTTTGAATTTCTCCCCAAGCTGGATTTTACATGTTTATTAATTTTTTTTAACACAAAGAATATCTAAACAAACAGAACAATAAAAGCTCCACCGCGCAAAATGGAAAAATAGTACATTGGGAATAGTACAATAAATAAATGAAATAAGTCAAAGCTGGGCATTTTATTTAGTTCTACTAAGATTTAATTCTAATTTAAAAGTTCAGTGCCACACTTATAAGTTGGCGGTGGCCTAAACATGAATTGAAGCTATTTCTTTATATTTTAATCTGGCAACTTACACGTGTAGCACTGTATTTGGGAGTGATTCGAAGAGAAATAGGAAATACCTTAAAAATATTGGAGAAATTATTAATAGCTCCCACAAGCTCCTTGGAATCATCCAAGATAACAAATCATTGTTACTAGCCTCCTGCGCCATCACCATCCGAATCCCCACATCTGGCTTGTCAGTTAGCTACCTCTTCTTGCTCGGGCGAGAAGGGGAAGCTATGTCAGGCCATGTCTGTAAAATGTAAAAATAATGTCAGGTTAAAAGTGATTTACGGTCTTATATCAAGTGTCTCGATGATAGATTATATTAGAAGGTCAGCAAAGTTTGCTGCAACCAGTTTGTATAGGTAGGTACAAATACTCACTGTTTTCCACTGCTCGGCTGACTTAGGAGGACCCAATTCTGCCAGTTGGAACCCTGAGGTCCCACAAACCTTCCAGCGGCGAACTCCGAATGGTCAGCCATATAGCTGGTTAGCAGATCCATTTGACTGGTCGTCGACCTTACTCTCTTCCTGAAATCATAATATCAGCATTTTGAATATCTTAAAATACTGCGTATGATTGAAATATTAGTAAAAATAACTTCAAAATTTTGACACAATAGAATGTAAGTATATCTCTTTGATAATAATGGAAATTCTTTCACATAAAAAGATAAATAAATAACTTACCCAGCTACCATTGCTTGCGACATCGTAAAATATTAAAAAAACAAGGCGGTTACAATGATCAAGCTTGAAATCTGACGTTTGACGTCTGACGTCTATCCAATTCATAGACAATTCCGTCCCAGTATTGCCAGCGTATATCGATTTGTATTTATTGCCTTATCGATGTCGTTAGAGATATCAATAGCGTTCTCATGCTAGGGAAGTCGTTATAAAATGGTCGGTAGATAGGCTTAGCAATACGATATCGTTAAGTTCGATCGATTCTCATGCTAAGGCCCCAGGGCGTAAAAGATGTGACTGTATATCCATTATTTTGCTAGTATGATTTTTATTCTGTCAAGTTGTATCCATTATTTAGTAAATAAATATAAATTTTATATGGCACGTGTATTTTTATTTCGTATTTTATCAAAACCGTGTCAATCATCCCCCTATCTACTCAAAAGACGTAGGTGTTGGTTTTGAAACCGCAGCTGTTCTAGCGGCCGACCGATTCATTTACAAGTAGCAATAATACCTAACTGTACTGAAGTCGAGATTTGATACCGTCCCCTTAAAGAGCTTAAAACCGAGTAATCAAATGAATATTATATATCGGTAGAAATTCGGAATTCTCGCCTAGTTTTAAACCTGTTACCTCTGAGACAGTCAAGGAGCTAGCCTCTCCGCTATGGAGGTTGTCAAAAATGATACCCATGAAATCGTATTAATTTTAACAAATTGCTCAAAAATGCCGCATTTTTCCTGGTAGTATTTTTTCTCCTCGCTCGTGATGAGTTAATTATGGTAATATTAAGTATGACAAGTTTCGTGGTCGACTGTCACTTATTATACCATCCACTTTCGTCTCGGAAATCTCATCTAATTAACCGCCCGATGGATCTCGCCGAAAAGATTGAAAAAATCTGTCAAACTATTTTTTATAATCGATTATCCGCGTTGATCATATCGAATCGAAACGGCCGCCTGTGAAAAACTTGCGATTGATATTGTGTCGTCATCCGTATCTATGGAATACTTGAAATTATGACGTCACGAAGTGATGGGCATAATCGACATATTTTGTTAATCGATATTTTCTTATCAATATTAATCTTTATTAAAACTGAGATAAGATTATTATGTGTGCTGTTTTCATTGAACTAGATTACTAACAAAACTAACCATTACGCTGTTTCCCCGCAAGGGTAGGCAGAGAGAATTAGCTGCTAAAAAAACTCGGTCTTGGCACACACTACTTGCTTCATTCACATTCATGCATTGTCTCAAACAAACCCTTCTGTTATTCTGATATTGACATGGCCCGACTCAAGTATTTGGTAAATTTAATCATGCCATATCTTCCTTGGTTGTTCCCGACTTCTTCTACCATTCTCTACATTACACTCCTTTCTATGTTCATTCGCTCTACAAACCGTTTAAGCGAATCTCAAGGTAAAAGGTCTCCCTCAACCATAGATCTATACAATTAGAGGCATTATTGCGTACTAACATCTCGTCGAAACGTGTTCCTCTATTAGAAGCAGTGCTCGTAGACCGAATTCGGTAGTCTAAGTTACAGTGTTGGAGGTTAATTTTGGTCAGTGTTGGAGGGAGGAGAGCGATCCGTCTGATTGACAATCCGTTGTTAACAGACCAATTGCCCTCTCTAATGCATAGACGCAATGTAGGCATGCTGTGTCTGTTCTACAGGTATTTCAATGGAGCCTGCTCCAAGGAGCTAGCAGCATTGACTCCTGATACACCGGTGCACGTGCGCGAAACTCGACGGACACGAACTGAACACCCGTTCACGGTTGACGTTGGCTTCATGAGAACGGGCCGTTTTTACGACTCGTTTTTTGTGTAAGTCGGCTCGTATGTCGAACGAGCTACCGGCATCTGTTTTTCCTCCCACCTATAATCCGAGCCTCTTCAAGGCCCGCATTAACAAATCCCTTCCTACAGCCCCTACCTTATTCCGCCTCACAACGCCGCCCAACTGGGTGGTGACATAGTTCCCCTGTATGTACACTGCACAGGCAGGGACACTCTTTTGAGGTGTCACATAAAAAAAAAAATTGGAGGTAAAAATTTTCAACCTATTTTTTCACTTCATGTCTCATCTAAATATAATATTTAAATTACGTTAAACGGCCTCTTTCGATCCGGCACGTGCATACGCAGTTGATGGGCAAATGCAACCGCCATCAAGACTTAGCAAACCACACCTCATGATCCTGGAAACCCCTGCTAAGCCACTAAACGTAGCAAACCACTTGGTCATGAATCGTCTCAAACACGCTCTTCTTCAATTTCTACTCTTAACATTGCGTGACTCAATATTTGATTAATTTAGGAGGCCCTGACTTCTTTTACCATCTGATAATATTATTACTCCAGCGTCTGGACGGTGTAGGCCCTGTGATTGGTCAAATTCAAATTGTGTTTAAATAAGACTTTAAAGATTAAGACACCATTTCATACTGAAATAGAATCGCCACATGTAATACGGTATTTCTTAAAAAATATCGTTTCTGCTCATACAATTTTTGGATAACATCGAAGAAAATATGTCTTAGAAAGTTCATAATCCATTGGATTAATTACATTACAGTGAAAATTATCCACAATTACGTGATTACGTTTGACGTTTGACGAAAAAGCACGCGTTAATTCAATATGGCCGATACCTGATACGCATCGCGGCTAGGTGGCCGACAGAGCGCCCCTCTGGCGGTGAAGAAACGAATCAAATGACTGGCGCGTATATTTAAATATGCAAAATTACTTGAACATCAAGCATTTAATAATAAGATTTCTTCTGGAAGTTTAGTTCTACTTTGCAATGGCATTTTTCATTATTATTTATAATTTTTTTTTTGCTTATTAATTACATCTGATTTTATATTGACATGTTTTCTAATTTCTAAAATTTCTAAATTATTTATTTGCGATGCTTTAATCCTGAGTGAAGTATTTTAAGACCTGAATTTTTATCGAAAGTGTGATTCAAAAGATGATTTGCAAACTCATATTCACTATTTCCATTTAGAACCCTGAGATGTTTTTTAGTTCTGACTTCAAAGTTTCTATTGGTTCTACCTTTGCAAAATAAATTACAATCCAGCCCAATTGAGTTTATAAACTCCTGATTTTTTTGTTTGATTTTCGCAATCTATATTATTAAGAATATATTTATTCATTCTGTTAATAGTGTAAAACGCCGGTTGAATAGTACCAGGAATGTTTATATATATAATTTTAGAAGTGTCGTTATCCACAAACAGAATTCTACGCCATTGTTTATTTATATCTTAAGAACTAGGGTAAAAATACCGTTTGAAGATAATATGTTTAATTATTTTATTTAGTATTTCAACTATCAATTTATTAGAATAACCGTTATTAAATGTTATTTGTCTTATGAATATATTGTTTTATGGTTATATGCAAAAAAAAATTTCAGGTCTTAAAATACTTCACACAGGATATAAAGCATCACAAATAAATATTTTCGAAATTTTAGAAATAAGAGAACATGTTTATAAAAGTAGATGTAATTAACAAGAATTTTTTTTTATAAACTCTCTTTTAAATATTTTCCCACTTAACTGGTCTTTCATATTGTAATTCCTAATTCTTATAAACCCAGCCTACTCTTACCCCTCCCCCCTCCTTCCACTTCTTTTTTCCAATTGTAATCTATATTTAATTTTTGACTTCGGTGTATACTTCGTTCATGAAACATGTATTGGTTGTATATAATAAAGTGAAGTTAAAAAAGTTATTTGTTTTTTAATAAAATAAAGTTTAATCGGATAACATTATTTTATCTATTTCCATTGTATATCAAAGCATACGTACATAATAAAATGTAAACATTATATTTATTTATTAATTGGACAATTTGCATGGCGCCGCTTTTGTGAGATATTACCTCAGGGGCGCTATATTGTAATAATCTACCTTTATATATAGATTTTTACTCTCCTGATGAAGGTGTATATATAATCTAACTTTAAACTTTATTAGATACAGTAACAGTTTTAGGAAAAGAATTACCACCAGTTGGAGTAAAATTCACACCTTTTAATTAAACCGACTGCTAATCACATTGCACAATTACCCTCCTTTTATCCATAAACACGGGTACAATTAATCAATATGTAATAATGTATTATTTCAGTCAACTTTGTTGTAACTATCTTTAATTGTTGTGACAAACTATACGATATTGATTCAACTTATAGACATTGACGGTTGTAACACATATTTAAGCACTGCAAGTCTCCTATGAGCAAATTATATTAGGTACCATAACAGTTAATATCAGTTGTAGACATGTAGTCAATAATAGTGTTTCATTTGAAATAATCCATCACAAATACGTAAAATTTCATTTATTCAAACAACTGTCATTCTTATTATGCCTAAATTGAGCATGTTATTATTCATTAACTCCTTCCTGTTCCGTGTTTTAACAATATATACTCACCCTCTCTCTGTGAATGACCTAATATCTATCTATTAAATGTAACTGTTGTTAATATCACTTAAACTGGGCGCAGCCCAACCAAGTGCCGCCCGCAGGGCCTAGCAGCAAAAACCCGCGGAGCGGGTTTTTAACTGCTAGTTATTCATCTATTCTCCCAACACACTCTTCATATGCAAACCATCTAAGTTCAAAATGCCTTGAATTTTTATTTATTTATTTAATCGAAATCTACAAAGCATTCATTGGTACATTAAATCACCTTACTAGGCAATTGCCTGTTTCAAGATGACCAATATATTACAACTATTATAGATATAGAGTGGAAGATACTACCAGTATCGCCCTGGTGTAAGACCACCATTCAGAATTGAAACGTTGCTCCAAATGGCTTTAGCCGTGTTTAGTGACTAGATCTGAATAGCCAGGTACTTCCCCACCTTCCTCTTTCCCTTCCCCACTTACCTTCAGCCTCACAACATCCCCCAATTGGGGATGCCATAGTCTCACTGGCTCCAGACGGGAGCAGTTGGGACTCTTGTGAGGTATTCACTATAAAAAAAAAACATAAAATAAAATAAAGTTTCAAGATGACCAATATATTACAACTATTTTGTATAAAGTTTCAAGATAACCAATATATTACAATTATTTTGTATAAAGTTCAAACAATATAATGTAAGATTTTGGGACTTACTAATAACGCGTTCCAAACCTTACACAACTGATAACCAACCAATTCCTTACGATTTTTTTTACCTACTAAAGAAACTTAACATTTCGATATTTATTATATTAAAATAATCGATCATTATGAAGCCGATTATTGATGACGACCATCACTATTCACAACCATTTCATCGAATTGAAGAAATCAAAAGAGATACTTATTAATTTATTCGATGCAAATTGACAAATTTCTGCTCTAAAAACGAAGAAAGAAAAATATATTCACTTAATTAAAAAATGTTTGAAGAGATTCATATCGGTTGGTTTGTTTGGGTTTGTGGTGCGAATTGGAAGCTAGCATGGTGGAACGATCAAGTTAAACAGAAATTAAAGAAAATGGTTAGTAGAAGTAAATAGAGACATCGAAAAATAGTAAAAATTTAATAAAACCTATTGTGACTCCTAGCTCTATTGAATTTTAGTACGAAAGAAGGTAATTTTCCAAATGGTTGGTCTATTTTCTCATCACAATGGTTTTGCAATTCGCCCCTCCGTTGTCGATGTTTAAATTAGTGGCGCTCTTTTGTTTTTCACGCCATTTTTCATTACTCGTTCTGTTCTTTTTTCAAATATTCAAAATCGCGTTTATCCCGCACTCTGTGTGCGGGAGACCGGATTTTTGCTTTCTCGACTTTTGGCGAAGAGAGAAAGTAAAATGTACTCTTTTTTTTAGGTAGGTAGAAGATACTCTCGGTATCGTCCTGATGAATTGCTTTAGCCGTGTTTGGTGACTAGATCTGAATGGCAAGGAACCTCTCCACTATCTACTAGTTACACGGAGAAAAATAATAATACAAAGTACAAAGGATAATAAATTATTATAAGCAATAATTATTACCCAAAAACACAAATATAAATTAAATTCAATGTACCTGCGCGTTCAACACGCTCTTGTGTCCTGTTCAGGGTGGATCAATGCAAAACGAATTCTCGCCTGAACAGACTATGCAATAATTACAATAGCGTATTATCCAAGGTGGATATTTTCAGTTGCAAACTTACCAAATACGAGAGGTCCATAAAAGAATATTTCTCTGATGGTTTTTGAACAATGTTATGTCTCTATTGTTTATGTTTCTATTGTGATTTGATTTATATCTACAACCTCTCTCCATGGCTATAAATGTTTTGTTTTCTAAATTTTTCGTTTTATATAATCTTTTGTTTTGATAAAATTTTTGATTTCACATTCCTTTCTTACAAATTTAATTTACTTATTCCACATTATGCTGTCTCAGTAGAGGTAAAGTCACAAGGAGGAAATACATAATTGATTTTATTTTCGCTTTACAATACTTATGTACAAACTCAAATACAGGTAAACTGTCGATTTCCCGAAAATTAATAAATAAATAAATTTAAAAAAATATAAAAATTCTCGTCGGCGGCATTTTTTCAATTTATATTTGTGTTTCAGGCTAATAATAATTGCTTATAATAAAATGATTATTGCTAATCTATTAAGAATCTCTTCCAATTATTGGTCATTCCGGTTAAAAATGGGATTGCAGGCCTTACGAATGAATTTTACAAGTTTCTTGAAAAAATTTTTAGTAAATTTTTTATTCATATTTATACAAAATATGTTAGTAGGCTAAGGCACCAGTTAAAAGTACATCTATTATTTCATTATTATTTTAATACAATACTCATCAAAATGTTAATTCTCATCCTAATTTGACTGTCCTAAAACGGGAATCCTCCTAGTTGGGCAGTTAAAACATTTCTTAAATAATGTATAATCTTTTACCAAATAAAAAAAACATACGAATATATTATTATCATGATATCATGAACAGGTGTTCGTGAAAATCCGATTATTTTTGCATTGCAATGAAAATTCATTGTATCTTCGTGATATATTATCAAGGCAAATCGATAAAATAATCTTAAAATTGATGGTTTATTATAATGGTAAAAATTGATACCTTTGTGTGGACAGCATCCCCCACGCCATAGACTCACAGGCTCCCGTTGGGACTCTTGGGTTGGGAATATTTGGGACTTTTGTGCGGTATTCATGTATTAAAAAACCTTCATTAACGACCGGCCCGACTGTACGGTTAAGAGTGTCCATCTGTAGAATGTTTAAGACATTATTAATAATGTCTCAAACATTCACGGTACCTTTAACAATATTAAAATTGTCCGACCTGCTCGATTATCTTTCGCAGACACTGAATACATAAGCTGACAGGAATGGGTTGTGGGCGTGTCAGTGTACAACTTTTCAAAAATCTAAAATTTACAAACATCGAATTTATTTCTTGAACCGTCAGTAGCGGTCGGTGACTTTTCGTAAAAGGGATGCTGTACAATAATTATATAATAATTATTTTCTTGTCACGGCCTCCGTTGTGGGGGGGTGAGGCTCTCAACTAGCAAGCTGGAGATGGCGTGTTAAAATTCCTGTATGCGCAAGTAAATTTTATTTAATGAATTTGTGTATGTGGAAGATACTTTTAGTATAGCGTTGGTGCAAGACCACTATTCAGAATTGAAACGTTGCTTTAAATGGCTTTGGCCGTGTTTGGTGACCAGATCTGAATATCCAGGTACTTCTCCGTCTCTTTCCCCTTTCCACTACCTTCAGCCTCATAACATACCCCAATCGAGGATGCCATAGTCTCACTGGTTCCAGGCGGTAGAAGGGGAGCAGTTGAGACTCTTGCGCTCCGCAATGTCATTAAATGATAGATTCAAAATTAAGGACGGGTTGTTTCAGAGAATTTGATAAATCATCAAATTTCAAAGTAAATTTTCAAGTTCGGTGAAAGTTCTACTCAAGTTCTGTTATTCTGGGACAGTTGCTTTATAGAATTCAAATAAAAGTAGAACATTCACAATACAATGAATTGTTCAAATTCTGTGAAACAACCCGTCCATGAATTAAATTTACAATCGAAAGATATTTAGGAAGGAAGTTGAGTTTCAAGTTTGTGAAGTTTCTATTTAAGTTCTGTTATTATATCACTATTGGCCAGTTGCATCACCAAACTGAAATAACGACAGAACTTGAATAAAACTTTCACAGAACTTGAAAATCAACTATGAAATTTGATGAATTGTTCTTAATGTTTCAATTCTGACTGGCTTCAGTTCTTCAAGCAAAAATGTCAAAAATTCTCCACGCAAATAAATTCCTGACGGTACTAAAAACATTCCACACGATTTACAATTATATTATTCCATTTGGTGCATTATCCCCATAAGTTTTTTGTATGTTGGATGCTTTTGTCAAGTCCGTTTACAGCATTCAGTGAAATTGAATGCGCATGTGTGAAAGTCAAATACTTTCGAGCATTGTGGATTCGGAATAAAATATATAATCCACACTGTTGCTGGTGTCTGTGTGTGTATGCGATTCGTAGATTTTCGAGCATGGAGAATTATGAGAATGTGTATGTATTTCGAAGTGCGTCGAGTAGTTGTTTGTTAAGTCTCTAAGGGCGGAACGGACTGAACAAATATATTCAAAGCTTTTTTATGCGGAATAAATTCTTACAAACACAAGGGATGTGAAGTATTCAAAGCATTTATGAAGGGACCACGCCTGCTTTTAATTCTAGTTGCCTAGTTGTCAAAAGGTCTCATGTAAATTAACGCCATTAGTATTTTTTTTTTCTAACTGATAAACATTCCTAGGAAGTCAAAAGGTCTCATGTAAATTAACGCCATTAGTATTTTTTTTTTCTAACTGATAAACATTCCTAGGAATATGCTGTCCAGTGTTCAAAGAGAACTTTAATATTTTTTACGCAGAAAACAATTAAATTATTTTTGTATGCGACGGTAATTTTTGTGCTTTGAAAAAAGATGCCGTTCAAAAAATATCTTTTTACAAGATTCCCAACTGCTCACAATGTCTGAAGCCAATGACACTATGGCATCCTCAATTGGGGTATGTTGTGAAGCTGAAGGTAGCTAGATGGGAAAGTACCTGGCTATTCAGGTCTGGTCACAAAACCATTTCAATAGTCTGAATAGTGGTCTTACACTAATAGTATCTTCCACACATATACTACATTTGATCTTAAATTAGTAATTTGTAAAATAATACAAATAGATCAAATTACTGGGATTCGAACCAGCGACCTCAATCTATACTAATGACATCTTTCAACAGGGCGATACTGAGAGTACACTTGTATCATATCTGCAGGCAATATGAACTACCGAAGGAACTAATTTTGGAATCCATCAGTTATTATAAATACAAAAAAATCTTTAATAGACTACTGATTCACGCGATTTCGAATATCACCTAGCATATATATAAGAAGAAGTCTGTAGTTTGTTTTTTATACAAATCCACAGTTTTACTACGTCATTGATGAAATTTTTCACATTTGTCCTTCAAAACAATATAAAGGTCACTGTTTACATGAGATTTAATAAAAACATCCCCATATCCTTTGATTAAAACACGGACAACGTTGGTGCTTCGGCTAGTATGTATTTAAAAGCCTAGAAAATTTACGCTCCGATTACAATAAACATTTCCGTGGAAAATGATTTCCAAAATATTCATGCAATGCACAAAAACATGCAATCAATCATTTGAATACAAAATGATTTGTTTGTTTGCTCGATGTTTTTTGTACTAATTCTGAAACTGTTTTGTTTAACTTTAAATGTAATTTTGAAATTTTAAAATTTGTTTAAAATCCTAAATCATTGATTGCTTTGAAATTATGACACAAATTTGCATTCGAATACGCGTGTGTTTTTATGTACCCACATTATATAGATGGGACCTGTGACTAGTAAAAATATCCTATTTAACTCTTGACAGGCCAAGATGACAAACAAAATGTCTGTTACCTTATGCTATCTTATAGGCTTTTAAACTATAGAGATCCGAATTATTCAGTCAATAATGGTAACTAAGTATTTGCGCAGAATACGTAAAATACTAAAATGATATGTCAAGTATTTAAGCTAATATAAGGAGGATAGTAATTTTGGGTACTACCTACTCCCCCACTTGGCTGCGGGATAGTTAAAAAAAAACAGCACCATATATTGAACAAACATGTTTTTTTTTAAATAGCACATAGTTTTTCTATCTGTACAGACAGACTGTATCACAGTAGCGCATGGCGGAGTATAGGTAGTGTAATAATATTTTTTTTCACAGAAATGGTTTAACGTTGTATTCTGTTGCACGTTTTCAAAATAAATAAAAAAAAAAATTATTACGCCAATCTTTAAAACAACTCAAATGCAAAACCATTATATTTACCAAGCCATAAAAAACTACAATAATCTCCCTTCCGAATTGCGCTGTATTACGAACCAACAAGAACAAATAAATAAAATCAAACTTTTTTTCCAAAAAAATTTATAGTAAAAAATATATATTTAAAGTAAAAAAATTATAGTAAAAAAAATATATAGTAAAAAAAAAATATACATATATTATTATATATAGTTTACATTTAAGAATCTAAGTAAGAATCGTGGCTCCCTTATCAGGCACAAGAGCTACTCTTCTCTGATAAGGTATACATGACCAATTATGAACCTAAATATTATATTTTGCAAAATATGTATGTATTAATGTAACCCATATGATCTATATTAAAATAATAATAAAAAAAATATTCGGAAGGTATGCAGGGATATTACAATGCATGAATTGCAAAAAAGTAATGATTGAGCGTGCTCGGAAAAACAAAAAAAAAACATGTATATAAATATATTTAGCTCGTTAAGTGTGCTTTACGTGATTTGATTACTAAATGTTTACAATAATAACGAAATTAATCTAACTGCCCAATTATATTTTTGTGCTCCTGGTATTTCATTCTTGTCAGCAGGTTCAGATTTTGACATTTATCATTATTTTGTATTTCATGCATTATAATTGTTTCTTGTCAGCAGGTTCAGATTTTGACATTTATCATTATTTTGTATTTCATGCATTATAATTGTGACATTAGCACCCATTTGGAAATTAACCCTCAGGCCCCTGGCATATTGACCGTTACATTTCATAAAGATGCTGTCAGAAAGTCAGTAAATTTGCGTGTATTTCTGCTTATCAATAAAATCAAAATAAATTGAATATTTTTAACGTATCCCTAAACAAATAACAGTTTTTAAAAGGTGATGAATTTTGCCTTAAAATTTCGTTATTGGAAATAAACACATAATTTTACAAAAATGGCTCAACGATGGTAAATTAGATAACGAAAAAAAACGTATATTTTATTATAAAAATTACTGCCACCACACATTTTGTCCTTACATATAAAAATAATTCATAAAAAATTCACAAAGTTTCGTAATTTTTTCTCAAATCGCGGTCCGAACCTTTGGTTTCATAGAGGAGACCATTTCAATTATTCTGTAGTTAACTTTTATATTTTAAAGTAAAGCTTGGAACTTTTTCCTTCTATCACTGTTTAATTCATATTTACAACTATAACGGTAAGGGAGACACGACGATTTCTATGATACCATATGAGCTTTTTCGAAAAGCAAATTGACTACAGATAGCCTAGGGAATTAACACAAATTACCCTATGACATTTCTGCGATCCTGGTATTTGTTACTGTCGACGGGTTTATTTTGTATGAAAAAATACGGAGAGTCTAAATTTTCAGGCAATTAAAACAATTTTCTAAATCATATTAGTGTTTTTAATAATCTACATACATTGTGGTTAGGTAAAATCATCCTAGCCACAAAACGAAAACTTTACATGAGACGATAACAACAAATTCGTAAAACTAATTAAAAATCTCAACGTTTACATTAAAGTCATTATTTGTTTTTCAAAATTTCGATGTAAAATATTGCAATTCTATTTATAATTGGTTTGAAGGTTGAAATAACCTCAAAAAACTGTACGAATAAATTTTTTTTAATAAGTTAAAATTACTGTTGTACCATGAAGATTATGAAACCACTGGAACATATGACTTGACCAAAACATAGTGAATATTATATTTCATCTAAGAAATGAGATTGTACGCAGGTACTTGTTCAGAGATAGCTTTGTCGATTTATATGATTTAACTATAGTTTACGGAATTATTTGCTGATAAAATCTGGTTCGCTTCCCATGAAATGTAAAAGTTACGGAATTATTCTATTACTAAGTAAATCTGTCACGATTTATTCGAAAGATACTATAAGGATGGACGGTAAATCGCTTATTTTTATGTTAAAGCAATACCAGAATTCCAATGTCCAGAACAAGTTTACGAAACATTTGCAACATTTTTACAAAATCACGAAGATACAGGAAAAATCAGTTGTCGCAAAATAAGTACTGGGTATTCGGATGTAGTAAAAACAAAACAAAATCCATTTTAATTATAGGGAAATCATTTTAAAGAACACGCTTTTTAATGTATTGTTTTCCACACCATTTGCTGAGGTTTTCTTTTGGAGATAGACGTATACCATTTCAGACTTTTTTGCAGGCCTGTTCAAGATATACAATTCCGTAGAACATTATTTTGATTTAACTCATAACGTTTAGCCAGCGTTAGCAATCAATGTAAGCGCCTGAAAATATTTTTTTACGACTTGATTACAAAACATCGACTTTTCTCTACTTTCTATAAATATAATTTACAAGTATTATATATACAAACCTTTCGAAAGAAATTTTCTAAATGATGGTGAAAACCCTATAAAAAACTGTTGTTTAGTTTAGAAGAACTAAGCGCACAAACAGATAGACACGGATAGCGACTTTTTTTATAATATTTATAGATATTTTCAGTATGTTTTTTGAGATGTTTCTGATACTTTCTGGTAATGTGTTTTAAAAAAATTACACTTAAATATTTATAATTGAATTATCCCATTATTTTTTTTTACATTTTGGGGTTGGGAGGGTTAGTGTTTATCTGAGTTTTATATTGTTTTTTAAATGGTGCAATTTTATTTAGAATATTATCTTTGTAAAATACTACAATCGGTAGATGTACATTTTTATCGTATTTGTCATTATTCTTGCAATGTTTAATCCGAGTTGCTACATTCCTAATTCGGTTTTAATTCCCACATCCTCATTTCGGCCATGGCGGTTTAGTGGAATGTTGGTTTAACTCCTTATTTGGCATTATTGTTAAAATTTGCAATAATGAATGACTAATGGTTGGAAGCCATTACATTGTGCTGTCTGCAAAGAGAAAAGTTACATTGCGTTATATTTTTATTCAAAAAATGAATAATTAACTTTTTATTAAATTCAAAGTATGAATAATTAACTTTTTATTCAATTCAAATAATGAATAATTAACTTTTTATTAAATTCAAATAATGAATAATTAACTTTCTGAATTTGAATTACTCTTTTGTTTTCGATAGTGCATTAAAGCAAATCTTGGAAGTGAAAATTAAAGGGTAGAAATTATCCAAGGTGAATATTTTCAGTTGCGAACTCACCAAATACAAGAGGTTCATAAAATAATATTTCTCTGATGGTTTGTGAATAATTTTATGTCTCTATTATTTATAGTCTATTATGATTTGATTTATATCTACAACCTTTCTCTATATATAATCATTTGTTTATAATGGTTCCCTGGGCGGCGGTACCCATAACCGCTGTGTGCAAACTGTTGTGTTTGCGTTGCTCAATTGAGGCGTTGCTTATTACTTATAACATGGGATGAACAAGCTGAAAGCATTAATACCAGTGGACGGAAAATCTCTAGAAGTGTCTCTAGATCTATCGATCGATTTGAAAGAAAATTAATGAGGTCAATTTAAATCCATGCAGGCCAAAGAAATCCTTCATCTGCTCAAAACAGAATTTCGATGATGCCTACATGGATTTAACACACGTACGCATCTCACACGTATCTCACACGTATCTCACACGTATCTCACACGTATCTCGTACGTATCTCACACTTTAACCCTTCCTTTGCCAGTTCCTTGTCTTAATTTCGTATATCAGGGTAGTAATCAGAACCATATTGTGAAAAAAAAATATTCAATATCAACAAAAGTAAGGAAAAAAGTAGCTTTATAGAGACACACGGATACGCCCATAACACATTTCTGAAGAAATTTTGACCACTAGACTCTAGGCCGACTGATAAATCTACAGCCTGCGTGTTCGGAAGTTTAGATTCCCGAATACAAAGCTAGAGATTGCGAGTTCAAATTGCAGCGTGCGCAGTAAATTTTTCTTTAATTAAGTTGTGTAGTTTGGTTTTATCCATCTTTGGTGACCAGATTTGAGTAGACAGGTACATCCTTCACCTTTCTCATCCTAATCTCCTTCCTCTTCAGCCTCACAACACACCCCAATCGTGGATGCCACAGCCACTGGCGTATTTTATGGAAATAATTTTGAATTTATTTGAAAAAAAATGTATTGATCGATTTCTGCAGGAGTTAGGTAAACATGAGCTTACTTTACACACGGACACGCCCATATCACAGTTACTTTGGTTCATCCCTTCACTGCTGAATACAGATGAAGGGAACGGGCAAGTGGCGAACGCAGAATGAATGCAATAGAAAACCGAATCATTAAAAACCATTTGTAAAGAAAGAAAAGAAGAAAGGACGAGAAAAAATAATCTCTTAAAGCCGACAGAAGTATAATGGGGAGGATTAAAAGTAATGGTGTAGATCTTTCTTCAAGATGACCGCTGTAAAATGAATTTTAGGCGTGTTTTGATGTTAAAATGAATTCACGACGTTGAAAAAGACGAATTGCCTCATTGCCTGGTTTGCAACCATAGACATTCGAAATATTAGACTTGCCAATAAGGTACCAATTCGACGAGCTGGAGCGAAACCATGTTTATGGCACCAGGAGGGTAAGAGTGCTTTGAACAAATTATGACATCAGTCCTACATTGATCACCAAAGAGCGCACATTAAAATAAACAGACTTTAGAAAAGTAAAGTTTGCTAAAGTAAGGCAAAGGTTCGCAGCGCTGTCCATTGTGGAACTTTTCTACGCAGGATCTGAATTTGTGTGTGTGTATATGTATGCGCATTGAATATTATATTATTGACATAATGCCACGTTTAAATTTGGGCAGTGAATCCAAAAAAATGTCAATTTTTGAGTTTAGACAAATATAATTTAAAGTATGAAGATCTCGGTTAATTGTCGAATTAGATGCTGCATTTGTTTAATAATTAAGCGTGTGGAATAGCACTGTATGTCGTATTCATCTCAAAGGCATGTTAGCATTAATAATTGACAGAAGTTCGGTACAGTCATAGACATATGAATATTAGTAGACCTGCCCTAAGTGATTAAAAGCGTATTATCCCCACTCCCCATACCGGTTCCATTGGAGCCGGCTGTACTCGCGTATGGCCTCAAGTGAAATTTGAAAACGTGACGTCATCATTCTTGTGCGAACTATGGTCGAGGCATAATCGGTTCATTTTACGAAATAACACGGCAAAATGTTGACTTGTACTATAAAAACTTGTAAAAATAGATGTGAAAAAGAGAATAAACCCGATTGTCGTATTACATTCCATATATAAGCATTATTTTACTTTATTTTAAGCTTATCACATCGTATAATATGTATCAGTTTTAGAAACATATACTATCACATCGAGAAACGTCTGGACGCGAAACACAAAGCTGGTTGGTTGCTGGGAAGTAAATTATGAACATTTATAAAAGTGTCTTAACTAAATACTTAAACGAAATATTCGACTCTGAAAATGAAACCGAATTTTTTTGCCGAATTTGGACTTCGCAAATTTGTTCATAACGTGGCGAGTAATTTGCGCTCCCATGTAAAAATGTCTATTCATTCAAAAGCAGATTTTACTTTTAAGAAGTAAATGGTGATATTATAATGCGAGATGCCTATTTACTGTCAGATTGATTTATTGACGAATCACAGTCAGCCTTACCGCCTTCGTTCTTCAACAGTTGATTTTACCCCTCGCCATTATCTTCTCGTCTATTAATTCCTATGTCTGTGGGTACAGTCGATGTTATTGTTGAAAATTTTGTCTATAAATGTTAAATCAGCTACTTCTCGCAAAGATCGAAATGTACATTCAAAGTTTTTGTTGAATTTGGAGGTAAAATAAAACAGTCACTATCCGGGTCTGTCTGTTTGTGCGCTTAGTTCTTCTAAACTACGTGACGGATTTCGATTGGGTTTTGACTATCATTTAGAAAATTTCTTCCGGAAGGTTTACATATATAACACGTGCATATTTTATTTATAGAAAGTAGAGAAAAGTTGATGTTTTATAACACTCGCTAAACCTTACGAGATACATCAAAATAATGTATTGCGGAATTGTATATCTTAAAAAAACCTTCAGAAAAATCCACTTTGTTATATATCTTTTTCCTAAGGATATCCCTCAGCAACGCCGGGTGCTCGTCGGCTAGTATTTTATAAATTTGTTTTGGATACGTTCTATTCCATCTATGTAATGTTTATATTGTTGAATCCAAATATTATGCCTCATAATTCATCGAAGTTGTTTTGTTTGCTTCTCATACTCATTATAATACGATTGTAAAATTTCTCTTTTCCGTGTAATAACTAATAACGGTGACCTAGTGTCATCTCTTGGCTGTTTTAGAAAGTTAATTGTTCTAACAAGACTATTATCGTGGCTGTTGTAAACATTAGGTTATTTTTTTATATAATTTTTATCAAGAAAGAAAGGCAATACATAACGGATTTAAAAAAATGATTATACATCATGGTGATTATCATTGTTCTTTGGATCTCGCAATTATAATTATTTCCCGAAAGACAAGATATTTTTTACAAACTAGTTAAAAATCATTATAAATACTAATTTCGGTTGTGAGTCTGTTTGTCTTTGTAACTCTGATTCAATCACATAATAAAGAAGAACTTTCAAAGTGCCTTCCATACAAATTTTTTATTTAGCCCAATAGCCTAGCGCTCTGTCTCACTTACGTAAACAAAGTTTTGTATTGGAAATTTAAGCCTCGATTCGTCAAATATTTGCATTACAAAATACGCCCACAATGCACTTCTAGTTTTCTTCTTTATTCTACGGGTTCAGTGATCTCAGATTTGCTTTGAATTTAATTGCCATTTTCAAAATTGGAACTCATTGTGTGAAGAATTCAGACAAGCGATAAAGTGCCTATCTTCGGAATCGCGTTTGGGTCCCACCCAGGCTTCGTGAGTTCAATTCCTCGGCTGGCTAAGTCCTATCACAACAAAAGCACCTTTTTCAGCTTACTGTGGTGGTAGTAGGAGATTTTAAAATATTGCCAGGTTATTCGTAACCTGGGAATGTTTGTCTTTATTTTTAATAGTAAAAATAAATATAAAAACATATTTTAATATAAAGTTATTTTAATTGTCAATTTCTAAATTTGAACTTGAATTCAGACTATTCCGTGATTTTTCACAGGTCTGCTCTGGTTTAATAATAATTCATTTGAATAGGCAAAGTTGAATCTGTGAGATTTTTTGTGTGACTGCCGTGTAAGCGTGCCTTATGTCTAGAGCCAGTGGAACTACGGCATCCTAGTTGGGGAATGTTTCGATGTTCAAGGTGGTAAGGCGATGTGGAAGAGGAGTACCTGACTATTCAGATCTGGTCTCTAAGCACAGCTTATAATAATAATAATTATTATTTTAATTATTTAATTTTTTTCAAGTAACAATGTTTCGATTCTAAATGGAAAATTTTTGACAGGGCGATACTGAGAGTATCTACCACTCTCAGGATGGTCTAGTTATCAGAATATTCTGCATTATCATGTCCATGGATAGCTGTGGAGCTTTTAAATATTCATTTGACTTTCAAAAATAAGATTTGACTCAACGTTCTTCAATGAAATACAGGGTTTTCCAATAAGAGGTGTTATTTTGATATTCAATCGTAAAAGATCAATAGTTTCGTTGCTTGTGTGGCACGTAGCGCCGTCTTGTTGAAAGTGAACGTTGTCCAGATCAATACCATCCAATTCCGGCCATAAAAAATCATTAATCATCTCTCGATAGCGATCCATTCACCGTAACTGTTGCTCCAGCCTCATTTTCGAAAAGTAAGGTCCAATCACTCCGCCAGACCATAAAACGCACCAAACAGTCATACGTTGAAGATAGAGAGGCTTTTCAACAATAAATCTTGGGCTTTCCGAGCCCCAGATGCGACAATTTTGCTTGTTGACGAAGCCACCGAGGTGGAAATGGGCCTCATCCCTCAAGATGATTTGCATTTGATTCACTCAAGTGAATTTTAATAATTTCAGTGCGTTGTTGAAGCGTGTATTGTTCCATTTTTATTAATGGCGTAGTTTCTACTTGTCAAATGTCAAAAAATGACAGCTTCAAAAGTAACACCCACCGAAATAGCGCGCTATTCAAAATAACACCTCTTATTGGAAAACCCTGTACAAAAAAAAATAGGACAAAAAATAACTACTATAAAATAAAGTCGGAATCTTAACGACGTAAGTGAAGTAGCCGTGTACAAAAATATGCGACGCGCCGCCCTGGTGTATTGGACAGACCTACGGTTGAATTTGCCCTGGCAAATCTCTAAAACAAAGTGGGAATATTATCGACATAAGTGAAGAAGTCGTTTAAAAAAATATTCGGCATAATGAACCTGCTTGTCGAATTTGCCCTTATTTTAATTATTTCTGATGAACGCGTTACTAAAATCTCAGATGTTTCTAGAGAGATCCCTCGAGAAGTTACTAATTCATCGTCTCGAAAAATAAAATCTGGTGCTTACAGCCAATTTTATAGTTGAAAAACGTTTTATAAAATTTTCAATCTGTTTTTCATGACATATTTTAGTGATAAGGTACTGTTTTTATTAATCTTACATATAAATAACCAACATCCGTAGGTATCGGTCTAAAAAATATGTATTATCGCTACGAGTTCGTCGAAATTATTTAAAATGTGAGCGTAGAGCAAACCCTCTAGTATTGTGTCGCCGTAAATAACATATTAGTGTATCATATATCCAGTGGACAGTATTACTTGCACTTTATATACACGGTGTCCAGAATCTCTTAGTATAAGCGGGAAATGTATTTATCGATTCTCTTAATATTTTTTCCGACTTTATGTCCTGGTTAAATCTTCCCCACAGGAAGAACTAAGCCCTTCCACACACTTGATCCACAAATGATCATCTAGTCAATCCACATTATGCAAGTGCATTATATAAGCATAATAAATACAAAAACAACACGTCAAATCACCAGATATCAAATGGGAAAATAATTCACCGACTCCAGATATTTTCATATCAGAGGGTTCGGCTTGGTAGAACTTCTAATTGGACCTATAAATCCTACTGATCCCTCAATATAAATATTTTAAAAAATCTCTCTTAATCCACATGTATTTAAAATGACCGATTTTTGCATTTTTATATATAAATTCTTAGACAGATCTAATACGCCTAAATTATAAATAAATTAATTGCCTAAATTATTAAATATATTATTTAAAAAAATTATAATTAACTCACAAAAAAAAATTCGAAAGTTGTCTCCGTGAATTTTTTAATGGTCTAAATTTCACAATGTACAAGACAAACCAATAAAATTGCAAATATCCGTACTAGTTATTTTCTCCCTTTGATTAAAAAAATAAATATTCAGTCCGGTTGAATCCAAATGTGTATGAAGGGTGCCGTGTTCATGTCGTTCCTCTTAATATAATTCCAGGTAGTTATAACATAACTAGCAACTCGTATAATTCTCTCCGGGTCGGTAATATAACCGATAATCTTTCCTGGTCTGGATATAACGTGGAACTAAAATGATATTATTATATCTGCCATTGCCCGGAAACTAAATTATATTAATTCTGTGGATACGGCATGGAATCTAACTCTCTCATTGGAAACGATCAATTGTATTAATTATATTGGCTGAGAAGAAAAAAATAAAAGACGACGTGTTCACACTGTTCAAGTAAAATGTTATTTTATTATTTTTATCATCAGATGTACTAATTTCTAATTATTGAAGACAATATTAGCGATTTCTAAACGAAAATCTGAAACAGAAAAATCAGAAAAGGATACGGTGACATCTAGGAGCCGGGGCACCGCTCTACCACTGAGCTAATGGGCAAGGCAAGGGTCCTGGGTTCGAGTCCTAGATGTGACCGTATCCTTTTCTGATTTTTCGGTTTCAGATTTTCGTTTAGAAATCTCCAATATTGTCTTCAATAATTAAATATTACAATTTGAGGTTTTACTCAATAAAGTTATTCCAAAAAATAAGTACTAATTTCTGTTGAGAATCTGTTAGTGATTGTAACTCTGGTTCAATTACTTAGATTGGTTTTGAATTTAATTGTCCTTTTTAAAATGGAAAATGATTTTGTCGAGAATTCAGACAAGCGTACCTACATATTACATGAGTCTGATTGCTGTGCAAATGAGAAACCCTCAGGGTAGTTGTGGATGAGGAATACTTGGAGCAGGTGGATAAGTTTGTGTATTTAGGAAGTATGTTTACGAGAAATGGGAAGGCTGACAGAGATGTTGAAAAAAGGGTAAATGCAGGTAACTCCATTATTAAAGGACTGAACGCGGTTGGCTCTAACAAAAAATTGCCCAAAGAAGCGAAGTTAGCAGTCCACAGTGGAGTGCTGGTACTAATCCTGAAGTATGAAAGTGAGGCATGGAACTGGCAGAGAAATGATGAAAGTGGACTGAATGCTGTAGAAATGAAATCTCTGAGGCATATGTGTGGCAAAACCACGTATGATCGTGTGAGAATTGTAGAGACTGATGTAATCCTGGTGAGTAAAATGAAGAAAGGGACGCATTGGTGATTACTAGACTGACTAGCAGGCGCGACGCGCGTAGCTTACATAGCTAGACAGCGATCCTGTCGGTTCCATGATAAATCAACACAGTGACAATTCAATTTTCACCAATTCAACGCCTTTTAAGAGTGATATAAAGTCATGATAAGTGATGAAACAAAAACTAGGTTGAATACGTAAAACGTAGGTTAAGGTTTATAGCCTAGGATTTTGATAAGACAAACCATACGTCAACAAGTACACGGATAAAACTACTCTGTAGTGAGAATAGACGTTTAGTAAGCTTTAGAAAAGTTTGTCTGCCTGTGCGCCTCTTGGAGGGTTCCACGCAGGCATGGAAATAGTGAACGATTTTTTTCGTAAAAAATACGTCATAAGGTACACGAACAGGAATGGTTTCTTACGATAGAGGTCGGTTAGTAGATGAGAAAAAAAAACAGGTCTGCTAAGTGGCAGCCTGGAGAACTCGCAGACAGCCGGATTTAAAGTTGGATAAACATTACACGAATGATACCAACGAATAACTGGAGTCTTGATCATCCCTTTGAAGAATTTTTATTCTGCCAATAAACTGCGGAAGGTAATGAAAAAATAGATTTGGAGTCTGCATCCACCACGGTTATATAATACAAGTAATTACTGCGTTGATTTCACTATTAATGGTAATTGTTACTTCGTATATCACGAATTCTAATAAATTAGGGGGAGTTCGAGGACAATGGATGCTGTTCAATGAGTCGTTAGAAATGTAATTAGTACAATAACTTTACTACCCGGTTTCGCCCGAGTAAAATAAAATTTAAAAAAATTACAAT
Source organism: Hesperophylax magnus (assembly GCA_026573805.1). NCBI lineage: Eukaryota > Metazoa > Arthropoda > Insecta > Trichoptera > Limnephilidae > Hesperophylax > Hesperophylax magnus. Next base: position 15,449,067 of record JAIUSX010000028.1, read on the forward strand.
TATCTCGGTAGATACCGTCTAAAAATATTATTTGACAGTTTATTTTTTTTTTTTAATTCCTTATCTTTTCGAATTTTTACCGCACAAGATTTTCATCCGTCTCGTGCAAGTGAGATTATGGCATCCCCAATCGGGGTATGTTCTGAGGTTGAAGGTAGTGGTGATGGGAAGGATATCGGCAAGAGGAAATTGGGGAAGTACCTGGCTGTTCAGATTTGGTCGCCAATTCTAAGGGCGATACTGGAACGTGCAGCAAATATACTATATATTATTTTTAATGAATTAATTATGAAATAACAAAAAACTAACATTTGAATCCGCAACCTCCAGATTGCTAGTCGAGATCCTTACCCCTTGACCACGAAGGTCTTCATTTTTTGGCATAGCGGGCGCTCAGCTGTAATGGTGAATTAGGTCATTAGCTTAATAAGGCGAAGCACAAGCTAAGTAATTCAAAATCTTATTTGATAAGTTTTTTTATAAGCCCAGAAAAAAATATATCAGGCAAATAAAAACTACTTCAAAGTTCGAAATCTCCTACTTGCGAACCTCTTTTTGATTATGGTTTTATTGTTTAATGTGGCAAAATAAGTTTTCGTGAAAATTATGGTTAAATATTGAAATATTTGAGCCTGAACTTTGCAAAATTTGATATTACAGACTTTTTGGCGATGTTTTTTTCTTGCATAAATCAAAACGGACTGTTGGTGGAAAGCAATGAATTAATCAACGTGTTAATCTAGGAACTTAAACCTTATCGCTATCTACATAAGGAGTGTTATTGCTGACGGTAGTTGTTTGTTAAATATTTTCACCATTTTCGCTTAAAACCCAGTAGTAACCGTTCTAAGATGGCTTTAAAGGGAGACATGTAAACACGAATGTTAGAGGGAGCGCGTTAATATTAAAAAAAACGATAATAATTTAGCGAAAATGGTGAAAATATTTAATAAAACACGACTCGTTTGAAATAGAGCAAAAACCAAAAAAAGAAATTCTTTAGTTGCTTTTAAAGATACACTGTGAATTTTTTCATGCCTATAACATATTAAATAACAGAAAAAAACGTGCTTTTAATTATTTTCGGAGCTTACTTTGCGATTTTTTTTCTATCGAGGGAATTTCACATTATTAACATTTCGGCTTAACAAATGTATAGATATTATCGTAAACAATAACATATATTTTTTTTGGAACTTAAAAACTTATAGATTTAACGAGAAACTTGTTATAAATCGGTATAAATTGGGTATGCGGGGGCTTAAAGGTAAATGTAACGTACATTATAATCTACGCGTTCATAGATGTCGTTAATTTAATTATTTTATTAATTAATTAATTAATTTAAGAAAGGCATAAAAATACAATTCTGTATCGGTGTATCAATCCATTTTTGTATTTGTATGCCTTTCTTGAAAGAATTGATTTTGATTACGGAATAAACTATTAATTCGTATTCATATTGCATATATACAGGCAAAAACAAATAATTATTTTTGACATTTCAAAGCATAACTTGTAAAAAGTGTGTTTTCATAAAATAATTGGATTATCGCAATCTATTAACGTGTAGATTACAACCTTACCTTTCCTAATAACTCCACTTATAACAGAAACGAACATAACAAGTATTAATATAAACCACGTCACTAACTTAATGTTAATTTCAGTGCATTATCTTTAATTGCTTCTGACACCATCTTACAAAGTGTTTATTGCCCGACAACAAATTCATAAATAACCTTTATTATATTTTTATTATAATTAATTACCATGACTCTGTTTTTACCACTGAGCCGATAATCCATAGAAATGAATGAATGTCACTTAAAATTTAATAAAATTGGATTTCATTAAACCAGAGTTACGCACGTCGTACATACATTGGTATTTTCGTACTTTATCGCCTGTCTGAATAATTCTTCTAATATACTGTACCAATTTTGAAAATGACGCATTAATTTAAAATAATTTTAAGTTACGCAGGACGCACAGACAACCGAAATTAGTATTTTAAAATACATCTCTTTGAATTTCAATTTTGTTTTGGTGAATAAATAAATGCAAATGTTGGAAGTAGAATTTCACCCACTTCCCGACATCAGATGAGACAGACACGTTGTCGATGACAATGCATCCTATCGTCTTTTGGTGGCAATCACGTATAAACACGCGACATATACGCATTTCTCTGAAATTGGATGATATTACAGCAGTTGAAACATGAAATAAATGGCTGTCCTACCTAAGAGGGATTTGATTCAGTTGTTAACGTAGTTGACTCAAGTCGCTGGGGAGGAAGGTTTAATCCTCAATTTTCAAATTAAATCTAAAAATGATAAATTTAAAAAAAAACTGTTTGATTTTTTTATGATTTAGTTGGGTCACGCCCGTAAAACGCTTCTATACTTTTTATATACAGTGTTATTAATTAAAACAAATTTATTATGTCAACCCGCTTAGATGTGAACCGCAGATGTATTTAAACATATAATTATGCTAACTGCTATCATTAGTGTAAAGTAGATTCAGTAGAATTTGCTTCTGAAATTTTAAATTTAATTTTACCAAGTTTTCAGACAACAAGTAAAGATTTTATGTCATGTTTACGATTTATTATTGTATTTAAAAAGTTTTTCGTGTCTGATGGAACTTTAAAATTATCTCTGAAGATTTTATATTAAATCTTACATTAATAATCATTTTTGTGTCTTTGTAAAGATTGTATACGATTATTTTTTTCGTTTATCATCATTGTACGACAGATAATTAATCCATTTACAGTACAGTCTTCTCATTCTTACGTTCTTAACACCTGGGAATATAATTATACAAAACATTTCTCAATAGGAAGCTACAAGCCAAAAATGTATATATTCTTGGTGTACTTTATATTGTAGGTAATAGGCATTAAAATCACTTGACAAACGGAGTCTAGAAACGTTCAATTACAAGCACAAAACTGGTTTTTATTTATTTTACAAATAATTTTATAAGAAAGCAAAAAAAGTTAATCATGTGAAACTGTCACAGATAATCTTAGCTTTAAAACTGTATTTTTTAAAAGTTGTTTCCTTTACGCGTTCATACATTTCTACTGAAAAAAAATTTTTTTTTAGAAGTTTACATTTATATTTTTAATTGGGTAATTTATTTTTTTATTTGTATTCTAGTTGTAAAGCATATTTTTTGGTATTCATAATGTACACCAATTCGTTATAAAGATTAATCAAAATTGTGATTTAGCATTAAACTTCGCCTTAAATGTAAAACGAATAATTTGACCATATTTTTAGTAATAATAAATAGTATAAAATAAAGTCGTTATCCGCGTCTCTCTGTTTGTGCGCTTAGTTCTTCTAAACTACGCAACGGATTTAAAGAAATTTTCACTATCATTTACAGTATTTTTTAAAGTTGTTTTCTAAGCGTTCATATATTTCCATTGAAAAAATATATTTTTTTGTAGTTTGCATTTATATTTTTTATAGAGTAATTTATTATTTTATTTGTATTCTACTCAAACGAAACGATAGGAAAACCTTCAATTTATCTAAAGCATATTTTTCGGTGTTCATAATATACACCAATTCGATATGAAGATTAATCAAAATAGTGATTTGGCATTAAGCTTCGCCCTAAGCCCCCGCATACCCGATTTATACCGATTTATAACAAGTTTCTCGTTAACTCTTTTTAAGTTCCAAAATAAATTTATGTTATTTTTGAAGATAATTTCTGTACATTTATTATGCCGAAACGTTAATTATTTGAAATTCCCTCGATACAAAAAAATCGCTGTTTGGAAGTAAGAGCTTCACATGTGTACTCATAGAGGGCAGTGCATAGAGCTTGCTTGGAAGTCCGCAAGATGGCAGCTAGTAGCCAGTAGTCGCCAGGACCAGCTAGAATGCTCACAGACAAGCTTGGTGTTTTCAGATCTCATTTAGCCAGCTCCTAGTTATGTCGACTATCGAGTCACCATTGTAATACGGGAAGTATTCATAAATCCCTCATTTAACAAAAAGAACCCTTTCTTTAAAATTTCCTTCCACGACGAGTTAGAGAACTGCTAGTGGGAACACAAGAATCGCGAAGTAAGCTCCGAAAATTATTTAAAACACGTTTTCTTCTTTTATTTAATATGTTATAGGCATGAAAAAATTCACAGCGTATCTTTAAATGCTACAAAAGAATTTGTCGAGAGGTTTTTGCTCTATTTCAAACGAGTCGTGTTTTATTAAATATTTTCACCATTTTCGCTTAATTAATATAGTTGTTTTAATATTAGCGCGCTCCCTCTAACATTCATATTTACATATCTCCCTTTCAAACCATCCTTGAACACTCACTACGGGGCCTCAACGCGAGACAATACCCTTAAATAAAACTAGAATCTTAACGACGTAAGTGAAGCAGCCGTGCACAGAATATGCAATGCGTCGCCTTGTGTATTGGACAGACTTGCGGCTGAATTTTCCCTATCGAATCTCTAAAATAAATTGGGAATCTTAACGACATAAGTAATGAACTCGTGTAAAAACAATATTCGGCGCGCGGCCCAGTGTAATGGATAGACCTACGGTCGAGTTTGCCCTAGCAGTCCTAGAATATCGATCTTTCCGTTAGGTTTATTTTAATTATTTCTGATGAAATTACTACTAAAATCTCAAATGTTTCTAGAGGGATTTCTCGGGAAGTTACTAATTCATCGTCTAGAAAAATAAAATCTGGTGCTTACCGCTAATTTTATAGTTGTAAAACGTTTTATAAAATTTTCAAACAGTTTTCGATAAAATATTTTAATTGAAAGTCCTGTTTTTATTAATCTTAAATATAAATAACTTATATCCGTAGGGATCCCTCTAGAAATATTTGAGATTTTAGTAATACGTTTATCAGAAATAATTAAAATGTATATGTCGCCTTAAGGCTACTTAAAGAGAAATTAAATAGATCCACTGTTTAAAAAATGTCATTCGAATTGCACCAGTCCTTATGTTGTGCTAGAACACGTGTTATGCCGCGTGGTATCCCAAATAATGGCGACGACTACAGCTGAAGTTTTGACACGCGTACAAGCCATAGCATTCCAAGAGGAATGGGCTGTTATGAATTTTATTAAATTAAGTATTGCAAGATTTTCATGTTTTCTGGTATCTAGGATAAATCTATTAGTTGCCTCAAATAAGTCTATATAAGTGCATGAAGCTCCGATAAGTTCCATGTGTCCGCATATAGACGTACCTGAGAATTTTATTTACCGTACCTGAGAACGCACAGAGTTTTTAATCAGGATAGACAGTAAATAAAACAGCGAATTAATTGACATTAAAAACTGACTTCGAAAGTTATGGTTACGAATAGTTAAGCTGTTGGCTTTAACTGATGTTTGATTTGGTTTTATAATAACAAAAGGGGCAAAAGGTTTCTTATATCCATTGATTTATCGTAGTGACATGTTCTGTACCACTCTCCCCATCGGAGTGTGTATAACGCAACGATTAACAGATGATCTCTTGGACTCGAGATATTGGTTGGTCGCAATTATTAGGGATTCTGTTAAACTGACAGAACTGCGGTGACCATTCGTCTTTTTTATACAACGAGTTACAAGCAATCAGAGACATTCAGACTTTAAGACACTTTCAAATAGTCAGTCATTCAGACACGCAAACAATTATACATTCACACATTCAGTCATTCATATATTAAGCCATTCGGACATGCAAATATTCATACTTTTAGATATTTCATGTATTTTAACATTGTGAAATTCAGGCTAACAAACATTCTGACTTTCATATTTTCAAATATTCTACTATTCATACATGCATACATTCATACATATTTAACTATTCAGACATTTGGACTTTCAGATATTCAGACTTTAAGACATGCATACATTCACACATTCAGATATTTTGACATTCAGTCTTTCAGGTATTCTTACGTCCTGAAATTCAGACATTGAGACTTTCAAACATTCAGACTTTTAGATATTCAGACTTTCATACATCCAGCCTTTCAGACGTTAAACTATTCAAACATTCAGCTATTCAAACGTGCACACATTCTTACATTAAGATATTTTGACATTCAGTCAGGTATTCCAACATTCTGACATTCAGACATTCAGACTTTCAGACATTCAGACATTCAGCTATTCAAACCTGCACACGTTCTTACATTCAGATATTTTGACATTCAGTCAGGTATTCCAACATTCTAACATTCAGACTTTCAGACATTCAGACATTCAGACAATCAGACTTTCAGACATTCAAGTATTTAGACATGCATACATTCAGTATTTCATATATTCAGATCTACAGATTTCAAATATTCAGAAATACCGAAGTTAAGACATTCAAACATTCAGACTTTCAGACATTCAGAGTTACAGAGATGCAAAGGTACAAATTTTTTGCCGAATTATTAAAAATAATGTATTATCCAGTGTAAATGATAATTGTATATCTTATGGCTTATGGCTTCATGAAATTGTCTGTTTTTCTGTGTAAAATTCAAATAAAAAAATTTAAGAAACGATATGGACTAAAAAGAATGATATATATAGGAAATAATATCCATTATTAATCATGTTTTATTGCGGATGTATTTTGTCTAGACCCCGGATAATATTGGTCACCTCATTTCATACCATATCACAGCCAAGAAGAACACAGTGTGGAAGAAAAAGAACAGGCATTTGTTTCCTGTGCAAACCGGTTTTGGTCCAGTTCGTAATGCCGTCTCATAATTATAAGTCATTCCAAAAAAATGGTTAAAACTCCGGCATCCAAGTTACGGTTTCTGAGAAATGTCTCCTGGAATTTCTTTGATAAAAGTAACTGAGTTATGTAAGTTTTCGAAATGTTTTAGTTGGATTGCAACCTTAACTATCCTCCGTACTAGCGATTGAATACTTTTGTTGAATAATGCGAATTCTCAGATTCTGTCAAAGATCTTAGCTGTAAATCAGAATAAAATCAATGCAATTTTATCAGTTAAATTAATACAGAATTTTCCAATAAGAGGTGTTATTTTGAATATCCCTCTATTTCGGTAGATGTTACTTTTGAAGCTGTAACTTTTAGACATTTGACAGGTAGAAACTACGTTATTAATAAAAATGGAACGATACACGCTTCAACAACGCATTGAAATTATTAAAATTCACTTGAGTGAATCAAATGCAAATCATCTTGAGTGATGAGGCCCATTTCCACCTCGGTGGCTTCGTCAACAAGCCGAATTCTCGCATCTGGGGCTCGGAAAACCCAATAGTTTTTGTTGAAAAGCCTCTCTATCTTCAACGTGTGACTGTTTGGTGCAGTTTATGGTCAATTAGTCCACCAAACAGTCACACGTTGAGGATAGAGAGGCTTATCAACAATAACTCTTGGGTTTTCCGAGTCCCAGATGCGATAATTTTGCTTGTTGACGAAGCCACCGAGGTGGAAATGGGCCTCAACACTCAAGATGATTTACATTTGATTCATTCAAGTGAATTTTATTAATTTCAATGCGTTGTTGAAGCGTGTATCGTTCCATTTTTATTAATGACGTAGTTTCTACTTGTCAAATGTCAAAAAATAACAGCATCAAAAGTAACATCTACCGAAATAGCGGGCTATTCAAAATAACACCTCTTATTGGAAAACCCTATATATGTCTATCTCATAAAAATAACGACCAGCAACGCCGGGTACAAGTGAGCTAGTTTTTAATAAATTAACAGTGTTTCATATCAGTAAGTTTTCTCCGTGCAACAGCTTGGAGCCAGTGGGACTAATTCGTCCACATTTTGTGGTTGAAGGAAGTAAGGAAGGGATTTAATTAATGTTGCACGGTTTGCTTAGTATTTATGATAATTACACAGTTCTAAGTTATGTTGCGTATAATGTTTTACAGCCCCTTTGGGAGTAATTTTCTGTTAGTAGAGCACCTTTACAGTAGATTATTTAAGTAAATTTACAGTATTTATACGTGAGACTATTAGAGAGTACAGCTCACTTGGGGTGAAATTTATTTGTAATAATTAACGCTTAAAAATCAAACACAATAATATAATGAATCTCATTTATTTTTATTTTTTTTAATTTCGATTTTTTTTCTTGGTCGAATGTATGAATTATTGAATGACTGAATGAATGAATGCGTGAATGAGTTAATCAATTAATTAACGAATTAATTCATTTTGAATGAATAAATAAATGAATTAACTAATTAATTAATGAATTAACTAATTAATTAACCGGATTGCGAACAATTTGAAGAGATTTTTAATAAATTAGCAATATTTAATATCAGTCAGTTTTTTCTGTGTGGGTTAATTTCAACTTCTAAGATTACAATGCAATTATTAATTTTTTGGAGAAAACAAAGGAGTAATTCAAATAGATCTATTCAAAAAAAAAACTGGAAACTATTCTTGATTTGACTTCAATAAATTGTATTATTGTAGAAAGCAATCACTTTGTGGTTTGACATATTTAAAATAAAACAAAAATTATTTTATTTCATTTCAATAAATTGTGTTTAGTGGTAACACCTTATCCTTTCCAATTTCCTTTCTTCTCACAATATTTACTAATGATTCAATTTCTTGCCAGATATTATATGTTTGTGGTGTCAACACAAACTAATACAATAATTTTCTATGTTTGTTTCAGAATTGCATCCAGTCTACATCTCGATCTCAAATACTTGAACTTCTTTAGATTACAATTACAAACATGTAAGTTGAATATTTATTTAAAATACAAACATAACTGTTGATTCTATTTATTAAATCGTATTATTTTTTTCTATATGTTTTACTCCAAATAAACTCAGGGATCGCTAGTTGAATAAAGTCTACCTTCTATAATTAATTAACAACATTCTATTCAAATTGTGCTATATATGTCACCAAATATGAGACGTCCAAATATGACCCGTTCAATCTCATATTTTATTAGGATCAGACATGTAATGTAACCCTTACAATTGAACTACCTTAACAATTCATTCAGAATTGAAACTTCAAATGTCTTTAGCCGTGTTGATGACTAGATCCAAATAGCCAGGTACTCTTCCGCCTTCCTCTTCCTCTTCGTTTCTCCCTTATTACATACCCCAATTGGGGATGGTATGGTCTCACAGGCTTCAGAGGATTGGGAGCTGTTAGGAATCTTGTGTGGTATTCTCATCAAAACGGCTGAAATATCAATTCACGACATTATATTACCTTGTCTGCTTTACAATTCAAGTTATTTTCTATATTTCTTTCACCCTTAAATAATAATTATAATAATTGAATGACTTGTATAGCGCCGTTTTTGTGCAAAATCACCTCAAGGGCGCTGTACAAATTTATAATACATTTCTACAGTGATCTATGTTATTACTTACTATTTATGGAGATAATATACAGTACAATAATTACCTGGTAGGTCACTTGAGATTAACACTTAATTAACATTAACTAATTGTTTATTAGCGAAATTTAGATACAGGATTTAGGACATAAATAGAAAATTGGATATAACTGGACTTTCTCTCAGGAATGGTATATTTAATTTAAGGGTATGACAGCTTAAAAAGGTAAGTTTTTAGTTTAGACCTGAATTCTGTTGGACTTGTTATGGATCTTATTTCCGGAGGGAGTTTATTCCAAGCCTTCGGCCCAGATACTCCGAAAGCGCGATCACCAAACTTAGTATTTGGCTTGCGCTTAGGTTCCATCAGTCTGCCTACAGCTGATGATGTTGCTGATCTAAGAGTTGACTGCCTCAGACCAGTGTTTTCCGGGACGCATAGTTCAGAGATGTAGGGTGGGGCCATTTCATTGATGAATTTAAACACCATCCAGCACAGTTTGTACTGGATTCTTTCAGGGCACTTGAGCCAGTGAAGGTTACGAAGGTGTTCTGAAATGTGCGAATTTTTTGAAAGTGTGATTTTCCACACAGATTCGATTAACTCAATCCTAACTTATTAACAAACCATCATTAGTTATTACGAATAATAAACCAAACACAATACTGGCAATAATCATAAGAAGCATGAAAATAGATTACCCTTTAGCGGTGGGTAGGCAAGTTACCTGAAGCCTTATTTCTCTTGAAAACTACGTGAACCGAGGTCACAAATGTTACTTAGACCAGGATAACATAAGTATAAGGCAGGTGTACTGTCGTATAGTGTATACTGGGAACTACCTGCTAGCTAGTAGCGCAGGGCGATCGATAGGAAAGGTCGCTTGTTGCTTTTAATACCATTAGAACGGATGGGAACGAACGTAGAACGTAGTACGTTGAACGTAATACGTGACAGGTAGTAGGAATAACGTAACAACTCGTACTGTTCTATGCGCGATAGTTTCCATAAAGTATATCTATACCTATAACCTAGGCATGACCAATTACAACTCTTTAGAGACACATAGAGGTATAGCTGTGATTCAATATGTTTATCTCTTCCTTTCATATTCCGTCTAGATCAACCCGACAATCTGATTTATTTTATCTACCCTCGTGTAGAACAAACATTCAAAAAAATTCCCCAATTCCTCGTATATGTGCACAATATAATACAAAATTTTACAGCATTGACATTTTTGGTAATAATCTAAAGAAATATCGATATGAAGTAATGCGTACGATCGATTATTAATGTGAGAGTATGAAATGTATCGGGAGCATCTCCTATCCTCTTCCTATTTTATTCTTCCTCTCCCCTTCCTTTAACACAAAATTAATTTTAAGATATTAAAACTTCATTTCCAATGAACTTTAGCATAAGAAACTTCTGTGGCTTGACTTCAGTTAACTTGTATATTTATATCCATCATTGTATAATATGTAAAAGCTGTTTCTTTCTTACAAATAAATAAATAAATATATCTCTTAATAAACGGTTACATTATCTAACAATGAGATTTTGTTCAAATAAATTTATTTGTACTCTCGAGGGCGTCGCCATAACCTCCTATGTTGTAGAGCAAGCCGCAACAATTTGTTCATGAACTCACCCGTGGGGATAACCACGTACTTCGTAAATGTAGTTGATCAAGAGATTAATATGTTTTTCATTTCTTATAACGCTTGAAGTAATATTACTAGTAGTTATGAAAGTCTAGAGTCCAAAAATAATGTTTCTAAGTTTTTCTTATTTGACCCTTGAAGACGGTCAATATTTTTTAAATATCTCAAAGCCAAATTTGATATTGAAAATTATATTTGAAATAATTGACAGGCATCTACAATGTCAACGTTTTACTTGGGAATTTTCATAGGCAATATTGAAATGCGTTCAAAACTTCTAAAATCTAGCTCTATACACTGCACATTGCAGTGCACCTGAAGGTAGTCATAATTTCATCGAACTTATTGTAGTTGGTCATATTATATCCTAAGGAATAAATCAAAACTGAAATTTCCTCAGAAATCAGATGATTTGTAAGTAGGTACTTAAATACCTACCTACTTGATTATAAATCATTAAAGAAATTATACAGTTTGTCTAAATATTATACGTATTTTTATGTATTATAGTTCGTGTCTTACGCTCGTAACGGCAGCCCGTCCCACGGCACTGTCTTCGCGCTCTCGTTACACCGCAACGTAACACTTTCATGACGGTAGAAGAGTTGTTGAGTACGCTAAAAAATGAAGTTCAAAAAATACAAACCGTTAAAGACTCAAAAACCAAAACAAACATCGAAAAAATTATTATCGATCTTGACAATGAAGTGAAATCTGAAATATTAAAAATGCAACAACAAATAATTCAACTACAAGAAAAACTTATCGAAAAAAACGACCAGCTGGTGGGAAACTTTGAAAAAATAATGAAAAGCGCAACAACACCATCCTATGCCCAGATAGTATCAACAACCAAAGTTACTCCTCGAGAAGAAGAGAGATTCTCAATCATCATTTCGTCGACCAAAAATAATGCTAAAGCAGAAGAAATTGAAAAAATAATAAAAAAAGAAATAAATTTAAGTAACATAAAGATAGGAATAAATGGTTTGAGAAAAACAAAAGAAGAAAAAATAATAATATCATGCCCAAAAAAGGAATATGCAAATACCTTAACCGCCGAAATAAAAAAACTGAATACCGATTTGGTGGTAAATGAAATTCAAAAGAAAAGACCAAAAATAATAATAAAAGGATTAAAATCCAATCTTACTGAAGACGAAATAGTTTGCGGAATAATAACCCAGAACGAAGGAATTGAAGATGTTTACAAGGAAAGTGAAGACAACAAAATCACACTTATAACGGAGATAAAAAACACAAACATAAACGAAAAGCAGCGCCATTTCACTAGCTACATCATGGAAACCAGTGGCAAAATGCGAAAAAGTCTCCTTGCACTCGGTAAACTAAATATACAGTTTCAACGAGTAAAAATTGAAGATTGCGATCCATTGACTCAATGTTTTCATTGCTGTATGTTCATGCATACGGCTAAAAGATGCCTACACCGAACCAGCCCTCCAATTTGCCCACACTGCATGGGCGACCACATCCTTTCAAAATGTCCGGGAAGAGGAAAAACAGTACCAGCATGTGTAAACTGCACCAGACAAAATTCTAAATATGGAGAAAAAAACACCACGGACCACGCAGCCAACAGTTTTAGGTGCAACTATAGAAACAAAATGCTGAAAATTGCGAGGGATCGCATCGATTACGACTAATGATGCATATTATTAATTACAAGTCTAACGAAAACCTAAATAAATTGCACAATATTTCAAAAAAATATTTCGAAAAGCCCTCCCGCAAAGTGTTAACACGCAGTGATGATATACAAGTCAACACAAGTAATATTATAATTGCAAATGTGAAGTGTATTCCCAGCGCCAACATTATTGTTAATTTTTATTACTACCTCAAAATGAACGACTTTATAATAAATACAATAGATAATTCATATAAAATAGACGTAAGGATTTTTGACACGGTAAATAATACAAACGATTTTATAGATATAAAACCTACAGCCAGCCTAATAATAATACACATAAACGTTAGATCTTTGGAAAAAAATTTCGAAGAATTTCTAATAACTATTAAACAATTAAATAGACTTGACTGTATAATATTATCAGAAACGCATTCATCGAGTGAAATTAATTATAATATACCGGGTTACTCGCACTATACAACAAAATATAAAATTAACAGAAATAGCGGCGTCGCCATATTTGTATCAAATATTTACGTTGTCACAAGTGTAAATGAAATAATGGTGAATAATGTCAATATATTAAACTTGGAGATAAATTTTATAAATTATTCATTTAATATCATTGCTATTTATCGGACACACTCTTCTGCTATAACCACATACATATTTTTATTTATTTTCTTGCTGAAACTAATGTTTCACTCGGCGAACACTGTTTTTCCTCAAATACATGTTTTTCCTACAATTATATTTCAACAATACAATAATGTCAAAATCAAAAATTTATTTTTCTATACTCTTAAAACACTACCATGTCTGAGTCATTATTTGAAGAGATAGACTCATCCTTTAATATTATGGAAAATATTTGTCTAACTAGTGTCGAATGTAATAACACATTATTAGAAATAGATCCTCTAAAAGCATTAACAATCCTTCACCTAAATATTCGAAGTGTCTCGAAAAATTTTGATCATTTTACGCTTGCATTAAACGAACTCACTCATAAACCGGATTGTATTGTGTTGTCTGAAGCCAGAATTAGCGGCTACTCAGGTACCTATAATTTACCTGGTTACAAATACTTTGTCACAACTTACAAAATAAATCAAAACAGCGGAATCATTGTTTTTGTAAAATCTATTCATGAGAATATTTCCGTTAATGAAATTCATATCGATCTTGTAAATTGTCTTCATATTCGAATTATTATAAAACACACGTTTTATGATATAATAGCATTATATAGAACACATAACTCGAGCATTAGTAATTTCACCGAGAATCTGAAATCTATTATAAATACTAATTGTTCTCAAAATGCTTTTGTTGTAGGCGATGTTAATATTGATATATCTAATGAATTTGAAAACAATAGAAATAAAGAAAAAACTGAATATATCAACACATTAACGGAACTAAATTTTAAACCATGTATAAAAAAATATACGAGAGAATTTCATGGACAAAGGCCATCATGCATAGATCATATCTGGTGTAATTCTAATGAAACTGAAAAAATAAAAACAATTATTTGGAAAAATAACATTACTGATCATCACACATGTATTGTAGCTTTTAAAACTGACAAAATAGATGTGAATAATTACTCCCGCAATAATTTTCCAAAAACTATTATTAATTACGAAAAATTACAACAAAACCTTAATATTGAAAATTGGGAAACTGTTCTATCCTCTAATAACACCGACTTATGTTCACTAAATTTTGAAGCAATTTTGAATAAGCACATCAAATCTTCCTCTTCCATTATAAAATACTCTCCAAAAACTAAATTAAAAAAATTAAAACCATGGATCACTCAAGGAATCATAATTTCAATTAGACATAAAGAAAAAATTTATAAAGAACATAAAAAGTTTCCAGAAAACTATAAACTATATGAATATTTTAAAAAATTCAGAAATAAACTATGCCACATTATTCGGAAAACCAAAGAAGATTTCTATAAAGAAAAAATCAATATTGCTGGCAACAATAATAAAAAGATATGGCAAACTATAAATGAAATTATCAATAAAAAACCAAAAAAATCTAACATAAACAAAATCACAGATATTGATAACAAACTTTACGATGTAAACACGGATCCAACGAAATGTGCAAATATTTTTAACAGTTATTTTGGGTCAGTTGGTGAAAAATTAGCACTCAAAATAAAAAACACTGATAATAATGAAAAATTAGCACTTAAAATAAATAACTCTGATAATAAAGATCTACCGTCACCATCCAATATTTGTAACAACTTGAGTCAATTTCAACGAACTAATGTTGATGAAATTAAACAAATTGTTAATGAATTAAAAGGTAATTCTTCCCCTGGTTTTGACAATATTTCTGTAGAAATACTTAAAAAAAATTCTGACTCACTCTGTAAACCATTGGCTCACATCATAAATACAAGTTTTGAAAATGGCAACTTTCCCTTAACCTACAAAAAAACTATTATTTCCCCAATTTTTAAATCTGGGGACCCCAATCTAAGTAGTAACTACAGGCCAATTTCCCTCACCTCAAACATTGCCAAAATATTTGAAAAAATTGTAAAAAAACAAATATTTAAATTTGTAAAAGAAAATAATATCTTAAATGCACATCAATATGGTTTTAGAGAAAATATGAGCACTCAAGATGCTATCGTTGACTTAACATCTGAAATATATAAATCTTTAGATAATAAAAAAAAATGCATTGGAACATTTGTCGACTTAAAAAAAGCATTTGATAGTATATCACACTCTAATCTTATCTCGAAACTAGCGAAAATTGGTATAACTAACAATGCTTTAACGTGGATCGAAAATTACCTATTTAATAGAGAGCAATTTGTAAAGTTGAATGGCTCTCTGAGTGATTCGCAGACCACAAATTTTGGCATCCCGCAGGGAACTGTTCTAGGTCCAATTCTTTTCATCATTTATGTCAACGATATTTTTAAACTCTCAATTATGTCTAAACTTATTTCATACGCTGACGACACAGCAATTTTAACTGAGGGATTAACTTGGAATGAAACCCAAAGAACAGCAGAGTTAGATATAAACATACTAAAAAAATGGTTCGATAAAAATTTGTTAACACTTAATACTGAAAAAACTTTTATAATACCTTTCACCATTAATAAAAATTCATTCCCTGATAATTTAAAGATAAGTATACACTCATGTAATTGTAATAGAATTTCAAATTTATGTAAACCTGACTGCTCTGTACTTACTGTTAAAACT
The DNA here is from genome assembly GCA_026573805.1 of Hesperophylax magnus. Classification (NCBI taxonomy): domain Eukaryota; kingdom Metazoa; phylum Arthropoda; class Insecta; order Trichoptera; family Limnephilidae; genus Hesperophylax; species Hesperophylax magnus. The sequence continues at coordinate 15,465,011 of JAIUSX010000028.1, forward strand.
AATGTAAAATATCTAGGTGTAATTATAGATAGTAACATAAAATGGAAATTACAAATCAATGCAATAGTAGAAAGGTTAAGAAAATTATTGTACATTTTTCTTAGAATACGAAACATACTAAATTTTAAATTATTAAGAACCATCTATTTTTCACTAATTCAATCAGTATTACAATACGGAATTGTTGGTTGGGGTGGAGCTTTCAAAACTTCTCTCTTACCTTTAGAAATAATCCAAAGAATATTAGTAAAAATAATTTTGAAAAAACCGTATGATTACCCCACAATTAGACTATTTCAAGAATTTAAAGTCCCTTCACTTCATATTATTTATAAAAAAATAACTCTTTTTCAAATACATAAAGATTGTTTCAACATTGACAACTTAATAACTTTTTCGAACAGCAATAGACAAAGTATTCTTGGCTCTATAACTACCCCGCGCTGTAACACCACCACAGCCCAACAATTTTATAAATATTTTGGTGTCAAATGGTTTAACCAATTACCTCTTAACTTAAGATTGGAAACGAATTATAAAAAATTCAAAAGCTCAATAAAAACACTATATCAATAGCATATTAAAATCGTTTATACTTAAAAATACAATTTAATCTCTCAATTATTATTATATTGAAATCCTTTTCACTTATTTCTTATTCTTATCTCTTTCCTTCTTCTACATCCTTTTCTCTTTTCTATTTGATAAAATACTGTTACATATAAAAATTTTATTCTCTTATATTAAAAAATAAAAATTCTTTTCATTATCTTTACACTCTCTGAAAAAATATGTTAAATTACTATTTACACGCAATTCTCCGCCTTTTTAACACGAGCATTTGCTCTAAAAAAAGGTGTATCACGATGTACTGTAATAAAAAAGAAAATTAACTTAATGTAATGTAATAACATGTAATTGTAAATTTAATATTAAATAAAAAAAAATTAAAAAATTAAAAAAAAAAAAAAAAAATAGGTGTACCCCGCTACGCGTTGGCGTGGCTCAGTCTGTCTGTGCAGATAAAAAAAACAAAAGCGCGTTTTGCTTTTACGTCAGATTACGCTGTTTTAACTCTTGACAGGCCAAGATGCCAAACAAAACGTCTGTAACCAAGTGGTTCTTCCGACGACCCCATGCATTTTTCTGTCTTATTAGCTTTTAAACTACAGAAAATCCCAATTATTCAGTAAATTATTAATGGTAACTTATATATTTGCGCAGGAATACGTAAAATACTAAATGATATGTCAAGTATTTAAGCTAATATAAGGAGGATAGTAATTTGGGGTACTACCTACTCCCCCACTTGGCTGCGGGATAGTTTAAAAAAACATGTTTTTACCCGTAACAGGTGACATCTGCAAAGTGTTCAAATGCAATGTTGTGTCAAAATTTCAAAGCAATCAGTGAAGAACTTTCGAAGATTTAAGATTTTTAACAAACGAACACTTACATTTTTATCTGTATAATATACAGAAGATAGAATATGTATTAGAATAAGATAATTGTCTCATGAAAAACCTAAAATTAATAAAGCTGTCCTACAGAAGACTGTTTCTTTTTTAAATAATTACATCCCTTATTGATAGTCCTGCATTATTGCCATTGAATTCGCTTCATGTTCCTAACAATAATTTCCATACTAGTATAAATAGAAACATTACATCTTTAAATTTATACGATGAGATTGTCAACATTTTTATAAATCCCAACCAGGAATTATTAGATTCCTGGTCAAATAAAATTATTCACACAAAACACTTGTTGACAAATTTTCGTCAAACAAATGGTAGAGTATTGGAGAGTTGAGCGCAGAAATAGAAGGATTTATGCTTGCCATTCGGGATGGAGTCATTAATACTAAAAAAATATAGGAAACATATAATCAAAGATGCAAATCAAATTGATGATTTGTGTAGAAAATGTCTTTTCCGGAAACTATAGAATATATTATATCGGGATGTTCTATATTAGCGCCGTCCGTCACGTTTTAAAAATAATTCACCAAAGTTTGGTAACTAAACATAATTTGATTGACTGCCGTAATATAGTACCATATTATGAATACGAACCAAATTCATTTTTATAAAATATATAATGATAAAACTATACTAACAGACCGAACGATTAGTCATAATAGACCCGATATAGTTTTACATGACAAAATTTAAAAAAAATAACTCATATCATTGATATCGCATCTGTCAAAGAATTTATAAAAATGCAAAAATCAGTCATTTTAAAGACATGTAGGATTACAAAAGATTTTTAAATATTTATATTGAGGGATCAGTAGGATTTATAGATCCGATTTGAAGTTCTACCGAGCCGAACCCTCTGAAGAATTGTAAAGTTAATTTTTATATTATGACAAAACTCAAAATTATGAATCTTGAAGACGACATGGCACGATCAAGGGAATTTAATATTTAAGTCAGGTTATGTCAAGTGTAAATAATCGATTCGCTAGTTCTATAATAAATTACATATTTAGGAAATGAGATTAAAAGAATTTGGCATTCTCAGACTAAAAAATATTACTATTTATTATTTCGGCTACTGGCATTATATCCAGCTCTTTCATTCAAAATTTAGGCGTATTAGATCTGTCAAAGAATTTATATCAGTCATTTTAAATACATGTCGGATTGCGAAAGATTTTTTAAATATTTATATTGAGGGATCAGTAGGATTTAATGGTCCAGTTAGAAGTTCTACCGAGCCGAACTGATATGAAAATATCTGGAGTCGGTGCATTATTTTCCCATTTGATCTCTGGTGAGTTGACGTGTTGTTCTTGTTTTGTATTTATTATGTTGTATAATGCACTTGCATAATGTGGATTGACTAGATGATCATTTGTGGAAAAGTGTGTGGAAGAGTTTAGTTTTTTTCTGTGGGGAAGATTAATTATAAATTAAATAAAAAAAATATTCAACTAGATGGTAGAGTCTTTCACCATAACCTAGTTTATACTAGGTATATAATATTATCAATTAGAGATAATGTATAGTTACATACTTAAGGAGAAGTATCTATTACTGAAGGTATAGCAGGGTGGCTCTCAGAGCTTTGTAATGAGCTTAGGGTGTGTTAGGGTGGATTAGGGATCGAATATTAGGGTCAACAGGGTGGGCACTCTCATCTTGTTAGAGAACCATAATAGTGGAAGCAGGACATCGATGTTGAGATTTACTATAAACTAACTGACTTGTATCCGGCGTTGCACGGAATTGTGAATGATTTGTTGATAGATTTTCTCTATTTTTTTAATGATAAAATTCATAGCACAAACGATGACAAATTATTATAAGCAATTATTAGTCACCTGAAATATCAATACAAATTGAAAATAAATGCCACCGAATGGAATTGAATCCGCACCTTCTGATGTCCGGTCAGGTGCTCTGGACCACTGAGCTACGTCGGCTTATTTCCAACACGCCAAATAATTCAATATGTACCTACTAGTACTTCAATCAACAATTACTGCTTATTATATTTTTTCATCTGTAAACAACCAACTTTATTTTTGTTTGAAAGGCTTTGTTAGTGCTAAATTTTCCCACTAGATGGCGTCGAAACATATTATATCTACATTTGTTGATGAAATATTTTGACTTGTCAATTTTTTTAAATGATAAGCTTATGTTTATAAGACGAGGTTTTTTATGCATAGCACAAATAATTATGCAATAATTAGTATTGCTTATAATAATTTGTAGACTTTTCTTTAGTTTCTTTATATTTATTATACATGTTTCATATTATATATAAAGCTTCCTGAAGAAATTCTCTAAGTGATAGTGAAAACTCTATCAAACTCTGTTACGTAGTTTAGAAGAACTAAGCGCACGAGCAGACAGACGTGGATAGTGATATTTAGACGCCAACAGAAGCACCCGGCGTTGTCAGGGCTTTTTTCTAATTTCATGGGTGGGAAATGGGAATGAGGGTGGTTTTTCGAATACTTTTTGTTTTTTGTCCTTGTTTTTTTTTAAATGTCTATTTTAATTCATATTTTGTTTTGGTGAGTGAATTAATGGAAATCTTGGAAAAGGGAAATTAACCCACTTCCCGAAATCGGATTGAGCTGAAACTCGTTGTCGATTACAATGCATTTTATCATTTGGTGGCAATCACGCATACACACGGATATATGTATGCATTTCTCTGAAATTTGATGGCATTACTGCAGTTAATATGCGAAATAATTGACGCAGTCGTTGGAAGCGTTTGACTCTTGACCTTGGGGAGGAATTTTCAATCCTCAGTCGAACAAAATATATATATATATATATGTTTGAAATTGGCCTCTAGACGGCCCAAGAGATGGCGCAACTAGATTGAAATTAGATGAATTACAGTAAAAAAAAGTTTTTTTAAGGGTTTTTTAAAAATCGTATCTGTATACAAATTATTATCATCATAAACCGAAGAAATCGTATCCCGGGCGTCTCCTGTGTACCATAAGTAAGCTCATATTTACCTTACTTCGCTGAAATTGATCAAAACCAGGTATATTTTTAATTGTTCGTTCAGCACAAGAGTCCCAACTGCTCCCAACCGTCTGGATCCAGTGAGATTATGTGGTTCCAATAGGGGTTTGTTGTAAGGCTTAAAGAAGGAGATGAGGGGGAGGAAGATCGTAAGGTACCTGGCTATTCAGATCTGGTCACCAAAAACGGCTAAAGCCATTTCAAGCTGTTTCAATTCTGAATGGGATCTTTTACAAGGGTGATACTGAAAGTATCTAAACTGAGAAAAATGTATATTATTGAATATTGCTAATTTATTAAGAATCTCTTTAAATTATTCGTAATCCGTTTACGGCGAAGCTTAATGCTAAATCACTATTTTGATTAATCTTTATAACGAATTGGTGTACATTATGAATACCAAAAAATATGCTTTAGATAAATTGAAGGTTTTCCTGTCGTTTCGCTCGAGTAGAATACAAATAAAAAATAAATTACTCAATAAAAAATATAATAATGTACACTACTAAAAAAATATTTTTTTAATAGAAATGTATGAACGCGTAAAGGAAACAACTTTAAAAAAACACAGTATTATAGCTAAGATTATCTGTGACAGTTTCACTTGATTAAATTTTTTGCTTTCTTATAAAATTATTTACAAAATAAATAAAAACCAGTTTTGTGCTTGAAATCGAACGTTTCTAGACTCCGTTTGTCAAGCGATTTTATGCCTATTACCCACAATATAAGGTATACTAAGAATATGCACATTTTTGGCTTGTAGCTTCATCTTAAAAACGGAATTACAGGCCTTCAACGAATGGATTGATAGGTTTCCTAATAAACTTTATGTATCACGACTACATGTCGGAACACGTGTTCATAAAAATTCTAATATTTTCGCATCTCGTCAAATAATAATAATAATAATTGGATAATTTGTAGAGCGCCGTTTTTGTGAAAAATCACCTCAAGGGCGCTGTACAATTTATTTCCTTGGATCTACATTTGTTATTTAGAAAAGATACCAAAACATACTTACCTGGCAAGTCACTTCCAACAAACACACTTATATTAAAAAGTTTATGCTTATAAAAGATAGAACTGCACGCAGAGGACACTATATCAAAAAACACTGGTCGTCGCATGATCTTAAGTCTGCTATAGTTTTTATTTTAATTTTAATGTATTTTAACTGTCTTAAAAGCCTACAAATTGTTAGTTGTTATCATTTTTATTTATTTATTTTTAATTATTATTTTTATTTATTTTATTTTATTTTTAGTATTTTTTACATTTTGTTAATTTAAATTTAAATTGCCGTCAACTGTGAAAGTGGAGGTTTCTGAAATTATGGATACGACTGTCTGAAAAGGTGCGTTTTAAGTTTAGACCTAAATTCTGTCGAATATTATCAAATCAAATAAAGGTGCACAAACACGTGTTTCGATATATTAGGAATTTAGTTAAAGTTTATCAGGAAACGGCTTGCAATACCGTTTTTAACCGGATAACCAATCATTTTAAGAGATTCTTAAGGCGATGCACTACTTCGTGTAATATTTTAAATCAAGCCGCTATCAATTACACCCCTTACGTAGATGGCGATAAGGTTTAAATTCCCGCTTAACACCATCCGCCTGTTTTGATTTATGCAAGAAAAAAACATGGCCAAAAAGTGCCTTTTATTTTATTTTGTGGATGTTCAGGCATAAATATTTAAATTTTTTCGATCATATTATAAATTACTTAATTTCGCCACGTTATACAATAAAATCATAACCGAAAATGGGTTCGTAAGTAGGAGATTTTGAACTTTAAAGCAGTTTTCATAGGCCTTATACATTATTTTTTTCTGGGCTTATAAAATTACTTATCTAAAAAAACTCGATTATTTCAAAGGCCAAGATGTATTCTACTCGCAGTATTTAATTAAAGCATCTGAAACATTTCTAGGTGACCAAATTATCAAACCAAAAACACATGAAATGTCGCGCTATGACATAATATTATTTTTACATCACTCTAATAAAATTTCACCCGAGTTATTTTGAAATGTTTAAATATTTAAATAACTTGAAGCTTAAATTCCCTTTGCCTGCCTCGGATAAAATTCAGATGCCATCTATTGGCGGATTAACTAAGGTACTTTTAGGTAATTTACCCAAATTTCTTGAAAAAAATTACAAATTCAATTTAAGTACCCTAATTCGCGGAAACCTTCCAAAAGTCGGCCTTTAAACAATCGTGCAACGAATTTACAATTCTTTAACATTGGAATTAAATACGTTATGCGGTACACTTAGCTAAATATCAGACGTTTTTGTTGTCATAAGTCAAAGTATGGGGTGTCTATGATGGTTCTATGATAACTCAACACAGTGATAATTCAACACACTTTTAAAAAGTCATTTGAACCGATTTACCGAGAAATTAATTGTAACAATTGATCTTTTATTCTGTGGTGTATTTTGAAATCTGTTTTCCCCACTGGTGATTTTGCACAAAAACGGCGCTGTATAAATCATCCAAATACTATTATTATTATTATCTAGTTATCTAGTTGTACTCATCTCGACAAAACTTTTGACATTCCTAAATTACAGATTTAAATTAAAATTTTATTGAAACCTAACGTAGGCACATTTATTCACCACTAAATAGATATAATACATGAGAACGGGTTGTTTCTACGACTGGTTCTTGAGTGGAACGATTTGCCGGTCTCTGTGTTTCTCCTCTCCTACAACTTTGGTCTCTTCAAGACCGATTTGTGCCGAACTTTAATTCGAACTTGTAAATTACACGACTCAAAAATCGTGCCCACAACTTAAAAAAATTAAGCTCATTTCACCTCAGCCTAATTGGTTAAATTAATGTGTGTTTTGGCGTTTAGTTTTGGTGTAGCCGTCAAGTACCAGTTACCAAATCTATTGGGGTAGGTTACTATGCTCAAAACGTCATAATAACCCAGTTAAACAAACGCGAAAGATTGATACCGAGGCAGTTCAGTTGTGTATAAAACTGTATAATTTTTACTATTCCTATGCAAAAGCCTCTAAAAAGGGCGTTCACAAATAAATAAAATAAAAATTATTATAATATTCAGACGGCGACATATGATGTCAAGCTAATGTGAGAGAGGCAGAGCTAGACTAGAAGGCTAGAACCATAAGATACTGTATTTGAGTATATTGGTTTCTTATTTTTTTAATGATAAACTAATGTTTATAAGACAAGGTTTTTTATGCATAGCACAAAGGATAACAAATTATTATAAGCAATAATTAGTCTCTTGAAATATCGTTACAAATTGATAATATCTCCCGAGTAAAAATAAATTTCGCCGACGGGAATTGAACCCACACCTTCTGATGTCCGGTCAGTTGCTCTGAGACCAATGGGCTACGTCGGCTTATTTCCAACACGCCAAATAATTCAATATGATGACTGATTATTGCTTATAATAATTTGTTATATATTTTATTTATTCATTATTTTTTGGGAAATCAGTTTGTACATAAGTATTGTATAGCCAAAATTAAACCAATTACGGATTTCCTCCTTGTCACTTTACCTCTACTGAGACAGCATAATATGGAATAGGTAAATTAAATTTGTAAGAAAGGAATATGAATTAAAAAAAATTATACAAAACAAAAGATTATTTAAAACGAAAAATTTACAAAACAATACATTTATAGCCATGGAGAGAGGTTGTACATATAAATCAAATCATAATAGAGATATAAACAATATTGACATAAACATTATTCACAAACCATCAGAGAAATATTTTTTATGGACTTCTTGTATTTGGTAAGTTCGCAACTGAAAATATCAACCTTGGATAATACGCTATTGTAATTATTGCATAGTCTGTTCAGGCAAGAATTCTGCTTAGAGTTCGTTTTGCATTGATCAACCCTGAACAAGACACAAGAGCGTGTTGAACGCGCAGGTACATTGTTTTCCATTAAAATCTACATTGAAGGCGCTTCTAATGTTCTCCTTTATTCTATGGTATTTTGCTATCGTTTGATGTGGTTTTTGCAAACGTTTGCAAGTTCCAACCTAGTAAGCATTATTTCGATGTCTTTCATGAATTCGTCTCAAAGTGGACAATTATCTTCATATCTTTATTCATGAAATTCCTTAGAAGCTCTCCTGAAGATGTCATCGTTTGCATTTCAAATAGATTTTTAATTAATTTTACAAGAAATTCGAAGAAATTAGCTAAAAAAGCACTAAGGAATTTAAAAAAAATTGATTAACATTATGTACTAACAGAATTTTAAAACCACGAAATATTTTAAATTTGCATGTTTGTCTTGCTTTGTTAACGCTAGGAGAAAAAAACTCCAATAGTTTATGATTTTTGACAACAGTCTATCTGTGCAGATAGATGTCACCTGTAACATTTATATAATATAATTTATATGTATATATAAAACACACGCGTATTCGAATGCAAATTGTGTCAAAATTTCAAAGCAATCGGTGAAGAACTTTCGGAGATTTAAGATTTTGAACAAACGAACATTTAAATTTTTATTTATATAAATAATTCGAAATATAAATTGTACAGTCTTTGTACAATGTGTAACAAAATAACTTTTATCAAAAAACGCGACCACCTTTGACATTTTTAAATGTGTACATGTATTTGATTTTTTTTTTGGTAATGAATAATTGCAAATCTTGAAAGCGAAATTAACCCACTTCCCCACATACGATGATGTTGAAACTCGGTAAATAGACTCGTTATCGATGAAAATTCATTATTTTAACTGTTGGCAATCACGCACACCCACGCGGATTTATAAGCATTTCTCTGAAATCGGATGACATTACAGCAGTTAATATACTAAATAAATTTCGGTCCTACCGTGGGTATGAGTTATTGTCTCCAGTTTCTGTTTCTAGGAAGGTTCAATAATAATTCAAACAATTTTTTTACTTTTTAAGAAATATTATTTATCTAAGTATTCTACATTTTTTAGGAAAGTTAGGTTTTAAATTATGTTAGTAGGTATGACAGTAGGTATATGATGGGAAAAATGGTAGATATTATCCAAAACTGTTTCAATACTAAACAATGGTCGTTTACCAGGGTACCCAGAGACCCGTGAAAAATCACAGGATAATATATTTCCAATTTCGATAAAGACAATAAAAATCATTTTTTATTAGAATATCATGTTGGAATGAATTTGTTCAAAGAAACAGTTCCGATTTTCAAAATGACCCTTAAATTCAAAGCAAACCGAGAAGTTACAGACACACAAGCGCAATTAGTATTTTTTGTAGTACTATTTCAAAAAAGTAAATTGTGAAATAACACAAATGAAAAAGTTATTTATTAAAAACCATTTTATTTTAGCTATTCTGGCTGGCCGGTTTCGTTTGATCTCAACCCTCATCGACAATGTAAACATATACACTAAATTACAGTACGGAGGAAAATTACAAGGTAAACAAATGTGATTTCATATAAGAGAGGGAGAGAGTATCAGAGACAGGCTTGTAGAGGGGTAGGCAGAGAGGTAGGGGAACAGTGGGGGTTACATAGGGAGAAAGGGTGTTTCATTTGTGTAATGTCTTGCCAAGAACTGTTTGCTTTTTTCGATAAACAAATTAATTACATAAAATTTATGCCGGGATTTAAAACCGCGACTTCCGGATTCGTAATTAATTGTTGTAACCACGTAAGCATGGAAGCCGTCTATTTTTATTTAATAAACGAATTTATTTGATTGACAATAATCAACTTTGTGTCTAATGCCTTTCTTAGGACAAGCTGATTCACAGAATTTGAACAATTAATTAATTGTGTACAACGCTTTCTTTTCGCTGATGTCAATTTCTTTCTTTATTTATTTCTACAATTTCTAAATGAGGACCAGTTTTGGTGACACTCAGGATCCAAACAAGTCATTAGAACTATTATTTCTACGGTGGAAAGACAATAATAATTTATTTTGTCCTGTCTAACGTAACACTGTCGGTATACCCTCGGGGTGTCCAAGCCGACGCGACGCGCAGAATACGTAAATAAAAACGCCAGTATAGCGTTATGTGAAATGTGAGGGACTCCGTCGACTATGTACTTAACCCCTGACCTCTGAATATTTAATAAGCTAGAAGCGCGTTCTCCATATCAACTTATCGCCTAAATTTGATATCAATTAGTCGATGATTGCCGCAGCCTTATCGTCTTGTCCGGATCAATTAACTAACTTTTACGCAGGGGTGGCAGAGAGGACGGACCGCCAAGCAACTTGGTATCGGCACACACTCCTTGCCTCATTCACAATCTTGCATGCTGTCATACATACTCTTCTATTATTCTGACTCACTTGATCGTGCCATGTCTTCCTCGGGCGTCTCAGACTTCTGCCACCATTCACATTTGCGTCATATATTATATTCTCATTACACACCTTTCTGTGTTTACTTTGCACGTTTCTTAATCTTACTCATTACCCTTACATCAGCCTTGCATTCTTTGCGGATCTCCACATTCCTCTCACGATCATACATGGTTTTACCAAATATACGCCTCATGGATCTCATTTCTACAACATCCAGTCTACTTGCATCCTTCCTATGCCAGTTCCATGCCTCACTTCCATACATCAGGGTAGGTACAAGCACTCCATCGTAGACTTCTAGCTTCGCTTATTTGAACCATTTTATGCTAACGCCAACTGCGTTCAGTCCTCCATTAATGGAGTTACCTGCATTTACCCTTATTTCAATATCTCTATCAGCCTTCCCATCTCTTGTAAACATACATTTTAAATACACAAACTCATCGGGATCGACGTTGTCCATAATTAAAAACAGCAAATAATAAAGCATGATCCGGTAAAGTTCACTTTTTTTAATTAATTCCACACTGAAGGCCTTGTGTAAAGGCCCTTTTAAAACTATCTCGGTTAACAATCTTTTGTATTTGTTAAGTGAAAAATTAAAGATGTCTACTGACCCGGTATAATTATTTCCATCTTATTCTGGTACTAACTACTAGTTATTAATCCGATGGCTTATCAAATTTTGTATAGAAACTAGCTGACATGTACTCGGCGTTTCTGGGGGTTACCTTTAGGAGATAGACAAATACCATATTAGACTTTTCTGTAGGAATTTTTAAGATATACAATTCCGTAGCACATTATTTTGATGTATCTCAGAAAGTTTAGCCAGCGTTAGCAATGTAGTGCCCGAAAATATATTTTTTACGATTTGATTACAAAACAGATTTTTCTGTACTTTCTATAAATATAATATGCATGTTTTATATATATGAACCTTCCTGAAGAAATTCTATAAATGATTGTGAAAATCCCATCAAAATCCTTTGCGTAGTTTAGAAGAAAACAAAAACTAAGCACACAAACAGACAGACGCGGATAGCGACTTTATTTTATACTATATAGAGATTCCTAGTGGATGAAAATTCTTCTGTCTGACAATTTAAGCATATTTAGATCATTCAAATTTGTTGTAGTTCAATAAAATTGCTGAAATACATATTTTAAAACTAAGGAAACGTAAGAATTTTTTTAGTATTCTTTCCATAGCTTGTATATGAATATTGTAATGTGGGTTCCAGACGGGAGAATTGTATTCAAGTTGACTTCTAACAAAGCCAAAATATAGCAGTTAAATACACTTAATACTAACAATTATTTTACAAGCAATAATTATTCGCCTGAAACACTCATCCACATTGAAAAATCTCCTGATAAAAGATACATGACGCCAACGGGACTCGAACCCGTGTCCCTTCGATTTCCGGTCGACAGCTCTGACCACTGAGCTATGGCGGCTTATCTCTTATCCGCGAAATAATTCAATATATACTAGTGTTTCATTCAACAATTACTGCTTGTTACATTTTTTCACCTGAAAACAACAAAACTTTATTTTATATGAGAAAGGCATTGTAAGTGCTAACTCTCTCACTAGATGGCGTCGAGACAAATTGTCTACATTTTTAGGTGAAATACTTGAACTTGTCAAATATTAATTATTATTTATATGGATGAGTGTTTCAGGCGAATAATTATTGCTTGTAAAATAATTGTTACCCTTTGCGCTATGCATAAAAAATCTTATCTTGAACATTAGTTTACCAAAAAAATTATACCACTTAATATTGTTGAAATTTCTAGTTAACCTAGTTATAAATCCCTTAAATTTTAAGCCCTTGTTAGAGATTTTCATTATGTGTTTAATAAATTAAAGTTTTGATTGAAAAGTGATGCCCAAGGACGGTTTGTGTCACAGAATTTGAAAAATTAATCAAATTTCAAAGTTGATTTTTAAGTTCTGTGAAGTTAATATTGAAGTTCTGTTATATTTTCGGTTTTGTGAAACAACTGACCATTAATGATACTAAAACAGAACTTGAAAATCAACTTTTAAATATAATGAATTGTTTAAATACTGGGACACAACCCATCCTAAGTCTCAAGAGCATTGTTATTAATGCTGTAGTTAAAGATCACTGAAGGTTTTGTTTTATTTATAATATATCTCATCTTTGGGGATGGTATGCGTAGGGTATTAAGGATACGGGAAAGAGAATGTTCTCGAAAGATATGAGTGATGTGTAGGAATCTGTGTGTCTGTGTGTCCAGGAGTGACGGACGTCCCTATTTATTTGCAAGGCAATGTGTCCGGTTGGAGAGGTCGAACGTTCTTACTCAACCGACCTCTCGATCCTGACGCATCCGTCACCAAGACATGGACAGACCTCACCTCATGAACCTGGGTACCATTGCTAAGCCTGTCACTTGGGGTGATCCATGGCAGAGGTATGATTCGCCAAACAACTCGGTCTTGAAACCCACTTCTTGCCTCACTCACATTCATACATACTCTTCTATTATTCTGACTCTTGACATGGCCCGACTCGAGTATCTGATTCACTTGATCGTGCCATGTCTTCCTCGGGTGTCCCCGACTTCTGTTACCATTCGTATTTGCATCATATATTCTCCTTTGTTCATATCTGAATATATTCACGATATTTTTTTCGTCAGACTATATAAAAAAATTGAACGCAGTTCGTCATCCCGGTTTGACTGTTATCTCTTTATTAAGTTGAACTTGAGCCCCACTGTTGAATCTGGCAGCCACCTCTGGTGTGGAGCTCAAAAATACCTACTTGAAAAAAATCTTGACTCTCTGCAGAAATGGGTTGTCCATTTGATAGATTCCTCTATCTCAACAAATCGATTACAATCTTTAGAACACACGTTGGAATGTACACGGTTGTTTTACCGGTATTTTAATGGAAGATGCTACGAGGAACTAACGTCGTTGATCACTTCAGCGCTAATGCATAGACGAGAAACACTCAAAATTGTTGACATTTTTTGTCATATGATGAGAGAGTGTAATTTCTACACATACTAGTTAATAGACTCTGTGTTTCCTCCCTCCTAAAACATGGGTCTCTTTTCTCTCCTCAAAAAGACCCTTCACACATCATCCTTAAAGATGACATGAGCAATTAGGAATATTATTTTAATAATAAAAAAAATACTAACTGGTCATCTTTTGAACTATTCTAGAATATTCTGTGTTCAGTGGCTTTGTATAGGAATTTATGTGTTCAGTATGTCCTGTAGATGTTGCCGACTGGTCGTGCTGGGATGACGCGCGTGCCTGGCCTGCCAAGAGCCAAGGGTTCAACTCCCACGAGCTCGTCAAGCTCATACGGAATAACTAATGCGCTCATGATGGGATGAGACATTAGTTTTGTCCATAGGCAACATTGAAGAGACAGAACACACTAGAAATGTATTCCGTGTAGATTTGAATCGAAAGCAATATCGCCATTGATACCTTTTGAGCACGCGGTCTGTCTCTCGTAAGGCTGTGTTTATAATTCGCATTCATACATCGTATAATAATAATAGGATAAAACTAACTGATATAAAATATTGCTTTTTTATTAAGAATCTATTAAAATTGCAGGAATTTAACGAATAAATTGACAGGTTTCCTAATAAACTTTGAGTAAAACATGAATGTATGTCTAGAAAATTCGATTTTTTTCGCATTTCGTCATTGTATATTATAAGGACTAACGCAGGTGCAGGAACACGGTTCCATGATATTTCATCAAAATGAAAATTCTACACACCTTTAAAAAGTGATATACAGTCATTAAAAGTGATGAAACAAAAACGTTTAAACGGTTTGAAACGTTTTAAAGGTTACCTATGTAACCTGATCAACCTAGTTAATTTTTTTCATCACTTTTCATGACTTTATACCACTTTTTGTAGGTGTGTTGAATTGTCATTTTGTTTACATACCCGGTCACCCTTTAGGCTATATATTCAGCTAACCCATTGGGCGCATTTTGTAAGTCACTCGATATAAGTGATATAAGTCGATATTAGATGTAAGTCAGTAGTTCTAGTATTAATTATTCAATAAATATATTTGCACAGCGCCTTGAGGTGATTATTCACGAAAACGGCGCTATATAAATTAGCAAAATATTATTTTTATGTGCAAAATTTATAACACCGAAAAAAAAAAGTTTTTTTTTTGTGAATCCACACTAAAGTGCTCCCAATCTTCTGGAGCCAGTGGCCTATGGCATCCCTAATTGGGGTATGTTGAGCGGCTGAAGGTAGTGGGGAGGAGAAGGAGATCGGGAAGAGCAAGGTGGAGGAGTACCTGGTATTCAAATCTGGTCAACAAACTCGACTAAAGTCCTTTTTAACGTTTCATTTCTGAATGGTGGTCTTACACACCAGGGCGATGCTGGGAGGATGTTCTACTGTGGGGAATAAATATCACTTTAAACCGCAGTAAGCAGTTCATATCTGTTGTTCTCCCACTAACAGTTCTCAAACCCGTCGTGGAAGGAGATTTTAAAGAATAGGTTATTTATATTAAATCAGGGATTTATTCAATTCTTCGCGTATTACAATAGTGACTTCGATAGTCGACCTAACTGGGAGCTGGCTAAATGAGATCTGCAATCACCATGTTTGTCTGGAAGCAGCCTGACTGGCCCTGGCGACTACTAACTACTAGCTGCCATCTTGCGGACTTCCAAGCAAGCTCTTTGCACTGCCCTCTATGAGTGCATGTGTGAAGCTCTTAGCTAACTCACTTCCCAACAATATGTTTTTATATTAATATTTTGGGGGACGATATCAATTAAATACTACGGTGAATGTGCATAAATACAAATAATTATAAGCAATAATTAGTCGCCCGAAATATTAATACAAATTGAAATTATCTCCCGAGTTAAAATAATTGCCGCCAACGGGAATTGAACCAGTGCCTTCTGATGTCGGGTCAAGTGCTCTGAAACCACTGAGTATGTCGGCTTATTTCCAACCCGCCAAATAATTTAATATATACTAGTACCTCAATCAACAATTGCTGCTTATTATATTTTTTCCACCTGTAAACAACCAACTTTTGTAAACATTTTTGTAGGAAAGGCTTTGTTAGTGCTAAATTTCTCACTAGATGGCGTCGAGACATATTATATCTTCATTTATTGGTGAAATATTTTTGACTTGTTATTATTATTTTTTAAATAAGTGTATATATACAACCAATCGCTCGAGTATCTCGGGTAACTTCGTGTTTGAAAGCAAAAAGTTAATTTATCAGTACGCAAGCATACTAAAAATAATAAAACATGATTTGTTATCTACTTATATCAAACGAATTTCGAGATTACAATACTTTGCAATATAAAACAAACAAATTACAAACCAGCACACGTAATTATTCAATTCGGCTTAGTTCAATACACACAATACTGTATGTACTCCAAGTTTTCGCATGCTGTATTCCCAAATCGAAGGTGACCGATAGAATATTCAATGCGATTCGACCCACGATTGCTTTGTGTATTTCTCGACTCCAGTCTCCTGTCTCCAGAGCGTTTGTAATTCCAGACCTTTGTGTAGTGTACTGGCATAAGTCCTGTTGCATGCTTAATGCTGTCAGCACGGAGTTTCAATCAGAATCAAGGTATTGTCATTATAATTAAGTTTAATCGATTGGTGGATTTAGCAGTAGCTATCGGAAAATCTTGTTAGAATCTCTGAGAATCTATTAGAATTTATTTGCATCTCAAAGAATCTATCAAAACATATCGGAATTTTTCAGAATCTATCAGAAACTCTTTGAATCTCTAGGTTTCTCTCAGAATCTATTAGACTAACTAACTAACTATAACCATCTCGCCGTTTCCCCGTAAGGGTAGGCAGATAGGACCGTCAAACAACGAACATGTTCCACAGATAACATTAATGGACACCAGTTTTGCACAACACTATTACACGTACACTGGAGTGGTGTGGTTTAATCAACTAACGACAGAGATAAGGTTAGAACCGGACTATAATAAATTTAAAAATAAAATAAACTTCACTACCTTAAATAATTTAGCGAATTAGAATGACGATGACATCTCACTATATTACTTTATGTATTATTATATATAAAAAAAAAAAAACAAAAATCTCTTCACATTATATGTTTTTATGATTTTTTTTCTTCTATTTACATATGTATGTTAAGTTTTTATTTTTATTTTTTATCCCTTTACACACGAGTTTTTGACTCTTGTAAAGGAAAACATGTTAACTTTTATTTGAAATATATTCTTACTATGTAAATTTAAATAAATAAAAATTATCTATTAACATTTTTAGGTTTCTCTCACAATCTATTATTACTAACTAACTAACTAACCATCACGCCGTTTCCCAGTAGGGGTAGGCAAAAAAGACGGACCGCCAAACAACGAACATATCAGAATTTCTCAGAATCTATCAGAAACTCATAGAATCTATTAAAATATCTAGGTTTCTCTCAGATTCCATTAGGCTAAATAACCATCACGTCGTATAATTATAATCACATTTATTTTATTACTGTTTATTGTAGGCATATTATAGGTTTATCGTTTGTTGAATTTACATTCGTATTATTATTTTTCTTATTTGCTGCTTTATTGAAGTGAAACATCTTTACGCGCGTTATGCAATTTCGAGGACAGGAGTAAAACCAACTCATGACCGTCATGAAAAACCGTGATCATTTCGCTATAGGAGCCTAGCCAATATTATATACCTACTTTAGGTCACTCTCCAAACTCAGCTTCGCGGTCTAGAGGCAGAGAGCCCGATTGTCGTCGTGAAGAACCGAGGTTCGATCCCCGCTTTAAATATTTTTTTTTTCTTTTTGTGATTTTTTAATAATATTTTTTTTAAAAGTGATAAAATGCTCTCGTGCTGCGACTTTTAGATTTTTTGACTATATGATATTTTGGTCGAATACGTAATAACCGCGGTCTAGAGGCAGCGCGTTCGACACTCGTTATGCAGGACCCGGGTTCGAATCCCATATTTTTATAACTTTTAATTTTTTTTTTATCATATGCTACTTATAAATATGTCAATAGACAGAAAAAAAGAGAGAATGAAATTAAAAGAGAGAGAGAAGAATAATAAAAGCTTCACTTCCGTCGTGCGTAGGCTTACCTCACACTGTATTTTTTTCTGTTTTTTTTTTCTATTTTTATTAAATATTCTAGTTTACAGGTTAGTTTTATGTTTCTGAATATCTATCTGTGAACATTAATAATTGGTCTATTTTTTTGTTATTCTCTTATGTATATTGTATTACTAAGACTGTTTATGTTCTTCAAATAAATAAATAAATATCAGAATCTATTAGAATCTCTAGATTTCTCTCAGAATCTATTAGACTAACTAACTAACTAACCATCACGCCGTTTCCTAGCAGGGGTAGGCAGAGAGGATGGACTACCAAACAACTCGGTCTTGGCAAACACTTCTTGCCTCATTCACATTCATACATCGTCTCATACATACCCTTCTATTATTCTGACTCTTGACATGGCCCGACTCAAGTAGCTGATTCACTTGGTCATGCCATGTCTTCCTCGGGCGTCCCCGACTTCTGCTACCATTCGCATTTGCATCATCTATTAGCATTTATCTAAATATCGCAGAATCTATCAGAACAAGCCCGGCTAATGGCTGAGTTGGCATCGCGTTTAGATCCCACCCAGACGTAGTGTGTTCAATTCCTCGACTGTCTAAATCCTCCATCACAACAGAAATGTTTGTCTTACTTACAAAAAAATCAAAATATATAGTATATATGATAATCCAATCTATGACTTTATTTGTTCGATGATATGATGAATATATTAAAATGAATCGGAATTTATCAGAATAATAATGTGGTAAACTCTGAATGTGTCAGAACATATAGAACTTATCAGAATCAACATCTAACATCTGTTAGCATCCAACAGAATAAACCAGAATCACTTAGAATCAAACAGGATCAATCAGACCCAATCGGAAAATAAAATAATTAAACAGAATCAATTATTCAAATAAATCACTATAATTCTTTTTGCCGTGGAAATCTCAAATCATATCAGAACCAATCAGAGTCATCATCGAATCAAATTTAAGTTTTCTATGAAAATGGCCACGCCACCATTCCCCTTTAGCCTGTTTTATCACATTTTTTTATTAAATTATTATTAGTACGTTCCTTTTGTCTCATAGAGTATAATAACTTGTTTGTACCTAGAAATAACAATAATAAGAACTTGACTTTATCTCATTGTTCTTGATATCACGTACTACCCACAAATTATTAGGAACCCTTCTCACAGTAATATGTTAGTAGGCAACATCTGGAAATATGAAAATAATACTTTTTGTTTGTTTTGCCTCAGTTCAATCTATAATTCAGTTTATAAATGTTTTACGTAAGGTAATAATAACAATAATAACTATACAGAAATAAATTATTCCCGTTTTGCTATCATCTGCTACAGATTTGAACCCTTACAGCTAGAAACATCTGTTAATATGTAAATATAAATATCCTGTTTGTTAAATCTATATAACTTCGAATTTTAAAGTTATTGAAATATAGTTTCAATCTATTTATATATATAAAAATGTTTTATTTAATTTTTAATTTTATTATTTATTTATACGCCCAGCCGGGCTTTTAAATGGATTTTCAAAACAAATTACAGCATGATATAACAGTAAACTGATAAACTGCATACAAAGCACTATTAGTAAAACACGTAACACTAACATAAAAATAATAACAAACAATCACAATGATAATTCATCACATCTTTAAAAAGTTATATAAAGTCATGGAAAGTGATGAAACAAAAACTTTATTAACTGGGTTAAGTAGGTTATGTTAGGTTAGGTAAAAAAAAAATTTTTTTTCATCGTTTCTAATGACTTTATATCACTTTTTAAATTTATCACTGTGTTGAGTTAGCATGGAACCCACTAAAACTACATTACAAACGCTACTATAATTTCTCTGTTTCTTTGTGTTATGTTTATTCCGATAGACTAAAAACTACTAGACCGATTTAGCTGAAAATTTCCAAGTTTGTTCTTATTAGTGTCCGAAGTGTTTAGAGTGTTTTGGTTTGAATGGCAGAAGAAGTCGAGGACGCCTGAGGAAGACTTAACGCAATATCTCCGCACTGGAATGAGATACCAAATCGATTAAAAGTCAGTATAATGTAATTTTTTTAATAGTAACAATATGATATACAGTAGTGAATGGTGGAAATCAGGCACGTCGGAGAATGATGTGGCATGATCAAGTGAAACAAAAAATAATTCTTTACAATAATATTATTTCTACCTTAAAAATAAACACATTTTTTAGGTACACTAGAATTCACAGCCTCCAAACTTTACTCAAAACGATTCATGAACCCGAGCAACGCCGGGTGTACGTCAGTTAGTTCTAGTGTAAATTCAAATCTCTTGAGACATTTCACTATAGCAGTCCATTAAGGAGTTTTGATACCAATCTTGATGTTAGCGCGTCAAGTAACTGTCAGAGAAACGACTAAAGTAGGACAAATACAATTTATAAACAGATATATGATTATCATATATATAAGTGTGGTAAAATCATTTAAAATACAGGGTATCCGTGGGTAAAGTGCGCTAACTGTGGGAGTTGATTCTACATGCTGGTAGAATTAAAAATGATTATTAACATTTTTCGAAATTCCAATGTTTATTTTGCCGTACAAACAATTCAAGTTTTTAACCTAAAAACTACCTTAAAAAACGTTAGAATTTCGAAACAATATGATCAATTTCTTTACTTGTACTACCATGTAGAATCACCTCCGGAAGTTAGCGCACTTTACCCCCTGTATAACAGAATTATTGCAAAAGGGAGATTCGAAAACGAAGCAAGGTCGATTAAAATGCAATGAACAAAGGTAAGGAAGGGATAGAATTGTGAATTTTCATTTACGATTCTATAATATTTATGTCATGGTAGTAATCTACGCCTGAATTTTAATTGTCTGCAAACGTACTAACATCATGTACATATAATTGATAGACAATAGGGGTTTCACCTTGAATGTGATAAATTCCATAGATAAAGAAGAAAATTGATGTAGTAATTTTTTTATGTGAGCACTCCACAAGAGTTCCAACTGTCTGGAACCAGTGAGATTATGTCACATTATGTCTTTCTTTGTTAATGCGCTCATAATCGCAAATATTGTATGCCAATAAGTTTGTGTTTTTATTGTAGACTGCAAACAATATTTGACACAATTATTGAGGTAGCTGTGGTTAACAGTTGGAATTGGAAGGGGATTCTGACTTACCTTTCGTCTTTTAGATCGATTTTATAGCCTTGAGGGACACTGCTGGTGATCACTGCTCAAGCTTCCGTAATAGAGTCGAATTAAACGCACTGAAAGAGAACTTAACATGTTCACTGCACAGTTTTTCTTAATATACTGAAAATGTATAATAAATTGTTGCTGATGTGTGTATGTAGGTACTACACACTGTCAGATAAGGACAGGTAATTGGGTGAAGGAATGCATGAACATATATTAAAGCGAGATGAATATGGTGGCGTCAATACGTCCCTTTCTTAATCTTACTCATAAAGATTACACCAGACTAACGTTAGGTTACGTTAAATACAGATCTCACTTCTAGAGATTTTCAGTTCAGTTCCAAAACCATACACATACGAGCATAATTTAATAAATAATTATTCAATTTCCAAACTTCTAACTATAAACGAAATGGTAGCCGTACGAAGACAAATGACTCGCATGATGCTAGTAATGCTAGTGCCACCGCTTAACCCTTCTTGTGCCAAGCATGATTTAACCTTCTCCTTTTCCATCCCCATCCCTTAAACCTCGCCACTGAACATTGCAAGGCCTAGGAGATCCCAACACCCTGTGACATTAATTATTTCATATCACTGAAAAAAAATAATCTAGAAGTATAGTCTGTACTGTAACTATGGGTCATGACTGGTTTTATTCAAATAAAATCAATGCCAAATCACTATTTTGATTAATCTTTATAACGAATTGGTGTAAATTACGAATACCAAAAAATATGCTTTAGATAAATTGAAAGTTTTCCTATCGCTTCGCTTGAGTAGAATATAAATAAAAAAATAAATAACTCATTAAAAAATATAAATGCAAACTACTAAAAAATATATTATTTCAATAGAAATGTATGAACGCGTAAAGGAAACAACTTTAAAAAAATACTAATTGTATTATAGCTAAGATTACGGTTGTACGGTAGCACTCGTTATGTTGAATTGGATTGCGATAATTGCGATAAAATACGTTTAATGGATTATTCCGATAAATAACCGGCGATAGTACACACATTGGTTTTGACAAGATGTACGTTTCGACGCGATTGTACGGCTCACGGCACTCCGTGATTATAGCTGACGTGTGTGATTTTTAAACTGTACAGTTCAAAATCTGACCATACTATTGGTCAGCATACGGCCTGTCAAAAGCAAATCGGCGTGACGGAACACCGGGTGTTGTACGAATACGGCATTTCAAAAAGAACTAGATTAATTGTGCCGTGGTAAGTAAAAAAAATAGTGATTATCGTAGCAGTCATTCTCGGGGTCGAATTTTTGGTAGCTGAGCAACTCAGGACAGTGTAAATTCAACACACTTCAAAAGAGTCTTGAAATAAGTCATGAACCCATAGACATATGAATATTAGTAGACCTGCTCTAAGTGATTAAAAGCGTATTATTCCCCACTCCCCATACCGGTTCCATTGGAGCCGGCTGTGCTCGCGTATGGCCTCAAGTGAAATTTGAAAACGTGACGTCATCATTCTTGTGCGAACTATGGTCGAGGCATCATCGGTTCATTTTACGAAATAACACGGCAGAATGTTGACTTGTGCTATGAAAACTTGTAAAAATAGATGTGAAAAAGAGAATAAACCCAATTGTCGTATTACATTCCATATATAAGCATTATTTTACTTTATTTTAAGCATATTCACATCGTATAATATAGATCAGTTGTTACTATCACATCGAGAAACGTCTGGACGCGAAACACAATGCTGGTTGGTTGCTGGGAAGTAAATTATGAACATTTATAAAAGTGTCTTAACTAAATACTTAAACGAAATATTCGACTCTGAAAATAAAACCGAATTTTTTTGCCGAATTTGGACTTCGCATATTTTGTTCATAACGTGGCGAGTAATTTGCGCTCCCATGTAAAAATGTCTATTCATTCAAAAGCAGATTTTACTTTTAAGAAGTAAATGGTGATATTATAATGCGAGATGCCTATTTACTGTCAGATTGATTTATTGACGAATCACAGTCAGCTTCACTCCCTTCGTTCTTCAACAGTTGATTTTACCCCTCGCCATTATCTTCTCGTCTATTAATTCCTATGTCTGTGCATGAACCGAATTTTTACAATTTTTTTACAGTTTTAGTCCTGTTAGTATATTTATAATTGACTTTATTGTATTATTTTTATGCCAAAATACTTAGAGGCACGTTTTCTTTATGACCATTTAAAAAAAAGTTTTTAAAATGTAATTATATTTGTTGAAAATATGCGTTTTTAAATATGCTATTTGATTTTTTCCTTCTTGTTCGAATGTATGAATGAAATGGAATCTTGGAAGTGTAAATTAACCCACTTCTCGACATCCGATCGAGCTGAAACTCGGCAGATAGACTCGTTGTCGATGATAACGCATTCTACCATAAACTGAAATTGGATAAGTTTATATTTAATTAATAAAAATTTACAGCAGTATACGTAATACGTGTTGGTGCTATCAAATTAGAATTTGGCTTAGGCGTTAGCTTTGTTGACTTCAGTCCCTGGCGAGGAAGGAGAATTTTTAAATATTATAGTTAAAAAAACTTGTTTTTTACATGTTGATTTTTTCTTTTTATACTTACCATGGTATGGTATGGTGAACGTTTTTTTAAATTTATTGTAAGTAAAAAAGCAGTATCATGATTTCTGTGCTTAAACTTACCAATGTTGAATGTTTACCAAGGGATTGCGTGAGAGGTTACGATTCTTGACTACAAATCCGAAGTTTGCCGATTCAAATCCCAGCGTGTGCAAGTAAGTCTTTTTTAATCAATGAGTACATTTTCCACAGAGTGATAAATACTTTTAGTATCGCATGGAGATGGACCAACTTTAAGAATAGAAACGTAGCTTGAAATGGCTTTAGCCGTGTTTTTTGACCAAATCTCAATAGTCAGATGCTTCCCCATCTTCATTGGGGAAGTCTTTGTGTCTGGAGCCGGTCACTTGGGAGTAGTTGGTACTGTTGTGCGATATTCACGTAAAAAATAGGAGTGACATCTATTAACGTTTTCAACAACTATAACAATTTTGATACAAAAAGAAACACGTTTCGTTTTTTTTTTCTCTTTAAATTTTATACTTACCATAACTTCTCTAACATTTTTTATTTCATCTCTCCCAACCCTTTCGCTCCCGTCTCTCCAAACACCCTATGGCTAACCCTTCCGGCCGCGGTTTGGGCGGCCGCAAAGGGTTGACAAGGGTCCGCCGGCTTAACACTTTGAGGACGGCCGACGTGACCTTATAACACGCTCAGGCCCAATCATTAATGTAACTGCTACACGAATCCGGGTGGCTTAGAGGCATTACTAAAAGTAAAACACACACAAACGCACTCAACGTGTTATTTTATTAATTTATCTGACGTAAAGAATTCAACAGCTACAAGAAAAACATCGGGTTACGAAAAAACTGACGATATTATAATTCCTGTTAACTACCATTATTATAGTTGGAAAATGTTGCTTGTGCAGTGATGGAGATCTTTCCTAGTGAGATACAGATTTGATGGTCTCCGTGGTCGAGGGATAAGGCTTTCGCCTAGCAAGCCGAAGGTCGCGGGTTCAAATACCGGCGTGCGCAAGTAAATTATATTTTAGGTGTTATTTCACAATTTATTCAATTAAAATAATAAAACAGTATACTTGCGACACGTTTCACAGTGGAAGATACTCTCAGTATCGCCCCGTTGTAAGACCACCGTTCAGAATTTAAACGTTGCTTGAAATGGCTTTAGCCATGTTTGGTGACAAAATGTGAATAGCCCAGTTCTTCCCCCCATCTTCTTCCTCATCTCCTTCCCCTCCCAACTACATTCAGCCTAACAACATACCCCAATTGGGGTTGCCATAGTCTCAATGGCTCCAGATGGTCGGGAGCAGTTGGGACTCTTGTGTGGTAATCTTACATTACAAAAACAGAAATACCACTCAGCTGCGTCTTATTTTAACTCGACCATTTTTCATTTCGTCTGTCTGTAAAATTTGTGTACATATCTATTTAAAAATGATGGCCGTTCAATGGTTCAGTAAAGATTACTTTTTAAATTTTTTTTTCTCTATATTGTTGTAGGTACTTGCTATTTGCCTGAAGAAAGTTTCATATTTTTTTATTTATTTAATTGATAATTAAAATAATATTTATTTGTTCTATCATGTAAAATTACCCCCCGACGTTAGCACACTTACCCCCGGACACCCTGTATAAAAATCAAATAATGTAACTTCGTAGCAGACATGTGGCCCGAGGAAGGCATGTCACGATCAAGTGAAAAAGATACTCGAGTCCGGCCATGTCAAGAGTCAGAATAATAGAAGAGTATGTATGAGACGATGTATGAATGTAAATGAGGCAAGGAGTGTGTGCCAAGACCGAGCTATATGGTGGCCTGTCTTCTCTGCCTACCACTGCGTGCTAACGGCTTGATGGTTAGTTAGTTATTTTAAATAAAAGAAAATTAGACACATATTTTCTAACTGTTCACAGGACTACTAATAAATGTTTATCGAATGAAGTAAATTTATTCGTATTTAAATTGTATGCCTGACATGTTAGCAATTTTATCACGAATTTAATAAAAATGTTGTAATACAATATTGACTGTAACCTTTTCGGCTTTTAAAATCCCAAACAAAAACTTTTTGTTTCGTAAATTTGCGAAAAATAAAATTAAAAATATCCCCTTGTTGGCAATTTCCGCAGACGTATTCAATTAGTCCCATCCGCAAATTAAAAAAAAAAAACAACACAACGCCCAAAAGGTAAATGAGTTTCTCGACTAGCAAGCCGATGACCGCGGGTTCAAATCCCGGCGAGCGCAAGTTAATTTTATGTGATGAATTTGTGTTATTTCCCAATTTTTTAAGAGAAAGCTACAAGCCAAAAATGTTTATATTCTTGTATACCTTATATCGTAGGTAATAGGCATTAAAATCGCTTGACAAACAGAGTCTAGAAACGTTTGATTGCAAGCACAAAACTGGTTTTTATTTATTTTGTAAATAATTTTATAAGAAAGCAAAAAAGTTAATCAAATGAAACTGTTACAGATAATCTTAGCTATAATACCTACTGTATTTTTTAAAGTTGTTTCCTTTACGCGTTCATACATTTGTATTGAAAAAATATTTTATTATTATAATTTTTTTAGTTATATTTATATTTTTTACTGAGTAATTTATTTTTTTAATTGTATTCTACTCAAGCGAAACGATAGGAAAACCTACAATTTATATATATTTATAAATGTTAATTAATTAAAAACATTGCGGTTAATTTATAAAAAAAATAATTAAAAAAAACTCCGGTGTAACTTATAATTTATTTGTACGCTTACTGTACATTATAAGCAGATAATTGACAGCTCTTCCAAAATGAATATATTATGGCTGTCAACGGAATTCACAAGGTAGTAATAGACCACGCTGTATGTATGTTTTTTTGAGCGTGGCCTATACAGATTGTATGTTGAGGTGTCACACTACGCTATAATCTTCCTCAGGAGAGGGGTCAGATTAATTGGGAAACTGCCGCGGAATATCATTTATTTGTATGGGATATGTCACCTATGTCGCTCCGTAAATTGATCGCATAATTTTAACACATCGCGATATGGAGTTACATAAAACGATTTGATGCGAAAAGCGTAATCTATCACCGTCTTTATTCTACATATCTGCGTATATACGATTAATATAACCAAAATTACTTCAAAACTTTTAGAGAATAAAATAAACTTACGACGCCACTTTTGAAGATTAAAATTACAATTAATAAGTTCTGACAATACAAGAACTCAACAACTATCAAACTCCGTAGAAGTCAGTTAATACAGTTGTTATATAACTCTGTTAATAATTCAAGTTAATTTGTGAAAATTCCCCGGGCAAAGTTGTCCATTGTTTTTCGGTGCTGTAATCCACAAAACGAGGGTTGAGTCCTTTTTGCTCATAATCGTTGAAGGGATTAACCCACCGGGGGTCGGGCAAAGCAGAAAATGGGCACAATAATCTCTTTCTCCCATTCTAGGAATTTCATTTCATGTTTTTGATCTATGTAAATATATCTATTTATTGTTTTTGGGTAGATTTATGGGACTAATCTAAACCATTTGTTAACACAACTTTCTGTGTATGTATCTGATATGAAAAGAACATCTGGTACTGAGTACTTTATTCATGATAATAATAATAATACATGTTTTATTAAGTGACCGAATAACTCATCAAATTGACAATTCAACACACCTATAAAAAGTGCTATAAAGTGATGAAAAGTGTTGAAACAAAAACTAGGTTAAATAGCTTACATATGTAACTATTTAACCTAGTTTTTGTGTCATCACTTTATAGCACTTTTATTAGGTTACATATGTAACTATATAACCTAATTTTTGTTTCATCATTTTTATCACTTTATAGCACTTTTTAGTATGTTACAAAAGTAACTATTTTACTTAGTTTTGTATCATCACTTTGTAGCACTTTTTAATAGGTTACATAAGTAACTATTTAACCTAGTTTTTATCATCACTTATCACCAATTTATAGCACTTTTTTAATAGGTTACAAAATTAACTATTTAACCTAGTTTTTTTTCATCACTTATCACCAATTTATAGCACTTTTTTAATAGGTTACATATGTAACAATATAACCTAATTTTTGTTTCATCACTTTGCATCACTTTATAGCACTTTTTAATAGGTTACATATGTAACTATTTAACCTAGTTTTTGTATCATCACTTTATAGCACTTTTTTAATATCTTACATGTTACTATTTAATCTCGTTTTTGTTTCATCACTTTATAGCACTTTTATTAGGTGTGTTGAATTGTCATTTTGAGAAGTTATCATGGAACCGTTTTCCATAAGAAAATCCTTTTTTGTAACAAAATAGCGATAGTGACATCCTCACTGGGATCTCCGGTGCTGTGGATTTCATTTAAATATTATTAAAAAAAATTGTATGTATACTATGAAGTAAATATAAATATTTTATGTTTATTCTCTGAAATAATTATAAATATATTACACAGTGTTTTTTAGTGCAGTCAGTATATTTCTAATCTTTCTATGTTTTGTATTCAGCTTTTTATTTGAGAAGTAAATATAAATATATAAAGATTTATATTGTTGTGAGTTTTGAATGAGAGTGGGATTTTGTTGTAGAGTTTAGTATTATAGTATAGGAAGCTGTTTTGCCCGATGTTGTATTTGTAGTCGATTTAAAGAATTTTTTTTTTGACCCTGAGATCTAGTGTTTGATTCATTTTTTGGGTTGTTATGCCTTGTTGCGCTTCTTCCTTCCTTATCCAACGTTTCAGAGAGTCAATTGCACACATACATAAACATCTATCAAAATAATTTTTAACCCTTAAATTATCAAATCATTTCCCATCACATATTGGTTTTGTAATCAGAGTTGAGTCGCTACTTGCACAGGTGCATTGCTTGCATACAGTACGTTTCAAACTGTTATTGGGCTTCATAAAAGATAACTAGTGCAAATGAAAAAAAGGGCAATTAACAATAAATCAAATAACGCACTGGAAATTTAAACTAACACTTGCAAAAATAAACTCCCTTATAATACTTACAAATGACGTAGGAAGTAGAATTAATACCTATAAATTTCAAAGAAGTAAGAAAATCGCTTATTCTTTTCATTAAAAACGCGTTTATTTGCGACCCTCAGATTGAGAACCTCTGTCTATCACAAAATCCTTCATAATACCTACATTATGATAATTAAAGTTACTACAAAATTTAAATATGTAACAAAATCCCTCATTTTGTTCCTTAGTAATGCATTTATTTTCGATCGTGAGTTTGAGAACCTCTAGAACGTCTTTTACAAACTCCCTTATAATGGCTACATTATGACGTTGTATTTTTAAGGCTATATCCCCTTATAAAACCCTAAACGCTCCCGTTAAGTGACACAATAATAAATGGATATATTATAACTTTGCCATTTTTTTCGTTATCTCCATGGCCGCTGTAATTATACTACAAAACCTTCATTAAATAATATTATGCCGTGGTTTTAGGGCTATATGCCCCCTTTTATCTTTAGAGGCTAAATAACTTACGGTTGACCAGGGTTGCCAATTATTGTTATAGTAATAAATTAAATATGTCCATTCCAAAAAATATAAATAAATACGGGCAAGGAACATTCACTTATGTTGTACCTAATATATTTTATAAAATGCAGTAGTTATGTTTATTACCCGGCGTTGCCGGGAGTTATTCTTCGGAGATAGACATATACTATTTTGGACTTTTCTGTAGGCCTTTTTAAGATGTACAATTCCGTAGTACATTATTTTGATGGATCTCAAAAGGTTTAGCCAGCGTTAGCAATCAATGTAAGCGCCCGAAAATATTTTTTACGACTTGATTACAAAACATCAACTTTTCTCTCCTTTCTATAAATATAATATGCATGTTTTATATATGTAAACCTTGCGAAAGAAATTATCTAAATGATAGTGTAAATCCTAACAAAATCCGTTGCGTAGTTTAGAAGAACTAAGCGCACAAACAGACATACGCGACATTATTTGCTGAAAAATTTAACCTTCGCGTTCAAAGTTGGCAGAAACTGAAAAAGGTTAAAAGTTGTTCAAAGATCTGGAGGTCTGCCGAGGTAGAAAACTTTTTTTTTTTCAATAGGCCTCCGTCATGTTCAACATATTAAACAAAAAAAACATGACTACCCTATTTGATGTGTATATATACATATAAGATGTGTAAATTTACTGGACTATTACAAAATAACACGTTATTTTCAACAGCCATTTGACAACCCTACTAAAGTTACACAATAATCTATGGATATTATGTGACATTTTGTTATTATTTTCACAAAGTGTGTAATTATTTATTTTTTATGTGTTGTACATATTTATCCATTTAGCGTTAGTATTTAGTGTTCCCCCAACTGGCGTGTTATCCAAGTGTACTAACTATACCTATTGTATATTATACTGGCTTACTCTTTTGAATTTGACAAATTACATAATGATATGTTTAGGAGGATATTTTACTAACGAAGGGGTGTCCGAAAATATGCACAGTTTTCAATTATGAAAAATCTTGGAAGTTAACTAACTATTTATTCACATTCATACACCGTGTTAAATACACAATCTTATTTTAAATAATTCTAATATAAATACATTTTTTTTTAATGCGGAAGATTCCAAACAAAAAAAATACTAATGCAATTAATTAGAATAACTTTTTAAAGACAAATACTTCAATGTAATTTTTAAAAAAGAAAATATTATTAATACAAAGCATGAATCAAAACAAGGCACAAAAAAAATAATAACCCAGACCTCTGACTTATCTCGGGACAATCCTCTTAACCGCTAAGCTATTGAGACCTGATTATTTTCCTTCATTTTTGTCGATATTATATCTCAATCAGAATCCATTTTTCTGCTGCGTATTGTTCCATTGGTCGGATAAATCATCAAAATCATAATTCATCACATCTTTAAAAAGTTATATAAAGTCATGGAAAGTGATGGAATAAAAACTTTATTAACTGGGTTAAGTAGGTTAGGTTAGGTTAGGTTTATTTTTTTTTTCATCGTTTGTAATGACTTTATATCACTTTTTGTTGTGTTGAATTGTCACTGTGTTGAGTTATCTTGGAACCATGTGCAAATTTCAAGACATCAGTACATACTCACCGTTTTCTTGGGATAGATTGTATAATTCCTCGTTCTAAAATATTTATAATTTAGTAGGTAGGTACTAGTCGTATTCAAGTACCTACTTACAAACCTTACGATTTCAGAGAAAATTTTGGTTTTAATTTACTAAATAAAATAAAATTAGATGCATTCTTTTTTGAATGCGAGTTCAACTGTTCATTAGACTAATAGTTTAGACAGTGTTATTGCCACCCTGTATATTATTATATATGTTACATGACCAATGTCCAAGCCCCGTTTGGTGGCCGCCATTTTATAATCGCCCCAATTTCCCGCCATTTCCCGCCAACAAATGGCGCCCATTTTGGGGCAAAGCGTCGCATAACCTACAATTATCATTACGGAGGGGAAAAATGGCTAAAAAAACTACGATGTAATAACTGCGAGATGAAAATGATGTGTTGCAGTCATCAGTGCTTGCTGTAAAACTATTTCACGTTTTAATAATAATATTTGGATGATTTTTATAGTGCCGTTTTTGTTCAAAACACCTCAAGGGCGCTGTACAAATATATTATATATTTCTACAATGACCTATGTTATTACTAACTATATATGAAGATAATATATAGTACCATTATTTTATAAGCAATAATTATTAGCCTGAAACACTCATCCACATTGAAAAATCTCCTGATAAAAGATACATGACGCCAACGGGACGTGAACCCGTGTCCTTTCGATTTCCGGTCGACAGCTCTGACCACTGAGCTATGGCGGCTTATCTCTTATCCGCGAAATAATTCAATATATACTAGTGTTTCATTCAACAATTACTGCTTATTACATTTTTTTCACCTGAAACAACCAACTTTATTTTATATGAGAAAGGCATTGTAAGTGCTAACTCTCTCACTAGATGGCGTCGAGACAAATTGTCTACATTTTACATTTGTCCACATTTTTTGTCCCGTTTTTTAATTTTGATTGATTGAAATTGATTTTTCAATGTGGATGAGTGTTTCAGGCTAATAATTATTGCTTATAAAATAATTGTTACCCTTTGTGCTATGCATAAAAAATCTTGTCTTAAACATTAGTTTACCAAAAAAATAATAATAAATACGGTACCATACTTACCCGGGAGGAGGTGGGAGATGTGTCCACACATCTGCCCTGGTGATGGACACTGCAATGCTGTCCAAACGTTGGCTAAAGGAGTTAGCGCAACACGGCATAGCACCTCAAAAAACAAAAATACTTTTAACCGTGAAAATCTTAAATCATATTTGAGTAATCTTCCTCTTATTTTGAGTGTCAAGTGTACAAAATTTCATTATGAAATATCAAAATTCAGATTTAAGGGGTGAAAAAGGGGAATTAGGATGGTTTTTCGAAATCTCATGTAGACAGTGATCTTCTTCTTGTTTTGAAGGTCAAATTTGCAAAATTTCATCAATTTTTAAATAAGACTAAAGATTTGTATAAAATTCAAATAAGTACATAAAATATCAAGAATGGCTCGAGTTAGGATGGATTGTTTAGCAAGATTTGAACAATTCATCAAATTTCAACGTTCATTTTCGGGTTCTGAGAAAGTCTTATTCTAGTTCTGTTATTATATCATTATAGGCTAATTGCTTGACAGTACTTAAATAATAGCAGAACTTGAAAAAATCTTTCACAGAACTTGAAAATCAACTAAATAAACAACCCGTCCTTAGAGATGCGACATTTTTACACATAGATCTGTATTTGGTAAAGCGCACTGTAGTGATAATTTTAAGAACATGACCACTTATTTTTAATTTTGTTATAGTAAAGCGCACTTGAAGTGAAATGACACTAAACTGCGCTATATAAATGCAAAGTTATTATTATAGGTACATACTTGAATCCCCCTTAGTGGAGTCCATAGTTAATAGATCGTTCTCGCCAAAAAATTAAGATACAATGTCTTAGCTTTAAGCTATTGGTATTTTCATTACTGTTCTGCATCCAATGCTGTTATATAACCCGAGTAAAACAGTGAAAAAACGTATAAATAACTACATACTGCTGTAAAATGGCGTTCTAATATTATTTCGTGCCTAATATGTTATTATACCTTATTATAAAGGAAAGTAAACATGCTTAAGCCGGTAATTTAGTGTTTGTCGTAGATTGAATCAGAAATTGCACGATTTTTATATACAAACTACCTCCGTGGCAGCGCTAAGATTCTTGGTTCTCTAGTTCGAAATCATGCGTATCCTTTTTTTCCACAAAATCTTTTGAGCATTCTGTGGAAAGGAAGGAGTTAGTTTGTATTGTGTTCCACAAACAGTTCTCCAACTCGTTGTGGAAGGAGATTATGAAGAATAAGTGACTCGATAGTCGACCTAACTAGGAGCTGGCTAAATGAGATCTGAAAATACCAAGTTTGTCTGGGAGCATTATAACTGGCCCTAGCGACTACTGACCACTAGCTGCCATCTTGCGTACTTCCAAGCAAGCTCAATGAACTGCCCTCTATGAGTGCATCTGTGAAGCTCTTAGCTAACTCACTTCCCAACAGTTAGTCTTGAAAATGCTCGTGTTGTAGGAGGTAGGAAACACAACGGCCGGAAGATCATTCCACAGTAGCACCAGCAGGGACTAAGACAGGCAGTCAAAAGGCAGTCAGCAAACTTAACCAACGGGCCCTAGGGGGAATAAAGTTAAATCAAATATTTGGGGATCAATGGTGAGGCACGAAATGAAAGAAGGTTGTGAAGGTCACATGTGTTTATTGGTGAGTCAGTAGCCGTGACAAGGAGATGATGAAGGACAGATGTAGAATACTCCGGTTGCTGCTGTGATGTGTTGGCAGGTCAAGCGCGGGTCAGTGAGTCGACGCCGGGCGCTGGTGACCGGGACTCGATGGAGGTCAGGCACTGGCGAAGAACGTAGGTCTTCAGGCACTCCAGTGCTGACGAGACGGCCGAAGGTGCGACGGACCTTATAGGCGGTTGAACGGGAACGATGTAGACCAGTGAGGATGCTGCGTGTCCTCGTGGTGGTCATGGTAGCGTGGAAGAAGCGCTGGTCAGAGACGCTGGAACCAGGGCGCTTGTAATCCGAGTAGCGCTGGCCGCGGACGTGGCCGAGGCGCTATGATGATGTCCCGATAGAGTCCATGATGATAGGGGCGAAGCCGGGTACGTGTCCCTCGCGCTAGTAAGAAGAGCGCGGGTGATCACTCGTTGAACCTTGTAGACTGGTGGCAAAATTATGACTGACTGACTGACTCGCTGCGTCGGGCTTATTTATACTACTCGGCCGACGGCGGCAGTAGGTAGGTGGATGGCAACTAAATCGAAGACACTCGCTCGATCTGGATCATTCGCGAACTTTCGACGGCTTGGCAATTATGCCTAGGCCGTAGGCTCGAACCTTCTGGCGAGTTCTCGTAGTATTCGAGACGGACTGCGGTGTTATTGTCATCAATAGGCAGGTAGGTACTTGAAGTACGTAGATTACTTTGTTTACGATTTAACGATGCAAGTACATAATTCGGGAGTAGATACTAAGTAGGTCAAGCGGTTTATTATTAATTATTCAATGGATTAATATCGACGCTACAAATACTTAATTTTGAGTTTTGATTGTATACAAAACTTAATTTTGGATTTGACGCCAAAATACCCACAGGCACTCTGAGTCTGGGGACACATTTTAAAAACCGTAAACCTACAAGAGAACAGTAAACCTCATAAAATATAATGTATACCACAATGTTACTCCTAAAAAACTATAATACGTCAAATTTAATTCGACTTCTTATCTCATTCCTTTGCAGAGATATTGCGTTAAGTATTCCTCAGGCGTCCCCGATTTCTTCTACCATTAAAACTACTCTCTAAATACTCCTGGCACTAATAAGAACAATCTTGTAAATTTTCAGCGATATCCTTCGACTGCTTTCCGAGTTTTGCGAGCGCAAACATACTTAGGATGAATTTATATTCATTAAAAATCTGGAAAAGGCAAATAAAAATTAAATAAATACATTTATGTAACAGAGATGTAAAAAACACTATACATTAGTACCAGTTACTCAATAATCTCAAAGCCTGCGGAACTATGGTATCCACAACTAGAGAAGGTAGGTGAAGAAAGCAAAAGAAGTGGAAAATTTGTTTTAACTGTCACAAAAACACGGAAAAGCGTCGCAGGCGAATTTTTTTCTAGGCCGAAGTGCTAAGCAATTATAGGTACAAATATTAATTTCCTAGAGTCCTGTGTCCTCAATTTGTACCATTTTCACAGCATCCTTGAAGCTGACATATAATGCCTTATTTCCTATCAGGGCCTTCTGTGTGAAATTAATGTTTAAAAAATCGGTCCCTGCTCTTCCCCACTCTTTTTAGGTGCATAATTCAATTAGGTGTAATTGTCTTCACGTGTAATTTAGTCCATGTGTAATTTTGACAGTGTTATATTGGTGCGTCGTCGTGTATTTCACGGCTGCTGCCTAAAGGTAAATAATGTTGCCTTTTGCCCTGTTGTAGGAATACAGATAATCTTTGTATTACGTTTCTACATTGCTTATTATATTTGACAGTATATCCCACAAATGTAAACCTTCTCACAACATGACAGCTTCATACGTTTCTAAATATAATATTTAAAATCCATTGTTTCCGTGTGTAATATATACGGGTAGCTTAAATATGTAACACTGAACAAAAAATATCTGGAAGTGTGATTTTTTAATACTTGAAAGAAAACTGATGTCGCAAACTAATTAGTTATTAACTATCTATCTTACAGTTTCCCCGCAGGGGTAGGCAGAAAGGTTCGACTGCCTAACAATTCGGCCTTATTTGAACACTTTCCTTGCTTTATTTACATTATTTATGTGTCCAGGACTGACGCACGCATGAATCTATACCTCCCACTGCGGTGCATGGCGATGGGTCCAGAGAGTCCGGCTGGAGAGGTCAAAAGGTCTAACTCAAACAGTCTTTCCCGATCAAGACCTAGTCAAACCTCACCCCACGAATCCGGCACCCCTACTAATTCACCAAAGGTAGCCAACCACTTGCGGTGATCTATGGCAGGGATGTTGGTTGTCCAATAAATGTTTTCCGGGGCGGCGGTAGCCATACCCCACAATTCCTAATTATATACCTCAGGTGGTTCTCTACGTTTTGTGACTTAGCAAAGGTACTCGGGTTCAGGTGGTAAGGTTTGTCTAGGTATTGGTGACAGAGACACTTTTACTTCTCCAGCCGTATTCTCTCGACACATCGCACTGTTCCCAGATCTTCTACTCTCCTCTTTACTTAAAAAGATCCCCTACACAGCATCCCCAAAGATCACAAAGGTCCTGTGTGAAATCGTTTTGCGGCCCTCCAGTAAATTAATTTGATTGTCCTGAAACGTGACACCTTCCTAGTTTGACAGTCAAAGATTCATTACTCTGTAATAGTATTTAATAAATAAATTAAGATGTTTGACCAGCCCTGCTCTGCGACCATAAGCCACAAGGTTAAATTTGATTTTGAATCGAATCAATATTGCTCGTGTATTTTAATTCGCATAATTCAAATAAATCAAACGTACAATCATCATTTCTCGCTAAGCACCCAATGAGCTGCGGTCTAGTGAAATATTGCTTAACTTACGATTTAATGAGCGCTATTACGCGCGCACACAACTACCGGTGGGCACGCCAAATCATTCTAAAGAAACACTGAACAAATATTCTAATAGAACTGTATTGTGGACATTTCTATGTGCCCAAATAAAAACTATAATTTTATGTCACTTGTGCTGAATTGCCACGACGCACAGTGGGCTGAAAATCGGCTTTCATAGACATAGAGACTTGAATTTTCAAGGGTATTTTTTTTGGCTAGAAATGGATTTTGCTGATCATTACTATGCTATAAAATGTCGTACGAAGCAATTGCGTGTACAAATGAAGGAGTAATAATTTTTTTAAGAAAAATTTGTATGGCGCTGACATTAAAAATGAGGCTATCTCTGGAATCATAAGGTTGGCCGTTCTATCTTTACACACAGATAATACTACTATTTATTTGTATTTTTTTGACATACTTCATATTGTGGCGCAAGTTACTAAATAATTAGAATGTAAACGATGTAAAAAAGAATGTAAACTTTGAATAAAATTTTTGAAACATTTGTAATGTTTTATTTGACGTTTAAAATATTCCTGTCAGATTTATAGTTAAAAGTTGACATTGACTTCACATTTTGTTGATTTGTTGATGTTGCCATGGTAACTTTAAAAAACGCGCGTTCCATAAAGTGCGATTTAAAGACGCTAGAGCGTACTTTAAATGAGTAAAAAAGGGCACCAATAAAAAAAAGTCTTTTAAAATGCGTCGAAACATAGTACCGATTTAAAACGGTTTTTTTTTACTCTTTAGTTACCTGAAAAAAATTTTAAAAAGTTTTTTTTTTTTGGGTACTCTATGTGAAAGTAGATTCATCCGTTTCTCAGTTGTACCTTTAGTTTCTGGACACCGTATATAAAATGTTTAACAATAAATACTATCGATTTTTTTTCTCGATTAGATAATAAATTTAAAAGTCTAGTTTGGAGCCAAGGATGGCTTGTTTCAGAGAATTTTAACAATTCTTCAAATGTCAAATTCTTCAATTCTATGAAAGTTTTCTTAGTTTTGTTAGTATTTCAGTTCTGTCAAGCAACTAACCTATAATGATATAATAACAGAAGTTGGATAGAACTTTCACAGAACGCGAAAATGAACGTTTAAACTTGATGAATTGTTCAAATTCATTGAAATAACCCATCCTAAGTACAGTTTTTTTTTTCATTACTTCATCTAAAATTGATCAATTTTTTTTTTTAAATTAGTCATTCTTTCTGAAACAAATATATAATTTACCTGCCTCGCAATCGAATGATCTTATAATTAAATTATCAACATTAATTATGTTTAAAATCAGTATTGAGTTGTGGACGAGTCCGTATGCCCCAAGTAAGGTAATTTTTTCCTCACTTCTGTTTTATGATTGAAACGGATTAAAATATTATAACAAAAAATGATCATTTCATTGGCCTTATGCCTAGGAGTTAATAGTTATTGGTTTGTCAATTAGCGACATCAGTTTTATCAAATCGGTAATCTTACATCACAATTCTAGGAGTTTTTTATTCAGTGGGAAAACAAATGAAATTAAGTAGGGGTGAAATTATTTCTTCAATGCGAAAATTGAACAGAATTTGAATTTGGCTGAAATTATTGTTTCAGTTTTTGATTGGTGATAATTATAATCGAAATGACGTATTAATAATCGACTCGTTTAAATAATCGACACGTTTAAATAATTGAGACGTTTAACTAATCGAGACGTTTAAATAATCGAGAAGTTTAAATAATCGAGAAGTTTAAATAATCGAGAAGTTTAAATAATCGAGAAGTTTAAATAACCGAGAAGTTTATATAATCGATTAATGTTTCAGATGCTATCGAGATACTCATAGATAGTGACGGCTTCCATAGTTGACTGGTTACGAACCTTGGCTACGAATCCGGAGGTCGCGGATTCAAATCGGGTTTTTTCGCAATGTACTATTTTAAAATAATAAATATAGTATATTTGTGGCACGTTCTAGAGTTTTAGATACTTTCAGTATCGCCCTGATGAAGGAGCACCATTCAGAAGAGAAAATTGTCTTGAAATGGCTTTAGCCATGTTTGGTGACCAGATCTTAATAGCCAGGTACATCTCCACCCTCCTTTTCCTCATCTCCTTCTCACCCCCACTCCCTTCAGAAATAGGGGATTATTATTATCAACTAAAACATCATTTTCTTCAGGTAATAATTTCACGAAAACTGCGCTATGCAAATTGACCATTTATCATTATTATTATTAATGACAATTTCAAATTACAATTTCACCCATAAAATAAGCAATTTATAGTAATTTTCACGAAATGTTAAAATCCAGTTAAAATTATTTCACATTTAACTGTAAAGAAGACATAAAATTAGCGAAATCCAATCAAAAATTATCAGCGCCTAAATTTTGATTGTCTGCAATCACACCAACATCGTGTTCGTCCGATTGTCTGAAAACAGGCGATTAAACTATTAGTAACCACCGAACGAAAAATAATCCCTAGACCAGCAGATATTTAAACCTACTATAGCGGTTTGAAAATTACAAAGGTGGTTTTTGAAACTAACAGATGGCGCCACTTCTGTTTGCAACAATCCTAAACTGAACAGCCATTGATAATAATACTATCAGATCTGTGATATGTAGTACTGATAGGAATTTAGACAATTAAAAACATTATAATTAAATATACTTCAATACAAAATCAATATTTTTTGAAAATTCAGCAAGATGTAAAGGGAAATTGATCTTACTTCGGGCATGCTAACACGCCCACAATATATTTCTATCTGTATATTTCTTCAGTGATGTGGTTTATCTGTTGGGAAAATTTACAGCTGATTGGCGTCGAATATCCTGGTCTTAATTCAATTACGTGTTGGGGAATTTTAGATTAGTTTTTCAATTTTCTTTATTTTCTTCTGGTATCTGCTATCGGTCCATAATAGAATGCTGGTACCTACACTGATGTATGTCAGTATGGCATGGATCTATCAGAGGAAGAACGAATGTACCCTGAATGCTGTTAAAATCATCAATGATCATGTTAGAAATGTGGAGATTCGCAAAGAATGCAACGCTTAGATGGTTTGGGCATGAAAGGAGAATATTGTATAATAGAAGAAGTACAAGACATTTTTAATTCGGGAGGCGGGTATAGGTACCGCCGCCCTGGCAACCATTTACTTGATAACCAACACCCCTACTATAGGTCATCTGAAGTGGTTGTGAGTTCACCTCGTGGGATGAGGTTTTTCTATGTCTGACTTGTCTAGGTTAAACTAAACTAAAACCGTCTCTCACCAGGGCTATGCTGAGAGTATTTACAACTCTGTAACGTAGACAAACACGTAATCGTACATTGTTTTAGCGACATATTGTTATGTGTATTACAATAATATTATCATCGTGCATTACAATAATAACTCTGCACCTAAAAGCTTCCACGTGACGATATAACACTGTAAATATTCCTGTAAATAACACTTTAAATAACCTGTAATACCTACGTTAAATAGCTTTGCAGTATTTCGACCAGATGGCGTTTTGTACTTACCTCTCGCAGGAAACGGAAGGGACGTAGGCAGTAGGGCGTACTGTAAAATGGCTTTACGTTGCCCTCAATGTAGCTTTACCCATGCAATTGAAAAGTGCTGACTTTTTAACGTTTTAAATTAATTAATTTATTCAGTATTATAAAAAATCAGTTGAAACACAAATAGGTGCATACAATTACAAAAATCTAATCAGACGTATCATTTGAATACATAATACAAATAAAGATTCAAAAACAAAACATATGTAAATCCAAAATTATTAAACTCACTTAAAATGACAAAAAAATACAAGGAGAGTCACAAATAGAGATACAATTAATACATAATATAATTAGCGCAATATATATTTGTGCCTGAAAATCCACAAAATAAAATAAAAGGCACTTTTTGGCCATGTTTTTTTCTTGCATAAATCAAAACAGGTGGATGGTGTGAAGCGGGAATTTAAGCCTTATCGCCATCTACGTAAGGTGTGTTATTGATAGCGGCTCGATTCAAAATAAATTTAAGAAATAAGTAAAATGTGTTAATTTAATAATAATGTTATTTATAAAAAAATGTTATGTTATTTATTTGAAATTTTAAAATTACATATTTTTTTACTGTCCAAATTTACCCATGGAGTGTCAGAGTCAGCCAGT
Organism: Hesperophylax magnus; assembly: GCA_026573805.1. Classification (NCBI taxonomy): domain Eukaryota; kingdom Metazoa; phylum Arthropoda; class Insecta; order Trichoptera; family Limnephilidae; genus Hesperophylax; species Hesperophylax magnus. The sequence goes on from JAIUSX010000028.1 coordinate 15,505,779, forward strand.
TTACAGTAACCAGGCAGTACTGGGGAGAAGGGCGTAGGCACTAGGCAGTACTAGGTGGCGTGATAAACTCCTCTTATTCACCCTACAAGTAGCGGGTGTATCAAGCTGTTCGGATCACGCTGGAAGGAATTAGCGTGTTAAAACAGTACAGGCTGGCTAAATTTTTACACGAAAAAGTAGTTAGCAATATTTTGAAAAATTAACACCATAATCAGCAATGAATTAATATTTTTTTATGGGAATACCGTACAAGAGTCACAACTGCTCCCAGACCTCTGGAGCCAGTGGGACTATGGCATTCCTAATCCGGGTATGTTCAGATGGGAAAGAGGAGATTAAATGGAGAGGAAGATGAGGTAGTACCTAGCTATTCAGACCAAACAAGGCTAAAGCCATTTCAAGCACGATATGTTTTTTGAGAAAGTTTGTAGATGTATTTGTAGTCATTAATTGTTTCAAATTAATGGGCATACTGTTAAAAAGTTTGGTTGCGTAGTATTGAAAGTGTCTTTGTCCGTGTGTGGTGTGTGTTATCGGAATGTTCAGTGTTTTATTTGTTGATGACCTGGTTTTTATTATGGCTTTTTGTTGATTTGTAATATGAAGATTATTATGGATGAGATGTAGGAGAGCATTTGAAGCAACGTTTCAATTCCGAATGGTGGTTTTACACTAGGGCGATACTAAGAGTATATTTCATTCTGTAACTTGCCCAAGTATACTATATATTATTTGAAATGTATAAATTGTGAATTAACACAAATACAGCAAATTAAAATTTACTTGTGCACGCCGGGATCTGAACCCGCGACCTTCAGATTTCTTGTCGAGAGCCTTACCCCTCGACCATGAAGGCCGTCAAACCTATTTTAAACTATTTTTTTAAAATACGATAGATTTGTATTACGGGCTTGTCGGTGTGCCTGAACTAAGCTCAAATATTCCTTACTTCTGTTGAAATTGATCAAACTTGTTGAAATGTCGAAATTCTTTCTCGAACGATACGTGCTAAATTTTATAAAAATAACAAGCGATAGTGAAAAATCACGGGATACGATAATTGCAATTTTGGAAAAGGCGATTAAAATAATTTGCTATTAAATTATGTTGTAATTATATGTACCTTTTCTAAATGTTTCACACAATCAGTCCTGATTTTGAGAACAACCCTTAAATTCAAATCAAATTCGAGTTATATCAAGAGTTCATTGAACCGAAATTAGTATTTTTGACGATTAAAAAAAATTACAGTTGATACGCCGAAAAAATAATTACATTGACCAATTTATTCTTGTAGCCCGTACTCTGGTTTGTGGAAGAATTGATTTATGTCCAGTACTGTAAAAAATACAAAATAAAATTACACTTCCAGTAGATTAACATCCCCCTCTTTTGCCCGGGGCTGTACAGAAGTTGGATTAAAAAAATATTAATTGCAACCCTTAAAAGCGCATTATTCTGTACATAATAAACGGAAGAATTAACAATTTGAAGTAAAACAGAGCCTTTTTGGCTTACTGGGAGCAATTAAAGGACTAAATATTGTTTTTTACGGACATGTCCTAGCTATATTAACTGGATAAGAAATTGTTACAATGTTTTTAGTTTTTTTTTTCAGATATAGTAGATTAATAATGGATAATGGTAGATTTATAATTAGTAGGTACACAGTGAATCCTTGAAGCATTCTTTTAATTTGGGAGGCGGGCATGTGTACCAGCGTCCGGGGAATCATTCATTATATGACCAACACCTCTTCCATAGGGCACCTCAAGTGGTTTGATGACTTAGATGGGGTGCCCTGATTGTCCAGGTCTTGGTTAATGTGCCTGCCACCAGCAAATTCGGAGATGTCGGTTGAGAAAGATCCTTTTTGCTTAGCACCGCACTGGGAGGGGTGGATTTATACAGTCACTCCTGGACACACTAACCCTTAGATTTCTGCCCACCCCTTATTCAATTTCCCTTCCTAGAACCTCCTCTACACAGCATTCCAAAATATTACGCAGCCCCCTAGAGAAGATATTATCCTCAAAGCCTCCTGTTTGGAGTCAATGTAAAAATATAAATTAAAATGATTTCTGATATTTGTTACTAAGAGAATCTTCTCTTCTGAAAAGTGATTCAAATGGGCTGCTTTATTTAAAAAAAAAACTTAACACAGTGAAACAATTATTTTAAAGCATTCTAAAAATTGGACAAAAACTTCCAAACGCAATAACCAATTCTAATTTTATGTAGCCAAAACACATCGTATATTCGTTGCTTTGCTGTCTCAGACAAGCAAATAAATTTCTGCTTTAGTATATCGTTGAATTCCTTATAAATTACGTTACTTACTAATTAATTGTAATTTGTCCATTATCGACCTTTCTCTATACACCTCTAGTGAAATAATCCATCTTTTCTAAGTAGGCAGTTAACTAACTACTCTCCAAAACTAAACTAAGTGCATAAAGTAATGTCAAATAGGTTGATACTGTAAATCTTCCCCGATGGGAGATTCATTAAATATGTCTGAAGTCACGCCTGAGCGTTTGGTCGGAAATAATCGTCCCAAAGGACTTATTCTACAAGACTTGAGTGATAGTTTACTGAACTTGGCCAAAGTGACTTTACTGTGGCTTTTGTACAGGATAATTATTACCTAATTTACTTATAAAACACACTAATTTATGTTGTCAGTGCGTGAAGTGAAATATTAATTCGTGAAATAATTCCCATTTTTTTATGTGAAACCTTACAAGAGTCCCAACCGATCCCAATCGTCTGTAGCCAGTATGTCTATGGCATCCCCACTTGGGGTATGTTGCAAGGCTGGAGTTAATGGGGATGGGAAGAAGATGGGTAAGAACAAGGTTGGGAAGTGCCTGGCTATTCACATCTGGTCACCAGACACGGCTAAAGCCATTTATTTATTTATGTCTATTCTTGAATACACATTTTACAAATGATTACAGTGGTTTATATTGTAGTACAGAGAAAAAAGTACAGAAAAAAGGTATAAAAAATAAAGAACATAGGTTGATATAGGTAAAACTGTGTGTGGGTGATATTGTATGTTACGTGAACACCTCACTAGGAAAACCTGTGCTGAGGTGTTAACGTGTTTGTGATTAAGTGTGACAGGTATTTATGTGTTGTAGTAGAAAGTTTTTTTTTTCATAGACATATATTTAAACATGAAAACACACATTTATATGTGAGTGTATGTATTTTTGGATAATTCTTGAAGAACGTGTATAATATTTAATTTTACTTATTATATTTTGATAATGTTTGGTTTGGAGTAATAATCTTTTGAATAAAGTGAATATCTTGATTTTTTATCCAGGCTACAATATGTTTTTTTAAAAAGTTTGTAGATGTATTTGTAGTCATTAATTGTTTCAAAGTAATGGGCATACTGTTAAAAAGTTTGGTTGCGTAGTATTGAAAGTGTCTTTGTCCGTGTGTGGTGTGTGTTATCGGAATGTTCAGTGTTTTATTTGTTGATGACCTGGTTTTTATTATGGCTTTTGGTTGATTTGTAATATGAAGATTATTATGGATGAGATGTAGGAGAGCATTTGAAGCAACGTTTCAATTCTGAATGATGGTCTTACACCAGGGCGATACTGAGAGTATCTTTCACTCTTACCCGCGACCTTCAACTTGCTAGCCGAAAGCATTACCCTTCGGCCAAGAATAGCCGTCATTTTCGGTTGTCTGTGCTGTGTCGTTTTCAAAATTGAAATTAGCCATATTATTAATAATTCAGACGAGCGATTAAGTATCTACCTATAATATAATATTTTTTTAATTTAAAAATTGGAACTGATTAGTTATTAATGAAAATACTTTTTTTAAGTTACGCTGAAATATTAAGAAAAATTATATTTGTTTGCGCCTGTACATATGCAATATATGGAATCAATATTGAAATTGAAATTATTAAAATTCACTTGAGTGAATCAAATGCAAATCATCTGGAGTGATGAGGACCATTTCCACCTCGGTGGCTTCGTCAACAAGCAAAAGTAATTGTTGAAAAGCCTCTCTATCCTCAACGTGTGACTGTTTGGTGCGGTTTATGGTCCGGCGGAGTCATTGAACCTTACTTTTTCGAAAATGATGCTGGAGCAACAGTTACGGTGAATGGGTTGCGCTATCGAGAGATGATTAATGATTTTTTATGGCCGGAATTGGATGGTATTGATTTGGACAACGTTTACTTTCAACAAGACGGCGCTACGTGCCACACAAGCAACGAAACCATTGATCTTTTACGATTGAATATCAAAATAACACCTCTTATTGGAAAACCCAAAAAAATATTAGTAAAATAATAGTTTTGCCTGTAAAATAACTCAGTTCTTTCAAGAAAGGCTTACAAATACAATAATGGATTTAATCAACGATACAATACAAATTGAATTTTTATACTGACAAAACTATACGTTTGTACGTATGTATGTTTGCAAACAAACAATTAACTAGCTAAATGTGTATTTTCATAAAATAATTAAATTAACGCGTAGTTTATATCGTACGCCACGATTACCCTTAAAGTAAAAATATATATATATATAAAATAAAATTCTGATTTCTTTTGGCCGACCTTTTGATTTGGCGAATTGAACATACAACATTTCCACATAAAATTGTGTAATATATTTAACTTACAAAGCTGTAATAAAAAACGTTTTCATAATGAAATTAATTAATTATTTATCGAAGTTTTCTGGTAAAAATTCAACCGCAATGCGGGGAATATTAACCCGTACAAAATGACACTGAATAGAAATCCCGTAGAAGTTTATTCTATCCCGCTTGGAAAGACAACCGCTGTCACCAAATCACCTAAAACCTCTCGACTCCTATGTCAAAGAGAGGCCAGTAACAGTATTTATTTTTCATCTGTTCAATTCTGGCAAAAGACGATCACCGTTCAGATATATTTTAACTATATTAGGTGACTAGATTTGAATAGCCAGCAACTCCTCCGCCTTCCTCTTTTCCATCTCCTTCCCATCCCAACTATCTTCAGCCTCACAGATGCCATAGTCGCTATTTTTCTAGAAACACGGAGAAAAATGAGTATTGCCACAGACATAGGAATTAATATGTCTATGAGTATTGCCAATTTAATTAAGAATCTTCATAATATTGGCAATCCAGTTAAAAACGGAATCGCAGGTCGCTTCCTGATAAACATAAATAGAAAATTCGTGAAAATATCGGAACACTTGCTCATGCACCTGCGTTTGTTTTTATAATATGTAATTACGAAATGCGACTTCGTGACAATTCATTGGTATTTTACTAATATTTTAATGGGAAACCTATCCATTCATTCGTTATGGACCTGCAGTCCTGTTTTTAACCGGATAACGAATAATTAGAAAAGATTCTTATTTAATTATCATTATTTTTTATTAGTATGTTTTTATGTGCAGGGTTACCGTAAAATGGCTTACTTTGTTTGATACTCAAACGGTAACCTTGCACACACCATTTTTATGTGCAGGGTTACCGTAAAATGGCTTACTTTGTTTGATACTCAAACGGTAACCTTGCACACACCATTTTTTTACCTTCGGTACTGGTGCACAGTCGGAAAACAGGTCAAACGCACACCCAACATTTATACACGATTGAAACTTTTGTCACATGAGAATGGTTCGTTTTTACGACTCGTTCTCGAGATCATCAGCTCGGCTGTGGAACGATTTGCCGGTCTCTGTGTTTCCTCCGACATTGGTCTACTCGAGACTACTTCCTCTCCTCAAAAAGACTCTCCACACAGCAAAATCAAAGATGACATGGGCCGATGTCAATATATAAAAAAAATATCTGAAAAATCAGGTATTTCTCTCCCACTACCTTCAGCCCCACAACATACCCATTGGGAATGCCATAGTCTCACTGGTTCCAGATGGTTGAGATCAGTAGGGCAGCATTCTCAAAAAAAAAATCTGTAATTTCAATCTTATATTTTATTTTCTATCTGTATAAATAAAAATGTAAATGTTCTTTTGTTCAAAATCTTAAATCTTCGAAAGTTCTTCACCGATTGCTTTCAAATTTTGACACCACATTGCATTCGAATACACGTGTATTTTTATATACCTATATTATATAGATGTCACCTGTGACAGGTAAAAACAGGCTATTTTAAAAAAAATCGCCATCTGTTGGACTAACGAGCTTTTTTTTAAAACAGCGCCAAACAGATTGTGTTGGACGTAAAAGCAACATGCGCTATTGTTTCTCCATCTGCACAGACAGACTGAGCTACTATTTGAATATATTTGATCAATTTTACCAGAATAAAATTACTGATCTTATTTCTGACGCAGTGATACGCCTAAAATGAATTTCTATTTATTTATATATTCAGTGCAAAATACAGTATAAACCCGGTGAATAGGTACGTAACGTATATTTTATTACTTTCAATGTCATTTATGAGCGTATGAACAAGATATATAATTCCAACCGGAAAATTGTCCGCAGTTACCTCTGGAACCCGGAACACGGATCCCGACTAATTGCTATAACTGGAATACCTGGAATATTGCACAATAGTCCCAACTGCAAACCGTCTGGAGCTAGTGAGACCATGCACGGAAATAAATCGATTATTGCTCTCAAGATAAATTAACGGGCCAATTAAAATTTGTTTAATAAAGACGATATATAAAGAATTTTCGTTATAATGCAAAAATATTTGGATTTTCATGAACACGTGTTCCAAAACATGATAATATGTTCGTAATTTACTAAAAGCTTATCGAGAAACCTGTTTATTCATTTTTAAGGCCTGCAATCCCGTTTTTAACCTGTATTACCAACAATTTGAAGAGATTTTTAATATATCATAATAGGACAAGGAATACAAGACAAAATATAACATTCTTCTGCAATACATACACGACCAACTATAAGACACACTCACTGACCAATAGGATGCATGATCTGGGCAACAAGTATGGGGGTGCTATTGATTTATTTATTGACTCCATTTATAGAATAAAGCATAATCTATACCAAAACTTTGTCGAATCCTATAAATTAGAGTAGCGTTGGTAAATTAGTGTTAATGTTTTGTCTTATATGTAGTGTTGTTGTAATTTCTTTTTTACTTTATGTTACTTTTATGTTTTACTAATATTGCTTTATATTTAGTTTTTTTCTTCTTTATTTAGTTTTCTTTAAATTATTTTCTAATTTATTCTCACTATACTTGTAATCACAATTTTACATTTATGTATTTTTTACCTTCTTTACAATGGGTTGCATCTATTTACTGTTAGTATATCCTGTATAATACAGATTCTCCTATGTACACTGCATCATGTATCACTTTTATGTAAAAACCTTTTTGGACGTATATATAAATAAATATATATTAGCAATACTCCTTTTTCTTCGTGTGGTATCTCCCAATTGGTGTGTTGTTAGGGTGAAGATACTGGGAATGAGAAGGATATAGGATTATGAAGGTGGAGAAGTAATTGGCTAATCATACTGGTCAACAAACATAGCTAAAGTCATTTAAAGGAAAGTTTAAATAACTATGAATTGTGGTCCTTCGTCAAGTCGATACTGAGGGTATCTTACACGCTGGGATATAAACCTGCGACCACCGGATTCGTAGCCAGGAGTCTTACAAAAATGAATTTTTACATTTTTGTACTCATCAATTTTCATGTTTTTCATTTCTAATGTATATCATACTAATTTCGGTTGTCTGTGCATCCTGCGTTAACTCTGGTTCAATGGACTAAAATTTGCTTTAAAACATTTTCAAAATTGGAACTGATTTTGTGAAGAATTCAAACAAGCAGTAAAGTAGGTCATATAATATTTATAAATATTTGAAACTTCATTATTATCGGCTGTCTGTGCGTCCTGTGTAACTCAAATTCAATTATAGTCACTTATTTTTGGGGTATTATGCCGTATTACCCGACATCCTTCTTTAGTCAACCTAAGATGTGCCCTGATGTCGCACATCTGCCTTGATGACGGACACTGTAATGCTGTACGAAACGTTGGTTATGAGGTGGCGCAAGTTGGCATAATACCCCAAAAATAAACCACTTTAATATTTTTGACCAATCTCAAATCATACCTGATTCAATTTACTCGAATTTACTTTGAATTTCAGTGTTATTTTTAAAGTGAAGAATTATACAGACATATAATAGTTCTAATAAGAGAAAATTATTTTAATGGTCTTTAAACTTGGAACTAATTTGTCAAGAATTTATACTAACCCGTGATTTTTACAGGTGTCCGCTAGTTACCTTACAATGAACATCTTGTGTGACTGAATTAGTTAAAACTTAAGAGAACGCTCGGTACTCAAGGCTGTGTTAATTATGGAAAAAAAATATACCTGAAAAGTTAAGTTATTCCCTGAGATTGTAAAGGCAGTTGTGACTGGACGATTTCAATAAATCCTAGTCCTGATTATATCGCAGGTCCGATCCTGCCCGGAAAATCCGGAGACACCCGGAGTTGCCCGAAGTTTTTCCGAGTTACACGGAAAAGCCCGGAGTTTGGCCAACAGAGGGGACTGACTTTATGTCTTTATTACGTCCTGCTCGTAATAAAGTAGGTACCGTAATGATAACATCAGCAAATGTTCGTCTGTATGTTTTTGGTCGAGTTGATTATTTTTTCTTTAATTGAAATAAGTTTAACAATCAATGCATCAGTCCATTGATTCATCAATCAATTCACTAAGTCGTCATTCCATTAATTATCACACCTCTAATACCATCAAGTAATTGAGTAATCCAGTATTCAAGATATCAAGTACTCAATAGAATGATAAGTGATCAGTTACAAGTAATCAAGTACCTGATCCAGAAATCAAGTGATCTATTACTAGAAGTTTACACTTGTAATAAAGTAATCAAATATTCAAGTAATGAATGATAAGCGATCAAGTTACAAGTAATCAAGTACCTGACCAAGTAATCAAGTGATCTAGTAAACTTGTAATAAAGTGATCGAATAATCAAATAATCAAGTAATGAATGATAAGTGACCATGCTGAAATAATCAAATTATCTAGTAATCTTGTAACATAATTATCGTATAATCAAATAATCACGTAATCAATGATAATAGATCAAGTTAAAAGTAATCAAGTAATCAAGTGATTAAACTTGTAATAAAGTAATCGAATAATCAAGTAATGAATGATAAGTGATAAGTGATCAAGTTACAAGTAATCAAGTATATAATTAAGTGATCTAGTAATCTTGTAATGTAATAATCGAATAATCAAATAATCAAGTAATGAATGACACCTGATCAAGCTACAAGTAAACAAGTACCTAATCAAGTGATCTAGTAATCTTATAATATAATAATCGAATAATCAAGTAATGAATGATAAGTTAAGTTACAAGTAATCAAGTACCTAATCAAGCAATCGAGTGATCTAGAATCTAGTCATGTTGTAATCGAGTAATCAAGTTATCAAATAAATCAATAATCATTAGTCAATTAATCAAGAAATCAAGTAGCCAAGCAATCAAGTTATCTAGTAAACCAAGTAATCATTAGTCATTCAAGCAGCCATTCAAGTAATTCAAGTAATAATTATTCATTAAATGAAGTGAATCAAGTAATAATTTTTTAATGTGAATATCGCATAAGGGTTCCAACTGCTCACAACCGCCTGAAGCCAGTGAGACTATGGCATCCCCACTTGAGGTATCCTGTGAAGCTGAAATGAGATAGGGAAGAAGTACCTGGCTATTCAGATCTGGTTATCAAACACAGGTGAGTGGTGGTCTTACATCAAGGCGACACTGAGAGTCCAAATCCACTCTAGATTCAGTCTCCAGCTGTACCGTGTAAATATGTGTTCGCTGCAGGGGTATAAAATATACGCCTGCCTATAAAATTCACGCGTAAATTTTTTGTCATGCAATAAAGTCATATTACCGATGTTTTTAGGGGGGTGCTTTGCTACCTTCGCACGAATTCCAGAATTTCACTGCACTTTGGGGAAAACAACGCAATATAGGGGAAGGTAAATAGGGGGAAGGTATTCGACAATTTCCTGTGAAAAATACACCTCTAGAGAACACGATATTGCCTCACAACGCGAGTGTTAGAAATTTTGTCGCATGATTTGTGTGAAAATGTGCATAGAAAATATTTTATATAATATTTTCGTGTTTTGCAAGTTTGTTTGGAAAGAAGTTTTTGTATGATGTTTCTTGTTAAGGCGATGCACTGCGTAGTAATGCAAAATCATGTGTTTTTGGTTTGAAAATTTGGTCACCTAGAAATGTTTCAGATGCTTTAATTAAATACTGCGAGTAGAATACATCCTGGCCTTTGAAATACTCGAGTATTTTTTAGATAAGACTTTTTATAAGCCCAGAAAAAAATAATGTATAAAGTCTATGAAAACTGCTTTGATGTTCATAATCTCCTACTTACAAACCCATTTTCGGTTATGATTTTATTGTATAATGTGGCAAATTAAGTTATTTATAAAATGATAGGAAAAAAATTAAATATTTATGCCTGAACATCCACAAAATAAAAGAAAAGGCACTTTTTGGCCATGTTTTTTTCTTGCATAAATCAAAACAGGCGGATGGTGTTAAGCGGGAATTTAAACCTTATCGCCATCTACGTAAGGGATGTTATTGATAGCGGCTCGATTTAAAATATTACACGACGTAGTGCATCGCCTTAAACTGTTTTATCTGCTTTGTACTTTGAGAGGTTATGAGAAAAGTTGGTGTGTTATTAGTAAGAATGTTGATTTTCTTCACGTATTTTTAAATATACGTCACTCATCACTAGCTTGTTAAATTATTATGATATCTGAGATTCAAATCTATGATATCCTAACCCAGTGACAAATCAACACATATTTTAAAAGTAATAATTTGTAAAAGATTGAGAGCGATAATGGCTAGATTATATAAATTGAAGTGTTTTGTGGCTGTGAATATTTTAAAAATCATTTACCTATAACTCGCCGAATCAACTTCATCATGTAATAATCAAGTTATTTATTTATTTATTTATTCAAACGCCATATAATGGCTTTTATAATACAGTGATAATCGAATTACAAGCGTACAGTGATAAACAGGATAATAATAGCAATAAATTAAAGAACAATTAATGTGTAAACAAAAACACTTTTGCAAGTGATGCAGTTATTAATATAAGTGCAGTAAGACAATGCATAATTTAAAAGAAATATATACCAGTGTAAAAATAGTTGAACTATTTTATACTAGGTTTGTATAAGACCTGTCATAAGTTGAAGTATGAGGTGTCTGTGATAATAGTCAATAGTGAGTTTATTGTTACCCACAAAATTAATTGTACTAAGTAATGAATGATAAGTGATCAAGTTACAAGTAATCATGTACCTTATCAAGTAATTAAGTGATCTATAAACTTGTAATATAATATTCGAATAATCAAATAATCAAGTAATTAATTTTATGTGACCAAGTACAAGTAATCTTTATGGAATTACCACTGTAAAATTCTATACTCTATATGGAATAACCACTTAACTTACCTACAGTCAATTTTTTTCACAGAGACGTGACATTTCATTATTGTATCGAAACTTACATAACTTGCCCTTGCAGGCCTTGCAGTGGGACAAAATATTGATTCAGCATATATCTGACTCTGAATATAAAATATAATTGGAACATGAACACAACACTAGGTTCACAAGGAATTATTCCAAAATATAGCACTAAATACGGACAACCAATCCTAGAATAACGTGTCCAAAATGTTCGACATACTGCCAAGTAACATAAAAAATTGTAAATTCCTAAATACAGGGTTTTCCAATAAGAGGTGTTATTTTGATATTCAATCGTAAAAGATCAATGGTTTCGTTGCTTGTGTGGCACGTAGCACCGTCTTGTTGAAAGTAAACGTTGTCCAAATCAATACCATCCAATTCCGGCCATAAAAAATCATTAATCATCTCTCAAAAGCGATCCATTCACCGTAACTGTTGCTCCAGCCTCATTTTCGAAAAAGTAAGGTACAATGATGCCGCTGGACCATAAACCGCACCAAACAGTCACACGTTGAGAATAGAGAGGCTTTTCATCAATAACTCTTGGATTTTCCGAGCCCCAGATGCGACAATTTTGCTTGTTGACGAAGCCACCGAGGTGGAAATGGGCCTCATCACTCAAGATGATTTGCATTTGATTCACTCAAGTGAATTTTAATAATTTCAATGCGTTGTTAAAGCGTGTATCGTTCCATTTTTATTAATGGCGTAGTTTCTACTTGTCAAATGCCAAAAAATGACAGCTTCAAAAGTAACATCTACCGAAATAGCGGGCTATTCAAAATAACACCTCTTATTGGAAAACCCTAGATTCAGCTTGCAGTTGCTGAAAACATGGCTCATAAGTAGAAATTCTTTATACTAATCATCACTATCAATCAATTGTTTAATAGATTTAGTATTATTTTAGACTGTGTGCTAATAATATTAATCTCAATATCTTATCAGTAGTAGCAATATTATGTATATATATTTAATTTGAATTGAATATGTACATCCTTATGATAAACTGCTTAATTCTAGTTTAACGTGGTAACACTTTAAAGAAACAAAACTAACCCACGTAATATTTTATGTTTCATCACTTTTCATGACTATCACGTTTTAAAGGTATGTTGAATCATTATTTTGATGAGTTATTCGCACACCTATGTTCAATTAATCTATGTTTTGTACATTAGTTGTTCTGTGAAAAGTAAGCCTCCCTCAATGTTGATTACTCTAATTTGACAGGTCGTAACGATTGTGCGAACTCTGGTGTAATATAATGGTACTAACTAACACTACTACCATCTTGACAGGATTGACCGGATACGAAACACGACATCAAATTTACAGACCGACGAAATTCAAAGCGGTCGAAGATAGGGGAAGCAAATATCTTACTGGCTCTAGACGTTTGGAAGCAGTTGTCGAATTTTTTTTTTTTTATTTTATTGGGACAAGTTGCCGAGAGCAAAAGTTTTTTATCCTCTTTGAGGTAAATAAAATTATACACGTTTCTGCACTTGTAATATATTCTCATCTGACTACCGCGAGATTGTATAATTTCACTGAGGTTATTCAATCTGCACATGAATAATTGCATGCTAAATCTGAAAGGTGTGGGACTAGGCGCAAAAATGATTATTCTGAAATTATTTTGCCTGTTGTATGCTGAAGTTACATTGCATATCATCATACATTTGGACTGATTATCATTAGACACATAATTTTTTTTAGTACATGTATTTGAATTTCGATTTTGTATTCTTTAATGAATTAATAATTGAATAAAAAAAAGAATGCATGAAAAATGGATTAATAAAAAATTAAAGAATGAAAAATGAATGAATTAAAAATGAACAAATGAAAAACGAATCAGTGAAAAATGAATCAATAAAAAATTAATTAATGTAAATGAATAAATGAAAATGAATGAAAGAAAAATGAATGAATGAATAAAAAATGAATGAATGAAAAATGAATAAACGAAAATGAATTAATGCAAAATGAATGAATGAAAAATAATGAATGAAAAATGAATAAATGTAAATGGATTTATGAAAATTTTTTAAAGAAAAATGAATGAATAAAAAATAAATTAAAGAAAAATGAATGAATAAAAAATAAATTAATGAATCAAAATGAATGAATGAAAAATTAATAAATGAAAATGAATTAATGAAAATGAAATGAAAAATATTTGAATGAAATGGAATCTTGGAAGTGGAAATTATCCCGCTTCCCGATATCCGATAGCCAAAGTTAGCCAAAGTTAGCCAATCAGTCAAAGTAACGCTTGCAGCAGATTTTCGAAAACGGAAATAACTAAAAAAAATACTCAAACATATTTACAGACAGATGACAAACGCCAAACGGTCGAGTTAAAATTTAAAATTGGACTTTTATGCTCTGTCAATGTATCTTCTTCTCAGCCTTTGTATTATGATTGTCCTCGAAAATAAGTCGATTGATATCGCTGAAAACTTCAAAGTTCTTATTGGTGCCAGGAGTACTTAACGCCATATCTCTGCACTGGAATGAGATGCGGAGTCGAATTAAAGTCCTTGTAATGTAGTTTTTTAACAGTAACATTGAGGTATACAGTAGTGAATGACATTAGTAATATATCTTGTCTTTTCCACCGCAGGAAGTATTGTTTGATAGTACTTTCATTTAAAATGTTTGTAGCTAGGGTGAATGTTTCTCAGTTTCTCGAGCGCAGAAGACCCTCGTTGTATGTACGTGTATACACTTCTATTTCTGTCCCCGTTTCATTTCAACCGGGACCAATAATGACCCGGGCAATTATCGCCGGGTCTCCCCCGACATTATTCCATCCACTTCCATATCCGCCGGAAAGCGTGCTCCACTACATCCGGAGAGATGAACCGATAGAAGTGTGCTGTGGGCGTGTCACTTTACCTGAAGTAAGGTGAAATTTACCTTAACAATTTCAATTGGCGTATTAATAATATCCAGTGATCCCTTATTACAATATTGATAACAATGCTCTTGAGACAATAGGTTTAATCCTCAAATAATGAATAATCGTGAAATAACACATTCAAACCTCACTAATGAATAATCGTGAAATAATACATTTCAAATAATGAATAATCGTGAAATAACACATTTCAATCCTCAAATAATTAATAATCGTGAAATAACACATTTCAAACCTCAAATAATGAATAATCGTGAAATAACACATTTCACCTCAAATAATGAATAATCGTTAAATAACACATTTCAAACCTCAAATAATGAATAATCGTGAAATAACACCTTTCAAACTTCAAATAATGAATAATCGTGAAATAACACATATCAAACCTCAAATAATGAATAATCGTGAAATAACACATTTCAAACCGCAAATAGTGAATAATCGTGAAATAACACATTTATTTTATTTTATTGATTCATGATTTAGAGAGTACATGTGGTTTTTTGTGATATTTCACCCTCCATGCTAGGGATGACCCTGTGTTATGGCGGGTGAATTGTACAGTTTGCGGACATAGAATCTATACATTACTATTATATAAAAAAGAAAAATGATGTAAAGCTAGTTTGGGTTGCAAGAAGAGGATGGAGAAGTTAGAGAATTATAAGAAAATAAAAAATTTGAGAAATTATTAGTAAATAGATCACACTAATTAATTGTGTACATACTATACCGCTAAATTAGGGAATAAGGATATATTATGTTTTGTCTGAAAGGTGATTAAATTGATAGAGTGTAGAGTGAAATAATAAATAATTTCCAACCTCAAATAATGAATAATCGTGAAATAACACATATCAAACCTCAAATAATGAATAATCGTGAAATAACACATATCAAACCTGAAATAATGAATAATCGTGAAATAACACATATCAAACCTCAAATAATGAATAATCGTTAAATAACACATATCAAACCTCAAATAATGAATAATCGTGAAATAACACATATCAAACCTCAAATAATGAATAATCGTGAAATTACACATTTCAAACCTCAAATAATGAATAATCGTATAATAATACATTTTGATCAAATAAAATTTACATGCCACGTCGGGATTTGAACACGCGACCTCTGAATTACTAGTTGAGAGCCTTACCACTTACCAGTCGAATTGAATTTATTTCCCAACATTCTGGAACCAATTAAACTAAGGCATTCCCAACTGGAGTATATTGTGAGGTTGAAAGTAGTTGGGAATTGAAGGAGAAGGGGAAGAGAAAGGTGGGGAAGTGCCCGGCTATTCAGATCTGGTTATCAAACACAGCTAAAGCCATTTTAAGCAACGTTTCAATTCTGAATGGTGGTCTGAGAGTATTTTTGTATATCGAATATTATTTTTAATGATTTAAACAAAATTTACTTGCGCACGCCGGGATTTGAGCCCATGAGCGCCTGATGAGCGTCGGGAGTCTAACCATATGTAGTCTGTGCCATTGGCGTTTCTGGTTCTAGGAGTTGAAAGATATTGTGTAAATTCGTTACACCAGTTTTACTTCAAGTCGGTGTAATCACACTTCTAGATATATTCTGTTCAGAGCGTACAGGATATTGTCTTACCGGAAGACGAACAATGGAAAGAACGCGACTTATTTCTTGAAATTTGTTATTTTACAAAGAATTTTCTTTTGTGTCGTTTTTGTCGAAGAATGAAAATAAATTATTATTGGAAACGATAAGCTATTAATATTTACTACCTGTTAAGTTTAAGGTCGAGTGTACAAAACTATAAAAATCTCGAATTAAAACTCTAGATTTGTATAAAAAATAAACCCATACCGGGACATTCTTTTTTGTATGTAGTACTAGTTGAATACCCGAATGCCCTGGCTTTATACTGAGTTTTTTCGAAAAATCATACAGACAGTGACCATCCTTATATTTTGAAGGTGAAGTGGGCAAAATTTCATCAACCGTGGAATAAAACTGTAGATTTGTATAAAAAACAAACTCACAACGGACAATCTTTTTTTATGTAATACTTGCTGAAATCCCCGGTGTTGACCAGCCGTTATTCAGAGTTTTTTTTTTAATCTCATATATAAATTGAAATTCCTCTTATTTTAAAGGTCAAGTGTGCGAAATTTCATCAACCACGAAATAAAAACTAGATTCTTATTTAAATCCCATCAGATATTCTCCTTTACGTATAACATAGAGTAGCTGAGTTTTTAAAAATCAGTAATTATTTTTTGTGTTCAAAATTCATTCAAAATTCTGCTTTAAGGGGTGTGAAAAGCAGATAGGGGTGGTTTTTCAAAATCTCATAAAAAAATCACCTTCCTCATATTTTGAAGGTCAAGTGTTCAAGATTTCTTGTATATCGGAATAAAACTGTAGATTAGTGTAAAAAAAAACAAATCACTCAGTTACATAAACATTATATATTAAAAAAATCTCTATCTTCTCTATCTCTATTATACTAAAAGTTTGTGCGCTTAGTTCTTCGTAACTACGCAACAGATTTTGATATGGTTTTCAGTATCATTTAGAAAATTTCTTCCGGAGGGTTTGTGCATATAATACATGCATATTATAATGCATTGACATCGACAACGAGTCTATCTGCCGAGTTTCAGCACAAAGGAATGGCGGGAAGTAGATTAGTTTCCAAGTTCCTTCACAACCTAGGATTCTTGCTGCCAAGGCCTGGTATCTGTGAGCGGATATTGTGTCAGCGCTTTATTAGCAGCAGACACATACCTGGACGGATGACGTACCTCGTGCTGGCACTGTTGGTGGACGCGGTGGACTCTTTCGCTGCAGCAGCTCGTCCAGTTTCTTCACCACCTAGGATTCTTGCTGCAGAGTCTCCATCTTCTATCTCCGTAGAACGTCACAGCGGTGCTGCCAAGGACTGGTATCTGTGAGAGGATATTGTGTCAGCGCTCTATTAGCAGCAGACACATACCTGGACGGATGACGAACCTCGTGCTGGCACTGTTGGTGGACGCGGTGGACTCTTTCGGTGCAGCAGATAGCCCAGTTTCTTCACCACCTAGTATTCTTGCTGCAGAGTCTCCATCTTTTAGAGAATTTCTTCCAGATGGTTTATATATATAATACATGCATATTATATTTATAGATAGTAGAGAAAAGTCCAGCAACGCCGGGTACACGTCAACGACTTACTATAAATAATGGTGATGTACTGACGACTTGATAATTTACGATTTGTTATTTTCATTTCATAAACAATAAACGGATATTATATGTGATCAAATTATTTCTGAGTCACCGTCACGACGATGATGATGATCTGTTGTTCTAAATTTGAATTTAGCGCTTCCGCGCGGTTTGGAGGTTGCCGGATATCGGAAGCCGCCATTTTTAAACCCATCGGCGCCATTGAATTGTTTATGTCTGAAGTTATTTGCACATCCGGCCGCGAATCAAGCCACATACTCTGTGCTCTTTCATGATTTTCATTTACTTTTAACACTGAATAGATTATATACTAGAAATGCCTTTCAGGTTGATTTGAATGGAAACTGTTATCACCGATTTATTACATTTTAATTCTAGCCTATTTAGCACGCCTTCTACCTCTCTTACACTGCCTTATACTGTATATCTTTATTCCGTTTGATCTAGATGAAAATTTCATATTGATAAGTAACTAATCATCATGCCGTTTCCCCGAAGGGGTAGGCAAAGAGGACTGGCCGCCAAAAAACTCGGCCTTGGCACACACTTCAGACCTCATTCACATTCATACATACTCTTCTATCATTATGACTCTTGGCAAGGCCTGACTCAAGTATCTGATTCACTCTAACTGGTCTCTCTTGAACTATTGCTTTGCGCTGCAGTGGGAGGAATAGATCATTATTTTCCGTCACTGATCCTTAGATCCTAACCAGCCTGTAAACGTATTTCTTCCCAGAACTTCTTCTACTTTCCTTAAAAAGACCCACCACGCAGCATCCCCAAATGTGACATAAGCCCCGAGGGAAATTATTTTCATCAGGGCCTCCTGTGTGTCAATGTAAAAAAATAACTTTATAGTGCCATGTCTTGGGCGATCCCGACTTCTTCTACCATGCACACTCGCTCTACATTGCCCAAACCATCAAAGCGTCCTTTTCTTAATCTCACTCACTACGCTCATATCAGCCTTACATTATTTGCGATTCTCAATATTCATTAATGATGAAAAAAACAAATTGTGTTTGAAATTGTATGCAAGGAATGGTTAAACTTTTGAATCCCTGACGCTTGATCCACGGATAGTTGATCTCTCTGCCAGTTGACCCCTCCGAAACTTGATCCCTTTTCCAGTTGACCCCTCTGCCACTTGATCCCTCGGACACTTGATCCCTCCAAAGAATTATTTCTGTTATACTTACTCCCTTATGTCGTATTTTGTTATTCAGCGGTGTTTCCTATTGCATAGTCTTTTTGTATTATCTCCATTTGTTACACAGCCTATTATAAATGGAGAAAAAAATGCTAATATTGAATATTGCTAATTTATGGATAATCTCTTCAAATTATTCGTAATCCGGTTAAAAACAACATTGCAGGCCCTTTACGAATGAATTGATAGTTTTCTTTATAAACTTTTACTAAAATACGAATGTATTATTACAATATCGGATCAAGTATTCATAAAGTGTTTAATATAAATACCCAAAGATCACATGAAACATGGTGTCAGAAGTGAGATAAGAAGATCAGAAGTGATTAGTAATACCATATAATTTAATAATAATATTACAAGAAGTCGAAGGATTCGTCAAATTTGCAAATGCAGCATGATTTTCATACATTATCTAATTTAGTGATAACAGATAGCATGAACAATGATGAACAGTGGAAGAATTGGTGGCGATCCCTGGAAATATACCTGCTTTCATCAGGTCTGGAAGAAGCTCCAGAAAAAAGAAAAATTGCAATTTTACTACATTCAATTGGATCGAAAGTTATGGAAATATATTCAAAACATTTAACATGAATATTGAAGTGGTGACATTAAAACAAGTGAAAGAAAAAATTGATTCTTATTTTGAACCACATAAGAATCTAACAATGATTAGAAATTCATTTTTTACAAGAAGACAAAATGATAAAGGGACTCTCTAGTAAGAGAAATTTTCATTGAAATATTTCATATGTATTAGAATTTTATTAAAAACTTATCAGGAAACTGCCTGCAAACCCGTTTTTAATCGGATTACCAATAATTTGAAGAGATTTTTAATTAATTATCGTGGAGGACGTACAATACAAATAATCTTTTAGAGGATGAAGTGTCCAAGGGATCAAATGTCTGAGGGTCAACTGCATAGGGGATCTACTGTCGGGGGATCAAGAGTCATCGATCGAAGTTTTCAGCTGATTTCCTCTTAACTGCATACCCCGGCGGTGACACGTTCGCTGGGGGGTCTTTTTAGCTTTCGGATGTTCCTCACTGATAACTTAAATAAACACGCATTTGTACCAGACAGAGGCAAACTGGGTTGAGATTCAGAATTCATCCAATTTTATGCAACAACAAGTACTGATAATGATGATGTAAAAAAAAGTAAAAATAATTATTTTTTGCTGGAAAAAAATTACATGACAAATTTGATTTGTCCCTCTATTTATTATTGTAAATTTAATTGATAGTTGTCCCATATAAATAAAAATCGGATATGTTTATTCGAGACACTCTCTAGGTTACCAACCAATTTTTTAGAACTTTGTAATCTGCCATATATCTGCCAAAAATATGGGAAATAAGATGATGAAATTTAAATATGATTTTGGCAAAAATGACGTGTAATAATTAGGTCCAAATGGTCAAGTGGTTAAAGACGCTATGCCGGTAAGACAGAGATCCTGGGTTTGATTCCCGGTCGAGACCGTTATATTATTTTATTTTTCTGTGTCTTGTTCTGTTTCATATTCGTTTGGATTCATTAGTATTAACTTCAGTTTCAAGGAAAATTTTATTGATGCATTTTATAGTATAGCAAATATTTTCGCGTTCTGTCTTTTCTTGGTTAAAATAATACTTCAAAGTTCAACAGCTCATGATGGAAATGACGTTGCAATTGAATTATTTGATGGTCATGATGATGAAATGGTGACGAAAAATACAAATAACATACAAATCGGAGACCTAACATACAAATTAGGTACCTAACATACAAATTATGTACTTAACATACAAATTAGGTACCTAACATTTAAATTAGGTACTTAACATACAAATTAGTTACTTAACATACAAATTAGGTACTTAACAACAAATTAGATTCTTAACATACAAATTAGGTACTTAACATACAAATTAGGTACCTAACATACAAATTATGTAACTAAAATACAAATTAGGTGAAAAACAAAAATATCAAGAAAATACCAAAGAATTAAGTTATTTGTCACTATCTTACTCGTATGTTGTTTTTCCAAAATAAATATTAGTTCTTGTTCATCATCTCTTCAAATCCAATCTCCATGTTCCTTTACAGTCCCAATCAACAATACACTTAATATCACATTAAAATTTAACACCCACGGATAAACAAATTTTAAGTACCTCACACGCAATTAAACTCTATAATCGCATCCATCATTGAAACATACTTTTTCGGTCTGGATAAAAACAAAAGGTACAGAATTTCACAAACACCAAATCAAACATAACACACATTAAATTGATTATTATCTGTTTTTGTTTTATAATATTTTGTGATTGGTATTATAAGGAAGACTTAAATTAAAATCAATTCTTAAAAATATTATATCTCACCTATATTACATTATAGCATATTATGCACTTTATTTTATACTTTTTTTAAGAGTAATGTAATTTTTCCACTATTTTCCAAAACATCAAACTCCGGTCCTGTCCACATTTTCAAGAGTAAATATATCCCATGTTCAGATCTATTCTCGTACAGTTTCCATTCCTCTATCTGTCTCAAGTCTGAGATTCCGTGGACCGAAATCCTCCCAGCAGTCTACGGGTACTTCCTAACGGTGTCGGTCCCGCTTTCCGCAAGAAAAACTTACTAAAAACCATTAAAAACGCATTAATACCCTTTAAAAACCATCAAAAACAGTAAAAAACTATCAACAACCAACAAAAAATTCTTTAAAATCCATCAAATTTCAACAAAAAAGTGGACTTTTATAAAATTTCATAATACAAAAATGTTGTGTCAGGAATTTTGATGCCAAAAATTGGCTAAAATTCATTAAAATACTGTTTTTAAATCTGTTATATTACATTTCTTTAACTCTAAAAACGAAATTTAACCTCTGTAGTCTGTGAAAATTTCTAAACACGTGTTTAATAAGACTCTAGTCATCTAAAGTGCAGTCTGTTGCTATTTATAGAAATGCACGTGTGTAACTTTAAATAATTGTTTAACTTATAATAATACAGTTCCTACTACTTTTTATAACTACGTTTCCTATAATATTGTGATAATATAATTTTATTTTATTTTGTATTTGCGAAAAAGAAGTGTTTTTTTTATTTCCTGATTATCTTCGTTCGTAAAACTGCATCTGATTATAATGTAAGTTTATTTTTTTCAAATTTCTAGTTTGTTTAAAATGTTTTTTTTTATGTTTAAACCGCAAAAGAGACCCAACTGCTCCCAATCGTCTGGAGCTAGTGAGACTATGGCAACCCGAATTGGGTTATGTTGTGAGGTTGTGGGATGGGAATGAGATGGGGGAGAGGAAGGTGGGGACGTACCTGGCTATACAGTTCAGTTTGGCTATTCACCAAACACGGCCCAAGCCATTTCAGTTTTGAATTCTGAATAATAGTCTTGCATCATGATCTTGCATTTCAATTCTAAATAATGGTCTTGCATCAGGGCTAAGATTTATAACTACTAACTTTTAACTAAGATTTATAACTAGTTAATTACAAATAAGATTTATAACTTGTAACTTACAACTAAGATTTATGACTAGTGACTTGTAACTAAGATTTATAACTAGTATCTACACGGAGATGAATGATAACTGTTAATTTATTAAGAATCTTTTCAAATTATTTGTAATCCGGTTAAAAACGGAATTGCAGTCTTTTAATGAATAAATGGATAGGTTTCCTGTGAAAAGAGGAATGTATTATCACGTGTTGGAAAGCGTGTTGATAAAAATCATAAGATTTTCGCGTTTCGTCATTACGAACGCGTGTTCCGATATATTAAGATTTTACTAAAAGTTTATCAGGAAACATATCTATAATACCTTTTTAACCGGATTACGAATAATTTGAAAAGATTTTTAATAAATTAGCGACACTCATTTTTCTCCGTGTAACTTACAACTAACATTTATTACATACTAGTGTCTTACGATGGCGATATTGCAATATTAATAATCATCAGTCCTTCGTGCTTCGTAAGTTAAATTTATATAACACTAGCTGACGTGTACCCGGCTTTGCTGGGGGTTAACCCAAATATCATCGTGTATTTTTCTGTAGTCCTTTTTAAGATATACAATTCCGTAGTACATTATTTTGATGTATCGCATAAGGTTTAGTCAGCGTTAGCAATGTAGCGTCCGAAAATATAATTTTTCGACTCGATTATAAAACATCGTTTTTCTCTTCTTTCTATAAATATAATATGCATGTATTATATATTTAAACCTTGCAAAAGAAATTTTCTAAATGATAGTGAAAACCCTATCGCATTCCGTTGCTTAGTTTAGAAGCACTAAGCGCACAAGCAAACACGCGGATCGTGACTTTGTTTTATACTATTTATAGATGTTAAAGACATTATGTATTCATAATGTTGAATTGTAGAATACATTATTATTTTATTTTGTTCAATTTGTTCAGAAGTTAAATGGGGAAATCTTACTGATATAAAATATAGCACGAATGTGCTTTGTGTATGTCTGAACACGTGTTCATAAAATTTCTAATATATGAATGCATGAACTCGTGTTCCGATTTATTCTGAATACAGTAATATTTTATTAGGAAATAGCTTACCATCACGTTTTTAACAGGATTTTAATAAACCAGCCATACTCATTTTCTCTTATTTTATTCTGAATTGTCCCACCTCGTTATCATATCTTCTTTCTTCCGCTGCAAAGTTCTCCACGTGTTCTAACATCGTGCACGTGTGTCTATGCCACCCACTCCCTCCCCACAATGGGGGAGACTCGCGAAGGGGGAGTTTGTAGATCTTGTATGCTCAGATCTTGTCAATAAGATAAACTTTTGTATTATTTATGTATGTGATACTACACAAGAGTCCCATCTTTTCAGAGGCCGCAAAAAGTTTTAAATCTTAAGTAAGTTACCTGGTTAAACATATCTAGTCACTAAACATAGCTAAAGGCATCAAAGCAACGATTTATACCTAGTTTTAGTTTTATGAAATGATTTTAAACATGAATATGAAAAATTTCTATTTTAAAACCCACCCATTGTCGAAAGTAAAACATCATTTCAGTATCTAGCCTCCGTAATCGAGTTCGAATTCCGGCATGCGCAAATAATTTATGATGGTCCTCAATTACGGTGACCGGATAACCGATCAAAATGACAAATCAACACACCTATAAAAAGTGTATATAAAAATATGAAAAGTGATGAAACAAAAACTATTATTATTTTTTTGGTAAACTAACGTTTAAGACAAGATTTTTTATGCATAGCACAAAGGGTAACAATTATTTTACAAGCAATAATTATTCGCCTGAAACACTCATCCACATTGAAAAATCTCCTGATAAAAGATACATGACGCCAACGGGACTCGAACCCGTGTCCCTTCGAGCAGTAATTGTTGAATGAAACACTAGTATATATTGAATTATTTCGCGGATAAGAGATAAGCCGCCATAGCTCAGTGGTCAGAGCTGTCGACCGGAAATCGAAGGGACACGGGTTCGAGTCCCGTTGGCGTCATGTATCTTTTATCAGGAGATTTTTCAATGTGGATGAGTGTTTCAGGCGAATAATTATTGCTTGTAAAACAAAAACTAAGTTAAATAGATTACGTATGCAAATATTTAACCTAGTTTTTGTTTCATCGCTTTTAATGACTTTACTTTTTAAGGGTGAGTTGAATTGTCATTTTGAGGAATTATCGTGGAACCCTCAATTAGTTAATTAAAAATAATATACCGTATATTTGGGGATCGTTCCAAAGTGAAAGATCTCTCAGTTTCGTCCCTGTGAAAGAATACAATTCAGAATTGAAGCGTCGCTTGAAATGGCTTTGACCGTGTTTAGTAGCAAGGTACTTCTCCACCTTCCTCTTCCTAATCTCATTTCCTTCCTCACTACCTTCAGCCTAACAATATACCGCAATTGAGGATGCCATGGTCTCAGTGGCTCATCCGGAATAGAAACAGTACTATATATAACTCTAGCTATGTTTAGCAACCGTCTTAATAATTGAATAGTCACTAGGCAGGTACGCACTTACCATCCGTCCTATTTTCAAACTCCTTCTCCCCAATTCCACCCCCTCCCCCCAACAACATTCTAATTGGGTTTCCATGGTCTGACAGGATCCTAAATCAGTAACACATTTGTGTAGTGTTAAAAAAAGGTTTTTATTCCCAACAAAATTTATATTAAGAGGAAGCTACAAGCCAAAAATGTGTATATTCTTGGTATACCTTATATCGTAGTTAATAGGCATTAAAATCTCTTGACAAACGGAGTCTAGAAACGTTCGATTTCAAGCACAAAACTGGTTTTAATTTATTTTGTAAATAATTTTATAAGAAAGCAAAAAAGTTAATCAAGTAAAACTGTCACATATAATCTTAGCTATAATACTGTATTTTTTAAAAGTTGTTTCCTTTATGCTTTCATACATTTCTATTGAAAAAGTATTTCTTTTAGTAGTTTACATTTATATTTTTTATTGAGTAATTTATTTATTTTATTTGTATTCTACTCAAGCGAAACGATAGGAAAACCTTCAATTTATCTAAAGCATATTTTTTGGTGTTCATAATGTTCACTAATTCGTTATAAAGATTAATCAAAATAGTGATTTGGCATTAAGCTTCACCTTAACTAAGTAACCATCAAGGAAATGCAAATCTTGGCAGCATAAATTAACCCACTTCCCGACGTCTGGTCTCGACAGCTATACTCGTTGTCGATGACAATGAATCCGATCAACTTTTGGTGGCAATCACGCAAAACACGCGAAGATATAGGCATTTCTTTGAAATTGGTCAACATTACGGCAGTTAACATACGAAACAAATGTCAGTCCTATCCCATCGGAATTTGGCGAGGCTTTTAGCGCAGTTGATTCCAGTCCCTGGCAAGAAAGATGCAATCAAGATAAAATCATAAAATATGTTTTATTTAACATTGTGATCTTTTTAATTCGTCTAAATTTTAAAACACTTTTTTGTAGATATAGTTTTGTAAAAAAAATTATAAATTGATTTTTTAACATTTATTTTCGAACCGTCATTGTCTCCACGTTGCTAGAAAAAGACATTAAAAATCACTTTCTGAGATTTATGCATATATCCACGAAGATCAAGTCGCCTCCGATTCAAAAATGGCACTATGTAGTTTGTAGTTATGATGATGGGATTACCACAAAATTAAACACATTTTATTTCCACCTGTTTCAATTGCAACACTCCTATCTACGTAACAAAACGTGGGTTTTCTACAGCTTTCTATTTAGTTTTTAGACAGAAATGTTCACTCAGAGAAATGCGTGGGTTAGTTAGAGAAAATGTGTGAGTAATATCAGAGTGATTTGAATAATTTCAAAACGTTGTGAAATATCATAATAATCCTCTTGAAAAGTTTGTATCTTTGCATATTTTTATATCGGTTAGGTTACCTATGTTTTAATGTTTTATTTATTTATTTTATTTATTGGACAATTTGTATAGCGCCGCTTTTGTGATATATCACCGCAGGGGCGCTTTACAGTTGATGTAGGTGTTACAAAAAATATATATATTACAAAAATAAAGTTAAGTTAAGTATAATTAAGTACAGGTTAAGTTAAGTACAGGAACAGGTGACACGAAGATAGAAGATGGAGACTCTGCAGCAAGAATCCTAGGTGGTGAAGAAACTGGACCAGCTGCTGCAGCGAGAGAGTCCACCGCGTTCATCAACAGTGCTGCTAATAAAGCGCTGACACCTCACATAGACGTTCGGCGAGTCCATCCTAGTGATTATTGAAGCAGTGCATTCTGCCCGCAATTAAACACACAAAAATCCTAACGTTTCAGAAAACAACAATAAACAGAAAACAAATTATTAAAAGCAATAATTACTCGCTTAAAATATCCATTACCAATTGAAAATATCTCCCGAGTAAAAATAAATGCCGCCGACGGGAATTGAACCCTCATCTTCCGATGTCCTGTCAGGTGATCTGGACCACTGAGCTACGTCGGCTTGTTTCCAACTCGACATTTCGACACAATTACACGGTTGTGTCGAAACCGGTAGCAAAGTAAACAAAAATTATGAAACAAATGTTCATTGAAAAATAAAAGTCCATAAATAAAAATGGCTAATACATCTAAACGAAACATGAAACATAACAAGACACAGATAAATATAAAGGTAACGGTCTCAACTGGGAATCGAACCCAGGACCTCGGTCTTACTGAGACAACGCCTCTAACCACTCGACAATTGGGACCTAATTATTATACGTAATTTTGTCGGTATCATATTTCAAATTCAAAATTAACAATATTATCTTACAACTAATTTTTTGATTAAATTTATTAATATTCTATTACTTATTAAATTATATATTACATTGATGGGTATATTACTTATTAAATGATATGTTACATCGATGGGTATATTACGTATTAAATACTATATTACATTGATGGGTATATTAAATTGATGGGTATATTACATTGATAGGTATGTTATATTGATGGGTATATTACATTGATGGGTATATTATATTGATGGGTATTGTACATTGATGGGTATATTACATGTATGAATTTATTACATTGATGGGTATATTACATTGAAGGGTATATTACTTATTAAATTGTTTATTACATTGATGGTTATATTACTTATTAAATTATATACTACTTTAATGGGTATATTAATTATTAAATTATATATTACATTGTTGGCTATATTACTTATTAAATGATATCTTAAATTGATGGGTATATTACTTATTAAATGATATATTAAATCGATGGGTATATTACGTATTAAATGCTATATTACATTGATGGGTATATTAAATTGATGGGTTTATTACATTGATGGGTATGTTACATTGATGGGTATATTACATTGATGGGTATTGTACATTGATGGGTATATTACATTTATGGATTTATTACATTGATGGGTATTTTACATTGAAGGGTATATTACTTATTAAATTATTTATTACATTGATGGTTATATTACTTATTAAATCATGTACTACATTAATGGGTATATTAATTATAAAATTATATATTACATTGGTGGCTTTATTACTTATTAAATTATATATTACATTTATGGTTATATTATTTATTCAATTATAAAAAAAAAATAATAATATCTTACATTGATGGGTATATTACTAATTAAATGATATATTAAATCGATGGGTATATTACGTATTAAATGCCATATTACATTGATGGGTATATTAAATTGATGGGTTTATTACATTGATGGGTATATTACATTGATGGGTATTGTACATTGATGGGTATATTACATTTATGGATTTATTACATTGATGGGTATTTTACATTGAAGGGTATATTACTTATTAAATTATTTATTACATTGATGGGTATTTTACATTGATGGATATATAACATTGATGGTTATATTATTAAATTATGTATTACATTAATGGGTATATTAATTACTAAATTATATATTTCATTGATGGGTATATTACTTATTAAATTATATATTACATTTATGGTTATATTATTTATTCAATTATATATAACATTGATGGGAATATTATTTATTAAATTATATATTACATTGTTGGGTTTAACCTTCAGAGTTATTCCAATAAAAATTGCATTATTTATTGTTTGATAATTTAAAATATCAGATGGTGTGTAATGGCCTCATAAAATTGGCACAGCTCTATCTATCTGAAATAAAACGGCTTCACAAAACAGTTTTGGTTTTTTCAAGAGGAAATCTCACCTTACAAATAAGATCAAAAAGTAAAATCAGCTACAGAGAACAGACTCCTTAAAATAACCCTGGATGCGGCTTACGGCTCTGCTTGGCGCTCATTTCTGCATTTGAATGCATATGTATAATATACGAGATGGGACAAAAGTAATGCCATAGAGTGAATGTGCCATAATTTTTGCAAATGGCTCAAAAGTCATAGTGATGTTGTAGTCAGACAGATAATTATTTGACAACAAGCGATACACACCTGAAGAACGCGGAATTATTGTTACTGCTTGTTTGACCAATTTCCGATCTGTTGTTTTAACACGGGAATTTCGTCGTAGTTTTCCTCGTCTCGTACAAACTTTCAAAGTAGCTTTCCGTGAAAACAGAGGCCAATTTTTTTAGTTTCTAACAAAATGGCAGCCTATTTACATTATGACATCAATTTTGCTTCACCTGCGTTAAAACAATAGACCGGAAATTGGTCAAATAAGCAGTAACAATAATTCATACAACAAAAATGTCAAAGCACAAAAACATTTGCAAAAATTATGGCGCATTCACATTATGACCTCACTTTTTCCCCACCTTGTACAATATGTAAATGCAGAAATGCTCTTCCTAACGCCATGCAGTTCAAAGCCAAAAAGTGTGGTACTTTGCGCATCTCAACTCTGCATCCTGTCTGTTAATTTCATTGAGTCAAAATGGTCCAGCGGAAGTTGCAATGACATCGCCAGTTGGAATTTCCACGTTTTGCAATTTTTACGACAGTTTCCTGGGCGAAGTGCACAGTTGAATGATATACAATGCGATAATGTTGACGAATTCAAAAAATTGAATTTTCGATGTAATTTATTTACCTTACTAACCAACTAACTAACTATCACGGGTAAGCAGAAAAAATGGACCGCCAAAAAATCAAATCTTGACACATTATTATTTTTCTTGTATTATTTGCCAATCTCCAAAATTTTCCCACGATTATACAAAACAAAGGTTTTTAAATGCATCTGTTTAAATTTTTCAGTAATGAATGAATGCAAATCTTTAAAGCGGAAATTTACCCACTACCCGACATTCGATAGAGCTGAAACATGGCAGATAGACTCGTTGTCGATGGCAATGCATTCTGTCAAATTTTGATGGCAATCACGCACACACACGCAAGACTCGAAAAGTAGTCGCACGATATCGCTGAAAATTTCAAAGTTTGTTCTTATTAGTACTAGGAGTGTTTAGAGAGTAGTTTGAATGGTAGAAGAAGTCGGAGACGCCCGAGGAATACTTAAGGCGAAGCTTAGTGCTAAATCACTATTTTGATTAATCTTTATACATTTGGTGTACTTTATAAAAACCAAAAAATATGCTTTAGATGAATTGATGAATTTACTATCGCTTCGCTTGAGTAGAATACAAATAAAAATATAAATTACACAATTAAAAATATAAATGTGAACTACAAAAAAAATTTGTTTTCAATAGAAATGTATGAACGCGTAAAGAAAACAACTTTTAAAAAATACAGTATTATAGCTATAGTATGAAGCATGTTTACGAGAGATGGGAAGGCTGACAGAGATATTGAAAGAAGAGTAAATGCAGGTAACTCCATTAATGGAGGACTGAACGCAGTTGGCGCTAACAAAAAATTGTCCAAAGAAGCGAAGTTAGCAGTCCACAATGGAGTGCTGGTACCTACCCTGATGTATGGAAGTGAGGCATGGAACTGGCAAAGAAAAGATGAAAGTAGATTGAATGCTGTTGAAATGAGATCCCTGAGGCGTATGTGTGGTAAAACCATGTATGATCGTGTGAGGAATGTGGATATCCGCAAAGAGTGCAAGGCTGATTTAAGCGTAATGAGTAAGATCAAGAAAGGGACGCTTAGATGGTTTGGGAATGTAGAGCGAATGAGCGAAGAAAGGAGTGTAAGGAGAATATACGATGCAAATGTGAATGGTAGCAGAAGTCGGGGACGCCCGAGGAAGACATGGCACGACCAAGTGAATCAGATACTTGAGTCGGGCCATGTCAAGAGTCAGAACAATAGAAGAGTATGTATGAGACGATGTATGAATGTGAATGAGGCAAGAAGTGTGTGCCAAGACCGAGTTGTTTGGTGGTCCGTCCTCTCTGCCTACCCCTGCGGGGAAACGGCGTGATGGTTAGTTAGTTAGTTAGTCAGTATTATAGCTTAGATTATCTGTGACAGTTTCACTTGATCGAGTTTTTTGTTTTCTTATAAAATTATTTACAAAATAAATAAAAACCAGTTTTGTGCTTGAAATCGAACGTTTCTAGACTGCGTTTGTTAAGCGATTTTAATGCCTGTTACCTGAAATATAAAGGTATTCGAAGAATATACACATCTTTGGCTTGTAGATTCCTCTTAACACAATATCTCTGCACCGGAACGAGGTACGGAGTTGGAATTAAAGTCGATGTTATGTAGTTTTTCAACAGTAATATTGCGGTATATATTGGATAGCAGAATAATGTTTTGCAACTTCAATCGTTAATGTTTGCAACGTCATTACCATAATAGGCATTTAATACATTGCATCCTATGGAATATCCGGCCCTCGTACTATCTCAGGTCTGAACATGTGAAATATATTTTCGTACGTTCGTTCAGAGAGGAAGATAAACTAAAAATAAAACGGAACAGAAAGAAACACGCGGGGTGATTTTTTGTGCGCTTGTGTGAAACAAATCACAATGTAAATATTCCTGTTATTTTCTTTAGGGGTATTATTTTGTCGCGTGTCTACAAAGTTATTATTAAATGACCCCGTGGTTTAGTGATCATAAATCTTGATTTCAGTTCCGGAGGAAATCGTTTGGAAGCGTTACACATATGCTTCAAATGACTTTAGTTATGTTTTGTGACCAGATCTGAACACCCAGACACTTACCAAACTTCATCTTCCTCTTATTTATTTAATAAGACATATTATTTAGACTTTTATGCATAGCATAAAGACCTGATCAAAAGGCACGGGTTCAATTCCCGTTGGCGGCATTTATTTTTACTGGGGAGATATTTTCAATTTGTCTTGGTATATCAGGAGACTAATAATTGCTTATAATTATTTGTTATCCTTTGTACTATGCATAAAACCTTGTCTTATAAACATTAGTTTATCATTAAAAAATAATAATATTTAACAAGTCAAAAATATTTCACCAATAAATGAAGATATAATATGTCTCGACGCCATCTAGTGAGAAATTTAGCACTAACAAAGCCTTTCCTACAAAAATAAAGTTGGTTGTTTACAGGTGAAAAAAATATAATAAGCGGTAATTGTTGATTGAGGTACTAGTACATATTGAATCATTTGGCGGGTTGGAAATAAGCCGACATAGCTCAGTGGTTATAGAGCACCTGAACGGACATCAGAAGGCACGGGTTCAATTCCCGTTGGCGGCATTTATTTTTACTCGGGAGATATTTTCAATTTTTATTGGTATTTCAGGAGACCAATTACTGCTTATAATTATTTGTTCATCTTCCTCATTTCTTTTCCATCCCCACTACCTTCAGCTTCACAGACTCCAGTTGATACTCGCATAAAAACATGTTCACAATTGCATGCAGATCCTTACCTTGATGTATGACCGTGAGGTAAGGAACTGTCATAGTGTTGTGTTCGTACAAACAGGTCTCTAACTCGTCTTGGAAGGAGTTTATAATTGAATGGTTCTTTTAGATTTCAGGGATTTATTAATACTCCGCGTATTATAATGGTGACTCTATAGTCGACCTAACTAGAAGCTGGCTAATTGGAATCTGAAACGGGAAGTTTCTCTGAGAGCCTTCTCACTGGCCCTGGCGACTACTGGCCACTGGTTCCATCTTGCGGACTTCCACGCAAGCTCTATGCACTGCCATCTGTGCGTGCTTCTATGAAGCTCTTACTTCCCAAGTAGACTGAATGCTTTATTGATCAGATACCTGAGGCGTATGTTTGATAAAACCATGTATGATCGTGTGAGAAATGCGGAGATTAGCATAGAATGCAAGGTTGATGTAAGCGTAATGAGTAAGATTGAGAAAGAAACGTTTTAGATGGTTTTTTGCATGTAGAGCGAATGAACGAAATACATACCTACACAATTAACCAAATACTTATTTTTATTTTTTATTATTTATTAAGTTAAAAGAAATTTACATTTCGCTTTCTTAACTTAAATATGTAACATTAAATAAATAGTTTTCTAATTATTGTTCTAATAACTTAAGATTAAAAAGTTTTTTTTTAAACACATTTATACTCTCAGTTTTAAGTTTATCTGGAATGAGATTGTATATTTGTACACCCTCGTGGCCAATGCCTCTTTTGCCACTTTCAGTTCTTACAGTATGTGTGTACAATTTGTTATGTTGCCTAGTATAATGTTCGTGTACTTGTGACGTTTGTTTAAATGTTGTGTTTGTGTGTATAAGTCCACTTTGGATTTTGTAGATTAGGAGGCATATGTTGTATTCGTACAATTTCCTTATTTTCAAGAGTTTCATTTCCTGATACAGTTTTTTTGTGGGAGTGTCCGGGTTATAATTGAAGAGTTTTTTAATAACTTTGTTCTGTATTGTTTGTAAATCATTTAGGTATGTAATGTATGTGTTTCCCCATATTTCTATTAAATAATTCAGATGGGACTGGATTAAACTGAAGTATAAGCCCCTCTTTACCTCCGTTGGTAGGAGATGGGCAATTCTACCAAATACACCAATTAGTGGGATGATTTTTGCTTTTAATTTTTCTACGTGTTGTTTAAATGTCAGATGTTTATCAATATGTATGCCAAGGTATTTTTCGCTGTCTAGAATAAGCAAGTCCCTTTCTTCTATTTGTAGAGGTTTATGCGACGGTATTATTATTTTAGGTGAGCTTAGGATCATGTAGCCGGATTTATTAATATTTATTGTTAATATATTTTTTATTAGCCAACTGCTTAGAATATTAAGATCCTCTTGAGATTGTTCTAATAGAGTTTCTAAGTTTTTTCCGAAGTAAAATATTGCAGTGTCATCTGCGTATAGAAATATTTCACCATGTAGTTTCAACTGGCAGATGTCATTTATGTATATTTGGAATAGGAGGGGCCCCAGTATAGATCCTTGCGGAACTCCATAGTTTATACTCTCTAACTGACTGTTATTATCTTCTATGCTAACATATTGTTTTCTGTTTGATAGATATGATTTAATTATTACTTGAGTCGGGCCATGTAAAGAATCAGAATAACAGATAGATGTAAAAATGTAAATGAGGCAAGGAGTGTGTGCCAAGACCGAGTTGTTTGGCGGTCCTTTCTCTCTGCCTACCGCTGCGAGGAAACGGCGTCATGGCTAGTTAGTTAGTGAGGTAGTTTTATATGAAGAAGTACTACATTTCGTTAAAAATGACTTGTACAACAAAACAATGATCGGCAAGCGGTAGGAATCGAAAAATTTTTATCACACGTACCGTACAAATCTTTCTACAATATGCAATTTTTTTTATCATCGCCCGGTCTTATAAGGATCTTACATTCTTCTAAAAACGTCCTAACCCAAATAACTTTCCTATGTAACAGATCACATTTCGGCAGCATTCTTTCGACTCTGATCCTCTTTTGTCGTCTTCTTCTTTTGTCTTTTATCTTTCACTTCTTGGCTTTGTCTGCTGAAAAACAAAAAATACATCAGTAATCTTATCATTGGGAATTTAGGCATTATTGAATGTAGAGGATGCAGAGAACAATCTACAACGAACCGTTCAGGCAATTTTCTCAGGATCTATTTATCCGAACGGATTGAAATTATCACGGAGTTTGGGATAAAAACATTATTCTCGCGGCCACAAATGCGAGACTTGGGTTCAAACTTTAAGAGCAGTTTTCTCAGGATCTATTTATCCGAACGGACTGAAATTTAGAATACAGACTAGAATGGATGGTCTGAAGTTGAATCAATAATAAAATCTCAGCAAAAGGGAGTTTGGAAAACAAATATTATCCTCACGGACACAAATGCTAGACAATTTTCTCAGGATCTATTTATCTGAACTGACTGGCGTTACCCGGCGTTGCTCGGGTTTGTGAGTTGTGAATGATTTGAAGTAATGCTTTGAGGTTGTGATTTCTAGGATAAACATCGATTTTTCTTTACTTTCTATAAAGATAGTATGCTTGTATTATGTATATAAATCATCCGGAAGAAATTCTTTAAATGATAGTGAAAACCCTAACGAAATCCTTTGCGTAGTTTAGAAGAACTAAGCGCACAAACAGACGCGGATAGCGAATCTGTTTTATACTATTTATAGATCAGAGATATTGGTAGTACATAGGGTTGCCCTCCACGGTTCGTACCAAGATACGTGAAACCGTGAGGTTTCGAGAATCACAGAGATTTTGAAAACGTAACAGAGAGGGCCTTGTCCTCCAGGCCATCCTAAACACTGGTTCCTGATTATATTAGTTATTTTTTGTTTCAAAATAAAGACACACATCCTTTCTAAAATCGTGTGTATGCTATTTATATACTAGAGAGATAAGAGATACGTCTTGTTTACGATTTTGTTTTCTTCATTGATTGAATAAATGAATGAATTAATAAAATGGAATCTTTGAAGTAGAAATTAACCTACTTCCCGACATCCGATTGAGCTGAAACTCGTCAGGTAGACTCGTTATCGATGACAATGCATTTTATTAAATTGGTGGCAATCGCGCACACACACGAGGAAATATACGCAATTCTCTGAAATAGGATGACATTATATATATATATTTTTAAATGCAGCAGTTATTATAAAAAATAAATTTCAGTCCTATGCAATTGCGATTTCGCTTATTGGTGTACATTTATATCACTCAGTCCCTGGGGAAGAAGATTGAAGATGGCAGATGTGAATATTTGATGTTATTTTTGTGATTTATAAAGATTTTCAAAATCTTTAAACTTTTTAAATAATTTGTTCGCTAGTATAAACAGTGGGAAGTTAAAAATCATGTTTTTTGTAACGTATCCATACATTATTTTATCATTCGCATTTCACCGCTGTCTACAAACGTCTTCTTCTTCTTATTTACGTGTTCCGTGTTTATTTGCCGCGAAAGAAAAACACGCAGACGGACACAGGACAAGCCGAGACGAGACGTGAGACTGAAATAGATCGGCTGCGTCTCGAGACTAGAGAATGTCCTGTCGCGTTTCGCGCTAGCAGGAATGACGCTACAACGAGACTGTTGACGCGTCAATGTGAATTCCGCGCAAGAGTCCCAACCGCTTTCAGCTGTCCGAAGCCAGTGAGATAATAGCATCCCTGATTATTCCATGGTTCATCCGCTCTACATTCCCAAAACATCAGCCTTAAATTATAAATACATCAATTTGAATTTAAAATCTTGGAAGTGGAAATTAATCCACTTCCAATTTGAATTTAAAATCTTGAAAGTGGAAATTAATCCACTTCCAATTTGAATTTAAAATCTTGGAAGTGGAAATTAATCCACTTCCAATTTGAATTTAAAATCTTGCAAGTGGAAATTAATCCACTTCCAATTTGAATTTAAAATCTTGGAAGTGGAAATTAATCCACTTCCCGACATCCGATCAAGCTGGAACTTAGCAGATAGACTCGTTGTTGATGACAATGCGTTGTATCAACTTTTGATGGCAATCAAACACACGCGCATTACTCTAAAATCGAATGACATTACATCAGTTTATATGGTAATATACAAAATAAATATCAGTCCTACCCGATCGGCATTTTGCGAGGTTAGTAGAGTCATCGACTACATTTCCTGGGTAGGAACAGCCTTGCATCTTTAAATACAACTATTTGAACTTCACTTTTGTTTTCTTGAATGAATGAAATTAACTTACTTTCCGACATCCGGTCGAGCTGAAACTCGGCAGATATACTCGTTATTCATGACAATGCATTCTATCAACATTTGGTGGCAATCGAACACATACGAATTTCTCTAAAATCGGATGACATTACATCAGTTAATATGCGAAATAAATGTCGAGTTGTTGACTCCATTTCCTGGGTAGGGTGTTTCAATCCTCAGTCTAACCAAAAAATATGTATTTTATGTAGTTTTAAAAGACGCTTAGAGAGCCTCATACGCCTCAGAGTTCTCGCTGCTATAGCTTAGAAATAGTCAGCTAGTACCCAAGGAATATGAATATAGTAAACCGTTCATAAACGGTGTTTAAACTCTAATAGCACTGCAGCGAATTGACTTTTAAACAAAGCCAACAAACTGCCAAGTAAAACTAATGCAATTTTGTATGCAAGAAGTAATGGACTGTTTACTGGCAGAAAATGCTTTGAAAACACCATTGGGTCTTTGTCGTTATGCTCAAGAAACTTTGTGTTGCTTACATAAAGGGGTTATTTAATGATTTCACTAGGGCAATACTGAGAGAATCTACCACTCTGGAATGTGACGCAAATATACTATGTATTTTTTTTATTGATATTAATTACAAATGAATAAACGGTAACCGTATAACTCATCAAAATGACAGTTAAACACACCTATAAAAAGTGCTATTAAGGCGAAGCTTAATGCTAAATCACTATTTTGATTAATCTTTATAACGAATTGGTGTACATTATGAATACTAAAAAATATGCTTTAGACAAATTGAAGGTTTTTCTATTGTTTTGTTCGAGTAGAATACAAATAAAAAAATAAATTACACAATTAAAAATATAAATGTAAACTACTAAAAATTTTTTTTTTCAATATATATGTATGAACGCGTAAATGAAACAACTTTAAAAAAATATAGTATTATAGCTAAGATTATCTGCGACAGTTTCACTTGATCAATTTTTTTGCTTTCTTATAAAATTATTTATAAAATAAATAAAAACCAGTTTTGTGCTTGAAATCGAACGTTTCTAGACTCCGTTTGTCAAGCGATTTTAATGCCTATTACCTACAATATAAGGTATGCCAAGAATATACACATTTTTGGCTAGTAGCTTCCTCTTATGTTAAGTTATTTTTCATAACTTTATAGCACTTTTTAAAGGTGTTAAAAAGTGGATTGTTATTTTGAGGAGTTATCATGGAACCGAATAAACACATTTAAATAATATTTTTAGGTATTATATGTATGTACATAGTGATAATTACGAAGTATCTCTTGTTGTAATTATATGCTTATCTCATTTTTTGTTTAATTGTTGACCCTTCAGTAATTTCATTACTTTTGTACAGTTTGCAATGTTTTCTGTGTATTTAAAATTCGCTATATACATATTATTTTTTTTTAATTTTCTGTAAAAAAATACTATTTTAGAAACTATATAAAAAAATTTAATAACAAACGTGAAAAATGCTAACAACATTTTTACTTAAATTTTTACTCCAATCATAGAAAAATTGAGAGAACTTAATATTTCGAAAACACTGTAACATCACTTTTATCTCGTCCATATAATAAAATTAAGAAATGATTTTAAAGTTAAATCGATTTGTTACGATAGCAGCGCGTATTATGAATAATTCATTTTGACTATTTTTAGGATTTTATTAATAGCATCCAGTATAAATATTTGAGGCAAACTGGTAAGCATTATTATTTGTGTTTCTAACGTAGGAAGCGTTCAAAAATTCTTTTGTCAATACGAATGGTAGATGGAGCTGGCTTATATTTAAAAAAAACGATAATAATTAAGTTAAAGGTTGTGAAAATATTTAATAAAACATGACTCTTTTGAAATAGAGCGAAAATCTCTTGACAAATGCTTAAGTTGCATTTAAAGATACACTGTATTTTTTTTCATGCCTATAACATATTAAATAACAGAACAAAACATGTTTTTAATAATTTGCCGAAATCAGTTTATAAAAAGATTATAATTTTTAGAAAATATTTAATAAAACACGACTCTTTTGGAATCGAGCAAAAATCTCTTAAAAAATGCTTAAGTTGCATTCAAAGACACACTGTGTTTTTTTATTTCATGCCTATAACTAACTAACTAACTAACCATCACGCCGTTTCCCCGCAGGGGTAGGCAGAGAGGACGGACCGCCAAACAACTCGGTCTTGGCACACACTCCTTGCCTCATTCACATTCATACATCGTCTCATACATACTCTTCTATTGTTCTGACTCTTGACATGGCCCGACTCAAGTATCTGATTCACTTGGTCGTGCCATGTCTTCCTCGGGCGTCCCCGACTTCTGCTACCATTCACATTTGCATCGTATATTCTCCTTACACTCCTTTCTTCGCTCATTCGCTCTACATGCCCAAACCATTTAAGCGTCCCTTTCTTGATCTTACTCATTACGCTTACATCAGCCTTGCACTCTTTGCGGATATCCACATTCCTCACACGATCATACATGGTTTTACCACACATACGCCTCAGGGATCTCATTTCAACAGCATTCAATCTACTTTCATCCTTTCTTTGCCAGTTCCATGCCTCACTTCCATACATCAGGGTAGGTACCAGCACTCCATTGTGGACTGCATTGTGGACTGCATGCCTATAACATATTAAATAATAGAATAAAACGTGTTTTTAATAATTTTTGGTGTTTACTTTGCGTTTTTTTTTTCTATCGAAGGAATTTCATATTATTAACATTTCGGCATAACAAATGTACAGATATTATATTAAAAAATAACATACATTTTTTGTGGAACTTAAAAACTTAAAGAGTTTTTTATTTTTTTTTTTTTATTGTGTTGTTTTCTTGCTAGAGCAATCCCGATGAGTTACAGAACTCATTTTAGGACAGGAGGAACTTACAATTCATATGTAGGAGGTAGTAGGTACAATTTTACAACGGTATTTTGATATCAAATATAAGTTTCACATTCAATACAGCATAAAAATTAAAAATTAAAATAATGACACGTTAAGTAGAACAAACAACAATAGAAAACAAGTACAGAAAGAAAAAAAAAAACATGGATAAGATACAACAAGAAATGACAACACAGTTACATATTTTGATTTTTAAATGTAGTTAAAAAATATTCTTTTAAAGCATTGCTTTGCAATTTTTTATTATGGTGGATGTGTTTGTACATATCTGGAAGCGAATTATATAGTGTATAGGCAATATAGTTCAGTGATTTTAACCCATGTTTTGTAGTGTGTGTTTGAGGAATGCGGATTTTATTGTTATTTCGAGTATTGTGGTTGTGGATGTCTTGATTGTAAAGTGGCTTGAATAATATATTTATTTTATTCATAAATAGTTTTAGTGACTGCTATAATTTATTTATTTATTTATTAACCCCTTGAAGGCTTGAACATGTATGCATTGTTATAGGTAAGTTAAGTTGTTCAGTAGTACAACAATAAGTGTACAGTACATCACATAATACACCGAGTATGAACTATATAAGAAGGTAAAGTACAAACAAGTTTAATACTTGTATATAATAACAATAGTACAAAATAAGTACTTAAGATACTATAAAAGTACTTACAGAGCAATGTGTAGTAACTTTATTGATATTTATTATAAATTTGTATTTAGCAAACCTTTATTACACCATATTGGGTGTTTTACAGAACATAGCTAAATTAATACAGCGATAAAATACCTATATAATACTAATAATGTTTTTTTTCTTTCTTTTCAGATCACTTCGATGACAACGACAAACTTTCTGAAATAATTCCCGTAATTTTATTAAATTAACAAATCTTCTGTCAATTAAAACATATCTATAACTTTTCAATTAAACAAAACCCGAAGCAATTATCATTAATAAAATAATA
Organism: Hesperophylax magnus; assembly: GCA_026573805.1. Lineage (NCBI taxonomy): Eukaryota > Metazoa > Arthropoda > Insecta > Trichoptera > Limnephilidae > Hesperophylax > Hesperophylax magnus. The sequence continues at coordinate 15,546,250 of JAIUSX010000028.1, forward strand.
ATACTAATTTAACAAATTGTGGGCGTTAATTTTAATCTCTGTGATAACCAAAAACGCTGTTGAAACTTAAAACCGTTTACGAAAACAAAACTCGATCGCTTATTTCAAAATTCGAACGTGCTTCATAGAGAACTAGTGTCAAATTTTTCCTGCGCCGCAAAAGTGTAAAAATCTGTCGAAAATGTATGAAGTTCTTTAAAAAATTGATTTAAAAAGTGCAATAAAGTTTGTTATATCAATGTAAAAGTGACTCAATTGAAGAAAAAGTGATTTTTTGTGTAGAATTCGCTATGAATGCAGTTTAGCTAGCGATTTTTTGCTGCAAATCAAATTTGACAGATATTTCAAAATGGCCGGTCGATGACGCGTAAAAATAACAAAATGGCCGCCGAAAACGTCGGGTGTTGCTGCTCGAAAGCGCACAGCAAATCCAAAATGTCAGACTTTCAGGTGTTTTGTGAATCGACGTCTTCTAGTTCGTCGGTGCGTAGGGGAAGCGAACTTTTCCTTCTGCTGCGAATAGGGAAAGTGACAGCTGTCATGTTGACAGTTGCAGCCATCTTGGGAAACCTACACCACGTGGCGGCGCAGAACCAATATGGCGGAGGAATGGTGGATCAGAAATTTGCGATGGAGCCGCAAGACCAGGTACAAATTTTGGATGTTTTATAAGATTTTTGACCTGGCACAGCATGTAGAATTGTTTTTCCCAACTTTCTTCTGAAATTTCACTCAAATTTCTCAAGCTATACTAATTGTTATACATATAAAAAATATTTTTTGTTGGACACCTTTCATATATTTTACTAATTTACACAATCTTTAAAAGTCATCTGCAAACAAAATATTGTGGTAAATCATAGAAAATATTTTTCAAATTCATTTATGAAAATAACAGTGGGTCTAATGAAGAGCCTTGAGGTACTGTCGATGTTCATTGTTTTGGTGTATTCAAATAAAATATGTTATCATGTTGAATCTCTACAGTTTTTCAATCGTATTAATTATTCTTTTCCTTTCAGACGGCAATAGTGGGCTCCAGAGTGACTCTGCCTTGTCGGGTGGTCGGCAAATCTGGCGTACTGCAGTGGACCAAAGATGACTTCGGTCTAGGGGCACATAGGAACCTCAGTGGCTATGAAAGATACTCAATGATCGGGAGCGACGAAGAAGGTAAGGCAATAATATTAATATATTGATAAGGAGACAGTGTGCAGCCCCTGTAAGCACACAGGCCTAGGCCAATTTTGTCATTTCTCTTGTGCAACCTTATGCTCTTGACTGTCCAGTACCTTTATTAACGTTTATAAGGGTTGTTATTGGGTTTTTGTCCATGTCTCCTGGTTCCATAACATGGTATTCATCTCCCCAAGTATTTGAGCCTTCATTCCATTAAGGTGGGACATTGGCACCATAGACCAGTGCGTGTTTCTTTATTATGTTGACATATCCTCCAACTGTTGGTGTTTGATTTCTACTGGCAACAAATGGATGTGTCAAATGTGTTTGAGATGGCAGTGTCCTGTTAATAGTCTTAATAACTCCCTCGGTAAGTTTCTATCCAAATTGATTAGTTAATACATTCAGTAAGTTAACTTGAACACAAATTCCCCCAACCCAAGACTAGCATATAAACCTCAGGACCTCTTCGGTAGAGTTTAAATAAAAATTTCGCACCGAATTTTCAATTCTTTTCTAGTGGGGTTTTTCATGAAAACCACACTAGTGTATAAATCACTAAAATACGGCTTAAAATCCAGCTGTTTTCACATTCCGCGGCAGAATTTCGCGGGGAAACAGAAAAAACCTAATTATTTCCTAATTGAAATGAATCCCGAGTTCATTAATCTCCATTTGAGCATTCCGCCCGGCAATTAGCCACCGTGAATCAGTGATAATTGCTAAAATGATCATTTGGCCGAATTAAATGCGGATTTAATGTCGCCGAGTCGGTAAAAAGCGTTGCGAAGGTAATGCGTGAAAATCATATCATATTATACAGACAGACGGTGCCGAAATAGTTTTTGGGGTGGTGATACGTGTTGCAATTTTTCTTCCTTTTTGAGCCAACGTACGCTTTGAACTCCTTGCAGTGTCATACAGTGATGATCGCATTGGAATATCCCATAGATATATATAATAGAAAGAAAGGAAGATCTGTTAGTCTAGCACGGACGATCAATAAAGCCCTATGTCAAAACGATATTGACGAAATCCGTCATCTATGGTCAGTCGGTCATCTATGGTGTTTCCGACAGTCGGTAGACAAAAGCCGATGATCTTAGTACGAACTCCAAGGTGTCGGATAAGCTGTCAATATGCAAAACTTTTTGGATACTGTCGTTTGTTATCCAAAATAACTGGCTTATCAATAAACGGAGGTGAAGCTCTTAGAGTTGAAATAATCGTTTACACGATCCATCGACTTAATCAATTCATATTAAACGCGATCAATTGATTCCGTTCCAGTTTGGAGAAACTAAAGTTGTTAGTTATGACCAAATACCTCATTAACTAATTAATTCCCTTTAAAGAGTACGCGGACTGCAAATTTAACTTTGTCAATTTATTAGTATTTTCAACTTCTGCGTAGCCGTTTTATATTTATGAATGTCGACTCATAGACAGATGCGCCATTGTTGTCTGTCAATATAGGTCTGGCTATCAAGAGCGCGACCGTGCTCGAGAAATCAGTATAAAATCATTGACATGACATTCAAAAGAAAGAGAAGAGAATAACGGTCTACATTTGATTTCGATAAACTTTGTTTATAGCCCGGGCAATGCCGGAAACTTTATCTAGTTATCTATTAAAAGGGAACGAAGTACGTGTAACAGTTTAGAAGCGTTGACAGTAATGTCATCTGATAATATATACAGGGTTTTCCAACAAGAGGTGTTATTTTGATATTCAATCGTAAAACATCAATGGTTTCGTTACTTGTGTGGCACGTAGCGCCATTTTGTTGAAAGTAAACGTTGTTCAGATCAATAACATCCAATTCCGGTCATAAAAAATCATTAATCATCTTTCCAGTCAACAGACAAATAATACGAATACACAGATAGGCAATGCGGAATAGAAATGAAAAATGTGTGCAAGCAGCTGTTTATGGAGGATATTTGAACATCTACCGTCTCCTGTCGGGCCATCAGGGGGGACTCCATCCAGGCAACCATGGCAGTGATGTTTGTGTTATTTGACTGGCGTAGTCTGCGCCATAAGCTTCCCATGTGGTGGTGGAGAAGCGCTCTGAAAGAGTGTACACGTACCTCGAGGAACATTACCGTAGCCATATAATGGCTTTTACAATACAGTGATAATCGATTTACAAGCTTACAGTGGTAAACAGGATAATAATAGCAATTAATTAAAGAACAATTAAAGTATAAACAAAAACACTATTGCAAGTGATGCAGTTATTAATATAAGTGCTGTAAGACAATGCATAATTCAAAAGAAATATATACCAGTGTAACAATAGTTGAACTAATACTAGGCTTGTATAAGACCTGTCATAAGTCGAAGTATGAGGGTGTCTATGATAATAGTCAGTAGTCAGTTTATTGTTACCCACAAAATTAATTGTACTTGGAATAGCTGAGTAGGCATCGCAACTTGGCAATAACAATTCAGGGCTGTCAGCGATTCAATGACACTTATGAAAAAGAAATAATAATTTCTAATGAAATAATACATATGTTAGCTAAAACTATAAGATATCAAGGAGCCATGCAGAAGAATATTATCATCCCTGACAATGATTATTGTGTTTGAGGTATGTTATTATAGCCTTCTTATAACTATATTCCGTGCAGTTGAACACATCAGCTATTACTTGCGAGTATCTAAATGACTCAGTCATTTTTGTTGCAATTAAAAAGAGTTTTGGATGGTATCTCGGTAGGCGGAATACTTGGCGATAAACATTATTGTAAACGATTTTGGGATGCAGGGTAATCCACCCACAGTTCTGACGTGTACATCGAAGTTTAGAATGCGTTGAATAGTCTTTTTCACGTTTGTACTGCAAAAGTGAAAACGCCTTGACAGCATACATGCTCTAACGGATATCGCTCTTCTTTGCCTTCCCATATCATCGATGCCTTTCTGGTCGTCTATGATAAAATGTCGCAGGTATTTGACGCTACGACTAACATCCATTTTCCTTTAAACATTGACATAATTTAGTTTCAGTAGTTTTTTTTTAAATTTCGTTACTCTCGCCGCATACGTAAAACGAGCAACAGAATTACCATTGCCGTTCTTAGGTTGATGGATGATTTTAATAAATTTCCGACATAGGAACCCGCGACAGGTGTATTCTGCAATTTATGCAGGACAAAAAAATGTAATCAAAAATACGAAATTGCGCCCGTATATTCGCTGGAGGGATGCATTATTTCGCTAATAAATCTCGCCTCTTACCGTGAACCGAATAACCAAATGGTTTTTATTGAAACGATTTGTTCTGACAATGTTTTGCCCCAATAAGGAACTCCAATCCTTTTTTATTTTGTTTTAATCAGTAATGTTTTTTTTTATTTTTTTTATAGTGAATACCTCACAAGAGTCCCAACTGCTCCCGTCTGGAGCCAGTGAGACTATGGCATCCCCAATTGGGGGATGTTGTGAGGCTGAAGGTAAGTGGGGAAGGGAAAGAGGAAGGTGGGGAAGTACCTGGCTATTCAGATCTAGTCACTAAACACGGCTAAAGCCATTTGGAGCAACGTTTCAATTCTGAATGGTGGTCTTACACCAGGGCGATACTGGTAGTATCTTCCACTCTGGAACGTGCCGCAAATATACTATATATTATTTTAATTAATTAATTGTGAAATAACACAAATTAATCAAATAAAATTTATTTGCGCACGCCGGGTTCGAACCCGCGACCTTCGGAATGGCAGTCCAATGCGTTACCATTGGACTATGCCGGCCGTCAGATGTGTAATGAATCAATGTGTAATGAACATAATAAAAACCAGAATATATATATTTTTTTTTTACATTAACTCCGATATTTTCGCTCAGAGCCTATGCTCATCTTTAGGAATGCTGTGTGGCGGGTCTATTTTATGCGAGGAAGAAGTGAACAAGGTACTTGAAGATACCTTTGTTGTAGGAGGGAGAAAACAAAGGAGGACGAGGCCAGCAAATCGTTCCACAGCCGAGCTGTTGAAATCAAGAACGAATCGTAGAAGCGACCCGTTCTCATGTAACAAATTTCAACCGACTACATGTGTTTGGCGCGCGTTTGGCGTGTTTCCCGACTATGTACAGGTGCCAAAGGGATCAATGTCGCTAGTTCATCGGACCATCTTCCATTGTAATACCGGTAAAACAGAGACAGCATACCTACTTGACGTATTTGCTCTAAGTTGAGGCAGTCAACTCTTAGATCAGCAACATCATCAGCTGTAGGCAGACTGATGGAACCTAAGCGCAAGCCAAATACTAAGTTAGGTGATCGCGCTTTCGGAGTATCTGGGCCGAAGGCTTGGAATAAACTCCCTCCGGAACTAAGATCCATAATAAGTCCAACAGAATTCAGGTCCAAACTAAAAACTTACCTTTTTAAGCTGTCATACCCTTTAATTAAATATACCATTCCTGAGAGAAAGTCCAGTTAAACCAATTATGTCCTAAATCCTAAATCTAAATTTCGCTAATAAACAATTAGTTAATATTAATCTCAAGTGACCTACCAGGTAAGTATTGTACTGTATATTATCTCCATAAATAGTTAAGTAATAACATATATCACTGTAGAAATGTATTATAAGTTTGTACAGCGCCCTTGAGGTAATTTTGCACAAAAACGGCGCTATACAAGTCATACAATTATTATTATTATTATTAAGGCGATGCCATACGTAGTAATGCAAAATCATATGTTTTTGGTTTGAAAATTTGGTCGCCTAGAAATGTTTCAGATGCTTTAATTAAATACTGCGAGTAGAATACATCTTGGCCTTTGAAATAATCGAGTATTTTTTAGATAAGTCTTTTTATAAGCCCAGAAAAAAAAATGTATAAGGCCTATGAAAACTGCTTTAAAGTTCAAAATTTCCTACTTACGAACCCATTTTCGGTTATGATTTTATTGTATAATGTGGAAAATTGAGTTATTTATAAAATGATCGAAAAAAAATTAAATATTTATGCCTGAACATCCACAAAATAAAATAAAAGGCACTTTTTGGCCATTTTTTTTTTCTTGCATAAATCAAAACAGGCGGATGGTGTTAAGCGGGAATTTAAACCTTTTCGCCATCTACGTAAGGGTTGTTATTGATAGCGGCTCAATTTAAAATATTACACGACGTAGTGCATCGCCTTAAGGAATGCAACCCGATTATTAAGAGAGGAGAATCTATCAAACGGACCACCCGTTTCTGCACAGAGTCACGGGTTTTTTTTTAAGTTTAACCGCTTTTAATATTAAAGAACACTAGGAAAAATGTCTGCATCTCTTCACTACTGTTATTGTATTCTGTCAACGTGCAAAAATACATTCGTGACCGCACCTGATAAACAGTTTAATGATGTGACGCCATCAAACTAACCAACAAGAAAAATGCTCCTTTATCACTTAGGTCAACTGCATTTTTTCGCTGCGATCATTTTGATGTAAGTACAACATTTTAATTTGGGTGATCTTATAAATGTTTGCTACAAATTTAACTTATATTGTACCCGTAAGTTTGATTACATCTTGGTGTTACAAATTCATAAATTTACTTCCAGAGTGGAAGATACTATCAGTATCGCCCTGGTGTAAGACCACCATTCAGAATTGAAACGTTGCTCCAAATGGCTTTAGCCGTGTTTAGTGACTAGATCTGAATAGCCAGGTACTTCCCCACCTTCCTCTTTCCCTTCCCCACTTACCTTCAGCCTCACAACATCCCCCAATTGGGGATGCCATAGTCTCACTGGCTCCAGACGGGAGCAGTTGGGACTCTTGTGAGGTATTCACTATAAAAAAAAAAAAAAAAAAAAAAATATTTTCTTCTAGAATTTTTCATAAGAAAAAGGATGAAAAAATTACGTGTTATATTTTGGTACATGGTTTGATTTTCGTACAGTTTAAGGACCCGTAGTAAGCATTCAAATATGGACTGAAAGGGAGATATGTAAATTAGAATGTTAGAGGAAGCGCTAATATTAAAAACGATAATAATTAAGTGAAAAATGTGAAAATATTTAATAAAACACGACTCGTTTGAAATAGAGAAAAAATGTCTCGACAAATGCTTTAGTTACATTTAAAGATACACTTTGATCTTTTTCATGCCTAAAAGATATTAAATAACAGAACAAAACGTGTTTTTAATAATTTTCGGAGCTTACTTTGCGATTTTTTTCTATCGAGGGAATTTCATATAATTAACATTGTCTCCAATTGTTTTACGCGAAATGATGCATGTTCATTTCGTTTTATACGATATTGATTTAAAAAAATTCTAAAATTCGTGTTCATTACTGATTATGAACGTGTATTCAGTATTATGTATTTCGCTTGCAGTGTTGCTTAATTGTTGATTGCCATTAATACACGCTTGCATGTGATCTATGGTAATGTTCAAAGTGTTGCCATTTTTTGACAATTTATTACAGTCTTAAAACCTTATTTCTTCTCTAACAGCAACTATCTGCATATGAAATGGTTAAGTATGAAAATGATGCAAACAAAGATTTTTCATATTGGTCCCGATATGGTTTTCATGTGAGGATAGGTACAAAAAAAAACATCGTGTAAAATGCCTACTAGGCAACGTTTCGACAAGATTTGCAGTGTCCATAATCAAGGCGGATCAGGTGATCACACCATGCATCAGAATTGGGTACTGTAGTAATATTTGGTGACAACATCTAAAGGTCCATCAGGTACTTCAGCCATATACCTTCAGCTTCACAACATCCACTTTTGGGATTGATTTTGTTTGACTGGCTTTGAGCACTTTTTTACGGTGTTCACATAAATTATAATCAACTCACTAGCAATCCAACAAAAAATTATTATTTCTTTATATGAAGCGGTTACTTTGTGATGTGGTTAGGTTAGATAACTTAGAGGCGCTAGAGTTAAGGAAAGCCAAAAACGTCAATAGCAAAGTCATCAACAACCAATTAAACCTAAATAAAAGTCCTATACTCGGATTGTTCCCTATTGACAAAGAGCACTCGCCTCTCAATCTCCCACCTATCCCTACCTCTTCCACTGTAGCTCAGACTGTCCACTTACCGGATATCAACACATGTTAATCTAAATTTTAGATTTTAGTATTATACTGCCCTGATGAAGCTACGGTTGTAGCGAAACCCGGTCGGCTTTAAGTATTTACCTATAAGTGATGTTTACAAAGTTACTGTTTAATTTTTTTTTAAATATTAAACAAACGTTCCGCTCTTACAGTCAATCAAATTAATTTCTAAATAGAATAAATATGTCGCCATCCACGTCTGTCTGCTTGTGCGCTGAGTTCTTTTAAGCTATGCAACGGATTTTGAAAGAGTTTTCACTATCATTCATAGATTTTCTTTCGGAAGGAACACATGGATATTCTTTTTATAGAAAGTAGAGAAAAGTCGATGTTTTGTAATCTTGCCATTGTTAACGCTGGTCAAATATTATGAGATACATCAAAAGAATGTACTACGGAATTGTATATCTTAAAAAGGCCTACAGAAAAGTCCGTGACAGTATATATCTGTAGTGGTACCCCACTACTTGAGTCAGACGGTCATTATAGAACATACTAGAATTTTCGGCCTTTGCCAAGAAGCTTGTTTGGCAATATTTGTAACTATAGCAACTGGAATGTTCGAGATCGTTTTTCACCTATATAAGCGATAGCAGGAAGGAACTCGACAGTACAGTATCAGCAACCTTGACATCGAGACTGAGTCAATTGCCTACGTTACGCGCTTGAAATTATATCTCGAACTTTTCTTTTGCAAAACGTTCTGCTTGTATTTTCTACGTTTATTTTTTGGCTGCAATATAATAAACCGCTCCAACCAAATTGAGTCGTAAGTTATTAACATTTAAGAACACGAACGATAACTACATGTCTATCTCCTAAGGATAAACCCCAGCAACGCCGGGTACACGTCAGCTAGTAAATAAATAAATAATGATCATTCTAAATTAATTTTATCTTTCCCAAAAACTTTCTTTATCACGCTCTGTACTGGGGTCCTTTTGAATGTACTAGCGCAAATAATTAAATGTATTTCGTCGTACTGTGTATTATAAGGTATTCTGCGTGGGTACAGTCTGGGTCTTCCCTGGGGAACTTTGTGAATTCAGGTTACATTAAAACTACCCCTAAACCTATAAAAACCACCTACTTCGGGTCGGTACTGTACCGTAAAAGGGATTCCACTGTAATATTATTATTATTATTTCAAGAGGGTGTGTTGCATGTGGAAATTTTATTATTTTTGAGAAGACGAGAAAGAGAAAGCTTAGGGAGTGCCTGGCTATTTAATTCTAATCACAAAATAAAGCTAATTCCATTTCAAGCTGCACTAGTTTATTGTGAATATCTCTTGATAATAAATACACCTTCACAATAAAAAAGCTTTACTAAAAAAATCACTTTTCAACCGTTAAACGGTATTTTGTTACACATTACAAAGACTGTAAAAGTTTAACTTCGAGTTGATACTAATAAAAATTTCTTTAACTGGCAACGTCACATTTCAGCAGACCGACGCTTATGTTTGCGTTTTCAAAAATTGAGGTTATTTCAGACATATTTTTTTTTAATTGTGAATTTAATAAGCATTTTATGAAAGTGATGTTTTTTAATAAAATAAATTACTATAATTTCAAAAAATCGTAGAAATCAACGATCATATTGCACTTACAATGAATTCAATGTTTCATTTTTTGCTGTTGTAATTCTGTGGGAATTATTATAATATTTTTTTAATTGTATTAATTTTTTATTTTCATTTTAGTTTATTGGGAAAACAAACAGTTATAATTTTTCATATAAATAATTACATTTTACATGTTTGCATTAAGGCGATGCCATACGTAGTAATGCAAAATCATGCGTTTTTGGATTGAAAATTTGATCGCCTAGAAATGTTTCAGATGCTTTAATTGCGAGTAGAATTCATTTTGGCTTTTGAAATAATCAAGTATTTTTTAGATAAGTCTTTTTATAAGCCCAGAAAAAAATTATGTATAAGTCCTATGAAAACTGCTTTAAAGTTCAAAATGTCCTACATACGAACCCATTTTCGGTTATGATTTTATTGTATAATGTGGCAAATTAAGTTATTTATAAAATGATCGAAAAAAAAAATTTATGCCTGAACATCCACAAAATAAAATAAAAGGCACTTTTTGGCCATGTTTTTTTTCTTGCATAAATCAAAACAGGCGGATTGTGTTAAGCGGGAATTTAAACCTTATCGCCATCTACGTAAGGGCTGTTATTGATAGCAGCTCAATTAAAAATATTACACGACATAGTGCATCGCCTTAACCAGTGTAGTTCCCACATAAAATTCATGTTGCATACAGAAAAAACATAAATAAACAGAAAAACATTAAAAAACATAAATAAACAGAAAACAGAAAAACATACAAAACATAAATAAACAGAAAAACATAAAAATTAAAAATTAAATACAAAAACCTAAAAAAACATGTAAATGAGTTAAAAAGTGAGTATACATTTTTCTTTTAGATTCACTTAGTTAAAGGAATGTGTTTTCAAAAGGTCGCATTCTCTACAATTTTTCGACGCTTGGAGTAAAAATGTGTATGTTTTTTTTTAAATTTATACATGTCGTAAATTAAAATATTCCAATTTATACATATCTAAGTATATTTCGAAAACAAAATAAAAAGGGTAGTTTTATCGAGTTTCTATGGATTTTTTTATCATCACATCTTCAAAAATAATAAATATATAACACATTTCAAATACCTTGGAAATATTCCGAAAATCGATGAGAATTATTATTATTATTTTTTTTTTTATTAGTAAAAAAAAGATACACGAATTACATAATATAACAATTACATAATATAATTACACAATATAGTACGGTTATTAATTACATAATTAAGTATTTGATGTACCCCCATAAATAAGCAGGGCTTGTGTGTATGGGGGTGTTGTTATATTGGTTTATATGGTACGATTCAGTTCAACTCTTCGGAATACTTTTTAAGGTGGCTTTTGAATTCGTTTATATTTGCATTTATGTTTCTAATTTTTTCTGGTAATGAGTTAAAAAAATTTAACTCCGAGATATTCATGGTTGAACTGTCCTATTGTTTTTTTACATTTAGGAGTAGGAAGTATTGACGTTTGTCTAAGAATTCTGTTATTTTTAAAGGGTGTAATTTTATTTTGAATATAGTTTTTATAAATTTGTAATGTTGCATGGTAGAAGTATAATGCACTTAATTTTCTGACCTTAAATTGTTTGAATAAAAGTTCGGACGAATATGAATAGGGTTTTTTTAATATGGTTTTTATTATTAGTTTTTGTGATATGTAAATTGTTTGAGTTTGATTTTTATATGTACCGCCCCAGCCTATAATGCCGTATTGTATAATTGATTGACAGAAAGCGAAGTATGTGGTTCTAAGTAATTTTTCGTTTAAAATATCTCTTAAACATCTAAATGTATATGTTAGTTTCCTTATTCTGTTGTTCAGAATATTTATATGTGGGGACCATTTTAAACGCTGGTCTATTGTTATGCCTAGGTACTTAATATCGGTCTTGCTTTCTATGTTTGTGCATAACATATTGCATTTGTGGTTTTCTGTATTTTTCACAGAGTGGATAATTATGTTTATTTCTTTAGGTGTTTCTTGTTTTTTAATGAAAAATGGTAAATAATAAGTTTTTTTAGAATTTAAAGTCAACAGGTTTTCATCAAACCATAATTTTAGTTCATTGATATCTGTATTTGCCATGTTATTTAGTTCTGACCAGGTGTTTGCTTTTAGTAGTAGGACTGTATCGTCAGCGTAAGAGACAATGTCTCCATATTTGGAAATATTGAATATATCATTGACATATATAATAAATAACAATGGTCCCAAAACCGTGCCTTGGGGTATTGAAAAGTCGCTATATTTTGAATCGCTGACTTGATTGAGTAATTTTACTTGTTGAGGTCTTTTATATAAATAACTAGTTATCCATGCTAAGACTTTTCCACTAATCCCTACTGATTTTAATTTATTTATTAATTTTTTATGTGATATGCTGTCGAAAGCTTTTTTGAGGTCTATAAATATGCCAAGACATTTTTTATCTGAATCTAGGGCCGTATATAAATAGTTGGTTATTTTTGCTATCGCGTCGTGAGTACTTGTATTTTTTTTGAATCCGAATTGGTTATAATTAATTATTTTATTTTCTTCTAAGAATGTCCAAATTTGCTTTTTTACAATTTTTTCATATATTTTTGATATATTCGAGAGAAGTGAAATCGGGCGATAATTTTGTGGATCTTTACGACAGTCTGTTTTATAAATGGGGGTTATAATTGCTCTTTTATAGTTATTGGGAAATTCGCCATTTGCTAAAAAAAAAATTTCAAGCTTACACAGCAGATAAACAACCCTCTTTGGCTGTGTAAACAATGTACATATATAATATCTTAACATGTCATCATGTCAGTTTCTATATTAGTAATGTTTTCACATAAATATTGTTTATCAATTGAAAAAAAAAAATCATCACATTTTTAGTAAGGCTGTGTGTCTTAATTTCGACTAAAAATTCTTATAATCAGAAACCAGTGTGTAGGACGGCCAGGAGGCCAATGCCCTCTCTGACATATTCTCAAAATCTCTTTGATTCTGGAAATCTCACGGTTCCACGTATCTTGGTACCCACCGTGGAGGGGCAACCGTATGCACTACCGATATTTGTAAATAGTATAAAACAAAGTCGCTATCCGCGTCTCCCTGTTTGTGCGCTTATTTCTTCTAAATTATACAAATAATTTTGATAGAATCTTCACTTTCATATAGAGAATTTCTTCCGGAACGTTTACATATATAATACATGCAGATTATATCTATAAAAAGTAGAGAAAAGTCGATGTTTTTGTAATCAAGTCGTAAAAAAATATTTTTCGGCGCTTAAATTGGAAGCTACAAGCCAAAAATGTGTATATTCTTGGTATACCCTGTATTTTAGGTAATAGGCATTAAAATCCCTTGACAAACAGAGTCTAGAAACGTTCGATTTCAAGCACAAACAGGTTTTTATTTATTTTGTAAATAATTTTATAAGAAAGCAAAAAAGTTAATCAAGTGAAACTGTCACAGATAATCTTAGCTATAATACTGTATTTTTTTAAAAGTTGTTTCCTTTACGCGTTCATACATTTCAATTGTAAAAAAATTTTTTTAGTAGTTTACATTTATATTTTTTATTGAGTATTGTATTATTTTATTTGTATTCTACTCAAGCAAAACGATAGGAAAACCTTCAATTTATTTAAAGCATATTTTTTGGTATTCATAATGTACACCAATACATTATAAAGATTAATCAAAATAGTGATTTAGCATTAAGCTCCGCCTTAAAAGAAAAATTGAGAATCTTAATTTTAATTTCTTAACTAACTGACATCGGTGATTTTCCGCATCTGCCGCCAAGACCTAGACAATCCTTTCTCCATGAACCCGGGCATCCCTGCTAAGTCACTTATGGCATAGGTGTTTGTTATTAAATTAATTGTTCCCGGGGCGGTGGAACCCACACCCGCTTCTCGCATTGTATCAATCAGCCTTGCGTTCTTTGCGCATTTCTCATACGATAATTTTCATTGAACGTTTCGTCCTTTATAGTAACATGATCTTACGGTTGTATTTCGGTAGGCAAATGGAATACGCAAAAAGTTTTGAGTTTAGTAGCCAGAGTTAAACACAAAAATATAATAAACTAACAACGTTTAACTACCACGTAACAAAACAGTATGTAATATTATATTATTCTAGCTGACGTGTACCCGGCGTTGCTGGGGATTATCCTTAGGAGATAGACATATACCATCATAGACTTTTCTGTAGGCCTTTTTAAGATATACAATTCGGTAGTACATTATTTGGATGTATCTCCTAAGGTTTAGACAGCGTTAGCAATGTAGTGCCCGAAAACATATTTTTCGACTTGATTATAAAACATCGACTTTTGTCTACTTTCTATAACTACAATATGCATGTATTATACAGGATTTTCCAATAAGAGGTGTTATTTTGAATAGCCCGCTATTTCGGTATATGTTACTTTTGAAGCTGTTATTTTTTGACATTTGACAAGTAGAAACTACGCCATTAATAAAAGTGGCACAATACACGCGTCAACAACGTATTGAAATTATTAAAATTCACTTGAGTGAATCAAATGCAAATCATCTTGAGTGATGAGGCCCATTTCCTCCTCGGTGGCTTCGTCAACAAGCAAAATTTTCGCATCTTGGGCTCGGAAAACCCAAGAATTATTGTTGAAAAGCCTCTCTATCCTCAACGTGTGACTGTTTGGTGCGGTTTATGGTCCGGCGGAGTCATTGGACCTTACTTTTTCGAAAATGAGGCTGGAGCAACAGTTACGGTGAATAGATTGCGCTATCGAGAGATGATTAATGATTTTTTTATGGCCGGAATTGGATGGTATTGATCTGGACAACGTTTACTTTCAACAAGACAGCGCTACGTGCCACACAAGCAACGAAACCATTGATCTTTTACGATTGAATATCAAAATAACACTTCTTATTGGAAAATCCTGTATATAAAAAATATATATATTTTTTAAAGTTAAACCGTTTGTTATGATAGCGGCGCGAAATATGAATTATTCATTTTGGCGATTTTAAAGATTTTATTAAAGGATTCCATTATAAATATTTGAGACCTACTTGAAAGAATTATTATTTATCTTTTTAAATTCAAAAAAATTATCTATTTCCGCATGATAGAAAAAAAAAGATTAAAAAACTTTTAAAATGATTAAAATGACCCTTAAACGCTGGAGGGTCATTCAAATATGACTTTTTTATCTTAAAATTTAAAAACTTTTGTTGTCACTATATCATTTAGTAAATCATTTATCATGTAAAGCCCATCAAGGCGTTTATAATTTGTAAGTAAATTAATTAATTAATTAATTGTTTTGTTCGCAGGTGACTTTTCACTGGACATTTTTCCAGTCCAACTTGACGACGATGCAAAATACCAATGCCAGGTCAGCGCAGGTCCTCTGGGTAAGTTTTCAAAATTCAAATACCAACCTTTATCCATCCCTTCTTTCATATTCTCCCCTATAAAATTGCAACCCATTCTTTGTCATCAGAAAGAGATGTCAATAAAAATGTTTGATGTTTGCTTTCTTGTTTCAAAATTGAGAAAAAGCTAATTTTACAAAAAAATGAACAATCTTTGACTGCCTCCGTGGTCGGGTGGTCTCGACTACTAATCCTGAGGTTGCGGGTTTTTTTCTGTTTTTTTCACAATTCATTTAATATAATATACAGTGTTTTTTTCTGTTTTTTCACAATTCATTTAATATAATATACAGTGTTTTTTCTGTTTTTTCACAAATCATTTAATATAATATACAGTGTTTTTTCTGTTTTTTCACAAATCATTTAATATAATATACAGTGTTTTTTTTTCTGTTTTTTCACAATTCATTTAATATAATATACAGTGTTTTTTTTCTGTTTTTTCACAATTCATTTAATATAATATACAGTGTTTTTTCTGTTTTTTTACAATTCATTTAATATAATATACAGTGTTTTTTCTGTTTTTTCACAATTCATATAATATAATATACAGTGTTTTTTTCTGTTTTTTCACAATTCATTTAATATAATATACAGTGTTTTTTTTCTGTTTTTTCACAATTCATTTAATATAATATACAGTGTTTTTTTTCTGTTTTTTCATAATTCATTTAATACAATATACAGTGTTTTGAAAACGAAGAGCAACTTTACAATGGGCTGTACAGTACACTGATTTGATTAGAATTAATGTAACGTCCTAAATGTAATTCCTATAAATTATATTAATATAATAAGATAAAGTTTAAATCTCTGAATAGTATAAAATAATGTCGCTATCCGCGTCTCTCTGTTTGTGCGCTTAGTTCTTCTAAACTCCCCAGTGAATTTCGACAGGGTTTTTACTATCATTTAGAAATTTTTTTCCGGAAGGTTTATATATATGATAAATGCGTAATATATTTATAGAAAGTTGAGAAAAGTCAATGTTTTATAATCAAGTCGTAAAAATATATTTTCGGGCACTACATTGCTAATGCTGGCTAAACCTTATGATATACATCAAAATAATGTACTACGGAATTGTATATCTTAAAAAGGCCTACAAAAAAGTCCATTATAGTATATGTCTATCTCTTAAGGATTATCCCCAGCAACGCCGGGTACACGTCAGCAAGTAGGTTATAAATTATTAAAAACTAAATATTTGTTATTGTATGAACGGCATTAAAAATTGAAGTGACTGTTTTTTTCACTAATCCCCATACGAAAATAATGTGTTTTCTAAATATCGAATTCTTTAAAAATTATGAACGTTTCGAGTCGAAATGTTTCGGTAAGTTATTTATCAACATTTTTGTATATTAAAATTTTATAGAGAAATTTTAATTTTATTATTTCAAATACAAACATCTGAAGGATAATTTTATCTAGTTTCTTAAACAGTATATTTTTTTGCGACAACTTCAAAAATAAGAATATATATAGAACATTTAAAATATCTTGGAAGCATTTCGAAGTTCCAGGAAATATATTTAAATGCCTGAAGTTGTAAGGCTAGTAGTTTCTAAAAAGGTAGGTTTTAGATTCCTAGCCTTAGGTCCTGATACTCCGATAGCGCAGTTGTATGCTTGTCGCATTTCTTGTGTTTGGTCATGTTATACTAATTCAATCTTTCTTGTATTTAGGTCAACCAGCTATCAGATCCCGTTTCGCCTCGATCTCTGTCCTGGTTCCACCAGAGGCGCCAAAGATCCTGCAGGGAACCCTGCTCCAAGCCACGGAGGACCAACCCATTGAACTGGAATGCGTGTCCGCCGGGGGCAAACCTGCCGCAGAGGTGAAGAATACAAACAAACATACTTAACCCTTCAGGAATCTGAGATATTCTATCAGAAGGTCAGAGAATTTCCGCTTTGCAATAAAACCCAAATAAATGGAATATTTCTGAACGTATCAAAAAAATTCTTTCTAAAAGGTGATCAAATACGCATTCAAATTTTATTATTAAAAATAAACACATATTTTTAGAAATAGTGTAATTTTTTATGAAAACATAAATAAAGTTTAAAAAGTGGCACACTGTTTTTTCTAAAAAATATTGCTGATAATGAAAAATTAAAAAAAAAACAAACACACATTTTGTTACAAAAATTTTATTATAAACTTTATTGTTACAACATTTCCTTGGTGTTTCATATAAAAATAATTCATAAAAAAATCACGATGTTTCTTAAATTTTTATCAAATTGCAGTAAGAAACTTTGGATCATAGAGGTGCACATTTTAATTATGTTGAGGTTTTCTTCATGATATGAATATAAAGCGTGGTGTTTTCTCTTTCTAACACCGTTTATATCATATTTCTAACCATGATAGTAAGAGACAACGATTTATATCAAACAAATTAGTATGAGGATTTAATTGTTTTTCTGGAATGAAGTCTGTAGGGTTAAAGATTGTCCTGATATAAGACAACCTTAATTATTTGGAGACGGCACTAAAAGAAAAAGGAGATAAATTTCTGTTAAGTGTATCTGAAAACAAACTCAAACCTTTTTTTGTCCGTAGATCACCTGGATAGACGGCGAAGGCACTGTGCTGAGCGCGCGCGCCAAACACAGCGTGCTGCCAACGGCCGACGGGCGCCGATTCACAGCACGCTCCGTGCTGCGGCTCGTGCCCAAGCGTGCCCAGCACGGCGGCACGCTCGCGTGCCAGGCGCAGAACACAGCTGACAGGACGTTCCGTGCCGCAATCATTAAACTAGAGGTCAGTAAAGGGTTAACTACAATGTTTTTTATAATGTGTTGAGGCTGTCTCCTAAAACGAAATTTCACGTTATTTACTAATGTATCATATTAATAAGACCATTCTGTCGGACAAAACTTTCAAAATTTTTGGAAAATATTCAAAAGTAAACAAGTCAATATAAGCCGAAAAAATTAAACGCACAAAAAGACGCACATAACTTTTCGTATATGTGCGTCTGAATGTAGTGGGAGGGGAAGGAGATGAAGAAGAGGAATGTGGGAAAGTACCTGGCTATTCAGATCTGGTCACCAAACATGGCTAAAGCCATTTAAAAGCAACGTTTAAATTCTGAATGGTGATCTTACACCAGGGCGATACCACTCTAGAACACACCACAAATATGGTATATATTATTTTAAACGAGTAATTTGTGAAATAACTCAAATTAATCAAATAAAATTTATTTGCGCACGCCGGGATTTGAACCTGCGACCTCCAGCTTGCTAGTCGAGAGCCTTACCCCTCGACCACGGGGCCGCACTACCAATATTATCTTAATTTTGTTAAGGCGATGCACTACGTCGTGTAATATTTTGAATCGAGCCGCTATCAATAACACACACTACGTAGATGGCGATAAGGTTTAAATTCTCGCTTAAAACCATCCAGCTGTTTTGATTTATGCAAGAATAAAACATGGCCAAAAAGTGCCTTTTATTTTATTTTGTGGATGTACAGGCATAAATATTTAAATGTTTTCTGATCATTTTATAAATAACTTAATTTGCCACATTATACAATAAAACCATATCCGAAAATGGCTTCGTAAGTAGGAAATTTTGAACTTTAAAGCACTTTTCATAGGCCTTATAAATTATTTTTTTCTGGGCTTATAAAAAGACTTATGTAAAAAATACTCGATTATTTCAAAGGCCAAGATGTATTATACTCGCGGTTTTTATTTAAAGCATCTGAAACAGTTCTAGGCGACCAAATTTTCAAACCAAAAACACATGATTTTGCATTGGTACGTAGTGCATCGCCTTAACGTTAATTTGTATCTTTATGTATTGAAACGGTTCTCCCCAAATTAACTGCAAATCTATCTAGGATAAATGTATCCACCTTTTCTTCCTCAAATTTTCTTTTTAGAGTCGTCAATATTGTTTTCATTGATTAAATATTACAATTTGAGGTTTTTTGTCAAGTTATTACAAAAATAAAAATAAATATCATTTGCTTTTTTACCCTCTAAATTCCTTACTTTGGCTGTATTCACAAAGACATAAAACGAAGGTAAAACAATAGGTAGGTAATAAAAATAAATTTGTGATATTTAATTTAGTAGATATTTAATTATACGTTACCTTTTCAACGGTTCGCGTACATTTTTCTGTCAATGGCGTAATTTTCAATACGAAATCCACCCAAATTTTTTAATTGACCTAAAACCCATTTCGCGCAATGTTAGGGGGAGTTTACCAAACCCGTTCGCAGGTAAAATTGACATAAATCGTTCAAATAATAAAAAGGTACAAAATTTTAATATTTTCTTTGTTCTTCGAATGGTGCAAAGTATCCCTTGCTGTCTTTATTAATATAAAATTACCCTTTTGGCTTTTACCAGGGGAGGTTTATTAAATTAGGGTTGTTCCTGGATTCTGGCAACACTGAATTCATTAAAAAATGCTGTACACAAACCCCGAAACATTTTATTTAATTTATGCTATAAATTCAACTCTGTTACCCTGAAATAAACACTTTTTTAAATATATGTATTTCATTGAACATTAGGATGATACTAATAAATCTATACGAAACATGAAACAGAACAATACACAGAATAATTAAAAAAAGATAACGGTCACAACTAAGAATCGAACGCAGGCTTTCTTGTCTTACAGGGTCTTAACCAACTTAACCATTGGGACCTGTTTATTAAACGTCATATTTGTCGATCTCATATTTAAAATCCAGATTTAACATTCTAGCAAGATGCCGTTTTCGTCTACAACAACATCAATAATGCCATTATTTGTAATATTAGCACTCTAGTATACCAAAAGTGACGAGCCGCCACTGATCGGAACGCGTGTTCATGCACCTGCATTTTCCTTGATAATATATGTATTGACGAAATTCGAAAATATTGGGATTTATACAAACACGTGTTCCGACATTTATTTATTTATTCATTTCTATTCTTGAATACACATTTTACAAATGATTACAGTGGTTTATATTGTAGTACAGAGAAAAAAGGTTGATATATGTAAAACTGTGTGTGGGTGATATTGTATGTTACGTGAACACCTCACTAGGAGAACCTGTGCTGAGGTGTTAACGTGTTTGTGATTAAGTGTGACAGGTATTTATGTGTTGGAGTAGAAAGTTTTTTTTTTTTTTTCACAGACATATATTGAAACATGAAAACACACATTTATATGTGAGTTTATGTATTTATGGATAATTCTTGAAGAACGTGTATAATATTTATTGTGATAATACATTCGTATTTTACTGAAAGTTTATTACGAAACCCATCAATTCATCCGTTAAGGGTCATTAATCCTGTTTTTAACCGGATTACTAATAATTTGAAGAGATTCTTAATAAATTAGCAATACTCATTTATCTCCGTGCAATGTGTAGGTACTTTCAGTTTCAATGAAAAAATAAAATCGTTGTCCCTATTTCTATATATCGCACCCTCTACTGAACACCCCGTATTTCATCATTTTTTTCGCTAGGGGGCGATGTGAGGAATTTCATCGGGTAATTGAGTCATTTGGAACGATGTCGGCGGTACGGTACTGCCGAGGTACCTACCTTACCACTGAACAGATAAAACGAAAACTCCATTTAATCATTTTTCGTCATAAAACACAAAGGCGATGCAAGACTCTAAATTACAAGCTAAAATACTGTCTAATAATATATTTTTATAAGAATCATAAATCATCCCCATCCCACTATTATGTGTGATGAGTTGTCTTCTGTTAAACTTCATTATTTTGTCCAAAGTCCATCGCCCTCTGTTGAACTCGACCACTTGATCATCGATCAGTGGATTTTGGCTTCTTCAGTTCAGTCCAGCGTTTCATGTGGGGCGCGTGCACTGATATAGTTTAAACCTCATATCTAGGAAATCATAGGTCCCGTAGCAGTTAGTCTGTTCAGGCAAGAATTCTGCTTAGAGTTCGTTTTGCTTTGATCAACCCTGAACAGGACACAAGAGCGTGTTGAACGCGCAGGTATATTGAATGGAAAAGATGGTTTGAAAGGGAGATATGTAAATATGAATGTTAGAGGGAGCGCGCTAATATAAAAAAAAACGATAATAATTAAGCGAAAATGGTGAAAATATTTAATAAAACACGACTCGTTTGAAATAGAGCAAAATTATCTCGTCAGATGCTTTAGTTGCATTTAAAGATACACTGTGAATTTTTTCATGCTTATAACATATTAAGTAACAGGAAAAAAGTGTTTTTAATAATTTTCGGAGCTAACTTCGCGATTTTTTTCTACCGAGGGAATTTCATACAATTAACGTTTCAGCATAACAAATGTATAGATATTATCTTCAAAAATAACATATATTTTTTTTGAAATTTTAAAACTTAAAGAGTTAAAGAGAAACTTGTTAAAAATCTGTAGAAAATAAAAATTCTATTCTTCTCGGCACAATAAAATGTTCATACTTGATTCAATGAAAAATAGTAAAAAAAAAATTAAGTGTACTAATTCCCTATACAAAAAGAATCTGTATTTTTTAAATATGGAAGTCTTTCAAAATTATAAAACAAAACGTTTGGAATCAAAATGATTCGAATTTAACATTTTCATGTTTGGTATTCAAATTTTATTATTTAAAAATATCAATGCTTTCTTCAAATACAAACATCTAAACGATAATTTTATCAAGTTTCTAAAATGGTATTTGTTTTTTTTTTACGACTACTTCTAAAATAAGAAATATATAGCGCATTTAAAATACATCAAAAAGCAAACTTGAAGGAAAAAAATATTTAAATTCCCGAAGTTAAGAGGAAGCTACAATTCAAAAATGTGTATATTCTTGGGATACCTTATATTGTAGGTAATATGCATTAAAATCGCTTGACAAACTGAGTCTAGAAACGTTCGATTTCAAGCACAAAATTGGTTTTTATTTATTTTCTAAATAATTTTATAAGAAAACAAAAAAGTTAATCAAGTGAAACTGTCACAGATAATCTTAGCTATAAAACTGTATTTTTTTAAGTTGTTTCCTTTACGCGTTCATACATTTCTATTGAAAAAAAAAATATTTTTAGTAGTTTAAATTTATATTTTTTACTCAAGCGAAACGATAGGAAAACCTTCAATTTATCTAAAGTATATTTTTTGGTATTCATAATGTGCACCAATTCGTTACAAAGATTAATCAAAATAGTGATTTAGCATTAAGCTTCGCCTTAAATTAAATTGACTGCATCAGTTTTTGTTCGAATCGGTGAAGATGACACTTCTAGGGTTTTTTTGCTCGGTGACCTTTTCCATGTCGACTCTCAGGAACAAGTTTAGTATTGTGGGAGTCTAATAAAATTATTGTATTGATGTCAATGCGTCATGCGACGTTTTCGCTCAGATAATGCTCAAAGGTGGCGTGTAATATATTTTATTAAACATTTTTGTTACATAAATGCCAGCAGACTGTTTATTAATACAGGGATGATAATTAAATATAGTATTCAAGGAAAATATACTCCAGGATATTGTGTAAAAAATATAGTCGAACTACAGGATTTTCCAATAAGAGGTGTTATTTTGAATAGCCCGCCATTTCGGTAGATGTTACTTTTGAAGCTGTCATTTTTTGACATTTGACAAGTAGAAACTACGCCATTAATAAAAATGGAACGATACACGCTTCAATAACGCATTGAAATTATTAAAATTCACTTGAGTGAATCAAATGCAAATCATCTTGAGTGATGAGGCCTATTTCCACCTCGGTGGCTTCGTCAACAAACAAAATTATTGTTGAAAAGCCTCTTTATCCTCAACGTGTAACTGTTTGGTGCGGTTTATGGTCCGGCGAAGTCATTGGACCTTACTTTTTCGAAAATGAGGCTGGAGCAACAGTTACGGTGAATGGATTGCGCTATCGAGAGATGATTAATGATTTTTTATGGTCGGAATTGGATGGTATTGATCTGGACAACGTTTGCTTTCAACAAGACGCCGCTACGTGCCACACAAGCAACGAAACCATTGCTCTTTTACGATTGAATATCAAAATAACAGCTCTTATTGGAAAACCCTGTATTATATACATAAACCTCCAGGAATAAATTTTCTAAATGATAGTGAAAACGTTGAAAAGCGTTGTTTAGAAGAACTAAGCGCACAAACATAAAGACGCGGATAGAGACTTTATTTTATACTATTTAGATATATAGAAATTAACCACAGAATAATTAAAACGTACACCTCTATAAAACCAAAGGTTCCGACCGCATTTTGAGAAAAATTTATGAAACTTTGTGAATTTTTTATTAAGTATTTTTTTATGAAACGACAAAATATGACGTTGACACAACGTTTGTAGTACATCTGTCTAGTGACATTCGTTTTTTTTTGTTTTGTTATCAGTATTTTAAGTTAAGTATTTCGACGGAAAAACGTAAGTTAGCCATTTTTAAAACTTTTTTATCTTTACTTCAAAAAATTTGATACATAAAAAATGATATTGTTATTTCTAATAATCAAATTTGAAAGCGTATTTTATCACCTTTCATAAACACCTTTCAATGTTCGGTTAAGTTTAGAAACATGACATTTATTTGGATTTTATTGATAAGCGGAAATAATCACAAATTTTTCGATTTTCTTACAGCTTCTCTAAGAAATATAGCGGTAGTAATTTCTACCGATTTATAAGTTTCTCTTTAACTCTATAAGAATTAAATTTCTTAAAAAAATAAATGTAATTTTTGACAATAATATCGATACATTTGTTATGCCGAAACGTCAAGTATATGAAATTGCCACGATAGAAAAAAATCGCAAAGTAACCTCAGAAAATTACTTAAAACACGTTTTGTTCTGTTATTTAATATGTTATAGTCCTGAAAAAATTCGCAGTACATCTTCAAATGCAACTAAAGCATTTGTCGAGAGATTTTTGCTCTATTTCAAACGAGTCGTGTTTTATTAAATATTTTCACAATTTTCGCTTCATTGATACGTTTTTAATATTAGCGCGCTCCATATAAAATTCGCATTTATATATCTCCCTTAAAACAGTCTTAAACAGCAGACGCTAGCCAATATCTTCAATATTATCTATCAATGTTTATAAAGTCAATCATAGAATACGCCTAACAATATTTTCCATAATTTTCAAATCTCTCATCATTTTGCCATTTTAACCAAAACCATACAATGTTCAGTTATATTCAAATCATTTCTGAAATGAACTACTAAATTGCATCCAAAAATATGTCTTTTTTTCAATTCGTGCCATGTACCGTCACTGGACAATTTCTGTTCCACCAGTCTCGTACTAAAACGTACTCGTAAAATATAATTGGGTATACTGAGTGAGTGTAGTTGCGTTTGCTCCTATATACCACCCAAATACAGGGTGTCTCCAAAGAAGAAAAAAAATCAAGTTTTAAAATACATAATTAACTTACATAATTTCGTGTAATTGTAAGACACTTTTTTACGTTAACTTCACACGGGCCATTGTCATCTTTGGGAATGCTTTGTATGGATGAGTGAAAATTGGTCTAGAAGTGATGAGACTCAAGAACGATTCATTATCATGTGACAAATTTCAAACGTGTACAAATTTTGCATTCTCCATTAAAATACCGGTAGAACAAATACAGCAATCCCACATGACGCGTGTGCTCTAAATATTGCAATATTAATCCGTTAGTTAAGATAATGAAATCTATCAAACGTAACGCCCATTTCTGCTTAAGGGTATTTTCTAGTATTTTTGAGCTCCAGGCCCGAGGTGGCTGCCAAATTTAACAGTGGGGCGCACAACTGTCTGGCACATTTGTTCGTTATAGGCAGTTTCACTCATTTCTCCATCTAAGCGTCCCTTTCTTAATCTTACTCATTGCGCTTATATCAACCATTCTTTGCGGATCTACACCTTTTTTCCCACATTGAATTACGAATTCGTCGGGATTAATTAAAATGTGAGTCTCGTACAAACCCCCGTTGGTAGAGTCTAGTGTCATCTTAAACGGGGCTTATTTGGTTCTCTGAAATATAAGATTTTAAAGACTCCAGTTGACACTAGGGCATTTGTTTATGTTTTAGGCATTGGCACAAATAACATTTATTTATATTATTGGCATTGGCACAAAAAACATTTCTGTATATTTATATTATCGGAAGTGGCACAATGAACATTTCTGCATATTTATATTATTGGCAGTGGAACAAAGAATATTTCTGTATATTTATATTATTCTTATTGGCACAAAAAACATTTCTGTATATTTATATTACAGGCATTGTTACAAAAAACATTTCTTAAACGGGGCTTATTTGGTTCTCTGAAATGTAAGATTTCAAAGACTCCAGTTGACACTAAAGCATTTATTTATGTTTTAGGCATTGGCACAAATAACATTTATTTATATTACCGGCATTGACACAAAAAACATTTCTGTATATTTATATTATCGGAAGTGGCACAAAGAACATTTCTGCATATTTATATTATTGGCAGTGGAACTAAGAATATTTCTGTAAATTTATATTATTCTTATTGGCACAAAGAACATTTCTGTATATTTTATATTATTCGCAGTGGCACAAAGAACATTTCTGTATATTTATATTATTGGCAGTGGCACAAAGAACATTTATTTATATTATTGGCAGTGCCACAAAGAACATTTATTTATATTATTGGCAGTGGCACAAAGAACATTTATTTGTATTATTGGCAGTGGCACAAAGAACATTTATTTATATTATTGGCAGTGCCACAAAGAACATTTATTTATATTATTGGCAGTGCCACAAAGAACATTTATTTATATTATTGGCAGTGGCACAAAGAACATTTATTTGTATTATTGGCAGTGGCACAAAGAACATTTATTTATATTATTGGCATTGGTACAAACAACATTTCTGCATATTTAATTTTTTGTTTTATTATTTGGCACATAGTGCTTATTTTTATTTCGTGTATTCAAATGGTTCTAATTTAAAAAAAAATGTTTTCTTCAAATTTCAATCACCTTGTACACAATGATTTTTGCGTCCAAATAACATAGCCTCTCTATTCCACTCCGCGCCACTGGCCAGGCAATACATCGCCGTTTTCATTTAATTGGACCATATAAGTTGGGCCAGATACCTAGCTAGAAGTGTAATAAAATGAATGGACATCGACGGTACGATGTTTTACGTTGTTTTAATATATTTTACGACCCCTAAATTAACTATACGGAATTTCTTTTAAATATAATTTACATATCTAACATCAGGGATAGACAAAGAGGATGGACCACCAAACATCTCGGTCTTGGCATACTCCTTGATTCATCCATATTCAAACTTGTGTTAACATGATTGTGCCATGTGTTTCTCATGCGTTTCCGACATCTTCTGACATTTTTTCATTCTTCATTGGGCTTCATTCCCAAACCATCTAATCGTCCATTTCTTAAGCTTATTTATTTATTTCTCACACATACGCCTCAGATATCTAATTTCTACAGCATTCAGTCTAATCTCATCCCTCTTCTGCCAGTCCCATGCCTTACTGCCGTATGCAATGTTTGTTCTACCAGTATTTCAATAGAAAGTGCTCTAAATAATTAGGCCCATCGATAATAAACGAAAGAAAAACTTTTAAATATTTTTTTTTCCCATCCAACCCGTGTCCTTTCGATTTCCGGTCGTCAGCTCTGACCACTGAGCTATGGCGGCTTATCTCTTATCCGCGAAATAATTCAATATATACTAGTGTTTCATTCAACAATTACTGCTTGTTACATTTTTTCACCTGAAAACAACCAACTTTATTTTATATGAGAAAGGCATTGTAAGTGCTAACTCTCTCACTAGATGGCGTCGAGACAAATTGTCTACATTCTTGGTGAAAATACTAGAACTTGTCAAATATTAATTATTATTTTTTTGGTAAACTAATGTTTTAAGACAAGATTTTTTATGCATAGCACAAAGGGTAACAATTATTTTTATAAGCAATAATTATTAGCCTGAAACACTCATCCACATTGAAAAATCTCCTGATAAAAGATACATGACGCCAACGGGACTTGAACCCGTGTCCTTTCGATTTCCGATATTTATATATTCTTTTTCGCAGGTGAAATACGCTCCTGTCGTGTCGGTGAAAATCTTAGGAGGGGCAGCATCCAATGGCAGAATACCAGAAGGAGCAGAAGTTCGACTTGGTAAGTCCAACCTTAATCTCAACAGTAAATAATCACTGTAGTACGATATTTTATTAAATTTTAAATAGATTCGCGGTTTTTGAACATATCCCAAAATTAAAAACAGTTTTTGTAAGCAGATGAAAGATATTTTCAGATTTTAGATGCTTTCCAAAGACGAAACAGCTGTCACGCGTAGCAATAATTACCTAGCAAAACTTTTGATATATAAAAATTAATGTTTCTTTATTCCTGTCCCATAGACTCCAAAACTACTGGACCGCTGAATATTTCAAAGGTTGTCCTTATTAGTGTCAAGAGTGTTTAGAGATTGGTTTTAATGGTAGAAGAAGTCGAGGACGCCCGAGGAAGACACAATTGAAATAATTATGTGTGTTAAAGTGAGGCGTACGTGATTAATGAAGGAAGAGGTCTAAGAATATATGATGTTGAAGTGAATGGTAAAAGAAGTGTGAGACGCCCGAGGAAGGCATGGCACGATCAAGTGACACAAATACTTACAATACCTCCGAGCAACACCGGGTACACATCAGCTAGTAAAAATAACTAACGTTACAATAACTAATAATTGAAATTGATAATATCAGCACTATAAATTTATATATGAAAGAAATATAGACACAGAAAATAAAAATGTAACGGTCGCAACCGGGACTCAAACTCAGCTGGCACTGTTGGTGGACTCTCTCCCTGCAGCAGCTGGTCCAGTTTCTTCACCACCTAGGATTCTTGCTGCAGAGTCTCCATTTTCTATCTTCGTCGAACGTCACAGCGGTGCTGCCATAGTCTGTTATCTGTGTGAGGTGTCATAGTCATACCTGAACTGATGACGAACCTCGTGCTAACACTGTTGGTGGACGCGATAGTCTCTCTCACTGCAGCAGCTGGTCCAGTTTCCTCACCACCTAGGATTCTTGCTGCAGAGTCTCCAACTTCTATCTTCGTGTCAACTGTTCCTGTTCTTCATTTTACTTAACTTAACTTCGCTTTATTTTTGTAATATTTATTTATTTTTTAAGTGCCCCTGAGGTGATATTTCACAAAAGCGGCGCTATACACATTGTCCAATATTATTATTATTATTATTTGAGTTTGTATTTTATTCATTCTGCCTTTGAGTCATTCCCACTGGGACAAAAAACACTCATGATTTTCTCTATTTTACCAAATTCGTCATCATTTTCCACAGGTTGCAAAGCCGAAGCGAATCCGAACGACCTGACCTACCGCTGGTTTCTCAACGATGATCTGGTTGTGGGCGATTACACCACAGAGATGGTGCTCTACAACGTCTCCAGGAAGCTGCATGACTCCATCGTTAAATGCGAAGTCCACAATGCCGTGGGAAAGAGCGAAGAGTCAGAAACCCTGGACGTTACATGTAAGTTTGATGATTTTACTGGGTTTGTCTGGAGTCTAGAGCCAGTGAGACTATGGCTTCTCCAGTTAGGGTATATTGTGAAGCTGAATGTAGTGGCGAGGGGAAGGACATTGTGACTGGATAACTCATCAAAATGACAACACACCTTTAAAAAGCTATATAAAGTCATGAAAAGTGATGAAACAAAATCAAAATTAAATAAGGTTAGGTTATTGTATGTTAGTTTTTTTTATCGCTTTTAAAGACTTTTTAAAGCTGTGTTGAATTGTCTTTGTTTTGAGGTATCATGGAACCATTCAGATCTAGTCGCCAAACACGGCTAAAGCTATTTCAAGCCATGTTTCAATTATAAATAGTGATCTTTCACAAGGGATGAAACTGAAACTGAACGTTTCTAGCAAACAATTTTTACCAGTGATTCTGGGTATATTTTGAGTAAAAAATGTGGATACCATTTTTTTCTCTGATGCTGTTATTTTTAATTTAAAAAAAATTATAAATTTTGTTGCCACTACGTACAGCTTGGCGGTTCACGTTATATGTACTCCGTTTCGTTCCAGACAAGACAAAGGGCATATCGTGTGATCTGTTGCGACATCGCACTTCATGGCTTTGAAAACTATGCAATTGGTAAAAGTAATTTCACCGAGTTGTACTGGGCTGTTATGTAGCTCGTTGGCAAAAATTACCCTGATTATAGCCCACCTAATTTAGGATTATGGTACCGAAGAAGAAAATAACCCCCACCTCTTGGTCGTGAATAATTTGCGAATACTGTAGAATTGTTATGCCATTAACACTTGAAATCCTGATATTGATTGTTTTTTCTTTATGTTTAGATGGACCAAGGTTCCGATCACCACCTACAGATGTCGCAGCAGATCTTGGCGGAGAAGTTACCTTGTCCTGTGACCTCGATGGGAACCCGCCGCCAGCTATCACCTGGTTGCATGAGGATCAGGACAGATGGAGTGTAAGTATCTAACTAAATATCATAGTTAAAACATTATGATACCATCAGATATCAGATATATCAATATTAGCATTTCAATGTATTCGATATTTAGGCCGCCCGGAAAACTTGTTTCGTGGCGCATGCACAACATGTGATCCCACTAATATCTGATATTACCAAATATTTGGTAAATCGGATTTTAAGGATAATAAATAAGAGTGTCTGTGGCAGGCCGTGTGGCATTGACTAGATCAGATCTAGTCTACATCTGATTTTGAAAAACTCTGTGTAACGCCAGGGTAATGGGCAATGCCGGGACTTAGTAGGGACAGTTAATATAACACAATATTCGTTGCTTCTAGGTGGTAGGCAGTACTCCCAATCTCACCCTGACAGTGGACAGTGCCACTGCAGGACGTTATAACTGCAAAGCGGCTGTCCACGGATTCCCAGAGATAGAAGCTGATGCAGTGGTCTATCTAAAAGGTAGGATGATTCTCCTATTAAGACGATGTATTTTTTTGGTATTTTTTTTTTAATTAGTTGTAACCATATTTATAATTTTCAGGTCCCCCAAAGATAGTATCGCCCCGCAGCCAGATCGGTATGGAAGGAGATAATGCTAGGATAGAATGCCGAGTTATATCTGTACCCAGACCAGTTCATCTCATGTGGTCACATGCTGGCAAAGAAATCAACATACACACAGATCAGGTAAATAAAAATTAAAATGGTTCAAGTCCTCTTTCATTGCACCAGCAATGTTTTCCAGCTATACTGATGGTAGTATAAGTAATTCAAATATTGTCAGGTTATTACACCGAAAAAATAGGCAACGAAAATAAAGAGATATATTCTTAGCCTATTGAGAATAATTTAAGAGTACCACAGGGACCAGTCCTTGGACCTCTTTTGCTGATGATACAATGATATATGTACAGTATTGGGTATATGTGAACTGGGAAATGTATCAAGATGGAAAAAAATAAATAAGCTTAAATTAAATATAAAAAAGACAAACTTATAAAAATTGGACACAAAAAAAGATGTGAAATCGAAATTCAAATTTAATTAATTATTAATTTTTTAAATAAAAAGAAATAAACAAACTTATCTTCATCTCTCTGTCCTTGTTAATTCTCAATTTGTTTTTATCTTTCAGGACTTTTCAATTCTCGAGGACCCAATGGCCGATGGTGTAAAATCTACTCTGGTCATAAGAGACTCTCAATATATGCACTTTGGGACATACAACTGTTCTGTGACCAATGAATATGGATCAGATGTGGTGGAAATTCATCTGGTGGCCCAATGTAAGTAACAATGCTTTTATGTACCTACTTTAATTCCTAGGTGACTTTCCCACCTTTCCTTTCCCCTATCTCATTCATCTCCCCAATATCTTTAATCTCACTCAGTGCCATAGTCTCACTGGCTCTAGCGATCTTTATTGACTTTTGAACAGACGTATTATTTTTAGGATCTTCCTCTACAAATCAAGAGAATGCGGGTTCAAATCATGTGCAAAAAATTTTAATTATTTCACATTTAAACTATCTGTTTCCATACATAAAATAATATACATTTCGAGACAATTTTAATTTCAGACAAAGTTATCTACAAAAAACATACAAATAATTCTAGGGCTTCAAGTCAAGCAACGTTATCTACAAAAAAAAAACATATCAGTGATTCGAAGTCAAACAATTTTATCCACAAAAAAACATATCAGTGATTCAAAGTCAAACAATGTTATCTACAAAAAAACATACCAATGATTCGAGGTTTTAAAGTCAAAAAGGTTATCTTCAAAAAGACATAGGTACCAATAATTATTATCATTGGTATGTTTTTTTTTTTTATATATATGTATAACATTGATTGACTTTAAGCCCTAGAATTGTTTGCACATTTATTGACAATAACCCCTCGAATTGCGGCACGTTCCAGAATGGTAGGTACCTGCTCTCAGTATCGCCCTGATGAAAGACCACAATTTACAATCGAAACTTTGTTATTATACTCATTACCTAGATCTGTATCGCCACCAGAGTCGACCCTCACACAGCAGGTACTTGCACAGATGCATTACTTGCGTACAGCACGTTATTAGTACACACTCGTAGTCACTCTCTCACTAAATAGACATAAACAAAACAAAATGCTGTTTCTCAGTGATGTTTGACAAGGATATCACAATGGGAAGTGAATACACGTACGCAGCAATATATGTACAATCCAAAGTTTGTCTTTTTTGGGTTGCTAACTTTAAAAATTGTGCTGTCTATACTTCCCAAACCTCAAGATTACCCGAATTTTTGATGCCATAGTCTCACTGACTTTTGGCTATTGGGACTTTTGTACTGTATTAACATGATTTAATTTTTTAACAAAATATTAATTTAATATTATTTCTTTTTCAGCTTCTTTTCCCTTTCAGATGATAATTTTCATCTTTGTCGGCGCCGTTGTAATAGTCCTCATAGCGCTAGTGATAGTGTTTTTCATCTGCGCTCGTCGCAAGTCAAAGCAACGGGCCGGAAAGGAGATGGGAGGCAAGCCGGACGTGATGGTGGACGCAGAACACAAGGATAGGACGTCATACATCAGCGATCTGAAGCACGATCTTAAGATGGAGGAGGCCTGTAATCCGGTAATATATTATTACATTCCGTTTACAACAATAATAAACTGTACAGTCATTGAGATAATAATCAGATTCCTCTGAGTCTAGCACGATCAAATTGATAACTTAACAATATCAGATCGATAGGCTCAACATCCAGCAATTTCGTACCGATATCCCTAGCACGGTTGCGCTCTTGATAGCTGAACCAATATTGATCAGAAATCATTATACCATGGCAACAATGGTGGATCCAAATTGACAACATCAAATTGAAATACTAGCTTTAACATATGTTGGTAGTCCGCATGTACTTTTTGACACCAAAAAGGGAGTTCATCAGTGTTAGGAAGCTTTGTAGATGCACGCACAGATGGCAGTGCATAGAGCTTGCGGGGAAGTCCGCAAGATGGAGCCAGTGGCCAGTTGTCGCCATGGCCAGTGTGAAGGCTTTCAGAGAATCTCACTGGCCCATATTCCAATTAGCCAGCTTCTAGTTAGGTCGACTATCGAGTCACCATTATAATACGTGGAGTATTAATAAATCCCTGATTAATTTAAAAGAACCATTTCATTATTAAACTCCTTCCAAGACGAGTTGGAGTTCTGTTTGAGCGAACACAACAATTAGTAAATGAGGTCTTTATTAACATACATTTCACTACAACCTACACATCTGCCCTGATGATGGGCACTGTAACACCATCCGAAACGTTGGCTAAAGAAATAAGTAGCGCAACACGGCGTAATACAACAAAAATAAAACACGACAGCATAAAAAAATACTTGTTTGTAAAAATTATTTTTATTGTAC
Source organism: Hesperophylax magnus (assembly GCA_026573805.1). Lineage (NCBI taxonomy): Eukaryota > Metazoa > Arthropoda > Insecta > Trichoptera > Limnephilidae > Hesperophylax > Hesperophylax magnus. The sequence continues at coordinate 15,579,525 of JAIUSX010000028.1, forward strand.
ACAAATAATAATGGTTTGTATTTGTTTGTTTCACAGGAATATGCCGGTGAAGAGTTCAGAACCGGACTCCCGTTGGCAGGACCCGTTCCTTTACCGGCAGACCGCGCAGCTCTCCTGATGCAGTATTCCAGATATTCTAACGACTATTCAGATCATGCATTCCCGCCCAATTTAGACTTCAAGGTAATTAACTGATTTTATTACTGTTACTATAGCCATGTTGTCACAAACAAAATTTACGCGACGGCCTTTAGCACACCAGCGACCTCTGCAAGTAATGTTTCATAAGTACTTACTTAAGCACTAAGTAACCCTAGATAACTAAACTGTTTTCATTGTTTCATTGTAACTACACTTTCGTCGAGTGGACTACGCAATAAAACACTGGAAATAAATCAAAAATATTTAATTAAGATAGGAACTTGTTACATGGCACAAAAGTAAGGTTTATAATGAACAAATTAATATCAGTCTACACAGTGACCACACATGTCAACATTATGTGGACCACAAATAGCCTTTCTACATCTGGTGCAACGGTGGATGGACACAGGTAGCAAATTTTAGGCACGTTTGACGTAGATGGAACCGAAGCTTCTATTGTAGAAGATTCGCCAACATTAACAATAAATATAAGAATATATGAATGTACGTGCCTTAAAAATAAAAATTGTTGTTATAACTCGAATTGACACATCGGTTGTTTTCTTGGTACTGTGTTTTTGTCAACTGTTATTAGCTGACGTTTTCGCTACGGCGCGGGCGGCTAGATTCAACTCAAAGAAACACTGCGCAGATTCATACCAGTAAAATTTGAATCATTTAAGTAACCAATTACCGGTTTCTTAATGTTGTATCTCTGGGATGTTCTCACACATTCTCTTAATCAATAAAACTCGGGCTTCGACAAAACACTTGGTCTTTTATTGTGATAGATTCACAATATCTCTGATATCTTAAGCAGGCGGTTGGAATAATCTGGAACCTGACCTTAAGGTTCTCACCTTTTTTACTATCCTATTACTCTCGACAGCTAACGCCATCTATGGGTGAGCTCATACACGAATGTCAAAGAAATTAAACTTAATATGGAAGCTCTTGGCTGGGTCGGGAGTTCCACGGCTTGGATGCAGTTATCTCTTTGTCCTTTGTAATTTGGAACTTTTGAACATATTACAATCAAAAACCTATGTAACGGATCCACCGAACAAGTATCTTCCAGATAATAGCATTTCATAATGTGTAATATGATTCCTCGGAGTCTAGCACAATCAAATTGATACACAATGTAATATAATTGACTTAACAATATCAGATCGATAGGCTCAACTTCCGGCGATTTTATACCGATATCCCTAGCACGGTTGCGTTCTCGATAGCTGAACCGATATCTTAAGTATCTTCCAGATAATAGCATTTCATAATGTGTAACATCAATATTTTCCAAGGTTGATATTTTCAATTGTGAACTTACCAAATACAAGAGGTCCATAAAAGAATATTTCTCTGATGGTTTGTGAATAATGTTTATGTCTCTATTGTTTATATCTCTATTATGATTTAATTTATATCTACAACCTCTCTCCATGGCTATAAATGTATTGTTTTTTAAATATGTATAATCTTTTGTGTTGTATAAATTTTTTAATTCATATTCCTTTCTTACAAATTTAACCTTTCCGGGAGTAAGTTACGTAATGCTGGCCGTGCTCTGGGGAGTGAGTTTTTTAACATAAATAAAAAAAAATTTTTTTTGATTAAATCAATGCTTTATTGATTGTATGCAAAATAAATAACAGCCGATATCTCTGTCGATAATGATGGAAAATGTTTAAAATTGATGTAAAGTTACAGGAATATGCCCATAGACGGCAATACAATGCATATTTACAGAATATGCATCGAATATCAATATGCGACGCCTGTCGTCCATAGCCGTCCATACTCCTTTGGCAAAAGTGTGTACCGTCGTTCATTAGCGTCCATACTCCCGGAAAGGTTAATTTACTTATTCCATATTATACTGTCTCAGTAGAGGGAAAGTCACAAGGAGGAAATCCATAATTGGTTTTATTTTGGCCATATAATACTTATGTACAAACTGATTAAATGTAAACTGTCGATTTCCCGAAAATTAATAAATAAATATTATCATTGTTTCAGGATGGCCACAACAACAATGCCTATTCAGGTTACATTGACTACAGCCGCGATTACAACCCACCTCCTTCCCTTCCACTCCACGTCAAGTCTCCCTCCATCAACGGGATGGATTCACAATCTGCCAGCAGGTAAATATACTTCAAGCCAAAAGAGAACAGTGACAAAATAGAACATTGACGTAAAGTGAAGAGATAGAACAAACAGACCTAACCTAATCTATTATTTTTTCGTGTTCAATTTTGCCATTGTTCTGGTTTATCCAGTTACCATTCCATGAATTACATCTTAACACTTTTGCTGTAGCAAAAGACAGGCCTGGAATGCTATTTTGCAAACCAGACTGCAACTTTTTTTTCGATTATTGAGCAAATTCTTGATTCTAGATTACACCTTGGTAGCAGCTACCGCCCTCCTAGTAGCGGGGGGGACTCACTACAGCGACGAGGGGTAGGGGGAGTGGACACCACTGATTTTTCCCACCCCAGCGGCTCTTTGCAGAGAAAGAAAGCAGACGCCAATAGTATAGGAATTCCATCAGGTATGTATTTACAATACTCAAAACTAGCAGAAGACAATATCAATAGTTATTCTTATAATTTATAACACAAAAACAGTCGTCCATTGTGCTATCTCTAATGCGCAACCTTATTCCCTTGACGCCCGTCAGAGTATTTAGCACGGTTGATCGATAAAACCATATATCAATTTGATATTGACTAAACCCATCAGCTATGGTTATTAGGCAGCATAAGGCGGTACGTGCAAGCACGTTCAGCCATTGATTCTGACAGCCAGTAGACAAAAGCTGCATAATTAAGCGCGGCATCTTGGCTGTCAGTAAACTTTGGTTAACTGATAAAATACAGAACTCTTTAAAATATGTCATTGTTATGCAACATTATTGGCTTATTAATCAACAAATATAAAATAATGAAGCTCTCAGAATTGAAAGACATCATATACACTTTCAATTGAATGCATTCAAGCTTGGAGAAAAAGAATTCTGAAAGTTATTCAAATTATTATGAGTTATAGTTAAAGACATCGCTGACTAATGAACTTCCTTTTTAGTTTAAAAAAATGCTGCCAATATATATTAAGACAAGTGGATTTCAACTTTGTTAATTTATTCGTATTTTGGCATAGCTGTTTGATACTTAGGAATGTCATCTCTTAGACAATATCCGCTAGTGTTGCTGTCATAATGCGATTTCTTATTTATCAATATCGACAAACAACGAGCGCAATCATGCTCGGGGAATCAAAATAAAATCATCATAAGTTAAGCCTATTGATCCAAAATTGTTAAGTTATGAATTTGACCATGCTATATCGCAAATGCCTTCATCGAGTGTTAGGATTTTTTTATTTATTTTTTTTTTTATTATTTTAATATAGATCATATGGGTTACATTAATACATACATATTTTACAAAATATAATATTTAGGTTCATAATTGGTCATGTATACCTTATCAGAGAAGAGGAGCTCTTGTACCTGATAAGGGAGCCACGATTCTTACTTAGATTCTTAAATGTAAAGTATATACATGGTGTCCGGAAACTCGTAGTACAAGCGGGAAACTGGAGAATCTTCACCACATGGGGAACCCAAAAAAACATAAAGTTTTTTGATTTGAGCATTTTCACAAAAAAAAAAAAAAACCAAAAAAAAATATTTTTGGCTATTTTAGGGTTAAAGTTTTTTCTGGTGTTTAGGGTTGAACAACAGATGTTTTAACCCTGCAGAGCAGAAATATTTTATGATTACACCGGATTAAATGAAGGGTGATTTCAAAATAATGCTTCAAATCCGAGTTTCTTCATTTGTTTTACTTTCAAATAGTTTTAATTAGTTGGGTACTTTGATCTTCAGTAATAATTTATAAGAATTTGATTAAAAAAAAAAAAAAATCAACTTCTAACTCGATTTACTCGATAACAAAAGCTCAAATCAAAAAAAAATATACTACAAAATCGACTCCAAATGTGATGTAGATTCATCAGTTTCCCGCTTGTACTACGAGTTTCCGGACACCCTGTATATATCTTCTGATTCCACAACATGATATTTAACCCTTTAAATATCAGGAACCCAAATTCGTATGATGTTTGGGGCCAAATTTGGTCTCCTAATAATCAAAGCGTTAACTTTGTATCTGAACTTTTTTCCCATCAAGGCGGGACATTGACACTAACATTAATAAAATATTTACTAATGTAATTTTGTGTTCCCCAGTGACGTACGATACAGTGGGATTACTACAGCACCCCAATGGCGCGTTGAAACAGAACGGCAGCGGCATGCTGACACCAAATGGCGTGGATATCCGATACGCGGCCACTTATGGCAACCCTTATCTTAGAACAGCTGGTGGACTAAGTAAGTAGATTGTTATTATTACAAATATATAATTGGGTTTTGTGGGTCCATCCAAGACCTCCATCATTGCACAAGCTACATTTTCTGCTTATGATGATGATGGTAGCAGGAGGAATTACATTTAGTGATGTTCTATCTATCATAAAACGTACTAATTTTGGTTGTGGTTCTGTCTGTCTGTGAGTGATTATAACCATCGTTCAATGAACTTAATTTAAAAAAATAATTTATTACTATTTTCAAAATCGTAACCTACCTTTAATATAATATTTTAACAGAAAATTATTTTCACATTCATTTTCAAAATTGGAACTGATGTGTCAAAAATTCAGACAACCGATAAAATACTTGCATATATCTACAAAACGTAAACATCCAGCTTCAAAAATCCTACCATTATAATATCCCGTGATTTTCCATGTATAGGTTCTAAGATTTTTTCTGTTTTGCTTAGGTACAGTGAACACGGCAAATCCTGCCGCTACACCCGCCCCGCCACCGTATAACTCAATACGAAACTCCATGATCAGCATGATGCCTTCTGGCTCAAGTAAGGATAACATATGTTCAATCATGAGCTATGGAACTCTGAAATATACATTAATCTGTCAAAAAATTGCAGTACCCTGTATTTTCTTGTATATATTTTTGTCGGACCGTGGTACATTTGCATTTAATTGTATACAATCTTCTTATGCGATTGGTTGTATATATATACATTTAATTAATATTATTCTTCAAAATATTATTATGAAAACATAAACTGCTTACTGCGGTTTAAAGTCAATGAATCCACCTAAATTTCACCGCTTATCCCATATTTTTAGGTTCTGTAAATATGGCCCACAATGACAAGCGATCGCTCAAACACTTTTGCAAACTTGGCATAATATACCAAAAATCGCTTGAGTGATTATTGATTATCTGAAGATCTTTAATGATATTGTATTTGTTTTCAGATCCCCACATATCCGGGAGCAGTGCGCAGCCGCAAGCCGCCCCTCAATCACCCGCCTCTAAATATATGCCCGTAGTGGCGCCAAACCCTGCGCAAATGGTGCAGCTCACCAAGAAAGGTAACCTAACCACATTTTATTAAGACTTACCAAACCTCACTTAAACAATTAACAGAACTATAGATCGACATACTTAACATGATCAAACTTGTCGAATTCAGTGTATAAATAGCAATTGGTTTCAACTTAATTACTTTTGGGTGTGTTTTGAGTTTTAATATTTAAAAAATACCATTATTGATGTCGTTGTAGCCGAAACCGTTTTTTTTTTCGAAAATTATATGTATGTCTTGGGAGACGGTAAAAGATGCATTAACCTGTAATTTTTCTCAAAGTTAAGTTTGAAGGTTAGGAAATACAAATAAATTATTAAAATAACACCCTACAAACCTATTTTGTTTATGTTTACTTAAACCCCCGACTTAAATAGTGGTCTCCATTAGATATTTAAGTTGAAATCAAGTGTTTTTTAATGAGTTTTTGCATGCAGCGCATTCGACAAGTTACCATTAATATTACAGTCGATGATATTGCTAGTGTGGATTTTGTGGATATAAAAAAGTGTGAAGATGTGTAGAGACGTACTTACCAAACATAACTTTACTTTACTGATACCAACCTAAAAAATCCTTACCTAATCTCACACACTAACCTAACTTAACCTCACTTTACTGACACTAACCTAATTTAATGTCACTTTACTGAGACTAACCTAATTTAATGTCACTTTACTGAGACTATCACAGCCTAAACTAGCTTTGCTAAGCCTTGGAAATTGTAGAGGGCGGCTCGTTTCAGTAACTTGATGCATAAACTGTGAAAAAAATGGATGAATGATGTTAACTGATTGGTGGGGAATTAAGGGTTTTTATCACTTAAACATTACAGATATATCAAAAATTAACCAACTGAAAGGTAATGTATTCTTATTGTGCGTTTATTTTTCAGGTACCGGCACACAGCAGTCATTAGCTACGCATGTCTGACTCGGGTAGTCAATGGAGTGTACGTAACGCTCCAACACTCATCTATCCATCTGTACATAACCTCAAACAGGCGTAATAGCTAATATTTCGCACTGCGCATCATCGAATCATATCATAAAATAAGCAACACTGAAAATTTGAACAATCTACTGTGGAAAAGTTTATAAATAGTGGTGAAATCTGAACTTTGTTGCAATTAGTTTCAAAAACGTTCCAATCGACATTCGTCCGTAAGTTCATAACCTCAAACAAGCATAATAGCTGATATTACACAGTGTGCGTCATCGAATTGCATCGTAAAACAAACATTCTTTTATGGAAAAGTTTATAAGCGGTTGAGATATTTGAAATCTGTCGCTATTTGAAACTAGTTTCAAAAATGTGAAACGGCCATTTTGAAACATGTTTTTCCAGGCCTAAGTTTTATATGTAAATACCTACCTAGTTAATGTGCAGTAAAAAAATAATAATACTGGAATTAACACAATCTATTGTACAAAAATCGTGATGAAATTTATTGCAACCAGTTTCAAAAATGTAAAAATAATTGTATTATGTAATAGTTTAGTGAAAATTATTTTAACTTTGTGCAACCAGTTTCAAAAATTGCGAAAATGCCATCAGAATGTACAAATAGAACAAATATTGTGTAATTATTTACACAATACATTGTGTCAAAGTGTATAAATTATGGTAACATTTTATGTATGAACTTTGTATCAACCAGTTTCAATAATGTGATACCTACAATGAATAATGTGCAGTTGACAGCAAATAATGTTGTTATTTACACAGTACATTGCATAATGTATGGTATGTTATTTGAACTTCGTAGCAACCAGTTTCAAAAACTTGAAACGGCCATCAGAAATTATGATTTTTGGATCAAATTTACTTAAATTAAATAACCGAATTTTTCTGTAAATACCTAAACACTGCAAGTTTCTGATGATTTAAGGTGATATTAAAAACAAAATTATCTAGTAATTCTTCATTAATTATGAATTAAGTGAAATTAGTATAGATTTATAATAATTAGAAAACTTAAGACTGTATTTTGTATCGACTTGTATTAAATTAATATTAATTTAGTTCCAACTTAATTGAATTTGGCGATAAAAACTTATTTTTCTTCTATTCAACTTGCTTTGTGAACATTAGCAGTATTTGATTTAATTTATAGATAATAAAATTGTACATTACACCAGTAAATAAATTTTTATACCTTAAAGTCAATTGTAAAATAAAAATACTTTTTTAATATTATTCTACTTAGCAATAATACGAATTTTTAAAAATTGTGTAAATCTGTACTTATATCCCCGTACTTTTGTAAAAACTTTAAAATATGTAAATAATTTGTAAAATTTCGCATCGAAATATCAAAATTAAGACTTGTTCCAATATTTAGGAAGATATATAAACGAAAGAGCAATTTTTATCAATAAGTTACTAAATGATATTAAATATTTTGCATGAAGCATGAAAGAACTGTGTTAAGTGGCATTCAAGTATTTTAAACACCTCGTTAGCTATAAAATGAAAATGAAAAAAAAAGCAATGCTTGTCTATGTCTGTATTGAGGCCATAGATGTTTTAATTATTGCTTTCACTGTTGCTATAATTTAAAGGGCGCCCTTTGCGTTAAAACTTAACATAATGTCAATGCCGATCCATTTCCACGTAAGTTTTAACTCAATTTTGATAGTTATGTGGATATTTTAAAGCCTTCATGGCGGTCTAGCACGGTCAAATCGATAACTTAACAATATCGGATCGATAGGCTTAATTGACACAATTTTATATCGATTTCCCGAGCATGGTTGCGCTCGTTAGGCGTTTCGATAGCCAAACCGATATTGACAATGAAATAAATAAGAAATCATATTACGAAGGCAACACTGGGGGGTTTGTCTATGAATCGACATTCCTTGAGCGGTATTCACATAAAAAAAAAAAACAAAAAATTAAACAGGGAGTCAACGAGGTATTTACCCATAACTCGTGATGTTTCGAATAACTTTCTGAATTTCATTTCTCCAACTGGATTCAATTGATTGACTATACAATGTCTTTAATTTCTACGAGCTTCGTTAGTCTGCCTCTGTTCATTAATAAGCCAGTAATTTTGTATAACGAATGACATTTTTCAAAAATATGTGTATTTTGACAGTTAACCGAAGCTTAGTGACAGCTAAGACTTGGTCGAATCAATTGCTGACCGTGCTCACTTTACCGCGTAACGCCACTTTATAACCGTAAATGACGGATTTAGTCAATATCGAATTGATGGTTTTGTCGATCGACTGTGCTAGATACTGAGGCGTAGGTAAGATAGTAGTTTCCTGTTTATATTTTTTTATATATTTTTTTTTTAAAAGAAAGACAAACATTCCCGAGTTACGAATAACCTGACAATTTTTGAAAATCTCCTACTACCACCACAGTACGCTGAAAATGTTGCTTGTGTTGTGATGGAGGACTTAGCCAGCCGAGGAATTGAACACACTACGCCCGAGTGAGACCCAAGCGCGATGTCAACTCGGCCACCGACCGGTATATTCATATTGAGTAATAACCTGGGTTATAACACCAGTATAACCTTATATTAAGACTTACGAAGTGATAGATTGGCATTTACATTATTTTTAATTTTGCTTGATTATATTCTACTAGATTGTTCAAATGAATTACCCACCTTTAAACAATAATTTTTAAAATTTATTTAACAATCTGGTAGGGCATGCCTTGTTTCTTTTTAAACAATGACAAAAACCCAAAAAAGTGCAATTATAACAATTTCAAAGGACAATGGCTTTACAATATATATAGACGCGCTCTTTAAATCTCAAAGTTTAAGCAAAAAGTATGTCATTTGTAATGCTTTTGATTTTGTGGTCTTTGTACTAAAGTTTCATACGTTGCGTAAAGTCGTGTGCTACTTCTAAGTAAATTTTGTTAAAAAAGTGTCGAATTACGCTCATGTGTAGTGAGAAAGTGTTTTAATTACTCGGCAAACACTAGTAAACGCCAAGGAATATCATGCAAATTACTTATTATTATTATAATTGTTCCCAATCTGAAGATTTTATGCGTAGTAGGAGAAAATGCAAAGCTGACTAGAGTACAGCTCTAGGCACACAACTGTCAAATTACAAAGTCTCTGCTGACACTATGTAAACTTCACTGTTTAAAATAGTGATTACTCTGTTTATTTATATGCTTGCGGTAAAAGCAATACACAAATCAGCAGTTTCAACGAGTATCAACAAACAATCGCGGCCATTTGCAAACTGTCATTGCTCTAACGTGGCACGGCACTGAATTAACCTCAAAATCCCTCAAGCTTCCAGACCTGTAGCCTAGTAGACCTAAAGGTAGCATTCGATGCAACTTTTGAATACGAAAACATCGCCCGTTATTCTGCTCTTACATATATATTTTTTTAATATCTTTGCCGTGCATGAATTAAGAATTTATTGAAAACATAACAGTGTTTCTTTCTTGCCACGTTTTATCTTAATTTTGTGAGTCTAGATGTATTGTAACTACATTGTCTAAGGCATTATTATTTTTAAAAGTCACTAGATAGTTGAAAAAGCTTTAAAAAGTCTTGATTTTGACATTATTTTGTTTTACAAAACATGATTCAAATAAGTGTTTACTTAATTATTCCTAAGTTGTAAAAAATACACATAAACTTAATTATTTTCTCCCCATTTTTATATCTTACTTGTATTCTGTTTTTATAATTTATGTTTATTGTTTTTTTTATGTTACATAATATTATAATTTAAAAGTTATCCAAAGAATGATTTTTTTCGTTTTATTTTATTATTTTTTTCCCATATTTAACTTTTTTATGCGACAACGTACAAGAGTTCCGATGACTGAGAGCCAGTGGAAGTATTGCATATCCATTCTTGTGCGGAATGTCACATGGCTGAAAACAGAAGATGGGGTAGGTGAAGGTTGGGAAGTACTAGAAGAGATCCTCTCCACCTTACACACTGATTCGCTGACAAATATTGAAACAATTACGTTTTTATTTGTTTTTTAATAAATGTTTTTCTAAAATTTGGTCACCGTTTGTGCATATTTCATAATATATTATATCGTCTATCCAGCGTTACACTGTGTAGTGTAAAGTTTTTCCTTATGCCTTCTTGAAATATATTTTTTTTTTTAAATTGCGCTTGAGAAACAATTCAAAACAGTTACTGGTTACGCCATTACCCATTATACATTAATTTACACACACACTGTACTGAGATAATATTGTTGTTTCTTGTCCTACCTTCCTCTATTCCCACACCTTTTCGCTGCACATTGTGTAATCAGTCACATACAATAACCCGCACTGTTCTTCTATAAACCGCTCCCGCGCGACCTTATCATAGCTTAAACCGCTCGCTGAAACATATGAATATGAATTACTTTACCTACATACATTTTACATCCGCGCACGTCTCGTGCAAAAACCGCTTTGTGTTCAGTGCCACCGCTGTGATACCTGAGGAGGATAGACAGGAAGAAAACGAGTGCCATTTTCCTAATGGTGAGTCCTTCCTTATCCATACAACATATTATTGTCTTATGTGCAGTGGTAATTACACTAACATTCAAGGTCCTTCGACAAACATTTTTTACACTCCTTAAACATATCATAACACCTTTTACACACCAGTTACAATTGTGTTACACTAAATAATTACTGGTTTCCGTATTCATTCTAAGCCAGTGAGCAATTGTATAATTAGGTACTTGTTATCTCTTAGGTGAACAAGTACCTAATTACAATTAACTGTCTGTCGTTTAGGAAAGTTTTACACTCGATAGACGATATATGTTACAGAGTTATACACATACATATTTTAGATACAGACTAAAAAATTTAAGATGGCTTAAAAATGGTCTATTTATGAATTAGTTGTTTTTGTCTGCATGGTTAAATTTGTCAAGCAGTATATATATTTACTTATGTTTTAATTCTTCTTTTGAGATATTGAAAGAAGGGTAAATGCAGGTAACTCCATTAATGAAGGACTGAACGCAGTAGGCGCTAACAAAAAATTGTCCAAAGAAGCGAAGTTAGCAGTCCACAACGGAATGCTTGTACCTACCCTAATGTATGGAAGTGAGGCATCGAACTGGCAGAGAAAGAATGAAAGTGGACAGAATGCTGTTGAAATGACATCCTTGAAGCGTAGTATGGTAAAACCATGTATGTGAGAAATGTGGAGATCCGCAAAGATTGCAAGTGCAAGAAAGGGACGCTTAGATGGTTTGGGCATGTAGAGCGAATGAGCGAAGAAAGGAGTGTAAGGAGAATATATGATGCGAATGGTAACAGAAGTCAGGGACGCCCGAGGAAGACATGGCACGATCAAGTGAATCAGATACTCGAGTTGGGCCATGTCAAGAGTCAGAATAATAATAGAAGAGTATGCATGAATGTGAATGAGGCAAGAAGTGTGTGCCAAGACCGAGTTGTTGAGCCATCCGTAATCACTGCCTACCCCTGTGGTGAAACGGAGTGATGGTTAGTTAGTTTAGTTAGTTAGAAACACTGAAGGGATAAACCGATAGAAATGTGTTATGGGAGCGTCCGTATACCCAAAGTAAGCTGAATTTTACTTCACTTCTGTTAAAATTCATCAAAAAATTTTAAGTATAGAAATTTTTCTTGAACAGACAGACAATTTCAATGGCCTATCTGTGAGACAAAAGTCGAAAAGTTTTCTAATAGATAATATTTCTAAGGATTTTCTGTTCGGTGTTAGATGGGTGCCAGTTGTAAGAATATGAAAATGAAAAAGTTTTACCTTACAATAAAACTTATATTATGTACTTAGCTTTATTTAAAACCTATAAAGTGAGATAAACATTACCATTTTGCAGCCAAATCGACGTTTCTTACCAATTTCGTGTGTAATTCTTAGTTTAAATCTCCCGCCAATGTCACCTGCTAGTTCCAAATGCATCCTTGAGGCGGCGCCAGTAGTGGGACGCCACTAGTGACGCTATAATTTCAAGCTTCATTAGATCTCATCAGGCAGCCCTTGCCTAGGTTTTAAATAAAGCTAAGTACATAATATAAGTTTTATTGTAAGGTAAAACTTTTTCATTATGTAGCATAGGCTTTATTTAAAACCTATAAAGTGAGATATTGTTTGTTATCGCCTGGTGACATTATGCTAATGTGAATCAAATATAATATTTAAATTTATTTGCTAAAAAGAAAATAGGGGCAAGATTTCCAGAAATCAGCTAACCAGTTACAGAGGTTGAAAAAGGTCAGCAACAGATGGGTCGGTGTTGACTCGGCCAGCCGATTCTGCAATTTCCCTTCTATAGAACTTGGCAAAGGTATTGGGACTTCTCCAGTTACCACGCGACAGTATATCGTCCAGCTTATATTTCTGCAGCCAGTTCAGAGATGCCACTGCTGAACGGATGCTGCCAGGTGGATCCTCTACACCAGCATCCCTGAGGACTGCCCTAATCCAACCTGCAATTACTGCCCTGGAGGCCGCTTTCACTGTCCCACAAGTTGTAATAAATAGGCTAGGTAGTATCGCCTGCGCTCTCCGTTCCTTAGACAGTTCTATGACCTTCTCCGTCCAATAGACAGGGTCTATGTTCCTAGACTCCGAGCGAGCCAGTCTCCACCCTGATTGTTGCCAGTCTGCCGAATCTGTCTTGCCACCAAACACTGGCCAAATGGAGATGCCTTCACTGTCCACTGACAATCTTTCAGCTGTGCAATGGAGCAATGTGAGATCGTGGACTCGGCGCCCTGATGCCAAAAGCAGGATGGTGGCTGCTCTCCTTGATGCTTCAAAGAGAGTAATATGTTGAGGCAAATTCTTCTCCAGCCATGATGATACAACCCTCGGGTCCCAAATGGGGGGTTTTGAAGGCCTTAGTCTAGCTAAAGATATCCCTTTTAATATCTTCTTCACTATCGGATTGGAGCTCAGCTCTCTATTGTCTTCGGGAGAGCCTAAGGTACACACCACTGACTTGTGAACTAAAATGGTACTCAGCGATAGCTTTTCTCTGATGTGTAGATCGGCTAGGAACCTGGCTAAGTCTTCAGCTTTGGGACGCGTGGCATCAAGCTGATTCTCTGACGCCCAGCGCTGCCACCTCCGCCATGCCGGAGCATAAGTGCGAAGGGTAGAACTTCTCCACCCGGATCTAAGAAGTTCCTTCTGCTGACTTGACCATCTTGTTAGGTTTTTGTCCCACCCCCACAAAGCCAAATCTCCAGAGTGAAGGACTCTACTTGAGGAGGGGGTTTGTTGGTCCTGGTGTCTATCAGTGCTTCTCCTAGATTGTGAATCGTAAGAGGTGGACCCAAGGCCCGACACTTCAGATCCGCTCTCCAAAATGCCCTTTCCCAACGAGGAGCCACTACCAAGTATAATCCCCTTGCTCTGTTCAGGTGGCAAAGAACCCTCGGCATGAGGCACGGGGGAGGGAAGATCCAAGCCAGCTGATAGTCCCAGTCCCTGCTCCAAGCATTGTGGTAGTCTGCCTCGTCGTCCTGAAAATCAAGAGAAACATACCTTTGAACCACATGCGCTGTCCTAGAGCCAAATAGGTCTATTTCGGGTCGTCCCCATTTCCTGAATGCTACCTCTGTGAACGAGGGTAGCAAGTGCCATTCGGGTATAGCACGATGACGAGATAGACAGTCCGCTACTTCATTGAAACGACCGGGTAAGTATTGTGCTGTCATGGAGACACAGTGTTTATCCAAAACATCTAGCACTAGTCGAGTACAGCTCAGGAGTTGAGTTGATCTGGTACCACCCTCCTTGCGGAGATAAGATACGACAGACCTGTTATCCGACTGGATCAGAAGACCCGAGCCAGATAGCTCAAGCACGTGAGGAGACAAGGCAGCCAACACGGCGAGCATCTCCTTTACATTGGAGTGAAGATTCAGCTGGTCATCAGCCCACACACCGCTGAGAAGCTTTTCGTCCAGCTGGGCACCCCAACCCTGATCAGAGGCATCGGTTGTTAGGTAATGCTCAAACAGCGGCAGATGTATAGGTGACGTCAGGGTGAGCGATCGAACCCACCATCTCAATTCCCGAGCGGTAGCTGCCGGAATTGGTGATGACTCCCAAGGGTGGTAGTGTCTGAGTCCTAAGCACCCTTTCTGTATGTGCCGGCTGTTGAGCCTGCCTCTTGGAACTGCAAAACTAGCAAAGTTTAAAGAGCCCAAGAGGCTGCGCCCCTTATCTAGTGACCACCTACCTGTCTGAATAAAACCCTTTAACAAATAAGATAGGGCTGAAACCTTGTTCTGAGGGAGAGACTTTTCATTAGTTAGAGTATTCCAGCTGATACCAAGAAATTGAACTTGTTGTGATGGTTCTAATATTGACTTATCAAATTGTATATGCCATCCCAAGCCTTGCAAAAACTCCACCATTTCAATAGCCTGCTGTTTTAAAGTAGGCAGGCATTGGTTTACTAATAAAAAATCATCCAGATACACTAGAATTCTCATCCCTCTCTTCCGCAGTTCCTGCGCTACCCAGTTAGTGAAGGTTGCGAATGCCTTAGGTGCGGTGGCCAAGCCAAAGGGGAGGGATGTCATCTGCAAGAGTTCATTCCTATAGATAAGTCTAAGGAAACATCTATGCTGCTCACTCACAGGTACATGAAAGTAAGCATGTGTGAGGTCCACTTTAACCATCCAGTCATTCGGTTGTAGAAAAGTAGGAACTCGATAAACGTTTACCAGACGAAATTTACTGACAGTCAGAAAATTGTTTAAATACTTTAAGTTAAAGACCGGCCTCTTTGAGCCATCTGATTTGGGGACCAGAAACATGTTAGAAATAAATGAGGGAGTGGCAGGTGCCGACTCTAAAACCTTAAGGGCTTTGAGTTTTTCTATTTGTTCTGTCATTGCCACAGAAGTCTTAGTGGCGAAAGGGGAGTTAAATAAATCAATATTATTATTTAGTGGAGGTTTTGATGAAAATGGAATTCGGTAGCCATCTAACATCTTAAGGATGATAGTAGGGGCGCCAAGGTTCCTCCACTTACCTGCGAATGAGCGCAACTGACCCCCTTGAAAAGAGGGCCCACTGTTAAAACCTCTTACGGTCTGGCTTCCCTGCTCTTTCCTTGGGCCGGAACCTACCTCGGGGAGGGAAAGCTTTAGCGGCTCTACGGGCTGGTTCCGGACCTCGACTCTCAGGGTGCTCCCTTCTCGCGATGGTTCTTCCCTGCTGTACTCTAGGACGAAAGGGCTGCGAGCTCTGCACAGTCACAGGTTTAACGGGTGGAGCTGGTCGCGACGTGCTAGGCTGAGGAGCGAGGCACTTCTTCACTCCCCCCAACTTATCCAGCTGGGCCGACAGGAGGTTCGGGTCAAAGAGATATTCCGATGTGGGCGGAATCTTCCGTAAGGCATCTCGGACGTATCCGTCACTGATGCCTCGCAATGCCCCCTCTCGTCGATACTCAATGTGGCTAGCCCGTTTTCCGCAGACCATCTGCATGATGTCTTTGGACACCTTCTGGGACTCAGACCCCGCCGCGAAGAGAGACTGCACCTTCTCGAAGAGAGTGGAAGTGCTCAGCTTCTTGCCCGGTTCCGCACTCCAGTTGACCAGCTCCTGCAAGGAGGCCTTCAGGAGATCAGCCTGCAGGGAAAGAGCATTGGTCAGGGAGCCGCAGAAGGAGTCCGTTGACGTACTGGCCGATTCCTCCTGAGCTAGGCGCTTCAATTCAGGGTTCAATGCCAACATTGAGAAGAGAGGGGTTGCGGCATAAGACTTCTGGATCTCGAGGTAGCGGACATTGTTCCAGTTGGCCGTCCCCAGATGCTGAAGGAGCTCCACTTTTTTCACCCTCCCTGGGTCGGCCGATGGTATCTTCGGCTGCTTTAGGTCAGTTGTCCACTCCCCGAGATCCAAGTCACGAGACGGCTTATTCGGATGGACGAGTCCCATTCCCAAATCTCCTGCCAATTCCTCCCGAAGCGACGCAGGGGTGTCCAGGGAGATGCTGTCCTCGTCATCGTCATCCGAGGCGCCACGGACGGGAGCCTCCGAACGCTTTTCCAGCAGCAGACGCAACATTTCCTGCATCTGGGACATCTGCTGCGTTAATACGTCAATTCGCGGGTCGGCGGGAGCTAATTCACAAACCCTCTGCCTCTTGGCTTTGCCTTCGCCGTAGACCCTCGGACGCTTCCCCCGCGTGTCCGTGTGAATCACCTTCATGACTTCCGCCCTCGAAAATTCGGCTTCCCCGCTCTCGGAACGTTCGGAATCCGACATAATCACGAAAATACAAAAAAACACTAAACAAAAACACACGAAACTCTATAAATCGCAATTTTACGGAGTTCGAACAGTCACACTGTTAATAACCTCGAAAAAAATATGTAAATTTTGCGCAAATACTGAAAAACAGGTTATTTTACGGTATTTGATGTTTGTAAACAAACCAAACGTGTTTGACCTTCGCAAAATAAATGCTAATGAAGCTTGAAATTATAGCGTCACTAGTGGCGTCCCACTACTGGCGCCGCCTCAAGGATGCATTTGGAACTAGCAGGTGACATTGGCGGGAGATTTAAACTAAGAATTACACACGAAATTGGTAAGAAACGTCGATTTGGCTGCAAAATGGTAATGTTTATCTCACTTTATAGGTTTTAAATAAAGCCTATGCTACATAATAAAAATTATGATAAATCCTCTTAATTATTAATGTATTTTTATTCTCGAAATTATTGTTAAAAATCAATTAATGCATTGTACACTATCTAATTCATATCTTTTAGATTATGTAATTAGCATTGTAAAATACATGTAGATAATTTTGTATATGATATTTTGGATGTATTTCATCATCGCTGAGTAAACTATTGACTAACTACTCGTTAAGTAATGCGATAGCGATATATATGATGTCAGACAAGTGTAAGAGAGAAATGAGAATCGAAAAGTAATAAGTCAATGACAACAAAGTCTAGTCAATTCAGTGGCAAAAACAAACATTTGTATGTTGGTAGGTTGTAAAACAGATAATGTACGCTACTTGACAAATAGTTACTCGGCAGCTTACTCAGAGGTGGTGAAATGTCCCTTAGATGCCATTTCGATAGGAAAAAAATGTCTTGCCTAGCTATAAAGTGATCTCTCCTGTGATACCGTGCAAGTAGGTACTAATATTATGTATTCAATTTATCTTAGCTTCAGTCCACTTGACTGACTCATCTATTTAGTCCGATATCTGTGGTGAAAAACCTTTTGTTATAGAACTACAGTGACATACCCATTTGTTTTTATTTAAATTTTAAATATCTTGCTCCATTATTATCGAGGTTTAGTGACTTACCCATCTATTTAGTTAAATATTTGTGGTGAATATCCTTTTGTTTAAGTTATTATTGAAAAACAGTTACTTATTGACAATGTGATTGACAGATCTTCCATCAATCCGTCAATATTTTCACCACAGTTGCTTTGTTAACGTCTGTGGAAACAGCACCTAAAGTGGGCAAATGTAGAACTCAGGACAGTTGCGATATAATGCAATTATTAGCAAAACAAATCTCGTTCTGCGATGAAACAAAATTCCAAAGGTCTCGATAAATAGAGCAATTGAATGAACGATTATCAATCACAAAACAAAATGATCATTCAACTGCTTGTCTATGGCAAATGTGCTCAATAAAAATTCAATGCACGTCAATGAGAAATCTCAATTATTGTCAATGGTTTTAACTGCCACAATGAACGATCAATTAGCAATTTACTGTCAATTGCATCAAAGACTTAAATTGACATAACTCATCTCCAAGCTTTTACTTTTGAGCGCTACCATCTACTACCTTATACTGGGCGACCATCACATCGATGCTCTGCACCATTTTGAATCGTTAGCATTTGAACTGTCCTCGTTAAACACAAAATTCTCGGTCTGTTTCTGCTCTTAGACATAACCGCTTCCCCGTTATGGACATGAAGAAAGCCATTCAAGAAAGTACCTAACCCGATAACGATACAACTTTTATTTAATCATTTAAACAGTTTTGCATTTTTTTAATACGCATACATACATTCATACACACATACAATTGTAAGTCGTAAAGAACAAGGTTGGGTAAATTTTGGATAGGGCCTGACACGCTTATTACGAATAATTTTTAGAAAAAAACTTTATATTCGCCTTAATTACTATAAAAGAAAACTTTTTGCATTTCGGGCGGCGGAAAATTATGCATTTTGATTTTCAATTGCGTAAAACCAAAATTCACTTCGCGAATCGATGTGGCGACATTAGGAACGCACTGTTATGTTGGTATCACTGATGCATTAACAAGAGCTAAATACGACCGTTGCTATCTTCGTGTGATACCTAGGTTTGTGTAACATGGTTTGTGATACAAAGGAAAGTGCCCCTTAATAACGCCTGCTCGCGTCAAGGCAAGAAAAACATCCCAGTTTTCAACTAGTTTACCGGCTACGCTAGGTTTGTGTAACATGGTTTGTGATACAAATCCATTTGTCACGAAGTTAGCCATAGTCGTATCTACGCAATGTATCAGGGATACCAACATAACAGTGACGTACCTAATGGCAGCTGTCAGCTGATTGCCGCCGCATCGATTCGCGAAGTGAATTTTGGTTAACGCAATTGAAAATTAAAATTCATAATTTTCCGCCGCCCGAAATGCAAAAAGTGTTCTTTTATAGTAATTAAGGCGAATATAAAGTTTTTTTCAAAAAAATATTCGTAATAAGCGTGTCAGGCCCTATCCAAAAATTACCCAAGGTTGTGCTATCAAAATTCTTTAAGAAATATTTTTTACATTAAAACTAAAATTTTTCATCAATCTTAGAAATATTTTTTGTTTGACAGTTCTTACAAATGATTTATAATAACAAAAAATAAACTACAAGTAATGCTAAGTATTTTTATACATAATTCTAATAGAGAAACGCTCACATTTTGAACTGTCCATTGTAGTTTAAGAATCGTAAAATATACTGAAAAATAATATTATAACATCATTAAATGGGGTATTATCACACTGAGATGATCTGAGATTTTCACGGTCAAAGGAATCATCGTGATTTATTTTTGGGGTACTATGCCGTGTTGCGCCGCTTCCTTCTTTAGCCGACGTTTTGGACAGCATTACTGCGTCTGTCATCAGGGCTTTTCACTAATTATACAAAAATACAGGCCCCTAAGAGGTTTGTCGCTCGCAACACAGTATCGCTTCTGCAATAAATACACACTTTACCACAATCTACACATCTGCCCTGATGATGAACACTGTAACGCTGTTCGAAACGAAGGAGGATGCGCAACTTGGCATAATAACCCAAAGATAAATCTCATTTTTACACTGTTTTATCATAGAATTACCACTATTGGATTACTGCGATTGGTTGTATATATATTGACCATATTATTTCTCAAAATATTAATATGGAAACGTACGAACTGCTTCCTGCGGCTTAAAGCCAATGAATCCACTTAGATTTCGCCGTTTAAAGCGATCGCTTAAAATGTTTTCGCAAACTTGTCATGATATGCTAAAATCGCTCAAGTGGCTATAGAGCAGTACAAGAAATGCCATATGGGAGTGTGAAAGTCTGACCAATCATTGCTTAAATTTCATGTGCGGAACTGTATATCATCATTATTATGAAATTCAAATAAATAACTACTAGGGACTTGAAAATTTTGCGTAATTTTTCGTTGAAATTCGCATTATTCTTTGTATTAATTTTCAATAAAAGCTGTGGTATTTTGCAACAAAAGTAATGGTATGTTAACGTTTTGGATTTTGCAACAAAAGTGATGGTATGTTAACGTTTTGGTATTTTGCAACAAAAGTGATGGTATGTTAACGTTTTGTTATTTTGCAACAAAAGTGATGGTATGTTAACGTTTTGTTATTTTGCAACAAAAGTGATGGTATGTTAACGTTTTGTTATTTTGCAACAAAAGTGATGGTATGTTAACGTTTTGGGTATTTTGCAACAAAAGTGATTGTATGTTAACGTTTTGGTATCTTGCAACAAAAGTGATGGTATGTTAACGTTTTGGGTATTTTGCAACAAAAGTGATTGTATGTTAACGTTTTGTTATTTTGCAACAAAAGTGATGGGATGTTAACGTTTTGTTATTTTGCAACAAAAGTGATGGTATGTTAAAGTTTTGTTATTTTGCAACAAAGGTGATGGTATGTTAACGTTTCGATATTTTGCAACAAAAAGAGTGGCAGAACATAAAATATTTCACACATTAAATTCCATACAGTGTGAAAATACCCTATTATTATTTACACCATTTACTCGTATAAAAAATTAAGTTAATACTTCACAACTGCTTGGGGTGGGGTTAACAGAAATTCTAATGTAACATTATCGTCAAACTGCCAATCAGTGCCATTTTGATTTTTATTTAACATTTGAAATGTTAACGAATAACGCCGATTCTAGGTTAGTTTCAGCTCTTTGTCAGATTGTAGTCAGCTGAAAAGCATAACTACAATACAATTGTGCTTTTCTGCTGAACCAATTTATTTCTAAGCCGAAAAAGACCTAAAATAACAGATCTTTTAAATGTAAAAACAAAAACAAAATGGTGCTGATTAACCTCTAATGTGTCAAGAATTCCGTTGAGGATTTCTGACATTGTACCCGTCACGTGTCGGCGAATTCACTGTGGATTTAATAGTAGCCCATTCTGCCCCGATTTTATGTTATTTTGAACCTTAATATTATTCCAGCTTGTCGTTACGTCACTTGCAAACATGTTTATTTTATCTGTGAAGAAGCACCTTGCAAAATTCCATCTCAAATATCATAATTCCGATTTTCAAAAGTGATAGTACTTAACTGTATTTATTTACAGGAAAGCCTCAAATGACTTATTTTTATTGTGAAAAACACTTATTTAGATGAAAAATATTATAAAACTAGTATTACATTATATTTTTTTATAAAGAGAGAGAAAAAAAACTATCTCTGAATAAAAGTACTACCCTGGGGAAACTACATACGATAGATATATAAACACAATATCTGGTAAGACGTTACAATTTACAAAAACATTATTTAACAATAAACAAGTAAGTTATTACTAAAATAGTGTCAGCCCGTGTACGACGAAGACTGGCACTTTACCCCACTAAGAAGTACTGGCGGGAGAGTTGGCAATTCGATGACAATATTACATTACTTGAATTTCTGTGCAATGCTCCAATTTAAGCAGGCTCGTTAAATAATAAGCGATTAATACAATGTCAAATTACGATACAAATCTAAAGCAAAGGTTAAATTACTACAGCCTTGAGTGAAAAACTTTATTTATTACCATGGCTATGATTTGAGATTTTCACAGCCATTATAGTGATTCAATTTTTTGGTATTATGCCATTTTGCGTAGCCAGCGTTTCAGACAGCATTATGGTGTCCATCATCAGGGCAGATGTGTAAAGATTGTGGTGAAGTGTGTGCTTACGTATGCAGATGTGATACCGTGTCGCATTATAATTTGAGATGATTTTTTGCATTTACTTTTGGTGTAGCCGGCAATCGAAATTCATAAAAATCCCATTCAAAAACCATTTAAAATTATAATGTATCATCAGCTCTTGGAGGATTATAGCTGGGACATGGTATCGCATCTACATAATAAAAACACACTTCACCACAATCTTCATTTACACATCTGATGATGGACTCTATAATGATGTCCGAAACATTGGCTAAAGAAGGAAGTAGCGCAACACGGCATAATATCCCATATTCGCTATATTACCATGGCGTTTGTTTGGTTAAAACAGTCTTAAACCAGGCTCAAGGCCGGCTTTACCACGCCAACTTTGAACGGGCGTGTAGAAATCTAATTAGTAAGACGGTTAATGTAAAAAGATAGTTTATGCAATAATTAAGTGATACATATCTAACTCAGTGAGCTTTGATTCAACAATTCAATATGGGAAGTAGTTTCGTAGTAATTAAGACAGTGTTTTTCCTACCATCAATATAAATATATTAGTATATTATCTACTACGATAGTGTAGCTTTTGTGTAAATACATCTTTATACAATTTTTCTTATTGTTCGTAAAGTATTGTACATTATTTCCGCAAATAATAATATGTGATTAAAATTTCTTCAATAAAAATCATTTTGAAAAGAATATAAGATTGCTTTATTGATGTTTATCTATGGTGTTAATGTCCCGCCTTGAAGGGAACAAGATTCAGAAGTTTGGAAGTTGAATACCATGTTCTACGGGCACCAGGAGATATGATCAAACACACAATGATAATCCTGGTAAAATTTGTTAAAGGTACAATGTAAAACATGGCCAATTATATTTTACATTAAACATTACACCATCTTCCATTAAAATACCAGCAGAACAAGGACAGCATTTCTACCTTACGTCTGTGCTCTAAAGATTCCGTCTGTTTGTTGAGATAGGAGAAGATTTCAAACAGACCAGGTTTTTACGCTGTGTGGCGCTTCCCTCTTTTTTAAACATCGTTTCGGACAGCGTCACAGTATCCCATCATCAGGGTAGATGATCTGCCCCTTCTCACAATTCACAGTCCTTTGAATGTGACTACGAATGCACTGGATGCGATTTAGTGAGAGCGAACCAACTTATTGGCGTGTCGTGTCGTATCGTGTCTTGCCGTATCTTGTCGTATTGTGTTGTGTTACGTTTTGCTGTGTCATGTTTGTTATTATATTTTGTTATGTTATGTTGTGTTACTGGGCAGACAGAGCATTCCTCTTGGCTCTGGACTGGTGCTCCAGCACACTCCACATCAGAACGGCCAACTGTATGTCCATATCTTGAATTTCTTTCCTCAGCAGGGTTACAGCGCGCTTTATGTTGACTATGGGAGATTGGTCGTTCATGGCGGAACCTAAAATGAAAGCACGGGGTGTCAAATGTGCAGGGGGTCTTTTCAAGTAAAGGAAGGAGAGAAAGTTCTGGGAAGGAAAAATGTATGAGGGGTAGGTAGTGTGTATACCCACTAGGTAATAAAAATATGTAAGGTTTTAACTTACTAGTCTTAGTTGTAAATCACTAGACGTTCATCTTAGTTATAAGCCACAAATAATAAGTTATAAGTCATAGAAATACATTAAATGTATAAACTAAGTTGTTGAGCGCCCTTGAGGTGATTTTCTCGGGAAAACGGCGCTATACAAATAATCCAATCATTATTATGTAGCATAGGCTTTATTTAAAACCTATAAAGTGAGATAAACATTACCATTTTGCAGCCAAATCGACGTTTCTTACCAATTTCGTGTGTAATTCTTAGTTTAAATCTCCCGCCAATGTCACCTGCTAGTTCCAAATGCATCCTTGAGGCGGCGCCAGTAGTGGGACGCCACTAGTGACGCTATAATTTCAAGCTTCATTAGCATTTATTTTGCGAAGGTCAAACACGTTTGGTTTGTTTACAAACATCAAATACCGTAAAATAACCTGTTTTTCAGTATTTGCGCAAAATTTACATATTTTTTTCGAGGTTATTAACAGTGTGACTGTTCGAACTCCGTAAAATTGCGATTTATAGAGTTTCGTGTGTTTTTGTTTAGTGTTTTTTGTATTTTCGTGATTATGTCGGATTCCGAACGTTCCGAGAGCGGGGAAGCCGAATTTTCGAGGGCGGAAGTCATGAAGGTGATTCACACGGACACGCGGGGGAAGCGTCCGAGGGTCTACGGCGAAGGCAAAGCCAAGAGGCAGAGGGTTTGTGAATTAGCTCCCGCCGACCCGCGAATTGACGTATTAACGCAGCAGATGTCCCAGATGCAGGAAATGTTGCGTCTGCTGCTGGAAAAGCGTTCGGAGGCTCCCGTCCGTGGCGCCTCGGATGACGATGACGAGGACAGCATCTCCCTGGACACCCCTGCGTCGCTTCGGGAGGAATTGGCAGGAGATTTGGGAATGGGACTCGTCCATCCGAATAAGCCGTCTCGTGACTTGGATCTCGGGGAGTGGACAACTGACCTAAAGCAGCCGAAGATACCATCGGCCGACCCAGGGAGGGTGAAAAAAGTGGAGCTCCTTCAGCATCTGGGGACGGCCAACTGGAACAATGTCCGCTACCTCGAGATCCAGAAGTCGTATGCCGCAACCCCTCTCTTCTCAATGTTGGCATTGAACCCTGAATTGAAGCGCCTAGCTCAGGAGGAATCGGCCAGTACGTCAACGGACTCCTTCTGCGGCTCCCTGACCAATGCTCTTTCCCTGCAGGCTGATCTCCTGAAGGCCTCCTTGCAGGAGCTGGTCAACTGGAGTGCGGAACCGGGCACGAAGCTGAGCACTTCCACTCTCTTCGAGAAGGTGCAGTCTCTCTTCGCGGCGGGGTCTGAGTCCCAGAAGGTGTCCAAAGACATCATGCAGATGGTCTGCGGAAAACGGGCTAGCCACATTGAGTATCGACGAGAGGGGGCATTGCGAGGCATCAGTGACGGATACGTCCGAGATGCCTTACGGAAGATTCCGCCCACATCGGAATATCTCTTTGACCCGAACCTCCTGTCGGCCCAGCTGGATAAGTTGGGGGGAGTGAAGAAGTGCCTCGCTCCTCAGCCTAGCACGTCGCGACCAGCTCCACCCGTTAAACCTGTGACTGTGCAGAGCTCGCAGCCCTTTCGTCCTAGAGTACAGCAGGGAAGAACCATCGCGAGAAGGGAGCACCCTGAGAGTCGAGGTCCGGAACCAGCCCGTAGAGCCGCTAAAGCTTTCCCTCCCCGAGGTAGGTTCCGGCCCAAGGAAAGAGCAGGGAAGCCAGACCGTAAGAGGTTTTAACAGTGGGCCCTCTTTTCAAGGGGGTCAGTTGCGCTCATTCGCAGGTAAGTGGAGGAACCTTGGCGCCCCTACTATCATCCTTAAGATGTTAGATGGCTACCGAATTCCATTTTCATCAAAACCTCCACTAAATAATAATATTGATTTATTTAACTCCCCTTTCACCACTAAGACTTCTGTGGCAATGACAGAACAAATAGAAAAACTCAAAGCCCTTAAGGTTTTAGAGTCGGCACCTGCCACTCCCTCATTTATTTCTAACATGTTTCTGGTCCCCAAATCAGATGGCTCAAAGAGGCCGGTCTTTAACTTAAAGTATTTAAACAATTTTCTGACTGTCAGTAAATTTCGTCTGGTAAACGTTTATCGAGTTCCTACTTTTCTACAACCGAATGACTGGATGGTTAAAGTGGACCTCACACATGCTTACTTTCATGTACCTGTGAGTGAGCAGCATAGATGTTTCCTTAGACTTATCTATAGGAATGAACTCTTGCAGATGACATCCCTCCCCTTTGGCTTGGCCACCGCACCTAAGGCATTCGCAACCTTCACTAACTGGGTAGCGCAGGAACTGCGGAAGAGAGGGATGAGAATTCTAGTGTATCTGGATGATTTTTTATTAGTAAACCAATGCCTGCCTACTTTAAAACAGCAGGCTATTGAAATGGTGGAGTTTTTGCAAGGCTTGGGATGGCATATACAATTTGATAAGTCAATATTAGAACCATCACAACAAGTTCAATTTCTTGGTATCAGCTGGAATACTCTAACTAATGAAAAGTCTCTCCCTCAGAACAAGGTTTCAGCCCTATCTTATTTGTTAAAGGGTTTTATTCAGACAGGTAGGTGGTCACTAGATAAGGGGCGCAGCCTCTTGGGCTCTTTAAACTTTGCTAGTTTTGCAGTTCCAAGAGGCAGGCTCAACAGCCGGCACATACAGAAAGGGTGCTTAGGACTCAGACACTACCACCCTTGGGAGTCATCACCAATTCCGGCAGCTACCGCTCGGGAATTGAGATGGTGGGTTCGATCGCTCACCCTGACGTCACCTATACATCTGCCGCTGTTTGAGCATTACCTAACAACCGATGCCTCTGATCAGGGTTGGGGTGCCCAGCTGGACGAAAAGCTTCTCAGCGGTGTGTGGGCTGATGACCAGCTGAATCTTCACTCCAATGTAAAGGAGATGCTCGCCGTGTTGGCTGCCTTGTCTCCTCACGTGCTTGAGCTATCTGGCTCGGGTCTTCTGATCCAGTCGGATAACAGGTCTGTCGTATCTTATCTCCGCAAGGAGGGTGGTACCAGATCAACTCAACTCCTGAGCTGTACTCGACTAGTGCTAGATGTTTTGGATAAACACTGTGTCTCCATGACAGCACAATACTTACCCGGTCGTTTCAATGAAGTAGCGGACTGTCTATCTCGTCATCGTGCTATACCCGAATGGCACTTGCTACCCTCGTTCACAGAGGTAGCATTCAGGAAATGGGGACGACCCGAAATAGACCTATTTGGCTCTAGGACAGCGCATGTGGTTCAAAGGTATGTTTCTCTTGATTTTCAGGACGACGAGGCAGACTACCACAATGCTTGGAGCAGGGACTGGGACCATCAGCTGGCTTGGATCTTCCCTCCCCCGTGCCTCATGCCGAGGGTTCTTTGCCACCTGAACAGAGCAAGGGGATTATACTTGGTAGTGGCTCCTCGTTGGGAAAGGGCATTTTGGAGAGCGGATCTGAAGTGTCGGGCCTTGGGTCCACCTCTTACGATTCACAATCTAGGAGAAGCACTGATAGACACCAGGACCAACAAACCCCCTCCTCAAGTAGAGTCCTTCACTCTGGAGATTTGGCTTTGTGGGGGTGGGACAAAAAAAAAAAAAAAAAAAAAAAAAAAAACCTAACAAGATGGTCAAGTCAGCAGAAGGAACTTCTTAGATCCGGGTGGAGAAGTTCTACCCTTCGCACTTATGCTCCGGCATGGCGGAGGTGGCAGCGCTGGGCGTCAGAGAATCAGCTTGATGCCACGCGTCCCAAAGCTGAAGACTTAGCCAGGTTCCTAGCCGATCTACACATCAGAGAAAAGCTATCGCTGAGTACCATTTTAGTTCACAAGTCAGTGGTGTGTACCTTAGGCTCTCCCGAAGACAATAGAGAGCTGAGCTCCAATCCGATAGTGAAGAAGATATTAAAAGGGATATCTTTAGCTAGACTAAGGCCTTCAAAACCCCCCATTTGGGACCCGAGGGTTGTATCATCATGGCTGGAGAAGAATTTGCCTCAACATATTACTCTCTTTGAAGCATCAAGGAGAGCAGCCACCATCCTGCTTTTGGCATCAGGGCGCCGAGTCCACGATCTCACATTGCTCCATTGCACAGCTGAAAGATTGTCAGTGGACAGTGAAGGCATCTCCATTTGGCCAGTGTTTGGTGGCAAGACAGATTCGGCAGACTGGCAACAATCAGGGTGGAGACTGGCTCGCTCGGAGTCTAGGAACATAGACCCTGTCTATTGGACGGAGAAGGTCATAGAACTGTCTAAGGAACGGAGAGCGCAGGCGATACTACCTAGCCTATTTATTACAACTTGTGGGACAGTGAAAGCGGCCTCCAGGGCAGTAATTGCAGGTTGGATTAGGGCAGTCCTCAGGGATGCTGGTGTAGAGGATCCACCTGGCAGCATCCGTTCAGCAGTGGCATCTCTGAACTGGCTGCAGAAATATAAGCTGGACGATATACTGTCGCGTGGTAACTGGAGAAGTCCCAATACCTTTGCCAAGTTCTATAGAAGGGAAATTGCAGAATCGGCTGGCCGAGTCAACACCGACCCATCTGTTGCTGACCTTTTTCAACCTCTGTAACTGGTTAGCTGATTTCTGGAAATCTTGCCCCTATTTTCTTTTTAGCAAATAAATTTAAATATTATATTTGATTCACATTAGCATAATGTCACCAGGCGATAACAAACAATATCTCACTTTATAGGTTTTAAATAAAGCCTATGCTACATAATGAAAAAGTTTTACCTTACAATAAAACTTATATTATGTACTTAGCTTTATTTAAAACCTAGGCAAGGGCTGCCTGATGAGATCTAATGAAGCTTGAAATTATAGCGTCACTAGTGGCGTCCCACTACTGGCGCCGCCTCAAGGATGCATTTGGAACTAGCAGGTGACATTGGCGGGAGATTTAAACTAAGAATTACACACGAAATTGGTAAGAAACGTCGATTTGGCTGCAAAATGGTAATGTTTATCTCACTTTATAGGTTTTAAATAAAGCTAAGTACATAATATAAGTTTTATTGTAAGGTAAAACTTTTTCATTATTAATAGGAATCTAGAGGGTCAGTTTATCCAGTGCGGCACAAAGCTAAAGGTCAAGAGAGTCAGCCTGAACAGGTCATAAGTTCTCCCTCATCAGGCCTCTCCCGATCTGATCTGCAATGGGCAGACGTGGACAAACTTCACCCCATGAACTTAGGACCCCGGCCCAGTCAACAAACTTACTGAGTAACTTGGGGTGACCTATGGCAGAAATGTTTATTATCTAATAAATGGTTCCCGTGGCGGTGGTACCCACACCAGCCTCCCAAATTTAAACTTGACCATGGATACATCATCATCCACTTTTGGGTTGGGTTAGAAAAGTAAAAAATAAATAATTAGGTTAGGTTGGGTAAACTTAGGCTTGATTGAGTTAGATTAATTACCTTTCATCTCCGTCTTCTGCTTGACATTCTCCACCTTGTCCGTGAGTTCGCTCAATATCTCCTGGCGCTGAGTGACTCCCACGCTTGCCGTCTGAAATGTACGTTAACTCAATCAACTCATCATAAGCATACAATACAAAATGATATATTAGACCTTATTGCATTTCATGTGCCAACGAGAACAACTTAATTCATTAATGTAATAATGATGTTAGTCGTAGCGTCAAATACCTAGGACATACAATCACATACGACCTGAAGACATCGAGGATATGGAAAGGCAAAGAAGAGCGATATCCGTTAGAGCAGGTATGCTGTCAAGCGTGAAATAGATAATATTCAACGCATTCTGCACTTCGCTGTACACATTTTTTATTTTTTTTATTTTTTTTTTATAGTCGGAGGCGGTTTACTTACGTTCCCCGCGAGCACTTAGGCCATAGGCCCATTGTACTATCTCCCATTTTACCTCATTCCCTTGCCAGTAACCCGGTCCCTTTTATGAAGTTCACCAGGGCTGTCATTGGATATGTGGCGATGTCTTCTGGTTCCACACTGTGTCTTCCCAGGTATCTGAGCCTTATTTCCAGCAGAGCGGGACATTGGCACCATAGGTGAATTGGAGTCTCTTCCTCCTCTTCACATTTCCTACAGATGTTGGTGTTTTCCACTCCCAACAGTTGCATGTGTCTCCTGAGATGGCAGTGTCCCGTTAATAGTCCTACCAGTTCCCTCAGTGAGTTTCTGTCCATATCGAGTAGTTGCCTGGTTCGGTTAGGGTCCGGTCCGTTTATGAGTACTTTAGATTGCCTCATTCCGGGTGCCTTCTTCCATTCCTTCCAGTGTTGGGATTTGACCCACCTCTTGATATGTAGTTTGGTGTGGCAAGCTGCTACTCCTACGGCCGGCTCAGATCCCGCAAGTGGTGCTTTCGCCCCTTTCCTTGCTAGTTCGTCAGCCCGCTCGTTGCCCTCAATACGTTTATGTCCTGGTACCCAGAGCAGGGTTACTTTATTGATGGTCGCCAGTTCTATTAGGATAGTCCTGCATTCCATCACCAGTCTGGAGTCGCATCGGTTACTTTCCAGTGCCATTAAGGCCGCCTGGCTATCCGAACATATGTTTATGTTCTTATTTCTGTACCCGATATTCATATTCTCCTGTGCGCAGGCTAAGATGGCTTTCATCTCAGCTTGAAACACAGTGCAGTGCATTCCTAGAGGTATACTGAGTTCCCTCTTAGATCCCTGTAGACAGACCCCGGCCCCTGTTCCTTCCTCCATCTTGGACCCGTCTGTGAACCAGATTAGTTCCTGTTTGGAGTTTGGACCTGGGACCGAGTCCCATTCCTCCCTTGTGGGGTACGTCACTTTAAACAGCTGTCCGAAGAAGTATTCGGCTTGCTTGCCGTCCTGCTTCATCCCAGCCGTCGGACTAATTGCCCTCAGTCTTATTCCTATCTCCGTGTGACTGTTTCTGGGCAACTCTCCTCTCCATTGGCCATTGCAATGTAACCTGTAGGCTGCCGCCATCGCCGCCCCCTCTATTTCTATGTTTAGTGGGGGTAGGTTCAGCAGCACTCCCATGGCTAGTATTGGAGTGGTTCTCATGGCTCCTGTGATGCTTCTGCATGCAAGTCCCTGTATGTGATTGAGTGTGACCATCACTGTTTTCAGTGTTGTTCTCCTCCACCAGACCAGGGCTGCGTGCATGATCCTTGGTTTTACAACGGCTGTGTAAAGCCATTGCATCATTTTAGGTTTGAGACCCCACGTTCTGCCGCAGATTCGCCTAGTTGCCCACATCAGAGCACAGGCCTTTCTGCCTACAGTTTCCACCTGGTTTTTCCAGCTCAGTTTGGCATCTATGATGACTCCGAGGTACTTAACCGTGTCAGAGGGTTCTAATTCCTTTCCATAGAAGGTTGGATTGCTCCATCCTTCTAGTTTCCTTTTACGCGTAAAGATTACTAGTTCTGTCTTGTCTGGGTTGACTGACAGTCCTGTTTCTTCACACCATTCTTCCACTGTTGCCAGTGTTGACTGTATAAGGCCTCGGGTTGTGTCTGCATCCCAACACCTTATTATGGTTGCAATGTCATCCGCATACCCTTGCGTATATAGGCCCCTGTTGTTGAGTTTCCGGATGAGGTTGTCCACCACCAGGCTCCACAGCAAGGGTGATAAGACCCCTCCCTGTGGACACCCCCGTGTCACCAGCACTTTGATGCTTACCTCACCCCTTGTCACCGTAAGTATCCGGCCTGAGAGCATGTTCCTCAGCCACCTTCTGGTGGTTTTGTCGAGTCCATGTCTTTCTGCCGCTTCATCAATGGATTTAATAGTGGTGCAGTTAAATGCTCCCTCTATATCCAGGAATAGCCCTACCGCCAGTTCCCCAGTCGCTTGTGCCTGCTCTAGTTTGTACACCAACCTGTGCAGTGCCGCGTCGACTGACTTACCTGCTTGGTAAGCAAACTGTAACTCGTGGAGGGGCTTCTCTTTCAGTGCCCCGTCCCTTATGTGCCTGTCCATTAGCCTCTCCATTGTCTTCAAAAGAAATGAGGTGAGGCTAATTGGGCGGAATGCACCTGGTTGGTCGTAGTCAGCTCTCCCCGGTTTGGGTATGAACACTACCCTTGTCTTCCGCCATGGTATGGGGATGTATCCGAGGGCACAGCATGCCCTCAGGATCTTCGTCACCGGAAGTAGGATTGTATCTAGGCCCCTCTGTAGAAGTGCCGGAAAGATTCCATCCTCTCCTGCGCTTTTAAAAGGGTCAAACCCTCTGATTGCCCATTTAACTCTGGAGGGAGTAACTATTTTAGCCGCAGTGTCCCAGTCCTTACCTTCCCGTGTAACTCGGGCTGGTGGTGGACCGGTATCATCTGCTTCTAACTTTTTGTAGCCGGGAAAATGTTTCCCCAGCAGTACCTCCAACTCCTCCTCCCAACTGTTGGTATATCCTCCATCAGCTTTTTTGAATGGGCCTTTTGCTGCCCCTGGGTCTTTTGCAAGAATTTTTTGGATTCTTGCAGTCTGTGGGATGGTTTCCACCTCCCCACAGTATTTCTCCCAGGAGCATGTTTTGGCTTTCTGGATTGCCACCTTGTACTCTTTCTGGTATTGCTTGTGGGCATCCCAGTTTCCTGACTTTTTGGCCTTGTTGAAAGCTTGCCTTACTATTTTCCGTAGCTCCTGCAGTCTTCTGCTCCACCACGGTGTTTTGTCCCTGGTACTTGTCTTCAGAGGGCAGCTATTTTCGTATGCCCTTATCATTGAGTCCCTCAGTACTTCTACTGCGTCCTCAATTTCTTCGGGGCAGCCGTATTTAGCTGGGAATCTTGTCATTCCTATATTTAGTTCCTCCGAGTATCTAGTCCAGTCAGTTGCTTTTGGGTTCCTATATGTATCGGTCCCCGTTTTGCTTGTTTCTCCCTCTAGTTTAAATTCTATGTGTCGGTGGTCCGACAGGGATGGTTCGTCCGATACTCTCCATCCTGAGACTCTTAATGTTCCTAGGGTCAGGTCTATCACCTCCTGTCTGTTACTTATAACGAAGGTTGGTTCCCTACCTCTATTAAGAATCTCAAGGTTCACTGTCATCAGGTATTCCAGGAGGTCCTGTCCTCGTTTGTTGATGTCCGTACTCCCCCACACAGTGTGGTGCGAGTTAGCATCTGCTCCGAGTATCAGTTCCCTACCCTTCTCCCTGCAGTCCTGGACGAGTCTCGTTATTTCCCTTGAGGGTGGTGGTTCCACAGAGTCATAGGGCATGTATGCTGATGCCACAACTACTTCCCTGCTTCTTTGGTCCAGCATGACATATTTCAAAAATAATTTCACATCATTTTGCAAAACTCCTATGTATTAACAGTCAATTACAATTTGTGAGCTTATTATAATTCTTGTTTTCAATTAATTTATTATTATCTATCCATACACTTCCTTTCTTTTATAACAATCTCAGGCGAAATTACGTAATGATATTTTATGGACATACGTAATAGGTACTACAACTATGTAATAACTAAAAATATCTAACTGTATCTTATTGTACTGTGTATGTCTTAACAAATAAATAAATAAATAAATAAATAAATAAATGACCTGTAGCTTCACAGCCACTAAGTCCCTACTGCAGTGTTCGGGTAGCAGTGTGCCAGGTATCCCTCTGATGAGAATACAGGCCCTGGGTCTGTCCCCCGACTCGTTATAATAGATTAGACCTTGGTTCATGTTTAGTCCTCTGACCTTCCCCCTATAAGTCCAGGGTTCTTGGATCAGCGCGACGTCCACACTGTCCCGAGTGACTCTACTGCTAAGCACTGCAGTCGCTGCTGGACTGCGGTGCAAGTTTATTTGAATGAACTGTAAGTTTTTAGCCATTACTGCCTAATCCTTAAGTCATTCCTCCTATTTACGCTCCTCGGTGTTAGGAGAGCGCACCGTGAAAGTGGCCTTCCTTATCCCGACATGCGCCGTCATCCCCATCTCCCTCAGCACCTTCACACTTTCCTCGTCCACACTCATGATCAGGCGATACATGTTCTTATCCCTGATCGAGTCGTGGACGATCCATTTTTTTGTGTGTAGCCGGGGAGTCTGGTTCTCCAGCAGTTGTAGCAACCTCTTGGTGCTTACTGCTCCATTTTCGGGGATTACTGCCATAACCTTTACGTACTTTGGCAGTTCCTGCAACCCCACCACCTCCAGGTCGCAGCCCTGCCATTTCCGTATGGTCGGCACCATCTCCCTCAGCCATGTCTCTGACTCCTTGTCGGAGCAGGTCATTTTCAGGACGCCCCTCTGAGTGAAGCATTCGTCGAATCTGGGTTTGAATTGCCCCTTTGGGATGCTCAAAATCAGATCCGCGGCCGCCTCACTCACGAGGGCCTCCTGCTCTTTTGTAAATTCTTCCTCTCTGTTTCTATGGACAACAGCCACTCGAATTTTATTTCCAGCGGCTTCCGCATAGGTAGCAGAGGTGAGAATTCCTCGGGGCTTTTTCCTGGCATTTCCCGGTGAAAGCCCCAAGGGTTTAGGTTCTGGTGAGGTTCTTCTCCTCTTCCCAGCCTTCTTTTCCCCGGACGTTCCAGGTTGCTCCCGGTTACCTTGTGCGGTCCCCGTTAGCTTCCGGTCTGTCCCTGGTTTGCTGGTTCCAGCCTTCGAGGTCCCTGGTTGTCCCCAGCGGACTTTTACAGTCCCTGGTTGTTCCTGGTTTCCTTCCTGCCGCCCCTGCTTCTCTCTTTTGAGTTTTCTCCTCGCAGCCCCACTGAGTTTCTTACTGATGTGAATTTTTTTCACATCGTCTGACAGGGACTTTACCTTGTCTTCCTCAGCGGTGGTTGTTGGAGTAAGTCTCTTCTTTAAGTCCCCCCCTCTCCGCTGGTTCCCCGAGGGCCCCAGTTGGAGTCGGGGGTTCTTAAAGAAGTTATTTTCCAGGTCCCCTGATGGTCCCTGCATTTCCACGTCTGGATCCCCTGGGGGATCCCGCCATGTTGCGTCCGTCGGAGGTCCTTCTTTATGGTTCCCAGAGGGCCCCTCAAGGGAAGAGTCCACCAGGGTGGTCCCATCTCTCCTCTCCACTTCCTCTTGGTTCCTCAAAGGCCCCAAGAGGGATGAGTCCACCGAGGCGGCCTCAACTCCTCCTTCCACTCCCCCTAGGTTCCTTAAAGGTCCCTCGTCAGTGTTGTTTTGGTTTTTGTTTTTACAGTCCATATTTGGTCCCACGAGTATCTAGGGAAATAAAAGGTCCACCCCAGCAGAGCCCCGAATGCTGGGGTAAGGTCTGTATACTCCGAGATGCGACCTTGTGTCTCGGAGGAACCGTTCGTGACACTGTTCCCCAGTGTCATTCAGCCCTGAGCACGGTATCTCACACCTTAGCTTGGGATGGCTATTGCAGGTCGTGTTTCCACTCCCTGAGCGATGGGTTCGCCACACTCCCTACGCTTTGCTGTACACGTTAGAACTGTGAGTGGATTACACTGCATCCCAATGGCATAAGCTAAAAGTCGCTTACAATAATGCTTATCGGCAACTATTCCGCCTCTCGAGATACTGCAGCGCTACGGAAATGTTCCTGGAGGGACGAGTGCACTCTTTCAGAGCGCTTCTCCGCCATCATATGGGAAGCTTATGGCGCAGACTACGCCAATAACACAATCATCACTGCCATGGTTGCCTGGATAGAGTCCCCTTTGATGGCCCGACAGGAGATGGGTGACATCCAAATATCCTCCATAAACACCTGCATTTTTTGTGCCTATCTATGTTTTTTTTTTTTTTTTTTTGTATTAGGCAATTCACCCTAAAGAGAGTGCTATGTGCCGTTAAAGTTAAGGGAGATGGTTATAATTTTATGGGAAATCTATACGGGAATAGGAAATCTCAAATATTGAAGTCATTCAAGTCTATGAACTTGTATAGAACTGAGAAAATGCGAGAATTGTTGAGAGAAAGTAAATAAGGAATACTAAGGGGAGATTGGTGGGTGATTTTTATAAGTAAACGATAAATGCCTTTGAAGGATGAATGATTTTTACAATTAAAGAAAACGTGATCAAGAGTCTCATTTTCCATACCGCACTGGCAGAGTGGACTATCTAGGACCCGGATTTTAAACAAATGGGATGCAATGGAGCAATGACCAATTCTCATTCTCGAGATACAGGATATAAATCTTTTGGATTTTTTCTTGCCGTGGAACCAAGGTTTACTTGGAATATGATTTTGTATTCCAGCATAAAAAGCACCAGTTCGGGTTTTCGTATGAGTCCAATTTTCTTCCCAGGAGCGGATCATGTTGGATTTAAGAATTGGGATGACGTCAGAGATAGGAATTCTAAAATCTAAAGGATTAGAGCCAGAAATTGTTCCAAGTTTAGCTAGAGAATCGGCTTTCTCGTTACCCTCAATTCCTAAATGGCCAGGGACCCAAACCAATATTGTCTCGAAATTTAATTCATTTAGAGATTTAAGGGTGTTTCTGATATTATAAATAATATAGTCTTCTGGTTTATGGATATTTGAGGAAATTTTCAACACTGCGCTTAGTGAGTCAGTGCACAGTAAGGCTCGTCGAATATTGAAAAGCTGGATTTGGCTCACAGCTTGTTCAATTGCGAAGCATTCTGCAGTAAATATGGAAATTTCTTTAGGCAATTTATAAGACAAATCTAAATCGAATTCGGGAATGTGTACCGCAGCTCCACAATCTTTGTTATCAGACTTAGAACCATCTGTGTAAATGAGAGAAAATTCTGGAAACTTAGAAGATGTAATGTTTTTAAATTTTTCCTCAACATTTTGATTAGATGAGGTTAAAATATCAGTTCGGAAGTCTGAAGTTATAACGTTGGGGATATAATTGATAGAATCAAATGGGATGGTGAAAATAGGAAGGATAGGATCTTTTTGTAGATTTTGGAGGGAAGAAGACAGAGATTTGAATGAAAGAAAACTTTTTAGAAGGAGAGGAAGTCGATTTTTATCTGTCGATCTTTTTTCGTTATTTAAGTAATTGAACAAATAATCAAGGCTTTGTTCTAAAGGGTGACGCAATATAGAAAAAGATTTAAAAATATATTTATCAGCTAGGAATTGTCTCCTTAAAATTAAGGGGGGATCAACACATTCTACCTGGAGAGAATTAATTGGAGAAGATTTCATCGCTCCAATAATTATTCTGAGCGCTTTGGACTGAATTCTTTCAAGTTTTTTGTCCAAATATTTAGGAAGAGGATCAAAAAGAAATGTTCCATAATCCAAATGGCTTCGCACTAGAGCACCATACATTAATTTAAGAGTAGTAGGATGAGATCCCCACCACACTCTGGAAACAGCTCGCATAATATTTAGCCCCTTTTCACACTTAGCCGAAATGTTCTGAATATGCGGGAGCCAGGAAAGTTTATGATCCAAAAGTAGTCCAAGAAATTTAATTTGCTTAACGATTTGAAGAGGGACATTATCAAAGCAGACAGAAAAGGGGGGTATTTTTCTTTTGCGCGTAAAAGCCACTACTTTGGTTTTAGAGGTAGCTAAATTCATCCCATTTGTCAACAACCAAACATTAATATTATGTAAAGCCAAATTCAATTCCTTCGCAGCGCGCGATAGATTTTTGTGTGATAAATATATAAGGAAATCATCAGCAAAATAAAGTCGCTTGATAGATGAAGGAATTACACTGTCTAAATCACTTATATATATATTAAATAATAATGGACTGATTACGGACCCCTGAGGTAACCCCTTCCATAGTTTGCGATTTATAGTTTTTGAGGAAAAGTGGATAATAATGGATCTGTCTGTTAGTAAATTAATAATAAATTGAACTAGTTTTAAGGGAATTTTTATTCTA
The DNA here is from genome assembly GCA_026573805.1 of Hesperophylax magnus. NCBI lineage: Eukaryota > Metazoa > Arthropoda > Insecta > Trichoptera > Limnephilidae > Hesperophylax > Hesperophylax magnus. The sequence goes on from JAIUSX010000028.1 coordinate 15,617,014, forward strand.
ATTAATTTTTCTTTCAAAATGTTAATTAATACATCGTCGTAAGCTGACGAAAGATCAAGAAATGTGGCCAGAGTGCAAGAATTAAGGGACTGAGATATACGGATGTCTGTTGTTAACACACTTAAATTATCTATGGTTGATTTCTTTTTCCGGAAGCCATATTGATTAGGAGAGATAATTCTGTGATTTTCAACAAACCATTCCAATCTGTTCTTTATCAAGTGTTCTGCTACTTTCATTAAACATGACGAAAGAGCAATAGGACGATAGGATGAGATTTCAGATGGATTTTTGCCAGGTTTTAAAATCGGAAGGATTTTTTGAACTTTCCAGACTTCCGGAATAAATCCCGTTTCGAACATGTAATTAATTAGGGATAAAAAATATTCAACCGACATGTCTGAGAATGCTTTAATGAAACTATATAAGATTCCATCAGGGCCAGGAGAAGAGTCTGGAAGGGAATTGATTACTCGATTTAATTCACTTATTGAGAAAGGAGAGTCCAGCCAGCTAGAGTGAGATGGATAAGAAATAAAGGAAGGCATTTCCTCACATCTGGCAACTGACGGAGGAGCTATCTTATCAGCAAAACCTATAATAATTTCTTCTGGAATATGTTTAGAACGCTGCGGAGTATATGACGAACCGAATTTTTTTAAATTGGACCATACGGATGACTGGGGAGATTCAGGAGACAAGCGTTCACAGAATTTTCGCCATCCAGACCGCTTTTTGTTTTTCAAAACGCGTTTCGCTTCTGCCTGGGCGCGTTTCACAGAAAGGTAATTTTCGAAAGACATACATTTACGGAAAATGGAAATTGCTTCTGTTCTGGATTTAACGACACTAGTGCATTCTTCATCCCACCATGGGGTGGAATGTTTTATCTTAATGTTAACATTACGTTTTTTAAGTGTTTTTTCTGCAGCTTTTATTATCATGTTAGGAAATAATTCACATTGTAAACTAGTGTTGACAAGGGAAGACTTAGATGCTTGAACAATGGAGTCTAATTCTGAAGAAAAATTTCTCCAATTCGCGTCTTTCGTTTTAAATTTAAAACTATTGTTTATCGAAAAGGAATGCGTGGAAGATAGATGGTGGAAGGTAATTATTATAGGAAAATGGTCACTGGAAAGGGGATCTTTAAGAATGTTCCAAGAACATATGGGAATCACCGAAGATGAGCAAAGAGATAAATCGACTGCACTTTTCCGATGTTGAGGGGCAGTGAAACGAGTTGGAGATCCATCATTTAGTATACATAAATTATAGGTATCCATAAATTCTAATAGATTATGGCCAGAACGGTTTGTTAACTCACTGCCCCAAGAAGGAGAATGAGCATTGAAGTCCCCAAGTATCATATACGGGGGACGAATCTGGGATATAAATGTTGACCATTCGTTTTCAACAAAAATTGTAGAGGGAGGGATATATATTGATAGTAATGTAATATCAGATATAACAGCAGCTACTATCTGAAAATTATTGGAGAGAGTGTGGAAAATAATTTGTTTAAAAGGGATAGAATTATGTATAATAAGAGCAGTGCCACCTTTGCCATCCAGTCTACCATGTCTTAGACAATGATATCCAGGAATATTAAATTGGTATGAGGGTTTTAACCACGTTTCGGAGATGGCAGCAACTGAAATATTATGTTCATCAAGTAACTGTACAAGATCAATTTTGTTGGCGAATAGACTTCTACTATTCCATTGAAGTATTTTGCTCATTTGCGGATACATCGGGAAGGCTAGAGAGTAAAGATTTCATATAATCGGCAGCGTTGGACGGTACTTTATTGTTATTTGAAAGGATCGTAATTAATAGGGTAATTAAAGTTTGAATAAAAGAAGAATTTTCAATCGTGACTTTAGGGAAGATATCGGAAGTGGAACAGTTTTTTAAGGCAGTCCCATTGGGAGCCTGGGATTTATTATTCCCATTCGGGTTAAGTAAAAGTTCATTATGTAGTTTTTTATCGAAAGAAGGAATAAATTTTGGATTAGATTTTATCGGTTTGAAAATTGTTTCTTTGTGGGAAGATGATAGAGGGGATTTAGGGGAAGAAAAATGAAAGAGAGAAGCGTTAGACGTTATCTCTGCAAAAGATTTTTTTGTAGGAGGGAATAATTTAGAGGCCTGAAAGTAGGAAATATTGTCTGCAGCCATTGACTGTTTGATATTTCTCTGTCTAGATAACTCTGGACAGGCCATACTAACAGCAGTATGGTTGCCCTTACAATTAATACAAATAGGGTTATTCGTTGTATTTTGACACTGTTCAAAGGGATGATCCTCTCCACAATGGAAGCAACGAGGAGGGGAACGACAAATAGGTTTTGAATGGCCAAAACGGCAACAGTTGAAACATTGGATAGTCGGGAATCTGTATATTTCAACGGGAAGAGCGTTATAATAAATAAATACACGGGATGGTAATGTTTGACCTTCGAAAGTAATAACAACGGATTGGGAAGGTTTCCATATAGTGGTGCCGGTGGAAGTATCCTTAAAATTCAAACACGTGCTTTTAAAACTTTTGGAGTTAATTGAGAGTCATTAAGAGCATCTACTATTTCTGTTTCTGATAGATCGGTTGGGATACCTCTTACTCTGCCCATTCTGGTTAAATTGAATGTAGGTATGAAAGATTTAAATTTATTATTTGAAAGAGAACCTATTTTTTTAACAAAATCATTAGCTAATGTGGCTGATTTAAATTCTATGGATAGTTTGTATCGACCTTCCGGTTTTATTGATCCATTTATAATACCAAGGTTATTGAGTTTCGAGCTAAAAATAAATTTACCAAAATCCAGGGGATGAATTATTTTCCCCTGTTCAGTCCTTTGGACATTGACAATAAATGGAGCTGAAGATGAAATAGAATACATAAGCTCAATGGTTTTTGCTTCTGGAGGAATGGTATCATTATAACTTCCATGAGAGATTGGGGCTTCGTTTGATTGTGAAAGAGATTTAATTTTAGGAGGTACATTAAGGCAAAGCGGAGGACGTCGTTTTCGTGAAGGAAGGGTTACAGAAGTCTGGGTATCATCAGTATCGTAGTCGTCTACAATATTAGAAATGGGTTCAGGGTCCGGAGGTCGATTTTCATCTTCCTCCATTTCAACAAATTTAAAAAAAAATTAAACAATAATTATTATTTTAGAAATAATAAATGATAGAAATAATACACGCAACTTCGTCGCAAACCAATAACACAAACAAAAATAATAAATACGAAAAGGTAACAATAAATAAATCTTATCTGTACGCCGCGCCGCCGTCAAAGTAAGCCGTCAAACACAGAGCACTGGTAAACACGACTGCACACTACCGAGGTTCGGTGACTAATCTATCTATGTTTTATTATTTTTCTTATTCTAAGTATTTTATATATTATATTTATATTATTGAATGTATTGCATTGCACTATCCCTGCATACATTCTGGAATAAACTTTTATTATTATTAATAACATCGGGGGTAAGTCATTTACGTACTCGCTACACCAAACACAGTACACGAGTAAGCATACAAGGTGAAGAAATGCGGCCTGTCCTGGTCGAGAGTCACGAATGCCATTGTTATTGATAAACGGTCCGATAACGGTCCATTTGATAGATTCTGAGATTGCAATCATTAGAACACGGGCGCCTTGAGGGAATGCTGTTCTTTTTCTACCAGTATTTCAATGGAATATTCTACAAGGAATCAACGTCAATGATCCTTTCGGCAACGGTGCACAAGAAACAAACCAAATGCATGCCCATCACATGTATACAGTTGACATTTATCACACGAGAACGGGTCGGTTCTACGACTAGTTCTTGAGTTCAAAAGCTCGGCTGTGGAATGATTTTGCAGGATCTCTTCAAGACCAAGGTTCACTCCTTCCTTTCCTCAAAAAGACCCTCCACACAGCATCCCCAAAGATTCAAAGTGTGGAGTTAATGTAAAAATTTTATACGTCTGGAGCGATTTTCTGTTATGTAAGTTATTAGATGTCTTTGACTAGCTACAGTAGGTTATACCTGTGTCAGGGAAGTGCAGGTACCTTATAGCTGTCCACAGCTGTGGTGGCCTGCGCCCTGAGTCTGGCCAGCCGGTCCAGGGCGGGGGCGGTGCGCTCCTGCAGCAGGGCCTGGCGCGCCTTGACTGCCTCCACAGCCGTGCTGGCCCGCAAGGAAGCTCTCTGGAGGGAGTCGCCCACTGCGGCAGACAGCTGGCCCAGTTCTCGGAAACAAAAGGGGCAAATTAAACCTTACTTGTAATGGATATATTTTTTTATTTTTTATGTGAATACCACGCAAGAGTTCCAATTGTGTCCAACCGTCTGAAGCCAGTGAGACTATGGCATCTCTAAATAGTATAAAACAAAGTCACTATCCGCATTTATCTGTTTGTGCGCTTAGTTCTTCTAAACTGTGCAACGAAGATTGATAGGGTTTTCATTATCATTTAGAGAATTTTTTCCGGAAGGTTTATATGTATATTACATAGATATTATATTTATTGAAAGTAGAGAAAAGTCGAGCAACGCTGGGTACACGTCAGCTAGTCCCTTATAAATTGAGGTGGTAGTGGGAAGGGGAAGGAGATGGGAAAGAGGAGGGTGAGTACCTGGTGGTCTTACACCAGGACGATACTGAGAGTATCTTAATTGAGAGTATTTATTGGACATACTGAAAGTATCCATCGCTGAAAATGGAATGTGCGAAGAGTGTACTATATATTATTTTAAATGAATAAATTGTGAAATGATGAGCGAGATGGGTAAATTATAACGCATTTGTAAAAGTGTCTGACTAAATAGTGTAAAAAAAAAATCAATTTCGGAAACAAGTCCAAACTTTTCTTTACCTGATTTTGGATATGTAGTTTTTTTACGCAGCCAGCAACTTGCGCACCGTTGTAAAAAGGGCTAGTAATTCATAAGCAGATTTTATTTTCGCAGACTAAATGGTGATATTACAGTGCGAGTTGCCTGTATACTGCCAGATTCATGTATAGACAAATCACAGAAAGGGAGACGGTCACGCCGCCTCCCGGCTACACACAACTTGGTACAATGTTGTACGCCAAGAAAAATGAAGTTGGGTCACGATCCTCAGCAACGAGGCAACGACTAAAGAAGAATTGACCAGTTCTGAATAGACGGGTACTTCCCAACCTTTCTCTTCCCCTTACCTTTCCTATGCGTGACCAGCTGTTGCGTGTGGGTTCTCCAGTCCCTGGCTGAAGGTATAATCCTGATCCTTAATGATGGTGCCGCTCTTTCTACTTCTCCCTTCCAGTCTGCCATGTGCGCTGCCACTGAAACAGACGTGGCCTTTTCAAAACACTCTACTCGAGGCTAGCAATCAGCAGTCCACAGTGGAGTGCTGACACCAAGCCTGTTGTATGAAAGTAAGGCATGTAACTGGCAGAGGAATGTGGCAAGTAGACTGAATGCTGTAGAAATGAGATGCATATGTGCTAAAACCATGATTGACCGTGTTAAAAATGTGGATCGAAAGAATGTAAACATAATTAGCAGAGGGAATGTGACAAACCCATCGCTCGGGAAGTGGAAACACGACCTGCAATAGCCATCCCAAGCCAAAGTTTGAGCTACCATGCTCAGGCTGAATGACACTGGGAAACAGTGTCATGAACCGTGCTTAGACCTTATCCCAGCACTCGAGGTTCTGCTCAGGTGGATCGTTTATTTCCTTAGATACTCGTGGGATCAAAAATGGACCATTCAAGAACCTACGGTTAAGAAGAGCAGTTTCTTCCCTCTTAGGGCCTTCAGGAAACCCAAACAAAGAGGGACTTCCGTCAGGAAAACCCTTCCCGCTACAGTATCCTCCAGGGGATCTATACGTGGGAAAATAGGGACCCTCACGGGACCTGGAAACAAACTCAAAGGAATGCGGTGAAATGGGAGATAGAACAATAGGCCTGAGTGCTCATGGGAACTATCCGTGTAACGTGTTCACTAAATAAAGAATATTGAACAGTGAAAGGGTAGTTCCTTAGAAGCTTTCCAAACAAACAATAATGACAAAAAAAGACAAAATGAACCAATCTTACCATCTACTTCAACATTATCGTTTACAGCATTCAAATTGTCCACATTCTCTCCGTCGGATCCGCTGGAATATTCCACTTCTTCTGCCACTCCATCCTCGTTCTCCAGATCCTCGTCTTCCTCAGCTTCCTCTCCCAGTTCCTCTCCATCATCACTACCTTCTCCTTCCCCTGAGGAAGATTTGATCTCCAGCGGACGCCATTTTGTGGAAATATCGGTCGATTGTACTGCTTTCTCCGAGAGCTTTTCAAGAAGATATACAACGTGTTCTCCAAAACCTGAAAACCCAAATATGCCATATCTAACAAACTTTATATTACCTGTGCTTACAACTCAGAATTGGAGTCCCAACCACCTGGAGACAGTGAGCCTCTGGCATCCTCAATCTTATGTTGTGAGGATGAAGGTAATGGGGAGGGGAAGGAGTTGTGAAGAGAAAGATGGGTTACTCAAATATGGTTACTGTTGGGAATTAAGAGCTTCACAGATGTACTCATGGAGGGCAGTGCATAGAGCTTGCGTGGAAGTCCGCAAGATGGCAGCTAGTGGCCAGTAGTCGCCAGGGCCAGTGAGAATGCTCCCAGACAAACTTACTGTTTAATCAGATTCCTCGGAGTCTAGCACGATCAAATTGATAACTTAACAATATCAGATCGATAGGCTCAACATCCAGCAATTTCGTACCGATATCCCTAGCACGGTTGCGCTCTTGATAGCTGAACCGATATTGATCAGAAATCATTATACCATGGCAACAACGGTGGATCTGTTTATGTTATGACATTTCCTAACGTTAAACAGCTACGCAAAAATTAAAAATACTAATAAATTGACAACATCAAATTGAAATACTAGCTTTAACATACGTTGGTAGTCCGCATGTACTTTTTGACACCAAAAAGGGAGTTCATTAGTGTTAGGAAGCTTTGTAGATGCACGCACAGATGGCAGTGCATAGAGCTTGCGGGGAAGTCCGCAAGATGGAGCCAGTGCACAGTGGTCCCAAATCCCGATCTAGCTAGACAAAAATATTTTTTCATGGCATTTGATGCAAAAGGGTCACAATGTAATAAAAAAAATACTTAAAAAAATATTAATTTATTTTAGCAATTGTTACAGATTTTTTAAAATAAAATGAATTACTTATAAAATGCCTATAGTATAATGGTTCGTTTAAGTCGTAACGAAGTACTTATTTTAAGTTATTAGTTAAAAATATTTTTTTAACATAATATAAGAACAAAACCGAATGACATTTTTTGTTAATGAATTACTGGCCGAGTCGCTATCTTCAGTATTATTAAATGCTAATGTTCCAACATTGGCTTTGTTAACAGACTTCTGTATTTTATGTGCAAGAACTTCTGGAATCGATAATAATTTTAAGACACCACTAGGTAAGACTTCGCAAAGTGTTGTTGATATTTTGGTAGCATCCCGTTTTCCATGTGACCTCAAGCTGATATGAGTAGTATGAGAGAGTTCTTGTGGACTTCGAGAGTTCAGAAGACATTTAATTTTTCTTGTTTTGCTTTTTGACGAGCATAAACCAAATTCTTTTTCTAGTCTACCACGTAGTCCCTCATCACGCGTCTCTACAGGAAAAATAAAAACTGTGTTAGGCCATTTTTCGTGTTTAAACTTCAATTTTAAAGTACTTTTTCCGACTTCAAACCATTTTCAAAATATTAATATATACAAAGGGATTTTTTTCTTAAGTAAACTATCCTCGAGACTTTTAAAACTGTTTTTCTTCAATAAATATTTTATATGTTCATAAAAACACTGCCGTATTGCAGCACAATTCAACTTTGACGTGCCCTTTACTTCTAGAATCTCCAAAATATCCAAACGATAGATTGTAGGTAGAGGCTCTGTAAAAGACAAAAGAGCAAGTTTGAGCAAACAAATTTTATAAGATATTATACATAAAGAATGGTTTTATATGAAACTAGTTTTGTTTGTTGGTACAAATCGGTACACGATTTCGAAAGTTTAATCAAACTTTGGCAAATAATTGTAAATATTGATACTTTTTTCACGATTTTTAATTAATAATGAAAGTGATGTTGAATAGGCAAATTATAAAATAATTAAAGCAATTTAAAAGAACATACAATATACTTCAATTTCCGTTTGTTTGTAATTTCTCTCCGATTTTAAATAACAACACTAACGATCGAACAGCGTGCACACCCGAAAGCGTCCGACCGCTGGGCGAACGATTGGCACATCCGAAGTGTCGTGTTTACAACGTTGCCACGTATCGCGCGTATTGTTTTAATTTTTTTTTCGATGTGAACATAATACTATGGACATTTTTCAATGTTGTGAGAATATTTTTGTTCATAAATAAAAACATCGTTGAAATCTTTTTGTCTAGCTAGTTTCCTCTAAGGGGACCATAGTGCAGTGGCCAGTTGTCGCCAGGGCCAGTGCGAAGGCTTTCAGAGAATCTCACTGGCCCAGATTCCATTTAGCCAGCTTCTAGTTAGGTCAACTATCGAGTCACCATTGTAATACGCGGAGTATGAATAAATCCCTGATTTATCACAAAGAACCAATTATTTATAATCTCCTTCCACAACGAGTTGGAGAACTGTTTGTGGGAACACAACAGTTACCCATATCTGAATAACCCATTTAACCCTAAAGCCATTTCAAGCAATGTTTCGATTCTGATAGGTAGTCTTTCACCAGGGCGATATTGAAAGTATCTACCACTCTGGAACGTGCCGCAAAAACACTATAATATATTATTTTAATCTCTCAGGTCTCTGGCAGATCAGATAAATTTATAATTTTGGAAATATTAAAATTTTGAATAGAAACAAAATATGTTTTAAAAATGTTTTTTCTAACAAAAATTACCATCGGAAACTTCGGTTTCATAGACTTGCACATTTTAATTATTATTCGTATAACTTTCTAGATTTGAATATAAAGTGTAGTGTTTTCTTTCTAACACCGTTTTGATCATATTTCTCACCCTGACAGTAAGGGAGCTACAATGATTTCTTTGAGACCAGCTGTTCCGATCAGCGAACAAATTGGATTTGAAAGGCTACCTAAGGATTCGTGGCCAAGAGTAATAAATTCACAATTCACAGATCACCAACCTTGCTTAAGCTTATTGGGAGAGAAGTCTATTTGGATGCCCAGCTGGCGGGTGGCGTCCAGTATACCGGACACCGTTGAGTTGGGGTCGTCATCTTCCAGCGGCGACTGCAGATCCACGCCACACTTTCTGCTCAGCCAAGTGGCCAGCGAGGTGAAAACGTGGAACTGCTCAGATGGGTTGGATTCCACAAGGAAATAGTACCTGATAATGATTTAATGCTCACATTGAAGTAACTAACTAACTAACCATCACGCCGTTTCCTCTGTAGGGGTAGGCAGAGAGGACGGACCGCCACATAACTTGGTCTTGGCACACTCCTTGCCTCAATTACATTCATACATCGTCTCATAAATACTCCTCTGTTATTCTGACTCTTGACATAGCACTTGATGGTGCCATGTCTTCCTCGGGCGTCCGTAACTTCTTCTACCATTCACATTTGCGTAGTATATTCTCTTTGCGCTCCTTTCTTCATTCATTCTTCACTTTCACATCAGTCTTGCATTCTTTGTGAATCTCCACATATCTCACACGATCATGGTTTTACCACACATATGTCTCCGGGATCACATTTCTACAGCATTCAATCTAATTTCATCCTTCCTTTGCCAGTTACATGACTCACTGCCATACTACATCAGGGTAGGTACCAGCACTCCATTGTGGACAGCTAGCTTCGCTTCTTTGTACAGTTTTTTGCTAGCGCCAACAGCGCCCTGTCCTTCATTAATGGAGTTACCTGCATTTACCCTTATTTCAATATCTGCGGCTTTAATTCTAGGAGAGATGTCGCATTACTGCTGATGGCTTATAATCTTCTAAACAGCTTCTTATCAATACCAGATATTGTGCTGAAATAGTATTCTTTATCCCGAATAATTTCATGCAAGGCCGCTAACACAGGTTCTTAGTTTAGATTTAATAAAAAAACCTATTAAAGTTTTCGAAGACAATATTAGTGGCTCACGAAAATGTAAAACAGAAAAAGATCAAGTGAATCAGATATGTACTCGAGTCGGGCCATGTCAAGAGTCAGAATAATAGAAGAGTATGTATGAATGTGAATGAGGCAAGAAGTGTGTGTGCCAAGACCGAGTTGTTTGGCGGTCCGTCCTCTCCGTCGTCCTGCAGAGAAACGGCATGATGGTCAGTTAGTTAGTTAAATTCATAACATTTGCTCAGTTTGCAATGTTTTCTGTGTATTTCAAATGCGCTGTATACATATATTTTTTTTTAATTTTCCCTAAAAACAAATACTGTTATAGAAACCAGATAAATTTATTTTTCCTGTGTACGCACTTAAAATAAAGATTAATTTTTCTAAATAATAAAATTTTGATATCAAACGTGAAAAATGTTGTCAAAAATGATAACCTTATTTTTACTTAGAAAAATTGAGAGAACTCGATATTTCGAAAACACATTGGTTTTGTTCGGGGAATTTGTAAGAAAACTGTAACTTCACTTTTATCCCGTTTAGGTATATAATAAAAAATATTTTTTGAAGTTAAACCGATTGTTACAATAGCGATGCGAAATATGAATTATTACTTTTAGCTATTTTTAGGATTTTATTAATAACATCCAGTATATTTGAGGCAAACTGGAAAGTATTAATATTTCTCTTTCTAACGTCAAAAAAATTACGTATTTCCGCTTGATAGAAAAATAATAAAAACACATTTATAAAATAAGGACGCCCGGTCATGTATGACCCTAAAACGGTGGAGGGGTGTTTTTTATAATTTATGAGTATTGGATGCGCCCAAAATTTGCTGGTATGAGCGCTGACAAGCCGACCGATATTATTACTAAAAAATAGTGATATAGGTACAGACCCTACGTCAATATTACATACGGGATATTAATTTACCTATAGTACGGACATTTCTCAAACCTGCTCATTGGACGCATTTTAATATCACGTCTAAACTCCTCGTCGAAATTCAACACCTTCAGTCTATCCATCAGAGCAAAGTCAATCATTGCGCAAATAATTCAATATAAATCAGACCAAAACTGTATAATATTGTTTGATACAACCAAGAACCAACAAGAAAGATGACAGAATTTGACACAAAAATGTTATTGTTTTCGTTGTCGTTACCATGGTAACCAATTTTTTTATTCGGTAAAATCACACAATGCTAAATGTGTATCTGAATACCGCACACCTATATATGCGGCTCAATTTTTTTCTTTGCGAGTAGGTACCTGCCTTTAAATATTTTTCTCAAAAATATCGATTATGATAAATATCTATTTAAATATGACATCCCTGGAGTAAAAACATTTCCTTCCGCCAAAACAACTGTCAGATGTTTTGAAAACTGTTGTCAGTGTCAGTTTCTTTTAATTATTACACCAAATTGCGTAAAATTAATAACTGTGTTCAAATTAATAACTAGCTCATTTATAAATTTGATTTTTGGTTTGTGTTGTGTTCGTTCTGAGATGTAATGAATTTGATATTTAAAAGACATAGCAGTGTTTCTTCAAAATGTCAAAACGACAAGGAGATCCCCATTTTAACCAAGTTAAAAAGCCGAAACTTAATTTGTATCCCAATTCTCAAAGTCTTCCTTCCACAGATAAAAATATCAACTGCGCTTCGACTCAAAGTAAGCATTGTATTACTTTTAAAGCTATATTAAAGTTGTAATGATGAAAAACATGATTGACAACATAACCTATAATATAAATTATATACTTGGAACTTTTCTTGAAGGTTTATTGGTAAACTTGTCGAATTCTACTGCATGCTCTTTAAAAAAACAACACTGATTTGAAGCTCTTTTAAAAGAAAGACAAACATTCCCGGGTTACGAATAACTTGACAATATTTGAAAATCTCCTACTACCACCACGGTAAGCGAAAATATTGCTTGTGTTATGATGGAGGACTTAGCCAGCCGAGGAATTGAACGCAATACGCCTGGGTGGGACCCAAATGCGATGCCAACTTAGCCACTGTGCGGTCGACGGTGGTTTATGTCGCATATGCACTAAATAGCTTTTTAGACTTTAGTTTGAGTTATTTTAATAATTTATGCGTATTTCCTAACCTGAGAATTTTTATTAAGAAATAATGGAACTTTATTACATCTTTTACACACCAAATAAAAAGTTATTTCTTGTAATAATTATGTTCGGTAGACCTTCGGTAATAATTCACCAGTCAACAGACAATTCCGAGTCGACCCTAAAATCGCTGAAAAATGCTATCAATCCCAGTAAACTGGGCATCCGAGTCACTGGAATGCGAGAACTAAAAAATGGTGGGGTGTTAATACACCCCAGCACTTCTGCTGAGGCAGATAAACTCGCGAACGCTCCGGCGCTTAACGAAGCGGGATTAAAAGCAACCATTGCCCCAAATCGCCTCCCTCGCATCGCCATCCACAACCTCCCTCAAGACATTTCGGCAGAGGAAATTATAAGTGCCGTTCATCTTCAATCTTCCAACGACACTGGTCTATCTTTGGAGAACTTAAAATTGACCATGTCTTTTTCCCATAAATCTGGCCCTCGCACTGGAAACTGCATCCACATTTTTAGAGTCCCTCCATCTGTGCGTCACTCTTTAATATCGCGAACTAAACTTGCCATAGACTGGCAACTACACCGAGTAAGAGACTGGGTAGACAGTTTAAAGTGTGGCCACTGTCAATTATATGGTCACACAGCTTCAAAGTGCCAAACTGACTTACCTACCTGTCCCCACTGTGCCAAAGTTGGCCACAACCGTGATGCCTGCCCCAATAAGGTGAAATCACCAGTATGCGCCACCTGCACCTTCTTCAGGAAACCGGCTTCTCACAATACTGGAGCTCAGGACTGCCCCGCCCGCCAGGCTGCTGAAAGACGTGAACTCTCTCGGATTAATTTTTTAGGTTGAACCTGATCAATCGTTCTGTGAATAATTCCTTCTCAATGTACTATCAAAATGTTCGTGGCCTAAACACAAAACTGAATACCATTCGCTGTAACGTCAGTGTGTGTCAATATGACTTTATATTTTTTACTGAAACATGGCTCTCCGATAATATCTCATCTGCTGAGCTGGGATTTTTTGACTATAACATTTTTCGTAGTGACCGTTCTACTTCTTCTGCGAAATGTAAAGGTGGTGGAGTGATGATTTGTGTAAACAAGAAATACCATTGCTATATTCTAGAGTCATCTAACAATGTGTCTGATCAATTGTTTCTATGTGTTCTATTAGGTAACAAAAAACTTGTACTCGGTTGTGTTTACATTCCTCCATCCTCGTCGATAGAAGTCTATAAGTCACATACTGTTTTAACTGAACATGTTTCTAGAAACGCTGATTCCTTATTTATTTGTGGCGATTATAATTTACCTAAAATATTGTGGCTGAACGACAATCAAGGTGTCAAAACTCCTACTAAAAATCTTTCCCCACAAGCTACTGAAATTGTAAATTTTTTTGCCTACTTGAATCTGTTTCAAGTAAATCCAGTCACTAACTATCTAGGTTCTTGCCTAGATTTAATTTTTTCTAGCATACCAAATATCATAGTAAGTGAAGCTGATGTCTCTTTGTTACCTATAGATAAATATCATCCACCTCTCTCTATTAACATCACTAATTTCTTCCAATTAGATTCTCTGAAACCAAGTGCCTCTTATCACTACAAATATCTTAATGGTGACTACTCTAATATGAACAAATTTCTTTCCCAGATTAATTGGTCAGTACTATTTTTAAAATCTGATATTAATGACGCTGTATTTAAATTTAATGAATGCGTCTCACGCGCTATAGATTTGTTTGTTCCTAAGGGATGTTACTATCAACCCAAGTTTCCAAATTGGTTTAGCTCAAAACTCAAACAGTTAATAATTGAAAAAAAGAAAACTCATAAGCTATTTAAAGACACTGGCAACTTAAACTTGTATCGAAAATTTTCTCATTTAAGGGAACTGTCCAAAATCGAATCAGCCAAATGCTATAAATCTTATGTAGAAGTTACTGAGTCAAAATTAATGCAAAACCCTAAACAATTTTGGCAATTTGTTGCGCAAAAGCGTACTGATAATGATCTTCCTTCTAGTATGCACTATAATGAAACTCATGCTACTAACGGTCTTGACATCGCCAACCTTTTTGCTAAACACTTCTCCTCTGTATATTCTGGTGCCTCATGCAACATCCCTCCACTCAACTATGACTACAACATTGACTTGAATGATTGCCAAATCTCACTTGTAGAGGTATACCAATCTTTAAGTAAACTTTCTAACAAAAAAAGTACCGGACCTGATGGCATTCCAGAAATCTTGCTAAAAGAATGTAAATATTCATTATCTATCCCAATTTGTATGTTGTACAACTTATCACTCTCATCTGGAACATTTGCTGATTCATGGAAAATTTCATATATTCGACCCATTTTTAAATCCGGGAACAAGTCAAACATTGAAAATTACAGACCAATATCAATTATATCTTGTATTCCAAAAATATTTGAGTCGATAATTACAAAGATAATCACTCCTATATTCAAAAATGTTCTGATTGATGAACAGCATGGATTTAGATCGGCGAAATCTACAACAACTAATTTATTGTCCTTTACAAATACCATTGTTAAAGCCTTGGAAGACAACACTCAGGTTGACGTACTCTATACTGATTTCTCCAAAGCCTTTGATAAAGTAAATCACTCGATTCTCATGGCCAAACTTTATGCTATAGGCATTAGAAACCCGTTGTTATCATTCCTTCGCTCTTACTTGAGCGATAGAAAACAAAGGGTTAAAATAAACAACTTTGAATCCTTTAACATTGACGTAACGTCCGGCGTTCCCCAAGGAGCTCATTTGGCCCCGCTTCTCTTCAACCTTTTTATTAACGATATCACCAAAGTTTTTTCTCATACACGCTTCTGGCTTTTTGCGGATGATAATAAGATTCTTCAGATTATTAAATCCTACCTTGACTGCTTACATTTTCAACGTGATATTGACTCGTTTAATAATTGGTGCAAAATAAACTGCATGGAACTTAATGTTAATAAATGTAAAATTTTGTCCTTTTATAGAACCAAAAAACCTATTCAGTTTGATTATAAATTAAACAATGTTTGTTTATCTACTGTAACATCTATCAAGGATCTTGGGGTCACTCTAGACTGCAAACTTTTTTTCCGTGAGCACATTAACAACATTGTTAACAAATCACTTAAACTACTCGGCTTCGTTCATAGAATAACCTCTGACTTTAAACATATAAGTACCCTTAAAACTCTTTACTGCTCGTTAGTTCGCCCTCACCTTGAATACGCTAGTGTTATTTGGTCTCCTTTCTATGCTGTCCACATTTGTCACATAGAATCCGTACAACATCGCTTCCTACGAGGAATCGCTTGGAGGTTGGGTCTTGAAAGAGGAGAGTACTCATATGATGAAGTTGAACAAACTTTAAACATTTCTTCTTTGGAGAAACGTAGAAGGGACACTGATCTGATTTGCATATTTAAGATTATCAATGGTATTACAGACTCACCTGCTTTGTTGCAACTTATCCAATTCAACATCCCTTCCCGTAGACTCCGAAATAATGAATTGCTGTTCGTCAATCAACATTCTACCAATTATGGATACCATTCTCCTTTGTCCAGAATGTCGAGACTTGTCAACTCACTGTCAAGTCAAAGCATTGAATTTTGTGGTATATGCCTAAATGACTTTCGACAGTCAATACGCAATGTCTAATTTCTAATGCCCTTTGAACCATCTTCATGCTTTGACTTATTATTATCTCCCATTCTTACTTTTATATTATTATTGTCATTATTATTGTCTTCGCTCCTCATTTATATATGCTCTCCTTTCACTGTCATCTCTGTTTATAAAACTTATTCGTGTAATTAATATGTTGTTAATGGACTATTTGTCCGTAAATAAATAAATAAATAAATAAATAAATAAATGTTAAAACCAAGTGTTATGTATATATTTTTTGCATATTAAGCGTGCAGCGGAATGCGACAAGTTTATCAGGTTATTTATGGGAACGTCTCGCTTCTTTTCTTTCATGAATGTTGCCTAACCGGGTGGCGATATAGTTTTTTTGATATCATTTCTGGTTTACTTACACACAAATTATTGAAATAACAGTTCGTTTCAACTTATGAGTACAACTAATGAGAAACAATGTTGCTAATTATTTCCCTAACCGCGGTAAAGATTATGGAAATGATACTTTGTTTCAACAATCACTCCAAGAAATAACTATTTACATGCATAAAATAGGTTATTAGGTTTTTCCATAAGAATTTTGATGTACCAAATGTACAACAAATATATACTAAACATATATTATTGAAACTATTCAAAAATACTGAATCCGCTACAATACCTCGTATTCATAAAACAAGGTCAAATCACAATGACATAAAAAATATTCCATGTCATAAAACCACATTCGGGCAAAGAAATTATATTTATTTTGCGACGAAACTCCACAACATCCTTCCCCCTGATGTAAAGCGAATAGAAAATTTGAATGATTACAAATCAAGAATAAAAATATGGCTGAAAGAGATTAATGAAAAAGCGACATAGAAATCTAATAAAACAGAAATGAATAACCTTAGTTCGCCCCAGCACAGGTCACCCTAGTGAGGAGGACTATGAAATACAGCTTACTATACATATATTTAACGTCATATTTTGTATGTACAATGTTTAAATAGTCACAATAATAAAAAATAATAAAAGTTTGGTTTAATTAAGTAATTAATGCGTATTTAGATTAAAAATAACAACAAAAAAACAAAACCCACAGTAACAACACGACAAAATACAATATTCTACAGCAGCACACATAAGCGTAACTACATTGCCCACTCTCCGATACAACGACTTCACACCATGGGAAATCATTACTTGGGTGATGTTGACATATTCAACACCAACTTGGCAAGTTTTGTGGATCATTTAAAACATTTATTTCAACAATACTCCTAAACACATCATGTAAACCTACAAATAGATGTAATTTTCTGTTTTTGTTTCTTGTGTTTGTATGACTTGTTGCATAGCTTTTATCAAATGTAATTTTATTCTTATTTTTTATGTTTCAAAGTATCTGTCAAATTAAAATTATACTACCAACCATGTAAAAGCCCTCTGGGCGTTAAATAAATAAATAATAATAATAAAAAATGAAACTTCCTCAAGTGTCACTCCATACAAAAAAAATCCAAAATTGTGGCAATGGAATTGTTTTATAAGATGAATTTTCAACTTTGATTGAATAAAAATATAATGCATCTTTTCCATCTCTAATAACCCTAATGTAAAAAATTGTAAACATTTCAAAGTACCAAATGTAAAAGCCCCATGGGCGTATATAGTAAATAATTTCCTCAGCTGGCTAAGTCCTCCACCATGGCACAAGCAACATTTTTCGCTTACACTGGTGGTAGTTGATTTTCAAATTTTGTCAAATTATTCGTAACCCAGGAATATTTCTCTTTCTACAGAAATAGATCAGAGGTTCCCAAAGTGGTCTACATGTACCCCCAAGGGTCGATATTGGCTTGCTGGGGGTCTATATCAACGGGAAAAAAATTTGGGGGTCCACAAGATTCAAATGGGGGTACATACGAGCGGACCCCCATTTACTCAACTCAATATTTAGGAGTTCCGCAGATGACACAATACATCTAACACAAATAACAAAGTTTACGTAATACTAATAATAGACTGAGAAATTACTTATTTGATATTTGTATGTTTATATATCGTAAAGTTGTTTATTGAGGTATATAAATAGAGTCTACGTTCCTTTTCTCGTCAGAATTAATATATATTGAACCAAAACATTGCACATTGGAAGCTGAGAATTTTCCTAGTTCCCCAACTTGTTTTTGAAAAAAGTCCAGGGTAATAATGATGTTCAACATTTAGATGTACTTTACACAGACTTCAAAAGTAAGTTTGAGGACATTTTGACTGTGGAAATGGAATGTTGAAGAATCGGATATCATATGACGAGAAGAACTGATCGGACTAAGCGCTAACAAAGAACTTAAGGGGCAGTTCTGTAGGGTCAGCTACAGAAAGAAATTCCCGTTGCTTATCCTGCTTCATTTTCATTTGGTGTAATACCTCACAAGGGCACTCCTGTCTGCACAGTGTAAAGATAGAGGAACTATACTGACACCCGGTTGTTGAACAGGCAAGGGAAGGGAATCTTTTTACTAAATAAATAAATGATTATCACATGGGACGTTCATAGTTTTAGGAAAATTCAATATTCGGCAGGCAGGGTGTCTACGGGGCAAAAAAGTTTGGGAACCTCTGGTATAGATTAAAGACAGACATATATTAAAGTATATACTATAAACTCTTTCTTTTATAAACATTAAGTACCCAGCTAGGTGGCGATACACTTTTTTTTGTGTGAATACCACACTACGTCACAACGGTCTGGATCCAGTAGGACTACGGCATCCTCAATTGGGGTATTTTGTGTGGTAGAAGGGGGTGGAGAAGGGAAGCAGACGGGCCAGAGGAATTGCCTATTCAGATCAGATTACCAAATACAGTTAAAGCCATTTCTGCAACATTTCGATTCATCAGAGTGATACTATCACTTTGATAAATAATTATTATAAGACAAAGTTTTCATGCATAGCACAGAGGATAAGAAATATCCATACAAATTGAAAATATCTCGCGAGTAAAAATAAATGCCGCCGACGGGAATTGAACCCGCACCTTCTGATGTCCGGTCAGGTGCTCTGGACCACTGAGCTACGTCTACAAAAAAATAATATTGATGATTTAAGCTTTGTTTTAATTTTGTTTTCAGGCTTACTTCCCGAAGACGATGATATTTGGGGAGACGGCGATGATGAAATTCTCCTACTCGCGAGTCAGGTTTACGAACAAACGGAACAGTGCGATTTATCCGCCATCGCCAACTACACGTTATGGAACAAACCCCCACTAACATCCACACAAAAAACTGTCATAAATGCTGATCAGGGTACTTCCAAATCATCCATCCAACCAAATATGTTTTACGGTGAACAACAAATCTACAACGAATTCAAAAAACCCACAAATATTCCAGCGGATCGATTTGATGCCAAAAGAAACTCAAATTTTAAAACAAACGCAACCGTAACCGGGCAATCTTACGGAAATTTTTATTCCAAAGGAACCGTAATAGAACAATCTGTAAACCATTCAAATTTTAAAGGCACCGTAAAAGAACAGTCTGCAAGCAATTCAAATGTGAAAGGAACCGTATTAGAACATTCTATAAGCAATTCAAATTTGAATGGAACCGTAATAGGACAATCTGTAAGCAAATTAAATTCTAAAGGAACCGTAATAGAACAATCTGTAAGCAATTTAAACGGACAGAGTTTGACTGCGAATCCCATCGTAGATGGACAATTCCAGCATTTGATGAGAGAATTGCGTATTGCGAAGGCGGCGAATGACAAGTTGCGGCACGAACATGAAATGCTGGCAGATGAGAATATGTTTTGCAAGGGGGAAGTGTCCATTTTAAGGACGCAGATTAAGAATAGTCAGTCGCAGCAAGATGCAGCTAGGATGCAACGGTTGAAGGTGGAAGAGAAAAAACAGATGGTTTGGAATGAAAAAATATTGGCACTGGAAAGGGAAAATCAAAGTATAAAAGCACAGATTGAATTTAAGGTGAGTTGAGACAATAATTTTTCATCGAACATTTGAATTCATTCAATTATAGTTGGAAAATGTTTATTTTGCAATGATGGAAGATGTTTTTTTGACACGAGTAACGGATTTAACTTTTGCTATTCAGATTTCTTATCCTACTGATAATAGAGATATCAAAGCAACCATGGACATGTAATGAAAATTCAAAATAAATTTTGTGTTTTTTTTTGTTTTTCAGACTTTAGAAGAATCCAATTTGAAAGAGAGATGTCGTTTATTGGAAAATAGCAAAATAAAACTTACGGAACCAGTGGCAGCCACCAGAAGCAAATGGCCAAGGTATTTAAAATAATACCTGCATATATTTTACTTAACCTGACCTGATAAGGTGCCGCCACAGCCTTTGTGCTCCGTGACGCATAGACGGTAGCGATGAGTCGTTCATGAACGAGCTGCAAAATTGAGCTAGCTCTTTTTTAATGAGCCTTATTCGTACGTCTCCCGGTAAACCGTACCACGGGTCAATTGAACGGTTACTCTTTTTATCAAGATATATTTTAGAAAAATGGCGCCATTAAAATTATCCAAGTGTTCATTGTTATTACATACTCAGAGACGTGATTGGCATCTGACAGTTCGACTTCTGGACTTGGACATATGAACCTACATCTACCAACTACCAAGCATCTTATTTTTCTCACGGTACGAGGTGGCCTACCTGTACCAAGAGCCATACGGTCATTCATACGCTTAAGCTCGAAGCTGAGAGCTGTATCAGGAAAGCTGCAGGAGCCATGTCGGGGGAACCGTATCGGGCGAGCACAGTATTCTCATTGCTCATACGCTCTGAGCTTACTGCTTCTGTTAAATTGAGTCGACTCTTTGAGCTGTACGAAAATATTGAGGTGGTACCTTGGCTCCCGCTGTTAATAAAATGAGTAATGACCCATCGCTCATAGGTGGGGACTTGGTGTAAATGCGGTGCGGTGTAGACCACAGAACATGTGGTCAACGAATGCCTGCTCCATTCATTCCCCACAGGGATTGATGAGGTCCTCAAGGCGACGCCTGAGGCCCTATTCCCGCTTGCAAACCTAGATTTCACCCCACCATACGAAAGAAGAAAAACTTTATAATGATTCATTCATTTATATCTTGTGATTTTAATATCTTTGATTGTTCCAACAGCTTCAGTCAAAAGATGAATAATTCAATCAACCATACAAGAGCGGATTACGCTGAAATTAAACACAGTTCGGTGGACGGAGGAACTCAAACTGAGTTTGTGAATCTACTCAGACTAAAAACTAATACTGTTTGTCGTAAGTGAAATCATTTTTTTCTTTTACGTTAACTCCTGCTATATGGAGGATCTTTTTGAGGAAAGGAATGAGAGGAAATTATGGGAAAGAAAAAGGTATGAGGGGCAGGTAGGAATCCGGGGGTCAGTGTGTCCAGAATTGGCCGACTTATGAGTCCATCGCTCAAATATTCCAACGGCCCAGGGCTAATGGAACTATGGCATCATGATTTGAAGGAGAAAATGAAGGTTGAGAACTAACCGGAAAATCAGTTCTAGTCACTAAACATAGCTAAACCCATTCTAAGCAATGTTTCAATTCTGCCTATTGCTTCACAAGTCCAAAGCATCTAATCCTCTTCCTATCCTCTTCCTATTTTCCTCTTCCTTTCCCCTTCCTTTAACACCAAATTAATTTTAAGAAACTAAAACTTCATTTCTAATGCACTGTAACATAAAAAACTTCTGTGGCTTGACTTTAGTTAACTTGTATATTTATATCTATCACTGCATATTATATAAAAGCTGTTTGTTTCTTACAAAATAAATAAATAAATAAATAATCATTCCTATCTTAGAACGGGTTGTTTCGGAGAACTTGAACAATTCTTCAAATTCCAAAGTTAATTTTTAAGTTCTGTGAAAGATATTTTTAAGTTCTGTTTTTATTTCAGTTCTGTCTAGCTATTAGACTATAATGATATAATAACAGAATTTGAATAGGACTTTCACAGAACCCGTAAATGAACGTTGAAATTTGATGAATTGTTCAAATTCTCCGAAACAACCCGTCCTTAATCTTGTTCAATCATTAATTCGGTTGAAATTAATCGAAACGTTGCTTGATAGGTGACCATATTTGGTGACCAGATCTGAATAGCACGATATTTCCCCCCTTCCTCTTACCCATCTCTTTCCCTCCACACTATCTTCAACCTCACAACATACCCCAATTAGGGATGCCATAGTCTCACTGGCTTTAGACAGTTGGGAGCGGTTAGGACTCTTGTGCGGTACTTACATAATTTTATTTATTTTTTAATTCACTCTTTTCAAGAACCAGGTTCACTCCTTCCTTTCCTTTAAAACCCTTCATAAAGCATCCCCAAAGATGACACAGGCTCCTGTGTTGAGTTATTCAAAAAAAATAACAAAATCTATCTATTTATATGAAAAGTGTCTTGGCGGACGGCATGGATTTGATATTTAAATAAATCTACAGTTTTATTCTTAGATTTCGAAAAAACGGCCTCACCACAACTCCCCACTTCTTAAATCAGAATTTTGATACTTCTTGATGAAATTTTGCACACTTGATGTTTAAAATGAAAGGAAAATTACTGACTACTTCTGATTTTGAAAAACTCTGTTTAAAACCCGGACAACTCTGGGAACTTCAGCTACTATAACATTAAACATTGTCATAATTAAGTTAAATTTAATTATATAAATAAAAATCGTGTATGTTTATCCAAGACACTTTCTAGATTACAAACCAATTCATTAGAACTTTGTGATAATTCAAAAAGGTAGCTGCCAAAAAGATGATATTGTTAATTCTGAATTTGAAATATGAGATCGACAAATATGACGCCTAATAAATAGGTCCCAGCAGTCGAATGGTTAAGACCCTGTCCCAGTAAAACAAGAGATCCTGGGTTCGATTCCTAGTTATGACCGCTATCTTTATATTTTCCTTGTCTTGTTCTGTTTCATGTTTCGTATAGATTTATTAGCATTATCTTCTTCTTCAATGATGTATTATATTGATGGATGATTTTGACCGATCGGTGGCTGTGTTGAAATCGCATTTGGTTCCCACCCAGGCGTAGTGTGTTCAATTCTTCGTCTGGCTAAGTCCTCCATCACGACACAAGCAACATTTTGCGCTTACTGTGGTGGTAGTAGGAGATTTTCAAATATTGTCAGGTTATTCGTAACCCGGGAATGTTTGTCTTTCTTAAAAAAAAAAAAAGAAAAAATTGTTCGTGAATTTAATTGTTTTTTTTTTTTTTCTTTCAGGTTATCCAATGTTAGAAGATATTCCTAAGTCAATTTTTCAATACACCCCAACAAAGAAAAACACCCCAATTATCTTCAGTTCAAATAAAGAATCTTTGTTTGTAGAACATTCTAGTTTTTCTTCAATCCGGAAAAGAATTTTGAAGGAATTTAACCACGGAGTTTCCAGAACTACAAATCTAGAAATTCCAGAATCAAACATAGAACTTAATATTGTCTATGGTGATATTTTAAAACTTATGGACATTTCTGAAGATGGCTTCGATAGAAGATTAGCTGTCGAATATTCTTTAAGGGTAATTTTTTTTGTTTTCTGTTATCGAACTTATTAATTGATCATCATGCCGTTTCTGTGCAGGGGTAGGCAGAGAGGATAAAGAGGCACACAATTCTGTTCTGGTGAAAATTCTTTTGAACTCAATAATCTAACCTAACCTAACGTGGTCGTTAGGTTAGGTTAGATTTCTTTGGCTACGAATGTGAGTGGTAGATGCTTTCAGAATCACCCTGGTGAAAAAACAATGTTGCTTGAAATGGCTTTAGCCATGTTTAATTACCAGATCTGAATAGCCAGATACTTTCCAACCTTCCTCTTTATACTTTTTTCTTGTCCCGATTAAAGCCAACATGTCGTTTTGGCGGCAAATCGAAAATGGCACATTTGTGTTGTTTTGGTGTGATGCAAATTCTACCCGAATATATTTACCATCAGACTTACTTATAAAGATTCCTTAATACGTCGTTGCAGCGTTGGTATAGCTACACGGTGAAGAGGGCTGTATACTGCTTGGGTTAAATTCTTTACTCATTATAATAATATTCATGCAAGATTATTTTAGACTGGCTCCACTTTGTTCCAATCCTCAAAAACACGGTCGTTTTCGCATTTCGCATTTAGTTTCTTCATATGACATTTGCGATGTCATTCGATTTAATATATTCCTCTGACAGTGCTGCAAATAGGTATTACTGCTTTTTTACATTTTCATTGCGCGACCGATCAACATTTGTCCAATCAACCAGATTGTTAACAAAGTCCGCGAACTCCGTCTTAATACGTTCTATACCTGGAGATTGGGCGGCTTAAAAATCTGTCAACTTCTAATACTGTCGTATTACAGCCGGTTTACGCAGTACGAGTGATTATGAGTAACCTATTCTTATACCCCTGTATTATCTATTATAAGTAAGATGGTATCTGTTTCTGTGTTTGTCTTTTCATATTTTCATTGGAGTCGTTGATGTTATTTGATGATATCAATGATTAAAAATAACAACAAGGTTTACAAGGTTCAATAAGTTATGCCTAATAAAATAATTCATGCATTTTCAGATAATCCTTGTAGCAAAAGAGTACTTATTGAAGACATTAAAAGAATTGAAAGATTTATCTAGTAAGGTTACATCTCAGACCATCAGAGAAATGGATGAAAAGCATTTGGAAATAATGACAACAAGTCCCGACACCATGACAAATAAAAATATATTTGACAATAGGTAATACAAATTATATATCTTTGAAGTATGTATATACCATAGAAAATATAAACAAATCTTGTGGAGTAATATTGTGATTAGTCGTTAGGGTATTATGTCTTGTAGCGCTACCTCCGTCTTTAACCAATGTTTCGGACAGCTTTACAGCTAGTCCATCATCAGGGCAGGTGCGTCCCTAGATTGTGGTGAAGTGTGTGTTTTGTATGTAGAAATGATACAATGTTGCAAGCGTTAAATGTCGTTTTCAGCTTTTAGTTTTGGTGTAGCTTTATAATACCGGATGCCAAAAACTATGAAGCTTAGCACCGTCGTCTCTGTTAATATTTATGGAGTTTTGTGGATTTTAATTGCCTCCATAATTATGCACGCTCGATGCATTTTGAGCCTTCGTAACGCTTTAGGCTATTCAATTAAGTGCTCGGCAATTGCCGATTTGTCCGGATGGCCGAGTTTGCACTCTCAAAAAAAAAACACATTATCACTTCTACATTCATAAACACACACTTCAAGCTTCACACAATCAGCCCTGATGATGTACTACCTGAGGACACGGTAAAGCTGTCCGAAACGTTAGCTAGAATAGGAGGAAGCGCAACACGGCATAATAACCTAAAGATCAATCAACACGTGCAACAAGTTGTTTACAATGTGACTACACAACATGAATAGCGTATACCTGTCGAAGGACCTAAAAATGTCCAATCGATTAGTGCTACAGTTTCTCTATCTGTACTGTCAAAGATATCTCAATGGCGTCCTCACATAAAAGTTCAAAAGAGGTTTATGAATTTTTTTTTTTATATTTACTCCACACAGGAGGCCCTGAAGAAAATAATTTCCCTCAGGGCCTATGTCATCTTTGGGGATGCTGTGTGGAGAGTTTTTTTGTGGAGAAGAAGGAGTGAACATGGGTCTTGAAGAGTCCCATGTTGTAGGAGGGAGGAAACACAGAGGCCGGCAGTTCGTTCCACAGCCGAGCTGTTGAACTTAAGAACGAGTCGTAGAAGCGACCCGTTCTCATGTGACAAATGTCAACCGTGTACAAATGTTGGGCGCGCGTTTGGCGTGTATTCCGACTACGCACCGGTGCCGAAGGGATCAATGACGCTAGTTCCTCAGAGCATCTTCCATTGTAATACCGATAGAACAAGGACAGCATACCTACCTGACGCCTGTGCTCTAAAGATTGCAGTCCGTTTGTTAAGATTGGGGAATCTATCAAACGGACCGCCCGTTTTTGCACAGAGTCACGGGTTTTTTTCCAGTATTTAGGGGCTCCGGACCAGAGATGGCTGCCAAATTCGACAGTAGGGCGCACTTGCAATTTGTACAAATCGCAAGTGCTATTAAAGTACTATTAAAGTATCTGCGGGCCCTGTACAGTACGCCCAGCTTCTGAGAGGCCAGTTTACTCTGGCTTCGATGGAGCCCCCGTACCTGAGCTGGTCACTTATGGTTACACCAAGCATATCAATGGAAGGCCTGTTCGGAAGATTGCTTCCGTTGAAGGAGACTAGATTATCATTTAGATCCCTTTTAGACGTAATCAGACAGGATTGGGTCTTTGAAACATTAAATTCGACGAGATTATTTTTACCCCAGGAGGAAATACTCTCGAGATAACCGTCTATTCTCTGCTTCTACCTACATATGAGAGAATATACAGCAACTATCTTTTGATGTATGTCACAAAATAGTAAAACTGTCCACACAACCTTTTATACTTACATGCACCTTGAATTTGTTATCTTCTCTGCAATACATTGGTGCATACCCGTTTAATGGAGAACATGAATAAATAAAATTAAAATATATCTTCGTTTGCATGCATTTTAAGGTTATTATTGTTTTTTTAGTTTTTGGTGTGATAACGAACAGGCTATCGACGCTAGAAAAATGCTGGCGGTAGTGGCGACCATTTGCAAAAATGTGACAGCTATTGCGGACTACGTTTTTGGATTTAAAATTATAGACAATTTGAAAATATACAGCGCGGAAGAAGTGACGAAAATTCTGCCATTCTGTTGTGAAAATGAACAAAGCGGGACAAATGTTTCGCTTGTAGATTTGTTTATCGAAATTTGTAAAAAGATTGGATATACTGTAAGTACATACATATTTTACTGTACATAATATTTATTTTCTTGATGGAAAATGCTCTTAGTATTTCCCTGGTGAGAGACCACAGTAATTCATAAGCAATTAATTAATTCATAGGCAATTGCCGATTTCTCCGGATGGCCGAATTCGCCCGCTCAAAAGTGGTATAAGTGTTGCCAAATTTTATAGGCAATCGACCAGTTCCTTTTTGTAACAAATAGATAAATAGCGCCCTTGGGGTGATTATTATTATTATTATGATATCCTAACTGGGATCTCCAGTGCTGAGGATTTCATTTGTGTAAGTAATTATAAATATATTGTGTAGGGTTTTTTCTGATTTTTTAAAAATATATTACGTGGTAATTTTTTAGTGCAGTTAAGTAATTTCAGTTTGGTTCAGTCTGTATTTGTTGTCTTTGTTGTATTTTCTATTTCTGATCTCCCTATGTTTTGTATTCAGCTTTTTATTTGAGATTTAAATGTTATAATATTGTTGCCAGTTTTGAATGAGAGTGGGATTTTGTTGTATTTATTTATTAAAATTACAAAAATAGAACCTACACTAATTTTTTTTCAATTTTTTTTTCAGGGATGTTCACACCTATACCCCGGTCTTCTAACTTCAATATCTATGGTTTTAAAGCACAGTATAAAAAGAATAGACAATAAGGACATTGTATATAGCAAAACATTGATTCTTTTAAAGGAAATAGTGTTATTAAGACCAAACGTAAGAGTTTTAATGGAGGTTTTAAATGTTTTGAAACATCTTTCTAAAAATAAAACATTTTTAGATAGCCTGTGCAACAATTTGGATGTTTCTGATATGGTAGCAGATTATTCTCAAGGAGTAGCCTTGTATAATTCTGGTAAGTGGATAAAAATCTTATTTTTATTCATGTATTTAAGAAAAAATGTCATCTGACAGCTGGCAGACAAGAGTTGCCTAATTTTAGCCCAGCCTCCAAGTTGTCAGATAAGCTTTGGTTAACTGTACTCAATATACACAACTTTTTAATAATTTCATTTGTTGTGCAAAATTACTGGCTTATTAATGAACAGAGGCAGGCTAACGAAGCTCATAGAATTGAAAGACGTCGTCGATCAATTGAAGCCGTTCGAGCTTTTTCAAAATATCAAAGTTATTGCTAAAGACCTCATTGATCAAAAATTACAAGCATACTGCCAAAATGTATTTCAATTTAAAATCGTCAACTGAACAATACCCGCTAGTGTTGCCATCGTTAGGCGATTTCTTAATTATTTCGTTGTCAATATCGGCTTGGCTATCGACACACTTAATGAGCGCAACCATGCTCAGGAAATTGATATAAAATCATTGTCAGTTATTTCTATCGATCATATATTGTTAAGTTATCGATTTGACTGTGTTAAATCCCCTGAACCTTCTTCCCATCGAGGCAGTACATCGGCACAATGGATTAATTGTTGTTTCTTCATCGTATTCACATTTCCTGCAGCTATTAACACAACTAACTTAAACAAATTTCTTTACTCCAGATACCTGCTTCTTACAAGTGCTCTGCTGTCACATAGAGGTCTGGGTAGTGAACCATAGCCTAGAAAACCAAATGCCCGGAGTGTTTAACTTGACCAGAGGAGTTTTAGCACTATGTCACAGCGCTAGCCACCTATCTGTATCTTGGGCCTCCGTCAACATGAATAATAAGTAAGAATTTAACTAAAATAAAAAAAAAAAAACTTTGTTGTAATTCTGTGAACAGTAAATCTCGCGTCTAAAAAAGTATGTTTCTAATTTTGTCTTATTTCATAAATCAAAACCAAAATTTCCTCTAAAATCATAATATATGTAAATAGGTACCTATTTAATTTTAAACCATATTTTTAATTTCAAATAAGGAATTATAAAATTTGTTCAAAGAAAGGTCACTCATTATCTCAATGACTCAATTCTTTTTTCAAACTTTATTCAGGCAGTTAAGTACTTACCATAATATTAATTATTTCAATTTAACAGCTTATAGTGGATTCACGCTCATGCAAACTCTAGCGAGTTTAAAAGGTAGTATACGGCCACCATCTTGAGCTGGAAACGGAACGTACAAATTTTTTTTACAGACAGACAAAACCCAAAAAGGTCGAGTTAAAACAGGACTTCGCTACGCTCAGTCAATTATAGTATTATCATTGTTAATTTTTGGGTTATTATGCCGTGTTGCACTTTCTCCTTCAGCCAATGTTTCGGACAACGTTACTGTGCCCATCATCAGGGCAGATATATAAATTGTGGTGATTTGTGTGTTTGAGTATGTAGAAGTGATACCACATTGAAAGCGTCATCCTCTTAATGTGGTTTTCTGCATTTAGTTTCGGTATAGCTAATAATACCAGAAAAACCAAGAACTATTAAGCTTAGCCACCTCATTACTATTAATATTTCTGTAGTTTTTGTGGAATTTAGTTGCCTCCGTAATTAGGCGCACTCAATGCGTTTTGGGCCTTCCGAGCATTGTAGGCACAAATCTGATATAATGGCCGTTTTCAATTAAGTGTTCGGCAATTGCCGATTTGTCCGGATGGCCGAGTTTGCCCGCTCAAAAGTGCTAGAAGTGTTGCCAAATATTATAGTCAATCGACCAGAGTGGGCTGAGTTGACAAATGCCATGGTTTCCCAGTGCGGCATTGTGGGTTTAATTCTCTACTAGCTACGTCTTCCATCATCGCAAACGCAACCTTTCCCCACTCTAATGATTGTGGCAAGATGAATTCAAATATTTTCACGTTATGCCGTTAACTGACTTGAGCATAGTAAAAGCCTTTTTTAACTCAACCATTTTGCGTTTCATCTGTCTTTAGATTTGTTTGTTTGTTCTGTTTCCAGATAGTGGCCATTTTAATGGTTCAGTTAAGATTAATTTTTCTATTGTGAAAATGTTGCGTTTATTTGATTTTTCAATATTATGGTACCTACCGGCCTGAAGAAAGTTTGAAAAAAGAATTATTGTCATTGAGATAGTAACCATTTCGTTGGAAAAATTGTATAATTCCTTATTTGAAATTAAAAAGTGTTATAATACTATTTTCAAATGTTTTGATGTACCAAATGTTCAACAAATATATGCTAAAAATATACTATTGAAATTATTCAAAAATACTGAATCCTCTAGAATACCGCGTATTCATCAAACAAGGTCAAATCATAATGACAAAAAATATTCCAGGTCATAAAACCACATTCGGACGAAGAAATTATATTTATTTTGCGACGAAACTCCACAACATCATTCCCCCTGATGTAAAGCGAATAGAAAATTTTAATGATTACAAATCAAGAATAAAAATCTGGCTGAAAGATAAAAACATAATACAGAAATGAATAACTTTAGTTTGCCTCAACATAGGTCACCCTAGTGAGGAGGACTAAGAAATACAATTTACTATACATATTTGGGGATCTGATGAGGAGACAATGAAAAATGCATGTTGTGTTGTGTCACAGCGTTTATTCGAGTCAGTTGAGTTGCGCAGTTGCGAGATGACTGGGACCGATGATGATGATGACACCAGGTGTAGACGGCGATGACGGCGAAGCGCGGGTCAGTGAGTCGACGCTGCGTTGGTGGAGACCGGACTCGTGGAGGTATTCCGCACTGGTGAAGACGTGGAGTCTTCCTGATACTCTAGTGTGAACGTGGTAGCCGAAGGTGCGACGGACCTGGTTGGCAGATGAGCGGGAGATACAGGCCAGCGAAGACGCCGCGGGGCCGATGCGCAGACGAAGTACTTCTGGGCGCGCCTCATTATATAGCCGCCCGGGTGCATTCGAGAACATTTCCTAACTGTAGGTAGGACGCCGAACACTCGCATTGCGACTAGAGCCTTCTCGCTACAATGTGTTTTGCATTTGCATCTAGAAAACTCTCTCTTAATATCATATTTTGTATATACAATGTTTAAATAGTCGCTAAAATAAAAAATATAAAAGTTTGGGTTAATTAAGTAGGTAGGTATTTAAGTACTTGCACACTCGCATTGCGACTAGAGCGTTCTCGCTACAATGCGTTTTGCATTGGCGAGCATGCTAGAAAACTCTCTCTTAATATCATATTTTGTATATACAATGTTTAAATAGTCGCTAAAATAAAAAATATAAAAGTTTGGGTTAATTAAGTAGGTAGGTATTTAAGTACTTACTTACAAATCTTATGATTGCAGAGGAAATTTCGGTTTTGATTTATTAAATCAGAGAAAATTAGACACCGTACAGTCTAGTATTCACAGAATTACTAGTAATAACTTTGGTAGATGTCTTAATCCAGTTGTAATAAACCTTTTTGTTGTTGTTATAGATGCAGTTGCTATGTTAGAGTGTTTCAGTGTATGATGGTTTGCTTACACAGGGGTGCTCAACTTTACAGGGACTACTCCCCATATTTAAATGGTAATTTATTTTATTTCGTTTTATATATCATCATAAAGCCTGTCCAATAATAGAAGGAAAAAATGGAGGGCGCTGCAATCGTTTACAAAAATACTACGGTCAAAATGCATATTTTTCACTTTACATAATATTATATTACTATACATAGTGTTCAGAAATTAGTGGTAGATAGTCTCAGTATTGCCCTTGTAAAAGACCACCGTTCAGAATCGAAACGATGCTTGAAATGGCTTTAGCCATTGTTTGGTAACCAGATCTAGATAGCCAGTTACTTCCCATCTCCTTTTCTTCGTCTCCTTCCCCTCCCCATTCCCTTCAACCTCACAACATACCCTGATTGGGGATGCCATAGTCCCACTCATTCCAGGGAGCAGTTGGGACTCTTGTGCAATATTCAGATTTTAAAAAATAACGAAGTGTTGACATGATTTATATTATAGTCCTTTGTATCATCTTACTATGTTAGTTCAGCTGCATGTAAAAGCCTTCAAGGCGTCAATAAGTTTATCTAAGACGAGATGACGTGTACCCGGCGTTATCCTTAGGAGGTAGACATATACCATCACAGACTTTTCTGTAGGCCTTTTTAAGATATACGATTCCGTAATACATTATTTTGATGTATCGCATAAGGTTTAGCCAGCGTTAACAATGTAAGCGCCCCAAAATATTTTTTTTCGACTTGATTATAAAACATCGACTTTTCTCTACTTTCTATAAATATAATATGCATGTATTATATATGTAAACCTTCCAGAAGAAATTATCTAAATGATAGTGAAAACCTTACCAAAATCCATTGAGTAGTTTAGAAGAACTAAGCGCACAAACAGACAGATGCGGATAGTGACTATGTTTTATACTTTTTAGAGATACCAATGTATATTAAGTTTACTTAAATGTATTTTTTTAAATGATGTAATTGTAAAGCTGCACATTTTGACTCAGGAATGCACTAGGGAGATGTGCAGATTATGTTAAAACTATTTTTTTAATAAATAAATTGTCACGATTACGAATTTACTTAAAAGAAACGGCCTGTAATCCGGTTTTTAGTTCATTATGATCTGGGATGTTTCGAACGTGTTTCCGAACGTTCCAGGCTATTCTCGAACATTCCAGAATGTTCCTGGAATACTCTCGAATGTTCTAGAATTTCTAGAGGGCGAAACTACCAGCCCTTATATCTTTAAAAGCACGCCCTTCAGATAAAAACGGTAACCTTCTTCATGGATGGGGGATAGAGGGCTACCACACCATATAACTCCCCTTGATCGTACCGGGACTCTTTTCTGAGTTTTAGAGGCACTCACATTGTACACTTACATATATACAATATTTATTGATTTTTTTTTAATAAATAATATACACACATTATCTGGTATACGGTACAATTTACAAAAACATAATTTTGCAGTTATTACGAAAATAGGATCAGAAAAAATTTTGCATCGGCGATCAAGAGGTTAAAGCAGAAACTTTATTAAATTTGTACATGCAATAATTTTTATAGCCAATTTATCTATTTTTCAGATGAAAATCTTCGAAAAGACTTCAACAGCACCCTTCGCTCGGCCATTCTTCTGCTGGCTTCCGCCGAGCAGCGTGAGCCTTACTCCGGAGACTACCTTCAGTTCCTCTCCATCATCAGCTCTCTGGCGCACAGTCTTCAGCTCAAGGACGAGCACCGTGAGTCCAAATCTACTAGCGCGCTTTTTATAAAAAGCTACATAGCTTATGATGGAAATTATGGTTAAGTTTGTGACCTCAAAATTTCCAGTCAGAAATTACATGACGGCAGATGGAAATGACGTTCTGCAAATTGGTTGCATTTGTGACCTAGAAATTCCAGACAGAGAAAGTTGTGTAAATTTTGTGACGCAAAAACTGTTATAGCATACAAGTGATGAGAGTTCCAACTACCTGGACCAGTGGGACTATGGCAATATTGAAGGAAGCGGGGAGGGGTTAGAGATGGTGAAGTACCTGGCTATTTTGATCTGTTCTTAAAACATAGCTAAAGCCATTTCAAACAACATTTCATTTTAACCACCATTAAACTTTCGACTACTAGACTCCAGACACGTTTTACAATTTTAATCAGAAGTAAGGTAAAACTGAGCTTACTTTGGGACCACAGACACACCCACAACAAACTTCTATATTATATTTTTATCTCTTCGCTGTGGAAATAAATAATTTAATCGATCTTAGATCGCATTGGGGAAAGACCGAAAATAATCAAAATGGTCGCTTAAAATGGTTTTAGCTCTTCCGCATCTCTTTCCCCTTCCGTCTCACAACATACCCTGATTGGGGATGGCATAGTCTCAATGGCTCCGGACAGTCGGGAGCAGTTAGGCTCTTGTGCAAAAAATAAGTAACATTACGAATATGTATTATTCCAGGAGAAGCTCTGGAGTTACTGAATGCCAACGTATCTCCGCCCCTTGAGGATGTGGAAGCTCCGCTGACGGAAGCTAAGGATATCTGGGAACAGAGTTTCGGCAATTTCTTTACCACCGATTGACATTAGATTTGTCAAAACGCGACTCTCTAACCTCAAATACTCAAAAACGAACCCAATCCCAGACTATATACAATAAAAACACCCTTATACTGCTCCCAAATGAGAAGTTTTCATGCAAAAGTATTACCAAATCTAATGTTGACACCATTTTGTTTTTCTTTTCACATTTGGAATGAACTTATTAACTACTCAGGCCTCAGCCATGTTCCGTCAGACGGCCGGAGTATTTCTGCTTTGCAATAAAATCCATTAAAATAAATATACATATATTTCTGAACGTATCTGGAAACAGTTTTAGAAAGGTGGTGAAATACGTTCTCGTATTTTATTATTAGAAATGTACATTTATTTTTTCAAATACTAAAATTCTTACTGCAAACATAAAAAATAAAAAAAAATGGCTCACTTTTTTGTAACTAAAATGTCTGATAAAAAATTAAAAAACACACTTATTTTACTAGACAAATGTATTACAAACATTACGTATTATGTATTACAAATAAACGTATTAAAGACATGGCACGACCAAGTGAATCAGATACCTGAGTCGGGCCATGTCAGAATAATAGAAGAGTATGTATGAGACGATGTATGAATGTGAATGAGGCAAGGAGTGTGTGCCAAGACCGAGTTGTTTGGCGGCCCGTCCTCTCTGCCTACCCCTGTGGAGAAACAGCGTGATGGTTAGTTAGTTAGTTAGTTGCCTTACTTTTTTGTCATTTCATATAAAAAATTCAAAAAGTCTCATAAAGGGGCACATTTTAATTCTTCTGTGGTTAACTTCTAGATTTGAATATAAAGCATGGTGTTTTCTCTTTCTAACACCGTTTAGATCATGTTTCTCACCACAATAGTAGGGAAGTTCCAATGATTTCTGTGGGACCACATGAATTGTTCCCATAAGCCAACAAATTAGCCTGACGGGTTGAACGTCAAAATTTCAAAATGGTACTTTGTAAGAGAATTTCATTGTATCCTATTTAAATAGTCCTGGATTGATCATGATCTACCCAATCATTGTAACCAATCAAGTTTCTTTTTTAAAGAAGATTCAATCAATTGATCAATGAGCTGTCTGCTCAGTCACCCTGGATGGGTGTTGTGATTGACCATTGATATAAATATTTTGTAGACTGACCTCTCGAATCTAGTTCTCACGAAATACAGATTTTTCTCCCAGACATCATCAAACACCCATAATCCTTTTGGGAAATATGTCTCCTAGCCTGTTACGGACTCATTAAATTTACGCTACCTCATTTTGTATTACATTGTTAGAAAGAGACACCAAACTTTTATTACTACCTTTGTCTAATTAAATATGTTTTTAAAAAACACTACTTGAATTTAACTTTTGTTTTCGTGAATAAATTAATACATCTCTTGGAAGTGGAAAGTAAACCACTTTCCAACATCCGATTGAGCTGAAACTCAGCAGATAGACTCATTGTTGATGATAATGCATTCTATCAACTTTTGGTGGCAATCACTCAAACATTTATGTGCGCATTTCTCTGAAATGGATGACATGTTTAAAAGATTGGGTACTTTTGACCCAATCACTTTGCCAGTGGGTCGTCATTGACCCAGGTCGTATAAAATGATCTATTGATCCAGGACTATATTAAATTTCTTTCACATCTGTCATAAGGGTTTATGATTAAACATGCATGAATGTATATAGACTATTCCTAACTCAACTTATTGTAATTTAAATAATTTTATTATAATGTTAAGTATGTATAAACATAATATATTTACTAAGTTTCAATGTTGTTTTATTAATTTGCTTCATTCCCATATCTAAAAAAACAGACTGCTGGGTTTGGGGCAGCCACCTTTGTTCTGGAGCCCCCTTAGTACCTGAAAAACTATCAAGCAGGCAAACAGTTTGATAGAACCCTTATCATAACGGGTGGATTGCAAACTTTAAAATGTAGACATCAGGTGGGAATGCTGTATCTGTTCTTTCAATGGAAGGTACTCCAAAGAACAAGTGTCAGCAATCTTTTCATGAAGTTATACAAATATTATTTAATAATACTGTTGGAATTTGCTCCGAGTTTCAAAGCAATTATAATTAATATAGAGTAACATCTGAAATCTCATCCTATCGTCCTATTGCTCTTTCGTCATGTTTAATGAAAGTAGCAGAACACTTGATAAAGAACAGATTGGAATGGTTTGTTGAAAATCACAGAATTATCTCTCCTAATCAATATGGCTTCCGGAAAAAGAAATCAACCATAGATAATTTAAGTGTGTTAACAACAGACATCCGTATATCTCAGTCCCTTAATTCTTTCACTCTGGCCACATTTCTTGATCTTTCGTCAGCTTACGACGATGTATTAATTAACATTTTGAAAGAAAAATTAATTAAAATAAAAATTCCCTTAAAACTAGTTCAATTTATTATTAATTTACTAACAGACAGATCCATTATTATCCACTTTTCCTCAAAAACGATAAATCGCAAACTATGGAAGGGGTTACCTCAGGGGTCTGTAATCAGTCCATTATTATTTAATATATATATAAGTGATTTAGACAGTGTAATTCCTCCATCTATCAAGCGACTTTATTTTGCTGATGATTTCCTTATATATTTATCACACAAAAATCTATCGCGCTGCGAAGGAATTGAATTTGGCTTTACATAATATTAAAGTTTCGTTGTTGACAAATGGGATGAATTTAGCTACGTCTAAAACCAAAGTAGTGGTTTTTACGCGCAAAAGAAAAATACCCCCCTTTTCTGTCTGCTTTGATAATGTCCCTCTTCAAATCGTTAGGCAAATTAAATTTCTTGGACTACTTTTGGATCATAAACTTTCCTGGCTCCCGCATATTCAGAACATTTCGGCTAAGTGTGAAAAGGGGCTAAATATTATGCGAGCTGTTTCCAGAGTGTGGTGGGGATCTCATCCTACTACTCTTAAATTAATGTATGGTGCTCTAGTGCGAAGCCATTTGGATTATGGAACATTTCTTTTTGATCCTCTTCCTAAATATTTGGACAAAAAACTTGAAAGAATTCAGTCCAAAGCGCTCAGAATAATTATTGGAGCGATGAAATCTTCTCCAATTAATTCTCTCCAGGTAGAATGTGTTGATCCCCCCTTAATTTTAAGGAGACAATTCCTGGCTGATAAATATATTTTTAAATCTTTTTCTATATCGCGTCACCCTTTAGAACAAAGCCTTGATTATTTGTTCAATAACTTAAACAACGAAAAAAGATCGACAGATAAAAATCGACTTCCTTTCCTTCTAAAAAGTTTTCTTTCATTCAAATCTCTGTCTTCTTCCCTCCAAAATCTACAAAAAGATCCTATCCTTCCTATTTTCACCATCCCATTTGATTCTATCAATTATATCCCCAACGTTATAACTTCAGACTTCCGAACTGATATTTTAACCTCATCCAATCAAAATGTTGAGGAAAAATTTAAAAACATTACATCTTCTAAGTTTCCAGAATTTTCACTCATTTACACAGATGGTTCTAAGTCAGATAACAAAGATTGTGGAGCTGCGGTACACATTCCCGATTTCGATTTAGATTTGTCTTATAAATTGCCTAAAGAAATTTCTATATTTACTGCAGAATGCTTCGCAATTGAACAAGCTTTGAGCCAAATCCAGCTTTTCAATATTCGACGAGCCTTACTGTGCACTGACTCACTAAGCGCAGTGTTGAAAATTTCCTCAAATATCCATAAACCAGAAGACTATATTATTTATAATATCAGAAACACCCTTAAATCTTTAAATGAATTAAATTTCGAGACAATATTGGTTTGGGTCCCTGGCCATTTAGGAATTGAGGGTAACGAGAAAGCCGATTCCCTAGCTAAACTTGGAACGATTTCTGGCTCTAATCCTTTAGATTTTAGAATTCCTATCTCTGACGTCATCCCAATTCTTAAATCCAACATGATTCGCTCCTGGGAAGAAAATTGGACTCATACGAAAACCCGAATTGGTGCTTTTTATGCTGGAATACAAAATCATATTCCAAGTAAACCTTGGTTCCACGGCAAGAAAAAATCCAAAAGATTTATATCCTGTATCTCGAGAATGAGAATTGGTCATTGCTCCATTGCATCCCATTTGTTTAAAATCCGGGTCCTAGATAGTCCACTCTGCCAGTGCGGCATGGAAAATGAGACTCTTGATCACGTTTTCTTTAATTGTAAAAATCATTCATCTTTCAAAGGCATTTATCGTTTACTTATAAAAATCACCCACCAATCTCCCCTTAGTATTCCTTATTTACTTTCTCTCAACAATTCTCGCATTTTCTCAGTTCTATACAAGTTCATAGACTTGAATGACTTCAATATTTGAGATTTCCTATTCCCGTATAGATTTCCCATAAAAATTATAACCATCTCCCTTAACTTTAACGGCACATAGCACTCTCTGTAGGGTGAATTGCCTAATACAAAAAAAAAATATATATATATATAGAGTAACTGATTTAGAATATAGATGGCGCTAGTTTACACCTTCTTTAAAGGCAGCGAAATTATGTTATTTAAGTCCCAATTTTGATTAGGGAACTCACTTCTCTTCGATAGTTTCTAGCTAAAGGAACGCAAAGTGACAATTATATTACGGTCTCCGTTGGTGGAGTGATCTCCACAGAGTGTCGGTAGCAATATAAACTTTGGAAAAAACAACAATAAAATCGGTGTAATTTCAACTTCTACAAAGTGTTTTATTTTAAAAGAGCAACCTACCCTTTTGTTCTCAAGTCTTAATTTTAAACATTTGATCCGTCGAGCCGGATAATACAAACAATCAGAGTGCTCGATTTTTTAAACAAAAATCAATCGACGGAATCGCGTCGAAGCCATATCAAGAACCAGCATCCAGGAACAAGAGGACCAGAGGATTCATCAAGAAAACAAGTAAACCACGGGCAAGTTGACCATCCCTTTACACCTTATCTGTTTAGAAAGAACGAATTCAATCAAATCATATTTTGGTATTTTATTGTTCTGAAAAAAAACGGGCTAATTGTTGCAAATGATATTCGGAGTTAACTCAAAATTAATAAAATATCATGTAACCTTTCGATATTCTGTTGCCCTGGCATTTTAACCTATTCGCCAACATATCCTTAATCCTTAATTACTCCCGTCTAAAAACTTACGTAAGTACTCTTTTATTTTTTTTTTTTTTTTTATTTATTAAAAGTATACAATACAGAATATAGTATATTATATAAAGCATTGTACTCCCAGGAGTTAATAAACTCATTGCGGGAATGATACGCATTACATGAAACATATAGCTGTATGTATTAAATGGACATATGATGGGACATACACAACATTATTATTTCAGATAGTCATTAATAAGATGAAGTTTGAGCATGTTAGTTTGGGTCTTTTTACATTGACTTGCACATTTGATCTCGTTGGGTAGTTGATTATATTTTGTGTGAGCTATGTATTCTAGGGATCTTAGTCCATATTTTGTTGATTTGATTTTTGGTATATGTAGTTTGTTGTGATTTCTTGTGTTGTGTTGGTGTACTCGTTTGGGGTTACCCGCACCCCCGTTTTCTTTTGTGAAAATAAACACCAAATACATGCAAAGTGATAATCTTTAGGATTATTTGAAATTCTCTAAATGATAGACACAAACCGACAGACGCGGATAGTTACTTTGTTTTATACAATTTAATGTATATTTTGGTAGAAAGCAGACACTTTGTGGTTTGACATATTAATTGAAATAAAACAATAACTTTGTTTGTAACCACTATATATATTTAAATTTTTTTAATACCAACCGGTTTCGCTTAAGACAAGCATCTTCAGGGTATAAAATTAAACTGGTCAAAATTTTACAATGTGTGAGCTTAAAAACATACAGAAAAGAGACAAAACATATTATAAAGGAACAGTGAGAGAGTGAAATCAACATCTTACATAGTGATAGAGAGAAAGAGAGAGGTGATATCTAATTAGTTACCAAGTCTATTAGTCTACAGCAGAGGTTCCCAAACTTTTTAGACCCCCTGCCTGCCGAATATTGAATTTTCCTAAAACTATTCATGTGATAATCATTTATTTTTTTAGTAAAAAGATTCCCTTCCCTTGCCTGCCCAACAACCGGGTGGCGGTATAGTTGCTCTGTCTTTACATTGTGCAGACAGGGGCGCCTTTGTGAGGTATTACACCAAATGAAAATGAAGCAGGATAAGCAACGGGAATTTCTTTCTGTAGTTAGCCCTACAGAACTGCCCCTTAAGTTGTTTGTCAGTGCTTATTCCGGTTAGTTCTTCATGTCACATGTTTTCTGATTCTTCAACGTTCCATTTCGATAGTCAAAATGTCCTCAAACTTAGTTTTGAAGTCTGTGTAAAGTACATTTAAATGTTGAATGTCATTATTACCCTGAACGTTTTTCAAAAACAAGTTGGGGAACTAGGATAATTCGCGGCTTCCAATGTGCAATGTTTTACTTGAATATATTAATTCTGACGGGAAAAGGAACGTAGACTCTATTTATATACCTCAATTAACAACTTTACGAAATATTAAATAAATAATTTCTCAGTCTATTATATTTGTGTTAGGTCTATTGTGTCATTTACAGAACTCCTAAATGTTGATTTGAGGTAAATGGGGGCCGCTCGTATGTACCCCCATTTGAATCTCGTGGACCCCCAAATTTTTTTCTCGCTGACATAGATCCCCAGTAGCCGATATCGACCCCTGGGGGTCCATATAGACCACTTTGGGAACCTTTGGTCTACAGGGACAAAACGTCACTTGAACAGGTGATTAAGGGTTTTTACGAGTTTATGGAAAATATCCCTAATATTGGGCTATTGGACCCATTTGATTGATTATTAAGTATTTGGGTTTTTGTTTTAACAGATTTCTTTATTTCGAGTCATTTCCATCACCATTTCTGTGTAAAATCTTAGCACCGGTGTTTTTATCCATAAGATGATTGGTGAATTCAGAAAATCCATTATTATTTAAGCATCTAAGATGCTGTTTGATTGTAATATTGCATGTTGTTTTACCTATATAAAATGCTGAACAATCTAATTTATCAATTCCCGAATGACTAAGTTTGTCGTCTTTATCTTTTGAATTGATTAAAAATTTTCCTAAATTATTATTTGTATAAAATGCCGATCTTAAATCAGAAGGAAGATTTTTTACACTGAAGGAAGAGAAATGATTAATGAATAAAATACGACGCCATAACAAAGATTATTATTACTGTTTATATTAATAAATAGGTTTAGCGAATAAGAAATATTTTTTGTGTTTTATTTAAAACTGCATAATGAGATTGCGATTTTTTAAAATAATTTTTTAGTTCGTTGGAGAAATTAGTATTAATCAGTATCGTGACGAAACGATGGATCATTGAATAAAACGCGGAGTTCATTAGATGTGTTATGTGTAATATTGTCTGTGTAGATGGGTTTACGAAAGATGTTAAAGATTATTTTATTATTTACGACAGATAAGATGAGATCAGAATTAGTGCCTATCTCTAATGTGAATTTAATGTTTTGGTTGTAGGAATTTATAAGGTTGAGGAAGGCATTCAATTGACGTTCTGTACCTGGCCATATACAGAATACGTCATCGACGTATCTTCTCCATAGTAAGACATTTTTTATAAGGGGTGAGGTACTAGTTTAAATTTTGTTTTCTAAATTGTCCTGTTACATATAAGATTTTTAACAAGGTGTGTGTGCATCACTTTACTTACATCGCATCTATGGTCTTGGTGTGTGGTACCTTTAAGTACCTACACATTGTCATTTTGCTATTGGTCAAATTGACAGCCCTGGAATTCTGACTTGGAGAGTTGCCAAACCTGAGGGAGCAAGGATCTGTGATTTGCATTGGAAGCAGTCGCCATTCTTTGATCACCAGCCCAGAGCAGCGGGCATTTCCTCTTGGCTGAGGTTCAACGAGCACATTCGCCAATTTTTGTGAGCATCGGCTTTGGATATGCAGCATTGACCATTGGATTGATGGAATCGGATGGCATCTGCCGATCCTGATTGGTTAAGAGTGACCCTTTTAGAGACCAGCAGGGTGAGGCTGTTTTGCATTGGACTACAAGACTATTTTTTGGATAAATTATAAACTGGGAGTGGCTGTGAAGAACCGGAATCTACTACTTTGCATC
Organism: Hesperophylax magnus; assembly: GCA_026573805.1. Classification (NCBI taxonomy): domain Eukaryota; kingdom Metazoa; phylum Arthropoda; class Insecta; order Trichoptera; family Limnephilidae; genus Hesperophylax; species Hesperophylax magnus. The sequence continues at coordinate 15,658,977 of JAIUSX010000028.1, forward strand.
AAGAACAAACTGGTATCACACCTTTATTTTACCTATGCAAGCCCTTTGCCAGACAGATTATATAGTAGGATGCTAATTAATTTATTTTTTATTATGTCTTTTTTGTGGTAACACATTTTTAGTATTCTTAAATATTTTTTATTTCTAGATAATAAACCCATCCTTACTTTTATTTGTTGCCACTTAATCCCACGGTAACAGTCCGTCAATATATCATTAATCAACGGACTTGTTGGAGATCCCATGGGGAGACCTTCTATTTGCTGATATATAACATCATGAAATCGAAAATAATTTTGCTTAAGGCACACATTAAATAGCAAAAGTAAGATCATTTATGAAATGTTTAAATAAATAAGAACTATTTAATAAATTGGAGATCAAACATTTCCTCTCCTCTGTGGGTCCCAAGGGAATAAATTAACAACATCAAACGAAATGTGTTTACAATTTTTAGAGAGATCTAAATCTTTTAGTTCTTCCACTAATGAAAATGAATTTTTAATTGTATATTTTGGGGAGAAAACATTGGTACTGTAGGGATATAAGAAAGCACCCCAATATTGTGAATATTATTTATATGATGGTCACACTTATTTAATTGCAACACCGGCCGCTCGAGTCACAACGGTCCGACCGGACTCATTAGCGACTGCAGCGCCACTCTGTATTTGAGCGTCTAGGAACTGACACGTTGTTAACTTTGTAGAATCACTTACGCTTATAAATGTTAAACGTACCTTCCGTTCAATAAATATTTAAACGTGGAAATTTCTTTTTACTTCACTGAGTCAAAGGCCCTGCTACCGCAAGTAAGTATTCAGGGCAATCCACAAGCCACATCCTGAAACCTTCCACATCTGGTGACCCTCCGTCCACATCTTCCACATCTGGTGACCTTCGACTTTGAAACATCGCATTTGTAACTTCATTTTTGTTTCGCGAAACACGTGTTAGTTCGGCACTTGACCTCAAATACAGAGTCCTGGGATAGATCTGGTAAGCACCATTTCATTTTTAATTTAAAATATTTAAATTCAAGTTAAAATTTAATAAATCCCAGTATTTTTTTGGTAAAAATTATATTCAATCATATGCGTTTGCACCACGGGTAGCTCTACAATTACCCGCTTTACAATTCTGAATACCCACTGAATTCATTCTACGTCTGTATATCCACGGCGTATAAAAATAAAATAAATCGAACAACAAGCCCTTCTTCTGTTGTAAACTGTGACATTTTCGTAATTTGAACTAAAGGCGTGTTACCCTCTATTTCAGCTAAAACTGACGCAACTTGTGGAAACTTCCACATCTTTTACATCATCATTCACGAGCCGAGATCTTCCACATCTGGTCTACGAGGAGATCTCAAACTTCATCATCGAACTACCTGCCGTCTCCAGCCCAGATCCAACCTGCAACGGACGACCTCGGAAACCTGATCAGCTTCAACATCCATGATCCCGCCACGTAAATTTCAGATTTTTTGTCAATATCTGTTTTCAAACATACTTACAAAACATTAATTTCTCACACAAATTTTGATTGAAATTTAGCGTAACGTATTGTCACATTAAAAGCTTGAGATGCAGAAAAATAATATGTCACATGGTATTTGCAATTCTTGTAACAAAAGTGTACAATAATGTTACATTCTATGTTCGTAAACTACAATATCTCATGTACAATTTGCATTTTACGAAAAGGTTTGCGTCTTGAATATTTATTCGCTAACTTGAGGAATTCTCACATAGATGCCGACAATCTATTTTTTAAATTTCCTGCATTATTCTAAATTTTTATAACCTGTAGGGTTTGCCTAATTATTGTCTTCAGTGCTATTCTGATTTATGTTGAAATGACCTCGGAAAAGAACAACTCTACGTCAAGCACATCCTCAAGTGAACTTCAAGATCAGGCAGCAAAAAATATTCGCACCAACATGGAACATATCGACGATTCAAGCTCCGCAACAACGATTAATTATGTCTCGGTTAGACTACCACCGTGCTGGAGAGAAAACATCTCACTATGGTTTGTGCAAGCTGAAGCTCAGTTCATCAACTCGCGGATCAAGGATGATTTTACCAAATATAATATCATCATCGCAGCATTGGACACACAAACATTACAATGCGTGAGCGACGTAGTGATGCACCCATCTACCTCCGAAAAATACATCAATCTGAAAGCAGCACTAATAGATCGACTTCAAGACTCTGCTGAAAAACGCCTCACTAGATTACTGACCGGCATACAACTGGAAGACAGGAAGCCTACCGGCCTATTACGTCACATGCTTGAACTCGCAGGACCTACCTTGGCGGACAGCGCAATTGTACGCACTTTATGGTTACAACGCCTACCTCAACATGTGCAAGCAATCCTTTCAGCACTTCCGGACAATGACATCAATCAACTTGCCACAGCTGCAGACAAAATCTTAGATGTGTACCAATGTACCGACTGCAGCGCTGTTGATGACCACAATAAAGCAAACACCTCTCGTCACAAGCCGCATGAAACTTCCTCATCTACAAAGGAACTTTCCTGACTGCTACAACTTCAATGACAAAACGCCGCACTTTCGCGTGAAGTTTCACAGCTACGCATGGCGAGAAATGAACCGCTCAGGATCCGGTTCACGCAACTCATATCCCAATTGGAATCGAGAGGGAAAATCAGGCAGACCAACGTCAGATGTACATCAAGTATTTTTCCTACAAAAACAAATATAAAAGCTTACCCTTCAAACAACAACTCAAATCAATCATCAATCAGCCGTCAACAATTTAAGAGAAAAGCAAGTAATAACCCGCGCATCTTCACCGACCAAATCAATCAGCCGTCAACAATTTGAGAGAAACGCAAGCAATAACCCGCGCAGCTTCATCGCGCGAAGGACGATATTCCCGGCTCTGCTCATGGACTCATCGGGACATCACTGTAGCGCCCTGGCCCCGGCCGTCGTCCAGGACCAGCGCTACATCGGATCTGAACACCCTGGCTCCTGCAATCGGACCAGCGCTTCATCCAAGCACCACGACCACCACGAGGATACGCGACATCCTCACTGGTCTAAACACCTCCCGCTCAACCGCCTACAAGGTCCACCGTACCTTCGGCCTCCTGTCAGCACCGGAGTGAAGAACCACGTTCTACCCCAGCGCCTGACCATCATCGAGTCCGGTCAACAGCGTCCGACGTCGACTCACTGACTCACGCACGACCAGCAAACCACCGCCCGCATCCGGGGAATTCAATATCTGTCACACATCATCTCTCATCACGACTACCGCATACCACACCTTATGAAGGTCCTTACAAGGTAGAAGAGCGCGACGACAAAACATTTGTCACCTCACTATGGACACACCTGCCGCTATCACACCTGGAACCAAGAAAACAACTCGCTCAGGTCGGCAAGTACATTCTCCAAAACGATTTGGATCGGAATACGCACAAAAAGACACTTCTATTGGCATTTTTTTTTCTACAACTCATGATAGAAATTAATTACTAAATTCCGCCTAGCTTTCTCTTACAAACCTTATTCTTAAAATACATACTTCCTCTCCACAAAAAGACCCTCCACACAGCATCCCCAAAGATGACATAGGCCCTGAGGGAAATTATTTTCTTCAGGGCCTCCTGTGTGGAGTAAATATAAAAAAAAAAAAAAAAAAACATATTTTTCTTAAAAAACGGCAAAACAAACAATATTAAATTTACATATTTTTGATGGAAATTTGACTTTAATATTGTTTGTTATCAAATTATTATAATTATAAATTATTATGTATTCACGAGTGTGAAACATTTTCTTTACGATGAACACAAATCATCTTGTAAACTGCATAACTCATGCACCTTAAAACACTAACTCTATGTTCGGATGAAAACTTTTCACCGCTTTATAGCATCAACTGTCATCACAAGTGTGATCGACTTCCAATATAATGAGTATTGTTCATTTTTTTTAATCATGTACCAAGGTACTTTTGGTGTACTTTTAAATATGCTTCTCTGGATATTATCGAAAACTACTGTTATTTAATGTATCATTATTATTTTTTTTCATGCAATAACAGTAAACAGCTGATGATGTATTACTTTCCTAACTAAGGAACATTAACCCACTTTGTCATACGTATGTAAATAAACAAGGTTATTCGACTATTGGTCTCCAAAAAACACATATTTACATACTGATGACAGACGTGTTGCATAGTTAATGTAAAATTATCAATTCACCGCTACAGATTAGCGTACCACATCATAGTTCTAATACAATAATGGACACCTTACTTAGGTTACCTTATACATGTACTTCTTTAATTAAGACAACTGTATTATTTATGCTTATGTTACTCTATACTCTAGTTATAGTTCACTGTACATTTATATTTTGTGTCAAACAAATATTTTTATATTGTATTATATAATAATTTAATGACCCGCGCTACATTGTACGCACTCTGCATAAAAATCAGGCAGTTACACGGAACATAGTTTGTAACGTGATTTATCACATATTAATAAAACTTACCGTATCTCCGGTTATTTGCTCTACTGTAGCTTGCAGCAATTAAGGGAATGAAATGAATACAGCAATATTAATTGTGATAAAACAACATGGGTTATATTTGTAATTTAACTTGAATACAAGAGCAATACTTATATTTAAATTATCAGGGGTGGTTGACTACTAGATAGCCAACGTAAATTGAATTCGACCACGATGTTTAACTTGTATGAATATATTAACTATGAAGCTAAAAAAAGGACATCACCACTGAGCGCCAGTTTAGAAAACTCATCTAAACGAATTTATATACATGGTGATATCTAAGAGATGTGTCTAATTCATGTGGATTAATCAAATTTGTCTCACGTGCGTGTAATTATCTCCGACATTCAAACAGCCCGTTCCCGAAGTCCTTGCTCCACCTGCCACGAAAACCAACTGCCGGCTTCTCTGGAATTCCACGCTCGGCTACTTGAATTCAACGAGTGGCGGCAGAAATTTGATGCGAACGAGTGTCTAGAATTCTTCTTATGTGAGCGGACAGTTCCTACCGCTACATTACCCCACAGAATTTCTGCAAGAAATTCCACTACGCCACCTGGCGCCTGAAGTCGCATGACAGAAGAGTGTTGCAGCTTCCAAAAGTATCTTGAAGCCATCCTAGAAGACCCACGTGAAGACGTCCAAGGAGCCATTCCCACAGAAGAAATAATTTCAGTACCCTCCATGTTACTTGAAGTCGGTTTATATGTCAGACTGGTGAGGTATTCTGGAGTAAAAGTGGTGCCCTCCGTAAAAGTGGTGCCATCCGTAAAAGCGGTTCCAATTGAAGAGAGACTTCTGCATGCTCAATGCCACTTAGCTTCAAAATTACTAGCATACTGTAGACGTCCAGAGAAAACTGAAGAGTCTTTCTTGAAGCAGTTCCAATTGAAGAAATATTTCTGCATACTCAATGCGATTTAGCTTCAAAATTACTGGAAGACTGTTGACGACCAGAGAAGACTGAAGAGCCATTCTTGAAGAAGTTCCAATTGAAGAAAGATTTCTATATTGTAGGTTAGAGATGGTTGTAACCGATGACTGATGTTGAGATCCAGAAAGAATTCCTAATGACACGTGAGACCTACTGATGGATATACTAAAACTTACAATAAAAATCACCATGTTTTGAAGGATCTATGTTTTGAAAAAAAAGAATAAGATATACAACATTAACCATAATAAACAAAATTTGAAAAAAAGAAAAAAACTCTATTTTAAATTATCAATTGATCTCCACTTTATGTAGTTGCTGATGAATATATAAATATTGAATTGAAGTATTAAATAATAGTATACTGACACCTATAGAACCCTAGAAAAGTAATATCCAAGAACCAAACCTAGAAAGATTCATTAGAAATTTATCATTGAAAATTATTATTATTATTTATTTATATATATATTTTTTTTTAAGAAAAACAACAAAAAATAATTAACTGTAAACATCTGAGATTCACCCCATGATAATGATCATTAGAACTAATTAAAACTTCTGTTGAATAAGTTTGATTAAATTCTAAAAGAATAATATTCCTCATAATTAATTAATATTAAATTCGAGATTCGAATAATACTCAAATGTAATAACTTTTAAACATGCAACAGAATTTCCTAAAACTCTGGAAAAATAGATATAATGAGCTTCTGTAGCTATCATTTTCAATGTACATATTTATCTGGTGAGGAAAGTTAAACCTCCTCTGGAGAGCAAAAATAACAAAAAAAAAAAAAAAAAACTAAATATTCTAAGACAAACACTACACACATGTTAACACTAAATAATACACACAAGAATACGGTCTTATAATTGTGAGAAGTATACATTCCAGGGATCAGAATGAACACTTCTAACAACCACGTTGTTATGCAAAAGACATTCCCGTTCCTTTCCTTTTGTAATTATAAAAAAAAACAACAATGTCAAATACAAATCCAACATGTCTGATATTACTCAACTATACCTAATCAAAGTATGGTCGTGATGGCCAGTCACTCCCACACTCTGACAACACTAAAGAAAGATAAAAAAAAAAAATCTAATAATGACAACACAATTACAATACCCAACAAATACAAAACACAATCACCACAAACATTCAACGTAAGGACACAAAGCGCAATCGTGTTCTCACGATGAATGTAAGTTTGCAAACATAATGTCGGTTTATGTATGCCACACAAAAATAGCGGTACTACAGACCAAAATAAAATCTCACCAAGAGAACAAAGTTTTGCTAGAAAAAAAAAGATTATGACACAGAACCATCAACTTGTTCTACTTTTAGCATATCTTTCACATGAAAGGTACCCAGTGCCTTCCCATTCATGTCAGCTAATTGATACGCAACCGGGGAAATTTTCCCTACCACCTTGCTTTTGATGAATTTTGGTGCAAGTTTAGCAGAAAAATGTTTGCTCGCATCTGAAAGAATGAACGATCTTCGCCAGATGATATCTCCCACTTTGTACTGAATATCCCTGCGACGCAGGTTATACTGACGCTTATTGCGTTCATAAGACTGTCTTAACGATGTGCGCACCTGTGAAAAGATATCATTTAATTCCTGCAGATCAGCAGCCCAGGTGTCACGTTCTGAAAATTTAATATCCTCAGCATTGAAATCAGCATCTGCATATTCCTTACCTGAGATGACAATCTCTCTACCATAATTAAGGAAAAATGGCGTGTACCCTGTGACCTCATGCACTGCAGTATTTATTGCTAATTCAATTTGACTGAAACTCAAATGAAAAATGTTATTCCATATAACTTATCAGAATATACCACAATTTCCTCTGCCTGTAAGCATACTGGTCATGATGGAGTCACTGTCTTCTTTCATAATACTCTGAAAAATGTTGCCACTGAATTTATTGAATTTAAGTCAGCCAATGCAATAAAATTAACCTTTTTTCAAAACAACTATAAATATCATGTACTAGCCATATACAGATCACCATCATTAAATGATTTTTTATTTGTAAAAGAACTAAAATCTTTTGTTAGAAATCTTGACAGAAACAATTTTACTTTTTCCATTTTGACAGGTGACATTAATATAAATATTAATGATAACAATATAAATGTAAATTGCCAAAATGAGTATCTAGATTGTTTATCAAGCTCTGGATATATGTCATATATTAGCTCACCAACTAGAGTAACCTTAAGTAACTCTGCATGTTTAGACCACATATTTGTCAAGTCGCACAAGGCGGCCAATATTATCTCTTCAATTCTTGAAACTAATATCACAGATCATTACCCGACCTTCTATGGACACCATTTCAAAAATACACCTTTAAACCAAAATTCTGTAACTCTTGAAAAAGTTGACATTGATTATAAAACTCTAAACTCTTTACTTCAGTCAGAAAACTGGGAAAATGTAATATCAATAGAAAATCCACATATAGCATTAGAGAATTTCTATAATACTCTTAGAGATTATATTCTAAAAAGTGAAAGTAAAATAGTTGTCACTAACAGAAAATATAAAAAAATTAAACCTTGGATTACAGTTGGATTAATTATATCAATTAAACAAAGGGATAAATTATATAGAGAAATGTTAAAATATCAAATGGATTGCCAAAATAATAATCACAGAACAATGCCTTATCTGAAAACAAAATATCTAATGTACCGAAACTTACTAAATAGACTGATACGAAACTGCAAAAAGAAATACTATTGTGAACAAATTGAAAATGCTAAAAATAATACTAAAAAAACTTGGAATATTATAAATGAAATTGCCAACAAAAAAATTATGTCTTCAAATATTGTAAATGAGGTTAAAATAAATAATGAAATAATAACTAACAAATCGACCATTGCAGAATGTTTTAATAACTTTTTTACAAATATAGTAGACGAGGTACTTGAATCTTCCGGCATTAATGTTAATGATGATTATATGGAGACATCTCCTCAATTAGATTCTAATAACGATTCAATTAACTTTATAGAATATTTTTCTCCCATTACATTTAATGAAATTGAAAAATATATTGATGGCCTTAAACCATCCAACTCTAAGGGTAATGATGGACTATCATGTGATACATTAAAAAAAATAAAACAACATGTATTAACGCCATTACAACATATTTTTAATATATGCCTCAAAGATGGTCATTTTCCAGAACAATTTAAAATCTCCACTATAATACCTATTCATAAATCTGGGGATACGCATAAATTAGACAATTACAGACCAATATCCCTTGTTTCAAACCTATCAAAAATATTCGAAAAATGCATCAAATTTAGAGTCATTGAACACTTAGAAAAATATAAAATTCTATCGAAAAACCAATACGGCTTTCGTAAAAATCTAAGCACTGAGGATGCCATATATGAATTGACAAAAAATATTTATACATCTATCGATAAAAAAAAGAAATGTCTTGCCATATTCCTAGATTTAAGAAAAGCTTTCGACACCGTTAATCATAATTTACTCATTAAAAAAATAACTCGACTGGGCTTCAAAAAAGACACACTAAAATTACTATCAAACTATCTTAAAGACAGAACACAAAAAACAAAAATTGGGAATAATTATAGTTCAGAGACACAGATAAAAAACGGAGTTCCGCAGGGAACTGTTCTTGGCCCGATTTTATTCTTAATTTATATTAATGATTTATGTAATTTTGTAATCCCTGGTAAAATTGTTTCTTACGCCGACGACACGGCAATAATAGTGGATGGTAATAATTGGACAGAAACTTTTTCGAAAGCAACTGTATGTATTTCACTTGTTTCAAAATGGTTAAAATACAACAAACTTGTCTTAAATTACAGCAAAACATTTTACTTACCTTTTTATAAAAACATAACAAACAAACCAAAAGAAAACCTTAAAATTAGAATCCATAATACAACTTGCAATCAAGAAATGTGCTTCCTGTGCAACGAACTCGCTAATGTCAAAAATATAAAATATTTAGGAGTATCAATAGATATTAATCTTAATTGGCAATCACATATTAATCAAACCACTTCTAAACTAAGATATCTTACCTACATATTTTATAGACTCAAGGAAATTTTAAACGCTGAAAAATTGAAAATGATCTACTTCTCCCTGGTGCAATCTGCAATCACTTATGGCATAATAGGATGGGGTGGTGCACCTGATACATTTATTAAGCCTCTACAAATAATTCAAAAACACATAATTAAAGTCATATATAACAAAAATAAAACATTCTCGACCGACTCATTATACAAGGAATCTAAATTATTTAACATTCGTAAATTATTTATATTACAAACTATGAAATATTTATTTAAAAACAAAAATAATTTCAAAATAAATGAAAACAGAATGAGCAAAAGAACAAATAATATATTTTACACCCCCCAAACCAATACTAAATTAATGCAGACACATAGCAGTTTCATTGGTCCTCGTACATTTAACCTTCTACCACTACAAACTCAAATGATAAATAAAAAGATAGAATTTATTAAAGAGGTAAAATTATGGCTGAATGACGCAGATATTGAAACGCTTTTACTATAAATTTATTGATTCTTTCTACAACTCACTTGCTGAAACTTTATAAACTATTGTACATAATGTTTTCTCTTTACTTTTTATAATAACTATAAACAAAAAAAAACTTTTTCTACTAATGTATATTATACTTTAGGTACTTGAAATATAGTAATCGTTTTATATTACCCACACTCAGGCAGTGCCTTAGTGGGTTTTCATTTCTTGTGTATACTATTTGGTATTATGTATTATGTTATTATATACTATCTATTAATATGTATAATATATGTAAAGAAATGAAAATAAATAAAGTAAAAAAAAAAAAAAAAAAAAAAAAAAAAAAAAAAATTTCCGCTAAATGGTTCGCCCATGTTCTGTGGTCAGAACCAACATATGAAGCAAGGGCTGTAACTAGAACCTTATTGACGCGTTCCACCGGATTATTCTGCGGGTGATACCTACAGTTGTAAAACAAATGCCTAATGTTGAATTTTTTAACTAAAGCCTTCATGTCCCGTGAAATGTACTGTGGCCCATTATCCAAGACGATGGTGTCTGGTACCCCAAACTTATAAAAAATTTCATCTTCAAGAATGCTAGTAATGTTATTCCCAGTAGCTTTTCTCAGAGGGAAAAGTTTGGTATATTTAGAGAAGAAATCAGAAATAACCAATAAATAAGTGTACCCTTTCTTGTATGAACTCGGATAAGGACCTAGTAAATCCGTCGCAATCATCTGCCATGGGCGTTGGACTAATTTGGGATTTCCCATAAGCCCTGGTGGAAGCAAATTAGTGCTTTTATACCCTAAGCAATTTTGACATTTGTTAATAAATTGTTTTACATCTGCTGCCATCTTGGGCCAATAATATTTATACCTTATCCTATTTAACGTTTTCATTATACCAAAATGAGCACAGACCGGAGGAACGTGGTGTTCTACAATAACATTCTTCCTAGCTTCTTTAGGAAGAACCTCCTTCCAATCATACGACCTATGAACCTATGAAGGGCGTCCATGCTTTGAATGTGTTTGTAAATCTTATTATTCACCACTTTCCACGCCGAAAATTTATCAGGACTGGCAATAATTTTTTCTCTTAATTTGATGTACCATTTATCAGATGTGTCAAAGGTTTGAGCAATGATGTTAACTTGCAAGGGGTCACGCGATAAGGCATCTGGAATTATGTTGTCCTTTCCTTTACGGTGAATAATTTCAAAATTAAATTGTTGAAGCCTTACTGCCCAACGCGCCAACCTTCCCGAAGGTGATTTTAGGCTAGTAAGCCATTTGAGACTATAGTGGTCTGTAATTATTTTTACCGGAATTGGTGAGCCTTCGATATAGCCTCTAAATTTTTCTAACGCGAAAATCATGGCATTTAATTCCCTTTCTGTAGTGGAGTGATTTCTTTCTTGAGCCGATAATGATCTCGATATGAAGGAAATAGGGTGTTCTATTTGATTATCATCATGTTGGCTAAGAACCGCACCGAGGCCAACACTTGATGCGTCGCAGCTAATTGTGAAAGGCTTATTAAAGTCAGGACAAGCGAGAACAGGAGCATTTACCAAACAGGATTTCAATTTCTCAAGAGCCGCCTGAGCTTTCTCGTTCCACGCAAATTTTTTCCCCGCGAATTCTTTCTTTGTTAAGTTATGTAGAGGAGCAGCAATAATAGAAAAATTAATAATGAACCTTTTATACCAGGAAAGAACTCCTATAAATCTACGTAGGCTCTTTTGAGATGTAGGCGTTGGAAAGTCAACAATTGCTTTTACTTTATCTGGGTCGGTGCGAAGCCCTTTGTTGTCAATGACAAAACCCAAATATTTCAGAGAATCTCTGCAGAAAACCGATTTATCTACGTTTATCGTAAGGCCCGCGGCCTGTAATTTCTGTTTAACTTGTCTCAAAAGATGTAAATGTTCTTCAAAGGAAGTGCTAATGATTATGATGTCATCAAGATAACAGAACACTTTGCCGTCGAACTCTTGGCCAAGTATCTTGTCCATTAACCTAGACATTCGCGAGCTAGCACCATGTAAACCGAATGGCATTGTCACAAAATGAAATAATCCTCTCTTAGGAATTGTGAACGCGGTTTTTTCTTTTGAGTTCTCGTCTAGGGGTATTTGAAAGAATGCGTCATTCAGGTCTAAAGTGGTTAAATAGCGTGCACCCCCCAGACTATTCAATATATCAGAAATGAACGGTGTCGCGTATGCATCACGCTTAGAGTTTGCATTTAGGACTCTACTGTCAAGACATAATCTGTAAGTGCCATTATTCTTGGGTACCAAAACTATAGGGTTATTCCAAGAGCTATTACTAGGTTCCACTACACCAATTTCTAATAGTCTGTCCAATTCTGCGTGTACTTTCGGAAGTAAATGTGGCGAGATAGGATAAACTCATTGTTTTATGGGTGAAGTGTTACCTGTGTTTATGACATGCTTTTCTAATGTAGTTCTACCTAATCGATTTCCCGAATAGGAAACATATTCGCGAATTACACTATCTAAAGCAGAGCGCTGAGAAGTGTTTAAGTTTGCTGCATTGTCTAAACCTATAACCTCAGTTTGGCATTTCATATTGTCTAGCACACTTGAGGACATCATTTTCGAAATTTTAGGACAAATATTGAAAACCTTCCAAAAATCACAGCCTAGAATAATGTTAGCTTTAATTTGAGGCATAACTACAAAACTGAAAGATTTTTCTACCTTATCTAAACGGACCGGAACCGTAATTTTATAAGAACATAACACTGAATGCCCCGTAGCAGATACTAATGAAAAACTAGAGTCTAATTTGGATAGCTTGAAGCCTTCATCTAAAAACTTACTATGAAAATTGTTACCTAGAATAGAAACGTGTGAACCAGAGTCTAATAAACCAGAGTAAGAAGAATTACCTACTTGGAACGAGACGTGAGGTCGACCGACCCTGTTGGCCGCTCTCGCCTCGCTCGAAGCACACAAATCTTCATAAAATTTTCTTACTACTGCCAGCCAGGAAACCCATTCACCGGAAGCGACCTTGGCGAACGCTGACGTCTTGGCGCTCGCCTTCGGGAACTCCCGGGCAACTAGTTTTTTTGGACGACGGCAACCGCAAGCTGGAGACTTGACCCCCGGCCTACCGCAACGGAAGCAATGAACGTTCCTGGAAACATTATTAGACGGGCTAAGATTATCATAGTTTACATTATGCTGATTATTCCTTAAATTGGGATTAAAATTTCCATCGTTGACATTACGTTGTTTGTTTCTGAAAGTAGTATTCAAGTTACCAGAATTCCTATTCTTATCCTTATTCGGAATATTATTATTACCCCCAGAATTCGAATTCAGGGAATGAGACACAACCTGAGGAGATCTGTCGTTTGAACGGCTGTCCGCCAATTCTATCATTTTACCAAGTCTCTTAAGAGAAGAAATGTCTGGAATTGTTGAAAGCGCCAGCTTCTGTATATACCTGGGCAACATATTGCAGCGTAAAATCTCCAATAATTCTGACTCAGGAAGTTTAGAAGATAAGCGATTGTTCAAAATCATGATCCGTGTTATAAAAGAACTTATATTTTCTTTTTGCAGCTGAACTGTAGATCTTAGCTCTGCCAATAATCGTCTTTCCTGATCTAGAAGTTCGAACTCATCTTTCAGTCCTTCGACGATCTCCTCCCAAGAGGTGAAAGAAGTACGATTAACTCTGAACCAAAGGAGTGCATTTCCTGTAAATAATTCAACAGCTGAAGAAAAAAGTGAAACTCTACTCACGTTTCTAGCGAGAGCTAACTCTTCAACTCTTTCTATGAAATTGCGAACATCGGATGAACCATCGTACGAAATGTCCCATTTGTAAACCGGTACTGATGCTGGCGTAGGAACAGAGGCAGCTGTCGACGATGTTTCTGCTAATTTCGGCATATTGAGATGTGATTCAGAATTGCTTCTTGTGATAATACTATACTTCATAACCTAGCTCAAGCAGGGTAGAAAAAACAAAATTATTAGAACATGCAACAACAAAACAACGTGTAGACATATGTAACATGTAACAATTGTACATGAAAACTACCGTGATTACAGGTAGGAAAAAAAAATATTAAAACTAAAATGTTTCCAGCTCACTGGGGAACATTAAAAAACGCCGAATGCGCTGATCTCTGAGCTGGTTTCGGGCACAAAACTGTATAATTCTATAAACTACCAAGTGGTAAGCACAATGAGAACGGGCTGTTTTAAGATTATACACGCATGAAAAACAATCCACCACGAAACGACACATAAATTGGTAAAATTCGTACAAATCGGAGAAAAAAAACATCGCTGGCCAAAATTCAAATTACGGTTCGATTAGCCGTTGGGCGCCATTTTGTAACGTGATTTATCACATATTAATAAAACTTACCGTATCTCCGGTTATTTGCTCTACTGTAGCTTGCAGCAATTAAGGGAATGAAATGAATACAGCAATATTAATTGTGATAAAACAACATGGGTTATATTTGTAATTTAACTTGAATACAAGAGCAATACTTATATTTAAATTATCAGGGGTGGTTGACTACTAGATAGCCAACGTAAATTGAATTCGACCACGATGTTTAACTTGTATGAATATATTAACTATGAAGCTAAAAAAAGGACATCACCACTGAGCGCCAGTTTAGAAAACTCATCTAAACGAATTTATATACATGGTGATATCTAAGAGATGTGTCTAATTCATGTGGATTAATCAAATTTGTCTCACGTGCGTGTAATTATCTCCGACATTCAAACAGCCCGTTCCCGAAGTCCTTGCTCCACCTGCCACGAAAACCAACTGCCGGCTTCTCTGGAATTCCACGCTCGGCTACTTGAATTCAACGAGTGGCGGCAGAAATTTGATGCGAACGAGTGTCTAGAATTCTTCTTATGTGAGCGGACAGTTCCTACCGCTACATTTTCAGCTCGCAAAATTTCACGATTTATACAGTGAAACCACAAACTGCAATCAAACTTGGATTTCCATGCACTACTAAGTAATAAACAATTCTCCGAACAACTAGTTCGTCGATGCACCTGACACCGCAAACGCGGTATATTAGCAAACTTTT
This sequence comes from Hesperophylax magnus, assembly GCA_026573805.1. NCBI lineage: Eukaryota > Metazoa > Arthropoda > Insecta > Trichoptera > Limnephilidae > Hesperophylax > Hesperophylax magnus. The sequence continues at coordinate 15,674,177 of JAIUSX010000028.1, forward strand.
AGTTGTAAGCTACTTTATAAATAAATTAAAACTGCAAACACTAATTATAATTAAAAGCTTAGCAATAACACCTACAGTTATTATAAGTAAGCTTAACTAGTAAATATTGTATTAGAATTAAGTTCTCTAGCTGACCATCAATCTTGCCCACAGTCCGACTGAAGGTGCCTCAGTCAGGATGTGACCAATATGTTGCTTCTTATATCTCAACTCCTGTAGTATGTCGTGGACACTGGAGGGGAGGCTGTAGGGATATAAGAAAGCACCCCAATATTGTGAATATTATTTATATGATGGTCACACTTATTTAATTGCAACACCGGCCGCTCGAGTCACAACGGTCCGACCGGACTCATTAGCGACTGCAGCGCCACTCTGTATTTGAGCGTCTAGGAACTGACACGTTGTTAACTTTGTAGAATCACTTACGCTTATAAATGTTAAACGTACCTTCCGTTCAATAAATATTTAAACGTGGAAATTTCTTTTTACTTCACCGAGTCAAAGGCCCTGATACCGCAAGTAAGTATTCAGGGCAATCCACAAGCCACATCCTGAAACCTTCCACATCTGGTGACCCTCCGTCCACATCTTCCACAGTACTATGAAAAACATTAGTAATAACAGAAGATATTTTAAAATTTGAGGCATCACAATTCATTATGGTTGTCTCAGGAACAGTCGGTATCAAAAAAATTTAAATATATCAATTGTGGTTACAAACAAAGTTATTGTTTTATTTCAATTTTAATGTATTGTCATGATTACGAATCTAATCATTTAATTTATAAAATCTTCTCTCCAGCAGTTATACCGAATGAGCTTATGTAGCATTATTAGGCCAATATACAAAGTGGGAAAGCATACTGAAATGGAAAATTATAGACCTATCCGTATACTGCCAGCCATTGAAAAAATTCTATAAAATGTCCGTAAATTTAATAAAATACCTAGAAAGTTTTTCCATTATTGATCCAATACGGATTTCAAAAAAATAAAAGCACACAAATTTTACTACAGGACTTTTCCAAGATCAAGAACTCAATGATAAAAAACATATTCTTGTATTATTCATAGACAACTCCAAAGCGTTTGATACTATTGATCCGAAAAAACTATTACAGATAGATATTGGAGGCGATAGGAATTAGGAGAAAATTACTAAAACTTCTCAAAAACTATTTAACCAATCGACAAATTAAAGTGAAACTCTTTCAAACTTACAGTAAAGCTAAATATATGTCAACAGGAGTCCCGCAGGGGTCAATTCTCGGGCCAACATTAAACATAATATTTGTTTCACTCATGAATAAAATATTCACCTTTGTTAAGCATTACGTTTATGCTGATGATACGGCGCTAGTCATTTCGCATGAAGATTTATCTATTGCAATAAAACTCACGCAGCATGATTTCTTTTCTTTACAGAAATGGTCACATGATGCCGGCCTAATAATAAATTCCAAAAAGACTAAATTAATGCATATACGATCTCCACATGCCAAATACACCATCACGCCTTGTTATGATGCAGGGCTAGACTCCTTTTGTTTTAATATTTTATTCATTTATTTATTCTGCATCATCACATTTATCCTCGCCGATTCTCTAACCTAGTTAGGAACTGGGCGATTGTCGCTGGTATTGGTTTTAGTAAAATTTCGAATTTTAATTTAAAATTTAACATCTGAACCGGGCGGAAACAAAATCACTTCTTGGCTGGGCAGTCAACGTGTGGGATCGTGAACTGCACAGCTGACAGTCACGGTGATTTTTATTTTGGAGTAATTAGTTGTATGGATGGATTCCATTCTTTCTTTTGTACCGTAAAATGCGAGTTTGCTTCGGGCACGACGGGATTCTTTTCCGCAACCTGTTAAACAACCATTCCCGATGTGGGTAATGGTGATTTCTTTGAAAGAAATGGTGTACGAGCGAACCACGCGACAATCGTAATCCGGTAATCAGCCGACAGCGGTAATCCGTAAATAATTGTCGCATCCGGCGTGAGATGAAATTATATTCAATCCTAAATTCGGCTTACGCAAAACCGTCAAGCGGGAGCCTCGTTATTTTGGACGTGTGATGTTTGGGAATACTAACCGCACGTGGCCGGCGGCCGAGAGAAAGCTACTGGCCTAAGTTGCAGCATCCTCAGAACCCGGATACATCCGCGTTATTAGCTGGAGATCGTGGATGTGGCCGGGAGATATATTCCTGCCCCTTTCGGAGGCCCGATCCACGCTTCACGGGGTCACGTCAGCCGCTGGATGGAGTCCGGGGGACGTTCCGTCGCTTCGCCAATAAGAAGTCACAGTGTTCAGTAATAGGAGACGTAGTGATTCGCTCTCGTAGAGTAGATTATGATTACGGATACAGGTCGGTCTTGGGGTAAGTCCAAAATGTATAATTTTATAAATGTTTCAGCCATACTAGGGCTCACAGGTTAAATTTCATGTTTCTCAATACATGTAATAACATACTATGCACCGTTTTTTATTTTATTTACTATGTAAGACCATCCCTAAGAACAAAACAGGATTCCGACACGCGACCTTGGTTGCGAACCTTCACACCTGAGATCATTAAGTATAAACATTCTAGATGATTAATTCTAACCTAGATTGGCGCGTTCTACCGAACAAAGTTTATACAATTATTATTTGTACCCTAGGTCAAACTTACTTAACAATTGGCTGCCCGCGTTTTTAATAAAAAAAACGGCGTAAGTCGTGTGTCAGGATTATGTTTTTTTTTTGGATGGTTTAGGGCTATTTTGTTCTCTTGGAGCTCTGATACATAACCTAAAATGTTAACCTTGTTTGTTAAATGTTAACCCGATAACTGTAAAAGTGACAGCAGTGAAATTGTTATCGCATGATTGTATGAATTTCTTATGTGCGTTGTTTTAGGAATTGTGTGAATGTTAGGGATCATTCCTCCTTTATGGTACCGTTAAATAATAAATTGAAACATGTTTATTTATTAATGCAGTTGACAACTGAATATTATTATACACAAATAACAACGCATATCGAAGTAACGGGAGTCGGTTCATTGCCATTAGTTCATAGCATGGGTTGCGTTTAGGCTAATAATTTCAAATAATAAATGTATATTCTAATTAGGTAATTGTTTTCATTTTGAAAAATGATTTTTTTTTTCTCGTGTGGATTTAATACGAGAATAAATAATATTCTACAGAAAAATATAATAATATAAATATAATAATAGTACGGAAAAACCAGGGCTGGCAAAAGAAATAAATATTTTATCAAGGTTGCCACATATATTTTATCAAGGTTGCCACAAATTTTTTTTTACCTTATTTATCAAGGTTGCCACAAATATTTTTCAGGGTTGCGAAATTTATTTTTATTAATTTTTAATTGGAAAAAGGTACGCACTATAATGATGTGTTTCTACTTAAAATACTTCTTTTGAGTTTTTGCTTTCTAGTATTGTCATAATATGTTATAGACAAATTCTTTCGGATTTTTGAAACTAACGGTCATCTTCTTTTTCTATTTTTTATCAAGAATAACTTCTGACGTCATCATGTCTACTCCAATTCTGAATGTGAACAACGCTTCCAAGGAGGAGCTAATTAAGGAACTAACGGCGCGGTCAATCAAACCAGATAATACATTCCAAGCGTTACGTGCACAAGCGCGCGCTTTTAATAAAAGACAAAAACAAATTTCTAATGCGGATTCAGAGATTAATGATTCAGATTGTGACTCCGAAGTTGAAACGTCGGGTAATAATTCGGACGGGGAAATAAATAGTGAAGTTAAGGGGAAGGTTACCCTAATTAAAGAAACCAAAATAATAAATAAGGAATCTTCGTCGCGTGGGCTTGGTAACTGGGATTACAAGTTCGATGGTAAAACCTGTGTGCGGGACTTTTTGAGTTTGTTAGATGAACGTTGCAGATCACGGGGCATTACGCACAAAGAAATAGTGAAATCTTTTAATGAAATTCTAGATGGTCTTGCCTTGCTGTGGTATAGGTCTATTTACACCCCAGATTTAAAGTGGGATGACCTATCCAAGCTATTAATCAACCAGTTCGAGGGAGAGGGTAAACAGATTGAATTAAAAACAGAACTTTTTAATTTGAAACAGCCTAAGGGTATGTCTGTTTTTGAGTTTACTTTGAGAATGAAGGCCCTCAATAATAAACTTGATGCCAAACTGCCAGAGGCAGAACTGCTGCAACTAGCAATGAAGGCACTGCTACCATCATATGCAAACTTACTAGCAGCAAGAGATTTTATCTCTTTCGAAGATCTCTCTAAGGCAGCAACAAAATTAGAATCACTAACTGAAGCTTCAACGTCTTCTTCTTCTAATCAAAAAGTGGTTGAACTACCAGAAAAATATAGTAACTTTAGAAAGTATTCGTCTTTCAATAACAAGGCTAGTTTCAATAATAGCCACAACACTTCGACCTTTCATCAAAAACAACAAAGTCATCAGAATACGTACAAGAATGATGTTTTCACGCGTAAGACGTCTTCTCTTCCAAATAATAAGATTATTTGTGACTTTTGTAAGAAAAGTGGGCATAAGGTAACGGAATGCTGGAAAAAAGCCTCCAATTCTAAAAATGCTAACGTTGGTACCGTACATACTGGTACCAAGAATCACACTCAAAAAAACTAGCTTGGAGTCAATCTGGACACGCCCCTCCCTGTGCGCAAAGGGAACGGGAGTGGCAGAGTTGGCTCCGACTGGTTCGTCAGTTTTTGTCAACACCGTCTTCTGGGGTGGTGGGCCCGCTACCACAGAAGCCGGAGGTTGTGGGAGATAATCGTCCATTCGTTAATATATATATATTAGATAATAAGTTTTCTGCTCTCTTAGACAGTGGAGCAACAGTATCTTGTTTAGGGGGAGATAGTTTTAAGCAATTTGTAGATTTAGGCGTAGAATTAGAAAAAGTGGATTTTAAAGTTAAAACAGCTGACGGTTCGAGTCAGTCTGTTCTGGGTACTTTAACCTTGCCGGTGACGTACAGGACAATCACGAAGGAGGTTGTCTTTTACGTCATCCCATCATTATCACCTGATTTTATCTTAGGAGTCAACTTTTGGAGGCAGTTTCGAATCGCACCGGAAATGTTTCCAGAAGTTCACGAACCTGACCATGAAGGTCACCTTAATGAATTAAGAGCAATACGGCCGGCTTCTTCATTATCTGTTTCTGAGAGTAAAGCTCTTTCGAAAATAATTAATAAATTCGAATCTATTTCTTACGAAAGGAAAGGTCTGGGTTTAACTCATTTAGTAAAACATAAAATCGTTACCAATGGTCCGCCGATTAAGCAGCGCTACTATCCTCTGTCTCCGGCAAGACAAAGGCAACTTGACGCGGAAGTGGACGAGATGCTAAATTTGGGAGTAATCCGTCCCTCTCGTTCACCGTGGTCTAGCCCAGTTGTTATTGTACAGAAGAAGGATGGGACAGGGAGATTTTGCCTGGATTCAAGGAAGATTAATAATGTCACGGTCAGAGATAGTTATCCACTACCTCATATCGCACGTATCTTGGACAAACTTGGTGGCGCAAGATATGTGTCTTCGATAGACTTGAGTAAGGCCTTTTGGCAGGTAGCGCTGGATAAAGACTCTTGCGAGAAAACGGCATTCGTCGTCCCAGGTCGGGGACTCTTCGAATTTACTCGTATGCCGTTTGGGTTAAAAAATGCACCCTCTGAACTCCAAAGACTGGCTGACGCTCTTTTTGGACCTGAATTTGATGATAACGCTTTCTGTTATCTGGACGATTTAATTTTAATCTCGGAAGATTTTAATTCACATATGAGACTACTTAATAAAGTTTTCGAAAGACTGAGAGACGCGGGTCTCACAAAAAATCAAAAAAAATCAGAGTTCTGTAGATCGGAGCTTAAGTACTTGGGGTACATAGTAGATTCACAGGGGCTTCGCACGGACCCGGTAAAAATTGAAAGCATTAAGGATTTCCCTATTCCAAAAAACGCGAAAGGAATTCGAGCTTTTATTGGCCTTTCAGGGTATTTTAGACGTTTTATCAAAGGCTTCTCCAGTATAGCCGCTCCGTTAACAAAGCTTACTGGATCAAAGAATGGAGTTAGTAAATTTAAGTGGACTCCAGAAGCTGATAAAGCGTTTAATGATCTAAAACAAGCTCTTATTAGTGCTCCAGTTCTAAGCTGCCCAAATTTTTCTAAACCGTTCGCGATTCATTGCGATGCAAGCTCCGTTGGAATTGGTGGTGTTCTAATTCAAAATATAGACGGTGCCGAACACCCGATCGCGTACTATTCACGTTGTCTTAATACCCACGAACGTAACTATGGCATCACGGAAAGAGAGCTTTTAGCGGTATTAGATTCCGTCACCCATTTTAGACCCTACATAGAAGGGGCTCATTTCACGGTAATTACAGACCATTCGAGCCTGAAATGGCTTGGATCCTTGTCAAACCCAAGTGGTCGTCTGGCGCGTTGGAGCACTCGTCTTTCTCAGTTTTCCTTTGACGTCATCCATCGTAAAGGTACGCAGCATATTGTACCAGACGTACTTTCTCGCATGGATCTCGCGCTAATTTCGGGTCTTGACTCTCAACCTACGTCGGACAAATGGTACCAAAATGCATGGCAAGGTTGCCAGGATTTTCCTCAAAGATTTTCTAACTTCCAAATTAAAGATAACGAATTGTATCGCCATACGAAAACTCAATTAGTCTTACGGGAGGACACTGCTTGGAAGAAGGTGATTCCTCAGGAAAATAGGAAAGCTATTATTTCAGACTCCCACGAGTCGACTCGTTCATGTCATCCAGGAGTTTTTAAAACATATAAAAAGTTACAACTTCGCTATTTTTGGCCTAACATGTACAAAGATGTCAAAGAATTTATTAGTCATTGTGCTGTTTGCAAAGCGCATAAAATCAGCACGGCACCACCGAACGGTTTATCTTCTAACCCGAAAAAAGTAACAAGGCCTATGCAGATGCTATCTTTAGATTTGGTAGGACCTTTGCCTCGTAGTTATTCAGGACATACGGTAATTTTAACTTGCGTTGATGTTTTCTCTAAATTCACGTGGTTATTTCCGCTGCGCAAAGGCACCGCGGGAAGCATAGTAAAGAATTTAGAGGAAAATATTTTCCTAGTACACGGTGTACCGAAAACTATTATTTGTGACAACGGACCCCAATTCACCTCAAAAGAATTTAAGGACCTCCTTAAGAGTTATAATGTTCCACCCCCATTTTATAACTCGTATTATACTCCTCAGAATAATGTCGTCGAAAGATACAACCAAACTCTTGGAACCGCGTTGTCAATCCTGGTGGAATCAGACCACCGTAACTGGGCTAAATTTCTGCCACAGGTTCAGTCCGCAATGAACAACACTGTTAATTGCGCGACAAATTATACACCGTACTTCCTTATGCACGGCAGGGAGCAAATTCTCGACGGAGATTTGCACCGTATACCTATAGATAATGGGGAAATTAACTCGGAAAGAGGAGCTTCGCCCTCCGCTTATGCTCAAAGGCTACAGGGTCTAGCAAACATATACAAGCAGGTTTCAGACGCTTTGTTCAAAGCCTACAAGACGGGAGCAAATCGTTATAACTTACGCAGAAGAAACGTCACATTTCAAGTAGGGGACGTCGTGTGGAGACGAAACTTTGTTCAGTCAAACGCATTAAATTACTTCTCTCAAAAATTGTCCCCACGCTTCGTGCAAAATGTTATAATAAAGAAGAAATCGGATTTAGTGTATACCCTGGCAGACCTTACAGGAAAAGTATCTGGCGATTTCCATGTAAAGGATATCGTCAAGACGGACAATGTTCCGGTATAAATTCTTTTCGAACATCAGTGCCTCCGAAGGTCTGGCCAACTTTCGTGAGGATTGATATTATTAATAATTAGGAACTTCGGTTCCTTATTAGAATTTCTAAGCACGGAAAACTTCACCGGCCTGATCAACCGAGTTGAAGAATTCCCATGCCATCTGACAGACTTTGGTCCTGTCATAATTTCATTTCGGAAGAAATGTTTAAATACCTCGCGAGGGCGTTTTTTTTATTTTTTTTATATATCTGTTATTGTTAATTATAAGCTACTTGCTTAAAACAATTAACCATCAACTCCGGTATGAATGCTCGAATTGAATGGACTAGAAATAAAAAATTTTAGAATTAGTAATAATTAAAGTAGTATTTATTTATTAGTAATAATTTATTTATTTACTTAAACTTAAGTACACAACAGACTCCAAGTGAACAAATGAACACTCATTTAAAAATATTATGAATTTTGTATAATGAAATTGGCTAATATACCTTAACATGTAGTATGTGTTAGGATATAACATCTTGAAATGTAAAGAGTTACATTCCCACTGTCTCTTTCGTTTCATGATGGTGAAAACAAAGAAGCATTGTCTACAAATTACGTGCTTGAACACTGGTTCTCGTTTCATCATTAATATGTAAACGGATATTTTTGTCATTGTTTTACAGTAAATGTCTTGATGGGTCCTGAAAATATATTAAAGACTGCACCAAGCGGTGCACTGAACATTTAATCTCCTAGTGATAAAATGGAGCTGTTCGCTTTATTGCTGATGAAACGAGACATAACTTACTTGTTTTCCTTTATAAGTACGGTTCTGACTTATAATGTGGAACGATATCCCACCACCGATCCTTCCACATTTTAAGCCACTTTGTTGATATGTTGATCCTTGAATCATATTTTCTTATATTTAACCTTAAGACCAGAACATGGGGAGATGTACTGAGACCTTTCCTTATGTTCTGAGTCAAATTTTTCTCGATAAACGTTAATTTTATTTATTGTTGATCCATTTACTTCTCATCAGTTATGTCTGTAAATACACTGGTGTTACTTGTTACAATTAATGTTTCAATTTATGAAGTTTTGTTTTTTTTTTGTATTAAATCTTGCTATCATGTAAGTAACCTGGGATGTTCCTTTCCTATTGTTATAGAATTCATATTATGAATATTATAAGTTTGTATTACATACTTGTTGGTATTGTCCTGCGAGAATTACTATTATCAACTTTGTTGAACAACGGTTTACAGAGAAAACCATAAGTTGTTTCATAACAATATCGATTACGCCTTCGTTACTGTTGGACGTATACCTAGATCACTGCACTAATAATAGTTGCATATCACTTAACACGATTGCACCTTCTATATTGATGGCTGTATACTCTATTACTTTGGCTCCATTCTTATGCGATGGTTGTTGACTGCTTAACACTCTTTGTTGAAATAAGATTGTGTATTTTCATTAACTGCTCCGTTCTTTTGTGTGCACCCCCATACGACCTAGTTAGGTAGATTAGGTAGAAACATCGACAAAGTGTTTTCTTATCTCCTATGGAGAAGTAGAGTCAGTGATAAGTGAGGGTTGCTATGCTCCCTAAAAAGTGTTGCCTGACGGGCTTATAACCCTATTTTTGGACAGTGATGCATTTTTGCATTTGGTTGTGTAAAATGAATGTGATAGACATTAAGGTATTACGTTAGTTATAAATGTAACGTCAACGGTTGTCCATGACGCTAAGTCAATTAGTCTTCACCCAGCATATTCAAGCTGTGGGTGTTGGCGGATCCCGTTCACGTAACATTGGTTGTTATGTTTAGATTAAGTTTTTAAGTTTAGTTCCTACAATATTATAGTTATTTAAGTAAGAATGGCTGCACCGCAAACCTGTTCATCCTGCCTTACGTTCGATGAAGTGCGACCGGAGTTGCGGCACGCCCATTCGCTATTCTCAATTTGGTTTAATTTTTGTTCTTTGAATACTTCCTATTGATGATTATTATCTACTGTTGATATTTATTGTTAACTTTGTTCTTCTGTTGTAGTAGACCCTTGGACTAACCTGGAAAGAATAGGGTTAGGTTATTTCGACAATTTTATATGTTTGAGGGCAAACATTTGGTGGCGAGGGGGGTAATGTTATGATGCAGGGCTAGACTCCTTTTGTTTTAATATTTTATTCATTTATTTATTCTGCATCATCACATTTATCCTCGCCGATTCTCTAACCTAGTTAGGAACTGGGCGATTGTCGCTGGTATTGGTTTTAGTAAAATTTCGAATTTTAATTTAAAATTTAACATCTGAACCGGGCGGAAACAAAATCACTTCTTGGCTGGGCAGTCAACGTGTGGGATCGTGAACTGCACAGCTGACAGTCACGGTGATTTTTATTTTGGAGTAATTAGTTGTATGGATGGATTCCATTCTTTCTTTTGTACCGTAAAATGCGAGTTTGCTTCGGGCACGACGGGATTCTTTTCCGCAACCTGTTAAACAACCATTCCCGATGTGGGTAATGGTGATTTCTTTGAAAGAAATGGTGTACGAGCGAACCACGCGACAATCGTAATCCGGTAATCAGCCGACAGCGGTAATCCGTAAATAATTGTCGCATCCGGGGTGAGATGAAATTATATTCAATCCTAAATTCGGCTTACGCAAAACCGTCAAGCGGGAGCCTCGTTATTTTGGACGTGTGATGTTTGGGAATACTAACCGCACGTGGCCGGCGGCCGAGAGAAAGCTACTGGCCTAAGTTGCAGCATCCTCAGAACCCGGATACATCCGCGTTATTAGCTGGAGATCGTGGATGTGGCCGGGAGATATATTCCTGCCCCTTTCGGAGGCCCGATCCACGCTTCACGGGGTCACGTCAGCCGCTGGATGGAGTCCGGGGGACGTTCCGTCGCTTCGCCAATAAGAAGTCACAGTGTTCAGTAATAGGAGACGTAGTGATTCGCTCTCGTAGAGTAGATTATGATTACGGATACAGGTCGGTCTTGGGGTAAGTCCAAAATGTATAATTTTATAAATGTTTCAGCCATACTAGGGCTCACAGGTTAAATTTCATGTTTCTCAATACATGTAATAACATACTATGCACCGTTTTTTATTTTATTTACTATGTAAGACCATCCCTAAGAACAAAACAGGATTCCGACACGCGACCTTGGTTGCGAACCTTCACACCTGAGATCATTAAGTATAAACATTCTAGATGATTAATTCTAACCTAGATTGGCGCGTTCTACCGAACAAAGTTTATACAATTATTATTTGTACCCTAGGTCAAACCTTCTTAACAGCCTGTAATAAAGTCGCATACATTTGAGTGTATACACAATTCTTCACAGTCCTGTAAATGTGGAACCATTGAACTGGTACAAACGTATGTATATTTGGGGATAACTGTGGATGCGCATATGAAATGGGATACACACGTTAGCAACATCTGCAAACGCCTACGAGCTATTGCGGGGCGAATTTACAAAATTAAATATTTTATGCCTATAAGCACGTTAAAAATAATCTATTTGTCACTAGTGGAATCTACAATCAGATACGGAATAACGTCCTGGGGAAACTCCTGCAAGACAAATATAGGTTACATCCAATCAATTCAAAACTCCATGACTAAGCTTTTGGTAAACAAACGTATTTATGCACAAAGAAGAGATATAAAATTATTATATGAGTCAGTTAACGTATTATCTGTTCGAGGAATATTATGGTTTAAAATTATATGTCAAAACATAATGTCAAATTCAATATACAAAGAAAAAGTAGATTATGCATTCCAAAATGTTCCGGGATGTTCTGGAATGTTGTGGAATGCTCTCGAATGATCTGGACTGTTCTAGAGGGCGAAATTTCCAGCCCTTATATCTTCAAAAGCACGCCCTTCAGGTATAAACGGGAACCTTCTTCATGGATGGGGGATAGAGGGCTACCACATCATATAACTCCCTTGATCGTACAGGGACTCGTTTTTTACTTTTAGCGGCACGCACATTGTACACTTACTTTTATAATATATATACAGAGCACAGCGGTGTGACATATTCACCTTGTATCAACTAATTTGTATTACAATAATAAGTATTTAGATAAGGAAATCGAAAACTAGTGATTCACTCGGAGATTATAAATTATTATCAATAAAACTTAATCAAGTAATTGGCAATCTCTTAAATTTCGCATGATTTTGGATGCACATTTTCCGCTGATAACGCCGTCCTAATAATAATAATAATAATAACAAAAATTAGGCGTATTAGATCTATCAATGAATTTATAAATAAAACTGCAAAAATCAGTCATTTTAAATACATGTAGAATTATGAAAGATTTTTTTTAAATATTTATGTTGAGGGATCAGTAGGATTTATAGGTCCAATTAGGAGTTCTACCGAGCCGAACCCTCTGATATGAAAATATCTGGAGTCGGTGAATTATTTTCCCACTTGAACTCTGGTGATTTGATGTGTTGTTCTTGTATTTTTTTGTAATTATTTTGCTTATATAATGCACTTAAATAATCTGGATTGACTAGATGATCATTTGTGGAAAAGTGTGTGGAAGGGTTTAGTTTTTTCCTGTGGGGAAGATTTAACCTGGACATAAAGTCGGAAAAAAAAAGTATTTCACAAAAAAATATACAATGAAACATATGCAGAAACTTTAACTAGCCAACTAGGAATGAATCCTGTTTTAGGCCAGTCAAATTGACAAATTTAGTTCATACATATTATAATTTCATTTTACATTGTTTAAAATTCCTGTTAGAAGCTTTAGTTAAATATACAAATCTGTACTTACAAGAATAAGCGAAAATAATATCTTAAAATACAAAAATTAGTATCAAATGCTTATGCAATAGATGTATGTTTGGTTATTTAAATCGCTTGGAGTGAATGACATGTCCCCCAGCTTTAGGAGCCGGCAAAGAAACTCAAAATGATGCTACTCGAAAAGGATGCAGCAAATTATTAATAACAGATTGATATTTATCTTAAGTAATAACAGATTCTAATCTAATCTCTCACTTTTTCTTAGAAACGTTTCATGTGATGGAAAACGAAGCTATGATTGCTAGTGGACAGCTATATAAGGTGGTAGCCATTCCCAGATACCGCAGTGATACACAATTAGTTCTAACTCTACCACTGTCCTCAGAAAAGTGATAAGTGCCGTCTAAACGTGAAATTGTAAGTTATTTAGTAAACACTTGTTTTTGTATCAAAACTTAACGCGTGACAATAGCCCCCACAATATGATAATTGTCTCAATTGGCAATATAATAAGCAGTTTGTCAACAGGATGTACATGTTCAATTACAATGTAAATATGTATACATTATATTATTACAAGGATTACGAAAGATTATTTAAATATTTATACTGACGGATCAGTAGGATTTATAGGCCCTGTTAGGAGTTCTACCGAGCCGAACCCTCTGATATGAAAATATCTGGAGTCGGTGAATTATTTTCCCATTTGATCTCTGGTGAGTTGACGTGTTGTTCTTGTATTATTTTACCGTATTATTCTCCTTACGTGTACTCTCCTTACGCTGGGAATATGGGAATTGGTAGTGAGACAATGCAAGATAAAGATGTTGTTGTTGTGGTTGTTCAATTTTGCAGGCTACCGACATCTGTAGTCTAGAAATTTGAAGTTACTACGTTTAACCAAAATGGTGTGAGTCCTTGCTTAGAAAATATTGTCAATTTGGTCGGTATAGCAGGTTTCATTTTTACTGCTAGACATCACGATGACAAGTGTTTTATTTACATGTGGTGGTTTTTGAAGTCTTTAAAAAGGCTCGCATTATGTGTTTTTTCGTTCCTTTCTCAACAATAGCTCGATAATAAACAAGCTCATAAGTCAGAGCGATCGTAGCAGTGTTATTCGCACAGTTCTTTATAAATATTATACCTGTTTCAATAGTTTGAAATAAATGTAAAGTTGTGTCAAGAAAACCAGTTTTTAATCAAAAAGGATCATCCCCAATTTTTAACATTTGATCCTTCAACCGGATTACGATCAGGAGATTGTATGTAAAAAAAAACAAAGAACCAGCAGCCAAAAGGATACAAAATTGATTGAAACTGGAAATCATTAAGGAAAGTGGACCACATCGCAAATCTGAGATAAGTATTCAGTGCTTTCCTTCCTATCATCCATTTTATGTTTATTCAGGTCTCATGTAATTTAAACGAGATTAATCTTAAATAGAGTCAATATTATAAATAAAATCACTACCCACTTGAAAATAAGAATATAATATTATTGAATAGTGTTCTCAAATAGTATTGTCAAGGTTGTCGTGGTATTCTTTCAAACGGGTGTTTGCTAAAATAAAATAATTGTCAACCGATATTAACAAAATATAATTAAAAATGGAAAATATGAAGTCATTAATAAACAAACGCGGCGTAATCAAAGGAAAACTAACCCGATTCGCGGATTCCTTAAATGCATTGTCGGTAAATGAAATTAAATTAAGATATGAACGGGTGAAATCATTGTTAGATGAATTCGAAGCAGTTCAACAGAAAATTGAAATGTTACCGGATTCAGACGAAATTGAAAATTATAGTCAACGAGAAGCTTTCGAAAACCAATATTTCTCAGTTTTGGCGACGGCCAAAGGTGCGATCGAATCCGTCGATCAAAGTAAGGTGGAAATTAAACTACCCAACCTCCAATTACGGGAATTTCATGGCGATCAGAAAAATTGGGTTAATTTCGTCGAAACCTTCAAGACTTTAGTCCATAGCAATAGGAATTTAAGCAACGTACAAAAATTCTTTTATTTGCAATCAACTTTAAAGGGAAACGCATTAAAGATAATTGCTAATCTAGAAATTTCTGAATTAAATTACATTTCCGCATGGGAATTATTAAATGAACGTTATGCAAATTTAAGAACTACCGTTCATAAACACATCCAAGCTCTATTTTCATTAAAAGACATGAATCAAGAAGAGCCTGTAGCATTGAGGTATCTAATTGATGAAACAAACGTTAGTTTAAAGGCATTACAAAATATCGGGGTCAAGGTAGATCAATGGGATCCATTGGTTATTTATATAATATCAAATAAATTAGACGCAGCTACCCGAAAAAATTGGGAACAATATACATTACAAGACGAATTACCTACGTTAAAGGAATTCTTAAAATGTTTATCTGCTAGAGCCCAAGTATTGGAACTGATGAACGCTTCTGAGAAAAAATTTTCTAGCTTACATAAAACACAACTAGGCAACAATAATTGCAAAAAAGATTCATAAAACAAGCGCTAAATATAGTGGAGATCGACACACATTATTGGTGTGACTCCATGATAACGTTGTGCTGGCTGAAAGGTCAACCTACGAGATGGGCTACTTTCGTTGCAAACCGAGTAGCTGAAATACAAGAACTTAGTGATCCAGATCTATGGAGACATGTATCATCAGCCGACAATGCAGCGGATATACTTTCAAGAGGAACCACTACAGATAAATTGATAAATTCTGCAATATGGTGGAATGGACCAAGTTGGTTGACCGAGGGAGTCAACGCTTGGCCTATATCAAATATTTCGTGTTCAAACCCTCCGGAACTCAAAGGCAAAAATATTCTATTATCCACAGATATTCAAGAATGGGAGATATTTGAAAAATTATTAATAAATTTATAAGTTTACCAGTAGGGCATAAAAAAAAGGGGGTTTTATTTTGTTAATTTCTGCTATTTTGAATTATTTTGTTAGTATTTTTGTGGTATATTTAGATTAAGAATTTTTAGTTTATTCTGTTTATTTTATAGTTTATTTTTAAATAGATTATCATTCAAAAATTTAGTGCAATTTTTGAATCCCGCCCCCTGGCAATATGTTCAATTTTGCAGGCTACCGACATCTGTAGTCTAGAAATTTGAAGTTACTACGTTTAACCAAAATGGTGTGAGTCCTTGCTTAGAAAATATTGTCAATTTGGTCGGTATAGCAGGTTTCATTTTTACTGCTAGACATCACGATGACAAGTGTTTTATTTACATGTGGTGGTTTTTGAAGTCTTTAAAAAGGCTCGCATTATGTGTTTTTTCGTTCCTTTCTCAACAATAGCTCGATAATAAACAAGCTCATAAGTCAGAGCGATCGTAGCAGTGTTATTCGCACAGTTCTTTATAAATATTATACCTGTTTCAATAGTTTGAAATAAATGTAAAGTTGTGTCAAGAAAACCAGTTTTTAATCAAAAAGGATCATCCCCAATTTTTAACAGTGGTGTTTATTAAGAGTCAGGATAATACATTAGTTGAGTCAGTAGCCGTGACGAGGAGATGATGTAGGACAGATGTTGGATACTCCGGTTGCTGCGATGATGTAGTGGTCAAGCGCGGGTCAGTGAGTCGACGCCGGGCGCTGGTGACCAGGACTCGATGAAGGTCAGGTACTGGCGGAGAACGTAGGTCTTCAGGCACTCCAGTGCTGACGGGACGGCCAAAGGTGCGGTGGACCTTGTAGGCGGTTGAACGGGCGCGGTGTGACCAGTGAGGATGCTGCGTGTCCTCGTGGTGGTCATGATGCGTGGAAGAAGCGCTGGTCAGAGACGCTGGGACCAGGGCGCTTGTAATCCGAGTAGCGCTTGCCAGGGACGGCGATCCGGACAAGGCGCTAGGTTGATGTCCCGGTAGAGTCCATGATGGTACGGGCGAAGCCGGGTATATGTCCTTCGCGGAGGGGCGCGAGGCCCCCCAGTTCTCACTCGTGAGATTAGTAAATCGTTGGCGGCTGATTGATGACTGAGTGACTACTGACTACTGACTTGAGGTGAAGAAGGATCGAAGCGTGACGTGGGGGGAACCGGCCATGGTGGCCGATTCCTCCATTACGCCGAGTCGGAGATCTCTAGTAGGATGATGTCGCGTGGAACGATGTGGAATGAAGACTGACTGATGACTGACTGATGTACTTCGGTCCTCCACCGCTTATATACCTGCTGATTCCTTTGTTGTCTGCCACGGGTTGGAGTAGCGTCTGGACTTCGAATCCGCAGGACCGCTGACTCGGTTGTTTAGCACATGCCGTCTGGTTTATGATTTTGATGACGGAGTGGTGACATAACCGCTACACGTGTCCTAAAGACGCACCTAAAATGATGTTCTTTGTTACGGTTTGCATACTTTGACAAACAGTCCAGTCCCTTTAAGTGAAACTTTAGTACCTAAAAATAAATATAAAAAAATATGTAGTAAAAAAATAATCTACTATTTACCAATAATTTTGTCAGCTCGACAAACAGTTTGCGGGTATTCCAAAGTAATTTACCGGACACATTCGATAAAATTTGGGATTCGATTGCTAGATACTGGCGGATCATGAATGTGACAGCAGCGTCACCAATTCCAATGTGTAGAATGAAGCTCGCTTATAAACGGTGTCACTTATGATTAATGTTTCATTACTTTTATAAGAGACAAAAATTACCGCTCATGTGAAATGTATTGAGGGTTAATAATTTTATCAGCTCCATAAAGTAACTATTAATTACTAGCTGTACCCTGCCACGCTTTGCTGTGGCTCATTATGTCTGTGCAGATAGAGAAACAATAGCGCGTATTGCTTTTACGTCCAGCAGATGGGTTTGTTTTTCAAAAAAGGATGTTTGTCCAACGGATAGCGCTGTTTTTAAAAAAATCATGTTTTTACCTGTCACAGGTGACATCTATATAATATAGGTATATAATAACACACGTGTATTCGAATGCAACGTTGTGTCAAAATGTTAAGGCAATCGGTGAAGAACTTTCGGAGATTTAAGATTTTGAACAAACGAATATTTACATTTCTATTTGGCTCTTTTGGGGTTCGAACAGTCTATTTCCATTAGAACTGTGGTTTTTTTCTAATTCCGATAGCTTTCTCTCATTCCACTCAATGTTTTGACAAAGGGTTTGACCCACTTATCTCTGCCCTATCCCTTACAGCCGGCTTATACTATAACTAACAGATAAACTTTATTTCAGATGGCGATGACTTCAAACGGCGAATTGGACCTTAAACTCCTTTCTCCAAAAAATCTGGAGAATTTGGCAAACATGAGTGAAGCTGACCAGGTAAAGATCGCCAGACAGGCCGATCGTTCCAGAAATTTTGGAGCCATCTGCAGTATATTCAGATCCCATTCAAATAGCCATTCGAGTCGCTTTAAGAGCTAAGTGGTTCTTTGAAGGAGCTACGTTTAGCAAACCAGGCGCGATTGACGAATTTTTAAACCAAGTTCTCAAGGCTGCGAACCATAGCACCGTTTGCAGAATCATCGCTCTTTATGCCAAATACCTTCAAAATGAAAGACTCGCAGAAGAACTATTCACCAAAACTCTACCAGTGTACAAGATGAATGTGGTCGTCAAATTGCTGCCCGCCTGTGGGGTCGAGTTCCTCTGGTTTCAGATAAAGAAGAACAAAGTCATCTTGCCTTGTCGACAGCTCATTTCAATGTACAAGAAATTCCCGAAAGACGCCGTTAGTTACGTATTGATTCTTTTTGAAACCGGACTTATAAAATACAGCAAGCAAAGCTACAATAAGCTGTTTCAACTCCTGCCTCAACAGCATGCAAAGATGTTTATAGATATCTTTGACAAGCACGAAGAAAAGATTAAAGTTAAATATGGAGAGAGAACAACACTATCTATCCTCAAAGTGGGCATTGAGAAGGTTCGCCAGAAGTCGTCCGCTTATCTCAAAATTTTGCACATTCCAACTCTGAGGCGTTACTTGAAGGAAAGCGCGTTCGAATCACTAGTCTTGGACTCCATGCCCGCAGAAATAGATAAATTCGATTTCAACGCATTCCGTTCAACAGTGTTGAAAGCTTATAAACATTCCCGCAAAACTGAATTTCTGATGAAGGTGTATGCTGCAAAATACAACGGTGCCTCTGCCTCGGAGATATCTGACTTCTCCGAACTGGAAATGATTAAACATTTACCTGTGGAAGTCCGGAATCGCAAAGGTCCAAGTAACGGGTTGTCGAAAACAACGAAGACGAACATTAATATCAACTCTAATATCAATTTAAACAAAAATATGGATTATGTTAATGTTAAAAATAATGTCAAGCCTATATTAGACGATGAAGCAAAAAATGGAGAAAAAAAGGGAGCAATAGGCGAAAAAAATGAGGCAAAAGACGGAGGAAAAGAGGGAGCGAAAGATGAAAAAAAAAAATGAGACCCAAACTAGATCATGCTGTAAAGATTAGTAAAGAAGATATTCCAGAAAAATCAAATGGAAAAGGAAATGTTATTACCTCCTTTAATTCTGGAAAAAGGGAAAGAGTAAGCACTGGGCACAGAAAAAACCCACAACTGAATAGTTCTATAACAGAAAAAAGCACCAGTGGACAAGTTAAAAGGATAGAAGGTAAAAAAGTAGAATACAAGGGAAGTGCAAAGGAAAGATTCGAAAAGTCCAATAAAGTGCGACAAAGACAAACAGGACCAAAAAGCGTTCAACTAAATAAAGCAGAAAACGATATTTGTGGGCAAATTGAAACGGTAAATTAAACCCGGGGTAGGATTACGAGAATGTGAAATAGAATCAAAATGCGTGCCACAAAATGCTGATGAAATAGAAGATGGCATGTGTAAACAAGTTGAAACTGTAGAAGACAATGGTGCTTGGGAGAGATTCGGAGAACTCGAGAGAACAGTACGAACAAAAACATGTGTATCACAAAATTTCGTTGTAGTAGAAGAAACCGAAATTAGTGGACAAGAAATAGTTAAAGGAAAATACAGTGATTGGACTCATTGTGAAACCAGTAGAGAAAAAGAAGAATGTGAACAAGTTGAAATTGTAGAAGACAATGGTGCTTGGGGGAGATTCGGAGAAAGAGAAATAGAATCAAAATGCGTGCCACAAAATGTTGATGAAATAGAAGATGGCACGTGTAAGCAAGTTGAAACTGTAGAAAACAATGGTGCTTAGGAGAGATTCGAAGAACTCGAGAGAACAGTACGAAGAAAAACATGTGTGTCACAAAATTTCATTGTAGTAGAAGAAACCGAAATTAGATGACAAGAAATAGTTAAAGGAAAATACAGTGATTGGACTCATTGTGAAAGCAGTAGAGAAAAAGAAGGATGTGAACAAGTTGAAATGGTAGAAGACAATGGTGCTTGGGGGAGATTCGGAAAAAGTGAAATAGAATCAAAATGCGAGCCACAAAATGTTGATGAAATAGAAGATGGCACGTGTAAACAACAAGGAGGAGGGAGAAAAGACGATGAATATTGTGAAGGAGACGGAGAAGAATATTGTGAAGGAGACGGAGAAGAATATTGTGAAGGAGACGGACAAGAATATTGTGAAGGAGATGGACAAGAATATTGTGAAGGAGACAAACAAGAATATTGTGAAGGAGACAGACAAGAATATTGTGAAGGAGACGGACAAGAATATTGTGAAGGAGACGGACAAGAATATTGTGAAGGAGACAAACGAGAATATTGTGAAGGAGACGGACAAGAATATTGTGAAGGAGACGGACAAGAATATTGTGAAGGAGACAGACAAGAATATTGTGAAGGAGACGGACAAGAATATTGTGAAAGAGACAAACAAGAATATTGTGAAGGAGACGCACAAGAATATTGTGAAGGAGACGGACAACAAAATTGTGAAGGAGACGGACAACAAAATTGTGAAGGAGACGGACAAGAATATTGTGAAGGAGACGGACAAGAAAATTGTGAAGGAGAAAGACAAGAATATCGTGAAGGAGACGGACAAGAATATTGTGAAGGAGACGGACAAGAATATTGTGAAGGAAACGGACAAGAATATTGTGAAGGAGACGGACAAGAATATTATGAAGGAGACGGACAAGAATATTATGAAGGAGACGGACAAGAATATTGTGAAGAATAGGGAGAATAATAATGCCAAGAATACAGAGAAGAATATTGTGAGAAGGTGACGGAGAAGAATATTGTAAAGAATAGTGAAAGGATACTGTGAAAGAGACGGAGAAGAATATTGTAAAGAATGGTGAAAGGATATTATGAAAGAGACGGAGAAGAATATTAGACTATTTTATGTTTGAACTTTTTTACTGTTTATCGCTTTGCAAATACGTTTATCACATGGATCTCCCATCCGTTTTACGGTAGTAATGAAAAAAAATTACCTAACTATTGAAAAAAATTCTAGAATATTATGCCAAGCTGCAACTGTACTTTTTTGGTTAGTTTGTTAATTTTTGAAGTGTTTTTAGTTTTAATTATTTAACCTATTGTTCCTATTATTCGATGGAAATATTTATTTTAAAATTCATATAGCTTAGCTTAGTTATTAATATTATTGAGTTATGTTAGTATTGCCTTCTTGTAAGTATATTTCATGCAGTTAAATACATTATTAGTCTAGGGACATTTACATTTGCATGTAAATTTATTTTATTCTACCCACAAGAATGTACTTTAAATGTCCTGTTTGTGTCTTAAATAAAATAAAATAAAAAAAATAACTTCCTCAATTTTTCAGTTTGCCTCGGTTTGTATTTTTTAAGTGATAAATTAAAGATGTCCATTGACTCGGTATAATTATTTCCCTTCATTAGTATTCTGGGCAATGAGGAGTACAAATGGTAGTTAGTCCCAGAATTTCTGCTCTGAAATAAATCCTGACTTCTAGTATTACGTAGTGGAATACGAAAGCATATCAATGCAAACGATTCTGGAAAATATTTTTAATTATGTACAATAAAAGTGTTTTTTTTTTTAACTAGATTGTTCTCAGGTAAGTTACAAGAAAAAACAGGGAATATTTGACAATACTCTTGGTCAATGTATATTTATGATTAATTTATTTATTAAATCCAAGGCTACGTTTCAATTATGTTATTCGAGTTTTCTACACATTGCGAGTATTGATTTGTTTAAGTATTATTACCGCACAAGAGTCCCAACTGGTCCCAACCGTCTGGAGCCAGAGAAACTATGGCATCCCAATAGGGGTATGTTGTGAGACTGAAGGTAGTGAGGAAGGGAAGAGGAAATTGGGGGAGTAACTGGCTATTCAGATCTGGTCACCAAACATGGCTAAAACCATTCAAACAACGTTTCAATTCTGAATGATGATCTTACACCAGGGCGATACTGAGAGTATCTTCCGCTCTGGAACGTGCCACAAGTTTACTGTACATTATTTTAATTGTGGAAATAACACAAACTAATCAAATAAGATTTACTGGCGCACGCCGGGATTTGAAGCTGCGACCTTGGGCTTGCTAGTCGAGCGCCTCACCCCTCGACCATGAACGCCGCCGTCAGATAATATACGTTATCCTATGAAAAAAAGGGTCCCCATAGTAAAAATATAATTTTGAAAGATTTGACTTCTTTTTAATTTATGTAATTTGATACTTATTTCAATTTTGTACAAAACATGCTTATTAATATATTGTTTTTATTCCACAAAAGATTGTACGAACCAACTGTGCAGTTTGGAAGATTGCTAGTCTGAAAAATATTTATTTATTTATTCTGAACCAGCTGACATGTACCTGGCATTGCTGGGAGTTATCCTTAGGAGACATATACCATGATGGACTTTTCTGTAGGCCTTTTTAAGATATACAATTCCGTAGTACATTATTTTGATGTATCTCATAATATTTAGTTAGCTTTAGCAATGTAGTGCTTGAAAATATATGTTTACGACTTTATTATAAAACATCGACTTTTCTCTATTTTCTATAAATATAATATCTATGTATTATATATATAAACCTTCCGGAAGAAATTCTCTAGATGATAGTGAAAACCCTATCAAACTTCGTTGAATAGTTTAGAAGAACTAAGCGCACACGAATAAACAGACGCGAATAGTGACTACCAGATAGAGATACCAATGTACTGTCACAATTACGAATTTACTAAAAGGAAACGGCCTGTAATCCCGTTTTTAGTTCATTATGATCTGGGATGTTCCGGAAGTTCCCGAACATTCCAGAATGTTGTGGAATACTCTCGAATGTTCTAGAATTTCTAGAGGGTGAAACTACCAGCCCATATATCCTCAAAATCACGCCCTTCAGGTACAAACGGGAACCTTCTTCATGGTTGGGGTATAGAGGGCTACAACGCCATATAACTCCCTTTGATTGTAACGGGACTCGTTTCTGACTTTTAGCGGCACGCACACTTACTTTTATAATATATATATTGATTTTTTTATAAATATGATACAATTTACTAACAAACATAATTTTGCAAAAAACAACTAAGTTATTTCGAAAATAGGATCAGCAAAATTTAGATCAATCGGCAATAAGAGACGTTGAAAATAATAGGATAATTACTTTCAACGCTAGTTAATGAATAATAATCAATAACTTTATTCCACTTTAAACCAATTTATCTATTTGACAGGTGAGAATCTTCGAAAAGATTTCAACAGCACACTTCGCTCAGCCGTTCTCCTACTGGCTTCCGCCGAGCAGCGTGAGCCTTACTCCGGAGACTACCTTCAGTTCCTCTCCATCATCAGCTCTCTGGCGCACGGTCTGCAGCTCAAGGACTGCTTTAAAGCTACATAGCTTATGATGAAAATGGCATTGTACAAATTGGTTGGGTTTGTGATCTAGAAATTACAGAGAGAAAGTTCTGCAAATTTCATGATGCCAGGTGAAAATGGCATTGCACAGATTGGTTGCGTTTGTGACCTAAAAATTCCACATGTTGATATCATTATCATTCCATCACAAGTTTGGCAAACATACCCGAAAAAAAATCCAGGCTCGGCACTCCGGCCAATACACAATGGTAAATCCGTCAATACTGTAAGTCCTATACACCGAAACCATAGATATAATATATGTAAAAGAATCCCCACACAGTGTTACAATTTTTTATGTAAGGAACTTGGCTACTAACCAAAAGGTCAACTTTTTCATTGCTACACCCACAAACATGAAATAAAACAAAATTTTCAATTAATTTATTTATTTTTATACACAAAATACTCCTTCGACAAAATTATAATTATTATTAAAGAGAAAAAATAATAATATTCTGTATCTTAATACAATGGAATTTTTAACAGCCTAATTAAATACATCTGGAATAATAATATGTAGTTTAAAATTAAAAATATTATGTATCGTCGAGAAAGTTAGACCATAATCTTAACCACTAACGATTATTAGGTGTGCAATGCAATTAACATACATTTACCGTACTGCGTACTGTTTCTCTTAGGTTAACAAAATAATCCGTCTAATAAGGGTTCGCAAAGAAACGGCCAAGAGGGATTTCGTTTGTGAAAAAACCCTTCTGTAATTGTCTTATAATTGATGCAATACGAGAATTTAAGATCATAAATTGCTTTTCTGTAAAACAAACAAAATGGATAAAAATATAACATTTCGAATGCTGGTTTTTTCAATGGAATATATCCCTCACGATGTGGCGTGTTTTAGTTAAACATCAGGGATCAGGGTTTGAAGAATATTGGCAAGAAATATCACTGATAAAGTGCCGATATAACAATATACATCAACGATATTTTAGAATTTAGTAGCTAAATGTTTTTACGGGATATTCTTGCGTTTCTTCAAGTTTAACTTTAATACAATTCCTCAGCAGCTTCAAGTCGTTATATGTTTGGACCACGTTTTCAAAACACATTGCCATTGGTATAGTAGAAAACACTGACCATTGATGTCAACTGACGACTGTCGTCCATTACAGAAAAGCAACTTTGTTTCACTTTGTGAGCAATAGTTACTTTTCATCCTTATGTTCGGGGGATTACGCCGTGTTTTGCTTCCTTTTTCTTTTTTCTACAAAACCAACGTTTTGGACAGCGTTTAACTCCATTACGATAAAATCCTGTCAAAATTTAACAGAGATGACGGGACAAAGCTTAATAGTTTTTGGTATCCTGTACTGACGGATAATCCAAAGCTAAACAGCGAAAAACACATTATTATACTGAAATACCGGCCCTATGCGGATTGACGCGCGCTGCATATCACTTCTAAATACATAAATATACACTTCACCACCGCAATCTACAAATCTGCCCTGAAGATGGACATCGTAAAGCCATCTGAAACTTTGGCTAAAGGCGTAGGAAGCGCAACATGGCATGATAACCCAAAAAACAATCACAATATGTAATACGTTTGGCTGTAAAGATCTCAAATCATATCCGTATTTTTAATGTCTTATGTAGTCGACGAATAAACAATACTGCCCAAATGCCAAAAATCTAATTGTAAAAATGACAAAAATCATCTGTGTAGTACGTATCAACTTTTCGTGGCACGTCAAAATTATGTTGTGGCGGGAATATTGGAGATGGTGGTATTTCATTACAAATATGACCAATGTTGGTTTTGTGGTATTGCCGATTTGCCGCTTTGAGCGATATCTAGTGGTAGTATTATGAACTAAGTATACACACACGCGGATTTCGTTTCTCTATCGAATTACATGATTTTTAGCCTGTATTTCGCTCAGACGGTATTATTTCTTCGTCGACGATATATTGGATAGTTTATTTTCACAATATTTTCAAACACTGATCATAATGTAATAGCCGCCGCTAAGACCACACATGCGACAGCTGCGTTTATAAGGTTAACAGAAATTAATAATTTATAACAATAATTACATCTTGAATTAAATTTCTACCCGCTAGGCACAGGTACGATTAGCGTTCCCACCGGCTCAGCGATCACCGCGACCAACGTAGCCTTGGGCACGTGGAAAAAGTACAGCATGAACCCGGCGGCCAGCAGAAAATGGCACGCCAGAATGCCTCCAATCAGAATCAGCGAGTGTTTGGACCGTTTCAACGCCGGCAAAAGCAGATAGACCAGGACGGTGCCGGACAGTAAAGCAGCTGTCAGGACAAGGAGCCATTGGAGCCAGGATACCTGGATTGTCCACAAAACGCTGACTGGGATATAGATGAAGATAGAGTAGCCGTAGACGCAGAACAGAGAGATCATGCTTGGGGTTGCGGCTCTCTCCTGAAAAGGAAAAAGAAACGCTGTTTATTTTTGCATCTTTTTTCTACATTATCTTCCACACAGAAGGTCATGAGGAAAATAAGTTCCCTCAGGGCCTGTCATCTTTGGGGGTGATGTGTGGAGGGTCTTTTTGAGGAGTGAACATATTGCAGGAGGAAGTAAACACAGGTCGGTAAATCGTTCCACAGCCGAGTTGTTGAACTAAAGAACTAGTTATAGAAATGACCCATTCTCATGTGACAAATGTGCACAAATTTTTGGGCGCGCCTTTGGTGTCTTTCCCGACTATGCACTGTTAGATGATGGGTTTCCACGGACTCGAACCGCATAGGGAAATTAAATATACAATATTCACGACTACCGGACTAGCTCATGCGGGTTTCGTGCCTTCAGTTCGTTAGAATGGAGAGAGAACAGCCGCCTCCTATAGGTGGATAGAAGAAGGGATTTCTAGGAAATAAAAAAATCTAGTTATGGTGCTACAAAATGCCTTCAAGAAGACCTATATTACAGCACTTGAATCTACGCGTAGGAAAAGCTTAAATCTCTTTGTGGACGGTTAAAAGAATAGAAAATCATCTTAAATCTATCGGAAGAAGGCAGATACAGAAATAAACAGAATAAAACTGCAACGATACCGCAGAGCGATGATTTTGTAGACCTCCAGCAGCGGCAAATACTGACTCGAAATTTACTAGTACTTAATAGTGTTAACACACTCAAAACAGAAGCGAAACACCGACCGGTTCGGCCGAAAGCTGGGAACGAAGAGAACTCTGCCCTCCATCGGAGCTGGGGACTGGAGGCCTCCCCCGATAATGGTTAACACCCCCCATGGGTTACCATATAAAAATATTTAAATACACAAAGTACTTGATTTCAAAAAAATATTGCAGGTTTGAATGTTTTAATTGTGAGAAAGTTCATTTCATAACAGCACCGGTGCCGAATAAGTTCTTAGTAGCATCTTCCATTGAAATACCGGTGGAACAAGGACAGCATTCCCACTTAACGTCTGTGCTCTAAAGATTGAAATCTGTTTGGAATCTATCAAACGTACCGCCCGTTTTTACACAGAGTCAAGAATATATTTATTTATTTATTTCACGCCTATTAAGGCTTTTACATACATATATATAAAAAATATTTACGAAATTATACATGAAAATAGTGCAAAATATCACTCAACTTGATCTACACAGAATGCAGGCACAACATATAAAAAATCCAAAATATTTTTTCTGTTTCAGTTGACAAAATTATTAAATGTTAGTCAAATCAAATTAAATACCTTTATTAAAATATTCCACTACTCGATGAAAAAAAAAACTTCAATAGGGTATGCTTATATATTGAAATTGATGTACTAAATATATCAACAACATCTGAGTATTTGTTTCCTAGTTGTTGAATCCGTCGCATAGGAGTATGATATTGGGACGTTGACATAGAATTGCTACAATAATATGGTAGGTACTGTCTTGAAACCGACCTGCTTGGAGTATGAAAAGAGATTACATATAATAAATCAGGGGTATCAAACATTGAATTAATGATTTTATACAAACAGGTTAAATCGGAAATAATTCTGCGATCAGATAATTTTATTAAATTTAATGAACAAAGTAAGTTATCGTAATTTAGGTTTTCTCTAGGAATGCCCATTTTGAAATTTACATATCTTAAAAATTTATTTTGGATTCTTTCAATCGCATGTGAATAAACCTCATAATTTGGGGACCAAACCGTGGAATTGTATTCTAGATGACTCCTTACTAGTGACATATATAATGTTTTTACAGTATTTACATTATTGAAATCACTAGATACCCTTAAAATAAATCCCAACATTTTCAAAGCTTTATTGGTTATTATTTCAATATGCTTGATAAAGTTAAGTTTCGTGTCAAACCAAATACCTAAGTCATTAATTTCCGAGACAGATACTAACGACATGTTGTTAATGGAATAATCAAAAAGTATTGGATACTTTATTCGATGAAACCTCATAATTTGACATTTGCTTATGTTAAGTTGCAAGCGGTTATCACGACACCACATAATTAATCTTGACAAGTTATTTGACAATATATGGCAATCGTTAATGTTTCTGATTGCTTTGAATAATTTCAGGTCGTCTGCAAACATTAACACTTGAACATCATTGAAAATATACAATACATCATTGACAAATAATAAAAACAGTATTGGACCTAAGTGTGATCCCTGGGGAACACCACTCGTAGCAGTGAATTTGTATGAAAGTGTGCCATCAATTTTAACAGCCAGTAATCTGTTGGTCAAGTAACTATTAAACCACTTATATAGTGAACCACCTATACCGAATTTATGGAGTTTATTCAGCAATAACTCATGATTGACTTTATCGAACGCCTTGCTAAAATCGGTATAAATAGAGTCAACTTGACATTTACTAGACATGGAATCAGATATATAGTTTTGATAGGTTAACAAGTTAGTAAGGGTAGATTTTCCAGTAGAGAAACCATGTTGTTTAGGAGAAATGACGTGGTTTAGTCGGAAAATAACTTTTTTAAGAAGAATTTTTTCAAAAACTTTAGGAATTGTTGATAAAAGGCACACCGGTCTGTAATTAATCACCTCGTGTTTATCGCCTTTTTTAAAAATAGGCGTAAGAAAGCTGAATTTCCATTTAGTAGGAAAACATCCTGTTCGTAAAGACTGATTAAACAGCAAATATAAAGGATACGCCAGATTGGTAGCACAATTATTCAAAAATACAGGAGGTATTTTATCTGGTCCACCACTTTTGCTTTGATCTAGTAATTTTAGTTCAGTCAATATATCATTATATTCTATGTGGATAAAAGATAAATTAAGATTATGATCAGTAGTAAAATTTGATACTGTACTAGCAGAAACTGGTGTCTCACATTCATAAACGCTTTTAAAAAAATCAGCAAAAAGGTCAGCGATACTTTGAGTGTCTTTGGCCTTTTTACCTGCATATTCCAAGTTGGCGGGTATACCAAAGTTGTTATTTTTCATTGATTTTGCATAGTTCCAAAAATACTTTACATTATGATTTATTGAAGTTTCAACATTAATAATAAAAGAATTGTAGCACATTTTTGATAAGATTTTACAATCTTTTCTAACGTTTTTAAATTCAATATAATTTGATAATGACCTGTCTTCTTTATATTTCTTATGTAAAACTTTTTTAAGGGCAGTTAATTGAACAAGTTCTTTATTGAACCATCTCGGATATTTTGATTCTTTAAAATGAATGAGTGGGATGAGATCTGTAATAATTTTATTCAGCAAGTAATAAAATGATTCAATATTTTGATTAATGTCGCCTTCTTTAAGAAATGACCAATCTTCCTTGTGGAGACGATCATTTATGTTCCTATAGTTGGCATTTTTAAAGTTATACGTAGGAATTGAATTATTTTTATTGCCTTCTTTAGTACAAGAGATAAGTATTGCTAGTGGGGGATGGTGGTTGTCTATCGGAAGAATAGACTCTAATGATTCATTTATAATTACGTTGCTTTCATTTGACAAAACTAGATCAAGAACACGATTATTAATATTACGTACATGGTTATATTGGGTTAAATTAAAAAGTAAAGACATATCTAGAATTGCTCGTTCGCAGGCGGTTGTTGGTATTGAATTAAAATTACTGTCTAAAACGTTGAAATTGCAATTAGGTAAATTATAATCACCGCAAATAATTATTTGATGATTTGGATATTTTGTTTTTACTAACTCAACATCTTCACAGTGTTTTTTATAGATTGATATGTTGGCATTAGGAGGAATATAAACAGTTCCAATAATAGTTTTCTTGAAATCACCACTTAATAATACGAACAATTGTTCCACATCAGTATTTTTGATTTTGAGTACTTTCGAAGTAATATTTTTGCGGACCGCTATCAGGACACCACCTCCTCTTGTATTGGAGCTGGTATGGTGACTCCGGTCTGCTCGGTGGACATGGTGCCTATGTAGTCCTAGCTCCGCTGAGAAGATTGATGATGTTAGCCATGTTTCAGTGAGTATGATGACATCATTTGAGAAAGATGGAGCATTTACTCTGAACTCCTTTAATTTTGTTCTGATGCCCCTGACGTTCTGGTAGTAGATGAGGCGTTTATATGGCTGGAGTTTTTTGGTTGAACATTGATAATTTTAGGTGAGTTGTTAATATATTTTATGGTTAAATTATTTTCTCCCTTATTTTTCCGATTTTCTAACTCCTTCCATACATTTTGAATTTCTTGGCGCTGAACCCATGTTAAGTCTTTTTTGGTTTTAATACTGAAATTTTTGTAGTCTATCGCCTTTTTTTGAAGAACCAGTTTCACTTGATGTTGGTCTGACAGTTCAATCTTGATCGGACGTATTTTATCCATTTCTTTTTTACCTAAACGGAACATTTTTATTTCAGAGGTATCAACATTTTCAACTTTGCTTAGAATACTCAAAACTTTGTTCTTATCCTCCCTCATGCAGTCAGTTTGAGTACCAGTTGAGCACTCAGGAACATTAAACATTATAATATTCTTAGAACGTAATTTTCTCTCCTCCATTTCCGCTAGTGTTTCGCAAATTCCAGGTAGGTCTTGTATGGTGTTAGGTAGAGGTTGGACCTGAGGTGGCTTCTGTTGTGAGATATTTGTATAGGCCTTCAGCTCTCCTTCCAGGAAGCCCACTTTCGCACCAACAACACTAATATTCCCCAAAAGTTCCGAAAGTTTAGGAGTTAATTTAGCCATTTGTTCTTTGGTAAATTTATTCGATGGATCCATAATGGTACTGTTCATAGAGTTTATTATATTACTTGCCATCGTAATAAAATGGTAGGGATCACACGAATCCATAATTAGTAGATCGAAGCAGAAATATAATATATGAAAAAGTTTAGCTGCCCTGATCACGTACTCGGGATAGTATGCGTAAATGTGAAGGTAACTTTACGTACACACACACTAGAAGCAAGTGCGAACTGACGAATCGACAGTTCTGATGACAGATTTATAATTATTTTGTTTTTGATATATCTTTTAACTGCGAGATTGGAATCACTTGGAATTCTATCACTACACTAAAACTCGATTTGCACTTGTAATTTAGTACTTCCTATACGCACAGGTATAAAATTAAGTATTCTTATTTATGTTTTAAACTGGAGCAGAAACAAAACCGTGCACTGTTTACATGTAGTATTGTTGTATTGTGACGCGACCAAGTGAATTAAATACTTTAATCAGGTCATGTCTTGGGTCTGAATAGCCGAAGAGTATGAATGTAAATGAAGCGAGAAATTTGAGTTGTGAGGCAGTCCATTCTCTGTGCCTACCCCTGTGAGAAACAGCATCATGGTTAGATAGTTAGGCGAGGTTAGTTTATATTATGCGGTGCCTGGAACATTTCGGTAAGACCCAAACGGTTGCACTGAACATTTGCAAGGCCTTTGACCGGGTATGGCATAGAGAACTTGTCAACAAACTGCCTTCTTACAGACTTCCCGCATCCTTGTGTAGATGGATTGCCGACTTTTTGAGGTAAAGGTTGTTTCAGACGGTCGCTGATGGTTTCACATCTTCCTCACACCCAATAAATGCTGGCGTCCCACAGGGATCGGTTCTGTCTCCGACTTTGTTTTTGCTGCACATCAATGACCTCTTGTCAAGTGCACCAATTCATTGTTACACGGATAACAGTACAGTCCATGATGACTGTTTCTTTGACAGGCCTCCAAAGGATACAAAAACTCCAAGAGCTCGGAGGGCTTTGAAGCAGACAATGGACGATTACCTCGAGAGGGTTTCTTCTTGGGTAAGAATAACCTATTCGAATTTAATGTTCCAAAGACCCAATCATGTCTGATTACATCTATAAGAGATCGAACTGATAATCTAGTCTCCTTGAATGGAAACAATCTTCCCAACATGCCTTCTATTGAAATGCTTGGTGTAAGTCTAGGTGACCTGCTCAGGCACGGGGACTCCATCAAAGCCAGAGCGAAGTTGGCCTCTCTGAAGCTGGGCGTACTGTACAGGGCCCGCAAATACTGCAAATAGTACACAACTGCTGACCCTGTACAAATCGCAAGTGCACCACACTGTTGAATTTGGCAGCCACCCCTGGTCTGGAACCTCAAAATAAATGAAAAAAATCTTGACTCTGTGCAGAAACGGGTGGTCCGTTTGATAGATTACCCTTTCTTAACAAACGGATTTGCAATTCTTAGATCACAGGCGTCAGGTGGGTATGCTGTCCGTGTTCTACCGGTATTACAATGGAAGATGCTGCGAGGAACTAGCGCGCGCCCAACATATGCACATGGTTGACATTTGTCACATCAGAACGGGTTGTGGAACGATTTTCGCATCTCTGTGTTTCCTCCCTCCTACTACATGGGTCTCTTCAAGACTGAAAAAAATTTGAGGGGTTGATAGAAATCTGGAGGGTCAGTGCGTCCAAGAGTGGCGGACATACGGAAATCATCCCTTCCACTGCGGTGCAAGGCAATGGGTCAAGAGAGTCCGGCTGGAGCAGTCAAAGGTCCTCAACCAGTCTCTCCCGATCTCAACCCTCCACCAGCTGGTGGACAGACGTATCCGCCACCAAGACCCGGACAAACCTCACCCCATGAATCCGGGCATCCCTGATAAGTCCCCAATGTAGGGAACCACTTGAGGTGACCTATGGATAGAGGTGTTAGTTTTCCAATGAAGAGTTGCGCTCAAAGGCGGCTAGGGACCTTCAGTACGGGCGATGCGCGTCCACCAGATCTAAACTCATCCCCGCTCCTCGAGCTAGACCAAGACGTATTGTTTTGTTTTTACAATAAAGTTCCACTATTCAAAAGAACCTACGAGAACCTAAGAGAATTCCCATCTTCCAAGAGCATCTAAGACTGGAGAAAAGGGCCCAGTCTAAGTGATTTATACTAACGATATCTCCGGAGAGATACCTTTTGAATACCCACAGTGGTATATTACAGTACCCGTCTCCCAAACAGAAAGGATAGGTTTGTTATTTGTTAGTTTTTTACTTCTCTCCAATGTTGTCTGTTTTGTCCTAGAATAAAATAACCCGACAACAAACCTCTTCCTGCGCTATCTCCACCTCCGCTTCGTCCAGGGTCCACTTCAGGGCGCCCCACAGGCCGAGGGGCACGAGGAAGGTGTAGCAGAAGATGGCGGTGGCCGCGTACGACACGAGGTGGAAATCGTACTTCCAGTGGTAGGACGTGTTGGCGTGCTGGAGGTAGTTGACGATATTGCCGCTGATGGCTATCGTGAATATCTGCAAAAAATATTGTCACCACTGAAAGTACTTTTAATTTTTTACGTGAATACCGCACAAGAGTCTCAGCTGCTTCCAACCGTCTGGAGCCAGTGAGACTATGGCATCCCCAATCGGCGATGTTGTGAGGCAGAAGGTATTGAATTTTTAATAAAAAAGTTAAGGCGATGCACTACGTTGTGTAGTATTTTAAATTGAGCCGCTATCAATAACAACCCTTACGTAGATGGCGATAAGGTTTAAATTCCCGCTTAACACCATCCGCCTGTTTTGATTTATGTAAGAAAAAAACATGGCCAAAAAGTGTCTTATATTTTATTTTGTGGATGTTCAGGCATAAATATAGAATTTTTTTTTGATCATTTTATAAATAACTTAATTTGCCACATTATACAATAAAATCATAACCGAAAATGGGTTCGTAAGTAGGAGATTTTGAACTTTAAAGCTGTTTTCATAGGACTTTACATTATTTTTTCTGGGCTTATAAAAAGACTTATCTAAAAAATACTCGATTATTTCAAAGGCCAAGATGTATTCTACTCGCAGTATTTAATTAAAGCATCTGAAACATTTCTAGGCGACCAAATTTTCAAACCAAAAACACATGATTTTGAATTACTATGTATGGCATCGCCTTAAGTCGTTTATTTTACGCCTGTCTTCCAATGTGTGTATTTTAGAATATTTAATAATAAATGATATTGTAAGTCTTCGAGTGGGATATTTAATTTAAAATTTATAAAATGTAGACATTTTTTTTGTATTCGTCAATGTTATTAATGTGAATTTTGTAAGAGGGAGACCAAACTACTGAGTTGTATTCAATTATGCTTCTAACTAGAGATATGTATATTTGTTAGTATTATCTCCTTATTCAATGATATATTACATTCAAAGTTTAACAAAATTTGTTCCAATAAAAATTAGACGTTATAATGTATGAAATGAATACTGACCAGTGTTGTGGAGATCCAGAAAGGTCCGTACATGTCAGGTTTGGCCCGTATAGTCTGATCGAAGTAGCCAGTGCCGGCCCGCTGCGGCACCACGGAGGATAGAATGCGCTGGATCACGTCATCGGTGTTGACGTCAAAGTATTTCTGATAATACTCCACCGTCCAGAAGTTGTGGTTCTTGGCTGCCAAACAACAAAAATAACAATAAATCATCCGGTTCGTTTGATAGATTCGGATTGGAACGGATTGCAATCCTTAAAGCACAGGCGTCAGGAAGAATAGCATCATTGATCCCTTCGGCACCGGTGCATAGTCGGGAAACATGCCAAACGCACGACTAACACATGTACACGGTTGAAATTTGTCACACGAGAACGGGTCGCTTCTACGACTCGCTCTTGAGTTCAACAACTCGGCTGTGGAACGATTTCCCGGCCTCGGTGTTTCTTCTCTCCTACAAGACTCACTCTGTCTTCAAGACTCATGTTAATTCCCTCCTCTCCTCAAAAAGACCCACCACACAACATCCCCAAAGATGAAATAGGCTCTGAGCGATTTTTTAAAAGTAATTGTTGAAACAAAGTCCCATTTTCTTTGTTTCTTGCAGTAATTAAGGTTAAAATTAAATGTTATTTTTTGCATAAGCATGCATCGGAATTCAGAAACTTTACCGTTTCTTGGGTAAGGGTTATGAATTCCGCTTCACGGTAAATATGGAATGTTTACTTTGAATTGATACTTGAATTTAGTTATATTATTACTAAAAGTTACTATAAATGTTGGGGAAAACCAAAAATAAACATTTCAAATTTTAATTTCGTTTAAATTATTTCACATACACGATATACACCGGTCGTCAACCAAAATCATAACGCCATGATACATTTTTGTTCACGATATTTCAAAGAAACAAAATAATGTGACATTTGCCGGAAATACCAACCTCACACCAGTTTTCAAGTAGTTTGTGGGCTACGCTAGGTTTGTATAGACTGGTTTGTGATTTAATTCTAATACCTTTTCCCATGTTCTAACCTAACCTAAACTACCTAAACGGAATACGTCACATTTTATTCTATTTGGTTATTATTCGGGTTATTTAATTTAATTATACACAATGATATTATTCATTTTATATGGCAATACTAAATTTTTTTTGGTTGGCAGCAGTGTCTATGAAATATTTTGTAGGTATGAATTACGATATAATGAATATAATCCAACTCTTGATATGAACATAGTCGCCGTCGGCTGCGACTATAACGGCGCCGCATACTAATTGACATATCGCGTAAGTGACTTAATAAACGAAATTAAAATTGAAAGTGCGTATTTTTCCGTCTCCCCCGACATAATAAATCATGTTTTGAATTAATAAAGCTAAATCCATTTTTTGAAAGTGAAATATTGCGTATTAAGAGTGAAGCGGAATAAGAGAAAAATAATGTTTCTTGTAGCAATTAAGTTGAAACCATGTGTTAGTTTTTAAACCTTTGCAGCGGAATTTGGCAATAATTTTCAGTGGCAAGACTTAAAATCACTATTAATATGAAATTCGTACAATATTAAATAAGACTATATAAAACTTACCCATTTTAAATTATACCAAGAGAGAAATAATAAACATTAATATTTTTGGTGACTAAAAACTTGCCACAACACAATAATATTGCACTAGGTGACGTTTACATCGCAAAAACGTTGACAATTATTTCCCATTTTACGCCTTTGTCACGCAATTAGTCTACAAAATACCTGATAATAAACAAATACAACGTGTTGCTAAATCTATAACAGCAAGAAACAACACAGTATTTCATGCAATAATAAGCTTTAAAGACAGGCTATACCAAACGACAATATTATCAATAATGAACGGGCGTGTTTTTCGACGTAATGTCACGAAATAAACACAGACTATTTTGAGATTTTAGTGTTGGGAGTCTGTATTTTACCTGCTTAATAATACAAAACAAGGCAAAACGAAAAATAAGTCGGGTAGTTTTAAAAACAACAACAAACCTGGAGGTGGTGTCTCATTATCGACTGGCGAAAATTTGGATCCTTGTAAATCGTTCCTCAGGTCGCTCAAGGAGTCGGATGATTGTGGCAGGGTATAGCCGGAGGTATGGACGGCTTCCACGTCCAATCTCGCGCTTCCATCACGGCCATGGTTATTGTGGACAGGAGAATATTCCTGAAAAGAGAGCAGTTCCCCAGTCACCGGATTGTTCGCCATCTTTTATTATACGTCAAAAGGTAATGCCATAGATAAAACAGAGCTGAAATACTGTCATCGATAGTGCTGCCTAGCGATGGGCGGAATCGATGAATCATCGATGGTTTACTCGATCTTTTTTACCATTCGAAATATCTCGATTCATTGTCAGAATTAATTCGAATGCAACTCCGAGACAATCGTTTTGAAACGTCATCGAAAGTCGTCGCTGTGATTGGTCAGAAATAATCGATGCCAGCCAAGCGTTGTGATTGGTCAGAATTAATTCGAATGCAACTCCGAGACAATCGTTTTCAAACGTCATCGAAAGTCGTCGCTGTGATTGGTCAGAAATAATCGATGCCAGCCAAGCATTGTGATTGGTCAGAATTAATTCGAATGCACGTTCCGAAATAATCGTTTTCAAATGTCATCGAAAGTGGGATCGAGACAATCGCTCTGAAATGTCAGAAATCATTCGAATGTTCAGTCCGAGATAATCGTTTTCAAACTGTCAGAATTCGTTCGAAAACGCAAATCGATTCTCACATTCGAGAGGTTATATTTCGAGATGTCAAAATATCTCAGATTGCTTGACAAACGAAGTACATTGTTGGCTGCCTACTGAAGCATGTTGATGTTATAATCAACCTCGTGTGTGAATTGTAAATTATAAATTAATACTTTTAGGTAACGATTTACGTTTCCAGTAGGTATAGTTTATGTGTAAAAGATTTTCATGGTGATAGTTTTTCACAATTGAAGGTTTAATACCTACCTATGTTATTTTTAGGTTATGTATCATCTATTCGGGACATTCGGGTAGTGTATATTTAAAATAAAATAAACCAATAACTTAGCAAACACCATTTTTATATTTAATGCTGATCGGGTTTCACTACAACCGTAGCTTCTTCGGGCAGTATACAATATTCAGTATATATTTAACTCATCAAGTGACATGTGTTCGTTCATATAAACATAATATATCTGCTACCTATGCTACGAACAAATATATTTAATTTATTTGAAATTAACATGAATGAAATTAACATCGGTGTCTCTTAGTTAGTAATTAAAATGAAACGCTTTCTGTAGTAAAATAAATTTATTTACTTAATAATAATTTGTGAATTGCATACAAATTACAAATGAATGAATGGTTTGTTTTGGGTTCTAGTAGGCGCCTACAACGTACATGAGATTTAGAGGTTATTTTTAACAAAACGGCATATAATTATTGTCTTATTAGAGGTACATTATAAATATTATTAATGGGAATTTGTACCCACTGGCTACACTAAGTAGCTATTCAGCAGGAGCTTACAATATTATATAAAACAGATATCAAAGTACAGCAAATGAAAATTACAGCACAATAATAATGTACATAAAAATATTTTTCTTTGTACTTAAAAAAACTTGTATAATAATTTATTTTAATTGTACGTATGTAGATATTTGAATCTTATTAATTATTTATAAAAAATGTTAATTGCATATGCATACATATTTGAAATTCGTGGCTAACAGGAATAATACTAATGTTGCTAGCAGGAATGAAAATTAGTGATTGAAATTTCGCTAGTACCTGCTTACCAAAAATATTGCAATACTAATGAAAATAAATTACAACCGGAATATGCAAACAATTTTTTTTACGATAGGAATAGTCTTGATATTCGAGTTTCTATTTTCGAATCCTACCCCCCTCCCCCGACGGAATTTTTTTTGCCCCTGTCCGTAGCTATTGCTCCCGCACTCCGAGCGATTCATTCGAATGGATCATTCGATTCTTTTGATGTTTCGGTTTAAAAAAATCGATTATATAAATATTTCGATCATTCCCATCACTAGTGCTGCCTTGTTAAACTGGTATCTTAGTTTAATGCTGAGTATTTGTAGCTTTAACTCTCTAAAAATAAAAACAGATCGTTACCATTAAAATATCTCATGTAAAACTTTTGAAAATTTTATAAACTATAAAATTAGCAGTAAGCACCAAATTTTATTTTTCTAGACGATGAGTTAGTAACTTTTCGAAGGATCCCATTTATGGTTTTAGTAATACATTCATCAGAATCCTTCATCGTTCGTTTTAGTAATACGTGCCTCCTGTTTTAAATTATGTTTTAGTTTTAATATTCTTGTTTTGTTCTGTCTTGCTGTTATTGTTATTCTAAGTTTTGTCATCACTTTGTATAAACAGTGTATTTAGTGTTATAATATTACATCTGTATTGGGTAAGGCACACTGTAGGAATAATTTTTAGCACCACTAATACTGAATTAATATTTTTAAGTTTGTTATAGTTAAGCGCACTTGAAGTGAAATGACACTAAACTGCGCTATATAAATGCCATGTAATTATTATTATTTCTGATAATTATTATTATCAGTAATATTTAAAATGAGCCCCACGGAAAGATCGATTTTCCAAGCCTACTGGGGCAAAGTCGACCGTAGGTCCGTCCTTTAAGTTTTTACACGATTTCATGACTTATGCCGTTAAGATTCTCACTTTATTTTAGAGATTCGATAAAGCAATTTCAACAGCAGATCTGTACAATACACCAGAGTCGCGCGTCGCATATTTTTGAGCACGGCTACTTCACTTACGTCTTTAAGATTCTAGCTTTATTTTAGAGTATTGTCTCGTCTTAAATAGGGTTAATTTAACCTAACTTTTTAACATTAGCTCCACACAGCAGGCACACTCGTTGCCTATGTTATCTTTGGGCATGCTGTGTGGAGAGTCTTTTTAAGTGAATAAAGGAGACGAAATTGTGAGAAGGAAACAGGTATGAGAGGCGGGTAGGAATCTGGGGGTCAGTTCGTCTAAGGGTGACGGACATATGAAACTATTCCCCATACTGCGGTGCAAGGCGATTGGTCGAGAGAGTCCTGCTGTAAAGGTCAAATGGTATCTCTCAACCAGTCTCTCCCGATCCGACCACGCAGCTGGTGGGAAGACACATCCGCCGCCAAGACCTGGACAAAACTCACCACATGAACCCAGGTACTCCTGCTAAGTCACAAATGAAATTAATAAGACATTTTCAAAAATCTTTCTTGAGCTGACAATTAATATCATTGGCTGACAGATTTATATCAAATTTTAGTTTATTTAAGCCGTAACTTTTAAAATTATTTTGACTTAGTACTTTTATTCTTGATTTTATATTTCTTGATCGATCTGTCGTGATCTGACACTAGGTATCTGACAACTGACATTATCTGACGCCATCCGACGCTGTCAGACACAATCAAATGCGATCTGAACTACATAATACGATCGGACACTATCAAATACATGGAAACTATAACACCACCCGGAATAGACTGCGTTGTGGGGCGGGTTAAGGTCGAGATTAAGGGTCTGTAGGAAGGGATTTCTAAGGGACTCTAACAGACATTCTATAAATATCTGACCATATAAATATCAACAAAATCAGCTAAATTCGAAAAATATGTTTTTTTCCTTATATAGAACTCGAGTACCTACCCAACGATATGCACAGATATTTACAATGGTTTTAACCTATCTTTCTGTTACGTACGTCTTTTACGTCAAAAAGAAAGAGATGTTACAACAAAATTAATGGCGCGCGGTGTGTATGTAATTAATCTTTGCAATGCTGGAGAACATTGCCATTAATGAAAAATTCTAGGAATTATTTAATGATTTGATTGCAACCTATTTCAGAGGTACACAACTCGTGGTTTGGTAGCCAAATTATGTTTTCTTTGTTTCTGCTCCCAACCATCTGAAGCCAGTGAGACTATGGTATTCCCAATTGAGAGGATATGTTGCGAGGCTGAAACGTGCAGCAAATACTAGATATTATTTTAAATGAGTAATTTGTGAAATAACACAAATTAATCCGGGATTTGAACTCGTGACCTCTCGCTTACTAGTCGAAAGCCTTCAGAAGTAGTATAAGATGATTTGAAAGGGATAATGTGTACATAAGATTTTTTAAAGGGAACGCGCTATTATAAAAAAAAACGATAATAATTAAACGAAATTTGTGAAAGTATTTAATAAAACACCACTTGTTTAAAATAGAGGAAAAATCTGTCGACAAATGCCTGAGTTGCATTTAAAGATGCACTATGAATTATCATACCCATAACGTGTTAAATAACATAACAAAATGTATTTTTAATAATTTTCTGAGCATAATTTGCGATTTTTTCTATCGAGAGAATTTAATATATTTACCGTTTCAACTCTACATGTATAGATATTATTTTCAATAACAACATAAATATTTTTAAGTAAATTAACAACTTCAAGTCTTGAGAAATGTGTTATACATAAATTTATAATATGAAACATAATATACAATATTGCAGAAGTCGGAAGGGTTAATCTCTAAATACAGGGTTTTCCAATAAGAGGTGTTATTTTGATATTCAATCGTAAAAGATCAATGGTTTCGTTGCTTGTGTGGCACGTAGCGCCGTCTTGTTGAAATTAAAACGTTGTCCAGATCAATACCATTCAATTCCGGCCATAAAAAATCATTAATCATCTCTCAATAGCGATCCATTCACCGTAACTGTTACTCCAGCCTCATTTTCGAAAAAGTAAGGTCCAATGACTCCGCCGGACCATAAACCGCACCAAACAGTCACACGTTGAGGATACAGAAGTTTTCAACAATAACTCTTCGGTTTTCCGAGCCCCAGATGCGACAATTTTGCTTGTTGACGAAGCCACCGAGGTGGAAATGGGCCTCATCACTCAAGATGATTTGCATTTGATTCACTCAAGTGAATTTTAACAATTTCAATGCGTTTTTTAAGCGTGTGTTACCATTTTTATTAATGGCGTAGTTTCTACTTGTCAAATGTCAAAAAATGACAGCTTCAAAAGTAACATCTACCGAAATAGCGGGCTATTTAAAATAACACCTCTTATTAGAAAACCCTGTAGTACAAAACAAAGTCGCTATCCGGGGCTGTCTGTTTGTGCGCTTAGTTCTTCTAAATTACAGAACGGATTTTGATAAGGTTTTCACTATCGTTTAGATAATTTCTTCCGGAAGGTTTAAAATATAATATCATGTATATTATATTTGTAGAAAGTAGAGAAAAGTCAAGAAAGTTAATTTAAAAATAAATATGCATTTTATATTTTATTTTTTTTTGTGAGGATGAGGGTAGAGGGGAGGTAATGAGATTAGGAAGAGGAAGGTGGGATAAACCAGACTATTAAGATCCAGTCACCACATACGAAAAAAACCATTTTAAGCAACGTTTCAATTCTGAATGGTCGTTTAAATAGTTGCTTTAAATAGCCTGGTACTATCTTTCTTTTCCTCATCTCCTTACTCTCAACATTACACAACAAGAAGGCTATAATAACATACCTCAATCACAATAATCAATGTCAGGTATGATAATATTCTTCTGCATGGCTCCTATATCATATTTTACTACATCTAAACTATTTACTACAGATATCTTATAGTGTTAGCCAACATATGTTTTATTTTATTAAAAATTATTCTTATCCATAAGTATCATTAAATCGCTGACAGCCCTAAATTTTTCCGAAAGAAATTCTATAAATGATAGTGAAAACTCTATCAAAAGCTCTTGCGTAGTTTAGAAGAAAAGCACACACAGACAGAAGCGGATGGCGTCTTTGTTTTATACTATTTAGAGATAACTCCATTGATGTCTTCATCAGGACTCGTTCAAGATACCACACGGCAGAACAGATGTTCTACCACAGCATAGCGTGACACGAGGAATGGTGACATTGTATGATATTTAGTAGCTTAATGCCAAATCACTTTTTTGATTAATCTTTATAACGAATTGGTGTACATTATGAATACCAAAAAATATCCTTTAATATAATGATAAATTGAAGGTTTTCCTATCATTTTATTTGAGTAGAATACAAATAAAAAATAAATTACTCAATAAAAAATATAAATTTAAAATACTAAAAATTTTTTTTTTTCAATAGAAATGATTAATGATAAGATTATCTGTGACAGTTTCACTTGATTAACTTTTTTACTTTCTTTTAAAATTATTTACAAAACAAATAAAAACCAGTTTTTTGCTTGAAATCGAACGTTTTTAGACTCCATTTGTCAAGCGATTTTAATGCCTATTACCCACAATATAAGGAATACCAAGAATATACACATTTTTGGCTTGTAGCTTCCTCTTAAGGTACCATGCAAGTATAAAAAATTATTATCAGCAATAATTAATCGCTTGAAATATCCATACAGATTGAAAATATATCCCGAATAAAAAAATTGCTTGTAATAATTTGTTATCCTTTGTGCTAAGTATAAAAAACCTTGTCTTCTAAACAT
Source organism: Hesperophylax magnus (assembly GCA_026573805.1). Lineage (NCBI taxonomy): Eukaryota > Metazoa > Arthropoda > Insecta > Trichoptera > Limnephilidae > Hesperophylax > Hesperophylax magnus. The sequence continues at coordinate 15,716,926 of JAIUSX010000028.1, forward strand.
TAGTTTATCATTAAAAAAATAACCATGAAAGTAGTTACAGAGGTATAATTTATTTTGAGTCGTTGAATTTATACAGATTGATCAAATTCAATCACGAAGTAAATCAACTGTGGATCCGTTATTTAACAAAAAGGTAAACAAACCCTTTATCAAAATAACGAAGGGACCGTCGAATTGGTAGGAAAATGGAAATAAGGGTGGTGTGGAGAGATTTGTTGGGAATGCAGAGATAAAATCTCTTGACAGTGGTACAGCAACGAGCATTAGATCGATGAGGGAGGCTGAAGGGAGATTAGAAGGGTGAAGGATCGATTGGTAAGTAGAATTTAATTTAAGAACTGATTGGGTGCTTTGTTGAGTATGGAACGAATGGATTATTTCGAATGAAAAATACATTTATTTGGACTCAATTTAAACACATTAAAAAGATAGATTACTACCATTGTGAAATAATTTATTTTTTGAAATATTTATTTATTTATTTGCTGAAGTGTACCCGAGGTTGCTAGAGGTGAATTCTAGTGTACCTGAAAACTGTTTGTAGTCTCTAAGGCTCTCGACTAGCAATCAAATCCCGGCGTGAGCAAGTAAATTTATTTGAAGAATTTGTGTTAATTGGTGGATTGGAGATTCCATAGCCTCACTTGCTCCAGACGGTTGGGAGCACTTGGGACTCTTGTGCGGTATTCACATTAAAAAAGGTGGATATAATATTATTGCTAAAAATTAAGATGTGTAATTTTAAGTATTTTTTTTTCATTTGAAGGCGTCACCGACTTCGTCTATAATCCAATACCCTTTATTCGTTCATCACATACGCCACATTTTACCACATATAAGTATTTGATTCACTTAATCGTTCCATGTCTTTGTTGATCAGTATGGAACAAATGGATTATTTACACATGAAAAATATATTTATTTGGATCAATTTAAACACATTAAAAATATATTACTGCCCATCGTATAGTGGGAATGTCCAATCGGACATTGGGAATGTCCCATCGGACAGTGGGAATGTCCAATCGGACAGTGGGAATGTCCAATCGGATAGTGGGAATGTCCAATCGGACAGTGGGAATGTCCAATCGGACAGCGGGAATGTCCAATCGGACAGTGGGAATGTCCAATCGGACAGTGGGAATGTCCAATCGGACAGTGGGAATGTCCCATCGGACAGTGGGAATGTCCCATCGGACAGTGGGAATGTCCCATCGGACATTGGGAATGTCCAATCGGACAGTGGGAATGTCCAATCGGACAGTGGGAATGTCCCATCGGACAGTGGGAATGTCCAATCGGACAGTGGGAATGTCCCATCAGACAGTGGGAATGTCCCATCGGATAGTGGGAATGTCCCATCGGACAGTGGGAATGTCCCATCGGACATTGGGAATGTCCAATCGGACAGTGGGAATGTCCCATCGAACATTGGGAATGTCCAATCGGACAGTGGGAATGTCCCATCGGACAGTGGGAATGTCCAATCGGACAGTGGGAATGTCCAATCGGACAGTGGGAATGTCCCATCGGACAGTGGGAATGTCCAATCGGACAGTGGGAATGTCCCATCGGACAGTGGGAATGTCCAATCGGACAGTGGGAATGTCCCATCAGACAGTGGGAATGTCCCATCGGATAGTGGGAATGTCCCATCGGACAGTGGGAATGTCCCATCGGACATTGGGAATGTCCAATCGGACAGTGGGAATGTCCCATCGAACATTGGGAATGTCCAATCGGACAGTGGGAATGTCCCATCAGACAGTGGGAATGTCCCATCGGATAGTGGGAATGTCCCATCGGACAGTGGGAATGTCCCATCGGACATTGGGAATGTCCAATCGGACAGTGGGAATGTCCCATCGAACATTGGGAATGTCCAATCGGACAGTGGGAATGTCCCATCGGACAGTGGGATCATCACGTCGTGTAACGTTTGGAATCAAGCAGCTAACAATAACATTCCTTATGTAGACGGCAATAAGATTTAAATTCCCTACGAAAACCAGCGTCAGGTATTGATTTATGCAAGAAAAAAACATCGCCAAAAGTGTGTTTTATTATATTTTGCGAATTACCACATTATACAACAAAACCATAATCGAAAACAGGTTTGTAAGTAGAAGATTAGCAGTTTTTACAGGCCTGATTCGTAATTTTTTTCTGCGCTTGTAAAAAGACTTGTCAAAAAAATAGTCGACGGTTTCAAAGGCCAAGATGTGTTCTACTTGCAATATTTAGGTAAAGCATTTTTCAAACCCAAAAACACATGATTCTGCGGTCGTGCTATGAGTGTCCGAATGTGAAAATTGTACTGATTGGATGAATAATCTGTTATAATAATTTTTAATACATAAAAAAAACCGCAAAAAGTGTCACAAAAATGCTATATACCCCTGACTAATTTATTTCCTGCATAGATCAATCAATCATAATCAAATCGTGCGATTTAGTATATTCCGAGAGTGGTTTATTTATGATTCCGCAATTTTGGAGTAGACGGATAGATTCTGTACGATAGAGTGCGCACTAGTGTGACATTTTCAACATCGTAATCGTTGTATACTTTGAAAATAATTATGAAAATACTAGCTGACATGTACCCGGCGTTGCTGGGGGTTATTCTTAGGAGATAGACATATACCATTGGGGACTTTTCTGTAGACCTTTTTAAGGTATACAATTCCGTAGTACATTATTTTGATGTATCTCTTCAGGTTTAGCCAGCGTTAGCAATGTAAGCGCTTGATAATATTTTTTTACGACTTACGACAAAATATCGACTATTCTATAATTATATTATGTATGTAATAAATATATTTAAACATACTTTAGAAGAACTAAGCGCACAAACAGACAGACGCGGATAGTGACTTTGTTTTATACTATTTAAAGATTAAACCTTCATCTATATATTCAGATTAAACCTTCATTCTATAGGTTAGGTTGGGTTATTATACGATAGGTTAGGTTATGTTGGGTTATCTTAGGTTAGGTTAGGTTGGGTCATTATAGGTTAGATTAGGTTAGGTTGGGTTAGGTAAGGTTATGTTAGGTTGGGTTATGATAGGTTAGGTTAGGTGAGGTTGGGTTATTACAGGTTAGGTTAGGATAGGGGGGTAACTAGTCAGTTGGACCGTAAAGAATGATACTCTCAGCATCGCAATTCAGGATCCAAATAAGTTTGACATCACTTTAGCCGTGTATGGTGATCAGATCTAAATGGACAGGCACTTCTCAACCTTCATCTTTCCCATCTAATTCCCCTCTCCACTATATTAAGTCTCACAGTTACATAAAAATAATATATATAGGCAGCTATAAATAAGAAGATACGTGGTTAATACGTCATAAATTGGATTCCCTTAGAATTCCCAAATTCGCAGTTATTGAAGTCACCAAATTATTGTGCGAATACTTCTTAATACAAGTATAGGTATGTTCAAAGGTATTAGGAACTAACACGAATAATTCTGCCTCAACACAGGCTAGCCTAGTGAGGCGGTATTTGAGAAACCACAACTGTACTTTTATTTTCTTTTTACCTTCACAATATTATGTTTGTATTTTTCTGTTAATTTTATAACCTTAAATATAAAAGTTACAAATCAATGTACACCATAATATGTATGTGTAGTTGTAATGTGTAAACTTTCCTAAATAAAGATATTTTACAAAATGAAACAAACACTTAGTTTTAAAGTACTTTATTTTGAGGTATATTCGTCGACCGGTTTCGATTGGACTCAATCTTCTTCAGGACAATAAAATATAATACTAAATTATAATACAGAGCAAGGTATAAGGTAAACATAAAAGAGAGAGAAAGTATGTAGTAGAGGGAGAGAACATCAGAGACTGGTTGGTGGTGGGGGAGGGTTAGGGGGAGGGGTTGAGAGAGGACCAAAGGAAGGGTGGGGGTTACGGGTTAGGTTGGAGCAAGGAAACAACTTTAAAATCGGGCTGTTGGTTAGTTCTATCTGTTTATTTAAAATTTGGGAACTATTTTTCGTAGATTTAGAAATTTCCAAAGCTTCTAAGTGATTCAGGCGTATTACTATTTTATTTTTATGAATTATTTGGACTCCTGTATTTTTATTAAATGTGTGGTTAGTATTGATTAAATGTTCGGCAAATTCTGAGAAACCTGTGTTTGTTAAGCACCTGATATGTTCTTTAACTCTAATATTTATATTTCGCGCGGTTTTACCTATATAGGTTGCTGGGCAATCGTTGCAATTTAGTCTATAGATGCCAGAGTGGTTGATTGATTGATCCTCTTTGTCTTTAGAATTAATTAAAAATTTTGCTTTGTTATTGTTAGTATAGAAGGCCGGCCTTATTTCTGAAGGAAGTTTAGATATGCAAAGGGAAGACAATTTACTTATATACAAAATTGTACGCCATTGGTTGGCAGCATTATTATTATTAATAGTTGGGAGAGCATTGTATAAGAATTTATTTGTTGTGATTCGGCGAAGTTTTTTTGAGGGGATTTTATCAATTAGATCGGAGTCATATCCGTTGTTGATGGCTATTTGTTTAGTTGTAAGTAGTTTATTAGAAAAAATATTATTTGATAAAGGGATAGTAACAAGCCGGTGAATCATGCTGTGGAAAGAGGAGTGTTTGTGTGACTTACCTGAAATGTAGGTTTTCTATAAATGTTGAAGCTAATTTTGTTGTTAATAATGGATAAAGAGAGATCTAGAAAATTTAAGTTGGAGTTTATGCCCATCTCTAGTGTGAACTGGATTTTTGTGTGGAACGAATAAAGGAGTGATAGGAAGGCGTTGAGTTGACGGTCTGAGCCCGTCCAAATACAAATTATATCGTCGACATACCGTTTCCACAAAAGAACATTCTTTAATAAAGGGGATTTAGATTCAAATATCTTGTTTCCGATACTATCCATGAATATGTCAGCTAATACCGGGCTGGTGGGCGATCCCATCGCGAGGCCATCTTTTTGTTGGTACACCACATCATTGAATTAAAAATTATTTTTGTTTTAAACACAAATTAAAAAGGCAAGAGAGAGTTGTTTCCTTGCTCCAACCTAACCCGTAACCCCCACCCTTCCTTTGGTCCTCCCTCAACCCCTCCCCCTAACCCTCCCCCTGCCCCTCCACCAACCAGTCTCTGATGTTCTCTCCCTCTACTACATACTTTCTCTCTCTTTTATGTTTACCTTATATCTTGCTCTGTATTATAATTTAGTATTATATTTTATTGTCCTGAAGAAGATTGAGTCCAATCGAAACCGGTCGACGAATATACCTCAAAATAAAGTGGTTTAAAACTAAGTGTTTGTTTCATTTTGTAAAATGTCAAGCCACAAAGTGTTTGCTTTCTTCGATAAAGATATTTTAATTTCATTTTTCCGATTTTATGTCCGGGTTAAATCTTCCCCCTAGGAAAAACTAAACCCTTCCACACACTTTTCCACAAATGATCATCTAGTCAATCAACACTATGCAAGTACATTATATAAGCAAAATAAATACAAAATAATACAAGAACAACACGTCAACTCACCAGAGATCAAATGGGAAAATAATTCACCGACTCCAGATATTTTCATATCAGAGGGTTTGGCTCGGTAGAACTCCTAACAGGGCCTATAAATCCTACTGATCCCTCAACATAAATATTTAAAAAATCTTTCGTTATCCTACATGTATTCAAAATGACCGACTTTTGCATCTTTATATATAAATTTTTTGATAGATCTAATACGCCTAAATTTTGAATGAGAGAGCTACGTATAATGCCAGTAGCCAAAATAACAAATGGTAATATTTTTATAGTCTGAGAATGCCAAATTTTTTTTATGTCATTTCCTAAATCTGTGTATTTTCTTATTTATTCAATAACAGATTTTTGAATATTACTTTCCTAAATTATTATTATTATTAATTCTAAGTTTTAGATTACAATATTACTATGAGAAACCAGTTTACACCGGGAATTCACGTTTATTTCTATTTTACCAATAATACACACGACGTATTATCATTTTATATGTTTAACCCTCTGAGTTCCATATGATGGTACTAATTTAGTCGCTGTTTGTAAAATGATCTAAATAATTAAGACAATACCCTAAAATATAGCCAGAATCATAACGACGTAAGTGAAGCAGCCGTGCACAAAATTTTGCGAGGCGCGGTCCTTGTGTATTGGACAGACCTGCGGTTGAATTTGCTCTATCAAATCAATACAATAAAGTGAGAATCTTAACGACATAAGTGATGAAGTAAACAATATTCGCCGCTCAGCTCGACCTAATGGACGGACCTGCGTTCGACTTTTCCCTAGCAGGCCTAGAAAATCGGTCGTGGGGACCGTGGGGTTTATTTTAATTATTTCTGATGAACGTATTACAAAAATCTAAAATGTTTCTAGAGGGATCCCTCGGGAAGTTACTAATTCATCTTCTTAAAAAATAAATTATGGTGCTTATCGCTAATTTTATAGTTGAAAAAGTTTTATATAAAATATTTTAATGATAAGGTCCTGTTTTTATTAATCTTAAATATAAATAACTTATATCCGTAGGTATCCTTCGAGAATCATTTGTGATTTGTGTCCATCAGAAATAATAATAAATGTGAGCGTCGGGCAAACCCCCGTTATTAGAGTTTTATGTTGCCTTACGAGGAAGCTACAAGCCAAAAATGTGTATATTCTTGGTATTCCTTATATTGTGGGTAATAGGCATTAAAATCGCTTGACAAACGGAGTCCAGAAACGTTAGATTTGAAGCAAAAAAGTGGTTTTTGTTCATTTTGTAAATAATTTTACAAGAAATCGAAAAAGTCAATCAAGTGAAATTGTCAAAGATAATCTTAGCTATAATACTGTATTTTTTTTAGTAGTTTTATTTATATTTTTTATTGGGTGATTTATTTTTTTATTTGTATTCTACTCAAGCGAAGCGATAGTAAAACCTTCAATTTATCTAAATCATATTTTTTGGTATTCATAATGTACACCAATTCGTTATAAAGATTAATCAAAATAGTGATTTAGCATTAAGCTTGGCCTTAATTACTAACCATCATGCCAGATAGGGTAAGCAGATAAGATAGACAGCCAAAAACTCTTCAAAGGTATTGAAACACACTCCTTGCTTCATTTACATTCATACATCATCTCATATAAGAGAGATTAAGTCTTAAGATTATATTTGTGTTGCACTATTTGTGAATCTTAACACGGACATACATGGTTTTACCACACGTACGCCTCAGGGATCTCATTTCTGCAGCATTCTGTCCACTTTCTTTCAAATAATGACATTATTTTTTTAATGTTGGAATTGTATTCCGCATTTTATATGTTGTTAACAAACCTCCGTCGATTCGACTACGCGTTAAAAAAATCATAAATTCATACAAAAGGATTATTTATTGTGAAAACTGTCCATATATATAGGTATATAATATTTTGTATCTAACCAACTTTTTTTCCATAATAAAATATTTTTCCATTGAAGAATATTTATTTTCCCATACAAACAATTCAACTTTTTTTACCTAAAAACTACCTTAAAACATTCTTTCTACTTTATTCAACTTGTTTACCTAAAAACTACATTAAAACTTTCTTTCTACTTCTAAAAGCATTTAGAATCACTCTGTATAAACCTAAATATGAAGGTAATTTTAACCAAATAATATTTATCAAGCTTTTTTTTAAGTAGTCGAATAATTCGGCGTAGTCGATTCAACTACGGCGCCAATCGTTGTAAGCATGTTCCAACAACAACGATTAATCGTTTACTGGCTTCTGATGGGTTAAGGATTTTCCCAATGTTAGATGGTATTGCATTTTGTAGTATGTTATCAGTGTTTATTTTGCGGTCGAACGCGCCGGAACGAGAAATTATTAGTACCGGTATTACAGCGGTTTACGAAATGATAATTTAAAAGTTTATATCTCCGAGGAACCGCTTGTTTCGGTGACATTATTTACTTGCATTCTTTAATCAACTATTTCGGCGTTGGGGTCCAGAGATTCCGATTTCCAGCTGGAGAGGACGAAGGATCTCTGTCAATAGGTAGGTTCTTACTACTTATGGAATTACATTAATAATTGTCCTTTTACGTACCTAATAGTATTTGTAAAGATTGCAACCAAACAACGCTCGTATCACCATGACAAGGACATCGACATTGAAGGAAATCTAATAATAAACATCACGGAAAACCACACATGAGTCAACAGCTGCTGCTAGCTGCCACCAAATCTCATGTAGCTACCCGCGTCTCTCTGTTTGTGCGCTTAGTTCTTCTAAACTACGCAACGGATTTGGAAAGGGTTTTCACTATCATTTAGAAAATTTCTTCCTGAAGGTTTATATGCAGTGGCGAAACTATACCATCGGGGGCCCGTGGCAAATTCATTGGATGGGGCCCCCCTAGTACAAATCACAGTAGCGTTTTAATTAATTTTATAAATAACTTAAGAAGTTACCCAACAGTATTACTAATATTGTGTGCATTTTTATTTTCAATATATATATTTTTTTTTAAAGAAAGACAAACATTCCCGGGTTACGAATAACCTGACAATATTTGAAAATCTCCTACTACCACCACAGTAAGCTGAAAATGTTACTTGTGTTGTGATGGAGTAGTTAGCCAGCCGAGGAATTGAACACACTACGCCTGGGTGGGACCCAAACGCAATGTCAACTCGGCCACCGACCTCTCCCCTCCTCTTCTTTTTCAGATATAAACCTTGATAAGATATTCCATCTTTTGATACTATGTGGATGCGTTCTAAAATTGAACGACATCCTTTTCTTAGAAATGCGTTTAAATCTTAATAATTTATTTGAATTTGTATCTATATGGTCTTAAGTTGTGTCTAACTTTAGTTGATTTTATGTACTTGTATAAAATTTATAATTTTTACAAAATTTTTTATTGATTACAGAGCACGGCGGCATTCACCTTGCATAAACTAATTTGTTTATATGTACAATACTTCCAAAGAAATAATTGCCCACATTTTTTTCGTGACCATGTCCATGTTTGAATTACAGAAACACTCTTCTCATTAAGAGGAAGCTACAAGCTAAAAATGTGTATATTCTTGGTTTTCCTTATATTGTAGGTAATAGGCATTCAAATCATTTGACAAACGGAATCTAGAAACGTTCGATTTCAAGCACAAAGTTGGTTTTTATTTATGTTGTAAATAATTTTATAAGAAAGAAAAAAGTTTATCAAGTGAAACTGTCACAGATAATCTTAGCTATAATACTGTATTTTTTTACTTGTTTCCTTTACGCGTTAATACATTTATATTGAAAAAAAATATTTTTTAGTAGTTTACATTTATATTTTTTATTGAGTAATTTATTTATTTATTTGTATTCTACCCAAGCGAAAAGATATATGGGTACCCAAAACCATTTGAAATGCAAAATGGAAATGGGTCAAAACTTTTCCATTTGAAAATGCAAAATGCAAAATGGTTTTTAGAAAAGCATTTCAAATGCAAAATGCAAAATACCTATTTTCAAAATGCATTGAAAATGCAAAATGGTTTCTCAGGTCAAACAATTAAAATAAATATAGAATTTTTAAACAATTTTGTCATTTAATAATGGACATCAATGTAGAACAAACATATTACATGATGGTAAATCCAAAAACACCACGACTACAGATTATGAAACCACAAAACTATGCGCGGGACTAATGTTGCCAACGTAAAAACATAGAAACTGCTATCTAACATTTAATATTACAGCGTCGTGGCCCCATGTTCAGTATTTGAATCAGTATTTTTTGTAATGGTTTCACTAAATTGCCAGGGCTCCTACCAGGGAGCAACTTGACAAATGTAAATTATCTCTCATAGCGAGGTTGAGGACCGACTGATATTTGGGGCTTATGAAAAAAAGATGAGTGGAGATAGTAGGAAGAATGTTGCAAAAAAGCATTTAAAATGGAAAATTCTAAATGGTTTTTAGAAAAGCATTTAAAATGGAAAATGCATTGAGAAAAGCATTTAAAATGCAAAATGGAAAATACCCATTTTGCATTTTGCATTTCCATTTGAAATGGATTTATTTGAAATAAAGCACATCTCTGGACGCGAAGATGTCGTTTTGGCGGAATTTTGAATTTTCAACCCAACCTCAATGGCAAAATTTAGATCTTTGTCTCCTTTTTTTTCTCCGTCAACCTAATCTTAACTGTGTGTATTTGTTTGTCCTTCTTTCACGTTGCAACGGAGTGACGGATCGACGTGATTTTTAGCATATTGATTGTTGGAGGACTGTAAAGTGATACAGGTTACTTTTCATCCAGGAAAAACTTTTCATTCCCGTGGGAATATTATTTGTGTGAATTTATCCCTAATACCTCACTAACTCAACTATTCACTTATCTATCTATCTGTCTATCTTCATATAATGTAAATGTTCGTTTGTTCAAAATCTTAAATTTCCGAAAGTTCTTTACCGATTGCTTTGAAATTTTGACACAACGTTGCATTACATACCTATATTATATAGATGTCACCTGTGCTTTTTGAAAAACAGCGTCATCTGTTGGACAAAGTTGCTTTTTTTTTAAAAAAAAAGCGCCATCTGTTGGACGTAAAAGCAACACGCACTATTGTTTCTCCTTTTTGCACAGACAGTGTGATCAACAGCAATGCGTGGCGGGGTACAGCTAGTATAATTATAATTGAGAAAATGTGTTTGTTTGTTTCAAATCCACGCCGCCCGCCACAAACAAATAAATATTGTTTTTTTTTTTTTTTTTTTCAGAGAGTAATTAATGAGCACAATGGGTAACCAGAACTCCAAGTCCAACTCGGACCCTCCTTCAGAAGACATTCAGGACACGGCCAGCACAAGCCCACCTGACCAAGCAGACAACAAGCAAGCCTTTAAGAGTACCTTCTATGTCGAGGTTTGCCAAATTTATACATGGTTTGGGTTAAAGGGGGTGATAAATTACACTATAAGTTCAAATTTCGCTAAAAGGTCGTTTTCTTTGTTGTGTCATCTGTCAAAGTGACAGATCCTATACAAAGAAATGATGTTCCGCGGCAGTCTCCCAATTGATCTGACCCCCTCCCCTGAGGAAAATTATAGCGTAGTGTGTCAGTCCAACATATAATGGTACGTATACATATGCGAACCGAAACGCAAACCGAGCAACGGATTACAGAAAAGGAACGAAGCAACTGCAAGCGGCATTTCGCGCCATTTGCGGTTACAAATTTCATTTCACAAAATTTACAATTAATAACATACATACATTAATTAATTAATTAGGCTTTTTTAAATTAAACTTTTGAATTGCGGAAAATAGCGCTAATTGGAATACAAAACTGGTTTTGATTTGGGTGAATCTCTCTTCGAGTCCCCACTTTAATTATTAATGCACCCAGAATCAGATGAACCCACAAATAGAATTGTTTCGTTGCATTCTGAACTCAAAACTGGTTTTAACTTTAGTAAGCGAGTGTGGATACGTAAATATGCGTAAGTATGGTTACATGTGGAACAAGCAAATGGTTTTCTTCAGAACTTTGCAGCATAATATTAGAAGTTTAGACTCCTAACATGGATGCAATAGTCCGTTGGGTTCCATGGCTAACAACTAACCATCACACCGTACTGCAGGAGTAGAAGGGAAGGAGAGAGGAAGAACCGCTAAACAACAAATCTAATTTTGTATCTTTACATGGTCCTACTCGAGTATTTGGTTCAGGTTTGGTTTGGTCTTCAAGAAAAACAATAAAATCGTGTTTGAGATACCCCCAGCATAATTCATTAAATTTCAATTTGGGAGGCGGGTTTCGATATCGCCGCCCTTTGAACCATTTAATGTATAACCAGCTACTATAAGTCAACCAAAGTGGTTCGCTTCGTTTGGTGATTTAGCAGGGGTGCCCAGGTTTATCGGGTGCGTTGTGTTCAGGACGTCCTGCCCACCAGCTGTGTAGCGTGTCAATCGGGAGAGGCTGGTTTGTGGAGATCCTTTGACCTCTCGCCTACCAAGACGCTGGGAAGGATAGATCATTCGTTTGTCTGATCATTAGATTCCATTGATATACCTTTCTCGTACATAGATCTTCCTCTACTTCATTTCCGTAAAAAGATATTCCCCACAGCACTAACCGTCTTCTTCTTTCAGATTGCGAGCTATAATTCCAGCGAAACTGGCAAACAGCTGTCCGGCAGTAAACCCAAGAGCGATTCTGACTATACAAGGATTTCTCCAAAAAACATCCAGAATTTGACCAGTGGGATTCCAGCTAATCAGGTAAACATAAAACAAACATAAACGTAAAACTCGACTGCTTATAGATACGGGAGGTCCGTTTGATAGCTTCCCCTATCTAAACACATTCTTTGCGGGAAACGAGAAAACTCGTCATACGCCTTTTTACAGTAAGACGCGGGAGACGAGTTTACTCGTTTTGTTGCACAAAGCGGTAAGGACCGGAACACTTGTAAACAAGGGGTTCTAAATGGGTGCTGGGTCATGTGTTTTCTATTGTCGGCGGTACCCGATCTATCTACCTGTCAATACAATGAGTTTGAAACACAATAAAAAAATAATAAAATCGTTGTCGCGTATGTTCCGCTCACAAACTACGCGGTACATGTGCAAGTTTTGCAATGTGCCCCTGCATAAAGGAAAGTGTTTCGAACACTATCACACATTAAAGCACTATTAGGTTATAGTTTTTTTTTATATGTATTGAAAATTTCTAAATAATCTTGTAATTTTGTATGAATAAATTTCGATATGTTATTTCGATTGTGAAATACTGTTTTTTCTATGATTCCCAAGAAAGTAGAAAGTTTTATTCATAAAAAAAGAATTACACATACATTGCTAAGTAAATAAATAAAGACATCTTTTTAAAGTAAAACACTGAAAGTTTCATCGAAAAATATCAAATAGATCATAAGATATGAATATTTTGCGGCAAGTCTAATTTTGGCGCTAAAATTAAAAAAAAACACTCCAATATGATTACAAAACTATAAATATTACATTTTAGTTTAGTATTATTTAAGAAAAAAAACTTACATTCACAATGGGCTCACTCAAGAATTCCTTTGTCCCTTCTTCTGAAATGTGAGCCGCTGTTAATCCACAACATGCGAGTCCAATATTACATTATATTAGCGCTTCCTTGGACTGTCACTACTTTGATTAATCTTTATAACGAATTAGCATACATTATGAATACCAAAAATATGATTTAGATAAATTGAAGGTTTTCCTATCGTTTAGCTTGAGTAGAATACAAATAAAATAATAAATTACTCAATAAAAAATATAAATGTAAACTACTAAAAAAAATATTTTTTCAATAGAAATGTATGAATGCATAAAGGAAATAACTTTAAAAAAAATACAGTATTGTAGCTAAGATTATCTGTGACAGTTTTACTTGATTAACTTTTTTGCTTTCTTATAAAATTATTTACAAATTAAATAAATACCAGTTTAGTGCTTAAATTTAACGTTTCCGTTTGTCATACGATTTGAATGCCTATTACCTACAATAGGTATACCAAGAATATACACATTTTTGGCTTGTAGCATTCAGTTATTTCGGGAGTGCACAGACCGCAGTGTCAGATAATGGAGTAGCCTTCATGTCGGTGAACTTCAAACAGTTTTGTGAGATGAATAACATCAAACATTTAACTACGCCTGTTAATAATTCTCAATCGAGTGGGCTGAAAATGCAGTAAAAACTTGTAAAGAAAATAATGAGAGGAAATAAATTTCAGTCAGGTTATGATGAGAGATTAGAAAGTTTTCTATCTTTCTTTCTTAACTTTTTGCTTTCTTATAAAATTATTTACAAAATAAATAAAAACAAGTTTTGTGCTTGAAATCGAACGATCCTAGACTCCGTTTGTCAAGCGATTTTAATGCCTATTACCTACAATATAAGGTATACCAAGAATATACACATTTTAGGCTTGTAGCTTCCTCTTAACTTGTCATAAGTATCAAGTAGGTACACGTAATATACATTATCGACTCCTGTAATCGTTACCACTGGAAAATGACGCCGATATACTAAAATACCCTTTTTGCATCAATAAAAACATATGTCCAGGGAGTCAAAAGGTCAACTAGAACAAGATCATTCCTTTGTCCCAAATACTGCCCGCGAGCCCAATTTTACATCAAATGGATCAGCGCATCCTTGGATAAGTGACTAACTGTAATGAACGTGTGTCTAAAGGTATTTACTTATTTATTCAAACGCCATATAATGACTTTTAAAATACAGTGATAATCGAATTACAAGCGTACAGTGGTAAACAGGATAATAATATGAATACATTAAAGAACAATGAATGTGTAAACAAAAGCACTATTGCAAGTGACTCAGTTATTAATGTAATTGCTGTAAGACAATGCATAATTTAAAAGAAATATATACCAGTGTAACAATAATTGAACTAATTTATACTAGGCTTGTATAAGACCTGTCATAAGTCGAAGTATGAGGTGTCTATGATAATAGTCAGTAGTGAGTTTATTGGTACCCACAAAATTAAATGTACTTGGAATAGCTGAGTAAGCATCGCAACTTGGCATTAATAATTCAGGGCTGTCAGCGATTCAATGATACTTATGGATAAGAAATAATAATTTTAATAAAATAATACATATGTTAGATGTAGTAAAATATGAGCCATAGGAGCCAATAGGAGCCATGCAAAAGAATATTATCATTCCTGACATTGATTATTGTGATTGAGGTATGTTATTATAGCCTTCTTATAACTATATTCCGTGCAGTTGAACACATCTATTACTTCTGAGAAAACATTGCCAACTTCATGCAATCTAGGTATAAGCGAGTATCTAAATGAGTCAGTCCTGATATTTAAGGCGATGCCATACGTAGTAATGCAAAATGATGTGTTTTTGGTTTGAAAATTTGGTCGCCTAGAAATGTTTCAGATGCTTTAATTAAATACTGCGAGTAGAATACATCTTGGCCTTTGAAATAATAGAGTATTTTTTATATAAGTCTTTTTATAAGCCCAGAAAAAAATAATGTAAAGGCCTATGAAAACTGCTTTAAAGTTCAAAATCTCCTACTTACGAACCCATTTTCGGTTATGATTTCATTATATAATGTGGCAAATTAAGTTATTTATAAAATGATCGAAAAAAAATTAAATGTTTATGCCTGGTTAACATCCACAAAATAAAATGAAAGGCACCTTTTGGCCATGTTTTTTTCTTGCATAAATCAAAGCAGGCGGATGGTGTTAAGCGGGAATTTAAACCTTATCGCCATCTACGTAAGGGTTGTTATTGATAGCGGCTCAATTTAAAATATTACACGATGTAGTGCATCGCCTTAAAAAGAGTATTGGATCGACTAGTTCTTATAGGTATATGGAAGGTAATTAGACTTAAAGAGACATTCCTGTATGAATGAGATGAGCACGTCTGCTTTGTATCTCATCTTTTTACATTTTAACTTGCATCACAGTGCGACAATAAACAGTATGAAAATTCTACCGATAGTTTTAAAAATTTTTTTTTTTTAATTATTTTAATACTACATTTAATTACAGTAATGACGTATTGTCCATCTTACTAGGAGTCAAACGCCTGTGTTGAGGTGGCAGTTTTCAGATTGGTTGTTTGCTACGTTTTTGCTTACACAATATTATGAAATAGGCAGATAAAATAAAATCAGCATTTTTTTTTAACTGTACAATTCAAATATGAATGTAGAAGATGACGAAGCCAGAATAATTTTGAAGTAACTAAATTTCAGTTTGACAAAAGGGCATAGTGATAAATGATTTGTCAACCTCTGTAATTCCTCCCTCCTACAATATGGGTCTCCTCACTCACTCATGTTCACTCCTTGCATTCCTCAAAACTCCTCACAACATCCTTAAAGATGATATATGTGTGGAGTCAATGTTAAAAAATCCTCTTCCCAATCGCTCCAGAAATATTTCAATCTAACTCCTTCTTCTTTTGGTGCCCTCTCCTATCTGAGGTTGGCTATCATCGGGGCCATCTTCCCCCTACAAGCTGCAGCCCGGAAAAACTCTGCGGAACTGCAATCTTACCAGTCACATAGCTTACTAAGCCACGAAGTTTGGCATCTTATCTGCTTCGTATTCCATCAATCAATTCCTCTCTCACTCTAAAATTTTGAAATCACAAAATCTCCTCACTTGTCCTAAAGACGCACCTAAAATGATTTTCTTTGTTACGGTTTGCATACTTTGACAAACAGTCCAGTCCCTTTAAGTGAAACTTTAGTATCTAAAAATACATTAAAAAATATGTAAAATATGTAGTAATAAATTACAATAATTTTTTCAGCTCGATAAACAGTTTGCAAGTATTACAAAGTAATTTTTCTATTCCTTACAGTCGGCTTATACTATAACTAACAGATAAACCTTATTTCAGATGGCGATGACTTCAAACGGCGAATTGGACCTTAAACTCCTTTCTCAAGAAAATCTGGAGAATTTGGCAAACATGAGTGAAGCTGACCAGGTAAAGATCGCCAGACAGGCCGATCGTTCCAGTAATGTTGGAGCCATCTCTAGTATTTTCAGATCCCAGAGTAAAATAGCCATTCCAGTCGCTTTAAGAGCTAAGTGGTTCTTCGAAGGAGCTATGTTTAGCAAACCAGGCGCGATTGACGAATTTTTAAACCAAGTTCTCAAGGCTGCGAACCATAGCACCGTTTGCAGAATCATCGCTCTTTATGCCAAATACCTTCAAAATGACAGATTCGCAGAAGAACTATTCACCAAAACTCTACCAGTGTACAAGATGAATGTGGTCGTCAAATTGCTGCCCGCCTGTGGGGTCGAGTTCCTCTGGTGTCAGATAAAGAAGAACAAAGTCATCTTGCCTTGTCGACAGCTCATTTCAATGTACAAGAAATTCCCGAAAGACGCCGTTAGTTACGTGTTGATTCTTTTTGAAACCGGACTTATAAAATACAGTAAGCAAAGCTACAATAAGCTGTTTCGACTCCTACCTCAACAGCATCCAAAGATGTTTATAGAGATCTTTGACAAGCACGAAGAAAAGATTAAAGTTAAATATGGAGAGAGAACAACTCTTTCTATCCTCAAAGTGGGCATTGAGAAGGTTCGCCAGAAGTCGTCCGCTTATCTCAAAATTTTGCACATTCCAACTCTGAGGCGTTACTTGAAGGAAAGCGCGTTTGACTCACTAGTTTTGGACTCCATGCCCGCAGAAAAAGATAAATTCGATTTCAACGCATTCCGTTCAACAGTGTTGAAAGCTTATAAACATTCCCGCAAAACTGAATTTCTGATGAAGGTGTATGCTGCAAAATACAACGGTGCCTCTATCTTGGAGATATCTGACTTCTCCGAAATGGAAATGATAAAACATTTACCTGTGGAAGTCCGGAACAACTGGGCCCTTGGTAAAATTGGCACGTTTGAAAAATCTGTAGTTACAGAAGAAGTGAGCTACCTGAAGTTTGTCTCTCCGAATAAATCCATTCCCAAACTTAAGGATCTCACTAAATCCACATCTGACCCGGAGCACAAGATCACTTTGCTTGAAATAATGATAGATTGCTGTCAAGTCAATAACGATAGAGATTATTTGCTAACCGTAATGTCTTTCCAGGTTTCCGCGCATAGGAACGAACCAGAAAACCTTCATTACAGGTTCCTGTGTCGTTTAAAATCCGCATTTCAGCTCCATACTCTCACAGCACAGCACTGGCTAATAATAAATAAGCTATTAGATCTTCCTTGCATTGAAAAAGATCAAGAAAGTCGATTGAAACTCATGAATTGTATCCTCGAACATAATCTCCGTTTTTGCCTTGACAACAATCAACCCATCGACCAAATCATCGACAAGTTAATGAAGTACAATATTGGCAATATCAACTATTTGGTCGGAGTTCCCAAGCACGAGTTTGTAGTCCTCGAAGCGTTTTTTGCAAAATATAGAGCTCTAGAAAGTCGATTGAAACTCATGAATTGTATCCTCGAACATAATCTCCGTTTTTGCCTTGACAACAATCAACCCATCGACCAAATCATCGACAAGTTAATGAAGTACAATATTGGCAATATCAACTATTTGGTCGGAGTTCCCAAGCACGAGTTTGTAGTCCTCGAAGCGTTTTTTGCAAAATATAGAGCTCTCATTGAAGAGAATATTTCTGATTTAAAGGCAATCATCGACAAGATAAATGTACTGATAGTTTCATACAAGAAAAGAAGTGACAGTGCAAAACGTTCAGTGACAGAATGTACGTGGTTAATGGACGTCTTGAATCAACTTATGAAGCAAAACAATTTAAACGATCTGAAACCAATTTTGACCCTTCTGAGAGATGATGCGAAAGCCAGTATTATGTTCGCAGATAGCATTTTCCAACTAGACCCTTCAGAAAAGAACTGTCTTTACTATCTAAAACACGATGATGAAGTCATAAAACGAAATGCTTCCCATTTGAGTACAACATCTACAAGCTCTTGGAAATTTGTTCTAAGAGTGGAACAATGTACGCAAAAGAATAAAGAGCTAAAAGAAGTAATATTTTTATACGAAGAAGAAAACAAACAAAAACGGCGCAAAGTTCCAAGTAATGGGTTACCGAAAACAAAGGAGACGAATATTAATATCAACCCTAATATCAATTTAAACATAAATATGGATTATGTTAATGTTAGAAATAATGGCAAGCCTATATTAGACAATGAAGCAAAAGATGGGGAAAAAAAAGGAGCAAAAAGCGAAAAAAATGAGGCAAAAGACGATGCAAAAGGCGGAACAAAAGAGGGAGCAAAAGATGAAGAAGAAAATGGGGCAAAAGACGATGCAAAAGGCGGAGCAAAAGAGGGAGCAAAAGATGAAGAAGAAAATGGGGCAAAAGACGATGCAAAAGATGGAGAAAAAGAGGGAGCAAAAGATGAAGAAAAAAATGAGGCAAAAGACGATGCAAAATACGAACCTAAGGAGGGAGCAAAAGATGAAGAAAAAAATGAGGCGAAAGGCGGACTTTCTGGGGGGAAAGGTAGCGAACCGAAATTAATTCGTTTGGAAGAAGATGGTGAAGGAGAGGGGGATGTGGAAGATGAAATTCCCCTGCAAAATGAAGGAAGACTCAACGGAGATGTTGAAGATCCTAGACGAACTAGGGAAGATGTTGGAGATACAGAAAAACCTAAAGGGGATGACGTAGATGGAAAACCCACACTAGATGATGCTGTAAAGAATAGTAAAGAAGATAGTCCAGTAAAATCAGATGGAAAAGGAAATGATGCCGCTATGCTTAACATTTTTATAGATGAAGATGAAGAAGGAGAAGGAGAAGAAGAAGAAGTGCATTACAGAAAAACAGAAAGTCTAAGAATACAAACGGAAGATGGAGAAATTACCTCTATTAATTATGGAAAAAAGGAAAAAGTAAGCATTGAGCGCAGAAAAAGCACACAACTGAATAGTTCTGTAATAGAAGATGGCACCAGTGGACAAGTTAAAAGGGTAGAAGATAAAGAAGTAGAATGCAAGGGAAGTCCTTGGGAAAGATTCGAAGAACTCGAGAAAAAAGTGCGACAAAGAGAAATAAAACCAAAAATCGTCCAACTAAATGAATCAGAAGACGATATTAGTGGACAAATTGAAACGGTAGAATATCCCGTGGTAGAATTACGAGAAAGTGAAATACAATCAAAAGGCGTGCCACAAAATGTTGATGAAATAGAAGATGGCACGAGTAAACAAGTTGAAACGGTTGGAGACAACGGTGCTTGGGAGAGATTCGAAGAACTCGAGAGAACAGTACGAACAAAAAGAAGTGTGTCACAAAGTTTTGTTGAAGTAGAAAAAACCGAAATTAATGGACAAGAAATAGATAAAGGAAAAGACAGTGATTGGTCTGATTGTGATAGCAGTGAGGAAGGAGAAGAAGAAGAAGAAGACGGAGAAGAAGGAGAAGAAGGAAAAGAAGGCGAAGAAGGAGAAGAAGGAGAAGAAGGAGAAGAAGGAGAAGAAGGAGAAGAAGGAGAAGAAAGAGAAGAAGGAGAAGAAGGAGAAGAAGGAGAAGAAGGAGAAGAAGGAGAAGAAGGAGAAGAAGGAGAAGAAGGAGAAGAAGGAGAAGAAGGAGAAGAAGGAGAAGAAGGAGAAGAAGGAGAAGAAGGAGAAGAAGGAGAAGAAGGAGAAGAAGGAGAAGAAGGAGAAGAAGGAGAAGAAGGAGAAGAAGGAGAAGAAGGAGAAGAAGGAGAAGAAGGAGAAGGAGGAGAAGGAGAAGAAGGAGGAGAAGGAGAAGAAGAAGAAGAAGAAGAATATAGTGAAGGAGACGGAGAAGATTATTGTGAAGAATAGGGAGAATAATATTATGAAAAATAGGGAGAAGAATATTGTGAGAAGGAGACGGAGAAGAATATTATAAAAAATAGTGAAAGGATATTGTGAAAGAGACGGAGTAGAATATTGTAAAGAATGGTGAATGGATACTGTGAAAGAGACAGAGAAGAATATTTTAAAGAATAGTGAGAAGAATTATTAAAAAGAATAGTGAAAGGATGTTGTGAAAGAGACGGAGAAGAATATTGCAAAGAATATTGTGGTAATTTTCGAAAGACCATTTTTTGTTTGAACTTTTTTTATTGTTTATCGCTTTGCAAGTACATTTATCGGATGGGCGGGTTTAAGGGAAAATGAAAAAAAATACTTACATATTGAAAAAAATTCTAAAATATTATACCAAGCTGAAACTGTACCTTTTTGGTAAGTTAGTTAATTTTAGAAGTATTGTTGTTTTTAGTTTTAATTATTTAACTCATCGTTCCTATTATTCGATGGAAGTATTAATGTTTAAATTGATATACTCAAATAATTTATGCTTAGCTTAGTTTTTAATATTATTGAGTTATGTTAGCATAGCCTTCTCGTAACTATATTCCATGCAGTTGAACACATCTACAATTTCTGCGAAATTATTATCAACTGCATGCAATGTACGTACAAATAAGTATCTAAATCACTTAGTCCCGTTATTGTTGTTGGTATGTTTAAGGTGATTAGGCTTAATAATTCAGTCTATAATACCATTATAGTCAAGTTGGAAACGAGTTTTAATAATTTTAATTCTTTTATCAAGTGGTTGTAATATATAGTAATCTATTGCTAAACCGAGATTTAAGTTAATCTTAGAATTTTATGTTGAATTGTTTCAATTATAAAAAGTTAGAGTGTTTCCTCAATAATTTATACAGTTTCAGAAAAAATGTCCCGTTGTTGCTCAAAATATTTAACAATATTAATTTGTTGGGTGTCTCTTTTAGTATTACGAGTTTTTTTTTTGTTATTTATTTTTCCCCATTTACTGGGTAAGTTTTTTGTAACAATTTTTTATTTATTTATTAACGCCCTTTTTAGGGGATTGTACATACGAATTGTAAAAAATATACAGCATTTATTATTTATATAACTTAACTGCCTCAATTTTTCAGTTTGCCTCAGTTTTATTGCCTTAATCTTTGGTATTTGTTATGTTATAAATTAAAGATGTCCATTGACTCGGTATAATTAATTCCTTTCATTAGAATACTGGGCAATAAGGAGTACAATGGTAGTTAGTCCCAGAATTTCTGCACTAAAATAAATCCTGACTTCTAGTATTACGTAGTATATGAAAACGTCTCAATGCAAACAATTCTGGAAATTATTTTTAATTATGTACAATAACTGTGTTTTTTAACTGAATTGTTCTCAGGTAAGTTACAAAAAAAAAACAAGTGAATATTTCTCCATACTCTTGGTATTCATCCATAGGATAATGAATTTTTTGATTAATCTCTAAATAGTATAAAATAAAGTCGCTATCCGTCTCTGTCTGTTTGTGCGCTTAGTTCTTCTAAACTTTGGATAGGAGTTTCATTATCAGTTTAGAGAATTTCTTTTGGAAGGTTTACATATATGATACATGCATTTTTTTTATTTTTTATTTTGTTTATTTAATATTTGAAAAAAATATGTTATAAATATGATATAAACAAATATATAAAACAATAGAAAATAAAGTAGCCTTTCCTCACCATAAAGAGACAATGCTCTTGTGTTTGGTGAGAGAATTCTAGTTCAATTATATACATGTATGTTAGTATTAAGGTAAATAAATTATTAAGAAACAA
Organism: Hesperophylax magnus; assembly: GCA_026573805.1. Classification (NCBI taxonomy): domain Eukaryota; kingdom Metazoa; phylum Arthropoda; class Insecta; order Trichoptera; family Limnephilidae; genus Hesperophylax; species Hesperophylax magnus. The sequence continues at coordinate 15,739,133 of JAIUSX010000028.1, forward strand.
CACAAGATTTAAACAATATTACTTCTAGATGTAAGTAGTGAACGTATTTTGGACTTATAATAGTTTAAGGTAATTTTTTAATTTAAGGTGTAATTCCTGAATATTTTCGATATTTTTTAAAATTTAATGGAAGGTTATTAAAATAAATTATGCCTAGATAAAGATAGGTATTTTGAATGAGCTTAGTGTTAAATTTTGTAATTTTAATAGTATTCTGGTATCTTGCTGATGTATTGAATTGCGAGTTATGAGTATTTGACTGTATTTCTTTGTAAATTTGAATTATTGAATATTTTTGATACATTTTGTCTACTGTAGGTACTTTGAAAATTGATAAAAGAATTTCAGTAGAAAATTTTGACGGTTTTTTCAAAATTACTTTGATTAACAATGCTTGAACTACTTTAAGTGGGTTCATAATTTTATTATATGTTCCTCCCCAACCAATAATACCATATTGTAATTTAGATTGAACAATCACATAGTACACTCTTTTTAGGTTTTCTAGTCTAAGAATATTTCTAAGTCTTATAAATTTATAAATACATTTCCTAATCCTTTTGACGAGTTCACAAATATGTGTTTTCCATTTAAAATTATGATCTATATATACACCAAGATATTTGATTTTGGATGTTGGACTGAGGATAGGACAAGTTTGATTGCAGTTAGTTCTGCCACATTTGCGTTGGTGTATTATAATGTTTAACTCTGGTTCTGATTTAAATTTATTGATTGAAAATGGGATAAATTTTGTTTTATCTGTGTTTAAGGAGAGAAGATTTTTATAGAACCAATTTTTCATTATATTAATATCAGCATTTGCCAAGTTATTAACAGTATTCCAATCCGTACCTTCGATTATTATGACAGTGTCATCAGCATACGATATTATTTTCCCATTTAGTTTTTATATGAATATGTCATTAACATAGATGATAAACAGTAACGGACCCAGGACTGTACCTTGCGGTATGCCGAATTGACTCGTTTTTGGCAAACTAAACACATTGTTAATTTTTACGACTTGAGGTCGTTGTACCATTTAATCCAATGTTTCTTAATTTACTTATAAGTTTGTCATGTGATATGCTATCAAATGCTTTTTTGAGATCTATGAAAATTCCAAGGCATTTTAATGATTTATCTAAAGAATTATATACTAGGCTACTCAATTTTGCAATTGCATCCTGTGTGCTTCTCCCTTCCATAAAATCGAACTGGTTTTCATTAATTATACCATTGCATTTTATAAACTGGCTCATTCTTTTTTTAACCATTTTTTCAAAAAAATTTGCTATATTTGAGATGACTGATATGGGTAGGTAATTGTTTACTTCTTCTGGATTACCTGATTTAAATATTGGAGTAATGGTAGTTTGTTTGTAAACTGATGGGAATACTCCGCTTTGAAAACTTGTATTTATTATATGCATTAATATTTGGAAATTAGTTTTTTAATGTTTATTAAAATATCAACTGTAATTGCATCAAAGCCCGGAGCAGAACCTCCTTTCATACCAGTTATAATAGAAGCTATTTCGTCCTCTGTGGTGATTTCAAATGTTGCCATTTTTTTTCAGCATCAATATTACAGTCTGGAGATGTTATATTTGGATCAATATGTATAAGATTGGCTAGATTTTTCCCTAAAAATGCAAAAATAGGTGTTAAATATATTTGCAGCTTTTGATGGGTTTCCTTTACAACATGTTTTCGAGTTATCATGATTAATAGCACTGATTTCATTATTCCTGTATTTTTTTGTCAATTTATTTAATTTATCACCGTCCATACTCTTTTACTATCGTTTTCAGCCTGATCCAACTTATGTGTAAAATAACTTTCTTTTGTATGTTTTATAATATAAGAAAGTTTGTTTTTATATGCTTTAAAATGATTGAGTAAATTTTTATTATTTGGTTGTTGAGTAGTTAATTTGTATAGAGCTTGCTTATGTCGTACATATACTATTAAACCGTTAGTAATCCATGGTTTTATAGGTTTGAATTGAGTCATTTATGTATTTGGAAATTTTTTCTTCAAATATTTTACAACAAACATTGACATCATTACATTGAAATAATTCTATCCAATTTTCCGATTCTAATTTATTTTTTAATGTATCCATATCGAGTACTTTTTTGAGGTATTATTTTGTTTAAATGATGGCAATATTGGATTGCTAAATTTATGGATAAACATACATGAATAATGATCAGTAATATTAGTATGAATGACAGCGGATTTTATATTGTGGATATCAGGAATATTTGTAAAAATATGATCTAAACATGAAGGTCGTTGACCTGGAACGTTCCTAGTATATGAATTTACGCACGATAAGTAGTTGAGTTCCGCTAACACGTTGAGGTACTTATCTTTATCCACACTAAAGTAGTCGTTTGCGATATCTAAATTGATATCCCCAACAATAACATTATTTTTGTTTCTAAAATTGAATAAAATATTTTTTAATTCATTTATAAATTGTGATATTATCGACATATGCGTACGATAAATAGCAATAATGTTATAATGTTAATTTATGTCCTTAAATTCAATATTCAAAATGTTAACATTTCTAACACTGTTAATCTCTTTTATTGAGTACATTGTACTGGTTGGATATGAATATTCCGACACCAGAGTTTTTGTTTAATTTTGTTATTGTTGTATAATATGAATACCCCGGAATAGTATAATTCTTATATTATATTATATTATATTTATAGAAAGTAGAGAAAAGTCAATGTTTTAGGATCAAGTCGTAAAAATATATTTTCTGGCACTACATTACTAAAATTAAATGCTAAATCTCATGAGATATTTCAAAATAATTTATCACGGAATTGTTTCTTGTCCAACAGATGTCGCTGTATTTCGAAATCGGTGAAGAACTTTTCGAGATTCAAGATTTTGAACAAACGAACATATACATTTTTATTTATATAGATTTACGTACTGAGGTGAGCAGAGTATGTTTTACATTATATTTTTGAACACGTCTGTTGTTGTATAATATTTATGATTATTGTTGAAACTGTGATTATACAAAATATTGAATAAATACCAATATATGATTTTACCAAGTTCATTTAATTTTTAAGTAGATCCCGCTAGCACGATACATTCTAATTTCCCGGTTTTGATCTTCTTCCCCTCCGTACTCCCGGCAGTCTCATGACGTTACTCAAATTGGTTATGCCATAGTCCCACTTGCTTAATGCTTAGGAAGCTTACGGCGCAGACTGTGCTAGTCTGAGAATACCGATCCCCTAACAGGACATTGTCAAATTGGGTATGCCATAGTCCCACTTGCTTAATGCTTAGGAAGCTTACGGCGCAGACTGTGCCAGTCCAAGAATACCGATCCCCTGACAGGACATTGTCAAATTGGGTATGCCATAGTCCCACTTGCTTAATGCTTAGGAAGCTTACGGCGCAGACTGTGCTAGTCTGAGAATACCGATCCCCTAACAGGACATTGTCAAATTGGGTATGCCATAGTCCCACTTGCTTAATGCTTAGGAAGCTTACGGCGCAGACTGTGCCAGTCCAAGAATACCGATCCCCTGACAGGACATTGTCAAATTGGGTATGCCATAGTCCCACTTGCTTAATGCTTAGGAAGCTTACGGCGCAGACTGTGCTAGTCTGAGAATACCGATCCCCTAACAGGACATTGTCAAATTGGGTATGCCATAGTCCCACTTGCTTACCGCTTAGGAAGCTTACGGCGCAGACTGTGCTAGTCCGAGAATACCGATCCCCTAACATGACATTGTAAAATTGGGTATACCATAGAGCCACTTGCTTAATGCTTAGGAAGCTTACGGCGCAGACTGTGCCAGCCCAAGAATACAGATCCCCTGACAGGACATTGTCAAATTGGGTATGCCATAGTCCCACTTGCTTAATGCTTAGGAAGCTTACGGCGCAGACTGTGCCAGTCCAAGAATACCGATCCCCTGACAGGACATTGTCAAATTGGGTATGCCATAGTCCCACTTGCTTACCGCTTAGGAAGCTTACGGCGCAGACTGTGCTAGTCCGAGAATACCGATCCCCTAACATGACATTGTAAAATTGGGTATACCATAGAGCCACTTGCTTAATGCTTAGGAAGCTTACGGCGCAGACTGTGCCAGTCCAAGAATACCGATCCCCTGACAGGACATTGTCAAATTGGGTATGCCATAGTCCCACTTGCTTAATGCTTAGGAAGCTTACGGCGCAGACTGTGCTAGTCTGAGAATACCGATCCCCTAACAGGACATTGTCAAATTGGGTATGCCATAGTCCCACTTGCTTACCGCTTAGGAAGCTTACGGCGCAGACTGTGCTAGTCCGAGAATACCGATCCCCTAACATGACATTGTAAAATTGGGTATACCATAGAGCCACTTGCTTAATGCTTAGGAAGCTTACGGCGCAGACTGTGCCAGCCCAAGAATACAGATCCCCTGACAGGACATTGTCAAATTGGGTATGCCATAGTCCCACTTGCTTAATGCTTAGGAAGCTTACGGCGCAGACTGTGCCAGTCCAAGAATACCGATCCCCTGACAGGACATTGTCAAATTGGGTATGCCATAGTCCCACTTGCTTACCGCTTAGGAAGCTTACGGCGCAGACTGTGCTAGTCCGAGAATACCGATCCCCTAACATGACATTGTAAAATTGGGTATACCATAGAGCCACTTGCTTAATGCTTAGGAAGCTTACGGCGCAGACTGCGCCAGTCCAAGAATACAGATCCCCTGACAGGACATTGTCAAATTGGGTATGCCATAGTCCCACTTGCTTACCGCTTAGGAAGCTTACGGCGCAGACTGTGCTAGTCCGAGAATACCGATCCCCTAACATGACATTGTAAAATTGGGTATACCATAGAGCCACTTGCTTAATGCTTAGGAAGCTTATGACGCAGACTGTGCTAGTCCAAGAATACCGATCCCCTGACAGGAGATTGTCAAATGATGTCCCCCATAAACAAATGCTGTTTTAACTCCACACAAGGGGCCTTGAGGAGAACAATTTTCCTAAGGGCTTATCTTATCTTTGGGGATGCCATGTTGAGGATCTATTTGAGGAAATTGGAAGTTCTTGGAATAAAAAAGGTATGAGGGGAGTGTCACGGAGCGACGGATGTATGTAATCCATCCCTCCCATTGCGGTGAAAGGCGATGCTTCTTTGTCTAGAGCGAATAAAGATTTTCGTTTTTCGATTGCTGGTATAAGATGACGAGCAGTAGCTGACTCAATATTTATACACAGAATTTTAAACAATGACATTGACTGTACTGAACTTCTGTCCCTTATTAATTTTAACATACCTTTGAGACGTACACGACATACAGTGCTATTCCACAAGCTAAATTATAAAACAAATGCAGCATCTAATTCGCCAATTAACCGAGCTCTTCATACTCTAAATTATATTTGTCTTAACTCTAACATTGACATTTTTTCGGATTCACTGCCCAAATTCAAACGTGGCGTCATGTCAATAATTTAAAGTATTCAATGCGCATACATACAGACACACACACACACACAAACACTCACATACATTACACACGTCACACAGACACCTATATACTACACAAGTCACCTGGTAATTAAGGAATAAACATACCACTTAGCAGGCATTACAAGGAAACATATCATAGGTACACAACATGAAGTATCTTATTCCTGTATATTGTTTCATCTCTGTAAATCATGCACTGTTTGTTTCTATGATATAAAATAAAATTAAAAAAATTAAAAATCAATTTTAGAAAATAGCTTGATTTTTGTGTTCTATTTCCATATATATTTGTAATTTTGAAAGTGTTTTTTCAATGTTTGATATTCGATGTTTGATTACGACGCATGAAGTCCCGAAAGCCCTTCTGGGTGGAAGGAGAGAGGCTCCTCCGATTACCTCTCACCCCAGAAGATAGGTGGCAACTAGAGTGGGAAATGGGAAACGGCCAACGTGGGAAATGCCCATCTCATATAGGACCCCACCGAGAGACAGCCTGTGTTCTCATTGATAGGTCCGCCGTCAATAGGTTAAGGTGCTCCCATAGCCGCTGTGCTCACATGATGCACAGATGGGGCCTTAAAGAGTCGGCGATGTGTGAATGTGGTGCGGTGCAGACCACCGAACATGTTGTCAACGAATGCCCGTTCCATTCATTCCCCGGCGGGATTAATGAGGTTCACATGGCGACGGCTGAGGCCCTAGAATGGCTCGCAGACCTAGATGTCCCCTCTGACCCCCCCACCATACGAAAGAAGAAGAAAGTTTGACTTTTTTAAAATTGAATAAAATGTAATATTTTTTGTACACAGTGTACATTTTGTCATTTTCTTTGAAACATGCCCTCTGAGACTAATTATTCTTTCAAATGAAATTAACAATTGCAACTAAACTACTGAAAAAATAACATGGTTAATTTTCTAATAACTCTACCACATAAGAATAAAAAATGAAAAAGTAGAACTGCCTTCTTTGAGTAGTTTTCATTAACAAATATATATTTTGGTTCTAGACCATTTGCCATACCATCTGTCTCTCTTACACTTGCCTGAAATTGTATACCGCCATCCCATTTAAATTTTGTAATCATGGTAAAACACAGTTTTGCAAGGAAAAATAGATCTTAATTGGGCTTATACTTGCATCACAAAATACGTCTACAAGACAGTTCTTGTGTTTTGCTTTATTTTATGTTTTACCAATCGGTATCAAACATCAAACACGTTCTACCACTGCCAGTTTTAATTCGGGTCTAAAAGGATTAAGGTGCAATACCCTGATAACGGGGATTTGCCCCGACCGCGACGTTCAAACTTGCATTATGAACGCGACCCAAAACAGAGCTCAGGGACGGCAAAGAATAAACCCGGAGGGTCGGTACTTCTACAAACTGTGAGAAAAATAGTTTGGGGCGCTTTTCTCCGAACCACATCTCCTTCTTCATAAAGTACAGCCTTTCTTCTGAAATTGTAATGTTTAGGGTTATTTTTATTAGCTTGATTCGTTAATCAAGACGTGAACAGCATTGGTTCATGTATTGTCGGTTTACTGTCAGAAGTCATTAAGTTCACACTTTAGAATTAATACAAGTGAAACCAGTCATTAAATCCGACTGTTTGAAATCGTTGATACCGTCTAATAATAAAAAATAAAAATAAAACTAATGGTGTGACATCATTATAATAACGTCTTTTCAAAAATTCTTAACCTAGTTAGTTGTCAGTTAGAATATTTATTTGGGCTAATAAAAGTGAGCGATTTCGCAAAAAGTGCAACCAAATTGATTATAATCATTTTATAATTTTTGTTTCGTGTGATCTTGTGATCAAATTTATATTTTTGTATTTACTGACATTACTGAACATCAGCCTAGTAATGTCTGTGCCACCTACTAGATCAGGTGTCAAATCACGGCGCAATGCTCCTCTTGATAGCCCGTCTGACGTCACGGGTTTAGAGCCAGACTTAAGTAACGCACTAATTTCATTCAAAGATGAAATAAAATACGAAATTATCAAAGTGTTAACGGAGTTAAAAACATTGAATGAGCAATTAAGAGGGTGTCATAATATAATTAATGATCTCACAATGAAAAATAAGGACCTAGAAACGAATTATAATCTAGTTCTAACCAAATTAAACCGCCTGGAGCAAACATCACTAAAAAACAACGTTGAAATTATTGGCGTTCCAGAAAAAAGAAATGAAAATTTATTCGATTTAATTAAATCAATAGGAACCAAGGCTGAAATTGATATTCTCCAGATGGATATTGACGGTATCTCGCGTACAAGGGTAAAGGAATTACCCCGAGAAAATCCGAAATTTACTAGGCCTATCGTAGCCGCTGCAGAGACAACTTTCTTGCTGCTATTAGGAAAAAAGGCAGCCTCAACTCTGGTGACCTGAAGCTTCCAGGTGATAATAACATATATGTCAACGAGCATCTGACGGCTGCAACCCGTGCACTTTTCAAGAAAGTAAGAGATTTAAGCAAGGAAAAAAACTTTAAATTCAGGTGGATTAAATATGGTAAAATATTTATACGCAAAAACGAAACTCGTCCAATTATTCAAGTGACACTTGAATCTGACTTAATTACGGTTTTTTGCTGATCATTCTTTTAGTTTTAGCACCGTCTCGTATGGTTTCTACATACTTACAACTTATTTGTCATATTTACTATGTCTTTTCTTCTAATTTAAAATGCAACCTATGCAATCCTTTCACTTTTTGCACATGGTTTCAACAAATAACTCTTCTAACACTACCAACGTAAATCAATATTATCTTCTTAATAGTTTTCTTGCTTTACTACAACACAATTTACTTCAATACACCTACAACTTTAAAAGTTTTATATTTTACCAAAATGAACTAAAATGTTGAATTTTTATTACCAAAATGTAACTGGACTGCTATCCAAAACAGATAGTTTGCATTTTTTAATGTCACCAATAACAACTATGATATTATTATGATGACAGAAACTTGGCTTGTTGACAGCATTGCCAGTGAAGAGCTATTTGACAACCAATACCTGGGCACACAAACTCCAACGGCTCGGAGGGCTTTGAAGCAGAGAATGGACGGTTATCTCGAGAGTATTTCCTCCTGGGGTAAAAGTAATCTCGTCGAATTTAATGTTTCAAAGACCCAATCCTGTCTGATTACGTCTAAAAGGGATCTAAATGATAATCTAGTCTCCTTCAACGGAAGCAATCTTTCGAACAGGCCTTCCATTGATATGCTTGGTGTAACTATAAGTGACCAGCTCAGGTATGGGGGCTCCATCGAAGTCAGAGTAAAGCTGGCCTCTCAGAAGCTGGGCGTACTGTACAGGGCCCGCAGATACTTTAATAGTACACAACTGCTGACCCTATACAAATCGCAAGTGCGCCCTACTGTCGAATTTGGCAGCCATCTCTGGTCCGGAGCCCCTAAATACCTGAAAAAAACCCTTGACTCTGTGCAAAAACGGGCGGTCCGTTTGATAAATTCCCCAATCTTAACAAACGGACTGCAATCTTTAGAGCACAGGCGTCAGGTAGGTATGCTGTCCTTGTTCTATCGGTATTACAATGGAAGATGCTCTGAGGAACTAGCGTCATTGATCCCTTCGGCACCGGTGCGTAGTCGGGATACACGCCAAACGCGTGCCCAACATTTGTACACGGTTGACACTTGTCACATGAGAACGGGTCGCTTCTACGATTCGTTCTTAAGTTCAACAGCTCGGCTGTGGAACGAACTGCCGGCCTCTGTGTTTCCTCCCTCCTACAACATGGGACTCTTCAAGACCCATGTTCACTCCTTCCTCTCCACAAAAAGACCCTCCACACAGCATCCCAAAGATGACATAGGCCCTGAGGAAAATGATTTTCTTCAGGGCCTCCTGTGTGGAGATAATATAAAAAAAAAAAAAAATTTAGGCGTGACCGTAATGAACAAAAAAGGGGAGGAGGTGTAATGATTGCGTTGAAGAAGCACCTCATAGCTCATGAACGTAAGGATTTTAACACGAATGCTGAAGACATCTGGGTGACTGTTACGATTAATAATTTCATAAAAATTCATTTATGCTGTGTTTACATACCTCCAGGAGTCAATCACTCACAAAATATAAATGAATTCATGGATAAATTATGTGAACTTCGAGGACTACATCACGATGATCATTTTGTCATATCGGGTGATTTCAACTTACCACAAATTAACTGGTCTTTAAGTAATGGCAATAGTATGCAAATTACGAATGGCTCTAAATCTGAAATTATTTCCAAACTACCTGACACCCTTTCATTTACTGATCTATCACAGTACTGCACCTTTCCAAATAATAATCATACATACCTAGACCTTGTTTTTAGCTCGATCCCTGTAAATGTATCAAATACTGACAAGTATCTCATCCCTGAATGTAAACATCATAAAAGCATTCTTGTTGACATTAACTTATCTCTGGAAACTCCTATGGTGGACAACAAACGAACAATCAATCTCTTTAGGAAAGCTAACTTTGAAACAATAAATAACGTCCTCAGTAGTATCGATTGGGATGCAGAATTTTTAAACCTATCAACCAACACTGCTATTGACCGCTTTTATGGAATTTTATATGAAATCATTCGATTAAACGTCCCATCAAAGGAAGTTCATATTAATAATTCTTATCCCTATTGGTTTAGTCCAGCCCTAATAAAACTGACTAAGGAAAAATATAAAGTGTTTAAAATGTGGAAAAGGTGGTCCAATCCTTTAGACTACCATGAATTCTGTATCCTTCGATCAAGGCAAAAGAAATTGTCTAGAGAATGTCTTAAACAATTTATAACAAACGATGAACTTAATATATCTCGTAACCCTAAAAACTTTTGGTCTTATGTTAAAGGAAAAAAAATCTGGTTTATCTCATGTTATGAAACTGGGCGAAGTGACTGCTGAAAATCCTTTCACAATATGTAACCTGTTCTCACAGCACTTCGTCTCCACCTTTAATTACAACACTATTTCCGATGTACACTCTACCAACTATCATTTTGACAATCAAGTTAATATCTATTTTTAGCTCACTGGGTGCGGGTAGTGACAAAATTCCGGCTTTCTTTATCAAAATGTGTAGCAAGGTAATCTCGAAGCCCCTATTATTGCTCTTTCAATCCTCATTGAAAGAAGGTATCTTTCCTGATCGTTGGAAGAGTGCTCTCATCACACCAGTTTTTAAGTCTGGGGCTAAAAATGATGTCCAGAACTATCGACCGATATCTAAATTACCAATCTTTATTAAAATTTTTGAAAAAATTGTTCATGAACAACTATATAACTGCATCGAGTCTGTAATACTCGTGAACCAACATGGCTTTATGAAAAAAAGATCGGTTGTATCTAATCTTGCCATTTTCATTGAAAATATTACTAAATCAATGGATGATCAAATCCAAGTTGACGTAATCTACACAGACTTCTCAAAAGCGTTTGATAAAATTGACCACATTCTTCTTTTGTCCAAATTACTAGCTTTGGGAATTCATGGGGATTTATATAGATGGTTAGTCTCCTATCTTAATGGGCGCACTCAGGGAGTAACAATAAATGGCTTCATCTCTGAGATTGTAAATATACCCTCAGATATGCCCCAAGGATCTCACCTGGGACCGTTACTGTTTACAATTTTCATCAACGACATTATAAAATGCTTTAATTATGCAAATGTTCTACTTTTCGCTGATGATATGAAAATATTCCTGCCTATTAATTCTATAATTGACTGCTTTAAACTACAAGAAGGTCTGTATAGGCTTAATGATTATTGTATCCTCAATCGTCTCAACATGAACACTTCTAAATGTTATGTAATTACCTTCACTGGAAATAAAATTAAATTTGACCATAATTATCATATAACTGGCCAACTACTCAAAAAAGTTCGTGATCTAGGTGTTATACTTGATAGTAATCTTACATTTGAGGCTCATATTGATATGATTGCTAAGAAAGCCCTTAGAATGCTAGGATTCTTATTCCGTATTGGAAAAGAATTTAATAATATCATAACACTTAAAATATTGTGTTTTTTTTATGTTCGCAGTCATCTTAAATTCGCTTCTCCCATATGGAATCCTCAATATAATATTTACATAAATCGCATTGAAGCCATCCAAAGAAAATTTGTCAATCATTTAAATTTCAAATTAAATTCAAACATTGACGTAAACAGCTCGATGGACCTTTATGGACTTAAGCCATTAAAAACTAGAAGAGACTCCGCAGATATAATATATCTCCATAAAATTATCAATGGCTTTATTGATTGTTCTCCCCTTCTGTCTGAAATTAATTTTAGAGTCCCGAGCGTTAGAACTAGAGAAAAATCACTTTTTCATCTCCATAAATGTTCTACTAATATCAGAAAAAATGCGTTTATATTCAGAGCCTCTAGTATATTTAATAAGAATTTTAATGATATGGACATATTCACATGTAATTTAAGAACCTTTAAAAGATATGTAATAACTAACATTAAATAATTTTAAATATTCTACTGGAAGTTATCATGTTGTTGCTTTGAATCCTTTCCAGTTACTTGCCTTCCAATTTATACTCATGTGTTCAATTTAGTTGTAGTTATACATTTATTATATTGTTATTATTGCTATTGTGTAGTGCTTTTATTGATTGCTGCTGTGTTGAAATTTTACAATGCATTATGTTTTGAATTTTAGCTGGTTATTAGTATATCAGTTAACTTTAAATTTTTGAAATTTAGCTGGTTATTAGTACATCAGTTAACATTAATTTTTTATTTATTTGTGTTCTTACATCTTCTATTATTTTTTATTTATTATTTACAATATTGTATTTATTGTAAATCTCTCAGGCTACGGGTACAGAACCCTTAGTTTTTTTTAAATATTTTTTATTATTTTTATAATTTTAAGTGAAAATCTTTTATTGGATATTATCTTTATTATTTATTTTATTCTTATATGTAAATAATCTGTTGATTTTCCCAAATAAATAAAATAAAATAAGAGAGTTCGTTACTTCCCCATATAACTACCAACTCTTTCTCTAGATTAAAGCAAAGCCATCTCTAGATTGTTGTAAATTAACACCATGGATATCTGTTAGAAGTCCCTTTCGTGCATCAGGAAAAATGGAGTGTAACCCGGTAGTAAACATTCAAAGATGGTTTGAAAGGGAGATATATAAATACGAATGTTAGAGGGAACGCGCTAATATTAAATAAGCGAAAATGGTGAAAATATTTAACACAACACGATTCGTTTGAAATAGAGCAAAAATCTCTGGACAAATGCTTTAGTTGCATTTAAAGATAATCTGTGATTTTTTTCATGCCTCTCTCTCTGGTTTCAATCCTGGGATTGGTTTGCAGCAATTTCATCTAATCTCCTCTTCCATTTTTCCCTGTCTTGTGCGGCTCTTTTGACTTCTGCATATGATGAGCAGCGCACGTCCACCAGCAGGTCCTCCAGGTACTCTCGGCGTGGGCGTCCCCTAGAGTTGGTCTCCTCGGTCATACCCTCCATTATGATATGCAAGAGGCCTTCTTGTCGTATAACATGGCCGATCCATCTTGCACGCCTTTCGGACAAGGTCCTGAGCAGGTGCCTTCCTCCTTCGATTCTCATTTGTAATATGGTCTCTCCAGGAAATTCCTAACAGTCTTCTATAGGACCACATCTCAAAAGCCTCTAGTCTCCATTTATCTCTTTCGGATAGGCACCATGTTTCGCAGCCGTACATCAAGATACTCCATACATAGGTCTTGATGAGGAGTATTCTCAGTTTTAGGTCTATATTATTCGATTCTATTATTTTCGACCTTTTATTGAATGCAAGCTTAGCCTGATGTATACGGCTGTCGACCTCGCTCTTAGACCGACCGTCCCATGTTATTTTGCTCCTGAGGTAGACAAACTCCTTGGTGTTCTTTAGTGGAACTCCTGCCATCTCTACTCTCATCTGATGTTGCGTTCGGCCTACAGTCAGCAGCTTTGTTTTGTCTTTATTTATCTTCATGTTGTAGTTGTTTTGAAGAATGTTTTGCATGGTTGTTAAGGCCTCTTGCAGTTCTTCTTCGTTTTCAGCAACCAAAGCAATATCGTCAGCAAACCTTATCATATCCACCTTTTGCCCGTGTATCTTTACACCTTTTCTGTGACTCATTCTCTCTCTCAAGTCATCAATCGCACTCTGTATATAAGCATTAAAAAGAACAGGTGACAGAGAGCATCCCTGTCTCACCCCTTGTCTTATACTGGCTTCTTTTGTTTCATTGTCACATCTAATTATAGCGGCCTCATTCTTGTATAGCGCCTGGATTATTCGTCTATCTCTATATTTTATATCAATTCTCTTCAGAATCTCAAAGAGTCTTTTCCATTCTACTTTGTCGAAAGCCTTCTCCAGGTCTATGAATGCGATGAATGTGTTTTGGTTTCATTTTATTCTTTTTTCTAGTAGTATTCGTAGCGAAAATATTGCTTCTCTGGTTCCTACACCTCTTCTAAAGCCATACTGGTCTCCGGAAAGGATGTTCTCTACTTTTGGTTCGATTCTTTTTAGAATGATATTAGTAAATATTTTTGAGGCATATTAGGCTAAGAGTTCTGTGTTGTTCACATTTCGTCGGGCCTACCTTCTTTGGTAATGCGACAATTAGGCATTTCTCAAAATCCTCTGGTATCTCTCCAGTCTTATACATGGTTTGTATCATTTTAAACCGGGCATCTGTGGTTCCTTTTCCTGCTGGCTTAATTAGTTCAGCCGGAACGTCATCAATTCCGGGTGCTTTCCCGTTTTTGAGATTTTTCAGTGCGAGGTCAAACTCTTCTCTAGTGATTGGATCTCCCAAATCATCTGCGTCTACCTCATTTTCTCTTTCTATCAATATTTCGTTGTCACAATTTCCCTTTCCATTGTACAGCATTTCGAGATATCTTTTCCACCTTTCTCCTATTTGGTCATTTTCGAAGAGTATTTTACCGTCTTCTCCTTCTATTGCATTACCCTTTCCAACTCTCATCCCAAAGAAGTCTTTCACCGCAGCGTGAGCTCTTTCTACATTTCCTCTCTTGAGGTCGTCGTTTATCTCTCATCGCATTTATTCAGGTAGAATGTTTCTTTGGCTATTCTTGACTCTCTATTTATTTTGTTTCTCAGCACTTTATATTCCCTTTGTGATTCAGCTCTTTTATCATTTTTGAGCTCTCTTCTATCTTTTATCATATTTAGGATCTCATCGGTTATCCATTCCTTCCTTGCTTGGGGTTTTTCCTTGCCTATAGTTTCCTCTGCCGTAGTTATAATCATCGTCTTTATCACTTTCCTTTTTTTTCACCTCCTTTTCTTTCTTTCACCTCCTGACCTTTCCTTTCACCTCCTACCCTTACAAAAAAAAAAAAAAAACTTTAAATTCATGAACATACAACACAACAATTTTAACATCGTAACAGCGGCGAGTAGCAGGCGTCCCCGGTGCGGGCCAAAACTGTTGGTAAATTTTGCCAACATTCGCGGCCTGCACACAAATTTAAATTCCGTCCATCACCATCTTTTGTCCCAACGTCCCAACCTTATTTTTCTATCCGAAACTCAGATAGCCGAGCCGCCAGACTCCTCCTATCTGGACTGCCCGGGCTTTACCCTCTCAAGCAAATTCCGACTCAAAGGAGGAGTCTGCCTCTATAGTCGAGCTGACGTCAACTGTGTACGACTATTGAGTCTGGAAAACTCCAGATTCGACGTAATGTGGGTGCGCGTCAATCTTGCCAGTACGGCAAGATTCTACGCATGTCTATACCGCTCACCGAACCATAGCGAATCAGACACTTCCGAACTCTTCAAACATTTGAGCGATACTATTGATGATCTCTTGCCCCGCTACCCTTCGGCCGAGTTTGTTGTTCTGGGGGACTTCAATGTTCATAACGAACCATGGTTGAAGTTCTCAGGCCCAACGAACTCGGCTGGCCGACAGGGGGAATCCTTTGCCATTTGCTACGGATTAGAGCAATTGGTTCAGGAGCCTACAAGGGTTCCTGATGTCCAGACTCACCGCTTCAATCTGTTAGACCTATTCTTTACTACTGTGCCACACGGTTATAAGATTGACGTCACAGCGCCTCTGGGATCATCTGACCACTGCCTAGTGACGACATCAATCCCCGCTAGCCTCAGACCAACCAATGAGAGGCTGAGGAGAAAAGTGTGGCACTATAAGTAAGCAGATTGGTTCGGTATGCGGGCCCATTTCAACGCTTTTCCGTGGTCAGCTGTTTGTTTTCGGACTTCGGACCCTTCAAGATGTGCCCAGAAGATTGGTGAAGTCATCAAATCGGCGATGGATGGCTTCATACAATCGACTACTAAAGAAACTGGTTCTGTCGACAATGCTCCCAAGCAGTTCGACGAAAAAACGCGGCTTACCGAGCCTACAACATATCTCGAACGCCCGAATGCAGATCAGCATACAACAAATCGGCAAAGGAATGCAAGAGAATCATTAATAGGTCAAAATTCGAACACGACCTGCAGATCAGAAAAAAGCTGGCTGCCTGCCCGCATGGCAGCAGAGCATTCTGGTCGCTTGCGGGCTCAATAGGTCGGAATTTTTGCAAACCCAGTTTGCCACCTCTTACCAGACCTGACGGCTCACTAGCAAACACCGCCACCGAAAAGGCTAACCTATTAGGGAAAATGTTTGCGGAAAACTCGACCCTCGACGACGGAGGTGCTGTTCCGCCGTCGGTTTCTCACTGCGGCTTCTATATGAAAAAGCTGAGGATCCGGCATCGGGATGTACTCCACGTCATACGGGGGCTCGATGTTAACAAAGCTAGTGGACCTGATGGAATACCTGCCCTAGTATTGCAGAGGTGTGCTGCGGAAATAGTTCCAGTTTTGACAAAGCTCTTCAAAATGTCCCTGAAGTGTGGCACTGTGCCCTCTGGTTGGAAAAAAGCGGTCATTCACCCTATTCCCAAGAAAGGTGACCGCTCCAACCCGGCCAACTACCGCCCCATAGCGATCACATCAGTTCTGTCCTAAGTGATGGAACGTGTGATCGACAAACTGCTCACATACCTCGAGAAGAACAAAATTATCAACGACCGTCAATACGGATTCCGGCGGAACCGCTCGTGCGGTGATCTTCTCGCGTATGTGACGCATGTTTGGGGGCGGTGCCTGGAACGTCACGGTGAGACCCAAACGGTCGCACTAGACATATCCAAGGCCTTTGACCGGGTCTGGCACCGAGGACTTGTCAACAAATTGCATTCTTACGGACTTCCCGCATCCCTGTGTACGTGGATTGCTGACTTTTTAAGGGATAGGTCGATTCAGGCGGTTGCTGACGGTTTCACCTCTTCCTCGCACTCCATAAATGCTGGCGTCCCACAGGGATCGTTTCTGCCTCCGACTTTGTTTTTGTTGCACATCAATGACCTTTTGACATGTGCACCGATTTATTGTTACGCGGATGACAGTACAGTTCATGATTGCTTTTTGTTTGACAAGCCCCCAAAGGGCACACAAACTCCAACGGCTCGGAGGGCTTTGAAGCAGAGAATGGACGGTTATCTCGAGAGTATTTCCTCCTGGGGTAAAAATAATCTCGTCGAATTTAATGTTTCAAAGACCCAATCCTGTCTGATTACGTCTAAAAGGGATCCAAATGATAATCTAGTCTCCTTCAACGGAAGCAATCTTCCGAACAGGCCTTCCATTGATATGCTTGGTATCACAATAATTCACAATACAACAATACTACATGTAAACAGTGCACGGTTTTGTTTCTGCTCCAGTTTAAAACATAAATAAGAATACTTAATTTTATACCTGTGCGTATAGGAAGTACTAAATTACAAGTGCAAATCGAGTTTTAGTGTAGTGATAGAATTCCAAGTGATTCCAATCTCGCAGTTAAAAGATATATCAAAAACAAAATAATTATAAATCTGTCATCAGAACTGTCGATTCGTCAGTTCGCACTTGCTTCTAGTGTGTGTGTACGTAAAGTTACCTTCACATTTACGCATACTATCCCGAGTACGTGATCAGGGCAGCTAAACTTTTTCATATATTATATTTCTGCTTCGATCTACTAATTATGGATTCGTGTGATCCCTACCATTTTATTACGATGGCAAGTAATATAATAAACTCTATGAACAGTACCATTATGGATCCATCGAATAAATTTACCAAAGAACAAATGGCTAAATTAACTCCTAAACTTTCGGAACTTTTGGGGAATATTAGTGTTGTTGGTGCGAAAGTGGGCTTCCTGGAAGGAGAGCTGAAGGCCTATACAAATATCTCACAACAGAAGCCACCTCAGGTCCAACCTCTACCTAACACCATACAAGACCTACCTGGAATTTGCGAAACACTAGCGGAAATGGAGGAGAGAAAATTACGTTCTAAGAATATTATAATGTTTAATGTTCCTGAGTGCTCAACTGGTACTCAAACTGACTGCATGAGGGAGGATAAGAACAAAGTTTTGAGTATTCTAAGCAAAGTTGAAAATGTTGATACCTCTGAAATAAAAATGTTCCGTTTAGGTAAAAAAGAAATGGATAAAATACGTCCGATCAAGATTGAACTGTCAGACCAACATCAAGTGAAACTGGTTCTTCAAAAAAAGGCGATAGACTACAAAAATTTCAGTATTAAAACCAAAAAAGACTTAACATGGGTTCAGCGCCAAGAAATTCAAAATGTATGGAAGGAGTTAGAAAATCGGAAAAATAAGGGAGAAAATAATTTAACCATAAAATATATTAACAACTCACCTAAAATTATCAATGTTCAACCAAAAAACTCCAGCCATATAAACGCCTCATCTACTACCAGAACGTCAGGGGCATCAGAACAAAATTAAAGGAGTTCAGAGTAAATGCTCCATCTTTCTCAAATGATGTCATCATACTCACTGTAACATGGCTAACATCATCAATCTTCTCAGCGGAGCTAGGACTACATAGGCACCATGTCCACCGAGCAGACCGGAGTCACCATACCAGCTCCAATACAAGAGGAGGTGGTGTCCTGATAGCGGTCCGCAAAAATATTACTTCGAAAGTACTCAAAATCAAAAATACTGATGTGGAACAATTGTTCGTATTATTAAGTGGTGATTTCAAGAAAACTATTATTGGAACTGTTTATATTCCTCCTAATGCCAACATATCAATCTATAAAAAACACTGTGAAGATGTTGAGTTAGTAAAAACAAAATATCCAAATCATCAAATAATTATTTGCGGTGATTATAATTTACCTAATTGCAATTTCAACGTTTTAGACAGTAATTTTAATTCAATACCAACAACCGCCTGCGAACGAGCAATTCTAGATATGTCTTTACTTTTTAATTTAACCCAATATAACCATGTACGTAATATTAATAATCGTGTTCTTGATCTAGTTTTGTCAAATGAAAGCAACGTAATTATAAATGAATCATTAGAGTCTATTCTTCCGATAGACAACCACCATCCCCCACTAGCAATACTTATCTCTTGTACTAAAGAAGGCAATAAAAATAATTCAATTCCTACGTATAACTTTAAAAATGCCAACTATAGGAACATAAATGATCGTCTCCACAAGGAAGATTGGTCATTTCTTAAAGAAGGCGACATTAATCAAAATATTGAATCATTTTATTACTTGCTGAATAAAATTATTACAGATCTCATCCCACTCATTCATTATAAAGAATCAAAATATCCGAGATGGTTCAATAAAGAACTTGTTCAATTAACTGCCCTTAAAAAAGTTTTACATAAGAAATATAAAGAAGACAGGTCATTATCAAATTATATTGAATTTAAAAACGTTAGAAAAGATTGTAAAATCTTATCAAAAATGTGCTACAATTCTTTTATTATTAATGTTGAAACTTCAATAAATCATAATGTAAAGTATTTTTGGAACTATGCAAAATCAATGAAAAATAACAACTTTGGTATACCCGCCAACTTGGAATATGCAGGTAAAAAGGCCAAAGACACTCAAAGTATCGCTGACCTTTTTGCTGATTTTTTTAAAAGCGTTTATGAATGTGAGACACCAGTTTCTGCTGGTACAGTATCAAATTTTACTACTGATCATAATCTTAATTTATCTTTTATCCACATAGAATATAATGATATATTGACTGAACTAAAATTACTAGATCAAAGCAAAAGTGGTGGACCAGATAAAATACCTCCTGTATTTTTGAATAATTGTGCTACCAATCTGGCGTATCCTTTATATTTGCTGTTTAATCAGTCTTTACGAACAGGATGTTTTCCTACTAAATGGAAATTCAGCTTTCTTACGCCTATTTTTAAAAAAGGCGATAAACACGAGGTGATTAATTACAGACCGGTGTGCCTTTTATCAACAATTCCTAAAGTTTTTGAAAAAATTCTTCTTAAAAAAGTTATTTTCCGACTAAACCACGTCATTTCTCCTAAACAACATGGTTTCTCTACTGGAAAATCTACCCTTACTAACTTGTTAACCTATCAAAACTATATATCTGATTCCATGTCTAGTAAATGTCAAGTTGACTCTATTTATACCGATTTTAGCAAGGCGTTCGATAAAGTCAATCATGAGTTATTGCAGAATAAACTCCATAAATTCGGTATAGGTGGTTCACTATATAAGTGGTTTAATAGTTACTTGACCAACAGATTACTGGCTGTTAAAATTGATGGCACACTTTCATACAAATTCACTGCTACGAGTGGTGTTCCCCAGGGATCACACTTAGGTCCAATCATGTTTTTATTATTTGTCAATGATGTATTGTATATTTTCAATGATGTTCAAGTGTTAATGTTTGCAGACGACCTGAAATTATTCAAAGCAATCAGAAACATTAACGATTGCCATATATTGTCAAATAACTTGTCAAGATTAATTATATGGTGTCGTGATAACCGCTTGCAACTTAACATAAGCAAATGTCAAATTATGAGGTTTCATCGAATAAAGTATCCAATACTTTTTGATTATTCCATTAACAACATGTCGTTAGTATCTGTCTCGGAAATTAATGACTTAGGTATTTGGTTTGACACGAAACTTAACTTTATCAAGCATATTGAAATAATAACCAATAAAGCTTTGAAAATGTTGGGATTTATTTTAAGGGTATCTAGTGATTTCAATAATGTAAATACTGTAAAAACATTATATATGTCACTAGTAAGGAGTCATGTAGAATACAATTCCACGGTTTGGTCCCCAAATTATGAGGTTTATTCACATGCGATTGAAAGAATCCAAAATAAATTTTTAAGATATGTAAATTTCAAAATGGGCATTCCTAGAGAAAACCTAAATTACGATAACTTACTTTGTTCATTAAATTTAATAAAATTATCTGATCGCAGAAATATTTCCGATTTAACCTGTTTGTATAAAATCATTAATTCAATGTTTGATACCCCTGATTTATTATATGTAATCTCTTTTCATACTCCAAGCAGGTCGGTTTCAAGACAGTACCTACCATATTATTGTAGCAATTCTATGTCAACGTCCCAATATCATACTCCTATGCGACGGATTCAACAACTAGGAAACAAATACTCAGATGTTGTTGATATATTTAGTACATCAATTTCAATATATAAGCATACCCTATTGAAGTTTTTTTTTTCATCGAGTAGTGGAATATTTTAATAAAGGTATTTAATTTGATTTGACTAACATTTAATAATTTTGTCAACTGAAACAGAAAAAATATTTTGGATTTTTTATATGTTGTGCCTGCATTCTGTGTAGATCAAGATGAGTGATATTTTGACTTTATATGTATTTTTCTGCAATTGTATTAATAGTCGTTTCCTGCACTATTTTCATGTATAATTTCGTAAATATTTTTTTTTATATATATGTATGTAAAAGCCTTAATAGGCGTGAAATAAATAAATAAATAAATAACTTTAAGTGACCAGCTCAGGTACGGAGGCTCCATCGAAGCCAGAGTAAAGTTGGCCTCTCAGAAGCTGGGCGTACTGTACAAGGCCCGCAGATACTTTAATAATACACAACTGCTGACCCTGTACAAATCGCAAGTGCGCCCTACTGTCGAATTTGGCAGCCATCTCTGGTCCGGAGCCCCTAAATACCTGAAAAAAACCCTAGACTCTGTGCAAAAACGGGCGGTCCGTTTGATAGATTCCCCAATCTTAACAAACGGACTGCAATCTTTAGAGCACAGGCGTCAGGTAGGTATGCTGTCCTTCTTCTATCGGTATTACAATGGAAGATGCTCTGAGGAACTAGCGTCATTGATCCCTTCGGCACCGGTGCGTAGTCGGGATACACGCCAAACGCGTGCCCAACATTTGTACACAGTTGACACTTGTCACATGAGAACGGGTCGCTTCTACGATTCGTTCTTAAGTTCAACAGCTCGGCTGTGGAACGAACTGCCGGCCTCTGTGTTTCCTCCCTCCTACAACATGGGACTCTTCAAGACCCATGTTCACTCCTTCCTCTCCACAAAAAGACCCTCCACACAGCATCCCCAAAGATGACATAGGCCCTGAGGGTAATTATTTTCTTCAGGGCCTCCTGTGTGGAGTTAATATAAAAAAAAAAAAAAAAAACTTTCTCGATCTCATTCACGTTCTCCTCTTCCATTAAGTTGCACTCTTGCGTCTTTTCCCTAAAACTGTCGCTGATCTCTTTTATCTTTAATACTTTTGTATCCCATTTGAAATTATTTCTCTTTTTTATTTTTTTCAGTTTTAGAAGACTTATTTATTTATTTATTTATTTATTGATTTATTGTGAAAAACAGTATAAGCCATTTACATTTCACAAATAACAGTTTATAAATTACAGTTTATAAGAAGTAAGTACATACATTTATTTGCATGGGTAAGTACATCAATACTATCTGATTAACCAGATTTGTTAAATAGTATGCTTATTGCCGTCTTAAATTCTCTATGGTTCAAATTGAAAATGTCAATCACAGAAGAAATGTGATTTAACAAAGTAGTTATTCTCCCCAAAGGCATGATCATTGGTAGGTTGGTCCTGCCCCTTGGAAAAATAAATAATCTGTGCTGTCTAGCTCTGATGAAATTATCAGGGACATAAAAAGAAATTCGTTCCAGAATATCTGGATTGCAAATGTGCCCATTTAGCAGCTTGTGCGCCACTAACACCATTGCAATATTTCTCCTAACGTCTAGACGTTCTATCCCCAGCATTCCGGCAAGAAAATCAGAGGGATACAATAAAGGGTAATATCCGAACTCTCGCATGTAGAGGTATCGCATAAACTTTTTTTGCACCTTTTCTACATCATTTGAGTAAAGGGCATCTTCGGGTCCCCATATTATCGATCCACTCTCAAGAATGCTGCGAACCAGAGTAAAATAAAGCATTTTTATGACTGCCGTATTCGTAAAAGATTTCGAATTACATATAACAAAACCCAGCATTCGCATTGCAGAGTTGCACACCGAATCGATATGAGTTCGAAAAGTCAAACGCGTGTCAAAAGTGATTCCTAAATCCTTCGTTATCGAAATATGTTTTAGAGAGGTACCAGACATTTTATAGTTAAAATATAAAGTACGCTTTGCCCTTGTAATGCACATAATTGAACACTTACTACTGTTAAAATGAAGTTTATTTTGATGACTCCACTCTACTATACCGTCGATATCGATTTGTAGACGAATGGAGTCTTCATTTGTCGTTATACAGGTGTATAGTTTAATGTCATCCGCAAATAATAAAAATTTTACAAATCTTATAAACATCCCTATGTCATTAATAAACAATAAAAATAATAGTGGTCCTAAATTAGACCCTTGAGGGACCCCAGAATTTGTGGCGTAGAGTTTCGATGTGAACTGCCCGTAAACAACGTATTGTTTTCTATAAGACAAATAATTATGAAAGAACAAAAGCAGCATGTATGAGAAGCCGAAGCTTTCAAGTTTATTAAGTAATATGAGGTGATCCACTTTGTCAAAAGCTTTCGCAAAATCATTATATGAGACATCTACTTGTTCGTTATTGTCCAATATATTTGAGACGTAATCCGTAAATACCATTAAGTTGGTCGTTGTAGACCTGCCCTCTCTAAACCCATGCTGCTGGTTTATGAGAAATGGTTCTACTTTATAGTATATACGTTTTTGTATTACGAGTTCAAATAATTTGGCCGGTGCCGAAAGAATTGCCACAGGTCTGTAATTAGATACACATGATTTATCGCCGTTTTTGTGTAAGGGCGTGACTTTTGAGATTTTCCAGCGGTCGGGGAACTTACCGGAGTTAATTGAAATATTAAAGATATGTAAAAGCGGTACCATTAACGGATCTGCATATCCCTTCAGGACAATTGTGTTAATAAAATCTGGTCCAACAGATTTTTTTGGTTTTAGTTTTTTAATTGCAGCTAGGTAATCATTTTTATTTACACTTAAAATTTCAACATTTTGAGCTAGTGAAGAGTAACCGCCTGGGGTGTATGAGTCAAATTCCGCACTATGTTCGCTATAGACTGACTTAAAGTAATTCGCAAATGCTTCCGGAATATCGGGCCCAGTATGAGTACTTCCGTTCCATGACACTGAGTTTAGAAACCCACCGTCTTTCCTCTTTTCGGATACAAATTTCCAGAAGGATTTCGGATCACTCTTGACGTTTTTTTCGATATTATTTATGTAATTCTTATACGCAATATTTATACTACGTTTGATTTTAGATCGAAGAATGCAAAACTTTTCCCGATATCTTATCAATCCGGTGCGCCTCCAGTTTCTGTGAAGTTTGCATTTCTTTTTCAGGTCACTAATAATTTCACCATTAAACCATTTAGGGTATCTTCTTTCAAAACAAGGTACACGCTTTCTCTCAAAACACATGTCAAAAAGGTCATAAATTACATTATAAAAATATTCTACTGCTAAATCTACATCTTTAAGTTTTAATAAGGGTTTCCAGTCGTGAGAATTCAAGTAAACATAAAAATATTCGAAATTACCACGTTCTAGATTCCATCCTCGCTTAACACAATTTCCATTGTCGTCATTTAATAAATTCCGACAATAGGCTTTGCTTACATTGAGCGCGAATTCTATATATAAAGATGGGTGGTATGAATCTTCACTAACAAGTGAGTATACGGATTTGAACACTTTTAAGTCAAAATTACTGATAATAACGTCCAGTGTCCTGTTCGTTATATTAGTGATTAAGTTTTTCTGTTCCAATTGAAATAGTTCCATAAAATATAACAAATCTGTTTGAGTTGCTTTGTGACTCACACAGGAGTGTAAGTTAAAATCGCCAACAATAATAATTTTTTTATCTACTAAAAAGTTAAAACTAGCTATGATTTTATCGAAAAAATCAGAGTAAGTAGTTCTCTGTGAAGCCGGTGGAATGTACACTATACATATATAAATACTAATTTCATTTATTTTGGCCTTAATCCATAAGTTTTCGCCATCATTTTCTAGAAACGTGAGTCTCTGGCATTGTTGGACGCGATCACGTCTCGCGGCTAGTAGCACTCCTCCTCCTCTTGATTGGCCTGAAGTTCTGTCCTTTCTGAAGACATCATATCGTTGATCGAACAGTTGACAATTATGAATACTGTCGTTGAGCCAGGTCTCTGACAATAATATAAAGTCGTTGTCTTGTATAATAACACTATGTAAGAAGTCATCGGTCTTAGATCTCAATCCCCGCACATTTTGATAATACATTGTGCAGGGGAGTGAATTTACTTTAACTCTGCTCTCTAGTCATTTAGTGGCCGCAGAATCGTTTTGTTTGCCTCGGTTTTGGTTAAGATCAACCGGATTTTGTCTCGGTTTTAAGTAACGGTAGTTACTTAAAACCGAGACAAAATCCGGTTTATATATATTATACTTTTGGCCATTACCGTATTATGGTCACTATCTATATCTGGGCCGGAATAACTTCTACAGTCTTTTATTTGGTTTTAAAATCTATGTCTAACCATTATATAGTCTATTTGCAGTCTTTGTCTGTCTCCAGGGGATTTCCAGGTGTATCGCTGTCTTGGGTGGTGTTGGAAACAAGTGTTTGCTATCACTAATTTGTGTTTTTCGCAGAATTCTGTCAATCTGTTTCCTCTGTCGTTTCTTGCACCCAGCCCAATGGGTCCAATGCAAGTTCCTTCAAGTCCTTCTCCTACAACAGCATTCCAATCTCCTAGGAGAATCAGATTTTCACCCGCTTTTTTCTCTGATGTGAGTTTATCTAGCGAACTGTATACCTCCTCTATTTGTTCTTCGCTATGACTAGATGTTGGCATATATACTTGGATAATTACAGTGTCTACAGGCTTTGTTTCTATTTTGAGTAGAATAATTCTTCCGCTATATTGCACGTATCCCTTAACCCGTCGTCCCCACTCCTTGCACAGCACAACGCCTACTCCTCCTTGGCCAGGTTTATCCTTTATGCATCCTGTGTGGATGATTCTGTAGTCGCCACTCCAGAAGTCTCCACAATTGGGCCATCTCATCTCTGCTATACCTAGGGCATTCAAATTTACGTTTTGCATCTCAGCTTTCAGATTATCCAGTTTGCTGTTTTGCAGTAATGTGCGGACATTCCACGTTGCCCATCTCGCTATTTGGTTCTTTGTATTTGATTTTGGTTTCGCTATTGACTTTGTGTTTCTAGCATCTCGAGCAGTCCCCACCCGGAGATCCAAACGGGGGACTATTTTACCTCCGAAGAATTTTACTTGAGATTGGGTATTCATGTTTTGCTGGTTCTTGGGATGCCACTTGGACCTTTAATGTGGTAGTTTCCCGTTTCTTTCCACATCCTATGCCGTTGACCTCGAAGGTTCTTCCGCCTTTGGAGATTATTTACTTCTCCAGGACAAGAGAGTGCCCTAGACAACAGACGACTGGTAGGGCGAAAGTTGGTGTTCAGCTTATTCCGGCCAACGCTCGGTCCCTGTCTATATTTGCCGACACGAGGTCGTTGCTCACTCCCCACCACGAGAAGGAAATAGATCAGGATTTTCCTTTCCTCAAACCTGAGACCAGAAGGCATTTCTCAGAGTTCTCCGGTACTTTCGGGGAGCAATATAACATATTAAATAACAGAACAAAACGTGTTTTTAATCATTTTTGGAGCTTTATTTGCGATTTTTTTCTATCGAGGGAATTTCATGCAATAAACGTTTCGGCATAACAAATGTGTTGGAATTTGCTCCATGTTTCAAACCAATTATAATTAATACAGAGTAACTGACTTAGAATATAGATGGCGCTAGTTTATACCTTCTTTAAGGGCAGCGAAACTAGGTTATTTACGGTCCAAATTTAATTAGGGAACTCACTTCTCTTCGATATTTTCTAGCTAAAGGAACGCAAAGTGACAATTATATTTCGCTCTCCGTTGGCGGAGTGATCTTTGGAAAAAACATAGCAATAAATCGGTGTAATTTCAACTTCTCCAAAGTGTTTTATTTTAAAAGAGGAATCTACCCTTTTGTTCACAAGTTCTAACTTTTTACAAAATCTGATAGTATTATTACGCCAGCGTCTGGACGATCTAGGCCCTCTGATTGGTCGAATTAAAATTGTCTGTTTCGGGTAAATTCAGCTAACTTGAAAATTAAGACACGATTTCATACTAAAATAGGATCGCCTCATAATAATACGAGATTTCTTCAAAAGCATCTTTTCTGCTCATATAATTTTTGGATAATATCGAAGAAAATATGTTTTAGAAAGTTCATAATCCATTGAATTAATTACATTACAATGAAAATTATCCACAGTTACGTGATTATGTTTGACGTTTATAAAAAATCACGCGTTCCTTATTCAATATGGCCGATACGCGCGGCTATAGATGGCCGACAGAGCGCACCTCTGGCGGTTTAAAAACGAACCAAATGAATGGCGCGAATATTTAAATATGCAGCTCACAATATTTGACTACTTACGAAACAAGCGTTTAATAAGAGGATTTCTTATGGAAGCTTATCACTTTCTAATGGCATTTTTCATTATTATTTATATTTTTTTTTGCTTATTAATTATATCTGATTTTATATTGACATGTAAAACGCCAGTTGAATAGTACAAGAATTGTTTTTAAATATAATTTTAGAAGTATCATTATCCACAAGCAGAATTCTACGCCATTGTTTATTTTTATCTTTAGAAAGACCGTTTGAAGAGAATATGTTTAATTTTTTTTATTTGTTTTTTTCAGGTCTTAAAATACTTCACTATAAATAATTTTGAAATTTTAGAAATGAGGAAACATGTTAATATAAAAGCAGATATAATTAACAAGAATTTTTTTATAATCTCTCTTTTAAATATTTTCCCACTTAACTGGTCTTTCCCGTCTAACGATATTGTAATTCCTAATTATTATAAACCCAGCCTACTCTTACCCCTCCCCCCTCCTTCCACTTCTTATTTCCCAATTGCAATCTATATTTAATTTTTGACTTCGGTGTATACACAATAAAATGTAAACATTATATTTATTTATTTATTGGATAATTTGCATAGCGCCGCTTTTGTGAGATATCACCTCAGGGGTGCTATATTGTAATAATCTACCTTTATATATAGATTTTTAATCTCCTGATGAAGGTGTATATATAATCTAACTTTAAGCTTTATTAGATACAGTAACAGTTGTAGGTAAAGAATTACCAAATGATTACCCTCCTTTTATTCATAAACACGGGTACAATTAATCAATATGTAATAATCTATTATTTAAGTCAACTTTGTTATAACTATCTTTAATTGTGACAAACTATACGATATTGATTCAACTTATAGACATTGACGGTTGTAACACATATTTAAGCACTGCAAGTCTCCTATGAGCTAATTATATTAGGTACGATAACAGTTAATATCAGTTGTAGACATGTAGTCAATAATAGTGTTTCATTTGAAATAATCCATCACAAATACGTAAAATTTCATTTATTCAAACAACTGTCATTCTTATTTTGCGTAAATTTAGCATGTTATTTTTAATTAACTCCTTCCTGTTCCGTGTTTTAACAATATATATACTCACCCTCTCTCTGTGAATGTCCTAATATCTATCTATTAAATGTAACTGTTGTTAATATCACTTAAAATGGGCGAAGCCCAACTAAGAGCCGCCCGCAGGGTTTTTAACTGCTAGTGTATATATATTATCTTAAAAATAACTTTTTTTTGGAATTTAAAAAGTTGAGGAGAAAGTTGTTATAAATCGGTAGAAAGCTAACTGAGACCACGTTTACTGGTCAGCCTCGGCCAAGATGGACAGTGCAGTAGGTATAGCATCCATATATACAACATTATTCTGAGGAGTATATAGTGCGCTATAGAAAGGTGGAGGTACATGATAATTTAGCTACAATTGCCTGAATTCTTTATCGCAAATTATAGTTTGAGGAACTCTGTGAACCAAGCATATATACTTTGCAATATCAGTAACCACTCCCTTTGCTGTCGCAGTTCTGACAGGAAACAACCAACAGTATTTGGAAAAACCGTCAACTACGGTAAGTATTTAAACATAACCTGCATACGCGGAAAAAGATAATACAAGAATAAGATAAGGATAAGAATAAGATCGATAAAAATCATTTGCATTGTCCGTTTTAGTACTTTAGGATATTGGCAGAATTGTTTACTTTGTGTGCTTTACAAGTTCTGCAACGGTTGACATTTTGTTACATCTTTATACATGCCGGGCCAGTAATAATGCAGGTGAACCTTCTTATATGTTCTGAACACGCCTGGGTGACAAGATAAGTACAGGGTTTTCCAATAAGAGGTGTTATTTTGATATTCAAAGAAACTTTTCCCGTAAAATATCAATGGTTTCGTTGCTTGTGTGGCACGTAGCGCCGTCTTATTGAAAATAAACGTTGTCTAGATCAATACCATCCAATTCCGGCCATAAAAAATCATTAATCATCTCTCGATAGCGCAATCCATTCACCGTAACTGTTGCTCAAGCCTCATTTTCGAAAAAGTAAGGTCCAATGACTCCGCCGGACCATAAACCACACCAAACAGTCACACGTTGAGGATAGAGAGGCTTTTCAAGAATAACTCTTGGGTTTTCCGAGCCCCAGATGCGACAATTTTGCTTGTTGACGAAGCCACCGAGGTGGAAATGGGCCTCATCACTCAAGATTTTTTTTGATGGAATTCTAATAATTAATAATAGTGAATTTTAATAATTTCAATGCGTTGTTGAAGCGTGTATCGTTCCATTTTTATTAATGGCGTAGTTTCTACTTGTCAAATGTCATAAAATGACAGCTTCAAAAGTAACATCTACCGAAATAGAGGACTATTCAAAATAACACCTCTTATTGGAAAACCCTATACTATTATATTCGTGTTCCTGAGTTAGAATTGCAGTGCGTTGTTCAGTTGTCATAAAAATAGCCAAATAAATAAATCGGTTACATGATATTTCATCAAAATGTTAATTGAACATACCTTTAAAAAGTGATTTGGAGTAATTAAAAGTGATGAAACAACATGTGTTTGTTTCGTCGCTTTTCATGACTTTATATTACTTTTTGTACGTGTGTTTAACTGTCATTTTGATTAGATACCCGTTCACCGTAATAAACACGTAAAAAACACAGCTGGGCGAGAAATTCAAAATAGATAAATATTATAAATATTACAGTACACGGCGCGGGGTGAGTCATTCACCTTGTATTTATTTATTAATCTTAAGTTAGCTCACATCTTCGTGTGTGCTAATAGTTTTCTAAACATATAAACATGTACATTGTTTGGCAAACATAATCTTTCTTTAAATATTTCAATAAAGTCACAAAAAAAGAAACATTAATAATTGAGATAGACATATTTTCTTAATTCATTTTTGAACTTATTAATATTTTCTATCACAGCAATTTCCTTCGGGATTTTGTTATAGAGTTGAACGGCCTGGTACATCAGAGATTTTTGGGTGCTTGTTTTTTTTCTTGTTGGCAATCTAATTTGCTTAGAATTTCTCGTCCCGTGTCCGTGTATCTCGTTATTGTAATTTATTTTTCTTTTCAGTTCCTTAGACATCATCCCTAAGTTAATTTTATGTATAAAAATAAGTACATTCAAATACACAGTTTGCTTCACCGTCAAAATAATTTATCCTTCAATAAAAAATATTTAGATAAGGAAAACGAAATAACTCGAGATTATAAATTTCTCGATAAAACTTAATCAAATAATTAGTTGATCTTAAATTTCGCACACACTTGATAGCTGATAACTCCCTCTTTCTTAAAAACGGTACACGTGATGGAAAACGAAGCTATGATTGCTAGTCGACTGACAGGCGGCAGCCATTCCCAGGACTGCAGTGATACGTGGTTAGTTGTAAGTAAATCACTGTCCTCTGAAAAGTTCTAAGTGCCGTCTACATGTTAAACTGTAAGTGATTCAGTAAAGACTTGTATGTATATATTTGTAGCAAAACTTAATGCGTGACAATAACCCCCATAACACGATAGTTGTCTCAAATTCAAGTACTTTTAGCTTTATTAAAACACAAGTAACTTTTATTATTTTAATGATAAACTAGCTAACATAGCTCAGTGGTTCAGAGCACCTGACTGGATATCAGAAGGTACTGGTTAAATTCCCATTGGCGGCATTTTTTTTCACTGAAATTTTCAATTTTTATTATTATTTAAGGCGACTAATTATTGCTTATAATTATTTGTTATCCTTTTTTACAAATAAATTTGTTTACATCACTTTATTATATACAACCTCTACATGTTTCGTGAACAAAGTTCACCTCATCAGGAGTAAGCATACATAGTGTATACTTACTCCTGATGAAGTGAACGTCGTTCACGAATATTATAAAGTGATGTAAACAAAGTTATTTGTGTTTTAATAAAATAAATAATGAGTCTAGAAACGTTCAATTTCAAGCACAAAACTGGTTTTTATTTATTTTATAAATAATTTTATAAGAAAGAAAAAAAGTTAATCAAGTGAAACTGTCACAGATAATCTTAGCTATAATACTGTATTTTTTAAAAGTGGTTTTTATTACGCATTCATACATTTCTATTGAAAAAATATATTTATTATTGGTTTACATTTATATTTTTTATTGAGTAATTTATTATTTTATTTGTATTCTACTCAAGTATATTTTTTGGTATTCATAATGTACACCAATTCGTTATAAAGATTAATCAAAATAGTGATTTAGCATTAAGGTTCGCCTTTAGCGATGAAGACAGTAATATTGTTCTTATTTATATTTACAAGCATAAAAAAACGATCTAAAATAAGATTTTGATATAGACACATTGTATTCACTGTAAAAAACCTAAAAACTGTCAAACAAGACTTCCTGTAAATTATTTTTCAATGTGGTGTTACATCGAAAATTTGTGAGGCAAAACCGTAAATCATTCTAAAATCGCATTTAAATATATAGGGTGTATCGGCAAGTACCCGACAAACTTTAACCAGCTATTCCTCAGCACATTTGGAGTAAAAAATGTTATGGGCGTTTTGCTGTCCGGTAACATTTTTTTTCCATTAAAAACAAAAAATAAATTAAAAATCCACACTCCGTCACTGTCATTTGCATTGTTTCTCGTGTCCAACAGTTGTTATTAGCAAGTGTGTCAAAAATTGTCCTCGCTCTTTCGTACACACTAAATAATAATAGCTAAAAATGAGACGAATGGTGCTGTGCCGTTGTGATTGTAAAAGCGCGCCAACGTAGATACATACGTACATTATTCAACGAAACTCGAACAAAATATTGCCAGATGGGTTTTCAAACTTTGACAAAGGATAAAACATTGGTGACATGTGGTGAAAATATGAATAATAAATTTTTTATTAAAAAAAAAATGTTCCCGGACAGCAAAGTGCCCATAACATTTTTTACTCCAAATGTGCTAAGGAATAGCTGGTAAAAGTTTGTCGGGTACGTGCCGATACAACCTGTATTAGCCATAATATTAACAAACAAAATATTTAAATATTTACTAATTTTGTCAAATTGGGCTGTGTCATCTCAAAATAGTATAAAGAAAAGGCGTTATTTAGTATAAAGTCATTATTTGCATCTGTCTGTTTGTGAGCTTAGTTCTTCTAAACTACGCATTGAATTTTGAAAGTTTTTTACTGTCGTTTAGAGATTTTTTTCCGAAAGATTTGTATATATAATACATGCATATTATATTTATAGAAACTAGAGAAAAGTCAATGTTTTTTAATCAAGTTGTAACAAAATATTCGCTTACATTGATAATAATAATACTTATCGGGTTCGTATATTGATAACGCTGGTTAAACCTTATCAGATACAACAAAATAATGTTCTAAGAAATGGTAGATATTAAAAAGGCCTACAGAAAAGTCCGCAACAGTATATGTCTATCTCCTAAAGATAACCAACAACAGGTACACATCAGTTAGTATTTTATCTATACAACAAAAACCGACCATTTATAATTTTAGATTACCGGAGTCGTAAATTGTGTTAAAAAAATGGTGTTTCTCAAAGTGATTTGGAAATAAAGTTTAAAAAATATTTTTGAAATTTCCACATTGTAGATTTTTTTCCTGTTTATACGCATTCTAATATGTCATCATGTAGGTATTCGACATTACAATGTTTTCGGAGATGTTTATTCTACCGCCTGTATTTTCTGTTGATTTATTTAATAGATATAACTTACTATAAATAAATTGAAATACAAAAAAAATTATATCGCGTTCTTAAGTAAATACGAATGTTAGAGGGAGCGCGCTAATATTAAAAAAAAAGAATAACAATCAAGCAAAAATGGTGAAATTATTTACTAAAACGCTTTAAATAAAAATGTTTTAGTTTGCATTCAAAGGTTTACTGTGAATTTTTTCATGCCTATAACATATTAAATTACAAAACAGAACATGTTTTTAATATATTTTGGGAGCTTATTTTGCGATTTTTTCTATTGTGAGAATTTCATATAATTAATGTTTCTGCATAACAAATGTAGGTATAGATATTATCATCAATAACATATTTTTTTTATTCTTTGGAACTTAAAAAATTCTATATATATATATATATATATATATAAACCTTCCGGAAAAAATTATCTAAATGTTATTCAAACCCCTATCAAACTCCGTTGCATTGTTTTGAAGAACTAAGCGCACAAACAGACAGACGCGGATAATTAGAGATACTAATGTACTGTCACGATTACGAATTTACTAAAAGTTTATCAGGAAACAGCCTGTAATCCCGTTTTTAGTTAATAATGATCTGGGGTGTTCCGGGATGTTCCTGAACGTTCCAGACTATTCCTGAACATTCCAGAATGTTCAGGGATGTTTTGGAATGCTCTCGAATACTCTCGATTGTTCTGGACTGTTCTAGAAATTTCTAGAGCGCGAAACTTTCAGCCTTTATATCTTCAAAAGCACGCCCTTCATGTAAAAACGGAAACCTTCTTCGTGGATGTGGGAATTATGATTAAAAAGTAAATCTCAGGTCAATAATATTTAATAAGAATTCGACTTCAGCTTCAAGCTCAAAGCAAACTGTCAAAGGCGTCAAAGCAGCGCGCGCATACAATCCAATAGATTAGTAATAGAGTTTACGATTATGTGCATTATGCATATGAGCATTAAATACGGTTTTTGTACGTTGGATGCTGTCATTAATATGGTATAAAGTTGACAAAGATATTGGCTTCCTTATTAGGTTGTATACGTGTCTTTTACGCGTTTCACATTATTTGAGGAATGTATGTGTAGTATTTAGACTTGCCCGCGCTGTTTGTATCGTGTCGTTCGTTGTGCGTACACAAAAACGGGACGATAATAAGCACGATGTCTTATAATAATAACATTTGTATGAATTTTTACAGAGCTGTTTTTGTAAAAAAAGAATCGCATTAAGGGGGAAGTATCATAAATAGCGCTAAACATCACTTTGTATTTACCTAGTAAAAGGAATACCACTAATAATTTATCTAAAAATTCTATAGGGGTAGTTAGAAAAGTGTCTTATGTTACCAGTGAATTAACTTTTTTTATCGTAAACTTTTTTATTCTATATGAAATACACATTGCAACTTTACGTAAAACTTCCAAAAAGGCCTTCGCTGGAAGCAGAATAGCTCCTATCAGAGAATTTTTTTTTTTAAATCCATCGGTCATCTCAAAGTAAATATGATACAGGTCATTTTAAATAAATAAAAAAACACTTTAACATATATGGATTTTTGTTGTGATTCAATTAAACTTCCCGAATATTTCAAAATTATTTTCCGTCATACAAAATCCTATGGATGAAATCATTGTCCATGGCTTGACCGAACACCGCTAGTAACTGTCGCAGCGATGTGATGTCTAGGGAAATTTCCCTAGATCTAGGGGAGAAAAATATTCTTTAGGGAAAAGGGAAATCAGCACAAAATCTAGGGAAATTTAGAACTCGGGCAAAATTTTTTTTTACATATGACAATACTACTGGTATTGCTAGTCGCAAATTTTTTTTTAAAGAAATTCCCATTCCATGAATCAATATTGTAGATTTACTTACAAGAAATGTTTTTAACACTGACAACTCAAAATGTATCTAAAAGGATGAATGGGGAATCCTTTTAAAAAAAAAATTGGTTTCAGGTTACGTTTTTATCCATGTTTATTTATTACAAGGAATTTTCTCGAAGTTTCTGTTGCTTTGAAAGGTGATTAGGTGATCGCGCTTGATTTTTATATTGAAAAGTGATTTTTATTCGGAATTTCATTTCTAATTCAGTGGTAAGTGACATACATACTTTGATATTATTATTTTACTAAGAAAAAAGTGTTTTATTTGGAAAAGTACAATATTATAAGCCTACATATTATTACTAAGTATCGATGTATATCTTTCCAATTAATAAACATATAACAGGATTAGTGTTACACAATCAGCAAACTACAGGATTAGTGTAATAGCATTAGGAATAAGTTATAAGTTCAATGTTCAGCTACCAAGTTCCTTAAGCTACTTACTGATGTATTCGGTGTTTAACACAACTTATACTATTATGTGTTTGGTAAAGTGCATCCTGAATATAATATAATATTTATTACAGGCCACGATGGATATTCCTTCAACGTCCGGCACGGGGAGGAACCTTTCGGATGCAGAAGAAGCTCCTTCAGCCAAGAAGCCTAAAAAAATATATGCCCAAAAATACCAAGAAAAATGGGAATGTGAGGAGAATTTCAAAGGCTGGCTGAAAAGAAGTAAGAAGGGGCCAACATTTTTTTTTTGCCATGCCTGTAGTAAAGATTTTGTATGTTGCAAATCTGAAATCCAAAAACATGCCCAGGGAACAAAACATATTACTAATATCAGAGCTGCCGCTTCCCAACACACGCTGTTATCAATGCCTAGGGTGCAACAACTGACGACAGAAGCCGCAAAAATAAAAGAAGCTGAGATAAGGTATGGTACATCTTTACACTACTGATTTTAAAATGTACTTATAATTTATTTTACAATATGATAAGGTTTAATCTATAGTATATTATTATGAAATAAATCTTCCCAATTCTTATTACATATTTCTAAATTTATTGTATCTACTATATTGTTAATTATTTATTTATAATTTCAGGTTGGCCGCCTTTGCTGTAGAACACAACATTCCATTTAAAGCCATGGACCATCTGAGCAAGTTAGGCCAAGCTCTCTATCCGGACTCTGAAATTGCCAAAAAGGTGACTTGTGGCAGAAAGAAATGCACAGCAATCGTCAACAATGTCACGGGGAGTGTTGGGTTTGAAAATGTTTGTAAGTTGTTAAGGGACAATAAATTTTCATTAATTGTCGACGAGTCCACTGATATTAGCAGCATTAAACATTTAGCCTTAATAAGTAGAGTTTTTGATAATAGTATAAACCAAATAGTAGATGTATTTTTGAACTTAGTTCCTGTGCCTTCTGCAACTGCTGATAGTATGTATAATGAAATTAAAGATTTTTTTTGTAAAAATAATATCCCATATGCTGCTAATATGGTGGGCTTTGCTGCAGATGGTGCCAATGTGATGATGGGTTCGAGGCATTCGCTTTCTGCTCTTTTAAAAAATGATATACCAGGTCTTTTTGTTATGAAATGTGTGTGTCACTCTTTTCACTTGTGTGCTGGCAATGCATGTGAAAAGATTCCATCAGGCGTGGAAGATTTAGCAAGGGACGTATATTCCTATTTAAAAAACAGTTATAAGCGACAGTCTGAGTTAGTCGAGTTTCAGGATTTTTTGTCGCTCAAACCACACAAACTTCTTCACCCATCTCAAACCAGGTGGTTATCCCTGATCGCAGTGGTGAAAAGGCTGCTAGAGCAATACGAAGCACTCGTTTTATACTTTACCCATGCTCATCTTCAGGAAAAAATTCCAGCAGCCGCTTCTATCTTAGACAAACTCAGAGATCCCATAGTCAAAATGTATTTGTATTTTTTAGAATTTGCATTACCTTTTTTTAATGATCTCAATTTAGAGATGCAGTCCGAAAAAATTAAAATCCATCTCCTATATAGCCGCGTAGAATCAACTCTAAAAACTGTTTTAGGTTGTTATATACAACCGAATTATTTAAACCGGACCCAGCTAGTAGATGTTGAACATAACAATCCGCGATATTTTCTTACATTAGAACATGTGTACTTGGGTGGTGTGCTAACTGGAAAAATAGCAAACGGGCTAATTGAAGTTGATTCTGAAAGTCTAGATAATTTAAGAAAGCGATGTTTAGAATTTTACATTGAAGGCGTTAGCCAAATTTTAAAAAGATTTAATTTTAAAGACAAAACAGTTCAAATCTTAAAACATTTAAAAGAAATAGATCCGGTTAATGTCAAGGCACAACATTGCAGGTCGATCGCTCCTATGGCAATGTTATTTCCAAATCTGGTAGGAGAGAGAGATTTAAATGACCTTGACAGAGAGTGGAGAGAGTTGCAATGTTTTGATTTCAGACCCATCGCCTGACGATTCGATACTACAATTTTGGTTGAGAATTACTCAAACCAAATTGGGCGATGATACCCTCAAATTTCCTAGACTTTCAAAATTTATTTTAACAATCCTGTGTTTGCCGCACTCAAGTGCAACAGTAGAGAGATTATTTTCAATAATTAATCTAAATAAAACGAAAATCAGAAACCGTTTGTCAACCAAAACATTATCCGGAAGATTGCATTCCAAAACATTAATTTCCTCAACAAATTCCTGCTTAGATTTCAAAATAGGGAAAACATTGGTTGACAAATTGGATAATAGTATTTATGATTAACTAAACTTCTGGGTTTTGTTCGGCATGTAACAGTACAGATTTTTGCCCGCTTTATGTCCTCGTCATTTCACTTCTGTATCATTCATTCCAAGTGCCAAACTTCAATCTGTACTAATAATTTAAAGCGCCCTTGAGGTTATATTTCACTGAAACGGCGCTATACAAATCATCCAAAAATTATTACTTTTAATAACACTGTCAATCCAAATCTTCTTGTTTCTTGCTAAAATCTAAATTAAAATCTTCGGCGGATAACCAGAAGCCATAATCACAGAAGCCAATTACAATGAATATAGCCTATCGATGCCTTAATCTGCAAAACAGACATACATTTGTAGATGGTATTTCAGAAAAACAGCGTTATACAAATTATATAACCATATGTTATATACATTACATACAAATTATGTAACCATATGCAAATAGGGTGGTGGATGCTTGTAACAAACTCCCACAATATGTCATCGATGCAACTAATACAAACCAATTCAAAGCTCTATTGGATTCACATTTGGAAAGAAGATAGGATTAACTTAGTGAAAAAATTAAAACTACTCATTTACTGTCAAACTATTGTGAAATTAGATATGAGCGCATTTTTTATTGGAATTGTAATCTTCTACTTCCCGGTAAAACGTATACAATTTCAGATGAAGGCATCGCTAGGTTATATATTGCTAGTATTTGACCTTAACAATTTACTATGTTTTTTCCAAATTATTGCCTATTCCGCCACGCTGGTATCGTTAACAAAAGCAGTATTTCGTTTCAATTTAAACTGTAATAAATAATAACTAAAGTAGGCAAGTAATGCATTTAAAATAATTAGCTATTTAGTGTGTCGGAATTGTAAATAATTACCTCTTCTTAGTATCCAATTGTAAATAATTATTTAATCTTATAACCTCTCCTCTATACCATGTACCTGTCTGACTGAAATGTATTTCCTGTAATCTTGTATGATTGAAATAATTTTAGCAACATCATAGATCTCATGACATATAGTGCCACATACCAAAATTGAAGAGAAATACTAAATAAATAAATGTAATTATGCATACAATCATAAATTGGTTTGACACACGAGATCTGTCAGCTGTCAGATTGGTTAGCCGGTGTTGCCATTGAGAAACAACAATTAAAAATTGCCAACAGCAAAATAAAAAATTTCCATGTAAGATAACTAACGACTTAAATGTGATATTTGAAAATAAAAGAAGTACCATATTCAAAGACCTTTATTTCAATGACTTATCTCTATCTATATTTCTATATTTCTATCGCACTAAATATATAATCAAAAAATATTTGTCGTAACATAATTTTACGTGTGACTTAGGCTATTTTAATATGTGACTGTATATCCATTATTTTGCTAGTATGATTTTTATTCTGTCAAGTTGTATCCATTATTTAGTAAATAAATATAAATTTTATAAAGCACGTGTATTTTTATTTCGTATTTTATCAAAACCGTGTCAATCATCCCCCTATCTACTCAAAAGACGCAGGTGTTGGTTTTGAAACCGCAGCTGTTCTAGCGGCCGACCGATTCATTTACAAGTAGCAATAATACCTAACTGTACTGAAGTCGAGATTTGATACCGTCCCCTTAAGGTCGCTGTAGAAATAGTAAAATATTTAAATTGCAGAATTGCTGTTTACGGCTAGAAGTCAAAATCTTTTTGTGTATTCGTAGCGTAATACGTACATGCCACGCATATAATGTAGCGTAATGTTTCTAAAGCTTTACACGTTAGGTTATCTATATATATTATATAGTTAGATAACAGTGAATTTTCGGGCCCGATTAGCCGATTGTTATCTATAAGATATACTCCCTACCTACTCCCCGTACCTGTCCTATCACCTTTGTCACCACGAGACGGGAAATACCCAGACAGTACTTTTTCTACCATGCCACCGGTTACTACTAGTTTCATATTAGTTCGATTCCGGGTTACGTGCAATTCGCCTTGGAGTTTTTGTGCTGGCAGAGAGAGGGAATACTGAGAACACCAAATACGAGGTAGGGTTTCCGATATTCTGGTGGCATCCTCTCGGAGTTTCTTTCCGTTCCCCTTTCTATATTTCGTACACAAGAAACAGTGAATTTTTTTTTTTTTAATTGGTTTCAAGCTACAATCCCGTTAAACTGCAATAAAGCAGTTTGTCAACAGGATGTTAATGATCAATTACATACATACACTCATATTATTATTACTATAACTATACTATTAACACACCTAAATTAATATAAACTATCTCTATTTAGTAACCATTGTTTCAGCATATATCTCAATCTATTTGTAGAATCGCAATTTTTTATATTAATGGGTAACATGTTAAGCATTTTTGGCACGTTAAATTCTAGGGTTCACCATCCGTATTTATTATTATATTTTGGAACAAGCATTCCTTCATTCTTTGTAAACCTTGTATTATATCCATGTTCCAATTTCATTTTATAATCAGACTCAGATATTATGTTGAATTAATATTTTGTACCATAATAAGGCCTTCACCGGTAATATTGTTAAATTCCGATACAACAATGATATGTTTCGTCTCTGTGAAAAAATATGTTTTTGAGCTAATAACTTAACCATAGAATTTTGTACTGATTGATTTACATTTCACAAACTTTACGATTAATGACAAACATACTTACATTAATGAATTAACCATTTTTAAATGAAACTTTTGAATTGCGGAAAAACAGCATTATCAACATAATGCTAATTGGAATTTTAACTGTGCATTTGGAACACAAAATTGGTTTTAACTTGGGTGAATCATTAATTATTAATGCACCCAGAACACGAAAATGGATTTAATCCGATTTTTGAAGCACACAGTGCGCAACTAAAAAATTGATATGTTGTAATTCAGCAGATAAACCCACAACTGAAATTTTTCGTTACAATCTGAACTCAAAACTGGTTTTAACTTAAGTATGTATACATATACATCTGTGCCAGTGCCATTTTGATAATTCAAATTTGACAGCCTTTGGTCAGTCGTCAAGCAAAACAACATGATCGTGTTTGAGATACCCCAAACTTAATTCATTAAATTTTAATTTGGGAGGCGGGTTTGCGCACGGCCAGGAACTATTTATTGGATAACCAACACCTTTACCATGGGTCACCCCAAGTGGTACGCTACGTTTGGTGATTTAGCAGGGGTGCTCAGGTTCATCAGGTGCGTTGTGTTCAGGATGAGCCTGCCCACCAGCTGTGTAGCGTTTCGGATCGCGAAAGGCTGGTTTGTGGAGATCTTTGACATCTCGCCCACCCAGCGCCTTGCGTCGCAGCGGGAAGGATAGATCATTCGTCCGTCACTAAGTCAGAACTTCCTAACTTAATTTCCATAAAAGGAGACCCTCCGCACAGCATCCTAAAGATGAGATCAGTACCTCCTGTGTGGGTTGATGTAAAAAAAATAAATTAAATG
Source organism: Hesperophylax magnus (assembly GCA_026573805.1). Lineage (NCBI taxonomy): Eukaryota > Metazoa > Arthropoda > Insecta > Trichoptera > Limnephilidae > Hesperophylax > Hesperophylax magnus. The sequence goes on from JAIUSX010000028.1 coordinate 15,780,510, forward strand.
CCACCAAATAACCGTTGTATCTTCTTCTTCCAGATTGAGAGCTATAATTCCAGCGAATCGAGCAACCAGCTGTCTGGCAGTAATCCCAAGAGCCATTTTGACTATGTAACGATTTCTCCAAAAAACGTCCAGAATTTGTCCAGTGGGATTCCAGCTAATCAGGTAAACATAAAACAAACATAAACGTAAAACTCGTCTGCATTGAAACAGGAGGTCCGTTTGATAGATTAACCTATCTTAACAAACGGATTGCAATCTTTACAGCACAGGTATCAGGTTAGAATTCTGGCCTTGTTCCACCGGTATTTCAATGGAAGATGCTCTGAGGAACTACTAATAGATCCCTTCGGCACCGGTGCAGTCGGGAAACACGCCAAACGCAACTCAAGTAGACATTTGTCAATGGATTTCTCTGTTACGGTTTGCATACTTTCATCTCAACACAACAAAAGAAACATAATAATGTACTATAAATAAAACATAACCCGTCACAATAGTGTAGTACATACATAGCATGTTCTTTAAATACAGTGTAAACTAGAGGTTCCCAAACTTTTTTGCCCCGTAGACCACTTACCAAAAAAATTTTTTTTTCGTAGACCCTCTGCCTGCCGAATATTGAATTTTCCTAAAACTGTTAACGTTCCATGTGATAATCATTTATTTTTTTAGTAAAAAGATTCCCTTCCCTTGCCTGCCCAACAACCGAGTGGCGGTATAGTTCCTCTGTCTTTACATTGTGGAGACAGGGGCACCCTTGTGAGGTATTACACCAAATGAAAATGAAGCAGGATAAGTAACGGGAATTTCTTTCTGTAGCTGGCCCTACAGAACTGCCCCTTAAGTTCTTTGTCAGTGCTTATTCCGGTCATTTCTTCTTGTCACGTGATATCCGATTCTTGAACGTTCCATTTCCATAGTCAAAATGTCCTCGTACTTAGTTTTAAAGTCTGTGTGAAGTGCATTTAAATGTTAAACGTCATTATTACCCTGGACGTTTTACAAAAACAAGTTGGGGAATTAGGAAAATTCGCGGCTTGAAATCTGCAATGTTTTGACGAGAAAAGGAACGTAGAATACGAAATATAAAATTACAAATATCAAATAAGTAATTTCTCAGTCTATTATATTTGTGTTAGGTCTATTGTGTCATTTACGGAACTCCTAAATGTTGACTTGAGGTAAATGGGGGTCCGCTCATATGTACATTTGAATCTCGTGGACTCCAAATTTTTTTCTCGCTGACATAGGCCCCCAACTAGCCGATATCGACCCCTGGGGGTCGATATAGACCACTTTGGAGAACTCTGGTGTAAACCAATGAAATTAATTATTGCACTGCACATAGGTAATAAATTTCTTGAAACTTTAGTACCTGAATATAAATTTAAAAAGTATGAAACAAGGAAAAAATAATCAACTACTTACCAATATTTTTTTCAGCTCGTAAACAGTTATAACAGATAAACAGTTTGAAAGTATTTATTTTTATTTTTTAATGTTTACTTATTTTCACAAAGTAATTTTTCGGGCATTCGATAAAATTTTGGATTTTATTGCGATGCGACAGAAAATTTGGAATGGAGCTCGCTTATAAATGGTGCCATGCAATAATGTTTGATTATTTTTATAAGATACTAAAATTACCGCTAATGTGAAATGTATTAAAAGGTTAATAGTTTTACCGGCTCCATAAAGTAACTATTAATTACTAGCTCTACCTCGCCACGCTTTGCTATGGCTCAGTTTGTCTGTGTAGATAGAGAAACAATAGCTCATATTGCTTTTACGTCCAACAAATGGGTTTGTTTTTCAAAAAAGGATAATTGTTCATCGAATAGCGTGGTTTTTAAAAAAACATGTGTTTTTACCTGTAACAGGTGACATCTATATAAAAACAAACGCGTATTTGAATGAAACGTTGTGTCAAAATTTCAAAGCAATTGGTGAAGAAATTTCGGAGATTTAAGATTTTGAACAAACGAACATTTACATTTTTATCGAAGAAAGCAAACACTTTGTGGCGTGACATTATACAAAATGAAAGACTTTTTTGTTTTAAACCACTTTATTTTATTTTAAAACTTTTTCATTTTGTATTTACATTTTTGTTTATAAAGATAGATAAAGTAACAATTATTTTTCTCTTTTGGGGTACGGACAGTCTATTTCCATTAGAACTGTGGTTTTTTCTAATTCCGATAGCTTTCTCTCATTCCACCCAATGTTTTGACAAAGGGTTTGACCCGCTTATCTCTGGCCTATTCCTTACAGCAGGCTTATACTATAACTAACAGATAAACGTAATTTCAGATGACGATGACTTCAAACGGCGAATTGGACCATAAACTCCTTTCTCCAGAAAATCTGGAGAATTTGGCAAACATGAGTGAAGAATCAAGAAAAAATAAGCTAATTGTCACGAATCGTATCCTCGAACATAATCTACGTTTTTGCCTTGACAACAATCAACCCATCGACCAAATCATCGACAAGTTAATGAAGTGCGATATTGGCAATATCAACTATTTGGTCGGAGTTCCCAAGCACGAGTTTGTAGTCCTCGAAGCGTTTTTTGAAAAGTATAGAGCTCTCATTGAAGTGAATATTTCTGATTTAAAGGCAATCATCGACAAGATAAACGTACTGATAGTTTCATACAAGAAAAGAAGTGACAGTGCAAAACGTTCAGTGACAGAATGTAAGTGGTTAATGGACGTCTTGAATCAACTTCTAAAGCAAAACAGCTTAAACGATCTGAAACCCATTTTGACCCTTCTGAGAGATGATGCGAAAGCCAGTATTATGTTCGCAGATAGCATTTTCCAACTCGACTCTTCAGAAAAGAACTGTCTTTACTATCTAAAAGACGATGATGAGGTCATAAAACGAAATCCTTCCCATTTGAGTACAACATCTACAAGCTCAAGGAAATATGTTCCAAGAGAGGAACAATGTACGCAAAAGAATAAAGAGCTAAAAGAAGTAATGTTTTTAAAAGAGGAGGAAGAAAACAAAAGAAAATGGCGCATCGGTCCAAGTAACGGGTTGTCGCAAACAACGGAGAAGTGTGTTAATATCAACCCTAATATCAATTTAAACATCAACATGGATTATGTTAATGTTAGAAATAATGTCAAGCCTATATTAGACGATGAAGCAAAAGATGGAGAAAAAAAGGGAGCAAAGGGCGAAAAAAATGAGGCAAAGGAGGGAGCAAACGAGGGAGCAAAAGATAAAGAAAAAACTGGAGCAAAAGATGAAGAAAAAACTGGAGCAAAAGACGATGCAAAAGATGGACCAAAAGAGGGAGCAAAAGATGATGGAAAAACTGGAGCAAAAGACGATGCAAAAGATGGACCAAAAGAGGGAGCAAAAGATGATGGAAAAAATGGAGCAAAGGGCGGTCTTTCTGGGGGAAAAGGTAGCGAACGTAATTCTTCTGGAAGAATTTTTTTGGAAGAAGATGGTGAAGGAGAGGGGGATGTGGAAGGTGAAATTCCCCTGCAAGATGAAGGAAAACTCAACCAAGATGTTGAAGATCTAAGAGGACCTAAAGAAGATGTTGGAGATACAGAAAAACCTACAAGAGATTATGTAGATGGAAGGCCCAAACTAGATGATCCTGTAAAGAATAGTAAAGAAGATAGTCCAGAAAAATCAAAGGGAAAAGGAAATGATGCCGCTAAGCGAACCATTTTTATAGATAAAGATGACGAAGGAGAAGGAGAAGAAGAAGAAGAAGAAGTAGATTACAGGAAAAAAACGGTGGATGGAAAAATTACCTCTGTCAATTATGGAAAAAGCACACAACTGAATAGTTCTATAACAGAACCCGGCACCAGTAAACAAGTTGAAATGGTAGAAGACAACGGAAATAATGGACAAGAAAGTGAATGGATTGATTATAGTAGCAGTGAGGAAGAGGAAGAAGAAGTAGATTACAGGAAAAAAACGGAAGATGGAAAAATTACCTCTGTCAATTATGGAAAAAGCACACAACTGAATAGTTCTATAACAGAACCCGGCACCAGTAAACAAGTTGAAATGGTAGAAGACAACGGAAATAATGGACAAGAAAGTGAATGGATTGATTGTGGTAGCAGTGAGGAAGAGGAAGAAGAAGTAGATTACAGGAAAAAAACGGAAGATGGAAAAATTACCTCTGTCAATTTTGGAAAAAGCACACAACTGAATAGTTCTATAACAGAACCTGGCACCAGTAAACAAGTTGAAATGGTAGAAGACAACTTAAATAATGGACAAGAAAGTCAATGGGTTGATTGTGGTAGCAGTGAGGAAAAGGAAGAAATTGAAATAAAAGAAGTAGTAGAAGAAAAGAATTGTGAGGAAGAAGAAGAAGGAGGAGAAGGAGAAGAAGAATATAGTGAAGAAGATGGAGAAGAATAGGGAGAATAATATTATAAAGAATATGGAGAAGAATAATGTGAATATTGTAAAGGATAGTGAAAGGATACTATGAAAGAGACGGAGAAGAATATTGTAAAGAATAGGGAAAGGATATTGTTTATTTATTTATTCAAACGCCATAAAATGGCTTTTACAATACAGCGATAATCGAATTACAAGCGTACAGTCGTACACAGGATTATATAAATTACAGAAAAATTAATGTGTACACAAAAACATTATTGCAAGAGATACAGTTATATAAGTAAGTGCAGTAAGACAATGCATAATTCAAAAGAAATATATACCAGTGTAACAATAGTTGAACTAATTTATACTAGGCTTGTATAAGACCTGTGATAAGTCGAAATATGAGGTGTCTATAATAATAGTCAGTAGTTAATATAAAATAAATTCCATAAAGGCATAGAACGCTATAGTTAACAGAGAATATTCTGTTTGAACAGAGGATTAATGTTTAGAAAAAAAAGTGACTTGTTTACATAATACTAGTCTAGCAAAATATTATAATAGAGAATTGCAGTGAGTTTATTATTACCCAAAAAATTAAATGTACTTGGAATAGCTGAGTAGGCATCGCAACTAGGCATTAACAATTCAGGGCTGTCAGCGATTCAATGATACTTATGGATAAGAAATAATATTTTTATTAACACTATAAGATATTTTTAGTAAATAGTTTAGATGTAGTAAAATATGATATAGGAGCCATGAAGAAGAATATTATCATACCTGACATTGATTATTGTGATTGAGGTATGTTATTATAGCCTTCTTATAACTGTATTCCATGCAGTTGAACACATCTACTACTTCTAAGAAAACATTGGAAACTGCATGCAAACTAGGTATAAGCGAGTATCTAAATGACTCAGTCCTGATATTTTTGTTGCAATTAAAAATAATTTTTGATCGACTAGTTCGTATAGGTATATGGAAGGTAATTAGACTTAATAAATCAGGGCTGTCTTTATAACCATCAAAAATTTTATAAATTAAAATCCTGTCGGAAACAAGTCTTTAGTTCTTTCATCAAGTGATTGTAGTTTGTTTCAATTGGTAGACTGACTTTATAGAGAATCTTAGGAATTTATGCTGAATTTTTTCAAAGGAGTCAGAGTGGATTGTGAAGTGAGGGGACCAGATAGAAGAATTATATTCGACTTGACTACGAACTAAAGAAGAATATAAGATTTTTAATGTTGAAATATTATATATTATAGTCTCTGCCATTTCGAAGAATGAAACCAAGCATTTTTAATCCTTTGTCGGTAACTGAATTTATGTGTGAAAGGAAGTTAAAATTTGAATCGAAAATCACGCCAAGATCATTAATTTCACCAACAGAGGTGAAGGGAACATTATTGATTTTATATTGGTAGTTAAAAGGTTGAGTTATTCTGAAAAATGTTATTATGTGGCATTTATTAATGTTAAGATAAAGTTTGTTAAGTTGCATCAATCTTGTAATTTGTTTAAATTTATTTGATTGTGAATACAGTCAATTATTGTTTTTACATTTTTAAATAATTTTAAATCATCGGCGAAAAGCAACACTTCAACATTATTATCGAAAACAGTGACAATATCGTTTTTGAATAATATTGTGAAAGAGAAGGAGAAGAATATTTTAAAGAAAAGTGAAAGGATTTTGTGAAAGAGACGGAGAAGAATATTGTAAAGAATAATGAAACGATACTGTAAAAGAGACGGGGAAGAATATTGTAAAGAACACTGAAAGGATACTGTGAAAAAGACAGAGAAGAATATTGTAAGGAATAGTGAAAGGATACTGTGAAAGATACGGAGAAGAATATTGTAAGGAATAGTGAAAGGATACTGTGAAAGAGACGGAGAAGAATATTGTAAGGAATAGTAAAAGGATACTGTGAAAGAGACGGAGAAGAATATTGTAAGGAATAGTGAAAGGATACTGTGAAAGAGACGGAGAAGAATATTGTAAGGAATAGTAAAAGGATACTGTGAAAGAGACGGAGAAGAATATTGTAAGGAATAGTAAAAGGATACTGCGAAAGAGACGGAGAAGAATATTGTAAAGAATAGTGTAGTTATGTGTCGTGGCCGACGAATTACTCAGATTTATTTGTGATAAATAAGACACATAGGTACTTTTACGTTCTTTAATTCTATACGGAGTATAATGTAAGGTTCTTCTTCCGAATCTGAGACAAGAGAGAGACAATGGACAACTTATGTACTATTTATATTCCCAGTCATCTGTCTCTTTCATATTCGCAAACATACAATCACCACATTCCTCCACACTTAAACCAACTGACAGTGACACAACATGATTATCTTATTACTAATTATAATACACTTTTTTAATTACATTCATAAATGTTTCATTATTTACAATTCCCTAATCCTGTTATTTTGCGAGTTGCCTGCTGCTTGTTTGATTCATCTCTGTGGCCTTGACGTCGATGCCACTGGTTCCCTGAAACTAGAAGGTAAGAGAGAGTCACCCATTAGTCTGTCATTTGGCACAAAGCTGGAGATATCGTAATCATTATACGATAGTCTCCTCACCTGAAGCGATAGAATTATTAGGGTTCAATTCCCATGATACACACAGTTTTGACAACTAATCAGAAAGCCTATTCCAATACATCAGTTTTCCATTCATGTTAACTTGCAATCGTTTATGTACTTTCCCTGGTACCCACTTATCAGTGTTTTGGTTTCTAAAATCTCTAACCATTACTTTTTGATTAATCGAAAACCCTTTGGATTCCTTATAAAATATTCCTTTTATAATAATATTTCTGATGTTCCTGACTTTTAGACATTTTTAATTTAGTTTCTTTATTAATTCTATTTTCCTTATCTCTCCCCCCTCTCGGTACAAAAGTTAGACCTTAATTTCCTACCTAACATTACAACTGCCGGTTTTAAACCCGTTGTACAGTGTGGTGCATTCCTGTAATCTATTAGAAAACTTTCTAATCTCTCCATAACCTGACTGAAATTTATTTCCTACCATTATTTTCTTTAAAAAATTGTTACAAGTTTTTACTGCTTTTTCAGCCCACTCGATTGAGAATTATTAACAGGCGTAGTTAAATGTTTGATGTTATTCATCTCACAAAACTGTTTGAAGTTCACCGACATGAAGGCTACTCCATTATCTGACAATGCGGTCTGTGCACTCCCGAAATAACTGAATAATCTCTTTAAGAGGAAGCTACAAGCCAAAAATGTGTATATTCTTGGTATACCTTATATTGTAGGTAATAGGCATTCAAATTGCTTGACAAACGGAGTTTAGAAACGTTAGATTTCAAGCACAAAACTGGTTTTTATTTATTTTGTAAATAATTTTATAAGAAAGCAAAAAAGTTAATCAAGTGAAACTGTCGCAGATAAACTTAGCTATAATACTGTATTTTTTAAAAGTTGTTTCCTTTACGCATTCATACATTTCTATTGAAAAAAAAAAAATTTAGTGGTTTACATTTATATTTTTTATTGAGTAATTTATTTTTTATTTGTATTCTACTGAAGCAAAACGATAGGTAAACCTTCAATTTATCTAAAGCATATTTTTTGGTATTCATAATGTACACCAATTTGTTTTAACGATTAATCAAAATAGTGATTTAGCATTAAGCTTCGCTTTAAGATTTTAATAGTATTATTTGAGTGAGGTGAATTTACTTCCATGCAATCTAACCATTTTGATGTTGAATCTATAATCACTAAAAAATACTTATGTATTTGCAATAGGCCTTACATGTCAATATGTACCCTACTCCAAATTTCTTCAGTTATAGGCCATGGAGTCAATTCACTCTTGGGTTGTGATGGTTGAATCTCCGAAACAATTTTCGCATCCTCTCGCTAAAAGTTCAATTTTACCATCTGTACCGGGCCACCAAAAATAGCCCCTAGCTAACCCTTTCATCTTTGCTATGCAAATGTGAGATCTATGCAACAAGTTTAAAAAAGTGTTTTCTTAACCTTTCCCTTACTGTGCTAAAAAATTCCACGCGTTCCGGTGCTGTGTAGTCAACACACATCTCAAAATAAGTGATTTAATATCGGTAAAATATGAATATTCATAGCTTATCGCTTATGTTTATTATATTTTATATCAAAAGTGATAATAATTATAATTTAATTGCTGAAAACATGAAAAAACCATCGGCAGATGCTAAAAAAACGTGCGAGGGGTCCACATCTAACGACAGTCCGCTTCCGACTGGCTGGCGACTGGCACACACACAGCTGTGCGGTCGTAGGTATCGATGATCTAAATCAAAATACAACTGCGGACGTGTGAATTTCTCATGTTCCCGCGTAGCAAACTAAAGCGGGACATCAATAGCGTGTCATTTTCTCGTAGACTCTTCGCGTAGCAGTAATCACACGGTTGATTGTATTGGTGTATTTGTTTCAGATTTTTAACAAAATCTCTGATTTTTAATTGAATTTAAAAACTATGTAAAATATTATTTTTTAATTCAGTGCATAAATGTATAACGGAGGAATACCTAAAATGTGAACCCAGAATTTATTATATTTTTAGAGTTATTAAAGCTATTAGAAGCAATGTGTAGTAAATACACACCACAGATAAGGAAAGGTTAAACTTACTGGAATTATTAGCCTATGGTTCCAGAAAATGCAATCGTCAATTATAGATAATACATGATATTTTTTGTGGCCCATAGAGTGGTTTACACATAAACAGAGTGGCTTTCTAAGTGGAGAAAATACAATTTTTTTTTCGTTACCAGTAATTTTTGTTGCACATAATGTAAAGTGAGCTATGTACTATAATTTCATTTAATTAATTAATTTTCCCTTGAAGTTTGCATTCAAAATTTTTAATATATAATAATAGCGTATTTCATCTCCTTTCAAAAACAGTTTTTAGTTTTCGGCTGCGTTCAGAAATATTCCGTTAATTTAGATTTAATTGCAAAGCAGAAATACTCCGACCGTCTGACGGAACATGGCTGAGGTCTGAGGAGTTAATAAAAAAATTTAACAACTGTTTGCAGACTGTAAAACAAGCAATTACGTACCTATTAAAGACTCTCAATGAGTTCACGCTGCGTTAATTGACCTTGCTGAAGTTCAAACGGATTTATATCATCAAATTCGAGTTCTCTAATACTTTCTCCTAGGTAATCGTCTTCTGTAACTTCCAAATGTGGTGGTTCTGGTAGTTTTGCAGCAATGGCTATGTTGTGCAGAACTGCACAAGCGTTTATTATTCTTGTGGTCATTTGGGGAGTGTAGTGTAGAGGCTGGTCGTTAAGAAGGCAGCGCCATCTTGCCTTCAGAAGACCGAAGCAATGTTCAATGCAGTTACGGGCTTTGCAGTGCATGCTTGTGTATTTAAATTCTTTTGAACCCGGAACTGCATTTAAGATTGGCGTCATCAGACAAGGACGAAGTGGAAATATCGAATCTCCTGAAACAAACGTAAGTTTTTTATAACAACATGAAATTTGGCATCCAACTCTTGTCTGGACTCTGTGCAGAAATGGGAGGTCCATTTGATAGATTCCCTAACTAACTAACCATCACGTCATCTACGCAGGGGTAGGCAGAGAGGATGGACCGCCAAACAACTCAGTCACACCACACACTTCTTGCCTCATTCACATTCATACATACTTCTATTATTCTGACTCTTGACATGGCCCGACTCAAGTATCTAATTCACTGGGTCATGCCATGTCTTACTTACATTCCTTCCTTCGCTCATTCGCTCTACATGCCCAAACCATCTAAGCACCCCTTTCTTAATCTTACTCACTACGCTTACATTTAATACTTATTTATTAAAAATTTACCTAACAACCACAGAGTTTCTTGCTCGCAAATTTTTTCAATATATGGTTTCATCGCCATCATTTCCCAAATGTAGTCAAGTTCTGAATCTCCCCCAAATCTTGCACAAACGGTCAAAATTTTAAAATTCGAGTCGCAAATCTGCAAAATAAATATCATTACAATTTTTGTTCACATGAAGCAGATACTTTGTGATATAAGTAAACACCACTTTTATTTTTTATACTTAACACACTTCGGCCGGGAAAGGTAGTTCTACCCGTTCGGTCGATTGATGCTTAAGGCCGGGAAGGTAGTTCTACCTTTTACGCCGGCCTCATTTCAATGGCAGATAACACGGAATTATTCAATGTTTTTATATGAATATTATATACCAATCTCTTTATAAAGGTCCCAGCTATATGTACATAATTATCGAATCGTAATGCAAGTCTTCTTTTTATATTTATCTTCGTGCCTTTCGTTTACATCGGTATTTCAACAAAAGGATAGTATATTATTTGTTATTGTAATAATTCAATTCCTGAAATGAGGGTTTTTATAACCGTGAAACCTGATTCGAATCTACATCTCCGTTCCGCCCCACTCAACTCCTATGTGCAAGCGAGCGAGAGATGTCGGACGTATTGAAAGAAAGCAGGTATGGACAAATACCGATAGGCGGACCGTAATAAACAAATTACCAGGTTAAGGCGATGCACTACGTCGTGTAATATTTTAAATCGAGCCGCTATCAATAACACCCCTTACGTAGATGGCGATAAGGTTTAAATTCCCGCTTAACACCATCCGCCTGTTTTGATTTATGCAAGAAAAAACATGGCCAAAAAGTGCCTTTTATTTTATTTTGTGGATGTTCAGGCATAAATATTTAATTTTTTTCCGATCATTTTATAAATAACTTAATTTTCCACATTGTACAATAAAATCATATTCGAAAATGAGTTCGTAAGTAGGAGATTTTGAACTTTAAAGCAGTTTTCATAGGCCTTATACATAATTTTTTTCTGGGATTATAAAAAGACTTATCTAAAAAATACTCTATTATTTCAAAGGCCAAGATGTATTCTACTCGCAGTATTTAATTAAAGCATCAGAAACATTTCTAGGCGACCAAATTTTCAAACCAAAAACACATGATTTTGCATTACTACGTAGTGCATCGCCTTATTTGAGTTGCATTTCAAATAATATTCGATTTTGTTTAGTACTTTTATAGCTTCGGCAATACAAAACTGTATTAAAGTCTATAAGTAACATGTGTTATCAATATATTCTTCTTCTTCTTTCGTATGATAGGGGGGTCAGAGGGGGACATCTAGGTCTGCGAGCCATTCTAGGGACTCAGGCGTCGCCATGTGAACCTCATCAATCCCACCGGGGAATGAATGGAACGGGCATTCGTTGACAACATGTTTATGTTATCAATATATTGAGCTTTGACATAGTAGGAAGAGGTAGCAGGATTAGGTAGAGGACTGGGAAGAGAGTGCTCTTTGTCAACAGGGTACAACCTAAGTATCAGACATTAATTTAGATTGATTTGGCTGTTGATGACTTTGCTATTAATTTTTTTAGCTTTCCTTGACTCTAGTGCCTCCAAGTTATCGAGTCTACTCACCATTCTGATTTTACATGGCGAACTCACACCAGTATTTTTATTAAACACTAGTGGACCCTGCAATGATCCTCTATTGATAATATCTTTCTCAGGCGTCTCCGACATCTTCCACCATTCACTACTGTATACCACAATGTTACTGTTAAAAAACTACATTACATGGACTTTAATTCGGCTCTGCATCTCATTCCAGTGCAGAGATATTGTGTCAAGTATTCCTCGGGCGTCCCCGATTTCTTCTACCATTCAAACTACTCTCTAAACACTCCTGGCACTAATAAGAACAAACTTTGAAATTTTCAGCGATATCTGTCGACTTCTTTTCGAGTTTTGTGAGCACAAACATACTCAGGCAGAATTTTTATATATGTATTAAGAAGATGAGGTCTGTTTTAATGAGATGGTTGGCAAATTCGTGTTACCGTGGGATTAAGTGGCAACAAATAAAAGTAAAGATAGGTTTATTATCTAGAAATAAAAAAATATTTAAGAATACTAAAAATGTATTACCGCAAAAAATACATAATAAAAAAGAAATTAATTAGCATCATACTATATAAACTGTCAAAAAGGGCTTGCATAGGTAAAATGAAGGTGTGATACCAGTTCGTTCTTGATGCAAAGTAGTAGATTCCGGTTCTTCACAGCAACTCCCAGTTTATAATTTATGCAAACACTAATGTTGTAGTCCAATGCAAAACAGTCTCACGCTGCTGGTCTTTAAAAGGGTCCCTCTTAACCAATGAGGATCGGCAGATGCCATCCGATTCCATCAATCCAATGGTCAATGCTCCATATGCAAAGCTGATGCTCACTCAGGAGTGGCGAATGTGTTCGTCGAATCTCAGCCAAGAGAATGGCCGCTGCTCTGGACTGGTGATCAAAGAATGGCGACTGCTTCCAATGCAAATCACAGATCCTTGCTCCCTCAGGTTTGGCAACTCTCCAAGTCAGAATTCCAGGGCTGTCAATTTGACCAATAGTAAAATGACAATGTGTAGGTACTTAAAGGTCCCACACACCAAGACCATAGATGCGATGTATGTAAAGTGATGCACACACACCTTGTTACAAATCTTATATGTAACATTCGGAAAAGTCATTATTATTTAAACATCTAATAGTGTGTATACATTTGCAAACCGAAACGCGAACCAAACCACGGATTATGGGAAAGGAACAAAGCAATTGCAAGCGACATTTTTAACACTACGCTACGTTTTTCCTATTTAAAACCCGGGACAATCACTATAAAGTGAAAGCCTAATATATTGGTAACACATGTTACTTGTAGATTTAGTAGAGTATTGCCCTGTACTGCCCTGAAAAAGCTGCGGTTGTGGCAAAATCCGGTCAGCATTAAGTATAAAAATGAAAAGTGGTGTTTACTAAATTATTGTTTTTTTTTTTTTAATCATGATAATTATTGGTACCACAGCTAATTTGTATTTAAATCATTTAAAATAACTTTGTACTTACCATCATAGCGTTAATGGAATGAAAACCATCGCTGTTAAAAAATAAGTGTTCATTGAGTTTTGGTGATAACATTGCGATCTGGGTCCCATCAATACATCCTATCACATTGGGAAATTGAAATTTCTCGAGAAATCTGAAATATTTAGGTATGCAATTAATTATATAATAGCAATACATAATATATTATACAATGACGCCTTAGACACATTATGCTATATACGTATTATATGTTGAGGTGACACACTACGCTATAATCATCCTCGGGAGAGGGGGTAAGATCAATCGGGGAACTGCCGCGGAATATCATTTCTTTGTATGGGATCTGTCACTTTGACAGATGGCAGCTGCGTAATTACGACGCTCCGTAAATTGTTCTGACCCCCTTTCCTGCATAATTTTCAAATATAGCCTGGCTAGCAGATCACGGCGCATATCCTCGCCACGCCCACACTTATAGCACATCATCTTTTTAGGTGTGGCAGGTCTGTATGGGATTGTATGGCGAGCTATATGGAGTTAAATGAAACGCTTTGAACTTATTGCGTAATCTGTCACCCCCTTTAATGAGATATTTTTACTGTGCCGTGTTGCGCTTTCTCTTTCTTTAGCCAGCACAGCATTAATAGCAATATACTTACGCACTTCCCCACAATCTAAGTACTAAATATGCACTTCGCCACAATCTACACACATAAACACGCACTTCAACAAAACCTACATACATAAACACGCCCTTCAACACAATCTACATACATAAACACACACTTCAACACAATCTACATACATAAACACACACTTCACCACAATCTACATACATAAACACACACTTCACCACAATCTACACACATAAACTTATATCCTTTGCTGACGACATTGCAATAATTATCGAAAAAAAGACATGGAACGAAATTACCAATGCAGCCAATCAAGATATGAAGGTTATAAAAAATTGGTTCGATGGCAATTTATTATCACTCAATACAGAAAAAACATATTGTATTCCTTTCACTCTACAAGAAGATGTGCCAAATAACCTAATTAACATAACAATTCATTCTAAAAATTGTGTAAATGATGGTACATGTAATACGGACTGCGCGAAACTAAATCATAAATCTAATATAAAATATCTTGGTATCTTAATAGATAAAAATGTTAAATGGAAAGACCATATTAATCTCACTGTTGAAAGAATAAGAAAACTTATCTATATTTTCTATAATATACGAAATATTTTAAATAAGAAAACCTTCAAAATTGTCTATTATGCATTAATTCAGTCCATATTGCAGTACGGGATTATTGGGTGGGGAGGGGCTTTTAAGGCTTCTTTACAGCCCATAATTACAATTCAAAGAATAATTATAAAAATCATCCTTAGGAAACCATATGACTCCCCTACCTTAGAGATATTTCGGGAATTTAATGTACCATCTATCACAGAATTGTATAAGAGAATCGCCTTATATCAAATTTATAAAGAATATTTTATTTATAAAATTCACCCCTCAGATAGCATAAGCAATAGATTCAAAACTAATGGCTTAATAGCCATTCCTATGCTTAGAACGACCACGGCTCAGCACCACTATTCGTATTTAGGTGTGAGATGGTATCATATATTATTGTCCAAAAATAAAATTAGTGTGACCGAAAGTATGAATTATGAACAATTCAAAAAGTTAATTAAGTCCCTAAAATTGGATAATGATATATTGTACCCCTAATTTTTTTACACTTACTCAATCTGTAAAAAATATATATATTAATTAATTGTCTTTAAAAAACTATTTTTCTAATTTGTTTACCTGATATATTGTACCCTTAATTTCCTCACGCTTACTATGTAAAAAGATATATTATTTTAATTATCTTTAAAAACACACTTTTCTAATTTGTGTACCTATGTTAATATTGTGTTTGTATTTATATAAATTTTTTTTGATTATTGTTTAAAAAATCATTAGAACTAAAGGTAAATACTCCTCCCATAAACACGAGCTCCTGGAGCTCAACTTATGGAGTAGTAGAATAATAACGAAAAAATTATATATATAAGTATGCATATTGTTATCATTTATAATGTTAAATAATTTACAAGTAATGAATAAAAATAAAATAAACACGCCCTTCAACACAATCTACATACATAAACACACACTTCACCACAATCTACGCACATAAACACGCCCTTCAACACAATCTACATACATAAACACACACTTCACCACAATCTACACTCAAAAACACGCCCTTCAACACAATCTACATACATAAACACGCCCTTCAACACAATCTACATACATAAACACACACTTCAACACAATCTACATACATAAACACACACTTCACCACAATCTACACTCATAAACACGCCCTTCAACACAATCTACATACATAAACACACACTTCAACACAATCTACATACATAAACACACACTTCACCACAATCTACACTCATAAACACGCCCTTCAACACAATCTACATACATAAACACGCCCTTCAACACAATCTACATACATAAACACACACTTCACCACAATCTACACACATAAACACACCCTACAACACAATCTACATACATAAACACACACTTCACCACAATCTACACATAAACACGCCCTTCGACACAATCTACACACTTCACCACAATCTACACACATAAACACGCCCTTCAACACAATTTACATACATAAACATACACCTCAACACAATTTACATATCACTTCTGCATACATAAACACATACTTCTCCGCAATCTACATACATAAACACGCACATCACCACATTCTACACATCACTTATACATATATAAACACACACTTTAACACAATTAGATATCAACCTTGATGATTGACCCTGTAACACTGTCTGAAACGTTGGCTAAAGAAGTGGGAATCGCAACACGACATAATAACTCAAAAATTTGTCACGATAATACTTTTAGCGTGAAAATCTAAAATCACATCTATATGTGATTTGTTTCAGAATAAGTAATAACAAGTCTTGAACATAATTTTATTCTTCAACTGATAAAAATATTTTTGAACATACCCTTGTTTAGTTTCGTTTAGTTTTTCTCTTGTTCCTGGAAATTGTATGTATTCTGCCATTAAACCTTCTAATAATGGAACAATTTCATGTATCTGGCGACTAACGGAGACTTGGGAATGACGATTTGCGCCAATAACCTTTTGGTGAGATCCCGTTGCCAGGAACGAGAGTGTTGTTAGAACCTCGAAGCCAAATTAAATAAAACACAAGTCAATAAACGAGTATAAGTGCGCAAGCAATATTGGTACATGTATCTGGAACTGTAATGAATTCATCGAAAGCAAGAAGCTATTTCCCACCGATATCTTGTATATAAGATTCGCTGGGTGATGACCATATCACCTGGATGGAGAAATTTGCCAAAACCGCTGATGAAGCCGTCGAGTTCAATAGAGGGCGATGGATTTGAAATAAATTCTATGACAGAATATGGGATTTCAACATAATTATAATAGGTCAAAACTCATCAGTAGTATTACATAGTGGGATTGGGGATTTTTACAACATATAAGGCGTAATTTTAGCTCATGTAGTTAAACAGTTCATAATAAACACACTAGATGTAATTGACGTGTTGTCATTTCTCCGCACCCCGAAAAAGCTAATGCGGCAGCCAGCCGGTAACTGACGTCAGCATAGTAGGGAGTCATGAACATGGTCTGACTCCTATTGTATTGTTTTTTTAACATTAGCTCCAGGAGGCCATCTCATTCCATCAATTTCCCTCTTTGCAAATAATTTGCCTCAGGTCGTCTTTGGAAATTCTCTGTGGACGGTATTTTAAGGAAATGATGGAGAGGAAGTCCTGAGAAGGAAAAAGCTATGTGGGGTGGGCGGGTATGGAATCAGTGTGTACAGGAGTGACAGATTAGAATAAAGCAGGCTTTTGGAAGAAATATAAATTAAATTAATTCACCTTAAGTTCTAAGGGCACTCCAGTTTTTCGCCTGCATTCAGGAACTAAAGGCCGTAGTCGCTGACATAATAATAGGAATATTTCCTGAGACAAGCGATATTTGGCTACAAATAGACTTGCAGGCATATCCAGGGGGTTAAACGCATCCCTTAATTGTCTTCTTCGTAGAGATTCTTCTCTCAACAGGGCTCGAATGATAAACCTTCTGCGGAGATAACCAGATGCCATTGTTTCTGAGGACAAAGACAACATCATATTATATTATAATATATATTTAGGAATCTTACGCTAATACATATAGTAATAGCTGGTAGCGATGGTACATGACTCATGTTATTAAGAGCGGGAGCCACGGAACCAGCTCAATTGAACGACGACTCAATTGATGGCGCTGTTTTTAAAAAGTAACATGTTT
Organism: Hesperophylax magnus; assembly: GCA_026573805.1. Lineage (NCBI taxonomy): Eukaryota > Metazoa > Arthropoda > Insecta > Trichoptera > Limnephilidae > Hesperophylax > Hesperophylax magnus. The sequence goes on from JAIUSX010000028.1 coordinate 15,798,256, forward strand.
TTACCTGTCACAGGTGACATCTATATGATATAAGTATTCGAATGCAACGTTGTGTCAAAATTTCAAAGCAATCGTTAAGAACTTTCGGAAATTTAAGTTTCTGAACAAACAAACATTTTTATTTATATGGATTATTGCATCCTAAATTTAAACTGTCGGGCAAAAAGGGGTTTCCTCAAATATGGAATGGAATGATGCCGATTGAAGCGTAGTTGAAGACAGTTTGTCCGCAGCAAATCATTTTGGCGTTATCACAAATAATCCTTGCGATGGTTTCAGATGACCTTCTGAAAATTGTCGCGAAGACTAGAGCCAGTAAAAGTTCAAGATCTGTAGATGTATGTGGATTCTTCATGATGAATGCTCCAGATTTAAGATAAATACATGACTAAATTATCGAAAGGATACGTCGGTGAAACTTGTCCCGCTCTAGGCTGTTGAACAAGGAATGGTTTCCTGCTTCGATATAAACTCTCAGCTTTTGCGATTGGTTCGCAGGTTTGGCAACCTATGTGTCCCAAAAAAATCCAGGGTTGGCAATCGGACCAATGCACGATGGCCAATGCGTAAATGCTGCACACCGAAATCATAGATATAAAATATGTAGAAGGATGTACACACTTTGTTACAAATCCTTTAAGTAACAAGAACACCAACTTATTTAAGGTAAAATTCTAGAATTCCTCTTCAATCTTAATATGCACAAACTATTGAAATAACTAACTAAAAAATAACTTAATTACTAGAAGAAACAACTATTTACATTGGGGATATGGCAAAACACAAACAAAATACTTTATAAGGTTCTTAGTTTGAGTTATTTAAATATGATTGAAATACAGGGTTTTCCAATAAGAGTTGTTATTTTGAATAGCCCGCTATTTCGGTAGATGTTACTTTTGAAGCTGTCATTTTTTGACATTTGACAAGTAGAAACTACGCCATTAATAAAAATGGAATGATACACGCTTCAACAATGCATTGAAATTATTAAAATTCACTTGAGTAAATCAAATGCAAATCATCTTGAGTGATGAGGCCCATTTCCACCTCGGTGGCTTCGTCAACAAGCAAAATTGTCACATCTGGGGCTCGGAAAACCCAAGAGTTATTGTTGAAAAGCCTCTCTATCCTCAACGTGTTACTGTTTGGTGCGGTTTATGGCCCGGCGGAGTCATTGGACCTTACTTTTTCGAAAATGAGGCTGGAGCAACAGTTACGGTGAATGGATCGCTATCGAGAGATGATTAATGATTTTTTATGGCCGGAATTGGATGGTATTGATCTGGACAACGTTTACTTTCAACAAGACAGCGCTACGTGCCAAACAAGCAACGAAACCATTGATCTAAAAATAACACCTCTTATTGGAAAACCCTGTAGAATCTAACGTCACATACTAAAAAGATGAAACAAACATTGGGTGTCCTAGATCAACATTTCAAATTATGGAGAGATGGAAAGTGAATTCATATATTAATTTTGTTTAAATTGGCACATTTCAAAACTATATGGAAGATTGGAGTCGAGTTCAGACTTAGAAGAGATGAGATGTCGAATGGAGGGGAGGCAATATTAGATAAGGCTTGATAGAAGAGAGGATTTTTGTTTAGAGAGGAACAACTGAAAAATATGTGATCTAAAGTTCCCACTTCTAGACCACATAGGGTACAATCTGGGGAGTCAAGCACGTGCCGCACGTGAGTAGAAACGGAATGTCCAATTTTTATTAGAATAAGTGAGGAAATTTCTTTTTTGGAAAAATGGGGGAATTGTTGAAACCACAGTTTTGATGGGATAGTCCTTTGTATTGAGGCATAGTAGGCTCCCATGGATTGACTAGCAATGTGCCAATACTCTGTCCAAACATTGCGCAATCTCTCTTTGAGGAAGGAAAAAATGTCAGGTAGTGGAATGTAGTTTACAAGGGTAACAATAGGGTTGGATGCTCCTTGTCTGCAGTATTCCTACCCACGATGCCAACGTAAAATACAGGAAATTTCCAACAAGAAAGAAAAAAATTGGAACATTATACATATATATATATATATATAGGATTCGGGCGACATCGACAGTCGTCACACCCCCTTTCTACTTCCCGCACGGGAACAATATTTCACACTGTATTGCAAGGAATGTAGACTCTATACCATAACTCAATGGTTTCGCCATGTTTTTTTCTTGTTCGACATATTCGTAAAGCTTATCTAGCGATTCAGAAAAAACCTTTTGTTATTAATTGTTGTATTAACATTTTTATAATCTCATGTTATGTATTTACATAGATTTTGTTGGATAAAATAGCTAATCGGGAGAAATAATATTAATAATCTCTCGTGCTGAGGATGTCATTTACATATTATAATTTAATTATAAGAAATTAATATTACAACATTATAAATTAATATTATCATTAAATTAACATTATCATGTATTATAATTTTTTTTTTAAGTAAGTTTAAAATAAGGGAACTTGCTGTCTAGCAGTGCCCTCACTGTTTTTGCGCTAAAATTGTCAAATTAAGACAAATCTCGACGGTATGAGAAGTAATTATGAACTTACCTTGGGGAAAACGTATTATGCTTCATTTTAGTTGAAATAATAAAGGAAAAACATGGAAAAAAAACAGAAAATAGTTTGAGATAGACATTTATTAACAAATTATAAGCGGCCATGTTGATTTCTAATGATGTAATTATTTTTACAAGTTTACTATACTACCTAACCTAACCTAACCAGTGGGATATTTTGATAAATATGTCGGTAAAATTTCGATTGCGCTGGCCTCGCTTATTATGAATATTTTTTAGATAAAACCTTTAGATTCACCTTAATTACTGTATAACACTTTTTGCATTTGTGATACAAAAGAAAGTGCCCCCTTTATAGCGCCTGCTCGCGTCAAGGTAAGAAAAACATCCCAGTTTTCAAGTAGTTTAGCGGCTACGCTAGGTTTGTGTAACATGGTTTGTGATTCAAAAGAAAGTGTCAACAAGTGTACACATTTTCAAACCATTTTCCACCGCCCCGAATGCAAAAAGTTGTGTCGTACAGTAATTAAGGTGAATCTAAAGGTTTTATCTAAAAAATATTCATAATAAGCGAGGCCAGCGCGATCGAAATTTTACCAATATGTCATATTTATTTTGAGTGTAAAAATGAAACGAAGTGAAATTTGTTCTAAGTGAAAGCTTTGCACCTGAGAACAATACCACGGGCACAGTTTGAGATCATCAGGAATTAGTAATTATGTCTGGAAAGTGTTAAATTTTATTGGGCACTCGTAGTCAGCGTATACCAAAATAAGTAAGATAATGTTTTTTTGTGTTCAGTTTAGTAGATTCGGTTTTAGTCTGTGTTTAATATCAGTATATTTTCTATTTCAGATCTCCCTATATTAAGTATCCAGCTTTCAAATACATTGAAATCTCAAGGGCGAAATAATCAACAAATAAATAAACAAATTACTAACCTCTGTCGAATTATTTTTATATTAAAATCAATTAGATCCTTTGAGTTTGGAGGAATAATATGTGAATCCGGAGATATTTGCAAGTTTGTCAGCATATATATTGGATATACCATTTGTCAGTCACCATAAATTGTCAGAACACAAATAATGGACTGACATAAATAAATAAACCACTCAGCTGACTCAGCACATGCTCCCTACCCCCGTAAACATAAATAAACCATTCTCCCCATAAATAAACCACTGACAGCTCGAAAAATAACGGATGAACGGATTTCAACAAATCGTAAACAGACAGTGTTGCCAAACCTAAAAATTCTAAATTGGGAGATTTTTCACCCAAAATTAGGGAGAAATTTAAACAAATCGGGAGATGACTAGATTTTTTTTAAATTTAATTATATTTAAATATTAATTTCTTTCACTTTAATTTGAATGCATTTATTCTTGCAATGCTATTGTGCTCAGTTGTGCAGGTTCTTATCTTAATATACAAAAATCAAGTGTCCGATCAACCGATTTAAATGAAATTTTATGGTTGGTTCCAGCTTGAAATATAGGATAGTTTTACATCCGATAGGTGTCGCTGTTGTCGAAATCTAAAAAATAAAAATTTTCAACGAAAAAAAAATATTTTCAAATTTCTTATCCAAAAATACATACAACCACATATTTTAACTTCATTACATAGAAGACGGTCTGTGGCAGGACAATGTTTTATATTATAAAATGCATTACAAATGGTTGAGTTAAATTAACTGGTTTCTAATACTAATATATAAAAAAATTCAGAAACTCAAAAAGTATTCGACTGATATTGCTGAAAATTTCAAAGTTTGTTCTTATTAGTGCCAGGAGTGTTTAGAGATGTTTAAATCGTAGAAGAAGTCGGACACATGAGGAATACTTAACACAATATCTCAGTACCGGAATAAGATAGGGAGTCGAATTAAAGTCGATGTAATGTAGTTTTTTAACAGTAACATTGTGGTATACAGCAGTGAATGGTGGAAGCAGTCGGAGGCGCCCGAGAAAGACATTAGCAATAGCGAAGCATTGCGGGGGATCCACTAGTAACTTATATGTTAAGACACTTCTATAATCGTCTGTATATTTGTTACAACCGTTTGGTGTAGCTCTTCTCTAAATAGTATAAAATAAAGTCACTCTTCGTGTTTGTCTGTTTGTGCGCCTAGTTCTTTTAAATTACGTAACAGATTTCGATAGGGGTCTAAGCCTTCCGCGGGGGATCGCCGGCAAAAGGAAAAAAGGGATGTTCTAACTACAATAAAAACACTATTTCAGTGAGAAGGATGACCTTGTTTATTTTCCAAATCTTTATGTTAATATGTAATCAAATCATTTTCTAAGTTTAGTCTCTTTTTAGTTTTAATGTCCACCATTGAAGAGGATGTCAGTTCACATAATAATTATGAAGTGGCAAATGGCACTAATAATTTTAGAGCTTCCCTTGCCAGCTCTGGATACCCTTATTTCATCCAAAACACGTCAACACTTTGGTGCGTCCAAGTCAAAGTCGCACACAGCCTTACCAACTTACCTCGTATTTAATTTCAAAGCTCTCGCGGTGTCTCGCGGCGTGATTGGTTTATTTATGCTCGCGGCTTCCTTGCAGAGTGTAGGCCGTAATAATGAATATTGGTACCAAAATAGAGAAAATAATTAACGTATTTAAATTACTAACTTTTTGTCAGTATATATGGGCAAATGGGGTCAGAATGGGCCAGAATTTTTCAACCTGTAAAGGAGTCTCGTATTCAAAAAGATTGAAAATCACTGAATTAGAGAATTTCTTCCGAAAGTTTTATAAATATAATACATGTAAATATGTTTATAGAAAGTAGAGAAAAGTCGATGTTTTGTAATCAAGTGGTAAAAAAATATTTTCGGGTGCTTACATTGCTAATTTAACACACTTATCATTTAGCCAGTGTTAGCAATGTAAGCGCCCGAAAACTTCTCTTCATGATTATATTGATTACAAAACATCGACATTTCTTTACTTTCTATAAATATAATATGCATGTTTTATATATGTAAACCTTCCGGAAGAAATTCTCAAAATGATAGTAAAAACCCTGTAAAAATCTGTTGCATAGTTTAGAAGAACTAAGCGCACAAACGGACAGACAGCTGATAGCGACTTTATTTTATACTATTTATAGATATGTATTCATCAATCTCTATTTTCTATATTGTAATTTCTCGTTATATATTTATGCTTTAGTATTATAATTTATTATTATTGTAAAATTAACCTGCTGACAAACTGCTTTGGTAGTTTAGCGGTTGTTTATAATGAGAATAAATCAAATATGCTGCACACCAAACAAATAGATACATAACCTCAAAATAACCCATTAACTTATTAAAAACTATCACCATGACAATCTATCACACAGATCTATTTATGTAAAGAAGAATGTCTGTGTGATTGTGCCGGACGGGCGGACACCAGACGGGCGGCATGGATTTGATTTCTATTTGATTGGTGAATTTTTTTAAATTTTTATTTATTTATTTATTACACATCCTAGTAGGCTTTTCTTAAAAAAAAAATACAAGCATTTTGTATCAGAGTAAACACTTAAAAATTAATACAATAAAGAAGAATGTAAACATAATGGCAAAAATGAATCCTCACGCATATAATTGAATTTAAAAGATTCAACAAAAGAAAATAGTAGAAGCGGAGAAGTTATATGGGTACATAGGTCTATTTGTGTCTAGAAGAATAAAAGTGATAGAATATACAACATTTATACTGATTAGTTTTCAAATGAAATATATCACCCAGATCAGAATATTTTTAGATCGGAGAACTTTGGTAAGCTAGTGTCCTGGTGTTATTGAAGTAAAAAGGTAAGAAATGGATATTGATACATTGAAGTAATTCGGGACAGTCAATTTTAAAATGTAGTATTCTTTGTAACAGTATTAAATCTGTGCTTATTCTTCTTTCTGAAAGTTTCAATAGAGACATTTTATGCAAGAGGTAATTGTAATATATGTTTTGTATAGGAATATGCAATTTATAATTTATAAACCTTAGAAACTTCCGTTGAATCTTTTCAATGTTATCTGAATGAATATTGAAAAATGGAGACAATAACGTAGAGTTATACTCAAGGGCATCTGAAAAGGGTTTTATTTAACATAATAAATGTTCCTAAATTATTGAAATTTGCACATTTCACCTTCAAAATAAGAGGAAAGTCACTGTCTACATCTGATTTAGACCACTGTTAGTCCTGCTGCGTCCTGCAGGACAGGAGATAAAAGTCTATACTGCCGGTGACAGAGATAGCCATCGAGAACATAAAATTAAAGACATTGTTGACTTGAAAACTTTAACCTGTGATTCCTGACATTATTTGGAGTAAAATCGTAATTGAAATTTTGGTCTTCGGTGACTCCTTTGATGTTTTTTGTTTTTGTTTTAAACAATTTCTTTCACACGTTGTCATTGGTCACTCAGCCGAGCAACCCTTCAACCCCTCACATCGACTCTTAACTCTCCAAAACCTACTGATTTTTAATTGAAAAAAAAATATACCGAAGACAATATTTTATGTACATTTTTACTCCAAATAATGTCTGTTTATATTAAGTAAAAAAAAAATGATATTCAAATAAAACATTTATACAGAAGTGGAACAAATTTTATCACAAAATTATAACTTTTTTTGTAGAAAACATACCCATATATATAATAATAAATTACTACATCAAGAACAAACTAAAAATAATGAAAAAGAGAATAAAAAATACAATAGATAGGTAATGACAACATAAAATAAAAACAATATAAATAAATAAAATTATAGGATCGTCCTTCAGGGAGGTCTCCGCATCATCTGCATCCATTGCTTATTGAGTGGAGAACTGAGCCACTGGAATGCAGCCACGCCAATGACTTTGGTTGGCTTCCATGTCCTGCCCCAAAAGCTGGCTAGTCGGTGGTGAAGTAAGGCAGGAAATTAGTGTACCCTCCCTTCTGTGAACATTGTGGAGGCAATGAAGAAGTTTTTTTATTTTTTTTATTTATTATTGAATTTTTTTTATACATACGTGGATAGTTACATAAAATATTGAAAAATGTATATAAATATTGTAATAAATGTACATAATTTTAAAAAGCTTGAGTGTGGGTATTATAAGTATTTTTATCTTATTTCCATGGTTTAAGTGGAGATACAATATCAAATATAAATTTAAGTTATTTTAAAAGAGTTACTGAAGAGATGCAATACAAGAAACTAAAGCATGAAATATGTAAAAGTTTTAAAATAACACAAAAAATAATGTAAATACTAGTTTTTAAAGAAGACATCTTAAAAAGTGAATTAGCAGACAAAGCATTAAAAAACAATAAAATACATATATCCGCTGTTTTGTATGTATATGAATAATAAAAAATAATCTCTCTATGGATATAAATGTTACAGATAGCTTTGCTAAAACTTACTTAGTTCAGTGTTTTTTAGCCAAGATTTGATGTACTTTTTAAAAGATTGAAGGTTTACACACGTGTCCCTTTTAAAGGTTGTACATAGAGAATTATACATTTTTGGAGCAATAAAACTAATATGCCTTTGGGACAACCTGGTTTTGCAGTGAGGCACAGCATATTCACAAGCGCCATGTCGTTTGTTGGCACGATTTGAATTTTTAATAAAGTTGTTTGGTCGCGTGTAAATAAATTTAAGACATTGAACACTATAGGTCTGCAAGGTCCAAATTTTCAGTTTCTTTGAACAAATTTTTAGAGGGGTAGGATTTAGTTTTTTGGTACATTATCTTAATAATTGATTTTTGGGCAATTTCTAGTGGTTTTACATGATTGTTGAAAGTTCCGCCCCAGCCAATTATTCCATAGGAAAGAGATGAATGAACTGGTGAGTCATAAACTAGTTTCATGGTTTTTATATTTACTACATTACACATTCTTTTAAAAATATATTTTAGGTATCTCAATTTGTTAACAGTTTTTTCAATATGGCTGGTCCATTTAAGTTGACAATCTATGTATAGTTACACCTAAATACTTAATAAGTTTTCCAGATTTCATCTCCTCACAGCTACAGAATGTGTTTGGGTTACAATTTACGTTATGAAACTTCAAATTAAGATTGGTTTTAGGAGCCGACTTCTGTGTGTTATAGAAAGGAATACAAATAGTTTTATCATAATTTAGGGTAAGTAGGTTTCTATCTAGCCACTCTTTGACAATAGTAATACATTTGTTAGCTTTATTAGTACTATCTTCCCATGATTTTCCTTGGACTGTTATTGCAGTATCGTCAGCAAATGAGAAAATTTTACCAGGTATATATTACATAAGTTATTTATATATATTAGAAAGAGTAGCGGCCCAAATACAGTTCCTTGTGGTACACCATGTTTTACTAAATCAAAATTGCTCAAATATGTTCCAATTTTTGTGCATTGTTGGCGATTCAATATATAATTTTGTAACAGCATTAGACATTTATGTTTAATTCAAATGTTGGATATTTTCTTTTCTGAGAGTTCTATGGTTGACTGTGTCAAAGGTTACAGTTGGTTACAGTTGCCTGTATACATTGTTGAGTTCTGTGGGGCACCGGTTGAGCACCAATGCCTTAAGGCCACACGGATCTTAAACCAGTGGGGATGAAGGCGGAGGATTATTGTGCATCAGAGTTCTGCGTGACACCGGTTGATCATAAATGCCTCAAGGCCACACGGATCTTATTCCAGCAGGGTATGTAGATGGTAGAACACTGTGCATCAGAGGTCTGTGTGACACCGGTTGATCATAAATGCCTCAAGGCCACACAGATCTTGATCCAGGAGGGAATGATGAGGGATCCAGGTGGAACACTGCTCACAGGAGTTCTGCGAGGCACCGGTTTAACACCACTGCCCTAAGGCCACACGATGCTCTCTATCCAGGGGATGAAGCCTGATATTCGCATATAGATTAATGCGCAGACTTTAAAATCGCCTGTGGTTGCAATCCCTACCAGCAGATGTGTGCAGGCTACCTTGGGAACATTGTAAAGGGTCAACGGAGCGCCGGCACCGATGCTCTGAAAACAAATAATACATTAACGTCAGCGGTAAGAATGATAGGCACCTTGAAGACTGCCCTTTGTCCGAATTTAACTTAATTTTATTTTATTAGATTCATTTATGTTATTTCACAAATTACTCATTTAAAATAACATATAGTATATTTGCGGCACGTTCCAGAGTGGAAGACACTCTCAGTATCATCCTGGTGTGAGACCACCATTCAGAATTGATGCAGAAGTCCCCACCATCCTCTTCTCCATCTCCTTCCCTTCCCCAATACCTTCATTCTCTAAGCATACCCCAATTGGGGATGCCATAGTCTCACTGGCTACTTACAGTTTTAAGCAGTTGGGACTGTTGTGAGGTTTCACATTAAACAATTCGTCTGTTAATATAGGGGAATCTAACAAACAGACGGCCCGTTTCAGCAGTGTCAAGGGTTTTGGAGCTCCCACCAGAAACGGCATCCAAATTCAACAGTAGTGCGCACTTGATGACTGAATATAATTGGTTTTAGATCTGGTGCGATCTTTCTAATACTATTATAAGCTTGGTTTATAATGCATCCTAACGTTACACACCTGACACGGTCTACTTGAACTGACAGAACGGACGCAGAATTCAAGATGGTGCTTCATACCGTCTGGATGATTTTTCTCCCTAGCAAACTGTCCACCACACTCTTCCTGAGGGATTGTCTTCATCGAGTTCTGAAATGTTTATTATGGTTATGATTTGATCATTTTATTAATAATAATAATTTATTGGTTTTAGTGCTGTGATTTATTTTATTTATTTTTATGTACATAAAACAGGCATGGTGCCCAAAAATTTACATACATAATAATAACAAAAATAGTAACAAAATGAATAAGCTAAATATGCAGAAGTAAATAACAAATAAGAATGGGTAAAAGGTAAGTACAAATATGTTCATAAACAATTTGTTATTATGTATATGTTGGTAGGTACAATGTTGCTTCTCTTAAAATAATGGGCTTCATCATAATATCAGCTTAATATGATTAAAGGCAATACGTTTTTTTTGAAGTGTTTAAATTGGTCATTAAAAATGTCTATTTCATTATTAGAGCCATGTATAAGGTTATAATTTCTTAATGTTCGCGGTACAGGGGAAAAATATCCTGTATTTGTGTGGTAGGCTTTAATATAGAAAATGTCTTTCATCCTCCTTGTTGATTTTCTTGGTGGAATATTGATATTATGTAGCATAGGCTTTATTTAAAACCTATAAAGTGAGATAAACATTACCATTTTGCAGCCAAATCGACGTTTCTTACCAATTTCGTGTGTAATTCTTAGTTTAAATCTCCCGCCAATGTCACCTGCTAGTTCCAAATGCATCCTTGAGGCGGCGCCAGTAGTGGGACGCCACTAGTGACGCTATAATTTCAAGCTTCATTAGCATTTATTTTGCGAAGGTCAAACACGTTTGGTTTGTTTACAAACATCAAATACCGTAAAATAACCTGTTTTTCAGTATTTGCGCAAAATTTACATATTTTTTTTCGAGGTTATTAACAGTGTGACTGTTCGAACTCCGTAAAATTGCGATTTATAGAGTTTCGTGTGTTTTTGTTTAGTGTTTTTTTGTATTTTCGTGATTATGTCGGATTCCGAACGTTCCGAGAGCGGGGAAGCCGAATTTTCGAGGGCGGAAGTCATGAAGGTGATTCACACGGACACGCGGGGGAAGCGTCCGAGGGTCTACGGCGAAGGCAAAGCCAAGAGGCAGAGGGTTTGTGAATTAGCTCCCGCCGACCCGCGAATTGACGTATTAACGCAGCAGATGTCCCAGATGCAGGAAATGTTGCGTCTGCTGCTGGAAAAGCGTTCGGAGGCTCCCGTCCGTGGCGCCTCGGATGACGATGACGAGGACAGCATCTCCCTGGACACCCCTGCGTCGCTTCGGGAGGAATTGGCAGGAGATTTGGGAATGGGACTCGTCCATCCGAATAAGCCGTCTCGTGACTTGGATCTCGGGGAGTGGACAACTGACCTAAAGCAGCCGAAGATACCATCGGCCGACCCAGGGAGGGTGAAAAAAGTGGAGCTCCTTCAGCATCTGGGGACGGCCAACTGGAACAATGTCCGCTACCTCGAGATCCAGAAGTCGTATGCCGCAACCCCTCTCTTCTCAATGTTGGCATTGAACCCTGAATTGAAGCGCCTAGCTCAGGAGGAATCGGCCAGTACGTCAACGGACTCCTTCTGCGGCTCCCTGACCAATGCTCTTTCCCTGCAGGCTGATCTCCTGAAGGCCTCCTTGCAGGAGCTGGTCAACTGGAGTGCGGAACCGGGCAAGAAGCTGAGCACTTCCACTCTCTTCGAGAAGGTGCAGTCTCTCTTCGCGGCGGGGTCTGAGTCCCAGAAGGTGTCCAAAGACATCATGCAGATGGTCTGCGGAAAACGGGCTAGCCACATTGAGTATCGACGAGAGGGGGCATTGCGAGGCATCAGTGACGGATACGTCCGAGATGCCTTACGGAAGATTCCGCCCACATCGGAATATCTCTTTGACCCGAACCTCCTGTCGGCCCAGCTGGATAAGTTGGGGGGAGTGAAGAAGTGCCTCGCTCCTCAGCCTAGCACGTCGCGACCAGCTCCACCCGTTAAACCTGTGACTGTGCAGAGCTCGCAGCCCTTTCGTCCTAGAGTACAGCAGGGAAGAACCATCGCGAGAAGGGAGCACCCTGAGAGTCGAGGTCCGGAACCAGCCCGTAGAGCCGCTAAAGCTTTCCCTCCCCGAGGTAGGTTCCGGCCCAAGGAAAGAGCAGGGAAGCCAGACCGTAAGAGGTTTTAACAGTGGGCCCTCTTTTCAAGGGGGTCAGTTGCGCTCATTCGCAGGTAAGTGGAGGAACCTTGGCGCCCCTACTATCATCCTTAAGATGTTAGATGGCTACCGAATTCCATTTTCATCAAAACCTCCACTAAATAATAATATTGATTTATTTAACTCCCCTTTCGCCACTAAGACTTCTGTGGCAATGACAGAACAAATAGAAAAACTCAAAGCCCTTAAGGTTTTAGAGTCGGCACCTGCCACTCCCTCATTTATTTCTAACATGTTTCTGGTCCCCAAATCAGATGGCTCAAAGAGGCCGGTCTTTAACTTAAAGTATTTAAACAATTTTCTGACTGTCAGTAAATTTCGTCTGGTAAACGTTTATCGAGTTCCTACTTTTCTACAACCGAATGACTGGATGGTTAAAGTGGACCTCACACATGCTTACTTTCATGTACCTGTGAGTGAGCAGCATAGATGTTTCCTTAGACTTATCTATAGGAATGAACTCTTGCAGATGACATCCCTCCCCTTTGGCTTGGCCACCGCACCTAAGGCATTCGCAACCTTCACTAACTGGGTAGCGCAGGAACTGCGGAAGAGAGGGATGAGAATTCTAGTGTATCTGGATGATTTTTTATTAGTAAACCAATGCCTGCCTACTTTAAAACAGCAGGCTATTGAAATGGTGGAGTTTTTGCAAGGCTTGGGATGGCATATACAATTTGATAAGTCAATATTAGAACCATCACAACAAGTTCAATTTCTTGGTATCAGCTGGAATACTCTAACTAATGAAAAGTCTCTCCCTCAGAACAAGGTTTCAGCCCTATCTTATTTGTTAAAGGGTTTTATTCAGACAGGTAGGTGGTCACTAGATAAGGGGCGCAGCCTCTTGGGCTCTTTAAACTTTGCTAGTTTTGCAGTTCCAAGAGGCAGGCTCAACAGCCGGCACATACAGAAAGGGTGCTTAGGACTCAGACACTACCACCCTTGGGAGTCATCACCAATTCCGGCAGCTACCGCTCGGGAATTGAGATGGTGGGTTCGATCGCTCACCCTGACGTCACCTATACATCTGCCGCTGTTTGAGCATTACCTAACAACCGATGCCTCTGATCAGGGTTGGGGTGCCCAGCTGGACGAAAAGCTTCTCAGCGGTGTGTGGGCTGATGACCAGCTGAATCTTCACTCCAATGTAAAGGAGATGCTCGCCGTGTTGGCTGCCTTGTCTCCTCACGTGCTTGAGCTATCTGGCTCGGGTCTTCTGATCCAGTCGGATAACAGGTCTGTCGTATCTTATCTCCGCAAGGAGGGTGGTACCAGATCAACTCAACTCCTGAGCTGTACTCGACTAGTGCTAGATGTTTTGGATAAACACTGTGTCTCCATGACAGCACAATACTTACCCGGTCGTTTCAATGAAGTAGCGGACTGTCTATCTCGTCATCGTGCTATACCCGAATGGCACTTGCTACCCTCGTTCACAGAGGTAGCATTCAGGAAATGGGGACGACCCGAAATAGACCTATTTGGCTCTAGGACAGCGCATGTGGTTCAAAGGTATGTTTCTCTTGATTTTCAGGACGACGAGGCAGACTACCACAATGCTTGGAGCAGGGACTGGGACTATCAGCTGGCTTGGATCTTCCCTCCCCCGTGCCTCATGCCGAGGGTTCTTTGCCACCTGAACAGAGCAAGGGGATTATACTTGGTAGTGGCTCCTCGTTGGGAAAGGGCATTTTGGAGAGCGGATCTGAAGTGTCGGGCCTTGGGTCCACCTCTTACGATTCACAATCTAGGAGAAGCACTGATAGACACCAGGACCAACAAACCCCCTCCTCAAGTAGAGTCCTTCACTCTGGAGATTTGGCTTTGTGGGGGTGGGACAAAAACCTAACAAGATGGTCAAGTCAGCAGAAGGAACTTCTTAGATCCGGGTGGAGAAGTTCTACCCTTCGCACTTATGCTCCGGCATGGCGGAGGTGGCAGCGCTGGGCGTCAGAGAATCAGCTTGATGCCACGCGTCCCAAAGCTGAAGACTTAGCCAGGTTCCTAGCCGATCTACACATCAGAGAAAAGCTATCGCTGAGTACCATTTTAGTTCACAAGTCAGTGGTGTGTACCTTAGGCTCTCCCGAAGACAATAGAGAGCTGAGCTCCAATCCGATAGTGAAGAAGATATTAAAAGGGATATCTTTAGCTAGACTAAGGCCTTCAAAACCCCCCATTTGGGACCCGAGGGTTGTATCATCATGGCTGGAGAAGAATTTGCCTCAACATATTACTCTCTTTGAAGCATCAAGGAGAGCAGCCACCATCCTGCTTTTGGCATCAGGGCGCCGAGTCCACGATCTCACATTGCTCCATTGCACAGCTGAAAGATTGTCAGTGGACAGTGAAGGCATCTCCATTTGGCCAGTGTTTGGTGGCAAGACAGATTCGGCAGACTGGCAACAATCAGGGTGGAGACTGGCTCGCTCGGAGTCTAGGAACATAGACCCTGTCTATTGGACGGAGAAGGTCATAGAACTGTCTAAGGAACGGAGAGCGCAGGCGATACTACCTAGCCTATTTATTACAACTTGTGGGACAGTGAAAGCGGCCTCCAGGGCAGTAATTGCAGGTTGGATTAGGGCAGTCCTCAGGGATGCTGGTGTAGAGGATCCACCTGGCAGCATCCGTTCAGCAGTGGCATCTCTGAACTGGCTGCAGAAATATAAGCTGGACGATATACTGTCGCGTGGTAACTGGAGAAGTCCCAATACCTTTGCCAAGTTCTATAGAAGGGAAATTGCAGAATCGGCTGGCCGAGTCAACACCGACCCATCTGTTGCTGACCTTTTTCAACCTCTGTAACTGGTTAGCTGATTTCTGGAAATCTTGCCCCTATTTTCTTTTTAGCAAATAAATTTAAATATTATATTTGATTCACATTAGCATAATGTCACCAGGCGATAACAAACAATATCTCACTTTATAGGTTTTAAATAAAGCCTATGCTACATAATGAAAAAGTTTTACCTTACAATAAAACTTATATTATGTACTTAGCTTTATTTAAAACCTAGGCAAGGGCTGCCTGATGAGATCTAATGAAGCTTGAAATTATAGCGTCACTAGTGGCGTCCCACTACTGGCGCCGCCTCAAGGATGCATTTGGAACTAGCAGGTGACATTGGCGGGAGATTTAAACTAAGAATTACACACGAAATTGGTAAGAAACGTCGATTTGGCTGCAAAATGGTAATGTTTATCTCACTTTATAGGTTTTAAATAAAGCTAAGTACATAATATAAGTTTTATTGTAAGGTAAAACTTTTTCATTAATTTGGGATAAAATGTTTGGTGTATCAACTGATGCATGTATAATTTTTTGTAGGAGCAGTACATCAGAAAGTTTACGTCTGACCGTCAGTGAGTGTAGTTTGTAGTGCAAAATTCGGTCATTATATGTTCCAAATTGACCAGATAAACCTTCACGATAAGCAATTACACGGGTTAGTTTCCTTTGTATGGATTCAATCCTATAATTATGAATCTCATAATTGGGAGACCAAATTGTTGATGCGTATTCGAGAATATTTCGCACAATTGATTTATACTATAATGTTTTATTTGTAAAAAATTACATATTTCCAGTGTCTCCGGTGCTATAACTGTAAGAATGTTTACCCGTTCTACTTTTTTTTTTTTTTTTTTTTATAATTATTTTTTATTTTTAATGATATGTTTTACATGGGACATAATTCATTTTACATCATTGGTTTTTTACTACTCTTCCATTGAAAGCATTTGCTTGTGTATGGAAGGGGAGTGTACATAAATGTTGTTGTTAGTTAGTACTTAAATAATTCATTGTACATAAATGTATGTTTGCTGTAATATTTCTTTGGAAAGTAGTGAAGGATAATATATTAATTTATTAAATTTTTAAAAAGAAAAGAAAGGAAGCTATGGAAAACTAAGGATATTTGTGAGATTAATTAAGTGACAGTAGTTTTTTTTTCAGAATATTTTTAAAGTGTCTCTTGACAGAGAGCAGTATTCGGGTTTTATCATTAATGCTTCTGATTTCTTCTGGTAAACGATTGAAAAAAGTTCTTCCCTGGTAAGTATAATGATGTTGTGCAAAAGACGTATTTAGTTTTGGGCATAGAAAAACATGTCTAAGTCGCGTTCTGTTTTCATTTAAAAATTGATATTTATCTTTTTCTTTTATAATTTGGATTAATGAGTTTTTAATATATAGGTCTTTAAATGTAGGTACTTGAAATTCTTCAAACAGGCGTTCTGTTGGGTAGTCAAAGGATTTTTTTTAATATAATTTTAATAATTGTTCTTTGTATAATTTCAATTGGAAGAAGGTTACATTTATATTAATTTAATATAGATTCCATTTGATAAAATATTCTTCCACGCAAAAGACGAGAATTAAAAGATTTTTAAATACATATTCATATAGTTGGCACCCTTACAAAGAGATTGATATAAAATTATTGGACTGAAATGACTTTGCCGCTATTCAAGTAGGACTGGCGTAAAACGTAGAATTACCTTTCCTGCCCGAAGTTTGTCAACCCCTCCAGCGTTTGAGGGTCATATATGACCGGGTGTCCGTATTTTATCTTTTTTTCTATCATGCGAAAATACATAATATTTTTGACGTTAGAAAGAAAAATGATATTTCTTTCCAGTTTGCCTCAAATATATTTACTGGAATCCATTAATAAAATCCTAAAAATTGCCAAAATGAATAATTCATATTTGGCGCCACTATCGTAAAATGGTTTTTTTTATTTTTTATTTGGTACAATATTTTTTACATTTCAAGGTTTAAGGCGATGCCATACATAGTAATGCAAAATCATGTGTTTTTGGTTTGAAAATTTGGTCACCTAGAAATGTTTCAGATGCTTTAATTAAATACTGCTAGTAGAATACATCTTGGCCTTTGAAATAATCGAGTATTTTTTAGATAAGTCTTTTTATAAGCCCGGAAAAAAATAATGTAAAGGCCTATTAAAACTGCTTTAAAGTTCAAAATCTCCCACTTACGAACCCATTTTCGGTTATGATTTTATTGTATAATGTGGAAAATTAAGTTTTTTATAAAATAATCGAAAAACAATTAAATATTTATGCCTGAACATCCACAAAATAAAATAAAAGGCTCTTTTTGGCCATGTTTTTTTCTTGCATAAATCAAAACAGGCGGATGGTGTTAAGCGAGAATTTAAACCTTATCGCCATCTACGTAAGGGTTGTTATTGATAGCGGCTCAATTTAAAATATTACACGACGTAGTTTTTATCATATGAACAAGATAAAAGTGAAGGTACAGTTTTCTTACAAATCCCCCAAGCAAAACGAATTTGTTTTTGAAATATCGAGTTCTCTAAATTTTACTATGATTGCAGTACAAAATTAAGTAAAAATGTGTTTTTGACACCATTTTTCACGTTTGATATTCAAATTTCAATATTTAGGAATAGTTATGTTTATTTTAATTGCATACACACATAGTTAACAACCACTATGTAAATTGCATACACACATAGTTAACAACCACTATGTAAATTGTATACACACATAGTTAACAACCACTATGTAAATTGCATACACACATAGTTAACAACCACTATGTAAATTGCATACACACATAGTTAACAACCACTATGTAAATTGCATACACACATAGTTAACAACCACTATGTAAATTGCATACACACATAGTTAACAACCACTATGTAAATTGCATACACACATAGTTAACAACCACTATGTAAATTGCCATTTCAACACAGAGGTTACACATCTAGTGAGATGGGCAATACGTCACTATTGTAACTAAATGTAATATTAAAATAAATAAATAAATACACCGAAAATAAAATTTTATTTTGTTTCTCAAACAGTATTTGTTTTTACGGAAAATCAAACAATAAGATGTATATAGAGCATTTGAAATACACAGAAAACATTGCAAACTGAACAAATATATCGAAGGATTAACAACAAGAAATGTTTGTATATGTACCTATATGAATATTATACACCCATAAATTGTATATTCAAAGTGTGTAATTACATTAGAGGGGAGTACAGTGTGATCTTGAATAAGAAATGTACATTAAATAATAGTTACTCCATCGTCAAGGTAGAGAAATAAGTACTAACTTTAACAAAAGCATTCAATGTGAAGTCCCACCCATGTTGGATCAGCCCACTATTGGGAAGAGGTGTGCCAGTCTGGAGACATGCTGGGAGAACTCGGCTTGTGAAAATAACCCTGAAATCAATAAAAATTGTTTTAAAACCATTTTTTATTTTCAAAAAATATAATAATTAATTTCAGAAAAACTGTGTGAGGACATGTCATACTCAAAGAAAAGTGGTCGCATCTAGGAGATAAAACCAGGACCTTTGCCTTGTCGGGCACTGCTATACCAACTGAGCTAATGGGACCCTATTTTCTTCATATTTAACTTTATCATACATCAAATAAGAACTACCAACATTGTCTTCATATTCTCACTGCACATTTTTATTGGCTGCTATCTTTATGTATGATTGCAAGATTCAATTCGACCTAAATGCAATCTAGGTAGTGTCTTGGATAAATATATCTTTTTTTATTTTAATGTGAAACATCTATTGAGTTTTTTGCAAGTCTTTGATGGTTATTTTATTTATTTTTGGAATAACTTAATGACTAAAACTTCAAATTGATAATTTGACACAGAAAAATTTGCCTGCTTTTACCGACCAATTGTATCTTTTTCTGTTTTAAATTTCGTTTAAAAAACACTAATATTATCTTCAACGATTAAATATTACAATTAAAGGTTTTACTCACGACAAATTTTACACAAGTTATTCCAAAAATGAAAAAGTAACAATTGTACAGAAAGAAAAGATTTTTGGCGCATATTAGCAATGACAAATAACAAAATCTCAGTAAAATATCATTTGGAAAAAAATGTCATTCTCATAGGTACAAATGCAAGACTTGGGTTCGAACTTTGAAAGCCATTTTTCTCAAGATCCATGTAGCCGAAGGTACTGAAATTTCGGAAACATACCAGAATGTATAGTCTTTAGTTGAATCAATAACAAAATCTCAGTAAAGTATCATTTGGAAAAAACTGTCATTTTCACAGGTACATACATGTAAGACTTGGGTTCAAACTTTGAAAGCTGTTTTTCTCAGGATGAATGTCCCCTCAGATGTTTGATGGTCCCCTAAGGAGACAAAGGGGACCAAGGGGGACTTCATCGATGCAAAATCGAGGCAACCATAATAGTATCTTGCACATACAAAGTTATCTATGTCCTAAAACAATAATAATACCTACACATATTATTAAAAAAATATATATTTTAGAATAACTACAAAACTACGTATTTTCTTAATTCAAGTTTTGTAGTGTTGGTGTAATGAAACGCTGTTTGATCAAAGATGGAGAATAGACTATCGTTTATTTCATATAAGTTTACATATTAAATACATAGATGGCAGCACTAGTCTTATATTGTTGTTATCATTTCAACACCCCCACTATAACTAACAATATAAATACAATTAAATTAAACAATTTGCACACCTAGTTTATCCAAAAATTCATAATGTTTTGTGGAACCCAAACTTTTGGTGAACAAATCAGCAGGCATTTCAGCTGTTGGCAAATACTTAACATTTACAATATTATTTGCTACACATTCTCTACAAAAATTATATTTAATATCAATATGTTTGGTGCGCTTATGAAAAACTGGATTTGCTGTTAACTTTTGCGCACTCTGATTGTCATTGAAAATATCAATAGTATACATTTTTTGAGTTATTTCATATTGTAAATTTCTCAAATAAATTACTTCTTTGCAGGCTTCGGTGATGGCCATATATTCAGCCTCACTACTAGATAGTGCAACAGTATTCTGTTTTTTTGTTTCCCAAGATATAACACAACCAGATAAAGTAAAACAAATTCCAGTGTATGACCTCCTATCTATAATGTTTCCGCCCCAATCAGCATCTACAAACCCTTTTAATATTGAGCTTCCACTAGCGGAATACTTTAAACCATAATCTTTAGTACATTTTAGGTATCTCAATAACCTTTTTACATAAGAACAATGTTCTTTGGAATAACAATTATTAAATTGGCTTAAAAAACCAACCGTATATGCAATGTCCGGTCTGGTTAGAACCGCTAAATACATAAGACATCCAATTATTTGTGGATATGGAAAATTACCAACACAATGTTCATTTTTTGACACATTTAACTTTGTTTCCATTGGAGCTGTGCAGGTTTACTTTGGCTCATATTAAACTTATGCAACAGCTGATCAATATAATCTTTCTGACTTAATATTATTGTTTGCTTAGATTTGTTAACAGTTATGTTAACACCCAGACATTTCTTTATTTCTCCTAAATCTTTTATTTTGAAATGACTTGTTAAGACATCCTTTAAATGCTTAGTTTCATTAGTATCATTTGAAAAAACAAAAAAATCATCTACAAACAATGCGACAATAGTTTTAAACTGATCTTTCATTTTTGTATACATACATGGTTCTATTTTAGATCTAATATAACCTATGCTTAACAAACATTCATCTACTTTTTTATACCAAGCTCTTGAGGATTGTTTAAGCCCGTAAATGGCCTTTTTTAATTTAAGTACTTGACCATTTTGTGTTTTTTCAGAAAAACCTTTTGGTATTTGCATGTAAACAGTTTCCTCAAGTGTACCATTCAAGAAAGCCGTTGTTACATCAAGATGTGTTGTTTTCAAATTTAGTTGTACTGACAATGCAAAAAGTAATCTTAATGTAGTATGTCTCACTACAGGAGAAAATGTTTCTGTAAAGTCCACACCTTCAACTTGTGAAAAACCTTTTGCCACTAAACGTGCACGAAAGCGGACTTTATTTTCACTATCATACTTTTTACGAAGCACCCACTTGCACTGTACAACTCTTCCATCTTTTGGAGCATCACTTAACTCCCACGCATCATTGTCTTTGAAACACTGCAACTCTTCTGTTATAGCCAACTCCCACTGTTCTTTTTCTGGTCCATTTAAAGCGTCATGCAGAGACAAACCATCCGCATTATCATATGTTTCACTGTCAACGCACAGATTTGATAACCCATACCTCTCTGGAATCTTCCTCTCCTGGTTAGGTCGGCACTGCGGGCTTTCTTTCTCACTGTCTGCATCTTCATAATCACTGGGAACATATGTTTCATCATTATCTATAAAACTGTCCATGAAACTTGAGTGTTCTTGACTAGGCACAGGTTCAATTTCACATTGTTCTGTATCATCAAGTTCCTTACTATCCCCCACTGAATCAATATTCTGACCTTGCACTTCCATTAAATTTTCAGATTTTGATTCCTTCTCAATGATGATCACATCTCTACTAGTCGTTACATTCCTTGTTTCTGGATTGAAGACCCTATATCCTTTTATATTATCTGGATATCCTATGAGAATACATTTGGTTGTTTTCTTATCCCACTTCTTTCGCTTTTCTTTAGCTACATGGACCATCACAGTGCTACCGAAAACTCTGATATGACTTATATCCGGTTTGGAGCCAGTCCACAACTCATATGGAGTTTTATTTTCCAATGCCGCTGCCACAATCCGATTCTGCAGGTACACTGCCGTATTGGTGGCCTCACCCCAGAACTCTTTGCCTAAGTTTGCATCAAAAAGTAGACATCTTGCTTTTTCAACTATTGTGCGATTAAATCGTTCACACAATCCATTCTGTTGTGGGGTGTAAGGGTTGCTTTTCTGATGTATCACACCGGCACTATTCAGGAAATCATCAAATTCTTTATTGCAATACTCCAGTCCGTTGTCACTCCTTAATACTTTGATTGTTTTTTTTGTTTGATTTTCCACCTGAGCTTTAAAAATCTTGAAATACTTCAAAGCCTGATTTTTGTGTTTTAAGAAATAAACAAATGTCATCCTACTATGATCATCAACAAATAACAAGAAGTATCTCTAGCCGCCCATAGACACATTCTCCATAGGCCCACATATGTCTGTGTGCACAATATCTAGGAGATTACTGCTTCGTTGGCCACTGCTCTTAAAAGGTAACCGGCATTGTTTGCCTTCACAACATGTTGTGCATGAAGATTTGCTTATGTCAAGTTTTTTATCAAGTGACATACCATGCACAGCTTTTTCCATCTGATTCAAATAATCTTTGTTTATGTGTCCTAACCTTCGATGCCAAGTCATTCCTGACACAACTGATGCTGCTAAACAGTCTTGTTTTAGCAAATTCACTTTATATACTCCATTGACCAACACTGCCGTAGCAACCAACTCGTTATTTTTATTATAAACTGAACAACCATTTCCAGTGAAAGATACACGGTTGCCTTTCATAATCAGTTGGCCAACAGATAATAAATTCGTTGTTAGACTTGGTACACAATATACGTTTTTCACCATGATGTCATACTCATGATTATCTGTTTTAGTCATGATTTTTACATCGCCAGAACACAATACTGACACCTTTTCACTGTTTGCGACAACAATTATTTTTTCTTGTTCATACTGCGCATTTATAATCCAACTTTAATTTGCTGTCAGATGTACACTCGCGCCCGAGTCAATATACCAATCGTCTTTGTTAAAATTTCCACTCAGGAACACTGCGCTAAACGCATTAGACTGCATTCGATCCTTATTTATCTGATTTGACAAGTTATTTTCTGTATTTGTACACTGGTTCTTGTAATGCCCGATTTGTTTACATCTGTAGCACTTTATATGCTTGTTGACGTTTGACTTTGACAAGCCAGTGCTGCCATTGCTGCCAACATAACTTTTGCTGGCCATAGACATATTCGTATTATTTTTTCCTTTGTACTTTGAAGTTGAACGAATTGCTAAAGCTCCGCTAACTTCACTCCCGTCATGACTTGCTGAATCCATATCTAACAATTTTGTTTTTATGGAGTCTGTCGTTATAGGAATTCCTGAATGTTCTAATGCCATAACCATCGGCGAGAAACGATCTGGCAAACCAGCGAGTAGCAATGATGCTGTCCATGTGTCATTAATTTCGAATCCCGTTCCTGAAAGCTTCTGTGCTGTATCGATAATCTGCGTCACATAAGACGTCATCGAACTGCAATACTCTCGGCGAATCGAAATTAAATTTCTCAGCAAACTTATTCTCCGTGAAAATCCGTTGTCGTCGAATAATTTTTTTAATTTATCCCATAACTCTTTACTGGATGTAGCATCTTTTACGTGAACATATAAAGACGAGTCGATTGTCATAATCAATTTTGCTTTGGTTTTTGCATCATCTGCAGGTTTTATTTCAATCCCGACTTCTGGCTGCACACAATGCTTCATGCCTTCGAGGATTAAAAAATTCTGTGCCACAAAACACCATATGTCGTAATTATCACGTCCCGTTAGCTTGGGTACGTTGACAAGATAGTTCGCCGACATTTTTAAACTGCGATATACTAAAGTTGTACACTTTTATTATAACAATCCGTCACGACACAGTTCAATCGCGTTTTGTAATCGTGTTTTTTATACTGGTCAAACACAAAAAAAAAACAACAAAATCGCGAAGATTTATAAGCGAACGGCCCATAACCTGTAATGAAACGCTGTTTGATCAAAGATGGAGAATAGACTATCGTTTATTTCATATAAGTTTACATATTAAATACATAGATGGCAGCACTAGTCTTATATTGTTGTTATCATTTCAACAGTTGGTAAGATTGGCGATGCGCTCGGAACTGCTCGGGATCGCCGAGCATTCCCGATCGGTACGCGGACGTCAGTATAGCTTGACCGCCCGCCAGACGAGAAATCACCCTACTAGAGATCTGACGTTATCATATCCTCTATTGTACAAGCTTTGTTGTAGCTATCATTATCGTAATAAATACTGTAACGAACCAAGAGAGTTATTAATATAATAAGTCCTAACCGAATATAAAAGTGCCCATCAAAGATACATAACAGTGGCAAATAACAGTATATTACAAGTTTGTTTACTGCAAATTAATATAAAAATATTTTTGTTTGTTTTTACTGTTTACAGCGTTTGTGTCTGCCCTGATGACGAACACTAATTCTGTCCGAAACGTTGGCTAAAGAAGGAAGCAGTGTAAATTTGTTTATGTTTTCTTCTAATTCTCTGATGGTTGACGGGCATGCAGAGCGAATGAACGAAGAAAAGAGTGTAAGTCAAGTGAATCAGATACTGGAGTCAGGCCATGCCAAGAGTCAGAATAATATAAGAGCATGTATGGGATGATGGAGTGTGCGCCAAGACAGAGTTGTTTGGCGGTCCGTCCTCTGTCTAGCGGAACTGCGGAACGGCATGATGGTTAGTTAGTTAGTTAGTTAGTTAATACGAATAATGCTTACTGTCTGTCAACTTTCAGAAGGGCGATGTTACTGTAGATTACTGAGGTAGTGGAGTTGTACTCTGGATTGATGACTATTTTATCAACATTGTATATCTCATCTACAGCGTACGGATTGAACACCATGCCCAATACAATAAACTTTACATTTTCAGATCTGAAACAAAAGGAGTGGCGATTCCCACATTATTCCATTTCATTTGATAAATTAACTTCCTAGGCTAATTTGTACGGATTTGGGAACAAATAGCTACTACCCATAGAGTCAATTTTTTGCTTTTACCTTTTAACAATTCATATGGTCTCATTGTGTATTTCTTACCGTTAGAAATATGAACTAAACAATAAATAAATTAACCACAGATTGATTGAAATACACACCTTTAGGAAACCAAAGGTTCCAACTGCAATTTGAGAAAATTTTATGAAACTTTGTGAATTAATGTATTATTATTTTTATATGAAACAACAAAGAACAGAAGTCTCACTTTGTGTTTATAATACATTTGTCTGATAAAATATGTGTTTTTTTCTTTATCAGTAATTTTAGTTCAATAATCACTCACTCAATGATCAACACTTTTAATATCAAATACTTTTTGCTGACGATATGAAGTTGTTTAGGGTCATTAATGATGTGTACGACTGCATAATCTTGCAAGAGAACCTTAACAACTTTTTCAAATAGTGTTCTAGTAATAAACTGCAACTAAATATTAACAAATGCCAAGTTATGAGGTTCCACAAAATCAAACACCCAATAATGTATAATTATTCATCGTGTAATGTTGACTTAATCTCTGTAATCGAAATACTTGACCTAGGCATAATGTTTGATCAGAAACTCTGCTTTGTATCTCACATAACTTCCATCGCTAACAGGGCTATGAAAATGTTAGGTTTTATAGTAAGAATTTCCAAGGATTTTAAAAATATCAACACATTAAAAATTCTGTTCACATCTCTCGTTAGAAGTATTCTAGAATACAACTCTACAATTTGGTCACCTGTCTTTAATAATCACATTAATACCATTGAAAGAGTACAACGCAAATGTTTGAGGTGTATTAATTTTAGACTTGGAATTCCTTTAGAAACAATAGATTATGATTTCTTATTACATTCATTGAAATTGCTTAAGTTAAGTGATAGAAGAAAAATTTTTGATCTTATATTTTTATACAAAATTATAAATTATCAGTTAGATAGCCCTGACATATTGATGTTGATTCAATTTCATGTACCTACCATTAGATCAAGGTATGTATTATTGTGACAATTATACCACAGTCTCAGGATATAACTCAGTTATAAATAGATTGCACACACTTGGGAACTTTTATGCTAAAATCGCAGATACTTTTAATATTCCCCTTGTAAAGTATAAAGCTGCACTAATAACACATTTTAATGAGGTCACTACATAACAGGCTATTGTCATTGCTTCTTTCTTTACTGTTATTTTATTTGTTATGTTTTAACTTAATTTAATTCTTTAATTTTTCTCATCAAAACTGCACTATGTATACGTAAAAAAATAAAATAAAAACTTTGTATGTAAATGGCACTTGTGCCGTAAATTCTAAATAAATAATCACGACCGTCTCCATTGAACGCGTATTACCATAAATAAACCAATCACCGTATTACGAACTAAAGATGGGGCCGACGTGTGAACGCTGTTAGCGGATTGGCACCGAGATCTTTTGATGTGTGCTCGAAAACCGATAATAATCGGGTTGACCGGCCAACGCATGCAACGTATCGTTGGGCCAAAGTGGATTAGCCGCATAAGAAATTCGGCAGCAAAAATATCATAAACAGAAACTAGTGTCACAGCATGAACCTGAAATGAAACTTTTTGTCAATAATATAATAAGATAAGTGTATTATAAAGGTTATCATAACCTCACTTTTTATCGTTTCATATCAAAATAATTAATAAGAAATTCACAAAGTTTTTTTTTCAAATTGCGGTCTGAATCTTTGGCTTCATAAAGGTGCACATTTTAATTCTTCTCTGGTTAACTTCTAGATTTGAATATAAAACTTTGTGTTTTCTCTTTTAGATCCGTTTCGATCATATTTCTCACCATCATAGTAAGGAAGACACAACAATTTTTGTAAGACCATATGAGTTGTTCCCAAAAGCCAACAAATTAGACTGAAGGGTTGAGAAGTCTTTGTCCGTCCCTTGGAAAACTTTCAAGAGAGTTTAACTGTAGACTTGAATTTAAAATGAACAAAATAATAAACTTACCCAAGAAATTCAATGGTGTGTGCAGAAGTTACCAACCAGCGGTCACTTACAAGGGTCGCGGGGCCTCGCCAGTTGATGTTGCTTATTTCTCCGGTTCCTATTTGTCCCTGCGAACACAAGCACTCTTCATATTATTCTCTGAGCTAGCGTTATTTTAAATTGCTCCAAAAGTAATACTAATTAGTATAAAATAAAGTCGCTATCCGCATCTGTCTGTCTGTTCACTTAGTTAGGATTTTCGTCGGCTTTTCACTATCATTTGGAGATTTTTTTTCGGAAAGTTTATATACATGTATATACATATATATATATAATACAGGCATATTATATTTATAGAGAGTAGAGAAAAGTTGTTTTAGTTAAAAAAAAAAAAAGCAGGAACCCTTCACACAGAAGAAGAAGTAGTGCACTATTTAAAGACAACTACTCATACGAAGTGGTCGATCAATTCACCTACCTGGGCTCCAGCCTGACAGAGAACAATGAGGATCCAGCAGAAATCAGAAGGAGAATCACAGCAGCCAACAAAACATACTTCTCTTTGCTGCCAGTGTTTAAGTCACGTAGTGTCCACAGAAAAACCAAAATAACCATATATAAGACCATTGTAAGAACTGTATTGGCATATGGATGTGAGGCGCTGACACTGACGGTAAAGATGGCTGAAATGCTGGATACTTTTGAAAGAAAGGTGCTGAGAAGAATATGTGGACCCGTGAAAGAGGGCGAACAGTGGCGTATCCGGCACAATATAGAATTGTACGATATATATAAGGCCCCTAGCATCTCTGCACACATGAGACTCCTCAGGCTGAGATGGGCTGGGCATGTACAGAGAATGCCGGATACACGCGTCCCAAAAAGAATTCTGACTGGTCACCCAGGTGGAAAGAGAAAAGTGGGAAGACCCAGACTGAGGTGGGAAGATGAGGTAAGAGGGGATGCAGCACAGCTTCTCCAGGTGACAAACTGGAAGTCAGCCGCTGAGGACAGGAGGAGTTGGAGGCGACTTTTGCAGGAGGCCAAAGCTCGATATGGGCTGTAGCGCCATCGAAGAAGAAGAAGAAGAGAAAAGTTGTTTAGATTATTACAAAAAATTGTTTATTAAAATTAGGATTAGCATATGCTTATTTTAATGCAGTCATAATAATATCTATGACTTACAAAGTGCGGGGCCTCTGTCGTAGAGACCATTTGAGTGCGGTGATGTTCTACACCAGTGTCGGGTACGGCTGGACACGTATCGCCACGTGTCCAGCCGAAATTTGTGCGCTGGCAGGGGAACAATTTCTCAGCCAGCTCTACGCAGTCTGTAGAGGAAACACAAATAACAGATTTAACATTTTGAGAGCACAGTTATTCATTGGACTAACTAACTAATAAGAGTGGAAGATATTCCTAATATATCAGATGTGTACAGCCAGGTAGTTCCACTTGGTTTAGTTAACTCTGTCGGCCTCATATCTTTACCCATAGACCTTCAGAATTAGTGGCAGATACAAATTATTTCTATGACATTTAGGCACACTTTACACTACATCTAAAACTTAATATTTATAGCATTTAGACATTACCTACGAGAAGCTGCAAGGTTTTTAGCTTCTGTAACCTTTAGGAGCCGGAGCCCTGCAATTGCAGTGTTGAAGAATTATGCCCACACACGTCACTAAGCACTGCAATTGCAGTGTCGACCTTATACATTTTTTGTCTTTGGATATTACTTCAACAGGGTTTGTTAAACACAAAAATCAAAATTTTTATCAAGTACGGTATTGTCTTCCTGGTGGCATTAACAAAAATTTACTTTTATTTATTGAATAATTTTGTTGACTCCTACGGGTTACAATAGAATCCTCCAGCGCTCATCTCACTAGGGAATTCCTGTGTCGAAATGAACAGCAACACAATTATATTTCATCAAATAAGTAAAGTATGTAATACATACATAGATATGGATTATTTCCAATATGGGCTTTCAAAGCCACGATATGTGTATCCAAAATCGCCACTCTCAGCCAGTACGGATTTTTTTACCATTTTCTTGAATAGATTAAACGAACCTGTAGTTTTAACTTAATTAACATTCCTAGCATAAATGCTACGGAATTTCATGAGGGTGGAAATTAAGGTACTGTTTTTATAAAGCAATGTAACATGTTAACCAACTAACTAATTAACCATCACGCCGTTTACCGCGGGGGTAGGCAGAGAGGACGGACCGCCAAACAACTCGGTCTTGGCACACACTCCTTGCCTCATTCACATTCATACATCGTCTCATACATACTCTTCTGTTATTCTGACTCTTGACATGGCCCGACTCGAGTATATAATTCATTGACTGTGCCATGTATTCCTCGGGCGTCCCCGACTACTGCTACCATTCGCATTCGCATCATATACTCTCCTTACACTCCTTTCTGCGCTCATTCGCTCTACATGCCAAAACAATCACAAATCAGCCTTGCATTCTTTGCGTATCTTCACATTTTTAAGCCGTCAGAGATGTCATTTCATATTCTACTTTCATCCTTCCTCTACCAGCTCCCTTTCTTGATCTTACTCGTTACGCTTACATCAGCCTTGCACTCTTTGTGGATCTCCACATTTCTCACACAATCATACATGGTTTTACCACACATACGCCTCAGGGGTCTAATATCCACAGCGTTCAATCTACTTTCATCCTTTCTCTGCCAGTGCCATGCCTCACTGCCATACATCAGGCTAGGTACCAGCACTCCATTGTGGACTGCTAGCTTCGCTTCTTTGCACAATCTTTTGGTAGCGCCAACTGCGTTCAGTCCTCCATTAACGGAATTACCTGCATTTACCCTTCTTTCAAAATCTCTGTCAGCCTTCCCATCTCTCATAGACTATTTTCTCCCAACAAGTAGATATGCAGGTAAATACATAAAATGAAAAAATGAAATATTTACAATTAGTTAAAATAAATAAATTCTCATAAAACATATTAATGTAACGTAAAATCAGTCTTGTAAACACAACCATCAGATAGTTATAGTAAAAATGCCAAATGAGCCGCAGTACTACAGGGTTTTCCAATAAGAGGTGTTATTTTGAATAGCCCGCTATTTCGGTATATGTTACTTTTGAAACTGTCATTTTTTGACATTTGACAAGTAGAAACTACGCCATTAATAAAAATGGATTGATACACGCTTCAACAACGCATTGAAATTATTAAAATTCACTCGAGTGAATCAAATGCAAATCATCTTGAGTGATGAGGCCCATTTTCTACCTCGGTGGCTTCGTCAACAAGCAAAATTGTCGCATCTGGGGCTCGGAAAACCCAAGAGTTATTGTTGAAAAGCTTCTCTATCCTCAACGTGTTACTGTTTGGTGCGGTTTATGGTCTGGCGGAGTCATTGGACCTTACTTTTTCGAAAATGAGGCTGGAGCAACAGTTACGGTGAATGGATTACGCTTTCGAGAGATGATTAATGATTTTTTTATGGCCGGAATTGGATGGTATTGATCTGGACAACGTTTACTTTCAACGAGACGGCGCTACGTGCCACACAAGCAACGAAACCATTGAACCTTTATGATTGAATATCAAAATAACACCTCTTATTGGAAAACCCTGTAGTTAGTTAGACACATGAAATGGTATTGTTATAAGCCATAGCTAGTTTTGTAGGATTACGAAAGAATTCATAAATAAAAAAAAATCTAATTTTAAATTAAAAATACACTCATTAGTTGTGTTTTATACTCACAATCAGCAGCCTTTGATCCGGTTAGCTGCTGCGATACCAGTCCCTTGGACAAAGGCGGACAAGGCTCGGAGCAGCAAATTAACTGTCCCTCTTCCCCGACGGAATACGGATCGCATTTCTGAAATTCAACACGTTATGTTGATTATTTATTTGTTTGCTGACTCTGGTCAAATGATAACATATAACTCGAAACGATAAATAATAACAATGATAAAAAAGACGGCTGACCCGGGGATACTTCAGATACCAAAAATATTAAACATGATTTTTTTCAATGTTGGTCCAAATTTACATAGAAACTCTATTATCACCAAAAATATATTATGTAAAGCTGATTTGTTTGGTTTTTTCAACAAATATGCTCATATGTTTTCATATTATGTTGTTTTGCATCAACATCATGAGCTGTAGGCAGACTGATGGAACCTAAGCGCAAGCCAAATACTAAGATTGGTGATCGCGCTTTCGGAGCATCTGGGCCGAAGGCTTGGAATAAACTCCCTCCGGAACTATGATCCATAACAAGTCCAACAGAATTCAGGTCTATACTAAAAAATTACCTTTTTAAGCTGTCATACCCTTAAATTAAATATACCATTCCTGAGAGAAAGTCCAGTTATATTCAATTATGTCCTAAATCCTTTATCTAAATTTTGCTAATAAACAATTAGTTAATGTTAATCAAGTGTTAATCTCAAGTGACCTACCAGGTAAGTATGGTACTGTATATTATCTATATATATAGTTAGTAATAACATAGTAGAAATGTATTATATATTTGTACAGCGCCCTTGAGGTGATTTTGCACAAAAACGGCGCTACAAAAATCAGACAAATATTATTATTATTATTTCAGCCAAGTAATCTTTAAATACAAAGTCGCTATCAGCGTCCATCTGTTTGTGAGCGTATATATATATATATATATATATACATGCATAATATATTTATAGAAAGTAGGTACACGTCAGCTACTATTATATATAAGTCCGGGACGATCAAGGAATACTTAACGCAATATCTCTGCACTGGAATAAGATACAGAGTCGAATTAAAGTCCATGTAATGTAGTTTTTTACAGTACCATTGTGATATACAGTAGTGAATGATGGAAGAAGTCAGAGACGCCCGATAAAGACATTAGCAATAGCGAAGCATTGCAGGGTTCACTAGTTATACAATAATTGCAGGTTGTAAATGTACTTTCCTTCTTTGTCAAAAATTGGGTTTAAACGGTTCTACCAATATTCAAATTGAATTTTATGGTCTATATTTTATGTGAACTTTATTAAACTAATTGTTGGTTACCATGTATCGAAGAAATTAACGTTTTAAGATATGCAATCAATGCGTTCAAAATTTCAGTTTTTTTGTTGCTAATTTTCTAGGAATTAAAAGCAATTTCAATTGTTTTATTGTATGAATGAGGTAAGTAATAGTATTCTTATAAATTCCTTAAATAAAGGCCCTTGTTTTTTGAATTTTGAATGCTCTGAAATTTTTAGAGTTTTTAATTAAAAAAGTTTGTATTAGGCTTTTTCATGTTTGAAATTATAATACTGCAATTTTTGAAATACAAAAATTTAAAACATAATTTTTATTTAGTTTCTAAAATGGTATTTTTTTTAATACATTTT
The DNA here is from genome assembly GCA_026573805.1 of Hesperophylax magnus. NCBI lineage: Eukaryota > Metazoa > Arthropoda > Insecta > Trichoptera > Limnephilidae > Hesperophylax > Hesperophylax magnus. Next base: position 15,830,710 of record JAIUSX010000028.1, read on the forward strand.
CCAAAAGAAGAAATATATAGAGCATTTAAAATACCTTGGAAAAATACCGTAATTATATGAGAAATTATTATTATTTCAAGTTCATACAACAGCTTAACCTTTCCTTATCTGTGGTGTGTATTTACTACACATTGCTTCTAATAACTTTAATAACTCTATAAATATAATTAATTCTGGGCTCAGATTTTAAGTATTCCTCCGTTATACATTTATGCACTGAATTAAAAAATAATGTTTTGCATAGTTTTCAAACTCAATTAAAAATCAGAGATTTTTGTTAAAAATCGGGAACAAATGCACCAATACAATCAACCAGTGTGCAAAGAAATGACACGCTATTGATGTCCCGCTTTAGTTCGCTACGCGGAACATGAGAAATCCACACGTCCGCAGTTGTATTTTGATTTAGACCATCGATACCTACGACCGCACAGCTGTCGTAGCCAGTCGGTCGCGGACCGTCGTTAGATGGTTTTTTCATGTTTTCAGCAATTAAATTACAATTATTATCACATTTGATATAAAATATAATAAACATAAGCGATTAGCTATCAATATTTATATTTTTCTGATATTAAATCGCTTATTTTGTACATATCATAAATACTTTACCATGGACTATTTTATGTCAGTTTCTATTTTACGCTTCAATTAGTAAGGTTTTCACATAAACGGTCATTTATCATTATTGAATAAATTTTTCAATACGTTTTTTAGTAAGGCTATCTTCAGCGGTTAGGTAAGGCTGTCAGAGTAACACGCCCGTATGGCTTGGATGTTGGATACATTTATATGAAATGTAACTTAACGGCTGGTTTAAAAACAAGGGGTCCTCTTGGCCAATGTGTGGATGTTGGATAAACACGCTTGGAATGTTTTCTGAGAACAACTGCATACTTAATCCTAGATAACTAAACTGTTTTCATTGTTTCATTGTAACTACACTTTCATCGAGTGGACTACGCAATAAAACACAAGAAATAAATCAAAAATATTTAATTAAGATAGGAACTTGTTACATGGCACAAAAGTAAGGTTTACAATGAACAAATTAATATCAAAATATCAGTCTACACAGTGACCACACATGTCAACATTATGTGGACCACAAATAGCCCCTCTACATCTGGTGCAACGGTGTTTGGTCATCCTCCGGGCCTTGGATGGACACAGGTAGCAAATTTTAGGCACGTTTGACATAGATGAAACCGGAGCTTCTATTGTAGAAGATTCGCCAACATTAACAATAAATATAAGAATATATGAATGTATGTACCTTAAAAATAAAAATTGTTGTTATAACTAAACTTTTATGCAGCGGACGACGAGATGGTCATAGGGCACGTCCTAGTATGCGTGTGGCCGCAATCGCGTCACGTGCTGCACTGTTTACTCAAATTAGGAAGGTAATGAAAGAGTCAAGGTCGGGGAGCGGGGGGAAGTAGGTGATTTCAAATTTCACCAAGTAGCGCGTCATCGCCTCAACGAGCGATTAGTTATCTAGGGATAACTCAATATCGCTAAATATAGTTTATTGGACAAAAACGAATTGGAGCGACGTTATGTCAACGTATTTAAAATACAATCTTTTTCTACATAAGACGCTATACTCCTTACTTACTTTTAAGAAGGTTTCGGCCAATTGATCATAAGATTCTGTTAGAAAAGCTTGAATATCTGGGCATGGTGGGCAACAATCTAAAACTTTTATCTAGTTATCTTACGGGTAGGTGCTCTTCGGTTGTTATTGGAAAAGAATCAAGTGATCATAGAAATATAACATGTTGTGTACCACAGGGCTCGATTCTCGGGCCTTTATTATTTTTGATTTATATAAATGATATTGCAAAATGGGGGTTGAAAAGTACCCTTCAACTTTATGCTGATGACACAATATTATTCTATCATAATACTAATTTAAACGAAATGGAAAAAGACATGGAAAGGGATTTGGGTCATCTAGCCGAGTGGTTGAGAATCAATAAACTTAGCCTTAACATTAAAAAGACTCACTATGTGCTATTCGGGAATAGGAAAGGACAACGCCTAAACATTTCCCTGGGAATAAACAAACTGGAACAAACAGATGTCGCTAAGTATCTAGGACTTTTAATTGACTCACGGCTTACATGGAAAAACCATTTTGACCATGTTAAATCAAAGATTGCTCCGGTGACCGGTGTAATGTACAGACTACGTAGATTGCTTCCCACAGCCATAATGCAATCATTGTACTATGCTATGATTCACTCTCACTTGGCATATCTTTCGAGTATCTGAGGCTTTGCTACCAAAAAAATGATATCGGAGGTGCAACTAATCCAAAATAGAGCCATGCGTAACATTTTTGGCTTGCCTTGGACCTGTTAAAGATATTTACCGTCACGCACTTGTTTTGCCATTTAAGATGGTTCCTAGCTTTGAGATAACAAACACCATTTTAAATATTATTCAGTGTAAAACCCACACAAATATAAAACTGAACTATAACAACGATGTTCACCAATATAATACACGACAACACAACAAACTACATATATCAAAAGTACACTCAACAAAGTTCGGACTGAAATCATAAGAATATATTGCCTACACTAACTATAACAAATTGCCTGAAGAATTAAGACAGGTATATGCCTCTAACAAATCTCGAAACAATATATTGAAATCCTATTTTTTCAAATGTTATTTGGAAAACGAGTCATAAGTAGGTACAAACACTGTTCTGATAGCCGTCCTAATTATCTCCAAATACCAAACTTTGTACATCCAGAGATGATGGGCTTTTTTAATCTTCTCATGTATTTTGAATGTAAGACATTTTTTTTTTTTGATGATGGTAGGAGGATGAGGGTGGAAGGTTGGTGGTAGAAGGTGATGGTAGAAGGATGGTGATAGAAGTATGGTAGTAGAAGGTGAATATAAAAATATATGTTTTTACATAGGATTTTTTTTATTATTTTTCCCATTATGTATAGTTGTTGTTTTACCTGGAGGTACATATTAAAATAAATATTAAAAAAGTTCTTGCGCCATAAAGGGTTAGACTGTACACAAATATTTTCCATTCATATACTTAAGACCTATAATAAAGTTATTATAATTAATTTTGAAAGACTATAATAATAAATTACCCGTTTATTACTTTAAAACTTATATTTACTGTAATTACGAAATTAATTTATTGACAAATTTAAGTACTTTTAGAATACAATACGAGCATATTATACCACATTAATTAAAAAAAAATTTCAAATTTTTGTTGTTGTAGTGCCAAATAAATTTAATAAAGGTTTCAATTTTATGTCAATAGATGGCAGTATGTAAAAAATTCAAACAATTTTTTAAATTATATGTCAATAGTTGGCAGATATTATACATTTCACAAGAGAAGTAACCTATTGAAGGGATAATAATAATAATAGTAATAATAATAATTGGATAATTTGTATAGCGCCGTTTTTGTGAAAAATCACCTCAAGGGCGCTGTACAATTTTTTTTCCTAGGATCTACATTTGTTATTTAGACCAACTGTGCCAGCACGAGGTTCGTCATCCGTTCAGGCATGTGTCTGCTGCCAATATAGCGCTGAAATGTGTCTGCTGCCAATAAAGAGCGCTGACACAACATCCTCACATAGACAACAAACCTTGGCAGCACCGCTGTGACGCTCGATGAAGACAGAAGATGGAGACTCTGCTGCAAGAGTCCTAGGTAGCGAAGGAACTGTACCAGCTGCTGCAGGGAGAGAGACTACCCCGTCCACCAACTGTGCCAGCACGAGGCTCGTCATCCGTTCAGGCATGTGTCCGCCGCTAATATGGCGCTGACATGTGTCTGCTGCCAATAAAGAGCGTCGACACAACATCCTCACATAGATAACAGACCTTGGCAGCACCGCTGTGCAAAATCACCTCATCCTAGTTTGCCTTAGTCTCTCCAGTCACCTCCCAGCCTTTCATGCCACCTAGTGCATCCTCTCGACCCTTTCAGACTCCTTCCTGGCTCCAATACATTCTTTCTATTGTCGTGATCCGACGATTTCACACCTCTGTCTCAGACCTTTAGGGCTCGCTTATCGCAGGCTATCATAAGCAAAATCTTGAAGTCAAAGTGACGTTTATGTGTGTCATCTTTAACAAAATACATAAACAAAAACAGAAAATAAAAACAAAAACAAAAACTTTAAACAAAATATGGCTTATCTGTCCTCCAGGCAGACATCCTCGGTTGAAAAGGTCCCGTAAATCCCGACACCACTTGACACTTCAGTCAGGTATAAAATCTTCGACTGCATTGAGAAATCTTTGTTCTAGCTTCACTTTCAAAATTTAATCGGTTTAAAATGCTACAATAATTGCAAATTCCGGATAAACGGTAGAAGTTACGCGCATTTCGTGAAATAAGAAGGTAAGCACTATATAAAACACGGATGCTGAACAATTTTCAGCGATCTCTTAACAAGGGAAACCTTCTGAAAGGATTAAACAAACCGGAGCGGTTAAACATTGGCAAGTTAGTTCTGCAGGCCGGGAGATAAAATAGTCTATGTTGTCGGTGACGTAGATAACCATCGGGAACATAGAAATGAATGCTCTCCATGATGAGCGAGTTTTCAAACCATCCACGAATCAGTCTAAAGAAATGTGTAGCAATGCGCACATCTCTCCTGACCCGTAGATAGTTCATTCCGAGCATACCCAAAAGAAAGTCAGTGGGATAGAACCACGGGTTATAGCCATACTCCCTCATGTAGAGAAATCTCAAGAATTTCTTCTGAACTCTCTCCAACATTAGAGAATACTTTACCTGGTGTGGACTCCAAATCACCGACCCACTTTCAAATCTACTCCTTACTAAGGAATTAAATAAAACTATAAGCACCCGGTTATCTCTAAATTTCCTTGCAGTGCGTAGAACAAAGCCCAGAATTCTCAGTGAAGTGCTATATGTCGTCTCAATATATTACTATAATGATTGGATGAGGCAAAAAAATATGGTGTCGGAAGCAAGAGTGTTTTTTCTTTACTTTTGGTACAATTGAGCAAACATTTTCAAATAAAAGTTCTCTCTAAAAAATAATCAATTATTTCAAAGGCCTCTGAGCCGAAAATTGCCTATATTAATTGGCGACATTAGATCTCCTTGTAGGTATTTAATTGGAATATATATCAAATTACTTAGGATTCACTTGGGACAGATATATGTATATTATATGAAGTTTGTTTTCTTTTTTTTTTTTTTAAATAAATGTACAGTTTTATTTAGATATTTATAAAATTTTACAAAACAGGAGGAAGGTAAAAAAAAGCCAAAGATTTGTCTTTTTGATAAATTTTGGTCAGTGGCTGAGTTCTATTAATCTAAGTTTTATTTTATGCACTGTTTGCGAAAACTAGGTACAAGTGGGAAACTGGAATCAATAATCGACATTAGCGATTGGTCAACTCATTTTATTAAGAGCGAGAGCCACGGTACCAGCTCAATACTTTCAAGAGTCGACTAAATTGAACAAGAGCCGTGAGCTCTGAGCGTATGAGCAATGAGTATGCTATGCTCGTCCGATACGGCTCCCTGGTACGCCTCCCAGCTCCCAGCAAAAGCGTATTAAAGATCGTACGACTCTTGGTATCGGTGCATCGCTTCATACCACAAGAAAAATAAAATGCTAGGTAGTTGGTAGGTGTAGATGCTGTTGTAGATGACACAGTATGTAATAAGAATTAATACAGTGATAATTTGAATGTTGCTGTTACTATCTAAAATATCTCCTGATACAAAATAGTAACTGTTTAATAGAGCCATAGTTCATCGGGAGTCATAAGAATACGGCTCAAAAATCAAAAAGATCTAGCTCAATTGTACAGCTCATGAGCCCTAAAAAATGAATATTCATCCTAGACTTGCAGAAAAAGTCAATAGATGTCACACATTAAAATAAAAATAAGATATATTTACCTAAGACACTGTCTAGATTGCATTTAGTTCGGGTTGAATCTTGCGATCATACATAAAAAGAGCTGCCAATAAAAATGAAGACAATGTTGGTAGTTCTTATTCGAAGTATTATACAGTTAAATATGTCCAAAGGAGATAGGGTCCCATTAGCTCAGTGGTAGAGCGGTGTCCCGGCAAGGCAAGGGTCCTGGGTTCGAGTCCTAGATGTGACCGTATCTTTTTCTGTTTCAAATTTTCATTTAGGAATCGCTAATATTGTCTTCATCGTCAATCGACTCCAAATGTGATTGGTTTTACCAGTTTCCTGCTTATACCACGAGTTTCTGGACACCATGTATAAGTGAGATAACCCTACTTGAGACAAATTATTACATTACTTAGTTTCCAGGTATGACTGTTACACTATTTTTTTGCATGTTGCAACACAACAGTCCCAACTACCCGCAGCCAGTGGGATTGTGACAACCTCAATAAAGGAGATTGTAGTAAGGCGGTTGGAAATGGGAGAGGGAAAGAAGATTAAGGAATATTGGAAGATTTTGGTTGTTCTGATCAGGTCACTGAACGTAGTAAAGCCATTTTAAGGAACATTTCAATGTGGAATGGTGGTCTTAAACCAGGTTGTTACTGAAAATAGTCCTATTTAATATATTATAGTATATTTATGTACATATGTTAGAAGAAGTGAAATATGACAGAGAATAGAGGAAAATCGGGAAAGTCTGGTCCCTAAACATACCTAAACCCATTTCAAAGAACATTTTATTTCAGAGTAGTCTTGGGTCTATGGATTGTTTTAGATGACTCGAGTCGAAAGTACCCGATTTTTTATGCCAAAATGCCATAGATAGATAATGCGCCGCCGCCTGTCAAACGCGCCGTGTCGATGTTTGACGTGGGTAGACCATAGATATAAAAATTGTGTAGACCGGGCGTCTTGAGTCTCTTGTAACAGAAATAGAGATGGTTAATTTGAATTGGACTGCCACTGCAGTTCGAAGTTCCAATTAGCGGAGACTAATACATGGTACTTAATCTTTATACAGCTGATATAGTTATACAGAATGGTCTGATTTGAGTACTAGATTCGAGACGATCCGTCTACAAAATTCTTACATCTATGGTCGCTCACCACGTCCATCACGCGTGCTGATTGAGTTAACAGCTCATCGATCAAATGATCGAATCTCTTTTGATAAAGTAACCCAATCGATCATTGGTGGATCGTGATCAGGTAGTTGACGATCGACCCATGACTATTTTAGAATGGTCATCTTTCACCAAGGCAATACTCAAAGTATCTTCAATTCGATGTAGTATACACAAATAAATATTAAAAAGTATTTTTCAGTAAATATGAAAAGGATTTTTCAATGAAAACAATTTATTGATAATTCAAATAAGTGTTGAAATAACACTGAAAAATGAAATCTCAGTGTTATTTTAATGACCTAGATAATATAACAAATTACACTAGTGTTATAAAATATTCGATATACATGAAATACGTAGGTTATTTTAGTGGTGATTGTAATATATTTTTTTAATGTTTCATGAAGTAATTCATTTCGTAAGAAACAAATACAAATGACTTAAGACACATGATTTTTTAAATACAAACTTAATACATACAAAGTAAACTTAACTTAATAATGACTGTGAAAAGTTAGAAGGAAAACTAAATCATATAAAATTCTATGGGGATTTGAAAAACTGTTTAAACTTATTGGTTTTATGTTTACTAAGCAAGAAATATGTTATAAAAAGTAACGTACAACAATAAACTTTTTACAAATAAGTGTGAATTAGGGTGAAATTTTTAAAGCACTACCCATTTTTGTGAATGCAAGCCTGGTCACAAGTGTGTCATACCTCTTCCTACATACTTAATGGTCTTTATGGTTAAGTGGTTACGAATCTGGAGGTCGCGGCTTCAAATCCCGGCGTGAATTTTATCTGATTAATTTGTGTTATCTCACAATTTATTTATTTAATTTTTAATAATGATATATTACATAGTATATTTGCGCAAGTTCCAGAGTGGTAGATACTTTCAGTATCGCCTTGGTGAAAGACAACCATTCAGAATCGAAACATTGCTTGAAAAGGCTTCAGCCATGTTTGGTAACCAGATCTAAATAGCCAGGTATAGTAGTTTCACCATTATAAGATCCTTTTCTAAGGACGAGTTGTTTCGGAGAATTTGAACAATTCATCAAATTTCAACATTCATTTTCAAGTTCTGCGAAATATTTTTCAAGTTTTGTTTTTATTTCAGTTCTGTCAAGCAACTAGGCTATAATTATATAATAACAGAACATAAATAGGACATTCACAGAACCTGAAAATGAATGTTGAAATTTGATGAATTAACCGTTAGTAATGTTTAGGCAGTGCGTGTGTTCAAATCTTGCCAAACAGCCATATAATGACCAAAACTATAAGAAGTTGGCAAAGTTATATTTTTTCATTAATTGTTAACATGGAAAAACTTGAACGTGGTATTCCTTTGCAACGACAAAAAAAAGAAATTATTCGAACGAACGTGATGAGAAAATAATATTTAATGATAAGGAAAAGAATTCTGACCACTTAACCACGAGGGCATTTTGCATTACCACAGCCGTTCTACATCTGGACTTTAATGAATTTTTTATTTAATTTAATTAATGTATTTTGAGGTTAATATGAACCATTACCTGAAGACCTTATAAAGGTGAAACTACTCTACTTCCTCACCTTCCTTGTTAACTGTTGCGACCGTTAATTTTCTGTGACTCGGTCAGTTATATGTTTCATTTATCTTCATCTTCTCTAAATAGTATAAAATAAAGTCGCTAACCACGTCTGTCTGTTTGTGCGCTTAGTTCTTCTAAACTATGCACCGGATTATGATAGGGTTTTTTCACTATCATTTAGAGATTTCCTTCCGGAAGGTTTATATATATAATACATGTATATTATATTTATAGAAAGTAGAGAAAAGTCGATGTTTTATAATAAAGTCATAAAAATATATTTTCGTGCACTACATTGCTAACGCTGTCTAAACCTTATGAGATATATCAAAATAATGTACTACGGAATTGTATATCTTAAAAAGGTCTACAGAAAATTTCACGATGGTATATGTCTATCTCCTAAGGATAAACCCCAATAACGCCGATACATGTCAGCAAGTCAATGAATAAAAATTTTAAAGTCTTGCGTAATTTCAAGTCAGTTTTAAAAACGCTAGTGAATGACACGGCCATGTCGAAACCGTTAGCGAATTATAACGAAGTAACAAGTGTACATTGTTAAATAAAACTCTTCAAAAACAAAACGTTTTTAAAATTGTTACATAGTAATGCTGAAGAAATACAATAATTAGCTATTCCTTTCTTACAATTCACAGTCGATAATATGATATTTCATGTAACACTGCAAAAGACATTATATTCTAAGATTCATTAGAGTAAATGATTTAACAGCCCTTAATACATTAATCTCTGGCCTTAGACGGCTGTTTCTCCCGGACAATCTGCCAAATTTGTTTACAATTTGGAATATTGTTGTAAGCATGTTTCAAGCGTGATTAAACTCTCGACGCTGGTGGTAGATGCTAAGTTAGCTGTGACCCCAATATATAGTACTATCTCACAATCCGCAACCCTAAAAACCGGGCAAGCAACCAATTAGTGAAAGTGGTAGTTCGCTTGCGAGAAGACTCCATTTTGTAAATGTATTCAAACAAAAAACGAAACGAACAGTAACACGTGCAATTGTTTTTAGAATAAAGGACTAACCTGATGAGTCTAGGTACGCGGCTGGCTACTGAATTCGACATAAGAATACAATTTAACTATAGAGCTCGATTTTGTGCTTTCAACCAGTTAAAATAATAATCAGATTATATTAGTTCACGGATAATTGAGCGACAGATTACTGAGAGAGTACTGTGTATACCAACATGATGACATCAGGGTTGATATCAGCACATCATTGTGGACCGCTAGCCTCACTTCTTTGGGCAAGAGAGTAGAATCTAACCAGTTTTCTTTACAATATTATGTTTTTAGCAGTGTTAATGAAAAAAATAAATAAAACAATAATATCATAACAGTAAAAATGATACCAAACGACAAATTGCCACTTTTGTAACAAAATATTATTTATTCAATTTAATTTTCGTGTACATTTCATTAGGTCAATAAGTTTCAAATTACAAATTTTTTTGGCCAAATAAAATATTGCAAAAAACAACAGTTGTAAATAAGAAATCTATGTTCAATTCAAATAGTGTGATTAAGGGGTCTTCATCTTGATTTCCATTCAAATGCTGTTTAATTTTGATAAATACAATTATTTACAATTCTCCCTTGAGTCACCTGTGCCCAGTCCCTTTATAAAGTTTACCAGGGCTGTCATTAAGGGTTTTTTCATTTCAACTAGTTCCACAACATGGTATTCAACTTCCCAGGAATCTGACTCTTTCTTCCCATCAAGGCGAAACATCGCCCCACAGATGTACAGTTATTTCGTCAAGATTTCCGTAAAGTTTATCCTTTCATATGAATTCGGATGTGTTCTATTTTGAAACCGATTTTTGTACAGTTGGAGGTCAAAGTATGAATTACGTCATAGTTTATTTAAGACATGCTTGTACCTTTTTGGTGCAAAAAGATTGTCACGTGGTTTGCTTCCAGCTAGCCAAAACGATATCCAGATTTAGCGTTGGTGCAAGACTATGTTTTCTTTGTCTATGATCTTACACAGAAAGCCTTTTCTCACCGATCTATTCCCTAGATTCTATGAAATAGATCGTAGAATAGATGAGATGAAACCCCAGTTTAAGTATAAAAATAATGATTGTGTAAAGATTGTCTAATACATCAATTATAAAGTCTCTTTTGAGTATAGAACGTTCCTACGCAAGAACTGGAGTCAACAACTCTACCAACGTCGCCAAATGCCGATCGGTTAGGACCGACATAATGTCATCCAATTTCAGAGAAATGCGTATTGTCCGCGTGTGTGTACGTGATTGACACCAAAAGTTGATAGAATGCATTGTCACCGACAACGAGTCTATCTGCCAAATTTCAGCTTAATCGAATGTCGGGAAGTGGGTTAGTGTTTGTATTTATAAAAACGTCATGTCCATTAGTGTTTGCGCTTTCCTCTACCAACAACTGCACGTGTCAGATGTGTGCGAGGTGACAGTGTCCTGTTAATAGCTCTACTAGCTCCCTCAGAGAATTTCTATCCATATCGGTTAGTTGCCTGACATTAGCACCATTTCAACATCTATGTGTGTGTGTATGTCATTGTGGTTCGATGATAACACAACACGGTGACAATTCAACATACTTTCAAAAAGTGATATAAAATCAATAAAAGTGATGAAAAACAAAAACTAACCTAACCTACGAAACCTATTTAACCTAATTTTTGTTTCATCACTTTTCATAACTTTATATCACTTTTTAAAGGTGTGTTGAATTGTCATTTTGACGAGTTATCCGGTCACCTATTATTGCGTGTTATGTATAAGCTTTGTACGCAGGAAACAGCACTTGAATGCGAAGAGCAGCCCTTTAAAATCAATTAATATTCAGGAAGAAATCGGGATTTATTTGGCATAATATATTTTTTTTATGTTTGTACTTTCGAGATCCGTATTTTTTTTATTTACTTGAAAAACCAATGATACAAGATAACTCTAGATGGGTGATCAAATAAAACAACGAGTGTTATGCCTGAATTACACCTGCCGAGTGCTCGGCTGATGTGATCGAGCGCTGACTGCTCGGCCTAGTAGCGGCCGAGTGACTCGGGCGAGACAGCGAGGCCCAATAACTTGGTCTAGTAAGTACCCCCTCCACCTGCATACTGAACTCGGCGCTTCACTCGCTCTCTACTCGGTCAGTGCGATCAGTCGATAACCTCTACTCTCCAATAAATTGCTCGGCCAAATACTCGGCAGGTGTAAATAGGCTTTATGTGTTACCCACTGAAGAGATAAACCAATAGAAGCATGTTGTGGGCTTGTCAGAAGTAAGCTAAATTTTCCCTCACTTCGGTGATATTTATCAAACGTTTTCAAATATCGAAATTCTATCTATGAATTAATGATCAATTTCATTGGTCTGTCTGGTGCCAAGCAGTCGAAAGGTTTTGTGTAAATTCGTGACAACATTACACTTCTGGGAATTTATCTCTTCAGTGGTGTTGCCACCGCACAAAATATGTATTACTCTTTACACGAGTAAGATCAACTTCAATACAACACAGAATAAGACTATATTTGGTTGCCTAAGAACATTATTAACTGTTACATCATTTCTTTGAAGGCGTTGGCAGAGAGGATGGAACGGCACACACTCCTTGCTTCACTCAAGTTCACACAGAAACTTCTTTGCTATTCTAACTCTTACACCGCAGCTTGTTCAAGATACCGCGTCTGTCTGTTTGTGCGCTTAGTTCTTCTAAACTATGCAACGGATTTTGATAAGGTTTTCATTATCATCTAGAGAATTTCTTCCGGAAGGTTTATATAAATAAATATATATATATAGAAACGCCGGGTACCTACTTGTCAGACAGTATATATACATTTCTTCAAATCATGTTGCTTGTCTTCTGATTACTTGCCCATTATAATATTATATTCTTCTGGCACTCCTTTCTCCCTCCATCTGCTCTACATTCAAAGCCACCATCTACGCGTCCCTTCTCTTGTTCATCATGCTTACATTATCATTGCATTATTTTTAGATCTCCTCTTTCGTTTGTGGTTTTACCACACCTAGGCCTTAGAGATCTCATTTCAACAACACACAGACTACTTTCATTTGTCCTCTGCCATTTACCAAGCCTCACCACCATATCAGAGTCGGCATCAAAACTCTATTGCGGCACCAAAAAAATTAGAAATTAGACAACCAAATATAAAATTCTAGTGAGTTTTAACATTAGGGATTTATAAAAAATCTATGTATTATAATAAAAAAGCAACATAGTAAAAAAAAAGATAAATTTAGAATAAATAAATGCTAATGAACTAATAGTTAAAAATACTGATGATTTTTTTTTTGCAATCTGTACCTCATTATTGATTTATTTTTATCATTTATTTATCTATGTAACAACTGCAATAACCATTATTTATTATTATACCTACATTTAGAAAGGCAGTTATTGAGACACAACCATGAAGCGAAAAACAAACAAGGGGGAAACCTGGCTAATAAATGCTGATCAAAATCCAATACACAATAAAATGTGGGTGAATTACTATTAGTAAATCAAATACGTAAAGAAATGTGAAAGAAATACGATAATTAGTAACCAGATACATGATAAAATGTAGGAGAATTACATTTAGTAAATTCAATACATAATAAAATGTTGGTAAATTACATTTAGTAAATCCAATACATAATAAAATGTGGGTGAATTAAAATTAGTAAATCAAACATGTATTTACATAATAAAATGTTAGTGAATTACAACTAGGAAACCCAATACATAGTAAAATGTAGGTCAATAACTATAAGTAAATCCAATACATAGTAAAATGTGGGTTAATCACAATTAGTAAATCCAAAACATAATAAAATGTAGGTGAATTACAATTAGTAAACCCAATACATAATAAAAATGTAGGTGAATTACAATTAGTAAATCCAATACATAATAAAAATGTAGGTGAATTACAATTAGTAAATCCAATACAAAATAAAATGTAGGTGATTTACAATTAGTAAATCCAATACTTAATAAAATGTAGGTGATTTACAATCAGTAAAATCAATACATAGTAAATGTAGTTGAATTACAATTAGTAAATCCAAGACATAAAAAATGAAGGTGAATTACAATTAGTAAATCCAATACATAATAAAATGTATGAAAAACATTAAGTAAACCCAATACATAATATCAACAGATCCTACATAAAGTAGTTTATCCACAAATCTGTAATATTGTCATAGATTTGCCATAAGTATCAACAAAATTGTGATTTCAAAATTAAGAATATGCCAAACTAATTTTATATCCCGCTTTTAAGAAAAAACTACACAACATACTTCAAAGGTCACGCACGTATAAATAACATTGGAGCAATATTTACCCAAAAATGGATAGCAGCAAGTATGTAGATGGTTTTTATGGATCAATTTTTTTTTTATGACCTAAAAATATGGGACAGATGGTGAAATATAGATGGATTCATTGGCTTTAAACCACAGTAAACAGTTCCATATAAATATCTAAAGTCGAATCTAAAACCAGAAATTTGTATCGCTTATAATCTATATCGAGTGGACAAAAGATTTGAAGATAAACTAATTTACCCTGGATCTGTAAATTTGTATTTGATTTACCTACTGTAAATACACCAAATAATACAAGCCAAAAATCAAAACAACTTATCAAACAGTCAATACTAATTTTCTATGTTATTTACTCTTTGGCCTTGTCTTATGGGACGGAGTTTTGTCAGTTTTTAATTTAGCCTGGTTCATACTTTCATATAAGACTCGTTCAAAATGAGGTACAGCACAAATTACAATAATTTATATAAACTCATATTAAAATGTGCAGAAATTATAGATTTTCATAGCCTTCGGGGATCGAATGGGCACTTTTATAATACCTACGGTTACGGCACAAATAAAAGAAAAAAAACATGTTCTTTATCACAATAATGCTGCAGATCTTTCTTACACGCTACCAGTGGCGGCTTATACTCACTAAAATGGGTGGTGCGCTAAAAATATTGCCAGTCTATCCGTCAGGTCAGGTAAACCTTCAGCGGTGAAGAATACTAGCAACTAGAAATTTTGAAACTTATATCAACCTGCTGGAACGATCAGTGTGCAAACTGAAAACTAAAGTGGCGCCATCTATCTGAAGAGTTTAAGAGGCATTGGCGAGCACCATTCGTTTTGAAGAAATTTCAATAATATGGTCAACATCCACGCTCTGGGCGTATAGATAATTCGCTTGCACCACGTGACTTATGACACATGATGCAAAAAACGAAAATTCGAGCCGATTGAATTTAACTTAATACTTTTATAGTATTACATTTATAACTGTTGTTTGCTATGATTTTCGCTGAAATTAATATAGGGTTACCGAAATTTTGGAAGTGCGTTGCTCCTTAGAGCTAGCGGCCACTACACAGAGCAGTTGAAAATGAGACAAATGATGTACGTGTGTCTGCCTACCCCAAAGGAGAAGTACAATTATATATTTTAAAGAAATGAAACACTGCGTTCCGTTACCGTCGCCGTGGGAATTTTAAAAGCGGCCAATGGCATATTTTTTCCATGTTAAGGTATTATAAATACATTTCGAAATATAAAAATTAATAAACATAGATTATAGAATGATTTTCTAATATAGGATTGGCCTAGCATTTGATTTCATTTGTAGATTAAGATTTATAATATTGATGGACGCAATATACGAGACCTTTCCAAAAATTGCAACAAACCCAACAAAAAATATAGATAATCCAAAACTGTTAGCAATTAATTAAAACAAAAACAAAAAATTTACTGGGAGGTTATGTGGTTAAAAAACGTTTAAGTGATAAAAAGAACCATAAGTGGATAAAATGAATCAGTTAAATTGTTATAATATTTAAAACCACTTAAGTGCTTAAAAAAACCCTACATTTACATAAGTGGTTAAAAACAACTTTTAAGTAGTTAAAAAGAACCTTTAAGTGGATAAAATTGAACATTAAATGGTACATAAAAAACCTTTAAAGTGCTTAAAAATCGTTATAAGTGGTAAAAAAAACCTCCCCAAAGGCATAGATAAAATGAAATGTAGAATAGAACAACAACTTACCTAATTTATGGCAACATTGGTATGGAGAGACTTTTGACTATGAAAATAAATGCCACTTTATACAATCTTATAATATTAATTACATAATTATTAATGGTATTATTATTTCCTATCACTAAACAATCTTATATATACAACGGTTATATAGCTAGATGTCTTTGGTGTATGGAAAATATCAAATGACACTTGTTTATGGGCAGGTTCCAGTTTCAGTTTCCAGAGATGACAGGCGACACAAGATGGCGACCCTCTGCAAAAACATAGACAAAACAAATCAATAAAATATTTAATAGACGGCAACTAAATTATGTGGGATAAATCGGGCCATTTTTTTTAAATTTCAGTCTTCAAGTGATTGAGAAAACCAAATTTCCTAAGTGGAAAACTCGTATTTAAACATGAACATAGATACAGCAATAACTTACTTCTATGTTACCTTTTGTACCTACACCTACAAAATTTTGTCTTTTTTATATAAGTTACCATTGTCAACACGGGCAAAACCCAAAACATGTATTTTTTAAATGTATGTTTGTATGTTGCAAGCCTCTAACTAGCCAAAGATGTAAATATGTATGTCATTAAGTCACTAGTTTTAAGTCTGTACATATATATAAGACTTAGTCATAAGTCACAAGTTACTATTATAAATCTTAGTTGTAAGCCAGTTACATCTATAAGTTATAAGCCTTAGTCGTAAGTCACAAGTTACTATTATAAATCTTAGTTGTAAGCCAGTTACATCTATAAGTTATAAGCCTTAGTCGTAAGTCAATAGATATAAGATTTATATAATATATATATTTTAATGCCCTTGAGGTAATTTTTCACAAAAACAGGGCTGTACAAATCAGTCAAATATTATTATTATTTTGTTTGTCCTTGATGGGTTTTGAATTCGTAAGAATCTCTCCGAGTCCAGAACCAAAAACTTCTCTGCTACGGTAGTTGTCAATATGTATTAATATCAATAGAAATAATTTTATTTATATCCTTATCGTAGAATAACAGAATAAATGCCATGTGGGTGTGTCTCGTCTGACGATTCTGTGTTTAAGTTTCATATGCAGAACTGTATTTGACCATCATTATGAAATTCACATAGGAGCCAGAGCGCTTGCTAAAAGGGTAAGAACCAAAAGGTACTAAGTCAGTGGCGATATTGGTTTTCATTCAAACCTATATAGAAGGCATTTCTCTTTATTCTATGAAACACATATGAAGGAAATGATATGCAATGAAGGAGTGCGGTTGATTGTCTCACCAAGTTTCCTCAGCGATTAGGACTATCCGCCGAGTCCTCGGAGTTGTGTGAGGCCAGGGACTGCTGGAACGCCACCGGGGTCAGCCATTCTCTGCAAAAAAACCAACAAAAACAACCATTACAAACTCATTTAACTAAATCATTATGTAAATAGCTTCTTCTTCTTCTGGTTTCTACCGAACTTTGCTCATCAGGGTAATCTCATCCCGCAAGCTTCAGCGTCTTATACCAACCTCACAGAGGAGGGCCTTAGGGAAGTCATTGGGGATGCTGAACTGTCTGTAAGTGATGTTAAAAAAATGCCGATGGTCAATGCAGAATACTTAAGCAGTTGAGTCGCCCTGTTGATTGGCGCGTTCTGATAGGCAGAAGTCCTCGCTTTTGGAATATTAAAGAGTGCATGGGATCTCCCACTAGTATACTTGTTAAATTAACTTATAAGTTAACCTCTTTCAATATAAGTGGATTAAGTATAGTTCCAGAGATTACCTGGTTTTCTAGTTTTGTTTCGAGAATTGAGAATTTCAGAAGCCACGTGTACGGACTGTGCGCGACAGATTGTATACGACGTTTGTACACAACACGAGTATCAAATACTCGGATATCCCTTTGGGAGTAGGGCCTAATGTGACCCAGATATTATGGATACTATTGCCAGTCAAACTGAGCGATTTGTGGGAAAGGAAGTTACCTTGGTAAACAACGTTGCAGGAAGGGAACACAGGAACTGAAGTAGGCCAGGCGGTTCACCCACGGAGGTATGTCTGTACCACAGAGCATCTGCAATAAATAATCATTTGGGAAGTAAATCAATTTAGTACCTACACATTTTAAATTAATAGCCTCGCCAACAGAAGAAAATCTGCTAAAAATAATGGCATATAACAAAGTAGCGAAGCTAGAAGTCCACAACGGAGGACTGGTACCTACCCTGATGTATGGCAGTGAGGCATGGAGGCAGATGAAAGAGGAAAGTAGAATTAAAGCTGTAGAAATGAAATCCCGAGGCTAACTTGTGGTAAAACCATGTATGAACGTGTGAGAAATGTGGACATTCGTAAATAATGTAAGTCTAATGTAAACGTAGTAAAATTAAGAAAGGGACGCGTAGATGCTTTGGGCATGTAGAGCAAATGAACGAAGAGTGCAGACGCGAATGTGAATGGTAGAAGAAGTCAGGAACACCCGAAGAAGACCTGGCACTCATTGTAATACTTGATTGGGGCCATGTCAAGAGTCAAAATAATAGAGAGGTATGTATGAGATGATATATGAATGCCAATGAACACTACCCTCTCTGCCTACCTCTGAGTGGAAACGCGTGATGGTTAGTTAGTTATAGTTTCAAAAAATAAGTTAATTTACCTGACACAAAGCGGCTGTGAAGTGGTTGCAGTTATTGTTCATAAGGTGGTATCTGAAATTATATAAAATATATTTAATAAACAATCCGAGCGTATATTTATCAGTTCTTCAATCACTAATACTTTCTCTTACTAATTAGGACGAGGGATGCTATTGGTTAGTATTTCACCTGGCCGCTCTGGCTTATAGATGTGATCCTGGAGAGGGATGTCACACCTGTAATGACTCTAGTTCAGTTACATAACTTCAGCCACCTCTGAGAGGTCTGACTCGAGCAAAGCTTGGTAAACCATCGACTTCGGGAGTTCAGGTAACCCAGAGAGAGAAAAGAAACCCTTCTGGAAAAACAAAGAATTAAGGGAACGTATTACATTCCTTTGGGAGGAATGATACAGGTGTAACCTGTTTCCTCAGTGAACCTATAAAGTGGTTATAAATGTTTATTACACTGTCTTACTATTGTTGAACTGCTATAAATACTGTCTTACTATTGTTGAACTGCTATAGATACAGTCTAACTATTGTTGAACTGCTATAAATACTGTCTTACTATTGTTAAACTGCTATAAATACTGTCTTACTATTGTTGAACTGCTATCAATACTGTCTTACTATTGTTAAACTGCTACAAATACTGTCTTACTATTTATTGTTGAACTGCTATAAATACACATTTACATATTTATGTACTAGCCTTCTTCACTTACCCAAAAGATTAATTTAATAAGCTTAAATAATAATGAGTTGAAAATCTACATAAATAAAAATGTAAATGTTCGTTTGTTGAAAATCTTAAATCTCCGAAAGTTCTTCACCGATTGCTTTGAAATTTTGACACAACGTTGAATTTGAATATGCGTGTTTTTTTTATACGTTTATTATACATGTCACCTGTGAAAGGTAAAAACAACACGCGCGATTGTTTCTCTATCTGCACAGACAGACTGAGCCACAGCAACGCGTGGCGGGGTACAGTTAGTTTAAAAAATAATTACTAATTCAGCAATAATTCTTTAATTACTTAGAATTAATCAAACCGCCGTCAGTAAAAAAATTAAGCAATGAATAATGTGTGTACGCATACCTATCTCCTTTGAATTGTTTTCCTAACTCTACTACTGCTGATCGGACCTCATCGGCTGTGAAGTCTGTCCAACCAATGTTTAGGCTTTGTCTGAAAACAAAAACAATACAGATTATTTATTAATGATAAAAAAAACCATGACATTAACCCCACACAGGAGGCCCCGAGGAAAATAACTTCCCTCACGGCCTATGTCATCTTGAGAATGATGTGCTGGATGCTGTGAATAAGTTCTCGGAAGGAAAAAGGTAAGGGAGGTGGATAGGAATCTAGGGATTAGTGTGTCCAGGAGTGACGGACGAATGATTATATCCCTCCCAATGTGACTCAAGGTGATGGGTCGAGAGACCAGTTGGAGAGG
Source organism: Hesperophylax magnus (assembly GCA_026573805.1). Taxonomy (NCBI): domain Eukaryota; kingdom Metazoa; phylum Arthropoda; class Insecta; order Trichoptera; family Limnephilidae; genus Hesperophylax; species Hesperophylax magnus. The sequence continues at coordinate 15,850,595 of JAIUSX010000028.1, forward strand.
TCAAAGGGTCTCCCCAAACTAGCCTCTCCCAATCTGGCACTATCCCAATCAACACAACTCACCCGGTGAATCTCCACTGCTAAATCACCAAACGTATCGAACAAGGCAGAGGTGTTGGTTATCCAATAAATGTTTATTATCTTCCTTTTAGTAACCAATAGAGATAATGATATCATTACTGGCATTGCTTTGAGATCTAAGTTATTTCTGATCCTTTTTAAGAATTCATAATTTCAAAAATTTACCAGATGGCCAGGGGGTCTGCGAGGTCATCGTGAAGTAAAATGTTGATTGAAGAATATACCTGAAGCGAAACTGCTCCCCCAGCTCCTTGGGGTCCCGCGGGGAGATCTGGAAGATGCCTGTGAAGGAGTAGGGATGGCCGCCGTACACATACTCCACCCCGTGCACTTCCACCCCGCTGTGGAACACGCCCAGACCCAGGTTGGCCGTGTACGAGTTCACCCAGTACTAGAAGAAGGAAAAATCCTTTTAATTCACAACTATTTTAGGTACTCAGATACTCCTAAAGAATGCCTAGATTACGGCTATCTACTTTATGCACTAAATTTATTAAAATTATCGGAACGAAGAATTATTTGGGATTGTTTAAAATTATTAATTCGATGTTGAATACCCCGAATTGTTCTATTTAATTTCGTTCCATGTTCCTGGAAGGACAGTTACACGACAGTACCTACCATACTATTGTAAAAAAAATATTCAACCCCGCAATATTCTACGCCCATGAGACGAATCCAAAATTTAGGAAACATATCTGTACCTCAGAAGTCAAAGGTCGGTTGTCCAGTTTTTTGTGAAAATGAGTTATGTATGAGACCTTTTTAGTTTTTTCACTATCTACACAGAGGTATAAAGACGGATGTACACAGAGGTATAAAGACGGATGTCCTACGAAACTAAATTAGGTTAACATGAAAGGTCTGGTATCCCTACAATGTTCAAAGGAAAAAAAATATGATTTCTTCTCTCCTGAACAATTTAAAATATGTGACAACCGATCTTTGTTTCGTGACGCTGAATTGTTTTAACGCTTTTTCAGCTCCAACCAATAAGGAGGCTAGGATTCTAATTTTACTGGTTTGAATCTGCGCAGTGGCTTTGAGTTGAATCTAGCCTCTGGCGCCATAGCGAAAACGTCATCTAATGACAGTTGACCAAAGCACCGTACCGATAAAACAACCTATGTGTCAACTCGAATTTTAGCCGGAGTTATAATTAGCTCAATCTTATACGAGTGCCTGTAAATTCCTCCACCATACGAGCGCTACCAAAAGAACCATATCATCGAACATCACAACCAACTCTTCCGTAAGTCACATTTGCGAATATCTATCTTTTTGGTTCAGCGAACAGAGCGTTAATTTACATGGGCACGTACCTGCCTAGATTATAACCATTATAATCTAACCCATGTGTCGACAGTCTACACGAATATCGCACAACCTTTGACTTCTGAGGTACAGATATACTCCGATGTTTTTGATATATTTAGTTCATCAATATTGCAATATAAGCTGGCTTTAATATTGACGGTCCCGAAGAATAATGTTAGATGTGCAAATGTGTATTTTGGCGATAGAGCTGTTTTAGGTTTCGTTTCTACATTTTTACTGTTTTTTCAGGCATACCTACTAATCTACTGCACTGTTTACGAGTATATTGTATAAACCCTGCATATGTAAAAGCTTTTTCAATAGGCTTAAATAAAAAATAAAAACAATTAAATGAAACACAGAAGCCAGCAAATCGTCCCACAGCCGAGCTGTTGAACTCAGAAACGACTCATTCTTGTGTGACAAATGTTGGGCGCGCATTTCTCAACTTTGCACCAGTGCCGAAGGGATCAATTACGCTAGTTCCAGATGTAGCAGTTCACTTTTGCCCCGCTACTGTTATGGAATGCTTTACACAACTCTATCCGAAGATCGCTTTCCTCTATGGAACTCGCGCTCTATGGTGGATCGCAGGGAGCCAGACGACAAAACTTTACGGAAGAGCCAGTACCAAACAGGCAGCCTTGGAGCGAAGTTGGGACAACGGGAAGGGTTCGAGCAACTGCTCCAGACGACAAGCTTTACGGGAGATTTTGATGGCTTAATTTAGCTAGCTTAGAGTAATCGCTGGTCATCATGTTAACCTTAATAAATTTGACAATTCTTTACTAAGAGCTGTATGGCGCCCATCTGTGAATCAGGTCAGACAATAATCTTTGTATACATTTGTCACAAATTCAACTGTAAATTGCTACCATAAATTCCTACTGTGCTTGCGATCTTCGTTCGCAGCACACACCCTTGAGAATATGTAAACCATGCCAATTGAGAGTCTCATGTTTTTATTTGTTTTAAAATAAATGTCGTTAACATCATCTATCTTTCATTCAATATCTAACAATCCTTTCTGTTAGTTATCCTAATAACGTTATAATGGCGACCAATGTGTCATAATTAATATTAGCCTAAATAATAGCGTTACACACGGAGCATCTTCCATTTAAATTCCGGTAGAACAAGGACAGTATTCCCACCTGAACCGCTCGTTTGACACAAACTCAAGGGTTTTTTTTTTCAAGTATATTGGGGCTCCAGACCAGAGGTGGCAGCCAAATTCAACAGTGGGACACACTTGCAATTTGTACAGGGTCAGCAGTTGTTAGCAACTATTAATTATTATCTATTCATTATCAGCTTGCCTTTAACACATTCAGATTTACATTAACTCGTCTTCATTTGGCAATGTTGGCTCACACTGCCAAGGTCATTAGAATCTACGGTTATGGCATGATATAATGCCGTGTCAGTTTTATGGTAATGGGTGTTGCAACTTTCTCATTATTGTGATGATGACCCACTTTTAACTGAACCAGCTATAAAAATATTTCCAATACAGATATCGAAATAGGGGCTTGATAAAAACTATTGAATTCTGTAATTCTGGTTTTATGTTGGTATTGGAAACTGTAGCTACGTTAGAATTCTAAGCAAAGTATTTATTATAATAATAACATGGCATTTATATAGAGCAGTTTAGTGTCATTTCACTTCAAGTGCGCTTTACTATAAATAACAAACTTAAAAACGGTAATTTAGTATAGTGGTCATGTTCTTAAAATTATTCCTACAGTGTGCCTTACCCACTACAGATCTAATATTATAACACTAAATATACTGTTTATACAAAACTTAGAATAACAATAACAGTAGGACAGGACAAAACAAGAATATTAAAACTAAAACATAATATAAAACAGGAGGCAGTTTGTGCTCAGAAATGAGAATCTTCTGAGAAGACATTTAAAAAGGTACAATAAGGAGGCAACCGAAACCAAACAATTACCGGAAGTTTTAGAATATGGCTTATTATAAAATTTCGAAAAGAAGTGAAGATTTTTTAAATAATTTTGATTTTAAAGCCCGTTTAAATTCAGCCAAATTCTGGAGATAAGTAAGGGCTGAGGGTAGTCTATTCCAGATGACCGGGCCTGTTACACTAAAAGAGCGATCATAGTATACGGCTTGATTTGACCTAGAAAGTTCGATTAGACGATTAATAACATCTAGATCTGCTGACCTTAGAGTATTGCTTAGGTTTTGTCGGACACATAGTTCCGATATATATTTGATGTATATATAGAATTTTTTTTGTGCACAATAGTTGTAGGGTTCTCTTTGCACTGTGAATTTAACTAACATTTTTTATTAAATATAAAAATTCAGCCAGCGTATGTTTGCGTTCACAAAACTCGAAAAGTAGTCAACCGATATCAACGAAAATTTCAAATTTTGTTCTTATTAAAGACATGGTTTGAATGGTAGAAGAAGTCGGACACGCCCGAGGAATACTTAACGCAATACATATCTCGGCACCGGAATAAGATACGGAGTCGAATTAAAGTCGACGTAATGTATTTTTTTAACAGTAACATTGTGGTACACAGTATTGAACGGTGGAAGAAGTCGTAAACGCCCGAGAAAGACATTAGCAATAGAGAAGCACTGCGGGATTGACTAATTGTTGATAAAAAAAGAGTCCTACACAACTCTCTGGCAGTTTGTAATAATTCTTTAGATATTAATACTTAGTTTAAATATAGGGCATTACTCCATTAATAGCCCATTCGTCTTAGGATGAATGAATGGAATTAGAATTCATCTTACAAACATGTGACATACATAATAATTTAATGAAACAGAAATTGTGAAAAATTTGCTATTTTAAATTATATAGAACCCATGCAGAAGAATAGTATTATGCTAACCTTAATTATTATTATTGTTGAGGTATGTTATTATAACCTTTTTAATTTTTCACGGGGCTGCGATAGTGAATTAAAAATAAATTAATTAAATCTTAGGATATTTTCGTTTTTGAATTGCAATCGACAATGCAATGAAGGGATGAAATCACAAAGATACTGGAAATTAATACATATGTGGCATCGGACGGAATTCATTCACCCAATTCGGTGGATAGTCATAGGCCACGAGTACTCACCATGTCGTAGACGTTAAGTACGACGGGTTCGCGCCCCTGCTGCCTCTCCTGCTTGCGCCCCGCCCCCATGGTGGGAAGACATGACGGGAACATGTCACACCAGCCAATGCCTTCACTCTGTAATAAAAAACAACAAAACATTTATTATTACTATACTGACATACGGGCTATAACATGGATTTATATTAGACCCATATTCACTCCTTCCTCTCCCCAAAAAGACCCGCCACACAGCATCCCAAAAGATGACATAGGTAACATAATTCCTGTATAGAGCTAAAGTTAAAAAAAAAATTAAAATCAACAAAAACAATTTCCCACTTTAATGATGGTTGCTGCAGGAATTCAATTTATTATTGTAAATATTATTTAACATATATGATTCATTCCCCCAAGCAATGTCATAAAAGTGTTCACGAGATTTTAATTTTAAATATTTACTATATTACTAGCATAAATGGTTTAAGTTGTGGCATTACTAAAGAAATAATAATATTTGGATGATTTGTATAGCGACGTTTTTGAGCAAAATCACACCAAGGGCGCTGTATTATAACTAAGTTTAAAGTTTCATTTGAAAATCTTTAAAACTTTAAGAAATAAATCAATATTTCGTGGACCGAAAATCACTTCTGTGGACCACAAAATATTGATTATTTCGTGGTCCGAAAATAACTTCTGTGGACCACCAATATTGATTATTTCAGAAAGTTTTAAATATTTTCAAATGAAACTTTAAACCTAGTTAGTTCTTTGAGTAATGCCACAACTTAAAGCCACTTATGCTAATAATATAGTAAATATTTAACATGAAAATCGCACGCACACTTTTGAACTGCTCGGGAGAATGACCCATATGGTGGCCGGATAACTCATCAATGTGACGATTCAACACACCTATAAAAAGTGTTATGAAAAATGATAAAACAAAAACTAGGTTACATATGTAACTATTTAAACTAGTTTTTGTTTCATCACTTTTAATGCTTTTATATCACCTTTTAAAGGTGTGTTGAATTGTCATTTTGAGGAGTTATCATGGAACCGACCCGTACAAATTTTGTGTATTTTAAAGGATTCAAATATAAAAATTTAAGTAAGTTTACGAACCATTTTGTTTAAAGAAGGTATCTTACAACAGATTTGAAGCCATTATTATAAACTAGCCTATCAACATCACAACCCACACTGTTAATGTTCACCGTTTTAATTTTATTCCCGAAAAACGGACAATGTCAATATTATTTATCACTTTGACGCCAATAAGATTCACAGCAGAATGATATAGAATTAAGTACACTAACCAATACACAATTGAGTTCATAAATACGTTTAACAACAAAACAAACACTAAAATATTTCAAGAATTTTGGAACAATTCAAGGGAAGAGTCATGTCAAGCTAGCCTAAACAAATTCACAGTCTGCGGTCAATTACAGTGGGGTACCGATGATTCCTCAGACCCCGGGCAAGCCCGTTAAAAGTATTGGACGCCTTTACAAGTATTTATCAATGTTCCTCAACACATGTTACGCTGACGATGCGAAAACGCAACAGTCAGATTGCCAGGTCATATTCTGAAAATTTGTTTTTTTTAATTTTTTTATGTGAAACCGCACAAGAGTCCCAACGCTCCCAACAGTCTGGAGCCAGTGATACTTTGGCATCCCCAATCGGGTTTGTTGTGAGACTGAAGAGAGTGGGGGGGAAGGATATGGGACGATAAAGGTGGGGAAGTACCTGGCTATTCAGATTTGGTCACCAAACACAGCTAAAGCCATTTCAAGCAAAGTTTCGATTCTGAATGGTGGTCTTACACCAGGACATTCGCCATCTTACTCGTAGGTTCCAATGTGATGCACGTTGCATGTATTGAATCTCTAGAACCAAGTAGTAGCTGCCGCTACAGTAGTATCAGCGCCTTGACTCCGTAGCAAGTCGGCACCCCGCAGCGAACGGCTCCAATTGCGCGTACACAGGGCCGGCCCTGCTTTACCATTAGACAAAACAGTGCTCGCTTAGTTCCTTCAAACTTGGGCAAACTGGTGAAAATAGTTTTAAATTTCAAAACAGCTGACGCGCATCACGTTAACATAATAACGACTTTTTAAATTAAATATGAATATTAAAAAAATCAAGCTAAAACCCCCAAAAGCTACGAGGGTTCAATTCCTAGAAGCAAATGAATCTTTTTCTGATTTTTCTCTTTCACATCTCTTGTGTTGTCTTCAATGATTAAATATTACAATTTGAGGTTTAAAATATTCCAAAAAAAAAATTTAACTTTATAAACAAAACTATAATACGTATATACGGCAAAATAAATGACCTATTTGTAGTTAAATACTTAATGAATCAATACGATAATAAAGTTTAGTCTCGCAGAAGGTATCAAAGTTTTTAGATCATTTCAAATTTGCGCAGTTTCCATCAAAGGGCAAGCCGGGGGCATCTGCCCGCCCTGTCCAGATATCTGTAAAGCCACTGGACAAATAATACCACACAAATGTGTGTGTGAAAAATGGTACTAAATAATTAAAATTTCAAGCATGTTATCAGTAATTTGGTCTGCTAGTGAATAGTTTGCATACATAGAAAAATAATCAAATTCCCTTATCAGTGGTAGGAAGTCCTTTGAACCTAATTGTTGTCATAATAGATTTTTTTAATGTATGCATTATTTCAACTTTTGAATAATGTGACGAATTTTGCGGTTGGGAGTATTGACTGTTTATGCAGATGCCGTGCCGGGGATGATATAGTCTCACCGCCCCGAGCAGTAAAACAAAAAATAAATATTATCAGTTCGATTTTCACTGAAATGTAACTAACTGACTGACCAATGTGTCGTTTCACGCAGGGGTAGGCAGAGAGAATGGACCACCAAACAACTGGGTCTTGGCACACACTCCTCGCCTAATTCACATTCACACATCGTCTCATACATACCATATAGAAAACAGTCGGTCGAGACCAACCTGCTGGAATACACAGATTTTATATTAAATTCTATGGGTAGTAAAAATCAAATAGACTCAATCTACATTGATTTTTCTAAAGCCTTTGATAAAATTAATATCGATCTGCTTATGAAGAAGCTGTTAAAAATCAGGATTGATGGGGATCGTATGTCACAAACAGAAGTCAAGCAGTTAGGGCTAAGGGTTTCTCTTCACGTTTCTATAACATACCATCAGGAATTCCACAAGGATCACATCTTAGACCTTTATTGTTAATTTGTATATCAATGATATAGGGACATGTTTTAAAAACTCAAAATTCCAAATTTGTGCAGATGACACTAAAATTTACAAAAAAGTCACTAATATCAATGACTGCTTAGAATTGCAAGAGGATATTAATAGGCTTGGAATTTATTGTGCGAACAACCAACTGTTCCTTAACCTGGAAAAATGTAACACAATATCTATCACCAAAAGCATTAACCCTCTAATATTCCCGTACAAAATCAATGACGTAGAACTAGAAAGATGTAGTGAAGGGACTCAGGCATAATGATGGACTCAGGAATGTCTTTCCGATCACATATAAAATTATCCCTGACAGGGCCTACAAAATTCTAGGATTCGTCATAAGATTGATGAAACCATTCAGATCACCTCATGTAATAAAAAAACTATATGTCTCTTTCGTTCGCTTAATATTAGAATTTGGATCAGTAAAATAGAATCCCCAATATAAAGTTAATATTGAAAGGTTAGAAGGGATTAGTTCTGAAACACTCAAGACTTTAAATCCTTCCGACCACCCCAACATTTAAAAGACTCATTAGCATTCCACAAACTATCAACATTAGAAGACAGAATAGATATATCTGACCAAATATTTCTGGAAAATGTTCACTTTCACTGTCCGGTTCGAAGAAACACACGGTCAAACAAAGTATTCCACATTCCACACTCAAAAACTAACTACACACAATATTCGTTTTTCAGAAGAACATGCACAAAATACAATAATATATTTTCCATTTGTCCTTAGTTCAGTTTACTAAATGCATATTGTAGAAAATTAAATCAAATTGTTAATTACGTACCCTCTCCCCCTACTGTGTGTAAAATATAAGATATCTCAGTTATTTTCATTAATGTGTTTATATTTTTTCTGTTTATTTATGGTTTTTTTCAGTATGTAACTTGAATTTTATGTGGAAACTTCACTGGTTAATGCAAACTTAATGTAATTATTTATATAAAATTGTAAAACTGTTTGTTTCCCCAATAAACTTAAATTAATTTTTTTTTTTTGAATAACTTTATTGAGTAAAACCTCAAATTGTTATATTTAATTATTGAAGACAATATTAGCGATTTCTAAACGAAAATCTGAAACAGAAAAATTAGAAAAGGATACGGTCACATCTAGGACTCGAACCCAGGACCCTTGCGTTGCGGGAAAAAGAAAAAAAATAAGATAGGTTTATCTAAAAAGACTCTGTCTAGATTACATTTAGTTCGGGTTGAGTCTTGCGATCATACATAAAGATAGTTGCCAATAAATAATGTGCGGAGGAAAAAAAAAAATGAAGACATTGTTGGTAGTTCTTATTCGAAGTATGATACAGTTAAAAGTGACCGAAGCGGATAGGGTCCCATTAGCTCAGTGGTAGAGCGGTGCCCCGGCGAGACAAGGGTCCTGGGTTCGAGTCCTAGATGTGACCGTATCCTTTTCTGATTCTGATTCAGATTTTCGTTTAGAAATCGCTAATATTGTATTCAATAATTAAAAAAATACCCTTCTGTTATGACTCAGAACAAGATCTGAATAAAATTGAAAACAAAAGTAAAAACATGGCGGAGAAAACGAAGTGATATTCAACTTACAAACATTATGAAGACGAAGTAAAGAAAACTTGATACTAAATACAAAAGTTTAAAAAACTATTGGACGCCTCAGGACAGGAAACCCTAGTGAGGAGGACTGTGAAAAAAATTGAATGACTTCTTCTACCATTCACATTGGTGTCATTCTCATTACGCTCCTTTCTTTGTTCATCAGCTCTACATGCACAATCCATCTACTCATTACGCTTGCATCAGCTTTGCATTTTTTTTGCAAATCTCTTCATTTTTCACACAATCATATGTGATTTTACCATACATAAATAAATATTTATTTAATATGTATACCGAGTCCCAACTGCTGCCAACTCTCCGGAACCGGTAGGACTTTGGGCATCCCCAATCGGGATGCATTGTGATGGTGAAGGTTGGGAAGTACCTGACTATTTAGATCAGTAATTAAAGCAACGTTTAGAATCTGAATGGCGTTCTTTAACCGGAGCGATACTGAGAGTGTCTACCACTCTGACCATGGTCATTAGGTTTGTATGGCTACAACTACTGATGCTGTTTCTACGGCGCTATGTTTCTAAATAGATACAAGCAGAGGATAAACAAATTCATTTCACAAACATAAACATAACTGAAACACATTGCCTACGGTAATTTGCGGCTGTGAGAAAGTTGTTTTGAAAATCAAAAATAGATACCCAATGATTGTGAATACGTGCAAAGGTGATATTATAAATATTAGTAGATAGGTAATATAATTTTGTTATAGTAGTTTTAAAATAAAGTAACTATCAATGTCTGTTTGTGCGCTTAGTTATTCTAAACTTCGGAACGGAATTTGATAGGGTTTTTTAGGGTTTTGAAGGTTTATATATATATATATATATATATAATCATTGCACATCATATTTATAGAAAGTAGAGAAAAGTCGATGTTTTATAATCAAGTGGTAAAAACATATTTTCGGGTGCTTAGATTGCTAACGCTGGCTAAACTTTATGAGATACATCAAAATAATGTACAACGGAATTGTATACCTTAAAAAGGCCTATAGAAAAGTCCGCGATGGTAATGTGTCTCCTAAGGATAACCCACAGCAACGCCGGGTACACGTCAACTAGTATAGTATAAAACAACGTCATTATCCGCGTCCGTCTGTTTGTGCTTATTTCTTCTAAGCTACGCAATGGATTTTAATAGGGTTTTCACATCATGTAGAGAATTTCTTCCGGAAGGTTTCATATATATATAATACATGCATATTACACCTGTAGAAAGTAGAGAAAAGTCAAGCAATGCCTTTTTTACAGAGTCGTTATCAACCTTCGATCTCACGTGAACATACTTCTCAAAAACACAAACTCATCAAAGTATTAGTAACTCAAAGTATTTGTCATACCTTCACATTGCACATTATTTATACTATTAAGTAATTCTCTAACCAGTAGACATCGCGTCCAAAAAAGTATGTTTCAAATTTTCTGTTATTTAACAAATCAAATCCAAAATTTCCTCAAAATTATTTTCTCTTATTTAACAAAAAAAAACAAACGAAATCATGACATTTGTAAGTAGGTACTTAAATGCCTACCTACTCAATTAACATTACTCAAGTTACATTTTTTTCATATTCCAAATAAGGAATTATACGATTTATCCAAAGAAACATCACTACTATCTCATTGACAACTCTTCTTTCAAAATTTCTTCAAGGAAGGTAGGTACCATAATATTGAAAAGTGCTGATAAAAAAATCTGAATAAACATGACGATTTCATATTTGAAAAAATAATCTTTACCGAACAATTAAAATGTACAAACAAATTTGCAGACAGACGGAACGCAAAAAGGTTGAATTAAAACAGAACTTCACCACGCTCAGTCAAAAATATGTCTTATTTCGGTAGTACAAAAAAATTCACTTTCAATAAATAACACTACATAATTTTACAAATATTTAAATACACAAGGCAGAAAATGCATTAGTATTTTTAGAAATAGGTTGTTAGAAATATTTTAAAAAAGAAATCTCTCTCAGGAAAACTTACATCTTTCATTTTGGATTTTCGATGCGTAGAGGAAAATAATAAATATTTATATAAAATTGTTGATGTCAACTGTTTTTAGCATAAAATACACACCAGATATACTATTCAGGTATCAAATAGAGTAATTATTTAATTTTCACATCAAGAATTTAGAAAAATATGTTTACTGTCACTACCACAGCATAATTTGTGCAAATATTCAAATTAGCATATAAATCTTCGTGACGATTTTTTGTTTAGCAGCTCTTTTGTTTACAACAATAACAAAACATAACATAAAAGAATGGCCATGTGACCAGTTAAAACTGGGAGATAAGATGTCTGATTTACGAACGTCTCTAGGTTATAAAACAACAATGAACCGATGCAAGCAAACCGAGCTCGAAATGAATCAGCCAGTCCGTATTCGTACACTAAAAATAGTAAGATTAATATGCAATACGTCGACTAATCAAGGGTCATTAAAAGTTCAGATGATGTGTTTGACCAGGGCCAATATTTACCTCAAATAAATAGGAAGCGGGGACAGCCTAATGCGAAATATGGCGTGTTGGATATCTTCATAGTCCGTAGCAGGGTCTTCGGAGCGATTGTGAACGATATCACAATCTATTGCACAGAAATAACTCGAGGATTTTATTTACAGACGGAAGCGAAACACAACCCAAAATGCCAAATGACAGCTGCACCATAGACTAAAACAGCAATGGGTGATTCACTAAAGTGTAACCATAGGAAAAAAATATTTTGGTAGTACCTACGAAGCCATTAAAAAAGTTGATGGTTGTTGAAAATATTTTTTCTGCGAACCTTGGTTGCTTGCCAATCATATTTTTCGGCAGCGTATTTAATGCGGTAATCGGCCAGCACATGAGAGCCGCAACTCAGCACACTTTTGAAAAGTGATAAAGTCATAAATAGTGATGAAAAAAACTAGGTTATGTCAGTTTAGGTTTAAACGACAGTTTTTCACTTTATAATATCACTTTTCATGTGTGCTAATGTTTGTTGAATTGCCACCGTCCTGAGTTACCATGGAACAGTTCAATACTAATTTCATCTAATTTATCCATATATTTTTAAATATGTATTGGCTTCTTTTATATAAATAAGTAATTTTTCAGAGTAATAAACAGTAAATAAACTTGCTATAAAATACAACTATTTACGTCGGGGTAGATGGTAAAGATGTATCAGTAATTCCATTTTGGTTAATTAAAGTTTAAAAACGTAATGCGTTGTCAATTTAGGTCATATTTTTTTCTTTGTATGACGTAGTACGTTTAGCGATTCCGAAATGTTACCTTTAAATAGTTTACACGGGCTTCTTGGTTTTTTTTTAAATTATCAAGAGTTAAAGGTGTTGAATGTAATATTTGCCCTTTCTCCAATATTCAAAAAATTATGTTTACGTTACTGAAAACAGTTACTGACGACCAATTAATTCTGAGTTTCTTTCAATGGCAACATTTGTTCAACCGGACATCTATTGTTTTGCCGCTCTCGCTTCAGTATTTCCCGCTGACGGTTTTTCTGAAAATATTCCCGATTCGTAGTAATTTATTCATACACTTACGCAAAACGATTTCGATATTTGCTTACGCATTTTGGGGAAACCGCCGATGATAGTAATAATAACCTGTTTGTGGGTAGAACGCTAAAATTGAAATAATACGCTCAGTTCACTCGAGGACATTTTCTTTTAGGTTACGATATTTATGCGCTTACTTCTGTCGAGTTCTTATCACATGACGGTCTGCCTGTAGCATTCGTTGTTAAATTTGTGCTCTAAATCAGTGATTTATACATTTATTGTGGATTATCAATGACTGTGTAAAGTGTATAATTGAACGTGTCTTTTCTATAGGTTTGTTAAAGTTTGTTTATATTTGTAAATAATCTTGTTTTTTGTTTACATTTGCGGTTGAAGGTTGCTGTCATTTGACAGTCCAAGTTTGACGTATTTCGTTTTGGTTATTTTATTTTGTATTGTGCAATAATGATGAATCGTTTTATTAATTATTATTTTATTCACTATCATACTTCTAAATTTTGTTATTTACTTAACAAAATGCATTTTTTGATTTGATAATTGTTTCAATGCTTTTCAAAATGTTGTTTATTTTTAATTATGTATTAATTAAATACTAGTTGAATGAATGCTGGATTAGCCAAGATGAACAGAAATTTTGTGTCTACATAATCTAAAAATATCACATTTCAAATTATGGTAGAAAATAGAATAATATTATGAATTAATCGGTGGGTAGGTACTTTATCTAATAGCTAATTCTTATTAACGAATACATGAGTTCCAATTTTGAAAATTATACTCTTGCGTACGATAAGGTAATTATATAGTTTTTTTTTCATTTTTCGAACATGTGTTTAGGTAGGTACTAGTTTCCATAAAAAAGCGATAAATTTATATTTCGATATTTTCGAGCCGTATTTATACATTATATCTTATTAGAATCTCATACTTTTCCCTTTGTAATGATAAAAAACGCAATATATTTATAGTAATATATTATGATTCACGAATGTTCCTTTTTGAAACATGATTCACAGGGATAATTGTACTTTTATTTGAAAATAAGATTCATACATCATTAAACCATTACATTTAGTACCTACCTTATCATATTTATATTATTTACCTCAAGTGACTAGTGACTAGAGATTACTATATTAATGTGTTCATAAAATAACTATTCGTTTTGTAGGGACCAATAGATCTGATTCACTAAATTGAATCTCTAATCTCTAGTTTGATAAGGTTTTTACTATCATTTAGAGAATTCCTTCTGGAAGGTTTATATATAATATATGTATATTATACTTATTTAAAATAGATAAACATCGAGAAACGCCGGGTACACGTCAGCTGGTTAATAATACAATGTTCGTATAAGGCAGTTCCAACGTGGTTAGCCATAATTTAATTGAAATTAGTTTTTTATTGTTTTAAGGAAGAGTTTTATTCTGAAACCGGTCAATAGTTTACGAGTGTATCAACTTTTAAACAGTTTTGATTATAGTGATCACTTATTATTATATAAATAAAGATATGTATATATTTCAGGTGTACAATATGTTTTCAACGCTGTCGAAAGCATTTTTATTGTAGTTTTGTCTGAGTGTTAAGCTTCTTTCCCGTACACTCCTTGTAAGGTCGAGGTTTAGAAACGGGGCGTGCGCAAATAAAATTAGTGAAAAACACACTTTTAAAAAGTGATATAAAGTCATTAACCCAGTTAATCAAGTTTTTGTTTCATCACTTTCCACGACTTTTTAAAGATGTGATGAATTATCATTGTGATGATTTATCCGGTATATATTATATACCTATGTCATGGTGACCGGATAACTCATCAAAATGACAATTCAACACACCTATAAACAGTTATGAAAAGTGATGAAACAAAAACTGGGTTAAATAGTTTACGTATGTAAATATTTAACCTAGTTTTTGTTTCATCACTTTTCATAACTTTATAGCACTTTTTCATAGGTGTGTTGAATTGTCATTTTGAGAAGTTACCATGGAACCCATAACTTTTACGAGACAGAAAAAGTCTCTACGGGTGTTTGTTGTTTGTGAAAAATCTCCCAAACCTTAATTAAATTGCTATTTAATTTGCTCAGATAAATTTAGAAAATATTTTTTAAATTTATTTTTATCTCTCTGTAGGTACTTGACCTTTATCGGACCGTTGACCTCTGTATTGAACGCCCGCTTCATAGCCCTCTCGATACAAGAACACGTCTTTGTGTTCGTTTTTATCTTTTTTGGAAATTCTTCGTCTGGCGTTATGTCTGTTTCATTTGAACCTTGTAAAACTGAAAAATATGATTTAACAAAAAAAACTTGTAAAACTGGCTTACCGAAATAAATGTGCCAGATGTCCACAGGGGGATTGGTGACTAACGTGATAATTATAAATTATTAACTATCAAATATCAAGCTTTTGGGTAATGGAATTTTGCTCCTTTCATATCTTTACAAATTTTTTTTTATTTTTTATTATATATTTCACACTTTACAAATATAAGGCAAAAAAGTCCCGATAAACTGCTTTTTGGCAGTTTGGCTAACGGGTTCTTTACATTATAAATCTTATTATATTGTATTTACAATTACATTTTTACAATTATATGTTTAAAACAAAACATTAATTTTTTTCAGAAATATAGCAAAAGAAAATTGTAAAAACATAAATAACAATTTTAAAAGTCTTTAGAATAATATATCATTGTAAGCTAATACAAATGAATTGTTTCAGTAAGCCAAGTCTTCGGTAAGTTCACCAATTGTTTGTTTTGGGCACAGTTTTTTAATTTCAGCAGGTAACATATTAAAACAACTGGGAATCATATAGTTTAACGTTCTTTGTCCATATTTATCTGTATGCTTAGGTACAATATGTCCTTCATTAAAATTAAAACGAGTATTATGATTGTGTTCTAGCCTGTTTATATATAAGGGGTTATTTATGTGCAGAAATATAATTTTGTACCACAGAATTGTTCTAACTGAAAGAATTTTGAGACTGTGATAGAAGTATGGAATATTATGCCCTTCTTTTTTATAAATTTAAATAAATCTCATTCAAATATTATAAGCCCATTGGTAGTCAAAGAGCTCCCGGTATCTTTTCCGGGTAAATGGCGCCTTTCAAAATCCAAATATAAATATATAACATATTTGCAATATTGACTTATTCCAAATTTTATCAAATTTGACCTGTGAATGCAATATTTTTCTAAATTATTTATTAATTATTGGCTGACGTGTACCCGGCGTTTCTGGGAGTTATCCTTGGGACATGACATATACCATCGCGAACTTTTTTGTAGGCCTTTTTAAGATATACAATTCCGAAGTACATTATTTTGATGTATCATAAGGTTTAGACAGCGTTAGCAATGTAGTGCCCGAAAATCTCTAAGTAGTATAAAATAAAGTCGCCGTCCGCGTCTGTCTGTTTGTGCGCTTAGTTCTTCTAAACTACGCAACGGATTTTGATAGGGTTTTCACTATCTTTTAGAAAATTTCTACCGGAAGGTTTACATATACAATACATGCGTATTACATATATAGAAAGAAGAGAAAAGTCGATGTTTTGTAATCAAGTCGTAAAAAAATATTTTCGCGCGCTTACATTGCTAACGCTGGCTAAATTTTCTAAATGATAGTAATAACACAATGAAAATCCGTTGCGTAGTTTAGAAGAACTAAGCGCACAAACAGACAGACGCGGATAGCGACTTTATTTTATACTATTTAGAGTTTCAAACCGAATACTATATTAATCTATTACAAAAATATATATATATAATCACATATTTAACACCTGTATCAGGTTTTTCGCGATTTGCCAACAAAACGTTCAGGTGGAGAAAGTTTACAAAAGTCAGTTTTACAAAAACACCTCTCGTATAAAGAATTGTAGAAATCAGGCCATGGCAAGAGTTAGTATAACAGAAGAGTAGGTTGGTGTAATATGAGACGATGTATGAAAGTGAAGGAAGCAATGAGTGTGTCCACCTTCTCTGCCTACCCCTGTAGAATGACGTGATGTTAGTTAGTTCATTTGAATTGGTTAACCTTGTCAGCTATCGGTGTTCAAATGTGAGTGAAGCCGACTGTAACCCGCATCAATATTTCCGTTATATCCCTAATGTTTTGCAGCCGACAGTTTTGAAAACAACGAAATGTTTACTTCCTTCCAGTAAATTATTCTGTTCCCAGAAAACCGATCCAATGGCTATTTTCGATCCGCACTCAATAAAGGCCCCCCCCTAAATACGTCAATTTCCGTGCTGTAAAGGATGCAGCCGAACAATGAACATTTCGACATAAAGCGGACCATTCTGATTCAAGATGGCGGAACTTTTGATTTTTATTTGAAATACATGATAAAGTCACCATTCAGAATCGAAAAATTGCTAGATTGGCTTTAGTTTTAATTGCTAGTGTTTTGTGACCAGATTTGAATAGTCAGATACTATTTTCAACCTTCAGCTTCACCATAACCTTTAATTCCCAACTATCTTCAGCCTCACGACAAAACCCCGATCGGGGATGACTAGATTATATTGCAAAGCAGACTTGTTCGAAATATTAATCTATTTATATATATACAGAGTGTATCGGCACGTACCCGACAAACTTTAACCAGCTATTCCTTAGCACATTTGGAGTAAAAAATGTTATGGGCACTTTGCTGTCCGGTAGTATTTTTTTTTCAATTTAAAACCAAAATTTTTAAAATTTCCACACTACATCACTGTCATTGGCATTGCTTTTCGTGTTCAACAGCTGTTATAAGCAAGTGTGTCGAAAAGCGTCTTCGCTCTTTCGCACATACTAAATAATAATAGTTAAAAATGAGACGAATGGTGCCGTGCCATTCCAATCACAACGAAATGGCACGGCACCATTCGTCTCATTTTTAACTATTATTATTTAGTGTGTACGAAAGAGCGAGGACACTTTTGACACAATTGCTAATAACAGCTGTTGAACGCGAGACACAATGCAAATGACAGTGACGGAGTGTGGATTTTTTATTTATTCTTTGTTTTTAATGGAAAAAAAATGTTACCGGACAGCAAAGCGCCCATAACATTTTTTACTCCAAATGTGCCGAGGAATAGCTGGTTAAAGTTTGTTGGGTACTTGCCGATACACTCTGTATATAAATATAATAATGTTCGTTTGTTTGTTTGCCCTCTATACACTCAAAACTACTGGCCCGATATCACTGAAAATTTCAAAGTTTGTTCTTATTTGTGTCAGGAGTGCTTAGAGAGTGGTTTGAACGGTAATAAAAGTCGGGGACCCCCGGTTGCAAGACTTAACGCATATCATTACGCGGGTATTATTATTACGCGGGAATTGAACGCGTGCTTTCTGATGTATTCTGATGTGATGTTGGCGGCATTTATTTTTACTCTGGAGATATTTTCAATTTGTATTGATATTTCAGGCGACTAATTGTTGCTTATAATTATTTGTTATCCTTTATGCTACGCATAAACCTTGTCTTATAAACATTAGTTTATCATAAAAAAATTGTAATGTTTAAAAATCTATAAAATAAAAGAAAAAACAAATATATGTTTTAACAGACCAAAAAAGATAGGACGTCATATTGGTTTTACTTCATATTTTTATAAATAGTGATTTTACCATTTTTTTTATTTAGAAATGCACAATGTCACATTTCCAACCTTTCTTCGAACGCTTGGTAAATATTTTGCAGCCTCTCCTATTTATATCCACTAATTTTTCGCATTACAAAAGCAATCTAATTAATGTAACACCTCCTCTATAATAAGTTCTTCAACTTCCAAACACGCTGCTGGAAGTTCTTGGAGAAATTCCAATTCATTAGCTGATGAGATTGTACAGGAAATTTTACTGATGAAAAGTTGTAAAATCTTGCATTGCAAACACATTTTCAATTTCCGTAGAAGTTACTTGTGTCAGTTCGTGACTTTTTACAAGTACAAAGGTCTGTAAGTTGAAATCTCTATTTCATTTAATTTTCTATCATTTCTAGTTTAATTTCTGTCTGCGTTTTAATAGGCCACAATTTCACCTGAACTCTGAATTCATGTCTTTATTAATCTCAAAATACAGGGCTTTCCAATAAGAGGTGTTATTTTAAATAGCCCGCTATTTCGGTAGATGTTACTTTTGAAGCTGTCATTTTTTGACATTTGACAAGTAGAAACTACGCCATTAATAAAAATGGAACGATACACGCTTCAACAACGCATTGAAATTATTAAAATTCACTTGAGTGAATCAAATGCAAATCATCTTGAGTGATGAGGCCCATTTCCACCTCGGTGGCTTCGTCAACAAGCAAAATTGTCGCATCTGGGGCTCGGAAAACTCAAGAGTTATTGTTGAAAAGCCTCTCTATTCTCAACGTGTGACTGTTTGGTGCGGTTTATGGCCCGGCGGAGTCATTGGACCCTACTTTTTCGAAAATGAGGCTGGAGCAACAGTTACGGTGAATGGATTGCGCTATCGAGAGATGATTAATGATTTTTTATGGCTGGAATTGGATGGTATTGATCTGTACAACGTTTACTTTCAACAAGACGGCGCTACGTGCCACACAAGCAACAAAACCATTGATCTTTTACGATTGAATATCAAAATAACACCTCTTATTGGAAAACCCTGTAGTATAAAACAAAGTCACTATACATGGATATTATATTTATTGAAAGTAGAGAAAAGTTAATGTTTATCCTAGAATTCAACCTCAAAACTTCACTCAAAATCATTCACAACCCCGACCAACGCCGGGTACACGCCAGCTAGCATTTAATGAATCAAAACCAAAATTTCCGCTGAAATCAAAAGATTACTCAATAATAATTATAAACTATAAATATTTTACTTAATCTTTTTAAAATTACAAATAAATAATTTTACTATTTGTCCAAGGCAATATCACCATATCAATTAACTTATAACTATTTTTTAATTTCTCTTGGGCTGGTAGGTACCGTAATATTGATATTCCAATTATTACACAGGATAAAATTGTATTATCCAATACGGCCACCATCTTGAACCGGAACCGGTACGTAAAGAACACATGAAATTTAATCGACCAAATGGTCTAGTTAAAACACGTCTTACGCTCAGTCAACTATAATGACCGGTGACCGGATAAATCATCAAAATGATAATTCATCACATCTTTAAAAAGTTATATAAAGTCATGGAAAGTGATGAAACAAAAACTTTATTAACTGGGTTAAGTAGGTTAGGTTAGGTTTAATTTTTTTTTCATCGTCTCTAATGACTCTATATCACTTTTTAAAGGTGTGTTGAATTGTCACTGTGTTGATTTATCATGTAACCATAATGACCATTTTCTGCGGCTACGCTGTTGTTTTCAAGATGACATTTGCAGGTTTTTCTATAATGAATAAATTGATTTTTCATTAAAATGTATATAATATCCGCCAGTGGATTCCAGTTTATTCTGATAGTTTCCTGCTTAATATAGATAATTTTAATTCATCCTCTTAACTCTCTTCGTAGTGTGACTCATTTACCCGTGTGTGAATTTCCACTGTAACTGGGAAACTTGTATTCTTATCCACATTCAATTAAAAAAAAATTATGTTAACAATACAAAATATCCATTTTTAAATAACACATTACAAAACAAAATTATATAAACTAATACGTACATGGTTACTGGTTACACTGAGAAATTTTACTAATATGCTGGAGTACCCGGCTTCGCTAAGGGAACGTTCCAGACTATTCCCGAACATTCCAGAATGTTCCGGGATGTTATGGAATGTTGTGGAATGCTCTCGAATGTTCTGGACTGTCCTAGAAACGAAATGGAAACCTTCGTGGATGGGGGATAGAGGGCTACCACACCATATAACCCCGTTGATCGAATCGTAACTCGTTTCTGACTTTTAGCGGCACGCACATTGTACACTTACTTTTATAATATATATTGATTATTGAATTATTAAGAATCTCTTCAAATTATTCGTAATAGGTTAAAAACAGAAGTGCAGGCCTTTGACGAATGACGAATTTTTAGGTTGCTTAGGTTTCCTTCGTTGGCCAAATATATGTATTATCTAGGAGCAGTTATCTAAATGTGGAGCAACTGTAGCTTTGAAAATGAGCTCTAGTGTAAATGGGAGCTGTAGGATTTCTCTTTAGTTTTATATAAACAGAGGGGAGATGAAGCAAGAAGAAGCAAGAAGAGACTAGAAGACGGCATCCGTGATCGAGGGGTAAGGCTCTTGACAAGCAAGCTGGAGGTTCAAATCCCGGCGTGCGCAAATCATTTTTATTAAAAAAAAAATTTTATTTGTGTTATTTCACAGAATCTCTCATTTAAAATAATATAAAGTATATTTGCGGCACTTTCCAGAGTGGAAGATACTACCAGTATCGCCCTGGTGTAAGACCACCATTCAGAATTGAAAATGACTTTCGCCATGTTTTGTGACCAGATCTGAATAGTCAGGAACTTTCCCACCTTCATCTCCCCATCTCCTTCCCCTGCTCATTACTTTCAGCCTCACAACATACCCCAATTGGGAACGCCATAGTCTCACGGTATACAGACGGTTGGGAGCAGTTCGGACTCTTGCGCGGTACGTGCAGGATGATGCAAGATGCATTAAGAGACTACAGGAGCTAAGTAGACTCAAGAAGAAGCCTAGAGAAAAGCAAGAGGAAGCCAAAATAAGCAAGAAAAAACAAGAAGAAACAAGGAAAAGCAAAATTCTCTCAGCCATTTTCCATGTTTCGGGAATATTCCTGGGAATTTACACAGTCACAACTTGTAGGTATAAGTAAGATTAAGAATATTGCAAAAAATAGCTGGATTTCTGCATTATGTAACTAAATAGGTACGTGCATAGAATAATGGAGTGTAACATAAAATACGACTCGACACTGAAAACGGTTCGCAGTTCAGTTAACGCCATGTGAATTGATACAGCAAATGTTTGGCAATAAAGCGACTGTATCATGGCCACCTTGTTCTTGTTGGGTTAAAACTGGTTATGTAGGTCAATAATGAATCCATATTTGGTCTTCCTTCAAGAATGTCCTTGGTTCGGTTAATTTCGTCATTTTTGTGGGTTCTTTGCGAATGGTTTTCTCAAAAATATTGGCTGTTAACAAATCATTTCAGACAAATATTCCCAGTTAACGTATAACTTGACAATATTAGATTTTCTCCTGCTGCAGTCATTGTAGTATCAATTATTTGCTTGTGCAATGAAATGCAAATGCAATATGCACCGCCAACAATGAATTAGTAATGCCAAATTACTTTAAGCGAGTCTAGACTTCACGACAATTATATTGTGTTTACCAATTGTCATAAAGCTGTTACGAACGAGGAATATAATATGCATACTAGCTGACATTTACCCAGCGTTGCTCGGATTATGAATGGTTTGGAGTAAAGTTTTGCGGTTATGAATTCAGTTTACCTAAAAACTGGGTGAGTTTTACGTTGGAAATAATATTGTTGTTAAAAATTGAAAAGGTTTATTTCTTAAAGTATTTGATACACTTGATAAATTTATCAAATTATAAATAATATATTGAATAATGTTCAGTTGAGTGGTTTTAGTTTCAGTCTGTATTTGGTGTCAGTATATTATCTATTTCTGATCTCCCCTCGTTTTGTATTCAGCTTTTTATTTGAAATTTAAATGTAAAAATATTGTAGTGAGTTTTGAATGAGAGTGGCATTTTGTTGTACAGTTTAGTACCATAGTACGAAATCGGAAAACCCTGTATGTGAAGCTTTTTGCCCAGTTGTTGTGTTTGTAGTTGCTTGTTGGATATGTTTTTGACCCTGAGATCTAGTGTTTTTAATATATCGTCGCTGTGAAATCAAACCGGCATATCTGCGAAATGCTTGTTTTTCACCAGAGCGCTTTCAAGATTTCGCATATGATATTTTCCTTTTAACGTCCGTTTGGTAAACCTCAATGCCACCTTATGAATGAATAAAATTTAGACGAATACTGCTTATTGAAGTAGTAGTTGCAAATAAATCGAAAATTGCTTAAATTAAGAGTAAAATGCAGATATGCCAGTATGGCTTTAAAATCAGTGTAATATTTGCATTTGTGTCACAGTGGCTTCTTCTTTTGGAACCTGTTTAAGGTATAAAAAAAGACAATGTTGTCAATGAAAAAATAATTTATTGCTTCACAATTTTTTTTATAAACAATTAACATAATACTGCTCTTTCCTTTGCTGGTAACTTCCCTTAAGTTTCCCAAACGTTTATGGAAATCTGAATAAATTGACGGTATTATCCCGGCGGCAACTAACTTTAGGATACCATTTTTCTTCATATCATCAATGGTCTCTTGGAATAAGCGTGCATCAGAACAGGATTCACGCTCCCATTGCCCCGTTTATTCCTTTTCTTCTCCTCCTCCCAGGCATGTGATCCGTAGGAGGTTTTGAAGTAAAAGTTGCCGTCGTAAATGAGACAAACATCACACTGATCTTTCTTCGGTGTGAAAGTTTGTATGACTTGAAAAAACCTCTGTACTGGTAGTAGCTGATTCCTGCAAGGTTTGACTCCTTTCTTTCTGTTAGATAATCTCTGTAATCGGCGATAGATTTTCCACCATCGATATACTCCCGAGAACTTTGATATCGGTAGTAATGACTAGGAACACTTGAGTTTACAGTTGTGGCAAGGAGGCTTCATGCTTCGTTGGTTCACTCTTCCACGGGTTTTAGACTCGTATTCCTCACCGCAGTTTCGCATCTTTCAGTTTGCTAAAGTTTTTTTATTAAATTTGCCTATTTTAATTTATTTTTTTAACCGGGAGAAATTTTACCCGGGTCAGACATTTTGGCATATATGCCGGTTTGTTTTAGTTGAGGCTGCTATAAACGCTTTTGTTAAGTGCAAACCGGATTATCTGCCAATAAGTCATACAATAAGTCATATTTGGTAGTAATAAAAATGTACTATTGTGAGATAATCCAGTTTTACTTACATGATGGACGCATTTCCCCCTTGAAAGTTTTGAAGCAACTGGCGTATTGTGGAATAGGTCTGTCTTCTGCTAACCCTTTAATTATTAGGAGACCAAATTTGTCCCCAAACATCATACGAATTTGGGTTCCTGATATTTAAAGGGTTAAAAAAATGGCGATTCACGCGTAAATGCATACCGGCCCAACGCCATCTGACAGATTTTTATTCAACTATACGACATGCCGGTTCGACATAAAAATAGAAGGGAAAAAAAGAAATTTTTTGACACCAATAACTCAAAATCTCCATTTTTGCATATATGCCGGTTTGATTTAACAGCGACGATATGTGTTAGTTGTTATTTTTTGTGTTTTGTATTTATGAATGTAAAGGAGTATTATTTAGGATAGAGTTGACATGATGTTAAGTCTGTCGAAGACTTCGTCAGTGCTAGTTCTTACAGGGACTTTCAAAATAATTTTCACTATGGCTTTTTGGGTTTTAATGAGTGATTTTAGGATATTGTCAATTTGGGTATATTTGTCTTTCTTTTACAAAAATAACAAAATAAGGGCCTCCAGGCCTCCCTGTCCCGGGCTCATTTAGCGGCCTCCGTCCATTGCAGGCCCAACCTCTTCTCGCTTGGCTTCTTCAGTTGCAATTTCATGAATTGCTTTACGATTCTAAATAATATAATCGATTAATTCTAAATGGATCGCACAATTCCGCCAATCATCATACCAGAACGGCATTTTGTAATGACACCAACAGAAACAATAGAACCGATTTATTTGATTACCAGCTAACGTGTTTCCGGCGTTGCTCGACCTTTTCTCTTCTTTTAATAAATATAATATCCTAAAAAATCATTAATCATCTCTCGATAGCGCAATCCATTCACCGTAACTGTTGCTCCAGCCTCATTTTCGAAAAAGTAAGGTCCAATGACTCCGCCGGACCATAAACCGCACCAAACAGTCACACGTTGAGGATAGAGAGGCTTTTCAACAATAACTCTTGGGTTTTCCGAGCCCCAGATGAGGAAATTTTGCTTGCTGACGAAGCCACCGAGGTGGAAATGGGCCTAATCACTCAATATGATTTGCATTTGATTCACTCAAGTAAATATTAATAATTTCAATGCGTTGTTGAAGCGTGTATCGTTCCATTTTTATTATTTTATTAATGGCGTATTTATTTTTCGGAATAACTTTATTGAGTAAAACCTCAAATTGTAATATTTAATTATTGAAGACAATATTAGCGATTTCTAAACGAAAATATGAAACAGAAAAATCAGAAAAGGATACGGGTTCGAGTCCTAGATGTGACCTAATGGCGTAGTTTCTACTTGTCAAATGTCAAAAAATGACAGCTTCAAAAGTAACATCTACCGAAATAGCGGGCTATTCAAAATAACACCTCTTATTGGAAAACCCTGTAGTATGCATATAAACAAAATTCTCTAAATGAAATTCTCTACCAAAATCCGTTGCGTAATTTAGAAGAACCAAGGCCACAAACAAACAGACGCGGATAGCGACTTTGTTTATACTATTTAGAGATGGCAATGTACACGACATTATGGTATTCATCCCACTATTGTTAAATATACTCCACTAGTTCAGTAGCAGAGCATCCGAACGTCCAATTAATTGATTGAATAATTCAGGTTACTCGGATCATCGCTGCTCTTCCATCTAGCAAGGACAAATTTACGATGTACCAGTCATTGAGAGCTTGCAAAAAATTGCATCATAAATTTACACGTTTTTATTATTTTTATTCTCGCGTTGTTTTAATTCTGTGCAGACGTTCATTCACACATTATCCTTAAGCGTGGGAAGGTTCAACTAAATTTAGATGGGAGATCTCACATCTTTCCCCACGCTTAACGTCGTTAGGAAAGCCCTGGTTGATTTTGTTTCTACCTGTGTTCATTGGGATAATCCAGTCTATGTTGGATTTATCACAAATATACAAGAAATGGATTGTGACGTATGTTTGGAGGCGTTGCGTTGTATGGAAAGTTTGGTATGATTCGCAAAGACCTGAAAAATTCGCATTTGCCGTAACGCGATTTTTTACGCGAAATCGCAGTTCAGGCAATTATGGCGATTTTTTCCGCGAAATTGTAATTTTTAACAATTTAGGCCAATATCGCGAATTCTCATCTTTTTCACGTGATTTTCTAGAATTTCAAAATAAGAAAGTAATTTTATACATCTTATTTTATCTCTAAATAGTATAAAACAAAGTCGCTAGCTGCGTCTGTCTGTTTATGCGCTTAGTTCTTCTAAACTGCGCAACAGATTGTTATAATGTTTTCACTATCGTTTAGGGAATGTCTTCCGGAAGCTTTATTTATATATAATACATGCATATTATATTGATAGAAAGTAAAAATGTTCGGGCGCTTAAATTGCTAACGCTGGCTAAACCTTATGAAATATATCCAAATAATGTACTAAGGAATTGTATATCTTAAAAGGCCTGTAGAAAAGTCCGCGATGATATATGTATATCTCCTAAGGATAACCTCCAGCAACGCCGGGTACACATCAGCTAGTAATATATATATATAAATTCAGCCTGCATATGTTTGTGCTCGAAAAGTAGTCGAACGATATCGCTGAGGATTTCAAAGTTTGTTCTTATTAGTGCCAGGAGTGTTTAGAGAATGGTTTGAATGGTAGAAGAAGTCGGAGAGGCCCTAGGAATACTTAACGCAATATCTCTGCACCGGAATGTTGTTTTGTTTAACTGTAAGATTGTGGTATGCAGTAGTGAATGTCGGAGACTCGAGAGAAAGACATTAGCAATAGCGAACCATTGCGTGGTCCACCAGTTCTAAATATTTCTTCGTCTTTGCTTTTGACAGATTGAATAACCTTGAAATTGAATGCAGATAACTTCGCGTCGAAAATGCCTAAAAATGCCTAGTCACTTTTTTACTGCAATATACAAAGAAATTAAGATTACGTCACTTTTGTTGCGTAGTACTTCACTTTTCTAGAAAATAACGCCGTTTTTCACACAAAATCCACAAAAAATAACGCGGATTTTTTAGGTCCCTGCTAATATATTGACGGCGCTAAAATACTTGGATAATTTCTTACATTTTTACCGGTCTCTTGCTGATTCTCTCCAGTTCCTCTCGTTGTGCAAAAATACGCACCACGTCGTGTAACTTATATATAGATTACGATAACACCAGCTGCCTGTTTTGATTTATGAAAGAAAAAACATCGCCAAAGAGTGTGTTTTATTTTATTTTGCTAAGTTCAGGCACAAATATTTAAATGTTTTATGATCATAATCTTTTATTTGCCACATTACACAATAAAACCATAAACCAAAAGGTGTTCGTAAGTAGGAGATTTTGAACTTTAAAGCAGTTTATTTTTTTAAGCCTTGCTAAGATGTGTTCTACTCGCTGTATTTAATTAAATCGTCTAAAATATTTATATCTGATAATTATCAAACCAAATACACGTATACACGTGATTTTGAATTGCTTCTTAGTGCTTCACCTTTTGTATAACTGATCGGAGACCGTAGCAGAATCACCAATGTTGGGTTATTTTGTGAGGGTGATTGAGGTGAGAAAGGATTGGATATGAGGAAGAAGAAGGCTGGTAAGTACCTGGTTGCTAAATACGACTATAGCTATTTCAACCAAAGTTTTGATTTATGGTTCATGGTTCACCACTTTTTCATATAAACAATATTCTGGGGTCCCACAGGGATCTGTTTTGAATCCATCTTTATTTTAGTTGCATACAATGACTGATTTTCTTCGTGAAATTTCCACCAATATGATGTTACGCAGATGACAACACAGGACTGAATGCAATTGGAGCTAATAATTTTTTTTTTCCAAAGAAGCGAAGTTAGCAGTCCATAATGGAGTGCTGGTACCTACCGTGATGTATGGAAGTGGGGCATGGAACTGGCAGAGAAAGGATGAAAGTAAACTGAATGCTATTGAAATGAGATCCTTGATGCGTATGTGTGTAAAACCATGTTTGATCGTGTGAGGAATGTGGGGAAACGGCATGATGGTTATTTACTTAGTTAGATAACCTCTATAACTTTTATTTTACAAGCAATAATTATTCGCCTGAAACACTCATCCACATTGAAAAATCTCCTGATAAAAGATACATGACGCCAACGGGACTCGAACCCGTGTCCCTTCGATTTCCGGTCGACAGCTCTGACCACTGAGCTATGGCGGCTTATCTCTTACCCGCGAAATTATTCAATATATACTAGTGTTTCATTCAACAATTACTGCTTGTTACATTTTTCACCTGAAAACAACCAACTTTATTTTATATGAGAAAGGCATTGTAAGTGCTAATTCTCTCACTAGATAGCGTCGAGACAAATTGTCTACATTTTTAGGTGAAATACCTACTTGAACTTCTCAAATATTAATTATTATTTTTGGTAAACTAATGTTTTTAAGACAAGATTTTTTATGCATAGCACAAAGGGTAACAATTATTTTACAAGCAATAATAGAGATAATAATAGAGATAAATTCAGGCGAATAATTATTGCTTGTAAAATAATTGTTACCCTTTGTGCTATGCATAAAAAATCTTGTCTTAAAAACATTAGTTTACCAAAAAATAATAATCTCTATAACTTTCTTTCACTTGATGTTTTGATCCGTAAAAAAGGCATACCATGTGTAAAAATTAGGAATAATTTTATGATAAGTTCTTGTTTAAAATGATTTCCAAATTTCTTGAAGGGGTTTGAAGCAGAAAATTGATGGAGTTTTTTTAAGAGAGTTTCCTTTAGGGTAAATTGTCTTTGATTACGTCCAAAACGAATCGCACTAACAATAATTATAGTTTCATTCAATGGTTGATTCAATATAATGTATGAAGAAATAAGTGGCTTAAACTATGTTTGATAACTTCACCTAAACAGACACAGCTAAAAAGCATACTCAGGGTTGTTCAAACCTCTGACGGTTCATCTTCACCTTACCTTCTTTCATTTCATTATATCCTACACACTGACTTCTGAATCTTACACACACAAAATAAACTAACTTAACCTAACCTTTCTTGTTCTTTCAGATTACGTGGAAAAACAAGCCGCGTTTCGTTGGTGCTAAAGGGTCTATATATTAAAAAATCATATTTTCTTGTGCCAATTATTGTATTAAGTATAGTGTCGCTTGTGTCAATTCTAATGATAGAAAATATTTATCATAAAAAAACGCAATAATTTTGTATAAAAGTCAATTATCCAGACATATCTTGTGATATATTAGTCTTAAAGTTTTCCAATTCACTTTAGTAAAATATTTAATTCAATCAATCAATCGAATCAATCAAAATGACTTCGCTATCTCGTTACGCCCGCAACTACGGTCAGCACGGCCTGGGTTGGCAACGCGTGGTGGATGCAGCAAAAAAGCGACGCGCACCCAAAAAACCCTCGCTGTACCCCACTCTACCCTCTCTGGAGGATAGTACGGTGCCATACTCCCCGCTGTACCCGAGTCTGCCTGATGACGATGACTCCCAGGTGTTGGAGGAGAGCGCTGAAGATGCTGTCGAGGGGGAAGTTATTGAAGAAGTGATTGAAGCCATCATGCTTTCTAAGGAGGAGATGACGGTAAGTTATTTTGTTTTCATTTATTAGAAAGCTAGCTTAAGTTCCCGGCGCTGCCCTGGCTTTATTCTGCTAAAGGGGATGATTTAATAATAATTGTTTTATTGTCTCCTTTTTTAGTAATAAATGACAAACTTGAACAATTAGAAATCAATAAAATAACCAATGACCCTACTATAACATTAATTAATAAAGTAAGGAAAATTATTTCTTCCTGTTTTTAAGTATGTTAAAAAACCCAAACAATATAACACATCTAAATAAATTAATAGCAGCCACATCATTATTAAACAATTAAGATAACATTAATGTGGGAAAAGCAGACTTCAAAATACCCCCACAAAATATGAAATGTATTGTCACAATTATTTATCAGTAAATCGGTTTAATCCGTAATAAATCATTTTAATTTGGCAGGGGGTAAAATTGAATCATATAAATAAGTCGTCTAAACGTGGTCAAAACCACAGTTTGAAAATGGCCTTGGAAGCCGAAACAGCTGTAACAATAAAAAACACCAAAAAATACTTGCAGAACTTAATAATTATATTATTAAATTTGATTTTAATTAAATTAAAAAAAAAATAGAGATAATGATATCCTCGCGTGCTAAGGATATCATTTACATATTATTGAAATTTTGTAGTATGAATAATATGAAGTGAAAAATGATATTAGGCCGTGAAAAGTGATGAAAAAAAACTTGGTTAAATGGGTTAAACCTAGTTTTTATATCATCACTTTTAATGACTCTATATCACTTTTAAAGGTGTGTTTAGTTGTCATTTTGATGAAAAATCATGGAACCGTTATAAATATATTAAATTTGTTTTTTTTGTGCAGTTGAGTGGTTTCGATTTCAGTCTGTTGTTTATTTTACATACATTTAGTACATTTTCTACAATTCTGATCTCCCCGTGTTTTGTATTCGGCTTTTATTTGAGATTTTAATATTATAATATTGTTGTGAGTGGGATTTTATTGTAGAGTTTAGTACCATAGTATAATAGGAAGTTTTTTTACCTATAATAATGTTATATTTGTAGTTGCTTCTTGGATATGTTTTTGATCCTGAGATCTATCGTTTATAATATACCTACGTATTTGTTGTTATTTCTTGTGTATCAAATAATTTCACCAATTTCATATAGACAGTGACCTCCATATTGTTTTGGAGGTCAGTTGTGCAAATGTTCATCAATCTCGGACTTAAACTGTAAATTTGTATAAAAGAAACATACCCGCAGACATTTTGATTCACAATAGGGTGTGTCAGCACGTACCCGAATACCTTGACCAGTGACTCCTGAGCTAATTTGAAGTAAAATGTAGGCACGTTGAAGAAATATAATTTTCTAAAATTAGCGACCAATAAATAACTCACCATTTTCAAAGAGCAGTGGGCCTAATTGGCCCGATACTTTACGCTAATTTGTCAAAAAATAAAAATAATGTATTTTTTGAGAGAATGCTGCAAATG
The DNA here is from genome assembly GCA_026573805.1 of Hesperophylax magnus. NCBI lineage: Eukaryota > Metazoa > Arthropoda > Insecta > Trichoptera > Limnephilidae > Hesperophylax > Hesperophylax magnus. The sequence continues at coordinate 15,881,632 of JAIUSX010000028.1, forward strand.
CTAAAGTGTGTGCGTTTAGGGCGTTGTCTCAAACATCTTAATAATGTTTATAAAATTCTGATACATTGACGTAACTTCGCACTTCTGCAAATCACTGTGCAAGCATTACAACACATTACATAGTCATCGTTTTAATTGATAGTTGATTGATTTTTGATCATCATCTTCGTGTTGCACCAGGGTTGCCACCTTCAGATATATTTGTTTGGTAATTAAACAAAGAAGCGGGACGCGGATAAATATGCACAATATGATCGCTTTGAAATTTTGACACAACGTTGCATTCGAATACGCGTGTGTTTTTATATACCTATATTATATAGATGTCACCTGTGACAGGTAAAAACATGCTTTTTTGAAAAACAGCGCCAATCCTTTGGACGTATTTTTATATCTGCACAAACAGACTGACCCACAGTAACGCCACGCGTTGCTGTGGGTTCGTTTGTTCAAAATCTTATAACTCCGAATATTCTTCACCGATTGCTTTGATTTTGACAAAACGTTGCATTCGAATATGCGTGTGTTTTTATGTATCTATAATATACATATATCAATTTATTTATATTTCAGTAAATATTATACTATCGTTTACTACAATATTAATACTAATTGATATATGTACATTATAGATGAATTGATGATAATAATAATATCAAATATGACATTGTCAGTGGAAGTTTTAAATCAAACATTAATAAATGTGTTATAGTGATTTGTTTTCGGGTTATTATGCCGTGTTGGGCTACCTCCTTCTTTAGCCAACGTTTCGGATAGCATTGCAGTGTCCATCATCAGGGCAGATGGTAATGTTTACACACGTTTACACATCTGCCCTTACAATGGTCATTGTAACGCTGTGCGAAATTTTGGCTGAAGGGGGAAGTGGCGCAACATGGCGTAATAAATACCCCAAAAACAAATCACCATAATACTTTTGGCCGTGAAAATCTCAAATCGTACATAATAAATGTGAATCTATTAATGTTTTAATAAATTAGCCCTGTTCAATAAATTTATTTAAAGTTTACATTCTAATATTTTATAAGTCATTATTATTAAATGATTTTTAACCATTTAAATACACTTTTTTCCACTTTAACCCTAGATTCATCCTAAATTCAACATTTCTCAAAATTAAACTGTATCTGGAAGTTCTAGAAACAAACTCGGAATCCAAACGAATTATCCGAGATCCGGAAACCTTTGCATAACCCTGTATGGACTTGCAGCCGACACAGACATGCTATACTTACTTATTATTATATCGATGGCAACCGTTGATATACGAATGCCAGTTATTATTATTGATATTGCAAAGACTGGATCTTCAAGTTTTCAATGCCATTTTCCTGAATAATCTACCATAATTGGTCATTCGTTCGCTCAATTGGTTTGATCGTACAAGGTCAGAGTGACTCAAAAAATGTCACTAAGATGCTTCTACGTGAGAGAACTTGGTTTTTATCATAGATAATATTGTCACAAGTACTGGGAAATGTGGCGTGGAAGGGTGATGAATGTCGCCAAGTTACGACCAAATTGCACAGACTTCAAAGCTGCTATGCAACGAAAGTTAAGGCGAAGCTTAAGAGGGTAGCAGAGATAACGATTTTGTCGAAATTTACTAAAATAGTTCAAAAATTGGTCGACTGTGTCGCCCTCGTCGTATTTTGTAGACAATTCCGCCGAAACGCTACTGAACAAGTGGTTTGATTATACTATCCGGGCATAAACACCCGAGGTCTCCCGATCGACAACAACGAACATTCCCGATGACAAATTAAAAATAGCGTGTTTTATCTTGGCCGTTTATGTGGTAGATGGCTTTCAATTTTTCCGTACAATGTGGGAATTTTCCCTTGAGATTCCCTAATGTGTTGATAAACATTATATGAACGGCTTTTTAAAAACTGGCGGATATCCACGATTAAAATAATTTGATTTTATAAGTAAACTATGAGCTTTTTACAGGGTTTAACCACTACTATTTATGCTTATTTTAGTTTCAAAATACATAAATGTCGAAAGAGATCTCAAAGTTTTATGTAAATCTGCATCTTCTCCATATGAAATAATTATTAGAGAGGTATCGATTTAATTAACATGTCAACTAAAATTCCCTATAAAATTGTAAGAATTTAGGAAAAAATATTTTTTCCCCAAATATTGGATATATTTCAATTCGATGAAAACACTCGCCAGCGGCCGGCTTGCGACTGCTGCTATGGCTGTTAGGGCTGTCACAACATTGAAATATAAAACACCGTTGAGAATACATTTATTTAATTAAAAGTTTAGGTTTTTACAGTGAGTAGGCTGTCACAACATTGAAATATAAAACACAGTTGAGAATACATTTATTTAATTAAAAGTTTTGGTTTTCAGTGAGTAGGCATATAAAAAACAGTGTTGTTTGCTTTATCTGGTGTTTCTGATGTGGGAAAATTAATTTAAAGGATATGTACAGATTGGAATATTCCAAATAATAGAACTTTTGTGCTATTCTTTTTTTGCCTAGATCGTAATAGTGAAAAAGTTTGGCAGTAAAATGATTTACGATTTTTTTACAATATTTATGTATTTTTATAACGTCCCGATAAACCAATTTTTGGCAAATTGACTAACGGGTCCTTTTTTAAAAAATTCTGATATTAATATTCCATATATTGTACTACATAAATATATAAAATAAAACATAAAAACAACAATAAAACATTGCATAAAGTAGTATTTCAGAACTTAAACCAATACAAACAATTTCTTTCAGCTAGCATGTCTCCAACAATTATGTTGATTCCGTTTATAATTTCAGTAGCTAAAATATTTAAAGAACTAGAAATCTTGTAATTGAATGTTCTTTATTCACATTTACATATGTGTATGCTGAATTGCTAAGGTACAAGTGATTTGAGCTCTTTCGTTTATTGAATTAATTCGTATTATTTCACAAATAGATACACGCATTTTTCATATGAACATAAAACTCAGTTCAGTAGTACATTTACCGTACTTTCCACAGTGAAATGTACTTTCCACCAAAAATAACGATCCTTAAAATGGCTTTAGCCGTGTTTGATGTACTGATGTAAATCTAAGTAATTCCCCACTTTACTCAATAAAATAATACTATACGATACGATGCATGAATGTAAGTGAAGCTCTCAAGATATGAAATAAATGGTGTACAGTTATTGTAGGGTTTTCCAATTTCAATAGAAACAACAGTTTTTTCATAAGGAACATAATACAACATAATTTACAGAATGTATCAATATAAAATATATGTGCATGGCGGGCAATTGGAATATAATGTATTTGTTTTCAATGTTACAAAATGGCACATAGTTCAGGTAAAAGACACGAGTAAAAGACATTTATATCTAAACACAATGAAAATAATTTCAATAAAACGCAAGTTAAGGTTGTAGCAAGCATAAGGAAAATAAAATCAGATAGCCAATAACCTCACAGACGCGATGTTCTTACGTTTTTTTTATGGCTTGCTCTATGTAAGGAGGATTTCTAATATCCATGCCTCTTTCGTATCTCGGGTCAATGATTTCTGGCAAGTAACAATCAAAGTAGAAATTTTGAAGGCGTTTTAACATTGAAAAGTGAAAGAAAGAGTCATCTCTTCTTATGGTTTCAACCTTTAATGGAATGTTATTCGAGGTCCATACACCAAATATACATATATCGGACTTGGTGATGTGGAGTTTTCCTTGAATTTGGAAATACCAATCATGTTTTTGATTTACTTTAACTTCACCGTCATATATTTACCTGTTACAAAAAAATATATATATATACATATATTATATTAAATAATTATATTTTATTTTCATTTGTTTAATTCACGAAGAGCTATAATAGCCAAATTAAATAATCAAATTATTATTATAATTAAAAATCTATTTGCACAGCCCTAACACTAGGTCACATGAAATACGATACGTCTGTTCGTCTATACTGCTGGAAGCAATTATAATACTGCTGTCTCGTTCGTACATATCCACAGCGGGCGCTGGCAAATGAGATGATTTACAATAATTAAGACCTGCTACATATTGTTCAGCTGGAAGGTAATTTATGAGAAGGTACAATCATCTCAACAACGTTTGCCTCCACGCGATTCACATTCTTGTTCACCTTTGACACGCTCCCTTCAAATTACATGAACAAATTCTACGTTTTGATTTTATGTCTACAATATATACGTATATCGAAAATAAACTAATACACTTACGTTTTTTAATACTACTTCACAGAAGAGAGCGTCGCGAAACGACCTATTGTGGCGAACGATATTCGCGTTATGATTGAATATGTAAAATGCCATCATTTATATGTGTTTAGGGTTTAAATGAATATAGAATATTACCAATTAAATCTTTAAATTAATTTAATTTATTTATCAATTAAGATAGTATAAATACTGTTTAATTATACAGTATTTTTTTTGTTCAAAATTGCTGTTTTTTAATACATAAAATTGACTTCAAAGTAAGTTGATTTACATAGTTTATCCAAATAACATCACACAGTTATTTAGCTATTATATAAAAATATAAAAATTGGGTCCTATATTTTGAGATATGTTCTATTACAAAATATTTTTTATATATTTTTGTCATGTTGTATGTAGTAGCAGATGAAAGTAATCTTGAGGTCGATTGGCGATTTATTAAATACTACTATTTTATAAACAGCTGTAAAGTAAGAAAAATATTTTTTTAGATTATTTATTTTTAACAGGTTGTATATAACATACATGTATCTAAAAAACATACATGATAAATATTTTTTTGAATATGCTGTTACGGACACAATTGACTTCGAAAATACGAAAAAAACCGCAAAAATAGAAAAAGCCCTCTTGGACTGTTAATGCTAAATCACTATTTTGATTAATCTTTATAACGGATTGGTGTACATTACGAATACCAAAAAATATGCTTTAGATAAATTTAAGGTTTTCCTATCGTTTCGCTTGAGTAGAATACAAAAAAAAATTACTCAATAAAAAATATAAATGTACACTACTATTTTTTTTTTCAATAGAACAGTATGAAAGCGTAAAGGAAAACACTTTTAAAAAATACAGTATTATAGCTAAGATTATCTGTGACAGTTTCACTTGATTAACTTTTTTGCTTTCTTAAAAAAATATTTACAAAGTAAATAAAAACCAAATTTGTGCTTGAAATCGAACGTTTCTAGACTCCGTTTGTCAAGTGATTTTATTGCCTATTACCTACAATATAAGGTATACCAAGAATATACACATTTTTGGCTTATAGCTTCCTCTTAAGTATTTCGCGAGGAGACGAGAGATTTCAGACCGGGTAAAACATTTTTTGTTCTCTTGCCAAATTTTCAGATTTTTACAGTTTTATGTTTTAATATTAGTTTTATAGCCATTCGTCGGCTACTTAGGAATTGGTATTATAGCTTCAGAGTATTCTCTGGTTTTCACATCGATAAAAATAAACGGGACAAACAAAGAAACATTAATCTCTACATAGTGTAAAATAATGTCGCTATCCGCGTCTGTTTGTGCGCTTAGTTCTTCTAAAGTAAGCCTCGGATATTGATAAGGTTTTCACTATCATTTAGATTATTTTTTCCGAAAGGTTTACTTAGTAAATAATACAAGCATATTATATTTATATAAAGTAGAGAAAAGTCGATGTTTTATAATCAAGTCTTAAAAATATATTTTCGGTCACTACATTGCTAACGCTGGCTAAACCTTATGATATACATCAAAATAATGTACTACGGAATTGTATATCTTAAAAAGGCCTACAGAAAAGTCCGTTATGGTATTTGTCTATATCCTAAGGATAACCCCTAGCAACGCCGGGTACACGTCAGTTAGTTTATATATACAGGGTTTATCGGCACGTACCCGACAAACTTTAACCAGCTATTCCTTAGCACATTTGGAGTAAAAAATGTTATGGGCACTTTGCTGTCCGGTAACATTTTTTTTTAATAAAAAATTTACTATTCATATTTTCATCACATGTCACCAATGTTTTATCCTTTGTCAAAGTTTGAAAACCCGTCTGGCAATATTTTGTTCGAGTTTCGTTGAATAATGTACGTACGTACCTACGTTGGCGCGCTTTTACAATCACAACGAAATGGCACGGCACCATTCGTCTCATGTTTAACTATTATTATTAAGTGTGTACGAAAGAGTGAGGACACTTTTTGACACACTTGCTAATAACAGCTGTTGAACACGAGATTCGATGCAAATGACAGTGACGGAGTGTGGATTTTTTATTTATTTTTTGTTTTTAATGGAAAAAAAATGTTACCGCACAGCAAAGCGCCCATAACATTTTTTACTCCAAATGTGCTGAGGAATAGCTGGTTAAAGTTTGTCGGGTACTTGCCGATACACCCTGTATATACATACATATATAGGGATGATGTTCTGAATGGCGGAGAGGAAAGTGTCTTGTATCTGGACATAGAAGTTGTGGGTCCAAATCTAAAGAAACTCATTTTTTGATCCGTGAAAATCACGAATAGTCTGAATTCCCAACAAATCAGTTCCAATTTTGAAAATGGCTATTAAAACAATTTTCAGTTTAAAATATAATTATATTACAGGTAGGCACTTTATCGCTTGTCTTTTTAATGTAATAAAATATCCATATTTTTGGTCTTTGAATCATGTTCACATTTAGATTTTGTTTATTTACTTTTAAATATGAACTCCACACGGGAGTGCCCGAGGAAAATAATTTCCCTCAGTACCTATATCATCTTTGGGGTTGCTATGGGGAGGGTATTTTTGAGGAAAGGAAGAACTGAACCTGGGTCTTGAAGAGCCAAGAGACCCATATTGTAAGAGGGTGGATGCACAATCGAGCTGTTGAACTCAAGAAACAAATACCATGTGACAAAATGTCAACTTTATTCAAATTGTTTTGTTGGGCAAAAAAACACTTGGGCTTTGTTATATCTGCATTTACTATGCAGACTTTGTGTGTTGGAAACTCTTTGAAAAAGTAAAAGGTTCTTCTTATAATTGTGTTTATTTACGTTACAATAAAAAAGGTCTGGATTTAGCTACTTTGTTCATTACCCGAGGGTTGGTAATTCTCTGGTTCGAGAAGCTTGTTCCCTGTCAACATAATCTCACAAGTACCTGTTACACTCTAGCGACATCTGACGGACTCTGGAGTAAGCTTTATGACTAGCGCCATCTATTGATTAAATACTCAACCTTATTACCATACATCACAGGCTTTTATTGTAATAGATTTACAAGGGCTATGTTATATTAATTAGCGGGCGGTTGGAAAAATCTGGACCCCGACCTTGAGGTTCTCACCTTATTTATTATCATGTTATTCTCGACAGCTAATGCCATCTATGGGTAACCTAATAGTGGCGTAGTAATAATAATGGCGGTAGTCTTAAAGTAAGCTTTATGACTACCGCCATCTATCGATTAACACTCAACCTTATTACCATACATCACAGGCTTTTATTGTAATAGATTCACAAGGGCTCTATTATATTAATTAGCGGGCGGTTGGAATAATCTGGACCCCGACCTTGAGGTTCTCACCTTATTTATTATCATGTTAATCTCGACAGCTAACGCCATCTATGGGTAACCTAATAGACTAAATTAGTGCCATCTACGGGTGAGCTAATATCAAGGATGTTGCACAAATAATGTTGGGTGCACGTTTGGCGTGTTTCCCGACTACGTACCGATGCTGAAAGGATAATTTCCTAGGAGTATCTTCCGTCGAAATACCGGTAGAATAGAAACTGCATTCTTACTCGACGCCTGTGCTCTAAAGGTTGGAATCCGTTTGTAAGATAAGATAGGAGAAACTATCGAACGGATCGCACTTCTGCAATCTTGCTTTTTTTTATTGGGGATCCAGACCAGAGGTGGCTGCTGAATTAACCGTGGGGCACACCTGCGATGTCTCTAGGGAGGCATCTTCTATCAATTGTCCCTAACATCATTGAAAGAAATAATTTACAAACTTTCAAGAAACGTCATGAAATTTTCCATCTTCCCGCCTTGTTTTAAAATACCACCGGCCTTCGCAATAATTACCATCCTTCTCTTTTCATTCAACACGTTATATCAGTGCAAGAAAGAGACACGTACAATCCTATATTTACCAATAATATTGTTTATGTTTTATGTATTGCTGTTACATTTTTAGAGTTTTCATAGAAGTGAGATTTGTCTCTTTTTATCTGCATGTTGCGCTTATTCGTCTGAAAGAGATAACAGATGTCCAAACAAGTTGTCGTAATAATTTATAGATTAAATAACTTGAGTTCATAATTCGTAGCGCAAATCAATTTAGATTGAATGTGACCATTAAAAAAATATGTGCTATCTATTCCACTCAAGTGCTTATTTCATGCACTATTTCAAAATTGAAATTTTGAATCGTTTGCGACTTTTACTGCTGTTAGCATATTTTTTGAATCATTGTGAAAATGTTAGGTTAGGTACGGTGATACTTACGTGACATAAACTATTTTTTTAATACTAAAATTTGCAGTGGTGACGCCAACGTGCTATTAAAATGGTAAATGCCAATCTGTTAAACTTACGTGACATAAACTATTTTTTTAATCTTAAAATCTGCAGTGGTAACGCCATCGTGCTATCAAAATGGTAAATGCCAATCTGTTAATATACTTATTTTACGAATTGTACTTTTACTGTGTTCTGAGAAAATCTCGCTACTTTTTAGAATAAAACCTGGCCACATTATTTTATTGCGTATGGCATCCCTCGATCATCACGTTGATAGTTTTTAAAGATGGCGTCGTTCCGTGCCTCGATCTGTCAGCCGGGCCGTAAATAAGCAAAAATCGTAGTTTTTCTTTTGAAAGTGTTGCCGAAAACGATATTAAAAGTGAGTTCAAGTATGGTGCTACAGTTTTAAAACAATTCAACAAAGTGTCAGCGGATATTTACATGTTTTTCAATGATATTTAAGTTAGTTATGAAGGTTTTCGGTCATCGGATCGGTATTTACGTTTGTTCTTGGGAATTAAAACTGAGGTATTTTTATAAAACTATGATGTCAGCGTGCGTATTATTCGATTATGTCCACACCCAAGTTTCACGCCGGCTATTAAGCTGCTTATTGTATCGATTTGTTTGATTCTAAACGCTTTGTAACTCTGATAAAATGAGTCAACCGAGTAATAACATGTCAACATTTTCACGATTCTTCTAACGGGGTTACACGAAGCATATTAGCATCTTATTATTACGTAGGCGATCTTTACATGGCTGTGGATGGTTCCAGATGACTGTGTATACGTTTGCAATTAGTTTTGACTGAGATCATTGCTTTTTCGATGGAAAATATCGATGAATAATAAAATAAGATTCTAACTGAGTGCGGTTAGTTCATGCTTATTTTTGTGCAATTCCAAATAGTTTGGGTGTTTTGGGAATGACCCACTTACTAAATTAATTGTATTGTATTGTTTTCATGGTTGTTATATTATAAATAACATGATTTACTTGCATAGAATACCATTAGAAATGTATATGATTTTCTTCGTATTATCGTATTTGGTTTGCGTTACGCCCACTTTCTAAATTTGATGCAATTTTTCCTCATGTGCAATTAAGTCGCACATTATCAATACACACATTATAAATTATAATTCTTACAATAAATTTGATGGGTAGTAACCTACAAAACAAATATTAACATTCGATTTTTAGCCAAGACCCTGAATTATTTACTTTTGGAAAATATCGTTAAATGCCTACAATTTATTGCTAATCTTTTTTTACGCGATTAATTTACTCACAAGAGTCCCAATTCCCCAGGGTCAGTGGTTCCAAAAACATATTCCAAAGTTGGGTGTGTGAAACGAGTGGAGATGGGAAAAGAGATGTTGGAGTGGGGGGAACGGTCTTAAGTTAATAGTATCAATCATTCAGGTAAATAAATGTTATGTCATTAAACATCTGCTCTGATGATGCACACTGTAATGCTGTCCGAAAAGTTGGCTAAAGAAGGAGTACGGCATAATACCCCAAAAGTAAATCACTATTATACTTTTGGCTGCGAAAATCAACAATTACCAAAAGATGATAATATTGATTTGAAATATTATTAGATCGACAAAAATTACGTAAAATAATTAGGTCCCATGGCCGAATTAAAGGCGTTGTCTCGGTGAGACAGAGATCCTTGGTTCGATTCCCATTTGAGACCGTCCGATCTATTAGTATTATAGTATGAAATATTATTTTTAGAACTTGAAACATGAAAAACGACACAAAATGTATTTGTGTACACAACAGAAGTGCATTTTGTCTTATTATTTTTTTTATTAGATAAAATAACTTTAAGTATTTAAAAATATTATTTGATAATTTGAGCCTCACTTGCTTACCAGTGCTGAGGCCCCCATTTTCGATTTTTTATATCTAGCAATTCTTTTAAAGGAACGTTAAATTTCTAATTGCAATCAATTATGCCCCCGCATATCAAATTTCTACCGCTTTATAACAAGTTTCTCGTCAACTCTAAGTTTTTAAATATAAAAAAGTTATATTTGAAGATAATATTTATAAATTTGTAAAGACAAAAACGAATAATTATATGAAATATCCTCTAAAAGTAAACTTTGAAAATTATTAAAAATACGTTTTGTTATTTTATTTAATATTTTATATTCATGAAAAAATTCACAGTGCATCTTTAAATGCAACTAAAGCATTTGTCGAGTAGATTTTGCTCTATTTCAAACGAGTCGTGTTTTATTAAATATTTTCGCTTAATTATTATCGTTAATAATATTAGCGCGCTCCCTCTAACATTCGTATTTACATATCTCCCCTTCAAACCATCTTTGAACTCTTACAACGGGGCCTTAAGTTGTGGGTTATAAATTTTTTATATCATACTCTAAAATTAATTTTAAATTCTTTAAAACCACTTTCAAAAATAGATATTTTGAACGTCAGTAACATTAAAATGCTTAATTATAAGGCGTGTTTTTTTTATTAGTGTATTTTTGACCTTGTTCTCTGTATTTTATTACTTCCCATAGGCGGGTAACTATTTTACGTCTCGTACATATGTTGGAATTTTATTTTTCAAGGATTTTTCTCACGTTTGGTCATTATTGCTACAAACACGTCATAATGAATTCATTGTAAAACAATGAATTATTCCCCATAGAAAAATATAATTGTAGTTTCTACCCGGCTTTGCCAGAAAATTCAACGCTCTTTTCGGTGAATTAATTTGTTAAGCCCCCCTATACTTAATTTCTACCTATTTATAAGAAGTTTCTTGCTAACGCTTTAAGTTTTTAAGTTCCAAAAAATATATGTTATTTTTGAAGATAATATCTATACATTTGTTATGCCGAAACGTTAAGTATATGAAATTCTACCGATAGAAAAAAATCGCAAAGTAAGCTCCGAAAATTATTTAAAACACTTTTTGTTCTGATATTTAATATTTTATGGGCATGAAAAAATTCACAGAGTGTCTTTAAATGCAACTAAAGCATATATTGAGAGATTTTTGCTCTATTTCAAACGAGTCGTGTTTTATTGAATATTTTCATTATTTTCGCCTAATTATTAACGCTCCCTCTAACATTCGTATTTACATATCTCCCTTTCAAAACAACTTTGAACGCTTAATACGGGGCCTTGACATTTTTTTGCAATTATCCACCTCTCCGGGGAAAGAGAAAGTCGGGAAGTACCAAGCTATTCAGATATGGCCACACCTAATGCCAGTTTTAGCAACTATTCTTTTCTGAATGGTGTTCTTTCAACAAGGCGATTCTGTGATAATTTCCCACCCTGGGAAAGGTGTTATTCTAACACATTAATTTATTTCAATTTAAAAATAAATAACCCTTACAAAATTGTTTGCTATCTCACGCTTTGTAAATTCTACGAATATGTCATATTATTTCATCAACTGTATTAGTTTTGTTTCAAGCACCGTTGGAGTAAATGTAGTCCCCGAGAGAGGTCGTACGTAAGTATGTCATCGACAATCGTCCATTTACTTCTCACACTTCTGGTGTGGAAACGAAAAATACAGAATGTTCTAGAGCGATGACGTTACGTACGACCTACCTCTAGGACTACTATAATTAATAACATGACCGCCGGATAGGGATACGAAATTATTATTTTAAATTTTATCATACATAAATCTAATGTAATAATCATAATTATTAAAATAAATAAAAATTGCACACGCAGGATTTTAAACCCGCCACCTCCCGAGCCAAAGAACGTACCACTCTTCCACGGAGGTTAATGTCGTGAATATATTCTACAGTTGTACAATATTACTATCCAGCCTTTTTTGGTCTGCGATTACTAACGATAACAACAACCTATACACAAACGCAGCCACATATTCGACCAATGAGTGTTGTTTGCTTCAACAACCGTTTGCATCATAATCAGAAAATCGCAAACGTTTGCATAATTTATTCAGCGCACTTGTCACTTCCTCTGCAAAGAGACGAGCGGTGCTATTTGATGTTGTGCAATGTGATTCATGTAATAATTATAGCTGGCTTCCGTCGGTTGTTTTGTTGCCATCTAGTCGTCATTGTCAACGTGTCCATTACGTCATTATTCGCATCATCATTGGCGATTTTGTCATAGTCGATATTGTCATCGTCACTGTCCATATTGTCACTGTCCATATCGTCATTGTCGACCTCGAAGTCGTCACCTTCATTTCGTCACTGTCCATATCATCATTTTCGACATCTTCACTGTCCATATCGTCATTTTCGATATTGTCACTGTTGATATCATCTTTGTCGACATCGTCACTGCCCATATCGTCATTGTCGATTTGTCACTATTCATATCATCATTGTCGACATCGTCACTGTCCATATCACCATTGTCGACATCGTCACTGTCCATATCACCATTGTCGACATCGTCATTGTCCATATCGTCTCTGTCGATATTGTCACTGTCCCTATCGTCACAGTGGATATCGTCATTGTCAATATCGTCATTGCCGATATTGTCATTGTCTATATCATCATTACCGACATTGTCATTGTCCATATCGTCATTGACGGCATCGTCACTGTCCATATCTTCACTGTCGATATTGTCACTGCCCATATCGTCGTAGTGGATATCGTCACTGTCAATATCGTCACTGGCCATATCGTCATTGCCGATATTGTCCATATCATCGTCACTGACATTGTCACTGTCCATATCATCGTCACTGACATTGTCACTGTCCATATCATCATTTTCGACATCTTCACTGTCCATATCGTCATTTTCGATATTGTCACTGTTGATATCATCTTTGTCGACATCGTCACTGCCCATATCGTCATTGTCGATTTGTCACTATTCATATCATCATTGTCGACATCGTCATTTTTCATATCGCAACTGCCGACACCGTCATCTTTCATATCGTCACTGTTCAAATCGTCACAATCGACATCGTCACTGCCGACATCGTCATTGTGCATATTGTCACTGTCGACATCGTAATTTTCCATATCGTCAGCGTCGAAATTCGACACACCCGATTTTATTTGACAATTTATTATAAAAAAAACATGATTCGTTTCAGTTTTACCGGCAAGTATTGAATAGTAGATTCTATTTGATTGCACCGTCCTGCCTGTTATCTAAAACCGCAACTAAAAATGTTTTCCGTCGGAGCAAAATATGATTAGATTTATAAATAAGTCCTACAAACACTCACCATAAGTGCATAATAATTCGTTATGCAACAATAACTGATAATCACTAGTTTATGTGTTCCTAAGCTAAAAAGTAATGTTAAAAATAATAATACAAAAAGCTAAATATTTTATACTAGCAGTTCTGTGAACAATGACCTAGCGACGACGTGTCGTTCACGAGCAAGCCGCACAATTGAGGTAGCTCTTTTTGGTGAGCCGTAATCGTACGACTCCCGGTAAACCGTACTACGGATCAATTGAACGGTTACTCTATTTTTATCCGAAGATGTTCTTGAAAAGGTATAAATTGTCATTACATTCTCAAAGTTGGACAGCGCCTGACAGTCCGACTCCTATACTTGGAAATTTGTACGTACACCTGTCACCTACTAACTACTAGCATCTTATTTTACTCGTGGTACGACGCGGCGTACCTTTACCGGGAGTCGTAAGATCATTTATACGCTGGGAGCTTGGCACCGTATCGGGGAGGCCGTATCAGCACAGTATTCTCATTGTTCATACGCATTGAGCTTACGGCTCCCACTGTTTGAGCCGTACGAAGATATTAAACTGGTACCGTGGCTCCCGCTCTTAATAAATGTGTGATGACCCAACACTACAGTGAAAATATCCTATTTTATATCGGGCGAGCACAGTAATCTCATTGCTCATACGCCTTGAGCTCATAGCTCCCGTTCAATTGAGCCGTCGTCCAATTGAGTCGATTCTTTGAGCCGTACGAAAATATTAAATTGGTACCGTTGCTCCCGCTCTTAATAAAATGTGTCTTGACCCAACGCTACTGCGAAGATATTCTATTATATATGTATGTAATAAAAAATTATATCGAAATGGCCTTTGGCAGTTAAAGGTTCCCCACCCATGGTCTACATCAGAGGTTCCCAAAGTGTTTTAAGTTATTTTTAAATAATATATTACAAAATAAAATTATATAAATCAGAAGTTCAATTTTTTTTTATTATATAAACTAATACGTACTAATATGCTGGATTACCCGGCTTCGCTCAGGGAACGTTCTAGACCAGGGGTTCCCATGGTCTATATGGACCCCCAGGGATCGATATTGGCTTGCTGGGGGTCTATGTCAGCGAGAAAAATTTTTGGGGGTCCACGAGATTCAAATGGGGGTACATACGAGCGGACCCCCATTTACCTCAAGTCAACATTTAGGCGTTCCGTAAATAACACAATAGACCTAACACAAATATAAGAGACTGAGAAATTACTTATTTGATATTTGCATTTTTATATTTCTTAAAGTAGTTAATTGAGGTATATAAATAGAGTCTACGTTCCTTTTCTCGTCAGAATTAATATATTCAAGCAAAACATTGCACATTGGAAGCCGCGAATTTTCCTAGTTCCCCAACTTGTTTTTGAAAAACGTCCAGGGTAATAATGACGTTCAACATTTTAATGCACTTCACACAGACTTCAAAATTAAGTTTGAGGACATTTTTACTATGGAAATAGAACGTTGAAGAATCGGAAAACATGTGACAAGAAGAAATGACCGAATTAAGCACTGACAAAGAACTTAAGGGGCAGTTCTGTAGGGCTAACTACAGAAAGAAATTCCCGTTGCTTATCCTGCTTCATTTTCATTTGGTGTAATACCTCACAAGGGTGCCCCTGTCTGCACAGTGTAAAGACAGAGCAACTATACCGCCACCCGGTTGTTGGACAGGCAAGGGATGGGAATCTTTTTAATAAAAAATAAATGATTATCACATGGGACGTTAATAGTTTTAGGAAAATTCAGAATTCGGCAGGCAGGGGGTCTACGGAAAAAAAAAATTTGGCATGTGGTCTACGGGGCAAAAAAGTTTGGGAACCTCTGGTGTACATTGTAATTCTAAATACCGTAACAAAAATATACCGATCCGATGACCGTCTCAGAAAACCTAAATAACGGTGACAAATTATTTAATTTTACAACAGTAACTAAAACTCACAAACAATAGTATAAGTGACGTGTGATATTTGATCTCGCCCGGCCATGGCGAATGGGGGGGGCGGTTTCGACTTCGGGGGCTACCTGAAGGGGGCGCTCAGGCAGGGGGGCGAGGCCATCCTTCAGGCGGGGGCGAAGGCCATCTCGGAGGCTATCCAGGAGGCGCTGTTCGTGAAAAAGGAGGCCCCGACGAAGAGGAATCTGCCAAATATCAGCGCTTATAAAGTGGTAAGTTGTAATTTTATTTTAATCTTTGAAGAAATATTAGCAACTCTCAAACGAAACAATTAGAAAAAGTTTCGGTTGCATCTATGAATTGAACCCAGAACCTCAACCTTGGCGGGGCTTTTGCTGCACCACTGAGCTAATCCAACCCTATTATCTTCGGCCACATTTAACTGTATCATACTTCGACTAAGAACTACCAACATCATCTTTATTTTCTTTATATATTTATTATTGCAAGATTTTTCCCGTACTAAACGCAATCTAGGTAGTGTCTTGCAAATACATCCATTTTTATTTTAATGTTCGACATCTATTGACTTTTTCTACAAGCCTAGGGTGAATATTTATTATTTTGGTAGAAAGCAGTCACTTTGTGGTTTGACATATTAATTGAAATAAAACAATAACTGTGTTTGTAACCACGATTTATTTATTTTTAATATTATTTAAGCATCTAGATGCTCCACCCAAATACTATAATACAATAATCAATTAAATGTGTCCAAAAGTCCGATATTAAGGATATTTCCCATAAACCCGTAAAAATCCTTAATCACTTTTTTCAATTGACGTTTTGTCCCTGTAGACTTAACTTGGTAACTAATTAGATGTCACCTCTCTCTTTCTCTCTATCACTATGTAAGATGTTAATTTCACTCTCTCGGTGTTCCTTTGTAATATGTTTTTTCTCTTTCTGTATGTATATAAGCTCACATATTGTAAATTGAGTTGTGAAGATGCTTGAGTTAAGCGAAACAGGTCGGTATTAAAAAAATAAAATAAACAAATCGTGGTTACAAACAAAGTTATTGTTTTATTTCAATGAATATTTATTTTTGGAATAAATTAATTGACGACAATATTAGCAACTCTGAAATGAAAATTTGAATCAGAAAAAGATTAGGTGGCGTTATTGTTATTTGGGGTATTTCAGCACCTCTAAGTAAGCTGTTGATTAACGCTACTCATCGAATAACGTTTATGATTTCTTCCGTGTTTATAGTGGAATTGATTAATATTGATTAAAACCTCAAAGCGTTGTATTTATTCATTGAAGACAATAAACCACTCTCAAAAGAAAAAATGTGAAACAATATTCGGTCGCATCTGGGATTTGAACCCAGGATTTATTCAATAAGTTATTGAATTATAATAAATTGAATATTCTTTCTAGACTTCTAATAAAAGTCAATAGATGTCGCATATAAACACAAAAAATGTTTATCGAAGACACTATCTAGAATCTAGATTGAAAATTGATTGGAGTAGAATCTTGAAAATGTACTTAAAAAGCAACCAAAAATAAGCGTTAAGAAAATAAAGATAATATGTGTAGTTCTTAAATTAAATGAACGTAATTTGATATGGTCGAATTAGCTCAGTGCAACGCCTCGGCAAGGCAGATATCCTGGGTTCAGTTCCTGGATGCGACCGAATGTTTTTCTGTTTTACTTTTTTCGTTTGAGAGTGTTTAGATTTTACATTTAGTCATGCTAACCAGCTATTTTAATAGTTACTATTACTTGTTCTTGCGGTGGACTCTCCTATCGGAGGTTCGCTATCAACAGTGTAATATTTATCCTGCAGTCGAGAACGACTGCATTGTAGGCATGTAGATTACAAAACCAACAACTGCGGTGTTTTTCTTTTTTTTTATTCCTTAACTAAGGAAAATAATTGTCGTTCTGCTGATGCTATAAGTGCTACGGTAAGTTCTTGGAAGGAAAATGTTCTGGGTTAACGGGATCACAGACCTTTAACGGATGAATTAACAGGTTTTCCGTTAAACTTTTAAGGAAATTAAGAAATGAAGTTCTGGGAAGGAAAAAGGTGTAAGGGGTGGGTAGGAATCTGGTGGTCAGTGTGTCCAGGAGTGACGGACGTTTGAATCCATCCCTCTCACTGCCGTGCAAGGTGATGGGTCGAGAGAGTTCGGTTGGAGAGGTGAAAGGGACTCCCTCAAACGGCCTCTCTCAATCCGGCCCGCCGCGCATTGGTGGGCAGACGCATCCGCCGCCAAGAACTGGACACACCTCACCCCATGAACCCCGACACCCTATTAAGTTAAACAACTATTTTGATTAATCTTTATAACAAATTGGTGTACATTATGAATACCAAAAAATATGCTTTAGATAAATTGAAGGTTTTCCTATCGTTTCGCTTGAGTAGAATACAAATAAATAAATAAATTACTCAATAAAAAATATAAATGTAAACTATTAAAAAAAAAAAATTTCAATTGAAATGTATGAACGCATAAAGGAAACAACTTTAAAAAAAAAACAGTATTATAGTTAAGATTATCTGTGACAGTTTCACTAGACTAACTTTTTTGCTTTCTTATAGAATTATTTACAAAATAAATTATAACCAGTTTTGTGCTTGAAATCAAACGTTTCTAGACTCCGTTTGTCAAGCGATTTCAATGCCTATTACCTTCAATATAAGGTATACCAAGAATATACACATTTTTGGCTTGTAGCTTCCTCTTAAGTCATCAAACGTACAGAACCTGGTGTGACTTAAGGCAGTTAAGGTGTGGGTTATCTATCCAACAAATGATTCTCGGGCCGGCTGTACCCACTACCCACAACCGCCTCCCAGAATAGTACCTGCGTTTATGCGGTAATGGAATTTTAACTAAGCTAGCAGAGAACATTTGTGGAGATGGTCGAATCCCGCCCTGAAAAGATGACATTCTCATAAATAATTCATTTTCAACATGACAGTTGTTAAACTGCGTAAATGTCAGAGAAACTGGGTTAACAGCCTGGGCAGGTCATTACTGAGACGCACCCTTAAATTCGATAGGTTAACAGTTCTGGCAGCCCTATTATTAGCCGAACGCTAAGGGTGTAGTCACTGTTGTTATTTACCTGTCCAGCGCTCGGTGTCCTTGGCTCGGTTTACTTTCACTCCTACATACCGTGAGCGAAACTAAATCTGTCGTGTAAATAAATCGTGGAAAGCAAACACCAATATAGCTGTAGGAAATGTAAAGGGGATGAAGATAATCAGATTTGTTTCAGTTTGATGGGCGCTGTAAAATAGCGCAATACCTTTGCACGGTGGCGTCGTCTCCCTGCATGCGAGAATCACCGAGATAGGTTCCTCCGGATAACACTCACTCTAAAAGATAGGTGGAAACTTGAGTGGCAATCGGCTGACTTGAGCAATGCTCATCTCCTACACGAACCCTCTGAGAGACATCCTGACTTCTTACTGCCTCGTAAACTCTCGTCTTCCATCAATAGGATGATGTGCTTCCACAGCCGCTGTGCCCACATAATGCACAGGTGGGGCCGTAAAGAGTTTGACTCGGTGTGATGCGGTGCGGTGCCGACCACCGAATATATGCTCAACTAACGCCCGCTCCATTCATTCCCTTCAGTGATTGATGAGGTCATAGACTGGCTCGCAGACAGAGATGTCCCTCTCTGACCCCCCACCAACATACGAATGAAGAAGAACCTTGATGGAAGGTTGGCTAAGATACCTTGAGAGCTTGAAACTTATCGAATGAACTGGGAGATACTCTCTTTATCGTCATGGAGAGAAACCACCATTGGATCTTTGCTTAAAATTGATTCAGCTGTATTTGGTGTCTAGATCTGAATAAAATCTGAAACTTCCCAACTTTCTCCCCCCTTTTCCCAGTCTTTTCGGCCCCACAACATACCACAATAGAGAATTACCACTAATTCCGGGCTGCTGGGAGCAATTGGAACTCTTGTGAGGTAATCCTATTAAAATAATAATGAATAGTTGTAGAAAATATAAACACAACGAAGACAATCCTATAGCAGATACCTGGGGAGTTGAATATAATGTTGTAGAACAAGGATACATGGCTTAATACCCAACAAAAACAGCCCTTAAGAATATTGCTCCAGTATGAGTTGTCCGAGCAACATCGTCACAAGAGTGGACACAAATGGGTCGGGTTCCCATTGTTGCGTCGCGCGTTCAAATCTCCGCTAGCTAGGACCTCCATCATTGCACAACCAACATGTTCCTACTATAATAATGATAGTACCTACGTGGAATGTTTGTCTATCTTTTTAAGAAAAAAAATTAACTCTTATCTTGAAATCAAATGATCTACTGATGTTTTTCCACCCACCTGCTTCTCAGTTCTAGCTATAAAATATATTACAGAGTATTCTGGTTTCAGACATTCTGAGAATAGTGATCTTTCTGATATCTGCTCTTCAGACGGCGTTGAAGTTGTGCCAAGTCTCTTCAAGCAGTTACCAGACCGTTCAGCATTTCAACGGAGAGGATAAACAATGACGGAATGAAGTAATGCTGTTTGGCATTCCGACAATCTTTGGTTTATGGTAGCAGTGGCGTGGCTACCGGCTGGGCAGCTTGGACAGTTCCCAGGGGGCATCTAAGGATCCGTAGTAAGCGTTCGAAAAGAAGAAGAAGATTGTTTGAAAGGGAGATAATATGTAAATACGAATGTTAGATGAGCGCCCTAATTAAAAAAATAATAATGTAATTACATAGGCGTCGGAAAAAGTATTTAGGCCTGACAACCTTCCTTTAAATTTGAACTCGAATAGAACCTTCACAGATCTTTAAAATCAACTTTGAAATTTGATGAATTGTTCAAATTCTGTGAAACAACCCATCCTAAGAGTCCATATATCTTTTGTTATTAAAAAAATAAAAATCTATTATTTTTAATTTTTTTCTTTTTATTATCTATAACATTTTATTAATTACTTGCCTTTATGATTTTGTATAAATTGAGCAAGAATTACCTCACCAAATACAACAGTTATTCTCTTGTATTTGGTGAGTCTCTTTGTGGTGAGGAACGGCTATTTTTGTTTTACATTTAATCTAAAAAATACAAATATTAAAAAATAAAATTACTTATTTAAAATACAGCAAAAATCTTTTTAATGGTAACTAGATAACTGTGAGAAGTTGCCATAACTATTAACTTAACTGTTAACATTTTGCCTGAATGGGGCTCGCAAGTTTATCGTAACCACACTGATCTTTATAGTGATTATAGTATATATATAGCTCAATCTGAACAAAGCGTAGTTAGGATAGTGATTATACAATTTACATTGACTGGAAATTTACAGAGATTTTGTAATATACATAATGACACTCTAAACGACATTGGCAATAAGTCAAGTATGTTTATGTAGATCTTGATGTTTTGGAAATAAACTAATTTATATAAAAATTAGTACAGACGTTATAAAATATTTTGAAGTCTATAAGTTTTTTTGGTATTTTTGGGCATCAATCAAAATCGTTACAATCATAACGTTGCCTCAAATGGCTTTAGCCGTGTTTAGTAACGAAATATGTTTAGCAACGAAATATGTTTAGCCAGGTACTTCCCACCCTTCCATCTCCACTCGGTTCACAACCTCAATTGGAGATGTTGTAGATATTTCAAAATAGATGTATTATAAAGTTTAAAAAAAACTGTATTTTAACGGGTTGTTTTTTTATTTAAATACAAATAATGCATATTTTTTAAATATAATATATCTATGTATATTATTTAAATATTCGTTTTTTTTTTATTGTATGACAGATTAATGAGCCATTTACATGAGATGTTTGTTTTTATAACATTTGGAAGGTTGAAAATTATAACTTATTTGTATACAGTTTATGTTACTAAGTTTGAAGAGTAATTAATTATATCAACTATTTTAGAAATTTCGTTCAAACACCATTCCTCTTGTCACGCTATGCTGTGCTAGAACATGAGTTCTACCGTGTGGTATCTTAAACAAGTCGTTATGACGACTACGGCTGAAGTTTTCATGTACGTATACAAGCCATAGCAATCCAAGAGGAACGGGCTATCAATAGAGTTGTTGGCAGTATATCCTCTCTTCCTATCCTTAAGGGGGAATGGTGAGATGATAAGTTATATAATTATTTATTTTATTTTATTAAAAAGGAAAACAAACATTCCCGGGTTACGAATAACCTGACAATATTTGAAAATCTCCTACTACCACCACAGTAAGCAAATGTTGCTTGTGTTGTGCTGGAGGACCGAGGAATTAAACACGCTACGTCTGGTCGTTTATTAAATATTATGTTATATTATTATTGTATTTGAGCTTTCTAGTTGAATTTTCAATTAGCACTTAACCCGTTATTGCACCACGCCATCGGTATAATCATATTAGATATGCATGTATATGTCACTAATGCATTAGGTAAAGTTCCTGCCTATCAGACCGATTAATAAAGCACTTACTTCTCTTTCTAGTGGCTAGAAGTTACCTACTATGTATTGTGATAATCTTTATATTATGTTTTATGCGTCACTTTTCTCCCTAGCGTCGCGACGCGACAAACTGACGCCGATCTGGGAAATGTTTGGTACTTGATTTATACAGGCAGACTCTCGAATCAATTGGCGTATACTTTACATTGATTGTTATCGTAGTGTAATTGATGTCATTTGTTGAACCACGCAATGACAACATTGCCTTAATCCTTCAGTACTTTCACCACTTTGGTACAGGTTTGAATGTTTTCTGTGTATTTCAAATGCTAAAAAAATAAACATTAAAAATAATGCATTTAAAATTATTGATTATTTAAAATAAACATTACTATTTCTAAATAATTAAATTTTAATAATATCAAAAATAAAAATGTTGTCAAAAACGCTAACCATATTGTGACTATCGTAAGTATATCTGTTTTTTTATTCTCAACTAACAAATAACCTGACAAATATTTTCAAGTTCTTGGGCGTTTTACAGTATACTTTTATCACACCGATCCCCATATGGAAACTATATCGGGACCCACATGAAAAACCTTTCAAGAAAAATCAAGTTTTTCATACCAGACCTTTGGACTCTGAAGTTATGATTGATAATTTCCTAATGAAAATCTGTATAATTTATCTAAACTGATATGTGTTTCCCTCATTACCGACGCACTCCAACGATAATTCAATTGTTGTTCCGTCACGCCGATTTGCTTTTAACAGGCCGTGTGCTGACCAATAGTATGGTCCGATTTTGAACTGTACAGTTTGAATTCACACATGTCAACTATAATCACGGAGTGCCGTGAGCCGTACAATCGCATCAAAAAACGTTCGTCTTGTCAAAACCAATGTGTGTACTATCGCCGGTTATTTATCGGAATAATCCCCTTAAACGTATTTTTCAATCCAATTCAACATAACGAGTGCTACCGTACAACGATCACCGTTCCAGTGCTGACAGATGATTCTCGAGATGCAGATTTCGTTCGCCACCCGGTAAGCTGACTGTGAATTAACCTTACAAATTGTGTTATCGCATTCGCCTGTCATAAGCCATAGGCTTTATCCATGCGTTCTGTGTGGAAAAGCCCTTTAAAATGCGGCTATCCCAACCCTTGTTCGTTCCTAGAACAATTGTAGTTTTTTTTCATCACGTGGAGAAATCCATAAATTATTTTAGCCATTTTTCCGACGGACGAGACCGCCTGCCATTTCTACAGAGACAACATCCCGACTTGCTGGCGCCAACTTGATATACTACTCTAGTTGTTTCCCGGTACATTCCTTTTATATTATATTTATGTTGTTTTGTGAGACGTTTACGCTATGGAGCACGCGCCCCATCAACATTTCTACCGAAATTCGCTTTTTATTTCGGCTCAACGGATGACATCATGTTTTGTCATGGAGTTTTTAATAATGGTCGAAGAACTTTCAATTTACGATGAAATGAGTTTATTTTTTAAATATCTATAATAAAGTGTTTTATTTTCTTTTCTGTGACAAGTCGATTTAATGATATCCTCACTGGCATCTTCCGTGCTGAGGATTTCATTTACATATGATTAAAATTTAGTAGTATAGATAGTATGGTTACCGGATAAATCATCAAAATGATAATTCATCACATCTTTAAAAAGTCATGGAAAGTGGTGAAACAAAAACTTTATTAACTGGGTTAAGAAGGTTAGGTTAGGTTTAAAAAAATCATCGTTTTTAATGACTTTATATCACTTTTTAAAAGTGTGTTGATATTTTTAACGCGGCACAGTTTTCGCCGCTTTGTTGCTGATTTTCTAGGAAAATGGAATAAGATCTACCAGGAAAACAGTTCTTAGATTCGCTGCTCGATATATTCCTTTATGCTTTTTCCTGCAACGCATTCGGTATAACCCAACGCTATAAATCGTTTAACGTAGCAAATCAAGCCAAGAACATATCTTGACCCATTTTAGTTGTCAGTTGAACAAGAAATTTGCGTTAACTTCTCTCTGTTTTCGTTTTCAATTTTGCTCACAAAGCTGAATATACTTGGAGTCTGTGGTTTTATTTTGGACTAATTAATATTTGACACAACTATTGGAGAATACCACAGTCAGAATTGGTCTTTGGTATATTTCTTGTTGTAAATCCATACGATGGCCTTGAGGAACACTGCGGTGATCATTGCACAAGCTTCCGTAATATACTCGAATTAAATGCACTGTGAGAACACTTAACGTGTACGCCGCACAGTTTTTCTGCAGAGACTGGTAGAGAAATTGTTGCTATGTCACTGATTAGGTAATCCACACTGTCAGACAGGGGCAGGTAATTGGGTGGAGGAATGCAGGAACATATGTTAAAGGGAGATGCATATTGTTATATTATTATTATTATATACATATTGTTATATGTTGCGTCAACAGTATTAATTTAAAAAATCATATGTCAAATCACGTGATAAACCCCAAATCCGGGGTCTTAGATAGCCACCAGTTATTAAGGCGATGCCATACGTAGTAATTCAAAAGCATGTGTTTTTGGTTTGAAAATTTGGTCGCCTAGAAATGTTTCAGATGCTTTAATTAAATACTGCGAGTAGAATACATCTTGGCCTTTGAAATAATCGAGTATTTTTTAGATAAGTCTTTTTATAAGCCCAGAAAAAAATAATGTAAAGGCCTATGAAAACTGCTTTAAAGTTCAAAATCTCCTACTTACGAACACATTTTCCCCTTATTATTTTATTGTATAATGTGGAAAATTAAGTTATTTAGAAAATGATCGAAAAAAATTAAATATTTATGCCTGAACATCCACAAAATAAAATTAAAGGCACTTTTTGGCCATGTTTTTTTCTTGCATAAATCAAAACAGGCGGATGGTGTTAAGCGGGAATTTAAACCTTATCGCAATCTACGTAAGGGTTGTTATTGATAGCGGCTCAATTTAAAATATTACACGACGTAGTGCATGCATATCATGTACTACGTATGGAAAAAATAACCTTGTGGTGGCTCTACATCATCAAGCAAACGCCCGCTTTTCATCAAACCTGAGATGCTAAAACCAGAACCATATTCGCTCAACGAATACTTCTGATTCGTCACTCCTAAAATATATACATCATCATCATCACTTTTGGCTCTACAACCCCTGGTGGGTCTTGGCCTCCTCAAGAGTCTTCCTCCACTCATCTCGGTCCCGCGCCAGCTCTCTCCAGTTTCGAAGCTCCAAGGCAGACAAATC
The DNA here is from genome assembly GCA_026573805.1 of Hesperophylax magnus. Lineage (NCBI taxonomy): Eukaryota > Metazoa > Arthropoda > Insecta > Trichoptera > Limnephilidae > Hesperophylax > Hesperophylax magnus. The sequence continues at coordinate 15,907,101 of JAIUSX010000028.1, forward strand.
TTTGAGGACGTTGTCGCTCCATCTTAACCATGGCCTTCCCAGGCTTCTTCTCCCTATCGGTCTTGAGCTCAGCAGGGACTTTGGTTCTTGATGCTCAGTCATTCTCTCCACATGACCTAGCCACCGAAGTCTTCCCAGTTTTATGAACTTTGTGACGTTTAGCTCCTTAAACAGAGTATAGAGCTCATTGGTATAACGTCTGCGCCAAAATATATACAGACTTTTTACATATTAGCTCCGCACAAAAGACCCTGAGGGAAATGATTTTCCTCAGGGTCTCATTGATAAGCTGTGTGAAGGTTATTTTTAAGGAAAGGAATATGAGTTAATTCTGGGAAGGAAAAGTTATGACGGGTGGGTGCCAGTGTGTCCAGGAGTAACGGACGTATGAATACATCAATCCCACTGCAGTGCAAGGCGATGGGTCCGATATAGTCCCGCTGGAGAGGTCAAAAGACCTCCCTAAACCAGTATCTCTCGATCCTGCCCGCCACGCAATAGGTGAGCAGATGCATCCGCCCAAGGCCTGGACAAACTTTGTCCCATGAACCAGGGCACCAAACGTGGCCATGAGTTATACATTGCATCGGTGTTCAACAATGGTTATTTAACGCATCCATAGGGCCAGGAGATATATATAAATATTATCAATCTATTCTTTAAATATAAGATATCGTTCCCACTTTCAGACCTGCCGTCTTTATTTTGGTTTATTCCATAATTCTGTGATGGCGTATCCAAATGTAAGTCTATTTTCATTAAATATGTACGCATTATTCAGTTGACGGCTATGTCGATACCCGTGAATAATTTATTGATTTATATTCGTGATACTTATATGCCCTATTATGTCAAAAGTCCCATCGGTTTTACATTCAACTAGCTGTACCCCGCCACGCGTTGCTGGAGCTTCTTTAAGAACTATCAACAGTGATATAAAGTCATTAGAAACGATGAAAAATAAAGTTTTTTAACCTAATCTAACCTACATAACCCAGATAATAAAGTTTTTGTTTCATCACTTTCCATGACTTTATATAACTTTTTAAAGATGTGATGAATTATCATTGTGATGATTTATTCGGTTACCAAAGAAAATATAGGCCCCGAAGGAAATTGTTTTCCCCAGAGACTTCTGTTTGGAATAAATGTAAAAAAAACTTCAACGACGTAATAATGTTTCATCAGTTTTTATCAGGAATATAATACTCGTATCTGCATATCTTATTTTTAACACGTATCTCTACTTGCTTATTTCTTGAAATAGGACAAAGGATATTATCCCACAATCTACCCTTTTTGCTATCTGATATGTGGTCATATCAATATATCAACAACATTATTGAGTTATGTTGCGAAAATTTCTTCAAATCAAATTCGATTATTGATGTTATCTATGTTTTTATCCTCGTGAACCACTAAATAGATAATGCACACTAGCGTGTGTCGCTCTCCATAGAGAGAAAAAAAATTGCCTTATTTTTAAACGCCTGGGGTCTCAAAAGTTGCGTATGATCTGTAGCTATTCGAAAACGTAAAAATAAATGAAATTGGTGTTCACTATTAGCTCGCTAAAATGGCCGGAAGTTTTGAAAAAAAATTGATTTCGTGATTTGGGAAAAAAATAAAACAATGGGTCCATATTTTATATTTTGTAGCACACTTAATTTTATTTCCATAACTGCAGTACAAAGAACGAAAAATAAATATTTTTTATACATATGTGATGTGTTTGTTAAAAATATAAAAGGGAAAAATAACACTTTTTATGGTTAAATTCAAGATACTAAACAATAACGTACAACAACATTTTTGACCAAAATACAACGAATAAAAAATAATGGATGCTCAAAATTGAATGATAACATATTGTTAAAACAGTAATTACTTAAAATCTTGCTTTGAAATAAAATTTGGCATTATGTTTCTTGAATGTTGCTTGGCGTAAATATAACCTTTTCTAGCTTTGTAACCAGCAACAGAAGACGCCTCTGTGGTCAACTTCACACACCTTTCCACTGATTGTGTGTGGCAAGGAAATTTCCTTCATCACACAATTTAAGTAATTCGTCCGTTTTTACGTTGCTCAGGAGTGGAGGTTCTGTCAGAATTAAATCTGTGGCCTGCCAGTCAATTAATTCTATGTAGCTATTGCAGTTGAAATTAATTTTTGGAATTATGAACTCTCTCACTCTTGAAGTTTGAAGGGCCCTATATTTAATGATCCATCTACATCCTAGCTCCCTTATACATTTATTGTCATCGGTTAACATTGATAGAATAATGTTTTCCGGGTGTGCAAAATATGCGTTCCTCTGAATCACGGGGTCGACAATAGCTTTCAATTCTCCTGAAAGATATCTGGAAATGCTAACCATTTTCCATAGATTACGGGCTCCATCTATACAAGACCTATTGCACTTTATGGTAAACCATGTTGGAGCATAAACTCTCACAATAAAGGTGGCCAATATCTGCAAATTTTCCGTTGGGTTTTCCGTTGCAACATATAGCCGTAATATTCTGTTTGCAGTTGTTAGCCACCTGGCATGAGACATTTTCCCTGGTTGTTTCCTTGCCAAATCTACAGTTATCATACCTTTTGACACAGCCAGACACATATTATATAAATAATTTTGGTCCGTGCTTAATTTTTCTGTTATATTTTCCGGTATGGATGATTGAATGGGAACAAACGAATAATTTTAACGTTCTCACAATTTTTTTAGGTTTCTTCCGATTGGTCCCGAGAAAGCTACAGGTCCGCTAGTTGGTCCATCTAATGAAGATAGCAGATGTCGCAATGGTAGTTCATTGGCGTGCAGCTGGCAGATAAGCCATTGCAATGGCATTCCATGTCTCTGTTCCATTCTTGAAATGATTCCATTTTTCCGGCCAGTGTTTGTATTTGTTCCGTCACAACGAACTGCAACAATTTTCTCCATTTGACGATTTTCCTCTTCCAAAAGAGAACATATGGCATTTTCGCTGTCTTTAGCAGCACCAGATGATGGCGTAGCGTGTCCGAGATACACTGATCCTGGCTCCTGCACAAGCGTTATGTGTTCTTCAACTTTTATTCGTCGATAAAATTTTCTTCCTTTCTTGATAATAAACATTTTTTTGTCCTTGCGCCCATCGAAAAATAAACCTTCGATATTTGTCAATTTACGGCTATTTAATAACATATCTCTAGTTTGCTTTCTAGCTCTTCATAATCTACTATGATCTATAACGGAAGACGGACCAGCTTCATTTACATCTTTTAAAACCGCAGAAGCAATGGCAGCTGCTGCTCTGTGTGATACGCTGCATGGATCACAAATTTGAGATAACTTCGTCAAGGGATTCTTCATCTTCGAATATTGTATATTTCGAGGAGATAGTGTATCATGAGCCACTGCAGATTGATGATCATCACTTAGCGCTGGTTCCTCATCAGAATCTGAAAAACTGTTGGAAAGAAGCGGAAGAAGAGTAGATGGTTTTTCTAAAGATCGTGACTTATTCGGATTTACAATCCTTTGCGCCCTTGTATATTTTTTAAGAAGTTTTTGTGTAGTGTTGAAATCGATATTCCCCATAATCAATAATCTTTGACTACGTTGATAAGTCCAATAATTGAAAATTAAAGCAAACTAAATGGCAATGGAAAACGTTTTAGTGGATTTTTATCATTTTTTTGTTAATTTCGGTATTTTTGTAGATTTACTTGCATTAATAAAATTGATTTTTTTTATTTAATTTTTGTCAACTATACGCAGTTTTTAATAATACACAAACGTTAAAAGGTTTAATTATTGTGAAGAAAATATTAATTACCATTATTTAAAAATACATGTTTTAGGTTTTTTTTCTGTTTTTCAATGCATTTTAGCGAGCTATTAACCATTTTTTAAAAAATAATTTTAAATGTAGTTCTCATTTTCTTTGTAAGACGCAACTTTTGAGACATCAGGCGTTTCTGAATTCAAAAGTTGAAATAATTGACACACCCTAATGCACACTAATAATGCTTTGCATTGTAAATTTGGATGGATACCAATGTCGTAAGCTTTCTCCGTAATAAGCTTTCAAAAAGAAATTAATTGAAAATATTTAATAAACCATTCAACTTATTACATTTTAAACAGGGCCTCCATAGTCGAGGGGTACGGCTCTCGACTTGCAAGCCGAAGGTCGCGGGTTCAAATCCCGGCGTGATAGAAGTGTTTTATTTGATTAACTAGCTGTACCCCGCCACGCTTAGCTGTGACTCAGTATGTCTGGGCAGATAATGGAACAATCGCGCGTGTTGCTTTTACGTCCAACAGATGGCGCTGTTTTTCAAAAAGCATGTTTGTCCAACAGATGGAGCTGTTGTGTTCGAACGCAACGTTGTGTCAAAATTTCAAAACAATCGGTGAAGAACTTTCGGAGATTTAAGATTTTTAATAAACGAACATTTAGGACGGGTTGTTTTACAGAATTTGAACAATTCATCAATTTTCAATGGTGATTTTCAAGTTGTGTGAAGGTTCGGTTATTATCTCAGTTTTGTTAAAAAACAAGCCAATTATGATATAATAACAGAACATGAATAGAACTTTCACAGAATTTCGAAATTCGTAGAATTGTTTAAAACAAATTTAAATAACCAATCCATTTTTATTTATGTACATTTGTGTTATTTCACAATTTATTAATTTAAAATAAGATATAGTATACTTGCGGCACGTTCCAGAGTGGAAGATACTCTTAGTATCGCCCTGGTGTAAGACCACCATTCAGAATTGAAACGTTGTTTTAAATGGCTTTAGCCTTGTTTGGTGACCAGATCTGAATAGGCAGGTACTGCTCCACCTTCACCTTCCTCCACATTTTCTTCCCAATTTAAGTCCCCTACTCACTACCTTTAGCCTCACAATATACCCCAATTATTGGGGATGCCATAGTCTCACTGGCTCCAGACGGTTAGGAGCAGTAGGGATTCACATTAAAAAAATAGCTAAATTCTCTTGATATCTGAGTTCAGTAGCATTTAAAGAAACACTGATTTTTAAATTTCTTTAACATGTTAAATAACAGTACCAGTTGTGTTTTTTTGCGATTTATTTCTAGCCAAGGAATTTCCTGTGATTTTTCAACTCTGCATCTGAATAGAGTTTGTATTCAATAAAGACATAATTATTATTATTATCCAAGGTGGATATTTTCAGTTGCGAACTTACCAAATACAAGAGGTCCATAAAATAATATTTTTCCGAAGGTTTATGAATAATGTTATGTCTCTATTGCTTATATTTCTATTATGATTTGATTTATATCTACAACCTCTCTCCATGGCTATAAATGTATTGTTTTGTAAATTTTTCGTTTTATATAATCTTTGTTTTATATAAATTTTTGAATTCATATTCATTTCTTACAAATTCAATTTACTTATTCCTTATTATGCTGTCTCATTAGAGGTAAAGTCACAAGGAGGAAATCTATAATTTGTTTTGTTTTGGCTATAGAATACTTATGTACAAACTGAAATAAATGTTAACTGTCGATTTCCTGAAAATTAATAAATAATATAGTTTTGATGTGAAACAAATCTTGTCGCACCTAGGGGGTGAAACCGACTCTCGCTTAGCAAGCTTGGCAAGACGGGACGACGCTCTGTTGCGCAAGCGGAATGTTTTGCATCTTGGCAGCCGACGGTTAAAGCCCGTTCAAACATGGTTTGAAAGGGAGATATGTAAATACAAATGTTAGAGGGAGCGCGCTAATATAGCAAAGAAACGATAATTATTTTATTATATAATAAAATCCCCCAAGAATTAAATATTAAAACATGCAAAATGTCCTTCATCGGTTCAATAATAACTAAATGGTTGATTGGCTTGGGGAGGGTGAAGTCTGAAAAACTATTAAATAATGTCACTTGGTTACCTATTAATGGCTCATTTAGTAAAAACTTAATTTATATTATATTTGGATAAAAAAAACAACACTTTAATTTTACAGAATAAATTTTTAGCAATTTTAACAGCATTTGGTTACTTAGAACGGGCAATCTGCCTAGCTAGGAACTAATATCGACCTACAATTCATAATAACACTTATACAGTTGTTAAGACAAACTTATACATTTGTTGCAATATTATTATTTTGTCATTTTTGCTATATACATGTATTTAATGTAATATAATAAATAAAAAAAATTAAGCGAAAATGGTGAAAATATTTAATAAAACTCGACTCGTTTGAAATAGATCAAAAAACTCTCGTTGCATTTGAAGATGTTTTTAATAATTTTCGAAGCTCACTTTGTGATTTTTTTCTATTGAATGTATTTCATATAATTAACGTTTCGGCATAACAAATGTGTAGATATTATCTTCAAAATAACATACTTTTTTTTTGGAACTTAAAAACTTAATGAGTTAACGAGAAACTTTTTATAAATCTTTTTTTTATGGAGCTTTATTTTCTAATGTACATTTGTTACTTAAATTTTGTTTACTTTGCTACCGTTTTCGACACAACCGTGTCATTAACATTCTCCTCCACAACCACAGAGTACAATACAGCCTGTTGTGCCCAAGCTGCCAACCCAGCCAATAACATCGTATAGCGATGCCCTCGTCAACGGTAGACGACGATCTCGGCCAATCTGTAAAGGGACAGGGTCTATCGACGACAGCTTGGTCACTATTCCCAAAAACCTACATCTGCATGTATTCATGTTTCACCCGAATACCACAGAAGAAAATATATCTTCATTCTTAAAAAAGAAGAAGCCGGATTTAATTTACACTGTCGAAAAACTGGTTACGAGGCATGAACGTTATGCTGCCTTCAAAATAGGCATACCGGAAAATTACTTCCACTTTTTCCTGGACCCCACGATCTGGCCTGAAAACGTGGCCTTCAACGAATGGTCATTTCGGAGACCACGACCCCAAACTAGGACGGTCGATACGACGTCCGAAAAAGATAGACATTAGTGGAGTATACCAGAACGTTCGAAGTCTGAATAATAAAATTATCGACTTCATGACAAACGTAATGTACCAGAAACCACTTCTGATTGCTCTTACCGAAACTTGGCTAACTTCAAGCACCTTTTCGTCGGAGCTATTCGAAAACCTATACCACGTCTACAGGAAGGATAGAGGCAGTCGCGGAGGAGGGACTCTCCTAGCCCTCCGAGCTGACAGCCACTCACACGCGGAAAGAATGGATTGCATAGAAACCCAAGGTGAAGACTTGTGGGTGAAAGTATCGCATAGAAATATCATCATTTATATATGTGTTGTATATTTTCCTCCAAATACAACATCTGAACAGTATCAATTATTTTACGACAAAACTATAAGTGAAAGTGTAAAGTTACAATCAAAAAATATTATTATTTTCGGTGACTTTAACTTCCCCTCAGGGAAAAACCCAATTGACGTTTTCGATTACTTTTGTTCTTTTTATAATTTAACACAATTCAACACTGTTTATAACATAAATGCACACATGTTAGACCTAGTATTAAGTAATGTAAATTCTAAAAATGCTGTTATCTGCCGTCATGACTCCCCATTAGTCAGAGAGGATATTCATCACCCTTCACTTTCATTCACATTCGATTACACAACTCAATCACATATACAAACAGACACATTGCCTCCAGACATAAACATGGGTTGGATTTTCCACGAAAGCTCAGATAACACACTTAAGAATGCCTTAGAACAACATCACTGGAATCATTACGATTGCCTTGACGTAAATCTAGCTGTCGAAATGTTTTATGAACAGCTCAATAATATTTTCAACATTTGTTTTAAGAAAAGATCTACACGTATGCTCAAAGATGTTAGACAATATCCGAAATGGTTTAATGGGGAAATCATTCACCTCATACGAGAAAAAACTAAAATGCACTATCTTTGGAAAAAAACAAAATCCGAACATGCCTTAGCTAACTTTAAAACTTTGCGAAAATCAATCAAACGGTTAATTGGTCAGGCCTACACTGACTTTACACGTGAGGCCGAGAACAGTATAATAACAGACCCAACTCGATTTTGGTCTTACACTAACGATAAACGCCGCGGCTGTGACAAACTTAACCACATGGACTACAAAGACAATAAATATAATGGATCGTCTGAGATCGCCGCAGGTTTCGCACACTATTTTCAATCAGTATTTAGCGACAATATCCCCAAACTTGACATATCCTCTATAGCTTCATCGTCATTTAACTCTTTACCTGTACAAATTCATGAAATTAACGATGACGATATTATTACAGCTTTCCATAAGCTAAAACCTAAATACTCCGTCGGCCCAGATTGTATTCCACCTATAATCCTCAAAAGATATGCAAGTTATTTTGTTCAACCTCTAAAACATATTTTTAACCTATCACTTCGCAAAAATATCTTTCCGGAAATGTGGAAACTAACGAAAGTAACGCCTATACATAAAAAAGGAAAAAAGTCAGAAATAGATAATTACAGACCTGTAGCTGTGTTGTCAGCACCCGCAAAACTTTTAGAAACCATAATTTATTCACAGATATATAACCAAACAAAACACGCACTCACCGAAAATCAGCACGGATTTCGTCCCACACTGTCACCTTCAACGAATCTTATGAATCTCATTACCTATATTAATAATTCATTTGAAAATTTTGTACCTGTTGATGTGATTTATACAGACTTCGAGAAAGCATTTGATAAAGTCGACCATGATATTTTATTAAAAAAATTAAGTGACATCGGATTCTCTCAGAATTTCCTCGCTTTTGTGGCTAGCTACTTACGCAATCGTCGTCAGTATGTCAGTTACGGACACCATATCTCTCACGAATACAAAACTAACTCCGGGATTCCCCAGGGATCGAATCTAGGACCCCTTCTCTTTCTCTTATTCATCAATGACATTGGCAACACTATAAACCACTCAAAATATCTCCTTTTTGCTGACGATATAAAACTTTTCAAAGCAATCAAAAGTTACATCGATTCCATTCTTCTGCAGAACGATCTTGATTCTCTTGTCAAATGGTCGGAACTGAACAACTTACCCTTCAGTATTCAGAAATGCAGTATCGTTACATTTACAAGGTCCAAAGATACATTCCTGTTCCCCTACCACATTAATAAACATGAATTAACACGTAAAAATGAGATTCGAGACCTTGGCGTAATTTTTGAAGCAAATCTCTCTTTCAAATCCCATATATCTGATATTGTCTCCCGTGCCAACAAAATGCTTGGATTTGTTCTTCGTAATTCAAGATCATTTACCAACGGAATCGCAATCCGAAGAACGTATGAAGCACTTGTTCGCAGTATCTTGGAATATAGCTCCATTATTTGGGCCCCTTCTGAGCAAAACCATATTCTCGAAATAGAAAAAGTACAAAAGAGATTCATGCGTTACCTATATATGAGGGAATATATGTACTACCCTTTCCTGTATCCATCCTTATTCTTAGCAGGAATGCTCGATCTTAATACATTAGAAGCCCGCCGAAAAATATTTTTAGGAAAACATTTTTTTAAGATAATCTCTGGAACTATACATAATCCACCTATTTTGAAAGAGATTAACTTATATGTTCCAGACAAGTATACTCGTGGAAGGTCCCATACCCTTTTTTATGCTCCAAAAGCGAGGACTTCTGCCTATCAGAACGCCCCAGTCAACAGAGCGACTGAACTGCTCAACGAGTCTGCATTGACCATCGACATTTTTAACGTAACCTACAGGCAGTTTAACAATTATCTTTTGACGTATGTCACAAAGTAGTGAAACTGACCTTTTCATGTGTTTTGCTATACTTTTTGTCTAATTTGTAATCTTCTCCATAATGTATTGGTGAATAACCGTTTTACGGAGAACATGGAAAAATAAATAAATAAATAAATAAATTAACTAGCAATCCTAAAACTTAGTTTGTAAAATGTCTAGAAATTGTTACATAGGCCAACGAAGTACAAAAAATGGTTGTAAATCGGTAGAAATTTGGTATGCTTGATGACTTTATATCACTATACAAACTTGTGTTAAATTGCCACTGTCCTGAGTTGCCATGGAACCATACACTACGAGTGCAGATAACGCTGAGAATTAGCTAAATTGAAGTTTGTATGGACTGTTTGATAAATACAGGATGTTCGACTGTTCGTGATCAACATTTGAGAGCGAGGCAGTCAAGGTCATAGACAATTTAATTAAAATCTCAAAAATTGAATTTGTAATTTTTTTATGTGAACACCGTGCAAGAGTCCCGACTGCTTCCAACCGTCTGGGGCCAGGTGAGACCATGGCATCACCAATCGGGGCATGTTCTGAGGCTGAATATAGTGGGGAGGGGAAGTACCTGGCTATTGAGTTCTAGTTACCAAATTGGCTAAATCCATTTCAAGCAAAGTTTGCAATATACTTACTGGTTGGGACACAAAAAAAATCTTATTTTCATAACTAACACAATAGTTTTACTGTTCTTGGCCATTCGATGATAAACTTCCAAACTTGATTTCCCAGGTTAGGTCAACACAAGCGGTAGTATCCATCATGAGCTTTGGAGCTTTGAATAATTATTATAAGCATCATATTTGGTTATTTTTTTTAATGATAAACTAATGTTTATAAGACAAGGTTTTATGCATAGCACAAAGGATAACAAATAATTATAAGCAATAATTAGTTACCTGAAATATCAATACAAATTGAAAATATCTCTCAATAAATTATACATAATATCTCCCAACAAAATATCAATACAAATTGAAAATATCTCCCATATAAAGTTGGTTGTTTACAGGTTAAAAAATATAATAAGCAGTAATTGATGATTGAAGTTTTAGTACATATTGAATTATGTGGCGTGTTGGAAATAAGCAGACGTGGCTCAGTGGTGCATAGCATCTGACCCAAAGATATTAGAAGAACGAGATATGCTATGTTGGCCGCCGGACCGTAGGCGGAGTACTAACTAATTAGGGTACTTTGAACGGTATCGGGACGTGTACGCACAGAAATCTGTTGTATGTATTAGTGCGGATACCTTAGCGTAAGCGAAGGTGTGCAGTAGTATTGGTGAACAAAACCGGCGACACTCGGCAAAGCCATTCCACACAGTATGAACTGCTCATAGCACATCTCGTTCTTCTAATATCTTTGATCTGACCGGACATTAGAAGGTGCGGGTTCAATTTCCGTCGGTGGCATTTATTTTTACTCGGGAGATATTTTCAATTTGTATTGATATTTCAGGCGACTAATTATTGATTATAATAATTTGTTACCATATTTGGTAATTTAGCTTTCACTCAAATTAATTGAAAACCAACATTAAAATTATTTTTTGCTTTAGCAGGATTAATTTATAGTTGAATGTGGTCAGGGCATACCGCAAAATTGAATGAAACTATACGATAAGGGCCGCTATCACGTATGTTCCGGCGGAGGCGATATTGAAAAAGGTTCCAGGGCCGAATTGGGTCGAATTAGTAGATAAACGACTGAGTATCTGAACATCACCTAACGTAATTTAGGAAAAAAAACAGTATTCACAACATAATCAATGCGCACTCACAACTCTTCGTTACATAACACAATTCAGACACAGATGTAAACATGAAAGTTATCTCTTGACAGGCCAAGATGCCAAACAAAACGTCTGTAACCAAGTGGGTCTTCTGACGACCCCATGCATTTTTCTGTCTTATGGGCTTTTAAACTATAGAAATCCCAATTATTCTGTCAATTATTAATGGTAACTATTTGCGCAGGAATACGTAAAATACCAAAATGATATATTTTTTTTTTTTATATTAACTCCACACAGGAGGCCCTGAAGAAAATAATTTCCCTCAGGGCCTATGTCATCTTTGGGGATGCTGTGTGGAGGGTCTTTTTGTGGAAAGGAAGGAGTGAACATGGGTCTTGAAGAGTCCCATGTTGTAGGAGGGAGGAAACACAGAGGCCGGCAGTTCGTTCCACAGCCGAGCTGTTGAACTTAAGAACGAATCGTAGAAGCGACCCGTTCTCATGTGACAAGTGTCAACCGTGTACAAATGTTGGGCACGCGTTTGGCGTGTATCCCGACTACGCACCGGTGCCGAAGGGATCAATGACGCTAGTTCCTCAGAGCATCTTCCATTGTAATACCGATAGAACAAGGACAGCATACCTACCTGACGCCTGTGCTCTAAAGATTGCAGTCCGTTTGTTAAGATTGGGGAATCTATCAAACGGACCGCCCGTTTTTGCACAGAGTCAAGGGTTTTTTTCAGGTATTTAGGGGCTCCGGACCAGAGATGGCTGCCAAATTCGACAGTAGGGCGCACTAAAATAATATGCCAAGTATTTAAGCTAATATAAGGAAAATAGTAATTTTGGGTACTACCTACTGCCCCACTTGGCTGCGGGATAGTTAATATACACATACATAAATACACATGTCCGATTGACATCGTGATAATGTATTCGAAATGTACTATAAGTTTATCAGGTAACTTGTTAATTCATTCGTTAAAGGTCCCGTTTTTAACCGGATTGCCTGTAATTTGGAGAGATTCTTTATAAATTAGCAACACTCATTTTTCTCCGTGAACCACTTATACCAAACAACTTTGAAAATAAATCTATCTCATATAGCAGAACACAGCCAATTCAACTTTTTCAAAAGAGCTGCTACGATATTCGAAATTATTAAAGTACGATAAAAATTATCTTTTTATGACGTATATATTTTTTCCCACTTACGTAAGCTTAGTAGGTGAAGATTTACCAAATACAAATCAAAACTGGCCTTCTTTTCGACCGCTACGTGTATATTCTTAGTTATACCCAATTTCTACCGATTTAAAACAAGTCTCGTTAACTCTTTAAGTTCCCTCGATAGAAAAAAATCGCAAAGTAAGCTCCGAAAATTATTTGAAACACGTTTTGTTCTGTTATTTAATATGTTATAGACATGAAAAAAAATATAGTGTATCTTTAAATGCAACTAAATCATCTGTCGAGAGATTTTTTCTCTATTTCAAACGCACGAAAATATATTTTTTAAGACTTGATTACAAAATATCGACTTTTGTCTATGTTCTGTAAATATAATGTGCTTGTATTATTATATATGTATATAGACCGAAGAATTTCTCTAAATGATAGTGAAACAAACCCCTATCAAAATCAGTTGCACAGTTTAGAAGAACTAAGCGCACAAACAGGCAGTATTTTGTCCTGATATCCAAAATTAAGTTTTGCATGAAGAGGGCCGCGCAGCGTTCTAATTTCACCCCTGTAAGATCATTGTACGAAACGGGGCAGATAGGGTGAAAATCGCGCCCAGTACAGAAAACTATTTTCCACCACTGATAAAGTTCTGTTCATACCTAATTCAGTCTCTCGCCGGACCTTAACGCGAATGGACATACTATCGTTATATTTTTATACCTATCTCGGTAGTGAAATAAACCAAAAAATTACAATATTTATAATACATTTTTATAACTTAGAATGTAAGCAATACGATAATATTAGTCTGTGTCGCCTATGTGATATGTTCCCTTATTATTTGATGTGATTTTCCTTTTGAAATTATTTATAAATTGATATGGTTGCATTACTTTGCGGTGTTTTATCAGAAGGAAACAGTTTCATTTATATAGTGTAGGCTTTATTTCGTCAGTTTAATATCTTCGTTTAGTGGAATGGTGTAATTATGTTTATATTGTGATTTGTGCTTTGTGTAAGTGAAATTTAGGCAAATTGTAACAAATATATTGCTTTTGTTATTAATAACAGATAATTTGATATTCAGAAGTGATTTTTTATACATAGGTGTTTAACAAAGTAATTGATTTGATTGAATGTTTGGTTTTTATATAGTAATACAATAATTAGTTTGTGTTTGTAATTAATTACAAGTGATTTTTTTGTAGATTTGAGCTCAATTTTTGTTGGCTCTTTTTGAAATTTTTTCCTTGTCGTGGGGGTGCCACATGACGCGCAAGTGAATGGCAGGAGAACACGGGGATGCTAGAACAAGATATAGGACAATGAAACGAATTGAATACTTGAGTCGGTTCGTGTCAAGAATCAGAGTAACGGAGAACATGTATTTTATTTATTTACCAGCTGTACCCCGCCACGCGTTTCTGTGGCTCAGCCTGTTTGTGCAGATATAAAAACAATTGCGCGTGTTGCTTTTAAGTCCAACAGATGGCGCTGTTTAAAAAAAAATTTACCTGTCACAGGTGACATCTATATATATATATATACATAAAACACACTTGTATTCGAATGCAACGTTGTGTCAAAATTTCAAAGCAATCGGTGAAGAACTTTTGGAGATTTAAAATTTTGAACAATCGAACATTAACATTTTTATTTATACAGATTTTCTATTTTTATTCACCCGTGGGGTCTCTTACATCGGGTACATTGAAATGTTTAAAAAAAATTACATAAGAATTATTAATTATTAATGGTCACAAAAAAAAAATTTTTTTTCATTACAGTGGTTTAAAATTGGACAAAATGAAAAATAAAAATATTATGAACTGAAATTATCAGAAATAATATCGTGACATAAAAAAATTGTTTAAGAATGTTAAAATGTCGAAAACGTACTTTATCGCTTGTCTGAATTCTTCAAACAATCAGTTCCAATTTTGAAAATTACACTTAAATTTAATATAAATTGAGTTCATTGAACCAGTTTTCATGCAGGACCAACTTAGGACGGGTTGTTTCGGGGAATTTGAACAATTCATCAAATTTCAACCTCATTTTTCGGGTTCTGTGAAACTATTGAAGTTATGTTACAATATCATTATAGTTGCTTGACAGAACTGAAATAAAAACAGAACTTGAAAAAATCTTTCGCAGAACTTGAAAATGAACGTTGAAATTGATGAATTGTTCAAATCTTCGAAATAACCCGTCCTTAGTAGGTATGTTTGATGAATTTTTGAAAGATTTGTTCTCTTTATTGTTGTTTTTTTCTTTGTTTTTCGTTGCTTTTGACAAAGTTATCCGTGAGTTTTTTTTTTTCAAATTTTTCTGGCTTTCACCCTTCAAGGGTATTCTAGGTCACCATTTAAAATTATGTAGAGAGTGGAGGTGAACGTGTATATTATTAATTTAGTTTAAATGGGAATATTTCAAAATTACATAAAAGATTCTAGTCGAGTTCAGATTCAGAAGAGATGAGATGAGAGCATTTTTAGATATTGATTGGAGGAGAGGATATTTGTTTAGAAAGAGACAACCAAAAAAACATGTGATCTAATGTTTCCACTTCTGGACCACAGAGTGCACAATCTGGGGACTCAAGCACGTGAATTTTAAAACGGTGAGAGAGAAGGGAACAATGTTTAATTCTCATTTGTATAATAAGTAAGGAAATATATTTTTTGGTAAAATGGTGGATTCGTTGATACCACGGTTTTGATGGGATTGTCCTTTGTATTGAGGCATAAATAATCGTAATTTCCTTTGTTTTTTAACGTAAATTATCGCATTTACTGCCTAATTGTTTTAAAATACCACTATTCAGGTCAAATATATTGATTTCTTTGTGGAATACTTGATTATCTTATTGCCATTAGTAGCTTAAGTGCTAAAGCAACGTTTTTTCATTCAAAATATCCTTTCAATATAGTAAATGTCAGAAAAATATTTTCAACAATAGGTAACGCAATCAGAATTCGGTTTAATGCAGTTCTCACACAGATGCTTTGCTTCCATACAGCACGTTATAGACTTTATAGTGATTTGTTTTTGGGGTATTATGCCGTGTTGCGCTACCTCCTTCTTTATCCAACGTTTCGGACATCATTGCAGTGTCCATCATCAGGGCAGATGTGTTTTTCTTATTTTTCTTTAAAAAAACTCTGACAACTTTCTCCGAAACGTTGGCTAAAGAAGGAGGTAGCGCAACACGGCATAATACCCCAAAAACAAATCACTTCTTTTGACCGTAAAAATCTCAAATTATACCGTTATAAACTTGTTTAGAAAATATCTAAATGGTCAGTTTCATTGGACAGGGTTTTAACTTCACTTTATCCTTTTCTCAGATAAACGGAGAAAATGAGTATTACTAATTTATTAACAATCTCTTCAAATTATTCGTAATCCGGTTAAAAACGGGAATGCAGGCACTTAACGAATGAATTTATAGGTTTTCTGTTAAACTTTCAATTAAAGAGGAATTTATCATCATGATGTCGTAATATGTGTTCATAAAAATCGTAATATTTTCGCATTTCGTCATTATATATTAAAAAAGTATTAAAATACATATTAAAATTTTACTAGAAGTTTATCATGAATCGGCCTGCAATCCCCTTTTTAACCGGATTACGAATGATTTGACAAAATACTCATTTTTCTCTGTAATGTATAATACCCATTGTGAGGTTAAATATTATGTAAAAAAAATAATTTAACTCATATATTTACGGTCATATATAACCGGGGTTCATATTAAATAATAGTATTTTTATCTTTTTCTTTAATGCGGAAATACATCTTTTTCTTTGACGTGAGAAAGAAAAATAATAATTCTTTCCAGTTTGCCTCAAATATTTTTACTGGATTCTATTAATAAAATCCCAAAAATAGCTAAAATAATTCACTTTTTGCGCCGCTATCGCTATCGGTGTAAGAGAGACAGAGTACGCAATATTGATCGGCTGTCACGATCTATGAAATAGTCTAAAGGTACCTAGTCTGTGGCGACATCGATTCCCATCCAAATCTACATGGAAAGCACTTGTACCATTTGCGGCTGTGTGTGTATTATCTAACCAATGTTTTTCACCAATACACTAACACATTGTGTTTTGTTGTTTGGGTCAACTCTAATTGCGTGACCTAAAATCATTATAATTTTAATATTGTTTATGGTTATTGATTTTTTTATAACTTAATATTGAATCATTTATTGCGATAGCTTGTTACGCGACAATAGTGTCGGCCTTCGACGCCATCATCAAACTGTGGTTAGTTAGGCTTGATTGATTGGAAGAGCCAAAAACGTTATGAATTGGTTACGATGGACTTGATATTGGAAAGATGTTTATTTATTTATTTACTGGCCTTCGTAACCGGCGTTACCAGTGTTTTGCTTGCAATAATTATATCGTAATCTTCAACACTTCCTAGACCAAGATCTTTATTTTGTGACGATATTTTTCTTAAATATATCTTATATCTGGCAGATTGTGACATTACCACGTGGTAAGGAGCAGTGTGACCGCAGTGTGTCTGCAGAAATGACTCCAGTGCTCGCGAAATTATTTAGGCTCTCTCTCAAAGGTGGAAAGGTGCCAGATCTTTGAAAAAGGCAATCGTCCACCCAATCCCAAAAAGGGGGACCGTTCCGACCCTTCTAACTACCGCCCCATAGCCATCACTTCCATACTCTCGAAGGTATTAGAAAGGGTGGTTAACAACAAATTGCTCACATATCTCGAGAATAACAATATCCTAAGCGATCGGCAATATGGATTTCGTCGAAACCGATCGTGTGGCGATCTACTCGGATATGTAACGCATATTTGGGGGCGGTACATGGAACGTTTTGGTGAAACCCAAACCGTTGGGTTGGATATCTCCAAAGCCTTTGACAGAGTCTGGCACCGGGCGCTTATCGGGAAGTTACCATCGTATGGGATCCACCCAACCCTGCATAGTTGGATTGCGGACTTTCTGAGGGGAAGAACAATTCAAACCGTGGTTGACGGCTCTTCTTCCTCACCGCACCAAATCAATGCGGGGGTGCCACAAAGATCTGTGCTGTCTCCGACGCTGTTTTTATTGCACATCAACGATCTCGTTGAATGTGCACCAATTCACTGCTACGCTGATGACAGCACCGTTCACGAGGGTTATCTTTTTGACAGGCCCCCTTCCACCTATGATGTCCGAACAGCTCGGGAAGTTTTGAAGCGAAAAATTGACCACCACCTAGAGATGGTTCGTGCCTGGGGTAAGGCCAACTTGGTCAGTTTCAACGTCTCAAAAACCCAAGCGTGTCTGATTTCGGCAAAGAGGGAGATCAATGACTGTCTGGTGCAATTTGATGGGAGCACTCTCCCCAATAAAGACTCCATTGAAATGCTTGGAGTTACTATATCAGACCAGCTCAAGTATCGGGGATCCATAGAAGCCCGAGTAAATCAGGCCTCCAAAAAGTTGGGCGTCTTGTACAGGGCTAGGAGATTCTTCAACAGTGTCCAGCTGCTGACCCTGTACAAGTCTCAAGTCCGCCCAACTATTGAATTTGGGAGCCACCTTTGGGCTGGTGCCCCAAAATACTTGATAAACCTGCTTGAGTCTGTGCAAAGGAGAGCGATCCGTCTGATTGACAATCCGTTGTTAACAGACCGATTGCCTTCTCTGATGCATAGACGCAATGTAGGCATGCTGTGTCTGTTCTACAGGTATTTCAATGGAGCCTGCTCCAAGGAGCTAGCAGCATTGATTCCTGATGCACCGGTGCACGTGCGCGAAACTCGACGGACACGAACTGAACACCCGTTCACGGTTGACGTTGGCTTCATGAGAACGGGCCGTTTTTACGACTCGTTTTTGTGTAAGTCGGCTCGTATGTGGAACGAGCTACCGGCATCTGTTTTTCCTCCCTCCTATAATCCGAGCCTCTTCAAGGCCCGCATTAACAAATCCCTTCCTACAGCCCCTACCTTACTCCGCCTCACAACGCCGCCCAACCGGGTGGTGACATAGTTCCCCTGTCTGTGCACTGCACAGGCAGGGACACTCTTGTGAGGTGTCACATAAAAAAAAAAAAAAAAAGTGTGGGTAGAATCAAAACCTCATAGATTACAAGGCCGGGACCCGGAACCTTTATATGTTTTTTTGTTTCCGATTTTATGTCCGGGTTAAATCTTCCCCATAGAAAAAACTAAAACCTTCCCCACACTTTTCCACAAATTATCTAGTCAATCAACATTATGCAAGTGCTTTATGTAAGCAAAATAAATACAAAACGATACAAAAACAACACGTCAACTCACCAGAGATCAAATGGGAAAATAATTCACCGACTCCAGATATTTTCATATCAGAGGGTTCGGCTCGGTAGAGCTCCTAACAGGGCCTGTAAATCCTACTGATCCCTCAGACATAAATTTTTAAAAAATCTTTCGTTATCCTACATGTATTTAAAATGACTGATTTTTGCATTTTTATATATAATTTTTTTGATAGATCTAATAGGCCTAATTTTTGAATGAGAGAGTTAAGTATAATGTCAGTAGCCGAAATAACAAATGGTAATATTTTTATAGTCTGAGAATGCCAAATTCTTTTTATCTCATTTCCTAAATCTGTGTATTTTCTTATTTTTTCATTAACAGATTTTTGAATATTACAGGAATTTGGAATAGCGACATCAATGATATAAGTTTTTTTTTAATGTTGTCATGTAAAACTATATCGGGTCTATTATGACTAATCGTTCGGTCTGTTAGTATAGTTTTATCATAATATATTTCATAAAATTCGTTTTCTAAAAATGAATTTGGTTCGTATTCACATAATATTGTATTATATTACGGCAGTCAATCAAGTTATGTTTAATTACCAAACTTTGGTGAATTATTTTTAAAACTTGATTGTGCCTAAATGTATACTCGGACGGTGCTAATATAGAACATCCCGATATAATATCGAGCCATAATCGGCAGAACAGCGTAAGCGACGTTTTTTGTCAAATTACGATTTTTAACGAAAGCCGTTCAATAATACCTTACACGTGTGCGACAAAAATATAACAGTTCTATCTTATACGCCTGACGCTTTTTTGGTACCTGTGCCTTTTAGCGTATGAACTTCCTTACAAATCTTGTAGGCGAGCAAAACAGCGCAACCGACGTCATTTGATAGCGTAAGCGACAATATGGTCGGTTACGTTCTTACGCCGAACGGTAGAGAATGTTCCAGTTTTGTCAGTTAGCGTCCATCGGATGACCAGTGCGAACGTGTGCGAATGTATTGACGAGGAGCCCCATAATCAGAAAATAGATGTTTGTGATGGGAACACTTCAGCAACAGCACATTTAAGTCCAATTGTTCAATTCTCCGATACTGAATTATGTTTAGATTTCGAACCATCTGAAGAGTCTTGGAAGCCTGATTCAGATGATGCAGATGCAGAAATGAGCGATGAAAGCTTACTTATTGGCAGTGTTAGTGATCCACATTTATCTGTTGGATATGCTGGGTTAAGGAAATCAAAATTAGTCCCAAAGAGAGTGCGAAGGAGAGGAGAAAAATGTACTGGACAGCACAAAAGTGTTAAACCAAATCCGTGTCTAAATAAAAAATGTGGCAGCAATTGTGCCATTCAATTCAGTGAAGAAGATCGCCTTAACATACATGCATTTTATTGGGGCATGGCCAGCAACCAGCGGCAGAGGGACTGGCTTCTTTTGTGTATAAACAAACAGCCAATCAAAAGAAAAAGGGCTAAATATGATAGCAGAAGAAACACATCATATAAATATTTCATAAATTGGAACAGGAAAAGAGTTCAAGTCTGTCAGCAATTTATTTTGAAAACTCTTGACATCGGGCAAATGACTATCACGCATGCGTGCAATAATATTTTAGAAAATAATTTTTCTAAAGCCGATATGAGAGGAAAGCACGAACCATCCAATAAAACGGACCAAGAAAAAAAGGACATGGTAATAAAGTTTATTACACAATTGCCCGCTGTTCCATCTCACTACTGTCGAAATAAATCTTCGAAAAGATATCTTCCTGCCGATTTGAGTAATGTGAAAACTGTGCATAAAATATACATTGAAAATGTTAATTCATTAGATGAATCTGGGCATAGTAACATTGTGAGTCTGAATATTTTTAGAAAAATATTTAATACGAATTTCAACTTGGGTTTTCATTTACCTAAAAAGGACAAGTGTTCTTTATGTGAGAAAGTGAAAAATTTGTCCGGTGACGAGAAGCTTCAGCAAACTGAAATGGATATTTACAAAAGTCACCTCAGCGAAAAGGAAAAATGCAAAGAGATCTTCATTAATGATCAGGCTAAAAGCAAAAATGATAATGATATTTTGTGCGCAAGTTTTGACCTCGAGAAGGTGCTAACCACTCCCCATGGAGAAAGCGTAAATACGGAGATCAAGTATAGGGATCTTAGAGGTCTCTCCGAGAAAGGTATTATTCCTGAGAGGATGAGGCATCAATTTTTGGAACTGCCACATGGATCCACAGTGGAAAATACCTTACCTGAATCCGACCAGGAAGACATGTGAATAGTTTTGAAAAATGTGGCTCAAACCAACAAAGTTTTGAAAAATTGCCGATATAAGTGCAATTATTAAAAAAATATATACGTTGTATCTATTATGTTTATTATTTGTTAAAATATTTTTGTTTTATTTTTATTGTTTTGGAAATAACATTTTTATTTTTATTGTTTTTAGAAAATAACATTTTTTCTTAATTTTCCCTGTAAAGTACAAGCAAGATAATTAAAAATATATTACTTTAAAAATATATATATGTTTTTTATTAGTGGTTACTTATGGCCTATTGCATGATAAAAAATTTAAAAAAATCTACTCCAAATAGCGTAAGCGACATTTCAGAGGGAAAAAAATCTGTTAGGGTTACAGGCAAAACAGCGTTACCGCCACTATCTCGACAACTGGAGGCATTCAAATAAAAAGTATTTTCATTTCATACAGGCAGTAACCAAAGATTATTAATCTTGATTAACCTAAATTCTTTTTGGAATCAATTAAGAAAGTTAATTAAAAAAAACCTTCTCCTGTATAATTTACAAATTGTCGCTTACGCTGTTCTGCCGATTATGGCTCGATATGTTCTATAGTTTCCGGAAAAGCCAAACATTTTCTACATAAATCATCAATTTGATTTGTATCTTTGATTATATGCTTCCTATAATTTTTAGTATGAATGACTCTATCCTGAATGGCAAGCATAAATTAATTATTATTATTTAAATTAACTGAAACATTTTAAGCCGTTTTAATAAATAAGAATTAATTGAAAAATGATCAAAACGATTTTTTTTTTTAAATCCCATGATAGTTAGGAGGCTGCTTCGAATGAGTGTCCCGGCTTTGTAGTGTAGGAGGTTTTGGTAGGACACGGTATCAGAATGAGTTTGTATTAGGTACTGAAATACTGAAATGAGGTGTTGAGGTCTCCCACCTAAAATGAGGTGAGGTGTCGCAATATTTTCTAATCTGAAAGGGCAGGGGGTATGTGTGAGAAGTCCCTCAACCATTAGCATGTTCCGGGCTGTTGGGACTCTTGTGCGATATTCACATGATAAAAAATAAAATCCTTAACCTACCCCCCACCCCTTACCCCCACACCACAGCACCCCACGACTTAATTATTCTGTCAGAAATTTCACTTTCTTTATAATAATTTTTATTATATTTTGTAAAATCGAATATGTCTCGGTACGTCTTTGATGAAACCTCTGAATAATTTGTTGAATAATTTGTATCAATTGATGGGTGAAATGAATTGACCTGTATGAATTGTTATGCCGCTAGTGCAATTAATTTAAGGCCGCATTCACACGAAGCGTTTGATCCGGCCGATTTTTTTTACTAACCACAATGTCAAAGGATTAAAACCACAGACATAGGAATTAATAGACGAGAAGATAATGGCGAGGGGTAAAATCAACTGTTGAAGAACGAAGGGAGTAAGGCTGACTGTGATTCGTCAATAAATCAATCTGACAGTAAATAGGCATCTCGCATTATAATATCACCATTTAGTTCTTAAAAGTAAAATCTGCTTTTGAATGAATAGACATTTCTACATGGGAGCGCAAATTACTCGCCACGTTATGAACTAATTTGCGAAGTCCAAATTCGGCAAAGTAAGGCAGCTTCTATTTTCAGAGTCGTAGTTAGTTTCAGAGTATTTAGTTAAGACACTTTTACAAATGTCTCATAATTTACTTACCCCAGTAAACAACGATGAGCACACTTGAGAATCGCTACATTGTGATGTGATAGTATATGTTTCTAAAACTGATCCATATAATACGGTGTGAATAAGCTTAAAATAAAGTAAAATAATGCTTATATATGGAATGTAATACGACAATTGGGTTTATTCTCTTTTTCACATCTATTTTTACAAGTTTTCATAGTACAAGTCAACATTTTGCCGTGTTATTTCGTAAAATGAACCGATGATGCCTCGACCATAGTTCGCACAAGAATGATGACGTCACGTTTTCAAATTTCACTTGAGGCCATATGCGAGCCCAGCCGGCTCAATTGAACCGGTATGGGGAGTGGGGATAATACGCTTTTAATCACTTAGGGCAGGTCTACTAATATTCATATGTCTATGATTAAAACTAATTTTAGTTTGCTGGATTCGAAGAGACGAATAAACACGTAAAAATGTTCTTTTGGAATGCTTTAATTCATAACATCCACAGACATGAATCATGAATGAACCTCCATATATAATATATATAAAGAACAGTGTTCCGGTGTGGGTTTGTATGTTTAAAAAAACAAAACAAAATATATATGTAAATTATTTTATTTTTTTATTTCTTGCTAGAGCAATTCTGATGAGTTACAAAACTCATTGTAGGACGACAGGAACTTAAAATACATAGGTGGGAGTTAATAGGTACAATTTTAACTGTCATTTTTTTGATCTGATTTTCACTATCATTTAGATAATTTCTTCCGGAAGATTTACATATATAATACATGCATATCGTATTTATAGAAATTAGAGAAAAGTCGATGTTTTATAATCAAGTCGTAAAAATATTTTTTCGGGCGCTACATTGTGTATGCTGGCTTAACCTTATGATGAATAAATGTAACAAAAAAATGCACTACTCAATTTTAAAGAAAAATATGAGTACCTTGCTGAACAACACACCTACGCTACAAGGACGAAATCCTCAAAATCTACTAAACATTCCAAAATTAAATACATCTTTCGGCCAGAAAAACCACTATTTCCATGCTATAAAATTATACAATGCCCTTCCTATTGAAATTAAAAACACCGTGGATATAGAAAAGTTTAAAAAAGACAAATTATGGCTAACTAAACATGAAGATGAGGAAATCGTTAAATTTATGAAGTAACCCCAACGCAACCTACAGACAACAAACATAAATACTTTTTGCTTAATTTATTTTATATTTTGTGGGAACCAACAAATTAGAAGATGAGGAAATCATGATCAACACACATACAACATCCTACAGTCCGCCTCGGAACAGGAATACCTAGTGAGGAGGACTGAGATCAAACTACATCACTTTATATTTTTATTTTACTTAATATTGTATCTTTTTTACTTTAATTTATATTGCCGTTAAATAAAAAAAATGTATATCTTAAAAAGGCCTACAGAAAAGTCCGCGATTGCATATGTCTATCTCTCAAGGATAGTCCCCAGCAACGCCGGGTACACCTCAGCTAGTTATAATATATTTGGGTTAACTTCACCCAAGTTGGCACCTTCTTAATGTGTACACTGTTTGTATTATACACAAAGCGACTCATTTAAACTTTGGCTTTATGACAAAGAAAACATCCTTCTCTTTTAACCCTAATATAACCGAGTTATTAAATTTGTACCTTATAATCTGTACTATCTTTAATTTCTAAATAGTATAAAACAATATCGCTACCCGCGTCTGTCTGTTTGTGCGCTTAGTTCTTCTAAACTACGCAACAGGTTTTGATAGCCTTTTCCCCATCATTTAGAGAATTTTCTCCGGAGGGTTTATATATATAATTCATACATATTATATTTATAGAAAGCAGAGTAAAAACTAGAAAGTTTTCAGCAAAAGCTGTCCAGTAGTTTTGAGTCTATAGGGGTCAAACAAAGAAACAAAACAAGTCTTATTTGATATAAAACTGAAACGAACCGAGGATCGATGTTTAAGAGGAAGCTACACGCCAAAAATGTGTATATTCTTAGGATACCTTATATCGTAGGTAATAGGCATTAAAATCCCTTGACAAACGGAGTCTAGAAATGTTCGATTTCAAGCACAAAACTGGTTTTTATTTATTTTGTAAATAATTTTATAAGAAAGCAAAAAAGTTAATCAAGTGAAACTGTCACAGATAGTCTTAGCTATAATACTGTATTTTTTAAAGTTGTTTCCGTTACGCGTTCATACATTTCTATTGAATTTTTTTTTTTTTTAATAGTTTACATTTTTATTTTTTATTGAGTAATTTATCTTTTTATTTGTATTCTACTCAAGCGAAACGATAGGAAAACCTTCAATTTATCTAAAGAATATTTTTTGGTATTCATAATGTACACCAATTCCTTATAAAGATTAATCAAAATAGTGATTTGGCATTAAGCTTCGCCTTAACGGAGAGACCTTTCAGATATAAAAAAATCAAAATGGCGCTGATTTGACATTTGAATTTCTATGAAATGTCTTGGCTCAAGGGTTATTTGCTATAATTCCATGTATCGGTGAATCCTACTCGGTTTCACCGAGGATTCAAATCTAAAAATAAAAAGATATTTAAAGATCAGAATAACAATTATTAAAATTAAAACAATTTAATATTCATTGTGGGTCTGTCTGTAACTCCGGTTCATGTAACTCGGTTTGATTAGAATTTAAGTGTTATTTTCAAAAATCTTACAAGAAATAAAGTAGGTAGTAGGTACCAGATTATAATATAATATTCGAACAGAAAATTACTTCTTTTTCAAAATTGTCATTATAATATAATATAGTATAGTATTATAATAAAATATGAAAAATGTACCTTTGGTATATTTTTGCGAGCTGCAAATGTTTGCGTTGACCTCGAAACATAACACAGAAATTATTATTTATACAATTTTCAAATATATGTTGTACCAAATAGACCCCAAGTTTTGTGTCACCCTCTTTGGGTTATTCACGTTTTTCTCAAAATTCACTTTAGTAGAGCAAAAAAAAATTCAAAATCTTTCCAAGTTGTTTATTTTTGTATTGTTTTTGACTTCAGTCTGTTTCGACACATTTCCGAATTCGGTGGTCATAATACCTTGTGAGTGAATTGAAAAAAAAATTGAATAAAATTTTATAAATGTCTGATTTAATTTGTATCTATATTAATCAACCAATATTGTTATCTGTGCAAATATCTCTGATAAAATTGCATCTGATATTATCTGAATATTTCACATAAAATAGAGTGTGATTTTATAAATCAGTTTTTGTGAAAAGTATTCCGAAAGTGTCTATCGTTACTAGAGTAACTTATGTAGAAAAAAATCTTCAAGTTTGCATCCAAAAAATTATATTACGTGCTAAATAATGAGTGGAAATTATTCAGTAAAAACTTACCTTGAATTATTTATTTATTTATTAATTTTCGGGAAATCGACAGTTTACATTTAGTTTAGTTTGTACGTAAGTATTGTATAGCCAAAATAAAACCAATTATGGATTTCCTCCTTGTGACTTTACCTCCACTGAGACAGCATAATAAGGAATAAGTAATTTAAATTTCTAAAAAAGGAATATGGAATCAAAAATTTATACAAAACAAAAGTTTATATAAAAATTATTATTTTATTATGCAGAAAAAAAGTGTTGTTATTATCGTGATTTATTTTTGGGGTATATGCCGTGTTCGCTTCTTGGCTCTTTAGCCGACGTTTCGGATAGCCATGCGGTGCCATCATCAGATTGTAATTCTTAGTTGAAGTTTAAGCTTCAGAGACATTTTGGTGAATGTTCATTTTACGTAATTAAAAATTAGAATGCCAAAATTAATATTTTCCCAAATGCAAATAGTTTCCTTTTATAGTAATTAAGGTGAATCAAAAAGTTTCATTTTAAAAAAATCAGCCAGCAATCCCGAATATTTACCGACATTTTAAAGTTTATAATAGACTAGTAAGTTTTTGTAAATCTAGATAGTAATTTTTCTATTATTTTGAACGTCGAAGTATGCAAAATTTCATCAATACAAAATTCTGCCTTAAGGGGTGGGAATTGGGGGTGGGAGTGGTTTTTTTTCGAAATCCTTATTGACTACCAGCTGTAACCCACCATGCATTGCTTTTGCTCAGTCTGTCTGTGCAGATAGAGGAAAAATAGCGCGTGTTGCTTTTACGTCCAACAGATGGCGATGTTTAAAAAAGCATTTTTTTTGTGTCACAGGTGACATCTATATGATATTGGAATATAAAAACACTCGCCTATTCGAATGCAACGTTGAATGAAAATTTCAATCAATCGATAAAGAACTTTCTGAAATTTAAGATTTTGAACAAACGAATATTTTTTTATTTATTTAGATTGTTTTGGAGGTCATGTGTGCGGAATTTCATCAATCTCAAAATAAAAGTGTAGATTTGTATTTAAAAAAGCCACGTCGCCCGCCTCAGACACTCTTCTTTATATTGTAATACATAGATCTTTATCTTTATCCGTCTTTGGGGATGCTGTGTGTAGACGGTCTTTTAAAGCCCATCTATCTATCCATCTCTTTTCTGTAGCAATTTAAAAGTTCACCTCCAGATAAAGTTCTTGGCGTGTGATTTAGGTTTATGGGGGTTAGTTAACAAAAGAAAATATTTCAAATGTCGTGACATTTACTTGTACTGGTGAACCTAGTGAGTTCTATGTTGTATTCTTCTATGTTCCACTTAAAACTCGCGATAGGCACAATAGATTTCTCGATGCGTTCACAGAACGTTCTGACGTGAATTTGTAAACCTATCTATAACCGCTTTCAATTCACTAAATCGTTTTCATCGTTCGAAGTTTCCAATAAAAATAACAAGTATGTACTTAAATAATTCTGATAATTCCTAATATCTTTTCTATCTAGAGTTAAAATATTTCTCTAAATAGTAATACAAAGTCACTATCCGCGTCTGTCTGTTTGTGCGCTTAGTTCTTCTAAGCTGCGCAACGAATTTTGATAGGGTTTTCACTATCATTTAGATAATTTCTTCTGGAAGGTTTATATATATAATACATGCATAGTATAGTTATAGAAAGTAGGAAAAAGTCAATTTTTAAAAATATTTTTGGGCGTTTACATTGCTAACGCTGGCTAAACTTTACGAGATCATCACCACCTTAAAGCTTAACCCTAAACCATTTAAGTCCCCGAGCAAAGCCGGGTGCACATCAGCTAGTTACCAATAAAATACATGTACATTCTTACTTATAAGATTCCCTAATACGCCGCTGCATACGGCGAAGAGGGACGTATATTGCTCGGGTTAAAATATTTGCTAATAATAATATTCGTGTAAGATTATTTTAGACTGTAACTTGTCACCACCAATCCTCAAAAACACGTCATTTTCGCATTTCGCGTTTAGTTGCTAACTTTCGCGTTTAGTTGCTAACCCGGTATACTTTGAATTTCTTAAAAAATTGGCCAATTTGATAATGCGTTCCGTATTTTCTTTGGTAAATCGATTTAAAATATTCCTCTGATAGTGCTGCCAATGGGTATTACTGCTTTTTTTACATTTTCATTGCGCGACCGATCGATATTTGTCAAATCAACCAGAAGTCCGCGATCTCCGGCTTAATGCAATTGTAATACGTCCCTAATCCTGGGACGGGCGATGGGTCTCCCCAAATCAGCCTCTCCCGATCTGGCATGCCAAGTAGCCGGTGGGCAGGCGCATCCTGAACACACCTCACCAGATGAACCCGGGCACCCTTGTTACATCACCAGACGTAGCGAACCACTTAGGGTGACCTATGACAGAGGTGTTGCAATGATACCTCAAATTACTGTTACTCGATAAATAACTAAATTCTTAAGTCAGAAAAGGTTTATGACTATGACACATTTTCTGTCACAAAACCGTCATGTGTTTGCGTTCCGGGAGAATTTCTTGTCAC
Source organism: Hesperophylax magnus (assembly GCA_026573805.1). Taxonomy (NCBI): domain Eukaryota; kingdom Metazoa; phylum Arthropoda; class Insecta; order Trichoptera; family Limnephilidae; genus Hesperophylax; species Hesperophylax magnus. The sequence continues at coordinate 15,936,026 of JAIUSX010000028.1, forward strand.
ATTTGACACAGTTACCTGCCCGCAAGCATCCGTTCTATGTTTACCGAATCTATTTTGGTTTTACTCATGATCATACCTCACTTCTCGGTCAATTTCGCCTTCCTGTCTCCTTCGAAAAATTGTAGTTATTTGTGATCGTTAAAATTCTTAAAAATCTCGTCAAAGTCTTACAACTGGGTAAGATTTTGAGACGTTACTTCTTTTTCTTGGGTTCGTCATTAAGACATGCAAGAAGTTCAATAACCAAGATGCAGATGTTAGCATTGTTCGATGGCATACTGAGAAGCAAGCTGGAGTATGCGAGCGATGTTTGGTGATGATAGAGCAAATCCAGAAGAAATTCCTCAGGTATGGTCTATATGCGGACGCATGGAACCTATCGTAGGTTCGTGCACCATATCGACTTACTTGAGGAAACTAATTCTGTGAGTTTGGAAACTAGGCGGAAAGCAAGTCTAGCTATTGTCTTTCAAAATTTGGAACATTTTTATTGATAGCCCATTCCTATTGGGATGCTATGATTTATATGTATCAGACCACTACAGCCGAAGTCGATACCATGACCTATTCATAGTACCAAAAGGCAAAACCGACGTCCTGGCAAAGCATAAAGCCGAGGCGAGTGGTGCTGTTGAACAAATCAGCAAAGAATTTGGACGAAAGTGACTGTTCTCTAAATGACCTAAAACAATTATTGAAGAGTCACTTCGCTAAATGCTGTTATGATGTAAAATTGTACTGTAACTTGAATGAATGTTCTGTTGTACATAAAATAAAAACTGTCATATTTAAAAAAAAATGTTCATCTTCAAATTTAAATACAATGCGTTCTCAAAATATCCATATTTATCATTGTTACTTTGACTAATACAGTGTTATAGACAATTTTTTCATGGCACACTATCTAGCTCAGTGTTTGTCAAACTTTTTTACATCTGAATGGAATTTGTTCCGCGGCACACCAAACAAAAGTGCGTTAAAAAGTAAATCAACTTTATTTTTATGAATAAAATAATCGTAGTGTAGGTAAGAAATGTTTCAGATGCTTTAATTAAATACTGCGAGTAGAATACATCTTGGCCTTTGAAATAATCGAGTATTTTTTATATAAGCCCAGAAAAAAAATAATGTATAGGCCTATGAAAACTGCTTTAAAGTTCAAAATCTCCTACTTACGAACCCATTTTTAAATAAAAGGCACTTTTTGTGCATGTTTTTTTCTTGCATAAATCAAAACAGGCGGGTGGTGTTAAGCGGGAATTTAAACCTTATCGCCATCTACGTAAGGGTTGTTATTGATAGCGGCTCAATTTAAAATATTACACGACGTAGTGCATCGCCTTAATATAGTCACGCATTTTAGTCTGTCACTAAGGTGACCATATTTTTTGGCGCGAAAACAATATTTAGCAGAGATGCGGGTTGGGGGTGAACACTCTGATTTTGGTTTCGATTCCCTCCCCCCTAATAAGTCGCCGGGACCATCTTTAGACATTGGATCCACTATACCGACTGGAGATATAAAACGGTGGAAGTATGTTGTGTGACCAAACTAAGGTCAATTTTACCTAACTCTGAGTTAAATTGATCAAACATTTGCAAATATCTCAAGATGTGATTCTTTCTTATGCAAATTTCATTGTCTGCCTGGGGCTTGGAGTCAAAAGGTCTTATATATTAATTAGCGATATCACTTCTATTTCAAATCGGTAAAGGTCACACTCGCAACACTATTGGTCTATTTCTATGACTAGGTCTACTATCTTTTGCTCTCAATTTGATATCGTGAGTGGCCTGCTTTCTGAAAACGGGACATTTCCGCGTCCCGATGCTTTCCTTCGATACAACGGAACAGGGTCCCCAGAAAGGGACAGTCTTCTTCAAAACGTCACGTATAAAAACTTATTGCTTCTACCACATCCATACATTCTCTAAATACGACTCTTGACATGACCCGATTCAAGTATTTGTTTCACTCCATGCCGTGTCTTTATGGGGCGTCCCGATTTCTTTATTCATCCCTTTGATAAGAGCCAGAGTAGCAGCCAGAGACCCTAGAATATGAATGCATGAGACGATGTATGACTATGCATGAAGCAAGGATTGTTTGTCGAGACAAAGTTGTGCGGCGATCCATTCTCTGTCTATCCCAGCGGGAATAGCTTGATGGACAGTTCATTAAAATTTTTGATCTATACAAATTGCGCTTTTTGCAGTTTTAAAGTAACATTTTTTTCTTCTAAATAGTGATCTCTGAGTCCTTCAGTGTACCAAATCCATCATGTTCAATAAGAAAAATACTCCAGTCGCCGAACTGCCGTTCGTGAAAGTAGTAAAAAAAACTGTGGAAAGAAACAACATTGCTAAAACACGCAATGAAAATGATAAATACAACACCGGTGATGTATACTCCAGCAAAGGCACTTTCTTGTCTGCCAACACCAAGTCTTCCTACGGATCCTCCGTAAACCACATGAAGAAAAGCAACAGCGAACACAATAACAGAACCATCTTCAACCTTGCCGATCTCTCAACTGACTTCAAAACAACAAGCGTCAGCAATATATACTCTGACTTCAAGCCTCGCTTCCAAGGTACTGAAGTCAAATCCAATAGAGCTTCAAAACTGCTCAAAAGACCTGGGTCGTACAGACACTTCTGGATGAAAGACAAGTCAGAAGAGGTCAAAACAAATGTCGCTAATAAACGCGAGGAATTGGACAAATTGATGGACGATCTCAAAAAAGATGGACAAAAAGTTGTCACATCTGCTCCAGCAAAGCAGAGCTTCAATGGACAAACCATTTTGGTACACAGTGCTAATCTTGGAGATGTTCAGAAAAGATCGGAAGCCTACCTAAAGAATTTCAACAATGAAAGATCTGTTAGTTTTGACCCTGCACGACCCAATTTGACTGTGAACAGACTCTACGACGATGTAATCAAGGTCGTGGCTGTAAATGTGCCAAAGCAGAATCGGGTGGCTTATTCTGGTCATACCAAAGCTGGGGAAAGAATTGGCAAGATCAACTCCATGACCAAGATGTTTGCCAAGTCCAACAAGGTTCCGATGTACTCCAAAAGAGTGCCGAATGTTAGCAACAAGTTTAGGGATGTTGTGACCAACAAGAATCTAGTGCAAAAAGGTGATAAATATCCAAGGATTTACAGGGAGGATGGTCAACGAGTCTTTAGGGTTTGTCTTTACTTATTTTTCTTTCTGTTTTCTTGTATATTCTTTTTGATATCTTTTCTTTATCTTCTATTCTCTATCTGTTTTCTTGTATTTTCTTTCTGATATGTTTCCTTTGTCTTCTATTCTCTACCTGTTTTCTTGTGTTATATTCTCTCTGTGTGTATCTGTCAACCGCTTTGTAAATTTTCTATTGAAGCCTTTATTACGGAATCTAATCGATAAGTTGTTGGAGTTGTTAGTCGAAACATTGCCAATTGGGTCTTTCACATTTTGATTTTTTTATTAAAATTTTTATGTGGAACCGCACAAGAGTCCCAACAGCTCCCAACCTTCTGGAGCCAGTGAGACTGGCATCCCCATTTGGGGTATGCTGTGAGGCTGAATATAGTGGGGTGGGGAAGGAGATGGGAAAGAGGATGCTGGAAAAGTACCTGGCTATTCAGATTTATTCACCAAACACGGCCAAAGCCATTTCAAGCATCGTTTCAATTCTGAATGGTGGTCTTATACTCTTGAACGAGCCTCAAATATACTATATGTTATTTTAAATAAGTAAATTGTGCAATAACACGAATTAATCAAATAAAATTTACTTGCGCACGCCCGGATTAGAACCCGCGACTTTTGGCTTGCTAGTCGAGAGCCTTATCCCTCGACCACTTAATAGGAAGCTACAAGCCAAAAATGTGTATATTCTGGGTATACCTTATATCGCAGGTAATAGGCATTAAAATCGCTTGACAAACGGGAGTCTAGAAGCAAAAAAACGAACGATTAGTGTTTTATTTTACATTTCAGATCTTCCTACATTTCAACCAGCCTTCTATGTATGCTTTAAATTTATTTATACGTTAAATGTTTTATATTATTAATTTATGAAATGTTGCTGATTTTCATACGTATTTGCGGAGTGCGATTTTAATATAATACTAATAATAATATGGCATTTATATAGCGCAGTTTAGTGTCATTTCACTTCAAGTGCGCTAACTATAAAAAAAGTAATTTAATATTAGTGGTCATATTCTTAAAATTATTCCTACAGTGTGCCTTACTCAATACAGATCTAATATTATAACACTAAATATACTGTTTAGATAAAGTGATGACAAAACTTAGAATAACAGTAACAGCAGGACAGGACAAAACAAGAATATTAAAACTAAAACATAATATAAAACAGAAGGCAGTTTGTGCTCAGAAATGAGAAATTTAGTACTTACCTACATATATTTCAACAAACTAACATCAATATTGTGAGGTAAGAACTCAAATAATTACTTAATTTTGTAATTCAATACGAATTTCCTCATTAATTCGATAATGCATTATCCGTGTTTAGTGTACTGTGAGTGCCCTCGGAAGTCGACACGAAAAACATATTATCGGAATTGAATTTTGTTGAAATATTGTCAATTTCATTGTAGGTAGAGTGGCGTATCGAATAATTCGTCCGCCCCCCGGGCAAATACAATGAGGGCCACCCCCTTTGTTTCGTTTATTGGACTCACCGGCTTTATTGTAAATATTACTTTGCGGCTGTAGTTACCCTACCCATATTGTGGGTACAACTTACACATTGTTAGTACCTGCGTGTTATCGCACAGAATAATTACTTACAATGGCATTTTAATTATTTTAGCAGAGCCAACTACTTGTTGAGCGAGAAAGGTGCAGCTTGATGTGTTTTTTTTTAAATTCTTATCCCCTTTTTAAGAATAATAATATTTGGCTAATTTATATAGCGCAGTTTTTGTGAAAAATTGCCTCAATGGCGCTGTACAAATGTATTTATTAAATAATCAATACAGCTGGCTTACAACTATGATTCATAATAACCAGTTACTTACATTTAAGGCTTATTTCTAGTGGCTTACGACTAAGATTCATAACTGCTGACTTAAAACTAGAGGTGAGGCGTATTTATCGTACCCAGTAAAAGTACCGGGTATCTTCATGCGATACTCTGTACTTGTGACAAAACTCTGAAATACCTGCTTCCAAAATACTATTTTATACTGGAACTAAATATTTTTAATAGGTACTTTTACCAGGTATTTTTGATAGATATTTTTAATAGTTACTTTTTATGGGTATTTTTAATAGGTACTTTCGAAAGGTACTTTTGATAGGTATTTTAATAGGTACATTTACAAGGTATTTTTGATGGGTATTTTTAATAGGTATTTTGATGGGTATTTTTAATAGGTACTTTTGATGGGTACTTTTAATAGGTATTTTGAACCGGCATTTTTCGACAGGGAATTCCGTAGCCAACCCCCCCCCCCCCCATGGTGAAAAATATATGTGGGGAATTATGTTTCATAGAAATTCTGTAACAACAATCCCCTCCATGGATTTCGAATAATTATTAGGGGAATCAATTTTTCCTAGAAAATTTGTGGGGAATCTGTGGGTAGAAATTATGTGAAAGTACTCACAGGAGTCATAATAATAGAACAGTATGTATGAGACGATGTATGAATGTGAATGAGGCAAGGAGTGTGTGCCAAGACCTAGTTGTTTGGTGGTACGTCCTCTCTGCCTACCCCTGCGGAGAAACGGCGTGATGGTTAGTTTTTTTTTATCTCGTTAGGTTTATATAGACTTTTTTCATTGTTTTTATAGACTTTTCTCTACTTTTTATAAATATAATATGCATGTATTATATATATAAACCTTCCGAAAGAAATTATATAAATGGTATTGAAAATTCTATCAAAATCCGTTGCATAGTTTAGAAGAACTAAGCGCACAAACAGACAGACGGGGATAGTGACTCTGTTTTATACTATACAGAGATTATTCCCCTTTACATACGAACTTATCTGCCTACGATGTTATTTTAATTAAATCATATTTTTATTATTCACATAGAAGTTCATATAAAGAAATGCGCCGCAGGCTTATTTTTTTAAAACCCGTTTATATGTAGAACCAGTGATTTTTCAACTGTTATACGATTTTATGATACATTTTCTTAATTGCACGCGCATTCTTTGTCGCCACATAAAATTTGATTTATTAGACAGAAAAAAATGCTTGAAAGACATTATTATTTTTACAACTTTTGTAACTTTAAAAATAACTGTGGCACTACATCTATATTTTTTTTTAATATCACCTGGCGGTGCCCTTTGCAATAAAAAAAATAAAAATAAATTGCAGAATAAATTAGATGCGATTATTTTTTAAGAAATTGTGATCTGTAAAATAAAGACCTTTAAACAATTTAAAGTTTAATATCGGACATAAAACATGTCAAAATTTTATAACACCAGAGCTCACTATTAAGAAATTTGAGTGGTACCTACATCTGAACACATCTGTGCTTTAAAAAATCTTGTTCTTTATCCAATTTAAAATTAAATATCAGACATTATAAAAAAATCAAAAATTTCATAACGCCAGAGCTCACCATTCAAGAGATTTTAACTGCACATCCAAACAGATGAAAAAATCAAAAACTTTGAACTGTTTAAAATTAAATATCAGACATTAAAACATTTGCAGATTTCATAACGCCAGAGCTCACCTTTCGAGATATTTTATTTGGACATTCAAACAGATTTTCTGCAAAAAAGGCAAATATATTTGCTATATGAATAACAAGATAATACTTCAATTTATCTTACTATCATTGTAAGCGGAAAAGTAGCTTGTGCAATGATGGAGACTGAACCCGCGACGCCTGGTTGGGAATCAGACGCATTTGTCCGCTCGGTCAGATATAGATGACATATTGCGTGTGATGTCTAGACACGTATCCACCATTTCATTAATAAATTAATTCCGCTCCCAAATTTTTTTTGATCCCAGATTTTATTTTGTTTGCCTGTGCTAATTAAAATTCCGCCATTTCGAAAAAGTTGCAAATTGAATGCTAATTGAACCGACTTGTTCATGAATATACAATATTCAAAGTTATGACTTTGACTGATGGTTCTCTTGGGACAAATTCCGTAGAAAAAGGTGTGAATGTAATTAAAACGATAGGAATTATTAATTCCATTATGATTATCCAACCACAATGTCTCTTGTGTTTTTTTTTTATTTTCATAATATTCAAATTATTTTTTCAGTTTTCCCTGCGGTAATACAAAAAAATTATATCACTAGTGGACCCCACAATACTTCACTATTGCTAATGTCTTCCTCGGGCGTCTTGACGACTTCTTCCACTATTTATTAATGTATACCACAATATTACCGTTAAAAAAAAACACATTACATTTAAATCGACTCATTATCTCGTTCCGGTGCAGATATATTGCGTTAAGTATTTCTAGTGCGTGTCCGACTTTTACCATTAAATAAAGAATAATAACAGGGTATTTTATATAATCATTGATTCAAACTACTGCCTAAACACACCTGGCACTAATAAGAACAAACTTTGAAATTTTCAGCGATATCGGTCGACTATTTTTTATAAGTTTTGCGAGCACAAACATAAGCAGGTTGAATTGTTTTTATATACAGTCAAACTTGGTTATAACGAGCATTTTTATAGGTATTTACATAGTAAGAACATATTTCAAATAAAAGATAACATGTTTTCCTTTACAAGAGTCAAAAACTCGTGTGTAAAGGGAAAAAAATAAAAATAAAAACTTATCATACATACGTAAATAGAAGAAAAAAAAATTCATAAAAACATATAAAGTGAAGAGATTTTTGTTTTTTTATATAATAATATATAAAGTAATATAGTGAGATGTCATCGTCATTCTAATTCGCTAAATTATTTAAGGTAGTGAAGTTTGTTTTATTTATAAATTTATTATAGTCCGGTTCTAACCTTATCTCTGTCGTTTGTTGATTAAACCACACCACTCCAGTGTACGTATAATAGTGTTGTGCAAAACTGGTGTGCATTAATGGAGTGCATAAGCGACCCATTGTATTTTGCCTATTGCTCTCGACACGAACCATGGCATGGTGTGACTTCTTATACAGATCTTTGTGGATTTGAAGCAGCGTATTTTTTTTATATGTATTTTTTAGTGGTGGGACTTATTAAAAAACTAATTTCGAAAATGCACTTTTATTATCAATGATTGTTTTAAAGATTTCGCTTTCATGCTTTTCAATTTCCTCTTCAAAACAATCAACGCATTATAACTATCATCACCTGGTTCAAGGCTTCCAAGAAAAATATCAATAAATTGTCTTTTGTTATCAATACCTTGTGCGTACTGTACCTACAGCTTTTAAAATCGCACTTGTCATAAATGTATTCATGATATTTCATCAAAATGAAAATTCAACACACCTTTAAAAAGTTATACAGTTTAGGTTTAATACAGGGTTTTCCAATAAGAGGTGTTATTTTGAATAGCCCGCTATTTCGGTAGATGTTACTTTTGAAGCTGTCATTTTTCACATTTGATAAGTAGAAACTACGCCATTAATAAAAATGGAACGATACACGCTTCAACAACGCATTGAAATTATTAAATTTCACTTGAGTGAATCAAATGCAAATCATCTTTAGTGATGAGGCCCATTTCCACCTCGGTGGCTTCGTCAACAAGCAAAATTGTCGCATCTGGGGCTCGGAAAACTCAAGAGTTATTGTTGAAAAGCCTCTCTATCCTCAACGTGTGACTGTTTGGTGCGGTTTATGGTCCGGCGGAGTCATTGGACCTTACTTTTTCGAAAATGAGGCTGGAGCAACAGTTACGGTGAATGGATTGCGCTATCGAGAGATGATTAATGATTTTTTATGGCCGGAATTGGATGGTATTGATCTGGACAACGTTTACTTTCAACAAGACGGCGCTACATGCCACACAAGCAATGAAACCATTGATCTTTTACGATTGAATATCAAAATAACACCTCTTATTGGAAACCCTGTAGTTACCTATTTAACCTAGTTTTTGTTTCATCACTTTTCATGACTTTATACAACTTTTTGGAGGTGTGTTGAATTGTTATTTTGTTGACATACCCGGTCACCGTCATAAATAACTAGCTTGTGGGATTGTTTTGGTTTTTGGCTTTAAAATTTTACTTGTCACAAACCAGTGACGAACATCCCGCGGCCACATTCTTGCGGCCGGCGTGTCAATTTCGTATGACCCACTTGGCTATAGAGAAAAATCTAAATGTTTGGGTTAATTCTTGAAAACCCTGGCTGAGAACATTTTTTTTATAGAGTTTTGGTTAATTTCCTAAATGGAAACAAATTTGAAGAACTGGTTTGCAGAATACGAAGTTCAAAGCGGCCCCTCTGCTGAAATAGTTGTGCATCACTGATGATTCTGAATATATTTCACTGTGTAAATTAAATATTGTCCCTGAATATCGAGGGAACATCTCTCTCCTAGATGTTCCTCTCTGATCCTCCCTCCATACGAAAGAAGAAGAACTGTGTGAATTGATAATTATTACAATTTTCGTCATGGTGGGAAATGTGGTATATAAATGTTAATAAGCTCCATTTTAGATTTTTTATATTATCTTTATTTAAGTCTCTCCATTTCTCAACCCACCCCTACGGCGAAATGGCGTAATTGTTACAGTGATTTGTTTTTGGGGTATTATGCCGTGATACCTCCTTCTTTAGCCAACGTTTCGGACAGCATGGTGGTAGCGCAACACGGCATAATACCCCAAAAACAAATCACTATAATACTTTTGGCCGTGAAAATCTCAAATCATACCTGGCGTAATTGTTAGTTAACTCTGGACAGGGAATCCATTTGATGGATTCCACTGTCTCAAAAGATTTATTGCAGTCGTTAGAGCATGGAAGCCAGGTGGTAATGCTGTGATTCTTTTATCGGTATTTTAAAGGTGTTCCGAAAATCATACATAAGCTGGCGGAGACAGACCTCTTTCTTGTTTTCAACAGCTCGACTGGAGTGATATACTGGCTGATGTGTTTCCTCCCTCCTACACATAACGGGTCTCTTCTGAACCTCTTGTATTGAGTATAACTTCTCTGATCAATTAATTTTAAATTAGGAATACCTGCGGACGACTTCAATTATTATTTTCTATTACAAACATTGCGACTCATATCTTATTTAAAATAAACAGTAATTGGTTTGACTCCCCCGAACTAGTCTGCTGATAAATTATCATGTACCTAGTAGACCAACTCGACTCATATCGCCATATTATTGTAACAATACTGCCAATTTTAATATATCACCTGCATAGATTAGGTAATGAATACTTTGATATCAATGATGAAGGAAGTCTGTTATCATGTAAAAGATGCATTAAAAAGTATTGTTTACGTATGCAAGAATTACTAACAATTTTTTTTCTTACTTTTTTATAATTTATTCTTTATAATTAACTTAACTTTATATTTAACCTTACACTTTATACCGTAAATTATACTTAACTTTAAATTTAAACTTTACACTTTATGCCGCATTTTATACATTAACTTTATGCTGTATACTTTATACCTTGTACTTTTCAACTTTATATTTATATTTATGTTAATGGCACATGTCGTGCCATTTGAATTTAAATAAATAAATATAGAAAGTCAGTAATTTAGAAGTGAATGCCACTACATATATTTTTGTATTAAAACTGTGACAAATCAAATGAGCAACGTAATTTATGTAATAAAGCGGAGACCTTTTAAGGATAGTTCCCATTGTGCTATCTTTCATTTTCCCTTATTCCTGCTGTGTTTAGACCTGATCTGGTAAAAAAATGGTCAATTTAGAGAACGAAAATTGAAGTTTTATGAAATAGTTAATAGATAAGGTGTGATCTGGCTTAACAGTACCCCGGTCCCTTTGATAAAGTTCACCAGGGTTGTCAGTGGATATTTGGCTATGTTCCTGGTTACACAATGTGTTTTCCCAGGTATCTGAGTTTTGTTCCTAACAAGGCGGGACATTGGCACCAAAGGTGAATTGGAGTCTCTTCATCCTCTTCATATTTCCCGCATGTATTGTCTGTCCATATAGAGTAGTTCCCTGGGTCTGGTCCACTTATGTATCTCTTGCAATAATGTTTTAATTATAATATTTGTTGTTCTTCCGCAGCTTGGCGAGCGTGGTTCTGGCTATGGCGCCGGCAAGACCGACGTGCAGGACTTCCAGCAGCTGCGTGCCGAGTGCCTGTCCGAGGGGCGCCTGTTTGAGGACCCCGACTTCCGCCCCGTGGACTCCAGCCTGTATTTCAGCCAGCGGCCGGACAGGCGCTTCGAGTGGCTGCGGCCCAGCGTGAGTACAACCTAATCATGTTATTACTGAATCAGAGATACCCAATCTAATTCTGTTTCATCAGGTGATCTCTAGTGGTCTTACCTCTGTCAGTTGCCATGATCACTCTGCAACCATACAAGGAATATCGCCGAATCAGCACCAGAGTTCAACGGAGGGCGACCTTTACTAGCCGTGGTAGAGGGACAACGATCTGACAGCGTTACCTTAGTTCTTGTAAATGAGACAGCGTAATAATAATTCTCTCGTGTTTTATCGTCTTTATTACCCGATCTTCCGAGCATGTAACTTCTTATAGTCTTACGAATTATTATTCTCTACTTATCAGTAATAATAACAGTATTTTACTTGGTGTTGATTGCATTATCCCAAGATGAACAATCACCACACCAAGTTAAAGCTTTTCTTTTAAAAGCTTTTATCTTGCTTACTCTACAAATGGATGTTAATTGTAATATTTTGATTGGTTGGTTGGTTGCAGGAGATCGCAGACAACCCTCAGCTTTTCGTGGAGGGATTCAGCCGTTTCGATGTCCAGCAGGGAGAACTCGGAGACTGTTGGCTTTTGGCTGCTGTCGCCAACTTGACATTGCACAGAAAGTGAGCATTTCTCCTCTCAACCTATCTCAACATTTCCTCTAACAGCCCTTCTCCAATCTTATTTGGTTTCTTTTCATCAACTTGATCGAAAACAATTGACAAGAATCAGTGAGATTTTGTTAGCAAGGTGTGATCCGTTCTTGATAACAACAGTAATTCAAGTGACTAATTTGAGTAATTGCAATATAACCATAATGACGAACTATATAGTTGTCTTCTTTCTTCTTGCTTGGTGTCAGGCTCTACAAGGGAAGGGAGTGAACGAGTTAAACGTAAGTCTTAGGAGAAAACACGTACTGAATAAAGATGTTCTTTTAAGTAAGTCTTAATAAATACACACTAGATAAAGGCACACTACATAAACAAGTTTTTAAAGTCAAACACTGCTTAAATAAAGTTCATTAAATTATCAGATCTAGATGTTAACTTTGCGAATAAAATGATAAGTTATTGACACGACGAGTAAAGTTGCATTTAAATTCAATCTAATCTTTTAATCTTTTTTACTTGTACTATCATGTAGAATCACCTCCAAAAGTTAATGCACTTTACCCCCGGACACCATGTATCATCGCTCTAGTTCTTTTTTATCCAACAGATCAAAACGTAAATTGGGAGAAATAGCGCTTCAAAGTTTTTTTTACGATTTTTTACAATGAAATTAGCTCAATTCTAAGCTTACTAAAATGATTTAAAGTGATATAAATTATTATTTTTAAGTAAAATTCGTTCAAAATGTTTAAAATTACGCAGAAAACACGTTTTTAATTTGGATGTAGGAAAAGTGTTGGATAAACTCGGAATGTTGTTTAATTTTGGTGGACTTAAGACAAACTTTGTTTTGTAAACACATTAAAAATATTTTTTTAGTTCTTTTTTACTTGTATCGTATAAATAAATGCTTTCTGAGAACAACTGCATACTTAACTCAATTTCTCCAAAAATGGTCTGTTTGGACAAAAACAAACTAGAGCGACCGTATATATATATATATATATATTATAATCAGGTTCTTGGGTAATATTATATTCCTTGGCTACGAATCCGGAGGTTTCCGATTCAAATCTCGTCATGCACAATTACATTTCTTCATTTCGAATAGTATATTTGCGGTACGTTCCAGAGTAGTAGTTAATTTCAGTACCGTCCTGGTGAAAGACCATCATTCGGAATCGAAACATTGCTTTAAATGGCTTTGCTGGCGGATGGCGAAAATTTTGTTCCGGGACACCGAGATATAAACATAACAACATACCCCGTTTGAGGATGCCATGGTCACTAGATTCCAGGCGGTTGTGAGCATTTGGTGATTCCGTGCGGTACTCGCATAAAAAAAATGCCCGTTCACTGCCGGAATCACTGTCAACTGATAAAGTGAAAAGTCTTCTCATAATAAATATCAACATCCATGTCTATTTGTTTGTTTCAGATTGTTCTTCCAAATAGTTCCTGATGACCAAAGCTTCGACGAGGAGTACGCAGGAATCTTTCACTTCAGGTTGGTTTCCAATATTATTTATAGTTTGCGCAGCTCTGTAGAACTTACTCTACATTTTAAAAATAATTTAATATTAACATAATCTCTGAATTGCAGATTCTGGCAGTACGGCAAGTGGGTGGATGTGGTCATTGATGATCGCCTCCCGACCCACCGGGGTAAACTGGTCTTCCTCCACTCCTCGGAGAGCAACGAGTTCTGGAGCGCCCTGCTGGAGAAGGCCTATGCCAAGTGAGTATAGTAACACAACGCAGGTACTGCGAAGATAGTCTATAATCCAGGCAACTCCAGGATTGAAACTCACTGAGGGAGCTGATGGCACTGTAATAGTCATTCTACGTACACCGACACATGCAGCTGTTGAGAGTGGAGAGTAAACTAAAACAGCTGGAGGAAATGTCAACAGGATGAAGAAACACCATTTATATGTAGTGTTGATGTCCCGTCTTGTTGGTAAGGCCTTCTTCCACACGGATACAAAAGCATCCGATACTCGACGATATTCAAGTATCTTAGCAACTACTGCCATACATCTGAGGGAAGGTTCGTACACAGGCACACATTACCGACATTTTGTAAACACATCGGCGATGCCAGTCTCCCACGGCCAGCAGGGCCAGGTTGTTCCCACTTAAGGTGTCGAGACTTTAAACATGGCGGAACAAAAAATGATCATCGTTACTTGCTTCTCATCGTTAGTTGTGTCAGAAATTTTATAAAAATCCTTTATATCAATGCTAGGAACAAAACAAAAATTATAGCTACAGCGTTGTGAGCGAGGTTATGATCAGTGGCGGCTAGCTCTAAGGACCGTTGGAGCAACGCACTGACAAAATATCGGTTAATCTAAAAACAATCCTTATAAACCTATATTAATATCACCGAAAATCAAAGCATGTAATACTATAAAAGTATTAAGTTAAATTCAACCGGCTCGAATTTTTCGTTCTTTGTATCACGTGTCGTAAGTCATGTGGTACGAGCGAATTCCATATCGCTCATCAAGAAACGTCACCCGGGAACATCAATTATCTATACGCGCAGAGCGTGGATGCTGACCATAGTATTGAAATTTCTCCGAAACGTGAACGGCGCTCGCCAATGCCTCAAACTCTTCGGCCACTTTAGTTTTCAGCTCACATACTGATCACTCCAGCAGGTCGGTATATGCTTAATAATTGCTATTTGCTAGTGTCTTCACCGCTGAAGGTTTACCTGACCTGACGGATAGACTGGCAATATTTTTAGCGCACCACCTATTTTTGTCAGTACAAGCCGCCACTGGTTATGAAAGCTAGTTTTGACGTTTCGAGAGATGACCGTAACGTAGGTCTCGTGCTTTCAGTAGCGATGTCTAAGGACTCTGCGCGACAAGTTGTTTGCGATGTGCATACACAACATAAGTATCGAATACTTGCATACGTGGCTAAGCACTCATTGACAGCCCTAGGGATCTAGCACAATGTAATTTAAAACTTAACAATATTGCATCGATAGACTTGACTTTCGACAATTTTATTTCGGTATCCCGAGCACGGTTGCACTGTCAATAGCCAAACCAATATTGACCCAAAATAAATAAGAAATCGTTTTACGATGGCAACACTGTCTATGGACATTCCTAAACATCGAATGGCTATGTCAAAATGAAAATAAATTGACAATGTTGAATTGTAAGTACATACTAATTTTAATAATGTATTAACACTCCGCATATAATTTTTGACACTAAAAAGTTAGTTAATTAGTTAAGAGGAAGCTACAAGCCAAAAATGTGTATATTCTTGGTATACCTTATATTGTAGGTAATAGGCATTAAAATTGCTTGACAAACGGAGTCTAGAAATGTTTGATTTCAAGCACAAAACGGGTTTTTATTTATTTTGCAAATAATTTTATAAGAAAGCAAAAAAGTTAATCAAGTGAAACTGTCACAGATAATCTTGGCAATAATACTGTTTTTTTTTTAAGTTGTTTCCTTTACGCGTTCATACATTTCTATTGAAAAAATGTTTTTTTTAGTAGTTTACATTTATATTTTTTATTGAGTAATTTATTTTTTCATTTGTATTCTACTTAAGCGAAACAATAGGAAAACCTTCAATTTATCTAAAGCATATTTTTTGGTATTCATAATGTACGCCAATTCGTTATAAAGATTAATTAAAATAGTGATTTAGCATTAAGCTTCACCTTAATGAGGTCTTGTTACATTTCGTTTCTCCAAACCTGAACCAAGTTAGTTCACCTCCGTTCATCAATAAGTCAGTAATTTTGCATAACGAATGACATTATTCAAAAAGATAGTTAACCGAAGCTTATCTGACACTGCAGGCCTCATTAAAATTTGTTACACCTGGAACATTTCTAATCAATTGTTGATCGTACTGGCAAATATCGCTAACTGACCAAAAATGACGGATTTAGTCAATACCATATTGATATTGGGTTTTATCGATCGTCCGTGCTAGATACCCTAGTGGATTTTATTAAAGGGACTGGGGCTAATGCCAAAGGGGACAAGAGTGCACATACATAATGAATTATTTATTGCTTTTGCCGTCTCCTTATCATTAATATGCTAAATATGCTTATCAAATATATGCTAAAGATGTACTATTGAAGCAATTCAAATGTACTGAATCCTCCACAATACTGTGTATTCATCAAACAAGGTCAAATCACAATGACATAAAAAATATTCCAGGTCATAAAACCACATTCGACAAAGAAATTACATTTGTTTTAAAAAATTATTATGTATAAGCAATAATTAGTCGCCTGAAATATCCAAACAAATTGAAAATATCTCCCGAGTAAAAATAAATGCCGCCAACGGGAATTTCAGGCGACTAATTGTTGCTTATAATTATTTGTTATCCTTGTGCTATGCATAAAAAACCTTGCCTTATAAACATTAGTTTATCATTAAAAAAATCATTTATTTATTTTGCGACAAAACTCCACAACATCCTTCCACAGATATAAAGCGGATAGAAAATTTGAACGATTGCAAATCAAGAATAAAAATCTGGCTGAAAGAGATCAATGAAAAAACTCGAAACATTAAAAATGGCATAGAAAACTAATACAACAGAAATGAATAACTTTAGTCCGCCTCAGCAAAGGTCACCCTAGTGAGGAGGTCTATGAAATACAATTTACTACACATTATATTCACCATCATATTTTGTATGTACAATGTTTAAATAGTCACTATAATAAAAAATAAAAAAATATTGCTAACTCTGTTGTTTATAATAATTCCAGACTGCACGGCTCTTACGAGGCACTCAAGGGGGGCTCCACGTGCGAAGCTATGGAGGACTTCACAGGAGGCGTGACTGAAATGTACGAGATGAGCGAAGTGCCCCCCAACCTATACACCATCCTGATGCACGGCTACCAGCGTAGTTCGCTCATGGGCTGCAGCATCGAGGTGAGTTCTTCTGTAGTTATTTCCTCATTGCTCAGAATAGTGACCTCCACTCTTATTTCCATGGTGGACAAGGCTCCACCACACCGCGCGGTTCACTCGTCACCTACATGCAGTCACCTGAACGTGCTTATGGGTTAGGATTTTTTAAATATATCTATTTGAATTTCACTTTCGTTTTCGAGAATGAATGAATGCAAATCTTGGAAGCGGAAATTAACCCTCTTCCCCACGTCCGATCAAGCTGAAACTCTGCAGATAGACTTGTTGTCGATGACAATGCATTCTAACAACTTTTTGTGGCAGTCACGTACACACACATGTACACATTTCTCTGAAATCGAATGACATTACAGCAGTTAATATACTAAATAAATGTCGGTCCTACCCGTTCGGCATTTGGCGTCCCTGAAAACCTAAAAACCGTGAGTCAACCCCATTCCTTAAAAAAACAAATTACGAAATGGATCCTTACACACGGAATACATTACAACTACAATACCCATTCATTCTACACTCTATCAATTTAATCACCTTTCAGACAAAACATAATATATCCTTATTTCCTAACTTAGCGCTATAGTACATACATAATTAATTAGTGTGATCTATTTACTAATAATTTCTCAAATTTTTCATCTTCTGATAATTCTCTAACTTCTCCATCCTCTTCTTGCAACCCAAACTAGCTATACATCATTTTTCTTTTTATATTATGGTAAAGTATAGATTCTATGTCCGCAAACTGTAAAATTCACCCGCCATAACACAGGGTCATCCCTAGCATGGAGGGTGAAATATCACAAAAAACCACATGCACTCTCTAAATCATGTATCAATAAAATAAATAAATAGTTAAAAAACATTGCTTTTACAGGTTGATTTTTTACTCCTAGAGATTGTATTGTATATGGTTTACTGATTGCTTCTTTCCGTTTTCAGCCCGACCCGAGTGTTCTGGAGGCGGAGACGCCCCAGGGTCTGATCAGGGGCCACGCGTACAGCATCACGCGCGTGTGCTACGTGGATATCGAGACGCCCGGCCGCCAGGGAAAGATCCCGCTGCTCCGACTGAGGAACCCCTGGGGCAATGAAGCCGAGTGGAACGGGGCCTGGGGAGACAAGTAATTACCAGTTTTCTAAATATCACTCTTTACTCTGATAACTCAAGCAATACTGTAAATGATTTATATCTGAATTCTATACAATTTGGGAGGCGGGTATGGATAAAACTGCCTCGGGAATCATTTATTGGATAACCAGCACCCCTGCCATAGGTCACCCCAAGCGGTTCACTATGCTTGGTGACTTAGATGGATTCATATGTTCCTCACTTCTGGATACATTGACCCCCCTAGATTCCTACCCACCCCACATACCGTTTTCCTTCCCAGAACATCCTCTCCTTCCTTTCCCTAAAAAGATCCTCCACACAGTATCCCCAAAGATGACATCAGCCCTGAGGGAAATTATTTTCCTTGGGGCCTCCTGTGTGGATTTAATGTAAATAAAAAATAAAATTTAAAAATTTTGTGAAAAACACTCACCACAGTTTTACTCCAAATGTAGAAAAAACACAATATTTTGTTTAGGGCGATATCCCAAACGCGTGCCCAACATTCATACATGGTTGGAAGGAGAATGAGTTGTTTTTATGACTTGTTGTTGTACTCGGCTGTAGAATGGTTTGCCAGCTTCTGTGTTTCCTCCCTCCTACAGCATAGGTCACTTCAAGGTCCAGACTCCCTCTTTTCTTCCCTTAATAATAGTGGAACGCAATAGAGGTTTACATGGGGTCGGCAGCTGTGCTTGATTAACTAACCTGATCTTATTTGTTGGTTTCAGGTCACCAGAGTGGCGCTACATATCCGAGGAGGACAAGCAGGAGATTGGACTGACTTTCGATGAGGATGGTGAATTTTGGATGTCCTACAGAGATTTCCTGGCTCAGTTTACAAGGTAAAATTTCACGATGTGGGCATTTTCGCCAATGTGTTCTTATTCATTTTTATTTTACTTTTACATTCCATCAAT
The DNA here is from genome assembly GCA_026573805.1 of Hesperophylax magnus. Lineage (NCBI taxonomy): Eukaryota > Metazoa > Arthropoda > Insecta > Trichoptera > Limnephilidae > Hesperophylax > Hesperophylax magnus. Next base: position 15,954,994 of record JAIUSX010000028.1, read on the forward strand.
ACCAGATAACTAGAAGACTAACTACCGTAATATGTACTCCTTGTTGCCCAGAATACTAATCGACAGAGTCAGTGGACATCTTCAGTTTATCACTTAGATCATTTATTGCTTGGGCAATTCAATTATGTATAGACTGTTTTTCTTTTAAACTGAATAATAATAGAACTGTAAATAATTATTTTAACTATTCCTATGTAAAAGCCCCTAAAAAGGCATTAATAAATAATTAAATGTAGTAACGAATTCTATATCAGAAATTCTAATAAATGTAGTAACGAATTCTATATCATAAAATCCTAATAAATGTAGTAACGAATTCTATATCAGAAATCTAAATAAATGTAATAACAAATTCTATATCAGAAATCTTAATAAATGTAGTAACGAATTCTATATCAGAAATCTTAATAAATGTAGTAACGAATTCTATATCAGAAATCTTAATAAATGTAGTAACGAAATCAATAACAGAAATCTTAATAAATGTAGTAACGAATTCTATATCAGAAATCTTAATAAATGTAGTAACGAAATCAATAACAGAAATCTTAATAAATGTAGTAACGAATTCTATATCAGAAATCTTAACCCAACGGCTTACTAATTTTTATTTGAGACGTCATCTGTGCGTACTTGAGAAGGATTCTTACTGTACCGTATTGTGCCCCATATTACCTCAAATGAAACACTTTTTGCACTTTTATATAGATTATAATTTTAATATAGGGAGATCTGAAATAGAAAATATACTGATATCACAGACTAAAACCGAATCTACCAAACTGAACTATACAAAAAAAACACTATCTTACTTATTTTAAAATTATCTAAAAACAAAGAAAAAATTATACTACATGATATATGTTTATAATTAAATTAAGGAATAATAACAACAATACGGAGAGTGCACACGCATTATTTTTATCCTAACAAAATCATCTAAAGCAGTCATAAAAAGTATTAAATTCAAAGTGTTTCACCTAATTATATTAAATTAACACTGGCTTAAAGTTTACTAATTGTCAGAAAAGTATATAGTGCATTAAAAGTGTATAAAACAAGGATTAGTGTAATCAAGTGACAGTTGTTATAAGCCCCCCGCGCCCGCACCTACACCGCCCGCGCCGCCAGCGGTAGTACTTACACGCCCTACCAAAAATCCAGGGATTCACAACTGTATAAAAAAAAAAATAAAAATAAAATAAAAAATAACAATGGCTCTGAGTGATAAAGCTTCGCAGTACATTACCAAAGTAAATGCGATAATCAGTGGATTGATCTCAATCGTTCATGAGCCTAGCAATAAATTCTCTAAGGAAAATATCGTAAAAATAATACCAAAAACAACCGAACTTATGGCTACGATTGCAGAATTGGTAGTCGATTTTGGAGTAATGCAAGGAGAATTAAATTCAATGAAAAATAATACGCAACTCAGCAGGTCCAACCCGATTGACATTAATATGGGTGATATTGTCACCGAAATGGAAGATAGGGCCATCAGATCTAACAACGTCATATTATATAACGTTCCCGAGAGCTTGTCTGATGAAAAGGCAGTCATCATTACGGAAGATAGAGACAAAGTTTCTTCGGCTATAAAAGCTATCGACCCGTCATTAGATCTAATCAACGTCAAAGTATTCCGACTGGGTGCCAAGAAAATTGCCAACAAAAATCGTCCAATTAAATTGGAATTTACAAACAATATCGCACCGAGAACTCTCCTACGTAATAGCACCAAATTTAAAGACGGAATCAAAGCAAGTAATGACTTAACCATCCTCCAAAGGAATCAATTGGTGGAGCTTAGAAAGCAGTTATTGTTCCGTCAAGAGAATGGTGAACCAAACCTTACCATAAAGTACATAAACTCCAAACCAACTATTGTTACAACCCTTCCAAAAAACGACACAATGTAAACAAACTGAAGTGCTATTACCAAAATGTCAGAGGCATGAAAACTAAACTTAAGGACTTTAAAATACATGCTCCAACACTGCCACATGACATCCTCATTCTTACGGAAACCTGGCTGGAACCATCCATCAACTCTGCTGAGCTTGGTCTACCCCACCATCATATTTACCGGTCTGACAGAAGTCAACAAATCAGCGCTAAATCTAGAGGCGGTGGCGTCATGATAGCTGTCAACAAGATACATCCTTCAAAACTTCTGAAAACAAAAAATTCTAATGTAGAGCAAGTTTACATTTTACTAAACGGCAAAAATCAAAAAAATATCATAGGCAGTGTTTATATTCCGCCATCATCAGATATAAATGTATATAAAAGTCATTTCGAGGATATTGAACAACTGTCGTTTAAATTTCCAAACAGTAAAATCACTATCATCGGTGATTACAATTTACCAAAAATCAACTGGGGTACCCGCGACAATTCTACATTATCTCAAAACTCTAGCTTAACTGACACAGAAAAAGAAATAGTTGAATTATGTGATTTCCTTAACCTAGTTCAATTAAACAATGTAAAAAATGACAATAATAGATTACTAGATATTGTTCTTTGCACCGACTTGTCAACTGCGGTTGAAAAGTCATTCGATTCAGTTCTTCCCCCTGATTCTCATCACCCACCTTTAGATATTACTGTATTATGTAACCCTATAAAATGCCAAATTAAAAACCAGACACAATATCCTAACTTTAATAAAGCCAATTATGTTGCAATACGCGATTATCTATACAACACTGACTGGTCTATACTAGATGGAGGTAATCTCGATGAGAATATTAAAGCCTTTTACGATCATCTATATAAAACCATAGAAAACTTTGTCCCAATTAGTTATAAACTATCTTCAAATTTCCCTCGCTGGTTTAGCAAGGACCTCATTAACATAGTAATTGAGAAGAAAAAAGCGCATAAAATTTACAAAGAAACAACAAATCTTTCTGATTTTATAATTTTCAGCAAGCTGCGAAAAGATTGTAATAAATTATCAAACATTTGTTATAATAATTACATTAAGAATGTGGAATTTTCGATTGGTAACAATGTAAAACATTTTTTCAACTATTGTAAAGCTCAAAATAACAACAACCTTGGCATACCTGAAACTATGCACTATAAACTGAAAACTTCCTGTAAAATCAAAGATATTGTCAATTTGTTTGCAGATTTTTTTAAGGATGTATATGAAACAGATATCCCTGATGAAGACATTCCAAACTTTGAGTCCGACATAAATTTACAACTATCTCAGATACATATTGAGATTAAAGAAATTGCAGCATGTATCAAACTACTGGAACCTAAATCGTGCTCAGGGCCAGATAAAATTCCCCCCGTATTTCTAAAAAACTGTGGGAGTAGTGTCTCTTACCCTCTGTACCTACTATTTAATCAATCACTTTTAACAGGCAAGTTCCCACAAATATGGAAAAATAGCTTTCTCACTCCAATATTTAAAAGCGGAGACAAGTCTTTAGTTGAAAATTACAGACCAATATGCATACAATCGTCAATACCAAAAATTTTTGAAAAGTTAATTCTCCAAAAAATATGTTCTTGCATAAAATTTAATATCTCATCATTTCAACATGGTTTTATCTCTGGACGATCTACCTTAACTAACCTTACACTGTATGAACATTTTATCTCTGGTGCTCTTGCTAACAGAGAACAAGTTGATTCAATTTACACGGATTTTAGTAAAGCCTTTGATAAGGTTTGCATTAAAATTCTTATAAATAAATTGTCTAAATTAGGAATAAGTGGTAATTTATTATGTTGGATTAAGAATTATTTATCAAAACGTGTACTAACTGTATGTATTAAAGAACACCTGTCTTACGAATTTGAAGCCACTAGTGGTGTGCCTCAGGGTTCGCACCTTGGTCCAATATTGTTTATACTATTCATAAACGATGTCACTTCCATATTCACTGATGTTAACATATTATTATTTGCTGATGACATGAAAATATATAAAATCATAAAAAATATATACGACTGCTTGTCCCTCCAATCCAATTTTATAAAATTCGTAGAATGGTGTACCATTAACAAACTTACACTTAACATAAAAAAATGTCAAATCATGAGTTTCTATAGAATTAAAAACCCTATCAAATTTAGTTACTCTTTTAACAATCACAGTTTATTGTCAGTACCTGTAATAAGGGACCTTGGAATAACCTTCGACTCTAAACTACTATTTACCAATCACATTGATATAATAACTGGTAAAGCAATGAAAATTCTGGGCTTCATTGTAAGAATTTGTAAAGATTTTTAAAATATCCAAACATTTAAAATACTATATACAACTCTGGTTAGGAGTCATTTAGAATACAATTCCCCCATATGGAACCCTTTCTACAAAAGCCATGCAAACTCCATTGAAAGAATCCAACGCAAATTTCTCAGATCAATTAATTTCAAATTAGGTATTCCCGCGGTTGACATAAACTATGAATCTTTATTACAAAAAATGAGACTCTTATTGTTAAAAGACAGAAGAATACTCAATGATCTTATTTTTTTATTTAAAATAAACAATAACTGGTTTGACTCCCCTGAATTGGTCTCATTAATAAATTACCATGTACCTAGTAGACCGACTCGACTCAAAACACCTTTCCACTGTGACAATACTATGACGAACGCAGAACAAAACTCAACCATAAATCGCTTGCATATTTTAGGCAATGAATATGCTAATATTGATCACGCTGCCGGTAATCTGTCTTCATACAAAAGATGCGTTAAACTAAATTTGTTTGCTAGTACCACGTAAATACATCATGTAAACATAATATGCCTACCAGTACTTCTAAAACCATTAATGCACTAGAAATCATAAGTACTTGTAAAATTTATCATATCGGTTAACATAATCCAGGATTTATTACTTTTTATATTTAAATCTTTGTCGGTACCTTGAGATAGGTATCTTATTGGTACATTTTATTGTTTTATTTCAATCTTTAAATTTTTATTTTTACTTTTTCCTAATAATTTATGGTTTGTACTTTAATACTTTATATTTTAAACTATTCACTTTACAATTTACTTTTATACATTATAGTTTTTATACACTACTTATTACCTTACTTTTTACCTATTTTCTTAAATTTTACTAACATTTATACTGTTATTCTTCATGTTGTTGTACTATTATAAGTATGTCAATTATGTTAATGGCACATGTTGTGCCGTTTATGTGTAAATAAATAAATAAATAAATAAATAAATATGTTACTTTGTTGTAATATTAATTTCTTATAATTAAATTATAATATGTAAATGACATCCTCAGCACGGGAGATCCCAGTGAGGATATCATTATCTCTATATGTTACTAAGAAAAGAAGACAATAAATCATTATTATTATTGTGAACTACCCAAGTAAGTAGGAAAAGTTTTCTATGCCGACGCGAAAGAAGTGCAGCCTCCCAATCTTGGCGGCAGGTATGCCAATGAGTTAAACGTGATTTTCTTACAATTTAACTGAATATTTTCCAAATATATATTATGTAAGCTATTTACCGACACCGCGAATTTAATCTTACAAGCCTAAAAGAAATTACGAAATAAGACTTTGTTTAATTCAATATAGAGGTAAAAACACCCTACCCTTTGATATAAACAATATGCAAGTTCGACATTTGTTCTTAACTGATCAAATTATTAAATTTGCCTGTTAAAAATATATAACTTTCCAATATTCTACAATACGTAGTAGCTATGAAAAACACCATTGAAAATCCTGAAAAATGACAAAAATGCCCCCCTAAATACATTTTATGTTTCAGCAACTTTTGCAATATACAGTAGAACCTCGTTAATTCGAACCCCGATAATTCGAAAAATCGCGTAATTCGAAATTTTCGCCAAAAAAATTTCCGCAGAAAAATTTTTTCATACAAAAATTTTTTTAATTCGAAATTCGTTAATTCGTAATTCGAAATTTATTTTTGTCCGCGCACGAAAATTTGTTCGTGTAATTCGAAAAAATTTGATTTTTGCGAAAATAAATCATAATATTTCGTAAATCTGAATCTAAAAGTCAGCCGTGGCGGTAAAACACCGAAAAATGTATTTTTACGTGGTTATACATCGTCCTAATTAGTATTATTATTTTGTAAATCTGAATCGATTTACACTGGAATGTTGTATTTTTTCAAATTTATTTCGAATATCCGAGTTTGAAGGGCCGAGAAAATACGTTTTACGCGGATATATTTCGTAGTTTTATGAGTTTACACCAAATATCTGTATTTAAAGGGTCGGCCGCGAAATTTCGATTTACGCGTAAATGTACCGTATATTTACGAATTTATTTCAAATATTTGAATTTAAATGGCCCGCTGCGACGGAAATCGGCCGCGAAATCTCGATTTACGCGTAAATATATCGTATTTTTACGAATTTATTTCGAATATCTGAATTTTAAAGGGCCCGCCGCGACGGAAATCGGACGCGAAATTTCAATTTACCCGGAAATATATCGTATTTTTACGAATTTATTTCGAATATCTGAATTTTAAAGGGCCCGCCGCGACGGAAATCGAATGCGAAATTTCAATTTACGCGGAAATATATCGTATTTTTACTAACTTTACTTCGAATATCCGAGTTAAAAAATACGGCGCAACGGAAATCGGCCGAAAAATTTCGATTCACGCCGAAATATGACATATTTTTACGAATTTACTTCAAATATCTGAACTTAAAAGGCCGGTCGCGACGAAAAACTGCCGATAAAATTCGATTTACGCGGAAATATTTCATATTTTTACGAATTTACATCAAATATCTTAATTTAAAGGGTCGGCCGCGACGGAAATCGGCCGCGCATTCTCGATTTACTCGGAAATATATCGTATTTTTGCGAATTTATTTCGAATATCTGCATTTAAAGAGCCGGCCGCGAATTCTCGTTTAACGCGGAAATGTATCGTATTTTTACGAATTTAAATTCAGATATTTGAAATAAAGGGCCGGCCGCGACGGAAAATTACCGCGAAATCTCGATTTACGCGGAAATATCTCGTATTTTTACGAATATCTCAATTTAAAGGGTAGGCCGCGACCGAAATCGGCAGCGAAATCTCGATTTACGCGTAAATATATAGCATTTTTACGAATTTATTGCGAATATCTGAATTTAAAGGGCCCGCCGCTACGGTAATCGGCCGCGAAAATAAAGAAATAATTGGTATTAATACGAATTTACAACTAAAATACCACCCGGATTTGAAGAGGCGGCCGAGAAAATCGATTTTTGGCATTTTTTTTTTTTCCAAAATTTCGAATTACGTGGGAATTCGTTAATTCGAAATTTGATTTTTGATGTCCCGTGGATTTCGAATTAACGAGGTTCTACTGTATTGTCGACCAACAGATGCTAACAAAACGGTGTTTTTATTATTTCCAGGTTGGAAATCTGCAATTTGAACCCTGACTCCCTGGACCCTGAGGAGACCCCCGAAGGATGCGGCAAGAAGTGGGAGATGAGCGTGTTTGAAGGGGAGTGGGTGCGAGGTACGTCATTATCACCGTTACCACTTTTTTGGGTGAAAACTTACTAACATATTTTGAGTTCTGACAAAATCTTATTCAAATTTTACGTGTACAGGTGTGACGGCTGGCGGTTGCAGAAATTACCTGGACTCGTTCTGGAAGAACCCCCAGTACACCCTGGTGCTCACAGACCCTGACGAGGATGATGACCAGAACATGTGTACCGTGAGTCTCTTGAATATGTGTCTTTAATCAGTAGCTTCTTCTACCGGTTTATAACAAGTTTCTCGTTAAATTTTTAAGTTACAAAAAAATACATGTTATTTTTGAAGAAAATATCTATACATTTGTTATGCCGAAACATTAATTATTTGAAATTCCCTCCATAGAAAAAAATCGCAAAGTAAGCTCCGAAAATTATTTTTTGTTCTGTTATTTAATATATTATAGGCATGAAAAAATTCACAGAGTATCTTTAAATGCAACTAAAGCATTTTTTCGAGAGATTTTTGCTCTATTTCAAACGAGTCGTTTTTTTTATTTATTTTCACCATTTTTGCTTAATTATTATCGTTGTTTTAATATTAGCGCGCTCCCTCTAACATTCGTATTTACATATCTCCCTTTCAAACAGGAGTGAGAGATGATGAGGGAGTGAGAGATGATGAGGGAGTGAGAGATGATGAGGGAGTGAGAGATGTAGAGGGAGTGAGAGAGACGGAGAGGGAGTGAGAGATGGAGAAGGAGTGAGAGAGACGAAGAGGGAGTGACAATATTCGGACCGGTTCCAGACCTTCCTTGTACTAACCTAAGTTCTTCCTCAGGTGATTGTAGCCCTGATGCAGAAGAACCGGCGCTCGCAGCGCTCGGCCGGTCTGGACTGCCTGACCATCGGCTTTGCCCTCTACAAGCAGCCCAACTCGGGACAGCGTCCCCTGCAGCTGGACTTCTTCAAGTACAACGCCTCCGTCGCCAGGAGTCCCTCCTTCATCAATCTGCGCGAGGTCAGCTGCAGGTAACCCACATAACCTCACTCATAAATTACAAAAAATTTCATTTGATATTTTTCAGTGATATTAAATTTGATTTAATTAATATGTGTTGAAGATACTCTCAGTATCGCACAGGTGAAAGACCACCATTTAGAATTAAAACGTAGCTTTAGCTGCCTTTGGTGACCAGATCTGAATAGCCCGGTACTCCCCCACCTTCCTCTTCCCCATTTCTGTCCCCTCCCCGCAACCTTCAGCCTCAAAACATATCCCGATTGGAGATGCCATAGTCTCACTGGATTCAGACGATTGGTAGCTGTTACGATTCTTGGGTGGTATTAACATTTGTACTGATAATTCACAAGACAACATTTATAAGTGGTTGACATTTGCCTCAAGAAAACAGGTTGTTTTTGCAGAACAGCTTTATGTCATTACTACTTTATTCCACAAGCTACATTTCTCACTATAATGATGGTACATAGAATTAACCAACAATCCGCTGTTTCTCTGCAGGGGTAGGCAGAGAGGACTGACCGCCAAACAACTCGGTTTTGGCGCACACCCCTTACCTCATTCACATTCATACATCGTCTCATACATACTCTTCTATTATTTTGACTCTTGACATGGCCCGACACCGGTATCCGCTTCACTTGATCGTGCCATGTCTTCCTCGGGCATCCCCGACTTCTTCTACCATTCACATTTGCGTCATATATTCTCCGTACACTGCTTTCTTCAATGATTCGCTCTACATGCCCAAACCATCTAAGTGTCCCTTTCTAATTCGATCTCCACATTTCTCACACGATCATACATGGTTTTACCACACATACGCCTCAGGGATCTCATTTCTACAGCATTCAGTCTACTTTCATCCTTTCTCTGCCAGTTCCATGCCTCACTTCCATACATCAGGGTAGGTACTAGCACTCCATTGTGGCCTGCTAGCTTTGCTTCTTTGGACAATTTTTTGTTAGCGCCAACTGTGTTCAGTCCTCCATTAACGGAGTTACCCACATTTACCCTTCTTTCAATATCTCTGTCAGCCTTCCCATCTCTCGTAAACATACTTCCTAAAAACACAAACGCATCCACCAGCTCCAAGTATTCATCATTCGCAACTATATTGCACACTGTTTTCGTACTCTCTCTTTCAAACACCATGACTTTAGACTTATAACTCATTATTCATACATACTTCGTTCATCCTAGACACGAGAGACTGTAGATCTTGTATTGGTCTATGTACCAGAGTATTTTTTAGTTATTCGTAGCGTGGCAATGTTTGTCTTTCCATTCAAAGGGTTAACATGTTTGTTTATTATTTCAGATTCAAGCTTCCCCCTGGTACCTACTGCATCGTGCCCAGTACTTTTGAACCCAACGACGAAGGAGAATTCCTTTTGAGAGTGTTCACTGAAAAATGCAGCACCGTAACGTAAGTAATTAATAAGAATATTGTCTGTAGCTCGGTATTTTAATTAAAATCTACAGTTTTATTCCGAGATTGATGAAATTTTGCACACTTCACCTTCAAATCTTCTTTTTCCATCCCTTAATCCCTCAGGCTTTAACCAGGGTATCGATTCCCAAATCCAGGCCGCTCGCAATCTCCGTCGAAAGTACATACATTGCTCGACATTCTTATTCTTGAGTCACGTCCAAGGTACATACTTACATACGCCAAATGTCAAAAGTCGTTTCACTCGAACAACTCATTGTTCGAGTGGAATGACTTCGTCGAGAATCTAGGCTCTGCCCATATGATGTTATAGACATCGTTGTCTCGCTTTTACTGTCGTGGTTAGAAATATGAATTAAAAGATGTTTGAAAAAGAAAACACCACGCTTTATACTCAAATCTGGAAGTTAATCACAGAAGAATTAAAATGTACACCTCTTGTAACTGTGACAATTGGGCTAATAATAATTTAGGCACCATTGGTCGCCAGTGTAATGCAATAATCTCACGTACAAATTCAACCACTCTAGGGCCGTTGTAACATGATTAGTAAAAGACAATGAGGATTGCTTTGTTATTGAATAAAAGAGGTACGATGATTAATATTATATCTATTCAAATAACAAATAGGGCTAGAGACTCTCAAATAACAAGATTAGCATGATCTCAAGGGGTGTGCGACAATTCGAAGAATTGATCGCACAGAAGGAATTTTAAAGTAGCAATAAATTAGCTAAAAGTGTGACATTGTGTTTAACATAAAATATCTGACCTGATTCACCGAAATGGGTGCCATACAACTCTTAGGAAAGAATTGTAAATAAGTGAGAGATTGACATGATGACCAGCGATTAAATATAACTAGCTATGTCCGCCATCAGCGTCTCCCGTGAAAGATGTCGACTGGAGCAGTTGCTCGTATCAAATCAGTTGGCGCGCCCTCTCCGCAAGGCTGTCCTATTGGTACTCGCTTTAGGAAATTATCTCTTCTGCTTCCTTCTAGGAAAGCCCATAGAGCACGAATCCCATAGACGAAGGCGGTCTTGGATGGAGTTTGTTAAAGTTTGTCTTAAAACGAAGAATCCCCTATAATAAGAATAAATGATGTTAACGACATTCCAACCCAATAATCATGTACCTACTAGAGTAAGAAATTTTTATAATTAAATTTGAAAATGGATTACTATGACGATTTTTCGGTCCCAGACACTAAGGTTTATGAAAATATGACAGAACTAAATAACTACATAATTGAGGGAAATACAGATTTCAATTTAATAAATTTAAATATAAGAAGCATACGCAAACATTTTGATGATTTCTGTATTTTCCTCAATTCTCTAGACTTTCGTCCAAATGTAATCATACTTACCGAAACGCAAATGCGTGACTCAATACCCTACCACATCTCCGATTATGAGACTTACTCACTACCCTGTAAACATACCTCTCACGATGGTCTCTCAATATTTTACAGTTCAAATAAAATAACTAACGTAATAATTAATATCCCCAAATTTAAGTTTTCTAATGCCATACATTTATCCTTCACACATAACAGTAAAACATACTCTATACTTGCTATATATCGCTCCCCTTCCTTAGACTCTAAATCCTTTATTACAGAACTTAAATATTTTATAAATGAAAATAATTGCAATCAATCCGATTTCTCATTTATTGTAGGTGATATAAACATCAACATTGATAATTCGATCCTAAACCCTATTGCAAACGAATATCTAAATGTTATATATAGCGAGGGTTATCTGTCTTACATAAATAAACCCACTAGATATGGCCATCACGCTGACTCTTGCCTCGATCATATATTACTCAAAACTAATAAAAATTTTATACCCAGATCAGCTGTCCTAAAATTCGATATCACTGACCACTACCCAACCTTTTTCGGTCACAGTAAATTAAATTTTCATCATACAACTAAAGAACAACAAGTGGAAAAAAATAAAATTAACTACCAAACACTAAACAATTCTCTAAAAAAAGAAACTTGGAACCAAGTTTTATCCAATGATGACCCAAATCAATCACTGAATACATTCTATTCGATATTAAATAATAATATCAAAAATAGTCTAGAATTAACACGAACACCTAAAAGAAAACATAAAAAAATTAAACCATGGATCACGCGTGGACTGATAATTGCAAGTCAACACAGGAACAAACTGTACAAAATTTACAAAAACCATGAGAATTACTGTATGGTAAAAGGTGTACCATCTAATGGAAATTTACGTCAGCAATACATAATCTATAGAAATTTTTTTAATATTCTTATGAAGAAATGTAAACAAGAATACTATGCAAACCAATTGCAAAAAGCTGATAATGATTCTAAAAAAACATGGCAAGTCATAAATGAAATAACAAATAGAACACACAAAATAAAAAGATTTCCCGAAAAAATTGTAACAGACGATAAAATAGTCATAACGGATGTAGGAAAAATCGCAAATAAATTCAATGATTTCTTTACAAACGTTGCCGCAGATTTAATAAATAATAATCCCTCATTTCAAAACAGTATACATAAATCAACCCAAATAGACATACCCACCCCCGAATATACTCCTAATTTATCTCAATTTAAACGGATAACTGAATCTGAAATTATAAAACACATTGACAATCTTAAAACAAATACAGCCAATGGTCCAGATGAATTAAGCTGTATCACAATCAAGTCTATTAAACAACACATTTCTATGCCCTTACAACACATTTTTAATTCCTGCCTTGAAAAAAACATTTTCCCAAATGCATTTAAACTCTCAATTATTGTACCCATACATAAATCTGGATCGATCTCTAAACTTGACAACTACAGACCAATATCGCTGATATCCCAACTTGCAAAGATATTAGAAAAAATCATAAAGATACAAGTACTAGAGTTTCTAGAATCTAATGCACTCTTGTCACCAAACCAATATGGTTTCAGATCAGGTCTTAGTACTGATGATGCTTTATTTAATCTAACAAAAAAATTATACACCAATCTAGATTCGAATATGAAAAGTTTAACAATATTCTTAGACCTAAAAAAGGCTTTTGATACCGTCAATCATAATAAACTGCTTGGAAAACTTAATAATATGGGAATCAAAAATAATTGTCTGTCACTTTTAACAAATTATTTACTTGATCGCAGACAATCCACAAAAATTGGCGTAAATATTAGTAAACCAGCATCTATGAGACATGGGGTTCCACAAGGAACAGTTATAGGTCCGCTTTTGTTTCTAATTTATATTAATGACCTATGTAATATTAGTATTCCGGGAAAACTTTTCTCGTATGCTGACGATACTGCAATCACAGTTCATGGTAAATCCTGGGACGAGGTCTCTAAAAATGCAAATAAGTGCACAATTATTGTCAAAGAATGGCTCAATCAAAACCTTCTAACTCTGAACTGTGAAAAAACTATATATATTCCTTTTTATAATACCAAAAAAGCGGCACCCTTAACTCATCTAAGTATAAGGTTTCACAAAACTACTTGCAATCCTGTCTTATGCACTAACTGTACAGAAATGAAATCGGGGAATACAGTTAAATATTTAGGAATTATAATAGACAGCCAACTCAAATGGACAAATCACATAGAAAAGCTTGTAAATAAACTTAGATATTTAACTTATATTTTTAAACGTTTAAATAACATAGTAGATATCAAAAGAATCAAATTGGTGTATCATGCATTGGTGCAATCATCAGTATCTTATGGAATAATTGCATGGGGGGGATTTATAACACCCATATTAAGCCACTAGAAATAACACAAAAACTAATACTAAAAATAATGTTGCATAAAGATATGACCTACCCCTCCTTGCAATTATTCGAAGAGGCTAAATTGTTAGAGATAAGAAAAATTTACTGTACACAATGTTTAAAATATATATTTGCTCGAAATTTTCTTTTTATAAAAAATGAAAATCGGTCTAGTAATAGGGTAAATAATGTATTTAAAGTTCCACTGTGCAAAACAAGGCTTGCGCAAAGACATGCTTACTTTATTACACCAAAAATTTATAATGCACTCTATACCAATACAGAAATCAAATGTGAAAATATATCATCCTACAGGAAACATAAAAATGTAATAAAATCTTGGATAAATACCATAGATATTAATATTTACCTGCTGTAACATCTGATATTAATCTCTATTAACTTTTAACAAATCCTTATTAACTTTTATTTTTCATATTTAATTCCGTAAATACAGTAAATAATGATTTTACTATAAATATTTTCATTCTTTTCTTTTCAATTTTCTACAAAGATAAAATATGTATATTTAGAGTAATTTTAACTGAACTGCCTTAAAGAAACACAAGTATACCCACGAACTGGCGATGCCTATGTGGGATTTTTTTGCTATCATACATTTATGCATATTATTATTTTTATGTATATGCTGTTTATGAACTCGTGTGTGTGTACGTGTATTGTGTGTGTATGTTATGTATGATGTGTAATACACTATATATGTATACATATGTGCATGTGTACATATACTTTTCTGTAATTCGCATTGTTTCTTTCTTTTTTTAATATGTATGTAAAAAAACATAATTTGTATTTTAAAACCATGTATGTAACAAAAAAAAATATTAAATAAAAAAAAAAAATAAAAAAAAAAAACGGTAGCGGGGCAAAAGTGAACTGCTACACTCTATGATACCAAAAATTCCGACCTCTATTTGAGAAAAATTTGTGAAATTCTTTATTAATTATTTTTGTATGAAACGAAAAAAAATGAGATGACAATAATGCTTATAATACTTGTCTAATGAAATGTGCATTTTTTTATTATCAGTAATTTTAGTTCAATGTCCAGATAAAAAATGGTAAAGTGAGACATTTACAAAAATATATATTCTGTTTGCATTTAAAATTTTTATATTTCAGAAATTGCGTTTATTTTTAATAATAACATTTGAAAGCTTATTTTATCACCTAAGTATAAAAAACAGTTTTAGTTTTACCCAATTTTTTTATGGATTATAAATTTAATGATTTTTTAATTTTAAACAATGAAATCTAGGTAGTTTCCTTGGCTTTAAACCGCAGTAAACAGTCATATGTTTCCATGTTAATATTTGGTGGTATGATATTCATTAAATCGAAGGGTCGAATTGAAAATCGAACACCCGGAAATCTCCATCGCTCTAGTGGCTAAAAATCAATTAGAATGATTCCCAAATTAACAAATTTTGTCTTGTTCCAGTGAGAACGACGAGGACATTGGTATGGGTGAGGTGGACGAACGGGTCAAGGACGAGATCCCTGAGGCGCCCTCCGCCCCCGAGGATCCCGTGCGCCAGTTCTTCCTTAAGCTGGCGGGTGACGACGGAGAAGTGGACTGGCTGGAACTGAAGGAGATTCTAGACTACTCCATGCGCAACGGTCAGTGATTCTTTTACCTGTATTATTTTAACGTGTCTTTTTATTCTGTAACTGTTGGTATGTTTGTTGGCTTGGGTTGGCTAAATTATTACATATAGGCATAATTTTAAATAAATTGACTAAGAAAAAGTACATTAAATGGTTCTTACCATGGCATTAAATATTGCAGCATTATTAATTATCTTAATAATTTTAAGTAAAATCTCTATCGCTTTTAAAAGATCCTATTGAAATAATCTACGAATGAGGAAAAACAATGGGTGGCAGGAGTGGGAGTACAGAAAAAGCTATGTTCGTATTTAAATGTTTAAAATTCTCAAAAGGTACACATTTCACACAAAAAACATTGAAAAAGTCACCGGAGACCAAAATTTCATTCACATTTTATACTCCTATAATGTGAGAATCACCAGTTAAAGTAAGTCAAGTACGTCCCTTAACACCCTGTATATAAAATGATACATTTCAT
The DNA here is from genome assembly GCA_026573805.1 of Hesperophylax magnus. Lineage (NCBI taxonomy): Eukaryota > Metazoa > Arthropoda > Insecta > Trichoptera > Limnephilidae > Hesperophylax > Hesperophylax magnus. The sequence goes on from JAIUSX010000028.1 coordinate 15,970,863, forward strand.
AAATGCTTCACTACATCAACCGGATCTTTCAATTTTGAAGAGTATGCAATTTTTTCACCGGATGGTTCATTTTTAAGGTTGAAACATCGAACGAGTCTATCTGCGGAGTTTCAACTCGATCGGACGTAGGGAAGTGGGTTAATTTCCGCTTTTAAGATTTGCATTCATTCGTTACCGAAAACAAAAGTAAAATTCAAATAGATACATTTAAAAATAAATTATGTTATTGCGCAGAGTGCGTCAAATAAACTTCATAACAAAAAATAAATTTTTGAGTGTATGTAATATTTTTGCCGTCCCAATACAGCTGATTGAAGGTACATTATTTTATGCTGTTTAATATTATTTATTTTTGTGTTATTTAGTTATTTTATTTAATTCACTAACTATTGCTTATAAACGCAGCTTACACCATCACAAGTTGGAGCGTAGACAATAAGGGTCTTAATAATAAACGTGTTTTTAATTTTACACAACTGATAAACGACCATTAAATCCTCAGGCTAATTTTTTTCGCTTTTGGGAACATTTCTTTTGGTCTCTTAGAAATTGTTGTGTCTCCCTTACTAGCATCGTGAGAAATATGATATAAACAGTGTTAGAAAGAGAAAACACCACGCTTTATATTCAAATCTACATGTGAACCATAGAAGAATTAAAATTTTAATGAAATTTTTTTTTTTTATATGATACGATAAAAAAGTGAGGTGACAGTAAATGTTTAATACACTTGTCTAATAATTTTTATTTTTTTTCATTACCAATAATTTTAGTCCAGTGTTTAGACGGAAAAGACGTAAGTTGAGTCATTTGTAAAAAACTTTTTTATGTTTTGATTTAAAATTTTAATATTTCAAAAAATAAATGTTTATTTCTAATAATAAAATTAGAAAGCAAAAAGTGTTTAGTTTTCGGATACATTCAGAAATATTGCCTATTCTGTGGGCTCATTACCCTGACTTGACAGTTAGTTCACTCATTTAGCGAACTACAACAATATTTTCGGGCCAAATCTATTTCCTTTTCACTCTGTTACATATGTGCATATCTATTCGTCATCCACTGCCATAATTTGATTGTATATTTCTTAAAGATGCTGTCAGAAGGTATGAGAATTTGTGTATGTTTCCGCTTCGCAATAAACTCGCTTTCAAATTTATTATCAGAAATAAACATCATTTTTTTCTCACCTTTTTTTGTCTTTTTTTAAGTTTCAAAATTTATCTCGAATTGCGGTTGGAACCTTTGGTTTCATAGATATATCCATTTAAATTATTCTGCGGTTAATTTCTGCATTTGAATACAAAGCGTGGTGTTTTCTCTTTCCAACACCGTTTAGATCATATTTCTCACCATGATGGACAGAAATAGAGATGAGGGAGATACAACTACATATTTCTATTAGACCGTATGAGCTGTTCCCAAAAGCGAAAACTTTGTTTTTTATGTTGTGAATTTGTCTTATACATTACGGCAGTCTTGAAGGGACACGACATTATTGACGGTCAACACCTTGCCTCGCAAGACTATTGGCGGCCATTGTTCGGCAATAAGCAATTTCTCTTGCTCCTTTAACAGCATCTTCAGATTCTACTACTCAATTGCTTGCATCATTTACATTAATTCACCTATTAATATGCTTCCTGATATATGCACTTTGCACCCTTGCTGCAGATGCGTAGACATCTCGTTAGAATTTCGTGAGCAGTCTTTAAAATTTTTGTAGATTTACATACAGGTTTTTTTCGTTTTACTCATTTGAAATCACTGTGATAGTTTTAACAATCTTTTTCAGAATATACCAATTAAATACCAGTTAGCACCAAAACCAAAATATGTATTGTTAAAAAGTCGAAAGATTTTTTCGGTTTTTGGGAAATTTTTACAGGCAATAAATTGCTTTGATCCTCAGTGATTTTTTTAATGACTTACTTCATCTACCTACTTAGTTTTCATTCAAAACATATCGACTTTCCCAAAGAACAAAGTCGGATATACAAATTTGTAGTTTTGCAATAGAGCTGTTTAAAGTATCTTTTCTGCATTTTTACTGTTTTTGATAATACATTTCTCCAATTTAATAAATATGGGTTAGTGCAAAATATCAAAAAACGCTATATTTCGTGATATCAAAAACAGGGAAAATGCAGAAACAAGACATCAAACACCTAAACTACAAATCCGACATTGTTCTTCGGGACCGTCGATATAAATGAAGAAAAAAACTGTTATTATCATTATATATTTTTAATATACTTTGGCAAGTTCTTCTACTGATTAAAATAAAAATGAATAATTTTCAAACTTAGGACGGGTAGTTTCACAGAATTTGAACAATTCATCAAATTTCAAAGTTGATTTTCAAGTTCTGTTGTTATATCATCATTGACCAGTTGTCTCACAAAATTGAAATAATAACAGAACTTGAAAATTGATGAATTGTTCAGATTCTGTGATTCAACCCGCCCATAATGTAATAATAATTTTTCAAAATGTAATTCATGCTTTAGATGATTATTCTGGTTGTCGTATTTTGTGTTTTTTTGTAAAGCTTATATCCGTTGTTTTCGATAATTCTTCTTGGTCCGCTTTTCTTAACAGAAAAAATAATGTATTGCAAATTTTTTAGTAATTTACTGATTTATATTTTTTGTTTAGGATATAATTTTTTGCTAATAGATTTAGTTTTATCCAAAAATAATCTAAATAATGATAACCCTTTTTTAAAAACCCCTCTATATTGATAAAAATCTAATTAAAATTACCCCTCCCCCTTTTAAACATAGATCTTGAGTAGGTACTTGTATATTTTTTAAACTTTAATTAGGTATCTATTTGTTATGATTGAAGTTAAATGACCTACGGACCTAAAAAACCATTCATACATTTATAGATAGCCACTAATACTTTACCTTTGACAGCCTTTTAGTTCTCTTCTTCTAATATCGCCATGTGTGAAAATTAATCACGTTCTGTTTTAATATTTCTCTATCTTTTCTCTTTTTGTTTGTTTATGTTTTGTTTTTTGTCTCGAAGAAAATGATTTTTTTAATTTAACTTAATTAACACGACACTAATATTTTGTACAAAAAAAATATATTGTCATTCAATTGGTTTCAAATTATTATTGTTTGTTTGAATGAAAGAGGAAAAAAGGGTGAAAGTTTCTAAGAGAGTGTTTAGTAAATCAGATTTTTCTACACATCCAATAAATATTCAAGTTGGGATGTTTTGCGGAAATTCTAATGTAACATTGTCATCAAATTGCCAATCACCTCCATTTTATTTTAACATTTCAAAGTTCCCTATTAAATGTCGATTCTGGGTTCGTTTCTAAATTCTAAATTTAAAAAAGAAAACAAAATCAAACTGATTTGCCATTTTTTGACAATGTTACATTTGAATTTCTGTAAAATACTCCTGACAACGAAAATAAAGACTGAGTCAATATTATAATTAGTAATTAGTATATTCTTCAAAATTTACTTCTAAGCATCTACTACAACAATAAAAATTGCACACCCTTTCATCTATGGTACTATATATTTTTCTTCTATGGAATTCGTTTTCTCTTCAATGTTGCCAACACAACAAAAGTTTAATTATCTCAAAACTAGGTAGGTATCAGATTTTATTCAAAATTTTTAGGTAATTTTATTTTAAATTGGATTTGTTTTATAACACCGTGTTGCCATAACATGTGTTTTTAACATTCTTACTTTGAATTAATTAAATGATTTTACTTTTCTATATTTAATTTTTTCCGCATACTTACCTTTCATATTTTGTTAATTGTAAATTTAAATGTACAAATAAGGTAATGGTTTTGGTCTGCAGTCATTTAGCTTCAGTCAGATACTTCACTGACTTAGAAAATGTATATTATGGTCATATTTTCGTTATTAACACATTAAAAAAGAGAATTTATTTTTCTATACTTCTATTTAATTCTACTTAAAGTTAAATGTAATGTATGTTATTGTCTACGTGTTCATAGATGGCGTTAATTTGATTATTTTATCAAAATACACTTTATCGCAAGTTATGCTTTACAATATTAAGACAAATTATTTGTTTGCTCCCGTACATACGCAGTATGAATATGAACTAATAGTTTTGTTCGAATACAAACTCAATTCTTTCAAGAAAGGCATACAAATACAATATTATAGCGGTGTTTCTATCCAATTTTGTATGTGTATGCCTTTCTTGAAAGAATTTGGTTTTTATACTTACTGCTAATTCATATTGTACGGGCGGGCGCAATCAAATAATTTGTCTTAATATTTTAAACTATAACTTACCAAAGGTGTATTTCATAAAATAATTAAATTAACGCCATCTATGAACACGTAGACAGTAACGTACATTACGTTTACCTTTAACCTTAAAAATAACGACTTTTTCACTGTAATCTGCGAGAACTGCAATCGCAGTCAATTCCATATTCTAAAGTTGAACCAAAAAGCTCCTAAAGTCGTTAATTTTAGTGTTAAGGACAATTCCTTATCGTTAAATAGAAATCGCAACCGGAAACGCCCTTCTGATAACCAAAATTTCATAACATCAAAAATCAAAAAATTTGTGTTTTTTCTTATTACTTTTTCCAAATGATATTACGCTGTTGTGCTTAAAATTGATTCGCTGATAATGTAGTTTATTGTTTTTTTTGTGTATTATGTAGAACTGCATTTAAATTTTTTATCAAGCTTATTGAGTATATTGTGGTTATTTTTACTCATGACAGGAACTTCGCCTTCCAAAGGCATCGTCAACAAACTGTATAGTTAACTGTTCCTCGAAGACCATTAAAAAATAGTGTTTGATTTAATTAGTACTAGTGGATCCCGCAATGTTTTGCTATTGTCTTACTCGGGCGTCTCCGACTCCTTCCATCATTCACTACTGTATACCACAATGTTACTGTTAAAAAACTACATTACATCCACTTTAATTTGACTCCGTATCTTATTCCGGTGCAGAGATATTACATTATAGTATTCTTCAGGCGTCCCCGACTTCTTCTACCATTCAACTCTCTAAACACTTCCGGAACTAATAAAAACAAACTTTGAAATTTTCAGTGGTTTCGGTATACTGCTTCCGAGTTTTGCAAGCACAAACATATTTAACGTTTTTTTTTTCTGACACCTCACAAGAGCACCTCTCTCTCTGTACAGTATAAAGATAGTGGAACTAAGTCGCCACCCAGTTGGGCAGCGTTGTGAGGGCGGGTTAAGTTAGAGGCTGTAGGAAGAGATTTATTAATGCGGGTCTTGAAGGGGCCTTGTTGACTAGTGACGATAATAACAGCTAGATTCAGTGCATTTTTGTGGTTATTTTGTATTGACACTATTTTTTTTGCACATGTTTCCAAAGATTTAAAAAAAAAAAATTCCATATTCAAAAAGAATGTAATTTAAAGAAAATATTTTTTTTCCATATTCAAAAAGAATGTATTTTTGAGAAAAAAAAATTTTCCCGCTGCATATCATTCATGTTTAGTAAATATTAAAAACTGAACCACATTGATGTCAACATTTTAATGTTGAATGAAAAGCAACACTTATTTGAATGCTTTTCAATTATTTAGCAGATAGGTATCACAATACAGATAGGTATTACATCTTTCAAATTGCTAACCAATAATTCAATTAAACACATTATTTAACATTAACTCCACGCAGGAGGCCTCGAGGAAAATAATTCCTTTTAAGGGCCTATATCATCTTTGGGGATGCTGTGTAGAGGGTCTTTTTGAGAACATGTAACACAAAGGCCGAGCTATTGAACTGACGAAGCTATTGAACTAAAGAAACGACCCATTCTCATGTGACATACAAATGTTGGGCTCTCGTTTGACGTGTTTATTTTGTTAGTTATTCAGTTTTGGTTGTATGTCAGCAATATTTAACACGTAAATTCTCGCGCTGCGATCAAATACCTTAATGTGACCATAATACAAATTCATTTAGTGCCCTTCACTCATATTAGGAATTCTTTTTTCTTCCACTACCTATCCACCAAAATCCATTCCCACTCAAAACACACTTCCTTCCATCATAAATTAACATAATACTCAAATATCTTCTGCTTGCAAAATAATATATGTTTTAATTTATTGTTAAAAAAATATGTTGCCAATGTGCAAAATCCTATCATACTTGTTGTGACTCATTGTGATATTAACCATCAATTTGCATTAATAATATAAACTTGTAAATAATCTAAAAAATATGTAATAATAATCAATATCAACACTCTCCAAAATTAAAATACTTCAAATGTAAATTATCCGTAATTTGTCGATCAATTATCCCAAACTACACAAATCTTATAATAATAAAAATTCATATCATTTTAAATTTTATAATTATATCTAAAATACATAAAAACACTGTCAAAACACCTTCTAAATTATTTTCAATAAAAAATAACTCTGAACAAATAACCCCTTAAAACACAATCTTCATAAAAAATTATCTATTAAATTCAAATAAAATCTTTAAAATCTCTCTCGTTAACAATAAAATGAAAACCTCGTGTTAAAAAAAATGGTAAAATCCCAGAGTTGGGTCAAGGCGGCGGCGGTAATGTTGCCCCACCTCTTCAAAATGGCGGACCACCGCAACAGGAGAGGGGTTTCCTTGAGCAGTTGGTCTGTTCCCTTTGCGCGCCCGTCTGCAAGGAGTTTGGGATAGATTTAGAGCAGGTGGCCGGACAGCAGGGTCCGGAGGGGGTGCACCTGACACAGCCAGGTACTGGCAAAATAAGATGCTGTAGTGAAAACATACGGACAAAAAAACAATTTACAATATTTCTCACAAGTTAAATTTTGAGCTGAGTAAGGTCATTTTTTTTCCAATGTCAGGACAATGTTTGGGGTATGTTAGGTGGACGGTAGATTTTGTTAATGTAAATTTCCATGAGTTTTATGTGCTTTTACCCTTTTGAAGCATAAATTGACTAAAGTCAATGTTTTTTTTCACTGTCCCATAATCAATGGGACTATGGCATCTCGGATTCGGGGTGTTCTGTGAAGCTGATGGTAGTTGGGAGGGATAGGAGATAGGCAAGAGGAAGGTTGGGAAGTACCTGTCTTAATTCATTTAAAGCAAAAAATTGTTTTTCAATGGTGGTCTTTCACCAGGGCGAAATTGAACGTATTCACTACGATAGATTCCGTTGCAGTGGCAAGTATAAAAAAAAAATTAAATTGAAAATGTTGATGAGACATATTTTTCAAACATTTCTCCAACCCATGTGTGGTCACAACTGCACCATAAACTGGACAAAATGTCATAAAAATCACTATAAAAACCTCACAAAATAACAAATTTGAATGTTTTATACCAATTTATAACAATAATGGTACAAAAATTTAATTTATTTGTTCAAAATAACTAACAAACTCATAATCCCACTACAAATCCAAAAAAATCACAATACCCCTCAAAAACCTTTCCATACAACAAACCCCCTTTAGGTAATGGACTTAATGGAAGATGTGGTGTTTTCCATCACTGGCAACATTACACGTCTGCAGTTGGAGAAATCTATGGAATTGAGGTTTGAATGTATTCGAAAACTGACAGCTCATTCTAAAAGGTAAGGGTTAAAGAAATGGTTTTTTCGTGCAGGTTTGTTTTAAATATTTTATCTGCTTAAATTTAATGAATATTTTATAGGTAATTAATTTTTAGCTGCCTTTTTTTTTTTACTGAATCAAAGATAAGTTGTGGGCAGTAAATAGAAATTCTGGGTTCATTTCAGAAAAGGAAAAAATGCTATGAAGTCATTTTTCTTGCTGAGCAGTTAAAAAATATGAAACGAACAATAAATATTAATTTACTTATTAGCGGAAACTTCACTGGCAAACACGTTTTCCGAAATAAAATATGGTGTTTTCTTGACAGTCAAATGGATATTCAAAGCTCCACGGCTCATGATGGAAATTACACTGCGAGCAGACAATGGTTTGTGTTGCGCTAAAATTCAGGAAAGCTTGTACATTTCATGACGCCAGAACTCACAGTTTGAGAGGTTTTGCTGCTTCGAATATGACAAAAACAGATGATATTCTGTTTTATAGTCTTTAAAAAATTTCCAATGAAGAATAATTAATTCCATAGAGGAAAAACACAGCGCCATAGATGCATAAATATATATTTTTATGTGCTTCATTTAAAAAATTATTTTAGGCTTGAGAATGAAATTTCATAATACTTATTGGAAAGAAACTTGAAAAATCTGATTATTATATTTATCGCTTGTGAAGAAAGAATGAATTTTTTGTATGTATTAAAATTGAATGTGCATTTTTTAATACTAATTTTAGTTTCAAATTATTAATTTTAAGAATTTTTTTTGCCGATTTTATTTATTAACAATGTGTCCCCAATTATTTCAACGATTTTTAAACAGTTAAAAAATTGTGGTTTATGTATTGTCCAAGTGTTTTAAAGTTTTCATTATTTACATGTATATTTATGTATTAGATAAGCTGTGCAAGGTAAGTACTTTAATATTAATTTGTTTTTATTATTTGATTCCCCTACGAATTTAATTTTCTTTAGACTATTTCAAAAGTATTTTTATAAAAAAAATATTATTTTATTTTGCAACCACAAGTATCCCCGTAGGTAAATTCTGTTTTAATAATATGATGTAAAAAATATTCCAAAGACGTTTTTGAGTTTTCATTTTGTAAATCCGAAAGATTATTTTGGTGATTTCGTCAGCTTGTCCGGAAGAGGACTTTAAATAGGTACCCGCTGTGATATTTGAATCCGAACTGCACAGTTGCTTGACTAATGTAATTCAACCATATCGAGTCGAGACTATAGTACCGTAAAATGAGGTGACTTTTATCAATTTTCAACTTTGAAACTAAATAACGTTTTTTATAAATTCATTTGTGACGGAAAATTTGATGTAATATTTATTGCACATAAACTATCGAAATATATGGCTAAAAAAATTGACTTTGTAAACCATTATTATAAGCTTGTTACAAGAATACGCCAATCCTAAAAGAAATTGTACAGAATGAAGTAAAAGTAAATACAGTAACAGAATGCAAATATTCAAAAAGTTATATTATATTTGTTGAGAAATTTATATAATTTATAAACAGCTTCACAATTTAATTCAATTATCAATATGTTTACATATAACTAGAAACCAACTAATTTCACACTTATTTTCGAAGTATCATTGCGTCCACGTTGTCCAAAATAAAATATTAAAAAGAAGCGAGTAATTTCTGAGTGGTAGCGAGAATTTTGCAGATATTCGCTATGTTCAAAGTCATCCCCGATTCCAAAGTCACCCCATATTACGTTATCACTGAAAAGCCAAATCTGTACTGGTGTGGCAAGTCCACGTACTCGTAAGCTCAATTTTTCCTTATACTGAAATTACTTCTTGAGCAGATAATCCATTTCATTAGCCAGTCTGCTGTCTAGGAGTCTTAAAAGTGTCTTTGGTATATTTATTTTAATTTAAGTTTGTAGTTTTTAAGCTAAATATGTAAAAAATTTCATTAATCTGTACCTACAAAGCAAAATATGATCAGTACAATTGACGTAAGTTTTTAAGAAAGGAACTTTGGTAAATAATTTGCCCAAATAATGGGGTATTTTCTGATTATGATTATCATAGGAATGATTATTAATGACGAATCATTCATGATTATCGATTTCAAAAACGATTTAAAACTGCACGTTCCAAAACGGTTTCAACTGGCTACAACGTCATTATGACATAGAAAACGCCAATGTCTGTTAAGACGGCTGTCAACGTCGCCCGGCGAGACATCAGCACCCCCTAATTCCCAATTTCTACCGATTCATATCAAGTTTCTAATTAACTCTTTATGTTTTTATGATTGAAGATAATATCTATACATTTGTTATGCGGAAAAGTTAATTATATGAAATTCCCTCGATAGAAAAAAATCGCAAAGTAAGTTCTGAAAATTATTTAAAACACGTTTTGTTCTGTTATTTAATATGTTGTAGACATGAAAAATTCACAGTGTATCTTTAAATGCAACTAAAGCATTTGTCGAGAGATTTTTGCTCTTTTTTAAACGAGTTGGGTTTTATTAAATATTTTTACCATTTTCGCTTAATTATTATTGTTTTTTTTAATATTAGCGCGCTCCCTCTAACATTCGTATTTACTTATCTCCCTTTCAAACATCTCTGAACGCTTACTACGGGGCCTAAAGAGTAAAAACAAAGATGTCGTTTTCGAGGAACATTTATTTGTCAACAACCTTCGTTGTCGTAATTTTTTTCGAAAATCAAAAACAAGTGAAAATACCCTATTTCTACAAATATTTAAAAGTTGGTTCCCATGTTTTTGCATTTTAGGTTCAGATATAATTCATATTACACTAAAACATCATTATCATCAGAAATATTTTATTTTTAATTTGTAAAAGAAGTAATATTTTATCAGTTATTTTAAATTAATCTAATAATAATAAATGAGATCTTAATTATTATTGTTTTTCAATATTTTTTTACGTCTTCATTATCAAAATATATTTTTTCTTTCATTTCTACTAATACGCACACATACATACATTTATATGTACACATTGCTCTATATTTCTACACAAAAATTATCTGAAGAACTCCCCTATACCAGGGGTGTAATAGTCCCTGACCTCGACACACAAAAAAGTTTACAATCCTATTTTGAAAAAATATATATATCAATAGCGTTTAATCCACTTCGTATAACTCTACAGAGATTTTGTGTAGAAATTAATTAAAAATAAGTATCGCTTCATATAATATCATTATCATTTTATTTTATGTTCTTGTTTGTATGCATAAATAATGGATAAACAATATATTCTCTACTTTCTTAACAAATTTATTTAGTTTTTTTTAATTGTTGTGCAACAGATTAATTATCCATTGTAAGATTTCTTAATTAATATTCTTACATTTGGGAAGAGAGTCATAGAAAAAAGTTTTAAGACTTAGAGAGTAATAAAATTTACTGTTTTCGAACTTTCATTCAATAGCACCATTCCTGTTGTCATGCTATGTTGTGCTAGAAGACTGTCCTGCCGTGTGGTATCTAGAAATTTCATGGCGACCATGCCTCAATCATACCTATCTTATAAGAGGTTCGGCATCATCATGGATATTTACTATATTTACTTTAGACTGCCAATCTAAAAAATAAGATAATTCCTTTAAAATTCTTTAACAGCTTTTCCTTAAATTTATTATAAACTAGCTGTACCACTCCACGCGTTGCTGTGTCTCAGTCAGTCTGTGCAGATAGAGAAAAATAGCGCATGTTGCTTCTACATCCAATAGATGGCGCTGTTTAAAAAAAAAAAAACATATATATATTTTTACCTGTCACAGGTGGCATCTATATAATATAGGTGTATTATATACACACTCGTCTTCGAATGCAACGTTGAGTCAAAATTTCAAAGCAATAGGTTCATTTTAACTATTGAAGTTTTAAGATTTTTAACAAACGAACATTTACATTTTTATTTATATAGATATATTCTTTGAACCAACAGTTGCAGTAATTATATAAGTACATACATGTACTTTGTACATCTACAATTATTGTGTTTTGTTGTGAATAAATAGTTATTATTAATCAAGAACTATTCACAACAAACTGGCGCAGCCAGTAGGATCACAGTTCTTGATTACAATAACTCCTTCACAACAAAACACTGTATCTTTGTTAAGGACTCTTATAATCAGGAATAAGTGTAAGAACAGCCTGGAGGTTAACATCATCTCTATTAAGCTCTCAAAATCTCTCTGCTGCTAGAAATCTAACTGTTAGTCCACCTCCGTTTTGAAGATAGAGGGGCAAACCTATACACTACCGACATCTGTTGGATAAGTCTATAACCTAGATCTGTCTACACTAGAGCCATCTATGTCTTGTAGCTCGAACTATCACAGATTCTTTAATGGCACTTTCCATTTTTCTTCAATTTCATCTCCAATAAATAGTGGCAGTTATTTTTAACAATTACTTCATTCTTGTAGATTCTTCAACCTTTACATTTTATTTTTTTATGCCTTTGTAGGGTAAATTATAGGGAGCTTACATCTCCCGAAAATAATAACAACATTACTTTTACCACATTCATGTGAGACTGGTATCACTGTAAGCCTGCGCGTGATACCTCGCGCGGCAAATAATTCATTCTATCTCCAGCGGTCTAGCCCCCGGTTTAGCCCTAAATCTCCTCCAATGCACGCAATCTGTTTTGTTCATAAAATTATTGGAATGTGAGTTTTGTTAAAATAAAAACTAAATTGAAGATATCCGAATTCTCATTTTTACACACCGAGAGTAATCACGCAACCTTGATTTCTGCGGATTGGATACCACAGAATCATTTAGCCAACAACCCATTTAAATTGGCGATAATCACAATCCTCCAAACTTTTATTAAACAGTTCCAGCACTTTGCATTTATCATTCTTTATTACATGCAGCTAAATTATTAAAATTTCAAAAATCAAGTACCTACCTTCATAAATTAATAATCATTATGTTAAAACAGTAAAGAATGATTTTTTTCCCATTATTATGTATATGTTCGGTGTCTGGAAACTAGTGGTATAAACTAGACAACGACTAAAGGATTAAAAATACTTTTGGAGCCGGGTATAAGCTTCGACGCCTCTTAAAAGACAATAAACAGCTGATAATAATTTGACCTAAAGAATTACAACTTTGGCCTCGAATGGAATAGGTTCACCAGTTTCTTGCTTGTACCACTAGTTTCTGTACACCATATTTAGCACCTAAGGATAATAAATTACATTATTATTTATAAGAAAAACACTATGACAATACACAAATCACAATTTATAACTGCCTTTTCTAATCTTATAAAATTCTATCTTGTATTTCTCAGCGTGCATATAATGTACATAGTGTAGATTTGTGTATGAACTATAAGCTGACAGTGTATGTTTTGTGTGTCCCGTGCAGAAACCCGAGGCCAGGGCTTTTCCAAGGATGTGTGCCGCTCCATGGTGGCGATGCTGGACAACGATGGCTCCGGGAAACTCGGTTTCGAGGAGTTCAAGACTCTCTGGGTGGACATCCGCAAATGGAGGGTGAGTCATTCATTTTTTTTATGTTGAATTTGGTTTATTTAGCAGATAGCTTCGTTCTGACACTGCGAAGCTAAAAAATTATCAAGCAATAGCCCTAATACTCGAGTTATTTATGGAATAATCGTCGCCTCACTTGGACAGAGTTGTAACTTTGTAGCGTAACATTTACTATTATATGTAGCAATTAAACTAACTAACTAACCATCACGCCGTTTCCCTGCAGGGGTAGGCAGAGAGGACGGACCGCCAAACAACTTGGTCTTGGCACACACTCCTTGCCTCATTCACATTCATACATCGTCTCATACATACTCTTCTATTATTCTGACTCTTGACATGGCCCGACTCGAGTATCTGATTCAATTGATCGTGCCATGTCTTCGTAGGGCGTCCCCGACTTCTGCTACCATTCACATTTGCATCGTATATTCTCCTTACACTCCTTTCTTCGCTCATTCGCTCTACATGCCCAAACCATCTAAGCGTCCCTTTCTTAATCTTACTAATGAGTAATATTAAGAAACTTACATCAGCCTTGCACTCTTTGTGGATCACCATATTCCTCACACAATCATACATGGTTCTACCACACATACGCCTCAGGGATCTCATTTCAACAGCATTCAGTCTACTTTCATCCTTTCTCTGCCAGTTCCATGCCTCACTTCCATACATCAGGGTAGGTACCAGAACTCCATTGTGGAATGCTAACTTCGCTTCTTTGGACAATTTTTTTTTAGCCTTAACTGCGTTCAGTCCTCCATTAATGGAGTTACCTGTAGCAATAAAAATTATGGCAAAACAAAAACCATGTTGTGCGCCAATGGCAAAATAATAGCTATGATTAAATAAATATATAAATATTCCCACTAACCATAATATATTTTTCAGGCCGTCTTCAGATTATATGACCCTCAGGGTACTGGCCAGATCCCAGCTTCCCAGCTGCGTGATGCTTTGCACTCCGCTGGCTACACCCTCAACAATCACATCCTCAACATCTTGGCCCACAGGTAAGAAGATTATCACCACCTCCTTGTGCAAAAGACGATCACAATTTTCTTCATAGCATGGTCATGGCTAAATTTAGGCCTAGATAAACAGTTTATCAGCAATGTTGGGGGCATTTCATCAAAGTTAAACAACAATCAGTGGCGGTTTGTTGTTGGGAGTTCAATCAGAGAATAAAAATGGATTAAAGTATTCACTTCTCTATAAATCCTATGCTAGTCTTGTTCATCTAATGTTGCCTTACTTGCAAATATAACCCTGCCAAATATCAGGCGAGACATTGCAACACTGAGCTTTGCACGATGATGTCGTCTATCGCCCTGAAGTCCCGAAAACAGTAGTTCTTACTCCTGAAGATAGGTAGAAACTTGAGTGTAGCAATGAATCATGACTCATTTTATTAAGAGCGGGAGCTCTATTTTTTCGTACTGCTCAAAGAGTGAACTCAATTTATTTATTTAATTTAATTTGTACAATTTTTTATAACATTACAGATTGGGTCTAGGTCGTTATAATTTTACCGTTTATACAATGTATTTGCAGTGCCAAAAACCTTATAAGTGCTTTATTATTTTTTTATAATGATAAACTAATGTTTCTAAGACAAGGTTTTTTATGCATAGCACAAAGGATAACAAATTATTATAAGTAATAATTAGTCTCCTGATATATCCATACAAATTGAAAATATCTCCCGAGTAAAAATAAAAATAAAGTTGGTTGTTTACAGGTGAAAAATATAATAAGCAGTAATTGTTGATTGAAGTGCTAGTACATATTGAATTATTTCGCGTGTTGGAAAAAAGCCGACATAGCTCAGTGGTCCAGAGCACTTGACCGGACATCAGAAGGTGTGGGTTCAATTCCCATCGGCGGCATTTATTTTTACTCAATCGATCTTTTGATCAACTATATATATTAAGTACGTGGCTCTTTCCACAGGTGAGTTCATGAACAAATTGGCGCAGCTCGTTCTGCAGCAATGGAGGTTTTGGCGACGTCCTCGAGAGTGAGACTCTGGTACAAATAAATTTATTTGAACCAGAATCTCATTGTTAGATACTACATGATGTAACCGTTTAGTAAAAGACAGAAATATTTAATCAGAACAATACCTCTAGGTGTCTCTAAGGAGTGGTAATTGGTTATGCCAAGAATATAAATAGATGGGTATAGCCAGGGATAATATCCATAAATTTCTTTTGAACGACGAGCCAATTGAACGGGAGCCATGTACTCAGAGGGTATGAGAATACTTTGCTCCCCCGCTACGGCTCCCAGCTCCCAACGTAAACTTATGAATGATCGTACGACTCTTGGTACTCTTGTACCAAGAGAAAAATAAGATGCTAGGTAGTTAGTAGGTGTAGGTACATATGTGGAAGTCCAGATATCGGACTGTCAGACGACATTCTCGTCTCTGAGTATGTAATAACAATTAATACTTAGATAATTTTAATGGCACTATTTTTATAAAATATCTCCTGATGAAAAAGATTAACCGCTCAATTGGGCTCGCGTATGTTTTATCGGGAGTCGTATGAATATGGCTCACTAAAAAATGCTAGCTCAATTGTGTTGTCCATGAACGACTCATCGCTACTTGAATGACGATCGGTTGACACGAGGAATGCCAATAAATCTCGTACATGACCCCACTGAGAGACAGCCTGAGTTCTCACTGCCTCGTAAACTCTGATCCCACAGCCGGTGTGCCTATGTGATGCATAGGTGGTACCTTGGGGTCCACAGGGCAACACCTGAGGCCCAAAACTGGCTCGCTGACCTAGATGTCCCCACGACCATGCGAAAGAAAAACAAACTAAAAAATGTTGGCCGTTTTTATAATTATGTATATTTTTCCCTAGAACTAAAGTAATTTCATCATCACACTGCACCAGAGATTAGCGACTAGCTACTACATACAATTGGGCGATTCATTAACGAATATAATGTTGTCGAATAAAAAAAGTCTTTTTAAATTCGTAAATCTCAATTTACACAAGAAACTGTTCGATTTTTTTAATGTAAATAGTAATATCTTCAGTGATTAACTTATTTTAATAACAAATTTAATACTCAATAACCACAGAAAAACTTACTGTTAAAGAAAGTAAAACCTTTAAATAATGTACTAATCATTTGTTTTACATAGATACTAAATGCTTAAAATTACAATCCAAATAACAAAACTGTACTAGTTCAAGAGAGAGGTCGTACGTGGCGTCATCATTTCAGTATCTTCTGTCTTATTCCTTTTCGTTCAATATATGGAAGAAGGAAAAGGATGATCGTCGATGAGATTAACACGAACTCTCTCTGGGAATACTTTACCCTTACGTCTTGTACTCTACGGAATTACGCAGCGTTGGAAATAGCGAGTTTATGCTTTTTGGGCTTAGGTTAAATTACATTTAAGGTGATGCATTACATCATGAACTGCCAACAATAACACCCTTTGTGTAGATGGCTATAAGGTTTAAATACCCGCAAGACCATCCGCCTGTTTTGATTTATGCAAGAAAAAACATCGCCAAAAAGAGGCTTTTATATTATTTTGCAGACGTTCAGGCACAAATATTTCAATGTTTTATGGTAATTTTATAAATAACTTGTTTTGCCACATCAAATGTAATAAAATCATAACCGAAAATAATTTAATTAGTAGGAGATTTTGAACTCTTGAACAGTTTTTATAGGCTTGATACATTATTTTTTTCTGGACTTGAACTTGCTTGAAAAAGTCTTGATTTTGCATTACTACGCATCGCCAGTAATCTTTTTTGTTTTTGTTTCAGATACGGTTCCAGAGATGGCTACATACAGTTTGATGATTTCTTGATGTGCGCCGTCCGCCTTAAAACTATGATAGGTAAGTCCAGGCAACTGACGTACGTTTATTCGCGAGTGCTCTATGTGATTTAAAACTCACGTTAAAAATTATATAAGACAGTCACCCATTGCGGTTTTATCGTTACCTAGTAAACCATGAGCCGATGATTATGCTTTCGAATACTATAAGAGGCTATTTGATTATTGACAAATGTTGTTAACATCAAGTAAAATACATTGCAAGTAACTGTTTAATTTTATACGATCTTCACAAACGATTATGGTAAAAAAAGGTTTGAAGCTATGATATCACAATCTATCAATAGATGTCTCTATTCTCATTTTTATTTATCAATAGTAATGCAAAAGATTGTTAATAGATGTCTCTATCCTCATTTTGATTTATCAATAAAGTGATAGTAGTGACTACCTCTTCTACCATTTGGAAACATTTCCTGTGTATGATA
The DNA here is from genome assembly GCA_026573805.1 of Hesperophylax magnus. NCBI lineage: Eukaryota > Metazoa > Arthropoda > Insecta > Trichoptera > Limnephilidae > Hesperophylax > Hesperophylax magnus. Next base: position 15,988,309 of record JAIUSX010000028.1, read on the forward strand.
CAAAATCAAATTTGTTATCTTCTAATTTCAAGGCGTCCCTCTGTATTATTTTTATATCGGAATTGATTGGATCATAGACAACCAAATTCATAGACTAGACCATCAGGGAAAGGGGAACAAGCCAAGTTGTCCTTTGCTGTGATTTGTCAATGAATGAATCTGATAGTATACAGGCAGATCGAATTGCAATGTCACTATTTAGTCCTCGAAAATAAAATCTGCTTACGAATGACTAGTCTTCTTTGCAATGGTATGGTCTACTTTACAATTGCTTTCTGCGTGAAAAACTTAACTACAAATCCCAAATTGGGTGAACAAAATTTTGTGCTTTTTTCCAAAATTCAATATTTTTTACAGTCACTTTTAAGAATGAGTTTTTCATTTTTAGCGTCGCTACGCTAGACGGTTCGGTTAAAAATGAACATTCAGATCATTCGCAGAAAAGTCCCACAATGGACTGCACTTCAAACCATTCTCTTACTTTTAGCAAACTTTACTTTTCTGCGCAGGGTCTAGTTATTTCAAAATGCGCTCATCGGCGGTCAGTGTACGACTGATGTCGTAGTTGAAGCCTATCGTTTTGATGAATTTCTATGGATTGGTTAATAAAAGTGATTGATTGACCTGTGTATTTAACAGTATTGTTAACGAAACTATTTAACCCTTAACTATGGACGTGATATATAAATCACACTCCCATGGACGTCGGTCACACAGACCCCTTCATAATTCTTCTAATTTTCATACTTGAACCAATCTGACTTCAGCAAGGAGTTTATATGTATAAAGTATTTATAAATAAAAGATCGAGTAGTAAAGATAATGATCTTTTATTCATATTTTAATAATTATCTTCAAATTTAACAAACTTAGTCAGTTTTCAGTCTTAATTCACTTGAGATCATATTAAGGCTCCTTAATTATAGTAGGTATCACATAAATCAAAACTAATAATTTTTCCTAGCTAATAAAGAAAACAGTAACAAAACTCATAAAAAAAACTTCTGAAAGAAATAAAATAAAAATTCTGACAAGGATCAAACATATGTAAAATTACTGGCACTCAGAACATAGAGGCTTGGAACACTGCAGACAAACTGGATGTCTACAAGCATTACTTTACGCCTGGAAAATTGAAAAAGATTATAATATTAAAATGTAAGAGAATTAGTAGGCGGGTCACATAGGCCCGAGTATATATATGTATGGAAATTATAGTCAGCGGGTCTCACAGACCCTGATCAAATTTTAAATGATTGTTACTCACGTGATAAGTGCTGGACGACGCAACTTTTTCTCGTCCAAACACAACTAAAACTGAAGTTAATGAGACGGGGAAGGTGTTTATTCCGATAAATTGAAGAAGGGGCTGGGCCTCTGAGACCCGGCGTCCACAGTTAAAGGTTAATTAACTTTGTGTTGATGGGTTGATTGTGGTGATGATGAAGATGGACATTATAACGTTGTCCGAAACGTTGTCTAAAGAAGTAAGAAGTGCAACACGACATAAAAACCCAAAAATAATCACATTGATACCTTTGACCGTAACATCTCAAATCTAATAAAAATAATGCATTTTTACCAATTTTTTTATTATATTAAATTTTATCTATAGTTTTCTTAACAATGTAGCAGGTAATGCACTTTTTATAGGCACATGTTTGATTCATGCCTATTGTAAAGTAATATATGAATAATTTGGGTCATCAGTGTGGTTTCTTTTGAAAGATGGACGATATCAGTTTGGTCTGTTATCAATATTATGAGTAAAATAAACAAATATAACAAAATATTTTGACTAATGCCTTCCGAATATAGCCAAAAACGAACCGCTGGAGAACTTGGAGAGAGACATGCCGCTCTTCGACTCCTGAGCCCCCGCACACCGCCTGGGCAGCCCCACATAGGGCCCCCGACCTCTCACAGGCCCCTGAAGTACATAGTACCCCCTTTACAAGGATACCATCACATTATGTATATCGCTATAAGTGCACTGGTGTGGTCTTAACACAAACCATTTCAGTCCTATGTTAAACTGTAAATTTATCCAAAATTGCAATAAATGGGCAAGTTTCAATTGCACGGAAGCAGTATAACTATGCAATCCCCGTATGGAGAGGGTAAAAGGATGGTTGGGAATTATCTGAATATTCAGGCGCCACGGTTGATAGATTCTCTTATCTTAACAAACGTATTGCAATCTTGTTCTACCGGCATTTCAATGGAAGATGCTCCGAGGAACTAACGTCATTGATCCCTTCCTCACCGGTGCATAGTGTGGAAACACGCCAAATGCGCGCCCAAGTTTGGCATTTGTGACGGTGACCGGATAACTCATCAAAATGAATATTCAACACACAAAAATTGCTATAAAGTTATGAAAAGTGATGAAACAAAAACCAGGTTAAATAGTTACATATGTAACCTATTTAACATAGTTTTTGTTTCATAACTTTATAGCACTTTTTATAGGTGTGTTGAATTGTCATTTTGAGGAGTTATCATGGAACCATTTGTGACATGAGAACGGGTCGTTACTACAATCCGTTTTTAAGTCCACCAAATTTGCCGGCTTCTGTGTTTCCTCCCTCCTACAACATGGGTTTCTTCAAGACCCGTGTTCACTCCTTCCTCTCCTCAAAAAGACCCTCCTCACAGCATCCTCAAAATGACAAAGGCCCAAATTATTTTCCTCAAGGCCTCCCTTGTAGATGTAATGTAAACGTTTAATTTACGACTGAAATGTTTTGCTAAAATCATAATATCGTTGCAAAATGTATTTTAAGATCATGAAAAATCATTAAAGTATATTTGTGCTTCGATAATCAATTAAATTCAGGATGCCTTTTAAATAAATTAAAACAATTCAAATTAAAAGGCAACCTAAATTTTATTTGTAACTACTACTAACCATAGATGTAATCACTTTTTAGACAGGAAAATCTTGTGGATGAAAAAAGAACCATAGAGCAGGGAATCCCCTAATAAAAATACCATAAATATTTTTTACTAATATATATTTTTTTGTATTTTCAGACAGTTTTCACGGGAGTACCGATGCGAGATCATCAACACATGCAACCTTTACGCTGGAGGATTGGCTGCGAAGGACGGTGTACTCGTAAACTGCATATATATGTATTAAAATATGTTATTATTTTGTTTTGTAATAATCACACAATATGCCACACTGCAGGAGACTTGCATTTAAGGTGTTGATTGAGAAAATGATTTGAATTTAAAATTTTCTCGTTTATAACCACTTTGCGATAATTGCCTCTCAGTATCGCCGTAGTGAAATTGCTCCCAACTGTCTGTGAACTCGGGCATCTCCAATTAGGGTATGTTGTGAGGCTGAGAAGGAGAAGGAGTAGAGGAAGGTTGGCAAGTTCCTGGCAAGTCACTAAACCATTTCTGACAACTTTTAGATTCTGAATTGGTGAAAGACCACAAATCGGAATCGAAATGTTGCTTGAAATAGTGTTTTGTGATCAAATCTGAATAGTCGGGCACTTCGCAACCTTCCTCCTTCCCCTTCAGCCTAGCAACATACTAAAAAAAACATTTAGAAACTATTATTTTAAAATCTAACATGACTTGTTAAAAAAACATTTTTTACTCAAATCGAAATGCCAATCAATCCCAAGCTACCAATTAAAGTCTCCTACAGTGTTATATCTTGTGTAATTAAATATGAAGAATTGTGTTCAAATGTTATACATATTAACAATAATAAAAAAAAATTATTTTGATAAATTCAGTGTCCAATTAAAGATTTTTTTTTTAATATCGTAATTTTTTGATTTGATTAAAACTTTTTTTTAACCTTTTTTCCGTTATGCTATTTGCCAATATCATTGGACAGATCGACATTAAATCGATTAAATTACACATTCGAGTCAAATTAGTTTCACTTTGAATAAGAAAATAAAATGGATTTATTTTAAAAAATCACAAATATTTTTTAGTATAATGATCAAATTAATATGTAAATATTAACACATTTTTGGCGGGTATTTTTTGTGCTGGCGCTACGCTGTCTTCGGTCGAAAATAAAGGTCCTGTGTGAATTTTTTTAATTTGTTTTAAATCGCCATATATAAAATATTTTTATGAAAATTTCTTATCTCAGCATACCCAAGCTATAAAAGTACTAAACGAAATCGAATATTATTTGAAATGCCGTATATTATGTCCGCCTATCGGTATTTGTCCATACCTGCTTTCTTTCAATACGCCCGACATCTCTCGCTCGCTTGCACATAGGAGTTGAGTGGGTGCGAAACAGAGATATAGATTCAAATCAGGTTTCACGGTTATAAAAACCCTCATTCCAGGAATTGAATTATTACAATAACAAATAATATACTATCCCTCTGTTGAAATACCGATGTAAACGGAAGGCACGAAGATAAATATAAAAAGATGACTTGCATTACGATTCGATAATTATGTACATATAGCTGGGACCTTTAAAAAGAGATTGGTATATAATATTCATATAAAAACATTGAATAATTCTGTCTTTTCTGCCATTGAAATGAGGCCAGAGCAAAAGGTAGAACTACCCTTCCCGCCGTTAAGCATCAATCGACCGAACCGGTAGAACTACCTTTCCCGCCCGAAGTGTGTTATCATTATTAACGATATCGCAAACTGTACCCTTTTAAACAATATTTTTTTTGTCTTTCTCTTCTATTACATCTATTCAATGTTTCGCGTGAAGTACAAGTCATTCTGTACAATGAACTGCAGTAATGATTGAGCAACAAACCTTTCTCCGGTGTTCTATACGCTATCTGCTTATGATATTATCAAAAACATTAGTTTCATCATGACAAAATAAGCATTTAAAATAAAAAATAAAATAATATTTTACTTCTCTTTTAGTTGTTAATTTAAAAATTTCATACTATTGTAAAAGAAACTTTGGTTTTCATGTAAAAAACCACCAGTTTTGCTACAAAACCATTAAAATATTTCATGTTGCTACTAAATTATTAAGTGTGGCATAATGGTATAAATTCATGCATTTCAGCATAAAACCATTAATTTTGTGTAAATTCTCGAATTTCATAAAAATATATATACATACAGCACATTTTTTACATGAAAACCATGAATATTGGTATAAATTTTTGCATTTCATCATAAAACCATCCATTTTGGTGTAAATTTATGAATTTAAAATTAAAAACACATTGACTGCTATAAATTCATCTTTTTTAAAACTTAAAAGCATTAATATTGATATAAATTCTTACATTTTGTAAAAAAAAAAAAACATTAATATTGGTGCAAAATCCTGCATTTCATGATAAAATCATTAATTTTTAAACTAAAGTAAATCAGAGTCTCAATTTATTGATTTATTATTTTATATTAATAAGTTTGTAGGTCAACTGTTATCTATTTTCTTTCCATTTTGTTTAACAGTGAGTTGACTGTATTCACAGAAATACAGCATAGTGTCCCAGAGAGAAGGAATGGGACGATCATCAATGACATATGTACGCACTCTTTCTGGGACCACATAGACCCAGATTGAAGTTAATAAAGGGCAGAAGCTATTTTCACATTAATATTATTATCATAGATTTTTAAAAATATTTATTTATATGTTCAATTATATCTATCACTTCCCTAGAAAATAAGAACAATACATATTTATACTATTGTAATCATATGATATTAAATATAAACAAATATATTTTATTACATTGTAAGCTCATATATAACTATATACAGTGCCTCGTAATGTATAATATAATCTATATAGCTAGCTGTCCTGAATATTATAATTTTTAAAATATTCATAGTTTTTTTACTATTTAAATATTTAAATCCAATTTTGCATATAAACTCAATTTTTTAACAGAAATATAATATCTACTATGTTAATTGCTAAAAATATTTGTATGTATTATTATTGTTGTGAATTTCATCTTTTTTTGTATGTGTCTAGTGAACTATTTCGTCAATAAAAACTGTGCGAAAATCATTTATTTTTCAACTTAATATTTAATCATTTGTGAATGGATCTTAAGTGAAGGATTAGTTAACGTTTACTCAATTTCAATAGATATAAAAAATAAAACTCAGACCTCACTTTGACAATTCGATACTAAACTGAGATTAATACATACAAATAAATGGCTTAACTTTAAGTGTATCCCTGAGTGAAAATTACTCTCAGTCACTTTCAGTTCATAAACTGAAATTACATAATTGAACTACATTTAAACCTAGCGATCGCTGAGTTTAATTGGCGAAAGCAGCCTTGAGTATTTTGTCAATTTTGAAAAGTGTATTAAATTATATAATTTTGAATGTGCGTATGTATTTAAGCTAATTTACGTTTACAATACCATTAATTCCTAAAAGCGGATACAGTTGTTGCAATTCTTGCTTCATTAAATATGGTCTTGGTGTAAACCATTAAGTTTGGCATAAAACCATTAATTTTGGTGTAAAACCATTCAAATATTGAAGTTGGATTGTTTCAAAGTCCATCACATTGGATGATCATCAAATCATTCGACAGTTTGAATTTTCGACATTTGAACCGTCCCCGTTAAACGCCATCTCTCGTCCCGTTTCAACTTTTGATCAAATTGTGATCACCTGTTCAGCATAACTGTAGTGCTGTTAATATTTCTAGCTTAACAAAATTTGATCAAAATACAAATGGACCAATCAAATGTAAAAAAATCACAATACTGCTGATTTACAATTTGACGAGGTTTGAAACACCCGAGCTTTGTGTCCTAAGAGGCATGCAGAGAAAATAAAGATACCACACATTGTGGTCCGAATCACTTGTTGTCCCAATCTTGTTAAAAATACTTAAAACGAAACAAAATTTCCTATGTTAAATACTTAAATTAATTTTAAAAAAGAAAAACTGAGTGAAAAAAAGCATTTTATAAGATCTGAAAATAATGTTTAAATAAATAATAATATATTAATTAATAGTTGTCTCCTACGTCCAAAATTTAGTAAACGAAATTAAGAAACTGCAGTTATTGAGTTAGTCAACTAAGGTTGTGTTGTTTCAATCTCTGTCAATCTTTTTTGACGAGAATTAAAACATTTATTGTTATTAAGTTTAATTTGTAGAACTCCATTTTATTTTTTATTTTTTTATATATTCAATAATATTATTATTGGGTTTATAAAAACAGTTTATTTTTAAACAAGTTCTGCTGTGTAATTATTATTACGCGTGACAGCTGTTTCGCCCTCTGAAGGCATTATCAAACTGTGGGTAGCCCACTTACAGACGATACATTTATATTATTTCTAGGTAGGTATTTTAATTTCAATTACTGATTTCTTAATTGATTTTTGAGTAAGATATTAGAAATTATTAATGGTTATTACCCCAGCAAAGTTTCCCCAATTAGTGTAATGTTAAAAATTTGACTGAATGTCTTAATGTTAGTTATTCCCAAACGATGACTCATAGGGTTATTTTAATAGCATAATTAAGTACTTCATAGTGCACTCATATTTGAACTAGGTTTGAAGATATCTAGTAGGGGTGAACGAATTATATTTGTTTGTTCATTAATTAGAATAGCTTTCGGATTATTAGAGTTTTTGTTAATTTCTAACTGTTCTAAAAGGTTCAGTTTACGGCCTTTATTTTGTACGTGTAACGGAGTTGGTTTATTATTATCATTAAGTGAGTGATTTTCATCTAGGAGATGTTTGGCAAATTGAGATTGCATTTTATTATTATTTTTAAAAGATCTTATGTGTTCTTTGAACCTAGTGTTAAAGGACCGGCCCGTTTGTCCAACATAAACAGCGTTGCATTCGTCACACTGGAGTTTATAAATGCCACTATTTTGTAATTTGAGTACCTTACTTTTTGAGTTTTTAAGAGATGATCCTAAGTTGTTATTTGTGCGGAAGGCAATATCTAAGCCACACTTTTTGAGGACTTTTGCAATTTTATTAGATGTCTGCCCGATGAATTCTAAACACCCAAATTTATTATTCGTCTTATTATTAGTCACTGGGTAAATTAATTTAAGGTTATTTTTGTGTTTGTTATTATTAATTATTTTTTCAATGTCTCTACCCTTGAAGCCATTATTTTTAGCAATAGTTAGGATTGTATTTTTTTCCTTCTCGTATGCTTTCTTGTCGAGTGGGATGTTATTAAGCCTATGTACCATTGAGTGGTAGGCAGATAATTTATGTGACCATGGGTGTAAGGATTTATAATTAATGGTCGTATCTGTAAACGTAGGCTTACGGAAAATTTCAAACGTATGTTTATTATTTTCTCTACCGATTGTTAGGTCTAAAAAATTGATTTTATTATTACACTCTCTTTCAACCGTAAAGCAGATTTTACGGTTGATGGAGTTAGCAAATGTGACAAAAAGATCTAATTGTCTGTTGGTACCTTTCCAACAGACCAAAATGTCGTCAACATAACGAACATAGTAAATGATGTGTTTGTTAAAGATTGAATTTAAAATTTGTTTTTCAATGTAATCCATAAATATTTCTGCAAGAAGTGGACTGAGGGGCGATCCCATTGGTAATCCGTCGTTTTGTTTATAGAATTTATTGTTAAACTCAAAGTAGTTAGTTTCCACGCAAATTTTAAATAGATCGAATAAGTCTTTTTTAGTAACTGGGTTTATATTAGATTCGTCTAAAATATCTTCAATGATTTTAAGGCATTCTTGAATAGGGATATTGCTAAAGAGACTGACCACGTCTAAAGATATGAACTGGCAATTGTGCGGTAAATTTATGTTTTTTATTTTATTTACAAGTTCGAGAGAATTTTTAACGCTATGTATTGGGTAGAATTTAGTATGTTGTTTGAAAAGAAAGTTAAGTTTTTTGGCGAGTATTGTCGTTGGGGCGTTTATAAAAGAAACAACGGGACGTATGGGGATATTATCCTTGTGAATTTTTGGTTGTCCGTATAATGCAGGAGCCCTTGGATTCATCACCATTGCACTTTTTCTAGCGTATTTATTTGGGAATATTGATTGGCAATTATTTATTAGGTTGCGCACGTTTATTGAAATTTTGTCCGTTGGGTCCTTTTTTAAGATTTCAAAGTCTTCTGGCTTTAGGAATGCTTCTACTTTATTTAAGTAATCAATTTTGTTTAATATAACGACGGAATTCCCCTTATCCGCCTTAGTAATTGTGAGGTCGCTATTTTTAATTTTGGCTTTAATATGATTTAAAATTTCCGTTTCTTTTATATTGAATTTATTTTTATTTTTACTGGTTGATTTCAGAGTTTTTCTCAAGATATCCGCTGTTATTTGTTTAGGTAAGCCGTTATTTTTTATTTTAGACAGAGAAATTTCTGTGTCGATTGCCAAACATTCAATTTGTTTTTTAGTGATATCTGAATTTATTTTATATTTGAAGCCTTTATCTAGTAAATTTATTTCATCTTCTTCAAAAGTTTCACCTGATAGGTTAATAGTTTTTATATAAAACTCCGTATTTGTATTACTTTGATATTCATTGACTTTAACATTTTTATTTTTAGATTCGACAAGTTTTTTAAGTTTATTTTCCTGAGTTTTGAATTTATCAGATATAATTCCGCTGATGTGTTCACGAGTATCGTAATCTAGGGTATCAAATTCCCATGGATGCAGTTTAAAAGTTAATTCCGAATGCAATACCTTGATGTAGTGAAGTATTGTGTCCCTTTTCCGACAACATTCCTTAGTTTCCTCCTTTAGCCATATCCTCTGCGCTCGATGCACAGTTTTTATGGCTGCCGAAGATTTGCTTTTGGTAGAAATATGCACGTACTTGGGGATCACGTTTAACTTCAAACACTCTTGGTTAAACCAAAGGTTTTGCACTATTTTCCGATGTTTTAATTTTAATCGTCTGTAAAAAATCACTTGGGTAGCTATATCAGCAACCTTCAATTTATTTATTGTTATTAAGTTTAATTTGTAGAACTCCATTTTATTTTTTATTTTTTTATATATTCAATAATATTATTATTGGGTTTATAAAAACAGTTTATTTTTAAACAAGTTCTGCTGTGTAATTATTATTACGCGTGACAGCTGTTTCGCCCTCTGAAGGCATTATCAAACTGTGGGTAGCCCACTTACAGACGATACATTTATATTATTTCTAGGTAGGTATTTTAATTTCAATTACTGATTTCTTAATTGATTTTTGAGTAAGATATTAGAAATTATTAATGGTTATTACCCCAGCAAAGTTTCCCCAATTAGTGTAATGTTAAAAATTTGACTGAATGTCTTAATGTTAGTTATTCCCAAACGATGACTCATAGGGTTATTTTAATAGCATAATTAAGTACTTCATAGTGCACTCATATTTGAACTAGGTTTGAAGATATCTAGTAGGGGTGAACGAATTATATTTGTTTGTTCATTAATTAGAATAGCTTTCGGATTATTAGAGTTTTTGTTAATTTCTAACTGTTCTAAAAGGTTCAGTTTACGGCCTTTATTTTGTACGTGTAACGGAGTTGGTTTATTATTATCATTAAGTGAGTGATTTTCTTTGATAATGCCTTCAGAGGGCGAAACAGCTGTCACGCGTAATAATAATTACACAGCAGAACTTGTTTAAAAATAAACTGTTTTTATAAACCCAATAATAATATTATTGAATATATAAAAAAATAAAAAAAAAAAAAAAAAAAAAAAAAAAAAAAAAAAAAAAAAAAAAAAAAAAAAAAAAAAAAAAAAGAATTAAAACAACCCAACCTAAGACAAAAATTATATTTTTTCATTTTTTCGTCAAATCTCACTTGACGTGTTTACTTGGTCCTGATGTTTTTTTGTTATTATTTTTTCATTGATTTAACCTGTTGAAGGCCAGAGCATAAAACATAAAAAAATTAGTGAAACCTAATGGTAGGTATACATTTGCGAACCGAAAGGCGAGCCGAGTCTTGAATTACGGGAAAGGAACGAAGCAAATGTATTTATACCATAATGTTTTATTAGCCTGTTTCTCAAGCATTAAGGTCAAAATCGCATCGCAAATTATTCTAAAAAGGATCATACTAGAATTCTTGCATGCTTTCCAGAGGCCCATTGGGGTTCTACTGGTTAAATAATATTATTTTACTTGAATCTGCACAAAAATTATATTAGAAATAAATTTTCAATACTATTAACATTAATATAGGCTATTTTAAAACTTTAAAAAATATATATTACACTCTGTTTAAGATATTAACAAATTGTGTTGTGAGAATTGTCATTATTTTGGTATCTGTTTAAAATCTTATTTGAAAAATAAATGTTTATTAAATAAAAAAATGTCTTTAATTTATTAAAAACAGTCATTTTGCTTACAATCATTTGAGAATTAAGATCATTTGATCTTATCTCCTAAGGTTAACCCCCAGCAACGCCGATCGGTGGCTGAGTTGACATCGCGTTTGGGTCCCACCCAGGCGTAGTTTGTTCAGTTCCTCCGATGGCTAAGTCCTCCGTCACAACACAAGCAACATTTTCCGCTTACTGTGGTGGTAGTAGGAGATTTTAAAATATTTTCGGGTTATCCGTAACCCGGGAAGGTTTAAGATCATTTTGTATACAATCTTTTTGATTATAACCATTTTGTGTATAATCATTTTGTATACAATCATTTTTTTTACGATTATTTAAATATAATTATTTTGTGTGTGATCATTTTTATTATTATTATTATTATTATGTAATGAGCAGGCAGCATTCTGCTGATGCGCTCATATCCGGTTTCACAACAAGTTTGACAGCAATTGAGTGTTTTAAGTTTGAACTAAGTCCTTTCTTCTCTCCAAATGTGAATCCAATAGAGCTTTGAATTGATTTATATTTGTTGCATCGATGACATGTTGTGGGAGTTTGTTCCAAGCATCCACTACTCTATTTGCAAGGAAGTGTTTTCTAGGATTAGATGCAAAAGGCGTTTTGGTGATTTTTTTTGAGTGTCCACGGAGATTTATATTTTTATTAGTAGTGAAGATTTCTTGGATGCTAGGGCAACTGTAATGTCCAGATAAAATTTTGAAAGTCTCGATCAAGTCACCCCTTTCTCTTCTTTCTTGTAAGGTTGGTAATCTCAATTCCTTGAGTCTATCTTCGTATCGCAGATCTTTCAGAGCTCTTGGTATTTTAGTGAAACGTCTCTGTACTCTCTCTAACAGATTTATATCCTTTGTGAAGTAAGGACTCCATATTTGGAAAGCATATTCCAGGAGAGGTCGCACATATGTTTTATATATTTTTAACATCATGTCCGGTGTTAGGTCAATGAAGGTTTTCCTGATTAGATAGGTTAGTGAATTTGCTCTTTTCACAATTCCAGCGATATGTGGTTCCCATTTCAAGTCCTGTGATATGGTAAGTCTTGTTGTAATGTCACTGCTTTTAGAGGTGTTCCATTAAGTTTGTAGGCAAGTGTAGGGTTAGTTTTTCCAACATGTAGGACAGTGCATTTTTCGATATTGAGTTTAAGAAGCCAATCATTTGTCCATTGATATATTTCGTTTAAATCGTTTTGCAGTTGGTTGTGATGAGTGTGTGGGTTTGCAAAGAATTTTGTGTCATCTGCAAAGCAGCTGGAGTCTGATTTTATTATAGTATGCAGGTCCGTGATGTACAAAATAAACAGAACTGGACCGAGAACTGATCCTTGAGGGACACCACTGGTCACATTTCGCTCAGATGACAGTTGGTTGCCAATTCGAACTTGTAATTTTCTCTCAGTGAGGAAGGATTTGATCCATTCGAGAAGTCGTCCTCTTATGCCTAGGAATTTAAGTTTAGCCAACAGTCTATTGGTTGGAACAGTATCGAAGGCTTTCTCGAAGTCGAGGTAAATTACGTCAGTGGGAATCCGTTTGTCCCACTCGTTTGTCCAGTAATCTATGTTAAGAATGAGATTGGTAATCGTGGATCTGTTTGGCACAAATCCATGCTGTTTGTTTGAGATTATGTCAAGTTTGATCAGGAATGAGCGTATCTCGTCCACTATTATTCTTTCCATGGTTTTGCAGATAATACTAGTCAAGCTTATAGGTCTGTAATTTGCTGGTTTGAGTTTATCACCTTTTTTGTAGATGGGTGTAATTATAGCTCTCTTCCAATCTTTAGGGAGTTTCCCATCTAAAAAGGATTGTTGCATAACCAGAGCTATGGGATGACTGAGAGTTGCTGCACACTTTTTGAGAACAATAGCAGGAATATTATCAGGGCCAGTAGCGCTATCTTCTCGCAACCCCTTCAAAATATTCTCAACTGCTGATGGAGTGAATTCTATTTCGCATAGTGAACTATCTACATACACATCTTGACTAATAGTTGGTATACTGGTGTCTGGTTCATTGACATAGGTTTTTTCAAATTGTGTTGCAAGGATGTTCGCTATGTCTATCTCGCTGGTAACTGTTTCGTTAGAGAAGTTATATAGTATGGTTGGAGTAGACACTTTCGAGGCAATCTGTTTCCTTATATAACTGTAAAATGGTTTCTGTCCGCTGTCAATCAATTTTTGCTCAAAGTTTTTTCTGGTATTTCTTAGTTGCGATAAAAGGTAGTTATTTTTCAGTTTATATTCTCTGTAATACTCATTTTCAATCTCATTTACATTCCCCATGTGTTTTCTGGATAATCTATAACCATCCCAGGCTTTCTTTTTCTCTTTAATCAATGCTAGTATGTGTTTGTCGATCCAAGGTTTGTTCTTATTGTGGTTTTTATTGCCTTTGAATAGTGGTATTTTTGACACAATCTTCTCTTCAAACATGTTCGTAAAAAAATTCCACTTTTCTTCAGTTGTAGTGGTTTCCATGAGAGACCACATTATATCATGAGTGCTTAAGGTTTCATTTATTTTATCATAATCTGCTATGTGATAGTTGGGTCTCAGCTTCTTGCCTCTCGGGCCGGAGGATCCGTTGTTATGGCTGGTACTTACTTGTAGAGTTGACAACAAACATATATGGTCACTTTTGCCTATAGGTGCTAGATATTTTATATCAGTAATGAGATGTTCATCATTGCACAGGACTAAGTCCAATAGAGATGGGGTATTGTTGTCCCTGTATCTTGTAAATTTATCTACCAATTGCCAATAGTTACTGTTCAAGTACATATCCTCAAATAAGGCCTCGGGGCTGTTTGAATTACGCACTTCTGTAATGGGCCATACTAATTTGGAATAATTGAAGTCTCCAAGGATTATTACGTTTGACACGTCAGCTATTCTTTTTAATTGGTGTAATAGTTTTTGGTGGTTTTCGTACGATGCATTTGGTGGGCAGTAGACACCAGCTAGGATAGTTTTGAGATTGTCTATTTGCATGTCAATGAATAATGCGTCAATTTGTGGGTAATTACTAGAACTGTTTTCCAGGGCTTTGTTCACCTGGGCTGAGATTGTCAGGCCTATGGTCCTTTTCTTTACATATATTGCTACACCACCTCCTCGTTTTTCAATTCGACGGTCTTTGCGGAAGAGTGTGTAATCCGGAAGATCCACTAACGTATCTGGTATTTCTGCCTTTAGCCACGTTTCTGTCACTATTAGTACTGTTGGTTTTATAAGGTTTATTTGTGCAAGAACAAGATCAAATTTCCGTGTGAGAGAGCATAGGTTCGTATACAGTATTGAGATATTGACTATGTAATTATTTACATGTTTTTTGGAATTTTTATAATTTTAGGGCATCCTTTGATGTATTTGATTGTCAATTCCTTCTCCCCCTTTTCTGTTCTTTGATGCAGCTCATTCCTTAAATCAATTAAATGCTGCCGTTGCATAGGAGTTTGATCCGATTTGATTGAGTTTGGTTTTTTTAGTTTATTTTTATTTTTGAGAATGGCCAAAGCTTCACCCCGTGTTTGGAAGATTATTTTTATCGGACGAGGGAATTTTTTTTCTGCAGAAGGTTTTCCAAGACGGAGCACTTTTATGTTATTTTGACTTGTGCTGGTGATGCTTCCTATAACTTTCCAGCATTCGTCGGTGTCTCGTAATTTGCGTTGTTCGGGATCTGGTAAGTCACACTCAGGGATATCAAACATAATTATGTTTTTTGCTCGGGATTGCCGATCGCTAAGTTCTTATATAAAATATTTTGCTTATGATCATTTGATTACGATCATTTGATTATGATCATTTTACCTCTAACCGTTTAAAAGGCTTTGTTTTAAGGATTCAAAGACTTTATATGTTGGTTGGAGTAATTGGAAAAGAAGTACTCACAACTCAAGTTGTTTATAACCTCAAATTATTTCAGATTGTTTTCCTATTAACGTTCGACGCATACTTTTAACAGAATAAGATAAGAAATACCTTTTGTTGTTCAGTGTCAGATTGGCGGCATATGACACAAATAACTATTTTCAGACTATTTTCTCAGAGGCAGAAAGTTTTTATAAGTAAGGTGTTGACCGGGCTTTATGGAGAGTTTTTTGAAATCAGATGTAAACAGTGACCCTTGTCCTTGATCTTGTTTTGAAGGTCAAGTGTGTTAAATTTCATCAATCTGTTGCCCGCCCGGTGTTCGCAGATGCGTAAAAGTTAACGATGTATTACTTCGTTAATTATTATCAAACTAGCTGATGTGTACCCAGCGTTGCTCGGGGACTTATAAATGTTTTGGGGAAAAGTTTGAGGTTATCAACTCTTTTTAAGATATACAATTTACAATGGTGACTTATAATGATTTAAGAAAATAATGATTTATAAAAAGTGTTATAATGTTATGAAAAGTGATGAAACAAGAACTAGGTTAAATAGGTTACATATGTAATCTATTTAACCTAGTATTTCTTCACTTTTAATGAATTTATATCACCTTTTAAAGGTGTGTTGAATTGTCATTTTGAGGAGTTATCATGGAACCGCTTATAATATATTTAAGAAATATACGATTTAGCCAGCGTTAACTATGGAAACACCCGAAAATATTTTTTTACAACCTAATATCGACTTTACTCTACTTTCTATAAATATAATATGCATGTATTATACAGGGTTTTCCAATAAGAGGTGTTATTTTGAATAGCCCGTTATTTCGGTAGATGTTACTTTTGAAGCTGTCATTTTTTGACATTTGACAAGTAGAAACTACGCCATTAATAAAAATGGAACAATACACGCTTCATCAACGCATTGAAATTATTAAAATTCACTTGAGTGAATCAAATGCAAATCATCTTGAGTGATGAGGCCCATTTCCACCTCGGTGGCTTCGTCAACAAGCAAAATTGTCGCATCTGGGGCTCGGAAAACCCAAGAATTATTGTTGATAAGCCTCTTTATCCTCAACGTGTGACTGTTTGGTGCGGTTTATGGTCCGGCGGAGTCATTGGACCTTACTTTTTCGAAAATGAGGCTGGAGCAACAGTTACGGTGAATGGATTGCGCTATCGAGAGATGATTAATGATTTTTGATGGCCGGAATTGGATGGTATTGATCTGGACAACGTTTACTTTGAACAAGACGGCGCTACGTGCCACACAAGCAACGAAACCATTGATCTTTTACGATTGAATATCAAAGTAACACCTCTTATTGGAAAACCTTGCATATGTAAACCTTCCGGAAGAAATTTTCTAAATGATAGTGGAAACCCTACCAAAATCCGTTGCGTAGCTTAGAAGAACTAAGCGTACAAACAGACAGATGCAGATAGCCACTTTGTTTTATACTATTTAGAGACGCAGTGGGATTTTTTGTTTATTTTTTCTTGTTTATGATTGACGTTTTTTCCCACAGCAGATAAGAGAGACAACATGTATGAACTTTGACATAATTTGTGATTGATAATGATATCAAATGCTTGTGTACGGTCATTCCTATAATAATATTACTACGGGTGTGAAGAATTTGAACAAATTTTGGAATATTGTGAGTACCATGTTTTTATGCTCAATTAAATTATTAATTCAATTTTAATTGCTATTAAGCAATCTTTATCTTATTAAATACATCTAATATGAAGATTCACTCCTCAGTCAAACCAAAAAATGATATTTTTTTCTTTGAAATTGGCTATTGGCCGGCCCAAGATATTACACTTTAAAAAAACTTTATTTTTTACATGTTAATTTTTTTAAACCTATTTACAATCCTCAATTTACACTTATTGTATGTTAGGATTTCTAACCTACAACCAATCTCAAATCTTCATTGGCATCTTATTCAAATTATGCAAACTATGTAAATTCGCCTGTTGATTTGAGTTTTGTTTTGCTTGAGCATTTCTGTTTTCTTAAATAGTTAATGAACCCCGGACAAACTAGTAAATTCTTGTAAAAATATTACAGAATCTAAGATAAAATCGAAAATCTAAGCTGTATGTCCATCACAAGAAATCAAAAATTCAGCTCTGCTGTTATTTTTTTCTCTCATTTCTTTCAGTGTGTTAATTTTTAATTTTAATACCTACCTTATAATGAGGACTGTAATATTATAATACTAGCAGAAGTTCCCGGCATTGCTCGGGCTTTAAGCTGTTCGTTATAAGCTACTAGCAGAAGTTCCCGGCATTGCCCGGGCTTTAAGCTGTTTATTATAAGCTACTAGCAGAAGTTCCCGGCATTGCCCGGGCTTTATGCTGTTCATTATAAGCTACTAGCAGAAGAACCGGCATTGCCCGGGCTTTAAGCTGTTCATTATAAGCTACTAGCAGAAGTTCCCGGCATTGCCCGGGCTTTAAGCTGTTCATTATAAGCTACTAGCAGAAGAACCGGCATTGCCCGGGCTTTAAGCTTTTCATTATAAGCTACTAGCAGACGTTCCCGGCATTGCCCGGGCGTTAACCTGTTCATTATAAGCTACTAGAAGAAGTCCCCAAAAGCTACTAGCATAAGTATTTTTGTTAAATCAGGTGTAGACAGTAATTTTCCTCTTATTTTGAATGTCAAGTGTGCAAAATTTCATCAAGAAGTTTCAAAATTCTGCATTATGGGGTGGCAAAAGGGGAAGGGGGTGGTTTTTAGAAATGTAGTGTTACCTTTCTCATGTTTTGAAGGTCAAGTGTTCAAAATTTCATCAATCTTGGAAAAAATTGTAGATTTAAATTCTGTAGAAGTTTGCCCACTTGAAGCTCTAAGTGGTATGCCTTTCGCAAAAGTTTTATACAATTTTTTCTTTCCAGATTTCAAAAATGGGGGCAATTCGCTACATTTTTCTCTTAATCTGCCTCACGGCCTCAGCCCTTGCGGACAATTGCCAAACTCTGCAGCTCATCAAAATAAAGGGGGAACCTTATCTCTTAAAGAGCCTCTTTATTACTGATAAGCTCGTTGATACGCCACAAGCCATCATGACCAGCGAAGGAGAAATCCTTTATAACACCATTAAATATAGCTACTCTGTGAAGAATTCTAAAGAAGAAAAATTAAAATTCCACGTCCCAATGAAGACGAGGAAGTCGTACGTCTATCCTTCTGGAGAAGACGTGTTTATACAAGACGGAAAAATTCTACTTGCTCGAGGAAGCAGAGACAAAACTGTTCGTCTACATACAAAAGTAGACTATCACGCTCACAATCTCGCTGTGGATTCTGAAGAAAACCGGTTATTTTTCCTCGTCTTTCCGCTAGCTAAACTAAACGTGCCGATCTTAGGAAAAGTCTACGTATACGACGTAAGAGATGCTAAGAACGAAGTCGGAGGCATGACTCCCCTATCTGAAATCACCGGGTTAGGACACAACGTTACCGCATTAGCCGTGGACCGTCGAAGCGGAAATATCATAATATCTGTAACTGACATAAACCCAGATGGTCAACACTTCTGGTCGTTTAAAGAACTGGATAAAATCGACAAGTCACCACCGAGGAAGGAAGATTCTAAAGGTTTTAATAAGCAAGCGTTGGAATCAGCCATCAAGCAAGCTTCGAAACAAATAATTCTTCTTTACGAAGAAGCCGTCATGGGAGGAAATACAAAAGTAGCGGAAAATCCTGTCAACAAAGTGTTGGAATGCAAAGATAAACTGGAAAAATCAGAAGAAAACTTAAATAAGTCTATTTCAACATTGTCCACAATTCGCAGTATTACGGAAACGGTAAAACAGTCAATAAGTTCCATATTGAGGAAAGACGTCTCTCAAAATGTCATTGATAGTTTTAAGACAGTTCTTGAACGTCTGGACGATCTTGTTACTGCTACAAACCCTTTGACCGAAATTCAGACCGAGATTGAAAAAGAGGAAAACATCGATGTTCGTTTTCAAAAAGCAGAATAATAATCGGACAAAAAATTCTAATCGTCTTATGTTCTATGTTACCAAAAGACAAAAGAATTAAATTAAATAAAACAGATGATTTTTATGCAGTTATTTTTTTTTTTGAGAAATCTACAACAGTATTGTGAATGTGGATATTCAAAAATAATAATAAACAACATTAAGAAAGGGAAGCTTGATGGTTTGGATATGAAGAAAGAAGTCTTGGAAGAATATATGACGCAAAAGTAAATTAAAGAAGTATGCAAAATAATATGGCACGATCAAATGCTTGAGTCGGGTCATGTACAGAATGTGTAGTGATCAAATGCTTGAGTCGGGTCTTATAAAGAATGTGTAATGATCAAATGCTTGAGTCGGCTAATCATTAATAGTTTCGTCGAGTCCTACGTCATAAATGGAGATTCTACGAGGAGGGTTTGATCTCTTGATGAGATCCATGTTGCTGAGGGAGGAAATCCAAAAGGCTGCGAAACATTTCATTTGCATAATATGCTACTAAGTCTATCGATGGCTATTGAGCATAAAAATAACAAACCTAACCTCTAAAAATAGTTTAAGGTAGTACCCATAATTACTTATTTATTAACAGATTTACATCCAATTTATAAAATAAGTAACATGAAATTGAAGAATTTGAAAAATTTAAATTATGAGTAAAGGATGGCACATGGATCAAGACAAGTAGAAATAAGAAAATAAAAAAAAGAAAAGTGAAAAGTCAAATCATGACCTCACTAAAGTCATAAAATTTTAATTTTTTTTTTTAAAGAAAGACAAACATTCCCGGTTTACGAATAACCTGACAATATTTGAAAATCTCCCACTACCACCACAGTAATCTGAAAATGTTGCTTGTGTTGTGATGGAGGACTTAGCCAGCCGAGGAATTGAACACACTACGCTTGGGTGGGTCCCAAACGCGATGTCAACTCGGCCACCGTAGATAATTATAATATCTCTTCACTTGCTTAGTGACGAAAAAAAATCATTATTACGGGTTCATGGGGGTGAGGTTTGTCTGGGTCTTGGCGGCAGATGGAGACTGGTTGAAAGAGACCTCTTGATCTCTCCAGCCGAACTTTCTCGACCCGTCGCCTCAAGAGGGATGGGGTCCATTTTCCTTCCCAGTACTTCTTCTCCTTCCTTTCCATAAAAATACCCTTCACACAGCTTCCCTAAAGATGGCAGACGGCCCTTAGTGAAATTATTTTCCTCGTAGCCTACTATGTGGAGATAATGTAAAAAAAAAAGAAAAATTGACTTACGCAATAAAAAATCAAGTTGACCAGTCTACACAATTGGGACAATATTGAATAGTATCCATAATTAGTTGAGTGTCATTATTTCCAAAGACGGGTTGTTTCGGAGAATTTGAACAATTCATCAAATTTCAACGTTCATTTTCAAGTTCTGTTTTTATTTCAGTTCTGTCAAGCTACTAGCCTATAATGATACAACAACAGAACTTGGAGAGGACTCTTCGCAGAACCCGAAAATGAATGTTGAAATTTGATGAATTGTTCAAATTCTCCGATACAACCCGCCCTTAGTCTACGGGAGGGGATATTAAAAGGTATAAGTTATGGCAAAGTAGGTGAATCAATAATACAATTATTATTTATTTCAATTGTTCCTGGCTTTCGCCGTTCAAGGGTGTTCCAGGCAATCATTTCAAATTATGAAGAGAGGGAAGGTGAACTAATACTTTAATTTTGTGTAAATTTACAAATTTCAAAAGTATATGGAAGATTGGAGTCGAAAAGATGTCATGTTCTTCTTATTTCGTATGGTGGGGGGGTCAGAGGGGGACATCTAGGTCTGCGAGCCGGTCTAGGGCCTCAGGCGTCACCATGTGGACCTCATCAATCCCGCTGGGGAATGAATGGAGCGGGCATTTGTTGACCACATGTTCGGTGGTCTGCACCGCCCCACATTCACACATCGCCGACTCTTTAAGGCCCCATCTGTGCATCATGTGGGCACAGAGGTTATGGGAGCACCTTAACCTATTGATGGCGGACCAGGTTTTGCGAGGCAATGAGAACCCAGGCAGTGTCTCGGTGGGGTTCTGTATGAGATGGGCATTTCTCACGTTGGCCGTTTGCCACTCAAGTTTCCACCTATCTTCTGTGGTGAGAGGTAATCGGAGGAGCCTCTCTCCTTCCGCCCAGAAGGGCTTTCGGGACTTCAAGCGGCATGCCGGGTGGGAGACGACATCTTGAATGACATATGGAATGGAGGGGAGGCAATTTTAGATAAAGCTTGATAGAAGAGAGGATATTTGTTTAGAGAGGGAAAGCCAAAAAATATGTGATCTAAAGTTCCCAGTTCTAGACCATAGAATTTACAATATGAGGAGTCAAGAACGTGAATTTTAAATTGGTGAGAAGGAATGGAACAATTTCCTGGCCTCCAAGTCTTTGGTGAGTAAGCTGTCTATTTTCTTTTTAAATTACATGACAGTTTAGAAACATCAATTCAGAGGAAGTTCGGTAAGTTCCCATGAGATGGGGCCACTTGTTTTTATAAGATTTTCACAAAAAAATTCTATATAAACTGCAAAGTTAAGTATGTTGATATGTATGAAATTTTAATTTTAAATAATCTATAATATTATTGTACTTGCTGTACCCCGCCACGCATTGCTGTGGCAGAGTCTGTCTGTGCAGATAGAGAAACAATTACGCGTGTTGCTTTTACGTCCAACAGATGGCACTGTTTTCCAAAAAAACATGTTTTTAACTGTCACAGGTGACATTTATATAATATGGGTATATAAAAATACATGTGTATTTGAATGCAACATTGTGTCAAAATTTCAAAACAATCGGTGAAGAACTTTTGGAGAAATAAGATAGATTAATTTAATTTTGACAGGTTCCTACTTTGTGGTAATAAAATAATTCAAAATAAGAACTCAAAACATTTTGTTTTCATTTGAATTGTTGAATTCGCATCGCATAGCATGCTGGATTAATAATTTTAAATATGTCAACTGCTGCAAAGACCGGTCAACAAGTCAATAAATTTCAAGATGTATTACACAAAACGCCAGAGGAGTTTCACGATGAACTTCCCAAAATATTCAGAACTGACGAAACTAGAATATTTCGCGTGAGTTTATTGATTATGTTGACTTACAACTGTCATCCATTTTTATTTGAGTTTAAAAAATAATAAACTTCTCAATAAATATCGTAACAGCCACATACGTTTCTCCATATGCGTTTTTGGTAGCAATATTATTAAAAAACAGATGGTAATTATGTTATTAATAAACTTGTCGAATTCCGCTGGAAATTGCACTTTCAACTTAATTACTACAACAAATAATGTAAGTATGTCGTGGGAGATGGTAAATGATGCATTAAAGTTGCATTTGTTTCAATCAAAAGTTTGCAGTTTAGGAAATGTGCCCAAATTATTAAAATAAACCATACTAAACCCTAAAAACCTATTTTGTGCATGTTTACTTAACCGGGGGACTTAAGGCCTCATAGTAAGCGTTCAAAGATTTCATCCCAGATCATAATGAACTAAAATCGGGATTACAGGCCGTTTCCTGATCACTATCATTTAGAGAATTCGTCCGGAAGGTTTGTATATATAATACATGAATATTATATTTATTAAAAGTAGAGAAAAGTCGAGCAACGCCGGGTACATGTCAGCTAGTATAAGATTTAAAAAACAATAATAACAATGGTGGCAACAAATTACTACAGTATGTACATCGCCGTGTACACGAACTGCGCACCGAACGAGCATTCGCAGGTGGCGTTAAAATTGTTTTCAAATTCGTAAGTGATATTTTGTCCAGTTTGGCGAGAAGGGATCCGGTTTGGAGTTCTTCCACCCCGAGATCCAGGACTATGCCAACCTGAAGGCCAACCTGCTCTTCAACCGCAGCCTGTTTGAGGACCGCACCTTCGACTCCGTCAACGCTAGCCTGTACTACAGCCGCCCAACTCACACCTCCGACATTGTGTGGATGAGGCCCAATGTGAGTATTCTGTATTAAAATTAGAGATGCAACCAGTGGCGTAGCTATAGTATTCATGGAGGGTTCCACCCTGTGGCGGGGGGGACCTCTACTCACTGCTACTTTAGATCTTATGGATTAAAAAAAATAGGTGCAAATAATTAAAAATATTCAATATTTAGTGTAATTTTCAATCATGTAATTTTTACGGGTCTGCGCTAGTAGCTAGTATTTCCAGGAATGTAACCTACAAGTAGGTACTGTTGTCTTTTTATCCCATGAAATACAGAGGCCGATGAGGGTGTTTGAAACCTTCCCCCTATCGTCACCTTATACGCACCCTCGATGCAACGGATAGTGAATTGGCCTGAGACCGGATTTACGATACGGCCAGTACATACTAAGCTTGAATTGTGCGTTACAGAAAAGATACATGTCATTTAAGGTTAAACTCACGGCACGGCAAGGGAGGCAGGCGGCATAAAACGACTATCAGTTGCGCGACTTCGTTCTTTTAACTTGTGAAGCTTTCTTTGACTTCTGAAGCTGGCAATGCAATATGAAAGTAAACGCAATCATTTATTACCTCTGATCGCTGAAAAGTTTATTCACCTTACATAAACAATACTGACAATCAATCATTTACCCAAGACTGGCTCGCAGACCTAGATGTCCCCCTCTGACTCCCACCATAAGAAATAAAAAGAAGAATTTGTCATCTCTAATTAAAACCGTTGTAATCATTGTAACTAATTTTACCTCAGGGTGAGATTTGGCTTCCTCCGCAATTGCTCTCCACTGGCTACGGTCCCTCGCGATTCGTCTCCAGGCAGTCTTCAGTCGTTCCTGACCTGCTCCAAACCTCTTCCACGCATCTCTTCCTCGGCCTTCTTCTGGATGGCTTCCTCGTGATCATGATTTTTGTTGACCTGCCATCTAGCATTCTTTCATTTCAGGCATGCTGTTCCATCAGTAGAATATTAGTAGACTAGTTAGTAGCTGAGTTGACAATTGTATTGAGTTCCCCCCAAGGCGTCGTGGATAGGAATTCTTAAATCATATCAGAAAGGAAGGACATTAATCTCTGTTTGGTTTTAGCATAGCTTAAATGTTGCTTCTTCCTGTCTCAATATTCCATGCCTTTACATATGTGCAAAATTTGCAATATTATGTTGTTTTTAGTTAAAGTGGGAGAATGTTATACAACACGCTCCCCGCCCACGCTCGCCGTCATTGTTGCTAAGGAACTCATCCTTAAACTTCCATTATAATTTTGCAGATGCAGACGTCCGTTACATCTCTAGTGTATAATAATGTTGTTATGTTGTTGATAGCAAATAGTAAAGAACCCCCTGTTTGTGGATCCGGCGTCCAGGAATTTCCACGTGAAGCAGCTCTTTACCGGGAACTGTGGCTTTGCGGCTGCCCTCTCCACCGTCACCATGAACCATAAGTGAGTCTAACATCTTCCTCGTCATTATTATTAATTTGTTAAAGCGGAGACAGTTTGCAGATACTTCCGGTGAGCACTCAGGCCATGAGCCCATTGTGCTATCTCTCATATACCTCATTCCTTTAACAGTCACCCGGTTCCTTTGATAAAGTTCACCAGGGTTGTCATTGGATATTTGGCTATATATCCTGGTTCCACAATGTGTGTTCCTAGGTATCTGAGCCTTGTTACCATTAGGACGGGACAATGCCACGATAAATGAATTGAAGTATCTTCATCCTCTTCATATTTCCTGCATCTGTTGGTGTTTTAGTCCTACCAGTTCCCTCAGTAAGTGCATTGTCCTTATTGAGTAGTTGCCTATTTCGTCTAAGGTCTAGCGCGTTTACGAGTTCTTCGGATTGTCTCATTCCGGGTGCCCTCTCCCATTCCTTCCGTGCTGGGATTTGATCCACTTTTCAATAATGTAGTTGGGTGTGGCAAGCTGCCACTCCTATGGCCGGCTTCGCTGTTACCTACTTTCTTCTTCTTTCCGTTGTCCTAGCCGGGTAAACTAACAGGGATAGGCAGAAAGGATAGATCGCAAAACTGTCTTGGGACACACTTCTAGCTTCATTCACATTAAAACATTATCTCATTCATACTCTTCTGTTATTCTGACTCTTGACATTACCCAACTCAAGAGTTTCATTCCTTTGATCGTGCCATGTCCTTCTCAGGCGTCCCCATTATACATTTGCATCAAATATTCAATTTAAACTCCTTTCTTCGTTCATTCGATCTATTGACTCTGGACCTGGATCCCATACATATTCGCCCATTCTCCTTTGTCACTGCCATTTTGTTTTAAAGTATATTTTATTTAATTATAAAATTTAACATTATGTAGCATAGGCTTTATTTAAAACCTATAAAGTGAGATAAACATTACCATTTTGCAGCCAAATCGACGTTTCTTACCAATTTCGTGTGTAATTCTTAGTTTAAATCTCCCGCCAATGTCACCTGCTAGTTCCAAATGCATCCTTGAGGCGGCGCCAGTAGTGGGACGCCACTAGTGACGCTATAATTTCAAGCTTCATTAGCATTTATTTTGCGAAGGTCAAACACGTTTGGTTTGTTTACAAACATCAAATACCGTAAAATAACCTGTTTTTCAGTATTTGCGCAAAATTTACATATTTTTTTCGAGGTTATTAACAGTGTGACTGTTCGAACTCCGTAAAATTGCGATTTATAGAGTTTCGTGTGTTTTTGTTTAGTGTTTTTTGTATTTTCGTGATTATGTCGGATTCCGAACGTTCCGAGAGCGGGGAAGCCGAATTTTCGAGGGCGGAAGTCATGAAGGTGATTCACACGGACACGCGGGGGAAGCGTCCGAGGGTCTACGGCGAAGGCAAAGCCAAGAGGCAGAGGGTTTGTGAATTAGCTCCCGCCGACCCGCGAATTGACGTATTAACGCAGCAGATGTCCCAGATGCAGGAAATGTTGCGTCTGCTGCTGGAAAAGCGTTCGGAGGCTCCCGTCCGTGGCGCCTCGGATGACGATGACGAGGACAGCATCTCCCTGGACACCCCTGCGTCGCTTCGGGAGGAATTGGCAGGAGATTTGGGAATGGGACTCGTCCATCCGAATAAGCCGTCTCGTGACTTGGATCTCGGGGAGTGGACAACTGACCTAAAGCAGCCGAAGATACCATCGGCCGACCCAGGGAGGGTGAAAAAAGTGGAGCTCCTTCAGCATCTGGGGACGGCCAACTGGAACAATGTCCGCTACCTCGAGATCCAGAAGTCGTATGCCGCAACCCCTCTCTTCTCAATGTTGGCATTGAACCCTGAATTGAAGCGCCTAGCTCAGGAGGAATCGGCCAGTACGTCAACGGACTCCTTCTGCGGCTCCCTGACCAATGCTCTTTCCCTGCAGGCTGATCTCCTGAAGGCCTCCTTGCAGGAGCTGGTCAACTGGAGTGCGGAACCGGGCACGAAGCTGAGCACTTCCACTCTCTTCGAGAAGGTGCAGTCTCTCTTCGCGGCGGGGTCTGAGTCCCAGAAGGTGTCCAAAGACATCATGCAGATGGTCTGCGGAAAACGGGCTAGCCACATTGAGTATCGACGAGAGGGGGCATTGCGAGGCATCAGTGACGGATACGTCCGAGATGCCTTACGGAAGATTCCGCCCACATCGGAATATCTCTTTGACCCGAACCTCCTGTCGGCCCAGCTGGATAAGTTGGGGGGAGTGAAGAAGTGCCTCGCTCCTCAGCCTAGCACGTCGCGACCAGCTCCACCCGTTAAACCTGTGACTGTGCAGAGCTCGCAGCCCTTTCGTCCTAGAGTACAGCAGGGAAGAACCATCGCGAGAAGGGAGCACCCTGAGAGTCGAGGTCCGGAACCAGCCCGTAGAGCCGCTAAAGCTTTCCCTCCCCGAGGTAGGTTCCGGCCCAAGGAAAGAGCAGGGAAGCCAGACCGTAAGAGGTTTTAACAGTGGGCCCTCTTTTCAAGGGGGTCAGTTGCGCTCATTCGCAGGTAAGTGGAGGAACCTTGGCGCCCCTACTATCATCCTTAAGATGTTAGATGGCTACCGAATTCCATTTTCATCAAAACCTCCACTAAATAATAATATTGATTTATTTAACTCCCCTTTCACCACTAAGACTTCTGTGGCAATGACAGAACAAATAGAAAAACTCAAAGCCCTTAAGGTTTTAGAGTCGGCACCTGCCACTCCCTCATTTATTTCTAACATGTTTCTGGTCCCCAAATCAGATGGCTCAAAGAGGCCGGTCTTTAACTTAAAGTATTTAAACAATTTTCTGACTGTCAGTAAATTTCGTCTGGTAAACGTTTATCGAGTTCCTACTTTTCTACAACCGAATGACTGGATGGTTAAAGTGGACCTCACACATGCTTACTTTCATGTACCTGTGAGTGAGCAGCATAGATGTTTCCTTAGACTTATCTATAGGAATGAACTCTTGCAGATGACATCCCTCCCCTTTGGCTTGGCCACCGCACCTAAGGCATTCGCAACCTTCACTAACTGGGTAGCGCAGGAACTGCGGAAGAGAGGGATGAGAATTCTAGTGTATCTGGATGATTTTTTATTAGTAAACCAATGCCTGCCTACTTTAAAACAGCAGGCTATTGAAATGGTGGAGTTTTTGCAAGGCTTGGGATGGCATATACAATTTGATAAGTCAATATTAGAACCATCACAACAAGTTCAATTTCTTGGTATCAGCTGGAATACTCTAACTAATGAAAAGTCTCTCCCTCAGAACAAGGTTTCAGCCCTATCTTATTTGTTAAAGGGTTTTATTCAGACAGGTAGGTGGTCACTAGATAAGGGGCGCAGCCTCTTGGGCTCTTTAAACTTTGCTAGTTTTGCAGTTCCAAGAGGCAGGCTCAACAGCCGGCACATACAGAAAGGGTGCTTAGGACTCAGACACTACCACCCTTGGGAGTCATCACCAATTCCGGCAGCTACCGCTCGGGAATTGAGATGGTGGGTTCGATCGCTCACCCTGACGTCACCTATACATCTGCCGCTGTTTGAGCATTACCTAACAACCGATGCCTCTGATCAGGGTTGGGGTGCCCAGCTGGACGAAAAGCTTCTCAGCGGTGTGTGGGCTGATGACCAGCTGAATCTTCACTCCAATGTAAAGGAGATGCTCGCCGTGTTGGCTGCCTTGTCTCCTCACGTGCTTGAGCTATCTGGCTCGGGTCTTCTGATCCAGTCGGATAACAGGTCTGTCGTATCTTATCTCCGCAAGGAGGGTGGTACCAGATCAACTCAACTCCTGAGCTGTACTCGACTAGTGCTAGATGTTTTGGATAAACACTGTGTCTCCATGACAGCACAATACTTACCCGGTCGTTTCAATGAAGTAGCGGACTGTCTATCTCGTCATCGTGCTATACCCGAATGGCACTTGCTACCCTCGTTCACAGAGGTAGCATTCAGGAAATGGGGACGACCCGAAATAGACCTATTTGGCTCTAGGACAGCGCATGTGGTTCAAAGGTATGTTTCTCTTGATTTTCAGGACGACGAGGCAGACTACCACAATGCTTGGAGCAGGGACTGGGACCATCAGCTGGCTTGGATCTTCCCTCCCCCGTGCCTCATGCCGAGGGTTCTTTGCCACCTGAACAGAGCAAGGGGATTATACTTGGTAGTGGCTCCTCGTTGGGAAAGGGCATTTTGGAGAGCGGATCTGAAGTGTCGGGCCTTGGGTCCACCTCTTACGATTCACAATCTAGGAGAAGCACTGATAGACACCAGGACCAACAAACCCCCTCCTCAAGTAGAGTCCTTCACTCTGGAGATTTGGCTTTGTGGGGGTGGGACAAAAACCTAACAAGATGGTCAAGTCAGCAGAAGGAACTTCTTAGATCCGGGTGGAGAAGTTCTACCCTTCGCACTTATGCTCCGGCATGGCGGAGGTGGCAGCGCTGGGCGTCAGAGAATCAGCTTGATGCCACGCGTCCCAAAGCTGAAGACTTAGCCAGGTTCCTAGCCGATCTACACATCAGAGAAAAGCTATCGCTGAGTACCATTTTAGTTCACAAGTCAGTGGTGTGTACCTTAGGCTCTCCCGAAGACAATAGAGAGCTGAGCTCCAATCCGATAGTGAAGAAGATATTAAAAGGGATATCTTTAGCTAGACTAAGGCCTTCAAAACCCCCCATTTGGGACCCGAGGGTTGTATCATCATGGCTGGAGAAGAATTTGCCTCAACATATTACTCTCTTTGAAGCATCAAGGAGAGCAGCCACCATCCTGCTTTTGGCATCAGGGCGCCGAGTCCACGATCTCACATTGCTCCATTGCACAGCTGAAAGATTGTCAGTGGACAGTGAAGGCATCTCCATTTGGCCAGTGTTTGGTGGCAAGACAGATTCGGCAGACTGGCAACAATCAGGGTGGAGACTGGCTCGCTCGGAGTCTAGGAACATAGACCCTGTCTATTGGACGGAGAAGGTCATAGAACTGTCTAAGGAACGGAGAGCGCAGGCGATACTACCTAGCCTATTTATTACAACTTGTGGGACAGTGAAAGCGGCCTCCAGGGCAGTAATTGCAGGTTGGATTAGGGCAGTCCTCAGGGATGCTGGTGTAGAGGATCCACCTGGCAGCATCCGTTCAGCAGTGGCATCTCTGAACTGGCTGCAGAAATATAAGCTGGACGATATACTGTCGCGTGGTAACTGGAGAAGTCCCAATACCTTTGCCAAGTTCTATAGAAGGGAAATTGCAGAATCGGCTGGCCGAGTCAACACCGACCCATCTGTTGCTGACCTTTTTCAACCTCTGTAACTGGTTAGCTGATTTCTGGAAATCTTGCCCCTATTTTCTTTTTAGCAAATAAATTTAAATATTATATTTGATTCACATTAGCATAATGTCACCAGGCGATAACAAACAATATCTCACTTTATAGGTTTTAAATAAAGCCTATGCTACATAATGAAAAAGTTTTACCTTACAATAAAACTTATATTATGTACTTAGCTTTATTTAAAACCTAGGCAAGGGCTGCCTGATGAGATCTAATGAAGCTTGAAATTATAGCGTCACTAGTGGCGTCCCACTACTGGCGCCGCCTCAAGGATGCATTTGGAACTAGCAGGTGACATTGGCGGGAGATTTAAACTAAGAATTACACACGAAATTGGTAAGAAACGTCGATTTGGCTGCAAAATGGTAATGTTTATCTCACTTTATAGGTTTTAAATAAAGCTAAGTACATAATATAAGTTTTATTGTAAGGTAAAACTTTTTCATTTTATATCTATTGTACATCTATTCTGAAACTACTACAGGGTTTTCCAATAAGAGGTGTTATTTTGAATAGCCCGCTATTACGGTAGATGTTACTTTTGAAGCTGTCATTTTTTGACATTTGACAATTAGAAACTACGCCATTAATAAAAATGGAACGATACACGCTTTAACAACGCATTGAAATTATTAAAATTTACTTGAGTGAATCAAATGCAAATCATCTTAAGTGATGAGGCCCATTTCCACCTCGGTGGCTTCGTCAACAAGCAAAACTGTCGCATCTGGGGCTCGGAAAACCCAAGAGTTATTGTTGAAAAGCCTCTCTATCCTCAACGTGTGACTGTTTGGTGCGGTTTATGGTCCGGCGGAGTCATTGGACCTTACTTTTTTGAAAATGAGGCTGGAGCAACAGTTTCGGTGAATGCATTGCGCTATCGAGAGATGATATTTTATGGCCGGAATTGGATGGTATTGATCTTGACAACGTTTACTTTCAATAAGACGGCGCTATGTGCCACACAAGCAACGAAACCATTGATCTTTTACGATTGAATATCAAAATAACACCTCTTATTGGAAAAGCCTGTATAAAAATATTCTGTAACCTACTTACTAGTATTTAGATTTCACAATATTGAGACTTAACCCACAAAAAACTGCAAGACTTTTGGCTTCCTTAATATTTAAAGGGAGTTCATTGATCATTTTGAAACTTTTATAATAAATATTGTTTAGTGTTGCTTATAAATTTGTCTTAGGAAGTCTAAAATCGTTGCAGCTTCTCGTAGGATAGCCATGGACTGTACCATTAACACTTTTTAACATATAATCTGGTAACATTTTATTTTTTAACTTGTATATAAATACTATGGTATTATAGACCAAACGTTCCCACACACTTATTAGAATATTGAGTTGGCGTTTCATTGTTTTTATCCTAGTATATCTGCTACAGCACAATATAGACCTCATACCTCTGTTCTGAATTATTTATATTCTTTTAACTTGTGTTTGACACGATAAAGGTTTTTTTTCAACATTGCCAATATCAGGATGCTTAAATGTACAGTTTCTGAACTTACTAACCAAAGAAAACAACTTCTTTTGTATGCTAATCATATTTTCTTATTTTCTAGTTTGTTCAACCAGATGATTCCAGACGCTCAAAGCTTTACAAACCAGTATGCTGGGATATTTCACTTCAGGTACGGCAGAACATATTTTTATCCATTGCAAATTTATGTGGCAGTCGAAGAGATTTTGTAGTTTTATTTATTTATAGGTTCTGGCAGTTTGGCAAGTGGATCGATGTGGTGATAGACGACTTTCTTCCGATGAGTCTGGAGAAAGTGGAATACATTCAGAAGATGTCTAATCCCACTTTCTGGAGTTCCCTCTTGGAGAAGGCGTATGCCAAGTGAGCTACAATTATGTAATAATATTATTGACGAGCAGGGCCGGCCCTATACGGGCGCAATTGGAGCAGTCTGCTCCGGGCGCCGAATTGCCAAGGCGCCAGTTGCTGATAATACCCACACGGAGAAAAATGACTATTGCAGATTTATTAAAAATCTCTTCAAATTATTAGTAATCCGGTTCAAACCGGGACTGCAGGCCGCTTCTTGATAAACTTTTAGTAATTTCGTAATTATATCGGAACACGTATTCATGCACCCACGTTTGTCTTAATTTGATGTCTTAGTTTGTTTGATTTTTATGAACATGTGTTCTGACATTGTGACAATACATTGGTATTTTACTAAAAGTTTATCAGGAAACCTATCAATTCATTTGTTAAGAGTCTGCGATCCCATTTTTAACCGGATGATGAATAATTTCTTAATAAATTATCAATATTTTTTATCAGTAAGTTTTCTCCGTGTAACAGCTAACAGTCTTAACACATCCCATAAAACAGCGCTACACAAATTTAAAAATCATCTGATTATTATTGATTACCTTCTACCTAGAGGACTACTGATTTTGACAAGGGGCCAAGCAAAAATCTCTCGAAGAATGCTTTAGTTGCATTTAAAGATACACTGTGATTTTTTTCATGCCTATAACATATTAAATAACAGTACAAAACGTGTTTTTAATAATTTTCCCAGCTTACTTTGCGATTGTTTTCTATCGAGGGAATTTTATATGTTATTTATTTATTTTATATATATATATAAATTACAAACAATACAAAAAAAAATGAACCTCTGTCTGTCCAGCTGGGAAGGATTCCCGTTTCAGGACAGCCAAATTGTGTATTTAGTACATAATATTCTTACAATGGAATGGCGATGCTGTCAAAACAAATTTTGAGAACATTGTTGATTGCATTCGAAGTGACAGGATGGTTTCTTTATCCTTGAAAGAATCGCAAAGATGTAATTTATTACCAGGGTCAATTTGGATAACATTAGTAATAAGGAAGTTGAGTGAAAAATATATTGACTTATAAAAAATATGTTCATGTATATAAATATCGATTCTAAATATATAAATATATTTCTATATTATTATTCTTAGAATTAGTTAAACGTTCTTGAAAAGCATTCAATAGCAATAGACTGTATACGCTCCACGATTGGTCGAAAGAATTCTGACGTCACATGTGTCGTGACTTGTACGTACAACAGATCACCTATGGTGCATCTCTTTCTATTACATGAGAGATGGTCGGTTTAGATGAGAGAGGTGTATAGGCCAAACGTTTATTTGGGTTTGTCAAATATGTGTACGTATTTGTTGTTATTATTATATGAAATGGATTTCTAAAGATACATATTCGTATAGTGCTTTATAATAATATGTTGTTTATTGCATAACTTAGAAGTTTTTATTATTATACATGTCACATAACATGTGATACACTTCAGGCCGCCGGCCGCCCAGAAAAGTCTCACAGTGAACTGGGCTGTAAACCGTTATTTTACTTTTGGTCTTTACTTTTCTGCGCGGTGGTCCTGAATTCGCGCGTGGCAAGTCAACAAATAGCGACGGTAATACCGTACCGGGCGGGAAAAGCAAATATTCTAACTTAAAATATTAATTTAACTATGAAATCTTAATAAATTTTCTTTTTTTTTTAATAACATCAATTCTAATAGACGGTTAACATTGGTAAAAAAATTACTGGAATTCCTTATTGAAGAATTAATTTTTTTTCCATACAAAATCTTTAAGCGACGTGGTTCTTACAGTTTGAATGACGTCACACCCACACCCCGCCTCTTACCGCTCGGATTCCGCTCGTTTTGGCGGGCTTAATAAAATTCAAACTTTGAGAATTAATTTAACTATGAAAACAAACTTTAAAAAAAAAAAAAAAAATACTCGTATTTAAGTTTGAATGCGAACATTGATAAAAAAAAATAAAAAAAATGGACTCAACTTCCTTATTGCATTCAGAACAGATGAATGGTTTCTTTCGGGACATCACAAGTCTGATATATAAATCACATTTCGACATAACAAATGTATAGATATTATCTTAAAAAATAACATATATTTTTTCGGAACTTAAAGAGTTAACGAGAAACTTGTTATAAATCGGTAGAAATTGGGTATGCCGGGGCTTAAAGAGCGCTACCGGCTGTCACCTTCTGTGTTTAAGATTATAGATTTTTGCTATGAATGTAATTTGATATATAGCGCATAATTTGAATGGATCTGCACAAAAACAACGTTATATCGATTGTACACAGTAGCATGTACCAGAAGTGCAACAATAAATGTGTAAATAGTGTACTTAAAACTCCTTAGTATTATTACTGTAAAACTGCACATCATTATTATACGAGATCATCCACTTGTCTCTCCAGAAGATCATATAAAGTATTATGCAAAGAGGAGCCAGCAACAAAGTACAAAGTTACTCAGTCAAAAGTCAACACAAATTCGTGTTCAAATTCAAAGTAGATAGATGGCAAATTGGCAAATCGGTGTCGATGTTTTTTCACATAAGGGCTCAATTGAGAGTGATATTAGTGTTTTTTTTTTTTTTTTTTTAAATTTATTTATTTCATCAAAAAATTACAGAATATATATAATATATCATTAGTAAGTTGTATAATTATATGTCAGTTAGAAACAATGAAATTGTTGAAAGAATAATGTTACAATAATACGGCAGTTTCTAATATAAGAAAAAATATATATGAATGTAAGAGTGTTATATAGAAATGGCATAATATATTATATTTTAGGTTGTGCATAGCCTGCCTCACTAGGCGAACCTGTATTGAGGCAGAATTTTTAGTTAATTATTTCTCCATTTTGTCTATGGTTTGCTAATATGTAAATGTTTAATATGGGTTCCCATACAGCAATCCATTATTTTAGGTTACATTATTGTTTACATATTGAAGATACAGATAGAATAAGTTTAAACACAATACATACTATAATAACTCACTGTGACAAGGCATTTGGTTACTTTTCATTATTGTTTGCATTTACACAATACGTATATAGTAAGTTTTAGCACCGTACATACTGCAATAACTGTCAATGACAAGGCGTTTGGGTGAGGGCACCAGTGTAGGCTCGATCATTTGAATAAATCCAAATTTTAACATTTTTTTTAAACTCTTTCCGTGTTTGACTCTCTTTAATATTTTCCGGGAGCATGTTGAAGATCTTTGTGGCAAAGTAGCCAAAGCTACGTTGACCAAAGGTGGAAGAAAGTGCTGGAACTTGCAACATGTCTTTGTTCGAATTACGCGTAAATCTAAAGTTAGTTTTTTTTTCGTAAAGCACGTGTTTGTTTTTAACGAGATGCATGAGGATAGTTTTTACATAGATCTGTCGAACATCAAATACTCTCATTATGTTGAAAATTAAGTTACTGTTTGCAGTTTGAGGAAGTTTGAGAATAATTTTCATAATTGTTTTCTGCGCCTTTTCAACAGGATCTAGAGCTGATGAAGTACCCCCTCCCCATGCAATGATACCATACTCAATGATAGATTGGGTTAATGCAAAATAAATCGTTTTTAGAATTTGTAAGTTAAGGAAGTTCCTTACGGATCTGAAGAAATGTATAGTTTTCCTAATTTTATTCGCAATGATCTGAGTATGTATATTCCATTTGAGGTATGGGTCAATGGTGAGGCCGAGGTACTTCATCTGTGGAGTTCGCTCTATACAGGGGCACTCATTGCATACATTGGAATTCGTACAGTTATGTATTTTTATGGAGTAATCATCATTAGGTTGGCCTGCAGTATTGATGCTTGAAGTGATATATTTTGTTTTTTTCGTGTTAAGGGTAAGCGTGTTTATATCTAACCATTTTTTAACTAAGTTAATATTTTTTTCAGCTTTTTTAAATACAGCTGACCAATTGTTGCCTTCAAACAGTAAGACAGTATCGTCGGCAAAGCTAACAATGCTTCCCTCAATTTCAAGGTTGCAAAAGTTGTTTATATACAGTAAGAACAGAGTTGGTCCCAATACGCTTCCTTGTAGAATTCCATAGTCAGTTGAGCGCTGGTTACTGAGGGTATTGTGTATTTTAAC
Source organism: Hesperophylax magnus (assembly GCA_026573805.1). Taxonomy (NCBI): domain Eukaryota; kingdom Metazoa; phylum Arthropoda; class Insecta; order Trichoptera; family Limnephilidae; genus Hesperophylax; species Hesperophylax magnus. Next base: position 16,024,298 of record JAIUSX010000028.1, read on the forward strand.
CTGTTGTTTGCGTCCATTTAGGTAATTTTAATTAGTTTAAAGTGTGATATTGTATCAAAAGCCTTAGAGAGGTCTAAAAAGATTGAAATACATTTATTTCCTTTATCAAGGCTTTTTACAATGAAGTCTGTCACCCTGGCAATGGCATCTGAGGTACTTTTGTTTTTTTGAAAACCATATTGATTTTTTGAAAGTATTTTATGGCTCTCGATGAATTTTAAAAGTTGTGTATTAATAAGGTTTTCAAAAACTTTAGACAAGCTATTCAGTAAAGTAATTGGTCTATAGTTATTGATATCTGACTTGTTTCCAGATTTGTAGATGGGAATTACGATACTTTGTTTTAGGTTAGAGGGGAAGTAGCCCTGTGTAATACTTAGGTTTATAAGGTATTCTAGTGGCAATGTAATCTCCGAAGACAGCGTTTTAAGGATTTTGGTTGAAATTTCGTCTGGTCCAGCAGTTTTTTAGAGAATTAATTGTTTTGAGAATTTCTTCCTGTGACACAGTTTGGAATAGAAATTTTGTATTTATGTTATTTGTTTGAACCACTGTATCGGTAGATTGGGTGATTCCGCTCTGGGCAATTTGAGAAGCAAGATTTGGACCGATATTAATAAAAAAATTGTTTACATGATCAGCAACGAGCTTAGGATTTTTTGTGGTTTCAACAATATGTCCATCAATGGAAAGTTTATTTATGCTCTGTTTCTCTTTTGTAGTTTGCGAGTTTGTGGCTTCTCTAAGTATTTCCCATAATTTTTTGGGATTATTGTTACTTTCTTTAATTCTTTCTGAGTAGTAAATTTCTTTTGCTTTTCTGATGACGTTAAAGCACATGTTTCTATATTTTTTATAATAGTTGAATGTTAGTTGATCATACGGATTTTCTTTGGTTTTTTTGTGTAGCGTGTTTCTTTTGTGAATGCAATTTATAATGGAGTGGTTAATCCATGGTTTCAAGGGTTTCAATTTGTTACTTATATTTTTGGTCATCGTCAGGGTATGGTGGTGTAATTCGTTTTTCAAATAGTTAATAAAGTATATCCATGCGTCCTCCGATTGTTTAATTTGGAAGAGTTCTTGCCATGATTTGTTCTTTAAATTGGTTATTATATTTTGAAAGTTGATTTTATTGTATGCTAAAGGCAGGCTACATTTATTTATTTGGATAGGTGTTTGTAGTGCAAAGATAGTTGAATAATGGTCCGTGATAGTTGATTTGTAGACGATACTTTTAGATGGTTTTTTTGACTTTACCATAATGTGGTCAATGCATGATATAGATCCATTTGTCGTTCTTGTTGGTGAGTTAACGGTACTCACTAATCCATGAAATTCTAGCATGTTGATATAGTCTTGGCTTTGGTGGTGTTGGTTGCTCGGTAGTATGTTAATATTTAGATCGCCAATTATTATGATATTTTTGGTATTGGAAAGATTTGAAAGTGTGCAACTTAGACTGTTTAGAAATGGCGTGATGTTACGAGTCGATGGCGAGCGGTATATAGCGAGGATAACTGTATCATTGTTGTATTCTATTTGTGTGCAACTTGCATCCTGAATTTTTAGTTCGGTTACTGTGAAGTTTTGATTATTTTTTGTGTAAACAACAATCCCATCGTTCTGATTATCAAACGTAGTTGAATTGTGTGATGTGTAATTTTTTATGATTTTAGGTGTATATGTGTTTGACAACCAGCACTCGGTCAGAATGATTATGTCGAAAACAATATCTATGTGGTGAAGTTGAATTAAGAGTTCGTCAAAGTTTTTATTTATGGATCTTATGTTTTGGTGCATAATTTTTGTATTGGCAGAGTTTCCAATCAGGCGTTTACACATATTAGTATCTGAAGTTGCGTAAGAAAGGTTTTGGTTGGGTAATTCCTCATCAAAAAATTCCATTGAGAAAGGCATGTTGATATAATAATTATACGAAAATTAAAAAAAATAGTTTATATGTTTATGGGAGCTCCACTGTCCGTGGCAGTTACCGGGAGTTTCACCCTAGTTGCAGATAGAGAATTACCGAAGTGGATAATTATTGTTGTAGTTCGAAACAATAAATGTAAAGTTTCTCCTTACCGTTTGATTATGAAGGGTGATCGGGCCAATAACTAACCGACGTTGGAGCTCTCCAGAAGCATCTAAACCATTTTTAACAGATCATCAGCGTGTTTAATGTAGATGATTTTTTCTCCTTCTTTTTTTCTAATCATAATTTTTGAATCTTTGTACCACACATAATTATATCCCCTTTCTTTCGCCTTTGATTTTGTTCTCCATAGAAGGTCTTTGTAATGAGGACTGAGAATTTCGCTGATGTAGATTCGTTGACACTCTGGATTCTGCGCGGTGGCTGAGCTTAAAAGTTTCCTGTTTGTAAGAAGTTGGTATCTCTTTTGTCTATTGTTTAGTTTAATATGTATTTTTGGGGGGACTCCCGGTCGTTTATCAGGTATCCTCCTCACTTCCACTATATCTTCTCCTTTTATATCCACTCCTGCAATTGAAGCCACCTGTTTTATAGCATCAGAGGGCTGCTCGTCATTTTTTGGAATGAGGCCGGCAAACTCCAGTGAATCTTCTAGTGATCTTTGATCAACTTCCGCCAATCTGACTTCCAGACATTTTATTTGTTTGTCCTTTTCGACGAGTGTGTTCCTTAGAGACTCTACTTCGGAAACCAATTTAGTGATGGTTTCCATTTTAGCAATTAGATCGTCATATTGACGGCTGATGAAATCTCTCGAGTGTTTACTCTCTAAGTTTTCATCGTCAATTTTTTTTATAATTGCCGATTTAAAAGCTTCCAGTTTTGTTACCATTTTTTTTCCATTTTCTCCATAAGTATGTCAATTTGTGAAGATACATCTGTAGCCAAGCTCGTTGTCGCGGGCATTTGTCCTTTGCTTCGAAGGTTTTTGTCGGCAGACATTTCTTGTTGTTATGCTCTTTGTAGTAGGAAAGGTTGGAAACTGGCTCTACTACTCTATGTGGATTCGCTGCGTTATCTGTGTTGTTATTGTGGCTGAGTGACGTTTGTTTTGGAATGTCAGCATGAAGTGTTAGGACACTATAAACTCACAGATCACTCTGGTTTCGTGCTACCATTTGAATAACGGATCACTTGTAAGGTATTTTTTTCTGGATGCGCCTGCCCACCAGCAGCGTGAGGTGCCGGATCAGGAGAGGCTGATTTGGGGAGACTCTTTGACATCTCCAACGACCTTTCATTAGATGGATAGATCATTCTTCCGTCACTTCTTGACAGACCGATCCCTAGATTCCTACCAACCCCTCACACCTTTTCCTTCCCAGAACTTCTTCCCTTTCCTTAAAAAGACCCTCCACCCAGCATCCCCAAAGATGACGTTATTTTCCTCAGAGTCTTCTGTGTTGGGTTAATTTAAGTTAATTATTTCTGATTTCAAAAGTATAAATATGTTCCAGACTATACGGCTCCTACGAAGTGATCCTGGAGATCTACCTGAACGACTCCATGGTGGATCAGACTGGAGGAGTGTCCGACTTCAACACTCCCGCTGAGGGGGAGCCGGCCTTCGAGCTTCTGCAGCAGGACTTCAACCACGGCACCCTCATGGGGGCCACCACCAAGGTAAATATGTTCCAGACTATACGGCTCCTACGAAGTGATCCTGGAGATCTACCTGAACGACTCCATGGTGGATCAGACTGGAGGAGTGTCCGACTTCAACACTCCCGCTGAGGGGGAGCCGGCCTTCGAGCTTCTGCAGCAGGACTTCAACCACGGCACCCTCATGGGAGCCACCACCAAGGTAAATATGTTCCAGACTATACGGCTCCTACGAAGTGATCCTGGAGATCTACCCGAACGACTCCATAGTGGATCATACTTCAACCACGGCAAGGCAAAAAAAAAATAATAAAAACCACTCATACACAGAAGCTAGAAAGCAAGCTAAATATGTTTCTTGTCATGCACAGAAAGGACGCTATTTATTAGCAGTAACACCCAATGACAACCCTGGTGAACTTTATTAGAGAACTACTGTCTGCTGTCAAAGAATTGGTGAAATATAGGAGATAAAATAAATGTTACCATAATACCTTTCAAACAAAATTATATACAACGCGGACATTCACAGACACAGCACAAGGACGTTTAATGAAATTAGGCTAACAAAAAAGGACTAAGTCAATACACAAAACAATTTACAATACAAAGGGATACAATATTATGATGCGTTGCCGGAATCTAAAAAACTCTGCACTAATTGATAGATTTTTGGAGGGTAGTGATTATCGCCAATTTAAATGGGTTGTTGGCTGAATGATTCTGTGGTTCTCCAATCCGCAGAATCCAAGGTTTCGTGATTACTCTCAGGGTGCAAAAATGAAAATTCGGATATTTTCAATTTAGTTTTTATTTTAACAACACTCACGTTAAAATAACTTTATGAACAAAACAGATCGCGTACATTCGAGGAGATTTAGGGCTAAACCTGCAGCTAGACCGCTGGAGAGAGAATAAAATATTTGCCGCGTGATGTATCGCGCGCAGGCTTACAGTGATACCAGTCTCAAATGAATGTAGGTAAAAGTAATGTTGTCATTATTTTCGGGAGATGTAAACTCCCTATAATTTACCCTACAGATTCAAGCTGAATTGTATGAGTTATATTAATCAACAGAAAATGTAATAAACAATAAAAATTAAATAGTTTACATGTATAAGTAGTTAAAATAATTTATACATTTGGAAACTTGGATATGGCTAGAATAAATGGCTAAAATAAATTAATAAATAAATAAATAGCGCAATGTGCGTGATACAATCTGAAGAGAGATATACAGATCTTATCAATAATAAGAGTAATATTATTGACTGATCTTGACAAAGTTCTGTGTTAACTCGACCGTTTGACGTTTCGTCTGTCTGTAAATTTGTTTGTACGTTCCGTTTCTTTGATGGTGGACGTATTGGATACTGCCTTTTTATCCCGCTAGAGTTTGCAGGAGCATTAATCCATAAACATATGGATATCATATTGGAATAATCAATATTATGGTATCTTAAGAATGTTTGAAAAAAGAATTGTCATTGAGATAGTGACATTTCTTTGGACAAATTGTATAATTCCTTATTTGAAAAAAAAGATTACATAAAATATACTAACTAACTAACCATCATGCCGTTTCTCCGCAGGGGTAGGCAGAGAGGACGGACCGCCAAACAACTAGGTCTTGGCACCCTCTCCTTGCCTCATTCACATTCATGCATCGCCTCATACATACTCTTCTATTATTCTGACTCTTGACATGGCCCGACTCGAGTATCTGATTCACTTGATCGTGCCATGTCTTCCTTGAGCGTCCCCGACTTCTGTTACCATTACATATATCCTCCTTACACTCGAGTATATACTTTATAATTGAGTAAGCAGGTATTATTTAAGTGTCTACTTAGATCTAATGATTTTAAATGAAATTTTTGTTTTTATTTATTTGAGAAAATTGGAAATATCCATAGACATATGAATATTAGTAGACCTGCCCTAAGTGATTAAAAGCGTATTATCCCCACTCCCCATACCGGTTCCATTGGAGCCGGCTGTGCTCGCGTATGGCCTCAAGTGAAATTTGAAAACGTGACGTCATCATTCTTGTGCGAACTATGGTCGAGGCATCATCGGTTCATTTTACGAAATAACACGGCAGAATGTTGACTTGTGCTATGAAAACTTGTAAAAATAGATGTGAAAAAGAGAATAAACCCAATTGTCGTATTACATTCCATATACAAGCATTATTTTACTTTATTTTAAGCATATTCACATCGTATAATATAGATCAGTTGTTACTATCACATCGAGAAACGTCTGGACGCGAAACACAATGCTGGTTGGTTGCTGGGAAGTAAATTATGAACATTTATAAAAGTGTCTTAACTAAATACTTAAACGAAATATTCGACTCTGAAAATGGAACCGAATTTTTTTGCCGAATTTGGACTTCGCAAATTTGTTCATAACGTGGCGAGTAATTTGCGCTCCCATGTAAAAATGTCTATTCATTCAAAAGCAGATTTTACTTTTAAGAAGTAAATGGTGATATTATAATGCGAGATGCCTATTTACTGTCAGATTGATTTATTGACGAATCACAGTCAGCTTCACTCCCTTCGTTCTTCAACAGTTGATTTTACCCCTCGCCATTATCTTCTCGTCTATTAATTCCTATGTCTGTGGAAATATCCTTTTTTGGGCACAATTTTTTCTGTTCACAGAACTACTAAATTATTTGCATAATAATAGGAGTACCACAAGGCACCATGTTGGGTCCTGATTTATTGTGTATATAAGAAAAAAAAAAAAAAAGCACGATAAGCTTATGATCTGTGTGCTTATGGGAGGTATACTGATCAGATGGACCAGACCTGGTAAGGAGACCGTTATCAATTATAATAATGTTGCAATGATGATGATTCCAGGGTACCTCTGTTGACGCATCGCAACCTTTCCAGGTAGACCAGCACCACATCATCACGGCCGTGACCACCATTGTGAACAAGAGCAAAGAGCAGTTCCAACTCATGAAGCTAAAGGATACCTGCGGCGTAAGTCTGAAATGGACTGGAGCTTGGAGCGATGGGTTGGTCCTTGTACTGTAAATCGGTATACCACAAGACAGATTTAGACATTTTTGTTTTCAATGAGAATACCGAACAAGATTCCCAACTGCTTGCAAATTTCCAGAGCCTAGACAATAAAAGGAGATGGGCCACGAACCATTAATAGTATTGTCCCATTAACCCATCCCGCCTTTGTTTCTTCCTACACACCAGGTGCATAAATTTCGTTGCATAGCCGCTGTGATAGTCCGTGCAGTTTGGTTGAAACTTCATTTCGATTATTTCATCAGCACGGTACTGGGATTATTTACCAATTTATTTAAAGCAAAAGAATCCCAAGTCCAGTGGAACTGTTATTAACTCTTACAGAAAATAATTTCTCTGTGGGCCTGTGTTGTATTTGGGGATGCTGTGTGTTGGGTCTTTCTAAGTAAAGGAAGGAGATGTAGTTCTAGAACGTAAAATGTATGAGGGATGGGTATAAAACTGCAGTATGAATCCATCCCTATATATTTAGTAAATGCACATTCAAGAATGATTTGTTTTTTTTAAGGTCTGTATTGTGGACTACAGTAGAAGCGGAAATTGCCACGCCGATGAAGAGCACGGCAAAAGCCAATGGAGAATTCTGGATGACGTACAACGACTTTAGGAAATACTTTAACAGGTCTATATCCTTCCACGCATTCCTCTACTTTCAGCTTGCAACGTCATTTCTGCCATTAGCTGAATTTCTTTTTGTTACATTAACTCCACACAGGAGGCCCTGATAAATATAATTTCCCTGAGGGCCTATGTCATCTTTGGGGATGTTGCGCGGAGGGTCTTTTTGAAGTAGTAGAAACGACCCGTTCTCACCTGACAAATACTGTCAATCATGTAAAAATTTTGTTCACGCTTTGGTGTGATTCCCGACTGCACCAGTGGCGATGGGATCAATAACGCTAGTTTCTTAGAGCATCTTCCATTAAATTACCCATAGAACAAAGACAGCATTCCCACCTGTCCCCTGTGCTCTAAAAATTGCAATCCATTTGTAAAGATAGGGAATTTTTCCATTTGGGAATCTATCAAACAAACCGCCCGTTTCTGCACAGACTCAAGGGTTTTTTCAAGTATTTTGGGATCGCCGGATTATTCTCGAATGCATTTTCCCTATATAAGTGCCTACATCAATAGTTACTTAGGTCAGTCAGTAATTAGAAGCTATATAGTCTTACAAGTACCAAGTACGAGCGCTCACCGCTAACTGAATCTGGCGGCCGCTTCAGCCGACCCCTCACGCCGCGCCCGGCTCTTTCCTCACCACGTCGTTATGGGCTACGAACCTACTACTCCCGGCTTTGCCTGACATTAAAGGAGATAATCATTAACTCCGTGGAATTAAAACATCGCCTTGGCCTTTAAATACCTGTTAAAATACCTGTAAAACAGATTCAGCACATCCACAATGCATCAGTCTGTTAACAATGGATTTTCATCAGACGGACCACCCTCCTTTGCACAGAATCAAGTAGATTTATCAAGTATTGTGGGGCTGCAGCCCAGAGGTGGCTCTCAAAGTCAATTAGTGTGCGTACTTGAGATTATGTACGATTTGGGGCTGGCCACTGTTGAATATTGAATTTATATTATAAATAACAAAATGTTAAGTTTTTGCCTTTGTATAATGGCCCTTACATTAAGGTTTTACTGTGACGTTGGGATGGCGGAATATAAGTCAAATAGACTGTATATACCAACTCGCCTTGGGCCTTGTTCAGAAAATTTATGTCTTCAGGGATATAAATTTCCAGCATTCGGTTTTGGTCTCATATGTGTTCAAAATTTATATTCTATAATATACTAGCTTATGTGTGCTCGGCATTTTGCGAATTCTAGAGTACCTTATTATCATATTGTAATAAGTATTTATTTCACTTGATCGTTCCATGTCTTCCTCGGGCGTCCTCCACCTTTTCAACCATTCACCTCATATATATAAGTCATACATTCTCCTTACACCTCTTTCTTCGTTCTTCACTTTACCGCAAATAATTATTTTGTAGAAAGCCTTATTACCAATGTGGGTCCTCTATAGTTTACCATCAGGTTGATTGTAAGATCCCTGTGATTTGCGGTGCTTTCCAATCCCCTAAATCCGTGTTCAGTAAATATGGGGAAATGTTGATCAATAACTCGAGTAGTTACACGATAATTTCAATAATCAATCAACCAGGTAATCAGAGGTTCCACAGATTACTCCGCGAGCCAGTGTTTATTTGTGGAAAATATTTAAGTTGTCCCACAATTTGATTCATATCTTCCCCAGGCGTCCCCGACTATTTATACCATTTTTTCATGTAGTATCATGAAATTCACATTGTTACTGTTAAAAAACTACACGTAAACTTGTCAAATTCCACTGCTTGCAAAGGCTCTTTAAAAAAACAACACTTGATTTCAACTTAAATATCAATTGGAGACAACTATTTAAGTGGAGGATTTAGGTAAGTGTTATATCTGCCTTACTTTGCAGATTTAAGTGTTGGGAACTCTTTGTCTCTTCTTAAAAGGTTCTACTTACAATTGTGTTTATTTACGTTACAAATAATAGGTCTGGATTTAGCTACACTGTTCATTACCCGAGGGTTGGTAATTCTCTGGTTCGAGAAGCTTGTTCCCTGTCACTATAACCTCACATGCATCTGTTACACTCTAGCGACATATGACAGACTCTGGAGTAAGCTTTATGACTAGCGCCATCTATCGCTTAAATACTCAACTTTATTACCATACATCACAGTAAGCATGCACAAAATAACCTCCAAACTTAAGTTTGAGAAAAATGTAACTTTACTGCATCTTTTACCATGTCCCACCATATAATTTGTTATTTCTTTTACAAATACAGTCGAAACCAAGTGCTAATTATATAATTTTGCGTATTGAGCGTGCAGCCGAATTCGACAAGTTTAATAAACAACATTACGTCGACTTTAAGTCTTTCTCGAGCGTCCCCGACTTCTTCTACCATTCAAACCACTCTCTAAACACTCCTGACACTAATAAGAACAATCGAAAAGAAATTTTCAGTGTAATCGGTTGAATGGTACAGGAACACTTACCGGACAAACAAAGAAATATTTATTTTTATAAGTATAGATTTTTTCTAATTAAATTGATAGTATGTATTTCTGTTTCAGACATTTTCTTTGTTATTTGGATGCAAAACTTCTAGAACTCCCAGCCAAAATCCAGCCATGGCAAATAACTACCATTCGCAATAGATGGATTTTAGGTAAAATACGTTTGACTATTATCAATCTCGGTTTTGACTTTTATGATTATTAGAATTTTATTACGTTTTGACTTTTATCATAAAAAAAACCTTTTAAAAGACAATAAACAACTGATAGTAACATCCTAGCAACTGATTGAACCTAAAAAATTCCATCTTCGATTCACACGAAGACTTAAGCTCAAATCAAAAAAAGTTATACAACAAAATTGAGTCCAAATATTGGAGACTTAGGATTACAACCACACTTTTAAGTGAGATGTTTTGTGTGATATTTATTGACTCCCCTTGGCCGGGAGACCTGTTGGTATTCAGCCCCTTATGCAGCGGCATAATTTGTAGTCGCAGGTCCACTTATTTTGGGTGCCGCATCACTCTCTGCTCTACGTACACACGCGGTAACAATAAACGTCCTGGGGAACATTGTGAACATTCCAATCTTTATTTGCGTTTTTCTCAAAACTGTGGTTTTGTGGATAGGCCCCTGTTAACCTAAAACCCCGATGATATTACTGATTCACCAGTTTCCCTCCCGCTTGTATCACTAGTTTCCTGACACCATGTATAATGTACCTATTTGACTTTTATTATTAATATTAATTGACACTTTTTCACTTACTCCGTAGGGTCTAGCGGAGGAGACATCCTGAACAGCACGTACTGGAAGAACCCTCAGTATGCCATCACCTTGAAGATGGGAACCGGCGGCATCCGCGGCCAGTGGGTGAGAGACCATGGGCAGAACAGTTTTAATTCCTCTTCTTAAATCGGTCCCTCATTGTTGAGAATCATGACTTCCACTCCAATTTCCGCAGTGGACAAAGCTGCTCCGCTCCTCGCGGTTCTGCACTACATGGAGAGCCAAGGATACCGATGTACTAGACACCAGTGATACTCGATCAATCCAGCGCGTTAGTGACCTTCCTCTACTTCTCCTACCAAACACTTTGCCGGTGACTATGAGTTACTCCAGGTTGGAGTCCTCAGTTTGGCATGGGACGTGTCCAAAGCATAATTAAAAACCTACTGTCGATGCCTGGCTCTTCCAAAATGGATATATTAGTGCATCTGGCTGTTAATGGAATCCTGAGTGTTTTTCTCCAGCACCACATTTCTAGGGCGTATATCCACTTTCTTTCGCTGGCTCTAAGTGTTCATGTTTCCGCACCGTACAGAAATATGGGGAAAATCAGCACCCGGAAGAATCTTATCTTGGTGGACTTCGTTTTGCCTCTATCACTACATACCTTTTTATTTCTGTTTCACCGTCTCTTTTATCACTTACAGACGAACCTAGGTAAATAAAAACATAGAATTTTTATACTTACTTTAATAAATTATTTTTGCATTAACTTCACACAGGAGTACTAAGTAGCTCTGTCATCTTTGGGGGTTTTTATGAGAAAAAGAAGGAGTCATCTTGGGTCTCGAAAAGACCATGTTGTAGGAGGGAGGAAACACAGAGGCCGGCAAATCATTCCACAGCTGAGCTCTTGAAGAAAAGAACGAGTCGTAGAAGCAACCCGCTCTCATGCGACAAATGTCAAATTTACAAATGTTGGGTGCGCGTTTGACGGGTTTCCCAAATATACATTGGTGGCGAAGGAATCAATAATCGCCCGTGTCTGCATTGAATAAGGGGTTTTTTTAGTTTTTTTGAGTGGGGCTATCAAATTCAACAGCGGGGTGCACTTGCGATTTGAACAGGGTCAGCAGTTTTGTACTATCTGCAGTATTTGAAGGTCCTATACAGTACACCCAGCTTCTGAGAGGATAACTGACTGTGGCTTCGATGGAGCCCCCAAGCCTGAGCTGGTCAGTTAAGGTTGCAGTCAGGGGTTTTATCAAGTATATTGGTGCTCCAGAACAATGGTGTTAGGTCTCAAAAATGTGATAAGTTAACACACCAACCATAGCATTCATAAATGTGATAAGTTAACACACCAACCATAGCATTCATAAAATAACACCTCTTATTGGAAAACCCTGTACATACCTTGAAAGTATTGGCTCCCTATAGTGTAGAGCCTTAGGATGAACACACAACTGAAATGTAAATGTGATGTTTCTAGATGCTGGTGTCGCTGATGCAGCAGTACCGCAAGCGCTCCCGAAAGACCCTGGAGATTGGAGTGGCCGTGTTTGAGATCCCGCCCGGCAAGGAGCTGCCGCTGAAGATGGAATACCTCAAGTCGCAGTTCTCCATGCAGAAGTTCAACCACACCAGAGAGACTGCAAGCAGGTCTGTCACCACTTCTGTCTAGTAGCAGACTTCCTCTTTGCCTACTTTCTTCCTTCAGTCAAATATCCTAGAATATTAATAATACGCCCAAATCCAGGCTATGGCTGGCCGCTAAAGGCGTTAGTGTAGCATGTTGCAGTCCTTCCAGACAATGGCGGCAAATTATTGAATATATGTAGGCTTATAACTGTTAATACAAACCTAATAGCCGCTGTAACATGTTTTTATGTATGAGCAAAAAAGCAGTAATGTCGTATGTAGATTACCTAATATATATTTTAAAAATTTTTGATTTCTTTAATTTATTAACGTAAAATAAAGAAAAAAAAATCAATACTTAACTGGTAACTTTCCTGCTATTCTAGGTATAATCTGCCAGCTGGAAACTACTGCATCATTCCTTCAACTGCCTACCCTAAAACCCAATGTGAATTCTTGCTCAGGATTATCACGGAAAATCCAATTACATATACGTTAGTATCATAGTGAACATTTCATTAATTAGTATTGATAACAAACTTGGGTTCAACTTCCAAAAATGTTCAGTCATATGCTTTACAAGGGCACACAAGACCATATATTTTGATTACAAAATGAAAGATACGTCACTGAAACACATGGTGACTTGCAAAGACTTGGGAATTGTGTACGACATTCGCTTAACACTTCACGCTCATATTGAAAAGATCTGTAAATCAGCCACTAAGATGTTGGGTTTTGTCATACACAATTCAAAAGACTTGACCAACCTTGCAGTTATAAGACTGCTTTACTTTAGCTTAGTGCGTAGCATTCTCGAGAGTGGATCTCAGGTATGGGGGCCAGAGGACACTGTCTATGTGCTAATGGTCGAGAAGATACAAAAGAAGTTTTTTCGATACCTCTACATGAGAGAGTTTGGTTATTACCCATGGCTGTTTCCAATAGCATTTATCTCGGGAATGCTGGGTGTATGCAGCCTTAGTTCCAGAAGGGATGTTGCATTACTCCTGATGGCGTATAAGCTTCTAAACGGTTTAGTCTCAATATCAGACATTCTGGCTAAAATAGGATTTTATGTCCCGGATAATTTTGCGCGAGGCCGCCAACACAGGCTTTTGATTCTTCCTAGGTGCAGAACTAACTTGCCAATGGTGATGCCCTTGGGAAGAATCACTAGGTCAATTAACTGCCTCGCAGGAAATGTGGATATTTTCCACATGTCCTACAACGTATTTAAACGTGAAATATTATTATGTAGCATAGGCTTTATTTAAAACCTATAAAGTGAGATAAACATTACCATTTTGCAGCCAAATCGACGTTTCTTACCAATTTCGTGTGTAATTCTTAGTTTAAATCTCCCGCCAATGTCACCTGCTAGTTCCAAATGCATCCTTGAGGCGGCGCCAGTAGTGGGACGCCACTAGTGACGCTATAATTTCAAGCTTCATTAGCATTTATTTTGCGAAGGTCAAACACGTTTGGTTTGTTTACAAACATCAAATACCGTAAAATAACCTGTTTTTCAGTATTTGCGCAAAATTTACATATTTTTTTCGAGGTTATTAACAGTGTGACTGTTCGAACTCCGTAAAATTGCGATTTATAGAGTTTCGTGTGTTTTTGTTTAGTGTTTTTTTGTATTTTCGTGATTATGTCGGATTCCGAACGTTCCGAGAGCGGGGAAGCCGAATTTTCGAGGGCGGAAGTCATGAAGGTGATTCACACGGACACGCGGGGGAAGCGTCCGAGGGTCTACGGCGAAGGCAAAGCCAAGAGGCAGAGGGTTTGTGAATTAGCTCCCGCCGACCCGCGAATTGACGTATTAACGCAGCAGATGTCCCAGATGCAGGAAATGTTGCGTCTGCTGCTGGAAAAGCGTTCGGAGGCTCCCGTCCGTGGCGCCTCGGATGACGATGACGAGGACAGCATCTCCCTGGACACCCCTGCGTCGCTTCGGGAGGAATTGGCAGGAGATTTGGGAATGGGACTCGTCCATCCGAATAAGCCGTCTCGTGACTTGGATCTCGGGGAGTGGACAACTGACCTAAAGCAGCCGAAGATACCATCGGCCGACCCAGGGAGGGTGAAAAAAGTGGAGCTCCTTCAGCATCTGGGGACGGCCAACTGGAACAATGTCCGCTACCTCGAGATCCAGAAGTCTTATGCCGCAACCCCTCTCTTCTCAATGTTGGCATTGAACCCTGAATTGAAGCGCCTAGCTCAGGAGGAATCGGCCAGTACGTCAACGGACTCCTTCTGCGGCTCCCTGACCAATGCTCTTTCCCTGCAGGCTGATCTGAAGGCCTCCTTGCAGGAGCTGGTCAACTGGAGTGCGGAACCGGGCAAGAAGCTGAGCACTTCCACTCTCTTCGAGAAGGTGCAGTCTCTCTTCGCGGCGGGGTCTGAGTCCCAGAAGGTGTCCAAAGACATCATGCAGATGGTCTGCGGAAAACGGGCTAGCCACATTGAGTATCGACGAGAGGGGGCATTGCGAGGCATCAGTGACGGATACGTCCGAGATGCCTTACGGAAGATTCCGCCCACATCGGAATATCTCTTTGACCCGAACCTCCTGTCGGCCCAGCTGGATAAGTTGGGGGGAGTGAAGAAGTGCCTCGCTCCTCAGCCTAGCACGTCGCGACCAGCTCCACCCGTTAAACCTGTGACTGTGCAGAGCTCGCAGCCCTTTCGTCCTAGAGTACAGCAGGGAAGAACCATCGCGAGAAGGGAGCACCCTGAGAGTCGAGGTCCGGAACCAGCCCGTAGAGCCGCTAAAGCTTTCCCTCCCCGAGGTAGGTTCCGGCCCAAGGAAAGAGCAGGGAAGCCAGACCGTAAGAGGTTTTAACAGTGGGCCCTCTTTTCAAGGGGGTCAGTTGCGCTCATTCGCAGGTAAGTGGAGGAACCTTGGCGCCCCTACTATCATCCTTAAGATGTTAGATGGCTACCGAATTCCATTTTCATCAAAACCTCCACTAAATAATAATATTGATTTATTTAACTCCCCTTTCGCCACTAAGACTTCTGTGGCAATGACAGAACAAATAGAAAAACTCAAAGCCCTTAAGGTTTTAGAGTCGGCACCTGCCACTCCCTCATTTATTTCTAACATGTTTCTGGTCCCCAAATCAGATGGCTCAAAGAGGCCGGTCTTTAACTTAAAGTATTTAAACAATTTTCTGACTGTCAGTAAATTTCGTCTGGTAAACGTTTATCGAGTTCCTACTTTTCTACAACCGAATGACTGGATGGTTAAAGTGGACCTCACACATGCTTACTTTCATGTACCTGTGAGTGAGCAGCATAGATGTTTCCTTAGACTTATCTATAGGAATGAACTCTTGCAGATGACATCCCTCCCCTTTGGCTTGGCCACCGCACCTAAGGCATTCGCAACCTTCACTAACTGGGTAGCGCAGGAACTGCGGAAGAGAGGGATGAGAATTCTAGTGTATCTGGATGATTTTTTATTAGTAAACCAATGCCTGCCTACTTTAAAACAGCAGGCTATTGAAATGGTGGAGTTTTTGCAAGGCTTGGGATGGCATATACAATTTGATAAGTCAATATTAGAACCATCACAACAAGTTCAATTTCTTGGTATCAGCTGGAATACTCTAACTAATGAAAAGTCTCTCCCTCAGAACAAGGTTTCAGCCCTATCTTATTTGTTAAAGGGTTTTATTCAGACAGGTAGGTGGTCACTAGATAAGGGGCGCAGCCTCTTGGGCTCTTTAAACTTTGCTAGTTTTGCAGTTCCAAGAGGCAGGCTCAACAGCCGGCACATACAGAAAGGGTGCTTAGGACTCAGACACTACCACCCTTGGGAGTCATCACCAATTCCGGCAGCTACCGCTCGGGAATTGAGATGGTGGGTTCGATCGCTCACCCTGACGTCACCTATACATCTGCCGCTGTTTGAGCATTACCTAACAACCGATGCCTCTGATCAGGGTTGGGGTGCCCAGCTGGACGAAAAGCTTCTCAGCGGTGTGTGGGCTGATGACCAGCTGAATCTTCACTCCAATGTAAAGGAGATGCTCGCCGTGTTGGCTGCCTTGTCTCCTCACGTGCTTGAGCTATCTGGCTCGGGTCTTCTGATCCAGTCGGATAACAGGTCTGTCGTATCTTATCTCCGCAAGGAGGGTGGTACCAGATCAACTCAACTCCTGAGCTGTACTCGACTAGTGCTAGATGTTTTGGATAAACACTGTGTCTCCATGACAGCACAATACTTACCCGGTCGTTTCAATGAAGTAGCGGACTGTCTATCTCGTCATCGTGCTATACCCGAATGGCACTTGCTACCCTCGTTCACAGAGGTAGCATTCAGGAAATGGGGACGACCCGAAATAGACCTATTTGGCTCTAGGACAGCGCATGTGGTTCAAAGGTATGTTTCTCTTGATTTTCAGGACGACGAGGCAGACTACCACAATGCTTGGAGCAGGGACTGGGACTATCAGCTGGCTTGGATCTTCCCTCCCCCGTGCCTCATGCCGAGGGTTCTTTGCCACCTGAACAGAGCAAGGGGATTATACTTGGTAGTGGCTCCTCGTTGGGAAAGGGCATTTTGGAGAGCGGATCTGAAGTGTCGGGCCTTGGGTCCACCTCTTACGATTCACAATCTAGGAGAAGCACTGATAGACACCAGGACCAACAAACCCCCTCCTCAAGTAGAGTCCTTCACTCTGGAGATTTGGCTTTGTGGGGGTGGGACAAAAACCTAACAAGATGGTCAAGTCAGCAGAAGGAACTTCTTAGATCCGGGTGGAGAAGTTCTACCCTTCGCACTTATGCTCCGGCATGGCGGAGGTGGCAGCGCTGGGCGTCAGAGAATCAGCTTGATGCCACGCGTCCCAAAGCTGAAGACTTAGCCAGGTTCCTAGCCGATCTACACATCAGAGAAAAGCTATCGCTGAGTACCATTTTAGTTCACAAGTCAGTGGTGTGTACCTTAGGCTCTCCCGAAGACAATAGAGAGCTGAGCTCCAATCCGATAGTGAAGAAGATATTAAAAGGGATATCTTTAGCTAGACTAAGGCCTTCAAAACCCCCCATTTGGGACCCGAGGGTTGTATCATCATGGCTGGAGAAGAATTTGCCTCAACATATTACTCTCTTTGAAGCATCAAGGAGAGCAGCCACCATCCTGCTTTTGGCATCAGGGCGCCGAGTCCACGATCTCACATTGCTCCATTGCACAGCTGAAAGATTGTCAGTGGACAGTGAAGGCATCTCCATTTGGCCAGTGTTTGGTGGCAAGACAGATTCGGCAGACTGGCAACAATCAGGGTGGAGACTGGCTCGCTCGGAGTCTAGGAACATAGACCCTGTCTATTGGACGGAGAAGGTCATAGAACTGTCTAAGGAACGGAGAGCGCAGGCGATACTACCTAGCCTATTTATTACAACTTGTGGGACAGTGAAAGCGGCCTCCAGGGCAGTAATTGCAGGTTGGATTAGGGCAGTCCTCAGGGATGCTGGTGTAGAGGATCCACCTGGCAGCATCCGTTCAGCAGTGGCATCTCTGAACTGGCTGCAGAAATATAAGCTGGACGATATACTGTCGCGTGGTAACTGGAGAAGTCCCAATACCTTTGCCAAGTTCTATAGAAGGGAAATTGCAGAATCGGCTGGCCGAGTCAACACCGACCCATCTGTTGCTGACCTTTTTCAACCTCTGTAACTGGTTAGCTGATTTCTGGAAATCTTGCCCCTATTTTCTTTTTAGCAAATAAATTTAAATATTATATTTGATTCACATTAGCATAATGTCACCAGGCGATAACAAACAATATCTCACTTTATAGGTTTTAAATAAAGCCTATGCTACATAATGAAAAAGTTTTACCTTACAATAAAACTTATATTATGTACTTAGCTTTATTTAAAACCTAGGCAAGGGCTGCCTGATGAGATCTAATGAAGCTTGAAATTATAGCGTCACTAGTGGCGTCCCACTACTGGCGCCGCCTCAAGGATGCATTTGGAACTAGCAGGTGACATTGGCGGGAGATTTAAACTAAGAATTACACACGAAATTGGTAAGAAACGTCGATTTGGCTGCAAAATGGTAATGTTTATCTCACTTTATAGGTTTTAAATAAAGCTAAGTACATAATATAAGTTTTATTGTAAGGTAAAACTTTTTCATTATTCAAGACTTAATATTGTAAACCTACATTTGAAACTTTATTTTTTTTGTCCCTTTTGTAAATGTATTTGTTATTCACTTTTTTTGTAATTTTAAAAAAATTAAACACTCCTGGTACTAATAAGAACAATCTTTGAATTTTTCAGCCATATCGGTCGACTAATTTTCGAGTTCTGCGAGCGCAAACATACAAAGGCTGAATTTTTATGTATTAAAAAAATTATAAGTTTGAATCTGACTGTTATGATTAACGAAAAATTGTTTTACGTTTCAGTGTATACGACCAAAAAGTTGGCATTGATAAAGTTGATAAGGTAAGTAAAAAAAAATAAGTAACTTTATTAGGTTAATAATAATACTTGTTAATCTTCGTGCTGAAATTCCCAGATATTTATAATAATGGTACACGGTTGGATTCTAATAATGTTGTATTGTAACAACGAGTATTTTACAGAGTATAGTTCCTAACTGCGAGCTGCGAACAGAGAGAGCCTACCTACCCACTACAGTGGGTTATATAGGTGCTTCTATCTCTCTCATCCTCTGTCTTTGTCACATACTGCGAAAGTCAATGCAGATGCTAAAACCTATCTCACAATACTAATAAATTACAGCTTGACGGTCAAAATAGGAACTAATTACGCCATGTTTTAAATTATTTGACTGTCAACTATTTTATATTATAACTAGCTGTACCCCGCCACGCGTTACTGTGGCTTAGTTTGTCTTTGCAGATGGAGAAACAATAATGCGTGTTGCTTTTACGATGGCGCTGTTTATTTGTTTAAAAAGCATGTTTGTCCAACAGATGGCGTTGTTTTTAAAAAATATCATGTCACAGGTGACATCTATATAATGTATGTATATAAAAACACATGCGTATTCGAATACAAAAATTGTGTCAAAATTTCATAGCAATCGGTGAAGAATCTTTAGGAGATTTAAGACTTTGAACAAACGAACATTTACATTTCTATTTATATAGATGTTACATCAATAGTTGCACCGACAGCTCAGTACTTCCCAACCTTCCTCTTTCTTTTCTCCTACCAAACTTCGATTCTCTTTCCATTTCTGCTTTTTATCAAATTGCGTGATTGCAGTTTGATAAAAAGATGAAACGTTTAATTTGATCATCAATCAATCAAATGTGACAATGGCTGAATTTGATGGTCTCCGTGGTCGAGAAGTAAGGCTCTCGACTAGCAATCCGAAGGTCAAAGGTTCAAATCCTGGCGTGCACAAGTAAATTTTATTTGATGAATTTTTGTTATTTCACAATTTATTCATTTAAAATAATATACACATAGTATACTTTCGGCATATTTCAGAGTGTAAGATACTCTCAGTACCACCATTCAGACAATTTAATCCTCAAAAATAAAATCTGCTTAGGTAATAGTCCTCTTTACGATGACGCGCAAATTGCTGGCTGAATAAAAAAAATTTACTTATAATTGGGTAAACAAAAGTTTTGGCTTGTTTCCAAAATTGAATATTTTGCTACACTATTTAGTTAGACACTTTTACAAATGTGTTATAATTTACTAACTCACTCATTTTTGCTATTCCACTCAACCCGATTTGTAGACAGTAGGGTTAAAAAAGATCTTTCTAAACCGATTGCGTTGCAAATACTTACTTTAGCTAATCTTACTTTTCTGCTTAGGATCTGGTTATTTCAGTGTGCGCTCTTCGGCGGGCAGCGTATGACTGATGTCGTGGTTTATTCAAAGCTTCCCCGAACCCTCCTGGCGCCAAAAATATGGTCAAGTGGTTTGTCTCCAACTCATCCAAATGATACCCAGATTTCATGTTAGGGTAAGTCTATCTATTTTTATGTCTATGGATTACATGTAGATATTGTGTATGTTTTCAGGCCAGCCGTTTGTTGGTAGAAGCGCCGCGGCTAAGTCCCAGAGTGGAGAAGTACTTCTATAAGGTGGCCAAGGAAACCGAGGATATAGACTGGCTGGAACTCAAGAAGTTAATGGACTACGCTCTCAGCTCATGTTAGTAATACATCACTCTATTATTTATGTGTAATACATATTTTATTTACTATACACACAAAAGACAGAGGGTTAAAAAAATTACAAAGAAATAGGTAAGAAAAAATACCAACTGTCCAATAATGGTGTAAGAATCAAACAATAAATATGTAAAACAACATAAAAAAGATAGACAATAAAGTTTAGGCCAAGAAGGACTATGGCTAAATGTGTCTGATATCTTGCCACTTTAGTGGATCTTATATAGTTGTCACAAGATGCACAAGAGGTTAGGAGAAGGGAAAGTTTCGGGGTTTCTTATTATGGTTTTTATTGTGGTAAAGAGGGAAGATTCTACATGATTCTAGATTCTTCTAATCATATAATATGTACTTCTCATATGGCTGCCATGTATATTGAGAGAAGAGTAAATGCAGAAAAGCGAAGCTTGCAGTCCGCAATAGAGTTCTGATACCAACCCTGTTGCATGGCAGTAGGACATCAGATTGGAGTCAATTTTGTGGATATTATATATATCAACTTATATCAACTTTTTTGGATAAGAGCCTTTGTTTTCGAGTAAAGCGAGTTCGAAGTTGGAATTTTTGAGGTTGAATTTACGTTACGTTTAAGTCGTTACTGGGTAATTATCAGCTGGTTACTGTCTTTTAAAACGTGTTAAAGTTTAGGCCCGGCTATGATAGATTTTAAATCCTATAGTTGCCGAAAAAAAGTTTAAAAAATATATTCAGATCGAAAAAGAATTAGTTCTTCGTATTCTCTATTTGTTGAAGATTCTCGAGGTTTCTCATTTGAACTACAAGTTTAGAAACTGAAATGATTTGTAATTTACTTTTAAGGAATTATGCCGAGTTGCGCTATTTCCTTCTTTAGCCAATGCTTCATTACAGTGTCTATCATCAGGGCAGATGTATCCTGCCTTGACGACGGACACTGTCATGCTGTCTGAAACGTTGGCTAAAGATGGAGGTAGTGCAACATAGCATAATACCCTAAAAAAAAAAATTTTTTTTTAAAGCAAGACTCCTAACTGGTGCCAACCGTCTGGAGCCAGTGAGACTATGGTATCCCTAATTGGGGTATGCAATGAGGCTGAAAGTAGTCGGGAGGGGAAGGAGATAAGAAGAGAAAGATGTGAAAGAAGAAGGTGGGGATGTGCCTGGCTATTCAGGCCTGGTCACCAAACACGGCCAAAGCCATTTCTAGCAACGTTTGAATTCTGTATGGTGGTCTTACACCAGGGCGATACTGAGAGTATCTGCCACTCTAGAACGTACCACAAATATACTATATATTATTTTAAATGAAAAAAACACAAATTAAATTTACTTGCGCACGCTAGGATTTGAACCTGCAACCTCCAGCTTGCAAGTCGAGAGCCTTACCCCTCGACCACAGAGACTGTCATATCTGAAATGATTTATTTTTTTTGGTTCCAGGTGGAGTCTGCATTTACTGCCCCATGTTTCGTAAAGGTTGGTGCACATTGTTATGTTTTTATTTTTAAATTTATCATTAGTGTTTGCTTTCCATTCTGCGTCAGGCATAGAATAAAGAATAACACAAGAAGTGCCTTGTGGGTGTGTTTTGTGATCCAAATACCTGCCTAATCGAGGCTTGAATTTCCAATACAAAACTGTGTTTACGAAGGATACGATTAGAGATTTTCACGGTCAAAAGTATTATAGTGATATTGTGTAATCCGCATTACACATCTGCCCCGATAATGGACACTGTAATACTGTCCGAAACGTTGGCTAAAGAAGGAGGTAGCGCAACACGGCATAATACCCCAAAAATGAATCATTATAATTAATATTTCAATCATCTACATGTTTGTTTGTTTTTTAGGTCCGCTGCTATCTAAGGATGCCTGTCGCTCTATAGTTGCAAATATGGACTATGAGGGAGACGGGAGACTCAGCTATAAGCAGTTCAAGGTGCTATGGGCCGAATTACACAAGTTAAAGGTTCCGTTCCCTCTTTATTCTAATGAAATCCTCTCATAATGATCTTAAATTAATATTATTTTGTTTATTAGGATCGCGAAATAGTAGTAAAACTAGCAGTTAAAAACCCGCTCCGCGGGTTTTTGCTGCTAGGCCCTGCGGGCGGCACTTGGTTTGGCTTCGCCCACTTTAAGTGATACTAACAACAGTTACATTTAATAGATAGATATTAGGTCATTCACAGAGAGAGAACAGGAAGGAGTTAATGAATAATAACATGCTCAATTTAGGCATAATAAGAATGACAGTTGTTTAAATAAATGAAATTTTACGTATTTGTGATGGATTATTTCAAATGAAACACTATTATTGACTACATGTCTACAACTGATATTAACTGTTATGGTACCTAATATAATTTGCTCATAGGAGACTTGCAGTGCTTAAATATGTGTTACAACCGTCAATGTCTATAAGTTGAATCAATATCGTATAGTTTGTCACAACAATTAAAGATAGTTATAACAAAGTTGACTGAAATAATAGATTATTACATATTGATTAATTGTACCCGTGTTTATGAATAAAAGGAGGGTAATTGTGCGATGAGATTAGCAGTCGGTTTAATTAAAAGGTGTTAATTTTACTCCAACTGGTGGTAATTTTTTACTTACAACTGTTACTGTTTCTTATAAAGTTTAAAGTTAGATTATATATACACCTTCATCAGGAGAGTAAAAATCTATATATAAAGGTAGATTATACAATATAGCGCCCCTGAGGTGATATCTCACAAAAGCGGCGCTATGCAAATTGTCCAATTAATAAATAAATATAATGTTTACATTTTATTGTGTACGTATGCATTGATATACAACGGAAATAGATAAAATAATGTTATCCGATTAAACTTTATTTTATTAAAAAACAAAAAACTTTGTTAACATCACTTTATTATATCCAACCAATACATGTTTCATGAACGAAGTATACACCAAAGTCAAAAATTAAATATAGATTACAATTGGAAAGAAGAAGTGGAAGGAGGGGGGAGGGGTAAGAGTAGGCTGGGTTTATAAGAATTAGGAATTACAATATGAAAAACCAGTTAAGTGGGAAAATATTTAAAAGAGAGTTTATAATAAAATTCTTGTTAATTATATCTGCTTTTATATTAACATGTTTTCTAATTTCTAAAATTTCTAAATTATTTATTTGCGATTCTTTATATCCTGTGTGAAGTATTTTAAGACCTGAAAAAAAGGATAGCATATAACCATAAAACAATATTTTCATAAGAGAAATAGCATTTAATAACAGTTATTCTAATAAATTGATAGTTGAAAGACTAAATAAAAAAAATTAAACATATTCTCTTCAAACGGTATTTTTACTCTATTTCTAAAGATAGAAATAAACAATGGCGTAGAATTCTGTTTGTGGATATCGATACTTATAAAATTATATATTAAAACATTCCTGGTACTATTCAACCGGCGTTTTACACTAATAACAAAATGAAGAAATATATTCTTAATAATAAAGATAGCGAAAATCAAACAAAAAAATCAGGAGTTTATAAACTCAATTGGGATGATTGTAATTTCTTTTACAAAGGTAGAACCAATATAGAAACTTTGATGTCAGAACTAAAAAACATCTCAGGGATCTAAATGGAAATAGTGAATCTGAGTTTGCAAATCATTTTTTGAATAATGATCACACTTTCGATAAAAATTCAGGTCTTAAAATACTTCACTCAGGATTAAAGCATCGCAAATAAATATTTTTGAAATTTTAGAAATTAGAAAACATGTCAATATAAAATCAGATATAATTAATAAGCAAAAAAAATTATAAATAATAATGAAAAATGCCATTGCAAAGTGATAAGCTTCCAGAAGAAATCTTCTTACTAAACGCTTGAATGGTCAAGTAATTTTGCATATTTAAATATTCGGGCCAGTCATTTGGTTCGTTCTTATACCGCCAGATGTGCGCTCTGTTGGCCATCTATTGCCGCAGTGCGTATCGGCCATATTGAAGGAACGCGTGATTTTTTATAAACGTCAAACATAATCACGTAATTGTGGATAATTTTCATAGTAATGTAATTAATCCAATGGATTATGAACTTTCTAAAACATATATTCTTCGAAATTATCCAAAAATTATATGAGCAGAAACGATATTTTTGAATAAATATCGTATTACATGTGGCGATTCTATTTCAGTATGAAATCGTGTCTTAATTTTTAATGTCTTATTGTTTTGGATCCGGTCGCCTGCAAACCGAAATGAACCTCTTACGGTTGCTTAAAATTGAGGGGCAGAGAGGTATTTTTTTGCCTGCAGACCCCCTATGCAGAATTTATCCGTAACACACAATTTTAATTTGACCAATCAGATGGCCTACATCGTCCAGACGCTAGGACAATAATACTATCAGATGACTGTTGTAAACTTGTTATTCGTCTTCAGAAAAGAAACTTCCAGTAAAATAAATAATAAATTATCGAACATACTAATTTTGACTGTGGGTCTGTCTGTGATTGTAACTCTGATTCTGAACAGTCAAAAAACATGAAGATGATGAAATCAATAAACATAGTTAACAAAAATGAAGACGATGAAATCAAACCTCTCCCACAATATGACTGCCAAAATAAGTGAACCAACAAGAATAGAACATAAAACATAGACCACATTATGACAAAACGAACCATAACATCATTACACTTTAATTCTTAACATTCATTCAAAGAACAACTGTCCATCGACTCAAAATCAATCCTGTAATAAACATATTATAGACCATGAATAACTAAATAATTACTACAAACTGAAACCTGGGAATCATTATATAAAACTGAAGACCTCGATGTTGTTAGGAAAATATTTATTGAACACTTTCAATTAAAAATACAAAACCACACTTCAATAAAAAAAACCTGGCCTACTTAAATGTATAAGAAAAGGGTAAAAACTCCATCAACAAGTAAAAAACAGTCCTTATGACCTTTCCCTGAAATTAGTCTACAAAAACTATAGAAACATCTGCTCTAATCTTAAATCGGCTAAACAAAATTACTACAGAGGTAAAATAGATGAATCCTATTGTACCGAACAGCAGATGGATGTACCTAAATAATTAAGAAAATTAATATTCTGATATCACACATTTTACGATGCCGACTCCTTTGAGGCTTATCTCGCACGATGATAAGATTTTAAATCACCGTAAACGTGTCGTATCGCCAGTTCAAGGATGAATTACTCGCACGACAAAACTGTGGGACCTTAGTAATTAATTCTCGGCGCTATGACGCCTTATAATATTTCTGTTTAGATATAAGAATAATTGCTCTCCATTAACACGTGTAGAAACTGTATTTTAACCCAATAAATACGCAAACAACTGGCCCAACCAGTCAGTTGTCCGACGACATTCGCAAAGTTGTGTTTCATTGCAAATTCTTACCCAAGGTACCCCCGAGAGGAAACCGGCATTTTACAGTCGATGTCACTGGCGTAGATGTCCAGTACACCTATAATAACCCAAAACTTATCCGGCAAATAATTAAATAAATCACTTTCACTAACCAAAACAAAACTAACCCATTGGAAGAAATCAATACCGATAACGGTATACTCTCGCTCTATAAAAATATACATCAAATAGTAAACTACAAAAACAATTTTTTTGCATTTCACAACATTGGCTTGAATTTAGCAAACAAAATAACCATACCTCAAACATTAAACTGAACATAAACAAACAATCAAATTCTCAAAGGAAGAAATCTGCACTAAAACCAACCAATAAACACGAACTAACACTAATTTTATCTAAATTAAAAACAAAGTATTCATCTGGTAGTGATGGAATCACAATGAAAATAATAATACACTTACAAGATGAACTTATCGAACCAATACTCTACTTATAAAAAAATCGATTATGGAAAGCAGATTTTCATCACAATTCAGAATAGGGACTATCACACCTATTTTTAAATCAGGTAATCATAAAGACATCAATAATTATAGACCAATTAAAATTCGAAACACTTCAATCTAAAATCTTAGAAATAACAATCAAAAATCAACTCATCAATTATCTAGAATCAAACAAACTATTATAACAGAAGCAATTTGGGTTCAGAAAAAATCTAGGAACATCCAACGCCATAGCCTTAGTAATTGAATATATTAAAAATTCTCTAGACTCACATAAAAATGCATTGGCTTGTTCCTTGACCTTTCTAAAGCCTTCGACATAATAAATCGCTTAAATCTTTTTAAAAAACTAGAAAATAAAGTAACCCAACAATTGAATTTGAGAGCCACCTCTGGGCTGGTGCCCCACAATACTTGATGAACCTATTTGATCCTGTGCAAAGGAGGGAGGTTCGTCTGATTGACAGTCCATTGTTAAGAGACCGATTGCCATCTCTAATGCACAAACGCAATGTGGGTATGCTGAGTCTGTTTTACAGGTGTAGCGATCGACGCTCCTAGAATAATAAAATAATAATCTCTTTAAATGTAATATGTAGATTAGATTTTCATATTATAAAATGAAGGCCTCAGCACGGGCAAGCCACCCAGTGAGGCCTACATTATTGGAAAACATAAATTGTAACAAAATAATGTAACAAATAAAAAAAATAAAAAAAAATACCAGCTACCTACTGCCTACGAGCACCTACTTGCCGCTGAACGAACTACCCACATCAATACAATTGCGTAGGTAACTACGCGCATCCGCAAGAAGGTTCTTGGCAACTGCCTAGGCATCGAAAGATCCAGATTCAGCGAGTAACCGGCAGTTTACCAGCGGTCTCGCGAAGCTACTTTCGTCATCGGCTTGGTTATATAAACCGGCCCGACGCAGCGAGTCAGTCAGTCAGTCAACAATTCGCAGTCTCGCGCCGCACACCGGACCTCCGAACATACACCTGGCTTTGCACGGTTCAACCATGGACTCCTACGGGATCATCACAGCGCCCTGGCTTCAGCATCCCTGGCCAGCGCTACATCCACGCGCCTAGACCCCGCGGCATCCTTGCCGGCCTGCCCATCGGCCCGCGACATCCTCGCCGGCCTGCATCTCCCGCTCAACCGCCGACTAGATCCTTCGTATCTTCGGCTACCTTGTTCAGCACTGTAGCACCCTGAAGACCCTTGGTCTTCACCAGTTCCTGACACATTCACGAGTCCGGTTCAACGCGCCGTCGTCAACTACCGCCTAGACCACTTCACAGCCTGCATCCGGTATCATCGCCATCGGTCCCCAAGTCATCTCCCATGCTGCATCCTGACTCAATAAAAACACTGTGATCTTCAACAACCTCTTTCATTGTGTCTTCGCTACCTGATCCCCAAACAGGTTTTTTAATGGAGCCTGCTCTAAGGAGCTAGTAGCATTGATCTCCTGTGCACCGGTGCATGTGAGTGAAACTCATCAGACACAATCGGAATACCCGTTCACAGTTGATATTGGCTTCATGAGAACGGGCCGTTTCTTTGGCTAGTTTTTGTGTAAGTCGGCTCGTTTGTGGAACGAGCTACCGGAATCTGTTTTTCCTCCTTCATATACTCCAGGCCTCTTCAAGACCGGCATTAATAAATTCCCTAGTTTCCCTGCATTATTTACATTGTACAGACAGGGGAACTCTTGAAAGGTGTCGCATGAAAATAAAAATGAAATTTAATGTAGCAATAGTAACGGTTCCATGATAACTCCTCAAAATGATGATTCAACACACCTAAAGAGTGCTATAATAATAATAATAATATAATAATTTGCTATAATAATTTGTCAGTCAACCTCAAAATTTCCCAAATTTTCTAACTGCACGTAATGCCCTTCATTACTTATATGTTGCCCAAAAGCGAAAATATTAATAATCCCTCTCAGTACAGACCTATTACATGTTTACCGACAATATACAAAATTTTAACCTCTTGCTTGACAGATTTAATATATGCTCATTTAGGTGAAAAAAATATTTTATCTGAACAACAAAAAGGTTGTCACAGAAAACATATGGGATGTAAAGAACAATTATTTATTGATTCTGTAATTCTAAAACAGATTCAAACTCGAAAACGTAATTTACATACTTGGCTTTCGATAGTGTCCCGCACTCGTGGCTGATCAAAGTATTAAATATATATAAAATTAACCCCATTATTATTAGATTTTTGGAAAATATTATGTCCTTTTGGAATACCAATTTACTTATCAATTTAAAAGGTAAGAAAATAGTAATGCCGGGCATTTCAATTAAAAGAGGGATTTTTCAAGGAGACTCATTGAGTCCTCTTTGGTTTTGCTTAGCATTGAATCCTCTATCTAAAATGTTAATTAAAAGCAGGTTTGGAATAAAAGTTAAGGGTAATACAAGGGAGAGTAGTACAATTTCGCATTTATTATTTATGGATGATATAAAATTATTTTCGAATACTGTATAAAATTTAGAGAAAATGATCGAGGTAGTCAAAAACTTTTCAGATGATATCAAAATGACTTTTGGTTTAGATAAATGTAGAACAATCCATATAGAGAAAGGCAAAATTGTAGATGGGGACGAGAATATATTTAGAAATTTCCAAATTACTAGTATGAAAAGGGATGAGGTTTATAATTATTTAGGATACCCACAATCAAATAGATCAGACCATACTAGTATTAAAAATGATATTAGGATTAAATTTTAAACTAGGATCAGGAAAATTTTAAAATGCAATCTATCTGCTAAAAATTTAGTAAAAGCAAAAAGTACTTGGGCAATACCTCTATTAACGTACTCATTTGGCATAATTAAATGGTCCAATACAGATTTAGATAACTTAGAAAGATTAATTAGAACTACGCTAACAAAGTTTAATTGCCATCATCCAAATTCAGCTATAGAACGAATTAATTTACCTAGAAATTTAGGAGGTAGAGGTATAGTCAAAATAACTTCTTTGAAACATAATCAGGTAGAAATGCTAAGAACTTTTTTCCATAGGAAAGCTCATAGCTCAGAAATGCACAAAATAATTTGCAAGGCAGATAGAAATATTACACCTTTAAATTTATACGATGAGAATGCCAACATTTTTATAAATCCCAACCAGGAATTATTAGATTCTTAGTCAAATAAAATTTTACACGCTAAACACTTCAATTATCTCAACCAAACGTATGTTCACAAAACGAATTTTATAAAATATATTATGATAAAACTATACTAACAGACTGAACAATTAGTCATAATAGACCCGATATAGTTTTACATGACAAAATTAAAAAAATAACTTATACTATTGATGTCGCTATTCCAAATTCCTGTAATATTCAAAAATCTGTTAATGAAAAAATAAGAAAATACACAGTTTTAGGAAATGAGATTAAAAGAATTTGGCATTCTCAGACTATAAAAATATTACCATTCGTTATTTCGACTACTGGCATTATACCTAACTCTCTCATTAAAAATTTAGGCGTATTAGATCTATCAAAAAATTTATATATAAAGATGGAAAAGTCGGTCATTTTGAATACATGTAGGATAACGAAAGATTTTTTAAATATTTATGTTGAGGGATCAGTAGGATTTATAGGCCCTGTTAGAAGTTCTACCGAGCCAAACCCTCTGATATGAAAATATCTGGAGTCGGTGAATTATTTTCCTATTTGATCTCTGGTGGGTTGACGTGTTGTTCTTGTATTGTTTTGTATTTATTTTGATTATATAATGCACTTGTATAATGTTGATTGACTAGATGATCATTTGTGGAAAAGTGTGTGGAAGGGTTTAGTTTTTTCTATGGGGACGATTTAACCCGGACATAAACTTGAAATCATGCGCACTGAAAACAAGAAAGCTATTGACGCTGTTCAGTTAAAATTAAATGAGCTGTCTAACGAGTGGAAGGAGCAATACACAAAAATTCTGGGATGTGTGAGCGTTCTCCAAGAAGAAAACTCAAACCTCCGGCAAGAAGTCCAGTCACTACGAGATGCACAAGATGAGATGGAGCAACGCAGCAGAATATGCAATTTAGACATCCATGGGATTCCCGAAGCAAAGGGCGAAAATTTGATGACATTAATAGAGAAAATAGGATCCAATATTAACGTCCCGCTTCCAAGTAGCTGTGTGGTTTCTGCGCATCGCGTCGCTCGCGGCCACTCCTCGCCCTCCAACCGTCCACGCAATATAGTGGTCCAGCTCTCCACAAAGCGACTCCGTGATGATGTCATCGCTGCAGCAAGGACTCGCCGCGGCCTTACCACGGAACAATTAGGATTTGGTGCTCCCACCACCAATTTTTATATAAACGAGCACCTTATATTGAAAAATAAAATCCTATTTGCCAAAACACGAGCCGCCGGAAAAGCTAACGGCTTTAAATACATTTGGGTACGGAACGGCAGTATTCTGGAGAAGAGGAACGATCTCTCTCGGGTTTTCACCATCCGCCGTGAGGGAGACCTTCAAAATATAATCGCACATGATCAGCAAAACATGTGACTAAAAACAAAACTAAATGATTTCAAAAGAAAAGAACTGATTAACTGCATGTATATGAATATCAGGGGAATGAGGACAAAAATTGATGAAATATACGAAAACGTCCTTATCAACGACTATGACCTATTAAGCCTAACAGAAACATGGTTAAAGGAATCTATCTGTGACCAAGAATTAGTAGATAACCGGTATGAAGTATTTCGGAGGGATAGAGTTCACAAAACAAAAAAAGATGGAGGAGGAGTCATGGTTGCTGTATCGAGAAAACTAGAGGCGAAGAGGATGGCGCATTGGGAATGTCAAGCGGAGGACTTGTGGATCCAACTCAATATAAATCATAATAACAGGAGTATCAAACTGAATGTTTGCACCGTATATCTACCACCAACTGAAGAAGAATCTATTGTAAGCTCATTTTTAAACAATCTTAGGAATGTGTACCTAACAACACCAAACCAACACATCTTAATATTTGGCGATTTCAATAAGTCTAACATTCAATGGATTACCGATGAAACAAGCAATTTATTACCTTTCACCACAAACACAAATACAATCACCTCCGACATCATCGATACACTATCATTCTGTAATCTTAAACAATTTAACGGAATAGTGAATCACCAATCCAAAATATTGGATCTCATTTTATCAGATAAAGAAGACATATCAGTAATACGTTCTTCATCTCCACTAAGCAAAGAAGATCCATACCACCCTGCTCTAGAAATAAATGTTCTTTTTAATTTTCTACCACATCTTGAAACCCGTAACGCCCCAAGACCAAACTTTTATAAAGCCGACTATGATTCAATTAATACCGTTCTTAGTGAGATTGATTGGGAATTCATTAATCAGGGAAATATTGATCAATCTGTAGATCAGTTTTACAGTATACTCTACCAGATTATCTCTTCTCATGTTCCCCTCAAAACGAACAAAAATCACTTTCCTAAGTGGTACTCAAAAGATCTCATTCGTTTGATAAAGAAAAAAAACAAATTTCATAAAAAATATAAGAAATATGGTAATGAACTAGATCATTTATCATTCAGCTTGATTAGAACCAGAACAAAAAATCTGATTAGAGTTTGTTATCATAAGCATTTAGACTTAATCAAACAAAATTTAAAAGCTAACCCGAATGATTTCTGGAAATTTGCAAAAAGCAAATATAAAAACACAACCGATATTCCAAAAGAGATGCACCTAAACGACATAAAAACTACCCAAGGTCAAGTTATCTGCGGGCTTTTTTCTAAGCACTTTCAATCTGTTTATAAACCTCACAATGCAAACTATTCACCACAAATATCTGAAGATTTCTGTAACGAAAGCCTTGGTATGATCACTATTTCGCCCTTAACGATATTAGTCAAGTGTAAGAATTTGAGAACCAATAAGGGATCAGGTCCTGATGGTATCCCGCCAATATTTTTGAAAATGTGCAGAGATGTTCTTGCCAGACCACTTAGCCTTCTTTATAACAAATCATTACAAGAAGGTGTTTTTCCAGTCAAATGGAAAACGGCTTTCTTAACACCTATATTTAAGAAAGGTTGTAAGAGCGATATAAAAAATTATAGACCTATCTCTAAACTTGACTGCATAGGAAAGTTGTTTGAGTCAATAATATATGACTGTCTATTAGCTCATGTAAGTAAATATATTATCATTGAGCAACACGGGTTTTTCCCTCGGCGTTCCACAACAACTAACCTTCTCGAATACTCCCAGTACATCCGCGATAGCATCGAAAAACGTTTACAAGTAGATGCCATCTACACGGATTTTTGCAAAGCATTTGACCAGTTAAATCAATCATTACTCATCAAGAAGCTGGAAAAGTTTGGCATAAATGGAAATACTTTGAAATGGTTCGAAAGTTACATTACAGAAAGAAAACTGCAAGTGGTTGTAGGAGGGTACTCCGCGGATCTTTTTACTGCAACGTCGGGAATTCCACAGGGCTCGCATCTTGGACCTTTGCTATTTTTAATCTTTATAAACGACATAATTTTAAGAATAAAAACATCAAAATATCTCCTGTTTGCCGATGACCTTAAGTTGTACAAAAAAATTACTTCATTAGAAGATTGCACCGATTTGCAAAAAGACTTATCATCACTTCATGAATGGTGTACACTAAATGATTTATATTTTAATGAAAACAAATGTGCCGTAATTTCATTCACAAAGAACATTAATAAATTCTCAAACACATATCACATTAACAATATCCCTTTACTAAACACAAATTCAATCAAAGACTTAGGCGTGACATTTGACTCGTCACTTAGCTTCAATAAACATGTAGATACAATTTCAAAAAGTGCATCACAAGTATTAGGATTAACGCTAAGAATTACAAATTGTTTTAAAAGTAAAGAATTAACTTTGACATTATATAAATCAATTGTGCGAAGTATTCTCGAATATGCATCAACAATTTGGTCTCCCAATTATGAGATTCATAATTATAGGATTGAATCCATACAAAGGAAACTAACCCGTGTAATTGCTTATCGTGAAGGTTTATCTGATCAATTTGAAACTTATAATGACCGAATTTTGCACTACAAACTACACTCACTGACGGTCAGACGTAAACTTTCTGACGTACTGCTCCTACACAAAATTATACATGCATCAGTTGATACACCAAACATTTTATCCCAAATTAACATCAATATTCCATCAAGAAAATCAACAAGGAGGATGAACGACATTTTCTATATTAAAGCCTACCACACAAATACAGGATATTTTTCCCCTGTACCGCGAATATTAAGAAATTATAACATTATACATGGCTCTAATAATGTAATTGACATTTTTAATGACCAATTTAAACACTTCAAAAAAAATGTATTACCTTTAATCATATTAAGCTGATATTGTGATGAAACCCTTTATTTAATGAGAAGCAACATTGTACCTACCTAATCATTGTCTCACCAGTACAGGTGTGACAATAACAAATCGTTTATGAACATATTTGTATTTACCCATTCTTATTTGTTATTTACTTCTGCATATTTAGCTTATTCATTTTATTACTATTTTTGTTGTTATTATGTATTTAAACATCCATGTATGTAAATTTAAAGTTGTTATTATGTATTTAAACATCCATGTATGTAAATTCTTGGGCACCATGCCTGTTTTATGTACAACAAAGAAAAAAAAAAAAAAAATAAAATCGGAAGTTTAAAAAAAATAAATAATAATAATTTTATTCCATTCCTATAAAGTTATGAAAAGTGGTGAAACAAATACTAGGTTAAATAGTTACATATATAAGTTAAGCATAAGTTATGAAACAAAAACTAGGTTCAATAGTTACATATATAACATATTTAACCTAGTTTTTGTTTCATCACTTTTCATAACTTTATAGCACTTTTTATAGGTGTGTTGAATTGTCATTTTGATGAGTTATCCGGTCACCAATAGTAATAATGTAGTAACAATAAACATGTAACGTTTCGGACAGCATCACAATGCTGTTAACCGCGTTAACTGTTGACAGCATCACAATGCCAAAGAAGGAGGAAGTGTAACACTGTATAATAACCCAAAAAATAATCACGATAGCACATAGATTTGTCCATTATCACAAATTAATTATGAATAGGATTTTTGTAAATAATGTATTGTGCTAATTTTTACTTGCAATTACCGGAGGTTCGTATTATAGCGGGCTTAGATTACAGAGACTGTACTGAATTTTGAAACGTTTTATTATAATAATAATTGAATGTGTTGCAGGGTATTTTTGACCATTACTGCACCAATAAGAAGCGAATGCCGTGCTCCAACCTGAACAGGGCTCTCCACGCGGCCGGCTTCACTCTGAACCACCACATCCTGGGAATCATTGCTAACAGGTAACGTAACCTGTACACAGCGTCCACAAAGATGACATAGGGTCCGATGAAAATTATTTTCCTCCGGGCCTCCTGTGTTCAGTTAATTTAAAAAATAAAACACATATACAGTCGATTCGGCTTAATTGGTTCACTGGTTTATGGAGACAGCCGGTTATTTGGGCAAAAACCAAGGAACAGAAACCAATACTAATTTCCTTCGGTTATTTTTTTTATTTTTATTTTATTTTATTTAGGAAACAAACAGTCATTTATATATTTAGCATAAACAGCAATTATTTACAATATTAGACCAATAATGTTCCATTAATTCTAGTCGTTGATTCAATATTTGCACCTATACAATATATATGTGGTGAACTTCTGCAACTTATAAACATACATACACCCACAGTTACAACACGACAAAATACAATAGTCTACAGCAGCACACATAAGCGTAACTACATTGCCCACTCTCCGATACAACGACTTCACACCATGGGAAATCATTACTTGGGTGATGTTGACATATTCAATACCAACTTGGCAAGTTTTGTGGATCATTTAAAACATTTATTTCAACAATACTCCTAAACACATCATGTAAACCTACAAATAGCTGTAATTTTCTGTTTTTGTATGACTTGTTGCATAGCTTTTATCAAATATAATTTTATTCTTATTTTTTATGTTTCAAAGTATCTGTCAAATTAAAATTATACTACCAACCATGTAAAAGCCCTCTGGGCGTTAAATAAATAAATAAATAAAATATGTATTTATAAATGACAAAGAAATATAAAGAATAAACATTACATATAAGGAATTACAAAATGTTATAAAAACCATTAAAGACAATAATAATAAGTAATACAGTTTTCGCATGATTATAATAAAAATAATAAAATAAACTACGATGACAGGATTATTTCACAAAATAAAAAAATTAAGTTATCAGTTTGGTAAGTTGCATTTTATGTTTTCAAGTTACACTTGAAAATGTGTACATCTCTAAAGGCATTCTGAGTTTTACAGACACGTCCTATTGAGGCGATGCACTACGTCGTGTAATATTTTAAATTGAGCCGCTATCAATAACAACCCTCACGTAGATGGCGATAAGGTTTAAATTCCCGCTTAACACCATCCGCCTGTTTTGATTTATGTAAGAAAAAAGCATGGCCAAAAAGTGCCATTTATTTTATTTTGTGGATGTTCAGGCATAAATATTTAATTTTTTTTCGATCATTTTACAAATAACTTAATTTGCCACATTATACAATAAAATCATAACCGAAAATGGGTTCGTAAGTAGGAGATTTTGAACTTTAAAGCAGTTTTCATAGGCCTTATACATTATTTTTTTCTGGGCTTATAAAAAGACTTATCTAAAAAATACTCGATTATTTCAAAGGCCAAGATGTATTCTACTCGCAGTATTTAATTAAAGCATCTGAAAAATTTCTATGCGACCAAATTTTCAAACCAAAAACACATGATTTTGCATGACTACGTATGGCATCGCCTTAAAGAGTTTTACGCATATTTATCTTTACAGTGTGGTGTTCTAAATAAGTCGTTCGATCTGGTGTTGTATCCAGGGCAATGAAATGCAATCTTTTCTAGCAGATATGATGAATCAACAAGATTGTTCACGATTTTGTATAAGAATAGGGCATCAGAAATTTTTCTGCGGTTATATAAAGCGGTTATCTAGGTAACCACTCGAACCCAATTGAACCCAGGACCTTAGCTATTCCTAGATGCGACCGTATCTTTTTCTGATTTTTCTGTTTCAAATTTTCATTTGAGAATCGCTAATATTGTCTTCATTGATTGAATTTTTATTTATTGTATCAAGTTAATAGAACTCCATTATAATTTTTTTCTTTTATGCATTCAATAATATTATTATTCAAATTACAAAAAAAAACAGTTTATTAACAAGTTCTGCTGTGCAATTATTATTATGCGTGATAGCTCTTTCGCCTTTTTATGCTATGTATACATACGCGAGCTGAACTGCCGAACTGAACCTCAACTTGTGGGAAAGAGACGAAGTAACCGCTTGCAGTTGCTTCGTTCCTTTCCCGTAATTAGTGGCTCGGTTCGCAAATGTATACGTACCATTAGGCATTACCAAACTGTCAACAGAACTGGTTGATAAATAAACTGGTTTTTTTTTGTAAATTGAATGTATAAAAGAAAAATATTATTTTTTACCTACCTTGCTTCGATTATTTGGGACAAAATGTTTGGACCCAATGTGTCCCAATCGGTTCCATGATATTTCAGCAAAATGACAATTATTAATTTTAACATACCTTTGAGACGTACACGACATACAGTGCTTATTCCACACGCTTAATTATAAAACAAATGCAGCATCTAATTCGCCAATTAACCGAGCTCTTCATACTCTAAATAATATTTGTCTTAACTCTAACATTGACATTTTTTCAGATTCACTGCCCAAATTCAAACGTGGCATCATGTCAATAATTTAAACTGTTCAATGCGCATACATACTGACACACCACACACAAACAATCACACATACATTACACACACACACACCTATATACTACACAAGTCACCTGGTAATTAAGGAATAAACATACCACTCAGCAGACATTACAAGGAAACATATCATAGGTACCCAACATGAAGTATATCTTATTCCTGTATATTGTTTCATCACTGTAAATCATCTATTGTTTGTTTCCATAACATAAAATAAAAAAAATAAATTAAACACACCTTTAAAAAGTGATATAGTCATTAAAAGTGATGAAACTTTTGAAAGTTTCTGTTTCATCACTTTTCAAGACTTTATATCACTTTTTGTAGGTGTGTTGAATTGTCATATTGATGATATATCAAGTCACCCTCCCAATACAGCGGAAACTGTATGTAATTTTTATTCGTTTCAGATATGGATCCAAGTCACTTCTGATAGACTTCGATGACTTTGTGATATTGGTGATGAGGCTGAAAATAATGTTGTGTGAGTTTCTTTTTCAATTATTTTATAATCTTTGTGTAATAAGTCCCAACCGTTCAGAACCAGTGGAACTACGACACTTTAGTATTTAAGGGAGAGCCAGGCTGC
Organism: Hesperophylax magnus; assembly: GCA_026573805.1. Taxonomy (NCBI): domain Eukaryota; kingdom Metazoa; phylum Arthropoda; class Insecta; order Trichoptera; family Limnephilidae; genus Hesperophylax; species Hesperophylax magnus. Next base: position 16,062,054 of record JAIUSX010000028.1, read on the forward strand.
TCAGATGCGATCACCAAGATTTCAACTCAATTTATCTAGTCTCCCTTAGGGCTTATATCATCTTTGGGATGTTGTGTGATGGGTCATTTCAAGAAAATGAAAGAGATGTAATTCTGGGCAGGAAAAAGGTATGAGGGGTGGGTTGGAATCTGGAGGTAAGGGTATCTATCCTTCCAACTGCGGTACAAGGCGATGGGTCGGAGTCTAGCTGGAGTGCTCAACGGAGTCCGGCACGCAACGCAGCTGGTGGGCAGATGCATCCGCTGACGAGACTGGATAAATATATATATACATCCTGGACAAACCTCAATAAATGCAGCTTGCCACTTGGGGTGACCCATGGCAGAGGTGTTGGCTCCCGGGGCGGCGTTACCCATTCCCGCCTCCTAAGTAGAATAATGTCATCTTTGGGTATGACAGGAGGGAGGAAACACATTTGTGCACCAGGATTGTGCTAAAGGGATACAATATCTCTAGATCTTTGGAGCAGTTTTTTATTTTTAGCATATTTTGTATGTAAGCACTATAATTCAGCGTTTTCACTAATTGGACACTATATTTTTATCATTACCTACAACGTTTTTTCATATAGGAGATTAATAAGATTTTTTTAAATTACAGATGTCTTCTTTGAAAATGCAGATCCACAGGTGCCCGACTTGACTTTAGCAGACTGGCTCTCCAAAACTGTATATGCCTAAAGACATATGCATCTATTTTCAAAGTATTCTATGGAATTTTATTGAAACCATAAAGATTAGACAAACAAAATAACACCATAGAGAACCTGACAAAATATTTTACAATTTTAATAAATACAATAGTTTTAACTTGGAACATTTAAATTGTAAGTTTGTTTGTTAGTTCGTCTATTAATTGGGAGCCTGCAATGTTGTGTCAAACCGTAAATACTTATAATTATGTATGTAGTCGAAAAAAATGTTTGTTTATTTTAGTTAGTTCATCTTTTTTCCACCTACAGACACAAGTTTGTACACATTTACAAACATTTTCTGTGCAGTCAGGGGCGTCGCTACTGTAGATTATTGTGCATATAAAAAAATGTTTTCCCCATAGAGAATAATTCATAAAAATTGTATAGCATGAAAAAAAAGGCAAGAAATATTTTTTGCAAAACGAAGAAAATAAAAAAAGTCATCATAATGTTTTGGATACGTAAAAAAAAATTACATATTATTTATAAAAAAATAAAAGTCGACTTAAAAAAAACTTTTTTATTTTTGTCATTTTCTTTACAAAATGTAGACATTAAATTATTACATGTAACAAATGCATTATTACAAATATTATTTTTTTAAATCGTTAATTATTTTACAATCTTCTTTGGGGTCCGACAATTTATTATTTTCATAGTATTTATAAATAACCCCAATAATTCTATTGTCAATTAAAAAACCTAGTTGCCAGTTATTAATTTAAGCATTTAAATAGGAATTCCAGTTCAAAAGCTGAAACAGACGTAGAATCGACGTTAACAAGTTTAAAAAACCAAATTGGTGCTGATTTGTCGATTTGATGACGTAAGTTTTAGGGGGCGCGCAGCATCAGATGAATCCCAATCAGCTGTCATTCCAACTGTAGCAAAACAGTGGTACAGTAGTCAACCGATAAACATTAAAAGGTCCTAACTGTTCGTAACCGGAGAGACTATGGCATCCCTAATCGGGGTATGTTGTGAGGCCGAAGGAAGCAGGGAGGGGAAGGAGATGGGAGAGTGGAAGGTTAGGAAGTATCTGACTATTCGGATCTGCTCACAAAACACAAGTATTGCCATTCAAGCAAATAATGTTTTGATTTTGAATGGTGGTCAACCAGTGCGATACTGAAGGTTTCTATCTATATTACTATATAAAGGCGTGGATTCAATTTGTTTACAAATCTACAGTTTTATTCCGAAATTGATAAAATTTTGCACACTTAACCGTCAAAACAAGACGAAGGTACACGAGATTTTGAAAAACTACACCCGGGGCGGGTATAAGCAGATTTTTGGAACATCTTGATGAAATTTTGCACAATTTATGTTCAAAACAAGACGAAGGTGACTGTCTACACGAGATTTCGAAAAACTACACCCGGGGCGGGTAAAAGCAGAATTTTGGAACATCTTGACGAAATTTTGCACGCTTTATGTTCAATACAAGATGAAGGTGACTGTCGACACGAGATTTCGAAAAACTACACCCGGGGCGGGTAAAAGCAGAATTTTGGAACATCTTGATGAAATTTTGAACACTTTATGTTCAAAACAAGACGAAGGTGACTGTCTACAAGAGATTTCAAAAACTACACCCGGGGCGGGTAAAAGCAGAAATTTGTAACATCTTGATGAAATTTTGCACACTTTATGTTCAAAACAAGAGGAAGATGACTGTCTACGTGAGATTTCGAAAAACCACCCCCATCGCCTTTTTCCCATCCACTAAAGCAGAATTTCTATAACATCTTGATGAAATTTTGCACACACATTCAACATACTGTCTACATCAGCTTTACAGACTTCAGCTAATAATGTAATATATACGGACATATTTCCACATTAGATTAACATTTTTAACTGGAATTCCTCACTATATTATATTCAAGGGCTGTGAAAAACTTTAAACTTTTACAGCTTTTAAGAATCAAACGTAATCAGTGTCAAAATTGCAAATTAAACTTTATCAACACGTTTTTAATTTTTAAATTGTTTTAACAGCATTGAAATGCATAACGTTCTATCTAAATTTTTTTTTGCGTAATAGCAATACTTAATTAATAGTCGACGATAGCACCAATTTGCAGTTTCTGGCGACATAAATTTATTTTTTTCACAAATAATTCAACTGCAATAAAATGCAAACAGTTACATAATTATATTTATGTAGTCGAATGGATTTATTTATTTTTGCTGGCAGGAAAATTCCTGTTCAATCTGTCAATAAATTGTACATAAAAATGGAGGGAGCTGCGTTCATTTAAACGGCAACACCAAGGAAAATAATGTAAATTTAAAAAAAAAAATTGTGCCATTTTTCCCGTAAATGTCAAATTGTCATATTCGGGAGTCGAGCTTAACCTCACATTTGAATCAACTATAATTTGTTCTAAAATCGGTGTTGCCACAGTAGTGAAAATTTTTTGTTTCATTTTTTTCTAAAATTTGTTGACAGACTCTATAATAGTTAATTGATTTATTGAATCTTATACATTGCAAAATAAATTAAACATTTTTAGGTCCACTTGATTCATGTCCTGTTTTTCTTCTTCGTAAGAATTAGTTATACCTTGGATCAAACAACCTGGCCTTACCAAGTTTGTTTGTTTAAGTTTCGGCACACATTTGCATGTCACCATCGAGGCGTAATAAATCTTATATGTATACATATCAACCTTGACAGTGTACATAGGCCATAGATAATAGAAACAGGGAGATGGGTCATGAATCATTATTCACCGTTAGTCGCCAAAATCCACCCATAATACTGCTGCTAGCATCAATTGTCTTTTTTTACCTACATACCACAAATAGTGCAGTTTGGTCATACAACAGCGACAGTCAATACGCTTCCATGCCATATCTCTCTATTTCTGTTATCCACAACAAAATTTTGCAAAAAATTAACCTAAAAATTCAAGCGGTAGGTATTTTATATTGGTTATGTATTAGCTGTTGTTTTATTTTAAATTGTAAAATAATTTTTGATAAAAGCGATTAAATGCGGTAAATATTTACGACAAGATTAAATAGAAGAAACAAATAAAGACGAAGATCGCTGGTATAGAATACACTGATTAGCCATGCTAGATAATATCTCCATGCGTAATGGAAAGACAAACAAGTTGTAAGGAACGAGTCGTTGCCGACATTAATTGGAACCATGCTGGGCACGTGACACGGCCAACAGATGACCGTTTGAATTACAATATCATGGGATGACATTGTCCTTGGTTGGGAAAGAGAAGGCACAGAGATCACCCATAGATGAGTTGGGACCTGGGACCCTAGCACGGTAATTCGATAAAGCTGTACATCAATACAATATTTACTAAATCTCTGGTTATTGGACAGCGTTATGCGGTACGCGAGTATCAACAATTAATAAAATACGTTCCCGACGGCCGGTAGCGCAGCGAAACCCGCCTAATTTGGCGCAGTCTTTTGTGCGTCAGATAAGCTTTAGTTAACTGTTAAAAAACACCATATTTCTTTTTAATAATCTCACTAATGACATTTTAGCGAATGGAACCAGATTAGGTTGAAAGACGTTGTGTACGGGATCAAATGAACCGGTTAAGGAATTTCGGAACATCACGAGTTATGGTCAAAGACCTTATTGACTATAACTCCCTTTTTAGTGCCAAAAAATACATGCAGACTGTCAATGTACATTAAAATGAGTGGTGTATTTAATTTGTAAATCGACGATAATCGATCTTTAAAATGATTGCGTTCGACATTTACGAATGCCAATCTATAGACAATAGCCGCCAGTTTTGTAATGGTAGGGCGATTTCTTATTTATTTGTCAATATCGGCTTGGCTATCGACACAGCGCAACCGTGCTCAGGAAATCGTTATAAAATCATCGTCAGTTAGAAGCCAATCCATTCGATATTCTTAAGTTATCGATTTGACCGTGCTAGGACCTCTGAAAAGAACAGCCGGCTTCGGACGGGTGAGAGTCACCAAGAACTAACACATTTGAGGGATGCCTATCTCATTATAAAACTTTAATGATGACGCAGAAGTCTAGTTGATATAATAACTGAAGAGTTCACATTAGACGATGATATAAAAATCAAGTGAGAATCTTGTATATTCTAATGCCAATGATAAAAACTAACACATATAAAAATAAATTAACAATGAAGACAAAACAGTTTATTTTTTGATCCTTGCGTGTTACCCCAACCAAAAAAGAACAAAATACCATTATTTTATTACATTGTAAGTAAGAATCCTAACAAATAAAAATCAATTAATTTGTAAGTAAAAAAAAGCGTTAATGTGAATTATTGACGAAACTAAATTATATTCTATGATCGATTTTAAATAGAAAACATTTTTTTAAATAGTTTCGCAAATTCAGTACTCCTTTAGCATGTATGCATGATGTTTATACAGCAGTTGTATTGCTGGGTGAACACACAAGCAACATTTTTTAAATCACTCAAGTGAATAGTTTCAATAAATTATTTCCAAAAAAAAATCTTAAATTTTAGGCTAAAAACGCAATGGAATATATCGTATTTATTGAATAATATTTCTTATGATGGTGAAATGATATGACAAAAATCACACCTATAAATTGCAGCTCAGCCGAAACATTTTTTAAAATTATTTTATGTGATGAATGGAATGTTTTTTTCAAACAGCAATATTTTGTTTCGGTACATTTTTCTATGGAAAAGAGAAAATGCACGAGTTTCTTGTTTCGGTACATATTTCTATGGAAAAGAGAAATTGCTTGAATTTCTTGTTTCGGTACATATTTATATGTAGAAGAGAAAATGCATGAATTTTTTATTTCTGTACATATTTCTATGTAAAAGAGAAAATGCATGAATTTCTTGTTTCGGTACATATTTCTAAGGAAAAGAGAAAATGTTCGAATTTCTTGTTTCGGTACATATTTCTATGTAAAAGAGAAAATGCATGAATTTCTTGTTTCGGAGCATATTTCTTCAGAAAAGAGAAAAAGCATGAATTTCTTGTTTCGGTACATATTTCTATTGAAAAGAGAAAACGCATGAATTTCTTGTTTTGGAAAATATTTCCATGGAAAGAAAGAAAATGCATGGAATTCTTGTTCCGGTTGATGTTATGACGAAAAGAAGAAATTACGTATCGCTATTTTAAGAACAATTAATAGCTATAGGCTGAAATATTTATTTATTTATCGAATTCCTAAGAAACACTTTTACACAAAATTGTTCAAAATTCAACACGTATCAATAAGCACTGAAACCGTAATTGGACGAGGGAATCATCATATGATTTAGAAAAAAACAGGATACAATTATACTTTTTCATATTCACGTAAGTATATATATTTTTAAATTCAAGTAGCTACATAGATGCAATCTTTAAAGGAGAAGGTAGAGAAATAACTAGCTATTCAAATTTGGTTACTAATCATAGCTCAAGTTATGTCAAGGACCTGTATTTAACATGGGCATGCATTTTAAGTAACCTGTATTTAACATAAGCATGCTTTATACACAAACCCCTATTTGACCCTTTCAGTGAACTATTGTAGTTGGTCTGATCCTAAGGGTTAACAAGGGCAAGCATTTTACACAAACCTGTATTTAACATGGGCACGAATTTTACACAAACCCGTATTTGACATGGGCATGCATATTGCATGAACCCGTATTTAACACGGGCATGCATTTTACATAAACCCGTATTAAACATGGACATGCATTTTACACTAACCCGTATTTAACATGGACCTGTATGTTAAACAAACCCACGTTTTACACAGGCACACATTTTCCACAAATGCGTATTTAGTACGGCAAGTATTTAACAAGTGCTTCTTAAAAAATAAAACAAAGTTCAAATATGTGGATTAATGAAAAAGATCTGATATTTTTATTGTCGTTTGAGATTTTATATTTATACAAAAACGTTTCCCTCTCCAAGCCACCCTCCTCCATTATAAGAATACTATCATCTACAATAAGTCTTTCCCACTAAATTTAAGGTATTACAAAATTGAAATTTTAATGTCAGAGCCAGGATTCTATTACACCCTCAAAAAGTCGACCAAGCCTAAATGTTAAACAAAATTAAAGAAATTAAAAAAAAAAAATCTACACTTGATGGTGGTAATTCACAAGGGCAATTAACAGAATATAGAAAAAATAAATGAGATGCAATTTTTGAATACCCAAATTACATGGGCCAGTTAATTTGTTCACTGCTATTTTATATGAATCCATAAAATGGGAAACAGTATCACAATTCCTGACCATTTTAAATATAAATGAGAAATCTGTTTCTCAAATAGTGAGCTCTGGCATCATTAAATTTGCACAGGTGCGCAGAGTAAATAAGATCATTTTAGATCCATAGAACGGCAAGAAAAGACATACGTAAATACAAACGTTAAAATATAAAAATTTACATGCGTATTCACTGTCCATAATTAAAAATGATGTACGAAACTGGGCTTATAATAATAGAAAATAACAAGGAATTTACACAAGTCAAACATGTTTTATTACAATTGCCAGGGGAACGACAGTTGTGATGTAAGACGTTCACTAACCGTATGTGCACCCCAATATTGGGGAAATTCTCGATGAATCCAGGAAATAGGCAAGGGAAAAAATAACAGAAGTACGGGCTATTCACATCTAGTCTAGAATACAGATAGGATAGATAGATAGAAGAAATCTTTTCATGCAAGGGTTCAACAATCATTCCGAAGTGATATTAAAAGTCAAATCTGTTTTTACACGACTTTAAAATAACACGGTTTAGGAAGTATAATGGTAATATGTGTGAATAGTCAGAATTGAGTTAGGCCCTTTCTCAACAGAGATACGCAAGTATCCGATACTCATGTTGTGTACTCACGTCTCTCACGACTCAAGTCAAAATTAGAATGCTTTTACAACCCCACTCATAACCAAATAGTTGCTGTAGTTGTCATTTTCATATCCTGTCATTATTTGTCAACTGTTTAGTCCTTTGCATAGGGAACAACCTCGTCCAGTTGGTCTCGGGAGACATGCCTCACCGACGTGTATACAAAATGTCGGCAACGTGCACCCGTGTACAAACCTGCGCGCAGATGTATGGCGGTAGACGCCAAGAATCGTCAAGCATCGGTTACTGTTTAGTTCCTTGCATTCATCTAAAGTTAAGGTCTCGGCGATGTGAGAGGGAACAACTTCGTCCGGTTGGTCTCGGGAGACTTGCCTCGCCGACGGGTATACAAAATGTCGGCAACGTGCGCCTGTGTACGAACCAGCGCGCAGATGTATGACGGCAAGATACTTAAATCGTGGAGCATTGGTTACTTGCGTATCACCGTGGAAGAAGGACCTTAAAATAAAATCGACCCATGCGTTTACTGTCTGACTTCGACATATCGTCGCCGTAGATGTCAAGAGAGTCAAGCCACAAATTTGGCGAAAATGAGTTAAGTATGCAGAAGTGTTTGAAAACCTTCAAAGTTGCCGTGGTCAAAAGATTTAAGCCATAAAACACTCCGTTATTGAGTATTTTGAAATTTGCCAATAGATCTAACACACATCGATGAAAACAATCAAAGCAGTCAAAAACTACAAGCCGCATAGACTTTTGACTTTCGAATAATTTTACACAAGTTAAAGCAGTCTATGACGACAAGCCACATAGATCTTTTGACTTCCCAATAATTTAATTTTATGCGTGGCTTGACGCCATTGGCAACACAAACTTCTCTCGAAAGCGTGCGCACCTCTACTCACATTCGACAATGATTTATAGTGTTGTCTTCCTCTAACTCAGCAAAATGCCTATCGTGTCGGTTTGTTCACGCTTGCACATACGTCTGCGCCCACGACAGTATCGCGAATCGCGAACTGTCAGTTCAGTGTTCAGTGCGTCGGTCAGTGTTATTTTAATACAACATCAGTTCGGTTCGTTCAGCGATTCTGTGCTTTATTTCGTTTTGTGCCTACAAACGTTTGTACTTTCAACTTTATTTAGTGAAACAGTGATAAGAAATGAATCATTCACGCGGAAAACAAATGGTTGCAGCAGCCAGAGCTGCTTTAAATCCACCGGTTCGACATAACATATTGGAATCTTCACGTGGCAAACAAATGATTGCATCAACTAAAGCTGCTAATCCACAGAACCTAATGAGTTCTTCACGTGCTAAACAAATGGATGCAGCAGTTTTAAATCCACAGGATCAACATAACCTCAAAGGTAAGAATCTAGTTAAAAATGTTGATTCCGATTGTTTGAAAACAATGCGACAATCTGACAGTTTTACTTGTTTTGTAGATTCTGAGGGGAATGCTGTACAAGCTGGACGTGCAGAACACGACCTGAACATGCAAAATCTGGACGTCTCTCGAAGCATGTATGTGGGAGGTTAGTATTTTTATTTGTTATCAATACAATATGCATACTAGTTATTATGTTGGCTGTGTAAAACCTGTGACTATCAGAGAAGCATTTGCTTGTAAAATTCAATGTTTATCTCGGTGTTTCAAAGAAGTAAACTACTTTGTTTTGTTTTACAGGCTCTCCTCTAAATGGTGTGCAAGCTGGATGTGCAGAACACAGCCAGAACGGTGGCATGCAAGTTCCGGATGAAATTGCTGTCCCAGCATTATACGCAGAGCTCCGAAGCTTCGCTTCAAGCACGCATGCGGGAGGTCAGTATTTTTATTTGTTATTAATACTAATGCATACTAGTTATTATGTTGGCTGTGTAAAACTGTGACTATCAGAGAAGCATTTGCTTGTAAAATTCAATGTTTATCTCGGTGTTTCAAAGAAGTAAACTACTTTGTTTTGTTTTACAGGCTCTCCTCTAAATGGTGTGCAAGCTGGATGTGCAGAACACAGCCAGAACGGTGGCATGCAAGTTCCGGATGAGATTGCTGTCCCAGCATTATACGCAGAGCTCCGAAGCTTCGCTTCAAGCACGCATGCGGGAGGTCAGTATTTTTATTTGTTATTAATACTAATGCATACTAGTTATTATGTTGGCTGTGTAAAACCTGTGACTATCAGAGAAGCATTTGCTTGTAAAATTCAATGTTTATCTCGGTGTTTCAAAGAAGTAAACTACTTTGTTTTGTTTTACAGGCTCTCCTCTAAATGGTGTGCAAGCTGGATGTGCAGAACACAGCCAGAACGGTGGCATGCAAGTTCCGGATGAGATTGCTGTCCCAGCATTATACGCAGAGCTCCGAAGCTTCGCTTCAAGCACGCATGCGGGAGGTCAGTATTTTTATTTGTTATTAATACTAATGCATACTAGTTATTATGTTGGCTGTGTAAAACCTGTGACTATCAGAGAAGCATTTGCTTGTAAAATTCAATGTTTATCTCGGTGTTTCAAAGAAGTAAACTACTTTGTTTTGTTTTACAGGCTCTCCTCTAAATGGTGTGCAAGCTGGATGTGCAGAACACAGCCAGAACGGTGGCATGCAAGTTCCGGATGAGATTGCTGTCCCAGCATTATACGCAGAGCTCCGAAGCTTCGCTTCAAGCACGCATGCGGGAGGTCAGTATTTTTATTTGTTATCAATACAATATGCATACTAGTTATTATGTTGGCTGTGTAAAACCTGTGACTATCAGAGAAGCATTTGCTTGTAAAATTCAATGTTTATCTCGGTGTTTCAAAGAAGTAAACTACTTTGTTTTGTTTTACAGGCTCTCCTCTAAATGGTGTGCAAGCTGGATGTGCAGAACACAGCCAGAACGGTGGCATGCAAGTTCCGGATGAGATTGCTGTCCCAGCATTATACGCAGAGCTCCGAAGCTTCGCTTCAAGCACGCATGCGGGAGGTCAGTATTTTTATTTGTTATTAATACTAATGCATACTAGTTATTATGTTGGCTGTGTAAAACCTGTGACTATCAGAGAAGCATTTGCTTGTAAAATTCAATGTTTATCTCGGTGTTTCAAAGAAGTAAACTACTTTGTTTTGTTTTACAGGCTCTCCTCTAAATGGTGTGCAAGCTGGATGTGCAGAACACAGCCAGAACGGTGGCATGCAAGTTCCGGATGAGATTGCTGTCCCAGCATTATACGCAGAGCTCCGAAGCTTCGCTTCAAGCACGCATGCGGGAGGTCAGTATTTTTATTTGTTATTAATACTAATGCATACTAGTTATTATGTTGGCTGTGTAAAACCTGTGACTATCAGAGAAGCATTTGCTTGTAAAATTCAATGTTTATCTCGGTGTTTCAAAGAAGTAAACTACTTTGTTTTGTTTTACAGGCTCTCCTCTAAATGGTGTGCAAGCTGGATGTGCAGAACACAGCCAGAACGGTGGCATGCAAGTTCCGGATGAGATTGCTGTCCCAGCATTATACGCAGAGCTCCGAAGCTTCGCTTCAAGCACGCATGCGGGAGGTCAGTATTTTTATTTGTTATCAATACAATATGCATACTAGTTATTATGTTGGCTGTGTAAAACCTGTGACTATCAGAGAAGCATTTGCTTGTAAAATTCAATGTTTATCTCGGTGTTTCAAAGAAGTAAACTACTTTGTTTTGTTTTACAGGCTCTCCTCTAAATGGTGTGCAAGCTGGATGTGCAGAACACAGCCAGAACGGTGGCATGCAAGTTCCGGATGAGATTGCTGTCCCAGCATTATACGCAGAGCTCCGAAGCTTCGCTTCAAGCACGCATGCGGGAGGTCAGTATTTTTATTTGTTATTAATACTAATGCATACTAGTTATTATGTTGGCTGTGTAAAACCTGTGACTATCAGAGAAGCATTTGCTTGTAAAATTCAATGTTTATCTCGGTGTTTCAAAGAAGTAAACTACTTTGTTTTGTTTTACAGGCTCTCCTCTAAATGGTGTGCAAGCTGGATGTGCAGAACACAGCCAGAACGGTGGCATGCAAGTTCCGGATGAGATTGCTGTCCCAGCATTATACGCAGAGCTCCGAAGCTTCGCTTCAAGCACGCATGCGGGAGGTCAGTATTTTTATTTGTTATCAATACAATATGCATACTAGTTATTATGTTGGCTGTGTAAAACCTGTGACTATCAGAGAAGCATTTGCTTGTAAAATTCAATGTTTATCTCGGTGTTTCAAAGAAGTAAACTACTTTGTTTTGTTTTACAGGCTCTCCTCTAAATGGTGTGCAAGCTGGATGTGCAGAACACAGCCAGAACGGTGGCATGCAAGTTCCGGATGAGATTGCTGTCCCAGCATTATACGCAGAGCTCCGAAGCTTCGCTTCAAGCACGCATGCGGGAGGTCAGTATTTTTATTTGTTATTAATACTAATGCATACTAGTTATTATGTTGGCTGTGTAAAACCTGTGACTATCAGAGAAGCATTTGCTTGTAAAATTCAATGTTTATCTCGGTGTTTCAAAGAAGTAAACTACTTTGTTTTGTTTTACAGGCTCTCCTCTAAATGGTGTGCAAGCTGGATGTGCAGAACACAGCCAGAACGGTGGCATGCAAGTTCCGGATGAGATTGCTGTCCCAGCATTATACGCAGAGCTCCGAAGCTTCGCTCCAAGCACGCATGTGGGAGGTCAGTATTTTTATTTGTTAACAATACTACTGCATACTAGTTGTTATGTTGGCTTGTAAAACCTGTGATTATCAGCGAATCATTTGCTTGTAAAATTCAATAATTATTTCAGTGTTTCAAAGAAATAAACCACTTTGTTCGGTTTTACAGACTTGAACGTGAACCTTTCCGAAAATGAAGACAATAACAGGCAAGAACATTCAAATCAACACCACGTTAATGCCTCAGGAACATCCATTTCTGAAATATTGGAAAGCAACCAACAGACAGATGATTTAAGTAGGAAACGCAAGAGAACCCCAAACCAATGGAAACGGAATTCCCAAAAGATATTGAGAATGGCAGGTAAAGAATACCAAAGCAGATCCGGAAAGACAGTTCAAGCAAGGACAATTAGAGATGTTAGCTGTAAATGCCATTATAATTGCGCATCCAAAATAGGAAAATCTCAACAGGAGCAAATGTTGGCTGACTATCTGAGTCTGGATTCCGACAGAGCGAGATGGGCCTTCATTGGTGGCAATGTAAATTGTATTCCAGTAAAACGACGATACCGTAGTGGAGACACCATCAAACGACAACATACATTCGAATATACGGTAATGTTAAATGGAGAGAGAGTCCAAGTGTGCAAAAAATTTTTTTTGGCCACCTTTGTCATCTCGGGAACAAAAGTTGAAAGTGCAATGAAAAAGTTGACTCCTTCAGGTGTCACTGAAATAGATCAGAGAGGTCGCAAGGAACCGCCAAACAAAAAATCCGAGGAAGTTAGGAATATAATCAGGGACCACATCAAGTCATTGCCCGTAGTTGCCTCGCATTACTGTCGGAGCAGCAGTAAAAGAAAATACTTGCCATCTGGTTTGAGCGAGACAAGAATTTACTTAGACTATGTTGAGTATTGTAAAGAACGTAACGTGGTACCAGAAAAGCTCGGCTTCTACAAACAAATATTTGTGACAGAATTCAATTATGGATTTCACACACCAAAAAAGGATCAGTGTGATTTTTGTACGCAGTACAAAAATAAGTCTGACGAAGAGAAGTCAAGAGACGAAGATCAATTTAATCTTCATTTAACAAGAAAAACAGAAGCAAGGGAACACAAACAAATTGACAAAGCCCAAGCTATGAATGATCCTAGCATCAGTTGCTTCACTATGGATCTGGAAAAAATATTATTGACTCCGAGCTTACAAGTGGGACAGTTATATTATACAAAAAAATTAAAAACGTATAACTTCACGGTGTATGAGCTGGCTTCCAGACAAGCAACGAATTACATGTGGCACGAAGGTGTGGGCACAAAGGGTGCTTCGGAGATCGCTACGTGTCTGTGGAACCTCTTGGTGTCATTAGGCCCCAAAAAAGTAGTGACGCTGTACTCGGACACGGCTTCTGGTCAAAATCGGAACTCAGTAGTATCCGCTATGTTCCTACGTGCAGTGGAACAGCTGCCGATTGACGTCATCAATCAAAAATTTATGGAATCAGGGCACTCAGAGATGGAGTGCGATTCTGTGCACTCCACAATAGAGGCCCGAGGAAGAAAAATAGACGTGTTCACACCAGATGGATGGTACGTTGTTGCCCGTACTGCAAAAACTTCTAAACCATACCACAAGGTTGTGGAAATGGATTATGCTGACTTCCTTAACTATAAAAAATACAGCAATAAAGTTATGACAAACAAAAATATATCAGAAAATGGAGACAAATTAAAGTGGCTCAAAGTAAAGTGGTTTCAATACCGAAAAGGTGAACCCACTACTGTTTTTTATAAGTATCAATTGAGCCGAAATGACTTTGATACCCTTAACATTCAGCGAAGACGGCTTCGAACGTTATCCTGTGCAAGCGTAGAAGTAGAAAGACTGTATTTTTCAAAGCCAAAAATAGGCCAAGACAAATTAAAGGACCTACTCAAATTGTGTGATAAAGGCAGCATTCCGTCCACCTATCATGATTTTTATAAAAATTTGCAGCCTGAGGACGGTCCATCTCGGGAGAATGATGGCTCGGAGAGTGACGGAGAAGATGGAATTTAAAAATTATTATAACATTTTTGTAATAAATATTTTCTTCAGAATCTAACTTTGTATTAATTTTTTTTATGTACCTCAGCCAACTTTATTTCAACAGGTATAAACATAGTAACCATACGATAGATTGCTTGACTATGGACCAAATTTTAAGGGATGATACAGTAGTACATTCACAGACTTAAAATGCAAAAAATGGAATGCTGATACCAATCTTAATGTGTATGGCAATGAGGCATAGAACTGGCAGAGGAAGTATACTATGAGCGTAGAATGATAGATTAGCCTGATTTATTTTGGGTTTTATGCCGTATTGCGCTACCTTCTTCTAATAATGGACACTAACGCTGTTCGACACATTGAAGAAGGTCGTAGCACAACACGGCATAATACCCCAAAAATCAATCGCTAATACTTTTGGTCGTGAAAATCTCAAATCTTGTCTGAATGAATTTTGGACAAATAAGATCTCTGAGGTGTATGTGTGGTAAAACCATGTTTTTATTGTGTGAAAAATGTGGTAATTTGCAAATAATGTAAGCGTGATGAGAAAAATTAAGAAAAGGATGGTTTGAGCGTGTGATCGGAATAACGAAGCATGTAGAGTGGATGAACAATGACATGTAGGAGGACTCCTGAGAAAAACTTGGCGCGATTAAGTGAACCAGATACTATTGTCGGGCCGTGCCATGAGTCAGAATAACTGAAGGGTTATGTATGAATGTGAATGAAGCAAGCAGTGCCAAGCTCTGTTTGGCGGTCCATCCTCTCTGCTCAACCCTTAGAGAAACAGCGCGGTGGTTAGATAGTTAATAGACTTTCCTTTAGAGTTTAGAGTATAGTCCAAAAAAAGTTAGTAATTTGTCCGCAAATTCTCAGTAGTCAACAGGCGTAAGAGGCTTAACTCTTTTGACTACCACACAAATGTACCATCTGTTTATTTCAATATTCAGTGGTCAAGAGATATAACCCAAATAACTTTTATAATACTGTTTTTTACATTTATTCAATCTAACTAATAAAAAGATAACATCACAAAATATCTATGTCTAAAATTACACTCTTCTATCTTTAAAAACAAAAAAGTTATGACAAAAAAATGTGATTTTTTTGTAGCCAAAAATCTTTGAGGGCCGTTTTCTCAGCTTTCTGGTTTTGTGGCTTGACTCTCTTGGCATCTACGGCGACGATATATGTACATTATACAATTTTAATAATCAATACGGTATTTTTTTTTATACAGTATTTTATGAAACGTATCCACCGTGTAAAAACAGAATTAAGTTTAGTAATCATGAAATTAGGCCTTTCTAAAAATAATCGCTACACATAAACGTAAAATGCAAGAAACTGTCATATAATACAGGGTGTCCGGGGTTAAAGCGCACAAACTTCAGAAGTTGATTCTAAAAAAAAAAACAACTGTTTATTCGAAATTTGTACACATTTTAAGGTAGTTTTCAGGTACAAAACTTGAATTTGTATGGAGAAAATAATATTCTTCTAATGAAAAATATTTTTGTATTGGGAAAAAACAATGGAATTTCGAAAAAGTCTTTTTTACTTCCACCATCATGCAGAATCACCTCCCAAAGTTAGTGCACTTTACCCCCCGGAAACCCTGTACTGAGTAGGACTTCTCAACGAATTTCTGTTAACCTTATACATGCGGCTGTTGCATATGTGATCCATCCCCGCGCGCGAATACACATTGTGTCAAAACCTGCCGCGTGACGGGATGGAATACGCTGTAAAGGTTAAATGATGTGTTTTCTTATTGTTTGTTCTTAGTCGGCCTTTCTGGGTTTCCTTTTCCGAACGTTTGGACTGGCCGAATTGTCTTTTTTGTCCTCATCCGACTCCTTCTTGTCTTCATCCTTGATCAGGGGCTGGTCCTCTTCATCTGCTGAGCTGTCATGGTCCTCGGAGCTTTGCTGGAAGTGAAAATAATAAAAAAATCACATTTTCTTCTTTTACTCTGTTCTGCTTTCTGTTTGAATTTAAAAACTATATGTTAGAATAACAGAATAATTGTATAATAACTTTATATGATATTGTTACATATATATATTATATTTACCAGAGAGTCGCTGTCGGAGTTCCGCTCCGCATCGCTGTCGTCTTCCTCGTCCCCCTCCCCCTCCCCCTCCCCAAGTTGGAGGAGGCCTTTCTTCTCTTCGTCTTCATCCACCAGGTCGTCATCAATCACGTTCGCTTCGCTCTGTAACGAGACAACATAAAATTTCATTATAAATGGTCTACAGTGAAATACCTATCCACCATTTTTGAAGGTTCCTATTGAAATAAACTATTTTATATACAAAACAGAAACCAATTCGGATATCGACATATTTAGCATCAATGAAGCTGTCTTTAAAAGGCAACTATACTACTAGTATAGTTGATACCCAGTTTTTAAATTTATGTAATAATTACATCAAATGAACAATTTAGTAAAAATAATAAATTGAATTGAACAATATATGGACACTAACTCTGTCTGAAACATTGGCATAAATGAATATCACAAAGAACTCTACATTATGACAAAATTATTAAAAATCGTTTTTCAAACCATGGTTAAAACGGCCTTAAACCGGGCTGATGGCTGGTTTATAATACCAATATTGAACCGGCGTATACAGATCTTTCCCGTCCCCACTCCCTTCAAGCCTTGCAACTTACCTGAATTTGTGATGCCATACTCCTACTTGTGCGGTATGAATATGTGTATACTTACTTTGGTGATGACGTTTGAAGTTTGCTTCCTGTCTCGCACCTTCGGAGGGAAGAGGAAGTCAATCATGCAAACTACAATCTGAAAAAACAAATAATAACAAAAGGTTAGAATGTAAATCATCAATATAAGGCTAGCATTACACTTGTAAGTTATTTCGTAAATTTACGACTTCTAGCCAATGGGCGAATTGGATTTTCAAAATGCAAGATGCCCATTGGCTAGAAGTCGTAAATTTACGAAAAAACTTACAAGTGTAATGCTAGCCTAATAGAGTTGGAAAGTCGCATATGAACAAATGTAAAAAAATGTAATAGTCGCGGAGAGAGGTAGTACAAAAATCTTCCTTCTCACACATCTTATTTAAACAACTAAATGTATTTAATCACATTGGGTGCAAGTAATACAGTAGAACCTCGTTAATTCGAAATCCACGGGACATCAAAAATCAAAAATCAAATTTCGAATTAACGAATTCCCACGTAATTCGAAATTTTATAAAAAAAAAAAAAAAAAAAAAAAAAAACGCCGTAAATCGATTTTCTCGGCCGCCTCTTCAAATCCGGGTGGTATTTTAGTTGTAAATTCGTATTAATACCAATTATTTCTTTATTTTCGCGGCCGATTACCGTAGCGGCGGGCCCTTTAAATTCAGATATTCGCAATAAATTCGTAAAAATGCTATATATTTACGCCAAAATCGAGATTTCGCTGCCGATTTCGGTCGCGGCCTACCCTTTTAATTGAGATATTCGTAAAAATACGATATATTTCCCCGTAAATCGAGATTTCGCGGTAATTTTCCATCGCGGCCGGCCCTTTATTTCAAATATCTGAATTTAAATTCGTAAAAATACGATATATTTCCGCGTAAAACGAGAATTCACGGCCGTATTCCGTCGCGGCCGGCTCTTTAAATTCAGATATTCGAAATAAATTCGCAAAAATACGATATATCTACGCGTAAATCGAGATTTCGCGGCCGATTTCCGTCGCAGCGGGCCATTTAAATTCAAATATTTTAAAAATTCGTAAATATACGATACATTTACGCGTAAATCGAAATTTCGCGTCCGAGTTTCGTCGCTAAAACTACGACATATATCCGCGTAAAACGTATTTTCTCGGCCCTTCAAACTCAGATATTCGAAATAAATTTGAAAAAGTACGACATTCCAGTGTAAATCGATTCAGATTTACAAAATAATAATACTTATTAGGACGATGTATAACCACGTAAAAATACATTTTTCGGCGTTTTACCGCCACGGCTGACTTTTAGATTCAGATTTACGAAATATTATGATTTATTTTCGCAAAAATCAAATTTTTTCGAATTACACGAACAAATTTTCGTGCGCGGACAAAAATAAATTTCGAATTACGAATTAACGAATTTCGAATTAAAAAAAATTTTGTTTGAAAAAATTTTTTGCGGAAATTTTTTTGGCGAAAATTTCGAATTACGCGTTTTTTCGAATTATCGGGGTTCGAATTAACGGGGTTCTACTGTATATGAGTAATGAAATGAAAAGTAAGAAAAAGAAGAATACTAAATAGATGTTTCGATAAAGGTTTCAATATTTAAAAGTAATGTATAATGTAATTAAAACTCACCAAGCCGAGGAGAGCTCCTAGGAAGATGGTTGCAATTGCAAATATTAAGTACGACCCATATGTCGGCAGACCATATGTCTCCAAAAGGGTGTTGTGGATCGTCTGGAAAAGAATTTAAAAAATGCATATTATTAAAACGAAATTGGATCGTGGAAGCATTCTAGTTTAAACTTTTTGATGATTCGATACGGGTCTCGTGATTCCAGTAGCAACTTGTACAGACTGTGTGTGACGTGAGTACACAAGATGAGCACTGGATGCTTGCGTAGCCCTGTGAAAGAAAAGCCTAAGATTAAAGAAAGCAGTGCCACAAAGGTCCTGTATGTTTGGCTTACCCGCAGGACTTGGGACAGCCTGAAGAAGTGCGACAAGCCGGCCATGTGCGGCTGGGTGGGGTTTCTCCACCACGGCAGAACTGGCAGCGCCTTCCACTTGCTGGTGGACACGAAGGCAATGAGAGAGTCCTTGTCGCGGGGACCCGTGTACTGGCGCAGCTCTCCATTCAGCACGCTAGAAGAGATGTTTAATCGTATGAGTTTTTAATTCTATCTATCTAAACAAAAATGTAAATCTCCGTGGACACTCTAAAAAATTAACAACATCTTTTGCATCCAATTTCTAGCAAATAGAGTAGCGGAAGCATGGAACAAACTTCCACAATGATTTCATCAATGCTACTAATATAAATCAATTTAAAGCTCTATTGGATTCTCATTTGGAGAGAAGAAAGAATCAACTTATTGTGAAATTAGACATGAACTCATCAGCAGAATGCAGCCGGCTCATCAAATAATAATAACCATCGTGTTGTTTCCTCCAAGCAACATGCAGAGAGGATGTTCTTACACAGTCACATTCATACATCGTTTCTTACATACCACTATTTCTACCAGTATTTCAATAGAAGACGCTCCGAAGAGCTAGCGTCAGTGATCCCTTCAACATCGGTGCAGTCGGGAAACAGGTCAAACGCACGAGAATGGTTAGTTTCTACAACTCATTCTTGAGTTCACCAGCTCGACTGAACGATTTTCAGGCCTCTGTGTTTCCTCCCTCTTACAACATGGGTCTCTTCAAAATCCATGTTCACTCCTTCCTCTCCTCAAAAAGAATCCACACAAAGCATCCTAAGATAACATAGACCCTAAGGGAAATTATTTTTCTCCGGGCCTCCCGTGCGCAGTTAATGTTAAAAAATAAATAATAATAAAAGTACATTGTCTAGTACATTCTTCTGTTATTACGGCTCTTGACATGACGTGAATCAAGTATTTGATTCAGTTGATCATGCCATGTTTTCCTAGTGTCCAGGTTTCCTATATAGACAAATATTACCATAATCTGATTTACGGTTTACGGATAGTTCCCTCAGACCATGAGCCCATTGTGCTATCTCCCACTTTAGCTCATTCCTTTAACAGAAACCACTGTGCGCCCTACTGTCGAATTTGGCAGCCATCTCTGGTCCGGAGCCCCAAAATACCTGAAAAAAACCCTTGACTCTGTGCAGAAACGGGCGGTCCGTTTGATAGATTCCCCAATCTTAACAAACGGACTGCAATCTTTAGAGCACAAGCGTCAGGTAGGTATGCTGTCCTTGTTCTATCGTTATTACAATGGAAGATGCTCTGAGGAACTAGCGTCATTGATGCGTAGTCGGGATACACGCCAAATGCGCGCCCAACATTTGTACACGGTTGACATTTGTCACATGAGAACGGGTGGCTTCTACGATTCGTTCTTAGGTGGCTTCTGGTTCCACAATGTGTCTTCCCAGATATCTGAGCATAGTTCCCAACAGGGCGAGACATTGGCACTATAGGCGAATTGGAGTCTCTTCATCCTTTTCACATTTCCTGTATCTATCGGTGTTTTCCACTCCCAACAACTGCACGTGTCTCCTGAGATGGCAGTGTGCCGTTAGTAGTCCTACCAGTTCTCTCAGCGAGTGCACTGTCCACATCAAATAAATATATTGTTGATATTGAAGCGGCAGACGGTCAGGAAATAGAGTAAACAAGGTACTCACTGGTAGATGGTAGGCAGTGCTGTGACGAGGAAGCGCCCTGACAGACCCGGCGAAGTGGTCACGTCCACCTCCCCGACGTGAATGCCGAGGTCACGCGCACGGGTCGCCAGCTGCTGCCACGTGGGGCGGAGAGAGGAGCACGCCGGGCACCAGGGGGCCATGCTGCAATAGGCAAATAATTTATTTATTATATGACATACATAACTCGTATAATGGGCAGCAATTTCTACCGACCAACTCCTGAGTAATGGGCAACAAGTTAGGATTGGAATATATTAGGATAATGAGGGTGATTTATGATTTATGTCCTATTGAAATAAACTATGAATACGGGAATTTAGAAAAAGATACATTCATGGTTAAATGTTTAATATTCTCAAAAAAGATACATACACGAGTGTTTAAAATAAAAATTCCGCAATTCCTGAATGCTTGGCTACATTAACGCGTTTGCGGAATTTTTTCCATTTCTTCAACAATTTTTAATCTTTAGTGTATTTATTTATTTATTAACGCTCTTTTTCGGGGCTTTTACATGAGAATATTAAGAAATATACATTATTTATTGTACATAACTGAATTGCTTCAATAACAACATTTTATATTTGTTTAAAGATAAATTGAAGATGTCCACTGACTTGGTATAATTGTTTCCCTCCAATTAGTATTCTGGGCAGAGAGGAATACATATGGTAGTTAGTCCTAGAATTTCTGCACTGAAATAAATCCTGACTTCTAGTATTACGTTGTGGAATCCGAAAGCTTATCAATTCTAGCAATACCGGACTATCAACTAAATCATTTAGAATTTTATATAGAAATACCAAGTCAGTGAAAATTCTTCTGTCTGACAATTTGAGCATATTCATATAATTTAACAGAATGTTGTAGTTCAACATAATTGCTGGAATACCCATTTTAAAATTTATAAAACGTAAGAATTTGTTTTGTATTCTTTCAACAGCTTGTACATGTATATTATAATGTGGGTTCCAGACAGGAGAATTGTACTCAAGTTGACTTCTTACATAGGCAAAATATAACAATTTAATACACTTTATACTGTTCAAATTTCTGGTTAGCCTAATTATAAATCCCATATAAGAGTACCTATGCAATTTTTTCACCGGACGATTTATTTAAGCACTACAAAGTAATGCAAAATTATGTGTTTTTGGTTTGAAAATTTTATCGCTTAAAAATATTTTTGATGCTTTAATTAAATACTGCGAGTAGAATACATCTTGGCCTTTGAAACAATCCAGCATTTTTTGTGTAAGACTTTTTATAAGAAAGTATCAGGCCTATAAAAACTGCTTTAAAATTCAAAATTTTGATTATGGTTTTATTGTAATAATGTGGCAAATTGAGTTCATAAGAAAATGATCATAAAACATTTAAATATTTGTGTCCGACTTTTTGGCGATGTTTCTTTCATGCATAAATCAAAACCGGCGGCTAGTGTTAAGCGGGAATTTAAACCTTATCGCCATCTACATAAGGAGTGTTATTGTTAGCTGCCCGATTCCAAATGTTACACGACGTGGTACATCGCTTCAAGGTTGAAATGTTAAAAACTAAGTAAAAAGATAACGCGCTAAGCTGTGTTTGAATACCTAACGACTACTAATGACGGAAGTGGCTACCTGCAGCGATCAATTAAGTAAAATAATACAAAATCTGCATGCTTTAAACGATGCGTAAAGTTTATTTTAGAATAATATTGAAGTTTTTCAATGAAATCACAAGTGTAGCTCAGATATAATAGAAAGATAAACATCAAATATATCAGAAAAGATAACACGTAAGAGATAACACTGCACTTAATTTTTATACATTACAAGTAAATTATTTCGCAAACAAATATTATTATGACGATTATTATTTGACGCATTTAAATAATATTGATAAAAAGAATATTATTTCTATTGCATCACAGGCATCCAAATGGATGGACTCGCCCTAAAGTAAAATCTGGGTATCATTTGGACGATCTGGAGACAAACCACGTGACCATATTTATGGCACCAGGTTCGAGAATGCTATAAATAAACTACGACATCAGTTGTAAGTTGACCACCGAAGAGCGGACATTGAAATAACCAGATCCTGCGCAGAAAAGTTAAAGTTCGCTAAAGTAAAGCAACAGTTTGCAGCGCAGTCCATTGCAGGATTTTTCTGCGCAGGATCTGAATGTTAGTTTTTAAACGAACTGCCTAGCGTAGCGATGCTGAAATTGAGTGAGGTGGGTAAATTATAACACATTTGTAAAAATGTGTAGCTAAATAGTTTGTCTAACAAAATATTCAATTTTGGAAACAGGCCCAAAGTTTTTTACGCAGCCAGCAATTTGCGCGCCATTAGTAATTTGTAAGCAGTATTTATTTTTGAGGACTAAATAGTGATTATTACAATGCGAGTTGCCTGTATACTGTCAGATTCATTTATGAACAAATCATGGAAAGGGATTTAAATGCCTATGTAATACATTAATTCCACAACAAATTGCTTGTTTATAATGTGAATACCAGTGAATAGTCTCAACTATACGTAATTGAGTGGGGTGGGGAGGGGAAGGAGATTGGAGAGGAAGGTTGAGAAGTAACGTGAGGCTATTAGATCAGGTCACAAAACACAATTATTCAAGCAATGTTCAATTCCGAATTGTGGTCTATCACTGGGGCGATAATGAGAGTATAAACGCTTTGGTAATTTTTGGATAGGGCCTGACACGTTTATTACGAATATTTTTTAGAAAAAAACTTTATATTCGCCTTTATTACTATAAAAGAAAACTTTTTGCATTTCGGGCGGCGGAAAATTATGCATTTAAATTTTCAATTGCGTTAACCAAAATTCACTTCGCGAATCGATGCGGCGGCAATCAGCTGCCATTAGGTACGTCACTGTTATGTTGGTATCCCTGATACATTGCGTAGATACGACTATGGCTAACTTCGTGGAATACAAATGGATTGGCGCGAAATTATGAAAACACAACAGAATTATAATGTTAACAAACTTTAATTTTTCTAAAATTGAGGGAGATACAGCGCTTTCTTTTGTATCACAAACCATGTTACACAAACCTAGCGTAGCCGGTAAACTACTTGAAAACTGGGATGTTTTTCTTGCCTTGACGCGAGTAGGCGTTATAAAGTGGCACTTTCTTTTGTATCACAAACCATGTTACACAAACCTAGCGTAGCCGTTAAACTACTTGAAAACTGGGATGTTTTTCTTGCCTTGACGCGAGTAGGCGTTATAAAGGGGCACTTTCTTTTGTATCACAAACCATGTTACACAAACCTCGCATAGCCGCTAAATATAATTATAATTCTGTTGTGTTTTCATAATTTCGCGCCAATCCATTTGTATTCCACAAAGTTAGCCATAGTCGTATCTACGCAATGTATCAGGGATACCAACATAACAGTGACGCACGTAATGGCAGCTGATTGCCGCCGCATCGATTCGCGAAGTGAATTTTGGTTTTACGCAATTGAAAATCAAAATGCATAATTTTCCGCCGCCCGAAATGCAAAAAGTTTTCTTTTATAGTAATTAAGGCGAATATAAAGTTTTTTTATAAAAATTATTCGTAATAAGCGTGTCAGGCCCTATCCAAAATTTACCAACGCTTTTAACCTTATTGCACATTTAAGCCTTTTTTGGTGCATAATATAATTCAATGTCGAATCATGACTCATTTCTAACATCTGTCATAATATATTATAATGGTATGCAGTCATGAGCGAAGGCCAGCCTTTTAGCATCGTATTGAGGGAGTTTAGTTATTATAAAACCTATTAACATCGCACAATAAAGAATAACAAAATAACAATTTACTTGGGGCCTTGTTATAGTGTTATTGAACTTGAAATACAATATGGAATCTATGGGCGAACGAGCTGTCAAAGTAAAAACTAAACACAAGAAAAGTCGCTTAAAATCATTATAATCCAATGAAAAAATATAACAATTAACGATCTAATGTTACTGAAAAGGGGTTTTGCAAGTTTTACGAGTATTTAGTTGTTATTTCACGCCCCGTTTGATTCGACAACGCCAGCTCATGCCCAAACAAACGGTTACCGCATGTTTGGTTTATCACTGTACTTACAATTCGACCATCCATTCATTTTCCAGCATCAGATCCCAGTTATCCTCATTGAGCTCCGTGATAGCCGACGACGTGCCATAGCTCGATTTCGGCGAGAAAACAACGAATATTAGGAGAATTGCACAAAGCGGAATCCTTCGGAGCGCCTCCATGATGGTACAATTACGATGTTGCCAGAAAATTTAATAAAGCTTTTTGCT
This sequence comes from Hesperophylax magnus, assembly GCA_026573805.1. NCBI lineage: Eukaryota > Metazoa > Arthropoda > Insecta > Trichoptera > Limnephilidae > Hesperophylax > Hesperophylax magnus. Next base: position 16,087,057 of record JAIUSX010000028.1, read on the forward strand.
TTTCAAAACTTTATCTATGTATGTGCCGAACGTGCCGAATATGGGGAACAAGTACCTAACTACGAATCTATGAAAGAATCAAAATATAGCACTGTTTAGTAATGGTTTAGTGATTCTGGTTGCCTTTTCTAAAAGTCAATATTTTAATAATTTGAATTATTATTTTTTAACCATACACCAGCACAAAACACGATCACAAAATCAAATACAGTTATTGTCATCTACTTACACCACTAACGGCCGTTGTGTCCAATCGAAAAAATCAACTTCTGAGCCGATATCTCGGCTCATCCCTGCTCAAATGCACAAATACGTTCTAGCTAAAGCACAATCATCGCCATATTGATCGCATACACCACTTAATTTAGGGAAGCTGGTCTAGAGGATTAAGCTTGCCTGATTATGCCCTACTTATAAAAACTGACAACAGAGTATCGCTGTCAGTGTCAGTCACCCCGTATTTATTATCAATAAAATTCGCGCGCTTGACATTTTTTTAAATTTGAATAATGGAAGACGTATTAGATTTAGTAGATATCGTGGAATGGGCTGAATTACTCGATGCTAATATCGGGATTCACAGGCGCCGAGAAGATATAGACATTAATTATATCGAATTATTAAATGATTCTGAATTTTATAACCGTTTTAGGATGACTAAAACGTGTTTTTTATATGTTTTGAGCCAAATAGAGGATAACTTAACTTATGCAAGTGAAAGGTAAGTTTTGACTTATTCGAGTGTCATTTATGCAATTAAAATGCGAAATATTTAGCACTTATCAGATGTGAAAACCTTTTATCTAATAAATGTTATTATGCTTTGCTTTTTTAGAAACTGCCCAATTTTGCCATGCAACCAATTGCTTGTAGCCTTAAGGTTTTATGCAACTGGAAGTTTCCATATCACAAATGGGGACTTTTTCAAAATTTGCCCATCTACGACCAGCAAAATTGTAAAGAGGGTCTCTATCGCCTTGGCAGGTTTGAGACCACTCCATATAAAATTACCGATTGGGGAAGAAGTGGAGATAGTTAAAAGGGAGTTCCATGACGTAGCGGGATTTCCCAACGTAATAGGTGCAATTGATTGCACTCATATTAAAATACAATCCGTGGGTAAGTGCCAGACATGTGTTGGTTTTGCCTGCATGTTTTTCTGTACAGTACCAATTAAGTACCTATTTTGTTAACCATCTGCTTTCTCCAAAAGGTGGACCAGAAGCTGAAACCTTCAGGAACAGGAAGGGCTACTTTTCCATCAACGTGCAGACAATTTCAGATGCCACTTTGAGGATACGGGACATCGTAGCCAGTTGGCCAGGGGCTACCCACGACTCCCTCATATTTCAAGGTTGCCGCGCTAAGGCCATATTTGAAACAGGGAATTACCCAAATGGAGTACTACTAGGAGATAGCGGTTATCCATTAAAAGTATATTTAATTTTTAAATATTCAAATACCTTTTTGCATAACATAACTTTAAAAAGAATGTGTATTATGAATAGGTACTTGGACCAGGTAAATGAAATTGTATTTGAGTAGTATGTTAAGGAGAGATGAGAAGGTGATAGATATTGAAAGAAGGGTAAATGCAGGTAACTCAATTAACGGTGGACCAAACGCAGTTTGCGCTAACAAAAAATTGTCACTCTTCTCCCACTAGTTCATTTGAAAATGAGTCATTTGTCGTGTTTTCAATGAGTTGTTAGTCAATCACCGATCCATAAGGGTTGGGAAATGGAAGGATAGTACATTTATAAATTAAACAATCTCTTGCTATACAAATGTATTTATTGTATATTGCAGTAAATGAATCCACGCTACTAGAAAAAGCTTTAATCTCTTTGTGGATGGATTTGGCAGTTAATTTACTGATTGTAAATCTATTTTTGCTACCACCTCTCTCTAAACTGTCGACCAATGAAAATGCACGCAGTTTTGTTAGTTTTAACGAGCAAATATTAAATATTCAGTACTCAACGTAAAATATCTTACAGGATTGAACTTTTAGGAAATTAAAAAAAAAAAAACAAAGAGAAAACCGCTTTGGTAATGAAGGTTTTTTTAAATCTAAACACTTAACTCTAACGTTTGATAAAACTACAGAAAAACGTCATCCACATAAAGATTCAGCATTAAAAAAACTAGGCAGAAAGTTACATATTTTACATAAATAATAGAATATAGTTCACAGTTTATAGGAACATAGTATTATAATTATAACAGTAAGTAGCAACACCCATACATCGGAGTGACCAATCACAGACATCCGGAACTTTGGTGTTCGCAGCTCTCTATGCCAAGGACCACATGTAGTGGAGGATCCTTGTTCACCAGGGCGTTTGGAGTGGGAGTCGTGACCCTCGGCAACAGAGGAAATGACCCAAGAAGAAGCGGACACATGAAAGCAAAACAAAAAGATTAAAAAGTACACATAAAAGGCATTCATATTGATATTGGTCTGCGAAGCTAATGAACGATGACCAATGAATAAGAATCATGATATCAAAGTTCCCACAAAAAATAAGCAAAACTATTTTAATGCAAAAGACAACAGAATATAGGGAGAATTTTACATTATTTATGGTGGCGGAAGGAGCGCACATAGTGGAGGGTCCTTGTTCATCACGGCGTTTGGAGTGGGAGTCGTGACCCTCAGACAACAGAGGAAATGATTCAAGAAGAAGTGGCAACATGAAAACAAAACAAAAGAAAGATTAAAAAGTATACACAATTAACAAAAATCATCATAATATGAAAGAAAAGAGTTCCCCCAAAAAATAAGCAAAATTATTTTAATGCAAAAGACAACAGAATATATGGAGAATTTTATATTATTTATCGTGACATACATATGTGTAATATGTACATTATAATAACACATGAAGATTATTATTCACCTTTTTGGTGTATATGTGGTTCCGAATAGTCAGTGTCTACCTTTTAATGGTCCAGATCACTGGTTGAACAATATTGGAAACAAGTAAATAATAATAACAAAAAAAACAAGAAAATAAAATCATATTCCTTTAGTGAGCATCATAAATTTCATACTACCAGAAATGTTATCAGATTTTAATGTCCTAGGTATAATATAAGGCGGAAATACTTAGCGCGTGCACCATTCTCAGGTGCTCCAGTTGAACGTGGATTTACCAGATTTTAAGGACATTCTGCAAAAGAAAACAGTACATTATTACAAACGTATGTTTTATTTCAGACATATCTGCTGACACCGTACAGGAATCCGGAAACACCGGTCCAGCTAAATTACAATCAGATACACATCAAAACTAGAAATGTTGTAGAAAGGCAGTACGGTTTGTGGAAAAGACGATTTCCTGTATTATCTAATGGCCTTCGATTGAACCTCGATACATCAATGGCAGTTATAGTCGCATGTGGAGTTCTGCATAACATATGCATCAATCGTGGGGAGGAATATCCACAAGATTGGATCCACGCCGTTGGTGATGATCTCAACAATGTGCCATTAATGAACAATGCAGGGCACAACATTGCACATTTAAATAGAGATATTATAGCAAATAATATGTATGTATGAGCACTATAATATAATATTAACAATTACCATTCTGTAATTTCTTTGTAATGGCCTCCTGGGCTGTCCTCTCCAACCTCAATATATCCAGTTGGATTTCCCATCGGATTTCTGATCGGGCTGCCTCTGCGACCCTCTGCTTCCTGTCCTCATTGAGGATTCGCAGCTGCATATCCGATTGGGCTGCCTTTGACACCTTCTCCGCATCGAGAATTTCCAGTTGTAGTTTCAATTGGGCGGCCTGCAAACTGAGGATGTCACATTGCAAAATCGTCTGGACCTTTTGCATTTGAATGTTTTCAGCCTCGGTGTTTGCTTTCACTTTTTCCGCCTCAAGTTTGGCATCAGCAACTTTTTGTATGTCACAAAAGAGCGAGTCCTTTGCTGTTTTGGTCAAACATGGTCGCCTCTTGAATGATTTTCTAGGAATTGAAGGTCGAAGAGTTGGCACCGGCATCACTGGACTCTCAGGAAGTGTGAAAATTGGATTTTCATCCTGAAGAAAACATAAGAAGAATATCAAGTTTTATAACCAGCAACAACCAATTTAAAAACAAATTACGTGTAAACCAAGACCATGTAATAAAATAACATTTTACGTATGGGAAAATAAAGAAATTTAAATATTTAGCAGATTAGTTATTTCAAGTAATTAGTTATTGACGGCCTCCGTGGTGGAGCAGTAAGGCCCTCGACTAGCAATTCGGAGGTTGAGTGTTCAAATCCCGGCATGCCTTTGTTTTAATCCATAAAGTATTAATTTAAAATAATAAATAGTATATTTGCAGCATATTCCAGAGTGGAAGATACTGTCAGTATCACCCTGTTGCAACACCACCATTCAGAATAGAATTAAATGGTTTTAGCCATGCTAGGTGACCAGATCTGAATAGCCAAGTACTTCCCCATCTTCCCCTTCCCCTCCCTAGTACCTTCAGTCTCACAACACATTCCGATTTGAGATGTCGCATCTCACCGCACTGACTCCGGGCGGTTGGGAGCAGTTGGGACTCCAATGCGAATCATTATTCGCATTAATTATTATTGGGAATTAAGATAAATGAATTACCAATGTCCATTCCTCAATCTCTGCTGATTCCTGTGATGGCTGAATTATTTCCTCCCGGCTGGTGGATGTCTGATGACCATCATCTTGGACGGCGGGACCGTTTGAATCAAACCTTTCAAAAAACAATAGAAATACATTTAAATAGTAACTTGCGCATTCCAGCTATTGTTGTTGAACTACAACGCCAATGCAATGTCATCACCAAATACTCTGAGGCAGTTTACTTATGTATAATATCATTTTTAATATTCTTATATAAAGGCCCCTAACATCATTTAATTAAATACAAAATATTATAACTTACGTATTTGGCATCCCGGAACAACTTATCCCAAGTGCTGCTTCAACCTTTAGCAGCACTGGATCTTCTATTTCTTGGCTCGGCCCTCCGCCAGTTCCAAATAACTGGCAACGAATTCTTGCCCTCTGTGTTCTGGCATCTCTTTTCAAATTGTCCCAAGACTTTTTTAGAGCTACGAGGGACCTGCAATCATATAGGTATAAAATATCACGAGAAATCAATTTGGATGTATAGAAATTCTAATTAACTAAACATCACACCCTTTCCAGAAAAGTTATGCAGAGAGGACGGTCTGTCAAACAACTCGGTCTTGGCACACACTCCTTGCCTCATTCACAACCATTGTCTCAAACAGACTCTTCTGTTATTCAAACTATTGACCTGACTTCTACCATCATCACATTCGCGTAAAAATATATTCACTCCTTTCTTGGTTCGTTCGTTCTATATGCTCAAACCATCTGCGTCACTTCCTTAATCGAGGTACGAATCACAATCTATGTACAAAATGACGTACGATAATATTATCACCTTGTTAATGGCATTTGAATTTGAATACATTATTATATAAAATCAGTAAAAACATGAAATAAACTCACCGGCTAGCTGAACTGCCGCTGTTGAAATTGAGGACAACATCATTCCATGCATCTTCCTTGGATTTCAAAAGTGCCGAATAATTAGGGCCACCTGTCGCTTTGGACAAAATAATTTGTGTCGACGTTATCAGCTCAACAAGCCGCATTTTATCGTTCGGGGTAAAATTCTTGGAACGTTTTGACTTATCCATTTTGAATGTAAACAAACTGTGACAGTATACCGTTACAGTCGTCAGACGTCAAAGGAAAAAGATAGTCAAGCTAAAGCTTTATTTTTTACATATTAAATACGTAGGTTTAAAAAATATAAAATGCTGGATTATGTATTACACTATTTAAAATAAATTATTTGTATAAATAATAAATACAATTATTTACCTTTCACTATTAATTTAACATGGAAAGTTTTTACTTTGACGTCATTTTTATTGTATATAAATATAAATGTCCACACACACGGGGAAATATACATTATCAACGATCAAGACGTTGGTCACAGGCAAATCGAGGTATTTTCTTAGCATCCCTCAACTGAGCACCGCCTCACGGTTTGCCAAGATCAATCAACCGAATCGTTGGACACAATGGCCGTAAATTTAGAATTCACTACTTACAATAGTCAATACATCGCATATATATAAGCAATACAACGCATTACCTAGTATCCTAAAACTTCCAGCAACGAACGAAAATACATTAACCGAACGTGCCGAATATGGGGAACAAGTACCTAACTACGAATCTATGAAAGAATCAAAATATAGCACTGTTTAGTAATGGTTTAGTGATTCTGGTTGCCTTTTCTAAAAGTCAATATTTTAATAATTTGAATTATTATTTTTTAACCATACACCAGCATACAAAAGCTCGTAAAAGTTATTTCCTCAACAGGTTTACTAATGAGTGACAAACTTTTTTATAGAACTCCAAATGAACTTCTGTGTTTATTTCTTGAATTTATTAAATATTTTCCATTTAACTGTGTTAAGTTTGTCTAGTCTATTTTAAAATCTATGTACACTGTTCATTGAGGTCCGCTTTAAATTTGTTTTCTTTTGTAAAAATAAGTAAACAATAATTTTCTTTTATTTTATTAATGTTGTCTTTCCCGAAATAAGTTTTTTAAACTCACTGAGAATAATATATAAATATATTTTCTTTTTTTTTATAAATATTTCCGATTTTATGTCCGGGTTAAATCTTCCCCATAGGAAAAACTAAACCCTTCCATATACTTTTCCACAAATGATCATCATACTATAATTATTATATTATTGTTATTATTTTCTATTGTATTATCAATAAATATATTTTTTTTAATTTTCAGAGCCAGTTTTTAACCTAAGCCTAACTAAATAATGCTGAATAATTTCGTTTTACGTGAGATAGTTAATTTTATTACAATATATAAAAAAATATACGAAAGGCTAGCTACAAATGCACAATTTTCCCTTTAAAAAAAAAAGAGGAAGAAAAAGAAAATGAACTTTTTCTCTTGAACGAGCTGTCAGATGTTTTATTTTGGAATCGCACGTGTGGGAGAGTTCGGTGAAACTAACCAAACTTAATTCAATAATATAAATGCGGCGTTGGTTGTCGAATAGCAGTTTGTTAGTGTAATAATTTAAGATGAAGCATATCAAGTTTGAGGAGAATATCAGTGCGGACGTGTCCTACAAGCGAGACAAGGCGCCTAAAAAGGAATATGTCCAAAAGGCGCCCGAAACTGAAAATGATGAATACGATATCCCTGAAACGAAGAAATGGCATCAGGAGGTATTTAATTTTTTGAATAATGTATTAAATTGGGGTAAAATTTCAGAGGCGCTGGACACACGATTTTTTTTTTTATTAACATTTCCAATTAGTACAAGAAACATTCATTTTCATCGGGGAGATGCATGCACAAAATAGGGTTTTCGTTTGGATTATTTAAATAATTTGCGCATATTTAGATTGAAATGGAACCTTACGTCAAACAAGAAAAAAAAACATGACCGAAACTGTGAAATTTTGAATTTTAATTCAACTTTTACCATCTCCCCCCGACGTATATAGTTGTTTCTTATAGTAATTACTTAGAAACGAAATGTAATTTCCATAATCTGGGGCGGTTCAGTATATATTTACTTTAGAAGTATCGATAAAACCTAAAATGTTCCGATATGAACCTGCGCACTGTTTACTAATGAACATTTTCCTCAGCCGTTCTTACTTGGAGCGAGTAGATACTCCCGGCCCGCCCGGTAGAGGTTGCGGGGCCGTGGTGACATGCGGCGACTCAGTTATTACAACTATCCCTTATTTAATTAATGATGTTTATAGATACCAGAGGAGCCCACCGACGCGAAGCCTCTCTCTGGGGAAGAAGTAGCGGCCTTAAAGAGAGAGGCAACCGCCTTTCTACACGGAGAATCATTAGCCAATGAAACCAGTAAGTCCATGAAACATCTTTACCTTGTCCTATTCAGATTGGGGATGTTTTCACATATTTATTTTGGTATTATCTTTCACAATTAGAAAAACCTTTATTGTCCGGTCAGTGGCTGAGTTGGCATCGCGTTTGGGTCCCGCTCAGGCGTAGTGTGTTCAATTTTTCTGCTGGCTAAGTCCTCCATCATAGTGGTAGTATGAAATTTTAAAATATTCATATCCTGGGAATGATAATTAATCTGTCGAATTCCACTGCATTATAAAAATAATAAACAGCACTCGGTTTCAACTTAATTACTACAAGAAATATTTTATTTGGTGGGAGATGGTAAAAGATGCATTAAAGTTCAATTTTTAACTTATTCGCCGATTATTTTAAGTATGTATATGAAGAGGATATACCTAGCAACGAAATTCCCAAATTCTCATCAAATCTTAGTCTGGATATATCTGAAATACGCATAGAAATTAATGATATCAAAAAGCATGTAAATTTGTTAGATGTTAGAAAAAATGCTGGACCTGATAATATTCCACCGGTGTTAATTAAGGAATGTTTAAACGGCCTAACTGTTCCTCTTTTCCTAATTTTTAATCAGTCTCTAGAAACAGGTTGTTTCCCTGATACATGGAAACACAGTTTTCTTTCACCCATTTTTAAAAAAGGGGACAAAACGGACATTACAAATTATAGACCGATATGTATCAATCAGCGATACCCAAACTTTTTGAAAAAATTGTACTCTCTAAAATATCTTCCAACATACAAAAAATTATAACTTCCTACCAACATGGCTTTTGTTCAAATAAATCTACTTTAACTAAGTTACTAATATTCGAAAACTTCATATACAATTCTTTAGCAAACAGATGCCAGGTTGACTCAATATACACCGACTTTAGCAAGGCCTTTGATAAGGTGTGTCACAAAATATTTATTAATAAATTAGCGACACTTGGAGTTTATGGTAGTTTATTAGTTATTTGTCCAAAAGAAGTCTTAGTGTGAAAATAAATGGCACAAATTCTTACACATTTATAGCCACAAGTGGAGTGCCACAAGGCTCTCATTTAGGGCCCATTTTGTTTATTATATTCATAAATGACATTGTTGATATATTTACTAACATAAAAGTATTACTTTTTGCTGATGATTTGAAACTTTATAAAGAGATTAATAACATAAATGATTGCATTATATTACAAACTAATTTGAGAAATCTTTTTGAATGGTGCTCTATCAACAAACTTGCATTGAATATAAAGAAATGTCAGTTCATTAATTTTTACAGAATAAATAATCCAATATTTTTTCAATATACATTAAATGATAAAAACTTAAATTGCATCAGTGAAATTATTGACCTAGGTATATTGTTCGATAGCAAACTAACTTTTGTGTATCATATTAATAACATTATCAATAAGGCTCTTAAGACTCTTGGATTTGTTTTGAGAGTTTTAAAAGACTTCAATAATTTAGGCACATTTATCATATTGTACAAAACCCTTGTTAGATGCCAACTAGAGTATAACTCTCTACGTTATGGTCTCCCTTTTACAATATTCATTCCGATAACATTGAAAAGATTCAACATAAGTTCCTGAAGTATATAAACTATAAATTGCATATTCCTGTAGAAAACATTGATTATAACTACTCACTAGATAAATTGTCCCTATTAAAACTTTCAGAAAGAAGAATTAACACAGAATTAATAGTACTACATAAAATACTTCATTACAAAATTGACTGTCCTGAGTTACTCCAATTAATCAGCATCCACATACCCAAAAGATCTTGCCGAAATTTACTACCCTTTTATTTTTACAACACCAGGACACTGTCTTATCAAAATTCCCCGATTCCAAGACTTCACAGTCTCGGAAATAAATACTCTGATCTGGGAGATATATTTCATCAATATAAATATTGTTTATTTCATTTTTTTTATATATCGAGACACAAATAGACATCTATAATTTCCGCAATATACCTATATATTTTTATTTTTAGTTTGAATATCTATTTATGTGAGACTTCTTATCATTTTTACTAATGTATCTTATTTTATTATATGCTTTTGTTGTAACATTTAATATTTTTTCTTTTTTCGTTGTATTATGTTTCCTTTATTGTTTTAAGTTTGTAGAATTTATAATAACTGTGATACTCTACTATTAAACTTTGTAGTGTGTAAAAGCCCATTAGGGCTTGTAATAATAAATAAATTTCTCAAAGTTGAGTTTAAAGGTTAGGAAATGGGAAAAGATTATTAAAATAACCCATAAAAACCTATTTTATGCATGTTTACTTAAACGCCCAACTAAAATAGTTGTCTCCATCAGATTTTAAGTTGAAATCAAGTCTTGTTTTTTTAAAGAGCCTAAAGCATGCAGCGGAATTCGACAAATTTACCTTTTTCTAGTGTATTTAAGTTCCTTTCGCAAATTTTACTAAGTCTTAGCAACATTTCAGTCAAAAAATAATTATAATGTTCATTATTCTTATTGTGTCTCTTCTGTTTTAATTTCATTCAAATTAGGTAACTAATAAATTGCCCTTTATGCTATTTCTTCAAAGTCTATTTAATAAGATATACAGATTTACATTAACTTAGCTAAAGTCATTTCATATTCCATTTGGGAGGCGGGTATGGGTACTGCTGCCCTGGGAACAATTCATTGCCATAGATCACTCCAAGAGATTCGTTACGTTTGGTGAGTTAGCGAGGGTGCCTGGGTTCATGGGGTGAGGATTGTGTAGGTCTTGGCGGCAGATGCGTCTGCCCACCCACTGTGTGGCGGGTCGGATTTGGAGAGAATGGTTAAGGCAATGCACTACGTCGTGTAATATTTTAAATTGAGTCACTATCTATAACAACCCTTACGTAGATGGCGATAAGGTTTAAATTCCCGCTTAACACCATCCGCCTGTTTTGATTTATTCAAGAAAAAAACATGGCCAAAAAGTGCCTTTTATTTTATTTTGTGGATGTTCAGGCATAAATATAAAAATTTTTTTCGATCATTTTATAAATTACTTAATTTTCCACATTATACAATAAAATTATAACCGAAAATGGGTTCGTAAGTAGGAGATTTTGAACTTTAAAGCAGTTTTCATAGGCCTTATACATTATTTTTTTCTGGGCTTATAAAAAGACTTATCCAAAAAATACTCGATTATTTCAAAGGCCAAGATGTATTCTACTCGCAGTATTTAATTAAAGCATCTGAAACATTTCTAAGCGACCAAATTTTCAAACCAAAAACACATGATTTTGCATTACTACGTATGGCATCGCCTTAAAAGAGATCTTTTTAACTCTCCACCAGGTAGGGATGAATTCAAATGTCCGTAACTCCTGGACACATTGACCTCCAGATTCCTACCCCACTCCTTATGTCTTTTTCCTTCCTCCACATGGCATCCCGTAAGATGACATAGGCCTTGACGGAAATTATTTTCCTTGCATTCCTGCAATATTTCCAAAGTAGGGAATTTCCATCTAAATGTTGAGATCCCCAGACTAACCAATGAGGTTTTTCCTACAATGGAATTTCATGTTACACTGGACTCCCCTTTTACACGGTTTCTAAATAACATGTTACATTCCTATTATGTACTTAATACTCAGTAGGTACCGTGCGCAGCGACGTACGCGGAAAGCGGGGATAAAATCTATTGGATTCACATTTGGAGAGAAGAAAGAACTTAGTTCAAACTTAAAACAACTCAATTACTCTCAAACTTGTTGTGAAATCAGATATGAGCGCATCAGCAGAAAGCTGCCTGCTCATTACATAATAATAATAATAAAAACTTGGTAATCATTTTATAATAAATGATCACAACGTAGAACAAGTTCAACAACATGATTTGACCTAAGCTAAGATTTATGCCAAGAGTATTTTTTAAGATACAAAATATCACAGAAAATACGCTTGTATTCAAGCGGTGAAGATATTGTTAAATATTGTTAATATTTTTTGTTTTTCTTTTTAGAAATGAGTAAGATTGGGTCATCAGATCAGAAGTGGGCTCGCTCCTTACTGATGAAGGGAGCCATGGCTGACAGAGTTGCGGCTGCCACAGTTTTAATACAGGTTGGTTCTGTTCCCTAATAGAGCATTTTCACTGTATTTTAAACTTTCGAAAAAAATATGATGATAATGGTTTTTTTACTAATTATTTCAGGATAGTCCAATACATAATGTGACCACACTACAAAATCTGGTGGCTATGGTAAAACCTTCCAAGAAAAAAGACAGTTTGACTGCAATAGGTAAGGTGTTATTTTTGTAGTTTCTTCATTTAATTTTTTTAATGCATTATATGCGTATTTAACCAATTGAGCGATGACTACCCAAATTTTGGTAGCACTACCCTTGAACGATAGCTACCCACATTTGAGTTGCACCGCTTATGACTTTGAGCAATAGCTACCCAAATTTGGGTACCACTGCTAATGTCCTTGAGTGATAGCTACCCAAATTTGGGTAGTACTGCTAATGTCTAATAAAATTTGCATTTATTAATGTCTGTGGCATATATTTTCAGTAGACCGTAGATAAAATACAGAAGTAGTAATCTAATAATTAAAAATGTTAATGTTCACTTGTTGAAAATCTTAAATCTTCAAATGTTCTTCACCGATTGCTTTGAAATTTTGATGCAACATTGCATTCGAAGCAATTTCAATAAGTAGCATACAGAATTGACTAGTTTATAATTTTTTATATTATTTTTATATAAAACCTAAACAAATGGGGTAAACGGTGAAAAATGGTGGGTTCATTGGCTTTAAACCGCAGTAAGCAGTTTATAAGTTTCCATATAAATAATCAGAAGTTTGATTTTGTAAAAGTAAATATGTATGTTAGTCGTAAATCTCTAGTTTAAGGCGTAGTTGTAAGTCATATTATAGCAGTATTTTGTAAATGCCCCCTCGGTCATAAAAACATGTATAGTTTTTAGTTACTAGTTAAAAGTTACACGGTCGTTGTTCCCAACTTTTAGATCAATCAATCTGAGGCTTCAATCAGCCAAGTAGTACTCGGTTCGCCTGTTTCCAAACATCTTTATCGTTTGGTAATTTGAAAGTGGCCCTGCCCACTTTCATAGACAATAAAATGACATCAAAGTAAAAACATTTAATGTTCAATTAATATTGATGAGTTATTATTTTACTTATTAATACAGATAATTTGTTTTAAGTACCGTAATACATAAACTGACTTTTTATATTTTTTGACAAATGCATGTAAATATACTAAAAATAAAGCATTAGCTTGACTTTTACTAGTGCTGCGAAAGTGCAAAAATACATGAATACAAATTTGATGATTGATGTTTCTCCTCCGTGTGTTAACATGAAACTAAGCAACATGAACAAAATAAAAACCAAAAGGTAGCAAGAACTTCACGCAGAATGGGAAAATTAATATTATGGAGTTTACAACATTATCCGGCATTCGAAACGACATTTTTGACAATAGAAAACGGTTTGTCATTCAATGTTTGGCTGTCGCCGCCTGTGAAACTAGGTATTATTGTGCATCACGCTCGTCCATTCCGCAATATCTATTATAAATTCATTAATATCTTCATCTTCACTGTCCATATTAATTTTTATACTAAAAATAATAATAAAATTGGCAATACGAAAAAGAATGCTTGAACCAAATGACTTTCGACATTTCACTATAATTTTTCGCTCTGTTGACACTTTTTATAACTAACCCTTTTACTGAGCCAGAGGTTAATCCAGCTATTTGATTCCTCTAGTTTGATGGGAGAGTTGCCTTGGGAAGAGCGTAATTGTGCATTTGAGGAATGTTGAGCCAAAATTTCGGTTCAAAAGTTGATCAGTAGGATTGGAAACAACGACCGTTAAGACATTAATCTTATTTTTAAGCCACTACTTATAAGTCACTAGCTATTAAACTTAGTTATAAGTAATAAGTTATAAGTCATTGGGATACATTAAATGTATAAACTAAGTTGTTAAGCGCCCTTGAGGTGATATTCTCAGGAAAACGACAATATATAAATAATCCAATCATTATTATTATTTCGGAATGAGTGTGGACAGAAACAAAACCGAACACACGGGAATACAGAACTCGCTTGAGTGGTTAAAGTAACAATTTGTTTCTCAGTAGTGGTATTTCATCAGGATGACAATGAGACCATCTACCACTCTGAAACTTATAATGTAGTGTGCAAATTTGAATAGTTATTTGAACACGGCTTTACTATAATATTATCTATTTGCACCATTCCAGAAACCCTGACGGAGCTGTTTGTATTTGATCTTCTCATACCTGATGGAAAACTGAGGCCTTTTGAAGCCCGTCCCGTGTCTGCCCTGGACAAGATGTGCTCCGGAAACAAAGATCATAGAAAGAAGATCATGATGATTTGGATGTTTGAAGATAAACTTAAAGAAACTTATGCAGGTGGGACCAATGACATTACAAAACATATAGACATCTCAAAGTAGCAAGCAAAAGCTACGGTAATTGCCGTACTTTCAATTTAGTACTAAACAGTCACGGGGCTGTGTGCTTTTGCACGTTGTGTGGTATCTCTAACCGAATTGCATAAATAAGTGCCAAAATGTCATTGTGTGTGATGAGAAAGTGTTTCAAAGGCTTGGCTTAAATTACTTACATATTTTTAAATAATAATAATATCATTTCGAGTGTTTCCTGGATATTTTCAGTGCCATTAGAGATAATGAGCTAGTGAACGCAGTAATACTTAAGTTCAAGAAGGACATCTTACTGACTAGAGATGAGTAGTTCATGAACGAGCCGCACAATTGAGCTAGCTTTTTTGATGAGCCGCATTCGTACGACTCGCGGTAAAAAGTGCCTCAGCTCAATTGAACAGTTATTCATTTTTATCAAGATTTGTTTTAAAAAAAATAGTGCTTTATAAGTTATCCAAGTATTAATTGTTATTACATACTCAGACGTGAATGGCATCTGGACTTGGACATATGTACTTACAACTACTTGGACACATGTAACTACAACTACTTGGACACATGTAACTACCTAGCATCTTTTTTATCTCGTGGTAAGAGGCAGCATACCTGTACCAAGTGTGAGCACAGTATTTTCATTGCTCATACGCTCTGAGCTCACTGCTTCAGTTCAATTGAGCCGTCATTCAATTGAGCCGTCATTCAATTGAGTTGTCATTCAATTGAGCCATCATTCATTTGAGCCGTCATTCAATCGAGCTGTCACTCAACTGAGCCGTCATTCAATTGAGCCGTCATTCAATTGAGTCATCATTCAATTGAGCCATCATTCAATTGAGCCGTCATTCAATCGAGCCGTCATTCAATCGAGCCGTAATTCAATCGTGCCGTCATTCAATTGAGTAATATGAAAATATAGATCTGGTACCGTGGCTCCTGCTCTTAATAAAATGAGTCATGACCCATCGCTATTACTGACAGTAGGTCGTCTCATACAGCGTTCTGTAATCATCTTAGTGTAAGCATATCTTGTTCATCTCAATCACATCTAGTGATGTAGACCCGAGAATATTCCCGGGAACAGGAATATTCCCGGGAATATTCCCTCACCTGAAATAAATTCCCGAAAACGGGGAATTTATTTTATTTTTAATAAAATGGTTTCTACACTTCTCTTGGATGCTTTATTGAGTGTTAGCATGTAAAGTAAGCCTGCAAACATTTGCAGTAAACGAAGCTGCCTCATCTTTGCCAGTTGGACAGCCTGCCAACATCGTCCAACAGCCTGTTGGACGATGATGTTTACTGGACAAGAGTGACATCATTAACCGATGTTCTGCGACCGATTGTTTCCTGGATCATACAGCTAGAGGGAGACGATCCACTAACACACAAAGCATTGTATGCTTTTGAGGATATTGAGAGCAGTCTAAGTAAAACTCATCCAGCTTCTCTACTGTCACATGCCGAAGAGAAGCAAATACTGGAAAAGGCGGCGCAGCGCAAAGAATTTGCTATTGCTCCACTCCACTCTTGATATACAATTCACCGCAACTTTTAAATACTTAAACACCGCCCGGTCCTATACACCAGTTTTCCGCTTGTACTACGAGTTTCTGGACACCGTGCATGTATTTTGGAAACTGCATTTGATCAGTTGTAATATGCAGTTTCCTTGGAAAATAAAGCATGTTGAAACATTAATTCTGTACTCAATATAATGTAAATATTTTGGTTCCAGAATTCATCAAGTGCTTGAATAACTTTGCCCACGACACAATAGAGGCTCATAAAGAAAAGGCAGTGAGCGCAATGGCTAAACTTCTCATGAACAATCCTGAACAAGAAAAGGTAAATCATTCTTTTAATTTAGCAATGTTGTATTTCTGATGGATTGTGACCCCAGTTTATCAGAAACAGTTGACCCCGCAATGCTTCGCTATTGTTAATGTCTTTCTCGGGCGTCTCCGACTTCTTCCACCATTCATTACTGTATATCACAATGTTACTGTTAAAAAACTACATTGCATCAACTTTAATTCAACTCCGTATCTCATTCCGGTGCAGAGATATTGCGATAAGTATTCCTCTGGCGTCTGCTACCATTCAAACCACTATCTAAACACTCCAGTGTGGACCTGGTCGGAAAATGATGCGAGCACGAATCGCCGCGCTTGAGATGCAGGCCGGCGAAGATGTCGCAGGGCCAAGGCACAGGCCAGCAAAGATGTCGCAGGGCATAGGCCCAGGGGGACGCAGACCAGGGAAGATCTTACAAGGCCTAAGCGGAGTTGTCATTTCCCACGGAGTCGATGATTAATTGTACCATCTGCTTTGGGGACTTGCAACGCCGGGCGTAGTGGGTCCGTGGCATACTACTGGCATACCGCTATCGGTCTTTCGTAAATTTTCCATTTCTTGATATTTAAGGTGTCATATTTACGCATGTGAGAAGGTTCTATTTTATAAACTAATTCAAATAAAAAAATGAGGAAGAATGAAACGAACATATTACATCCAATGGTTGCTAGAATACACAGAGGACTAACTGGAATGTTCTAAAACATTAATAATGAACCCTGGTGACTGGTAAAATGGTCAGCTCTAGCAAGCTACATGGCGGTGTAGTGTGTAACAGAGTGTGTAAGTGTAAGATAACCTAATCCGTCGGTGTACAAAGCTTGGTGCTCGAGTCTCGGCACGCCTCAAACTACTGAATTTGAATAATTTGAATGTGAATTTGAATTTCTAATACCGGCGAATTAAAGATTTAATTAATTTTGCTTCAACTGGTAAAAATAAGGGTATGCATAGACATATGAATATTAGTAGACCTGCCCTAAGTGATTAAAAGCGTATTATCCCCACTCCCCATACCGGTTCCATTGGAGCCGGCTGTGCTCGCGTATGGCCTCAAGTGAAATTTGAAAACGTGACGTCATCATTCTTGTGCGAACTATGGTCGAGGCATCATCGGTTCATTTTACGAAATAACACGGCAAAATGTTGACTTGTACTATGAAAACTTGTAAAAATAGATGTGAAAAAAAGAATAAACCCAATTGTCGTATTACATTCCATATATAAGCATTATTTTACTTTATTTTAAGCATATTCACATCGTATAATATAGATCAGTTTTAGAAACATATACTATCACATCGAGAAACGTCTGGACGCGAAACACAAAGCTGGTTGGTTGCTGGGAAGTAAATTATGAACATTTATAAAAGTGTCTTAACTAAATACTTAAACGAAATATTCGACTCTGAAAATAGAACCGAATTTTTTTGCCGAATTTGGACTTCGCAAATTTGTTCATAACGTGGCGAGTAATTTGCGCTCCCATGTAAAAATGTCTATTCATTCAAAAGCAGATTTTACTTTTAAGAAGTAAATGGTGATACATATTATAATGCGAGATGCCTATTTACTGCCAGATTGATTTATTGACGAATCACAGTCAGCCTTACTCCCTTCGTTCTTCAACAGTTGATTTTACCCCTCGCCATTATCTTCTCGTCTATTAATTCCTATGTCTGTGAGGGTATGTTATAGTAGTGTCGGATTATCGAGCTGCGGATTGCTGAGATTTTGTATAGTATGTACATATTTGTTGTAAGGAAGTTTTATCATATTTTTTTAGATGTGTTATTTATTTCTAGGTCTTGCTGTCGAGTATAGTCAACAAATTGGGAGACCCGTCGCAGAAAGTAGCTTCCAAGGTGATCTACCAGCTCTGCCAGGTGCTCTACAACCATCCCAACATGAAGGCTGTAGTTCTGGACGAGATCGAAAAGATGCTCTTCAGGTATTTCATTTCATTATCACACAAAACGGACGGTACTTCATTTAATTATCACACAATACAGATGGTATTTCATTTAATTATCACGAAATACGGATTGTATTTCATTTAATAATCACCCAAAATTGACGGTATTTCATTTAATTATCACCCGGAATTAACAGTATTTGATTTAATTATCTCCCGGAATTGACTTATTATTATATGACTCTTATTGTGCAAAACGAACAGCATTTCATATAACTGTCACACAAAACTGACAGCATTTCATTTAAATATCACACAAAACTGACAGCATTTCATATAAATATCACACAAAACTGACAGCATTTTATATAACTATCACACAAAACTGACAGCATTTCATTTAATTATAATGCAAAACGGATCGTACTTCATTTAATTACCACGCATCATGACACAAGATTTTGCAACCTTATGCTATTTAATTTAATGTGTCAGCCAGTTGGAACTCTTTTAACGTAATTATTTTTATTTGTCAACAGGCCCAACATTTCTGCGAAGGCGCAGTATTACGGAGTGTGTTTTCTTAACCAGTTCTACCTCTCTAAGGATGATTCCAAGATTGCAGAGAATTTGGTCCGAGTTTACTTCTCATTCTTCAGGGCGTGCATCAAAAAGGTAACATCTCCAAATACACTCTAACCTGTGTGACTGGTACAAGTGGAGTTTGGCAGAGTTGTTCCGGGCTGCGAATATTGTCTAACAACGTTGTTGATTCTCGTCGGTATTTCCAAAGTTTGTCGAAACTGAAATGAATGCAATATAATAAAAACTATTTATGCTTGGGTAGTGTAATTCTATACCTTGCATAGATGTGAAAGACAGATACATAAAATAAGAGATAAAGGAAACAAAAAACAATAATATTCATGAGCTAATGATGAAATCTGTCTGAATTTTATATGTGATGAGTTATTAATTCCTCGTTCTGAAGTTTTATATGAATAATATTGACACATTTTTCTTGGTCTACTTTTCTTTATGCATCCTTGTAAATTATTGGCAATCTTTCTTATCTGTCTTTGTCGAAGTGTTCATTTTTGTCCATCTTTATAAATTCTGTGCATTATTGTCGACCTTTGTCAAAATGTGCATCTTTATAAAATCTGTCCATTCTTGTCGACCTTTGTCAAAATGTGCATTTTTGTCGATCATTGTAAAATCTGTGCATTATTGTCGACCTTTGTCAAAATGTGCATCTTTATAAAATCTGTCCATTCTTGTCGACCTTTGTCAAAATGTGCATTTTTGTCCATCATTGTAAAATCTGTACATTCTTGTCGATCTTTGTCAAAATGGGCATTTTTGTATATCTTTGTAAAATCTGTGCATTCTTGTCGACCTTTGTCAAAATGTGCATTTTTGTCCATCTTTGTAAAAACTGTGCATTCTTTTCCTTATTTTTCAAATCTTTACACTCTTTTCCGTCTTTGTCAAATTGTGCATTCTTGACCAAATTTGTAAAATGTGTGCATTTTTGTCCATATTTTTCAAATCTTTACATTCTTGTCCGTCTTTGTCAAATTGTGCATTCTTGTCCAAATTTGTAAAATGTGTGCATTTTTGTCCATATTTTTCAAATCTTTACATTCTTGTCCGTCTTTGTCAAATTGTGCATTCTTGTCCAAATTTGTAAAATGTGTGCATTTTTGTCCATATTTTTCAAATCTTTACATTCTTGTCCGTCTTTGTCAAATTGTGCATTCTTGTCCAAATTTGTAAAATGTGTGCATTTTTGTCCATATTTTTCAAATCTTTACATTCTTGTCCGTCTTTGTCAAATTGTGCATTCTTGTCCAAATTTGTAAAATGTGTGCATTTTTGTCCATATTTTTCAAATCTTTACATTCTTGTCCGTCTTTGTCAAATTGTGCATTCTTGTCCAAATTTGTAAAATGTGTGCATTTTTGTCCATATTTTTCAAATCTTTACATTCTTGTCCGTCTTTGTCAAATTGTGCATTCTTGTCCAAATTTGTAAAATGTGTGCATTTTTGTCCATATTTTTCAAATCTTTACATTCTTGTCCGTCTTTGTCAAATTGTGCATTCTTGTCCAAATTTGTAAAATGTGTGCATTTTTGTCCATATTTTTCAAATCTTTACATTCTTGTCCGTCTTTGTCAAATTGTGCATTCTTGTCCAAATTTGTAAAATGTGTGCATTTTTGTCCATATTTTTCAAATCTTTACATTCTTGTCCGTCTTTGTCAAATTGTGCATTCTTGTCCAAATTTGTAAAATGTGTGCATTTTTGTCCATATTTTTCAAATCTTTACATTCTTGTCCGTCTTTGTCAAATTGTGCATTCTTGTCCAAATTTGTAAAATGTGTGCATTTTTGTCCATATTTTTCAAATCTTTACATTCTTGTCCGTCTTTGTCAAATTGTGCATTCTTGTCCAAATTTGTAAAATGTGTGCATTTTTGTCCATATTTTTCAAATCTTTACATTCTTGTCCGTCTTTGTCAAATTGTGCATTCTTGTCCAAATTTGTAAAATGTGTGCATTTTTGTCCATATTTTTCAAATCTTTACATTCTTGTCCGTCTTTGTCAAATTGTGCATTCTTGTCCAAATTTGTAAAATGTGTGCATTTTTGTCCATATTTTTCAAATCTTTACATTCTTGTCCGTCTTTGTCAAATTGTGCATTCTTGTCCAAATTTGTAAAATGTGTGCATTTTTGTCCATATTTTTCAAATCTTTACATTCTTGTCCGTCTTTGTCAAATTGTGCATTCTTGTCCAAATTTGTAAAATGTGTGCATTTTTGTCCATATTTTTCAAATCTTTACATTCTTGTCCGTCTTTGTCAAATTGTGCATTCTTGTCCAAATTTGTAAAATGTGTGCATTTTTGTCCATATTTTTCAAATCTTTACATTCTTGTCCGTCTTTGTCAAATTGTGCATTCTTGTCCAAATTTGTAAAATGTGTGCATTTTTGTCCATATTTTTCAAATCTTTACATTCTTGTCCGTCTTTGTCAAATTGTGCATTCTTGTCCAAATTTGTAAAATGTGTGCATTTTTGTCCATATTTTTCAAATCTTTACATTCTTGTCCGTCTTTGTCAAATTGTGCATTCTTGTCCAAATTTGTAAAATGTGTGCATTTTTGTCCATATTTTTCAAATCTTTACATTCTTGTCCGTCTTTGTCAAATTGTGCATTCTTGTCCAAATTTGTAAAATGTGTGCATTTTTGTCCATATTTTTCAAATCTTTACATTCTTGTCCGTCTTTGTCAAATTGTGCATTCTTGTCCAAATTTGTAAAATGTGTGCATTTTTGTCCATATTTTTCAAATCTTTACATTCTTGTCCGTCTTTGTCAAATTGTGCATTCTTGTCCAAATTTGTAAAATGTGTGCATTTTTGTCCATATTTTTCAAATCTTTACATTCTTGTCCGTCTTTGTCAAATTGTGCATTCTTGTCCAAATTTGTAAAATGTGTGCATTTTTGTCCATATTTTTCAAATCTTTACATTCTTGTCCGTCTTTGTCAAATTGTGCATTCTTGTCCAAATTTGTAAAATGTGTGCATTTTTGTCCATATTTTTCAAATCTTTACATTCTTGTCCGTCTTTGTCAAATTGTGCATTCTTGTCCAAATTTGTAAAATGTGTGCATTTTTGTCCATATTTTTCAAATCTTTACATTCTTGTCCGTCTTTGTCAAATTGTGCATTCTTGTCCAAATTTGTAAAATGTTGCATTATTGTCCATATTGTGTCACTCTTCTCCCCGGTCTAATCTATTCCAATTATTAAATTCTCCCCATACGTTACTCTCTGGTCTGTCATAATCAATGTTGGATATTTTGTTCGCTCTGGTAAATTACTTTGATCTCATCATACCTTTCACTGGTCTTTATTAACAATGTTTATCATTTAACTCACCCAGGGAGAAGTGGACTCCCGCTTGATGGGCGGCATCCTGACTGGTGTGCGGCGTTGCCAGCCTTTCCTGAGCGAGACGGCGTGCCAGGCGCTGCAGGCCCAGGCGCACCCGCTGCACCGACTTGTGCACCTGGCTGGCTATACGGTGGCCCTTCAGGCGCTCGCACTGCTGCAACAGATGGGGCCCACCGACAGGTAGGACTATACCACTCCTGTCGTATATTTTGCACAATTATCATTTAACACATAGTGGGGCAGGTACTGCATCACTAACAGCATTTAACCCACTGTGGGACGGATACTGCACATTTTAAAATCACCTTATTTTATCCAGATATTACTGCACCCTCTGCAGGAATTTTTACATTCTAGTCAATTTACCCATATTTTTACCTAAATACTACTGCA
Organism: Hesperophylax magnus; assembly: GCA_026573805.1. Taxonomy (NCBI): domain Eukaryota; kingdom Metazoa; phylum Arthropoda; class Insecta; order Trichoptera; family Limnephilidae; genus Hesperophylax; species Hesperophylax magnus. The sequence continues at coordinate 16,109,654 of JAIUSX010000028.1, forward strand.
CTATCTTGTACAGATACTACTGGGCTCTTGTGCATTCAAGTCCATTTACCTGTATTTCATCCAAATACTCCGCACCCTCTACTTTTATGAATCTTGTCTAATTATCTGTATTTTATCCAAATACAACTACAACTCTCAACTTTATCACTTATCAATCCTGCGCAATCTTGCGCCCTCTACAAGAATCTCTCGAATTCTCTCGCAAGATTGATAAGTGATAAAAGTGAAGGGTGCAGTAGTATTTGGATAAAAAACGGTTAAATGGAATAGAATTGCAAGAGATTCTATTCCATTTAACCGTTTTTTATCCAAATACTATTGCACCCTCCACTTTTATCACTTATCAATCATGCGCATTATTGTGCAGATACTACTGTGCCCTCTAAAAAATGGTTAAATTGAATAGAATCTCTTGCATTCTATTCCATTTAACCGTTTTTTATCCAAATACTACTGCACCCTCCACTTTTATCACTTATCAATCATGCGCATTCATGTGCAGATACTACTGCGCCCTCTACAAGAAGCTCTCCCACCCGGAAACGCTGACCACCACTTTGCCAGCCATGCTGCTGGGTCTGGTGTACCGCTCGATCAAAGTGGATGAGAATGAACCCCGTATCCTGGCCTTCCTGAAGCGCCTGCTGCAGTTGGCGGCCATGTCAGACGCTGGCAGGGCGGCAGCCACACTGCTGGTGGTGGCCAGACTGGCCAGGCGGCATCGTCTGCCGCTGGGAAGAGATGTGGAGGTAAACCATTACAATAATACTTCATGTTTATAGCACCATTTTTGTGAAATGTGATCTCTACATGATGTACAGTCAAATGGAGGGCGCTATTTAAATTTATTTACCGACCGGTTTCGCTTGGCTCAAGCTTTATCACAGTAAAATTAAAATTTTACCCTTTGGAATGCCAAGCTAAATGGCTGACACTATTTTCGGAATAACTTACTTGTTTTTTGCAAATTAAAATTTTTTGTAAATTGTGCCGACTTACCAGATAATGTGTTCACGTATATATAAAAATTGTATAAGTCTATCCTGTGTAGTCTCCCCAGGATAGCTAATCATATTCAGAGAAATGTTTTTTTTTTCTCTAACGTTACAAAGAAGTATAATATAATAAAGAAATATGAAAATATTCTTGAGTTTTATTATATTGACACAGAATTTTTCGATGTGATTTTTCAAAGATATAATAAATATGTTCGCAAGTGACGAAACGACAAGCTAGAAAAATGTTAAGATTCATTATTTTCTTGCCAAGCGAATAAAATATATTTTTGTATGCTAGGAGCATTTTTTAAGGTTCAAAATACCTTTTAATTTTTTAAGGTTAAAAATAAACTGTTTTTATAAACCCAATAATAATATTATTGAATATATATAAAAAAAAAAAAAAAAATTCAAAATACCGTAAAATCGAGGCAAGTGCAGTGAACTACTAGCTATCCGCTACGGATAAGCTGGCGTTCTAGAGGTTAATAATACATATATTTATGTCAAACCACAAATTAATTGCTTTCAATCACAATTTTGTGTTTATTTTATGTTTTAGCAAATCAAAGAAGAACCTACCATAGACATAACTGAATCTAATGCACCAGAGACAAACGGAGAAATTGATAATACTTCAAACAAAGCAGACGACAGTAATTCTATAAATGAAAATAGCAAAAAATCTAAGAAAAAAAATAAACTGAACGGAGAGACTAAATTGGAAGAAAAAAAGGTGGATGTAAAAGAAAATGTTGAGAATTTAAAGAAGAAATTGGACTGGTGGATTGGAGACAAGTTGGACCTTTTGAATGGTAAGTTTATCCCCATTGTTATTTTGATTGTTGAAAAATTAAATAAAATTCAGTACACGTATCTTTCGTTTTTGAAGGGTCGTATTCAATTGAACAATGCCGCAAACCAATGGATGCAAAAATATAGAAAAAAAGCTACATTCATACTTTACCCCTCAGGCTTCTGGCATATTCTGTCAGATGGTCAGGTTATTTCCGCTTTGCAATAAAGTCCAAATAAATGGAATATTTCTGAATTTATAAGAAAACTAAAAACTGCTATTAAAAGTGTTAAAATACGCTTTTACATTTTATTATTAGAAATAAAAACATAAGTTTTTAATGCAAACATAAAAAAGTTTTTGTGACAATGAAAAAAGATACAAACACACACATGTTTTATTAGGCAAATGTATTGTCAACATTACTGCCACTTTACTTTTTTGTTGCTTCATGTAAAAATAATTAATATAAATTTCACAAAGTTTCACAATTTTTTTTTACCAAGTCGCAAATGTTGGTTTCATAGAGGTGTACATATAAGTTTGTGGTTAACTTTTATATTTGAATATAAAGTGTGGTGTTTTCTCTTTTTAACACCGTTTAGATCATATTTCTCACCATGAGAGTAAGGGAGAAACAACGATTTCTATGATACCTGCGTGAGTTGTTCCCAAAAGTGAACAAATTAGCCTTTAGGGGTTAAATGTTTAATATTTAAAAAATAAATAAAAATGCTGTTATTGTAACGCTTGACTACATCAACGCGTTTGTCAGCAGGATTTTTTTCCACTTAGACAATTTTTAATCTTTGAAGATTTCGCCCTTTTTTCACTGGACGATTTTTTGAAGCTTGAAACGCTCAAAAATTGGATAGTAAAATGATAATGTGTTAGAATATCTTAACAACAACTAACGTCAGAAAATTTATTTGCTTAATTTATGTTATTTGACAAATTGGCACATTCCTGAGTGAAAGATACTCTCAGTATCGCCCTGGTGTAAGACCACCATTCACAATTGAAACGTTGCTTGAAATGGATTTGGTCATGTTTGGTGACGTGATCTGAATAGCCAGGTGCTTCCCCACCTTCATCTTCCCCATCTCCTTTCCCTCCCACCATCTTCAGCCTTACAACATACCCCAATTTGGATTCCCTACTCTCACTGGCTCTAGACGGTTTGGAGCAAAAAAAAATGGCTACCGACAGCAATCGATTGAATAAAATTGCATAAAAATTGCATGATTTAAACTATTAATGATGTAAGAGATGCGTAGAGTAACGATAAATCCTGACCATTTCTACGAGTTTTGTATGAAATCAATTCAGAGCTAGAAGAAATAAACATACTCTTAATACAATACTATTCATTGGCTAATGATGAAATCTGTCTGAAATGTTTTACATGATGATTTATTAATTCCTCGTTCTGAAGCTTTATTGAATTTATTGTTCGTTAACCTCAAATAATTACACTTTTGAACCGAATTAAATAATTAAATGTGCAGAGTTAATTTAAACAAAATATTGCATTTAATAATAACAAAAATTTCAGACGACGATGACGATGAAGTGTACCACGACATACCGCTGGAAGAAGACGAACAATCCCACAAGAAGCAACTACACAACCTCGTCAGAAAGAAGAAAGAGTCCACCGGAGCCAGCTGGCTCCACACCGCTCAGACCCTGGCCCCCAAGGTCCCCCCTAAAGACGAGGAAGATGGAGACGACGATGATGATGATGACCATAATAAGGATAAAGATAAAGGACAGGAATATAGCAAGAAGGACTTGAGTAAGGCCAAGGAGTTTGAGATCTTGATTAAGAAGTCCAAAAATATGGAAAAGGTTTGTAATTTATTTTTTAACCCGTAAATAGGTACGGTGCTGTCTCACTAATGCACCATCCCAAATACCGTGCAAGTTCCAATTAGTGAAAGCGACGGATTATAGTGCAAAATATGTTCAAAATTAAAACAAATGTTTCTTAAAAACAAACAAACAACTGTATCGATCTGAAAAATTTCCATGTTTTGGCCGAATCAAATCTGTCACGTCTAATTTCCTACCACTCATTCAAATCGCCTGCCATTACAATCCTGTCAGTCTCATTACATCGTTCACACCAGTCCAAAAATCATCTTTCACTTCTTCACAGCAAATAACAAGGAACACCCTTGTCAAACTGATTTTGAATCTGATCCACATTATTCTCGGACTTGCACATTCATACTGCAACATACATTCAACCATTCTGAGAGACAGTAGCGCTGCAACACCCTGACAAGCCCTCTCCGTATCTGGTCTCCCAGACCAAATGACGAGCCTATCATTATGCTGCATCGTACCACTCCCCTTTTTCATACTCTCTGTTATACAAAGTATGTCAAAAACATTTGCGCTCACCATACCTAGAGTATGTATGAGATGATGTTAGAATGTGTCCGTCCTCTCTGGCTACCCCTGCGGAGAAACGGCATTATGGTTAGTCAGTTAATTAGTCCATTTTTTGGTTTAAAGTTCAGGTGTTATGTTTTCCCTTGCGAGAAGACTTCATTTTAGTAATCTTATTCAAATAAAAAATGTAAAACACGTTCGTCAGTTGACAGAATACACAGAGGACTAACCGAAATATCTTAAAACAACAATAATTAACCCTGGTGACCATAACTGATAACCTGGTAAAATGGTCAGCTAGAGTGTGTAAGAGAGAGATAACCCGACACGTCGCATTGGCGTACAAAGCTCGGCATTCGAGCCTAGGCACGCGGCGGACTACTGAATTTTACATGCAAATACTGATAAATTATAGAGCTTTTTGTGCTTTCAACTAGTCAAAATAAAGGAAGATTATAGTAGTTGTCGGATAATCGAGTTGCAGATTACTGAAAGATTACTGTATTATATGATAAAAATTACCTATGTTCCGAAGGGGGGTCACTCCCATAAAATCGTGAAGCAACCTCGACTAATAATTATTCCTTAAATATTCCTTTTGCCTTTTCTAGTAACACTCAGATATTAGTTATTCTACCTATTTAACCGGACATCGGCCATCTGCCATCCAGCAGTCAATCATTAGGTAATATGGTAAAATAGATGGGTATGGAATCAAGCATAATTCAAATAAATATTATGTAGCTCTTTCCAGTAAAATGCACCTTTTACAACCACACTCGTCGCTTGTTTCTAAATTTCTCGATCGTTAACAACAATGTCAATTTATTTGTATAAATGAAGCATTTGACTTTTAGAAAAGCCGATTAATAGACAATACCTGCCAGTGTTGCTAAAGTTGGGCGATTTCTTATTTATTTCATTGTCGATATCGGCTTGGCTATCGACAAGCCTAACGAGCGCAGCTGTGCTCAAGAAAGTAATACATAATCATCGTCAGTTAAGCCTATCGATCTGCTATAGTTAAGTTATCGATTTGACCGTGTCAGACCCTGCGCCTTCTTCGCATCATGGCAAGACATTGGCACCAAGTGTAATAATTGTAGTTTTTTCATCGCTGTAACTGTTAATACTTTTATTTTGCAGGTAGTTAAAGATTACAGTCCATTGAACAGAAATCCTGCTTTCTGCGGAGCTGAACACTCAGTTGTAACGGAATTGCTACTTCTAAAGAATCATTACCACCCCAGTGTGAGACTGTTCTCGGAGAAATTGCTAGAAGGTGAGTGTGTTTTATTTACTGTGAAACCTGTTGTAGAAATTTTATCAGAGACTTTTAATTTTCTCTATTCATCAATCGTAAAAACAAATATTGCTAGTCAATCCAAGGGAGCCCTGCTATGCCTCAATACAAAGGACTATCCTATCAAAACCGTGCTTTCAACAACTCCCCCATTTTTTTCAGAATTGAACATTGTTCCGTTTCTTCTCACCTTTCTAAGATACATATGCTTGACTCCCCAGATTGTACATTCTGTGGTCTAGAAGTGGGAACTTTAGATCACATATTTTTTGGTTGTCCCTCTTCCAAGCCTTATCTAAAATTGCCTCCCCTCCGTTCATCGTCTCATCTCTTCTATGTCTGAACTCGACTCAATTCTCGCTCAGTCTGTGTCTGCAGATAGAGAAACAATACCGCGTGTTACTTTTACGTCCAACAGAAGGCGCTGTTTTTAAAAAAAAGCATGAGTCAGAATAACAGAAGGGTACGTATAAGACAATGTTAGAATGTGAATGAAGCAAGAAGTGTGAGCAGAGACTAAGTTGTTTGTCGGTCCATCCTTTCTGCCTGCCCCTGCGGAGAAAGGGCGTGATACTTAGTTAACATAAATTTCACTAACCTTTTAAAAATTTCAGGTTCCGTGATCCAATACAACGGCGATCCGCTCAAAGACTTTTCGATCGCCCGCTTTTTGGACCGTTTCGCCTTCAAGAACCCGAAGAAGGACCCGTCGCAGCGGCCCGTGGACCCTGACGAACCCGCCCCAGAAGCCGCCCCGCCCAAGAACCTGGTGCGGGGTTCACACCCCAAGTTTGCCGTGCGCAAGAACTACGCGGCCAGCGGAATCAAAACACTCCCAGTCAATTCTAATGCATATCTCAATGAAGATGAAGCACATATTCCTGTGGATGAGAGATTCTTATATGAGTGAGTGTTAGTTTCTTTTCATGCCGCGTCACCCTTGAGGCGTAGAGAAATGAGAACACGTCGATTACTGAATTACATGAGCTAAAATTATGCCTTATAAAGTGAAAATCCCCATCCCACTACAGTAGAACCCCGATAATTCGAAAAAACGCGTAATTCGAAATTTTCGCCAAAAAAATTTCCGCAGAAAAATTTTTTCATACAAAAATTTTTTTAATTCGAAATTCGTTAATTCGTAATTCGAAATTTATTTTTGTCCGCGCACGAAAATTTTTTCTTGTAATTCGAAAAAATTTGATTTTTGCGAAAATAAATCATAATATTTCGTAAATCTGAATCTAAAAGTCAGCCGTGGCGGTAAAACGCCGAAAAATGTATTTTTACGTGGTTATACATCGTCCTAATTAGTATTATTATTTTGTAAATCTGAATCGATTTACACTGGAATATTGTATTTTTCAAATTTATTTCGAATATCCGAGTTTGAAGGGCCGAGAAAATACGTTTTACGCGGATATATGTCGTAGTTTTACGAGTTTACACCAAATATCTGTATTTAAAGGGTCGGCCGCGACGAAACTCGGCCGCGAAATTTCGATTTACGCGTAAATGTATCGTATATTTACGAATATTTGAATTTAAATAGCCCGCTGCGACGGAAATCGGCCGCGAAATCTCGATTTACGCGTAAATATATCGTTACGAATTTATTTCGAATATCTGAATTTTAAAGGGCCCGCCGCGACGGAAATCGGACGCGAAATTTCAATTTACGCGGAAATATATCGTATTTTTACTAACTTTACTTCGAATATCCGAGTTAAAAAATACGGCGCGACGGAAATCGGCCGAAAAATTTCGATTCACCCCGAAATATGACATATTTTTACGAATTTACTTCAAATATCTGAACTTAAAAGGCCGGCCGCGACGAAAAACTGCCGATAAAATTCGATTTACGCGGAAATATTTCATATTTTTACGAATTCACATCAAATATCTTAATTTAAAGGGTCGGCCGCGACGGAAATCGGCCGCGCATTCTCAATTTACACGGAAATATATTGTATTTTTGCGAATTTATTTAGAATATCTGCATTTAAAGAGCCGGCCGCGAATTATCGTTTAACGCGTAAATATATCATATTTTTGCGAATTTATTTAGAATATCTGCATTTAAAGAGCCGGCTGCGACGGAATACGGCCTCGAATTCTCGTTTAACGCGGAAATATATCGTATTTTTTCGAATTTAAATTCAGATATTTTAAATATATATCATTTTTACGAATTTATTGCGAATATCTGAATTTAAAGGGCCCGCCGCTACGGTAATCGGCCGCGAAAATAAAGAAATAATTGGTATTAATACGAATTTACAACTAAAATACCACCCGGATTTGAAGAGGCGGCCGAGAAAATCGATTTTCGGCGTATTTTTTTTTTTTTTTTTTCATAAAATTTCGAATTACGTGGGAATTCGTTAATTCGAAATTTGATTTTTGATGTCCCGTGGATTTCGAATTAACGAGGCTCTACTGTAATACTACTGGTGAGTTTTATCCTCCGTTGATCTCCAATATTGTGTCGTATAATTTTACTTAATCTACATCGACTCTGTTGGAGTCGACCTTGGGAAATTCCTCCATCCGGGTTATTGTGTATTTTATGAATCAGCGTATTCGATAGGTCTTGGAATATTTCCGGCCGCAAGTTTCTTGTGTACTATAGAAAGGGGAACGGAATGGAACTTTGAGAGGATGCCACCAGAATATTGTCCTTTGATCTTAGTGTCCTCAGTGATCCCTCTCTCTGCCAGCAGAAAAACTCCATGGCGAATTGCACGTAGTTCGGAATTGAACTAGCAACCTGTGATCGGTTGCGCGGTAGAAAAGGTACTGTCTTGGTACTTCCCGTCTCCTTGTGACAAAGACGATAGGACGGGTATGGGGAGTAGGTAGGAAGTAAACTATCTTGAAGATAACAATCGGTTATATGCCCGAACAGTGCATGTCCACCGATACTCGTTTATTTTGACTTCCTTACATAACATTATTTTACATTCCTTTACGATGAATACTTGGAGCACGTGGATGAATTTGTGTATTTGGGAAATATGTTTACGAGAGACGGAAAGGCTGTTAGGGATATTGAAAGAAGGGTAAATGCAGGTAACTCCATTCAACCTCACCACATTCAGTGCTGGAATTTGACTCACTGTGTCAATGTGGCATTACTTCAGTATTAATTTGTGCATTCCGTTTGCAGTTACTTCCAGACGCGTCGCCAGGCGAGAGGAGACGAATCGGACGCAGAATCTGACGCAGGTTCTGTAGACAGTGTGGAGTTTGAATCTTATTTGGACAGCATCTCAGGGAAACCCAAAAAAGGTACAACTTTACAACAGATTTATGAAATAATATAACATTTTTACATATTATTTATTTTATTAAATTTAAAAATATTACAATTTTGTTGATTTTCTCAACTACCATACCAGGCTCATGCCCATATTATAATAGTCAAAATGATAAAACATAAGGGAAAAAGACATGTTATGGTAAAACAAAAATTTAAAAATATATAAATGTTTTATAGAAACCATATTAGAAATAATCAAACTAAAGAAAATAAAAATATTGAATGTAAGATACACGCAAAATTATATCAATTTTTTTTTTTTCTTATTTAAGACAGGTAATCGTGGAAAATAGCCAATGTTGAATACAGATAATAAAAAGGGGTATAGAATTAATTGACTTTATATCGGTGTTTAAAGCATTGTATATTTTAGGAGCGATGAACAAGAATTGTCTTTGAGCGAATGTTGTACATTATGCACACATTATTTTTACTTTCCGCAAACAGCTAATATGTTTAGTTGCTAGCTTGATTAAGCTTCTGTCGAATAGTAAAAGATGTCACTGGTGTTCCTCATTGAATTTTCCGGATATGTTTTGTACCGTGAAGTCTTCTTACTAACTCGAAACTGTTAACATGTTACAAATTGTATATTTTAATGGCTTTACACCACAGCAAGCAGTTTATATGTTTCCATAAAGGAAGGTATGATTTTTGGAATGAGCGTGGTCGAATGCAAAATCGAACGCCCAGAAATCTATCGCTTAAAGCGTTTGTTAAAATGCTCTATCGTTTGAGTGGCTATTTGTCCTTTCAGGCTCTAACTAAACATCACGCCATTTCCCGCAGGGGTAGGCAGAGGATAGACAACCACACAATTCTCAATTGCTTCATTTACATTAAGATGTTAGACATAATTGTTGTATTTTGAAACCAGGTGCAGATGAATCTGATGAGGAATCCCAGGACGAGATGGACTACATGAAGGAAATGGTGGCGCACTCCAAACTAGACAAGAAAAGCAGGAAAGCTAAGGGAGAAGAGGAAGGAGAAGAGCAAGATGAAGAGTCGGAGGAAGAAGACGGCAGTGATGGCGGGGGAAGTCTGCCTAGCGATATGGGTAAGAAATTTTTCAACTTAGTCTCAGCAGGCAAAGCACCTTTGATAGGATCATTGTCTTTCAAGAGAAGAAATTTACCTATTTATTGTTAGTAAACTTTTAAAATTACCAGTAGTTTTATTTTTATTAAAATATTGCAGATGAAGATGAGGCCGATTTGGGAGATGATGACGATGATGATGATGCTGATCTGGATGGAGACGATTCCGATCTGGTCTTCTCCGGGGAGGATGATGCAGAGGAAGCCATGCTGGAGAGAAAAACCAAGAAGGGAAAGAAGTTAACCAAGAAGTCCAAAAAGGGTACATTATTTTAATATTACATTTAATTACAATAATGACGTATTGCCCATCTCACTAGGAGTCAAATGCCTGTGTGGAGATGGCAGTTTACAGAGTAGTTGTAAATAGGCTTTTGTTTACAAAATATTATGAAAATGTCATAAAATGAAATCAGTCTTTTTTTTAAATTATACAATTCAAGTATGAAAGTAGAAGATTAAGACGAAGCAAGAATAATTTTAAGAAATTAAATTTCAGTTTGACAAAAGGGCGTAGTGATAAATGATATGAAAAAAGCAGGCGAAACATTAGTCAAATGTACATACATGTAGTACATAGTATACACATATACACACAGTAGGCACAAATTTATATATGTTAAATAATATTAAAACCACTGAAGAGAAAAACCATACAAGTTAACTCAAAGTAAGGTCAAGTCTCAGTCACAACACTCAGACAAACATTAAGGTTAATCACAATGCGTGTTATAATCTATGCGTTCATAGATGGTTTGGAGGATTGTGATTATCGCCAATTTAAATGGGTTGTTGGCTGAATGATTCTGTGTTTCTCCAATCCGCAGAATCCAAGGTTGCGTGATTACTCTCGGTGTGCAAAAATGAGAATTCGGATATTTTCAGTTTAGTTTTTATTTTAACAAAACTCACGTTACAATAACTTTATGAACAAAACAGATTGCGTACATTAGAGGAAATTTAGGGCTAAACCGGCAGCTAGACCACTGGAGAGAGAATAAATTATTTGCCGCGTGAGGTATCGTGTGCAGCTTCACAGTGATACCAGCCTCATATGAATGAGGGTAAAAGTAATGTTGTCACTATTTTCGGCAGATGTAAACTCCTTATAATTTACCCTACAATGGTGTTAATTTAATTATTTTATGAAAATACACTTTTGGCAAGTTATGCAATATTAAGACAATTTATTTGTTTGTGCCCGTACATACGCAATATGAAAAAGAATAAATAGTTTTGTCTGTATAAAAAAACAATTCTAAAGAGAGATATACAATATTGTATTTGTATGCCTTTCTTGAAAGAATTGAGTTTTTATTAGGACAAAATTATTTATTCATATCCACTCGAGCGATTTACGGCATATTATGCCAAGTTTGTAAAAACATTTGAGCGATCGATTGCCATAATGTGCCAAATTTATAGAACCTAAAAATATGGGATAGGCGGTGAAATCTAGGTGGATTCATTAGCTTTAAACCGCGGTAAGCAGTTTCATATGTTTCCATACTAATATTTTGAGAAATGGTGTTAATTACATAATAGGGCAATTGGTATATATGACACTAATTACTAGATATTTCATATTGCGCAAACAAATAATTTCTCTTCATATTTTATAGCATAACTTGCAAAAAATGTATTTTAATAATATTAATTAACTAGCTGTGCCACGCCACGCATTGCTATGGCTCAGTCTGTCTGTGCAGACAGAGAAACAATAGTGCATGTTGCTTTTACGTCCAACATATGGTGCCGTTTTAAAAAAAAGCATTTTCTTCCAACATATGGCGCTGTTTTGTCACAATATAACAATGATAATAATTTTTGTTTGTTTTGGCCGAATAGTGCAATACTCTGTCTGCCATATAAAAGCGTACATCTAAATAAATTACATGATATTAATATAATATCGGTATATAAAAACACACGTATTCGAATGCAACGTTGTGTTAAAATTTCAAATAAATCGGTGAAGAACTTTAGGAGATTAAGATTTTGAACAAACGAACATTTACATTTTTATTTATATAGATTAACACGTAAAATATAACGTACGCTATGATTAACCAATGATTCCTGACCTTGTTTGGAGCAAAAAATGTTAGGGAAATTTTAGTCTCCGGTGAAATCTTGAAAATACGGTTCAGGACAGTGGCGAATCAACACACTTTTGAAAAGTGGTATAAAGCATTAAAAGTGATTAAAAATTAAAAAATTTAATTGGCTTATAAACCTAACTTAACGTAGCATATTTAACATGTTTTATTTTCATCACTTTATATCGCTTTTCAAGAGTGTGGCAAAATTGCCACTGTCCAGAGTTGCCTGGTTACCGAAAATACATTATCGTGATTCATTGTTAGGTTATTATGGCCTGTTGAGCTTCCCCCTTCTTTAGCCTACGTTTCAGACAGCGTCACAGTGCCCATCATCATGGCAGATCTGTAGATTGTGGTGAAGTTTGTGTTTAGAAGTGATAACATGTGGCAAGCATTAATCTGACCCAAATATTTAAAATTGTTTTTTATTCTATAAATAATCGATATGTTGTTTTTTTTTGCAGACGATTCCGACCTAGACTTTTCGGAAGATGAACAAGATATGGTAATGCCTGCTAAGAACAAGAAGAAGGGAAAGAAAGGTCAGTTCTACCCATCCATATATTAACTACTAGATTTGGTGTGTCGCAAATTTTCCAGACTACTACGGTCCACCTAATTAATTACCAACTAACTAGCTAACCATCATGCCGTTTTTCCGCAGGGGTAGGCAGGGAGGACGGACCGCCAAACAACTCGGTCACACCACACACTCCTTGCCTCATTCACATTCATACATAGTCTCATACATTCTCTTCTGTTATTCTGTCTCTTGACATGCCTGACTCAAGTATTTGATTCACTTGATCGTGCCATGTCTTCCTCGGGCGTCCCCGACTTCTGCTATCATTCACATTCGCATTGTATATTCTCCTCACACTCCTTTCTTCGCTCATTCACTCTACATGCCCAAACCATCGTCCCTTTCTTGATCTTACTCATTAAGCTTACATCAGTCTTGCACTCTTTACGGATCTCCACATTTCTCACACGATCCATACATGGTTTTACCACACATACGCCTCAAGGATCTCATTTCTACAGCATTCAGTCTACTTTCATCCTTTCTCTGCCAGTTCCACGTAATTTTATATCACAAACTCCCTACTAAATTGTGTAATTTGAATATTTTCTTTTTCAATAATTATTGATTTTAAAAACAGTCTAAAACTGTATATTCCTAAACATTTTGAATTTTGGGCATTGGAGTATTTAGATATATATATTTTTTTTAATAAAGTTATTGTACATTGTAGACTTGAAGTTTTTAAATATTTCTTCTGTCGGAGTTCTAACTGGAACTTTTAGAATTGTCTTTAGTACTCCTTTTTGGGCTATGTTGAGCCGCTCTGTGTGAGTGCTTGACACAAAACGTAGTACACTTTTTTAATGTCGTTTATGTTGAGGATATTACGGATGTTTCTAACCTACCATTTTAGTTTCCCCAGAATAACTAGTTATATTCAGATAAGTGATTATTGAATAGTATCCTTAAGGACACACCTGCATGTCCCTATCAGTCTTTCCATCTCTTGTAAATATACTTCTCAGATACACAAACTTATCTCCCTGCTCAAAGTATTCATTGTTCACAACTATATAATTTGTTGCATAACTGTTTTCGTACCTGTTCTCTCTTCCAAACTCCATGACTATATTCATCATCAATTCATTCTGCATACGTGCTTGGTTCATCCTCCGTCTCGGAAGCGAGAGACTGTATCTTCCATACTGCTGGAAATCAGCAAGCATCATCAGCATACAACAGGCAATTAATAACTGAACTTAATTATAATGTTGTTTTATTCTATTACAGGTGTAGAATCCATGTTCGCATCAGCGGAAGAGTTCGCCACTTTGCTCGAAGAAACGGGCACCAGCAAAAAGCAGGGAACGAGTCAGGCGGTGTCCACATCGGACAATGCGAACGTACGCCAACTCAACTGGGAAGAGAGCCGGGACCACTGGGTCAGAGGCAAGGGCAAATTCGAGAACAGGGCTGCCAAGAAGGGCGCCAAGTTCGATAAGGGCGGCAAGGGCAAGTTCGATAAGGGCGGCAAGAAGTTCGAGAAGAGCGGCAAGTCCAAGAAAGTCGGACAGGGAAACAGAAAGAGACAGGGCTTTGCCGGCGCCGGCAATTCGGCCAAGAAAAGAAAGAGCAATTAATTAATAAAAAAATATTAAAATGTAATTATACTTTTATTTAATAAAATCTGTCTTAAATCTATTATACATTGTATATTTTTATTATGATGGCACATATAAATAAAATGTTGCAATGATTGTGTGATTTTTGACATATTAAGGCAAGTTTGCAAAAACGTATTTATTTATACGCCCATTGGGCTTTTACATACATAGTTAATAAAAAAATAATATTCTGAAGATTGTAAGTTCACAATAGTAACAGTAAAAATATATATGTACAACCATATCTATTTGACATATTATAACAGCAAGTAAATAGTAAATGCATTCAAAAATTATTTGTAGGTATAAACCTGTTGTACAAAAATAAGAATATGCCTACTCCTAAGGTATACAAACGTAAATTAGTTAAAAAGAAATGTAAAGTTTATATGTACATACTAGGTAGTGGCAGCAGTAACATGATATCATACATACACATAGTGTATGAGGCCTTTGAATTAGAAAGTTAACGAAATAATTATTGGCAGTATTTTTAACAAAATATAGAGCGTTTGACAGGTTATTATACAGGTATTGAGCCATCGCTTGTGCCAAATTTATAGAACATAAAAATATGAGATAAACGGTGTAATCTAGGTGGATTCATTGGCATGTTTTCATATTAATATTTTGAGGAATGATGTTGATTAATTAATATGGTAAAAATATATACATATACACCAATTGCTTGAGTGGATAATGTTATTTATTATTTTTTCCTCTTTGGTTTAACTCTCTCACTTTCAGTCCGAAATTGAGGAGCTGGATGCAATAACAACTTTTTTTTTTTTTATCTATTCACTTATACGTACAGTTTATAGGTATACATATTGACATTGGGAATAGACACAATGCAGTAATTTGAGGTAAGTTACGTATCAAAATGTTCTGTAGACACACTGTAGTACAAGAGTCGAATATTATTTGAAATACAACTCAATTAACCTTGTAATATGTTTATTACGGTCCGCCTATCGGCATTTGCCCATACTGCTTTCTTTAAATACGCCTGATATCTCTCGCTCGCTTGCACATAGGAGTTGAGTTAGTGAGAAACAGAGATATAGATTCAAATCAGGTTTCACGGTCATAAAAACCCTCATTCCAGGAATTGAATTATTACAATAACAAATAATATACTATCCTTTTGTTGAAATACCGATGTAAACAAAGGCACGAAGATAAATATAAAAAGAAGACTTGCATTACGATTCGATAATTATGCACATATAGTTGGGACCTTTACAAAGAGATTGGTATATAATGTACATATAAAAATATTGAATAATTCTGTCTTTTCTGCCATTGAAATGAGGCCGGCGCAAAAGATACAACTACCCTTCCCGCCGTTAAGCATCAATCGATTGAACGGGTAGAACTACCTTTCCCGGCCGAAGTGGGTTAAGAAGTTTTCACGCCTTTGGAACATCAGACCCTTTTTGAGGGAAATCAAAAATGAACTCTAAAGTGTTTCAAGTGCAAGCGATTCTGTTTAAAAAAATGTATGCACTTTCTCATGGCATACAGGTTTAAATCGCATATCAAAAAAATCCAGCTAGGGTGAAATTCCAATGCCAGCAGCGCATGAACGGTTTGTCGGCGGGAAAAAATCTTGTCGCTGGTGCACAAACGGTTTTCCAGAGATTAAGACGTTTTGTTTTTCAGTCCATTGAAATTTCATATAAAAAACTGCAACAAACACGATTTTTACCCAGATAAGAAGTTTTAACTACAACTGCTTCCCGCCTAAGATGTTTTAAAAGTTCGGTGGTGAATTAACCACAAACAAAAACTGGTTGCAAAATATACCTGAAAATGTCTTTATTTTACGAAACTTGCCGTTATTACTTATTTAAGAGATATTAGAAATTCCGCATCATAAAATGAAACATAGGTAACAACCTTTTTTCAACAGCCATAAAATGTACAGCTTAGTTGAAGCAAGTGTTTGCTCTGATTGAAAAATACAAAAGTATTGATGTTATAGCCGGAAACAATAAAATATTTTAAATTCATTTTACCTATGAAATTTAAAACACATAATACTAATAACTTTGTGAAGAACGCTAGAAAAAAATCTTTATTTAAAAAATTGATCTCACTTTTTTGTTTGTTCGGTTTATTGGAAAACTTCTTTAATGTGCCAAAAGGGCTATTTGAGCCAAAACAACTTGCGTGTGTTTAAGTTGTTATTGCATCTAGCTCTTTTTTTTTATTTATCTTAAAATTATTATAATATGTTATCCCTATAATATAATTAGTTTTTTGTATTTTTAACTGTCCCATCAAAAACTCATGGTAATGCGCAACAACGCATATAATTTGATTGCTTGGTTTACCGTCCAGTTTTCCAGTCCTAAAGAATAGAGAAAACATAACATCAAGCCATTCCTATCACATTTAGTCTTAGATTACGTTCAAAAGAATTGTTTTCTTCTAGATGACTAGAAATATGTGCTTCTTTAAATGGATCAGTTTTTTTCGTCAACAGTTGCCCTCATCTGATTGCGCTTTTTCCACAAAATCCGCGAGCGAATTAGCAAAATTTTCACATCCATTTTGTAATGCCACTTCCAACGCTGTTAGCATTTGGCAATCTCTTGCGAAAACAATAGCTTGCAAGTCTTCTTTCTCTGTATTAGTCAACTCTGCCAATATTACAGTTCCATCTCCGCTTTTTGCACTCTTGAACAACTCTTCGACCATCCCAAACAATCTGACGACATTGTTATCTGTAGCATGATCTAACGGAGTATTTTCTATATCTAACATGTTGTAACACGCTCCGTATCTCAGCAAAACTCTGACAATTTGTAACGCTTGGTTATGCGCGGCGATATGCAAAGCCGATATGCCTCTCTCCACCGTTTTCGCGTTGATAAAATCGTTGAATTTACGTCGGTTATTTGTCGAAACATGTGCCAATAACTCTTTAATAATTTCTAAATGTCCCGTGTATGTTGCCGCGTGGAGTGCTGTATCTCCATTGCTATCAAAAGCCGTTGCATCTGCTCCGTGTTTTAAAAGAGTTAAAACAATGTCTTTGTATCCTTTGCTCGCTGCAAAATGTAGCGGTTTTCTACCTGCTCCGTCTGTCGTATTTACATCGCAACCTTCGCTTATCAAACTTTGTACTGTCGTTATATGACCATTTAACGATGCGAGCATTATATCCATTTGGCAAGAGTTAATCATGTCGTCATCCAAACCGGAACGTTCGGTTGCTATAATCAATTGTTCAAACATTTTATCAAGTCTCAAATTTAACGGGTGATGTTTTCCTAGTAAAGTGTTCCGCAATTCGTATCCGTCCTTGTAAAATTTCAAAGCTTCTCTATACTCTTTTGTAATATAATAGGCGCAAGCAATATTACGCTGCGTGTTAACAGTGTCGATGTGGTTTGATCCTAACGTCCTCAACTGACGAGCGTACAGATCTAAGAATATTTCCAAGGCTTCGTGGTGCTTATTTTGCAGGGCTAACATCACTGCGACATTGTGCTGAGCTCTCATAGTGTCGGAATGATTTGATTTCAAAATCTTCTTCCTGCCTTCGTAAACTGATTTGAAAACGTCCATAGCTTCGTCTATCTTATTCTGATGAAATAGTAGGCTTCCTATTGTGTTGCGGATTTCTAAAGTCAATAAATCATCAGGTCCTAACTTTTCTAAACACGCTGCGTAGTTGCTGGTACTCTCTTCCATGGCTTCTGTATATCTTGCCAGAGATCTCAACGTAATTGCGATTCTCTCGCTAGTCTCAAACAAATCGCGATGATTGGTTGGTAACATTTCTTTTTGTCTTTTATAAACATTTATAAAGTTTTCCAAAGCTTGCTCATAATTTCCTTGCTTGTGTAATACAAAAGCGATCTGACTCTCTGTCCTCAAAGAGGCTTCGTTGGAACATTTCGATCCTTCCAACTGTTTGGCGAGAACTTCAGTTAACATCTTCAGGGCATCGAAATACTTGAATTGTTTTACCAAAGTGTCAGCCACCATGAATTGGCTTTCCAAAGTGGTTGGATTGTCTTTTCCCAAAATGGCTTTTTTATTCATCAATTCCAAATTCAAGAAGAAGTTCGCTTCGGTAAAACACTCTTCCAAAATCATCTGTTTTGCCACCAAAGTCGGTGCTTTCGACAAGCCTTCTTGCAGAATAAGTTGGAGGTCTTCGACCTGTGGAAAGTTGTTTTGAATTGCGACATTTGTGAGTATTTTTCTTTCTTCGTTACGAGCCTTCATGACTGCTCTCACCGTCTCAATGTTGTTGAGACTTCTAAAATCATTGACGACTTCTAAATCGCCGGTCTGAACCTTTCTGAATGATTCATCGACGAGATGGAATAGATCTTTAATATTTTGCTTCACAGATACTTGAAGCGGAGTGTTACCGTTTCCAGATTTAAAATTATATATGGCGCCGTGTGATAAAAGCAATTTTACAATTTCAAAATGAGAAAATTCGGCAGCGTAATGTAAGGCAGTGTTCCCTTTGTCTCCGATTGCATTTGGATCTGCTTCGTTTATTAGTAAAATATTGCAAACCTTGACAAAACCATTTTTGGCAGCAATATGAAGGAGACACCAATTATCAGTTCGTCTAGCGTTGACTGAAATTTTCTTCTGTTCAATAATGTTTTCGACTGCTTCTATGTTATTTTCTTCCACAGCTTTAAATAGTTGTTCAACGTAATCTAACAATCTGATGACACTCTCTTTTGCAGTCAAATCTCTCGGTGTTTTACCCGAAAGATCCTCAGAATTGAATTCGGATCCATGTTCTAGTAAAATGCTAACAATGCCTTCCAATTCTCTCTCTGCAGCCTTATGTATGGGCAGCTGTAACATATTATTAGTGACGTGGACATTGGCACATTTGTTTAATAAGTGCCCTGTCACGTCGACAGTAAGAGAGTGGTGCAATGGAGTGTTTCCTTGTTTATCTCTTTCATCGATGCTCATCCCGTGTTCGAGAAACGCATCTATAACTTCCACGCGGCCATTCTTAGCAGCAACGTGTAGAGCTTTCAAACCGCCACTATCGTCGGCTTCAAGATCAGCCCCTTTACTAATGAAATATCTTACGAGTTCCACATGACCTGAGTGAGCTGCCTCGTGTAAAAGAGTGTTATTTCTTGTAAGTTTATGTATTTTTTCGTTGATATCAATATCTAGATGTTCGAATAGCACTTTAACAATCTCCAATTTGCCGGTTTTGACCGCTATTATGAACGGTGATGAAATGCTCTGTAGATCGACTTTCGACCCGGCCAATTTAAGCAATTGATCTAAAACGATTGAATTTCCGTTCATAATTGCAAAACCAATCAGTTGGTTTATATTAGTATAGAGATCAGCTCCGTGTTCCAGCAAGACTTGAATAAACTCCTTTCTTCCTAAAAGTACAGCAATCAGCAAAGGTGTTTGAGCGTCTGAGTCAATTGCCTCAATTGCAGCTCCCTTTTTGAGGAGTGCCTTTCCTATGTTCCAGAAGTTGCCGATAGCTGCTAAGTGCAGAGGTGTTTCTCCTTTATCATTAGAAATATGAACGTCAATATATTTTTGCTTGAGTAACACTTCTACCACACTTCTATGTCCCGCCGCGCAAGCTGCTAGCAGTGGTGACCCCCCTTTTACATTTATGTCCGCTCCTCTCGCTAGCAGCAACTCCACCATCTCTTTATTATTATTTTTGACAGCTTGACAAAGCACCGAATGTTTGGCATCATTTTGAACATTAGCGCCGTTATCGAGTAATAATTCAACGACCGCCTTGTGGTTCCCTGCGACTGCAAAATACAAAGGGGTATATCCATTAACTTCCGCGCAATTGACGTTGGCTTTATTTTGAATCAAGATTTTGGCAGCTCCGCAGTGACCGAAAAAACAAGCCGTAAGCAGTGGGGTAAAGCCCGACTTGCACTTTGATTCAACGTTTGCTCCGTTGACTAATAGAAGTCTGACAGTCTTCTCGTTGTTAGCTTTTCGCACAGATTCATTTAACGGAGTTGAAGAGTCGCCTTCGGTGACGGGATCAACGCTTGCTCCCATGCTTAGCAAGGCCTCTGAGATATGCACGTGTCTTTTTAATGCAGTGATGTGCAAAGGTGTAAAGCCACCCATGATTCTGGCATTTACGTCGCATCCTGCCGCTGCTAGCGTCTTAACAACCTCCAGTTTGCCACTTCTTGCCGCCTCGTGCAATGCGGTCAATTTTCCTTCGTTTGTTAAATTCAAATCCACTTTTGCTTCAAGCAAGGACTTGACAATGCTATTATGTCCACGCCTAGCACTCAAGTGTAAAGCTGTGGAGCCATCAAATGTGCAAAGATCTGACTTTGCGCCATTTAAAAGTAAAAGATTGACGATATCTTTATGTCCATTTAAAGCGGCGCTCATAAGACAGGTTAACCCGTCATACCGCACAGCATTAACGTCGGCTTTATGGTTAATCAAAAGTTGAACGATTCCCTTGTGTCCGTAAAATGACGCAACTTGGATTGGGGTTTGGTTCAGAGTCCTGTTTCCAATATTAACGGAAGCATTGTGCTTCAAAAGCAGGTCCACAACATCTTCGTGACCTTCTTCTGCGGCATTGTTTAAAGGTGTGTTACCACTGTACAGCCCTTTCGCGTTAATGTTAGCACCTTTACTGATCAGAATCCTTACAGCTTCGAGGTGTCCATTCAATGCTGCAAAATAAAGGGGAGTTGCACCCGTGAAAGCTTTGTCGTTGATCGAAGCGCCCTCGTCCAGCAGATATTCTACGATTTCTGTGTGACCGAAATCGGAGGCTATGTGGAGAGGAGAGAATCCATCGCTGCTTTCGCGGTAATTAACATTTTCACCTGCCAGAATTTGGACAACGTCCAGATGGTTGTATCTAATTGCGTAATGCAGAGGGCCATGGCCGCACCAGTCTTTAGCCTTCTTCTCCGCTCCGAGCCTGAGCAAAATTTCAGCAGAGTTCTTGTGTCCGTACTGTGCAGCCAAATGCAGGGGTCTTCTCGCTGACCCATCTTCATCGTTAGCCGATAAACCGACTTCTTGCACAAGGTATTTCACATTGTGGTCTCTGTCGGAAGCAGCAGCAACATGCAACGGACTTTGAAAGAAACATTCTCTCACTCTAGAATCTAGATGCTTTTCGTCAATCAAAAATTTAAGAATTTCAAGGCTGGGCCCTTGTGCAGCCAAATGTAGCACAGTCCGCAAGTCCTGACTTCTGTAATTAGTGTCTGCTCCGTCTCTGAGACATCTCTTCAACTCATCCAGGTTTCCTTCTTGCAAAGATTTAAGCAACTCTCCTCGTTTATGGATTATATCCAAACCCTTTTCGTAGTTTTCTTTCAACTTTTTCCCATCGTATTGTACTATCTGTCCAAGTTTCTTTCCAATGAACATGCTTTCCGTGAGTATCTTGGCATTTGTAAAGACTACCGTGAAAGAATCGGAAAAGAATGTATCGACCAATGGGTTTCCATGTGCTAGGTAGTTCCTTAGACATTTTCCAGTCAAAAGTGGAGCACCATCATCCACAAAGAGGATATTTCCCACCAGGTACTTGCTTGTGTCTAAATCGGACAAAACATCGAGAAGAAGAGCTTCCACCATAAATCTCTTGGTATTATCAGCTTTAAGAAGTTCTTTACTGTTAGTGTCCAGCATATCTTTGAGTTCTGACAGCTTCTCTAAAATGACTTCATTCACTACTTCTTTATTTGTTTCTGGCATTGAAATGGCTGCATCCACATCTTCTCTGTTCGTTTCTAACGTTTCTTTGATCTTTTTTCCTTTACCTTTACCCTCTCCCTTTCCTTTTCCTCTGTTGATATCCACCGGAGCTTTCTTAAGCTTGTGCTTCCCCAAACATTCTTTGAATTCATCGATCCATTTGATCTTATTTTTGTCGCAGACTGAAATGCTGTGGACGTAACAGAGAAGCAATTGAATTTGCTCTGCAACTGAGGGAGCCACTCTCTGTTCTAAACTTTCATGCAACCTCTTTAACATATCTGATAACTCAGAGAAATTTTCGATTTGAGACAGGCTTACTTCCGGCAGTTTCAACAGCATTTCGGAAGCCGTCCGTTTGTGAATTTTGAAAAATTTTGCCTTTTCTTTACCGATCTTCCCTTCCGACTTTAAAGCAGGATGAAAGATGGTCTTGAGATATCCGAAACCGACGGAATAATCTTTTTGAACATTTTTAAAGACACTTTTTGTCTGATCAAATAGCTGTTTTATTCCATTGAAAAGATCTTTTTCGAATTCAGACAGATCATCTACTTTGCGAGGTATAATATTTACAATGTCCTCCATCTGTTTTTCTTCTCCAGTAAATGTATCAGCTTGTGAGATTTCGATTGGATCTAAAATACTCATATATTTAAAATTGTCCATAATTTCGCTGACTTCATTGTAGCTCTTGCTATTTTTAACGCTGACCAAAACCGATTTGATCTTGTTGATTTTTTTCAAGCTCAGTATTTGTGATATGACAAGGTAGACTTTTTTTAAATCGTTGTGTACGTTAGTATAGAACAATAGTTTTTCATAACCTTCTGAGTCTTTCAAGATATGGGCATGTGATAAAGAGTTACGGATGCTTGTGAGAACCTGCCTGGTTTCCAGAGGGGCAGAAAGCAGCAGTAGATCACTCACGACTGAAGACAAGTTTGGAGATTCGAGGGTATTTTTTAATTCTTCTCCCATAACTTGCAAAGCCCTTTTTATCATGAGTTGCCCTTCCTTTGTTTTGCAGTCTGCTAGCAAGGCAGCATTTATGTAATTGAACATCTTATCTAAAGAATAGACATCTCTTAACTCTGTGTAATCGTCATAAAGATCTTGGAATGATGGATTATTCTTTAGGATACCGGCAACCACATCTTCGCGGGTTGCCCTTTGCTTGCTGGCTTCATCGATACAAATCTTCGACCCCGGTCCAATACAATTTTTCAACGAATTGCTGAATATCTTCAACTTCTTTAAAATGCTATCTTTCGTCAACACGGACCAATAGAAAAGATTCAACTCATGCTTCCGAGTATGGGCTGATATGAAACAACACAAACAGAACACAATTTCCTCCCATGGGAAAATTATACAAGTTGTTTTGAGTTGCTGTTTTAGAATGTACAAATTTTTAGCGATAAACTTAACAAGATACAGAAATGTTTCATCGACATCAAGCGCTGAATATCGCAGAAGAATGTCAATCTTTTCAAGAACCAGACAGAGTCGTTCCTCGATATCGCTAACGCATGTTGGAACCACGGCGATATCTTGGGAAAAGAAACGTAGTTTAATTAACTTGTATTGCACGCAAAGCTCCATTTCTTCAGACAGCAGGACATTGTTCAGTTTAATACGACAATAAGCAAGAGATAAAATGGAATCAAGAACTGCGGGACTTGAAAATAGACGACATTCACATATTAGTTTATCCAGGATTTTGGTATTCCCTGAACAAATTGCGTGGTAAATTACATTTTCTCCGCTTATATTGTCGTTACTGTCACAATTTTGAAAATCTACACATTTGAGTGGTTTCTTCGTCATTCCTTCAGATATTTCTTTATCCATGTCTTTCAAGATCTGAATATACACATCAATTGGGGATGCTTCATATTTTCTGCTTTCTGCTTCAAAATTTAGGTTTTCTGTAGCTTGTTGTAGTGCCATTGTATTCAGCTTTCTCAATTTCCGTCTGATTCTGAAACAATTAACAGATTATACTATGGATTCAAAATGAACACACTGTTTGACATGATGGCAGGGCAGGAAGAACTGACGACTAGTAGCGAATTCAATTCAATTATATCAAAAACATTACAAAATTGTACATTTTAATGCATTTTTACATAAATTTAAACATTAGGTGTCAGCTATAATAGTATCAATAGAGCTTGTCGTTTAACCCTTAGGAGCCGAAGCCCTGCAATTGCAGTGTTGAAGAATTACTCCCATGCAAGTCACAAAGCACTGCAATTGCAGTTTCGACCTATCCATTCATTTTGCCTTTGGATATTACTTCTACAGGGTTTGTTAAACACAAAAATCAAAATGTATATTCAAATTATAAAATGAATATTCTTGCCGGCTCCTACGGGTAAAGGCAACTTCATTGATGCTAAATATGTCCGTATCTGAATTGATTCTGTTCAACAGCAAGATCGCTCTCCTCACCGGAATGACCATTGGCAATTAGTTAGTCTTGCAGACTGGGAGATGAACAGTCTATGCTGTGGGTGACGGAGATAACCATCGGGAACATAGAAATGAATGCTCTCCATCGTAACCGAGTTTTCAAACCATCCACAAATCATTTTTGTTGTTTGTTTTTGGGGTGTTATGCCGTGTTGCGCTAACTCCTTCTTTAGCCGACGTTTCGGACAGCGTTGCAGTGTCCATCATCAGGGCAGATCCGGTAGATCCGAAGATGTCACATCTTCGGATCTACCGGATCTGCCCTGATGATGGACACTGCAACGCTGTCCGAAACGTCGGCTAAAGAAGGAGTTAGCGCAACACGGCATAACACCCCAAAAACAAACAACAAAAATGCTTTTGGCCGTGAGAATCTAAAAACTTACCATCCACAAATCAGTCTGAAGAAATGTGTAGCAATGTGAACGTCCCTTCTGACCCGGAGATGGTTCATTCCAAGCAAATTAAAAAGAAAGTCGGTATTATATAGTACATAGTAGTCAACTCCCTCATGTAGAAAATTATCTGGAACGTAAACAGTCAACATTGATGATGATAAGTTTGACATGTTTAACTTTGAAGAGGTTGGTGTAAAATTTGTCGACAGATTTGTTTTGTGATTTACAAAATTGTCATTAAAATTTCCGTAAATACTTACCGCTTACTTCTAAATACGCCCAAATTATTGAAATAACACTTCATATCAACTTAATTACTACAAATAACGACTATTTAAGTGGGGGAGATGGAAAACACGCATTGAAATATAGATTATCTTTTATAAGCGGTATAAATTTGTTGTTGTCATCATGTTTAATCTTGTTAGTACAACGGGACGTTTCCAAAAGATTTCACTTCAATTTTAATAACCTGGTCAGTTTCAACGTCTCAAAAACCAAAGCATGTCTGATTTCGGCAACGAGGAAGATCAATGACTGCCTGGTGCAATTTGATGGAAACACCCTCCCCAATAAAGACTCCATTGAAGTGCTTGGAGTAAGTATATCGGACGGGCTCAAGTATCGGCGCTCTATAGAAGCTCGAGTAAATCTGGCTTCCAACAAAGTGTGCGTCTTGTATAGGGCTGGCAGATTCTTCAATTGTAACCTGTTACTAACCTTATACAAATCTCAAGAATGCCCACCAATTGAATTTGGTATCCACCTCTGGGCTGGAGACCCACGATACTAGATAAACCTATTTGATTTTGCGCAAAGGAGGGCGGTCTGTCTGATTGACAGATTGTTAACAGACAGATTGCCATCTCGAATGCACCGACGCTATGTGGGCATACTGATGTTCTACAGGTATTTTAATGGAGCCTGCTCTAAGGAGCTGGCAGCATTGATTACCGCTGCAGATGCGTGAAACTCGACATACACGAGCGGAACACCCATTCACAGTTGATATTGGCTTCATGAGAATGGGTCATTTCTTCGACTCATTTTTGTGTAAGTCAGCTCATATGTGGTATGAGCTACCGGAACCTGTTTTCCTTCCTTCATATAATCCGGGCATATTCTAGACCCGCAGTAATAAATCCCTTCCTACGGGTCCTACCTTAACCCACCCCAAATGCTTCTCAAATTGTTGGTGACATAAAAAATAAAAAATATATTTACACAAAATAACCTAAACTAAGAACCTAAAAATTAATAGGTTCTTAATTTGGGTTTATTTTTTTATTTAATTGTTTGTATTTGGATTGATTTTCTACTGTCATAATTATAATTTTAACTGGGTACTTAAATTGGAACTAATGTATTCATTGTTTTTGTGTTTTTCGTAGAACTACATTAGTATATTTTTAAAAAATTTAATGCAATTTAATTTAATTATGTTGTCATTAAATTCTGCAAGTATTTTAGTTTTTTTTATTATTAGCTGTTTCGGCGTTCAGGGGAATTTTCAAACAGTGACTTTTCCCCGGTGAGACGACTTATTTATATCATTCTATTTACCCCCGCCCAATTAAAAAATTTATGATGACTACATGGAACTAATGTATCTTTTAAAATCTCCCAAATAAGTAGTTTATTGTATATTAAATTTATACAAAGTGTTATTTAAATAATTTGTTCCTTTTTTTGTGTTTACCGAACAAGAGTCCAATCGCGCCCTGTTAACCGGATCCAAGAGAGACCAAGGCATTGCCAATTGTGGTTTTAAAGCTGGAGGGAGTGTAGAAATACCTGGCTATTCAGTCGATCTGGTCACTAAACACGGCTAAAGCCATTTCAAGCAACGTTTCGATTCTAAATGACGGTCTTTCACCGGCGATACTGAGGTTATCTGGAATGTGCTGCAAATAAAATAGATTTATGTAAAAATCTCAGTTAAGCATAAAAAGAAAGTGTTCAACCTCTAGAAATATTTTATCTAATCCTTCCTACTAAGTATTTTCAGAAAGCAAAGGTAATTGTTAATAAATCTAATATAATTTATTTACCATATTAATTAAATATACCATATTATTATTTTTTTGTATTTTATTCCTAATCTCCTAATTCAAGAAATTTCAAAGAAAAACTTTTTCGAAGAATTTGAAAGCAAATACAGAACTGACACCATGTTGACTTTTGAAGGAATGGGGCTAATGTAATCGACATAAGAAATCGATATTTCATTTGTTATGATTTGAGATTTTCACGGCCAAAAGTATTATAGTGATTTGTTTTTGGGGTATTATGCCGTGTTGCGCTACCTCCTTCTTTAGTCAACGTTTCGTACAGCATTGCAGTGTCCATCATCAGGGCAGATGTGTAATCTGAGCATGAGATGTGTAATGATTACACAACTGCCCTGATAGTAAACACTGCAATGCTGTCCGAAAAGTTGGCTAAAGAAGGAGGTAGCGCAACACGGCATAACACCCCAAAAACAATCACTTTAGAGATATTCCATTTGTTGTTTTTATTATCATTTTAACACTACGGTGATACTAGATATGAAAAAACCGGCAAGATGATCTTTAGCCGTACTGTTGAATACTGTTTTGAAAATCACCCATTTTTTTTGTTATGGTCGAGGGGTAAGGCTCTCGATCAACAATCCGAAGGTCGCGGGTTCAAATCCCGGCGTGCGCAAGTAAGTTCATTTCACAATTAATTAATTAAAAATAATTTGTAGTATAATTGAAACGTTGATGATGTTTCCTGACCAAAGCTGAATGGCCAGGTATTCCCCCGCCTTCCTCTCCCTATCTCCTTCCTCCTCATAACATACACCAATTGATGATGCCATAGTCTCACTGGCTCCAGACGATTGAGACTCTTGTGCGGTATTCACAAACATATTTTTTGAATCTCCAGCCGATGGTTGAGGGAGATCCTCCAACCTCTCCAGCTGAACTCTCTCTACCCATCGACTCTGCTACTTTAGAGTTCATTGCCGAATCAAATACACATTTTGCATATTTGCGGCACGTTCCAGAGTGGAAAATACTCTCAGTGTCACCCTGTTGTAAGACCACCATTCATAATTGAAAAGTTGATTGAAATGGCTTTAGCCGTATTTAGTGACCAGATCTGAATAGCCAGGTACTCCCCCATCTTTCTCTTCCTCATATACTTCCCCCCTCAACTACCTTCAGCCACACATCATATCCCGATTGGGGATGCCATAATCTCACTGGCTCTGTCTAGACGGTCGGGAGCAGTTTCACAAAAAAGGGCACTTTTGGTCCAATAAAAATCATTTATGGGAAAAAGAAAACGAAGTTCATAAACGTACTGAAATTAAGTAAATTAAACCAGTTTATTTTATTTTACAAACGTAAAATAATTATACATTCACTAAATATCGATTCTTTATATCGATTTTCTGTCCAACTCAATTTGACATGTTATTTGTGTTATTTTATGAGTCATCCGTGTGTCAAAAAGTTTAATATCTCGTAGCTTGCCGGCATTTTATCAATTTGTATTCTGTATCCTGACAATTTGTGGGCGGCGTTACGTTTATCTTTATTAATTATTCACATGATTCACATCAATTCACATAATCTGTGAGCAAACTGCATATGGCCGTGGTCATCGTCCATTAACACCCTTTAGTTCACATTTCAATAAGTTGTGCAATAATATTTAGTTCATCAAATCTAGTGAAAGGTAAAATTGTACGACATTCTATTATTCTTTTTATGAAATCTTGTTTTATATGTATTTTATTTGTTATCTTTATCTATTCCATTGCAATATTTCGCGGCCATATCTGATGGTTGTTTGATAAAGGTGATATTATTGTAAACGTGGCTAAAACTAAAAAAAATATCTTTATTTGAAAATAAATAAATCGTCAGTAATACGAATTATGTACAACTTGATGTTGTCGAATTATTGGAATGTAAAACTAGGTTAATTATTTGGGATAGCTGGCCGCACTTAATACGATTTAAAAAAACTTTTTTGATTCACCTTAATTACTATAAAAGACAGCATTTTGGAAGTTTGAATTTTAACATTCTAATTTTCAATTTAGTAAGAGTGAAAATTCGCTTTCTTTGTAAGGGATGACAGCCATTTACAAATTTACGAATTTTATATCTTAAAAAGGCTTCACAAACTCAAAATTTTACCTTATACTATTTATCCCTGATCAACGCCGGGTACATGTCAGCGGGTTTTATATATATGACCTTTCCCGTTATAATGTACGAGTCTAAGAGTACAAAGTGGGCTATTCCTGGCTATTCTAACCTGATCACTAAACACGGTCAAAGCCATTTCAAGCAACTTTCGTTTCTGAAAGAGTCCACCCAACATTGTTCGAATACATTCCCAATGGGAATGTAACTAACTAACTGACTAGCCATCACATCGTTTCTCCGCAGGGGTAGGCAGAGAGGACGGACCGCCAAACAACTCGGTCTTGGTACACACTCCTTGCCTCATTCACATTCATACATCGTCTCATACATACTCTTCTATTGTTCTGACTCTTGACATGGCCCGACTCAAGTATCTGATTCACTTGATCTTGCCATGTCTTCCTTGTGCGTCTCCGACTTCTGCTACCATTCACATTTGAGTCATATGTTCTCCTTTCTCTTCTTTCTTTGCTCATTCGCTCTACATGCCCAAACCATCTAAGCGTCCCTTTCTTATTCTTATCGGTCACATTCTTACTTACACCAATCAGCCTTGCATTATTTGTGTATCTCCACATTTCTCACACACATGTCTAAGGGATCTCATTTCTATAGCATTCAGTCTGTATGGAAGTCAAAGGGAATGTATGGCGAGCGATATGCTGAAATAGGCTAAACCACGAGAATATAGCGTAGTCTTTCACAGGCGTTATAAAGATCGTATATATCTATCGGTAACCGAATTATTCACCAAAATGACAATTCAACAAACCTTCAAAAAGTTATATAAAATCATGAATAGCGTTAAAAAGAAAACTAGGTTAAATAGGTTATGTTGCGTTTATAGGTTAGATTTTTTTCATCGCTTGTGATGACTTTAGTAGTAAATCCTCCAAATTCCTGTAATATTCAAAAATCTGTTTCTGAAAAAATAAAAAAATACACAGATTTAGGAAATGAGATTAAAAGAATTTGGCATTTTCAGACTATAAAAATATTACTATTTGTTATTTCGGCTACTGGCATTATACCTAGCTCTCTCATTCAAAATATAGGCGTATTAGATCTTTCAAAGAATTTATATATAAAATTGCAAAAATCAGTCATTTTAAATACATGTAGGATTACGAACGATTTTTAAAATATTTATATTGAGAGATCATTAGGATTTATAGGTCCTGCTAGGAATTCTACCGAGCCGAACCCTCTGTTATGAAAATATCTGGAGTCGGTGAATTATTTTCCCATTTGATCTCTGGTGAGTTGACGTGTTGTTCTTGTTTTGTATTGTATTTATTATAATGCACTTGCATAATGTGGGTTGATTGGAAAAGTGTGTGGAAGGGTTTAGTTTTTCCTGTGGGGAAGATTTAACCTGGACATAACACTCAGGGCCTATGTCATCTATGGGAATGCTGTGTGAAGGGTATTTTTAAGGAAAGGAAGGAGAAGAAGTTCTACCCAAACCCGCCTCCCAAATGATTAGTTGGGAGATTCAGCAGTTTTCCAGACACTGTGTAAATATTATCACTAATAAAAAGTGTTGGTTTTGACGTGGATCCAATCTCATTGTTGTCGTTAAATTATTTATAGCTGTGTTTTTGTTTTTAAAAAGATAACCTTACATTTTGAGAAGGTTATGATAAAAAAATAAGTATTGGAAAACTGAAAAATGCGTACGACGAAACCATGCGCACAGAACATGTGCGTCCTCCGGTAAACTTAGTATAGATTATTTATTAATTATTAACAAGAAATAACTTTAATTCCACACAACCCATAAAACTTATACGTGTCTCTAGTCAGAAACCTAATCGAATACTACTCGGTAGTTTGGTTTCCCTCTTACAAAATTCGCATCGACAACATAGAGTGAATACAAAAGAATTCTATGTTTCATAAATTTGAAATTAAATGATTTATTTTTCTTATTTTAAATTACTAAACTCTTAATTAGACTGTTCCGAACTCCTGCAATTTATAAACTTACACATACCCACAAGAACAACAATACACAATACTCTATTGTACCGCAGTATGCATAAGCGCAACTACAACTTGTTAGCATGGTGAATTTTGTGGATCATGTAAAAAACTTATTCGAACCCTATTCTTAAGACGGAGTAGTGTGGAGGTCTATCCTCTCTGCCTATTCCTACGGTGAAATGCCGTGATTGTTAGTTCATTTTACAGCGATAGAGACGGTATAAGGATAGTTCCAATGAGTAATCAGGCCATTGGCCCATTGTGCTATCTCCCATTGCACCTCAATTCTTTGAGTTTGTTTCCAGGTCCCATGAGGGTTCCTGTTTTCCTACGTATGGATCCTCTGGAGGATCCCGTAGCGGAAAGGGTTTTCCTAACACCCATCATCGATATTAGATTTTTTTGTTTGAATGGTCAATTTTTGGTCCCACGAGTATCTAGAGAGATAAAAGTTTCACCCCGAGTCCCGAGTGTTGGGATAAGGTCTAAATATACCAAGATGTGACCCTGTATCTCGGAGGCACCATTCGTGGCACTGTTCCCAGTTTAATGCAGCCTGACCATGGTAGCTCATTCCTTGGCTTGGAATAGCTATTAGACATTGTGTTTCCCCTCACTGAGCGATGAATTTGCCACACTCCCTACGCTATTTAGTTAGTAATTTTTATTTTTGTATCTTTTTTCAGATGGAGGTGTTTGGAGGAACCATAGACAATCAGCTGACGGGGCTCTCTCTATCCGAGAGGCACCGCAGTCTGAACAACCTCATCAGCAAGTCAGATCCTCTGCTCCTGTCTCCGGAAAACCTTCAGAACTGGACCAACAAAAGCCAAGCTGACCAGATCTACATCGCCAAGCTTGCTGACCGTTCCAAGAATGCCCGGGTTCTCTGCGATATCTTTAAATCGGAGAATCAAATGGTGGTTGCCATCGCATTGAATGCAACGTGGTTGTTTAAGGGAAAAACGGATGTCGACCTTATTAATGCAGATTACTTCATCAACGAGATATTTCCGAATGCATCGTATCACACGATCTGTAGAATCGTATCTCTGTTCGGAGCGCACCTCGAAAATGAGAACTTAGCTGAAGATCTATTCGAGAAAATCGTGCCGTTGTACGGAATCGACCTCGCTATCAAACTCCTCCCTGATTGTGGTAAAGAGTTTATCCGCTTGCAAATAATGGTCGACAATTTCATCGTACCGCCTCAACAACTTGTTTACATTTACAAGAAAGATTCTGAATTGGTTATCGAGTATTTGGTGAAATATCTTCGTAAAGACAACTTAGAAAAGCTGCCAATGTCTTTTCGGTATCATCAAAATTACGATAAGCTGTTTTCGCTCATTGCGCTGCAATTCCCTGAGAAATTCATGGAAATTTACTGCGAGCATATGAATTATATTCACGTTAAATTAGGTGCCCGGACGACACTCGGTATCCTTAAAGTGGGACTCGATAAGATATGCCAAAATCCTGCTACGTGTATAAAAGTTCTTCATCTTCCTACGTTGATGAGCCAGTTGAAAGGAAAAGCGTTTGAATCCTTTGTTTTGGAACTAATGCCGTCGAAAGAATCTCAGTTCGGCCACGGATACATTTCGGATATCTTGAACATATACAAACCTTCGTACAGAATCAAATTTCTGTTGAAAATTTATGCGTTAAAGTACAACGGATCTTCCTTCTTGCACAGAGATGATTTTAACAATTGGGAAATGGTTAAATATCTCCCCGTCGATATCAGGAACACTTGGGCCTTAGCGAAGATTGCCAACTTAAAGTCTACAGATTGGCTGAAAGAAGAGCATTTTTTGAAGTTTCTGTCTCCCGATAAAGCTATTCCTCGTCTCATGACTTTAAGTAAGTCCGCATCGGAGATGGAATATAGGATTACCCTGCTTGAGAGAATGATAGATTGCTGCCAGATCAACAACGACGAAGAATATCTGCTGAAAGTGTTGACATACACTGCGCAGAGGCATAGAAACGACCAAGAAATTCTGCGTTATCGGTTTTTGGACCACTTGCAATCCTCGTTCGAGCTGTATAAATTACCCGCCGAACACTGGGCTGTTATAAACGAGATGATTGAGTTCATGTGCGTCAGTAAAGAGATTGAAAATCACGGTAGGCAACACTTCTTCAGTAAATTCCTCGAGCAGACCCTTCGCTACAACCTCGATAAGGGCCAACCGATCGACGCAATCATCGATAAGTTTATCAAATATAACATCAATAATATTAACCTGCTGGTCGGAGTTCCGAAGCATGAGTTCGTCGTGCTCGATGCTTTCTTTGAAAAGTACCGAGTCTCTATCGAAAGCAATATGAAGTATGATAAAATCGAGGGAATGCTGGAACAACTGATCCTCTCGTACAGGAAGAGAAGCGATAGCGGAAAACACTCGGTAACGGAATGTGCTTGGCTGGTGGACGTATTAAAGAGACTCTTGGAGAAAACTGACTTAAGAGACATGCGCACCATTCTGTTCTATCTACGAGAAGACGTAAAAGCCAGGATCATGTTCGCGGATAAGCTGTTCCAATACGACAGCTCTCAAAAGTACTGCGCAAATTATCTGCGTCACGATGCCGGCGTTGTCACGCGTAATCTTTCGTTCCTTTTCGACAGATGTCTGCAAACCTATTCATTGACCAATTATGCTAATATCTTCAGGCAAGTTCGTGCGTACATGAATAAACCACTTGCAGAGCTGTTCGTCAACGCAGTTAAAGAACGCTGTACAACTCCTGAGAAGGAAGCCATCATGACAGTCGCATTGTGTTTACTTCTAAATCCTGAAGAAAGTGAAGATTTGTTGAAAAATCATATCCCGACACAGACAAAGGTAAATCTGGCTGTACAAGCGCAAGAATATTTGAATGGTGAAATCATCGCCAATAAATTCATGATTATAAATCCTCCCGTTTCTTACGACACGCTATTGAACTTCGCAAAGGATGACTTCTTGAAATTCACAGTTCCCGCTATTCTGTCTTTGGCTTTTAAAAAATCATCAGCAGATACCTTGAACTTCATAAAGGTTTTGACGACTAAACCCGTATCGGTGAAAAAGCACGGAATCCGACTGGCCTACTTCCTCTATCCGAAGAAGGATCTATTACACTTCTATCGAGGACTGTGGGACACGGAAAAGAACAACTCGATAAGAGAGGTATTGTTCCAACGAACATTCAGACTTCTGCTAAAAGAGAGCGATATCACAAGATACCGGGAGATTTGGGAGATGTTGAAACATTTCATGACAAGCTTCACAGAGTTGGACAAGCCGCTGTTTTTCTATCTGAGAGAGTTTGAAAAAATCGTGCCGGAATTACTGTCAGACTTTTGCCAAACGTGCTGGATTACATTGAAAAGGCTTAGATCGAACAAATGCCAAGTCGACAGCGAAATCCAATACCTCTCCAGCGGTTTCATTCGTTGCGTCGATCACCTGTCTCCGGAGTTCTGTGAGTCTTTAATCGAAGAATATATCTACTCAATCGGGGAACAATTGATTGAGTCCGATAATCTCCTCAACTTTCTTGTGCACTATATCGTCCACGCAAATAGCCCTGAACAGCAAGAAACCCATCTCAAAAGCACGTGCGAGCTGTTCAAGAACTTCATTGCCGAAAAATGGAACAAGAAAGTGGACGGAGTGTTCGCTTACAGGAATACTTTGAAGATTTTCGCGTTGGGATGCAGCCGGGCTGCTTTAAATTCAAAATTGCTAGTCAATCCCAACAATCTTCTAAAAAGCATTCTAGAATTAATGTCTTCAAGTTTACCGTTGGGCGCGTTCATCGATCTTGATCTCATTCTCAATTTAAGTTTGATATACAGAGAGGCGTTGAGCAAACGAACGGACGTAGAATCGCCCGCTTCTAGATTGCTACTGATGAAAGCGCTGGGAAATAGAGTGGGATTATACCTGCTTGAATCCTGCGAAAAGTTCGGGAATGAATTCTATCCTATCTTTATGAAATCGTTTGAAATCTTTTTGGATTCGATTCCTAATCCGTACGAAGAAAAGGAAGATGAATTGATGTATTTCATTGCAAGTTTAATGGGAAATAAAACAAGCATGACCTATATAATGGCGATTGATTTGTTCCCCGGTCAATTCGAAACGGACCACAAAAACTACTCATTCCAAAATAATATTTTGAATGAAATTAAAACAAACGGTAATTTCACCGTTAAAGTGCATTTGTATTCAAAGTTTGCCTTCGATTCTAATGAATTGTTCGGTAACAATTGAAAAACATACTTTTAATTCTGACAAATCCACTGAATAAATGCACAGTGTTTTTCACATGTTTCCGTGTGTCCAAAATAAGTGCAATTTTTCTTTGCTTCCGGTTAAATTGAAACATTTTCGAATATCGATCGATATTCTTACATAAATAGATCAATTTCATTTTCCAGTCTGAGGGTTAGAGTCAAATGTGTTTTGTAAACTGATAACCTCAGGTTTCTTTCAAATCGGTAAAAATCGCACTTCTTGAGATTGCCTATTCAGTGGATATATCAAAAAGAAAGTTAACAGTTCAATGGATAAATTTTTAAATGTATTTTATTGGAGACATGTCACAATCAATTACTGTTTTTAGGTAAATTGGTATAATGTTGCTTTTTTATATTCTCTCTATAAAAGTATAATTTTATATTAGTTATGTAATTTAATTGGATAAGTTTTGGTTAGTTTTGCTTTCAATGCTTTTTATGTTTCCTATATTGTTCAATGATAAACAGTAAAACATCCGTATAAGGTTACGGCAAAATTTTCCAGGTTTAAGAAATTTTCACACTTTGAAGTTTTTAATTTAAGAAGATTCAAGCTTAGGAATTTTTTAAATTAAGAAGGTTCAAGCATTGGAAGTTTTCAAATTCTGAAGATTCAAGATTAGGAAATTTTTAATTTAAGAAGATTCAAGATTAGGAAGTTTTTAATTTAAGAAGATTCAAGATTAGGAAGTTTTTAATTTAAGAAGATTCAAGATTAGGAAGTTTTTAATTTGAGAAGATTCCAGCTTATGAATTTTTCAAATTAAGAAGGTTCAAGCATTGGACGTTTTCAAATTAAGAAGAGGCTCTAATTTGTTTTTACTTTTGCTTGTTAATTATTTGAAATTATTTACGACAACTGTATTTAAAAAAGTGGTAGATACTCTTAGTATCACCCTGGTGAGAGACCACCATTTAGAATCGAACAACGCTTAAAATGCCTTATCAATCTTTAAACATTCCCCTATTTGGGATTGTTGAACTCTAACATATAAAATAAATAGTTCCTTTTTGATGAACACAATAGTGTGTGTTTTTGGCACCAAAATTAATGTATAATTATTATTCTTATTGAATTTGGATAATTTGGCTTTTTTAATGATGTTAATTATAGGTGCGGCTTGACACGCTTAACTTTGCAATCAGCCAAAATGGAAATTAATGAATTTACTACATTTTTGTCATTTTAATTTTTTTTTGTCATCCTGTAATACAATTGCTTTACATGTGGCGGAAAAAACTTTATTTTCTTAGATTTAAAGCAAAATTATATTTATGAAGGTCTTGCCGCCTGAAAGTAAGAAAATAATAAATATATATTGTATTCCTCGTGGATAAATCAATATGTAGTATATTTTTTTATTAAGTATGTATTTAGGTACTATATTTTATTATTTTTATACTAAACAATGCCAGTGCCTAATAGATGCTTTAAAGTAATAAATGCCTTTGAAATGTTTCTATTTATAACAGTTAGTTCTTAAAGGAACTCCATTTTGATCTCTAATTAGTATAAAATAAAGTCGCTATCCGCGTCTGTCTGTGCGTTTAGTTCTTCTTAACTAAGCAACAGATTTTGAAAGGGTTTTCATTATCATTTAAAGAATTTCTTCCGGAAGGTTTATATATTATAATACATGCATATTACACTTGTAGAAAGTAGAGAAAAGTCTATGTTTTGTAAACAGGTTGTAAAAAATATATTTTCTTGCGCTACATTGCTGACGCTGGCTAAACCTTATGACGTACATCAAAATAATGTACTAAGGAATTGTATATCTTAAAAAGGCCTACAGAAAAGTCTGTGATGGTATGTGTCTATCTCCTAAGGATAAACGCAGTAACGCCGGTTACGCGTCAGCTAGTATTTTATAAAACAACGTACATGAATAATGTTCATTTCAACGTCATCGGTCAAATCCACAGGTCTCCGGCATATTCTATTGGAATTTGTGTTGTATTTCCACTTTGCAATAAAATCCATATAAATGGAATATTTCTGAATGTATCCAAAAACTAAAAACAGTTTTTAAAAGGTAATGAAATAGGCTTTCGAGTTTTATTTTTTTTAAATAAAATAAATAATTGTAATTTTTGTTATTTGTTTTTGGGGTATTATGCCGTGTTGCGCTAACTCCTTCTTTAGCCAACGTTTCGGACAGCATTGCAGTGTCCATCATCAGGGCAGATGTGTTATTGACTGATTGATATTGATTGATATTGACGTGATATTGTTACTGCCCTGATGATGAACACTGCAATGCTGTCCGAAACGTTGGCTAAAGAAGGAGTTAGCGCAACACGGCATAATACCCCAAAAACAAATAACAAAAATACTTTTGGCCGTGAAAATCTTAAATCATATTTAAATAATTGTAATATTATAATTTTGAATGCAAACATCGACGCTTTGGTTTCATGAAGGTGTACATTTTAATTCTTCCTTATTTAACTTCTAGATTTGAATA
Source organism: Hesperophylax magnus (assembly GCA_026573805.1). Taxonomy (NCBI): domain Eukaryota; kingdom Metazoa; phylum Arthropoda; class Insecta; order Trichoptera; family Limnephilidae; genus Hesperophylax; species Hesperophylax magnus. The sequence goes on from JAIUSX010000028.1 coordinate 16,147,422, forward strand.
TAAAGCATGCTGTTTTCTCTTTCTAACATCGTTTAGATCATAATTCTAACCATCACAGTAAGGGAGACAACAATTTCTTTGAGACCATATGAACTTTTCCCGAAAGCGAATAAATTGACTGTACTGGTAATAGCTGTTTGCTCACGTTAAGCTAACTCAAACTATCCTAACATGACTTAGTTTGTTATATTGGCAGCGAATTCGCCTGTTACTTGAAACGTAACAAGAATCAAAATTTCTACGGTACTAATAAAATTTATGTGATAATGATGAAAAGCAAATACGTAAAAAAATATTAAATGTATCTTTATTTTATACAGGTTGTATCGGCACGTACCCGACAAACTTTAACCAGCTATTCCTTAGCATATTTGGAGTAAAAAATCTTATGTGCACTTTGCTGTCCGGTAACGTTTTTTTTAATAAAAAAATTATTATTCGTATTTTCACCACATGTCACCACTGTTTTATCCTTTGTCAAAGTTTGAAAACCCATCTGGCAATATTTTATTCGAATTCCGTTGAATAATGCACGTGTGTACCTATATTGGCGCACTTTTACAATCACAACGAAATGGCACGTCACCATTCGTCTCATTTTTAACTATTATTATTTAGTGTGTGCGAAAGAGCGAAGACGCTTTTCGACATACTTGCTTATAACAGCTGTTGAACACGAAAAGCAATGCCAATGACAGTGATGTAGTGTGGAAATTTTTAATTTTTTTGTTTTTAATTGAAAAAAAAATGCTACCGGACAGCAAAGTGCCCATAACATTTTTTACTCCAAATGTGCTAAGGAATAGCTGGTCAAAGTTAATCGGGTTAGTGCCGATACACCCTGTATAATGAAAACTTTATGACAAAATTTTTGCCTTGTTACTAATTGTTAAAAAATAATAATATTTTTGAAACTAGCTGTTAAGTTTTTAAATGCATCTGTTTGAATTTTATAGCATGTGATTGCAGTAAATAAAATAAAATAAATAAATAAGAATGTTTATTATTCAACTGTATTTTTTGGGAAATTATATTTACTACGAGCGCAGGACCTGTGAAAAATTAAAGGATATTATAATTGTAGGGTTTTGTGAAGCTAAAAATTATTGAATTAAAAGACAATCAGAATTATCATCCTTTCGAATAAAAATTGCGAAATCTACTAAAAATTAGAGCAAAAGAAATATTACATATTGCATATATAGAATTATGCATTAATTAAAAATAATTTTGGTACCTAGTTTTGTTTGAATCATTTCCATAATCGAAGCCAAGTTTAAAAAATCAACGCAAATCGCAGTTCAGGACATAGAACACGAGTTACACAGAGACACCACCGAAATCATTATTTTTAATTCAATTTATTAGGATTAACTTATCTAAGTTTATAAACCTCATTGTGATATCAAAAAATCTCCAAGAAAAACGACGGATAGGTGACAGTTAAATAACTCAATGGGTAGGGACATCAGATATAATAAAAATAATAACAAGGCATTTATATAGCGCAGTTTAGTGTCATTTCACTTCAAGTGCGCTTTACTATAACAAACTTAAAAACGGTAATTTAGTATTAGTGGTCATGTTCTTAAAATTATTCCTACAGTGTGCCTTACCCAATACAGATCTAATATTATAATACTAAATATACTGTTTATACAAAGTGATGACAAAACTTAGAATAACAATAACAGCAGGACAGGACAAAACAAGAATATTAAAACTAGAACATAATATAAAACAGGAGGCAGTTTGTGCTCAGAAATGAGAATCTTCTGAGCAGACATTTTAAAAAGGTACAATAAGGAGGCAACCGAAACCAAACAATTACCGGAAGTTTTAGAATATGGCTTATTATAAAATATCGAAAAGAAGTTAAGGTTTATTAATGGTAAGATTTTAAAAATAATTTTGTATTTAAAGCCCGTCTAAATTCTAGCCAAAATTCTAGAGATTAGTAAGAGCTGAGGGAAGTCTATTTCAGATGAGCGGGCCTGTTACACGAAAAGAGCGATCATAGTAAACGGCTCGATTTGACCAAGAAAGTTCGATTAGACGATTAATAACATTTAGATCTGCTGACCTTGGAGTAAGCAGTCTATTGCTTAAGTTTTGTCGGACACATAGTTGCGATATAAAGGCTGGCGCCATTCCTTACAATGCTTTGAAGGTCAGCAGATATTAAACTCTATTCTTTCAGGGCATCGAAGCCAGTGAAGGCGATCCCTTAGAAGTGGGGTTATACGACAATACTTAGATTCACCAAAAATCATTCTCGTCGCAGCATTAAAAACTGACTGGATTCTATTGGTTTGTTTCTGAGGTAGGCCGGTATATGCAATATTGCAATAGTCCATACGTGAGACGACGACCGAATTTATGAGTGACTTTGCTCCATCAGAGGGAAAGCATCTCCTGATTGATTTTATCTGCCTTAGATAGAACAAGCCAGAACTCACCGAGAAAGAGACCGGCAAATCATTCCACAGCCGAGTCGTAGAAAGGACCAGTTCTTATGTGACAAATGTCAACTGTGTACATATGTTGGGCGCACATTTGGCATGTTTCCCGACTATTTACCGGTGCCGAAGGGATCAATGGTGCTAGTTCCTCGGAGCATCTTCTTTTGTAATTCCGGTAGAAAAAGGACAGCATACCTACCTGACGCCTGCGCTCTGAAGATCGCAATCTAGATAGATAAGAGGAATCTATCAAACTGACTGCCCGTTTCTGCATTGGTCAAGGGTTTTTCAGCATTTTGGAGCTTCATACCAGAGGTGGCTGCTAAATTTAACAGTGGGGCACACTTGCAATTTGTACAGGGTCAGTAGCTGTGTACTATTAAAGTATCTGTGGGCCCTGTACAGTACACCTAACTTCTGAGAGGCTAACTTGACTCTAGATTCAAAGGAGCCCACGTTCCTAAGCTGGTTAGAGTCTCATTTTTTATTTATTTATTGTACAACAGAACATTCATTCCAGTTACAGTACAATTTTACATCATATCAGCATTTAGCTAAGTGACTCTTCAATAATTGTTTTAGGTCATTTAGAGAACAGTCACTTGCATCCAAATTCTTTGCTAGTTCGTTCAACAGCACCACTCGCCTCGTCATGCTATGCTTTGCCAGGACGTCGGTTTTGCCTTTTGGTAGCAAGCACATCAATGGAAGGCATATTGAGAAGATGATAGTTTGAATGAAGAAGTTGCTTCTGTTGAACGAGACTAGATTATCTTTTTGATCCCTTTTAAACTTTCAGACTCTGCTATATGTCAGCCCAAGTGATTCGCAATCTTTTGTGACTAAACAGTGGTGTCCAGGTTCATGGTGTGAGGTTTGTTCAGGTCTTGCTGGCGGATGCGTCTGCCCACCAATTGCGTGGCGGGCCGGGTTGGAAGAGGCTGGTTGAGGGAGATCCATTGACCTCTCCAGCTGGACTCTCTCAACCCATCGCTTTGCGCCACAGTGGGAGGGATGGATTTATACGTCCGTCACTCCTGAACACACTGACCACACTTTCCGGAGACCCTCCACACGACATCCCCATAGATGACATATGCCCTGAGGAAGGGCGTCTTGATGGAAGAGTGAGATTGATAAATATGACGGGATGCAATTAGTTGGCAGTAGCTCGATTAGTAGAGACATCAGTTCCGGCAAGACTAGAGGTTCTGAGTCCCAGTAGCGACTTTTATGATTTCATCGAGAATTGATATTATCTTCTTCAATGGTTATTTAACCGCTTAGCCCTGCTATACGCTGTTTGAAAAAACGCAGTATTGTTTGGTATGTAGATTTCTATGACTAAATGCAAACACTGCTATTTTGGAACGGAAAATTTTTGACAGAACAACAAACTGACAGTGACTGACGGGAGAGTGGTATATTTATGCTGACGGTAGTTGATGAGTAGGAGCAAGTAGGAGAGTGGTAAGTGGTTTATTTATGAGTAGTTGTCTGACATCTGCTGGTTTATTTGTGTTTATAGATTTGTGTTCATAATATTGTAATTAATTAATTAATAGCCCATACCCCAATGTTTGTTGCTGTAATCAACAGAACTATTTGTAAGTTAGAATTATTAGAGATAAATGACAGTAATATTTAAAATGCTTGAACTTGAATCGGTTACATTTGATTTCATCATCCGTTTGTCCAATTTTATTTTTTAAGTTTTCCAATTGACATTTTTTAATAGTGGTGTAAGATATTCGTTGGGTAAATAATTACCATTCGTTGTAAATTATGTAGATAATGCATAGTTTGGTAATTATTCGGAATCGCTGGCTACGGATAATATGAAATATTTTTAAATAAAACCCTCTGATTTACCTTAATTACTATAACTGGTAATTATTCGGAATCGCTGGCTACGGATAATATGAAATATTTTTAAATAAAACCCTCTGATTTACCTTAATTACTATAAAACGAAATTGACTGCATTTGGGAAATTTTTAAAAACCTAAAATGAAAATTCGCTTTCGTTGTATGGGATGATAGCCGGAATAATTTCTGCATAAATAAACCAATCACAATTTCTGTTTTCTGTTGTTTATTTTCTTTTGTTGGTATTCCTGATACCATATGAGTGGCTAGAATTTTTACCATTTATTCTATGCAAATACTAGGTAGGTACTATTTTGGCCTAATTTGAAAACTAAAATAAAGGTATTTTGGCATGTTTTATAAATAAAGAAATATTTAAAAAAGGTTAGGTTATTGTAGGTTAGGTTACTATAGGTTAGGTTGGGTAAAAAGGTTAGGTTAGGTTTGGATAAGTTAAGTTAGGTTAGGTTAGGTTGTGTTATTATAGGTTAGGTTTTTATAGGTTAGGATGGGTTAGGATAGGTTAGGTTAGGTTATTATAGGTTAGGATAGGTTAGGTGAGGTACTAAATAAAAAAACATTATTATATCGGACGTGCATAGCCAAAGTCATTATGAGATAACAAGATCTCAAGTTTTTACGATGTCCTTAATATCTTTGATAAAACCATTTAGATATCTGCGTCAAAATAAATATGATACTATAATATTATTCCACATCCATAATGTGCGACTGCTATAGTTAATATTAATGGATTTTCGGCGCCACCATACATTTAAAAACTAATGTTTTTGTTTTGTTCAACACAGTGAAGAGATAAGGGTGATCGCTAATTACTCTCATTGAACATGTGTGAAATTTAATGTATAATTTTGTCCAATAAATAGAGAAGTAACTGGTACAAACAGTCACTTCTCATCCGAGAGTTCTCGGGAAAGTAATACTTGTTTAATTTAATGTTTTCCTACTGCCCCTGCAAAAACTCTCAGATCAAGGTGTCAATGTGTGCCGGTGCCCTATTGAATTTGCAGTATTTGTGCGAGCTTCACTAACTTGGTCCCGTACAATTATTATTCCTTAATAAATAATTTATGCTTTTTAAGTAGTCACTATTTTGCCAGAATATTATATTACATAAATTTTTTTAAATTTACGTTATTTAATTGTCTCTAGCTGTTCTTTGTGTTTCCATTTACAAATTAACCATTAACAATTTCGACAACTTTCCGTTTACAATTTTACAAATTAACCGTCCAAAATAATTAGCTTATCGGCGGGACGTGCGAAAAAATATTATGTCGTGTAATTGTTGTTCTTTTGGGTTTTTTGGAAATTATTAGAAAGGAGGAGGTTTATATTAGAATGGTTGAGGAGTCACAATGTAATCTGGCGGGAAAAAAAAAGTGGAAATGTTTGTAGTTTTGCTAACTGAAATAGGGAGTGCCGGTCACAGACGTAAAATCAGGATACCAGTGCGACTCTCAAGTAATTCTGATTGGTTTGTTTACATTATATTATTAATTATTTCACATTTTTCGTTTCAATCGTGTTATTTATACTGGCTGGTAGAGTAAAAAATCTCTGTTTCATGTCGCTAATATTTATTTATTTATTGACGCCCTATTGGGCTTTTAAGTACACAACAATTACAAATTTCATTTTTAACAACAGTATAAAACAAACAATAGAAAATCGAAATAATATAAAATGATTTCTCATACATTATTTACATTTAAAAAGTGGTGGACTAATTTGGCTTTAAATGTATTTAAGTTTAAATTAAATATGTCAGCTACATCACTTAGTTCATTGCCCAACCTATGTATTCTTTCTAACACAGAATTCGTAGCGAAGTTATTGTTGTGGAATAAAATATTCCGTCTAGTATATTTTGGAGGTATATGTAAAGATAGCAAGTTTATAGTGTCAGGGCAGTCCAACCTTGAATGAACAATTTTATATAATAAAAGGAGATCAAATATATTTCGCCTTTCAGATAATTTCGATAAGTTAAGTTTGCTGCGTAAATTGTAAACAAAATTATGCGTGATTGTTTTTCTTGTCCGCATGAAGTCGGACACTTATGTAGAATCAGTAATACCAATTGACAATGAAATGGCTTTCATCCCCTACAACAAAAGCGAATTTTCATTTTACTTAATTAAATGTTAAAATGCTAAAATTAAAAATTTCCCAAATGCAGTCAGTTTCCTTTTAATGTAATTAAGGTAAATCTAAAAGGTTTTATTCAATTTTTTTTCGTATTATCCGTGCCCAGCGATCCCGAATATGTACCCAATATTTTTATATGAATATAATATACCCAGTGACGTATTCTCCTAAGAGCGTAGGGTATTACTCTCGATTTTGGCGGGGCACACGCGATCGTCGCCGTCGGCTGCCCCTTATTGTACAACAAAAAAAATTGGCTCGATTTATATTACGTGGAATCCATGGAAAAGATGATGAGAAAGAGAGTAGTGGCTGGTAAGTATTTATCTCATAAATTGTTTACAAAGTGGTGTTATCCAGTAACAGCGATCGTGTCTTGTCATGGACGCGAGTTATGCCGTGTGGGCACTCGTAATTTTGTTATATTCTTCCAATCGATCATACTATTGTAATTTTTTTTTTTCTCGATAGCGACGACTCCTTTCTTTATTTGGAACTCCTTCTCCGGGTTTTCGTGACAGATCCTTGCACTATTCCACGCCAGGGCTTAAAATTCCAACTTTTTCACTTTACTGTGCCGATGTCGATAATTGATATGCTTCGTTCCTAACACTGGTCACAAATCAGAAGACATGTTGAAAGCATTCCTCGACACCTTTGAAACTTAATATCAGCATTAATTATTGCAGAAGTCATTCTTTCGAAAATGCCAATAATATTTCTGGATGCTACCAGGATTTAAAAGCAAAAATAAAGGAAATGTACCCGTTGGCAATGTACGTGCCATGCTTAGCACATACTTTAAATTTTATCGGATCATCTGCCGCTGAATGACGAACAGGCTACTCACTTTTTCGGGTTGTTATCGGTCCCAAGAACAGTAGCTCACACCTTGGCTTGGGTGGCTATTCCAGGTCCTGTTTTCACTCCTTGAGCAATTGGTTCGCCGCACTCCCTACACTATTTAGTTAGTAATTCTTATTTTTGTATTTTTTTTCAGATGGAGGTGTTTGGAGGAACCATAGACAATCAGCTGATGGGGCTCTCCTAATCCGAGAGGCACCGCAGTCTGAACCACCTATCAGCAAGTCAGATCCTCTGCTCCTATCTCCGGATAACCTTCAGAACTGGACCAACAAAAGCCAAGCTGACCAGATCTACATCGCTAAGCTTGCTGCCCGTTACAAGAATGCCCGGGTTCTCTGTGATATCTTCAGATCGGAGAATCAAATGGTGGTTGCCATTGCGTTGAACGCAACGTGAACAAACAGATGTCGACCTTATCAACGCAGATTACTTCATGAACGAGATATTTCCAAATGCATTGTATCACACAATCTGTTGAGTCGTATGTCTGTTCGGAGCGCACCTCGAAAACGAGAACTTAGCTGAAGATCAAACCAACTTCATTAATGGTGTGAACAAAATGCTTTATTTTTGAACATTCAGAAATGTAAAGTAATACGATTTTCTAAAACTCATTACAATATCTTACATGAAATAATATTAAATTAATACCAGTGTCACAAATTCGTGCCTCCATGTAATATTCGATGAAAACTTAACATTGACTTGACACATCAACTACATAACTAATAAGGCTTTAAAGATGCTTGGCTTCCTTTGCAGAACTTTAACTGACTTTAAGTCCTTAGATTGTATGAGAACCCTCTATATTTCATTAGTCAGAAGTCAAGTGGAATATAATTCACCTATTTGGTCCCCTTTATATAAAGTTCACTCAATATAGAAAGAGTTCAGCACAAATTTCTTAGGTACGTAAATTTTAAGCTCAGAATTCCAATTGATGACATTAATTATCTCAGTTTGATGAATCAGTTGCATCTAATGACACTGTCTGACCGGAGAATTATATCAGACCTGGTTGTGTTACACAGAGTCATTAACAACTTAATTGACAGTCCTGCCATCGTTGCCACTATTAAATTTCATGTGCTGACCAGGAATACAAGACAAAATATAACATTCTTCTGCAATACGTACAAAACCAACTATCAGACACACTCACTGACCAACAGGATGCATGTTCTGGGCAACTATTGATATATTTATTGACTCCATTTATAGAATTAAGCGTAATCTATACCAGCACTTTGTTGAATTGTATAAATTATAGTAGCGTTGGTAAAGTAGTTTTAGTGATTTGTCTTATATGTAGCATTGTTCTAGTTTCTATAATATTTTATGTTACTGTTACATATTTTACTAATATTATTTTGTATTCGTCAGCTTTAATTTATTTTTTTTGTAAAATTTTTGATAGCTTACTGATAGCTTTAATAGCTAAAAACTTAGAACAAAAGAAATACATATTTTTTATATAGAATTATTCATAAATTGAAAATTATTTTGGAACCTAGTTTTGTTTAAATCCTTCCCACAATCAATGCCAATTTTTTAAATCTACTCAAATCCCAGGTGTTGAGTTCATTGAACCCGAGTTACACAGAGACACCACTGAAATTATTATTTTAAATTCAATTTATTAGGATTAACTTATTGAAGCTTATAAACCTCATTTTGCTCTCATCAAATCTCAATGAAAAACGACATCAAGGTGGCAATTAAATAATTTAATGGGTAGAGACATAATACCGGCAAATCGTTCCACAGCTGTGATGTTGAACTCAAGAACGAGTCGCAGCAACAACCCGTTCTCATGTGACAAATGTCAACGGTGTACATATGTAGGGCGCGCGTTTGGCGTGTTCCCGAATATACACCGGTGCCGAAAGGATCAATGGCGCTAGTTTCTCGGAGCACCGTCCATTGTAATACTAGTAGAACAAGGACAGCATACCTACCTGCCGCCTGTGCTCTGAATTTTGCAATCAGTTTTCAATTGCAATGCAAAATAGGGGAATATATAAAACAGGTTTTTTCAGGTATTTTGGGGCTCTTGGCTAGAGGTGGCTACCAATCTCAACAGTGGTGCATTGGCGATTTATAATAATAATGAAAATAATATTTATATTTAATACACAAATAACTTTGTTTACATCACTTTAGTATATATAACCTCTACATGTTTCATGAACAAAGTTCACCTCATCAGGAGCAAGTATATACTCTACTACATTTCATGAACAAAGTTCACCTCATCAGGAGCAAGTATATACTCTACTACACTTCATGAACAAAGTTCACCTCATCAGGAGCGAGTATATAATCTACTTGCTCCTGATGAGGTGAACTTTGTTCATGAAACATGTAGAGGTTATATATATATATATTTTTTTTTTTTTTTTTTTACAGTAATACCGCACAAGAGTCCCAACTGCTCCCGTCTGGAGCCAGTGAGACTATGGCATCCCCAATTGGGGTATGTTGTGAGGCTGAGGGTATTGGGGAGGGGAGGGAGATGGGGAAGAGGAAGGTGGGGAAGTACCTGGCTATTCAGATCTGGTCACCAAACACGGCTAAAGCCATTTCAAGCAACGTTTCAATTCTGAATGGTGGTCTTACACCAGGGCGATACTGAGAGTATCTTCCACTCTGGAACGTGCCGCAAATATACTATATATTATTTTAAATTAATTAATTGTGAAATAACACAAATTAATCAAATAAAATTTATTTGCGCACGCCGGGTTCGAACCCGCGACCTTCGGATCTGTAGTCAAAAGCGTATACCACTAGACCACGCCGGCCGTCATAAATCACTTTAATATATATATTAAAGTGATTTATACAAAGTTATTTGTGTTTTAATATAATAAATAATGACATCACAAAGTGATAAGCTTTCAGAAGAAATTTTCTTCGAAATATTAAATAATGTTTCTTATTCCAGGATGTGGGGAGGTTAGTGCAATCCCACACGTCCCATTTAGACACATTGATTGTACAATATATATGTGAAAACGCAAAAATAGATAAAAAATAAATAAATTAGCAATTAAGCACAACCATGTAGAGTGAGGTTCGGCTCAAATACATGGTGTCCGGAAACTCGTAGTACAAGCGGGAAACTGGTGAATCTACATCACATTTGGAGTCGATTTTGTAGTATAATTTTTTTTTATTTGAGCTTTCGTTTTCGAGTAAATCGAGTCAGAAGTTGATTTTTTTTTTGATCAAATTCTTACAAATTATTACTGAAGATCAAAGTACCCAACTAATTAAAACTATTTAAAAATTTAAAAGTAAAACAAATAATGACGAAAAAATTTGAACCCTGAAATAGCCGAAAAATATATTTTTTTGGTTTTTTTTTTTTTTATAAAAATGCTCAAATCAAAAAACTATGTTTATTTGGGTTCCCCGTGTGGTATACATTCTCCAGTTTCCGGCTTGTACTACGAGTTTCCGGACACCATGTATATTCAATATATGTGGCTTGGCCACATGTGACCATTTATTATATATATTATCAGATTTCGTGTTTCTTGTTATATTACCATAATATATTTTTGAATGTGATACATCATACGCTCTTAAACCGCAGCATTGTTTATTATGCAGATTTCTATGGCAAAATGCAAACAGTGCTATTTTGGAATGGAACATTTTTGACAGAAAAAATTGACAGTTGTTTGACGTCTGCGCAAGGTTTATTTTGATTGTGTTTATTTATGCGCCTGCGTGAGTGATTTATTTTTTATTTATGACGACTGACTATCTATTGGTGTTCGTTTTTATTATATATAGTGAGTGGTTTTATCAGGGTGAGTGGTTTATTTATGATATTGTTATTAATCAGTATTTTTAATGGACTATGCCCCAATGTTTGGTGCTTTAATCAACAGAGCTATACCGTATGTTAAAATTATTAGATATAACTAACAGAGATATTTCAAATGCATCGGTTACTTTAGATTCCATTACCTGTTGGTTCAATTTTATTTTTAATTTGAGTTTACCAAGCGTTTAATTCGGATAAATATTCGGGATCGCTGGCCACGCTTAATACGATTTTTTTAAAAAGGAAATTGACTGCATTTGGGATTTTTTTTTATCTATGGTTTTAAATTTTAATTCCGTAAAATGAAAATTCGCTTTCGTTGAATGTGATGACAGCCATTTCAAATAATTTTTGTCAATTGGTATTATTGATTTTTCATAAGTGCCTAGATCAAGCCGACTTAATACGAATAATAAAAACAATGGCGCGTAATTTTTTTTACAATATTAGAGACATGAAACAGAGATTTTTTTCTCTACCAGCCAGTATAAATAACACAATTGAATAAGAACGTCGATTAATATGTACTTTCGACGGCCATTGCTAGCGGCCTTGGAGAATCGATACCCTGCACCTTAAAATGGTAATGGATGCGACACATCCCACTAGTCGTTGTTCTTTCGTCCCAGGCCGACGATGATGACGTATGAGGCGGGTCGTCATGGCAATTCCCGCCGCCGCCGCTGCAGCAAGGCAAGACTGTTGTCATGGCAACCGCGTACGAACCCCACCGACTCCCATCTTCAACAAACGTGCCACCACGCAAAAACTGCGCAAAACAAACTTGGCGATAAAACTAATGCTATTACGATCACATTGACCCTTTTTGCGCAGTACTCATTTTACTTTCACCCCTACTTTACCTAGTCCAGATGACCATCGTGATATTAAATACTATGAAAGTAGCAAGGGTCATAAATATAACAAAGCGCTTTGCAGAAGGTCTGTGCATGCATTGTCTCTTTTTGCTCGCCACCTGCTTTGTAATACATCCCGCTAAACTCTGACCTTTCTCTCTCTGTACGCTATTCATTATTCAATTCGCATTGTCCAGTTCCATTTTTCAAGTGATGTGTCGCTGTGTGTACAAAATACAAATGGCACCCAGCAGTTGGCAACACTGAACCGGGAAAAAGCGGGATTTAGCGGAAAACGCGCCATTTTGATTTCTAACGATATTTGACTCGATATTGCTTATTTTTCCAGATAATTTATCTGCAATGAGTAGTTCAAAAGGTTTTATTTAAAAAAAACGCATTAAGCGTGGCTAGCGATCCCAAATAATTACCGAAATTCGTTGTAAATTATGTAGATAATGCATAGTTTTTTGATAAACTTTACGAATTCCGCTCAAAGTTCAATTTTTCTCAATCAAAGTTAAGTTTGAAGGTTAGGAAATAAGCATAAATTATTAAAATAACTCAAACTAACGTTCTGAAAACCAGTTTTTTGCATGTTTACTTAAACCACCGACTTAAATAGTTGTCTCCATTAGATATTTAAGTTGAAATCAAGTGTTGTTTTTTTTTTAAAAGCCTTTGCATGCAACGAAATTCAACAAGTTATTAAAAATTAACATACTAAAAAAACTTCACCAAATTAATAATTCACACAAATAATTATGTACAATGTGACCTTAGAACGGGGTAAGTAAGTCACATTCTTTTCAACAGTTTAAAAAAATATTAAAAAATAAATAAACTTAGGACACTTTGACTGATGCCACTTTGACTTATTGCACATTGACTTATGACACTCTGACTTATGCCACTCTGACTTACGACTCTTTGACTTGTGACTCTTTAACTTATGACCGTTTGACTTATTATGCTCTGACTTATGACACTTTGACTTATGTAACTTTAACTTATGACACTTTAACTTTTGACACAATTTGACTTATGACGAGTCTAGGTACGCGGCAGACTACTGAATTCGACATACGAATACTGGTGAATACAATTATTTTCAATGATATAGCAATTTAAAACGGAATGCATTTTTTCTAACGGACCCTAGTTTTCACCCGCCTAAAGTGTGTTAACACTTAATTAGTTACAATCTTGAAAATGTCACAATCGTGCGCAAGTACAAGGAAAGTAACAAACATAATATTTATTTATTTCACGCCTATTAAGGCTTTTACATACATATATATAAAAAATATTTACGAAATTATACACGAAAATAGTGCAGGAAACGACTATTTAAAACAATTGCAGAAAAATAAATATGAAGTTAAAATATCACTGAACTTAATCTACACAGCATGCAGGCACAAAACATAAAAAATCCAAAATATTTTTTTCTGTTTCAGTTGACAAAATTATTGTCAAATTAAATACCTTTAAATATTCCACTACTTGATGAAAAAAACTTCAATAGGGTATGCTTATATATTGAAATTGACGTACTAAATATATCAACAACATCGTAGTATTTGTTTCCTAGCTATTTTATTTCCTATTGTATTATCCACTTGAGCGATTTTTGGTATACTATGGCAATTTTGCAAGAATTTTTTGAGCGATTGCTTGTCATAATGTGCAAAATTTATAGAACCTAAAAATATAGAATAAACGGAGAAATCTAGGTGGATCCATTGGCTTTAATTGATAATTTGGTAAAATTTCGATCGCGCTGGCCTCGTTTATTATGAATATTTTTTAGATAAAACCTTTAGATTCACCTTAATTACTGTACGACACAACTTTTAACCTTCGGGGAGGTGGAAAATATTGCAATAAAAATTTCAATTACGTAAAATTAAAATCTACTCTCGCATACGAAATGGGCGACGCGGCGACTGTCGGCCTCCATTTCTAACACTCGCTGACATTTTGTTATGTTGGTATTCCTGACACTTTACGAAGACGAAGAGCTAGGAGCTAGATGCTAGACAATCGTAGCCGACTTCATGCGGATACATAAATGATTCGTATAAAAACACTACATAATTTGTAATAATATAATGTAAACAAACCTTTTTAGAATCACTTCAGAGTCGAACTGAGGCACTAGAATCATGTTGGATTTCGTCGTCATTATAATTGAAACTGTACAAAACAAATAGTCACAAGTCCGAGGCACAAGAATCATGTTGGATTTCGTCGTCATTATAATATAATTTTAATTCAAGCAATAAATATAAATAATAAGAAAAAAATCTAAATGGAATGTAATTAGTTAATTAACAACCGGAAACAAGAAGGAACATTTTGGAAAGAAGAAACGAGCGGCTACAATAACTTTTTTTTTCTTTATGGCTTTTCACCCCAAGTTCTAGCCAAATTAAATTATTTGCATAACCGGGAAACGCTTAATAAGCATTAAAAATATCTTTATAAATACAGGCTTTATAGAGCCTGCTCGCGTCAAGGCAAGAAAAATATCCCAGTTTTCAAGTAGTTTAGCGGCTATGCTAGGTTTGTGTAACATGGTTTGTGATACAAAAGAAAGTGCCCCCTTTATATCGCCTGCTCGCGTCAAGGCAAGAAAAACATCCCAGTTTTCAAGTAGTTTAGCGGCTACGCTAGGTTTGTGTAACATGGTTTGTGATTCAATAGAAAATGTGAAAGTGAAAGTGGTATATATATATATACATATCTCAAAAACCATGTTACACAAACCAAGCGTAGCCGCTAAACTATTTGAAAACTGGGATGTTTTTCTTGCCTTGACGTGAGCAGGCGGTATAAAAGGGACACTTTCTTTTGAATCACAAACCATGTTACACAAACCTAGCGTAGCCGCTAAACTAATTGAATACTGGGATGTTTTTCTTGCCTTGACGCGAGCAGGCGGTATAAAAGGGACACTTTCTTTTGAATCACAAACCATGTTACACAAACCTAGCGTAGCCGCTAAACTAATTGAAAACTGGGATGTTTTTCTTGCCTTGACGCGAGCAGGCGGTATAAAAGGGACACTTTCTTTTGAATCACACACCATGTTACACAAACCTAGCGTAGCCGCTAAACTAATTGAAAACTGGGATGTTTTTCTTGCCTTGACGTGAGCAGGCGGTATAAAAGGGACACTTTCTTTTGAATCACAAACCATGTTACACAAACCTAGCGTAGCCGCTAAACTAATTGAATACTGGGATGTTTTTCTTGCCTTGACGCGAGCAGGCGGTATAAAAGGGACACTTTCTTTTGAATCACAAACCATGTTACACAAACCTAGCGTAGCCGCTAAACTAATTGAAAACTGGGATGTTTTTCTTGCCTTGACGCGAGCAGGCGGTATAAAAGGGACACTTTCTTTTGAATCACACACCATGTTACACAAACCTAGCGTAGCCGCTAAACTAATTGAAAACTGGGATGTTTTTCTTGCCTTGACGCGAGCAGGCGGTGTAAAGGGGGCATTTTCTTTTTCATCATAAACCATGTTACACAAACTTAGCGTAGCCGCTCAACATCGCAGAAATAGTTAACTTAAATAAAATTTGAACGTAAAAAAATAAAATCAAAAAAATCACAACGCACACAATGCATGCATATTAGGTAAATACTAATTTGACGGAATTTTTTAACATTAAAAAAAACGGCCGCGCGATTAGGTCTCTAGCTACTTCTAGCCGTTCGTTTCTTCCTATAGTAACAGAAATACCAACAAAACAAAATGACATTTGACAATAAAGTTTGAAAATGGACGGTCTCGTTTCACAAAACGAAAGCTAATTTTAGTTTTACGTGATTGAAATTTTTATTGCAATATTTTCCACCTCCCCGAAGGTTAAAAGTTGTGTCGTACAGTAATTAAGGTGAATCTAAAGGTTTTATCTAAAAAATATTCATAATAAGCGAGGCCAGCGCGATCGAAATTTTACCGATAATTTAACTGATTATTTTTTATATACTAATTTGTTATCATTTGTGCTATGCATAAAAAAACCTTGTCTTATAAACATTAGTTTATCATTATAAAAAAATAATATTTGATAATTGAAAATATTTCACTAACAAATGTAGATATAATATGTCTCGATGCCATCTAGTGGGAAATTTAGCACTAACAAAGCCTTTCCTACAAAAATAAAGTTGGTTGTTTACAGGTGAAAAAATATAATAAGCAGTAATTGTTGATTGAAGTAATAGTACATATTGAATTATTTGGCGTAGCTCAGTGGTCCAGAGCACCTGACCGGACATCAGAAGGTGCGGGTTCAATTCCCTTCGGCGGCATTTATTTTTACTCAGGAGATATTTTCAATTTGTATGGATATTTCAACGACTAATTATTGCTTATAATAATGTATTATCCACAGTATGCAGTTCACATGTTTCCATATTAATATTTTGAGAAATGATATTATTTAAATAATATATACAACCAATCGCTCCAGTGGTTTTATCTTAAATCATAAAATTTTTATTAAATATTCTTAAATTCAGGTCAAAATTGATTGTAATTTGTTTATAGTACTGTTTTATTTATTCGCAAAACTGTTTATTATCTTTGTTATTAGATGTTTTTTGCAATGACAACCCCAATATATCCGTAGTTGTGACATTTACCGCACAGTTATGCATGTCAATCTGTACTAGTTGATAGTAATTATTATTTTGTTTTGCAGTAATTAATTGTTTTATTATTAAATTTCTTTTTCTAAATATCAAACTTAACGTTGGTAACTTTTAAAGAACAACATTCTATGTATTTAGTTCAGTACCTTTAACACTCATAGTTGACTAGTCCCAAATTATAGTTAGTACAGGACAGTTGTGTGTGGTCACCTAGTGTTTTCTGTGTCTAATTAACCGTCGATTGTGAATAGCTGTCTTTCACCAGGGTGATACTGAGAGCATCTACCATTTTCCTTGTCTCAACAAGATGCAACAGGTTGTGTAACATTCGGAATAGGAATAATAACTATAACATTCCTTATGTACAGGGTTTTCCAATAAGAGGTGTTATTTTGATATTCAAAGAAAAATGCCATTTTTTAATATAAATGATCGAATGTTTATTTCATTATAAAGAGGAAGGTATGCCGTTAATAGTGAAAAATAACATCAGTCAAATGACCACCACGACCACGCCTACAGGACCATATCCTTTTCATGAAATTTTCCATAACCAAATCGCAAAGTGGCTGCCTTATGTCCTCGATAGCCCCACGAATTCCATCTTTGAGGTCTTGAATCGACGCTGGGCTGTTGGCGTAGACCTTCTCTTTCACGTGGCCCCAAAGGAAGAAGTCGCAAGGTGTTAAATCACAAGATCTCGGTGGTCAATTGTGATCACCTCTTCGAGAGATAACACGGTCCGGAAACTTTTCCCGTAAAAGATCAATGGTTTCGTTGCTTGTGTGGCACGTAGCGCCGTCTTGTTGAAAGTAAACGTTGTCCAGATCAATACCACCCAATTCCGGCCATAAAAAATCATTAATTCCTTAATTAATATTCAAAATAACACCTCTTATTGGAAAACCCTATAGATGGCAATAAGGTTGAAATTCCTGCTGAACATGCTATGCAAAATTTGATTTATGCAAAAAAAAAACATAGCCAAAAAGCGTGTTTTATTTTATTTTGCGAAGTTCAGGCACAAATATTTAAATGTTTTCTGATAATTTTATTACAAACTTAATTTGCCACATTATACAATAAACCCATTACCGAAAACGGGTTCGTCAGAAGGAGATTTTGCACTTTAAAGCAGTTTTTAAAGTCCCTTATACTTTATTTTTTTCTGGGCTTATAAAAATGCTTGATTGTTTCAAAGGCAAAGATGTGTTCTATTAACAGTATTTAATTAAAGCATCTTTATTATTTCTAAGCGATCAAATTTTACTTCGCAGTGTATCGCATTTCGTATTTTGCCTTAACCAATTAACTTTGAATCAACATTTGAATTTTTTTGTTACAAGTATACTTCATTTAATTAGTTACTTAGCTATGTAAATACATAAAAAAAAAAAAAATTATCAATCACATAAAATAAAATTTATAATTTATAAAAGTCACAGTTTTTTTTACAAAGTAAGCTAAAAATTATTACTATTAATTTGCTTATAAAAGTGTTTATTTTTTGCTTATTTTAAATAATCGTTACTACAGACATTTTTATACTGAGGTACAATGTATGTTTGTTTTTTGTATTGATTGCTTTTCAGCGTCAATGACCCTCCACGCTAGTAGCCAAATTCTTGTAAACACTTAAAAGGTTTAACTTGTTTTATATTCACTAAATTCAACTTTAATGGAGGACTGAACGCGGTTGATACTCACAAAAAATTGTCCAAAGAAGCGAAGCTAGCTGATACCTATCCTGGTGTACGGCATTGAGGCATGGAACTGACAGAGGAAGGATGAAAGTAGACTGAATACTGTTGAAAGAAATGAGATCCCTGAGGCGTATGTGTGGTAAAACCATGTATGATCGTGTGAGGAATGTGGATATCCGCAAAGAGTGCAAGGCTGATGTAAGCGTAATGAGTAAGATCAAGAAAGGGACGCTTAGATGGTTTGACAAAAATGTCATTTGTTGTTTAAATCTTCGTTTGAATCTTAAATTTCGTAATATTTCTACAAGAATTTGGTTGCTAGTGTAAAAATGAATTAATTCAATGTTTTTTTGTTGTTTTTAGTGCATCTAGAGGGAACCAAGAGTTATTAGTTTAAGTGTTTATAGTGAAAGTAAGTCATTGAAAAATGGCAGTGAAAAAATACAGTACATTTTTGTATTTAATATTTGTGATTGTAGTTTTTTATGTGATGGAAATGTAAGTACATATTTACTGTTTTATTTTGAACTAATTAACCATTATGTCATTCATCCGCAGGGGTAGGCAGAGAGGATGAAACGCCACAGGACTCTATTGTGACACACATTCATTTTGTTTAATCCCATTTCATACAGACTTTTTTTCAGTTTTTTTTTTAAATATTTTCCTCAGGACCTGTCATCTTCCAAATAAACAGAATTTCTTCTTTATACTAATTATAATTACTCAACTACTTTTTCTTTTGTAATGGGCACACACACTGAAAAAATAAACGCCAGAAGTGAAATTCTTTCTTGAGCTGTTAATCAGTTTTACTGGCCTGTGAGTCAGTACCCACTGCTAAAGGTTATCAGATAACTCTTGTGAAATTGTTAATTAGTCTTAACTTATATCGACTATAATCATATTAGATAGTTCTACCGCAACAATAGATATAGACTTTAACCTCTGTGATAGATAAATTGCAAAACATTGAGAAAATTTGTAAAAAAAAATAACCTTCAAAAGTTAATCCAATGAATTGCATATGCATTCTAAGTTTGTAGAAAAGTCAATAGATCTCCCATAGTTAATAGTTCTGTGAAAAGTAGACCACCCGTCCAAAAAAGTTTGCTTTTGATTTTCTCTTATTGTAACTGGACGAAACCACGCGACCCCGATTATTTTCTCGCTCACACCTATTACGGCATTTTTATCTACGAGCGCATAAAATTATAGATCTCGTACTGGTCACACAGCACAAAGTTCACCAATCTGTGGCTTGCCCTTCTGCTACATACCGAACGATGTACCACGGACGGCCTATATAAGCAGACGCACGGCCTTAAACGAGCAGATATCCAGATCAAGCCCTAGGCTCAATAGCTCATAACTGATGATTGAGATGTGTCGTCGCTTTCAGTAGGTTAAAGAGTACCTAGAAGATGTTTTAATATAGTCCGATATAACGTACCGTGTTGCCTTTCCTGCGAGAATAGTTATATTGTTTTATATAACTGTTTATTGTTATTTCTTACTTTTCCTATAGTAAAGTCTTTGTTCCGAACAAAAAAATTATAAGTTTCACATACGAAACAAAACAAAAATATCATAATTATAAGTTTCACATACAAAACAGTACACAAATAGAAAAAGGGAGGTTAAATAGAACAAACAAGAAGAAACAAAAAAGGAAACAGACAGGGATACACACATAAGCACAGACCCAAGGTAAGAATTTAGAAGAAGGTACTTCCACTAATACATTGGTGAAAATAGATTATGCTCGATTACAAATACAGGGGATAGAAAAGGAGAGAGAAAGAAACAAAACAAAGTACAACACAACAAGAATTACGTATTTTCGTTTTTATCTGTTTTAAAAAAATATTCTTTTAAAGCCTTACTTTGAATTTTTGAATTATCCTGGCTGTTTTTATACATATCTGGAAGAAAGTTATAGAGTGGGTAGGCAATATAGTTAAGAGATTTTATTGTATTGTGGCTGTGGATGTCTTGATTGTAAAGTAGCTTGATGTTAGTGTGGGTTGATTGTTGGGTAATTTGTAGGATGGTGGTCGTGACTTCATGTTCGGGGAGGACTGTGATTGGAAGGAATTTGTCCAAGAAACGGGACTACATATAGGTAGGTACCATGATATTGAAGAAATGCGAACAAAAACAACTATTTCACATTTGAAAAAATAATCTATTCTGAAACATTAAAACGGCCACCATTTTGAACCGGAAACACAAACAAATTTACAGACTTAGTAAACTTAGTAAAAAAAAAAAGGTAGCAACCAAAATAATAGGGGAATTAATAAATTGAAGATAATATTGGTAATTTTTAAATTGAAATATGAGATCGATAAAAATTATAGAATATATCTCAACAGCTAATAGAGGTCCTTGGATTGATCCCCAGTTGCGACCGCTACAATTTTTTTCTGTGTCTTGTTCTGTTTCATGTTTCGTTTATATTTATTAATATTATCTTCGATCATAGATATTCAAATTGATAGATTTGCCTAACATGAAATCTGGGTATCATTTCAATGAGCTGAAGGCAAACCACGTGAACATAGGAAGATTCTAGAATGTTTTGAATGAACAATGACATCAGTCCTACATTAACCACCGAAGAGCGTACATTGAAATAACAAGACCATGCACAGAAAATTAAAGTTCGCTAAAGTAATGCAAAAATTTGCAGCGCTGTCCATTGTGGGACTTTTCTGCGCAGGATCTGAAAGTTCCTTCTTATATGAATTGCCTGGCGTAGCAACCCTAAAATTGAGTCAGGTAAATTATGGCACATTTGTAAAAGTGTCTTTAACTAAATAGTGTAACAAAATAAAAAAAATTTGGAAACAAGCCCAAACTTTTGTTTACCCTTTTTGTGTTTGCAGATAACTTTTTTACGCAGCCAGCAAATTGTGCGCCATTATAAAAATAACTAGTAATTCATAAGTAGATTTTATTTTCGAATACCGAATGGTGTTATTATAATACGAGTTGCCTGTATACTGTCAGCTTCGTGACATATTGACAAATCACCGAAAGTGGGATGGTCACGCCGTCTCCCGGGCTCGTCTATTAACTTGAATATCTGTGCTAGTGATCAATTCTCGTGAAAATATTACAAATACAATTTGAACAACTAAAACCATAAATCGAAAATACAACACCAAAATTAGTACATTTCCTTATCGTTTTCTGTTTAAATATTTAATTTTCATTGCCTGATTATGTGATTAATTATAAAAAACTTATTTCAGTCAGCTCTCTAAAGAATCTGTGGATATGTCGAAGTTTATTAGAAGGTATTTATCGAATATTAATTAGGAATCATATATATACATCCATAGAAAAATGCAATTCAATTTATTTATTAATTTTAAAATCATTACAAAATTGTTCATTTTAATATGTTTTTAAGGCGATGCCATACGTGGTAATGCAAAATCATGTGTTTTTGGTTTGAAAATTTGGTCGCCTAGAAATGTTTCAGATGCTTTAATTAAATTCTGCAAGTAGAATACATCTTGGCCTTTGAAATAATCGAGTATTTTTTAGATAAGTCTTTTTATAAGCCCTGAAAAAAAATAATGTAAAGGCCTATGAAAACTGCTTTTAAGTTCAAAATTTCCTACTTACGAACCCATTTTCGGTTATGATTTTATTGTATAATGTGGCAAATTAAGTTATTTATAAAATGATCCACAAAAAAAAATAAAAGGCACTTTTTGGCCATGTTTTTTCTTGCATAAATCAAAACAGGCGGATGGTGTTAAGCGGGAATTTAAACCTTATCGCCATCTACGTAAGGGTTGTTATTGATAGCGGCTCAATTTAAAATATTACACGACGTAGTGCATCTCCTTAAGGAAAATTCTTACATAAATATAGACAGTGGGTATATCAAATATACTAGTGATGAAAGAGCTGGCCTTTTAAAGGCAGTATTGATGATAAAAATGTCGATATCCGAATTGATTCTGTTCAACAGCAAGATTGCTCTCCCCTCAGGCAAGACCATTGACAATTAGTTGGTCCTTCAGACTGGGAGAGAGAACAGTCTATGCTGTTTGTGAAGGAGATAACCATCGGGATCATAGAAATTATTGCTTTCTATGATGACCGAGTTTTCAAACCATCCATGAATCCCTTCTGACCCGTGTATGGTTCATTTCGAGCATACCCAAAGGAAAGTCTGCAGGCTAGAGCCACTCCCTTGTGTAGAGAAATCTCAGGGAGCAAATGACGGCATTCATGATTGATTGATTGATTGGTAGCTATCCTATTAAACTGGAGATCGCGGGTTCAAATCCCGGCATGCGCCAATCAATTTTATTTGATTAATTTGGGTTGTTTCACAATTGAGAGACCATATTTGCGGCATGTATTGGTAGATACTCTCAGAATTGAAACATTGCTTGGAATGGCTTTAGCCGTGTTTGGTGACCAGATCTGAATAACCAGGTACTCTCCCACCTTCCCCTCCCCACGTGTGCGGTGTACACATAAATTTAAAAAAAAAAAACGTAGAGCAGCTAAAAAATATTACTTAATAAAATGAACTTAATGTTGGTAGTCGAAGTATAATTCAGTAAAACATTATGTAAATAGATATGGTTGAGTTAGCTAAGTGGTCGAAACACTTCCCCGGCAAGGAAGGGGTCCTGGGTTCAATTCCTAGATGGGACTGAATCTTTTTCTGTTTCACTTCTTTCGTTTCAGAGTTTTTAATATTGTTTTCGATGATTAAATAATAATTTGATTTCAGTTTGTGCCTGGGACATTCGATCGTCATGGCGTTCGTGTTCATCTTATTTTTCGGAGTAGGACCTCTCATCTTCAAGTGCTCTGCGAGCGTGCAGAGATTCTTTGTCTTCTTGACCTTCCGTAAGTTTATCCAATTCTAAATATTAAGAAGATCCCCGAGGGGCACGTAAGTAAAAACATTCCACGAATGTGGAGTTCCGAAAATAATGCAAGGGAAATGGAAGCTTTTTAGTTCGCTTTACTTTTGAATTTGGCAGCCACCTCTGGTCTGGAAAAATACTGGAAAAACAATCCTTGACTCTGTGCAAATGGGGCGTTCCATTTGATAAGAGTCCCATATTTTAACGGATGATACTCCGAGGAACCTGTGTCGTTGATCCCCTCGGCACCGGTGCAAAGTCAGAATACATTAACTATACAGCAAATATTTTTAAACGGTTGAGATGAGAAGTTTGTCACACGAGAACAGATCACTTTTACGAATCGTTCTTGTGTTCATTAAGTTTGTCACGTGAAAACAGGTCACTTCTACTACTCATTCCTGTGTTCATTAAGTTTGTCACGTGAAAACAGGTCACTTCTACTACTCATTCCTGTGTTCATTAAGTTTTTCACGTGAAAACAGGTCACTTCTACTACTCATTACTGTGTTCATTAATTTTGTCACAAAAAACGGGTCACTTCACTGACTCGTTCCTGTGTTTGTTAAGTTTGTCACATAAGAACTGTTCACTTCTATTTGTTCCTTAAGTCTGTCACTTGAAAACAGGTACGTTCATGTTCATACGACTCGTTCATGTGTTCATTAAGTTTTTCACATAAGAACTGGTCACTTCTACGACTCGTTCGTATGTACATTAAGTTTATCACATGAGAACGGGTCACTTCAACGGCTTATTCCTGTGTTCATTAAATGTGTCACATGATGTTCTCTTCTGCAACTGATTCCTGAGCTCAATATAAGTTAGTCACACGGAAGCGAGTCACTTAAATGACTAGTTCCTGTGTTCATTAAGTTTGTCACATAAGAACTGGTTACTTCTACGAATCGTTCATGTACTCATTAAGTTTGTCGCACAAGAACTGGTCACTTTTACGACTCGTTCCTATTTTAATTAAGTTTATCAGGTGAGAATGGGTAACTTCTACGACTCATTCCTGTGTTCATTAAGTTTGTCACATGAGAACGGGACACTTCTACAACTCATGCATGTGTTCATTATGTTTGTCACATGAGAATGGGTCACTTCTACGACTCGTTCCTGTGTTCATTAAGTTTGTCACATGAGAACGGGACACTTCTACAACTCATGCATGTGTTCATTATGTTTGTCACATGAGAATGGGTCACTTCTACGACTCGTTCCTGTGTTCATTAAGTTTGTCACATGCGAACGGGACACTTCTACAACTCATGCATGTGTTCATTATGTTTGTCACATGAGAATGGGTCACTTCTACGACTCGTTCCTGTGTTCATTAAGTTTTTCGCAAGAGAACGGGACACTTCTACAACTCGTTTATGTGTTCATTACGTTTGTCACACGAGAAGGGTCACTTTAACGACTCGTTCCTGTGTTCATTAAGTTTGTCACATGAGAATGGGTCACTTTTACGACTCGTTCATGTGTTCAACAGCTTGGCTGTGGCACACTGGATTCTCTGTTTCGTTTTTCCAACGACAAAATTGAATTCCATACCAGATTTGGTACATCAAAATTGAACATACATTATTAAATTTGTGAATTAATTTGCTTATTTTAATATTTCAGCTCAATGGCCCAGAAGTTATCTACTGGCAAATCCGGAAAAACTAGGATTGGATGGAGCTAGAACTGTTTACCTGAAAGTTCAATCCAATATCACTGGCAGCCCCCTGGAACTAGGTAAGTTATTTTTATATTATTGTTATTACTATTGATAAGGAGATGGTCTGCATAGCTTCTGTAAGCACCCAGGCCAGAGGCCCATTGTGCTATCTTGTTCTTAGTAATGGGATATCATTTACTAACCGAATCGCAATACGAAGAATATAAGAAGTCCTTATTCGCAGTATCCTGGAATATAGCTCCATCATTTGAGCCCCTCTGGTACAAAGCCATATCCTAGAAATAGTACAAAAGAGGTTTATGCGTTGTCTATGTATGAGAGAATATATGTAAAATCCATCCTTGCTCTAGACTTAATCTCTAGAACTATACTTAATCCACTTATATTAAAAGAGGTTATCTTATAACTAACTAACTAACCATCACGGTTTTTCCCCTCAGGGGTAGGCAGAGAGGATGGAACGCCAAACAACTCGGTCTTGGCACACACTTCTTGCCTCATACATTCTCTTCTATTATAATGACTCTTGACATGGCCCGACTCGACTATCTGATTCACTTGATCGTGAAATGTCTTCCTCGGACGTCCCCGACTTCTGCTACCATTCGCATTTGCATCATATATCCTCCTTACACTCCTTTCTTCTCTCATTCGCTCTACATGCCCAAACCATCTAAGTGTCCCTTTCTTAATCTCACTCATTACGCTTACATCAGCCTTGCACTCTTTGCGGATATCCTCATCCCTCACATGGTTTTACCACACATACGGAAAAATAAAACTTATTCTTGATACTGGAAGTATGGAGCTTAATGGATTTATGGAGATAATTTTAGATGGTACCTAGTTGTATCTTGTTCGTGGGATAGCATCTAGATGTTCATATTTGATATCAAGTACGTAGTAAGTATGAGTATAAACATTTGATGTCCAGCATCTCTTCTACCAAAAGTCACCGACTACCACTGGTATACGGTTCTACCAGCAGAACCGGGTACTACAAAAACTAAGCCACCCGGATTCTTTTGGGTACCCCCTCGTATACTAGAGACATCTCTTGGAGAACTCTATAAACTCTGTGTTACTAGCACTAGAGCCATCTATGCTACGTAGCTCAAAGTATCACAGTTATTTAATTCTTACCATTTAATTTCCAGGTGTCTGGCACATTCTACCTTTAATGTACAAGAGCTGGTCCAGCACTTACGTTCGGAACAGTTCTACAGACGGCTTGGAAATAGAAGACGAAGGGAGCGCAGCATCCAGTCTCAAGGATACAACTTTCGACGCATTGCTCGCAAAGGGAGACAGACCGATCATTTTGTACGCACACGGCAACACTAATAATAGAGGAGCTTCCCATAGAGTCCAGTTGTACAAACGTTTGCAAGACTTGAATTATCATGTTGTGGCGTTTGATTATAGAGGTAAAAATGCCTTTATATTTTTCCTTTGTAAAATACATTATTATTATTAGTTAGTGATTAGCTGATGAGTTTATTAGTAATTTTAATTTTAAAGAAAGATTCATTGATTGATTCATCGTCATATTCATTTGATTCGTTAATTGATTTATCGTCTAATTTAATTTATTCATCATCTGATTCATTTATTTGTCTATTGATTTGATTAATTAAATTATTCTTTTGATTGGTTCAATTAATTCTTTTATTGATTTATCGTCTAATTTAATTTATTCATTGATTTGTCTATTGATTTGATTAATTAAATTATTCTTTTGATTGGTTCAATTAATTCTTTTATTGATTCATTGTCTAATTCAATTGATTCATTGATTTGTCTATTGATTCGATTATATAAATAAATTTTTGATTGGTTAAATTAATTATTTGATTGATTCATTATCTTATTCAATTGGTTCATCGCCTATTTGGATAGATTCATTGTCCGATTCAATTTATCCATTGATCGACTCATCCTCTGATTTATTTGTATGATCGTCTGATTCAATTGATTCATTAATATATTTACTGTGTGATTCATTTGTATGATCGTCTGATTCAATTGATTAATTAATATATTCATCGTGTGATTCATCGATTTGCCAATTGATTCTTTGATCGATTCAATGGTTTCTTTTGATTCTTTAATTGATTGACTGATATATTTATGTCATCAATCATTCGGATAGCAGAGCGGTTCAAAGCATTGGGTTTTGCACCCAGACATGGCGAGTTTAATCCTTTGCTAGCTAAGTCTTCCATCACTGCATAAGCGATATTTTGCCACTACAATGGTGGTAGTTGGGGATTCAAATATTGTAAGGTTATTTGTAACCGGGGACAGGTGTTGGAAAGCAATATGTTAATAAACTTATCTCATTCTAGGCTATGGTGATTCAACGGAAATGCATCTGTCGGAGTTGGGGGTAGTGGAAGATTCAATCCTGGTATACAACTGGATACTTGAAAGACAGCGACAAAAGCACCACGTAAAATTGCATGCGCCTGTGTTTTTCTGGGGACATTCTTTAGGTACTTATTTTAAACTCTGTTTCGTTATGCTCTTCTCTTTAATTACTGTCAACGGAATGGTTTTAATGATTTAATCAAATGATTAATTCAAATTAATGAATATAATGATTGATTGAAACGATTAATTAAAATGTATGATTGTAATGATCAATTCAAACTTATGATTCAAGTGATTGATTAAAATGTATGATTGTAATGATCAATTGTAATGATTTATTCAAATGATTGATTGTAATGATCAATTCAAACATATGATTCAAGTTATTTATTCAAATGATTGATTCAAATGATTTTTTTCAAATGATTGATTGTAATGATCAATTCAAATGTATGATTCAAACGATTGATTCAAATGATTGGTTCAAATGATGGATTCAAATGATTTATTCAAATGATTTATTCAAATGATTTATTCAAATGATTGATTGAATGGTTGATTCAAATGATTGATTTAAATGGTTGATTTAAATGGTTAATTCAAATGATTGATTTAAATGGTTGATTTAAATGATTGATTTAAATGGTTGATTTGAATGATTGATTTTATAGGAGATTTTTTGTGATGTTATTTATAACATCATAATTTTTGTGATGTTATTTTTTGTGATGTTATTTGATTTATCAAATAAGAACACAATCAATGTTATTTACAGGTATATTAACAAAAAATTAACACAGATAATTTAATATTGATGTTTAAACTAGAAGGTGGTGAACGAACAGGGAAGCACCTCACGCGGTGTGGTAACCGTGGCAGTCACAAACTGGTTCAGTTCGGGTTCGCCTTGCCCGTTGCGGTGCTGGAGACTGTGTCAGTTATCACGTCTGCTATTGGTGACGAGCTGCCAATAGAAAATTATCCATTGTTAGATCGCTGCTGTGTTCGATTCCTACAATTCAAATTATTGATTTATTAATTTATTTGATTTTTTAATAAATACAGCCGATATCAATGGCAATTGCATGTACGTAGTTGAAACAAGAACAGTCTAATATATAATGGTATTTTTTAGGTACAGGGATAACAAACCACGCTCTTGCAGTCCTGGCCAACAATGGCCTGGATTCTGGTATAGTGATACCAAATGAACAACCTGCTGGCCTCATATTGGAAAGCCCTTTCAATAATTTTCACGCAGAACTGCAGGGCCATATACTCGGCAGGGTAACTAATTATTTATTGTCGTCTTAACAAATACAATATTTTATTGGTGACTAGCTGACGTGTACCCAGCGTTGCTCGACATATAATTTGCATGTATTATATACTGGGTGGCGCAGATGGATCGGGTGGTTTTGAAGTGGACTGTACGTCTGGAGTGGGGGAGCCAGGTGTTCGGCGGTCTTCGTGCTGTGGTGGGGGGGACGGGAAGTTTCAGTTGCAGACTGGCAGTCAGTCGTGATGGCTACGTGGTCCATTGAGCATCGTGTTTTCGCAGTGGAAGAGTTTATACGCAATAACGAGTCAATTGTTGCTGTGACGCGTGCCTTTTGCCGGCGTTTCAACATCCCACCTCGCGGTAGTATTCCTAAGCGAGATACGATATTGAGTTGGGTGCATAATTTCCGCACTACTGGTTCATGTGCTCCAAAATGGACGTCTAGACCTCGAACAATAAGAACGCCTGAGAACGTGGAGCGTGTGTGACGCGATGTCATTACGAGCCCACGTCGATCAACGAGACATCGTGCTCAAACTCTTGGAATGTCACGTCGGAGCCTTCAAAGGATTCTTAACAAAGAACTGAAATTCCACCCCTATAAAATCATGGTGGTCCAGAAGATTCTCCCAACAGACCATCTTCAAAGGCTTCAGTCTAGCCAACGGATGTTGGAGTTATTGGAAGATGAAAACCTGATTATCATGATGTCTGACGAGGCTCACTTTCACATTAATGGCTACGTCAACAAGCAAAATTGCCGTTACTGGGCCGACACTAACCCAAGAGACCTACACCAACGGCCTCTCCATAGTGACAAAGTGACGGTTTGGTGTGGGGTTTCTAAGGTAGGGATAATTGGGCCTTACTTTTTTGAAAATGAAAGGGAGCAGGCGGTTACTGTTAATTCGCAGCGTTATGTGAACATGATTGAAGAATTTCTTCTCCCACAACTTGAAGAGAACAATTACGACATGGACAATATGTGGTTCCAACAAGACGGGGCAACTGCACATACCGCTAGGATATCAATGCAAGCTGTACGCGCTCTGTTCCCTGGCCGTTTGATTTCCCGTAATGGAGATCTGCATTGGCCCTCTCCCTCACCGGACCTCACGGTATGTGACTTCTTCTTATGGGGCTATTTAAAAGCAAGGGTGTACATGAACAAACCCCGGACCATTCAGGAGTTGACGGCAGCAATTCACAACGAAATCACATTAATTCCTGGTGATGTGCTTGAGCGGGCAATGCGGAACGTTAAGGACTGACTCCAAGAATGCGTCGCTCGAGAAGGAGGGCATTTGATGGATGTAATTTTTAAAAACTAACTTTTCTAATTTTTTGTTAATAAACTTCCATTGTAACTACACATTTTGCACTTTATTTCAATTCAATACCTTTAAAATTGACAGTTTGACAAGTATTAAAACCACCCGATCCATCTGCGCCACCCAGTATATAAACCTTCCGAAAGAAATTTTCTAAATGATATTGAAAACCCTATCAAAATCCATTGCATAATTTAGAAGAACTAAGGCCTAGCGCGCACCACGATTGTATTTTTTGCGACACTATTTTAAAATCGTGCTATAAGAAATCGCAAAAATAATACTGCGCGCATCGCGATGAAAAATTGCGATAATTGTTCATTCTCAACATGGATTGTACAAATTGATCAACGTACAAATTGCTTGTATTGTTTTGCTTCTTCGGAAGAGGAGGAATAAAAGAACACATAAATACTGGACTCATCCTTTTACAGAAGAAAGATATGTCAAAGGTTTCTTTTATCTGAAATACAATGATCTTCGATAATATCCAAAACAATTCTTTGGCTATTATAAAATGACGATTTAGACATTTGACAAACTATTAAGAATTGTTGGACCTCAAATTGCATACAATAATACTAGATGGCGGAATGCAATCTCAGCTGAAGAAAGGTTGTCGGGTAGCGATTTTAAATCGCAGTGCGCGCGTGTCCATATAACTTCAAATGCTATAATTTTATTTTGCGACAATCGCGTCGCAGAAAAATGTGACAAATCACTATTTTAAAATAGCAACTTTTTATTTGTCGTATATGCGCGCACATACTTACTAACTCATACGTTGCATTTCTGCGACAAAATTATCGTGGTACAGAAAATCGTGGTGCGCGCAAGGCCTAAGCGCACAAACAGACAGACGCTGATAGCGACATTATTTTATACTATTTATAGATTCAATCCAATATTGTGTTTGTATGCCTTAAATGCCAAAATTATTTACTAGCCCTTCAAGTTTTCAAATATTTTTACCAACAAGTCCCAACGACATTGTGAATTTTCTTGGAATTTCGGAAAGTTCCCAAGGTATCTAAAATGTGCTACATATTACTTATTTTTTAAGTTGTTTGAAATATTTGCATATGAAAAAATGTAGATCTATCTAAATAATAAATTTTTGATATCAAACATGAAAATGTTAACAAAAAAATTTCCCAGGACATTTTGACTCGGAACGTCCATAATTTTGAAATAATTCGATATTTATAAAACATATTCCTTTTGTGTAGATAATAGATAATAAAACTGTCACTTCACTTTTTATGCCGTTTAAACAATAAAAAAATATAAATAATTTAACTATTAATAACTGCCAATGAAAAAATGCCGAAATACGTAATCATGCACTTAGACAATTTTTGAAAATTTTATACATTTAATAATGTATGAATATTTGATACAAATTAGGTATAATAATTATTTATCTTCCCAATGACGAACGTATCACATATCTACACGAATTATAGAAAAAAAGAAAAAAATACTTTTATATGTATTGACGCCCCGGTTAGATCTGTCCTTCAGAAGCTATAATGGAATATGATGTTTGTGGCTAGTAATGTCCTTCCGATGTCTGAAGGGTTAACATTCATATTGTGTGTGTACTAGCTATGGGTCATGACCACAGACATAGGAATTAATAGACGAGAAGATAATGGAGAGGGGTAAAATCAACTGTTGAAGAACGAAGGGAGTGAAGCTGACTGTGATTCGTCAATAAATCAATCTGACAGTAAATAGGCATCTCGCATTATAATATCACCATTTACTTCTTAAAAGTAAAATCTGCTTTTGAATGAATAGACATTTTTACATGGGAGCGCAAATTACTCGCCACGTTATGAACAAATTTGCGAAGTCCAAATTCGGCAAAAAAATTCAGTTCTATTTTCAGAGTCGAACATTTCGTTTAAGTATTTAGTTAAGACACTTTTATAAATGTTCATAATTTACTTCCCAGCAACCAACCTGCATTGTGTTTCGCGTCCATACGTTTCTCGATGTGATAGTAACAACTGATCTATATTATACGATGTGAATATGCTTAAAATAAAGTAAAATAATGCTTATATATGGAATGTAATAAGACAATTGGGTTTATTCTCTTTTTCACATCTATTTTTACAAGTTTTCATAGCACAAGTCAACATTCTGCCGTGTTATTTCGTAAAATGAACCGATGATGCCTCGACCATAGTTCGCACAAGAATGATGACGTCACGTTTTCAAATTTCACTTGAGGCCATACGCGAGCACAGCCGGCTCCAATGGAACCGGTATGGGGAGTGGGGATAATACGCTTTTAATCACTTAGGGCAGGTCTACTAATATTCATATGTCTATGGTCATGACTCATTTTGTTTTAACAGAAGCGACGGTACCGGATCAATATTTTCGCACGGCTCAAAGAGTCGACTCAATTGTATGACAACTCAATTGAACAGGAACCATAATGCTTCAATAACTACCGAATCAATTTAGTTATTTTTGTATTAAATTGTTGCTTTCAGATGTACAGTTGGGTTCCGTGGTTTCACTGGTGTATTGTGGATCCAGTTTTGAACGGTGGCTTGCAATTCAGGTCAGATGAGTACATTGCAACCTTTGCTGCACCGGTTCTGATTCTTCATGCCAGAGACGATGGAGTAGTCCCTTATGAATTGGGAGAAAAGGTAATTATATTTGATTGTAAAAATAATTCTGAAACAACAAAATATGGTAAATATTCAGAAAATAGACACGGTTAATACGCACTTTTAAGGGGATGTTACCGTAAGCGCAGCATAATTGCGGTTTTTGACGCAGTTTTTTGTAAATTTGCATATTGTTTATAAGAAAATAATATTATGTTTTGAACAGATAATTTATTCTTCTAAACAATGAGAAAACAAAACGCTTTAAAATGTTTAAAACAATTGCGTAAAAAAATATTTACAGAACCTCTAAAAATAGCTTTAAGTTCGATTATATCCTTTAATTCTAAATGCAGAAGAATTTTAAATAAATACATTATCACCACGTCAATGTCGTCTAAACGATGAGAAAATAAAATTATTTTGAAAAGCATTAAAACAATGCTTAAATAAATAAAAACAGTTTTTTAATACTAAGATATTGTTCCTTGTATCACCGCATTATATAAATCACAACGCAAGTTATTTATCTTCAGTAACCGAGGTGAGTTCGACGTGAGAGCACGTTTCATTTTACAAAAAATAAATACGTAAATGTGTAGGCACATGAGAAAAGAGATCACACTAAAGGCTAGTCGTTATGTTATTATGTATCATTTCTAGCCCAAGTTGACTTTTTTACTATAAATCTCGTTTTATGCAACACTTGGCCATCTGGCTGACTACCAGCGGCACAGAATATTAGAGAGTGCCCCTTCACTAGAATAATATTCCTAGTTTTATTTATTCACGCCCTACTGTGCTTTTACATAAATTTCTAATTATACAGTTATATTAGTTGTAACAATAATTTATCTAATAAATTATGGTAAAATAAAATGAGTTTTTTATTAAGGATTGGTATTCTCTTATATTTCAATAATTCAAGTGTTTGTGAAGAGTTCGTTTCATTACTGATACGGAATCCCCAAATAAATTGACAACATTCTCAAATTTATAACCCAGATTATGCCGTCGATTTATAGGTGTGGTAGTTAGTTTGAAAAAAAACACAGGTTATTAACTTTTTTGGATTAACTAGGCAAGATCAAAATGGAGTTAGTGGATAACACTGTCACTAATAAAATCGCTTTTGATTAACACGATAGTTAAACTTTTTTGATATATTTCGACATCACGGATTTTTTTTAAACGTATCAAATGATTAGTTTGACAGAGCGCGTCGTTACTTCTAACATGTAGGTACGTTCATCATCTACAAATAAATACAAAAACCGACCTATATAATCCTTAAATCTTTTTTCCAGAGGTTACTAATTGTTTAGAATGGGCAACAAAGAAAAGAAGAACAGGTATTCGCTAGTAAGTAGGGCTGATGGTTTGTGAATAATGTTTATGTCTCTATTGTTTATTTATGAATTGTTATTTGATTTGAAATCTACCACCTCTCTCCATGGCTATAAATGTATTGTTTTGTAAATTTTTCGTTTTATATAATCTTTTGTTTTATATAATTTTTTTAATTCATATTTTTTTCTCACAAATTTAAATAACTTATTCCATATTATGCTCTCCCAGTTAAAGTCACAAGGAGGAAATCCATAATTGGTTTTATTTTACTATATAATACTTATGTACAAACTGATTAAATAAAGAGTGGAAGATACTACCAGTATCCAGAGATGTGCTTTATTTCAAATAAATCCATTTCAAATGGAAATGCAAAATGCAAAATGGGTATTTTCCATTTTGCATTTTAAATGCTTTTCTAAAAACCATTTTGCATTTTGCATTTTAAATGCTTTTCTCAATGCATTTTCCATTTCAAATGCTTTTTTGCAACATTCTTCCTGTTATCTCCATTCATCTTTTCATCATTTTTTTATGTTTCTTTATTCAATGAAATTAATAGTTACATGCATTGAGGAATTTTTCGACCACCATGCTAGGCTCATGCCCGTGTTATGGTGGTCGGTTTTTGGTTTCTCAGTTAGGTAAATTACATATGTATTAATGAACCACATTGTAAACTGTTGATTTCCCTAAAGTAAAATAGATACATAAAAAAGAATATAAAAAGTATGTAGTTATAAAATATATAAAATTAAACATAATACTATAGAGTAAGCAAATAAGAAAGGATTATTTTTATTATAGAAATCTATATGTGCTTGATTAAATTGGTAGGTACATTATTTTGCTGCAATTATGTACAAATAAATCAAAGATATAATTCATGTTTCAAATCTGGCGAATTACACTGAATACTGGAGTCAATTTTTATTGTTACGGTGGTTTACTCAGCTGGTAACTAAGGTGGCACAGTAGGTACATGGAACTTGTATGCCAATAGTAATTTATGTAAATAGTTTTTAAATTTTCGGCTATTAATATTATAGTAATTAAAAAACAGTTCTTTACAAACAAAAACTTTTATTGGTGGTATAACCTACGGTCTTTAAAGAAATTTCGACCCTTTCCGGATATCCATTTTTGGAGACCGGTTGCAAAGTGAGTAAATGTACTGGATCTTTTGATGTCGTTATTTAGTGCATTGTATATTTTTGGTGCAATGTATGTGTATTGTCTTTGTGAGAAAGTGGTTTTTGTTATGGGGATTGTGCATTTTCCATGCGTTGAGTAGCGTGTATGTATATCTTTTTGAGTAGAATTTATCAAACCATTTTTCCAGATATGGATGAGAACTATCTTAATATATAGTTGGCGAATGTCCAGGACTGCTAGTTTCTTGAAGAGTGGCTCTGATGGGTAAGAACGTGAACATTTGAAGATGATCCTTAACAAAAGTTTTTGAACAGTCACTAGAGGGTAGAGAATGGATGCAGCACATAGACATATGAATATTAGTAGACCTGCCCTAAGTGATTAAAAGCGTATTATCCCCACTCCCCATACCGGTTCCATTGAGCCGGCTGGGCTCGCGTTCGGCCTCAAATGAAATTTGAAAACGTGACGTCATCATTCTTGTGCGAACTATGGTCGAGGCATCATCGGTTCATTTTACTAAATAACACGGCAAAATTTTGACTTGTACTATGAAAACTGGTAAAAATAGATGTGAAAAAAGAGAATAAACCCAATTGTCGTATTACATTCCATATATAAGCATTATTTTACTTTATTTTAAGCATATTCACATCGTATAATATGAATCAGTTGTTACTATCACATAGAGAAACGTCTGGACGCGAAACACAAAGCTGGTTGGTTGCTGGGAAGTAAATTATGAACATTTATAAAAGTGTCTTAACTAAATACTCTGAAACTAACTACGACTCTGAAAATAAAAGCTGCCTTACTTTGCCGAATTTGGACTTCGCAAATTTGTTCATAACGTGGCGAATAATTTGCGCTCCCATGTAAAAATGTCTATTCATTCAAAGCAGATTTTACTTTTAAGAAGTAAATGGTGATATTATAATGCGAGATGCCTATTTACTGTCAGATTGATTTATTGACGAATCACAGTCAGCTTCACTCGTTCCCTCGTTCCCTCGTTCTTCAACAGTTGATTTTACCCCTCGCCCATATCTTCTCGTCTATTAATTCCTATGTCTGTGATGCAGCACAACCTCCCCATCATAGGCCCCGTATATCAGTGGGTCCTCAACCTCACTATGAGAGATAATTTACGTCTGTCAAGTTGCTACCTGGTAGGAGCCCTGGCAAATAAGTGATACCATTAAAAAATACAGATTCAAATAGTGAACACGGGGCCATGACGCTGTAATATTAAATTTTAGATAGCAGTTTCTATTTTTTTTAACATTAGTCCCGCGCAAATTTTTTGTGTTTTCAATGGTTTCATAATCGGTGATCGTGGTGTTTTTGAATTTAAAATCAAGTACTGTAATTAATATTATTATTTCTCATATCGAACTATCTACCTATGCACGCTTCCTAAAGAAAACCACTATATTATGCTAGAATTGTAGAATGCTATGTTAGTATATTCAGTAGTTTAAGAATATACAAGTGAAGATGGATTTAGGTGGATAATTTGTATGGCATTGCTTATTTTATTTCATTATATAAATATATGTACGAACTGCATTTTAACCAAATATATTTTTTCTTTGAGAGATATCAATACATTACCACGAATATGAAGTATTTGCTTCAAAGATGTTACCAGCATTGGCAGCATTGGGAATGGAAATGTTTATTTATTCAACTTGTTCAAAGGTATTAAAAGGAAGCATGGTCGCTACTACAAGTACAATTCGCGCTACAGTGTCGCATCCATTTTTTTAAATGAAGTACACACCTAATGAACAGAAGGACAGAGTCCGTTCAGTGTTTTTACTACAAATAAGGAAAATTAAAGAAAGTACCAAAAATGTTATGTAAATCCACAAAGTGGAACTAATAGTACAAGATGAATCTTATTTTTTTCGAAGATAATGAAGATTCATCTGATTCTTCCACAGCAACAGCAGGAACTCCAGATTTAGAAGCCTTGCGATACCTTCAAGACAAAAGAACCGATTTTGAAATGTTTCATGACTACTCTAATGTTAAGCACATGTTCATCAAATGCAATACTTGTCTTCCAAGTTCAGCACCAGTTGAATGTCTCTTTTCAAATGGAGGTATAATCATGAGACCTCATAGAAGAAAGATGAGTGATGATGTTTTTGAGAAGCTCGTACTTCTAAAATCTAATAATGGCTAAGGCTACATAATACCTACATAATATAGAATATATATTGGTTTTCTCAAAGTTGTATTATATTATTTGTGGGTTTTCTAGTGCGCCTGCTTGGAGTTTTCTGTGACAATCTATGGTCAAATAATGGGTGCGCACTAGAAAACAACATTTTATATTGTCTGATTGTCTCACTGTCCTGTTTTCTTTATTGTTCCCTGGTGGATGTCCCCTCACTAGAGAGTTACTACACAAATGATGATGGCCCTAGGAAAAAATCTTTAAGAATGACAATATTTAGTTAATAATAGATTCTATTATATTCCACTCAAATTCAATTGTTTTTTACACAGTACATATCAGTATGTATGATTTGTTACTCCACAAGTTGTTCTACATTGATTTCCATTATTAAATGACAAAGTTGTTTACAATTTCAATAATTATTTTAAACCTGAGAAACCATTTTGCATTTTCAATGCATTTTGAAAATAGGTATTTTGCATTTTGCATTTTAAATGCTTTTCTAAAAACCATTTTGCATTTTGCATTTTCAAATGGAAAAGTTTTGACCCATTTCCATTTTGCATTTCAAATGGTTTTGGGTACCCATTTTGCACATCTCTGCCAGTATCGCCCTGGTGTAAGACCACCAGTCAGAATTGAAACGTTGCTCCAAATGGCTTCAGCCGTGTTTAGTGACTAGATCTGAATAGCCAGGTACTTCCCCACCTTCCTCTTTCCCTTCCCCACTTACCTTCAGCCTCACAACATCCCCCAATTGGGGATGCCATAGTCTCACTGGCTCCAGACGGGAGCAGTTGGGACTCTTGTGAGGTATTCACTATAAAAAAATAAAAAAAAACTGTCGATTTCCCAAAAATGAATACGCTCTAATGGGCTTTTACAAAAACAAGTAATACAGTTGTGTTAGGTACATAGTACTATATAGTATATTATACTCTCGGGCACGTCACCATAACATATTATATTGCCGATTGAGTCGTACAAATCTGTACCCGAATTCGCCCGTGGGAAGAGCGATACGCTATTTAAATATATTAGATAAAAATTTCGATAATATTCTTCGGAAAATTCAATGAGTTTGTAAGGTTTTTGGCACTACATTCTCACTGTGAAAATGGTACTTTTACAATTAGTCAGATAAAATATCTGTAATGTTGTAAAATTTTTTGTACACAAATAAAATAAATATTATTATATATAGTGTACAATAAATAATGTTTTATGATGAAGTAAATTAAAATTAATAGTGTGGATTATGGAAAGCAAAATATGTATCAAGAAAGATAGAAATATAAAAATAAAAGTGTATTCACTACGGAGTCGTGAATTCATACATCTAAGTAAAGTGATTAAAAATATATCGTTTTATAACTAATACGGTATCTTTAAACATGTCTAAAATATTCCCAAATATATTGCCAAAATGATGTAGTCTATTTATAGGTGTATGAGCTTCATAGTTGGTTTTAAAATTGGCAAAGAAAACGGTAGCACTTTGCCTCAAATTTCTGGTCGGTACGTAAAATTTTATTTTGGCGAGAATTTCAGGGTTGTCAATGCAATTATTAATAATTTTATTTAATATTACAAGTTCAGAGATGATCCGCTTATCTGACAGCGTTATTGTTAAGTTGTTTCATCAAAAGGACATAGTTAATATTTTGAATTGGAATATTCAGTTTAAAGTTAATAAATCTTAAAAATATGTGCTGTACCCTTTCTATATTGTCAGAAAGCGTTTTATACAATGGGGATCAAATAGGCGAATTATAATCTACCTGGTTTCTTACTAAAGAAGTGTACAATGTTTTCAAACATTCAAGTGACTTGAAACCAATCGCTGTTCTGCATATGAAACCAAGCATTTTTATAGCTTTCTTTGTTATATCATTTACATGCAGAGTAAATGTTAAATTTTCATCAAATATAACCCCCAAGTCGCTGATCTGAGCGACTGATGTCAATAGTAAATTATTTAAAGAGTATTCATAAGTAACATGACTTTGGATTTTACGAAAACGAATAACTTGGCACTTTTGAATATTAAGAAATAATTAGTTGATCACACACCAATGATACAATTTACAATTTATCCAAATTAGATTGCAAAATATGGCAATCCTCTATAGTACGTATCATTCTATATATTTTCAAATCATCAGCGAAGAGCAGAACTTGTACATCTTTAAATACACCAACAATGTCATTTATAAATAATAAAAACAGAGTTGGTCCAAGGTGAGATCCTTGGGAAACTTCACATATGGATTCGAAGATGTAAGATTCTACAGAATTTATTTTAACACAAAGCTTTCTTTTACTAAGATAACTGTTGATCCAGATCAATAAGGTTCCTTTAATGCCCAAAAGACTTAGTTTATACACAAGAATATGTCTCCTAACTATATCAAAAGCTTTGGAAAAATCAGTGTATATCGAATCCACCCGATGCTTGTGGATAAGGGAATCAGTTACATAATTTTCATAAATGATTAAGTTACTGAAAGTGTTTCTATCTGTGATAAAGCCGTGCTGATTGGGAACGATTATATTATTGATTTGTTTTGTAATGACATCTAGTAAATTATTATGTAAATTATTTTTACTATTCCTAACTGATAAAATAATAAATGATGGCTTTTATATAAAAAATTGAATCTTATGCTTTTTACATTACATAATTATTTGTTTTATGTAACTTTTTTGCAAAAAATAATAATAAATATTGAAAATGACCGATATTTTATTTATCTTGCCAATATATTCAGATATAATTATGATCAG
Organism: Hesperophylax magnus; assembly: GCA_026573805.1. Lineage (NCBI taxonomy): Eukaryota > Metazoa > Arthropoda > Insecta > Trichoptera > Limnephilidae > Hesperophylax > Hesperophylax magnus. The sequence goes on from JAIUSX010000028.1 coordinate 16,187,563, forward strand.
ATATTATGAAAATAAATACCGTATTGTTTTGACATCTGTCGATGAAGAACACGTCGGTTACGAGTCATAAGGTACTGCTTACCGTCTAGCAGTGTAGTTGATAGTATCGATAATTTATCAAATAAGTTTGATAGAAATCTGATAATCTCATCTAAATCTCATAAAATCATGAGCTCCTTCTGCAATTCTTCTATCGAAATTTACCTAAAAAATGCATACTCAACTCAATAAACTTTATTTGAAAGACGCTCATTATTAAGCGTTTCATGTTCAAACCTTACTCATGGGTACCATCTAGTGGATTTCATCGCTGCCGCTCGAACTGAGTTGACCAGCGCAAGTCGCCGCGTGTTCCCCGTTCCAACTTACTTCATTCCTCTCCGCCCCGTAATATTATTTCGGTTTTTGCAAATACCCCCTTAACAGAAAAACAGTGCAATTCAGTAGCTATTTTGTAAAAAAAAAACCGGATAATTTGATGTCTTTTCTTCACTCCATGTTGTCACAAAATAATTTTAAATTGTTTTTATTTTTATTAGTTTTAATTAGAACCAGTGGACTGCCGATGGTTCTCCGGAGAATGTGCGAGCAACCCAATATGATCCTCGTTAGAGTAATTTGCGATGCAATTTTGACCTTAATGCTTCGGAAGATGTATGAAAAACAAAACCAGCATCGTTTGGGCTGATAAAACTTTAGATTCCAATAATATTTTTCTGTTTTATGCTGCGGCCTTCAACACTTTAAACCTAAACTGACAATCTAAGAACCTATTTTAGGGTCATAGTTTCATATTTTGGTTTAAATAAGAGAAGGAAAAACTAACCTAAAAATTTTGACATCTATAACAATGGCCGCCAAGTAACAATCAGTTTTAATTTGAATGAAATAACTATTGAAATGCATTATTTTCTAATTCCGGAAACTGAAATACTTACTTCTCATCATTATCTAACTACTAAAAAGTAATTTTAAAGTAAAATGTGCCTATTAAGCGTGTATTTTCTGTAAATTTACCCAAAACACGATACAAATCAATACAAACTCTGCATAATGTAAAAATGTGGATCAATTGTAATGACATGGGAGGGTCTTTACCGATGAACTCACGAAGTTATTAATTTAAGACTACCCTATAATATGCGCTTATAATTTGGGCGTGGCGTATACGTATTATATGTTGGGGTGACACACTACGCTATAATCTTCCTCTGGAAAAAGGGTCAGATCAATTGGGGAACTGCCGCGGAATATCATTTTTTTGTATGGGATCTGTCACTTTGACAGACGACAGCCGCGTAATTATAAGGCTCCATAAATTGTTCATTGGGGTCGCATAATTTTCAAAAATAGCCTGATAGCAGATCACGGCGCATATCGTCGCCACGCCAGGTGTGACAGGTCTGGGATTGTATGGCGAGCAATATGGAGTTATATAAAATGCTTTGAAGCTATAATATATAACCTGCTGTTATTTTATATTGATCACAATAAAATAAAATAACATTTATATGGCGCAGTTTTGTGTTCGTTCACTTCAAGCGTACATTTATTGACTTACTTATCTAATATAATAAGCACTGTTCACCATATTTGACATGTTTATTATTATCAAGTTTAATTTGAAGAACTCCATTGTAATTTTAACACTAGGCTAATTTGTCCGCTTTTGGGAACAACTCGCATAGTCTCCTTTGTTACTGTCATGGTGAGAAATATGATCTAAACGGTTGTTACCGTGGGATTAAGTTGCAACAAATGAATATAAGGATGGGTTTATTATATAGAAATAAAAAAGTATTTAATAAAATGTATTACAACAAAAAAGAAATTAATTAGCATCCTACTATATAATCTGTCTGGCAAAGGGCTTGCATAGGTAAAATGAAGGTGTGATACCAGTTCGTTCTTGATGCGAAGCAGTAGATTCTGGTTCTTCACAGCAACTGTCCCAGTTTATATTTTATCCAAAAATAATGCTGTAGTCCATTGCAAAATAGCCTCGCGCTGCTGGTCTCCAAAAAGGTCCCTATTAACCAATCAGGATCGGCAGATGTCATCCGAATCCATCAATCCAATGGTCAATGCTCCATATTGCTCACAAAATTGTTGAATTTGTTCATCAAACCTCAGCCAAGAGGAATGCCCGCTGCTCTGGGCTGGTGATCAAAGAATGGCCACTGCTTCCAATGCAAATCACAGATTCTAGCTCCCTCAGGTTTGGCAATTCTCCAAGTCAGAATTCCAGGGCTGTCAATTTGACCAATAGCAAAATGACAATGTGTAGGTACTTAAAGGTCCCATACACCAAGACCATAGATGCGATGTAAGTAAAGTGATGCACACACCTTGTCACAAATCTTATATGTAACACGGTGCTAGAAAGAGAAAACACCACACTTTATATTAAAATCTAGAAGTTAACTACAGAATAATTTAAATGTGCACTTTTATAAAACCAAACTTCCAAAACGCAATTTTAAAATTTTTTTGAAACTTTGTGAATTTTTTATTAATTATTTGTATATAAAACGGCAAAAAAGTGAAGCAACTATGATGTGACGATTATATTTGTATTTATAATAATAACATTTGAAAGCGTATTTACCACCTTTCAGAAGGAGTTTTTAGTTTTCGGATACGTGAAGGAATATTCTACTTATTTGAATTTTATTGCAAAGCGAAAATACTCCAACCTTTTGTCAAAATGTGACAGAGGCCTGAGGAGTTAAGATATTATTAAGTGCTGCTTTCTAATTATTATTACTGATGACAGCTGTATCGCCTTCTCAAGGCATTATCAAACAGTTTGATAAGTCCTGAGTAGTGATAATGATTTTATGAATGAATAGTACCGACGTTATTGTTGCAGTAAAAAATATTTTTAGTTTGCGTGACTCTATTAGGAACACGAAATGAAATCAGTTGCAATAATGTAATCCAAAGTCATTTCTATCTTAAAATTCACTTTCAATTTATACAACCAGCGTTAATAAAATACAAATCTGTCAGACTGTCAATAATACAACTCCTATGTTCATTTTTATCTGATTTCATCACATCACCAAGACAGGACGGCGCTGAAATCTCGTTCATTGGCACACTCTCCGTGTAGTTGGCCATGTACCCTTAGTCGAACGTCCCTTATAGTAGACTGACTGTTCTGTGTTTAGGGCTCGATGGCTCCTATGGCTGGCTTTGTCACTAAGCCATGTCCAATTGAATGTTGACGTTGCAACGGTTTAATGGAATTTATTTTGTCCACAGTTGTACGAGGCGGCCATATCGAATCGACCAGATGGATTTGGTCTCGTGGAAATGGTGACATTTCCCAAAAGTGATCATTTCGGACATAGAAACATCTATCTTGCTGCTGGACTGTCCGATATCATCAGGTGAGGAGATAGCTTATTCTAACCAGAGGCTGTCCCTGTCGGTAACATACGATTTTATATAAGTATAATAGCACAGTAATAACGAGAGAATACGTGCGCCAAACATCGATATACGAACCTACGCTCCACTCATGAAGGATTCTCGCCATTCATTTAAACAAGCTAGACTCGCGTCGTGCACATGTCGAAATGCTGAAGACGTGACGTCACATGGTTTGCTCTCATAGTGATGGGCACTAGATATAGTGGCTGAAACTTTGAAATGAGGGGAGACAGACTACTCTCATAGCTGACTTAACATAACCTAATACAACCTAAATTTAGTTGATATAAAATAACCTAACCTAACTTTAACTAATCTAACACAACCTGACATAACCTAACCTAACTGATCTAAGATAACCTAACCTAACTTTACCTGGTCTACCATAACCTAAATTTAGCTGATCTGACATAACCTAACCTAACTTTATCTGGTCTAACATAACCTAACTTTAACTGGTCTAACATAACATAACCTAACTTACTGGCCTAACCTAAGTTTAGCTGATCTAAAATAACCTAACCTGACATTACTGTTCTAACTTAACCTAACCTAAGTTTAACTGATTTAACATAACCTAACCTAACTTTACTGGTCTAACTTAACCTAACCTACACTGGTCTAACTTAACCTAACCTATGTTTAGCGGATCTAACATAACCTATCCTAACTGATCTAACATAACCTATCCTAACTCTAGCTGATCTAACATAACCTAACTTTACTTGGTCTTTATCAGATATATTAAATACTGCTAATATTAATAGAGATGTTTGAATTTTTTCAGGAATTTCGTCGATAAACATTCTGCCCATCAAAATTCACCGAGACTGTCTTTGAATTCAGACATTTTGGAAGAAGAAAGAAAATCAAAATGAAATGTTTCAAATAGGAAAAATGATAGCAGTGTAGAAAAAGTATATTTAATTTGTTCCGAGAAGATGTTTAACTTAAAATTAATAAATCGTAAGAACTTTTAGACACCCCCGACTTATTCCACCAGTTCTACTAGTCAGAAAAACAGAAGAGTATGTATGAGACGATGTATGAATGTGAATCAAGCAAGGAGTGTACCAAGACGTAGTTGTATGGCAGTCTCTCTGCTGGTAAACGGTTTGATGGTTGGTTAGTGGTCATAATTATATTAGTAATAATTCTGATTAAATTAAAATATATTAATATTAAAAAATCTTTTAATGAAAAAATAAGAAAATACACAGATTTAGGAAATGAGATAAAAATAATTTGGCATTCTCAGACTATAAAAATATTACCATTTGTTATTTCGGCTACTGGCATTATACCTAGCTCTCTCATTCAAAATTTAGGCGTATTAGATTTATCAAAAAATTTATATATAAAAATGCAAAAATCAGTAATTTTAACCGTTAGAATGCTAAGCGTCGCAAAAGCGCTGCGATCGTTTGTATCGAAAATTGCGGCGCAGCGGAGAAGCGCTGCGAGTTTCAGTGTGTTTTTGGTGCTCCGCGTGAGTGGACGTACGCTAACCTCGCGCGTAATTTGTAACAAGAGTGCATTCTTATACATTTTAAAATAACTTTTTTCCATTTTTTTATATTATTTAAAAAAAATAGCTATGTCACGTGCTATTATTTCGAACTTTGATTCGATTCCTAGTGATTCTACGGGAGGTGAAACAACAGATACAAATAGTGACGATAGCAGTATTATAACGCATCGAAGAAAAAGATTGAGGATTGAAAGTGAGCCTTCTATCTCCTCTTCATCTTCAGAAACAGAAGAAACACCAAATTTTGCCAAAATTCCTCCGACAAAAGTGTTTTCTAAACCATCAAATGATATAAGCATAAAATATCAATTTCAATTTCAAAAAGAAATAAAATTGATATTTTATGCTTATTTTTTCATATTCATATCAATAAACATTTTTTCTTTATAATGAAAAAAGAATTAATAAAATTGATTGATATTTGTCTAAATTATAGTGTTTTATTTGACACCATTATTTTTTCCTCTAAATAAATCAATATGTGTCTAGCAATTTACATTTATTTTTGCAAAAATTGATTAGCACTAAAACGGTTAAATACATGTAGGATTAAGAAAGATTTTTCAAATATTTATGTTGAGGGATCAGTAGGATTTATAGGTCCTGTTAGGAGTTCTACAGAGCCGAACCCTCCAATATGAAAATATCTGGAGTCAGTGAATTATTTTTTTTGTATTTATTTTACTTGTATAATGCACTTGCATAATGTGGATTGACTAGATGATCATTTGTGGAAAAGTGTGTGGAAGGGTTTAGTTTTTCCTAGGGGGAAGATTTAACCCGGACATAAAGTCAGAAATTATAAAGAAAAAAAAATCTATATTTTAAACATTAAATTATAATCAATTGTATATTATAATTTCAAATTATTAAATAAATATTTATGATAAGCTGAAAAATAACGGTAGATCTCCTTGAAAAATGTTAATAATTACATAATACTTAAGGCGATGCCATACGTAGTAATGCAAAATCATGTGTTTTTGGTTTGAAAATTTGGTCGCCTAGAAATGTTTCAGATGCTTAAATTAAATACTGCGAGTAGAATACATCTTGGCCTTTGAAATAATCGAGTATTTTTTAGATAAGTCTTTTTACAAGCCCAGAAAAAAATAATGTATAAGGCCTATGAAAACTGCTTTAAAGTTCAAAATCTCCTACTTACGAACCCATTTTCGGTTATGATTTTATTGTATAATGTGGCGAATTAAGATAGAAAAAAAATTAAATATTTATGCCTGAACATCCACAAAATAAAATAAAAGGCACTTTTTGGCCATGTTTTTTTCTTGCATAAACCAAAACAGGCGGATGGTGTCAAGCGGGAATTTAAACCTTATCGCCATCTACGTAAGGGTTGTTATTGATAGCGGCTCAATTTAAAATTTTACACGACGTAGTGCATCGCCTTAAAGATAAACCGTTTATTTCTAAGGAAAATAATTTCCCTTTGCGCCTGTCATATGTAGAGATGATTTGACAACAATTGTAGTAAAATAATAATGGTAACTCTGGTAATACTGATAGGACAGTATATATTGTAGTAGCGTAGGTAGTTCAGCCTCTCTCACCTCCAACTGTAAACCTGTAATGACTCTGTAATCTATGTATTAATTATAATAAATGTATGAGCATTTATAACGTGCCTAATTGGAGCTAAGTAATCGTCCACACAAATAACATATTTAACAGTGCCGCAGCCATATTTGACTACAACGAAATAATATAATAAGAAGGTAGGTACATAATAATAAATGAGTGTCAGTGCACAAGTAAAAAAGGTAAATAACTGTTTTTTTTTCAGCTACAAAAGCTGAATTGTTTGTATGGAGAAAATAATATTCTTCTGCGGAAAAATATATTTGTATGCGAAAAAAACAATGGATTTGCAATAAAATTTTTATTTTTTTAATGAAGATTTTCGGGATTCTTTCAGTTTGGGGAAACGCAGCATCCCCAGACTCAAAAAACTTTGTACCAAACAATGATCGAAATAACCTGTGAAAATGGTGGTTCCATGATATTTCATCAAAATGAAAATTCAACACACCTTTAAAAAGTGTGTTAGAGAGTCATTAAAAGTGATAAAACAAAAACTAGGTTTAATAGTTACATATCGTCGCATTAATTCGTAGACTGCGTAACTCCAAATTTTTCGAAAAGACGTTTTTAATGCCATCTGGTGTTAAAATTAGTCCCGCATCGACTAGTAAAACTCGAAAATTTAAAAAAAAATTAACCTTTTAGATAAACACAAATTAGGAAATTGCGTAACACCATGGTGCCATTTTTACTCGCGAATACTTCGAAACTCCTTAATTCAGTATTGGCCGGTGAGCCGTGCACGCTTGTTGTGTTTTTGACTGAGGAAATTTATTTACGGTGTAATAGTTTTACCGTGAAATTAACTGAGATAAGTTGATTAATCAATTTTGAACATTTTATAACCTTAATTGTGAAGTCACGAATAGTGTTTGTATCTGTAGTCTAAACTGACGTCTTCTGCACCGTGTGACGCTCTGCCGTAGCTCTCTTGTTTTATGTGCCTATGCGGTTGCGTTCACCGCTTTTACAGTGGTACCTGCTTATCACCACACGCCCTCCTGATGTCATCATCACTGCACGAATTGATTTAACTAACCCGGAGCCCTTCGCGTCCTACCTAATAGGTCGTTGTTCTGTGATTATCTCTTCTTCAAGGTCACCATCTCTTTGCAAGTGGATCTCCTCCTGATGCATATCCGGATCCGGTTCTTCACTGTCCTCTTCAAACAAACCCAAAATATTGACGGTGGAACGTGCGGCAATTCCATCTCGTCTCTCCTCAGACACAGTCCGTTCTCTGTCAGGCATCTTCCGCGGGTCAAGCACATGTCTTGGTATGCCATCTACTTCGATGTTGTTGACTGAAGTAAGTCCTGTCACCCTTCCATGCACGATGTGCATCTCCCATCTACTGGCTTAACCGCAACAAGATCGCCCACTTAGAACTCAGTCAATACTTCCTCTTCTATATTCACTTTCGCAGAAGGGTGTCTCCACGAGTAAGTGTGAATTATACTAGACAGCGCAACACCTTGATCATCCTGACTTTTTGCAGCCAAAGATTGTACCAAAACACTGCCTGCAGGGGATCGCTTCCACTTCTGGCTGCAGTTCTCTTTATTGTTTGATGATGTCGTTCAACTATACCGTTTCCAGCTGATCGGTATGCCGCGCGAAATCTTTGACGAACATTCCATCTCTTACACTTATCTGTAACACTGTATGAACAAAATGCAGTACCATTGTCCATGAGAACTACTTTGGGCGGGCCTCTTTCCCGAAATACTTCTTCCAAATATCTGACAATCGAAGCTGCATTATCTGACTCGATTTCCCGCCACACGGCAAATCTACTTGGACCGCAATCGATAAATGTGAGTAAATATTTCCTACCGAAATGAGTAACATCAACTGCCAAGCGACTCCAGGTTGTCACAACATTAAGATTACCCGCTTCATGGGATGATGGCGGAGGGTCAATTGTCCTGCATTGTACGCAGGAACGCACGCATCTATCGACCTCCTTTTTCTCACCTCGGGATCGACCAGCCGGGTAAGATGAAGCGTTCACTTTACTCCAAAGTGATGCTGAGCATGAAGAGTTTCTACGCTTAAAGCACATGTTTGCTCACCAGTTCCATTTTCAAGTCTCTCCCACCTATCTTCACACTCTGAGGAGTCTCTTTCACAACGTTTCCTGTCATGGCTACTCTTTGCCCGGGTCTTGCAAACCCTAGTAAGTACATCAGTTTTATTTCTACAGGACTCTACAAGGGTGATCGACAATGTCAGATCAAATTCTTCTACAAACTCCTTCATCAACCCCAAGCGTCACTTAACGAGCATCTCTGACACGACTACTCCCGGTCAGTGTAGATCTCACCCAGCACAAAACCGTCGCCGAATCTGTAATGATCTCCAGAGCTTGAAGATTTCACTTGAGAGCCAGATTTAATCCCTTAAGGAAGGAAAAGTACCAGCATTTACATGACTTAAAACAGAAATTAGAAAAGGATTACCACTCCTTTTACGATAACCTTTCGCATCATTAAACTCATTAAAATGCATCTAAATAGACTGCCTCGACATATACATACATTGTTGTGTTTTATATTGTGAATGTAAAATTCCTATCTCCCAAATTTTCCGCTAGGTTGTTCATAAAACTGTTCGCGGAAAAGTATGTATCTTTTGTAAAATACGTATCTCCATTCTCGGTTTTTATGTAAACTTCCTAACTCCGATTTGAAATAGAAAGCCTTAACTTACAAAAGTTTAATGATTGAAAATAAATTTTGAAATATATTATATGTTCGAAACATAAATAAAAAGAATGAGCCGTCTTTAATTTTTTTTCACTACGAAGTTTTTTGTGCCTCCTGTAAAATTTTACATTTGGTGGTTACGCATTCTACGAATTAATGCGACGATATGTAACATATTTAACCTAGTTTTTATTTAATCACTTTTCATGACTTTATACCACCTTTTGGAGGTGTGTTGCATTGTCATTTTGATGTTATACCCGGTCACCTAAGCCCCCGCATACCAAATTTCTACCGATTTACAACAAGTTTCTCGTTAACTCTTTAAGTTCGTAAGTCCCAAAAAAATATACGATATTTTGAAAATAATTACTCTACATATGTTATGCCGAAACGTTAATTATATGAAATTCCATCGATAAAAAAAATTTGCAAAGTAAGCTCGGAAAATTGTTAAAAACACGTTTTGTTCTGTTATTTAATATTTTATAGACATGTATCTTTAAATTCACAGTGTATCTTTAAACGCAACTAAAGCATTTGTCAAGAGATTTTTTCTCTATTTTAAATGTGTCATGTTTTATTAAATATTTTCACCATTATCGCTTAAGGCGATTCCATACGTAGTAATGCAAAATCATGTGTTTTTGGTTTGAAAATTTGGTCGCCTAGAAATGTTTCAGATGCTTTAATTAAATACTGCGAGTAGAATACATTTGACCTTTGAAATAATCGAGTATTTTTTACCTACGAACCCATTTTCGGCAATGATTTTATTGAATAATGTGGCAAATTAAGTTATTTATAAAATAATCGGAAAAAAATTAAATATTTATCCCTGAACATCCACAAAATAAAATAAAAGGCACTTTTTGGCCATGTCTTGCATAAATCAAAACAGGCGGATGGTGTGAAGCGGGAATTTAAACCTCATCGCCATCTACGTAAGGGCTGTTATTGATAGCGGCTCGATTTAAAATATTACACGACGCAGTGGATCGCCTCAATTATTATCGTTTTTTAATATTAGCGCGCTACGTATAACATTCGTATTTTCAACACTTTTAACGCTTACTACGGTGGCTTTGTCATTTTTCGGTAGCCTAATTTCGTTGCACGTTCTTGTGTTAGTTTGTGAATGTGCTTGATGTACATGATTTTATTTAAAAAGTATTTTGGTAAAAGATTTTTTATTATTTTGTGTGTCTAGGTGGATTTATCGTCTTTAAACCGCAGTAAGCAGTTACATATGTTTCCGTATTGTATTAATTTCTTAAAAACTTCAATACTTCTATTTTAAATTTTCGACCTAGTGGCGCCATCTCTTGGGCAGGCTAGTAGGCAATTTCAAAGAATAAGTTTTTTTGGTTTGGCTGAGTTTTTCCTACCCAGGAATTGGCTCTTAAACTGCTGTGAACTTTTAAAATCTATTTAAAAACTTGTTTAACTAAGGATTGTATCTTCCTTCACAAGGACTGGAGTCAACCGCGCTAACAACCTCGCCAAAAGCCAATCGCGTAGGACCGACATTTATTTCGTATATTAAATGCTGTTATGTGTCCGCGTGTGTGTTCGTGATTGCCATAAAAACTTGATAGAATGCAATATCACCGACAACGAGTCTATCTGCGGAGTTGCAGCTCGATCGGATGTCGGGAAGTAGGTTAATTTGGGCTCCTAAAATTTGAATTCATTCATTACCGGAAACAAAATTGAAATTTAAATAGATGAATCTTAAATTACGCGAAAAAAATCATCCAGAATGGTTTAGTGGTTAATACCACTATCCAACATAGAAACGTTGCTTGAAATTGCTTTAGCCATGTTTGGTCTAAATAGCCAGTTACTTAATAGCCCCACCTTCCTCTACCCTATCTCCTTCCCACTACCTTTAACCTCACAACATTCCCCAATCGTGGACGTCAGTCTCACTGACTCCAGGCGGTTTGGAGCAGTTGGGACTCTTGTGCGGTATGCGGTAATCCCTCTGTTTGAACTCAGACTCATGTTGTTTTCGGCGTTAAGTTTTGGTAAAGTCAAAAATCGATCAAGATAATATTTTTTTTAGCTTTTTTTACTTTACCTTTCTTCAATGATTTGTTTTTTCATGGAACCTAGGTCGATGGTCACGTGGTAAAGGTGATGTCACGAAGAGAGGTAGACGGAAATAATAACGACTAGGTATGTATAGCCGGTAGCCACTTAAGAAGGCGAAGACGGGTAATGTTTACGTCCGATGTAATTCTCATATCACAGGACTGCGCATGCGCGGCGGAGACTAACTTCCTGCGCGCGCAACCTTTTTAGTCTTTTCTGACTAATATTTATTTAATTTGTTACGACAGATTCCAGTTCCAGTTTTGAAAAAAATGATATTTAAATTCAAAACCTAAACCGAGCTCATTCGACCAGAGTTTCAATTTACAATCACAGACAGACCCATAGACATCAAAATTAGTATGTTTGATGATTCTAATGTCGGGTTGTTTCGGAGAATTTTCAGAGAACGTTCATTTTCAACTTCTGTGAAAGATTTTTTTAAGTTCTGTTTATATTTCAGTTCTGTCAAGCCACTAGCCTAAAATGATTTAATAACGGAACTTGAATAGGCCTTACACAGAACCCGAAAATGAACGTTGAAATTTGATGAATTGCTCATATTCTCAGAAAAAACCCGTCCTTAGAGTTTAAAAGGCGCCAAAATTCAAGTTTCTCTTCTGTGCGCGTAGCATACGCGTCGCTCGTGAGTCACGCGACGCGTCGACTACGGGTTTACCGACAGTTGCACGCTACCAAAGATATTAAATTTGTTCTGGAGGTGCGAAAATATCCATGTTTTTGTAACTACTAGCTGTACCCCGCCACGTGTTGCCATGACTCAGTCTGTCTGTGCAGAAATAATAGCATGTTTTGCTATTACGTCCGACAGATAGGTCTGTTTTGTTAAAGATTGTTTGTCTAACAGATGGTGCTGTTTTTTTTTTAAGCATGTTTTTACCTGTCACAGGCATAATATAGGTATATAAAAACACACGCGTATTCGAATGCAACGTTGTGTCAACATTTTAAAGCAATGGGTGAAGAATATTCGGAGATTTAAGATTATGAACAAACGAACATTTAAATTTTAATTCATATAGATAATTTACCGTTAGAAAGGATTTAGCGGAGAATGCCTGGATTGAGGTTGAAAAGAAAAGTCCACTTGACATCATTCTCATAGTTCCTAGGGACGAATGCCTTAAGTACTATTAATATTTATTTCGTTGTATGGGTGAATCCAAAATCTTCTTTTATATCGTTTTTTATGCTTATAAATATAAAGAACAACAATATTATTGTTACCGCCGCTAGAGTCCCCTGACATTGTATTAATTCCATGGCTGCACTTGAAAAATTATCATGTTCAGTACCTATAATTCGCGTAATCGTGTACAGAAATCAACTTCAAAAAGTAGCATATCGGTAGGCTGCTTGTGGTTGCATTACAGCCCCGCTTGGTGCAACATTGAGTTATATATAAACAAAGTCTAAATTCCTTGCAATATCAGTGTGAAATATTGTTCCCTTGAAGTATGAAGAGTGTTGTGGCGGCTGTCGATGTCGCCCGAATCACAAGTTTTTAACATAATAAGTCAATTTACACGACTACTGATTATGGTAAAACTCAACTTATCGATGAAAGGTTGTACCATTGCTTTTCCTATATTTTCCAGTACGACTTGTACAATATCTCAGACTGATTCCCGTGACCATCGGATAATGATCCGATATGCGTGGCCCATACTTCGAACACCAAAGCTGGCTCTATTTATATACCTCAATGGTATACAAAATACTTTAGATTCGTGGCAGAACGCGATATCCCCCAAGTATTTTTATATCGCCCTCTAGAAATATAATTTGCATACAAAATAATCTTTTACATCTCCCGAACATAAGGTTGGCCATCTCTGTACTTGTTCCGTAACTAATTCCCGTCCCAGGCAGTGGCAGCGATGGCGGAGGGAGGTACCGCGTACCGCGGGTCAATCACCCCGACTCCTGTATATTAAAATATGTCATAAAAATATATGTTATTATAGCCATTCGATTTACATTCCTGCTTAGATGTCACCCGAACCGACTACCGGGTGGTTACAACTAAGAAATTACCTCCAGGAAAAATACGGCTACTTGTAAATACGACAGCAGTCATGATATAATTTTTTTGTGTTTTTGTTTTAGAGACACCTGTTTGTCAATTGTATAGATTCTTTGTTTTAAAAGTGTGTATAAGGATAAAACATCTTAGCCAGGTTTTGAGATAGCCAGGGGAGGATGTTGGGAAGTAAGTTAGCTAAGAGCTTCACATGTGTACTCATAGAGGGCAGTGCAAAGAGCTTGCTTGGAAGTCCGCAAGATGGCAGTCAGTAGCCAGTAGTCGCCAGGACCAGTTAGAATGCTCCCAGACAACTTGGTGTTTTCAGAACTCATTTAGCCAGCTCCTAGTTAGGTCGACTATCGAGTCACCATTGTAATTTGCGAACTATTAATAAATCCCTTATTTAACACAAAGAACCTATTATTTAAAATCTCCTTCCACGACGAGTTGGAGTACTGTTTGTGGGAACACAAGATATATTCTTCTAGTTGCCCAAGGGATTGAGTTTATAAAAAAAAATATATTTCAAGTCAACCCCTTGAGCAACTTTAAGACAAACAAGAAACACCCGCAAAGTCTTTTTGGGATATGCGAGATATATCTCTCAGCCTGACCCGGTCTCATAACAGTTATGCTATCTAATTTTATATTACAATGAGAAATATGATTAAACCAGTGTTAAATAGATGATTTGTATTTTCATTTAAAAGTTTACCACAATTTAAAAGTTTACGCACGCCTAGCAATTGTTTTATTATCGACGCCAGGCGTCCCGTGACGGCTATTTTACATTCCGCCAGAAGACATAAGCCTTGCGACTGTTGCGAGCTGTCAAGTCGCAGTAATCAACATTTCACGCAGTCTGTAGTTATGTTCGGTATTCTTTTTATTAATAAATAACTACGAAATTTGGCTGAAGCGGTTTTTAATAATACAACAATAAATAAACGTAGAAAATACAACAAAATGATTTACGAAAGGAAGGTTCGAGAATGTTCCGAAGCGCGTCACGTAGGCAAAATAATTCGATCTCAATGTCGCGGTTGCTGGTACTGTACTGACCATTTCGTTCACGTTGTCGCTTATCTAGGTGGAAAACAAAGCATTCTCGATCATTCCAGTTGCTACAGAAACAAATATTAAAAAAAATAAAAGTAAATCCAACAAGCTTGTTTGGAAACTTCTAGAATAACGTTCGAGTCAAGTAATGGCGTACCACTACAAGTCTACTGATTACAGAATTCCTTTTTGATCATCTTACCAGTAGTACATAAATTACAACTGAACAACAAAATGGAAAGAGGACAATGAACACGTGTGCTGGCCTTTTATACCTACGTTCGCGTTGTAAATTCATCAGAGACATATGTTCTCAATTATTCTGTAGTCTCCGACCTAAGTTCGTTACACTTACTTTACTGTAAGCCTGTACGAGTATGTCGTCGTGAACAGTAGTGGGTAATTTTGAATAACGCCTAATTTGGGTCTCTGTCGGCGGCGGAAGTTGTCTTATGAACTCCGTGTTGAGAATTGTCTCATCTCCATCTCCAACGCCAACACAATCTCTCCGAAAGGGCAGGCAGATAGGAAAGAAAGCTGCTGTAATATAAAATATAAGGCTATTGAAGTAAATATAGCCGGCATAGTCCAGTGGTAACGCATTGGACTGCCATTCCGAAGGTCGCGGGTTCGAACCCGGCGTGCGCAAATAAATTTTATTTGATTAATTTGTGTTATTTCGCAATTAATTAATTAAAATAATATATAGTATATTTGCGGCACGTTCCAGAGTGGAAGATACTACCAGTATCGCCCTGGTGTAAGACCACCATTCAGAATTGAAACGTTGCTCCAAATGGCTTTAGCCGTATTTAGTGACTAGATCTGAATAGCCAGGTACTTCCCCACCTTCCTCTTTCCCTTCCCCACTTACCTTCAGCCTCACAACATCCCCCAATTGGGGATGCCATAGTCTCACTGGCTCCAGACGGGAGCAGTTGGGACTCTTGTGAGGTACTCACTATAAAAATAAAAAAAAATATCTACCTTCCTTGAACAATGAGTACTGATAATTTATTAAAAGCATTTGCTTGTGGATGGAAGAGAAGTGCACATTTGCGAAAAAAATAATATAACTAGGTCACAAAGTAAAAAAAATTACAGAATTAAAATCCATACAAATTATTGTATTTGAAAGGAAGAAAAAATATATATTATGGAGGATAAATAGAGTATAGTAGGAAAATTTGTGAGATTTTCAAGTGAAACTAGGGGAATCAGTTTTTTTGTTAACGTTTTCCCTAAAATATTTTTTTATATAGTTCAATATTTGTTTTTTATCATTATATACAATGACTAAATGCGGAAATATTAAAATTTTTATGAACACGTGTTCCGACATCGTGATAACATATTCGTATTTTATTGAAAGTTTTTTAGGAAACCTATCAATTCATTCGTTGAGGGCCTGCAATCCCGTTTTTAACCGGATTACGAATAATTTGAAGAGATTCTTAATAAATAAGCAATATTCAATATTAGTATTTATTGTCCGTGTACAATTCAAATATATAATATTTTTCTTCGATTTCGATTCGAGAAATGATTTTTTGTTTTCTATGGCAAATATTACACTAGAAAATAGCTTTGCTTGAAATTAAAACTTGCAATAAAAAAAAATTTACATGGACCTCGTGATATTTGAAAAAAATTACATTGGCCCTTTTGGAAACAAGCCACATAGATAATGGAAACAAAGGGTTAAAAACACGTCAAACACGCGCCCAACATTTGTACACGGTTGACAGGGATTCGTTATAAAGTTCAACAGCTCGGCTGCCTCTGTGATTCCTCCCTCCTACAACACAGGTCTCTTCAGGGCAGGTCCTGTGCTGGCGCAATTGGAGCAATATTTGTCAAATTTTCGCAAATTTTAAAATTAATATTCGTTAACTCTTACAGGTCAAGATTCCAAACAAATTGTCTGTAACCAAGTTGGTCTTCCGACGACCCCATGCATTTTTCTGTCTTATGGGCTTTTAAACTATAGAAATCCAAATTATTCTGTCAATTATTAATGGTAACTTATGTATTTGCGTAGGAATACGTAAAATACCAAAATGATATGTCAAGTATTTAAGCTAATATAAGGAGGATAGTAATTTTGGGTACTGCCTACTCCCCCACTTGGCTGCTTATAACGAATTGGTGTACATTATGAATACCATAAAATATGCTTTAGATAAATTGAAGGTTTTCCTATCGTTTCGCTTGAGTAGAATACAAATAAAAGAATAAATTACTCAATAAAAAATATAAATGTAAACTACTAAATTTTTTTTTTCAATAGAAATGTATGAACTCGTAAAGGAAACAACTTTCAAAAAATACAATATTATAGCTAAGATTATTTGTTACAGTTTCCCTTGATTAACTTTTTTGATTTTCTTATAAAATTATATACAAAATAAATAAAATCCAGTTTTGTGCTTGAAATAGAACGTTTCTAGACTCCGTTTGTCAAGCGATTTTATTGCCTATTACCTACAGTATAATGTAAACAAAGAATATATACATTTTTGGCTTGTAGCTTCCTCTTAAGCACATTTAAACGAAACATGAAACCAGAATAAGACACAGAAAATAAAAAGTTAACGGTAACAACAATTGAACCCAGGATCTCTTGTCTTACCGGTACAGCGTCTTAATCACTCGATCATTTTTACCTAATTATTAAGCGTCATACTAGTCGATCTCATATTTCAAATTTAAAATTAACAAAGTAAGTTGCAAGACGTTCAAGCACAAGCCTTCGGTCATATTTAACTTTATCATGCTTCGACTAAGAACTACCAACATCGGCTTCATTGTCTTAACTTTTATTGGCTGCTAACTATATGTATGATCACTAGATTCTTCCCAAACTAAATGCAATCTAGAGGGTCGGGTTAGCTCAGTGGTCCTAAGGTCCTGGGTTCAATTGCAAGATGCAACCTAATCTTTTTCTGATTCTTCCGTTTGAGAGTCACTGTTTAGTATTGAAACAGTTTGGGATAATACCTACCATCATTTCCCATCATATACTATCACACCTACTATCCATTTCCTTCCTTAATAAACAGCCTTACCCACATTGGAAAGAAGAATATGATTTTTGTTTCACTGTAAATTGTCGCAAGTCAGTAATATTCGCATTCGTGTCGTCGTGGCAAGCAGTTGCAATTTTTGTGTCGTCGTGAATTGGAGTCGTATATTCACATGCTTTGTGCTCTGTTTGCAAAATATCATCTGATTTTGGAGGAAATTTTCACCCTGTGTACAGTGCCAGTTCGTCGAGAGCCATACTGCAGGGATTCATGGGAATTCAAAGTAGGCTGTTTCCATCATTCCACATTTCACGTGATTTTCAAACCCAATTGAATGTGCTTTACACTTTCGCATCCTTGTTGATTTGGTTTACAGTCCATTCTGTGTAATAGAATACGGTACATTGGTAATATTGTTTTCTACACGGAGAAAACTTACTGATATAAAATAGTGATCATTTCTTAAAAATCCCTTTAAATTATTCGTAATACTGTTAAAAAAGGGACTGCAGGCCGTTAAGGAGTGAATTCATAGGGTTTCATATTATTAAAAATTTAGTTTTGAACACATGTTCATAAAAATCATTATATTTTAGAATTTCGTTATCTTATATTAACAGGCAAAGGCAGGTGCATGAACACGTGTTCTAATATGTTCGGAAAGACCTAAAATTTTATTAAGAAATGGCCTGCTGTCCGGCTTTTAACAGGTTTTTAAAGAGATTCTGTGAAAATTCTATTATTATTTCAGTTATGTGAAGCTACTGGCCCATAATTATATAAAAAAAAGAATTTAAATAGAACTTGCACAGAATTTGACGAATTTTTAAAAATCTGTGAAACAATCCGTCCTAGATATTCAAATTTGAGGTTTTCCTCATTAAGTTATTCCAAAAATAAAGAAAAAAAAAATTCACAAATACGAAACCTCCAGTTTATATAACTCACTATTTTGATTTCAAAATTGATTTCTTTTCCATGAACGTGTCAGTATCTAAGTAGGTACCTATGCGTAGTTATAATTTTATAAGGATTAAGGTAGTTGTCATTATTTTTATCTGGCTGTTCCTACCGCACTACGTGTTGGCGATTATACAACTTAAGTTCAAAGTCAAAGATCCCAGAAGTAGTGAGATTTAAGTATCGGGTTCTTTGTGAGTTGGTTGGTAGTTTGATAAATGACTACGGACATTAGAATGGTGGCTGCTACCGTGGCTTACAGATTCCTAGTCGGCTTTTTTCAGAGAAATTAGTGGCACATATTTCATCCCGAACTCCTTCCACTTCCCACTGCATAAATAGATAACTATTTTATAGTGTCAGGGGCGGATTGGTTCTGAGTATAACATACCAAAATATTTCAGTATAGCGCCGGTGAAAGACAACCAATCAGAATCGGAAGTGTTGAGGCCATCGTTAAAATATTTTCCCTCAGAACCTACGTCATCTTTGAAAGGATAAGTCATAAATGACTCCTGATTACGTACCATACGCTTTGGACCGCCCAGTTTCATCTTCATTGCATGTAAGGTTTTCCTTGCTCTTTCCACTTGTATTCTTACAACAGAATTATTTTCTATCTACTTGCCCTTACGGGAGAGTGTAGAGTTGGTGTTGGCTAGGCAGAGATGCGATATAGACTTAATCTAACCTAACCTACCCTAACGTAACCATAACCTAAACCTAACCTAACGTAACCCTAACCGAAACCTAACCTAACGTAACCTTAACCTAATGTAAACCTAACCTAAACCTAATCTAACGTAACCCTAACCGAAACCTAACCTAACGTAACCTTAACCTAATGTAAACCTAACCTAAACCTAATCTAACGTAACCCTAACCTAAACTTAACCTAACATAATCCTAACCTAAATCTAACAACCTAACGTAACCCTAACCTAAACCTAACCTAACCTAACTGAAAAACTAACCATCACGCTGTTTTTAGCAGGGGTAGGCAGAGAAGATGGACCGCCAAATAACTTTTTCTTGACACGGCCCACTATCCTTGCCTCATTTATATTCATACATCGATTCATAGATATCATTCCGTTATTCTGGTTATTGCAATGGCCCGACAGAAGTATTTGGTTCAATTGATCGTGCTACGTCTTCCTCGGGCGCCACCGACTTCTTGTACCAATTACAATAGCGTCATATATTCTCCTTACATTCCTTTATAAGCGTTTCTTTATTGATCTTACGCATTACGCTTACATCAGCCTTGCATTCTTTGCGAATCTTCACATTTATCACGCGATTATACAGGTTTTATCACACAAAAGCCTCAGGGATCTCATTTCTACAGCATTCTGTCTATTTTTATCCTTCCTCTGCCTCTGCAGTACCATGCCTCGCAGCCATACATCAGGGTAGGTATTAGTACTCCTATGTGGACTGCTAGTTTCGCTTCTTTGGACAATGTTTGTTAGAGCCAAACGCATTAGGTCCTCCATTAATAGAGTTACCTGCATTTACCTTTCTTTTAATATCTCTGTCAGCCTTCCCATCTCTCTAGAACATACTAACTAAATACACAAACTCATCCACCTGCACCAAGTATTCCTCATTCACAACTATAATGCACATTGTTTTCGTACTCTCTCTTTCAAACACCATTACTCTAGACTTACTTACATTCATCATAAACTCGTTCTTCTTGCAAATTTGGTTCATCCTAGACACGAGAGACTGCACGGAGAAAAATCTCTTAAATCTGGTTAAAAATCGATATCAGAGTACGCAATATCATAACGAAATTCGAAAATATTCGGATATTCATGAACACGTGTTCCGTCAGCGTGATATATATTTGCAATTTACTAAAAGTTTATCAGGAAACCTGTTAATTCTTATGTAATTTCTGCAATTCTGTTTTTAGCCGGATTACTGCTAATTTGACGAGATTCTTAACAATTTCATTAATTTTTCTCCCTGTTTAGATCTTATATACTGTTAGAAATCAGCACCGCATCATCAGCGTACAATAGGCAACATTTCAGATAACTAACCTAACCTAACTTAACCTAACCCAACCTAACCTAACCTAAACATGTTGCCAAAAATGTAAACTCGTTAATTTTGTTGCTTAGCCACTTTAATAGTTCGTGCAATTAGTTCCTTTGGTCGTAGGTTGACTGCCTCTGTGGTAGAGGGATAAAGCTTTCGACTAGCAAGCCGGAGGTCGCAGGCTCGCAGGATAAATTTGTGTTATACACGATCCAGAGTGGAAGATACTCTCAATATCTCCCTGCTATAATACCAACATTCAGAATTGAAATTGCTTAAGCCGTGTTTGATGACTAGATCTGAATTCTCCATCTCCTTTCCCTCACCACAACCTCCAGCCCCACAACACACCCCAATTGGAGACGTTATAGTCTCACTGGGTCCAGACGGTTAGAAGCAGTCTTCCTTCATTTCTGTTATTTATAATTTATTAATTTATTTTATATTGTAGAAACAAACAGTACATGATTTACAGAGATGAAACAATATACAGGAATAAAATACTCCATCTTGGGTACCTATGATATGTTTCCTTGTAATGTCTGCTAAGTGGTATGTTTATTGATTAATTACCAGTTGACTTGTGTAGTTTATAGGTGTGTGTGACGTGTGTAATGTATGTGTGAGTGTTTGTGTGTCTGTGTCTGTATGTATGCGCATTGAACAGTTTAAATTATTGACATGATGCCACGTTTGAATTTGGGCAGTGAATCCGAAAAAATGTGAAGTTATAGTTAAGACAAATATTATTTAGAGTATGAAGAGCTCGGGTAATAACATATAGATTATAATTTACAGTCCGTCTCTGACCGCATCATAGAATAGTATATGTGTCAACTGTTCGGTAGGTACTGCATAATAAATAGGTGGATTGTCCCACATTGTACTGTAATGTTGCTGCACTAGTCACTGGGGACATTCTTACATTCCTCTGATATGTCTCCGAAGAGGTAGGCAGAATTATTTATTTCTTTAATACAAAATTTATCTACAGTTACAAGAGAAATTCGAGTGTTTAACTAGGAACTATTCCCTATTAAGAGAAACCCTGTAGACTATAAAACTATTGGTTACATAATCGATTACGCTGAAAATTTCAAAGTTTGTTCTTATTAGTACCAGAAGTGTTTAGAGCGTGGTTTGAATGGCGGAAGAAGTCTGGGAGGCGGAAGGAAGACTTAACAAATTATCTCTGCACTGGAAGGAGATACGGAGTCGATTTAAAATCAATATAATGTAGTTTTTTTAACATCAAAAATGTGGATTACATCATCCTACATTAAGTCGATATAAGACTCTAATAACGGTGGTTTGCTCGACGCTCACATTAATTATTTCTTATGAATGTATTATTAAAACCTCAAATGTTTCTAGAAGGATCCATCGGGAAGTTAATAATTCGTCGTCAAGAAAAAATATTTCTGATGCTTACCGCTAATTTTATAGTTGAAAAACGTTTTACAAAATTTTCAAACCGTTTGACATAAAATATGTTAATGCTAAGGTCCTGTTTTTATTAATCTTAAATATAAATAACTTACATCCGAAGGAGTTGCTAGCGGTTATCCTTGGTAGACTTTTCTGTAGGCCTTTTTAAGATTTACAATTCCGTAGTAGATTATTTTGATGTATGTCATAAGGTTTAGTCAGCGTTTGCAATGTAAGCGCCCGTAAATATTTTTTAGGATTTAACTACAAAACATCGACTTTTATCTACTTTCTATAAATATAATATGAATGTATTATATATGTTAACCTTCCGGAAGAAATTTTCTAAATGATAGTAAAAACCCTATCAATATCCGTTGCATGGTTTAGAAGAACTAAGCGCACAAATAGACAGAAGCGGATAGCGACTTTATACTATTTATAGATAACAGAACATGAAAATCAATTTTTTTGAAAATTGTTCAAATTTTTTGAAATTCCTTTATGTTTTCTCTTAGGGAAAAATTGTTATTTGTTCCTTCAGATTCCTAGAAAAACTACGCAATACAAATGACGCGTTCAGAAATTGAAAGAGTTCGGATTTCATTAATTCGCTTTATAAATTTTACTATGGGAGATTTTTCTATGGTTTCCATAAACTACAACTTTTCATTACCTAAGTTTTGACCTAGGTGTATTGAATCTTGTTTTGTTGTGTACATTTTTGAAAGGCATAATATATAATTGCTTTCAAGGTTCTAAGCTTTGTACTCAAAACCTGCAATGATTTTAAAAAAGTAAATACCATTAAAATGCTGTTTTTCTTCAGTTCTTTGTCCTTGTTTCAAGTCTGGAATCCCAGGTAGATTTCGCACACAGAAAGGATTGAGCACAAAATAGTTTTCTACGATACCTTGATTTTTGAGGCTATCGTCACTATGTCACGAGGAGTCAGTTGCGGTTTTCAGGATTTCGTCATTGGAAAGCCGTAGAAAATTCCGCAGGCGTACTATTTAAAAAAAAAAATATAGCCATCTCTGTGATAGATTGCCCTGATTTTTTTGAATGAATTCAATTAACCCCATTAAGGCTCGGAAGGACAAAAACCCCTTTATAAGGATGTACTCCAACTAGATTCTGATTGACCTCTGTCATTTAATGTAATGAAATATTGTTAACTCCATTAATGGAGGACTGAACGCACTTGTCGTTAACAAAACATTGTCCAAAGAAACGAAGCTAGCAGTCCACAATGGAGTGCTGGAACCTACCCTGATGTATGGATGTGAGGCTTGGACTGGTAGAGAAAGGATGATAGTAGACTGAATGCTGTAGAAATGAGATCCCTCAGGCGTATGTGTGGTAAAACCATGTATGATCGTTTGAGGAATGTGGAGATCCGCAAATAGTGCAAGGCTGATGTAAGCGTAATGAGTAAGATTAAGAAAGGGACGCTTAGATGGTTTGGGCTTTTACAATGAGCGAAGAAAGGAGTGTAAGGAGGATATATGATGCAAATGCGAATGGTAGCAGAAGTCGGGGACGCCCGAGGAAGACATGGCACGATCAAGTGAATCAGATACTCGAGTCGGGCCATGTCAAGAGTCAGAATAATAGAAGAGAATGTATGAATGTGAATGAGGCAAGAAGTGTGCCAAGACCGAGTTGTTTGGCTGTCCGTCCTTTCTGCCTTCCCCAGCGGGAAACGGCGTGATGGTTAGTTACTTAGTTAAATATTTTTTCTTATCTTATATTTATCTTATCTATCTCTGAGATAGATTGCCCTGAATTACTTGAATGAATTTAATTAACCCTTCAAGGCTCGAAGGGACATTAATAGCCACAAACAGCATATTATTTCATTAGAAGCATTGAAGAACAGACCGGGTCCAACATTCATTAAACTTTTTTTTTTCTATAATGCGTAGACACGTGATTTTTTCGTCCTAGGAAAGATAAATAACTATTCTTTTCAGTTTGTCTCAAGTGTTTTATAGATGATTACATGAATTAGATAGTGAAATTAATTAGTGAATTAGATAATAAAATAACACCTCTTATTGAAAAACCCTGTACGATAGTTGTATATTAGGCTTGTCAATTTTAGCTCTGGATGTAACGCATTTGCCTCTTTGTCTTTTTAAAGTGGTCAACCACAAACATTTTTGACATAGATTTTTGTTTGTAGTTAGAACGTCAAACTAGATTTCGGTTATTTACGTCCCTGCTACGTCGTTACTGATCTCGAAACAATTCACCGCGCTTCATACATTTATAACAATCCATGACGGTCTCTGTGGTCGAGGGGGAAAGCTCTCGACTAGCAAGCCGAAGGTCGCGGGGTCAAATCCCGGCTTGCGCAAGTAAATTTTATTTGACGAATAGAATGTTTTTCGCAATTTATTAATTTTAAATAATATATAGTATACTTGCAGCATATTCCAGAGCGCAATAAACTCTCAGTATCGCCTTAGTGTAATACCACCATACATAATTGAAACTTAGCTTGAAATGGATTTAGCCGTGTTTGGTGACCAGATCTCACAAAATACCCCAATTAGGGATGCTATGGTCTCAATGGCTCCTGATAGTTGGGGGAACTTGGTGGTATGACTCTGATGTGGTATTTCACATAAGAAAGAGAGTATTCAGTAATAAGTTTTACCTAAATATTAAATTTTTTAAGAACCCTTTTAAGTTTTTAAGCTCCTAAAAAAATATATGTTATAATTTAACATAATATATATAGATTTGTAAAGCAGAAACTGTAATTTCATTAAATTCCCTCAATATAAACAAAAATCTCAAAGTTTACTCCAAAAATTATTTTAAAACACATTTTTTCTGTTATTTAACATGTTGTAGATAATAACGAAATTCACAGTGTATGTTTAAGGCGATGCACTACGTCGTGTAATATTTTAAATTGAGCCGCTATCAATAACAACCCTTACGTAGATGGCGATAAGTTTTAAATTCCCGCTTAACACCATCCGCCTGTTTTGATTTATGCAAGAAAAAAACATGGCCAAAAAGTGCTTTTTATTTTATTTTGTGGATGTTCAGGCATAAATATCAATTTTTTTTTCGATCATTTTATAAATACCTAAATTTGCCACACTATACAGTAAAATCATAACCGAAAATGGGTTGGTAAGTAGGAGATTTTGAACTTTAAAGCAGTTTTCATAGGCCTTTACATTATTTTTTTTCTGGGCTTATAAAAAGACTTATCTAAAAAATACTCGATTATTTCAAAGGCCAAGATGTATTCTACTCGCAGTATTTAATTAAAGCATCTGAAACGAAAAACTTGTTATAAATCGGTAGAAACTGGGTATGCCGGGGCTTAATTATTATGGTTTTTTAATGTTAGCGCGCTCCCTCTAACACTCGTATTTATATATCTCCCTTTTAAAACGTCTTCTTCTTCTTTTTGAACGCTTACTACGGAGCCTTAAGTATTAAGTACCTAATTCTCGGTGTTGCCAAGATCTATAAGAAAATTGAATTCAGCCAGTTGCACGACAGGTATGTATATATTATTTGTTTATATCAGGCTTCATCACCACCGACTAATTCGACCATCCACATCCACAGATCGTAATCGGGCAGCGTCCCATATAGCCATTCAAAAATTGGAGCATTTAAAATTAATCTACATTCATTCTTAACTTTTGTATCTTAACCTTTTCCTTACTGCGAACGACATTGAAATATTCTCTTTATCAGAATATTGAATTGATAGAAGTGAATAGAAGACGTCGTGTCCAAAAAAGCATATTTTTAATTTTATCTTATTTAATATTTATGACTGTACCGGACTTCGCCAATCAACCGAGCTGTTCATCTCTCTACTCTTCTAAACTCAAACATTGACATTTTTTGGATTCACTGCCAAAATTCAAACGTGGTATTATGTCAATAATATAATATTCAATGAGCATACATATACACACACGCACTCACTCACTCATACATTACACACACACACTCACACCTATATACTACACACGTCACCTAGTAATTGAGGAATAAACATACCACTTAGCAGACATTACAAGGAAACATATCATAAGTACCCAACATGAAATATTTAATTCCCGCATATTGTTTCATCACTGTAACGCTTGTAGGTACATTTATTTCATAAGTTTTAGCCAGTGTTAGCAATGAAAGCGCCCGAAATTTTATTTTTTTACGATTTTACAAAACATCTACTTTCTATAAATATAATATGCATGTATTATATATGTAAACCTTTCGGAAGAAATTCTTTAAATGATATTGAAAATTGTTTCAAAATCCGTTGCGTTGTTTAGAAGAACTAACCGCACAGACAGACACGGAGAGAAACTTTATTTTATACTATTTAAAGATGAGAAGTAATTGATGAATGAAGAAGGAAGTGGAAGGAGAACGATGGACTTGGAGATGAATTATTGAAGAGGTCGGTGACGCCCGAGGCAGACATGACACGATCAAGAGAGACAAATACTTATTACAATACAATAATATCATTTTCATCTTTAAAATGCAGCCAGTGTCAGGTACTCTAGAAGTCCCCGAGGAACGCCGGGTACACGTCAGCTAGTGGATAGATAAATATAAAAATCATAGATATTATAAATATATTGTAGAGATAAAAAAGAAAAATATATATAATGGAGTTCAAAAAAAATTAAAATTAAAAATCAAAATATAAATAAATGAATTCTTCTAAATTGAAACAACTTCGCACTCGTAAGGTTAGCCGAAAATTCCAACCTGCGTTTGACGGCTGTCACTTTGACAGCTGTCAGTTTGACAGTTGACATGCGAGGTGTCGTGAAAGATACAACGCATGACGAAGGTTGAGGCCGGGTTAGGCAGAGAAGCAGATCGACTCCGGACAGACCGCCACTAGTAAATTCATTCATAGTGGACACATTATAAAAGTTTTAATATTAAAGAAACATATATGAAAAAGTGCCGCACGTTCTTAATGGAATTTATGTGTATTTTTGAATGAAAGTTTAAACCAGTTTTTGGTTTGGCGTGTCCGTGTGTCCGAATTACGGAAAATTTTGACCATATGTTTTTTTATGTGAATTCTGAGAGTCCAAATGCTCCTAGCCGTTTGGAGCCAGTGCGACTATTGCATCCCCAATTGGGGTCTGTTGTGGAGCTGAGGGTAGTTGGAAGGGGTAGGAGATGGATAAGAGGAAGGTGTGGGAGTATCTAGCTATTCAAATCTGGTCACCAAACATATCTTACACCAGGGCGACACAGATAGTATTTACCACTCTGTGTTATATTTTATATGAAATAACTCAATTTAAATAAATAAAATTTTACTTGCGCACGCCGGGTTTGAAGCCGCGACATCCGGATTCGTAGTCAAGGATTGTAACCACTCAACCAGAATAAAAGCAAACATTTCTGGATTACGAATAGCTTGCATGTATTTGAATTCCTTCTGCGATCATCATTATGGTGGGAAAAGTGCTTGTGCAATGATGGAGGACTAAGCTAGAGAAATAATCTAGCCTAGGATACCTGGCTAGGAACCAGATACATTTGTTCATTCAGCCACTAACCTGTGGAATACATATGTTTTTTTTTATTCTGCCAGAATTTTTTCTTATATTTAATTTTATGACCAAAGACTGGACCAATCCTTGTTTTTTGTCGTAAAATGACACCTAATAAAAATAATATTTATCGCCGGTAAATTGGGATAATAATTGATGATAAAATAGGGTGAATTGTCACACTATTAGCACTAAATTATAACATACAAAAAAATGTGAAAAAACGCTACCGGGGGTGAAAAAAAAAACATATAAATTAGGTTGTAAGGGTGTCAGTTTTTTGGGGTCCTTCCTGCCTATTGTGTTGATTCAGAGTCCAAGAAATACACGGTCCAAGATGATGGAGAGGCAAGTTAGTGACTTGCACCCCTATCAGTTATTTATATTCTTCATCTAGCAACGTGGCTAACTTATTTTTTTTTATTTATTAGATACTGAAAAATACAATTACAGAATAATTAAGCTTTGACTGTCCAACTGGGGAGGTTTCCTGTTACAGGACAAACATTTTTTTTTTAAAAGAAAGACAAACATTCCCGGGTTACGAATAACCTGACAAAATTTGAAAATCTCCTACTAGCCAGCCGAGGAATTGAACACACTACGCCTGGGTGGGACCCAAGCGCGATGTCAACTCGGCCACCGACCGGTCAAATTGATAGGTTTAGTTCATATGAAGTTGGTAATGTAAAACAGTTACATAAAAATTAATTCACATCATTGGAGAAATTACTTTTTACATAACATTTTTTTTTTTTTATTAGGTACAATATCTTTTACAATTCAAGTTTTCCAGTAATGTAGGCCTCACTGGGTGGCTTGCCCGTGCTGAGGCCTTCATTTTATAATATGAAATATAAACTACATAATACATTTAATGAGAAAAATTATACATTTAAAATTAAAAATACATAATAATATATTTAAAATTAAAAAAAATAGTACATTGAAAATAATCTTGTGTGTTTGTGAGTGATGTGTGTTTATATTGGTTTTGTGTGTTACGTGTAGGTTTTATTTTTATTTTATGCTATGACATTTTGGTAATATTGTTTTTTTTGTTCTTTAATCCATTTTGTAATTTTGTGTTTGAATTTATTTTTATTTTCCTCAATTTTAATTTCAAGTTTTAAACTGTTGAAAGCTTTTATTGCATGGTATTGGTAGTGTCTTTGTCCAAAGCTTGAATTTACTGTCGGAGTTTTTATGTTTTCTTTGTACGCTTGTCTAACTGGTAAAAAAAATGAAATTAAATTCATTAAATTCGTAACGTTGTTGAAATTACTTTCAAGTTTACAAATAAGAGATATATATATTTTTTTATCAGCAGGGCTTTTACATGCATATTTCTAGTAAGCTATCGAAAATTATACAAAGAAAATTAAAGCTAATGCATATAAAATAATATTAGTAAAACATGTAACAGTAACATAAAATAATATAGAAACTAGAACAATACTACATATAAGACTACAAAATCACTTAAACTAAATTACCAACGCTACTATAATTTGTAGGATTCAACAAAAATCTGGTATAGATTACGGTTAATTCTATAAATGGAGTCAATATATATATCAATAGTACCTACCCCCATACTTGTTGCCCAGATTATGCATCATATTGGTCAGCGAGTGTGTCTGATAGCTGGTTGTGTATGTATTGAAGAAGAATGTTATATTTTGTTTTTTATTCCTAGTCGGCACATGGAATTTAATAGTGGCAACGATTGCAGGACTATCTTTTAAGTTATTAATGACTCTGTGTAACACAACCAGGTCTGTGATAATTCTCCTGACAGACAGTGTTATTAGATGCAATTGATTCATCAAATTGGCATTATTAATGTCATCAATTGGAATTCTGGGCTTAAAATTTACCTAACTAAGAAATTTGTGCTGAACTCTTTCTATATTGAGTGAACTTTACATAATAAGGACCAAATAGGTGAATTATATTCCACATGACTTCTGACTAATGAAATGTAGAGGGTTCTCATACAATCTGAGGACTTAAAATCAGTCAATGTTCTGCAAAGGAAGCCAAGCATCTTTAAAGATATGTTAGGCATCTTATTTTTTTCACTGTTTCTATGATGTGTAAGAATCATTATTTTAACTGTTGACGGTTTCACTAATATGAAGTTATTAGTCTAAGATTTAGATGAATCCACAATTTTTATTATTTTTAAATACATTCATCTATTTGAAAGTCTTAAAGTTTCTATTTAGACTTTCGGAATTCAATACTTCGTTTGCAATGTAAATTAATTAATGAACATTCACTATGAAACAATAATGAATACATCAATGGTGAGTTTCGATTAAATTTTCTTTATTAAATGAATAAATTAAATAACTTAACCCACTTCTGGACATCGGATCGAGCTCGGAGCTCGACAGACAGACTCGTTGTCGATGACAATGCATTCTGTGACGATCACGCATAAACACGCAGCATAAACGCATTTCTCAAAAAATTGATGACATAACAGCGGTTAATTTAATAAATAAATGTCGATCCTACCCAATTGTGATTTGACGGAGTTGTTAGCGTGGCTGACTTCATTCCCCTGTGAAGGTTGGTTCAATCCTCAGCCAAACCATTTTTTTTAAGTTCGCAGCAGTTTGAGAGCCATTGCCTAGGAAGGAAGGTTCCATCCTCGAGTGATACTGTGTCAGCGCTTTATTAGCAGCAGACACATGCCTAGACGGATGACGAACCTCGTGCTGGCACTGTTGGTGGACACGATGGACTCCCTCGCTGCATCAGCTGGTCCAGTTTCTTCACCACCTAGGATTTTTGCTGCAGAGTCTCCATCTTCTATCTTCGTCGAACGTCACAGCGGTGCTGCCAAGGTATGGTATATGTGAGAGGATATTGTATCAGCGCTTTATTATCAGCAGACACATACCTGGACGGATGACGAACCTCGTGCTGGCACTGTTGGTGGACGCGATGGGCTCTTTCGCTGCGGCAGCTGGTCCAGTTTCTTCACCACCTAGGATTCTTGCTGCAGAGTCTCCATCTTCTATCTTCGTCGAACGTCACAGCGGTGCTACCAAGGTCCGGTATATGTGAGAGGATATTGTATCAGCACTTTATTAGCAGCAGACACATACCTGGACGGATGATGAACCTCGTGCTGGCACTGTTGGTGGACACGATGGACTCCCTCGCTGCATCAGCTGGTCCAGTTTCTTCACCACCTAAGATTCTTGCTGCAAAGTCTTCGTGCCACCTGTTCCTGTACTTCATTTTATTTAACTTAACTTCACTTTCTTTTTGTAATATTTTTTGTAATACCTGCATCAACTGCAAAGCGCCCTTGAGGTGATGTCTCACAAAAGCGGAGCTATACAAATTAGCCAAGAAATAAATAAAATCCAGTCGAAAAAAAGTCTTGGAAATTGGTTACTGGCCAACCCAATAGATGACGCAATAAGTAATCTATTAGCCATGTACATCAGAACTTGCGTCCGATCTGCTAGTTGTTTATGATGTTGGCCTAATGAAAAATCCAGAAACCCACAAAATTTTCTACCTTTCCTCAGTTTTTGGCGATTTTAACCATAAAGGACTACAACTAAGATTTAAATTAAATTACACGTTTTAAAGTAGACTAAATTTTCTACAATTTGAGTATAAAATCGTCTCTGTAGACCCAATAGTTTCCAAAATACAGCTTTTTAAAATGTATCAATTTTTTCGATTTCGGAAATTTATTGCAAATATGATTTTTTTATGCCCCCTCCCATATTTCAATGGACGCTGAAGAGTTTTGAGAGGACCCGCAGATAACCTACCCCTACATTTTTCATATTTCTCATTTCTAGCCCAGGGGGCCTAGTCCGTATCTATCGGGTTAACAAACCAGTAAGTTCATAGTTTATCCTTTCCTTGCCGGTGCTATCAACTGAGTGAACATCGTCTCTAATTAATAAAATATCTCTGTGAATATACTAAAAACAGAGTTCAAATAATACACTTATGTATTGCATTAAGTAATTAGAATATATTAATATTTACCGAGTGCATAGCACCGGAGGATGGGGAATTTTTGAATACTGTAAGGGAAGGGTTAATACGGGTTTAAGGGCTAAACCGGCGGCAGGAAAGTTTTGAAAGATACAGATTAGGCCCCCTGGTCTTTGCGTTACATTATCGATGCCTTGTTTGAGCGTTTCATAACCATATACTCCTTCATTTTCTCACTGTAGTCACTGTTCACCGAAGATTGAATGATATAGGCCACGAAATCCTCATTAAATTCAGCATTCCAACCTGTGAACTCGGATGAGAGTTTAGGAACAACGAAATTTGTAGTGGTGGTGGAGGTCATCATTTGGTTCGATAGCTGACAGGTACACCCAGTACATATCACTGCTCATTACGGCTCAAACGTAGCAGAAGATTTCGATGGATACCCAACAGATGCTGCAAAAAAAGGCACGAAGAGCCTTGCAGAGACCTGCTGAAAACAAAATTGAAAATCCATAACATACGAGAACTGCAGGCAGAGGAAGATGCTGACAGGATCATCATCACTACAGATGTCACTCTTGCATTATCTTACGATGAAAGTTGTTCTTCTAACTCAGAACAGTGACAATTGTACCATTGTGAGACGAAAATTGTTATTGTCCTCTCACTGTGGTACAAGGCGATGTTCCGAGTCCTGAGTCCTGCTGGAGAGGTCAAAAGGTCTCCTTCGACCAGTCTCTCGCGATCTGGCCTGCCACGCAGTTGTTGGGCAGACGCATTCGCCACTAATAGACCTAGACAAACCTCACCCCATGAACCCGGGTACCACTGCTAAATCGCCAAACGCAACGAACCAATTGGGGTGACTTATTGCAGAGCTGTTGATTATCCGAGCGCATATTGAACCAAGTATCTTTACAACGAAGAATGTCTTACATTTAGTGTGAGAAAATCGCTAAAAAGGCATTCAATTCTTAACACAACCTGCGCCATCAATAAAATAATTTACCCGCCAATATATCAAAAATTAACTAGGCGAGAACGGATAATAAATATTTTGTCTGCGTACATCCGGTCGCGTCGGCCAATCACAAAGAGTTTCCGGTCGATTGTCACGTCGCTATAAATAACCTCTCGGTCAACTACCCTCGGGCGAGAGGGTAGGCAGGGGATGTTCAGTCCTACAGCTACCTGTCACGATTAAATCGCTACCTCCCCTGGTCTTTAAGAAGGTTGATAAATAGAATTTGGAATGAAAGTAATTGGGTATTTAATATGGAGAATTTTTCGAATTTCTGTGCGTTCTGTTTGTGCGCTTAGTTCTTTTAAACCATGCAACGGATTTTGATAAGGTTTTCACTATCATGTAGAAAATTTCTTCCGGAAGGTTTATGTATATAATACATGTATATTATATTTTTAGAAAGTAGAGAAAAGTCGATGTTTTGTAATCAAGTCGTTAAAAAAATATTTTCGGGCACTACATTGCTAACGCTGGTCTATCTGCTAAGTAATAAATAGGTTTTTTCAATTTATTTAAAACCAGCTGACTTGTGCCCGGTATTGCTCGAGGACAAAGTTTTCGTTTTACTTTATCGTGCCATGTCTTCCACGGGCGTCCTCGACTTCTACAAAAATTCGCTTCCAAGTCATACATTGTTCTCATACCTTTTTCTAAGTTCATCGATACGAATCATTTTACCACAAATAAATATTTGATTGGTGTCTTTTATGCCATTGAAATTCAAGGAAAATCAGATTGCCAACAAAATAACACCAAGCACCCAGAAATCTCTCTTGTATCAGGCTGTACAACTGTATAACAAATCCCGAAGGAAGTTACTGAGATAGAAAAGATGGTTAAGGCGAAGCTTAATGCTAAATCACAATTTTGATTAATGTTTATAACGAATTGGTGTACATTATGAATACTAAAAAATATGCTTTAGATAAATTGAAGGTTTTACTATCGTTTCGCTTGAGTAGAATACAAATAAAATAATAAATTACTCAATAAAAAATATAAATGTAAACTACTAAAAAAAAATATTTTTTCAATAGAAATGTATGAACGCGTAAAAGTAACAACTTAAAAAAATACAGTATTTTAGCAAAGATTATCTGTGACAGTTTTACTTGATTAGATTTTTTGCTGTCTTATAAAATTATTTACAAAATAAATAAAAACCAGTTTTGTGCTTGAAATCGAACGATTCTAGACTCCGTTTAACAAGCGATTTTAATGCCTATTACCTACAATATAATATTCACATTTTTGACTTGTAGCTTCCTCTTAAGTTAAAAGAGGAATTGAGAAAACATATTTTCCTCAAATATTGTTTTTTTTTGTGACATATAATATGTACTTACATCAAAAAATTTAAAGATCCATTGTTTGCCAATTACTGTAATGTTTTATATGTTTCCAAACTATACGCACACACGACGATGTGAACTAACATAATATTAATAAATAAAATAAATAAATTAACTTTGTGTAATACCACGATATACACATTTTTACCGTTAAAACACTACATTAAATCGACTGCAATTTGACTATATGTATATATCATTCCAGTGCACAAATAAGAGTTAAGTCTCCTTTGGGTGTCCCCAACTTTTTCTACCTTCGCTAATGATGCATTTATATTATGTACGGGCAGATAACATACAGGACCATACTGATCTAGGAGGTCACGTGAGATTAACACAGTTTATTATTTATTAGAGACATTTAGATACAGTTTGCACGCAATTATTAGAAGGCGAGATTAAGAATACATCTTACTATATATAGTCTTCTCATCTGACCTGATGATGTGAACTGCAGACAAACTCAAAAGGAGGAAGTGTAAGTGTTCAAAAGTAAATCTATTTCCTATTGGTTGTCTAAATTCACATACTTCCCTCTGTTCAAAAATAAAAATATTCCCAATTAGGCACTCCTATTGTATTCTTGTATTAGTGGTATTTTTTTACCTGTAAACTGTTAGTATCATAGACATATGAATTATGTCTGTGGTTAGTATATTGTATTGTATTAAACACAATGACATCCTCATTTTCAACAAATGTCAAATAACATTTTCTTAGAACTTTTGATAAAAAGAGGAAAAACCGTGTTTCAAAGTGGTTCCTTAAAAATTTCACAGTTTTTAAAACAGACAGATA
Source organism: Hesperophylax magnus (assembly GCA_026573805.1). Taxonomy (NCBI): domain Eukaryota; kingdom Metazoa; phylum Arthropoda; class Insecta; order Trichoptera; family Limnephilidae; genus Hesperophylax; species Hesperophylax magnus. The sequence continues at coordinate 16,222,242 of JAIUSX010000028.1, forward strand.
TATTGTCAGGTAAGTTTTTAGATTTTCACGGCAAAAGCATTTTTGTTGTATGTTAATATAATGTGCATAACACCCCAAAAACATACAACAAAAAAAACAAAAAAAGATATATTGTCAATGAATTCTAAACATGAATTCCATGGATTTAGTTGTTTGAGAGGTCCAAAGATATGGTTTTCCAGTGACCTTCATCCATCCAGTGACAGATATTGCGGGTTCAATCCTCTGCTAGCCATGTCCTGCATCACTGCATAAGCAATATTAATTTCATTAGTATAATGTCGGCAATAGGAGGGAGTGATTGAATGATGTAGAGTATTAGCAAAACGATGTATGCTTGTGAATGAGGCAAGAAAGTTACTTTTATATGGCTTGGCTCTGATTATAAACAAAGTCAAATGCTTCATTACTGAAGTTCAATAAAAAAATGATAAATGAATTAGTCATCACGCCGTTTCAAAAAATATATATCTTTTATGGGTTTGAATTATTATTTTTGTAATTCTATTTTATATGAATACCGCACAGGATGTCAAATTGTATGGATTGCAGGCTTTAAACGAATGAATTGACAGGTTTCCTAATAAAACTTCAGTAAAACACGAACGTACTATCGAGACGTCGCACAGTGGGCTGAAAATTTCAAAAAAAAAATATTGTAAACTAGACAAAGCATACTCATATGTAAAGCATTTAAGCATTAAAATGAATCTATCAACATTAAAAAGTTTTTTTTCTGCTTTGAGGATTTAAAAAAAAAAGTGTACGAAGTATGTCAAAAAACATACAAATAAATAGTAGTATATCTGTGTGAAAGGATATAATGGCCAACCTTATGATTCCAGAGATAGCCTCATTTTTAATGTCAGTGCCATACAATTTTTTCTTAAAAAAATGATAACTCCTTCATTTGTACACGCAATTGCTTCATACGAAATTTTATAGCATAGTAATGATCAGCAGAATCCATTTCTAGCCAAAAAAATACCCTTGAAAATTCAAGTCTCTATGTCTATGAAAGACTATTTTCAGCCCACTGTGCGTCGGAAGGAATCGTGTTAACTAAGTAACTAACTAACCATCATGCCGTTTATCTGCAGGGGTAGGCAGTGAGGACGGACTGCCAAACAACTCGGTCTTGGCACACACTTCTTGCCTCATTCACATTCATACATACTCTTCTATCATTCCAACTCAAGTATCTGATTCACTTGGTCGTGCCATGTCTTCATTATCATAATCGTGTTGATAATATAAAAATCCTAATATTTAATAGTCATTATATAAGATCATCGCGGGAGAATGTACTAGAAGTTTATTAGGACCGACAAATTATTCCGTCGATTATTTGTATAAATCGGATGTATCGATTATTAAAACGTTTTGTAATCATTGTAATTAAACGCTTAGAATTAGCCCATCACTATTTCTGTACCTACAGGGTTGCTCAAAACGAACAGTTCTTTATTTTTTTTTACGGCACATCGTGATATATATAAAAGAAGTCGGCGGCCATAGACTGTCGGTCGGTGGGTACACAAAGTGGTCATAAAAAAACGTATAAAAAATAAATAATGCAAGGCCGAGAACGCATTCCTTTTGGGACATAAATTATACAAATAACACAATGCGGCCATATGAGTAGATGGTTACCTTCAAACGTATGGGTGTTATGAGTACAGGGTGCCTAAGCATGCTTTTATCAATCTCTTATGTCAATTCAATAATAGCCAATATTATCTTAAAAAATGTGTATATTTTCTGTGTGCCTTAAAGCCTTAGATACATTACGCTATATTATGCGCGCATAAATTGGGCGTGGTATGTACGTATTATATGTTGGGGAACTGCCGCGGAATATCATTTCTTTGTATGGGATCTGTCACTTTGACAGATGACAGCCGCGTAATTATGGAGCTCCGTAAATTGTTCTGATCATTTCTCCTGTCGTAGGTATGACAGGGGGTCGCGTAATTTTCAAATATAGCCTGGCTAGCAGCGCATATCATCGCCACGCCCACCCTAACTAACGGTTCTAACGGTAATTCAACACACACTTGAAAACTGATTAAAGTCTTGAAAAGTGATAAAAACTATGTTAAATAGGTTGGGTTAGGTTTATAGGCAATTTTTTTTGTTTAGACTTTTAATGACTTTATATTAAAGTATATTAAATTTACGCTGCTCTCAGATGCCATGGAACCGTTGAAATACATTTTCTATAGTTTACGCTTATATTTTTAATAAAGTAATCAACAATATTATTTTAATTCTACTCAATGGAAACGATAGGAAAAGCTTGAATTTATCCAAAGCATTTTTTTTTGTTTTCATAATGTAAACCGATTCGTAGTAAAGATTGATCGAAAAAAGTGATTTTACATTAATTTTTGCCTTACATTAATTCGATCTCCAGTTTCTTTTTCTGTTTCATGTTTCGTTATAGATTTATTTATTATTGAAAGGTGAAAAATCACGAGGTGGTTTGGATTCTTGACAAATCAGTTCCAATTTTGAAAATGAAAAAAATAATTTTCTGTAAAATATGATCCTGTTAGTAGGTACTTCATCGCTTATCAGAATTCTTAACACAATCGATTAAAATTTAAAAAATTACAATTAAATTCAAAGCAAATCTGAGTTTAAAGAATCATAGTTAAGCAGGATGCACAGTATTTACTTAAAATATCACTTTAATCAAACAAACTAGGTCTTTGAACACATTCCTTGCTTCATCCACGTTCATACATCGTCTCATACATACATTTCTGTTATTCTGACTTTTGACACGGCGCGACTTTAGTGTTTGGTTGACTTGATCGTGCCTTGTCTTCTTATATGCTTATATTCCCCTTACAGTCCTTTCTTTGTTCATTCGCTCTACATGTACAAAACATCTAATAGATATCCCCACACACATTTAAAAAGCGGCAATAAGTCAACACGTTCCACAGTGGAAGATGCTGTCAGTATCGCCCTGGTGTAAAGTAAGAGACAACATATTAAATACACAAATCAATAAAAATGTTCTAAAATGCTAATTTGAGTCATTTAGATTGTAACCACCCAGTATTGGGTGGTATTTGAGGTGCTTATCAGACAGAGGTAGCACAGTAGTAGCAAAGCGTGCGCGGTATCGCTCCGTTTGGTCCTCCACTGCGCATGTACGTTTGTACGCACTGCGCATGTGTGGGTGACAGTTGGTGACCAACCAATTCTTCAATTATTATTCTAATGGGTGGTTCAATTATAAAATCATTCAAAATTAATTAATAAAACAAATATATAATTAAAATAAGATATTAGATACACGGTGAAAAATGAGTTTTGCTAATCTATTAAGAATCTCTTCAAATTATTGGCAATCCGGTTAAAAACGGGATTGCAGGCTGAAAAATATAAAATGATAATGAAAATATTCGTATTTTACTAAAATTTTACCATGAAACCTATTAATTCATTCGTTAAAGGCATGCCATTACCAATAATTTGAAGAGATTCTTAATCAATTATTAACATTCATTTTTCTCCGTGTACGTTATCTAATAACAACTTTTTAACATTATCTTTGGGGATGTTGTGTGGAGGTGTCTTTTTAAGGGGAGGAAGGTGAGAACATGGGTCTTGAAGAGACCCATGTTGTATAGGAGGGAGGAAAAATAATATTTTATAAATTATCCAAATATTATTATTATTATGGAAGTCCACCCTCTCTGCCTACCCATGTGGGTCGTAATGGAATGTCGAATAGTTAGTGTACTAATATTTTATTTTATTTAAAAAATCTCTTCAAATTATCCCTATTCCTGTTAAAAACTGGACTGTAGGTCAACGAATGATTTGACAAATTTCCTAAAAAAACATATCAGTTTAACACGAATGTGTTAAGGCGATGTCGGAATACGTGTTCATAAAAATTATAATATTTTTGCATTTCGTCATTATATAATAACAGGATAAACGCAGCTGCTTGAACACGTGTTCCGACGTATTTTGAAAGTACTAATAGTTTATTGACTTAATAGGATTTTAATAAATCAGCAATACTCATTTTTCTCCGAGTAAGATAGTTACTTCTTACTAATAACGTAATAGTTAGCAATATAACAATCCATGTAGAGCAAATTAGCGATGAAATGGGTGTTAGGAGAATATATGATGCGAATGCTAATGGTAGCAGAAGTCGGGGACGCCCGAGGAAGGCATGGCACGATCAAGTGAATCAGATACTCGAGTCGAGCCATGTCAATAGTCAGAATAATATAAAAGTATGTATGAGACAATGTATGAATGTGAATGAGGCAAGAAGTGTGTGCCAAGACTGAGTTGTTTGGCGGTCCGTCCTCTCTGCCTACCCCTGCAGCGAAACGGCCTGATGGTTAGTTAGTTAGTTAGTTATAATAATATTTGTATTGTCAAACTTGAACCACCCCAAAACGAAAGATTTCAAAGGTCAGTAAAAGAAACGAATAAAAAGATATATTTATATGTAAATGATACGTTTAACGGATATAGCGACACCTTTTTATACAAATTACGAGTTATAACGAACTTTATTTTTATTTTGCTTAAAGTTTTTTTTTTACATTTCGTTGAAATCGAGAACAATTACAGAACAAGAAAAGAAATTATAGACTAAACCAAAGGAGAAGAAATCCGTGAGTCATACAAATTATATATTATGAATCATCTCACATTAACGACCTTTGGTTGAGTTTAAACATTTCAATAATATATTATTTTTAAGCAATACTTATAAGCCTGAAACACTTATATAAATACACTACCTTGTCTCTTAAACATTGGTTTAAGAAATTTTTAACTATCTAGCAGCCAAGTGGGGGAGTAGTTAGTACCGAAAATTACTATCCTCCTTATATTAGCTTAAATATTTGACATATCATTTTAGTATTTTACGTATTCCTGCGGAAACACATAAGTTACCATTAATAATTGACTGAATAATTGGGATTTCTATAGTTTAAAAGCCCATAAGACAGAAAAATGCATGGGGTCGTCGGAAGACCCACTTGGTTACAAACGTTTTTGTTGGCATCTTGGCCTTTTTTTTATATTAACTCCACACAGGAGGCCCTGAAGAAAATAATTTCCCTCAGGGCCTGTACTGGACGGGAGTCCGCACAAGACTGTAGATTTAGGCGCCGGGTCCAAACCGTGTCTTCAACCGATGAGATGCTCCTTTACGGCCGATGATGATGATTGTAGTTGATATTGATGATGAAATCTGCCTCCCGCACCCAGGCTTGATGAATGTTGGGCACTGGGTGTGCTGTTGTCTCTGCTCGCTTCTGGTGTTGGCGGTTTTCCAGAGGAGGGCCGGCTTGTCTTGAAGAGGTAACACCAGAAGATCTTGGAGCAGAGGACTTGGCGGGGTGAGGCAGATGTTGGGCAGGAGTCACTTGTAGATAAATAAAACGCTTGGTTTCGGTGGTAAAGATGAACTAATTTATTTTCAATTATGTGGCTGCTTATATTTAATTAGCCTGACTCGCACCCGACATTGGGTTTTGAGTCCAAAAGTGGTGGGGGATTGTACCCGCGCCAGATATGTGTTTATATGCCCCGGAAAAATGTCGCATATTCATTTTGCCGGTAGCACACTTGAAGGCAGTCGCTTAAATTTGAGAGTTAGAAAAGATTTTGAGCGCTTACATGAATGATAATTACATAGTTTAAATGCATAGTAGTTATAGGAATGTGTATCTTGACAACTAGATTTTTTGTTTGTCAAGATACGACAAAAAATAAGAAATGTTTGTAAAATAAATGTGTAAAAATGATCTCAAGCGATCAAATTTGTAAAACATGTTAAGTTAGTATTTTTCCGAGGTCCCCCGTAACATAGCGCTCAGAAAGAGATAAGATTCACTATGCTACGAGGTTCCTGGATTTTTGTACACGCAAAAAGGGTAAAAAATATTGTTCAAAAATGGGTTTACATATGGGTGAAAAACAGCTTTTTTAATATCTCCTCAGCGGTAGTATATCGAAAATAGTGTTTATTTGACTACCGCCGAGGGGATGAACAAGTAAAATATACATATTTGCAATGTTTAAAAATTGATTTTTCTATGTAAAATTTACATAGAAAAAATGCTGGACATTGATCCACGCGGCAGGTAAGCCGGCGATGTGGTATCGAAGCCATTCGGAGTCAAAGTTTTCAAGCCGCTTGGGCCGAAAATTGGACAAAATGACCAGTGGCGGGGAGTGGTGATTTTGCCAGTGGCGTGGAGTAGGGACATTTTATAAAAGTAAACAATTTTTATGAAATTAAATAATATGGTCAACTACGTCCGTTACACTCCCCCCGTTTAGCTATGCTGAACTAAAAAATAGGACGTTTGTTGGTACGGCGCAGTCCGCGGCGGCCAGTCTCTCTGGGATGGTGCTGGGCTGGTGGTACTGTTGATGTTGCATCGGTAGGCGGGGCCGGCAGGATTACAGCGAGCTTCACATCGGGGTGGACGTAAAATCCGGTGCTCGTCTGGATCCTGGCGGTCGTCACTCGGCCGTCTGCAGCAGGGGTGAATGGAGGAACATGGTGGGCTAGCCTTGATGGCGGCAAGGGCCCCATCAGAGGGGGGGCTGGCTTGCTCCTGCGCATCTTGCAGGTGGGGCAGTTGTGGGCGATCTTGCGAATATTTGTTCGTAGTCGCAGCACATGGTAGCTGCCTTGCACCTCAGCCATTGTTCTCTCATTATTTGGGTGATCGGCTTCCTGGTGATGACGTCTCACCAGAAGTCGTGCATATGCATGATCACCATCCAAAATTATTGGTGTCCGCACTGCTTGGGGCACGTTACTGAGGGCTCGTATTCTTGAGTTCATCCTCAGTAGGCCGTCAGGTCCAAGGAAGGGGCTCAAGGCTTTGAGCCGACTGTCACTTGGTAGTGGATCTCCTTTCTGGAGCGCATTTATGTCATGATAAAATGTCTCTTCTTGACATTTTCTTGCCCATCGGGCCTCTGCTTCCTTGATTTCATCGGTTCTTAAATGATTATCAGGTTGTTCGTGGCTTTTTCCACGACACCTTTTAATAGAACGATGTATCCGGCAGGTAGTTTGAATAAGATGCTTGAATGAGGAAAATTTCTTGATGTCGGGCAGTGTCTCTGCCACAGTTGAAGAAAGGCCAACGTTTTGGCGCCTTACTTCAATGTGCCTGGGAGACCCTTTCGCGGGGCCGACTGATCCTCTCGTACCATTTGCAGGCACAGATCCAGCTGGTACTCCTCGTACGGCCGCCTGTATCAGAGGTGCTCGCGGTACGGGGCCAGATGGTCCATGGGGCATGGTAGAATGCCACCGGGCATGGTGCCTGGGTGGTCTTCTCTGCAAAGATGCTGGCACAGATCCAGCTGGTACTCCTCGTACGGCCGCCTGTATCAGAGGTGCTCGCGGTACGGGTCCAGATGGTCCATGTTGCACTGTTTGAAGTCTCTCGGCAACGTGCCTGGGAGACCCTTTCGCGGGGCCGACTGGCCTTCTCTGCGAAAATGCTGGCACAGGTCCAGCTGGTGCTCCTCGTACGGCCGCCTGTATCAGAGGTGCTCGCGGTACGGGGCCAGATGGTCCATGGTGCACTGTATAATGCCTCCCGGCAGTGCGCCTGGGTGACAGTGTGGCTCGTATGGCCAATGTGGTAGCTTCATCCACATGTTCAGAGGTCCCTCCGCCATGGGTGGTCCACCCCAACGCCGTTCGTGATAATATTCGCGTAGAATCACGAACGTCGCGCACTTCCCTCGAGACAATAAGGTGAGCATTGTCTTGCCCGATGAGAAGTGTGGGGGTGATGTAGCGACCGTGGTACCTCTGTACAGGAAGGCTGAGCTGCTTGATGGTATTTGCTCTGATGATAAACTCATCAGCAATTCCGGCGCCGCGTAGAGTGATTGGCACGCGGCGGGACGTTATGTCTGTTGAGCACATGTTTTTTGCTCCGTGTAGTCGTAGCTCACGGGTAGGTCCGGTTGTGCCGATTTTCTGTGCTGTGGTGGCGTCAATAAGGGTGACAGTGGAGCCTTCGTCCAGAAGCGCAAAGGTTTTGATCTGCCGCTTGGGGCCCGACAATATGACCCCCACCACTTTTAACACGGCACTTTCGGTGTGGCGTCACATATTGTGAACGTCTGCCACTGTATTGTTATTTTCATGATAGTTCGGGTTGTGAAGAAGTCGGTGGTGGGGGTATCTGCACTCCCCCACTCCGCACCAGTCACTAACTTTGCAGTATTTGGTAAAATGTTTGCCATTGAGGCATACTCGGCACAATCCGGCACTTTTAACTGTCACAAAACGGGATTTTATGTCTTTCGCGGCGAAAGTGCGACATTCGCTAAGTTGGTGGCCATTTTCACCACACTCGACACACCCGGCGCGGTTGTCGAACTCGCGAACTTCATTGTAACTGTTTTGCACTTTTTCCCCGCTTCGATTATTTTCTCGATTATTACCAGACAAAATTTGGGGCATTCGATTATTACCAGACAAATTTTGGGGCTTTCGATTATTTTGCGCGAAATGTTGTTTTTCACTAGAATTGTTGTTGTAAACATTGTTTTCCCGCGATAAAAACCGTTCTGACGCGGCAGACGTGTTTAAACTGTTGTCACAAGTGTCACTTTTGTTCGAATTGTTTTTTCGCGAAAACTTTTCTGACGCGGCAGACATATTTAGGAAACTTTCACAGGTATCACGTTTTTTAGCACCGTTTTTGCGCGAAAACTGTTCCGTTGTGGCGAGCGTATGTTCACGGCGTGGGCGGGACCTCGCGGGGTCAACCAAACCGGACTTTGGGATGGCGTTCGCGACGGTTTTCAGGAAGGCGGCAAACTGGTAAATGGTAGCGGAGGCCTCGTAGTGCCGCACTTCCATCAGCCACGCCAACCGCAAGGTGGGCGGCATCTTCCCCGCGATGTCACTGAGCAGCGCTGGATTCGTCAGATAGCCATCATTGTTGAGGGAGCGGAGTGATGCCACCAGGTTTTGAACAGTGCCAGAGAAGTCTGCGATATCCTCCAGAGAGGCTTCAATTGTGAGGTGGGGCAGCTTCTTGACTTTGTCCAGCATCAGAGCAGCGAGTGAAGTAGTCCCTCCAAATCGCTGCTCCAGGACTGCCAGGATCTCCGGAACCTGAGCAGGGTCCATCAGAAGGGGGCCGACGGCTTCTCGGGCTTTCCCCTTGAGGGCCCGCTGTAGGCGGATCAAGTTTTCGCTGGAGGTCATCCGACATGTGGAGGTAGACTGGGTGAACTGTGCCCTCCATGTGGGCCACTCCAGTGGATCTCCAGAGAATGGAGGCAGGTCCTTGGCCATTGATTGTCTGGCAATAAGGGCCGCCATTCGTGGATCGTCCTCGATTGTGGGACGGGGGCTGTCCTGAGCCCTTGAAGCTCTGATGGCTTCTGTCAGGGCGGAGGCCAGCTGAGCCATGGGACTGCCATCATGCTGAACCCAGGCTCTGGTATGTTGGGCCGTCTCATCCGCCGTAGGTTGGGGCGGGAATCTCGGCATGGAGCTGGTACTGGCTGTGGGCGGGCCATCTGGCCGTGCCGGCACGCCATACTCCTGTTCGCGCAGTGGTACGGGCGGCACATGTCCAGATGGTCCAGATGGTCCAGAGGGTCCAGGTGGTCCAGGCTGTGTCCATGGCACGTCCCACTGCTCCAGCAGTCCGGCAGGTGATCCTGGCGTCGGCGCTGGGTACCCCGGGTGGGGCAGAGGTACGGGCAGCACAGGGCCATGAGGTCCAGGCTGCACCAGTACTGGGCATCCCTGAATGGTCCAGGGTGCTGGTTGCGCAGGGCCTGCTGGCTCTTGCTGCGCTCGTGATGCGTACCTCTGGTCCACCAGAGGTACAGGTCCGGCTGGCACTTCAGGTACGGCTTGCCTCTGTTCTATCAGAGGGGCGGGCGGTACGGGGCCAGAGGGTCCAGGCTGCATCATGTTTGGCCACCCTGCATTGGGCCAGGGTGGCGAGGGCGGGGGACCGGCTGGCCTTGGCTGCGCCGCTGCTGTGTACCTCTGGTCCACCAGAGGCACCGGGCTCGGTTGGCCGGGTTGCACCCATCCAGGGCTGTACCCTTGGAAGCGCCAGGGTCCTCCTTGAGCAGGGTACCCTTCCAGGAGTACGGGTCCAGATCGGGCAGGCACTGCTGCTGCTGGTTCCTCGTACCTCTGGTCCACCAGAGGCACCGGGCTCGATTGGCCGGGCTGCGTCCATGCTGGTGGTGACCTCTCCAGGAGCTTCGAAGGTCCAAGAGGGGCAGGGGCTGCTGCTGTTGGAGCTGATTGAAGAGCTGCTTTGAGTCTCTCAATGTGCTCGGTTTGACTGCGAAGCTGTTGTCGCAATGACTCCATCGCATCCTCTTGAGATATGGAGGGCGGTGAGTCATGATCTGCAGGTGGTGCCATGTCAGGAGTAGTGCTGGGCGTGGGCATGGGGGTTACGTCAGGCGTGACGTGAACCGCAGCCGTGGCCTGAGACCCAGCGTCCAGGGCATCTGCAGATGGTGTTGAGGATCCATCGTCTTGGATCCGGCTCGACCGTAAAGTTGGAGACATCCTGGTTGAAGGCGTGTGAGAATCCCGGCTCGAAGGACCACTTGTACTGGACGGGAGTCCGCACAAGACTGTAGATTTAGGCGCCGGGTCCAAACCGTGTCTTCAACCGATGAGATGCTCCTTTACGGCCGATGATGATGATTGTAGTTGATATTGATGATGAAATCTGCCTCCCGCACCCAGGCTTGATGAATGTTGGGCACTGGGTGTGCTGTTGTCTCTGCTCGCTTCTGGTGTTGGCGGTTTTCCAGAGGAGGGCCGGCTTGTCTTGAAGAGGTAACACCAGAAGATCTTGGAGCAGAGGACTTGGCGGGGTGAGGCAGATGTTGGGCAGGAGTCACTTGTAGATAAATAAAACGCTTGGTTTCGGTGGTAAAGATGAACTAATTTATTTTCAATTATGTGGCTGCTTATATTTAATTAGCCTGACTCGCACCCGACATTGGGTTTTGAGTCCAAAAGTGGTGGGGGATTGTACCCGCGCCAGATATGTGTTTATATGCCCCGGAAAAATGTCGCATATTCATTTTGCCGGTAGCACACTTGAAGGCAGTCGCTTAAATTTGAGAGTTAGAAAAGATTTTGAGCGCTTACATGAATGATAATTACATAGTTTAAATGCATAGTAGTTATAGGAATGTGTATCTTGACAACTAGATTTTTTGTTTGTCAAGATACGACAAAAAATAAGAAATGTTTGTAAAATAAATGTGTAAAAATGATCTCAAGCGATCAAATTTGTAAAACATGTTAAGTTAGTATTTTTCCGAGGTCCCCCGTAACATAGCGCTCAGAAAGAGATAAGATTCACTATGCTACGAGGTTCCTGGATTTTTGTACACGCAAAAAGGGTAAAAAATATTGTTCAAAAATGGGTTTACATATGGGTGAAAAACAGCTTTTTTAATATCTCCTCAGCGGTAGTATATCGAAAATAGTGTTTATTTGACTACCGCCGAGGGGATGAACAAGTAAAATATACATATTTGCAATGTTTAAAAATTGATTTTTCTATGTAAAATTTACATAGAAAAAATGCTGGACATTGATCCACGCGGCAGGTAAGCCGGCGATGTGGTATCGAAGCCATTCGGAGTCAAAGTTTTCAAGCCGCTTGGGCCGAAAATTGGACAAAATGACCAGTGGCGGGGAGTGGTGATTTTGCCAGTGGCGTGGAGTAGGGACATTTTATAAAAGTAAACAATTTTTATGAAATTAAATAATATGGTCAACTACGTCCGTTACAGGGCCTATGTCATCTTTGAGGATGCTGTGTGGAGGGTCTTTTTATGGAGAGGAAGGAGTGAACATGGGTCTTGAAGAGTCCCATGTTGTAGGAGGGAGGAAACACAGAGGCCGGCAGTTCGTTCCACTGCCGAGCTGTTGAACTTAAGAACGAATCGTAGAAGCGACCCGTTCTCATGTGACAAATGTCAACCGTGTACAAATGTTGGGCACGCGTTTGGCGTGTATCCCGACTACGCACCGGTGCCGAAGGGATCAATGACGCTAGTTCCTCAGAGCATCTTCCATTGTAATACCGATAGAACAATGACAGCATACCTACCTGACGCCTGTGCTCTAAAGATTGCAGTCCGTTTGTTAAGATTGGGGAATCTATCAAACGGACCGCCCGTTTTTGCACAGAGTCTAGGGTTTTTTTCAGGTATTTAGGGGCTCCGGACCAGAGATGGCTGCCAAATTCGACAGTAGGGCGCACTTGCGATTTGTACAGGGTCAGCAGTTGTGCATTATTAAAGTATCTGCGGGCCCTGTACAGTACGCCCAGCTTCTGAGAGGCCAGCTTTACTCTGGCTTCGATGGAGCCCCCGTACCTGAGCTGGTCACTTATAGTTATACCAAGCATATCAATGGAAGGCCTGTTCGGAAGATTGCTTCCGTTGAAGGAGACTAGATTATCATTTGGATCCCTTTTAGACGTAATCAGACAGGATTGGGTCTTTGAAACATTAAATTCGACGAGATTATTTTTACCCCAGGAGGAAATACTCTCGAGATAACCGTCCATTCTCTGCTTCAAAGCCCTCCAAGCCGTTGGAGTTTGTGTGCCCTTTGGGGGCTTGTCAAACAAAAAGCAATCATGAACTGTACTGTCATCCGCGTAACAATGAATCGGTGCACATGTCAAAAGGTCATTGATGTGCAACAAAAACAAAGTCGGAGACAGAACCGATCCCTGTGGGACGCCAGCATTTATGGAGTGCGAGGAAGAGGTGAAACCGTCAGCAACCGCCTGAATCGACCTATCCCTCAAAAAGTCAGCAATCCACGTACACAGGGATGCGGGAAGTCCGTAAGAATGCAATTTGTTGACAAGTCCTCGGTGCCAGACCCGGTCAAAGGCCTTGGATATGTCTAGTGCGACCGTTTGGGTCTCACCGTGACGTTCCAGGCACCGCCCCCAAACATGCGTCACATACGCGAGAAGATCACCGCACGAGCGGTTCCGCCGGAATCCGTATTGACGGTCGTTGATAATTTTGTTCTTCTCGAGGTATGTGAGCAGTTTGTCGTTGATCACACGTTCCATCACTTTGGACAGAACTGATGTGATCGCTATGGGGCGGTAGTTGGCCGGGTTGGAGCGGTCACCTTTCTTGGGAATAGGGTGAATGACCGCTTTTTTCCAACCAGAGGGCACAGTGCCACACTTCAGGGACATTTTGAAGAGCTTTGTCAAAACTGGAACTATTTCCGCAGCACACCTCTGCAATACCAGGGCAGGTATTCCATCAGGTCCACTAGCTTTGTTAACATCGAGCCCCCGTATAACGTGGAATACATCCCGATGCCGGATCCTCAGCTTTTTCATAAAGAAGCCGCAGTGAGGAACCGACGGCGGAACAGCACCTCCGTCATCGACGGTCGAGTTTTCCGCAAACATTTTCCCTAATAAGTTAGCCTTTTCGGTGGCGGTGTTTGCTAGTGAGCCGTCAGGTCTGGTAAGAAGTGGCAAACTGGGTTTGCAAAAATTCCGACCTATTGAGCCCGCAAGCGACCAGAATGCTCTGCTGCCATGCTGGCAGGCAGCCAGCTTTTTGCTGATCTGCAGGTCGTGTTCGAATTTTGACCTATTAATGATTCTCTTGCATTCCTTTGCCGATTTGTTGTATGCCGATCTGCTTTCGGACGTTCGAGATGTGTTGTAGGCTCGGTAAGCCGCGTTTTTTCGTCGAACTGCTTCGGAGCATCGTCGACTGAACCACGGCTTTGAGCCTGTCAAGAGTTGAAAAAATAATAATATTTGAATAATTTTAATGAAGATATAATATGTCTCAACGCCATCTAGTAGGATATTTAGCATTAACAATGCTTCTCCTACAAAAATAAAGTTATTTGTCTTCCAAGTGAAAAAAATGAATAAGCAATAATTGTTGAATGCGAAATATAAATACCAGTAGATACATATTGAATAATTAGGAGGGTTTTGAATTTTGTAGCGCAATTGGTAGAGCAACTGACCAGCAATCAGAAGGCGGCGGGTTCAATTCCCGTGGGCGGCATGTATTTTTTCATTTAAAAAAAATAATATGTTATATTTTGTGATATGCTTAAAAAGCGTGTTCTCTTAAACATTAGTTTATCATTAAAAATATATTTTCAATAATAGTCCGGTAACATTGTCGCCGGAAAGTGGGGATACGAATAAAAGATGCAAAACAATATTGCCAAAAGTGCCGAGTTTGAAAGAGTTGATAAATTTTGAAAACATGTATTTTGGAAACCATTGGGTCTACAGAGACGGTTCTGAACACAAATTATAGAAAATTTAGTCTACTTTGAAAAAGTTTAACATGGTTATACCAAAAAAACTAGTCCTTCAGGATTAAAATCACATAAAACTGAAAAAACATAGAAAATTTCTTGTTTTTGGATTTTTGACAACGTTGCGTTCGGCGCTCGATATCCAAAACTTGGATTATTCATTGGGCCAACGTCATAAACAACTCAGCAAAAAATCGGAACTAGCGGATCTAACGTAAGGTTTGATGTACATGGTTACTGGACTAAAACCTTACTAATAAACGTGTATTAAATTTTAGACAAATAATAAACACGTATATCAGTTTTGTTAAATATATCAATAATTTCCGACAATTTACAATAAAATCATAAAGGGCATTGATACTAAAATAAAAAAAAAACAATTTGATTTTCATTATAAGTTACAGTTTGATAATGCCTTCAGAAGGCGAAACAGCTGTCACGCGCAATAATAATAATAATTACAGCGCAGAACTTGTTCACATATAAACTGTTTTGTTTATTTATAAATCAAATAATAATATATTCAAAGATTAGTCATAATAGACCCGATATAGTTTTACATGACAAAATTAAAAAATAACTTATATTATAGATATCGCTATTTCAAATTCCTGTAATATTCAAAAATCTGTTTCTGAAATAATAAGAAAATACACAGATTTAGGAAATGAGATTTTGGCATTCTCAGAATATAAAAATATTACCATTTATTATTTCGGCTACTGGCATTATACCTAGCTCTCTCATTCAAAATTTATTCGTATTAGATCTGTCAAAGAATTTACATATAAAAATGCAAAAATCAGTAATTTTAAATACATGTAGGATTACGAAAGATTTTTAAAATATTTATATTGAGGGATCAGTAGGATTTATAGGCCCTGTTAGGAGTTCTACCGAGCCGAACCCTCTGATATGAAAATATCTGGAGTCGGTGAATTATTTTCCCATTTGATCTCTGGTGAGTTGACGTGTTGTTCTTGTATTGTTTTGTATTTATTTTGCTTATATACTTGCATAATGTGGATTGATTAGATTATCATTTGTGGAAAAGTGTGTGGAAGGGTTTAGTTTTTCCCGTGGGGAAGATTTAACCCGGACGTAAAGTTGGAAAATGTTTAAATAAAAAGAAATTGAGTTCTACAAATTACTCATAAACTTGAAAGCAATAAATAGGTATCTAATGCTGCGTATAAACGGCGCGAAATGCCGCTTGTGGTTGCTTCGTACCTTTCCCATAATTTGTGGCTCGACTCGCGGTAAATTATACGCAACCTAACGAAACATTATTTAATCTGTTTCTTTTAGGGTAGGTACCTACAACTTACACTGTATTAAACAGGAGAAATAAGTATCTACCCGTTTCAACTGTACCAAATTTTTAGATTTATATCTGTGTCGGTGGGAACTAGGGACTTACTTACTGATTTCAGTAGACAAATAAATAATATCCAATAAACGCAACATTAGACTCCAAGCTCCATTACATGTAGTTGATTCTCGCACAAATTGTATGTTCAATTCTTGTTCACAGAGATCGTTCATCGTCTGGGAAATGAATTGTTGTGTCGACAACATATTAAATGCTAATAATATTGCTTCCAAATCAAATTATTTACATGCAGATGTGCAATAATAATTCTTAAAGGTATCAGTTATCCCTGCGTGTAATTATCACGTACGATGAACTCAAATATTTCAGACAAGTCATATAGTAGGTGTTTGCCTATAATCAGATTTAAAAAAATAGTTGTATATTTGAAACATGTATTTCTTTTGTATAAATTTTAGCCAGATTTCGTATTTTTTTTAGTTTACTGATGTTGTTCTAGTCGAAAGATATATTTCTGATGACCCCTCTCTCATTTGTCAGCAAAAATTATTTGTCAACAAAAAATAAACATTATTTGTTTTTGAAAGGTTTATCTTTATTATTTATTAAAAATCACTTCAAACTTACGTAATCCGGTTAAAAACGGGATTGCAGGCCCATAACAAATGAATTTATAGGTTTCCTGATAAACTTTTAGTCAAATACCAATGTATTGTCACGATGTCAGAACACTTGTTCATAAAAATCCTCACATTGTCGCAATACGTAATTTTATATAATCGAGAAAAACGCATGTGCTCCGACAAATGTTCCGATATTATTACGAATTTACTACAAGTTTATCAGGAAACGATCAGCAATCTCGTTTTTAACCGGATTACCATTAATTTGAAGAGATTCTTAAGGCCCTGTAATACATTTGTACCGATTTAAAACATGTTTCTCTTCAACACAAGTTTTTAAGTTCGTAAAAGAATATATATTATATCTATATAAGATAATATCTATGCATTTGTAATGCCGAATAATTATATAAAATTCTCTCGATAAAAGAAAATCGTGAAGTAAGCTTCGAAATTTATTAACACGTTTTATTCTGTTATTTAATATGTTATAGGTATGAAAAAATTCACAGTGTATCTTTAAATACAACTTAAGCATTTGTTGAGATATTTTTGCTCTATTTCAAAGAAGTCGTGTTTTATTAGATATTTTAAATACATTCGAATTTACATATTTCCTTTTAAACCATGTTTGAGTGCTTACTACGGAGCCATAAGGCGATGCCATACGTAGTAATGCAAAATTATGTGTTTTTGGAATGTGTTTGTAGAATACATCTTGGCCTTTGAAATAAACATGAGTATTTTTTAGATAAGTCTTTTTATAAGCCCAGAAAAAAATAATGCATAAGGCCTATGAAAACTGCTTTAAAGTTCAAAATCTCCTACTTACGAACCCATTTACGGTTATGATTTTATTGTATAGTGTGGCAAATTAAGTTATTTATAAAATGATCGAAAAAAAATTAAATATTTATGCCTGAACATCCACAAAATAAAATAAAAGGCACTTTTTGGCCATGTTTTTTTCTTGCATAAATCTCGGCTCAATTTAAAATATTACACGACGTAGTGCATCGCCTTAAGTGAGAAGCAGCCACGATGATGACATTTGTTGAGATTGCACCCTCCCTTCTGTGAACATCGTGGAGGCACTGCAAAACCTTGTTAGTTGCATAAGGATGTAGGACTTTTTAGTTGGTTTTCAAAATTCACACACTTTGAAAATAATGTATTGTTCATTACTTTCCACAGGTTTTGCTTTGGATTCATGTCATGAAAACAAAGAAGTTCAATTATAGAAAACCCAAATTAAATTATTTTCAACAAGAAACCTGGTGTTTCAAATAGTGGGATTACTTTGGACAAACGAGCCATAATTTTTTAGCTTTCAAGTTATACAACCAACTCCCACCCAGTAACAAACAAATTAAATCAGTAATTAATGACTACATCAAGGTTCAGTTGTTTCGCGAAAATTTCAGAAATGCAACATTGTCATCAATGGCCGTTCAGCGCCATTTTATTTTTATGGCACTTGAATAAGCTGAACAACATGATAGTCGTCATCTCTCGCTGATCACAATTTGTTCAAAAGCTGAAACAAACTTAGAATCGGCATTTGACTGGAACCTTTCAAATGTAAAAAAAAAACAAAATGACTGAAACGGCGTTGAATTGAATAATTTTTATTTTTGGAATAACTTCAAATCAAATTGTAATATTTAATTATTGAAGACAATATTAGTGATTTTTAAACGAAAATTTGAAACAGAATCATAAAAGATACTTATTTATTGTTTTTGTGTTTAATTCGTAAACAATATAAAAAGGCGGTATAAATATAGCTTTCAAAACCAATAATAACATAGGAACAAACCTTAAAAAACTCTTAAAGTAGAAATCCTAAACTTAATAAGAGTGGCATAAATGAATTAAAATGTGATCACGCCGACTGCAACGCTACTTATATCGGACAGACGGGAAGGGCTTACTCAACTAGATTCAAAGAACATATACGATGTTATAATAATAAAAGCACTTTTTCAAAATTCGCAGAACATCTCTTAGTGAAAAATCACGTCCCGCTTGACAAGAATGATCTTAAACCCTTACATATAGATAGAAACAGCCTAATATTAAATTGACTTGAACAATTAGAAATTAATAAAAAAACTAATGACCCTAATAAAACATTAATTAATAAAGTAAGGAAAAATATTCATTCCCCGCTTCTAAGTATGTTCACAAAACCTAAACAATATAACAAATTTAAATAAATTAATAACTGCTACATCATTATTAAACTATTAAGATAACATTAATGTGGGGAAAACAGACTTCAAAATACCCCCACAGAATATGAAATCTATTGTCACAATTATTTTTATCAGTAAATTAGTTTAACCGGTAATAAATCATTTTAAATTGTGAGGGGGTAAAATAGAATCATATAAATAAGTCGTCTAAACGTATTTATTGTTTTTGTGTTTAATTCGTAGAACTCCATTTAATTTTTTATAAATTTAATTTAGATTAAATTTGATAATATTATTATTAAGTTCTGCAAGTGTTTTTAGTTTTTTATTATTGTGACAGCTGTTTCGGCTTACAAGGCCATTTTCAAACTGTGGTTAGTCCACATTGAGACGACGTATTTATACTATTTCAAATGTAAATTTTGAATGTGCATACATTGATTTATTACTGGTTACACCGATGACATATGATCTATTGTTGGTTAAACCAATCTATGTTTACCCCTCAGTAAATGGTAATGAGTTCTTAATTATTTACTAATGACTTTATTTCTATGAATTATTTGGGTGCATTATACTGCTTGGGTTTTGTGAAAATACTGAGAAGTGGTGAGTAAATTATTTTCCGTACTTTATTAATTAGTGTTAAGTTTGGGTCATTCGTTCGTTTATTGATTTCTAATTGTTCAAGTAAATTTAATCTAATGCAATGGTTTAGGACCCTTGTTGTTAAGTGGGGTATGATTATTCACCAAGAAATGTTCTGCGAATTTTGAGGATGTGTTTTTATTATTATAACATCGTATATGTTCTTTGAATCTAAAAAACGTGTAAACGTGGTTCGTAAAAATCGTCTAAACGTGGTTAAAATCGTCTAAACGTGGTTAAAAACACAGTTCGAAAATGGCCTTGAAAGCCGAAACATCTTTAACAATAACAAAAATCAAAAAATACTTGCAGAACTTAATAATTATATAAATTTGATTTTAATTAAATAAATAGAAAGATACGGTCACATCTAGGACATGAACCCGGGACTTTCGCTTTGCCGGGGCACGGCTCTATCAACTGAGCTAATGGGACGCCATTTCCTTCGGTCATATATAACTGTAACTGAGAACTACCAATATTGTCTTCATTTTCTCACCGCACATTTTTATTTTATCTTTACGTATGATCGCAAGATTCAACCTGAACTAAATGCAATCTAGACAGTGTCTTAGATAAATATATGTTATTTTTATTTTGATGTGCGACATCTATCGACTTTTTGCAAGTCTAGGAAGAATATTTTATGTTAGTAATAACTTAATCAGTAAAACCTCAAATTGTAGTATTACATTATTAAAGACAATATTAGCGATTCCTGAACAAAAATTTGAAACAGAAAAATCAAGATAAGGTCACTAGTCTCCGAACACTGGATATTAAATCTAATTTTCTTAAAAAATATCCATCCCTATTTATGATTTTTACAGGAGGAAGTAAAATGAAATAAAACAAGTTACATTTTTGATAATAAAACTCTTTTTTCATTATTATTAAAATATACTAAAATAAATATAGGTAACACAAATAAAAAGTTCATACATCATGAAGAATAAATGAATTTCCAATTTTAGTGAGAATTGAAGCAAATATACCGCACAGAGTTTTGGCGGCCAAAAAGCCGACGAGTTACTTGATGAAGAATCACTCCGTGCAAGAGCGTCGTCCCGTCTTGCCAAGCTTGCTACGCAGGAGTCGGTTTACCTCTAAGCAAAAATCAAAAACATTCCCAAGATGCCAGTGGGAATATTACATCACCAGGATATAAGCGGGTAAAATTTGATAAAAGTCAACGCACAAACTTGTATACAGTAAAATATTGCTTTTGTGTGTGCGAGAGGTCGAACAAGCGTGTGTAGTAGTGCTTAGGTAGCTAGTACGAGTAGCTACCCACTGGGCTGACTGCCGACTGCTGACGTCATCATCAGCCGAGTTATGGCCGGCTACCGTGTCGGCGACTAGTGACTAGCGACAAACAGCCAGGTTTCCCGCTGCAGGGGTCACTGTGGTGTAACAACGATAAGTTACTAAATTATGATTTAAATATTACAGGAACTACTTTTTTTTGTTAATAATACATGATTTTTTTCTTGTTTAATTTGTTAATTATATTTATTTATTGACTTAAGCCGATTTGCATTTCGTCTTGGATGTAATTTTTTTTGTACGTTCCGTTCCGGTTCAAGATGATGTCATTTTAATGGTTCAGTAAAGATTTTTTTCAAATGAGTTCATTGAGATAGTGACGTTTCTTTGGACAAATTGTGTGATTTTTTATTTAACTCATTTTAAATGTTAAACCAAATGTATGATTTATATTTAAGTAGGTAATTAATTTGGTTGGCGGGTACCGGTACCGCCGTCCCATCAAGCATTTATTGGACAGTTGAATGGATTTTTCTAGGTCTTGGTAGCGGATACGTCTGTACACCTAATGCGTGGCGGACCATTTTTTTTTTTTTTTTTTTTTTTTTTTTTATTAATATCAATAGCAAAATTTGTACATTATGTAGGTTTAAAGTATAATATAAGTATATTTTTTGTATTTTTTTCACAGTCCTCCTCACTAGGGTTTCCTGTTCTGAGGCGGCCTGTAGTTTTTCTTAAATTTTTGTATTTAGTTTTGAATTGTCTTTACATTGTCTTCATAATGTTTGTAAGTTGATTATTACTTTGATCTCTAAGCCATGTTTTGACTTTCTTTTAAATATACTCATTTCGTTTATTTTTTTGGTTTCATTTGGTAGAGCATTGAACAATTTTATAGCATGGAATTTATTATTTCTCTGTCCAAAGGATGTGTTCAAACTGGGAGTAATCAGGATATTTTCGCTTTTTGCCCTGGTTGTGTATTTATGTTGGGCAGTGGAGTATTCGGATATGTTTTTTTTCAGTTTAAATAAAATATTTTTTGAATATAGTTTCTGTACATTGTAAACATTGAAGTTTTTGAATATTTCTTCTGTCGGAGTTCTAAGCGGAACTTTCAGTATAGTCTTTAATACTCCTTTTTGTGCTATATTGAGCCGCTCTGTGTGAGTGCTCAAGGCAGACCCCATCTAGTTATTCCGTACTCTATTTGTGATTGACACAAAGCATAGTATACTTTTTTAATATCGTTTATATTGAGGATATTGCGAATGTTTCTAAAGAAGTATATGTACCTCGTTAGTTTTTTTGTAATTACATCTATATGTGAGTTCCAACGGAGATTATCATCAATTTCAATTCCAAGATATTTGATGCTTTTGGAGTGTGCTATAGTGGGACAGAGGCATGATAAGCCTTGATTTTTTTGATAAATTCCTTGGCATGAATGTAATTTGAGATTAAGGTCCTCTGACGGCTGCCCTCTGGCTGTTTTAGAAAATGTCAGATATTTTGTTTTATTGACATTAAGCGTCAGGGAGTTTCTTTTAAGCCAGTTTTGCAGGAGACCAAGTCCGTGTTCAGCTTCTTTGTAGGTATTTATCCAATCTTTTTCTTTAAATAAAATTACTGTGTCATCAGCAAAACTAATGATTTTTCCTCTTGTTTCTAGGTTACAGATATCATTAATGTATATTAAAAATAATATCGGACCTAGTACGCTTCCTTGTGGTACTCCATGGTTGATTAGGAGAGGTTTGCTTTTTCTCTTATTAATTTGGACGCTCTGTGTACGCTCCGTCATATAGCTTTTTAGTAAGTTTAGTGTTGTACATGACATACCAATTTTTGAAAAAAGTATTTTGTGATCTATTGTGTCAAAAGCCTTTTGTAAGTCTATGAAGATTGCCAAAGTTTTTTCTCTACTGTCTAAACTTTTAGTGATCATATCGGTAATTTTTTCTATGGCGTCACTAGTACTTAAGTTCTCCCTAAATCCATACTGAGTTTTTGATAATTTTTTATTGTCTTCTAAGTAGGATAAGAGTTGTTTTTTTAGTATTCTTTCCAATATTTTTGAAAATGTATTTAGTAGGCTTATTGGTCGGTAATTGTTTATGTCATTTTTACATCCTTGTTTAAATATTGGTATAACAATCGCTTTTTTGAGGGCTGTAGGGAATATGCTATTCGTTATAGGCATGTTGACTAAGTATGTAAGTGGTTCGATAAGTTCTTTACAGAGATATTTTATTGCGTTGGTTGAGATTGTGTCCTCCCCTGAAGAAATATTTGATTTTAAAGAAGAAATTGTGTTTTTGATATCGTGAGCTGTAATTTGTTTAAAATTGAGCTGATTTCCTTGCTCAGGTGGTTCGTTTATTTGTACATCTTCATTACATTTTGTAACTTGCTTTGCTAGATTTGATTCTATATTTATGAAAAAATTATTGACGTATTCAAGTATTTGGTCAGGATTATCAGCGTATGTCCTGGGAACATTGTTTATATTCAGCACGTCAATTTATGTAACGTTGGCAGATTTAGAACAGGTTATTTCATTTATTATTTGCCACATTTTCCTGGGATTTTGTTTACAATCTACAATTTTTTTCTTATAGTAGGTTTCTTTTGTACACATAATAACTTTTTTGCAAATGTTTCTGTACCTTTTGTAGTATCTTAACATGTGTATATCGTATGGATTTTTTAAAAGTTTCTTGTGTAACTCGTCTCTTTTTCTTATGCAGTTTATAACATTCTGTGTAATCCATGGTTTAATATGTACATTTTTGTGTGAGATTTTCTTATTAATTTTTGTGGTATTAGATAGTATGTTATTCTGAAGAAGTTCTATGAAATAATTCCATGCATCATTTGTATTGTTCATACTTTGCAGTTTTTTCCAATCGGTACATTGTAGATTATGTTTAATGATGTTCCAGTTGATTTCTGTTTTTTCTGTTGTTAATGGTTTTTTCTTCATTTTATTTGACTTGTTTATTTTTATTGAAAGCATAGTTGTATAATGATCGGTTATAGTTGAATTAAATACAACAGTTTGAGTAATGTCTTTTGTTTTACTCATTATATGGTCTATGCAACTTTCACTGTTGTCCACTTTTCGAGTAGGAACATTTATTAAGCTTTCCAGTCCATGGGATGCTAGCATCCCATGAATGACATCCCATTTGACTTCTCCAGCAGGACTATCTCGACCCGTCGCCTGGCTCCGCAGTGGGAGGGATATATTCATACGTCCGTTAACCCTGGATTACTACCCGCCCCCTCATACTTTTCTCTTTCCTTCTTTGAAAAGACCCTCCACACAGCATCCCCAAAGATGACATTCATGATTGGAAATTGAAATGATTCCAGAACAAATTTTGGTTTTGATTTAATAAATAAATGAAAATTAGAAACAGACTTTTTTGGACGGAATGTCTTCTGTTCGCAGAACTATTAGTAACTAAAACTATTGATTTGAAACAAATATAAAAATGATATTTATTTATATTAGATCAATAATTTAATTTAAATTTTAAGCTATGTCATTTTCACCAACAAATTAATTGAGCGAAGGCTATGCTAGGTACATACGTAAAAGGACTGACTCCACTCTAGCAAAATTTAGTCTCGCTGTCTGGCCAATGTCACATTCCGTGTTTCATTCACATTCATAATTCATACACCACAGTTTTCTGCAATACCGACTCCTGATATGTCTCAAGAATTCGGTGCACTTGATCACGCCATCAGTATTACACAAGAGTCCCAACTGCTCCCAATCGTATATAGCCAGTGAGATGATGGCATCCACAATCGGGGTATTCAAACCGGGTCACCAAACACGGCTAAACCCATTTTAAGCAACAATTTGATTATTAATGGTGCACAGAGAAATATGAATATTTTTAATTTATTAATAATATCTTCAAATTAGTTCTAATCCGGTTAAAAACTGGATTGAAGACCTTAACGGATGAATTAAAGGTTTCCTGATAAATTACCTACGTGAATGACGAATATATTATCACTATATCGGAACACGTGTTCATCAAAATCTTGATATTTACCTACGTATATTATCAGGACGATATTTTAGGAATTTACTAAAGTTTATCAGGAAACAGGCTGCAATCCCGTTTTCAACCGGATTACCGATAATTTGAAGAGATTTGTAATCGTATTGTATTTCACCAAGGCGATACTGACAGTATTTACCACTCAAATATATGTGATATTATTTTATAAAAATAAATTCTGAAAAAAAAACAATTTTAAATTGCCGAGATTTGAACCCGCGACCTCCGGAAGTTATTCAACTTATTTTTTATACAGCAAATATATTGCATATTATTGTAAAAAGCAATCACTTTGTGGTTTGACATATTTAATAAAATAATATAAAATACTTTTTGTTTTAAAACCATGAATTTTTAACAATTAATTAATTATTAAAAACTCGTGGTTTTAAAACAAAAAGTATTTTATTTTATTAAATATATTGCAATTCATTAAATTGATAATAATTCAAAACGAATAAACATGGATTAATTAAGTTTTTTACACCAAAATCACGAATTAAATGCATTAAAAACGAATTTTGTATCAAAAAAATATTCAAATTTTCATTTTATATCGAACTAACCGCGTAAAATCTCGAAAAAACATTTATTACAAACCATAATAAAGGCCAAATTAGCATCAAATATTAATATTTCTTCAAGTCTGCCACAACGTTGTGCCAAGCGAATGTCATCCTTATTCCGTTGTGCATAAGGTTGGTTTTAACGTGAATGACATTGCTGGAGAAAAATGACCCCTATTCTTATGTGACAGAAGATCGAGTGGTAAATTAGGAAGCCGGCTGGTCACCCGTTCGGCGACACTAATTTAAATATGGAATGTTTTGATAGCGAGTTTGAAAATGGAACCGATCGGGTGCAGTCGGTTTTTGAACAAATATTAAATCAAAACATTTTTAATATTGATTAACAAAAATACAAAACTTTCTCAATTTTGATTTTAATTAGTGCCTTTGCTACCCGGTTTCGCCAGTGATTTTAAAAATGTTGTTTTTTCTTATTTTCAGTCTTCGTGTTTATAATTCTTATTTTTTGTTTTTGTTCTACCGGTATTTCAATGGAAGATGCTCCGAGAAACTAGCGTCTTTGATCTCTTCGGCATCGGTGACATTTGTCACATTAGAACGGGTAGTTTCTACGACTCGTTCTTGAGAAGCTCGAACAGCTCGGCCGTGAAACGATTTGACGGCCTCTGTGTTTCCTCCCTCCTACAACGTCTCTTCAATACCCACCCGTCTCTCCTCAAAAATACCCTCCACACAGCATACCCAAAGATGGCCCTGAGGGACATTATTTTCCGCAGGGCCCGAATGGTTCATTCTTAGATATTCTGGACAGAAAAAGGAAGTGCATATTTCTTGACGCCATAGCTTATCGGTCGAGAGTTTTTTCTGCTTTAGAAAACAGTTTTCCACTTATTTACGCTTAATACGGCGTGGACGCCCGTGCAAAGACAAGCAATTCAAATTAAATACCTTGTTATGTATTTTTGTTTAATTAAAAAAAAAATCTGTGATGATGCTTGAGCCAAGTGAAACCGGTTAGTAAAAAAATAAAATAAATTGATTGTTAAAAATGTTTTTTTTTAAATTAAATAAATAATATTTTAACCAAAAACTGACTTCACCTGATAATATTTCTTGACCAAATCGTTAGGCTTTTGATCGTATTTTTTCAATGTAGTTTTATTTTAATATCAAATACATAATTTACTCCGTGACCTTAATTTGCCGGGGCGATACTGACAGTCAAGCTCCCCGCGCGGATCAGGCTACCGTGTTCAAATTCTTTTTTCAAATTACCTTTTTTTAGTATTTTTATTATTATTAATATATTTACGAAGATTTCAAATAAAATGTCTAACTGTAGAGGACAAGAAACTCTATGTGGTTTTTAACTTCTGATGCTAATTTGTTCGGTTATGCTATCACCCGTCAATTTGTTCTCTTTTCGGAAATCGTTTTCTCCCTTACCGTCATAGTTAGAAATATGAACTAAACTTGTTGAAAGTAAACGTTGTCCAGATCAATACCATCCAATTCCGGCCAAAAAAAATCATTAATCATCTCTCGATAGCGCAATCCATTCACCGTTGCTTCAGACTCGTTTTCGATAAAGTAAGGTCCAATGACTCCGCCGGACCATAAACCCCACCAAACAGTCACACGTTGAGGATAGAGAGGCTTTTCAAAAATAACTCTTGGGTTTTCCGAGCCCCAGATGCGACAATTTTGCTTGTTGACGAAGCCACCGAGGTGGAAATGGGCCTCATCACTCAAGATGATTTGCATTTGATTCACTCAAGTGAATTTTAATAATTTCAATGCGTTATTGAAGCGTGTATCGTTCCATTTTTATTAATGACGTAGTTTCTACTTGTAAAATGTTAATAAATGGCAGCTTCAAAAGTAATATCTACCGAAATTACGGGCTGTTCAAAATAACACTTCTTATTGGAAAACCGTGAAGAAGTTAACCATAGAATAATTAAAGTGTACACATCTATGAAACCAAAGGTTTCGATCGCAATTTCAGAAAAAAAATGTGAATTTTTTGTCAATTATTTTTATATTAAACGACAAAAAAGTGTGGTGACAGTAATGTTTAAAATAAATTTGTCTAATACAATACATTTGTGTAATTAAATACATTTGTCTAATAAAATACATTTGTCTAATAAAATACATTTGTCTAATAAAATACATTTGTCTAATAAAATAGTTATGTCTAATAAAATACATTTGTCTAATAAAATACATTTGTCTAATAAAATATGTATTATTTTCATTACTTGTATAAGTTTTTAGGTTGAAAAACGTACACTGAATAATTTTTAAAACTTTTTTATGTTTATTTCTAATAATAAAATTTGAAATCGTATTTTATGACCTTTTTTTAACAGTTTTTAGTATTCGGAAACTTTCATAAATATCCGATTTATTTTGATTTAAGGCGATGCACTACGTCGTTTAATATTTTTAATTGAGCCGCTATCAAAAACAACCCTTACGTAAATGGCGATAAGGTTTAAATTCCCGCTTAACACCATCTGCCTGTTTTGATTTATGCAAGAAAAAAACATGGCCAAAAAGTGCCTTTTATTTTATTTTGTGGATGTTCAGGCATAAAGATGTATTCTACTCGCAGTATTTAATTAAAGCATTTGAAACATTTCTAGGCGACCAAATTTTCAAACCAAAAACACATTTGCATTACTACATATGGCATCGCCTTAATTGAGAAACGCAAATACACACGCGTCTTTCTAACAGCATCTTTTTGAAATATTACGGTCAATATGCCAGAAGCCTGAAGCATTAAGATCGACTTTTATATATAAAACTAGCTGTACCTTGCCACACGTTACTGTGGCTTATCCTGTCTGTGCAGATAGGGAAACAATAGTGCGTTTTGCTTTTACGTTCAACATATGGCGCTGTTTTAAAAAAAACATGTTTTGTTACCTGTCATAGGTGACGTCTATATAATATAGGTATATGAAAACACACGCGTATTCGAATGCAACGTTGTGTCAAAATTTCAAAGCAATCGGTGAAGAACTTTCAGAGATTTAAGATTTGGAACAAACGAAAATTAACATTACATAAATAGATATTGAGTAGAATCCACGTGAGCAAGTAGTATCACGTTATGAACTCGAGTCGCATACAACTTGTTGTGCACAGTACGAACATGTCGCAAACATCAAAAATCCACGGTAGATTTTTTGACACACAGGTTAAAACTGATTTTTTTTAAATATTTCTTTACGAAGTTTTGAAAAACTTGACTATGAAAATAAGAGGAGAATTACTGTCGAGATGTGATGTTTCGAACAACCCTACGAAAAGTCTTGGCAACAAAGGAAAATTTTAATTTTAAAATTATAGTTTTTATTTTTATTTATTTTTTATTTTTAAAAAGAAAGACAAATATTCCCGGGTTACGAATAATCTGACAATATTTGAAAATCTCCTACTACCACCACAGTAAGCGGAAAATGTTGTTTGTGTAATGATTGGGGACTTAGCCAGAAGAGGAATTGAACACACGACGCTTGACTCAAACGCGATGCCCTCTCAGCCACTGACCTGTCAACTGTAATTTTGTAACTGTAGTTTATGAATTAATGGACTTAAATTGAATCCGATCGAAATGAATACAATTACAGATAGTTACCACACAATGACAAATATGTGTCACACGTTTTCCAAAGTTCTTTCATCAGTATTACAGATTTTATATTTCTTCAATAAATTATCTCCTCTGATTTCTAAGCCGCCGCCCGTTTAGTTCTTAAATTAATATCTATATTTTATCAAGCCATCAATTATGTATTACGCAATGATTAAACTGCATGCCATCGAATAAGACACAGAAAGGGACGCTTTGATACATCGATCAAACGAGATTTTGGATATCATTTGATATTTTCACGGTCAAGAGTATTATCGTGATTTATTTTTGGTTTGTTCCTGAAGTCCTTTGAAGACTCACAACGCATCGAGCATGCCTATTTAATGAGGAATTTAAAATCCATGAAAACCCCAGCAATACTAATAAGAGGCGACGGGGTTTGGCTAAATAGTGCTCGTTTTCAGGTAAGTACTTGACGGCTACACCAAAACGAAACACCGAAAACCATAGATTTAATATACCTACATGAATACGCACTTAAACACAATCTTAACATCTGCCCTGATCAAGGACATTGTAACGCTGCCCGAAATGTAAAGACGAATCGCAACACGGCATAATACCTCGAAAATAAATCACGATTAACAAGTCTCTGTTTTTAATTTTTTCAAACAAGATTTTGTTGAGAGTGGCATTTTAGACTGAGAGTTGTAACGCACAAGAGTACCAACTGAGAGGAAGATTGGGAGAAGTACCTGGCAATTCAGATCTAGTCACCAAACACTGCTTAAGCCTTTTTAAACAACGTTTTGACATGAAGTGGTGGTTTGTCAATAGGGCGATACGGAGAGTAATTATGATGGATATGGCGACGTTGCTATTAAGTAAAGTTTATTTGTTTGATTTGTTTTTTTTCCAATTATTAAATTATTTAAAAATTGTCGCATAATTTTGCGGCATCTTCCAGAGCCAATGAAAGTATCTACCTCTCGTTGAACGTTGCTTGAAATTGGTTTAGACATGTTTGGTGACCAGATCTTAATAGCCAGGTACTTCTCCGTCTTTTCTTTTTCCCATCTCCTTCCCATCCCACTAACTGCAACCTGAAAACATGTCCCAAATGGAGATGCCATAGTCTCACTGTTTCCAAACGGTCAGAGCAGTAAGGACTATATCGCAGCATCTACTAACCTTAAAAGATCCATTGAACTACATACCAAAAATGTATTTGATTTTTTTTTCAATTGCTCTTAGAAAAAATGTTTATACTGAATATTTACTTTTTTTTTAAAACTGTGACAAAAATGTCATGACGTCACCTCTCACAGTTCTACAGTTGGTCTGTATCACACATCGCTCAAACAGATTTTACGCTTAATGGTCGGTGAGAATAACCATAAAAAAGATGTCAAATATTAATTCTACGTAAAAAAATCATTAAAATTGATTAAGAAATTAAAAATATAGTAAAGCAATATTATTTCCAACATTAAAAATGTAGAACAGAAATGATAACGAGTCGGATTATCAGTTTAAAATTTTAATCTTATTATTTTTCAGAAATTCGGCAAAGATAAAAGGGATTCAATATAAATTAATCAATAACATATTATTTTTTCATCGCCTGGGAAATTGAATCCTTGACTTCTCAATCAGAAACAGGCCATAATCTTTGTGAATTTTTAATTAGCAGATGCCATTGATATTAATTATGCTAGAAGAGAGTTTAAGAATGGTAGACACTCTTAATATCGATTAAATGATCAGCATTCACAATCGAAACGTTGCTTAAAATTGCTTTAACCGTGCTTAACATTCTTACAAAGAATATTTAACAAATATGTAGATACTAACGACAAAAGCTGTTGAGATAGTTTACGAACCAATTCATATTTTCATGGGAGTACCACAAGGGTCTGTTCTTGGACCTAGTATATTTAGAATGTGCATTAACGATATGTTAAAAGTATTTAAATATAATAAAATAAGATTATTTGCAGACGATGCGCCGATTTACACAACTGGAAAAGATTATAAACTCATAATGAATCAATTAAATAAATACCTAAATATTATATAAATATGGCTGAAGAAAAATAAACTTAAATTGAATATAAATAAAATAAAATTTACATTGGAAACGAGTGATACGGTATTGAAATACTTGTGAGAATTACTGGACTCCAATTGAGTTTTTCACAAAACAAATAAAAATGCCGAAAAATCTCACTATTGGAAAGTATAAGAAGATTCCTAAACAAGTATACAACGCAATCATTGTACCATACGTTCATAATTACTGTAGCTGATTTTTTTCTGTATTTATTTAATGAAACAAATGACAATAATAAGTAAATAACGAAAGAAAAAACGACAATATTTGATTTATATATACAAAAAAAACTAGTATTTAACGGTTTTATTAGGACATAGGTAAATATCGATAACAATAAATAAACAAGTCATAAAACTTTATGAAAATTCACTACCCACACTTTAAAATTGAACTAAAGAAGTCGCTAGTTCGATAGATTGTCTATCCAAAATCTAGTTCGCTTCAGCATACGATCTTCTAGTGAGGAAAACTAAGAAAAAATACTGTATATATTTTAATTTTTTTAAATGTAAAAATCATATGGTAATTAATTAAAATTATTAAAAAATCTTTATCCTTTATGATTCATTTTCTAGTGTAGCTCACCAAAGATTCCATCTAGTCAATTTTAAATCACTGTCCAAACCAGAGAAATCATTGAACGAGAGTGGATTTCTATCACTCATTAGATTTGGTGAAAACTGGTTCAGGGAGATTAAAAAAACTGTGTAATCACCTTCATCAAATTAATGTGAGCTACCGCATTCAGTGATGGCAAATACAAAATCTAAATCGGGTCCGTCTCCAAGGCGTACAAACACCTTATTGAGATGTGCCAATGCTGTGTTGTACTTTAGGACAAGCTTTTAAAAGATCTAAAATTGTAATTTATGTTTGTAGAAAGCAGTGGCGTTACTGAATACAGTAATGTCAACCTAGAACGTAATGTTTTGGCCAAAAAAGTTTCAATTTTAAACTAACCCACAAAAAGTATGGTCTACTCTCTTGGGGAAGTGCAATTAACATTTCTCTTATTCACTAGAAATAGCACAAAAGGCTTTGGAGGATTGTGATTATCGCCAATTTGATTTGAATGATTCTGTAGCTCTCCAATCCGCTGTATCCAAGGTTGCGTGATTACTCTCGGTGTGCAATAATAAGAATTCGGATATTTCCAATTTAGTTTTTATTTTAACAAAACTCACGTTACAATAATTTTATGAACAAAAACAGATCGCGTACGCTAGAGGAAATTTGAGGCTAAACCGTCGGCCAGACCGCTGGAGACAGAATAAATTATTTGCCGCGCGAGGTATCGCGAGCAGGTTTACAATGATACCAGCCTCACAAGAATGTGGGTAAAAGTAATGTTGTCATTATTTTCAGGAGATGTAAACTCTCTATAATTTACCCTACAAGGCAAATGTTGAACTAATTCTTCAAGTAGCCGTACGATCCAGACGGCGACAGGATAACTCATCAAAATAACTATTAAATACACCTTTAAAATGTGATATAAAGTTATGAAAAGTGACGAAACAAACACTAGGCTTAATAGTTGGGTTAAATTTAGTTTTTTTTTCATCGCTTTAATGACTTTATATCACTTTGTCAAATGTGTGTTGAGTTATCATTTATCATTGTATCCGATACAGACACCGAAAAGTTTTATCAATTAGACAAGTTTAGGCCAAATCGTTTATTCTTCACATCTTCAAATACAATCGCCATATTCCTTTACCAAACCCAACCATCAACCTCTCACTAAAGAACTTCACCAACGGACAGAGATCATTCTATTATATAACTGCATGCCACCCACATTAAAACCACCGATAATTACCAAATTGAATAAAAAAATTAAGACACGTACTCAAAACAAACATAAGACAACGGAATTAGTATTTAAATTGTTTAATTAGATTTACTAACATGCAAGAGATTATTACTTTGTAAATACATTGGTAATATTTTTAAATAAATTTTTTTATGGGTTAGTAGTAATGGTTCGATTTAGGAGGCGGGTTTGGGTAGCACCGCCTCTGAAACCATTTATTGGATAACTTACAATTCTACTATAGGTCACCCCAGGTGTTTCGCTACGTTTGTTGATTTGGCAGGGGTGCCCGGGTTCATCGATGAGGTGTGTTCATGATGCGCCTGCCCACCAGCTGCGTGGCATGCCAGATCGGGAGAGGCTGGTTTGGGGAGACCCTTTGACTTCTCCAACTGGCGTCTCGACCCATCGCCTTGCGCCGCAGTGGTGGGGATATATTCACATGTCTGTCACTCCTGGATACATTGATCCCTAGATTTACCTTTTACCTTCCCAGAACATCCTCTACGTCCTTTTCTTAAAAAAGATCATCCACACAGCATCCCAAAAGCATGACAAAGGCCTTGAAGGAAATTATTTTCCTCGTGACCTCCTGTGTGGGCTTGATATTAAAAAAATGTGTTTTTTGAACACCTCACCAGGACAAACTGTGCTGAGGTGTTCGTATGTTTTAAGTAAAGTGTTATTATGAAGTCATAAGCAAAAACATATCATTGTCATCATCATATCATTGAGGTACGATGTTGCTAAACAATATGTCTCTTGACATCTTCAACATAAACCTCGAAGGTTTACAGGCTGATATAAATACACCATGATTAATAAATCATATTCAATGACATCAGAAAGTATAAAAATAACAGAAATACTGGAAGGATATGAAAGAGAGAGATACAAGTACAAGCAAAACTCATAGGTAAAATTGGGTTAAATTAATATTGCTTAAAAAGATATGAGTTTATAGCCTTCTTTACCTACATACCGTGCAGTTATGTAGGTAAAGTTACCTACTACAAACTTCAATCTAGGTACACACAAGTGTTTCAAATGCTCAGTACTAGAATTGTTAAATTTAAATATGATTTTGGAACTAGTAGTTATCGTAGGTATATAAAATTCAATCAGGTTAACCAAATCAGGGCTGTCTATACTACCAAGTTTTTAAACTCTTCTCTATAAATACATTTGCCAATTTGTAATTCCCTAGATAGAAAAACTGCGGACTGTCTATATACTACCAATTACAATTTAGAACATAAATTTTAAGTCTGTTATAATTCTTCGATCTGAAAGTTTTAATACATTTAATTTTTGCATTAAATAATTTTAGTTTATGCTTTCAATGGCAATACACAGTTTAAAATTAATATTTATTAGGAATTTTAAGGTGAATCATTTATCTTTATTTATTAATTTTCTGGAAATCGACAGTTTATGTACATTTAATCAGTTTGTACATAAGTATTATACAGCTAAAATAAAAACAATTATGGATTTCCTCCTTGTGACTTTACCTCTACTGAGACAGCATAATATGGAATAAGTAAATTAAATTTGTGAGAAAGGAATATGAATTAAAAAGTTTATTCAAACCAAAAGATTATATAAAACGAAAAATTAGCAATACCATAAATTTATAGCCATGGAGAGAGGTTGTAGATATAAATCAAATCATTATAGAGATATAAACAATAGAGACATAAACATTATTCACAAACCGTCAGATCTCTTGTCTTTTGTTAATTTCGCAACTGAAAATATCAACCTTGGATAATACGCTATAGTAATTATTCCATAGTTTGTTCAGGCAAGAATTCTGCATATCGTAACTCATGACACACTTTCTTAAGAATTAGGCTGAAAAATTATGGTATTTAACCTCTTTTGTGGTTTTATTTCAGGAACGCCACTGGTTCATAAACGAAAAAAAAACTGATTTGATTTTTCGATGCAGTAGCTCCTGGTAACGTCCTGTCCTGTGTCGGTTTCATTGAAATCGTGTATGAATTATTGTCACGGCACCTTTTGGTAATAGGTGTTAGTAGGCAGTTTGTTAAAGCGACTTGGTTGCTTCTTAAACCGATCTTTTCAATTCTTCTGTATTCTTATTTCTTGTGGAAGGTATGCGAACGTAGGAAGAAAAAAAGGAAGGAATGTTGAAATAGCACCATTAAGATAATGAAGTTTTATTTGGATAGGTTCTGGTAGTTAAAGTTCTTTCCCCGAGATTTAAAACTCAGAAATCAACCATAATTATAAGAGCCTGGAGTCTGGAGCTAGTGAGACTATGGAATCCTCATTTGGGTGTTGTGAAGCTTAAAGTAGTGGAGATGGGAAGAAGATTGGGAGGCTCCACCCTACATCTGGTCTAAAATACTGGTCTGAGGCAGTCAACTCTTAGATCAGCAACATCATCAGCTGTAGGCAGACTGATGGAACCTAAACGCAAGTCAAATGCTAAGTTTGGTGATCGCGCTTTCGGAGTATCTGGGTCGAAGGCTTGGAATAAACTCCCTCCGGAACTAAGATCCATAACAAGTCCAACAGAATTCAGGTCTATACTAAAAACTTACCTTTTTAAGCTGTCATACCCTTAAATTAAATTTACCATTCCCGAGAGAAAGTCCAGTTATATCCAATTATGTCCTAAATCCTGTATCAAATGTATTATATAATTGTACAGCGCGCTAGAGGTGATTTCACACAAAAACGGTGCTATATAAATCATCCAAATATTATTATTATTTTGAGGATGGTGGGGAGTACCTACCTGGCTATTCGGATCTGGTCACCAAACACGGCGGCGAAAGCCATTTGAAGCAACTTTTAGATTCTTAATAGTGGTGTGAAGTTTTTACCACTTCACACAAAAGGCAGTTACAAAAATATTTTCACTCAGGTTCTATGTCATCTTTGGGTATGCGGTTTGGAGGGTCTTTTCAAGGAAAGGAAGTAGTTATAAGCCACAAGTAATAAGTTATAAGTCAAGTCATAGGAATAGATTAAATGCATAATGCTCCCTTGAGGTGATTTTCTTACGAAAACGGCGCTATACAAATAATCCAAGCTTTATTATTAATATTAGTAGTGAAGGTTTTGGGAAAGAAAAGGGTACGAAGGGTGGATAGAATATTGTATGAATCCATCCTCACCACTACACCGTTGTGTCGAGAGTCCGGTTGGAGAGTTGAAAGGGTCTCCCTCAACCGACCTCTCCCGATCTGGCCCTCCACGCAACTGATTTGCAGACGCATCCGCCGTCAAGACCTGAATAAATTGGGCACCCCTACTAATTCACCAAACGCAGCGAGTTAGAGGTGTTGGTTGTCCAATGAATAGTATCCATCCTCTCCCGAATCGACTAAAATTAAATGAAAATCATATTAGTATATTTGTAGGCATTTAATTTTATTATCGTATTCACTGGATTTCCCCGCCGTTTAGGAAATAATAGAACGGACACAATGAGGGCCCGAAGGTAATTAGGATGTCGGTACGTGGTATTGGACAGGAAGGATACACCTGTTAGCAGGTAGACGCCAATTATCAATTTGTATATCCCTCAATTATCATTGAACAATTAGGTATTTCACTAATTAGTATCTATTGATAAGTTGGTTTTTAGGTACACAATAGGTATTTAACAAACGGTTTTCGCTAATAGCGTCGTTGGTACCTTATTATTAGATACTAATAAAAATAAATAACAATAATTGGATAATTTGTTTAGTGCTGTTTTTTTTTATGAAAAATCACCTCAACGACGCTGTACTAAGGGCGCAGACACGCGAAAAATCACCTCAACGGCGCTTTACTGAGGGCGCAGACACGCGAAAAATCACCTCAACGGCGCTGTACTAAGGGCGCAGACACGCGAAAAATCACCTCAACGGCGCTTTACTGAGGGCGCAGACACGCGAAAAATCACCTCAACGGCGCTTTACTGAGGGCGCAGACACGCGAAAAATCACCTCAACGGCGCTGTACTAAGGGCGCAGACACGCGAAAAATCACCTCAACGGCGCTTTACTGAGGGCGCAGACACGCGAAAAATCACCTCAACGGCGCTGTACTAAGGGCGCAGACACGCGAAAAATCACCTCAACGGCGCTGTACTAAGGGCGCAGACACGCGAAAAATCACCTCAACGGCGCTGTACTAAGGGCGTAGACCCGCGAAAAATCGCCTCAACGGCGCTGTAAAATTTGAGTTTCGGGAACGTGCAATTTTCACGCGCAAATCTGATTACCGTGTAAAAAAACACCATCATATTAAAACACGATATTCTTCGGTTGGTAGAACTGAATCTGCTTATTCATCACAGCAGTCTTCAACATTTACATCAGGGTCGCCAATTCAAGGAGAATTCCCCAAATACCGCGGTTTTTTAAGATTTTCAAGTAATTTTACGGGGAGAACATTTTTATGGAAAAGGGGGGGATTCTGAGCAGTTCTTGTCTATCCAATCACATTGAAAAATAATATTTACAATTATAATGACAACGTACTATATATCGTTTTCTTTCGAAAAATTTTTCAAAAAAGTCTATTTTTAAAGCCTAAAATTATCTGAACTAAATGACTAGATAATTAAAAAATAAGTGCTAATTTCTATAGAATTTTTTTTCATTTTGGAGGTGAAGAAAATATTCGGGTTTTTGTGGGGAATTTGAATATATCTATTGTGGGTATTTCAGAACTTATGAATTGACAACCCTAGTCCACGTTGTAATGCATGTTTTTAAATACCGGTAAATTGTTTATCGGGCGCAGTCATGGATGGATTTTTGCATTTTGGTACAATACAATAACATTAGTGCTAACGTTTTACCTAGTGTTTTTCAATGTTAAAAGCGGGTAGTCTTAATCAAAAACCTATCGACTCCGATACGAAATACAGCGCCGGTTGAAAAAAAAAGTTATTAGGAAACCTATTAATTCATTTGTTGGGGCCTGCAAACCCATTTTTAACCGGATTAATTCATTAAATTAGTAATCCTCATTTCTCTCCGTGTGTGTAAGTGACATACACAAGAGTCTTCTATCGCATAACACGCCCGGTTGGGCGTTGTCACGAGGCGGGTTAAGAAAGGAGATGTAGAAAGGAATTTGTTCATTAGGGCGTTGAAAAATACAGTGTTAAACGAGGGAAAAAATACAGTTGACGGCTCCTACCCTTTTAAAATCAAAAAAAGTTATAAAAATGCTCCATTAAGGCGAAGCTTAATGCTAAATCACTATGTTGATTAATCTTTATAACGAATTGATGTACATTATGAATACC
The DNA here is from genome assembly GCA_026573805.1 of Hesperophylax magnus. Taxonomy (NCBI): domain Eukaryota; kingdom Metazoa; phylum Arthropoda; class Insecta; order Trichoptera; family Limnephilidae; genus Hesperophylax; species Hesperophylax magnus. The sequence goes on from JAIUSX010000028.1 coordinate 16,260,134, forward strand.
AAAAATATGTTTTAGATAAATTGAAGGTTTTCCTATCGTTTCGCTTGAGTAAATAAAGAATCAAGAAACAAATAGAATACATATAAAAAAATAAATTACTAAAAAAACATTTTTTCAATAGAAATGTATGAACGCGTAAAGGAAACAACTTTAAAAAATACTGTGTTATAGCTAAGATTATCTGTGACAGTTTCACTTGATTAACTTTTTTACTTTCTTATAAAAAGCAGTTTTGTGCTTGAAATCGAACGTTTTTAGACTCCGTTTGTCAAGCGATTTCAATGCCTATTACCTACAATATAAGGTATACCAAGAATATACACATTTTTGGCTTGTAGCTTCCTCTTAAGTTATTTTTCTTACGCAATAGGTATTTAACATCTAACTAGTAGTTACCTTCGTGAACAGTAGATATCTCGTGTCCAAAGATATCTTTATCATTTTAATGTTTAACATTTAATAAATTAACACTAAAATTTCCTCTGAAATCATAATATTTGTACGCAGGTACTTAAATACCTACCTACTTAATTTAATACCCTAAGAAGTGGGTACCATCATTATTGATTTTTCCGATTTGACATCTCATGCGAACTCTAGCGGGAAAAAAAGGTAGTATTAACCACGGCAACCATCTTGAACAAATTTGTAGGCAAATGAACTGAAAAATGGTTGAGTTAAAACAGGACTTTGCTATGCACAGTCAACTAACTAACACAGAGAGGACAGTGTATCTACAAACACTTCTTGCTTTATTCACATTCAGACTTTTGACATTCTTGACTCAAGTATTCGATTCATTTTGATAGTGCCATTCCTCGGCTTTCTTCTACCACTGACAATCATGTTACAATATTCTCCATGAACTTTTTTCTCAAAGCATTCGCTGTACCTGCCCGAACGATCTAAGCGTTCATGTATTAATTTTCATTCATTTGCCTTACATTCCTTTTGAATTTCCACAAATTTTTCACACGCACATACAAACAAAAAATGTGATAAAAACTAGTGGTAAAACCAACACATTTTTATCATTAATACTATTTCACAATAATATAATTATAGGCACCTAGAATTATGCGAATAACAAAACAAAAAGTTGTACATTGGTTAGTAACAAAAAAACTTAAATAATTACTAGCTAAAAAATGTGTGGCTTCTTCGTGGGTTTTTTTAAAAGTTTTTTGGATAATTTAGTTTTTTTGGTTTTGCGTAAAAAAGTACGTAAGAATAATAGTTTATTTTAAGTGTGCGGCAAAATAGGAAGTCAGTTTTTGGAATAATTTAATTGCTGAAACTTTAGTAAAAAATTAGTTTTCTTTACCTCAATACGGGAGTTTTTTTGATATTGTAATGATTGCCAGAGGAAAGCTTGTAGCTGTGATGGGTTGTGTTGGAAATATATTTCAAAATTTGTGCAAGCAATCCGGTTGATTATAGCGGTGAGTAAAAACATAGCGAATAGCTTTGTTCAGATGGGTGGTACAACGCACGTGAGCCGCTTCCAACAAGCAAATTAATAACTAAGCAGTCAAAAGGGCAAAATAAAGCGTGTGAAAACATTTTTTTTTATAAAAAATAATATTGTTTTAAGGCCTATTTCATCTTTGTGGATGCTGTAAGGAGGGTCTTTTTGAGGAGGGGAAGAAGTTAACATGAGATCCGGGCTTTAGGAAGGGGGAAACACAGAGGCCGGCCAATCGTTTCACAGCCGAGCTGTTCAAGTCGTAGAAACTACCTGTTCTAATGTGAGACACTTTGGGCACGCATTTGGTGTGTTTCCCGACTATGCACCGGTGCCGAAGGGATCAATGAAGCTAGTTCCTCGGAGCGTCTTCCATTGAAATACCGGTAGAACAAGGACCACTCCAAAGATTGGAATCCGTTTGTTAAGAAGGGCAGTCTATCATACTATAATCTATCCAAATTTTGACTGTAATAGCGTTTTCGGACATTCTCGTCAATGTTCAAGTACCCATGTATTAACCTGCATGCTAGTTGTAAGCGGCCCATGTTCGTAGTGCGATGCTAAACAGGCAGATTTTTTTTTCTGAATTCGAATATTTTAGATAAAGTTTCAATTTTCGTTGAGAAAATTAAATTTCTGGTATTGTTTTTTTTCCACAATGGGACTTTAAACATGGCGTCACTTTTGTCAGATACAGTAATAAAGCGTATGCTTTAGATCAATGCTAGTCAGCAAAGAATATCGGGATATTAAAAATTACAGCAACGGCAAGTGTTTGGTTGTGAGTGCAGTTATGAGAAGCAGAATAATTTTAACGTTTCACCATTATCGGGAAGGAATGTAACTTGTGACACTAGGGCCAGCGTTGTCAGCCAATACAAATAAATACTGCCAATATTTAACTGGAATATTATTAATAATGATAACAACATAATAACATTGACTTAAAATAATAAAAATAAACTAGAACAATACTAGATGTAAGACAAACCAATAAAACTCTTACCAAAGCTACCTACTATTAAATTTGTGCTGTATTTTTTCAATAGAATCTGAGTGAACATTTCAATAAAATCTGAGTTAAAATAATGCGGTGATCAAATAGGTGAGTTTTACTCTTTATAGCTCCGGAATAATGAAATATACAAAAAAATATAGTAGATATGTATTAAAAAAAGTCTTTTGCAATTCGTTGTATACTAACTACTAACAGTTGAATATTGAATATCATTGTAATATTTAATTCATCGAGAATTTACACTACAGAAACCAAAATTAACAATGTTATATTATTTTTAATTGTTTCATCGTGTTAAATCAACATAAGAAATGTCCGCAATTAAAACTCTACAAAATAATATTAAATTCCATCCGAAGGACCTCTCTCTCCGCCAACCAATCATATTTTGTCTCCCTCGTACAATTTTCCTCCAATGAATGCGCGCGTCGATTTTGGCCCAAACCAAATTCAGTACTTGGAATGCTTCCGTACGGAACGCATATATACAGCTGCGCGCACCGCTCAACTAATATCACATCTACAACACGATAAAAACGGCCTACATAGTGGAAAAACAACAAAACAAATATACAAACTCAAGTGGAAAACATTTTCTAACACATCCCAAAAAAAAACATCGCTTTTTTCTGACTTTAAATAGTTTTTACAGCGATTTAAAGTGACGTCAACATTAATTTTTTTGTTGTTTTACGCGATAAACCTTGTTTTTAAACGATATTTTAACGTGTTTTATAAAATAGAAGTGTGTTTTTAAACTATTGACTCTTTTAAAGAAATGGAGGGTGTGATTTTGGCGGTTTTTTGTGATTTTATAACTCAGTTCCGTCGCTCAGCACAATAAAAACAAGACTAAAAGCGAGTTATTCAAATGTTTTTGATGTTTTAAACAATTTAACAACGAAAAACTATAAAAATCAAATGTTTTTTGTAACATATTAGTATATATGTTAAAGATTTGACAGTTTTTTAAGCGTGCTCTCAGTTTTTTGGTGACATTGCAAGTTGACAATGGTTTTTTTATTAGTCGAATCATTTTTATAATTATTATTCTGTGATTTTTTACTGTGAAAGTGAGTTCAGCTTACTAGAAGTGTGGAAAAAGTTTGCAAAAAGGAAACGTATTAAGGTAATTTACTGTTTTTATTTATTTAAATCTGTCGAACTTTGGTTTACAACGTTTTTTAGCAATTATAATGTTTTTTACTACAGTTTTTAAGTCGTATACAAATTTTGTCAAAGTCAAAGAGAAATTACGTTTTACATAATTAACCAAGTGACACGTCCAATAAATAATAAATTCAAAATAACAAAATTCCGATATATATATATAAATAGGCTGATAGTGGGTACCTACCTGCTTACTAAAATATTAAACAATATGATTTAATTTCTGAAATTTTCAAAATTGGATCTGATGTACACCTAGATTTTGCTAATTTAGGTTATCTGAGCAGAGCGTTAGTGCTTTGAATTTAAGTGCAATTAAAAAAAATTTAACTGCTTGCACGATTTGTGCAGATTTATGAAAACCGTAAAAATACCTATCTGTCAAAAATTTTATTTTTAAAAATTGGAACTGACTTGTCTAGAATTGTAATGTGTAATTTTTTTATTGTTTTAGATGGAAATATATCAGTTTTTATGTCGTTTAGTTTTATCCCGTGATTTTTCAACGGTTACAAATAGTACCTACCTGTGAAAATAAATAGATAAATATAGGTAGCTACCTACTAGCTATTTTATTATTATTATCTTTTAAATAGCTGTTACGTCGTTTTTGTAACGAATGTCAAATTATATAGACAATGCCACGTCACTTATATAATAAATTACTTATTCTATTCATAACATAGTTAATTTTCATTGTAGATTTATCCTCAGAAAGAAACCATTGGTTTTGAAATGTCTTTTTAATCAATGGTGGTGTATACAAAGTTATCGGTTTTATTTAAATAAATATATAATTAAATATCTTTTGAACAGCGACGGGATTTGAACCCACAAACTGTTACCACTGGTATCTCATTCCCTACTAATTGAAAGAAAAAATAATTGTTTGTAAGTTGGTATTTGAAAATATTACAGAAGACTTTGCTTTGAATTTTTGTATCATTTTCAAAATTACAACTCATTATTTGAAGTTTCAGATAAGCTATAAAGTGGGAACCTACCTCTACAATGAATTCGAACAATTCATCAAATTTTAAAGTTGATTTTCAAGTTCTGTAAAGATTCCATTCGTGTTCTATTACTATATCATTATTTGCCAGTTGCTTCACAAAACTGATATAATAACCGAATTTGGATAGTGCCTTCACAGTAGGTACTTAAAAATGGACTTTATGCAATAACAGAAAATCTTTAAAAAAATATGGATTTTTATGTTTTCAGGGGTAAATAGGTATTCAAATGCGTTAAAAACTATGTATGTTATTTAATCTTCATATACAAAATAAAGGCGTCATCAAAAAAATAAAAATAATCTACCTTTAAAATATTAATAGTTTTTTCGGTATTTCCACGCGTTAAGTATTAATGTACCCCTAAGGGAATAAGGGCTGTTACAACCCATTAAATTACATCGGCAGGCCCTTTGGTACCTAACTTACCTGCAGTTCAATTATCATTTTAGTTGAAGGACATTAGAGAAAGGTATTTTGGAATTCCCGATGACAATTTAAAACCCTTACGCGTGGGGATTCCCTAAGTGATTACAGCCCTTAGTAACAGGTTGTTTTCTTGTTTATATAATGTGATCCATTTTTGAAAATAGCTTTATCTTGTAAAATAACATAATACTCGGTATAAAACTGTCCGTCTGTTTGTTCGCTTAGTTCTTCTAAACTACGCAACGGATTTTGATGGGGTTTAAACTGAGATGCATCAAAATAATGTACTAAGGAATTGCATATCTTAACCTATAATCTATAACCATCTTCTTCTTCTTTTTGAACACTTACTGAACAGCCTCAAACAATTAAAATAACGTTACTCAACTTTTTTTTTTAATTTCTAAATTTTGATCTGTGAATTAGATTCCCGGCGTTGCTGGGGACTTAATAGATGTTTTGATATTAGGTGTAACTATAATATTATTTTATTGTGATAAGTATTTGTTTTACTTGATCGTGCCATGTCTTCCTCTTCATTTAAAAAACTACCTTAAATCAACTCGGTATCTTATTCCAGTCTTTCCAGAGCGCCCCCGACTTCTTTTACCATTATAAGCACTCTCTATAAACACTCCTGGCACTAAAAGGAGCTATATTAATTTAATATATAGATTATATTGTGTCCTATTTCGTTTTATATATCCTCATAACTTTGATGAAAAAACGTATTTTGTATATTGCCTATCGACCTATAAACGAAAAAATAATATTAAATGTTACCTATTATTTACCATTCTAAATAGATTAATTTTATCAAAGTGTATTTTTATAAGTAGTCAGGTATTTGCTACCTGTATTTTGTAGATAAAAACTAAAATGTTTGGTATCTAAATCTATAGCTAGATAAAAAATACTGGATATTTAGAAGATGTCTAAAATATGATTGATCGTTCGCTTCGTAATGATTCTATTACTATCGCTTCGATGAGACCATTGTTAAAACTTTATGTCGTAACCTAACCCAAGAAGTACATACTAACCTAACTATATGTATTTAAAATAAAATGAGTGAATCCAATTGATTGTAAGTTAAAGAAAAATGAATAATTTTGAAATGTAATTTTGACTGAATGCTTGATGCCCGGTTTCTTTCGGACTTTAGCGTCCCCGATTTGGGTCATTGTGTGGTTGAGTCTACAAAGATGAGCAATAGGAAGGTTGGGTAGTACAATTGTAAGAGAAATGTAGTGACTTTAAAATTCTTACCCCCTTAAAAACGATGTTAGTATAACGCGGCGGGAAAGGTCAGAACAGTGAAAACTTGACTTGTTACCATGGCGTTTGTATGGTTAAATAGGCCTTAAACTAGGCTCAAGGCCGGCTTTACCATAACAAACTTGAATAATCTAATTAGTAACACTGTTACAGTATTGCTAAAAAAACGTGGTGTAAATGTTACGCGGCTCGTAAAGTCAGAATATTGAAAAACTTGCCTTATTACCCAGGCGTTTGTTTGGTTAAAACGGTGTTAAACCAAGCTCAATGCCGGATTTACCAAACCAACGTTAAACGGGCGTGTAAGAATTAATTAGTAAGACAGTTAGTATTTTAAAATGCTTACATCAAGAATCTTAACTGCGTGAAGCCAGTTGGGCTACGGCATCACCTATTTCAGTATGTTGTGAGGTTGAGTATAGGAAGAAGAAGAAGGTTTAGAAGTAACCGGCTGTTCAGATCTGACCACTAAACATAGATAAAGCTATTTTAAACAACCTCGATTCAGAATGGTGGTTTTTTACACTAAGAGTAGGTAGGTACCTATTATTAGCCATTTTTAGTTTTATATACAACTCTTTTTGCTGTCAACGTTTCGGATATCCTTGCAATGTTCAATATAAGGGTAAATTTTTAGAAAGGTGCTATTTTTTTCTAATAGGTTCCTTCTCATTTGGGAGGTTAGCTATCATCACGGTTATACACGACTGGAATGATCAGGATAGGTAATGCAATTTAATTTTTACGTAGGTAGGTACTAGCACAGACCTGTGAAAAATCACGGGATAATAATAATAATAATAATTGGATAATTTGTAGAGCGCCGTTTTTGTGAAAAATCACCTCAAGGGCGCTGTACAATTTATTTCCTAGGATCTACATTTGATATTTAGACCAACTGTGCCAACACGAGGTTCGTCATCCGTTCAGGTATGTGTCTGCCGCCAATATAGCGCTGAAATGTGTCTGCTGCCAATAAAGAGCGCTGACACAACATCCTCACATAGATCATTAATTCGGAATTACAGACAGAATCACAACAGAAATTAGTATTTTTATTGACACATTATTTACCGAGCCACGTGTTGCTGTGGATCACAGTGTGTCTGTGCAGATAGAAAAACAAAAGCGCGTGTTGCTTTTATGTCAAACAGATAGCGCTGTTTTTTTTAAAGCATGTTTTATTTACAAAATCTGTCACAGATGACATCTATATAATATAGGTATACAAAAACACACGCGTATTCGAATGCAACGATGTGTCAAAATTTCAAAGCCATTGGTGAAGAACTTTTAGAGATTTCAGATTTTGAACAAACGAACAATTAAATTTTCAATTTATGTAGAAGATAGGTAGTTGTAAATTTGTCTTTTTGTATATGTTTACGATAACTCTCTATTTTGAAATTAATATTTAATTATTTTTATAAATATATATTATTCATTTCCTGTTGGGTTATCAAAATCTAGCCAAGTAGATATCTACCACTCGAAAATCAAAACAGATAATATTTTTACTACAAATCTAATCATAATTATTTACCTTCTACGTATTGTTAAATATGTTTATACTGTCGAACCAGTAGGAATATTTATTTATTTATTTAACGCCCAGAGGGCTTTTACATGGTTGGTAGTATAATTTTAATTTGACAGATATTTTGAAACATAAAAAATAAGAATAAAATTACATTTGATAAAAGCTATGCGACAAGTTATACAAACACAAGAAACAAAAACAGAAAATTACAGCTATTTGTAGGTTTACATGATGTGTTTAGGAGTATTGTTGAAATAAATGTTTTAAATGATCCACAAAACTTGCCAAGTTGGTATTGAATATGTCAACATTACAGATGTGATATTATTATGTGGAATATACCACAATGTTCCTGTAAAAAAACTACATTACATCGACTTCAATTGTGTCCCCTACTTCTCTTCTACCATTCAAACAACTCTCTAAACAAACACACCTGCCACTATAAAATTTTGAAATTTCAATGATATCGAGTATAGAGAAATAATATTGCGTGTTGCTTTTATATCCAACAGATGGCGCTGTTCTAAATTTTTTTTTTAATTTAGATAGATAGATAGACTAGCTGACGTGATCCCGGAGTTGCTCGAGCTTGTGAATGATTTGGAGTAAATTTTTGAGGTTGTCGTTTCTAGAATCCACTTTTCTCTACTTTCTATAAATATAATATGCATGTATTATATATATAAACCTTCCGGAAGAAATTTTCTAAATGATAATGAAAACCCTATCAAAATCCGTTGCGTAGTTTAGAAGAACTAAGCGCACAAACAGACAGACGCGGATAGCGTCTTTATTTGATATTATTTACAGAATTTTTTTAATAAATATAGTCTGTATAAAAATGCTAAAGCATTGAAATGTTTTATTTAATAAACACTTGCAAGTGAAATGACCTGCAGTAGATCATTTGATTAAAAGTAATCAATTAGAAATGACAACGTTATTCGGACAAGATATCTTTGATCAAAACATCTGTAATTAATGCACATCAAACAAGATTATTTCAATGATTTGAATCGTCTTGTGTTTTTATCAGCAGAATGAACAAAGAACACATGCGAACAAAGTTAGAAAATAAACTTTATTTGAGACAGTACTCACTGCTAGATTAGCTAAATCAACAAATACACAAGGTGAAAAGTTACTGATTTAAAAAAATTATTAAGAATCTCTTCAAATTATTCGTTATCCGGTTAAAAACGAGATTGCAGGCCCGAATGAATTTGCTTATAAACTGTTAGTTAAATACGCACTTATTTTATGTATTGTGTGACGGCCTCGGTGGTGTAGCGGTAAGGCTCTCGACTAGCAAGCTGGAGAACGCGAGCTATTTATGCAATTAAAATAATTTATATACCTAGAATACTTGCGGCACGTTACAGAGTGGAAGTTAATCCCAGTATCGCCCTGGTGTAAGATCATAATTAATAATTGAAATGTTGCTTCAAATGGTTTCAGCCGTGTATGGTGACCAGATCTGAACAAGTTCCTCTTTCCCACCTCCTTCCCCTCCCCATTTCCCTTCAGCCTGACAACATACCCCAATTGGGGATGCCATAATCTCGCTGTCTCCAGATGGTAGAGAGCAATTGGGACTCCTGTACGGTATTCACATATTATAGAATCATACTAATAGTTTATAATATCAGGAAACGGCCTGAAATCCAGTTTTTAACCGGATTACAATACTTTGATTAAGAGATTTTTAATAAATTAACAATAATAATTTTTCTCCGGTTATAACAAACGTCTTTGAAACTTAAAAAATTGGTTTTACTGATCATTGAACTTTCCTACCCAGTAACAGTATTCGAAAACTTTACAAACCTCGCCAAATGCATGTTAACAACTGATGTAATGTCATTCGATTTCAGAGAATTGCATATATATCCTTGTGTGTTTACGTGATTGCCGCAAAAGTTTGATACAATGCATTGTCATCTACAGCGAGTCTATCTGTAAAGTTTCAGCTCGAACGAATGTCGGGAAGTGGGTTAATTTTCGCTTCCAACATTTGCATTACCGAAAAAAAAAATGAATTTCAAATAGACGTAAAAAAATTCAACATTTTTTGGCAAGATTACCAAGCCACACGGTTTATAAAACGATGTAGGTTGATCTCATAAAATAAACAGTGATTAATAAATATTCTTATCTCTTGAAATAACATATATATTTTTTTAAATTACAGCTTTAATTAATTCTGTACACTCTAAAATAATAATTTCGTATCTTATCGCACTTTTCAAGAGTCTTGTTTTTGAAATAAAATTTTGTACTGATAAGGAAATATGACAATCGATTATTTCGAAAAATGTTTCACCGTACAAACATCCTGAAATATATTGTTATCACCTTGAAAAATTGAATTAGAGATAAGTTTTTAAAATACCTGAATACATTGATGATCTCATTGTGTATGAATGTGGATTACGCACCAATCGGACTCTAACTACAATAGATGTATCGAACGCATTACGCAATGCTACCCAAAGGCCGCAAAGCAGATGTCTGACCATGGGAGGATAAGAAAGCTGTATTTACCCGGCCGGCGAGTACTGAGCACAACGCGCGCCAGGACACAGTATTTACGTAGTATCCCCTCCCCGGCTCGAGAGCACTGGGCACATCGCAAGCCATGGACCCAGTATTTACGTAGCATCCCCTCTCCTTTTCCCAGGCGAAGCTAGGCAAAACAGTGAGCGGCAACGGTCAGCCAATCAGCGTAAAGCCACGATAAACCTAGAAATATTTCTCTTTTCATATATAATTGCGCAAATTAATGTTAGATTTGCGTGCGTCTCGCCGCAACAATGCTAAATAAAAATATACAAGTTGAAAGGCTGGACTCGCGTCTATGTTGTAAAGTAATATTGAAATATGTAAACATTAATATTAAGTAGTTATAAGGATTTCCTCACACCAATGTCGGTCTGAGGACCCACTGATTCATATTGTACAATTTATTATAAAAACATTAAAAATGCTAGGGAAAAACAGTTTTCATGAGATGAAGCGGCGTAAAGAGTACTATTGAATAAATTATTTTAATATTGACTATTAAAGTCATATGAAAACACACGAAGCTGCACAAAAATGCACCTCGTTTACGCGGGGCGTTTTCAGACGCGCGCACACCGATGTGTGCACGCCCCCGCTAGTCCTATATATACCGCGCGTAAAGCGATCTCAACTCTCTCTCTTCCGACATCTACTCTGACCGCTTCACTCTGGACTGCTTCTCCCGCTGGAACCACTACAACCGCCTTTGACTTCTGACCTCTCGCTTCCTTGGACTACCTACTACTCTCTCCTTGGATACACGACATCACAGCAACCGGAAAAGGCCCTGAACATAAAGCAGCTCACCGACTAGAAGATTCAGCACCCCTTATTTACAGTCAATGTAAAGGACTTGCGTCTGATACATTGTGTGGTCCTTCGCAGCCGCATTTTCTAGTCTCCAGCTGCCAAGATGACACCATCTCTACGCTCCGGGAAGAATACATTGGAGGGAACCGGAAAAGATGAGTCACAAGCCGCTGGCAGTACCCCGCACCCTGCCGGTCCCTCACAAGCCACTGGAATGGCGATATCGGACCATTCTCCGGTACAGATACCCATCCATGACTCATCATCAGACAGCGAGGCGTCAAATGCAGATTCATTCAAACAACTGCAGCGAGAATTGAGAGCAGAAAGGCGACGAAATCGGAAATTACAGGAGGCCCTCATCGCTTCAATAGCGGCTCCTACGAAAAAACAAGCGCCTTTAGTGGAACCTGACACACATACAGAGCAGGCAACCACACATCAACAAGGTGCCATGCAGGGCGCCCTACAAGGCTCCATGCAAGGTGCCGCACAACAAAACAGCGCAGAGTACCGGTCTTCAGCATCCAACACCACGATGCGAGGCCAAACAACCCCTCTGCAGCCTGCTATCATCAACACGGAGTATCCGGCCGCAATATCCGGACAACAGCCGACCCAAACTACAGCTCAAGGGGCCTCGCAAATCCCCGCAGCATCCTACAACCCGGAATATCAGTCGGGCTCACCACATACGCAGTTCGGCCAGACACCGCCTGCAAACAACACATACGCGACATTCCCGGGCCATCCCACGGAGGATGACACGGCGCGACAAACCCAAGATTGGGTCAATAATAGAACGGAACAGGCGGCGCCAGCAAATCCGTTCCAACAGTTTGCGGCCTTTATGACGGAGGCTTTCCGCGCCTCGCAAAATGGCGGTACTCCGCGGCAGCAGCCCGAAGAAGAAAACCGCATGGCGTCCCTTATCGCACGCCAATCAAGCGCTAAGGACCTCCCATCATACTACGGAGACGCCGTGGAATGGCCAGCATGGCGCGCTCAATTTTATCAATCAACGTCTACATGTGGGATGACGCAATCAGAAAACCTAATGCGCCTTCAGAGAGCATTGAAAGGCAAGGCTCGTGAAGCGGTAAGTCCACTCCTATTGGACCCCACACAAGTACCGGAAATAATGGACGTGTTAGAACATCGGTTCGGTGGTGCTCACACTATTGCATCACTGATGTTTGAAAAAATAAAAAAGTTGCTGCGGCTTCCCGAAGATGCATCAAACGACGCACTTATTGAGTTTTCGGGTACAGTTCAAAATGTGGTGGCCTCACTCGGCAGTCTTAAGTGTGATTATTTATCTAACCCCGCGCTACTAAGTGAAATTGCATCAAAAATGCCTCTTGTGCTCAGAGTGGCGTGGTTGGATAAAATAGCCGATCAAGTGATAAGTGCGACAATTCAACAATTAGCAGCATTTCTAAAGCGGCTCACAAACGCGATCCCGCGTTCGGGCTTAGTTGATAATGCTCGGGCTCCAATGCGACCGCGACGGGAACAAGTATATGCGCAAAATTCTCAAACTGATACGGAGAGCGAAAAGTGTGCACAGTGTTTAAATTGGCACAAAATTCACGAGTGCCCCGTGTTTTTGGGGAAAAATGTCCCCGGACGATGGGAAAAAGTAAAAAATTCCCGACTTTGTCATAAATGTCTAGACGCAAGACACCATACGAGAGCGTGCAAATATCGTGTGTGGTGTGGAGTGGGTTCTTGTCGGCTTCCTCATCATAAACTACTTCACGACCCGTCGCGTGTGAAATCATCTGCCGGTACCTCGCGCGATAGTGAAAACCAAACTGTAACCAGTACCACGTCGTATGGACATGAATCAGTGCTGTTGAAAGTGATACCGGTAACCATATGTGGCCCAAACGGGCAAGTGTCAATTTATGCCCTACTAGACGAGGGGTCAACTGTGACCCTTCTAGACAATGAAACAGCGGACAAAGTGGGAGCAAACGGGCCGACCCGCGGGCTCCGTATTCACGGGGCAAGTGGTATGTGTTCGTCGGATAGTACATCCCGGCGAGTTAAACTATCAGTGCGCGGGGACGGTGACGAATATGTTATTACGGCGAATACAGTGCGAAACCTGGACCTACCGCAACAAAACATAGCTGGTCGGTGCCAAGTGAAACCAAAAATATTATTGGGACAGGACAACGTGCATCTTATCGTGTCAAGAGAGGTGCGCGAAGACACAGAGAAAAGAATGCTGTCCCGTACTGCACTCGGTTGGATCGCGCATGGAGGCATTCATCCCGTAGAAAATATAACGCTGAGCATTATCGGTGAAGCCGAGAGTGGAGACCAACAGCTCTCAGAGCTAATAAAACAAAACTTTGCGATCGATTCACTTGGAGTGACGTCAGCGACACGCGTAGATGCGACCATACAGCGAGCAGAGGCGCTTATGGAAAACACCACTCGGCCATATAACACCGACCGGTGGGAAACGGGCCTACTGTGGAAAGAAGATAATACGCGCCTGCCTGACAACAAACAGTGCGCGCTAAAACGATTGTACGCATTGGAGAGAAAGCTTATGAAGAATGATACATTAGCAGCAGCATATAAAGTTAAAATTAACTCTCTGATTGAACGTGGATACGCGCGCAAATTAAATATTCAAGAAGCGGCCATTCCAAGCCCTCGAAAATGGTACTTACCGCATTTCGCGGTAGTTAATCCCAATAAACCGGGAAAGCTAAGAGTTGTTTTCGACGCAGCAAGCCGCTGTCGAGGTGTATCATTAAATGATAAACTGTTAACAGGGCCCGATCTGCTCTCCTCGCTATTGGGTAACATTTTGCGCTTCCGCGAAGGAAAAATCGCGCTCGCGGCAGATATTGCAGAAATGTTCTTACAAATAAAAATAAAAAGTGAGGACCAACCATCTCAACTATTTATGTGGAGAGCAACGCCAAATGAAGAGCCGAGCACTTACATGCTCACCTCTATGATGTTTGGGGCAACTTGTTCCCCAAGCAGCGCGCAATTCGTGCGAAACAAGGTAGCTGAGCAACACAAAGTGCAATATACCGCCGCGGCAACAGCCATACAGGAAAAATTTTATATGGATGATTATCTCGACGCCGTGGACACATCGGACGAAGCCGCCAAATTGGTACGGGAGGTGAGCGCAATCCTTGCAAGTGGGGGTTTTCTGCTCACTAATTGGGCTTCAAATGACCCTGCCGCCATTGCAGAAGTACCCTTTGAAAAACGGGCGAAATCTGCAATACCTATCAGCAGCGGGGACCACGAAAACGAGCGCATACTAGGCCTCGTATGGGACCCCATAGGTGATCACTTTCTCTACAGCTTCAGGGAGGCAGCCTCAGCCGAGATGATCCCACACCCAACGAAAAGACAACTACTAAGTATTGTCATGAAGATTTTTGATCCAATTGGTTTCGTATCATGCTTGACAATCCGCTCAAAAATACTTCTACAAGCAGTGTGGAGATCGAATATAGGTTGGGATGAACCAATAAAAGCCGAGCACGCGAATAAATGGTCGGAATGGCTACTACTTCTCAGCCAGAGTAGCGTTTCTATACCACGAAGATGCCTCATTAATAAAAACGGCGATTTTGAACTCCACCTGTTCTGCGATGCATCGGAGTCGGCGTGTTGCGCTATTGCTTATTTAACCGAAAACTCCCAGGAAGGCACACACTCAACATTCCTGGCTAGTAAATGTAAAGTGGCACCATTGAAACCTCTGTCTATACCGCGGCTTGAGCTACAAGCAGCCTTAATGGCCGCACGATTGGCGGCTACAATCAAAAGGGAAAGCCAAATTCACTTAAGAAGAATAACATATTGGACGGACTCAACGACTGTCTTGTGTTGGCTAAGGACAGACCCGAGGACTTACTCCGCCTTCGTGGCCAACCGGCTAGGAGAGATTGATGATTTAAGTGAAATAATTAATTGGAGATGGGTACCTACTAAATTAAACCCGGCCGATATCGGTACAAGAGACATCGAGCCGCCCGACCTCTCGCCCACTAGCAGGTGGTTTTGCGGTCCTGCCTTTATTACCCACCCAGAAGCTACATGGCCCCGTGAAAAGGAGCCAATCATCCGACCTGATAACCAAGTTTTGGAGGTGAGGCCTCAATATGTCGGCCTCACAATAATAAAAGGAGGCGGATTACCTCTTATTGAGCGATTTTCATCGTGGCATCGGCTCATACGCACCACTGGATGGGTTCTCCGCTTCATAAGGAGATGTCGACCGAACCCCAACAAATCATCAGAAGGTCCTCTGAGTGCCGAAGAGACTCGAGGAGCAGAAACATTATGGGTAAAGAAATCTCAAGCAGACTCTTTCGCGGCCGAAATTTGCGCTACCCGAAAAGGCGATACACTACCCGCCGACAGTCGCTTGCGAACGTTAACGCCTTTCCTTGGCCCAGATGGCATTATACGAATGGGCTCACGGTTACAAGCCCTGAAAGGAGTTGCCAGCGGAGTACGGACACCAGTCATCCTGGATGGTGACGAGGTATACACTCGGCTCCTGATCCGCCACTATCATCAAATGGCGGACCATTCGAGTACCGAAAAAACCATGGCGGAAATCAGAGGCAGCTTTTTTATATTGAAATTGCGCACCAACCTTCGCCGAATAGCGCATGAATGCCTAGTATGCCGCATTAGGAGAGCTCAACCACTGCCACCACTGATGGGACCATTGCCGGCTGCCAGGCTTACCCACCACGTGAGCCCCTTCACGCACTGCGGCCTAGACTATTTTGGCCCTATGGAAGTAACAATCGGCAGGCGTCGAGAGAAACGGTACGGGGCATTATTCACCTGCCTGTCAACCAGGGCTGTACATCTCGAGCTAGCGGCCTCGCTAAGTGCCGATTCAGCTATAATGGCAATGCAGCGAATGTCAGCTAGACGAGGCCAGCCCGAATGTATATACTCCGATAACGGGACTAATTTCCATGGCGCTGACAAAGAAATCCGAGACGCGCTGGAATCAATCAGTCGAGACCCTAGAGTACAAAACTACATTGCAACACAAAAAACATCGTGGAAATTTATCCCCCCCCTGTCTCCCCACATGGGGGGAGCTTGGGAGCGCCTCGTACGCTCTATAAAGAGAGCCCTCAAGTCAACTATGAAAGAGCGCTCACCGAAAGAAGAAACTCTCCTCACGGCCCTGGCAGAAGCAGAGTACATAGTGAACAATCGCCCGCTGACTCATGTCTCCGTCGACCCGAGAGATGAGGAACCGCTAACCCCTAACCATTTTTTGCTGGGATCAGCAGGAAAGCGGCCACACCTGTCACTGTATGCGGCAAAAGAAGAAGAGGTCTGCCTAAGAAAACAATGGCGAATCAGCCAGCAATTAGCAGATATGTTTTGGCGGCGATGGATGAAGGAATACTTGCCCACTATAGCCGCACGTCAAAAATGGCACCAGCCAGGTACCCCTATCAAAACGGGTGATCTTGTGCTAATCGTGGATCCCGCTTTGCCCCGCAATAGTTGGCCCCGCGGGCGAATCATTGAAACAATGCCCGCCGCTGATGGGCATGTAAGGACCGTTCGGGTCCAAACCAACACCGGAGTGTACGTGCGCCCAGCGGTCAAAATTGCCGTACTCATGACGACACCAAACACGGGCCCTAAATCACAAGAGGCCCCCCCACGCCGCCAAAAAGGAACCGGCCGAATGGATTGCCGCCGGACAAAAGCATCCCGTCACGTTCGAATTTGCTAGGCGCAGCCGATACTGCACCGGGGGGAGGATGTATCGAACGCATTACGCAATGCTACCCAAAGGCCGCAAAGCAGATGTCTGACCATGGGAGGATAAGAAAGCTGTATTTACCCGGCCGGCGAGTACTGAGCACAACGCGCGCCAGGACACAGTATTTACGTAGTATCCCCTCCCCGGCTCGAGAGCACTGGGCACATCGCAAGCCATGGACCCAGTATTTACGTAGCATCCCCTCTCCTTTTCCCAGGCGAAGCTAGGCAAAACAGTGAGCGGCAACGGTCAGCCAATCAGCGTAAAGCCACGATAAACCTAGAAATATTTCTCTTTTCATATATAATTGCGCAAATTAATGTTAGATTTGCGTGCGTCTCGCCGCAACAATGCTAAATAAAAATATACAAGTTGAAAGGCTGGACTCGCGTCTATGTTGTAAAGTAATATTGAAATATGTAAACATTAATATTAAGTAGTTATAAGGATTTCCTCACACCAATGTCGGTCTGAGGACCCACTGATTCATATTGTACAATTTATTATAAAAACATTAAAAATGCTAGGGAAAAACAGTTTTCATGAGATGAAGCGGCGTAAAGAGTACTATTGAATAAATTATTTTAATATTGACTATTAAAGTCATATGAAAACACACGAAGCTGCACAAAAATGCACCTCGTTTACGCGGGGCGTTTTCAGACGCGCGCACACCGATGTGTGCACGCCCCCGCTAGTCCTATATATACCGCGCGTAAAGCGATCTCAACTCTCTCTCTTCCGACATCTACTCTGACCGCTTCACTCTGGACTGCTTCTCCCGCTGGAACCACTACAACCGCCTTTGACTTCTGACCTCTCGCTTCCTTGGACTACCTACTACTCTCTCCTTGGATACACGACATCACAGCAACCGGAAAAGGCCCTGAACATAAAGCAGCTCACCGACTAGAAGATTCAGCACCCCTTATTTACAGTCAATGTAAAGGACTTGCGTCTGATACAATAGAATTTGATCGTTTTTAGTTATTATAAATGGGTATTTTTTCTACTGTTTATTTTTAAATTAATGCAATCATCAAAATATATAAGTGATTTTGTCTTATCTGTGATTGTGTTTCTGGTTCAATGAACTCAGATTTGTTTTGAAATTTAAATGTAATTTTTTAAATTGAAACTGATTTGTGAATAATTCAAACAAGCGATGAAGTAGGAACCTACCTATATACGTTAATATTATTTTGGAAATGATTTGAAATTTCACGTCCATTATTGTGATTTATTTTTGGGGTATTGTGTCTTGTTATGCTAGATCCTTCTTTAGCCAACGTTTCGTACAGCTTTACAGTCTCCATCATCGTACATAGGTACCTATCTTTAAACGATTATGAATGTTATTGAGAAGGTATTTAACCTCTCTGCCACCTGCACTGGTAGGTACGTACCTAGAGATAACAATAATTTGTTATCAATTGGCATAGTCCAGTTGTTTTGATAACAACTTAGAACTATAAAAAATATAATTATTCAAACAAAACGATCAAAGGTTCAATAAGATAAAATTAATTCTTCTGACTCTTCTGACTGTGGAAGTTGGCAGCCACCTCTTGTCCGGAGCCCCAAAACACCTGACAAAAACTCCGTTAGATAGATTCCCTATTTTAGTGGACGGATTGCAATTTTCGTTTTAGGTGGGAATGCTGTCCTCATTCTACCGGTATTTTAGTGGAGGATGCTCTGAAGAACTAGCCTCATTGATTGCACCGGTGGAAAACGCGACAAATGCTTCGCTAACATTTGTACACAAATTATATCATTCATTACATGAGAACGGGTCGTTTTTAGACACGTTATTTTTTAGAAAACTTTGCTGGCTTCCTTTATTTAGTAAAACTCTCTACACAGCATACTTAAACAGAGATAACATAAACCCCGAGAAAAAACTTAACAACAATTAAATCTGTAAAGTTTCTTTTTAACAACATTTATAACTAGGTATGATTTGAGATATTCACGGCCAAAAGTATTATAGTGATTAGGAGAGTAGGAGTAGGTACACGGAGAGAAATCGATAAATTATCAGGCCTTATTATATAATTAAGAATGTGTCTTTTTTTCTAAATAAATAACGGCCACCATCTTGAAACGGACCCGGAACATACAAATAAATTTGCAGGCAGATGAAAATCAAAACTGTCGTAAAAAAACAGGACTTGTTAGTACCTACCTACTTATAACTGATTTTTTTTAACTTGCTGCTGCCTTTATGTACCTCGTATATATCCTCATTTTAAAATACCGATGTATTTACAAATTCTTGGCTTTAAAAAAATAACGAAACGGATATTACCTATAATAGAACCTTCCATTGTAAGGGCTGGTTTTCCCAACGCTTAAGTGTCTGCAAATAACAATTAGGATGGATTAACATCCCTCAACAAACACCTGTAGAAACTAACAACTGTCTTCGCTTTTGACTTCGTACATACTTATGCATCTTTTCCTTTTTAAAGCTTGAATTTGTCCACCTATTTGTCTATTAGATGTTCCTTAGAAATAAATATTTTTAACACAAAGCTAACGGATTTTCATCTTTCCGCATGAATTCTATGGAATATGCGTCTATTGCCTTCGATTTTAATCCATTTGTTTTAAACCCAAGTGATTTGAACTAATGTTGAAATAATGGCATCTAGCAATGAAATTATGGCATCCCCAATTGGGTTATGTTATGAGGCTAAATATAGAGTGAAAATGAAACAGGAAGGAGGGGAAGTACCTAATAGCTATTCGGATATAACAATAATCTCTCTGTTGATTGGCACTTTCTGATAGATATAAGTCCTCGCTTTCAGAGTATAAAAAAGTGTATGAAAGCACCTACGCGTAGGATACTTGTTAGAGAGTTCAGAGTACTATTAGAAATAAATGATGAATACTATATTTGTTGGTGTCTTACAACACGTGTTAAAGATTTATAGAATTGGTACATTAGCATTTTGAATTACGTAATGTCTAAAATTCAGTTTATCAGCGGTATTGATTGATATGGTCATATCTAAACGGTAAATTGCCAAGACGTACGGATTACAAGGAATTAAATCAATTGACAATTGTAATCCACACATTAAAAGTGTTTTACCTAGTCGGGTTTTCTCAATTTATTAGTAGCAAAGATAAGATAAGAATATTCGTTGTTCAAATTCTTAAAAATCGACAATTATCAATGATGATTTTCTGTGGAAAATTAGTTATGTTTGTAAATAGATAAATATTTTTTTTGGAATATCATAAACTATGCTTGGTGATCGCGCTTTCGGAGTATCTGGGCCGAAGGCTTGGAATAAACTCCCTCCGGAACTAAGATCCATAAAAAGTCCAACAGAATTCAGGTCTAAACTAAAAACTAACCCTTTTAAGCTGCCATATCCTTAAATTAAATATACCTTACATTAAAACATTCCTGAGAGAAAGTCCAATTATATCCAATTTTTCAATTATGTCCTAAATCCTGTATCGAAATTTCGCTAATAAACAGTTGATTAATGTTAATCTCAAGTGACCTACCAGGTATGTATTGTACTGTATATAATCTCGATATATAGTTAGTAATAACATAGTAGAAATGTATTATATATTTGTATAGCGCCCTTGAGGTGATTTTGCACAAAAATGGCACTATACAAATCATCCAAATATTATTATTACCTTTGAGCAAAATTTTGTTGGCTGTTTGTATATTGAGGTAGACTTATCATAACTACACAGAGAAAATTGAACTTCTACTACTGATTTATTAAAAAATATCGTTAAAAACGAGACTGCAGGCCACTTCCTGATAAACTTTTAGTAAATTCGTAATAATACCGGAAAACGTGGTAATGCATTTGCGTTTGTCTTAATAATGTATAATTTCGTGACTATTCATTGATATTTTACTGATAGTTTATAAAAAATCTATTAATTCATATATTAAAGGCCTGCAATCCCGTTTTTAACCGGATAACGAGTAATATGTATGGTAAAATTATGTATGATCGTGCGAGAAATGTGGTTATCCGAAAAGAATGCAAGGCTGATTTAAGCGTAATGAGTAAGATCAAGAAAGGGACGCGTAGATGGTTTGGGCATTTAGAGCGAATTTGTGTTTGATCGTGTAAAATTGTGAGACGCAAATGTGCATGATAGCAGAAGTCGGAGATGCCCGAGGAAGACATGGTACGATCAAGTGAATCAGATACTCGAGTCGGGCCATGTCAAGAGTCAGAATAATAGAAGAGTATGTATGAGACGAGACAAGACCGAGTTATTTGGCGGTCCGTCCTCACTGCATATCCCTGCGGAGAAGCGACGTGATGGTTAGTTAGTTAGTTATATTATTAACGCAAGTGCATGTTTAGTGCATTCATGATAAATGTTTCGACTTGTTAGGGATTAACTAAAATTTTAACAGGAAACGGCCTTCAATCCCGCTTTTAACCGGATTACTAAACATTTGAAGATTTACCATAGCTAGGTATCTATTAATTTTTTTTCGTGTGGATAGTAGATTTTAATTATATTGAAAATTATTATAGCTTTAAAAAAAAACGTTTATAAACTATTCTATCATTGCTAAGGTTATATTTTTCACTAACCTAACACTTACCTCTGTTATCTAAATTCTTTTCTAATCGTAATCGCTTTTAATCTACCACTAATTCGCAACTTCTCTTTATCAATAATATGTATTAGACACATAAGTCTTGGCAAATTTACTTAATCTAGTCATAAGGTACCTACCTACCAACATAGATATGTTACTTCAAGTGTGCTTATAGGAGATCTAATGGAATTTTGGCAGGTCATTCAGATAAACATACTTTAATTAAAAAGTGACTTTGTACGCAGAGGAAACTAGACATTTATTCAAAAAAATATTTGCATTTTCATTTTGGTCATTCGTTCAACTTGATGAATTTGGTTAAAACGACTTCAGATCTGTCGAAAGGTTAATTCATAAATCAGTTGAGCGCGTGTGGCGCCGCGCGTCTACTTAAACCACTCATAAATTTGTAAACGCAGATCGTGGGTATCTATATCACACTAATTTGATGTCTTGACAAACCTGTTACATGTGGACTTTATATCGAATATGTATTGATACTGATTTTAGAATTGTAGCTGAAAATGAAACGTTTATAGATAAGTTGATACAAACGCGTTTTATATTTAAATTTAAAACTACTTTCAAGGAAATATTAAATTAATACAAAGTGTAGGTAAGGTATGTGGACACTTCATTTGAAGGAGGTTGCTTCATTTATATTTCAATTTAAAAATATATATTTCTTACATAAATAATTCAAAATAGGTATGTCTTTTCATTTTATTTATTTAATGGCATGTAGGTATAAAGCAGTAATTATTTGGAATGCCATGATGCAGCGTCATGAAATTTGTACAGCATGTTCTATGTAAAATTTCCAAGCCAACGCACTTGCTTTCAGGTCGCAAAGTCATTTCTATCACGAGATATCGAGCTTTGAAAAACCAATTATCCTGTGTAAAAAAATGTCAAGAAGCCATGTATTGATACATATCTTTGTTGGTTATAAATTATTAAAGTAATTCATTTGAAAATAGGATCGAGTAGGTAGGTTCCTACCTACATTCGTTGTGGTTTTGTCCTGTAAATAGCAGTATAGTAGCATCTACACTTAAAATACCTTGACAGCTATCCATTCGCGCTCAAAAATCCCCGTCTGCTACAATAAACAACCGACATTGTGTTCGTAAAATATATTTAACGATAAATAATTTAATATACTATAAATTGCATCGCTTTAATGTATGCGCGAGCCTGCTGTCAGGCAGTTATCCCCTCCCTTCCAAATTCATTTCTGAGAGCGCTGATTGGCCGGCTAAGCTCCGCCTCCGGAACTTCAGCCAATCAGAGGCCGGCGGCCCGCCCGACTCGACCTGCCCTCAGCGTAACAGAGGAGCAGATCGATTTTGTCGTAAAATAATAATGTTTTTTTTTATGGAAGTGTTTTATTTTACGATTTTCGTTTGGTGTGGTCTCGCTTTTAACTTCGTTTTGGTTCATGACAAGGTTTAGCCGGGATCTTCAATTTAACATAAAAACTATATTACTCCCTATCTTTATAACTACCTACTTTTAATATTTGTTTTTATTTTTAATATGTTTGACAGCCTCCATGGTTGATAGGTTATGCTTCTTGGCTAGGTATACGGAGGATGCAGGTTCAAATACCGGCGCGCGCAAGTAAATTTTATTCGATAAATTTGTAGGTAGGTTCTTATTGTTACACAATTTATTTATTTTGAGTAATGAATAATTAAAATTTGCGGTGCGTTCTAAAGTAATATATGTTCAGTATCACCCTGGTGATTAAGAATCGAAAGGTTGCTTGAAATGGTTTTAGCCTTGTTTTGTGACCAGATCTTAATAGGCAGGCACTTCCAGAATTAAAACTGGCCAAATTTTTCGTTTTCCTGTTAAAAATGGGACTTCGGGCCTATAACTAATAAATTGACAGAGTTCCTAACAAATTATCAGACAAAAGCGAATCTTTTAATGAGAACGTCGGAACACGTGTTCACACTCATACTTATATTGATATTGACTTACTGACATTGTCGCATTCCGTCGTGATATGTATTAGGAAAAAAACATGTGTTCTCGATATATTCTGAATGACTAATATTTTATCAGGAAATTGGCATGCTGTCACTTTTTTAACAGGTTAATTTTTCTCTTCAGCTGCACAACATGCCCCAATTGGAAATGTCATTGTCTCACTGGCTCATGGCGGTTGGGAGCAGTTGAGACTCTTGTGCTCTATTTACTCAC
Organism: Hesperophylax magnus; assembly: GCA_026573805.1. Classification (NCBI taxonomy): domain Eukaryota; kingdom Metazoa; phylum Arthropoda; class Insecta; order Trichoptera; family Limnephilidae; genus Hesperophylax; species Hesperophylax magnus. Next base: position 16,284,039 of record JAIUSX010000028.1, read on the forward strand.
ATACAAGTCTAAAATTATGGTATCGAAATATAATTCGAAGAGTATGTTCGGCGGTGTTAATGAGGTTGTTATGAGGGGGTTAAGTTTAATGTGGTTGTATAGTGTAAATGACTACAGTTTGCCAAAGAAATATTTTCAGTTTTTCAAGAAGAATACAAATTTAATGTGTACATTCTTAGTGTCCCTTATGTCATCACCGATAAAGGTAATATGCATAGAAATCGCTTAGCAAACGGAGTCTAAAAACGGTCAATTTAAGCGCAAAAGTAGTTTTTATTTATTTTATGAAAGAAAAAAATGTTATTCTAGGGAAACTGTAACAGATAACCTAAGCCATAAAAAGTTAATCAAGGGAAAGTGTCACAGATAACCTTAGCCATAATTAGTTTATCAAGGGAAAGTGTCACAGATAACCTTAGCCATAAAAAGTTAATCAAAGGAAAGTGTCACAGATAACCTAAGCCATAAAAATTTAATCAAGGGAACGTGTCATAGATAGCCTTAGCCATAAAAAGTTAATCAAGGGAAAGTGTCACAGATAACCTTAGCCATAAAAAGTTAATCAAGGGAAAGTGTCACAGATAGCCTTATCCATAAAAAGTTAATCAAGAGAAAGTGTCACAGATAGCCTTAGCCATAAAAAGTTAATCAAGGGAAAGTGTCACAGATAGCCTTAGCCATAAAACGTTAATCAAGGGAAACTGTCACAGATAACCTTAACCATAAAAGTTAATCGAGGTAAACTGTCGCAGATAACCTTAGCCATAAAAAGTTAAACAAGGGAAATTGATTTTTTAAAGTTTAGTACCTATAGTAAGTAGAGTGTCTGTTTTTGGCTGGCGGCGTGGCTTTGTTCTCTATAAAAATCTACAGTTTTATTCCGATATTGACGAAATTTTGTACATTTGATCTTCGAACCAAGAGAAAGGTCATTGTCACAGGAAACTTCTAAGAACTGTACTTAAAGCCCGGGTAACGTCATTACCAATTTTATTTTAATTCTGTTCAAAGGAAACGATAGGAAAACCTTCAATTTATCAAAATATTATTTTGGTATTAACAATGTAAATCGATTCGTTGTAAAGATTAATCAAAAATAATTATATCACTCATACCTCTCATATTATTTAAATTTTAAACCTTTGGAAAAAAAACTTATTTTAATATTTTTTATTCGTTTGTGGCCTTTAGTCACTGGGTTCTAAAGTCAAGACCCAAGGTTAATTCATTTTTGTATTTCAATTTGTAGATATGTAGGTACCTACCTACCTAACTATTAAAAGTAAATTATTTTATTTACCTCGGTAGGTACCTACTGAAAACTGTAAATACAAATTTATTCGTAGTCTTCTGAAAATACTTCTTTTATTTGTGGGACAATAAAGTCAGGTGTTTGACTTCGTTAGTGTAGAGTCAGACAGATATATTATAGTTGTATAAAAATCCATGTATTAGCTTCATTGCTCTCTCATCCCAGTTCTCAACTAGAAGCACGCTTCAAAGAGTTCCAATTGCTGCAACCGTCTAGAACTAGAGATAGGTACTATGGTATTTCCAATTGCGATAGGTATGTTGTAAGGCTGAAGGTAGTAGCGAGGGAGGGAGATGGGGTAGAGCAAGGTTGGGAGTAGGTACCAAGTTAATCAGAAGCTATTTCAATTTCCGTTTTGATTCTGCATGGTACATGGAGAAAACTTACTGATTCAAATTGCTAATTTATTAAAAATCTGATAAAATTATTCGTTTTCCTGTTAAAAACGGGACTGCAGGCCTTTACCAGGCAATTTCTTAACATACTGTGGGTAAAAAACGAATGTATTATGGGGATTTCATTATATTTAATAGGATAAGCATAGCTGAATGAACACGTGTTCAGAATATACTGATAGTTTGTTAGGAAATGGCGTGTCAAACATTGAGGTACACAGCTTTTGCGTTCGAAGTATGGGCCACGCATAAATAGGATCATTGTCCGATGTGAGGTGTCACGGGCATCTCACCGGTAGACGTGTGAATTGTCCGTTGAGATCGTTCGCGTTTGGAAGGATTCGGGCAGCATCGACAGCCGCCACACCCCCTTCCTACTAACCGCTCGGGAACAATATTTCACACTGATATTGCAAGGAATGTAGACTCTATTTATATATAACTCAATGGTGCCAACACGGTTTTAATAAATCAGCCATACTAATTTTGACATGTTAACGTCTCTAACTCATTTACGTATACACCTGCGAGAATGTTAAATAAAATAGCCATTCATTCGGTTATCCTTAATTGGCGGCAATTCATCATTCTTCCCACATCATCAGTGACTAGGCACTTTTTAAAATGGCCAGGTTTCCTCCGGGCGTTAACCAGACGGTCGAAGAGGAAGTTTGATTAGGTACCTACTGACTGCTGATTCACAGTTAAATATTAAGTATTTATTTCAATAATTATTTTATTGATTTGCAGAGAAAAATGCGTAGGTATTGCTGATTCATTTAAAATCTCTTCAAATTATTTGTAATCCGTTTAAAAACGTGACTGCAGGCCACTTCTTGATAAACTAAGTAAATTCGTTATAATATCGGAACACGTCTTCACGGATCTGCGTAATATATATTGACGAAATGCGAAAATGATTTTTTTGAGCACATATTCCGACATCGGTATTTGGTATCGACATTTTTATTTTACTAAAAGTTTGTCAGGATACCTATATATCAATTCATTCGTTAATGGCCTACAATCCCATTTTTAACCGAGATTTTTAAGAAATTAGCAATAGGTAGGTACACGTTTATCTCCGTGCAGGCGCCGAATGATATATTATCAAGGCAAATGTAGGCGAATTGAATCTTCCTTTACAGAAACAGAAGTCGACAACTCTACTAAACTCGCCAAATGCCGATCGGGTAATAATACCTTACTCAAAATAAAAAATATAAATAATGAACAAAATGACATCGTGACATTATTAGAGTGATATTATGAAAATGATTTTTAAAGTTAAGAAGAATTGCGTTGATATTGAAATTTGATACAGATCAAAACTATCCAAATTTCATTACACTAGAGCTCCAGAAACAAAATTAATTTTTACAATAATAATTCAAATTCAAACAGGGAAATTCAAAAATGTCGAAGAGGGTCAAAATGAAAATCTCAATACCAAAATCGTCAGATCATGATAATAGTTTGTACCTATGTTCAATATACAGGGTTTTCCAATAAGAGGTGTTATTTTGATATTCAAACGTAAAAGATCATTGGTTTCGTTGCTTGTGTGGCACGTAGCGCCGTCTCGTTGAAAGTGAACGTTGTCCAGATCAATACCATCTAATTTGGGCCATAAAAAATCATTAATCATCTCTCGATAGCGTAATCCATTCACCGTAACTGTTGCTCCAGCCTCATTTTCCATAAGTAAGGTCCAATGACTCCGCCGGACCATGAACCGCACCAAACAGTCACACGTTGAGGATAGAGAGGCTTTTCAACAATAACTCTTGGGTTTTCCGAGCCCCAGATGCGACAATTTTGCTTGTTGACGAAGCCACCGAGGTGGAAATGGGCCTCATCACTCAAAATGATTTGCATTTGATTCACTCAAATGAATTTTAACAATTTCAATGCGTTGTTGAAGCGTATATCCTTCCATTTGTATTAATGGCGTAGTTTCTACTTGTCAAATGTCAAAAAATGACAGCTTCAAAAGTAACATATACCGAAATAGCGGGCTATTCAAAATAACACCTCTTATTGGAAAACCCTTTACTAGCGCCTCTAAATGAGATTCTAAAAATAGATAGACGTTTCCACTTTACTTAGAGTTCAACACACTCAAAAAAAACATTCAACAAATGATTCTACCACCTTCACTTAAATGATTCCTCAAACCCAATTCAACTGAACTCAACACAACTCAACCCAATTGAACTCGTCTCAAGTTAATTCAAGTTATCGCAGCACAGAAGCCGAGAATATTGAATTGAAATCACCATACGTGGATTGTGTTTACCTGGCTAATTATCGAACCCGGGATTGCGTTGTCAGAAGTTAAAACGCAACCCGTTAGTCCACAAAGCAAAGAGCAAGTCAGTCACTAGTTTTATACAAGGCTTTGTGTGCGTTTGAAGACGTGTAAGCAAAGGTGGGCGAAACGCATTATGGATATGTTGTTTTTGAAATATTTTGTGTTTGTATGTAGTATTACTTTATGTTTGTGATTACACTATGTTTACTTCACTCAAATATAAATTGTTAACCTCGATACAGGCTTAGTCCTAGTGAGGTTGATTTTTATGTGAAAACCGTGATTTATACAATAAATAAGATGATACAGATTTTTAGAAGCACTTAAAAAACCCGTTTAGATTAGGTTAGGTTAACGGCCTTCGTAGTTGAGTGTGGCGATCCTCGGCTACGAATCTAGACGTCGCGAGCTTAAATCTCGGCGTGCGCAACTAAATTTTATTTGATTAATGCGTGTTGTGACTGTTGCTAATTTATTAATTATCTCTTCAAATTATTTGTAATTCCGGTTAAAAACGTGACTGAAGGCCTTACAAATGAATCAACAGGTTTCCGAATATATTACCATGATGTCGGAACACGTGTTCATGAAAATTAGAATGTTTCGTTAAATTTTCGTTATTTTTATCGAGGCAAATCGATAAGATATTCTTAAATTGTTTTTTTTTTAATAAGGCCTGTTTATTTATCGTGAGGTCAAAAATCGATTCTTCTCCGTATATATACTCTCAGATAAAAAATAAAGCTAGTCTCACACTACAAAATACAAGAAGCATTTGAATCTAGATATCTACGTATTTAAAAAATCTTACATAGGTATAAATAATTATCACAGTGTCACAGCATGAAAACTTGTAGATAATGTGGTAAAAAATTGGTGCAAACGTGTAATAAATTAATTAATTAAATATTCCTCTTCAAACCGGGACTCTCGCCCCTTTACAGACGTGTGTTGTAATAATTCAACGATAATCGAATAAAACGCCAAGTCATTTGTACGTATTCTCTTCTCAAAACCAGTAGTCACACCCATACAGCCTTTCAGATAGAACCTTATTCACACACACAGCCTTAGCAATACAGCTTTATTCACACGCGTATATCTACCGTGTGTAATAACGTTACAACGTGTTAATCCAATATAATTAATATCTTAAAATTTCGTCATAATTCTCATGGATTTCTTTCTGAACAAATAATACGAATTCGACAAATTATTGATTACCTTAAAATCATGATTCACCAACTAAAATCATATTTTTTCACGATTTTAATCCACCGTATCTTAGGAATTAGTAACTTATAATGTGTATCGATGAAATTTTTACCACTTTATGCAAATGAAAGTGAAAGATTTAGTTTATTATAAATTGGTAGAATTAGCGCTGAGTGTGTTTCTGTAATAAACGATTCAAATTTAACGACTGATTTATGCTGAGTAGACAAAGATAATTTTATTTTCAAAGAGTGATTCACATTTTCGTGTTTTTATTTAAATGAATAATGCCATGACTAAGATCTAAGACTTTTATGATGAGAATATCGCATAATTGACGGGAGGCTGTAGGCAGAAGTAAGGAGAAGGGGAGATGAAATATATGAAGGTTTTGTAGTAGTTAGGTACCTGGCTATTCATATCTGGCTAAAGACAGTCATTTACATCAAAATCCTACAAAAAATTGTCCAAAGAAGCGAAGTTAGCAGTCCACTATGGAGTGCTGGTACCTACCCTGATGTATGGCAGTGTGGCATTGAACTGGTAGAGAAACGATGAAAGTAGACTGACTGCTGTTGAAATGAGATCTCTGAGACGTATGTGTGGTAAAACCATGTACGATCGTGTTAGAAATGTGGAGTAAGATTAAGAAAAAGACGCTTTTGTCGGGGACACCCGAGGAAGACATGGCACGATCAAGTGAATCAGATATTCTAGTCGGGCCATGTCAAGAGTCAGAATAAAAGAAGAGTATGTATGAGACGATGTATGAATATGAATGAGGCAAGAAATGTGTGCCAAGACCAAGTTGTTTGGCTGTCCGTCCTTTCTGCCTACCCCTGCGAGAAACGGCGTCATGGTTTGCTAGTTAGTTCTAAATTTGAGAGTTGTGTATGTGTATTGGTCACCCCGAGTGGTTTGCTAAGTTTGGTGACTTAGCAGGGGTGCCCGGGTTCAAGGGGTGAGGTTTGTCCAGGTCTTAAGGAAGACCCTTTGATCTCTATTCCTACCTTTTTCCTTCCTCTAATTTCTTTCCTTTTTTTTTATTTTTTTTTTATTTGTATAAAGATTACATACAATATTATTTATACCCGCTAAGCTACTGCAAGAAGCTTGTCAGCAGGAGATTAGTTGCACCTATAATAATAGTATAGTACATAAAATTAAAATAATCATCAACGCTTTAGCGTAATAATACATACATTTCTACAAAAAAACCAAAAAAATAAATAAAAAATTATGTAATACCTTAAATTTGAAAATACAGAAACAGTGTTTTGGGGAAAAACAGTCTTAATACATGAGGTTACTCCTTAGTAGCCATGATTTTAATATTAAAGAGAATTTACTAATAGAGCAATTTTCTTTTAAATCAAAAGAACATCTTCAAAGCATGTCCCAATACACTACACAGTCCCTGGTGGAAATTTTTTTCCTCACGGCCTTTTATGTAGATACCTCTAGAGTAACACTGAGAGACAAAACTTACAATAATAATTTATTATAAATGTTTTTTAAAAAGGTTTAAGTAATGTATAATTTCGCCATTGTTCTAGTAAAAAGGTTCTGCTTAACAACTTTCTGTATTTAGGGAAGCTGAATTACTTCAGTTGATTACTTTGTTTCAGTTGAGATCAACTCTCCATTCTCTATTCATAGAAGCATTGTAATAAAACAATAAGAAGTACCTTCTTGTACTAAGTTATTATTACTTTCTTATTGTTAGCTAAAATTTGTGAGTAGGTACTTTTTAACATAGTATATTTTAGTCCAGGCGAGAGATCACTATTCTAAACTATAATTTCAAAGCTCCGTAGCTTACAAAATAAACCACTTTGAGAGCTGAACATAATTGCGTTAACTGAACAAATTTCCATAGATTGATCTGTGCAATTTTCAAGACGTTCGAACTCTCCGTTCGCGAGATATTCTGTAATTTATTGTGTCGTTTCTTTTGGAAAAATAACTAAATAGCGGTTCGCTACGTTTGGTGACTTAGCAGGGGTGCCCGGGTTCATCGGGTGAGGTGTTTTCACCAGCTGGCGTGCCAGATCGGGAGAGGTGGGTTTGGCGAGACCCTTTGATCTCTCCAACTGATCTCTCTTGACCCGTCGCCTTGCGCTGCAACGGGAAGGATAGATCATACGTCCGTCAATCCTGAAGACTCTAATCCCTAGATTCATAACCATCCCTCATACCCTTGTCCTTCCCAGAACCTTCTCTCATTCCTTTCCTTAAAAAAGCCCTTCACACAGCATCCTCAAAGATGACATAAACCCTGGAGAGAAACTATTTTTCTCAGGGCCTCCGAAATAGAGCTAATTAAAAAAATATATAAAGAATCTCCTACAATCCTTTTCGGATAGGTATAAAAAATAAAAATAAAATCTCCTTCAATCCTTTTCGGATAAATAAAAAAAATCGTCTACAATTCTTTACGGATAAGTAAAAAAAAAATATAAAATTGAATATTTTCTCAAAAAAATGATATTACAACAGAAGTAGAGATAAATGATTGGATTTACTTCAGGGCACACGGACACGCTCATTATACATATGTTTGTTTCTTCAGTGGTTATATACCACTAAGCGATGTCACATTGTAGACACATCTTTAAATTCCATTCTCACCACATTTTTTCCACCCCTAACAGATTACGTGCTGATACCCCAAATAATGTTCTACTATTTCTATATTAGTAGAATGGTTTCATATCTATCAATAGAATCTCCATTTCTACAAAGGAATTTTATTTGCAGGGTAGCGCAACCTTTGGCACGCGATAGATTTGATATATGATTTATTTTAAATAATTATTAATCACTACTTTTATAATCAAATTTTAAAACCAAATAATTTTTTTAACCCCTCCAGCTTTTTAGGGTCATATATGACCGGGCGCCCATATTTTATAAATGTATTTTTAACTTTTTTTTAACTTGTGGAAATTCGTTATTTTTTTAAGTTAAAAAGAAAAATAATAATCCTTTCCAGTTTGCCTCAAATATTTATAATACAGGGTTTTCCAATAAGAGGTGTTATTTTGATATTCAATCGTAAAAGATCAATGGTTTCGTTGCTTGTGTGACACGAAGTGCCGTCTTGTTGAAAGTAAACGTTGTCCAAATTAATACCATCCAATTCCGGCCATAAAAAATCATTAATCATCTCTCGATAGCGCAATCCATTCACCGTAACTGTTGCTCCAGCCTCATTTTCGAAAAAGTAAGGTCCAATGACTCCGCCGGACCATAAACCGCACCAAACAATCACACGTTGAGGATAGAGAGGCTTTTCAACAATAACTCTTGGGTTTTTCGAGCCCCGGATGCGACAATTTTGCTTGTTGACGAAGCCACCGAGGTGAAAATGAGCCTCATCACTCAAGATGATTTGCACTTGATTCACTCAAGTGAATTTTAATAATTTCAATGCGTTTTTGAAGCGTCTATCGTTCCATTTTTGTTAATGGCGTAGTTTCTACTTGTCAAATGTCAAAAAATTACAGCTTCAAAAGTATTATCTACCGAAATAGCGGGCTATTCAAAATAACACCTCTTATTGGAAAACCTGTAGAATACATAAAAAAATCCTAAAATACTTTCAAAATTATTTATTATTATATGAACGAGATAAAAGTGAAGGGACAGTTTTCTTAAAAATTCTCAAGCAAAACTAATAAAACTATAATTGCATAATTCGGTGCGGAAATTTCAACCTTATCGCCATCAGCATAAGGAGTGCGTGATTTCTCACGTTTCCAAATGTTACACGCATGCATCGCCAAAAATCTAAATTTCTGAAACTAGGTAGGTAGTTAGTCTAGTAAAATCGCTATCCGCGTCTGTCTGTTTGTGCGCTTAGTTCTTCTAAACTACGCAACGGATTTTGTTAGGATTTTCACTATCGTTTAGAGAATTTCTTCCGAAAGGTTTACATATATAATACATGCATATAATATTTATAGAAAGTAGAGAAAAGTCGATGTTTTATGATCATGTCGTAAAAATATATTTTCGGGCGCTACATTGTTAACGCTGTCTAAACCATATGAGATACATCAAAATAATGTACTACGGAATTGTATATCTTAATAAGGACTACAGAAAAGTCTAAGATGGCATATGGCTATCTCCTAAGGATAACCCCAGCAACGCCGGGTACATGTCAGCTAGTTTTTGAAAAAAGGTTTGAGAAGACTGAAAAAATTTGAATTAAAAAAATACACCTTTGTTTGACAATGGAGCTGTGAAATGTTTTTTCAAAATAATATGAAACTTGTCAATCTATTTTCTGTTTTGATCGAGATTAGGGGCATTATTGAAATGTAAAGCTGAGAGTTTTGAAAAAAAAATAATGCGTTGAAATATGAAGCTTTTTTCAAAACGGACCAAATTTTTGAGAGTTCAGTTGCGTTTGTGTTATTTTTTTTTTGTATTTATTCGCATTTGATTGGTAGAATACATACCATAATACGAATACATAGAGCCAGTGAGACTATTGCATCCCCAATTGCTGTGAATTCTAAAAAGTCCCTGAAAAGTGGAAATAAAGAATGTAAAAGTTTATTTTTTAAGTTTTTGTTTAACTTGATCGCCCCCAACTTTGTGTACCATCCACTTCTATAAACTGCATTGTTAATATAAAAAACAAACTATTTTATCGACTTTTCTGCTACTCCGTATATCATTCCAGTGCTGAGATAATGCATTAAGTCTTCCTCAGGCGTCACAGACTTCTTATTCCCTTCAAACCCCATATAAACACTCCTAATCTTTTTATTTACTGTACTTATAAGAAAAAACTTTGATTTTTTTAGAGAAATCAGTCAAGTATTTTTTAAATCTATATTTTTATTTTATATGTTATAATTATTTAAAAAAACAAACAACATTAAATACGTATAACTTTTACGATATGAAATGACAAATAGCTATGCAAAACAGAAAATCTAAAACGTATAACAAATTATTATAAGCAATCTGAAATATCTATAGAAATTGAAAATTTCTCCAGAGTAAAAATAAATGCCGCCGATGGGAATTGAACCCGCACCTTATGCTGTCCGGTAAGGTTCTCTGGACCACTGAACTACGTCGGCTTCCAACACGCCAAATAATTTAATATGTACTAGTATTTCAATCAACAATTACTGCTTATTATATATTTTTTTCACCTGTAAACAACCAACTTTATTTTTTGTAGGAATGGCTTTGTTAGTGCTAAATTTCCCACTAGATGGCGTCGAGACATATTATATCTACATTTGTTAGTGAAATATTTTGACAAATATTATTATTTTTTTAATGATAAACTAATATTTATAGGACATGGTTTTTTATGCATCGCACAAAGGATAACAAATTATTGCTTTGTGCTATGCATAAAAAAATCTTGACTTATAAACATTAGTTTATCATTAAAAAGATACACATTTTTGCAGTACTATATAGACATCTCTTGACATTTTTTAATGTTACATAAAGGATAGGTAGTAACGTCACCTGATTAATTCATTAGGTTATTTGTTCTGTTGTGAAGACTTCGTTCAACCTACAATAGTTAAAGTTTAAAAGTTCTATAATACACTACATTAATAAAAATGCCGTGCATTGATGGAAATGTCATTAAACAGGAGCATTCTGAGCTTGATCCGTATGTATTCTGTAATTTTTTTATAATTATTTATTACGTAATCAAAAATTTGAACTTTGATAAGCAATTAGAAGTGTGGGTACGTATTTCAAATCATTTTGTCATATTTTGTAACAATTATTTTATCTGTCAAGGTGACGTTTGTATGTTTTGTTATATTAAACAGTGTGATCTACACAGATTTGATGAAAACTGATGTCGCCAGTTTATACAAGACCTTTCGACCCAGACAAGCCAAAAGTTAATCTTTTAGATTAATTAGTTATACGCGCTTAGTAGTCGGAATATACTGGGTTTTCTAATAAGAGGTGTTATTTTGAATAGCTCGCTATTTCCGTAGATGTTACTTTTGAAGCTGTCATTTTTTGACATTTGACTAGTAGAAACTACGCCATTAATGAAAATGGAACGATACACGCTTCGACAACGCATTGAAATTATTAAAATTCACATAAAACTACTGACTTACTTGCTCTTTGCTTTGTGGACTGACGGGTTACGTTTTAACTTCTGACTTCGGGTTCGATAATTAGCCAGGTAAACACAATCCACGTATGGTGATTTCAATTATATCAATTCAATTATTATTATTATGGTGAATATTCTTGGCTTCTGTGCTGCTATAACTTGAATTAACTTGAGACGAGTTCAATTGGGTTGAGTTGTGTTGAGTTCAGTTGAATTGGGTTTGAGGAATCATTTAAGTGAAGGTGGTAGAATCATTTGTTGAATGTTTGTTTTGAGTGTGTTGAACTCTAAGTAAAGTGGAAACGTCTATCTATTTTTAGAATCTCATTTAGAGGCGCTAGTAAAGGGTTTTCCAATAAGAGGTGTTATTTTGAATAGCCCGCTATTTCGGTATATGTTACTTTTGAAGCTGTCATTTTTTGACATTTGACAAGTAGAAACTACGTCATTAATAAAAATGGAACGATACAGCTTCAACAACGCATTGAAATTATTAAAATTCACTTGAGTGAATCAAATGCAAATCATCTTGAGTGATGAGGCCCATTTCCAGCTCGATGGCTTCGACAACAAGCAAAATTGTCGCATCTGGGGCTTGGAAAACCCAAGAGTTAGACTGTTTGGTGCGGTTTATGGTCCAGCAGAGTCATTGGACCTTACTTTTTCGAAAACAAGGCTGGAGCAACAGTTACGGTTAATAGATTGCGCTAACGAGAGATGATTAATGATTTTTTATGGCCGGAATTGGATAGTATTGATCTGGACAACGTTTACTTTCAACAAGACGGCGCTACGTGCCACACAAGCAACGAAACCAATGATCTTGTACGATTAAATATAAAAATAACACCTCTTATTGGAAAACCTTGTATTTTTTGATTTGTCACTCCGATTCAACTTAAGGCTACGTAGTAAGCGTTGAAAAAAAAGAAGAAGAAGATGGTTTGAAAGGGATGTACATAAATTGCAATGTTAGAGTGAGCGCTTTCATATTTCATAAAAAAATAATTATTTAAAACTAGCTGACGTGTACCTGGCGTTGCTAGGAGTTATCCTTAGGACATAGACATATACCGAACAGGACTTTTTTGTAGGCTTTTTAAAGATATCAAATTCCGTAGTACATAATTTTGATGTATCTCTCAGGGTTTAGCCAGCGTTAGCAATGTAAGCGCCCGAAAATATATTTTACGACTTGATTACATAACATCGACTTTTCTCTACTTTTTAAATATGTAATATACATGTTTTATACATATAAACCTTCCAGAGAAAATTCTCTAAATGATAGTGAAAACCCTATCACAATCTGTTGCGTAGTTTAGAAGAACTAAGCGCACAAACAGACAAAGGCGGATAGCGACTTTATTTTATACTATTTAAATGATGAAGCATAAATCTCTCGCAAAACGTCCACCATTAATTATGTCATGCCATCGTGTTAGATAACAGAAGTGAAAGAGATGGAAATAGGAAGGTTGGGGAGTACCAACCTAACTGTTCAAATCTAGTTACTTAACACACAGCTGAATAGCCGTATTTTACCGCGGACACCAGGGCGATACTGGGAGTATCTACGACTAGATTGTCTGTTAATAAATTCATTTTAATCAGACCTCTTTTACAAAAAATCATGGCGCCAGTATAAATTCAAATCAAAATAAAATAGCATTTTTAGAATTTGCAATAATTTATTATATTTAATAAGTGTTATTGTATTGAAGAAGTGTTATTGTATTGGAGATGTGTTATTGTGCGGGTGTTATTAGGTAGTGCCGAAGAAATAGTATTGTTGAAAGATGCGGTCAATGACCTGTCGGCCTGCCGGTGTAAAGTAATAATTAATGGTATTAAGTTGGTAAGTGATGGGTGCAGGATTATATGGGTGCAAGTCGAATTACAGAAAATTAAAAAAGTTCACAAAAAAAAAATTCTTATTTGAAATCCATCTTGAACCAATAGTTCGGATTGCTTTAAGTATGTCATCCATCAAGGGAGGTGTGATTAACTACCAGCAACGTTAACAAATAAATGTCCTCTTTTTATTTTCTAATCTATCTATGTATCTATAGATAGAAAAGTGTATGTGGTGGGCGCGCGTCTTTGTTTTTCATACATAACTACAGTTTTATTCCAAGTTTGATGAAATTTTGCACAATTCACCTTAAAATACAAGAGGAAGATCACTATCTATATGAAATTTCGAATAACCACCCAATCGATCAAAATAAAAAGAAAATAACGATAAATAAATTTCATTAATGATGAAATTGAAATTGAACACTGAAAATAGAGCGATTCTACTAATATAAATCAATTTAAAACTCGATTGTTTTCTTATTTGGAAAGGAGAAAGGATTAACTTATTTTGCATTTAAAACAATTAAATTACTATCAAATTAGAAATGAGTGCATTAGCAGAATGCTGCCTGCTTATCAAATTATAATAATAAAAGTGTTGTGTACAGTATTCCTGAAGTTAGGTCATTTTTAATTTACTTTTCAAATTTGTCTCTAAGCCGACCATACAGAAACGTCATATTTCCATTGTTTATTTTCTTAATGATTTTTGTCTGTCTCAGGGCCCGCCATGTCTACAACTTAAAATCTGGTTTTCGTTTATTCTTTTTGTTTTCTCTCTTTTCTTAAATACACTAATATACAAGTTTCTACGTACCACGTACCTATTATGTTAATTTCTTTTAAAGATTTTTAAAGTTTTTTCTTTGTATCAGGCACTAAATTATTTAAAAGCAAATCAGGGCGTTGATATTGATAATATAAAAAAAATAATAATACTGATATTTTACGAAGTACTCTGCCTAGGAGTCTAAAGGTCCCGTTTTTAATCGGATGATCGATAATATGAAGACATTGTTAATAAATTATCAATACTAATTTTTTTCCGTGTGGATCACACTTTTCTGAGTTAGGCCACTATAACTCTGAATCGAATGACTTCATATATATTCGTATGGAAATCATTAAGGAGTAGGTACACCAACATTGAATATATTTACTTATTTGAAATTTTCAAACTATAATAAATTGTTAAGACAAACTGTAATAAATTGTTAAAACAAACTAAGAATTTGTTAAGACAAACTATGATGCATTTTAAAGACAAACTATAGTTAATTCTTAAGACAAACTGTAATAAATTGTTAAGATAAACTATAATAAGATATTAAGACAAACTATAATAAATTTTTAAGACAAACTATAATAAATTGTTAAAACAAACTATAATAAATTGTTAAAACAAACTATAATAAATTGATAAGACAAACTTGAATAAAATTTTAAGACAAACTGTAGTAAATTGTTAAGAAAAACAAAGGCTGCGTAATGTCACCATGGTTATTCAATCTATACATGGATAATTTTATGCAAGAATTGAAAGAGGTGGGATTGGGCGCGAGTTTGAGTAATCTGAAAATATGTTGCCTGTTGTATGCTGATGATGCGGTGCTGATTGCTAATAGTATGGATGATCTGCAGTCTCTCGTGTCTAGGATGAACGAAGTATGCGTGAAGAATGAGTTAATGATGAATGTAAGTAAGTCTAAAGTAATGGTGTTTGAAAGAGAGAGTACGAAAACAGTGTGCAATATAGCTGTGAATGGGGAATACTTGGAGCAGGTGGATGAATTTGTGTATTTAGGAAGCATGTTTACGAGAGATGGGAAGGCTGACAGAGATATTGAAAGAAGAGTAAATGCAGGAAACTCCATTAATGGAGGACTCAACGCAGTTGGCGCTAACAAAAAATTGTCCAAAGATGCGAAGTTAGCAGTCCACAATGGAGTGCTGGTACCTACCCTGATGTATGGAAGTGAGGCATGGAACTGGCAAAGAAAGGATGAAAGTAGATTGAATGCTGTTGAAATGAGATCCCTGAGGCGTATGTGTGGTAAAACCATGTATGATCGTGTGAGGAATGTGGATATCCGCAAAGAGTGCAAGGCTGATGTAAGCGTAATGAGTAAGATCAAGAAAGGGACGCTTAGATGGTTTGGGCATGTAGAGCGAATGAGCGAAGAAAGGAGTGTAAGGCGAATATACGATGCAAATGTGAATGGTAGCAGAAGTCGGGGACGCCCGAGGAAGACATGGCACGACCAAGTGAATCAGATACTTGAGTCGGGCCATGTCAAGAGTCAGAACAATATAAGAGTATGTATGAGACGATGTATGAATGTGAATGAGGCAAGGATTGTGTGGTGTGACCGAGTTGTTTGGCGGTCCGTCCTCCCTGCCTACCCCTGCGGGGAAACGGCGTGATGGTTAGTTAGTTAGTTAGTTTATATAAATTTTTTAATACAAACTATAATTAATTGTTAAGACAAACTCTAATAAATTGATAAGAAAAACTATAATACATTTTTAAGACAAACTGATATAAATAAGTAAATTCGGTTTAACAAAAGTGCTACCAGGATACACTGAAAATAATATTTAGTACCTACCTACAAACAAATAGGTATTTTTTCGAAAACCACGATATGTAAACCACGATATGTTCGATATGATAGATTCCCTGTATCTATTAACAAACGGAGCACAGGCATCAAATAAGAATGCTGCCTTTATTTTACCGGTATTTCCATAGAAGATGCTCCGAGGAAATAGCATCATTGATTCCTTCTGCACCGACGCGTAGTCGGGAAACACGCCATGTTTTTCTTCCTAATCCAACATGGATCATTCAATTTTCACTCCTTCCTCTCCACAAAGAGACCCTCCACACAGCCACCCTAAAGATGATTACACATGATAATGGACACTGTAATGCCATCAGAAATGTTGGCTAAATAAGTAGGTAGTTATTATACCCCAAAAATAAACCACTACCTAATACTTTTGGCCGTGAAAATATCAAATCATATCTGTCTTTTGACTTCATTTGTTTCATTTTTTTACTGAGGATTGAACCATCCTCCCTCTTCCTATTTTTTTCATCCCTTTTTGTAACGGTTCTGTTTTTTCGTGGAACCGCAGATTCTTACCTATAGGTAACTTTTTTTACCCTAAAAAGCATTATCTACACAGAAGCTTTGGGTATTTTTTCCACGCAACTTGCAGACGAGATAATCCTTCAAAACTCCCGACTATAAGTGCTATCTATCATTTTTCTAAGAAGGTTTGGCATTTAGTAAAATTTACCTGGCTGTAACTAACCTCAGATATAGATCTTCTACTTTTCTACTGAATACCTCGCCTTTTTGAAAAAGCCATAGATTTTGGAGAATGTATTTATTTCTAGTTTCGTATAAATGTAGTGATTTTGATTAATTTTCAAACTTCGAAACTAAATAACTTTTTGTATAAAAACATCTCGGAAAATTTTATTTCATTCTAGCTGAAGTTCAATTTGGGAGGAGGTTTGGTTTCTGCCGCCCCAGAAAACATTCATTTGATTACCAAAACCGCTGCCATAGGTGACGCCAAGTGATTCGCTACGTTTCGTGACATAGCAGGGGTGCTCGGGTTCATGGGGTGAGGATTGTCTAGGTCTTGGCGGCAGATGCGTCTGCCCACCTGGTTGAGGGAGATCTTTTCACCGATCCAGTAAGACTCTCTCGACCCATCGTTTGCACATTTTTTTCAGTTCTTTTCCTAATCTTCCTCTTCTTCGCTTCCTTACAAAAAAAACCTTACACCCAGCATCCCAAATTATTTTCTTCAAGGCCTCCTGTGCGAAGCCAATGTAAAAAAAAGGCTTTACATAGAATTTTGTTGAAATCAGGTGTATACAATAAATTTGTCATAAATTTGTACGTCTTATGCACAAAATTTCATTAAGAAGTTTCAAAATTATGTTTTACTGGAAAAGGTTTAAATTTGAACAATTCATCAAATTTAAAAGTTAATTTTCAAGTATATTTCCAGTAAATATTCCAGTGAATAATCATAACAATTGATTTTCTCGTAATTAGAATCGTTTTCAATTCAATGAGATATATATTGAATTTTTTCCCCCGCATTGTTTTCAATGGAAGGTGCGTACTACATTTCTAAAGAACATTTCTTTCAATTTATATAACAATTTTAATTGAATAAAATTTTAAATATTAATTATACCGCTGTCAAAACGATTCGAGAATAATTAAAAACGGCAAAGGTACACTAGTGCCGCCATTTAATTGGGTAAATCAAAATGTACCTACAATAATTAATTACGTAGTACTTTTCAAGTTCACTTGGATGCATCTAATTAAATTATTTTTTTTAATATACGTATTGCATTGTTTTTCAATTTGGAAGAAAATTTAAAACTAACGATCATCTCGTCTAAATTGTCAAAAGAAGCAAAAATAGCAGTCCACAGTGGAGTGCTCAAACTGGCTGGATTGGATGCTGTAGAAATGAGATAAAACCATTGGAGGTCGTATGAGAGATGTAGAGTTTCGCACAGAATGCAAGGCGTAAAGCGTAATGTAATGAATAAGATTAAGTCATGGCCATTAAGCCTGCCATCGTCACCACTATTAAATTCCGTGTACCGACTAGGAACACAAGACAAAATGTAACATTCTTCTGCGATACATACATAACCAACTATCAGACACACTCACTAACAAATAAGATACATGATCTGGTCAACAATTTTGGGGGTAATTAGATATATTTACTGACTCCATTTATAGAATTAAGCGTAATCTATTCCAGCACATTATTGAATCCCACAAATTATAGTAGCGTTGGTAATGTACAGGGTTTTCCAATAAGAGGTGTTATTTTGATATTCAATCGTAAAAGATCAATGCTTTCGTTGCTTGTGTGGCACATAGCGCCGTCTAGTTGAAAGTAAACTTTGTCCAGATCAATACCGTTGAATTCCGGCCATGAAAAATCATTAATCATCTCTCGATAGCGCAATCCATTCACCGTAACTGTTGCTCCAGCCTCATTTTCAAAAAAGTAAGGTCCAATGACTACGCCGGACCATAAACCGCACCAAACAGTCACACGTTGAGTATAGAGAGGCTTTTCAACAATAACTCAGATGCGACAATTTTGCTTGTTGACGAAGCCACCGAGGTGGAAATGGGCCTCATCACTCGAGATGATTTGCATTTGATTCACTCAAGTGAATTTTAATAATTTCAATGCGTTTTTGAAGCGTGTATCATTCCATTTTTATCAATGGCGTAGTTTCTTCTTGTCAAATGTCAAAAAAAGACAGCTTCAAAAGTAACACCTACCGATATAGCGGGCTGTTCAAAATAACACCTCTTATTGGAAAATCCTGTAGTTTTACTGATTTGTCTTATATGTAGTATTGTATGTTTTACTAATATTGATTCATATTTAATTAATCAGAAGCTCGATAGCTCATTAGGTATGTCCTGTTCTTATGTTTCATGTAGAAGCACAGCTGGGCGTAAAACCAAATAAAATTAATTTAAAAAAAAAACAATTCTACTTCCATCAAACTTTCGCTTCGCAGTTGTAAATTACTTCCGAACAGATGTTAAAAATCAATTAATTTGTTCCTGGTATTTTACCGCTGTAAGTGGTACCTCAGATACTAAATAACTGAGTAATCATAGGAACTCAGTACCTTAAGAGTCATTATTTAGTATTTCGAGGCTAATTAGTTTTACGAGGAAACTATTATTACATTGGTACCTACAATATTTTTTTTACATACAATGTGTATGTATAACAGGATGATTTGAGAGTAACTTGAATATGATTTGATACATGAAATACGCTACCTTTGATTGTTGATTGCAAGAAGCAGCAAAACAATTCTATATTAGTGAGCTCTGGCGCAATTAAATTTGGAAAAATTTAAATTCAAATTTTAAATTCAAGGTCTGTTTAATTTCAATTTATTGAAGCACCTGGCAAATATTGATATAATAACAGAACTTGAAAATAACTTTTACCGGACTTGAAAATTGTTAAATTATCAAATTCTGTGAAACAGACCTTCCTATGTGAACACAACTATTTTCAGCTCGAAATGTCATTTCCATCATGATCTACGGAGCTTTCTAATGTCCGTTATTTTTTTATTGAGAAAAATATTACGTGTTGATTTCATGAAGCAGATAAAAAACTCTCAATTTTTGAGCTCTGGCGTAATGAAATTTGCACAACTTTTTTGTACAAAATTTCCAAGCGAACGCAGCTATTTTCAGCTGAAAAGATAATTACCATCGTGAGCTATGGAGATTTGAAATATTCATTAATTTAAAAAAAAAACTTTGCATCATAAGAATATGACAAGAGTCTGTTTCGTATTATTCAAAGCGAATCATTATCGAAACCGGGTAGTAAATTCTGTAAAATAAACAGTAGACACAATTTTGGAATGTGGGTACAAAAAAAATCTTAAACCTTCCTGCTATGTTTTTTCTTAGAAGGCAGTATGAAAGTGATGATTGTAAAAATCATGCGTTTTAGAGTCATTGATCTCAAAGTAGTTTCGGATGAATGGGAACGGGTAAGACAAAGAAAGGGACTTCTTTCCATCATCTCTTGTGGTGGGGCACGTGCGTGGCAATTGTTTTGTAATCCTGCTTTCTTGGTACTGTTAAAAACAAACCCATTGTATTCAATAAAGATATTCATTATGTTAGGCTAAAAATGGTAGGTATTCGTCCTTTGTCCTTTACCTGCAGTTTGTGATGTTTAGGAGAAATGAGAAACCTAACCTAACTAAATATTTTATCTAAAACTTTTACTTTCAGTTTTTTTTTACATAATTAGCGAATTAATAACCCTGAAGTAAACATTATATAGAACCGGTATGATTTGAGATTTCCACGGCCAAAAGTATTAGGTATAGTGATTTGTTTTTGGGGTATTGTGCCGTGTTGCTCTACCTCCTTATTTAGCCAACGTTTCGGACAGCATTGCAGTTCCCATCATCAGGGCAGATGCGTAATCACATTACATTACTTTAATTATCTGCCCTGATGATGAACACTGCAATGCTGTCCGAAACGTTGGCTAAATAAGGTGGTAGCGCAACACGGCATAATACCCCCAAAACAAATCACTAT
Source organism: Hesperophylax magnus (assembly GCA_026573805.1). Lineage (NCBI taxonomy): Eukaryota > Metazoa > Arthropoda > Insecta > Trichoptera > Limnephilidae > Hesperophylax > Hesperophylax magnus. Next base: position 16,304,419 of record JAIUSX010000028.1, read on the forward strand.
AATTATATAGAACCCATTCTGAAGAATAGTATTATTCATTGTTATTATTATTGAGGTATGTTATTATAGCCTTCATGTAACTATATTTCGTGCAGTTGAACAAATCTACTATTTCTGCAAAAGAATTGCTAACGGCATACAATCTAGGTACAAGCGAGTATCTAAATGACTCAGTCCTAATGTTGTTGTTGCAATTAGTTCTGGTTTGTGATGTTGAAGGTGATTAGGCTTAATAAATCAGGGCTGCCTATAATTTTACTTCAAATTTATGTGATGAATATGAGCTAAAAACCATGATATTAATCTTTTATATGTCTATTGACCAGTCAGTGGCTGGGTTGGCATCGCGTCTGGTTCCAACTCAGGCGTCGTGAGTTCGATTCCTCGTCTGGCCAAGTCCTCAATAACGACATCCGCTTACTATGATGGTAATAAGGGATTTTCAAATATTGTCAGGTTTTGTAAACCTGAAATTTTTGTATTTCTTTAACAAATATACACCGTGTTCTACGCTCATACCGCGAAACTTTGGAGGGCGATATTCATGACAATCAAATAATGAAGTTTTTTTACCTCACACTCTTAGCCATCCGAGCGTCACTTTCTTAATCTTACTCATTACTCTTACACCAGCCTTGCATTCTTTGCGGATCTTCACATTTCTCACACCATCGTACATGGTTTTTAAACACATACGCCTCAAGGATCTCACTTCTACATCAAATTTATATTTATGTATTTGGGCATTAATTTGTTTCTTCATTCGCCTCCAGAAGGGTGTGTTCACGGTTTGTGCGTGGAAAATGGTGTGTATATTTTCACCTACATAGTTTTTTTTTAATCCTAAATGCTACTAACCGTTTGGAGCCAGTGAGACTAATTAATTGTGTGTTTTTTTCAGTCCGATGGCACTTCTGACCAATAGCGGCGCCGCCCCCACCGGCGCGCCCGCCCATCCCTCCGCCCTGCAACACTACTTCAGCTCCCAGGTGGCGGGCTACCTCAAGGGTCACCACGTGCATGCCGCTCACCATCAACAGCAGAGTCACCACCTGCATCAGGCGCCCTATGCTCAGCCTCACCATCATCACCACCATCTGGGCGGGCTGGGGCCTTTTGGGCTAGCTCACCATGGACTCGAGGCGGTCGGCTTTCCACAAGGTAGGATCAAAAACAATTATTTTATAGGGTTCCGCAAGGTACTCTTTTTGTACCTACGTTATGTGTTCAAGTTAATTGTATAAGAAAGATATCGAATATGTTGACTATGGGGTGGGCCCCTTTGGGTTAGCCTAACAGGAGATGAAGGCGGTCGGATTTCCTCAAGTAGGCCATAAACAATTTTTTAGTTTCCGCAAGGTACTGTTTTGGTACCTTCGTTATTTTTAAGAAAGATATCGAATATTTTTGGAGGTGGGCCCCTTTGGGGGTCCTGACAAGTTAGGACTAAAAAAAAATTATTTCGGTGTTCCGCAAGGTACTGTTTTAGTACCACCGTTATTTGTTTTAGTAAATTGAATATGAAAGATATCAATATACGTGTTGCGGGCAGGGTTCTTTTGGGTTAGGGGTTTTGGTTGTTGAACTAAATAAGAATGAAATATGATTAGTTGTTACAAAAATGTGGGTTACTGCAAGATACCAATTTAATTATAGATCCGACAACATTTTCCCTTAATTAATTGTTGTTAGTTTTATAAATACATACATATAGGCATGTAAATTATCGTAATAAAGCAATTTTTTTCAAATTTAATTCATTAATTTAATACATTTCTCAAACAGTTTTTTTTTATATAATATTGAAATCCACCATTTTAAGCAATCGGATTTTGTATTCACATTATAAAATAAATACCTACATATTAAAAAAAGTTGATATATACAATAAAACTCTAATTCATCTAAGGATGGCCCGTTTTAACCATAAAACTAAGCGAAAGATCCGTAATAAATATAAAAAATATACCAACTGGAACAGATTTCTTTTTGACAGCAGCAATTTTGCTAAACTTTAAATCTAGGTACTTTAAATCTAGGTACGCTGTATCCAAACAGAATCATTGAATCAGAGATCCCATCTCAAATGGAGCTCACAGACACCCATCATTGGAACGACACAGACCAATAAAATGACGATAATGTTATAATCACGGTCCAATTGCCTGAAGGGGAGATTGGCCTATCTAGACGGCGAAACGCCCCTCTAACGACGCGATGCACCCCGTAAATTAGCACCCAGTTATATAGCCGAGGTTTTCTTTTATCAATGGGGTGAAAGGGGATTTAAAAATATAATTTTATGTTGCTTTTCTAATAAAGAGGCGAATCCAACATTCTTCAGTCCACAATGGGATGCTGGTACCTACCCTGATGTATGGCAGTAAAGCATGGAACAAGCAAAGGAAGAATGAAAGTAGACTGAATGGCAAAATCACGTGAAAAATTAAAATCAAGAAAAAACCAATTAGCTAACTTACCCCGTTCCTCGCATGGGTAAGCAAAGAAAATGGTCTACCGGACAACTCGGTCTTGTAACACACTCCTAGCTTCATTCACATTCATTCATTGTCTCATACACACCCTTCCGTTATTATGACTTTTGTTATTATTATGACATGTTTCTTCACCTTGACTTCTTCAATCATTCGCATTTGTATAATATATTCTACTTACACCCCTTTCTTTGTTCATTTGATCTACATGCTTAAACCATCAAAGCTTCCTTTTTTCTTACTCATTACTTCATTTCTCACATTATGATGGTTTTTACCACACGTACGCCACAGGGATCTAGATTCTACTCTATTTTCATATTTCCTCTGCTAGTTCCATTCCTTACTGCCTGCATCAGTGTAGGACCACAAGGTATTGTTTTAAATCCACTTCCCATATCAAAATCGATTCTGCCAACTGTTCAACTGACTTATCAATATTATATTGCAAAACCTTACACAGTATTCGATTACCCACAGTATAAAACGACGTATCTACTTTATGTATGTACGGTAATAATAAATATCTCGTTCCGCTTTACCAGCAGTGGAGAGTGTATAGACCTGGGTGTGTGCTCCACGCTTCTCATCGAGTCTTGCTTTTATGTAGTAGTATAATGTCGAGGGCTTGCCAGGTTTGCAGGTTTGTGTAGGTTTTGTTCGTATAGTTGGTATATACGCTTACAGGGGTCGGCAACTGGGAGGTGTAAAATAATCATTATATTTTTGGTATTTTACTGTTATACAGACCGTAGGAGTATAAAAGGGAGGGTTTATGGGGTTCAAACCCCTCCCCATCGTCCTCAGTATTGTTTATGTAAAAAAGACAATAGTACTAGTAAGTTGCATTATTTGCACCATCACTTTTATCAATGCGGTGTAAATAATAAGTTGACTTAAGTTCCTAAAATATAACACCCCCACCCCTTCTTCCGTGCCTCCACCAGAGTCAAATCCCCCACCCCCCCTTGTGTAGAACCCCCCCATGTGAATGCTATAGCTACGCCACTGATACAGACGAAAAAACTTTTTTCCGTGGCTATCTTACCCCAAAAAGTGTTATAATATATATCGAGCTGAAAATAGTTCCATTAACAGCGAAAATTTTGACACATCAAACTGTATAAATTTCAGCTTACCGTTCTGGTATTTTTACACGGACGATTTCACGTAAACATCAAATTTTGAACATTTATAACATGACTTTTCATTGCGAAACAGCTATCATGATATAGCATTAAGCAAATTTGCTGAACTTAATATGTGATTGTGTGTCCGTATGTTTGTGTAACTCTGGTTCAATGTACTCAAATTTGCTTTAAATTTAGGTGTCATTTTCGAAATGGGAAGTTATTTTTTGATAATTTAGACAATCGATAATGCTTTTATATATAATATTTTTATATAAGCTTTAATATCTTTCAATATTTTCAAACTCTTGTTAGGCCACTTTGAGACGACTTATTTATATGATTCTATTTACCCCCGCTCAATTTCAATTTGTATTACGTCTAAAATGATTTACTGATAAAATAATTATCTTCAATCGTAAAAGATCAATGGTTTCGTTGCTTGTGTGGCACGTAGCGCCGTCTTGTTGAAACTAAACGTTGTCCAGATCAATACCATCCAATTCCGGCCATAAAAAAATATTAATCATCTCTCGATAACGCAATCCATTTACCATAACTATTGCTCCAGCCTCATTTTCGAAATAGTAAGGTTCAATGACTCCGCCGGACCATAAACCGCACCAAACAGTCACACGTTGAGGATAGAGAGGCTTTTCAACAATAACTCTAGGGTTTTCCGAGCACCAAATGCGTCAATTTTGCTTGTTGACGAAGCCACCGAGGTGGAAATGGGCCTCATCACTCAAGATGATTTGCATTTGATTCACTCAAGTGAATTTTAATAATTTCAATGCGTTGTTGAAGTGTGTATTGTTCCATTTTTATTAATGGCGTAGTTTCTACTTGTCAAATATCAGAAAATGACAGCTTTAAAAGTAACATCTACCGAAATAGCGGGCTATTCAAAATAACACCTCTTATTGGAAAACCCTGTAGAATAAAAAAATGATGATGATTTTTCATCAGTATTAAATTATTTATTTATTTTTAAAAGCGTACTTGGAGTAATTGAGATAAAAACTAATCTTAAAAAAATATTAACTAATGTTTATAAGCAATAATTAGTCGCCTGAATATAATAATGTGCTATCCTTTGTGCAATATATAAAACCTTGTCTTATAGACAATAGTTTATCATTAGAAAAAAATAATAATATTTGAGATGTCAAAATATTTCACCAACAAATGTAGATATAATATGTCTCGACGCCATCTAGTGGGAAATTTGGCACTTACAAATACTTTCCTACGAAAATAAAGTTGTTTACAGGTGAAAAAAATATAATAAGCAGTAATTGTTGATTGAGGTACTAGTACATATTGAATTATTAGGCGTATTGGAAATAAGCCGACGTGGCTCAGTGGTCCAGAGCACCTGACCGGACATCTGAAGGTGAAGGGTTCAATTTTTATTTTCAATTTGTATTCATATTTAATGCGACTAATTGTTGCTTATAATAATTTAAAAAATGACGTTATTATTACTGTCAAATTGTTATCTTCCCCTGCTGGCCGAACCCACTCCGCATATCCCGGTTATGAGGGGTTCAAGAGGTGGGGGGAAGGGCAGCCGGGCGGCCCCACCATTCGGGAGCTAAGCCGCTTAGCGCCCCCCTAAACCCCCATCTCCCCCCTGCCCCACCGCCATGATGGTAACTTGCAGCTGCCGACAGCAGGGGACATCAAATTCAGACGATGGATTTTTTAACATTTTTTTATGTCACGACAGTGCTTTTAGTTTTGTGTTTAAAAAAATAGTTTTTTTATCGTTCAGATTAACTTTTAAAATGTATTTATCTAAAATAATATTTTTTACAATGTACATAGTTTAATTTCATTTATTGCTAGCAGACCCGTGAAAAATCACGGGATATTGTAATTGTAGGATTTGTGAAGTTGAAAATATTTTTAAAAAAATATGCACTGATTTGAGACCATTAAACTTGAAAAATTACGATATCTGTCAAAAATTTAAACAAAGAAATTAGTATACATCTGAAATGTACAATTATGAATTAAAGTGAAATAAGCGATGCATACATACATTATGCCGTTTTCCGCTACTTCCTTCTTTAGCCAATGTTTCTTTTAACAGCATTACAGTGTTCATAATTACACACATAATTTTACACTGCCCTGATGATGGACACTCTAATGCTTTCCGAAACGTTGGCTAAAGGATGAGGTAGCACAAACCAAAAATAAATCACTCTAGTGCCTTTGGCTGTGAAGATCTCAAATCATATCTGAAGCATACATACTATGCAATAATTAAAAAAAGTTTAAGAAATTATGCGTTATTGTGAAAAATGCTAGTATTTTTTCCACTGTTATTATAATATATTGAAATAAAATTAACTTATTTCTATATTTGGTACAGCTATTACAACCTACGCTATTGAACTTATCCCACCGACTTCGCTAGCCAACTCGCGCCTTAGCAACATAAACAAGTCCGAGTTTGTATGAAAATGGGCGATATTACACGCGCAGCTTGTACCCGGAGATAAGCAGCTCGTTAAAAAATGAAATGAAAAGAGAATTAGACGTAAAATTTTTGTTTAAATTTATATGATTCTTTCTGTTAGGTAGAGATAGATTGACATTATCATTGTGTTTTATTAGATGAAATTAAGATTTAACGAGAGTTGCAAAGATATTGGGCTTAGGATTACAGGGGTCTCACTACAAAAACTGGTGTTTTGAGTTAAGCTTGGTTTCGGTAATGCCACAATCATATTTTTTAGTGACACGAAGCTCTATCTCGTACCTACATATAGCCATTTAAGAGATACAGACATATGAGCATTCCAATCTTTACTCGCGTTTAAATCAAAACTATGTTTTTGTAGGTAGGCCCCTGTGATTCTAAACCCCCGTTCTCATAATTTTATTTAAATTTCGAGTACTTATAAGAACATATTGGTTTCAATTTATGGATGTTAATAGATTTTTGACACCCGGCTTCGCCCAAGATTTTTTTGTTTGTCTTCTTCGTACTTAAATGGAACAACAATTTGTCTAATTTTATTACAGAAAAATTTAGGTACATTTCAACGGTACATAACTCATGATGGAAATTATTAAATTTACAAAAAAAAGTTTATTTATAAACAAGTTCTACTGTGTAATTATTATTATTAATTATAACAGCTGTTTCGTCTTCTGGAGGCGTTATTCGATTGTCTTGTCTTCAGAAGGCGAAACAGCTGTTACGCGTAATAATACTTACACATAACTTATTTATAAATAATAAAATATTTGTTATTGAAATTGAGTTCTAAGAACTAAACTTAATAAAACTAATTTTAAAAATTATAATTGGTTAGTTTACTATTTAAATCAAGTCGCTAAACGTATCTAAAGCCATTTTGACGACGTTTCACTTTCGACTTGTGCACTGTGGAAAATGATTCAAATTATTGGTAATACGACCTTAACAAATAAATTAATTGGTTTGCTGTTAAACTTTTAGTAAAATGCGAATATGTTATCACGATGTCGAACCACTTGTTCTTAAAAATAGTATTATTTTCGCATTACATCATTATATATTAGCAATGCAGGTGCTTGAACACTTTTTCTGATGTATTAGAAATTTTTATCAAGAAACCGTCTACAATCCCGTTTTTAACTGGATTACGATTAGTATTATTAATTTCTTCTGTCTGGTAAGTTAGAATGATAGAATTCCGAGAACGTAGATTTCACTTTATTCATGAATATATTATTAATTAGATGTCATGTACCCGGCGTTGCTGGGGATTATCCTTACGAAATAGACATATACATTGTTAGACTTTTTTGAAGGCCTTTTTAAGATCTACAAATACTTATAACATTATTTTGATGTATCTCATAAGATTTAGCCAGCGTTAGCAATGTAAGCGCACGATAATATTTTTTTACGACTTGATTACAAAACATCGATTTTTCTCTACTTTTTATAAGTATAATATGCATGCATAAATTTTCAAAACGATAGTAAAAATCCTATCAAAATCTGTTGCATAGTTTAGAAGAACTAAGCGCACAAACAGATAGACGCACATAGCGACTTTATTTTATACTGTTTAGAGATGTACCTGTTCTTAAAATACCTACATGTATTTGAGCAGCGTAGAATTTATCTGATGACGTATATATCCAAATATAAATAACAAGACGAAGGTTGTATTTTTACCATCAAACGTTTAAAAATAAAATACCAATGAATTATGAAACCAAATATAGAAAAATACAAAAGAACCTCCAAAAAATAGAAAAATTCTGCTTAAAATCCCTGAAACCAAAAACTGAAAATATTATTCATTCCCGTTTTCGCTCCATAAAACATTATAGGCCCTATCTCTCCCTTTACCCCCGTCTTCTGCTTACCCCACTCGGATGCTTTAGGCAGATCCCGGGCTAGGGGGGTTGAGTGGCTGCGGGAGATAAAGAGGGGTGCGCAGGGAGGGAAGGGGTGGTAATGGGAAAGGTGACTGGGTGCATCGTGATGATACTGGGAAAATATCAAATTAAAAAAATATATCAATTTTTCTGTTTTTCACCCTTCAAGACTGTTTTAGGAAATGAAATTATTCGCATTCCTGTTGTAAACGGGACTGCAGGCCTTTAACGAATGAATTATGACGATGTCGCAACGCGTATTAAAAAAAACAACAAGATAAAATCAGCCGAATGAACATGTGTTCCGATATTTTAAGAAAGTACTAATAGTTTATTAGGAAATGGCATGCTGTCACTTTTTTATATCTTTCCTACCACCATTTAAAAGCATTTAAAAAACTCATTAGCATTCCACAAACTATCAACATTAAAAGACAGATGAGATATATTCGACCAAATAAATATTTAAAATTATCCACAACTCTGTTGACAACGCCTACCTTCTGGAAAATATTTATTTCCACTGTCCAGTTCAAAACTCACGGTCAAACAAACTATTCCCCATCCCACACTCAAAAACTAACTACACACAACATTCATTTTACAAAAGGACATGCACAAAATACAATAATATATTTTCCATTTGTCCTCAGTTCAGTTTACTAAATGCATATGAGATAAAATTAAATCAAATCTATGTCTGTGAATCAAATTGTTAATTACGTACTCTCTCCCCCTACTGTGTGTAAAATATCTAAGACATCTCAGTTATTTTCATTAAGAGGAAGCTACAAGCCATTATATTCTTGGCATGCATTATATCGTCACGAATATAGGTAATGTGCATTAAAATCGCTTGTGCAAAACATTGGTGTTTTACTTTGACTTTTTTAGGATACCTATCAATTCATTCGTTAATGGCCTGCAATCCCGTTTTTAAGAGGAAGCTACAAGCCAAAAGTGTGTATGTTCTTGGTATGCCTTATATCCCCTCGAATATAGGTAATAGGCATTAAAATCGCTTGGCAAACGGAGTCAAGAAACGCTCGATTTCGAGCGTAAAAGTGTTTTTTTATTTATTTTGTAAACAATTTTGTAAGAAAGCAATATAATTATTCAATTGAAACTGTCACAGATAATCTTAGCCATAATACTGTATCTTTTTTTAGTTGTTTCATTTATGCGTTCATACATTTCTATTCAATAAATACATTTTTTAGTAGTTTACATTCATATTTTATATTAAGTAAATAACATTTTTATTTGAATTCTACTCAAGGGAAACGATAGAAACAGCTTTAATTTATCTAAAGCATATTTTTTGGTTTTCATAATGTAAACCAATTCTTTGTAAAGATTAATCGAAAATAGTGATTTAGCATAAGGTGTTTTTATGTTTTTCTGTTTATTTTTTTTTCTGTATATAACATGAATTTTGAGTGAAAACTTCGCTGGTTAATGCAACGTTTAAACTGTTAATTTCCCCAATACACTAAAATATATCACCTACCTCGGAATAAAACTTTAGATTTGTATCTAAAATAAAGCCACGGCGCTAAAGAAACTCTTCTTTAAACATTTATGTATACATTTGGTAGCGCGGATCCGTGAAAAATCACGGAATATTATAATTTAACATAAAAAAACGAGTTAAATTTTGATAATAACACCAGAATTTAAAGCAAATACGAGTTCTAAAGTTCGACCAGAATTACAGACAGAAACACAACTTGAATCACTATTTTTGATGATGATACCTAACAGATAAAATTTTTTGTTTAGAAAGAGATTACCAAAAAATATGCGATGTAAAGTTCCCATTTGTAGACAACAGAAAGTACAATGTAGGGAATTAAGGACATGAGTATTAAAAATGTGAGAGGAAACGAAGCAATGTCTCATAAATTGTAGAAAATATATTTTCAAAACTAAATTTGTCGCTTGTGTCTATGTATCTGCCTTGGCACTCCTCTTTAAAATAAGATGAAAATAGCTTAATATTAATACATGTGTAATGCATTATTTATTCCATGAAACGTAAAAAATATTCCTCCTAGGGATGCGATTGGAATGTTTTGAAGGGATGATGTAATGTATTTAGGGGAGTATCCGTCACAATTCATATTCACAATGGGGAGGTTTCAACCAATTGGAGGCTCTATAAGGCAATAAGGATCCGTGAGTTCATTTTCATTTTAGCAAAGGGGCGGAATGTTTTATTTTGCAGAGGGGTGATAATTTTCTGAATGTTATTATTTTGTGACATTTTATTTTTTGTGATGAGACCTTCAAATGATTAGAGTTTTGCGATGACTCTTGCTATTTGATAACGTAGATTTATAATGCATAATGCACTGAGAAAAATTATCCTGTTAAAAAAGTGATGGCATGCAATTTTGTTATAATAATAATTATAAGCAATAATTAGTCATCCGAAATACTAATACAAATTGAAAATATCTCCCGAGTAAAAATAAATGCTGCCAACGGGAATTGAACCCGTGCCTTCTGATGTCCGGTCAGGTGCTCTGAACCACTGAGCTATGTCGGCTTATTTCCAACCCGCCAAATGATTCTAGTACCTAGTTCTAGTAAATTTACTAGTACCTCAATCAACAATTATATACTGCTTATTATATTTTTTCAAACAACCAACTTTATTTTTGTAGGAAAGGCTTTGTTAGTGCTAAATTTCTCACTAGATGGCGTAAAGACATATGATATCTTCATTTATTGGTGAAATATTTTTGACTTCTCAAATATTTTTATTTTTTTAATGATAAACTAACTTGTCTTATAAACGTTAGTTTATCATTAAAAAAAATAATAATAATGCAATTTCCTGATAAAATATTAGTCATTCAGAATATATATATTTTTTTTATATGTTCTTTATTCAGTAAAGTTTATACATTACAGTAAACGGGTAAATTTTTGGCCACCACACTAGGCACATGCCCGTGTTGTAGTGGTCAATTTTATGTTAAGTATAATAATACAAATTAAAAATAAGTTGAATGAAAACAAAATAATATAAAAATAAAATAAAATAATTTATACATCTAAAACAAGTATGAAGTATAAAGGAATTAAAAATAATGCAAAATATCTACATAAGTTTAAGATATGTGAATATAAAAAATAGGTGTGGAAAACAGAAAAATTTTAAATAATATAAAAAGTATATCAAAGAAAATACGTATTATTGAATTAAAAATAATACAAGGAGCATGTATCAAAAAAAAAAGAAAAATACAAGTACATTTGTGTAATTAAAATAGAATTAAAAGTGTAGTAAAAATACAAGTACATTAAGTACAAGTGTATTTCTAAAAAAAGAATACAAATATAATATAAAAAATATATCGAGAACACGCGTGCTTTTCCTAATCATTATGTAATGCGAAAATGTCAATATCGGTGTAAACAAGTATTCCACAGTTTTCACAAAACATTCGCTTTTGACTGATACTTTGTTAGGAACTATTTCAATTCATTCGTTATAGGTCAATTCATTTTTAACAGGAAAACAACTAATTTGACCAGATTTTTAATAAATCAACAGTATTAGATCAGTTAGTTTTCTCCGTGTGATGATAGTCTTCTTGGGGTGTCCCCGACTTTGATATTTCATCCACATGTGCATCCTACCTTATCTACACAATTCCTCTATCTGTTCTACATGTTCAAATCATCTCGATATAAGAAATGTATATTTCTTTTATTTTAATTTTGACTTAGACTTTTACTCGTCCTCAGTAATTTTAATTAGAAAAAAAGTTGCGTCAATTTTAAAACTTTGTTTATATTGTGTGCATTTAAAAAAAATATTTGTTTATTTCTAATAATACAATAATAAAGCGTATTTCAACTCCTTTCAAAAACAGTTATTAGTTTTCGGATACGTTCAGAAGTATTGGAAATACTCTGATGTACCGAGGCCTGGGTGGGGGTTAAATAGTTGAATATAAAGTTAGATACATCTAGGAAAAAAACATCGAATCCGTACACCAAAGCCAGTTAAAAATATTTACGAATTCCTTCATTTTTTTACTAAAAAAATATTGTCTTTTGTTGGTCGTGGACCCGAATTTTGATTGACATTATCCATTAGAACTAGAAACGATAACCTCCAGAAAGTGACACGTTGACATGTTATCGATTCAAGCCTAAATTAGTAGCAGCGACGCTAAAAAAAGGTCCTTAGGCATTTTTAAAAGTAGGTAGATACTCATCTCTTGAGGAATCCCACAATAAAATGCATTTTTATTAGGCTTGCTAATAACTCTGGCAGGTAAATACTACGAGTATGTAAAGGTTCTATCCAAGTTCTGCTTTGTGAAACTACTGGCTAATAATGATACTATAACATAACATGAATAGAACTTTTAAAGAACTTGAAAACATCTTTGAGATTCTGTGAAACGGTTCCATGATAACTCCTCATTATTTACACTGCAGTAGGTATATTTGCGGCAATTGTGTTATTTCACAATTTATTATTTGCACTAATTACTGCACTAGGTATATTTGCTGCAATTGTGTTATTTCACAATTTATTATTTGCACTAATTACTGCACTAGGTATATTTGCTGCAATTGTGTTATTTCACAATTTATTATTTGCACTAATTTCTGCACTAGGTATATTTGCCTCAATTGTGTTATTTCACAATTTATTATTTGCACTAATTACTGCACTAGGTATATTTGCGGCAATTGTGTTATTTCACAATTTATTATTTACACTAATTACTGCACTAGGTATATTTGCGGCTATTGTTTTATTTCACAATTTATTATTTACACTAATTACTACACTAGGTATATTTGCGGCAATTGTGTTATTTGACAATTTATTATTTACACTAATTACTACACTAGGTATATTTGCGGCAATTGTGTTATTTGACAATTTATTATTTACACTAATTACTATACTAGGTATATTTGCGGCAATTGTGTTATTTGACAATTTATTATTTACACTAATTACTGCACTAGGTATATTTGCGGCAATTGTGTTATTCACGATTTATTATTTACGCTAATTACTACACTAGGTATATTTGCGGCAATTGTGTTATTTCACAATTCATTATTTACACCAATTACTACACTAGGTATATTTGCGGCAATTGTGTTATTTCACAATTCATTATTTACACTAATTACTACACTAGGTATACTTGCGGCAATTGTGTTATTTCACAATTTATTATTTACACTAATTGCTGCACTAGGTATATTGTATATATTTAAGACATTCGAAGAAGACATGGCAAGCTCAAGTGAACCAGATACTTGATTTGGGCCATGTCAAGAGTCAGAATAACAGTTTGAAACGATGTATAAATGTGAATGAAGCAATGAGCGTGTGCCAATACCGACTTGTTTTGCGGTGAAACGGCGTGATGGTTAGTTAATTAGTTACATTAGCCAAATATTAGATAGTAAATCATCATTATTACGAGATTGATCAATAATTCATTCATAATCAAATGAAACATATGAAGTTTTTAAAAACTTATCCAGCACAATCTGATCGAATAATCTAGACAATAATCTGTCACTCATCTCTCTTAATACTTCCTGTCCTCTATCAAATACCTTTTATTCTACTCCTATCTTAGCTACACACCTGTCAATTCTTTCAATCTTTTATAGACCGAGAAATACCACCAATCTAAAATGTTTTTTTTTTTTTAAATTCTTATTGTGAATACCATACAAGAAACCATAGCCAGTGGAAATATTGTATGACATTCTCATTTGTGGAATTTCGTGAGGTTAAGGGAAGTTATGATGGAAAGGAGATGGGGAAGAGGGAGGCTGATAAAACTCTATATCAATAAGTTATTGACTAAATTCGTCATCTGTGGTCAGTTGGCAATATTTGCGAGCACAGTCAGCGTACGATTCTGACAGTCAGTAGACAAAAGCCGCCGCTTTTGGCGCGGCCCACCAGGTGTCAGATAAGCTGTCAATATACACAAGTTTTTGAATAATGTCTAAAGTAAAATTACTAGGGGTGAACTAGCGAAGCTCTTGGAATTGAAAGAAGTCGTATACGCGGTCAATTTAACCCGTTCGAGATTGGAGAGACGCAATTTGTTCAAATATTAAAATTTATTCAACACACCTTTAAAAAGTTATATAAAGTAATGAAAAGTGATGAAAGAAAAACTAGATTAAAAAGGTTAGGTTTGTACCTATGTTAGTTTTTTTTTCATCGCTTTTAATGTTTTTTCATCACTTTTTAAACGTGTATCGAATTGTCATTGTATTGAATTATCATATAACCGCTAAAAAGTTATTATGTTAATACAAAATTGTCAATTTATGCGTATTTTTACGTAGCCGTTTGTCGTTTGACATTTAATAATGTCATTCCACAGACAGATCCGCCAGTGTTACCATCGTAAAAGGATATCTATCTTATTTATATCGCGTCAATATCGGTTTCGCTGCCAACAGCGCAACCGTGCTCGTGATATATATCTATCCGATAGTGATAAGTTATCGATTGACTGTTCGGTCATATTTCACGGTCAAGCCATCTATTCTATAAAATGATCAATTCTCGGCTTCTTAGTATTTTCAAGAAACCGAAACAATATAATTCCTTGAAATAAATCAGGGATTTACCAACTTTTTAATTAATTTTCATAACTAGGTAATAACGAATGGCTATTGACCGAAATATCACATTGTCATTAAAAAACAATTATGATAAACCTTCCACCTTTCACAGGGGGAAACCAACATTTTAACCCCAAGTACCTAACACAAATGACTTTCCGAGTAAATCGGTTTTTACCGATATTTTTTTTTATTTATTCTTAAATATATTTGTATTACAAAGGTATATTATATTGTCCTCTACGCTAGGAGTTCACCTGTGTTATGGAGGACTTTTTCAATTGTAAAGTTATATAATAATAAAACAATACAGTGGAGTTAGTTACACAGAAAAACAATAAAAATTAAAATATAAATTCGATCGATCTTGGTATTTATCGATTTTAGTAAATCACTTCAAATATCTTACAAATAGAAATACGTTATGGGTAAGTTAAGTCATATCATGTTTGATAATGGTATTGAACGCCGAAACAGCTGTCACAATAATAAAAACTAAAATTGATACCTACTTGTAGAACTTAATAATAACATTCAAGGCGATGCACTACGTCGTGTAATATTTTAAATTGAGCCGCTATCAATAACAACCCTTACGAAGATGGCGATAAGGTTTAAATTCCCGCTTAACACCATCCGTCTGTTTTGATTTATGCAAGAAAAACACATGGCCAAAAAGTGCCTTTTATTTTATTTAGTGGATGTTCA
Organism: Hesperophylax magnus; assembly: GCA_026573805.1. NCBI lineage: Eukaryota > Metazoa > Arthropoda > Insecta > Trichoptera > Limnephilidae > Hesperophylax > Hesperophylax magnus. The sequence continues at coordinate 16,319,786 of JAIUSX010000028.1, forward strand.
GGCATAAATATTTAATTTTTTTCCGATCATTTTATAAATAACTTAATTTGCCACATTATACAATAAAATCATAATAGAAAATGGGTTCGTAAGTAGGAGATTTTCAACTTTAAAGCAGTTTTCATAGGCCTTATACATTATTTTTTTCTGGGTTTATAAAAAGACTTATCTAAAAAATACTCGATTATTTCAAAGGCCAAGATGTATTCTACTTGCAGTATTTAATAAAAGCATCTGAAACATTTCTAGGCGACTAAATTTTCAAACCAAAAACACATGATTTTGCATTACTACGTATGGCATCGCCTTACTCAAAATTGAACAACATAAAAATCAACCTACAAAAAAGTTTTTTTTGAAACTAAAATACATTTATTTTAAAGTGTTTTATAAAACTAAAAAAAAATGTTTTCACTAAATTCCGACTAACATTTATTTGGTAAATTGCTAAACTTCTGTAATGTCATCCGATTTCAGAAAAATACGTATGTGTGTGCTTAATTCATCAGCCATCGGAATGCATTGTCATCAAAAACGAGTCTGTCTGCCGAGTTTCAGTTCGATCGGATGCCGGGAAGTGGGTTAATTTCCGCTTCCAAGATTTGCACGCAAGACGAGAAATGTCAAATAATGTCCGCCATCTTAATAAAAATACTGTACAAAATCGTTACAAAACGGAACGCGTTGTTTAATATTGAAACAGTTTTGGGACCATTCCATATCCCAGGGTCCTGTTCAAAATATTGTCTCCCGCATGTTCCTCTTATTCCTAAGAAGAAAGAAAAAAAGAAGACTATGATTCAAGTGATATGGAAAGGTATTTTACACTTATGTGTTATTGTAACACACATGTCATGTCATGTTATGGTTTGATCATCATTGCATCTTTTGCATATTCGTCTTTAAACTCAACCAATACATCTTTCATAATAAGTGTTTTTTCGTGGTTTATTGCCATCAATTACAAATTTAACGACGGGGACGATTACACATATGCCCTGATGATGGACACTGCAATGCTTTCCGAAACGTTGGCTAAAGAAGGGGGTAGCGCAACACGGCATAATACCCCAAAAACTAATCACTATATTACTTTTGGCCGTGAAAATCTCAAATCATATCTATTTTCGGGTGTTTCGGAAAATTTAAACAATTCTTCAAAGTTCAAAGTTAATTTTCAAGTTTTGTGAAAGATTTTTTCAAGTTCTGTTATCATTTCAGTTCTGTCAAACAACTAGCCTATAATGAAATAATAACAGAACTTGTATAGGACTTTCACAGAACCCGAAAATGAACGTTGAAATTTTATGACTTCTCCGAAACAACCCGTCCTTATTGGTATTGTATGAGGTGTACCTACAACTAAAAATTTTAATTGATTCATATGATGGGATATTTCAAGAAACCAACAGCAATCAAAAGGTAAGAGTTTATCCATTATTCCTCATTTTCTTGAACTTCTATTTTGAGTTACATTTCATTTAACAGACGGGCATTAAATACACATCCTTTTTTCATCCCATATCCATAATACCATGAAAATACGACCAATTTAGAAGCTGAACGAAAAAAGCTTCGTGTAAAACCCCCATAAGTCAGATATTACTGGATTTTCTTTACCTACGTAACTTAAACTACAGGGTTTTCCAATAAGAGGTGTCATTTTGATATTCAATCGTAAAAGATCAATGGTTTCGTTGCTTGTGTGGCACGTAGCGCCGTCTTGTTGAAAGTTAACGTTGTCCAGATCAATACCATCCTATTACAGCCATAAAAAAATCATTAATCATCTCTCGATAGCGCAATCCATTCACCGTAACTGTTGCTCCAGCCTCATTTTCGAAAAAGTAAGGTCCAATGACTCCGCTGGACCACAAACCGCACCAAACAACTGTTTGGTGCGGTTAACGGTCAACGTGTAACTACACGTTGAGGATAGAGAGGCTTTTCAACAATAATTCTTGGGTTTTCCGAGCCCCAGATACGACAATTTTGCTTGTTAACGAAGCCACCGAGGTGGAAATGAGCCTCATCACTCAAGATGATTTGCATTTGATTCACTCAAGTGAATTTTAATAATTTCAATGCGTTGTTGAAGCGTGTATCGTTCCATTTTTATTAATGGCGTAGTTTCTACTTGTCAAATCTCAAAAAATGACATCTTCAAAAGTAACATCTACCGAAATAGCAGGCTATTCAAAATAACACCTCTTAGTGGAAAATCCTGTATTTTTATAAAATGCAATATTTGGTTGCTATGGCGATGTATTTCGCAGGTTTGGACTTTAAGATTTATAATTTCGTGTTGTAATTATTGCCGAATTTTAATTATGGCAATCAATTTGATGGAATTAAAATATCCCGGATTAATAAACGAATCGATGAGAATTTTTTGTGAAATTCGTTTTTAGCTATTTTGATTAATATGGTACGCAATATAACAGCGAGGCTTTAATAAAATTAATCTTTTAGGTGCTTCTGAATTTTTTTTATAAAATGATGCTGATTTATTGATGACTCAATTAGAGATATTTCGTATAAAGAATAATTGATCGGAGATGACTAATATGATAAAATAATGGACCCCGAAATGCTTCGCTATTGCAGAGTTTTTCTCGGGCATTCCCGACTTCTTCTACCATTAAAAATACTCTCTAAACACTCCTGGCACTAATAAGAACAAGCTTTGTAATTTTCAGCGATATCGGTCGACTACTTTTCGAGTTTTGCGAGCACAAACATAAGCGGGCTGAATTTTTTACTTGACAATGTATACGAATTTTTATTTTTTTTATTTTAATTCCTTCTGAAATGATGTAAAACAGAAAACTTGTGTGCGCTGAAACCACAAAATATCTCTAACCGTTAGTTGTGCCGTCTTGAAATTTGCACAGCTGTATCTGCTGAAAATTTTCTGTCCAACGCAACTAATTTGAGCTCGCTAAATCATTTCCATAATGAGTTATGAAGCTTCGAAATATTGATTTAACTGAAAAAAATAATTATTTTACAAGCAATAATTATTCGCCTGAAACACTCATCCACATTGGAAAATCTCCTGATAAAAGATACATGACGCCAACGGGAATCGAACCCGTGTCCCTTCGATTTCCGGTCGACAGCTCTGACCACTGAGCTATGGCGGCTTATCTCTTATCCGCGAAATAATTCTATATATACTAGTGTTTCATTCAACAATTACTGCTTGTTACATTTGTATGAGTGTTTTAGGCGAATAATTATTGCTTGTAAAATAATTGTTACCCTTTGTGCTATGCATAAAAAATATTGTCTTAAACATTAGTTTACAAAAAAAAAAGAATAAAATAAGATAGCACACAATATTGATTCTTCCAAAATTTTCAATAATGGAGCTGAAACTCGAGCGAAACCGGTTTGTAATTATCGGTTGATAAATTATGAATAATACTCTAGATGTAGCTACCTAATAAATATTTTAAATTGTTGCTATTTTACAATGGATAGATTATAAATTTTAAATTATGAAATATTTAATTCTAATAATAATCAAACATACTGATTTACGCTGTAAATGCCCGTGCGTTAGTCCTGTGTGAAATTTAGTTCAATGAACTAAAATTAACTTTAAATTTAAGTGTAATTATCAAAATCGGAACTGATTTGTGAGATGAATCCAGACAACGATTAAGTAGGTAATATTTTAAATATAATATGTTAGAGTTCAATTTAATAAATTTTAGAAATATAATGTTCATAATTTAGCTAGAATTGGTTCATTCCTAACCAAACTGCTTTGAACAGCATTTTAGAAAACAGTACAATTTCTTTGAATTGCAACTTGTATAATTGTGAGCTCTCCTTCTTTTAGTCTACTTTAAATATAATTTATTGACTGAGCTTACCTGTTTTAAGTTTTAACTCGACCGTTAGGCATTTCGTCTGTCTGTAAATTTGTTTGTGCGTTCCGTTTCCAACTTAGAAAATCCGCTGCATCCATTTATTACTAGGCAAGCCTCACTTTGAATAGATGGCTAACTTTAACTATTTTTCAGAAAAGTTTTTTTTTTTCAAATGGTATGAAAACGTTATGAAAAAAAACGTTGCGTTTATTGGGCTTATTCCTACCTACCTGAAAAATTTTCGAAAAAAATATTGTCATAGAGATGGTGCCGTTTCTTTGAACAAATTGTAAAATGGCTTATTTTTAATTTTAAAAAGTTACGTAAATTTTTTTTTATAATTAAGAAGAAATTTCTTTATTGGGTTTTGATTTATTGAATACGACAAAATTAGAAACATCATCTTTAAACGCTAGTCCTAAAATTCTGTTTCACAGAATATAATATATATCAGAACTACAAGAAGGTATCTTATTTAACCCCTCAAACTAATTTGTTCGATATTGGGAAGAGCTCATATGGTCTTATAGAAATCGCAGTGTCTCCCTTACTCTCATGGTTAGAAGTATGATCTAAACGGTGTTAGAAAGAGAAAACATCACGCTTTATATTCAAATTTAAAATTTAACCGCAGAATAATTCAATTGTGCCCCTCTATGAAATCAAAAATTTGAGAAAAAAATGTAATTTTTTTATTAATTATTTTTATATGAAACGAAATCAAATTTGGTGACAATGTTTTTAAAACATTTTTATAATAAAAAAGTGGTATGTTAAAAGGTTATCAGTAATTTTAGTTCAGTATTAAAACGGAAAATGTAAGGTGGACCATTTTTAAAACTTTTTTTGTATGCTTTCAAAAGTTATATATTTATTTCTAGTAATACGTTTTGAAAGCGTATTATATCATCTTTCAAAAACAGTTTTTAGTTTTTGGATACGTTTAGAATTATTCAATTTATTTGAATTTTGTTACAAAGCAAAAATACTCTGACCTAATATGCCAATGAGGACTGAGGGGTTAATATTACCAGTTATTAATTAATTATGAATATTTCAAAACGGTCCATTGGTTTTCTGACGGAGGCGCACTACATTAAATTAAGAGCTAATCTTTTAAGAAAAAAATTGTCGCTTCTTCTCTTGGCGGACATCGTTTTCAGGATATGGTTGAGTGGTCATCTATATCTTGAATAGGATGTTGTCAAATTTTTGTATGAGAATTTCTTAGATTAAATTATTTAACCTAACCTAAAAATTACACCAATTTACTGCAGTAGGATGCAAAGATTATGAAACAACATATTTTTCTTATGTTTTATGTTAGTATACCGCTCAAGAGTTCCAATTGCTTCCATCCGTCTATTAGCCACTGGTACTATAACATCCCCGATTGGGGTTTGTTGTGAGGCAGAAGATAGTGATAAGGGGAATGAGATGGGGAAAGAGAAATGTAGGGAAGTACCAGGCTATTCAGATCTGGTCACCAAACACGGCTAAAGCCATTTCAAGCAACGTTTCAATTCTGAATGGTGGTCTTACACCAGGGCGATACTGAGACTTTTTTCCACTCTGAAACGTGCCGCATTTATACTATAAATTATTTTAAATGAGTTATTTGTGAAATAACACAAATAAATTGGAGTATTTTTATTTTATTTATTTATTAATTTTCGGGATATCGACAGTTTTCATTTATTTCAGTTTATAATTATAAAGCCAAAATAAAACCAATTATGGATTTCCTCCTTGTGACTTTACCTCTACTGAGACAGCATAATAAGGAATAAGTTATTTAAATTTGTAAGAAAGGAATATCAAAACAAAAGATTATATAAAACGAAAAATTTAGAAAACAAAACATTTATAGCCATGGAGAGAGGTTGTAGATATAAATCAAATCATAATAGAAATATAAACAATAGAGACATAATATTATTCAAAAACCATCAGAGAAATATTCTTTTATGGACCTCTTGTATTCGGTAAGTTTGCAACTGAAAATATCCACCTTGGATAATACGCTGTTGTAATTATTGCATAGTCTGATCAGACAAGAATTCTGCTTAGAGTTCGTTTTGCACCGATCCACCCTGAACAGGACAGAAGAGCGTGAAATGCCGTATGTATATATGTATGTTGTGAGGCACAAGATAGTGATGAGGATAAGGAGGTGGGGAATAAAGGTGGGAAAGTACCTGAAAGAACTGGTCACCAAGCAAGTCTTTCACCAGGGCGATACTGAAAGTATCTATCAATCTGGAACGTGTCGCAAATATATTAATTTAAATTGATAAATTGGAAATAACATAACTCTCTCTGTTATATACACTTTTATTGTTTCGATAAAACCGACATGTCACGTGAGCAACGCTCACATCTTCAGGGCTTACTTAAAACTAAAAAGGTAGAAATATGTATGAGAGAGGGGGGAGGGGTACTTGAGGTTAGTTTACCATGTAAACAAATTTAACAGGGGACAATTTATTTAAATTCTTCTTTACACCCTTTCTGATTTCAAAATTTTCAAGTTTATCCAAATAGATACAACAGTGTAAAATATGTTTTTTTTAATGTTGCCACAAAATAAGTATGTCGTATTAACTGTCCCGCAGCCAAGTGGGGGAGTAGGTATTACACAAAATTACTATCCTCCTTAAATTAGCTTAAATATTTGACATATCATTTTAGTATTTTACGTATTTCTGCTCAAATACATAAGTTACCATTAATAATTGACTGAATAATTGAGATTTTCATAGTTTAAGGCTAAGCTTAATGCTAAATAATTATTTTGATTAATCTTTATAAAGAATTGGTGTACATTATGAATACCAAAAAATATGCTTTAGATAAATTGAAGATTTTCCTATCATTTCGCTTGAGTATACAAATAAAACAATAAATTACTCAATAAAAAATATAAATGTATACTAATATTTTTTTTTTTTATCAATAGAAATTTAGGAACGCGTAAAGGAAACAACTTTAAAAAATACAGTATTATAGCTAAGATTATCTTTGACAGTTTCACTTGATTATCTTTTTTGCTTTCTTAGAAAATTATTTACAAAATAATTAAAAACCAGTTTTGTGTTTGAAATCAAACGTTTCTAAACTCCGTTTGTCAAGCGATTTTAATGCCTATTACTTACAATATAAGGTATACCAAGAACATACACATTTTTGGCTTGTAGCTTCGTCTTAAAAGCACATAAGACAGAACAATGCATGGGGTCGTCGGAAGACCCACTTGGTTACAGACGTTTTGTTTGCCATCTTGGCCTGGCAAGAGTTAAAAGTAGTGAAATATAATTTACATGCACACGCAGATTTTAAATCCTATAATAACCACGGAGGCCATCATAATTTGAAAGTTTTAATTTGTTTAATTTTGGTTTATATTACAAAAAGGCAATTCAAAATACGATCTTAAAGAATGATGATAACAATAATATTCCTAATGTGTCTATACCGATGCCTGTGGCAGTTATGATTGCATCAAAATCGTTTCATATCTTCTACGTGTCTTATCTGCGTTTCTTTCTGGTATAATCTCATATCTCGCAGCATCTCTGCTACCGCTTTTGGGCACCGGACAAATGACATGAGCATTAAGAGCTACTGGGTAATTGAAAAACAACTTCACTCTTTAAAATATTATTTTTTATTCATTTTTGTATTTTTTTAATGTCTGATCGAAGTGCTGTGGAAATGGATTCACATTGTTTTAATAAAGTATTCTCTTTAAAAAAAACGAGCAGTAGATATCATTTTATTAAGCGCCGTAGGCTAAATTTTCAAGAACGTTTGTAATTTTTTTTATTTAACTACATTTTATTACGTACATTATTTAAAACTGAATCGTTTGTAAATTAAATTAATATTTGATCAGTAAATTTATCGTCGTGATTATTTTCCACTGCTTGCAGAACTATATATAAAATTTCTCTTGTAAACGGTGTTAATCTCAACTGACCTGCCAGGTAAAATTATAATATTTTATTTTTTCTTATTATATTAAATTTATATTATATATGAGTAAGCTTTGAAAGAATGCACCTACTGTAATTTAGTTAAATTAAAATAAAAAATACATTCAAAACTTTATAACTTTAAATGGTCTTGAAAATTTAGCCTGCAGCGCTTAATATAGATATCAATTGATCGTTATAGATATCAATTGATCGATATAGATATCAATTGATCGTTTTTTTTAATGGTGTATATATTCAATCTGTTTTTATTATAGATTGTCTAGCCCCACCCTATAGTTAGTAGTATTACAATGAAATAAAATGTAAATATATATAATACATCCGTTTGTACAGCGCCTTTGAGATTCACAAAAAAGGCACAATACAAGTTATAGAAATATTATTATATCTATATATAAAGAAGAGTGAACGATATTGATGAAATTTCGCACACTTGACCTTCGAAACAGGAGGAACATAAGATTTCGAAAAAGTATTTCAAACCACCCCATTTCCCACCCCCTTAAGCAGAATGTTTATACGGTTCCATGATAACTCAACACAGTGAAAATTCAACACACTTTTAAAATGTGATATAGAGTCATTAGAAACGATGAAAAAAACCCAACCTAACCTAACCTACTTAACCAAGTTAATAAAGTTTTTGTTTCATCACTTTCCATGACTTTATATAACTTTTTAAACATGTGATGAATTATCATTGTGATGATTTATCCGGTCACCATTTATACTCACTTGCTCACTGCGTAATGTCTTGTCGTGTAATATTTTGTATCGAGCCGCTATCAATAACACACCTTACGTAGATGGCGATAAGGCTTAAATTCCCGCTTCACACCATCCACCTGTTTTGATTTATGCAAGAAAAAAATATGGCCAAAAAGTGCCTTTTATTTTATTTTGTGGATGTTCAGGCACAAATATTTAAATGTTTTTCGATCATTTTATAAATAACTTAATTTGCCACATTATACAATAAAACCATAACCGAAAATGGGTTCGTAAGTAGGAGATTTTGAACTTTAAAGCAGTTTTCATATGCCTTATACATTATTTTTTTCTGGGCTTATAAAAAGACTTACGTAAAAAATACTCGATTATTTCAAAGGCGAAGATGTATTCTACTCGCAGTATTTAATTAAAGCATCTGAAACATTTCTAGGCGACCAAATTTTCAAACCAAAACACATGATTTTAAATTACTACGTAGTGCATCGCCTTAATGTCGTGAAGTCCAAATATTGACACGTAGGTAATAGAATATTACCTATTGTAGTAGTTTTAGAATAGGTATATCTCTAAAAAGTATAAAATAAAGTCGCTATCCGAGTCTGTCTGTTTGTGCGCTTAGTTCTTCTAAGCTACGCAACGGATTTTGAAAGGGTGTTCACTATAATTTAGAAAATTTATTCCGGAAGGTTTACATATATATTATACATGCATATTATTTTTAGAGAAAAGTAAAAGTTTCAAGTCGTAAACATATATTTTCGGGCGCTACGCTGACTAAACCTAAAAAAATTTACAACGGAATTTTATATATTAAAAAGGCCTACAGAAAAGTACGTTATGGTAAATGTCTAGATATTGATATATAATGTAAAAAATTATGACTAAATAATATATACTATAAAAAATAAAAATAAAGAAAATTAATGTCTAGGTCTGATTTCGAAAAACTCTACGTAAAGCCCTGGCAACGGTTTAAAAATAGATTTAAATGTTTTAAAAAAACTACTGGTTGGTTTAAAATATTTTCATTATAATGTTTGTGATAATTAACTGTAACTAGTTATTTTTTGTTATAGATTTTCAAAACACCCGGTGGCGTTAAATGTCACCCACCCATGCGATATCTCGTAGAAACCGGCTCCCGAATTTGACACGGTACACCCAAAATTCATTAGTATCCAACTCCCGACATCGGACCAGGCTTTTATAGTTCATATAGGAACATGAATTAAAATACAATTTGATATCAAAACTGGCGGCTTCGAGCGAGGCAAAGGAATCATTTGAAATACGATAATAAAAATAAATAATATTATAAGTTTAAAAGGTTGATGGATTTTTACTTTTATCGAGAATAGTTTTGTTCTAAGACCTCTTACATTAATGAATGATAAGTTTTTTTTATAAGGATCGGTTTAAAGTAACTAATATTTACTGCAGTAAATAGTCGATTGTTTTTTTCATTGCATAAAAGTTTATATTTAAAAGGTCTCCCTCAGAATTAACAATAACACGCTTTTGCCAAATATTCAATACATCTCGTGGCCCAAGGGTTGTGGCGCCAAGTGGCGTATATATTCAAAGAATACACCATAATCCGTTGCTTGTTAGTTCGCTTACGTCATCATGCGGGGAGGGGGGCAGATAAGAGCAGCAACGGAAAGGATTACGCGATTTTCGTGCGTCGTCGTGTAGTTTTTGAGGTGCTCTAAAAAATAAGCTGATCAGAAAATCATAAATTATGCCCAGTGATGACCAAATTGTTATATATAATCATTTTAGTTTGAGTCAGCATGTGACTGCACCCTTTGCAGTAAAATTTAATCAGCGAAAACACATTCATACATACAGGGTTTTCCAATAAGAGGTGTTATTTTGATATTCAATCGTAAAAGATCAATGGTTTCGTTGCTTGTGTGGAACGTAGCGCCGCTTGTTGAAAGTAAACGTTGTCCAGATCAATACCATCCAATTCCAGCCATAAAAAATCATTAATCATCTCTCGATAGCGCAATCCATTCACAGTAACTGTTGCTCCAGCATCATTTTCGAAAAAATAAGGTCCAATGACTCCGCCGGACCATGAACCGCACGAAACAGTCACACGTTGATGATAGAGAGGTTTTTTTTAACAATAACTCTTGGGTTTTCCGAGCCCCAGATGCGACAATTTTGCTTGTTGACGAAGCCACCGAGGTGGAAATGGGCCTCATCACTCAAGATGATTTGCATTTGATTCACTCCAGTGAATTTTAATAATTTCAATGCGTTGTTGAAGCGTGTATCGTTCCATTTTTATTAATGGCGTAGTTTCTACTTGTCAAATGTCAAAAAATGACAGCTTCAAAAGTAACACCTACCAAAATAGCGGGCTATTCAAAATAACACCTCTTATTAGAAAACCCTGTAGATAATAAAGTCGTCTCGTAGAATGAAATTTTATTCTTTTACAAATGTTCCATAATAATTAGAATACGCTGAGGTCAAAATTTTTGAATTATTAAAAAAAAAACATTGATATTTTCGGCTGGCTGAAAAACTTGTTACGTCACGGGAAATACGCGGCGGTACGGCAACACTGTTTTTCGAATTATTAATTGTATTGAATCACGTCTGGTGTGACGTCATAATACACTATTACATACGTTTTACCCATAGACATATGAATATTAGTAGACCTGCCCTAAGTGATTAAAAGCGTATTATCCCCACTCCCCATACCGGTTCCATTGAGCCGGCTGGGCTCGCGTATGGCCTCAAATGAAATTTGAAAACGTGACGTCATCATTCTTGTGCGAACTATGGTCGAGGCATCATCGGTTCATTTTACTAAATAACACGGCAAAATTTTGACTTGTACTATGAAAACTGGTAAAAATAGATGTGAAAAAAGAGAATAAACCCAATTGTCGTATTACATTCCATATATAAGCATTATTTTACTTTATTTTAAGCATATTCACATCGTATAATATGAATCAGTTGTTACTATCACATCGAGAAACGTCTGGATGCGAAACACAAAGCTGGTTGGTTGCTGGGAAGTAAATTATGAACATTTATAAAAGTGTCTTAACTAAATACTCTGAAACTAACTACGACTCTGAAAATAGAAGCTGCCTTACTTTGCCGAATTTGGACTTCGCAAATTTGTTCATAACGTGGCGAGTAATTTGCGCTCCCATGTAAAAATGTCTATTCATTCAAAGCAGATTTTACTTTTAAGAAGTAAATGGTGATATTATAATGCGAGATGCCTATTTACTGTCAGATTGATTTATTGACGAATCACAGTCAGCTTCACTCCCTTCGTTCTTCAACAGTTGATTTTACCCCTCGCCCATATCTTCTCGTCTATTAATTCCTATGTCTGTGGTTTTACCCAAGTTCACTTTGAAAGCTAAAAACTTCGTCATTTTTGTAGATATCGAAAAACTAATTTTACTGTCACTGTGTTCTTTCGCATGGATATATCCACTTTGGAGTGTACAATGTTATATTATTTTTAATTGATTTATTCTAAAAACGTACATATTATTAAAAAAAATTGAGAATTGTATTGCAATCTTTCGAGCACTGGCGTCAGTTGGGAATGCTGTTCTTGTTTTACCGGTATTTCAAATGGAAGATACTCCAAGGAACTAGCCTCACTGACCCCTTTGGTAATAATAATAATAACATGGCATTTATATAGCGCAGTTTAGTGTTATTTCACTTCAAGTGCGCTTTACTACAACACAGTTAAAAACGGGAATTTAGTATTAGTCGTGCTGTTAAAATTATTCCTACAGTGTGCCTTACCCAATACAGATTTAATATTATAACACTAAATATACTGTTTATACATAGTGATGACAAAACTTAGAATAACAATAACAGCAGGACAGGACAAAACAAGAATATTAAAACTAAAAACATAATATAAAACAGGAGGCAGTTTGTGCTCAGAAATGAGAATCTTCTGGGCAGACATTTAAAAAGGTACAATAAGGAGGCAACCGAAACCAAACAATTACCAGAAGTTTTATATTATGGCTTATTATAAAATATCTAAAAGAAGTGATTTATGAATGGTAAGATTTTTTAAATAATTTTGTTTTTAAAGCCAGTTTAAATTCAGCCAAATTCTGGAGATTAGTAAGAGCCGAGGGAAGTCTATTCCAGATGAACGGGCCTGTTACACGAAAGGAGCGGTACCGATTTATACTCGGGAAAAACGCCAAACGCGCCCCTAAAATTTGTAAACGATTGACATTTGTATGTAACATGAGAACGGATCGTTTCTACGACTGAACGATTTTCCAGCCTCTGTGTTTCCTCTCTCTCTTCAAGACCCATGTTCACTCCTTTCCCTCATCAAACAGACCCTTCACACAGCATCCCAAATATGACATGGGCTTGGAAGGAAATTAAAAGGAAAAAATTACTTCTGCACGCGCGGATTTGAACCCGTGACACCCGGATTGCTAAAGCAAATATGCCATCTATCCTTGATTACTTTCCGCCGGCTCTTTGACCAAAAGAATGTGAAAAAAATAGGTGATAAGTTTGTGCGATTTTTATAGATGTCAATTCTTCGCCATTGCTACTAAAATAATTTATGTGGAATTTAATTATAATAAATGAATAAACATTTGTGTGTCAGTAATTTATAACTGGTCGCTACTGGTTTGACCTCTTTACTGTTAAATAAAACGTGCCGAGAGAAGTTTTAACCGGTATTTGAAAAGTTAAAATATTCACAAATAAAATATGATTTCACGGCTTCACGGCTTCAGAGGTTAACGAATAACTGAAAATACCTACAGAAGTTGCAAGTACAAAATGAATTGTGTAAAGCTTGTTTAAAATACTTAATCAAATCATTATTATTTAAAATACCGAATCAATTAAGTTTTACACCAAAAAACAGTACAAAATAACAGTAGAAAAGGGGAAGTTAAGTAGAACAAACAAGAAAGAACAAAAAAGGAAACAGACAGGGATATACACACAAGCACAAAGCCAAGGTAGGAATTTACAAGAAGGAACTTACCCACTAATACATTGGTAAAAATAGATTATGCTCGATTACAAATAGGTACATTGGATAGAAAAGGAGAAAGAAAGAAACAAAACAAAGTACAACACAACACGAATTTTTTTAAAGCACAACTTTCAATTATTTTGTTAATGCTGGCTGTTTTTATACATATCTGGAAGAGAGTTATAGAGTGTGTAGGCAATATAGATAAGGTTCAACATGGTATATGGTCTATGGTGTGGACAGTCTAAAAAGATGAGTTTTAAGTATAGCTCTGATTTCTGTCGGTGATCATTCTTAAATCTATGTCCTCCATCATTGGACAAGAAACATTATGTATATAACGCCCAATGTGGGTACCTATCTTATTATATGTCCTGTTCTGTTATCAGTTCAAGCAGAAAATGTGCCCATTGTGTGGTGCGGTTACCTGTGATATTTTTTTTGTCCTCTTCTGTGAAGGGTGGCGAATGTACTACCTAGTATATTATATCGCTGCTTGTTGTGGGTTATTGGTTATTGAATGAGGTACCACCTATGCACTTAGATTTCAATGAAAAAACCCTGCAATTATTCGCTGGAATGGACACATAATGTTCAATATTTCAATGTATAGAGTGGGCAGAAAAAATCGTATTTTCAATGTTTTTTTTTATCCGATAAAATTGCAATAATGGAGGTATTTTTATGTTGATTTCTAATGATTTTATAACAATCTGCAGCCAAAACGACATGTTCGTTTTTATTCATGAATTCGGCGGCATTGACGTCACGCCGAGCGACGTTGGTGGCAGCCGCCTTACCAGACATTTGCGTCTTCTATGTCTTAATGGCGTTGTAGCCAATTGGAACCATCAATAATCAAAATCAAAAATTTTCAAAAAAATAAATATTACATCTCCACACATTTTAACAGTATTCAGAGTTTGAAAAAATATTCCATTATTACACCTAACTTAATAACATGTGCTCGTCCCTCTGAAGTAGCAAAATCACTCTAACGGTGAGTTCTGTAGTCTTGAAATTCGCACTGCTTTATGAATTTTATATGCCAACGTAATAACAATTTTCATCTTTTTATTCATCTTCATTTCTATTATGAGCCATAAAGCTTTGAAATATCCATCTATTTGTCAAAAAATAAGACAAGACGCTGTATTATTATTTTTTTTAATTAATTAAAATATTTTTTTATACCTACTGAAGAGAAAAAAATATGTTCTAGCGAAACCGGTTTGTAAAACTTATTTAAAAAAAAAAAAAAAAGTTTTCGGATAGGTAGCTACTCTGTACGTGGAATAAAGAACGCGGACAAGAAATATGATATAGGAGTGTTTAGTGATTCAAAATTCTGATCATTCTTCGCTTAAATTTCATATTCAGAAATGTTTTTCACCATATTATAAAATTCAAATAGTATGGCCAGATGCGATGTCAGGCAAGCGTAAGAGAGACAGAGCGCGTGCTAAATGTCAAAAAAGGAAAGGTACTAAGTCAGTGCTGATTTGGTTTCCATTCAAATCTATACGGAAAGCATTTCTAGTATGTATTATCTGTACAATAACTCTGTGTTATATATTTATCTTTCTTATCTTTGTGTATTCAAGTAAGGTAAAGATAACAATAAATTTGTTATTGGCCTTATAAATTGCACGCTTTGCGTGACCAATCTGTTATTGAACAGTGCATTGCTTGTCGAACCATTTCCTTAGTAAATTCAAGCCTGTATCTTCGAGAGGATAATAAAAATTGATTTCAAAACCTATACATTTCATATTAGGTACAGGCAATGACGTTACAATATAGACGCGCTGTAGAAATCTCAAAGAGGCAAGCAAAAAGTACGCCAATTGTAGTGCTTTCGATATCTTTGTTTTAGTACTAAACCAACACGCCTCGCGTAAATTCGTGTGTTACATTTAATTATTTTTATAAGCAATAATTATTAGCCAGAAACACTCATCCACATTGAAAAAATCTCCTGATAAAAGATACATGACGCCAACGGGACTTGAACCCGTGTCTTTTCGAACCCGTGTCCTTTCAAGTCCCGTTGGCGTCATGTATCTTTTATCAGGAGATTTTTTCAATGTGGATGAGTGTTTCAGGCTAATAATTATTGCTTATAAAAATAATTTTTACCCTTTGTGCTATGCATAAAAAAATCTTGTCTTAAACATTAGTTTACCAAAAAAATAATAATAAAGTAATTTGACTTTAATAATTTTCTGGGTTAGCTTTCAGAAAAACCTTATGATTCATCAATATGTTACAAACCAAACCTGTTCTACCTAAGCGACATATTATTTTGAATTTGTAGATACAACCAAAGAAAATTCTCGAATAAAATCAATTATTCCAAATAATGTCAGATGTTCCTACAACCAACCCCAAAATATATAAATATTATTGGACATATCTTTTCAAAATCATATCAATTCGCTCCTTATTGTCCTTTAGTCACCCTTGTGGATATAACGCCTATTTTAATACAAATATCCCACAGGATAATGCAAGGATATTCCTTTATACAATTCTTACCATGGGGAGTGTCGCTTTGTGTAGTGTCACAGTGTCATATTAGGAATATCTAGTGACGATAATTTGTGTCACATTTCAAAAACATATTATTGCACGGCGTTATATTTCAATTCTCAATAAAACACAATTTTTTGCACGTTATTTATATTATATATTGGTAACACTGAAGATATTGAATCAATTTAAGTGTATAAAATAAAATAATATCTAAATAAGCTCAATTTTCCTTACTTCTGGTTAAATTGATCAAACATATTCTAATAAGTCTTTCTTGAATAAATAAAATAAGTGATTGGCCCGTCAACTGTTTTAGAAAGCTCATGTGAGAAGATGTATTGATCAGTGAGTTGGTGTAGTAGTCCGAAACTTGGTAGCTAAGTTCTCCATCATTGCATGAGCAACATTTTTTGCTTATTATGGTTGTAGGTAGAAGGAGGAATTAAAATATTGTCAGGTTATTGCCGAGGAAGATCAAGTGAACCAGATACTAGCAAATATGAGATGACTTATGAATGTAAATAAAGCTATGAGCGCGTTCTAAGACCGAGTTATTTGTCGGTTCGTCCTCTCGATGGTTAATTAGTTAGTTAGTTCGGTTATTCCTAACCTGGGAATGTTACAATGTGGGAGTGAACATGACAAAACACGTTAACGTTACTTTGATCATCTGAAAGTGCAACAAAACCTACAAATTCGGGTACAAAATATTCACATTTTCAATTAAAATTTCATCCCAAACCTTTTGACAGCAATTCTGCCGCTGCACAATCGACTCTTACAAACTAAAATGAATCCACCATCGCACCCAAACAAATAACATGCTGCTACCCTAACCGAACCAAAAAAATGCCCTTTGTCGCGTTCAAACCGAAAATTGCGATGTTTTCACACAAAGGGCGTTTCCTTTACGGTGACAAAATGGGCTCGGAGGTACCGAAGCGAAAGGGCGAGTATTGTTCAGCCTAGGGGAAAAGAAACAGCAAAAAAAATGTATGACAATCGTTTACAATCAGGAGTCCCGCAAGGCTCGCTCTTGGGTTCCTTGATAAAACCTTTTTTTTTAAATAGGCAATTATCACATTTCAGATGCTTATTTAAAGGCAGATCTGTAAATATTATCTGCATTTTATATTTGACATCTTTCAATCAAATGCGTTGCTCCCATTTTGGATATTATTTGTTTGGATAGATGGAAAAGTTTGGCTTTGTAAGGATGTTTTGGTGGATGTCTCAATTATTTGATGTTTTTGTATTCCACCATCAAAACAGCTGTCAAAGTGACTATATAAGGTACAATATATGTATGCCTCTATAGCATAACCTTGCTATCTCCTTCCAAATGTAAACTTTCTGATTTATTCTAAGTTGGTTGAATTGATGTATGCTTTCATTTCATCTTTTTGATCAAAAATTGGCACAGCAACAAAGTTAATAGCCTATTTCAAATAAATTGTACATGATGAAACTTGAAAATCTTCATGTTTCATCAATTATTATGTAAACTGAAAGCTTATTAATTTTGAGTTGGCTGGAATGCATACAATCTCCTTGGCAACAACGCATAGTTACTTGTGTATTTTTTGCTCAGCATTACACTTAAAGTTAAGGCTTTTTTTTCATAGATGTACCTAGGTTTAGCGTATTTTTTTCAGGTTAAAAACAAACTTTGCTTTTCAAACGAGAGTCAACATTTTGGTGGAAAATTTTCAGCTGGGTAATTTTTTACTTTGCTTAGCATTTGCTCAGTTTTCATTGATGAAAGCTGTCGATATTCTCCATTCATGATTCATACCATTTATAGTATCATCTTTAGTTCCATTTCCTCACACTTTTTGACATATTACACTTCATTAATGTATAATACAAACCGAGAAACTTTCTTTCATCCCATTTTCAAACCCGTTCTCCGAATTTGATATTTCATTTATGGACAAAGTCCTTTTTCATAACTGTCGGCATTTTTGTATTCAAATTCTCTTTTGGACAATTTTCTTTGTAATGTACCGTTAAATGTAAATAAAGACATGTCTTTAACAAAAGCGTGTCTTATAATACAATAGGCGTGGTTTGTTACACCTAATGCGTGTACATCCTGTGTATTATCCGTGGTCAAATCTATGTTTCTACAGAATCTATGGTACTGAAACGAAATTAATAATGTTGTTATCTCTTACGCTGTTTTGCCGCAGAGGTAGGCAGAGAGGTCGAAACGTTACACAACACAATTTGCTTAAATCGTACTCTCCGGTTATTCCATTTCTTGAATACTTACCAATTTAATGGTTTAAGTTTTTGATGGTGTCATATTTTTCCTAGAGCGTCCTCGACTTCTACCATTGGCTAAGACTTAAGTTTTATTATTTTTATTGTTTTTTTTTTCTTTCTGTATTACTAGTAAAAATGTTACATCCATGTTATATTTACATCAACTAATTCTGATACTTGACTCGACCAAGTATTTGATTCCATTATTGGTGTCAAGTCTTCTTGGGGTGTGCCCGACTAAAAATTTCATTTCCATGTGTATCTTACCACATCCTGACAACTTATCCATTTGTTCTACATGTCCAAATCTAATCTTTTCGAATTTCTGCGCTTGTAATTGTACACTATGTACGACTTAGAGATCTCAATTATATAGCATTCTCTCTACTATCATCCTCCCCCCCCTCACTGCCGTATCAGAGTTGGCATCAAAATACCACTAAAGACCATGGCAACTACCGCATTTTGTCTACTTTTGTCCTTCCTCTACCTCTATCATTAACAGATATCAGGATTGGCATCAAAACTCTAATATAGACGTTGATGTATTATATTTAGATAGACAAGATATTTGTATGTAGTAGCGCCTCTAATTGTAGCTCTATGAATATAGACTGCTAATCTAGTTTCATTTAACATATTTTTTTAATCAAACATACTGATTTCGGTTGTGGTTCTGTCTTTAAATCATTGTAACTCTGGTTCAATGAACTCGGATCTGTTTTGAATTTGTGTGTCATTTTCAAAATTGCAACTGATTGCGTTAAGAATTCAGACACGCGATAAAGTACCTACCCATAAAATAGTATTTTAACGGAAAATTATTTTACTCTCATTTTTAAAAAAATAGACACTATGTAACGAATTAAGATTAGTGATAAAGTAGGTACTTAGCAATTTATATCCAAAAAATTATTCATTTTTTATTGTTGTTTAAATATCATAGGAAATATTTTGTGACTTTTCAAGGGTCTGCATTTCTCCGTTTTCTAGAAAGCGTTATTTACTATCAAACTAGATTTACGTAGGACGGGGTTGTTTCGCAGAATTTTAACAATTCATAAAAATTCAACGTCAATTTGTAAGTTCTGTGAAATTCCTATTCAAGTTCTGTTATATATTATTATAGGCGAGATGCTTCACAGAACTGATACTATAAAAGAATTGGAATAGAACTTGAAAATTAACTTTGAAATTAGATAAATTTTTCAAATTTCTTGAAACAACTTGTCCTTGCAAATATCCTGTGATTGTTCACAGCAAGTTTGATCTAAAGCAATCCTACAATATTTCCACAATTTATATAATCTTAGAAAATACGACGACAAAAAACGCACGCATTTTATTCTTTATAAAAATAAAATCTTGGACACAATGCTTCTATCAAAAAATTGGATACAAAGCCAAGTCCATGCAATCCTTTTTTTGTAAATCTGGTCACATCCCAAAAAGGACTTTTCATAGCGGGAGTGAGCACGGCTTCAATGGAAGAAGAATGGGTCCCTTGCTGGCTTACAGCATCCCAAAACCCATCTCTAAATAGCACGATTCTGTTTGCTTATATTTTCTTCCCATACCAGGATTAAAATTGCACAATTGAAGTTAAAATTTGCTAAAACAGCTGTTCAATCAAACGTCAAAATTTTATAAAGAATTTTTTTGATAAAGGAACCAAATTCGTTAAAAAGACGTTGGTATTTTCTTATTGCTAATTTATTAAGAACCACTTTAAATTGCTCGTAATCCGGTAAAAACTGGATTGCAGGCCTTTTACTGACACGAATGTATTATTATCACGATGTCGTTACACATGTTCATAAAAATCATAAGATTTTCGCATTTCGTTATTTTTTCATTTTTATTTTTTATTTGGTACAATATTTTTTACATTTCAAAGTTTTCCAGTAATGTTGGCCTCACTGGGTGGCTTGCCCGTGCTGAAGCCTTAATTTTATAATATGAAAATATAATCTACATAATACATTTAAAGAGAAAATAATACATTTAATATATAATCTTGTGTGTTTGTGAGTGATGTGTGTTTATATTGGTTTTGTGTGTTACGTGTAGGTTTTATTTTTATTTTATGCTATGACATTTTGGTATTATTGTCTTTTTTGTTCTTTAATCCATTTTGTAATTTTGTGTGTGAATTTATTTTTATTTTCCTCAAGTTATTAGACATATATATTATCAAAACAAATGCATGTGCATGAACACATGTTCCCATATATTAAGAATGCGCTAAAAGTTTATCAGGACACGTCTAGTAATCCAGCTTCTAACCGGAAACTATAAATGAGTGCATTGGCCTATAAATTTAAGGCGCTTAATTTATTTAATTTCAATTATTTGCAAAATTTAATGACGCCAGAGCTCACCTTTCTGGGGTGTGATCAGTACCGACCAAGTTTGACTTGTCACTTTTGACAGCAGTTTTGCTCTTCTGTTACATTTTGAAACTAGCTCCATAGCTCATGATTAAAATAACTATACAAACTTAAAACAGGTGCTATGATCTAGAGATTTCCAACAGTAAAAGCTGTGTAAATTTCATGACGCCAGAGCTCACCGTTTGAGAGATTTTAAGGTTTAAAACACATTTTATTTTTTGCTAAGAAAAAAATATGAATTTAAATTTATTTATTTTCGTTCTTTCCATTCAACACAGGATGTTACAATTTCTTCAATCACCGTAAAGACCCTTCGGTCGTGTATAGCTTTATACATGATGTTTATTTTCACATCGCGTAGTGTATTGTCACATATTCTATTATCGATAAGTAAGAAAAGCATGCAAGTCGTCATCGATTCGTGTTGACAGCCATGCGCCTTTGTAATTCCGTACAATGATACATCTTTGAATAAATACAGCCGGTATATACGCAAATAAACCTTATACCTGTAAAGTAACTTGCCTGATATAGACGATATAGTATTGATCAAATTATAAATAACAGAAAAATCTCTCGAAGCCATCTGTACCTACAGATATGTTAGCGAAAATTTATGTCACCAATTTAAATAAGACTATGACTTCCCCAATTGGGGCATGCTGTGTGGCTGAAGATAGTGGGTAAAGGAATTAGATGGAGTAGAGAAAGGTGGGGAAGAATCTAGCTATTCTGATCTGGTCACCAAACACGGATAAATCCAATTAGGTTATGTTGTGTGGTATGTCCTCAATTCGGGTATGTTGTGTGGCTGAACATAGTGGGGAAATAAGGAGGTAGAGGGAGAAAGGTGGAGAAGAACCTGGCTTTTCAGATATGGTCATTGGTCACCCTACACGGCTAAAGTAATTTCAAGCAACATTTCAATGCTGAATTGTGGTCTTTCACCAGGGTGATACCGACAGTATTTTTCACACTGAAACGTTCCGCAATATTTAGTAGGTACAAATTATTTTTAATTAATTAATTTTGAAATCATATAAATTAATCAAATCAAAATTAATTGTGTACCCCATAATTTGAACCCGCGACCTTCGGATTCGTAGTCAAGTATCTCAAGTCAATTATCAGTAGTCAAGGTCTCTGAAGGCTCTATCACGTAAAACCTTATAATACCATACCTTCCGTAATAAATGCCTTCAAATAGATATTTTACGTAAAAAATTAAAACCTTGTACCTAGATGCAAATCGATTTGTATTGCGTAGGTAGGTACCTATATTCATTGCCCGATTTTCCTGTCGAAAAAGACATCAGCTGTGAAAAAGCAGCTTCCCATTAAAACCACCCCTAACCGAATCATCCCCCGGCGTCGTGATTGTATAAACAAACACGGGTGATACTGACAACGCGATGTTTCACTTTAGCCCGCCCCCTTTGTTTTTACTGCGGCCGCCGCTTGTGTCGGTCACACTCAAACACACTATAACAGGAGCATACCAACCCTACAGTAGGGGTGAATGTGGATTTATCAATAAGATTCGTATATGGTGCCAATGCCCTGCTTTTATGGGAAGAAAATTCATTCAAATCAAAGATGGTTCAAAATACACACACAATTAAAACGGGAAACCATTTGTTACCATGGGATTAGGTTGCAACAATCTTCAACCTTTAATTATTATTATTAAAGTATAAAATAAAGTCGCTAACCGTGTTTGTGCGCTAAGTTCTTCTAAACTACGGAACGGATTTTGATACGGTTTACACTATAAGTTAGAGAATTTCTTCCGGAAGGTTTATATATATAATACATGCATATTATATTTATAGAAACTAGAGAAAAGTCTAAATAAAATTAACATGTAAAATACAAACTAATTTTCTGATTATTTTGTCAAGGATAGCTAAAATGAAGTCGTGAGTATTCCAATGTAAAATATTAGCATCTTATCTGTAAAGGTTTATGTAAACAGAAAGAAAGAATAAATTGCATCCTAAATATTTAACTGTTTGGCAAAAGGGACATGTTTTTTATAGAATCGTGTGATACCGTTTGTTACGTGAATCGTATGTAGTTGAAGAATAGTTTGTTCGAAGCAATTCTTCTCAGCTGATTTCCACAAATATTCATAATAATAGTTTTAGAATGGCCTTGCAAAGTTGTCTACAGGACTAGAGCTAGTATTATTCCAGGATCAGTAGACGTTTCCGTTGGTCCCCTGGCAAAATGGTCACTGCTCTGGGCCATCTCTGGACTGTTAAACAAGGAATTAGTTGTTGCCAAGATTTCAACAATCAGGTGGATCGCAGGTGTGGCAACCGATGAGTCCCAAAAAAATCCGGAGTTGGCAAAGTAACCAATGCACAGTGGTCAATGCTAAATGCTAGAGGTATAAAAGATGTAGCAGGATCCACACACCTTGTAACTAATCCTTTATTTAACACATTTATTTACTTTGTAAAAACAGTATAAAAACCAAAACCTACTTAGTAAAAGCGATAAAAAATTTCAAAAAAATATGGATAGCATTTACATGTAGCACACAAAAAAGATGTAGGTTAATACAGGGTTTTCCAATAAGAGGTGTTATTTTGAATAGCCCGCTATTTCGGTAGATGTTACTTTTGAAGCTGTCGTTTTTTGACATTTGACAAGTAGAAACTACGCCATTGATAAAAATGGAACGATACACGCTTCAACAACGCATTGAAATTATTAAAATTCACTTGAGTGAATCAAATGCAAAACATCTTGAGGGATGAGGCCCATTTCCACCGCTGTGGCTTCGTCAACAAGCAAAATTGTCGCATCTGGGGCCCGGAAAACCCAAGAGTTATTGTTGAAAAGCCTCTGTATCCTCAACGTGTGACTGTTTGGTGCGGTTTATGGTCCGGCGGAGTCATTGAACCTTACTTTTTCGCAAATGAGGCTGGAGCAACAGTTACGGTGAATGGATCGCTATCGAGAGATGATTAATGATTTTTTATGGTCGGAATTGCATGATATTGATCTGGAAAACGTTTACTTTCAACAAGACGGCGGTAGCTTTTGAGGCACGTAGGTGCCTCAAAAGCAACGAAACCATTGGTCTTTTACTATTGAATATCAAAATAACACCTCTTGTTGGAAAACCCTGTAGTTAAAGGATACTTCGTGATTAAAATTGTTGAAGGACACGTGGAATCCACATTACCTGAGAGGCAGTTGATTAACCTAGCATGTCTTCCCAGGGGCATCACTATTGTAAATTAGTTCTGTAGCTGGGAGGAATCAGAAGCCTGTATTGACGACTTCTCGTAAAATTATCCGGGACATAGAATCCTATTTTAACATGAATTTAGCTGAATTGTTGAGAAACCATTTAGAATCTAATAAGCCATCAGCAGTAATGCGAAACCCCCCCTAAAACTAAGGCTGCAGATACCCAGCATTCCCGAAGTAAACTCTGTTGGAAAAAACCATAGGCATCTAAATTAATAGACTTGCATTATATTATTTCAACGAGCTAGACGAAAACCATGTGGCCATATTATTGGCATCAGTAAAGTTCGAGAATGCTTTGACTAAACTTTGACATCAGTCGTACATTGACCACCAAATAGCGCATAATGAAATAACCATACCATGAGCAGAAAAGGAAAGTTTGCTAAAGTAAGGCAAAGGTTTACAGCGCTGTCCATTGTGCTACTTTTCTGCACAGGATCTGAATGTCCATTCTTAAACGAATC
This sequence comes from Hesperophylax magnus, assembly GCA_026573805.1. Classification (NCBI taxonomy): domain Eukaryota; kingdom Metazoa; phylum Arthropoda; class Insecta; order Trichoptera; family Limnephilidae; genus Hesperophylax; species Hesperophylax magnus. Next base: position 16,344,350 of record JAIUSX010000028.1, read on the forward strand.
GGCGAAAATTAATAAAGTAGGCAGTGTGTAGAGAAATAGTAGGTACATTTTTAGACATTTGGTTAAAAGGACGATTAGTGTTAAGATTTGTTTGGGCTTGATGAAGTCTTCAATAACAGACGCATGGTTTTTTTTGTTTTTACTGCACAAAACTGCATTTCACTTTACTTAATGTTACAAAGAGTTAAATTATTCCCGACCCGGACAAAACACTTTTACTAATGGCCTGTAGACCATAATGACTGCTTGTTACTATTTTATAGGAGATAAGAAGTGAAAAATCCAGTCGGCGAGGCTTTTTATAATCTAACCAAGTAACACACATTGACAAGCTAATTGTAAACAATTGATAAAGCAAAACATCTGTTTTATCTGTTAGCCCTAGTTTTACCTCTGACCGCTAGGTGCTAGGCAGGAGCCTGTAAAGTAACTGGTGGTGAACTTTGCTAATGGTTCGTACATTTTTAACAATTAGAAAGGACAAAAACTTTGACCATTTTACAGTGAACGTCAGTTAACTTTTGCCCTTGTAAATTGTACTGTTTGTGTTGGACTCCCCCAATCTTTATGCAAATGTCTTTTAGTGCATCATTTATTATCAACGCCACGGGCCTGCAGGAGTGTCGGTTTGGGAGATTAACAGTCACAGTAGTTACAGTAGATATAAGAGAATGTGTTTGAGTGTGAAGGAAGTGAAAATTGAAAAAGGGAGAGTAGAGATAGCAATGGGGAATTATGCTCACTGCAGCGTCGCTGGTTTAGTTAGTCCTCCAGCATTGAACAAGCAACATTTTCTCACTGCAATGATGATATGGGGAAATTCAAATATGGTCACGCAATAACCTTACAATATATATATAGACGCGCTGTAGAAATATCAAAGTGGCAAACAAAAAGTACGTCAATTGTATTGTTTTCGATTTCGTAGTTTTAGAACTAAATTAACACGCGTCGCGTGAGGTCGTGTGTTACCTCTAAGTAAATTGTATTGAAAACACCAGTAAAAGCCAAGGAATAAGATTTCATTCGTAAATATAAATAAATTATTTAATTATTACAAAAATACAATTTTTAGATTGCTTCCCAAAAATTTACAGCGCATTCGATTTCAGAAAAATGCGTATACGTCCGTGTGTGTGTATCTGGTTGCCACCAAAAGTTTATAGAATGCATTGTCATCGACAACGAGTCTATCTGCCGAGTTTCAGCCCGATCGGATGTCGGGAAGTGGGTTAATTTCCACTTCATTCGTTCATTTTTTAATTATTCATTAATTTTTCTTATGGGTCCCGATACAGCTTCCATACGGGAATCGTTATGAAAAAATGTATTGTATAAAACGTTAAACGGATAACTCAACAAAATGACAATTCACCTTTAAAAAGTGATATAAAGTTATGAAAAGTCATGGAACAAAAAACTATGTTAAATAGGTTACGTGGGTTTATAGGCTAGATAGTTAGTTTTTTCATCGCTTTTACGATACCTCTACACAGGAGGCCACGTGAAAATTAAATTCCCTCAGGGCCTGTCATCTTTGGGGATGCTGTGCGGATTTTTTTTAAAGGAAGGAGAGGAAGATCCCGGAAAGAAAAATGTACGAGGGGTGGGTAGGAATTTGTGGGTCAGTGTTTCAAGGAGTGACGGATGTTTGAATTCATCCCCCACTGCTGTACGAAAGACTCATCTGCCGCCATTAGGCAATCCTCACCCCCATGAACAAAGCCGCCCCTGCTAAGTCACCACTTGGGGTAACATATGGCAGAGGTGTTCGTTATCCAATGAATGAATGGTTGCTTGTCCCTGTGTTGCGTTATCATGAAATCGTGTAAACCGCCATTATATCACTAACATTTTGTCGAACAAAGACTCCACTATCTTTCAAATACACAATAGATAATAAAATCTTAGAAAAAGTCAAAGAAATTAGGGATCTTGGAGTTGTGCTTGATATGCAATTAAACTTTATAAATCACATTCAACAAATAACTAACAAAGGCAGAACAATCAAAGACTTCGATTCGCTGGAAGTTATAAAAATCGTATATTTGTCACTCGTACGCAGCTTGCTGGAATACAATTCCATAGTTTGGTCTCCATATTATCAAATTCATATAAAAAATATTGAAAGAGTGCAGCACAAATTTTTAAGATTTATTAACTTCAAGTTACACATACCTATTCAACACATTAACTACACATCTTTACTAAATACACTTAAATTGCACTCCCTAGAAAACAGAAGAAAAATAAACGATCTAACATTTTTGTTTAAAATTATTCACTCCGAATTAGATTGTTGCGAACTCCTGAATCTCATTGATTTTAAAGTACCTACTCGAGAAACAAGGCAAAACATATTATTCTGCAACAATAATTCTGTAACCAACTATCACACACATGCACCAATTTCACGACTACACACACTAGGGAACAAATTCACCTCAAACATTGATGTATTTAATACAAGTTTACCTTTATTCAAGAAATATCTGAACAATATTTTTACGTAGAATATTTTGATATCTATGGAGCATCACATAGGGTCTATTGCATATACATATTTGTGTATTTCTATATTAATCTACAATGTAAAAACCTATTACCGTTTTCTGTTTATGTATCTTGCATTTTGTCATCTATTATTCATCACATTTAATTAGTCACCTGTAAATTTTGTAATTACTAACATACATACTAGTTTATTTCTATGCCATTTACAACTTAGAATCTTTCTCTTTTATTGTGCACTATCTTTGCTTAAATTTATCTGTATACCTTTCATATGATGTTTACTAGTTATATTTTTATAATTATCTTTTTTATTTATAAAACCGTCTCTGTATTATGAACTTGTCATGTAAAAGCCCATCAGGGCGTTGAAAATTAATAAAAAAAAAAAAAAATTAATAAATAAAATTAATAAATATACTTCGTTAAATATCACTCATTTGTTTCGTTTTGCAGAAACAACCACATTAAATCATAATATCGAAATAATGATAATAATAGAATGTCTATAACGCACCATTAAATCCTTTATATTAATTAAAACGCAGAGCCTTGTGATTTGCAAAAACCGCAGTCATTAATTGAACGGATATCAAGCACATAATAATGACATAACGTTAGTACGTAAACACTGTTGAGGTTTAGAATCAGCTTTGACGAGGCATTAACGAAATACCGCAGCCTGTATGTATTTTTGACGTAGTTTCGCGAAATATTGAATTATGAACCAGAGTTTATTGAAATAATAATGTTAATTTTGTTCGCAGTGTTGTAATTATTGGTTTGATTTACAATTTAACTGATGACTAATGATACGCATGACGACGCACCATACGTTAAGAGGAAGCTACAAGCCAAAAATGTGTATATTCTTGGTATACCTTATATTGTAGGTAATAGGCATTAAAATCGTTAGACAAACGGAGTTTAGAAACGTTCGATTTCAAGCAAAAAACTGGTTTTTACTTATTTTGCAAATAATTTTATAAGAAAGCAAAAAAGTTAATCTAGTGAAACTCTCACAGATAATCTTAGCTATAAAACTGTATTTTTTAAAGATTTTTTCATTAACGCGTTCATACATTTCTATTGAAAAAATATTTTTTGTAGTAATTTGCATTTAAATTATTTATTGAGTAATTTATTTATTTATTTGTATTCTACTCAAGCGAAACAATAGGAAAACCTTCAATTTCTAAAGCAAATTTTTTGGTTTTCATAATGTACACCAATTCATTATAAAGATTAATCAAAATAGTGATTTTGCATTAAGCTTCGCCTTAAGTACTCCATCTATATAATATCTATTCCATAACATAACTAACTTGGGACCGGATAACTCATCAAAATGATAATTCAACACGTTTTGAAAGAAAACTATTGTCACCAGTTTAAATGAGGCGTTTTGACTATATGCATCTCCTTTTTAACATAATATGTTTCTACATTCCTCCACCCAATTACATGTCCCTGTCTGACAGTTTGGAGAACCTACATACCTACAACAGTGACATTGCAACAATTAATCGTACATTACCAGTCTTTTAAGAAAACCTGTGCACTGAACATGTTAAGTGCTCTCTTACTGCGTTTTTTTTTATTAATTTTACACACTTTACAAATATAAGGCAAAAAAGGTCCCGATAAACTGCTTTTTAGCAGTTTGTCTAACGGGTAATTTAATTCGAGTACATCACGGAAGCTTGTGCAGTGATCACCAGCAGTATCTCTCAAAATCCATTTCCAATTCTAACTGTTAACCACAGCTATCCCAATAGTTAAAACCACAAACCACAAACTGATTCACATACAATATATTCGACTCCAGACTCGATTTAAAAAAATATTCTATTCATTTCAGTAGAAGTAAGCGAAAATTTACCTTACTTCGGGTACACGGACACATCCACAACACAATTCTATAGGTTTGTCTTTTTATTAAGTTCAGAGTTCATTTCCCGAGGGTGTATATATTTTCTAGATGGTAAACACTCGCTAGTTCCCCAAATGTCCGCAAGGGGCGCTACTGGTTCACTTTGGGGGCTGCTAAGAACAACACACACTAATGGCTTTTTATCATGGGTTGATTTTGTAACAAGTTTTATATCAATAAACAACTCGGAAGAAACACTTGTGCAAACAAAGATGGGAAATACGTGATTTTGAAAGGTTTTTAAACATAATATCGCCTAAAAAATTATTTTATTTGATTTTTAACCTGATGAACGTTGCTGTTTCATATATGAGACGTGACTCATGCACGACTGTTGCAAATATGCTACATGAGTTATTAAAAATCCGTTGATATATTTGTGTGTATATATATGGGAATATTATGAGGCTAAAGGGAGGGAAAAGAAAGGCTGGGAATTATCTGCTATTTTGCTATTTAGATCTGGTCACGTAACACTGCTAAAGCCATTTCAAGCAACGTTTAGATTCTGAATAGTGGTATTTCACCATGATATCTAAGCACCTATGCTGTATAGAGAGTGTATTTCAAAAGACGGAAGGGTCTTGAAGAGAGAAAAACATTATATTGAGGAGTTTTTGAGCATAAATCGAAATGTTCTCATAATGTGATAAATTTCAACAAGCAACTTCCATTGAAATATCGTAGAACAAACACAACATTCACGTAGAAAACTTCCTGATAAAAATATTGCTTATTTATTTAAAATCTCTTCAAATTCTTCGTATTCCTGTTAAAAATAGGATTGTAGACCATTAACGAATTTTTGTCACGATGTCCTAACACGTGTTCAACACGTGTCTTAACATTTTGCGTTTCGTCCTGATATAAGACCAACGCAGGTGGATGAACACGTGTTTCGATATTATTATAAATTTATTAACACTTTATCAGGAAGCGGCTTACAGTCCTGTTTTTAACACGATGGCAAATAATTTGGAGAAATTTTCAATAAATCATCATCACTCATTTTTCCCCGTTTTCCCACCGATGTACAATATCGATTCATTTGCGTAAAACTAAAACAATTAAAACTTTTTGGACCAAAACTTTTCTTTGCACCTTGCTACCCCCCTTAAAACCACCTTTATTGTGGGAGTTAGGGGGATGTTTTCTCCAACTTTGCTTCTTGATAGATATCTAATTCAAGTGTGTCACGCTTGGAGGCAAGGGGTGAATATACTGTCTTAAAATAGGGGTGGATTCAATAATGGAATGTTTACTTGCGTCACCCAAGCATGATAATTTACATCATTTGTATATTTGAACACATTAAAGAATTTGGAACAATTGATTTATCTATTGGAACTTCTATGCTCCTGGTAGAAAAATATGTATTGCTCATTTATTAAAATCGTTTTAAAACGGGATTGCAGGGAATATTTATCAAGAAGTTGTCCGTGTACAATTTAACAAAAATGATTGAACATTTTTTGTCATTAAGGTGATGCACTACGTCGTGTGATATTTTAAATTGAGCCGCTATCAATAACAACCCTTACGTAGATGGCGATAAGGTTTAAATTCCCGCTTAACACCATCCGCCTGTTTTGATTTATGCAAGAAAAAAACATGGCCAAAAAGTGCCTTTTATTTAATTTTTTTTCGATCATTTTATAAATAACTTAATTTGCCTTAAGTGAAAACTGTTCATTTTTTAGGAATAATTTTATTTATTTAAATTAAATGGTATAAAATAAAGTCGCTATTCGCGTCTTTCGGTTTATGCGCTTAGTTCTTCTAAACTACGCAACGGATTTTGTTAGGGTTTTCACTATCATTTAGAGCGTTTCTTCCGGAAGGTTTACATATATAATACTTGCATATTATATTCATAGAAAGTAGAGAAAAGTGGATGTTTTATAATTTAATGTTGCAACTAATTATATTCTAATTTTAGATCAATATTTCATGTTGATGAAATCATTTCTATGCATTGATAATACAGACATTACCCGGCTTAGCGTTTATCTTTCGCGTACACCATCGCCGCTTAGTCCCCTCCTTATAATGTTATTATTAACCGATGCCTTCTATCCTCAACTATCTATCGAGAGCCATCGACTGCTCCGCGCCTATTAGCACGGACACGTGCCATGCACGCGTATACCAAAAGCCTTTCTGGATGATGTTGAGAGGTGATAAGTGATATGAATGTTGAATCAATTATTGCGATGAGAATAATTGACTGAGAGTAGCAAAGTCCTGTTTTAAATATTGTACCAAATAAAAAATAACTCGACTGTTTTGCATTTCATCTGTCTGTGAAGTTGTTTGTGGGTACCAAAATAACATAGGCATTGTCAATCGAGTTTTTCTTTTAAAGTAGCTACTTACTTTCTTGCTTTTTATTAATTTTCAGTGTTGTTACACTATGCAATAATACATTGCTTACACCCGTTGAGTTCCCACGATAATCATTGATTTATTTTCCAGTGGCGTACGAAGCAATACGGTACTCCGGACAAATCCAGAGTAGTAGAGAGATATTCGTACAAATACAGCGAGTAGAACACATCTTAGCCTATTGACAATTTTCTTTGTAAATGTGTTTTTACAAGACCAGAATCAGGCCCATAAAAAGATTAATCTATCTACATAAGGAGCATTATTGTTAGCAGCCCAATTCCAAATGAAACACGACGTGGTGTATCGCCTGAAAGTGAATGATCAGACCATAATTCAGAATCAAAACGTTGGTTGCTTGAAAAAGATTTAGCCGTGTTTGGTGACCAGATCTGAATATTAACGAATTTCCCAATCTTCTTTTCCTCCCTTACTTCATCAGCCTCAAGACATACACCAATAATTGGGAATGCTATTATCTGACTGGCTCCGGAGAGTTGTGAGCAGTTCTTGTGAGGAATTCACATAAATTTGTTTAAGAGTAGGTACCTTCGTATTGAACTGATAATTTACTAAAAAACCGTCGAAGTCAAAATTAGGTTAAGTTACCTTATTTTAAAAATGTGTAGTTTATTGAACGTAAACAGGTAAATAAATGAAAATGTGGATTCAACTAATATTCTAACTGTCGCAGATATCAGATTTCATATATTTATTGTTTTGGTTTGGGCATGTAGAACGAATGAACAAACAGAGGAGAAATTTGAATAATTAATTTATAAAATAATTATTTACTTATTTATGAACAAGTTCTGCTGTGTAATTATTTATTGTTTCGCGTGACAGCTGTTTCGCCTCCCGAAGGCAGTTTGATTAGCCAGCTGTTGATTAAAAAAAGACAACTGCGATCGTCAAAGTTCTGATTTTCATCCCTTAGTGCGCGCTACTGGCTCCCCTCACAAACACTTTCATCTGATGATAGCTTCACTTACCACTCCCTTACCCACCTCCCTCTGCACTCTACAACAGTCTCTACTGCCCACCCAACCAACCACCCTGTCTACACCCACCCCTGTAGCTAATTGAATCTGTTAGACAAATAAACAGACAAGGGTGTGGGGTGTAAAGATAAACAAATGGGTGTTAAAGTAACGGAAGAAATGATTTCGAATCACGTTTTACCGACGCAGATCCGTGAAAAATTACGGGATATTATAATTGTAGTAAATGTGAAACTGGAAGCATTTAAAAATATATATTTTTCCTCGGAATGATGATCCTTATTGCCTTTCAAAAGAAGAAATTTACTTTTGTTTATTGTTGGGAAACTGAAAAATAAAAAATGACATCTTTCCAATAACATTATAATATTTGGATGATTTATATAGCGTCGTTTATATGCAAAATCACCTCGAGGAAAACAAATATATAATACATTTCTAGAAATGTACTAATTGTTATTGTTATTATTTATTTATGTTTTGTACAGGCATATAATATACAGTTCTATACTTACCTGGTAGGTCACTTGAGATTAACACTAATTATTGTTTATTAGCTGTCTTGTACCCAGCGTTGCTGGGGGTTATTCTTAGGAGATAGACATGTACCTTGAAATACTTTTGTGTAGGCCTGTTTAAGATATACAATTCCGTAGTACCTACATTATTTTGATGTATCTCAGAATTTTTAACCAGCGTTAGCAATGAAAGCGCCCGAAAATGTTTTATTTAAAACTTAATTACAAAACATCGACTTTTCTCTACTTTTTATAAATACAATTTACATGAATTATATTTAAAAATCTTTCGGAAGAAATTCTATAAGATAGTGAAAACCTTATAAAAATTCGTTCCGTAGTTTAGAAGAACTAAGCGCATAAACAGACAGATACGGATAGCGACTTTATTTCATACTATTTAGAGAAAAAATTAGATACCTACGGTTCGCACGCAGAGGACATTATTGGACTTTCAGATATTTATTTTAATGATATTTATGTTCTTTAAAGAGCGTGTTTAGGAGAGGAAAAGCAAAATTTATACTGGACGGTACTATAATACAAGGTTTCGATCAGAATTCATCTTCCTAAACGTGAATCATCCCTCGGTATAAGACAGATTTCGAATAATATAAATCCAATAAGAAAAGTGTGATTATGATGTATTATAGGCTTAACGTTGGCTATAGAAGGAGGTAGCACAACACGGCAAAATACCCCAAAAACAAATCATTATTTATAGATTGTTGATCTCATATTTCAAACACAGAATTAACTATATTATCTTCAACATTATTTTCCATATTTTTGGCCGAAAATTATTATTACTAAAAATTATTTATTATTAAATTAATTTTTGTACGTTGTTTATCGCTTGTTTGATAAAATACGTAGTTTTGTAGTACCAATTTTGAAAATTTTAGTTAAGGCAATGCCATACGTAGTAATTCAAAATCATGTGTTTTTGGTTTGAAAATTTGGTCGCCTAGAAATGTTTCAGATGCTTTAATTAAATACTGCGAGTAGAATACATCTTGGTCTTTGAAATAATCGAGTATTTTTTAGATAAGTCTTTTTATAAGCCCAGAAAAAAATAATGTAAAGGCCTATGAAAACTGCTTTAAAGTTCAAAATCGCCTACTTAAGAACCCGTTTTCGTTTATGATTTTATTGTATAATGTGGAAAATTAAGTTATTTATAAAATGATGGAAAAAAATTAAATATTTATGTCTGAACATCCACAAAATAAAATAAAAGGCACTTTTTGGCCATGTTTTTTTCTTGCATAAATCAAAACAGGCGGATGGTGTTAAGCGGGAATTTAAACCTTATCGCCGTCTACGTAAGGGTTGTTATTGATAGCGGCTCAATTTAAAATATTACACGACGTAGTGCATCGCCTTAAAACTTAACTTAAGCGACCGCTAACCAATTCAACTTAACTTCAGTCAACTCCAGACGATTATGTACGAGTAGTCAGAACTCTTAGGTACATTAAAAAACACTGTTGTAAATGCATACGTAAATATGCACCAATACACACAATTCTAAATAAATACCTAGGTATGTATTGCGAGCATCAACTCTACGAGTCATTTGAAATAAATAGCCAACAACAAAATGAAATAATTCCGTATAAAAACACACAATAAATTTTCATTGCATTTATCATCGTCATTCATAACGTAGCCCAACCTTCCTCTTTCTCTCATTGGCTGAATTGCAACGATTGCCTTTTGTGCCTTATTTCATCCCCGTATTGTATTTCACCCCCTGGCCATGAGGGAGGGATTAGTCGATAAAATAGAAATATTATGTTCCTATTTGGCGTTACATCCCCTGCGTTGTTCTGAATCATTTTTACTCACCATCCCTAAAATGGGACTGATTTTTATATTGGACGGTTAATAACCGAGTTGATAAATGCGTTGGGTTCATACCCAGGCGTCGTGGGTTCAATTCCTCTACTAGCTAAGTCCTCTATCTACTGTGTACAGTTGGTGGACGGGGTGGTGTCTCTCGCTGCAGCAGCTGGTACAATTCCTTCGCTACCTAGGATTCTTGCAGCAGAGTCTCCATCTTCTGTCTTCGTCGAACGTCACAGCGGTGCTGCCAAGGTTTGTTATCTATGTGAGGATGTTGTGTCAGCGCTCTTTATTGGCAGCAGACACATGTCAGCGCTATATTGGCGGCAGACACATACCTGAACGGATGACGAACCTCGTGTTGGCACAGTTGGTCTAAATAACAAATGTAGATCCTAGGAAATAAATTGTACAGCGCCCTTGAGGTGATTTTTCACAAAAACGGCGCTCCACAAATTATCCAATTATTATTATTGTTATTAATAGATGAAAGAGAAATTAAAAAATGATTTCTGGAGTTATTAATTACTAGACTGACGTGTACCCGGCATTGCTGGAGGCTATCCTTAGGCGGTAGTCATATACCATCGAAGACTTTTCTGTAGGCCTTTTTAAGATATACAATTACGTAGGAAACGGCGTGATGGTTAGTTAGTTAGTTAGTTAGACCGAAAATATATTTTACGACTTGATTACAAAACATCGACCTTTATTTTACAAGCAATAATTGTTCGCCTGAAACACTCATCCACATTGAAAAATCTCCTGATAAAAGATACATGACGCCAACGGGACTCGAACCCGTGTCCCTTCGATTTCCGGTCGACAGCTCTGACCACTGAGCTATGGCGGCTTATCTCTTACCCGCGAAATTATTCAATATATACTAGTGTTTCATTCAACAATTACTGCTTGTTACATTTTTCACCTGAAAACAACCAACTTTATTTTATATGAGAAAGGCATTTTAAGTGCTAACTCTCTCACTAGATGGCGTCGAGACAAATTGTCTACATTTTTAGGCGAAATACTTGAACTTGTCAAATATTAATTATTATTTTTTGGTAAACTAATGTTTTTAAGACAAGATTTTTTATGCATAGCACAAAGGGTAACAATTATTTTACAAGCAATAATTGTTCGCCTGAAACACTCATCCACATTGAAAAATCTCCTGATAAAAGAGTATATATTGAATAATTTCGCGGGTAAGAGATAAGCCGCCATAGCTCAGTGGTCAGAGCTGTCGACCGGAAATCGAAGGGACACGGGTTCGAGTCCCGTTGGCGTCATGTATCTTTTATCAGGAGATTTTTCAATGTGGATGAGTGTTTCAGGCGAACAATTATTGCTTGTAAAATAATTGTTACCCTTTGTGCTATGCATAAAAAATCTTGTCTTAAAAACATTAGTTTACCAAAAAATAATAATTAATATTTGACAAGTTCAAGTATTTCGCCTAAAAATGTAGACAATTTGTCTCGACGCCATCTAGTGAGAGAGTTAGCACTTAAAATGCCTTTCTCATATAAAATAAAGTTGGTTGTTTTCAGGTGAAAAATGTAACAAGCAGTAATTGTTGAATGAAACACTAGTATATATTGAATAATTTCGCGGGTAAGAGATAAGCCGCCATAGCTCAGTGGTCAGAGCTGTCGACCGGAAATCGAAGGAACACGGGTTCGAGTCCCGTTGGCGTCATGTATCTTTTATCAGGAGATTTTTCAATGTGGATGAGTGTTTCAGGCGAACAATTATTGCTTGTAAAATAATTGTTACCCTTTGTGCTATGCATAAAAAATCTTGTCTTAAAAACATTAGTTTACCAAAAAATAATAATTAACATCGACCTTTCTCTACTTTCTATAAATATAATATGCATGTATTATATATATAAACCTTCCAGAAGAAATTATCTGAATGATAGTGAAAACGCTTTCAAATTCCGTTTCGCAGTTTAGAAGAACTAAGCGCACAAACAAACAGACAGGGATGGCGACTTTATTTTATACTATTTAAAGATTTGGGAATGTTCGTCTCTGTTTTAGAAGTATCACGCCGTTTTGCTATATTATATCACTATGATGCTTTTGACCAATATTTAATATGTTTTATCTAAGATACCACGCGGCAGAACAGATATTCTAGCACAGTATAGCATGAAAAGTCTTCGTATTGAATTGAAATGGCTTTAGCCGTGTTTGGTGACCATATCTGAATAGCCAGGTACCTCACCACCTTCCTCTTCCCCATATCCTTCCCTGACCAACTATCTTCAGCCTTACAACATATCCCAACTGGAAATTCCATAGTCTCACTGGGTCCAGACGGTCGGGAGCAGTTTTTTTTTTTTTTTTTTTTTATATTAACTCCACACAGGAGGCCCTGAAGAAAATAATTTTCCTCAGGGCCTATGTCATCTTTGGGGATGCTGTGTGGAGGGTCTTTTTGTGGAGAGGAAGGAGTGAACATGGGTCTTGAAGAGTCCCAAGTTGTAGGAGGGAGGAAACACAGAGGCCGGCAGTTCGTTCCACAGCCGAGCTGTTGAACTTAAGAACGAATCGTAGAAGTGACCCGTTCTCATATGACAAATGTCAACCGTGTACAAATGTTGGGCGCGCGTTTGGCGTGTATCCCGACTACGCACCGGTGCCGAAGGGATCAATGACGCTAGTTCCTCAGAGCATCTTCCATTGTAATACCGATAGAACAAGGACAGCATACCTACCTGACGCCAGTGCTCTAAAGATTGCAGTCCGCTTGTTAAGATTGGGGAATCTATCAAACGGACCGCCCGTTTTTGCACAGAGTCAAGGGTTTTTTTCAGGTATTTAGGGGCTCCGGACCAGAGATGGCTGCCAAATTCGACAGTAGGGCGCACTTGCGATTTGTACAGGGTCAGCAGTTGTGTACTATTAAAGTATCTGCGGGCCCTGTATAGTACGCCCAGCTTCTGAGAGGCCAGCTTTACTCTGGCTTCGATGGAGCCCCCGTACCTGCGCTGGTCACTTATAGTCACACCAAGCATATCAATGGAAGGCCTGTTCGGAAGATTGCTTCCGTTGAAGGAGACTAGATTATCATTTAGATCCCTTTTAGACGTAATCAGACAGGATTGGGTCTTTGAAACATTAAATTCGACGAGATTATTTTTACCCCAGGAGGAAATACTCTCCAGATAACCGTCCATTCTCTGCTTCAAAGCCCTCCGAGCCGTTGGAGTTTGTGGACTCTTGAACGGACTTCACAAAATACAATCTAAATATCTATTGACTCCGGAAAAAACTACGTATTAGATACAACGATTCATAGTTTTCAGTATCACCCTAGTGAAAGACCGCCATTTTGAATCGAAAAATGCTAAAATGGTGATGTCTCTGATGCAAGTACGTATTAAAAAAAAACAATTATTTCTCTATCAACTATCTAGGTAGGTACTAGGTACCAAAAATAAATTATTAATTTATTCAGTATCATAGCGTTACAAAAATAATTATCACCCCCTATAGGATTAGGGGTAGGTAGATACCTACCAACCCTTGCATTTGGCTACATCTGCTTTACCACCGAGCACCTGGCAATTTTTAAAATGGTGGGGTTCATACTCTTCCAGATCCAGTAACTACCCTTAAAGCGTGATAAATCTGCCCACCCCGACGGGGACACAGAATAGGGTATGTAATACGTAATAATATTTTGTGCCTATATAAAGTTTGTATATATATATAAAGGTTCTAGGTAACAATAAAAGTTAACCCCTCTGGCGCGATGATCAAATATTTGTTAACCGCATTACCGCCGCTGTATCATATCGGCGGCTTGCGCAATTTGCTACTGTTGCAAATATGATACATAATTTATTTATTTGCTTTAAAGGCTTTTACATGTATGCATTGTTAGAGGTAAGTTGTACAGGAGTACAATAATAAGTGTATAGCACATAGCATAATAAACTGAGTATGAACTAGGTATATATAGACAAGTAGGTACTATGAAAGTAATTAGAGAGCATTGTGTCGTAATTTTGTTGCTGTTTATGAAAATATACATGAACAGTTTGTTTGAAAACCATGTTGATAATTAGCAAATTATTACGCCTGATTGGTTTTTTTACAGAACGTGGAAAACTTAATATAAAGACAAAATTTGCAGACAAAAAAAAAATATACTCCATGTTAGATGACAGTAAAAATTAACTCATGGTGCGCTGATCAAATATGTGTTAACCTCATTGTTGCCGCTGTATCATATGCGAGATTTTATTATTTGTGCGAGTGTCTCCAATACGATACAATGCGTATAATACATATTATATTAGGCCTAAACAAAGTTTGTACATAAATATTCTATGGTAACAATAACATTTAATGCCTCTCGGGTGCGCTGATCAAATATTTGTTAATCGCATTGTCGCAGCTGTATCATATGTGAGATTTTGACACAATATGCGACTGTCGCAAATATGATGCACGATGTTTTAGAGTCAAAGATGCTTTTTTAAATTAAAACTTAATAATTTCGTTATTTTTGCGATATTTTCAGTTGTATTTTATACATAGCTAGGTACCTACCTGCTCTTAAGCCGCTCCCCCACGGTCCGGTAAGGAATTGACATAAACAGTGCAGTAAGACATTGCGCATAAAAGCAAAAGTTGCTACGGCTTGCAGGGCATTCATTATGTAACTTTTCTGCCCGTGGTCTTACAGCTTAAGTCATTTCCTTACCCTTACTGACCCATGGAAGGACGGGCTTAATTATAGGTAGTAAAATATATAGTAGATACGGTGAGGTCTGGCTTCATGAAATGAGGTATTAATGATTTTTCTTTGTGGGATTTCTAGGCAGTTAGATAATTCAGCTGTTTTCAGATCGTTGTTATCATTTCTTGTGAGCTAAGGAGCTTTGAAATATGAAATTTACTGTATAAGGTACCTAAGACAAGACACCTGTTTTTTTTATTCAATTTTTTTTGTTCAGTAAGAATAGAGAACTCGGGAGTGTTGAAATTTAGGTCGAAACCGGTTTGTAAACCTGTCTAAAACCGAATGTTACCCATTAAATTAGAGTATATTTAAAAAAGAACATAGCATTTGTTCAAATTCACTTCATTAAATTCCATGACAAACATTACGAATTCTTAACATTGTGTATTTTCCACACAAACAATGTTTTAAATGAATTCAGAAACGTTCCATTTAAATTCATCTCCTCCCATTTCGGCCAATCAAAAGCCGGTTTCGAGCAGACTTCTCCCTCTAACCCATTGCGACGCCATGTGTTAGAGATGGACAGAGCGATGAAAATGTAATGGGCGTCGCCTAGTAAGCTCCGCCTATCAGCTGAAAGAGGGAGGAGCCAAATGGAATACTTCTGAAATAAATCAATAGAGGAAATTTCTGTGTTGTTGTTCTGTGAATTTGAATTATTTTTTCTCCTTTTTAAAGATGCAATCGGTATTTAAAGGTTAAATGATTTTTTTAATGGTTAATTTCTCCATTATTACATTGAAGGGCTCATAGAGATATTAAAAGAAGGGCAGGTAACTTCATTAATGAAGGACTATACGCGGTTGGCGCTTGAACAAAAAAATGTCCAAAGAAGCGAAGCTAGCAGTCCACAGTAGATGGTAGACTGAATGCTCTAGAAATAAGATCTCCGAGTCGTATATGTGATAAAATCAAGAATGGTCTTATGAAATATGTAAAGATGAAAACGTACTGAGTAAGATTAAGAAAAAGACGCTTGGATGGCTTGGGCATCATGTAGAGCAAATTAACAAAGAAAAGAGTGTATAAAAAATATATGACGCAATCGTGAATTGTAGAAGAGGTCGGGGACTCCCTAGGAAGACATGGCATGATGTTTGGGTCCCACCCAGGCGTCGTGTGTTCAATTCCTCAGCTGGCCAAGTTCAAGTCCTCGATCACAATACAAGCAATATTTTCCGCTTACTGTGGTGGTAGTAGAAGATTTAAAAAATTATCAGGTTATTCCCGAGGAAGACATGGCATGACAAAGTGAATCAGATTCTTGAGTGGGGCGATGTCAAGAGTCAGAATAATAGAAGAGTATGTATGAGACGATGTATGAATGTGAATGAGGCAAGAAGTGTGTGCCAAGACCGAGTTGTTTGGCGGTCCGTCCTCTCTGCCTACCCCTGCGGGGAAACGGTGTGATGGTTAGTTAGATAGTCAGGTTATTCGTAACCCGGGAATGTTTCTTGATACTTGAGTCAGGCCATTTCAATAGTCAGAATAACAGTAGAATATTTATGAGACGGTGTATGAATGTGGATGAAGCAGGGAGAGTGTGTCAAGACCGAGATGTTTGGTGGTCCATCGTCTCACCTTTCCAAATATTGGTGGCTCTTGACTATAGAGTGCGACAAATACGGTATTATTTGTAAATGTCACTGTCAATTTTTTAGTGTGAAGTCTTAGAAAGGCACGAAACATTCTGTTTTTGCGAGAAGTCGTAGAAGGGCACGAAACATTCTGTTTTTGCAAGAAGTCGTAGAAGTGCACGAAACATTCTGTTTTGGCGAGAAGTCGTAGAAGGGCATGAAACATTCTGTTGTGGCGAGAAGTCGTAGAAGGGCATGAAACATTCTGTTTTGGCGAGAAGTCGTAGAAGGGCACGAACTATTCTGTTTTGGCGAGAAGTCGTAGAAGGGCATGAAACATTCTGTTTTGGCGAGAAGTCGTAGAAGGGCATGAAACATTCTGTTTTGGCGAGAAGTCGTAGAAGGGCACGAAACATTCTGTTTTGGCGAGAAGTCGTAGAAGGGCATGAAACATTCTGTTTTGGCGAGAAGTCGTAGAAGGGCATGAAACATTCTGTTTTGGCCAGAAGTCGTAGAAGGGCATGAAACATTCTGTTTTGTGAGAAGTCGTAGAAGAGCACGAAACATTCTGTTTTTGAAAAATAAAGGTAGGTGACCTACCTAGTAAGTAATGCGCGCTTACACGATGCTTTTTTTTGTCCAGTTTCTATATTAGTAATGTAACGTGTATCCTCCTACATAAGTAGGTAGATACCTACCGACCTACCAACATTCCAGTGCGTATACAAGCCACGAAGTATGTAGGTACTAATATGTCAACCTAAGTTAAGAAGATTATAAACTACAGTAGGTAACTATGAATCATAGTAGGTGTAGGTAGTTCAGAGGCGAGGGGAAAATGTGGTTAACTAACTAAACTAACCGTCACGCCGTTTCCCCGAAGGGGCAGGCAGAGAGGACGAACCGCCAAACAACTCGGTCTTGGCACACACTTCTTGCCTCATTCACATTCATACATCGTCTCATACATACTCTTGTATTCTGATTCACTTTGTCGTGCCATATCTTCCTCGGACGACGCCGACTTCTGCTACAATTCACATTTGCATCGTAGTGTACCTACCTAAATGTGGTTAACTAATTGATTTATTAAAAATCTGGTCAAATTATTCGTTTTTCTGTTATAAACGGGACTGGAGGACTATAACGAGTAAATTGACAAAATTTCGTTTGCACGAATATGCTATGAGAAAGTCGGAACACGTGTTCTTTAAATAAAAATCATACCGCATCTCGTCCATTATACCTACATATTTATTCGGACAAGGTCACACGTGTTCAGATATATTCATATATTCTGAATGACTAATAATTAGGAAATGGTCGTGCAGTCATATCTTTAATAGCATCTTGATTTTGGTATACTCATAACCCCTCAGGCCTCTGGCATACTGACAGAAAGTCGAAGAATTTTACTGTATTTCTGTTTCTCAATAAAATCCATTCAAATGGAATATTTCTAAACGTATCCAAAAACTAAAAACCGTTTTTGAAAAGTGATGAATTATGCTTTCAAATTTGATTATTAGAAATAAACGTATAATTTTTTAATATATTTTATTAGACAAATGTATTGTAAATATTTCAGCTAACTCAATATTTGTCGTTTCATATAAAAATAATTCATAAAAAATTCACAAAGTTTTATAAAAAAATCTCAAATTGCAGTAGGAACCTTTTGTTTAATAGAGGCGTATATTTTAATTATTGTATATTTTTCTGTTTATCTTCTAGATTTGAATATAAAGCGTAGTGTTTTCTCTTTTTAACATCGTAATCTAATCAAATTCTCATCCCGTTTACGAATTACTAATAATTTGTTCCTGTAAAACGAATTCCTATCAGAATATATATAGTTCTATTTGAGTGTAAATAGAAATAGTGAGAAAGTTTTGTTCCCGCCACTGCAATGAGCACTAAGTAGTACTAAATACCTTCTCAATAATCTCCGTCAAGAGAAAGTATTTTCTACATTCCTCAGTGAACACTGTTTCCATTGTGCTGTCGACGAATTAAATAAATTCCATCATAAAAATAACTAACCAGGAGGTTTAAAATTGTATATTTCTAGGAATCTATCTCGTATTTATTACCACTGAAGTATTAAAGCTATATTAAATATGTGTTTTGGGCGTGTCCGTGTGCCTTTTCCATCATCCCAAAGTGAGGCGTTAATTTATTAAAAATCTGGTAAAATTATTCGTTTTCCTGTTAAAAATGGGACTGCGAACCTATAACGAATGATTATTTTACAATCAATAATTATTCACCTGAAACACTCATCCACATTGAACATAACCAAATAAATAATAATTAATATTTGACAAGTTCTAGTATTTCACCTAAAAATGTAGACAATTTGTCTCGACGCCATCTAGTGAGAGAGTTAGCACTTACAATGCCTTTCTCATATAAAATAAAGTTGGTTGTTTTCAGGTGAAAAAATGTAACAAGCAGTAATTGTTGAATGAAACACTAGTACCTATATATTGAATTATTTCGCGGATAAGAGATAAGCCGCCATAGCTCAGTGGTCAGAGCTGTCGACCGGAAATCGAAGGGACACGGGTTCGAGTCCCGTTGGCGTCATGTATCTTTTATCAGAAGATTTTTCAATGTGGATGAGTGTTTCAGGCGAATAATTATTGCTCGTAAAATAATTGTTAGATACCCTTTGTGCTATGCATAAAGAAATCTTGTCTTAAACATTAGTTTACCAAAAAAATAATAATTTATAACGAATGAATTGAAAAATTTCTTATCAAAATATCATTCAAAAGAAAATATTTTATGAGGACGGCGTAACACGTGTTTATATAAATACTGATATTGATATTGGCACACTTATATTGTCGCATTCCGACGTGATATTTATTAGGAAAAGAACACGTGTTCTCAAAGACTAATATAGGCACTGTACAGGGAACGCAGATAAGTTGATATTAGGTACCTACACAACTGCAGCTGACCCTGTACAAACCTTTCTGCTTAGGGACTGAAGTCAACCGCGCTAACAACTGGGTCAAATCCCAATGGCGTAGGACCGACATTTATTTCGTAAATTAACCACCAATTTGTCATCGACAACGAGTCTAACTGCTGATTTTCAGCTCAATCGGATGTCGGGATGTGGGTTAATTTCCACATCAAAAATTTCGCGTTCATACATACACGAAAACGAAATCTAAATACAATGAGATGTATTTATTGAAATAAATTCTCAAGATTTCTGTATTATCAACGTTTTGGGCGTTCATTGTCACGATAATTTCTGATTTTAAGCGTAATACATCCTGTATATACACAATTTGATAGTTTTGATTGCATTCTTACAATGTGAAGATTAGTCAGGTACTTTCAGTACGCCCAAAGCTCAAATCGATGGGCGTATAAGAACCCAGCCCGCCCAGTTACAAAAAAAACGAGATTGGAATACCTCCCTCATTGAACCAAAAATGCCGTGTTTAAACTGATATATCTACCTGCTTTTATTTTTATTTGTGGGACTTCATTTTGACCTTAAGCCAGAAGTCTACCAACTATGGACCGCGGGAAAAGAAATACAATAACTAACTAACGACGTGGCTCATTGGTCCAGAGCACCTGACCGGACATCAGAAGGCGCGGATTCAATTCCCGTCGGCGGCATTTATTTTCAATTTGTATGGATATTTCAAGCGACTAATTATTGCTTATAATAATTTGTTATCCTTTGTGCTTTGCATAAGAAACCTTGTCTTATAAACATTAGTTTATCATTAAAAAAATAATAATAACTAACCAACTGACTAACGGACGGAGTGCCAAACAAACGTCTTGGCAAACAGTCCTTGCCTCAAGTACGTATTTTTTCAAAGTTGTTTCCTTTACGCGTTCATTCATTTCTATTGAAGAAAATTTTTTTTTAGTAGTTTATAATTTTATTTGTATTATACTCAAGCGAAACGATAGGAAAACCTTCAATTTATCTAAAGCATATTTTTGGTATTCATAATGTAAACCAATTCGTTATAAAGATTAATCGAAATAGTGATTTAGCATTAAGCTTCGCCTTAAGGTACTATGAAAATAGTCACATAGCAATGTGGAGTAACTTTGATGATATTTATAAAAATGAACAGTTTGTTTAAAGCATTTTAAACGTGTATCAAGAAAATCTCGATTATTTTAAGATACAATTAAAATATTGACATTTTTCATTCTGATATATATATATAATATTGCCCCTGGCTATAAAAGCTTGGAAATCCCTGCCTTAAACCATCGACAATAAGATAAGTCAGGGTACATATAGCACAGCCCAACATTCCAAAATATGTTTGAAAGATACAGACACACATTTTTTTAATTTCGAAAATTGACAACCTTAATTTTTCAAAGCTTAGGTTTGTCAACTTGTCTACTTTGAATCATATTTATCCTGTCGTGTAGATACCTATATACCAGTGGCGGCTTGCGACTTTTGGGTGTACTAGAGTGATAATATTATTAAAAATGGCATTTCTGATGTTATTGTACCTACCTGAAAACATTTTTTTTTCTTTCTGAAAATCGATATTTTGTATGAAGAATTTCAGGAAATTAAAAATCGTTTTCAGCTACAACAACATCAATAACGCAATTTTTTGTAATATTAGCACTCTAGTAACCAAAAAGTCACAGTTACCCGACTTTTTTACATTAAATCCACGCAGAAGGCCACTAGGAAATTAATTTCCCTAAGGGCCTATGTCATCTTTGGGGATGGTGAGTATGGAATCTGAGGAGAGAAAGGAGTGAATATGGCTCTTGAAGAGACTTCTTGAATAGAGCGCTTGTAGGAGGGAGGAAACACAGAGGCCAAGCTGTTGAACTCAAGAACGAGTCGTAGAAAGTACCCATTATCTTGCTAATTTATTATTAAAAATTGGATTGCAGACCTTAACGAATGAATTAACTGGTTTTCTGATAAACTTAAAAAAAATTACGAATGAACATATAGTCACGATGTCAGAATACTTGTTAACGAAATCCGAATATTTTCGCATTCCGTCATGATACCTATATATTTTCGTGACAATATATTCATAATTTATTAAATGTTTATTAGGAAACCTGTTAATTCATTTGTAAATACTGCAATCTCGTTTTTAACAAATCTTTAGTGTGCGTTTGGCTTGTTTCTCAACTGTGCACCGAAGGGATCAATGACGCTAATTCCTGGAGGCATCTTCCATTGAAATACCGGTAGAACAAGAACAGCATTCCATCCTGATATCTGTGTTCTAAAGATTGCAATCGGCTTGTTAAGAAAGGGAATTTATCACACAGAATCAAGTACTATTTGATCTGCTAAATTCAACAGTTAATTGAATTGAATTTAATTTGGTTTCACGCCCAGGCAGATTTTATAGAACTTATCTAGTAAGCAAACAAATTACAGCCTTCTAAAACTGAATATAAAACATTATTAGTAAAACTTGTAACAGAAACATAAAATAATAAAGGAACTAGAACAATACTACATATGAGACAAACCAATAAAACTACATTACCATATCTATGTAGAATTCAACAAAGTGCTGGAATAGATTACGCTCAATTATATAAATGGAGTCAATAAACATATCAATTGTACCCCCAAACTTGTTGCCCAGATCATGCATCCTATTGGTTAGTGAGTGTGTCTTGTAGTTATGTTGTGTATGTATTGCAGAAGAATGTTACATTTTGTCTTGTATTCTAAGTAGGCACATGGAATTTAACAGTAGCAACGATGCAATAATCACATTAAAAAACCTCCAGATCATGTCTTCGTAACTACCAGCGATATACCATTCTTATTACGATAAAATAACCTAAATTAGGCACGAACTAGATTCCAAGCTCCGCCCAATTCATTTCTTAAATAGCATAACAAAACATTATATTATATAAATGACCTATCGTTTCTTGGGTAACTTCAAAATTAGCTATGCATCTTTTTGAAAGAGATTTTTGAATAATGCGTTTTCCGTAGTCATTTTATGAAATGTATTCGGGCAATGTTTTTCATTATATGTGAAAAGATTTTATTTTTTTGTCATAGTCTTTTCAAAAAAATGAACGTGCGTGGCACAAACAAAGATATTTCTTCTTTTGAAATTGACACGCGTTCGTACCTTTTCTACTTTTTTGAATTGCACAGGTAATGCCTTCCCAAAAATGGGTGTATTTTGTCTAAGTTTAAGAGCATTTCTAATTTGGCTATAATAGAAACAGTTTTAAAACTTTCGTAATATGTTCTGGAATGGGGCGAAGTGAATGTTTAATAAGTCGGAGACCCGAGTGATTTAATTTGGGAAGCATATTTGGGTACCGCCGCCCCGGGAACCATTTATTGGATAACCAACACCTCTTCCATAGGTCACCACAAATGGTTCGCAACGTTTGGTGAATAAGGCATTTTAATTAATCTTTATAACGAATTGGTGTACATTATGAATACCAAAAATAATATTTTAGATAAATTGAAGATTTTCCTATCGTTTCGCTTGAGTAAAATACAAATAAAAAAATAAATTACTCAATAAAAAATATAAATGTAAACCACTAAAAAAATATTATTTTTTCAATAAAAATGTATGAACGCATAAAGGAAATAACTTTTTAAAAATACAAGATTATAGCTAAAATTATCTGTGACAGTTACATTTGATTAACTTTTTTGCTTTCTTGTAAAATTATTTACAAAATAAATAAAAACCAGTTTTGTGCTTGAAATCGAACGTTTCTAGACTAAGTTTGTCAAGCGATTTTAATGCCTATTACCTACAATATATGGTATACAACGAATATACACGTTTTTGGCTTGTAGCTTCTTCTTAAGCATGGGTGCCTGGCAGAGGCGGCACCAGGGGTCCAGAAGTGGAAGGTTAATCGTAGAAAATGAATGTGCAATGTTAATATATAGGGTTTTCCAATAAGAGGTGTTATTTTGAATACTAATTAAGGCGATGAAATACGTCGTGTAATATTTTAAATTGAGCCGCTATCAATAACAACCCTTACGTAGATGGCGATAAGGTTTAAATTCCCGCTTAACACCATCCGCCTGTTTTGATTTATAAAAAAAAAACATGGCCAAAAAAGGGCCTTTTATTTTATTTTGTGGATGTTCAGACATAAATATTTAATTTTTTTTCGATCATTTTATAAATAACTTAATTTTCCACATTATACAATAAAATTATAACCGAAAATGGTTTCGTTAGTAGGAACTTTAAAGCAGTTTTCATAGGCCTTTACATTATTTTTTTCTGGGCTTATAAAAAGACTTATCTAAAAAATACTCGATCATTTCAAAGGCCAGGATGTATTCTACTCGCAGTATTTAATTAAAGCATCTGAAACGTTTCTAGGCGAGCAAATTTTCAAACCAAAAACACATGATTTTGCATTACTACGTATGGCATCGCCTTAAGGAATTAATGATTTTTTATGGCCAGAATTGGATGGTATTGATCTCGACAACGTTTACTGTCAACAAGACGGCGCTACGTGCCACACAAGCAACGAAACCATTGATCTTTTACGATTGAATATCAAAATAACACCTCTCATTGGAAAACCCTGTATTATAAAAACCCCAATGTAGGTAATTAATTTGCCGGTACCCAGCTATTCTGAAGCCGGTAGTAAAATATTGTCCAATTTAAAATAATTTATCTAATTATTTACACATATAACTAATTGATGTTTTAGATCTTTTCATATTAAAAGTTTTTTAATCACTAATTCCACACTCAGTCCATTGTTTATCAATAGACTTAAAAAGTAAACAATGAAAGCATTAGTTCATATACGTTCCTTTTATTGTTATTTTTCTCTCTTGTAACATAAATTAATGTCACTTTATTTGAACTCTTTTGTCATGATTCAATGAATTGTTTGCGATTTATTTCGATATGATATCCACAGAATTTGACATTTTAAATTATTCAATGCCATTTACGTCAACAATGATGAACGTAATTTCGCGAACTAATATATTCAAGTTCAAGATGGCCATCATTTATCACACAAAAAAACTTTCGACTCACATTATTTCACATCTCCTTCTAATACCTTAATAATCTTAGGTCGTAGATATATCTATCTCACTACGGTCATGTCCGAAAATCCCTTTTAAAATTAATTTCGTATGATACTAAGCATACGTCAGACATGATAGTGTTTACCTCCTTTGTCTGTATAGCAAAGAGAAAGAAAGGAGATAGTTTGGGGACAAAACTTGATTTGATCCACGCTAGGTACATACAGTAGCTTCTCATTTGGACGCAAGATGGCACTGGACTCGCTATTACCGTACGAACATTAAAACTAAATTAATAATCGGGTAGTTTATTAAATCCTTTTTTTATATCAATAAATATTGCAGCGTATTTTGGGAGGCCATTGTCCAAAGGACCCCGTAGAAGAGCCGTCACTGGTGGAGAGGCTGGTTTGGGGAGACCCTTTGACCAGTTGGAGAGGTCAAATCCAATCCAATAAATGTTTCCCGGGGCGGCGGTAAAAAAAAACGCGTCTCCCAATATGAAACTATTATTAATATACACGTGTACCTGCATTTTGCTCTTGTCTATTGAATCCCTAATCTCTTCGATTATATGTTCATTCTAACCGTTTCGTTTTGATCATCCCCAGGAGTCAACCCAAGAAAGCAGCGAAGAGAAAGGACAACATTCACGAGGGCGCAACTGGACGTTTTGGAGTCCCTATTCGGGAAGACCAGATACCCTGACATCTTCATGAGGGAGGAAGTAGCCCTGAAGATCAATCTCCCCGAGTCCAGGGTCCAGGTAAATACTATTATTAAATCATTGAAGAAGATAACGTCTCTCAAACGAAAACGTGAAACAGAAAAAGATTCTCATCTTGGAAATTAACCCAAGACCTCTTCCTTTCCTCTGACATCTTATATCAACTTGGTCATTCTTAAATGTATTCGATTGAGAGATAAATAATCTTGACGATTTTTTGGCTGCTATCTTTATGTATGATTGCAAGATTCAATCTAGATAGTGTCTTGGATAAATATATGCATTTTTTTTAATGTGCGACATCTATTCACTTTTTAACCACTCTGGGATGAATATTTAATTAGTAAATCATGTTATTACACCTTCACACCTATTTTTATATTACTAGCGACCCGTGAAAAATCACGGAATAGGCGCTTCTGCTTACTAATAATATCTCATCAATATCACTATTATCACGCCGGTAGCAGTGCGTGGAAACTGGATTCGGTAGTTTCCGGTCGTTCGGCGTTAGAACGTTGGGAGCGTTGGTGGTCAAATTGAACTAATTGTAGGTAAAAAAATGAAACCAAAATCGTACTTAAATTATTTTTTGTTAATATATTATACCATAGGTAGGTATCTCCTAACTTACTGAATTATCTAAACAAACAGTTTCACTTTTGAAAATGATTAAAATCAATACAAAATTTCTAAAGTTCATTCAATCATAATGCAAACTGGACGAAGGAAATCATCTCATAAACGTGCGTGCAAAACAATAATTTCGAATTTAAGCGTTGCCAGAAATGACTCTAGCCGTGTTTGGTGACCAGATCTGAATATCCAGGTCCTTCCTCACCTTCCTCTTCCCCATCTCCTTTCCCCTCCACACTACTTCAAGCTTCACAACATACCCCAATTGGGGAACACTGGTAGTCTCTCATCATAAAAATCAAATGCCGTGTGCAAGGACATAGTTGTATAGCGTTCCATCCTCATTAGTTACAACAGTGGTGTAAATTGCTTGTTCGATCTTCAGTGCTACCGCCCCACTGTAAAATAGTCGAAAGTGTCAAAAGGACTAGCCTTTTCAATTAATTCAACCCTCGACTTGAGAACATACTAATACAAGGGTAGTTTTCATGCCTTTGCAAGAACCTATTTCCCCACCCTTAACATTTCAGGACACAGCAGTAGTTAGTGTATGTTGCCTATGCGGTCTAAAGGAGGTTTGTAGTATGTTTGATAAGGGGGACTATAAGACAGGGGTCGGCAGACTTTCTAGATACGTGATAATTTTACTACATCTAAACCAGAGGTTCCCAAAGTGGTCTATATGGACCCCCCGGGGGTCGATATCGGATTGCTGGGGGTCTATGTCAGCGAGAAAAAAATTTAGGGGTCCACGAGATTCAAATGGGTGTAAATACGAGCGGACCCCCATTTACCTCAAGTCAACATTTAGGAGTTCCGTAAATGACACAATAGACCTAACACAAATATAATAGACTGAGAAATTACTTATTTGATATTTGTATTTTTATATTTCGTAAAGTTGTTAATTGAGATACATAAATAGAGTCTTACGTTCCTTTTCTCGTCAGAATTAATATATTCAAGCAAAACATTTCACATTGGAAGCCGCGAATTTTCCTAGTTCCCCAACTTGTTTTTGAAAAACGTCCAGAGTAATAATGACGTTCAACATTTAAATGCACTTCACACAGACTTCAAAACTAAGTTTGAGGACATTTTGACTATGGAAATGCAACGTTGAAGAATCGGAGATCACGTGAAAAGAAGAACTGACCGGAATAAGCACTGACAAAGAACTTAAGGGGCAGTTCTGTAGGGCCAGCTACAGAAAGAAATTCCCGTTGCTTATCCTGCTTCATTTTCATTTGGTGTAATACCTCACAAGGGCGCCCCTGTCTGCACAATGCAATGACAGAGGAACTATACCGCCACCCGGTTGGTGGACAGGCAACGGAAGGGAATCTTTTTACAAAAAAGAGAAATGATTGTCACATGGGACGTTAATAGTTTTAGAAAAATTCAATATTCGGCAGGCAGGGGGTCTACGGAAAAAAAATTTTGGCAAGTGGTCTACGGGGCAAAAAAGTTTGGGAACCTCTGATCTAAACTATTTACTTCAGATATCTTATAGTGTTAGCTAACATATGTATTATTTAAAAATATATATATTATTTCTTATCCATAAGTATCATTGTATCGTTGACAGCCCTGAATTTTTAACGCCAAGTTGCGATGCCTACTCAGCTATTCCAAGTACAATTCATTTTGTTGGTAACAATAAACTCACTACTGACTATTATCATAGACACCTCATACTTCGACTTGTGACAGGTCTTATACAAGCCTAGTATAAATTAGTTCAACTATTGTTACACTGGTATATATTTCTTTTGAATTATACATTTGTTTACTGCACTTATATAATAACTGCATCACTTCCAACAATGTTTTTGTGTACACATTAATTGTTCTGTAATTTATTGCTATTATTATCCTGTGTACCACTGTACGCTTGTAATTCGATTATCATTGTATTGTAAAAGCCATTTGAATAAATAAATAAATAATCTTTAATCAGCGTTCGCTATATAGTCCAATAACCATATATATCAGACCTTGCGTCAGATCCGGTAGATCTGTTTTTTTGTTGAGTTGATTATGGTGTTGAGCTAATGAATAATCCAAGTTTTTGACCTCGAGCGCTGAACGCAACATTGTCAAAAATCAAAAAAACCACGAAATTTTTTGCCTTTCTTCAGCTTTTGGCAATTTTAATCTTGGAGGACTAATTTTCAATTATAACTACCGTAAGTACGTTATTATAACTTTCGCTGCGAGTGATACGGCTCATCAAAAAGAGCTAGTTCAATTGGGCGGCTCACTCGTGAACAACTCATCTCTACATTCAGAAGAGGAAATATGGAAAGGAAAAGGAGACCCTTGCACAGCAGTGAGAGAGATGGATTCACACACTCTTCACTCTTGGACACAATGACTCTCAGATTGTCAGATTGAAGGGTGGGTAGGAATATGGGGGTAATTGTGTCCAAGAGTTAAGAGTGTATGAATCCATCCCTCCCACTGCTGTGCTAGGGTCTCCTTCATCCGGCTTCTCCCAATCCGACATCAAGACATGAAGAGACCTCACCTTCCGTCATCAAACTTGGCAAACCATTCGAACAGTTGAACTATGGTAGAGTTGCCTGTTATCCAATGGATAGTTCATGAGGTTGCTATACCCGTAACTAGCCTAGTAGCAAACGTCTGTAAAAATAGCGGTGGTCTACCGACCCCTGGTCTAAGGTATGAAAGGGAAGGAAGGAAGCTGGGAAGAAAGGCGTGCAGATGCCAATGCGGGGGAGATTAGGGCGCTACACTAATCCACCCTTAGAGAGAATGGTGCCTAGAAACACTAGGGTAAAGGAATATTCCACAACTCCACTTGAAAAACCGATATTAGATACTTGACTGTACGTGAATACTCGAAAATGTACCTACAGCCTTTGAAATAGGCAATATATTATATTTTCTAACATAGTCATTTAAAATCTCTGTTAACCGCGTGTTCTAGCTTCACGAAATATGCACAGTTTATCTAGTCTGGATTCTAGATCAATTCTCTTTAATTTCGCGAATTATTTCAAATCTTGGAAGTGGAAATTAACCCACTTACCGTCTTCCGATCGGTCTGAAACTCTGCAAATAGACTTGTTATCAATTACAATGCATTCTATCAACTTTTGGTGGCAATCTCGCACATACACGCGGACATATAGGCATTTCTATGAAATTCGTTAAATACTCAATAAATGTCGGTTACATGCTGGTAGAGTTGTTGACTCCAGTGCCAGGGCTGGAAGGAGCAATCCTATGTCAAACGATTTTTTTAAAGTTTCTTATCCGTTATTAGCTACGTATAAAGGGTGGTCCATCGGGTAAGCCTGATGTAATTTTGAAACGAAAAACCCTAAATTATAATTTTATCAGGCGTATCCGATGGATCACCCCTTACTTAGAGGTTTGAAATTATCATTTAATAATATTTTTCACATTTTTTTAAAATGGGTAATTTAAAACATTGTTATAGCTCGTGCAAAACCGGGTAGTAAAGCAAGTCAAATCTAACTTTCGACATTATTTATTGAGTTATTATGCCGTGTTGCGCCTCCTCCTACTTTAACTAACGTTTCGGGCAGCATTATTAGCAATTTCACTGTCGAAAACGTTGGCTAAAGAAGTAGGAAGCGCAACACGGCATAATGACCCTAATTTAATAACGACAATATGGTGATTTTGAACGTAAAAATTTCAGATCGTTTTAACTTTCATGTCCCGGGTTTTTTTCATCACAACATACCCCAATTGGAGATGCCATAATCTCACTGACTCCAGACGTTTGGGCAAAAAAAATCAAAAGCAAAAAAATCCCTCCCTTAAAAAAATTATACCAAAAATAATGGCAGCGTTGACAGCCACACGCATATAATGCCTACCCCTCACTAAATAATAAAACTGTGATTTATTACCCGACCCCCGCCCCACGAATAAACGTGCTATAATTTATCATATTGTGTGGGGCAGGCATATGTGTTGATTTAATATTGTACATAATGTAATATTGTTACTACTATAATTCCACTGAAGAAATATAACTGATAGAAGTGTCCCGTGGGTGTGTCAACGTATCCGAAGTGAGCTCAAAATTTGATTATTTCTCCTTTTTTTTCTTCAATTTAGTATAGGAGTCGATATGTAATCTCACTGAAGCAATTAACCGGTAGAACGTACTGCGGATGTGTCCGTATGATAAAAGTATCTAAGCTTAATTTGTCCTTATTTAATACTTGGTTTTAATTTTTAATATAGTTCGTAACTCTATGGATAACCCATTACTTATTTTATCTGTAAACATCAGTCGAATTCGTCGCTACGACTCGTTCAAGATACCGCGATGTTCTAGCACAGCAAGCATGACAAGAGGAATGGTGTTATTAAATGAAGTTTTTTTTAAATAGTAGATATATTTAATTACTCTTTATATTAATTACCTTAAACCTTTTTTGTATTCCTATCTTTCCTGTAACATCCTTGTAATTACATCCTAGATATTACATCAAAAATATTACACATATGGAATGTAATTTTTAAAAATAATCATCATCAAAAATCGAATTTCTTTCTTGGTAGATCAGTAAATTTCATTGGCCTCTCTGCAGTCTCTAGAAGTCGAAATGTCTCATTGTTTCTTTAAATTGTATATTTTTTACGTTAGAATTTTTAACCTCACTAGGACAAGCCTGTGACATTAATTGTCTTTCCAATCGGTATAGTAAATTCATGGTGGTAGGTAAAAACAAATTATAAACGGAATTATTACCCTAAACATAGACAATCTAAATATTGAAGGAGTATAAGAAGATTGTGCTGTAGCAGATAAAAACAATGCAACGCCAACTCAGTATTCTAAGTGTGTGGCAAGGTTTAGTCTATAATACCCTTGTATTTATGTACAAGTTAATAAATAGATTATAAATTACAAGTCCATGGCTATCCTACGAGAAGCTGCAACGATTTTAGGCTTCCTAAGACTAATTTATCGGAACATAAAACAATATTTATTATAAAGGTTGTAAAATGTTCAATGAACTCCCTTTAAATGTTAAGGAATCCAAAAGTCTTGTAGTATGTCTCAATGTCGTGAAGTCCAAATATTAGTACGTAGGTAATGAAATATTTTTATGGTAGTTTTAGAATACACTAGATTTAAAATGTTAATTTTTAAAACTAAATGAAATAAATATATATTGCATTTCTATGAATTATCAATTCAGTGTGTAGCTTGAGCAATTCTGCATTGTGCGAATGGTGAATTTATGATTTATCGTTGCACATTTGGACAATTATGAAAATGGCGAATGTTATTGTGTGTTTGCGTTTTGGGGTTAGTATTGTTTGATTTATTGTTAGTACTACAATGGTTAATACTGATATACAGTTGTTGGTAAAACAATATATATAGTATACTGTGAAAAATTCAGGGATATTATGTAAGAAAAATCATACTTTACTTAGAAATTTAAAAAAGAGAAATATATACACATTTCAAATGTAGAATTAAAATAATTTTCTTGTAAAAAATTATACTGTAGGTAGGTACTTTATCGCTTGTCTGAATTTTTGACAGTTGATTTTGAAACTGACAATTAAATTCAAAATCCGAGTTCATTGAACCACAGTTACAATCATTTTTAATACAAACACACATCGGAAATTAGTATGTTTGATGAAAATAATATTCGTCATGATTTTTTGTTCGATATATATATTACAAATTCTTGTGTAAAATCTTTAATTTCAAATTTAAACAATTACCCCTATTTAATAAAGGTGTTTTAAATTTTACACTACTGATAAACAACATTTTACACTACATTCATAGTTGTTCATCATTAGTGTAAAATTTAATAGACTTGTTACGACCATTTAACCTACATTAATGATTGTTTATCACATTTTGATAGCCTAATCCGAATGGCACGGGTTCAAATCCCGGCGTGCGCAAGTAAATTTTATTCGATGAATTTGTGTTATTTCACAATTTTTTAATTTAAAATAATATATAGTACGCTTGCGTCATGTTCCAGAATGGAAGATACTAGCAGTGTCGACCACCATTCAGATATGAAACTTTGCTTGAAATGGCTTTAATTATGTTTGGTGATCAGATCTGAATATCCAGGTACTCCCCAGCCTTCATCCTCCCCATCTCATTCCCATCCCCGCCACATTCAGCCTAAAAACATACCATAATTCGGGATGCTATAATCTAACTATAACGATTGGAACTTGAAGGAGATTTAATTTTTTTAACTTAATTTAAAATCAGGTGTGTAAAATTTAAAACCCGTTTATTAGTAAGTCCCATAAAACAATAAGTGTTTAAATCTAAAGAATTTAACGCTTAATAATAACTCGCGCCTCCGATAAGGTATGTTATGTTAGGTTAGGTTAGGTTAGGTTAATAATCAATTCAAATAAACAATATGTTATACGTTCGCTACCCTGAAAATATGACACTTTAAAATAATGACGTTAGGTTAGGTACCCCTTTGTACGGCGTGTTTACAGTATTTACCCAGCGCGCGTATCGCGTTACTCGACTGGGGCGCAACTGACAGCAGCGCAAATAAATAATAAATCACGCTATTATGGCACGGGCGGTGCAGGGTATCCGTTTTCCACCCCCTACAATTTGTACAGGACAAATAATGGTATTATTGGCGAATAACATTTCCATTGTCACTACTCGCTACTTTAGTGTGATTTAATAAACGTTATGGATACAGAATAACGATGGCATTATACGATCACGCAATTTGAGTTGTGCGATCAAAATTATTCCATGAAATGAAACAAAAAACCTTTAAGAGGAAGCTACAAGCCAAAAATGTGTATATTCTTGGTACACCTTATATTGCATTCAAATCGCTTGACAAACGGAGTCTAGAAACGTTCGATTTCAAGCAGAAAGCTGGTTTTTACAATTTGTAAATAATTTTAAGAATGCAAAAAAGTTAATCAAGTGAAACTGTCACAGATAATCTTAGCTATAATACTGTATTTTTTTAAAGTTGTTTCCTTTACGCGTTCATACACTTCTATTGAAAAAATAATTTTTGTAGTAGTTTGCATTTATATTTTTTATTGAGTAATTTATTATTTTATTTATGTACGTGATGTACGTGATTAAATTATTCGTTTTCCTCTTAAAAACGGGACTGAAGGCCCATAACGAATGAATTGTCAAATAACTGTACAGCACGAATATGTTATGAAGCAGTCGGAACACGTGTACTTAAAAATAATAATAATTTAAAGCCACCTGCGTTGAGTACGTGTTCAGATATATTCTGAATGACTAATATTTTACTAGGAAATTTTATTTTTAACAGTATAATGATAAAAATGCGATACTCATATTTCTCCGTATACTAACAATACTACTATTGGATTATGTGTATTGGTGTATATTTAGAAATCAACCCGCAGAATACAAAGTTTGAGGATTGAACCTTCCTACCTAGGAACTGGATCGACAACTCTACACATCTCGTCAAATGCCGATCGGGTAGGACAGATAATTATTTCGTATATTAACTGAGTAATGTCATCCTTCATAATGTGCGTACTTGATGTAAATCAAAATATGATGGAATGCATACCTACATAACTTTCCTGACCTATTTATCCTAGCTTTTGTTTCATCGTTTTTCATGACTTTATATCACTTTTTGTTTCATCACTTTTCATGACTTTATATCACTTTTTTGTTTCATCACTTTCATGACTTTATATGACTTTTTTTTTCATCACTTTTCATGACTTTATATCACTTTTTATTTAATCACTTTTGATGTCTTTATATAACTTTTTGTTTCATCACTTTTCATGACTTTATATCACTTTTTAAAGTTGTGTTGAATTTTCATTTTGATGATGTATGCGGTCACCTGTCCTTATTAATAAACTATCGTTAACCCTACATTAAAGATCGTTTGACAGTGGTGTAAAATGTAAAACATCTTTATTAGTAAGGCCCTATATTTAAAGATAGACTTAACCAATTTAGCCAACCGGTTTCGTCAGAATGGTATCATTTACTTAATTTATGGTTTGTGTAAATATCTCCCATGACAAGCCATTTTTAATGGCATTTTCGATACTCTAAAAACATCGACGTGGTATTACTACCTACTTATTGACACAGTGGTGCATTTTTGTATTTAACAAGAACATAGTGAATATTGCACTTTATTGCGTAGGAAAGTGCAGTTGGTAAAGCAAATACTTTTGGGGCATTCAACGCAAACAACGAACGCAATATTGACAGTAAAAAAGTGTATCAATTAAAAAAAAAACAACACCCATTATAATGTATTTGATATGTCAACTTATATACAGTACGAAATGACAATGAAAAAAAACAATGTTTTTGATTGGCTCTACGCGATGAACAAGTAAAAAAAAAAGTTTTTGCCTTGATGATCGGGTAGAACCGATATTTATTTCGTATATTAACTGCTGTATTGTCATCCAATTTCCACCAAATTTTAATAGAATGCATTCAACAACGAGTCTATCTGTCGAGTTTCAGCTTGATCGGATGTCGGGAAGTGGATTGATTTTAGTTTCCAAGATTTGCATTCATTCATTACTGAAAAAAAAAAATTCAAAAAGATAAATCTGAAAAATAGGTTCAGAGATTTTAGTTTTTCTGGAAATTTGTCTTGCAATCAAATCACCAAAATAAATAATTTCGGTTTATTTGTGAACTCAAATTTGCTTTGAATTTAAGTATAACTTTAAAAATTATAACTGATGGTTCAGAAAAGCCTAGTTTTTCATATTGACTAACGGTATACATTAGAAAGAGAATTTACTGATAGTCTATATAATTCTTTCTCATTTAACAATATTTGATGCAAATATATTTTTATAAATTCGTTCAGCTTCACAAATCCTACAATTATAATATCCCGTGATTTGTCACGTGTCTGCTCTAGTTTTTTTTACTAAAATTATTGCTTGTATAAAATAATATATCGGATACGTTCAGAGTTTTCCGATTGGTGACTGATTTTTGATATAATAATAATAATAATAATTTTTTTATTTTTTATTCCAGGATGTGGGGAGGTTAGTTCAATCCCACACGTCCCATATATGTATACATATTTTTTGTACAGTAGGTATTTGAAATTTGAAAAAAAATATATGACAGAGAATAAATATATATATTTTTTAAATCTTTTAGAGTATTTGATGCACATCTGTCAATGTACAATGCACCTGTAACTTTAAAAGTGATGTTTTTTTTGGCTGACTGTTTGAGGTACCTATCTGGGTCCTAAAAAGGGCGATGGGAAAGGGGAAGGGAAGTGAGGGTAAAGTGAACGCACGCGACCATATGATTGGATTTCAAAATCGAAAATTCCATTAGCTTCCGTCAGAGCGGAATCTAAAGCGCGGTGGTATAATATATACGCGATGTGCGCCCCTAACTAACTAACGATTAAATTAAGGTGCAATTATTTTAAACTTAAAAAAAAAATGTTTTTTTCAAGTATCACCTTTTTTTTTAGTCCTTCGAGCCGGATTATTATTTTTTGCAAAATCGATAAAAATTAACCAGAAATACCTTTAAGGGTACCGCCGCCCTGGGAACCATTTATTGTATAACCAACACCCATACCATAGGTCACCACAAGAGGTTTGCTACGTTTGGTGACTTAACAGTGTGCCCAGATTCGTAGGGTGAAGTTTGTCTAGGTCTTGGCGGCGAATGCGTTTTCCCAACTGCTGCGTGGTGGGCCGGATCGGAATAGACAGATTCAGGGAGACCCTTTTACCCTCCAACCGAACTCTCTCGAGCCATCGAAGCCCCATAGATGACACAGGCTCTGAGTGTTTTTTACATCGCCTTATTTTATTATTATTGAATTAATTTATTGTTTCTGTAGTTGGATGCTGATAAACCTGTAATAGGACACAAAGCGAGAGATAAATGAAAATAATTATTTACTTTTTTCAAGTGTTCAGTTCTGGTATGAAAAGTTTCTCCCATAATTTTAAAATCGGGGAGAGTTGATATAGAAGTAGGGTCGCGTTCCAAAATAAATTAAATGATTTTCTAATTCGATCGTCATTTGTCTTTTGCGATCGGCTTTTATTTCTTTGAAGACGGTAATCAGATCGTTAGCGAAGCGTCAGTTTATAATCCGGAATTCAATAATAGCCAGGTACTTCCCCTTTACCATCTCCTTCTCCCTCTCGCAACATACCCCAAGTGTATGCATAGAATAAAGAAGAACGCTAGAAATACAATGTTGGCAGAAATACAGTGTTTCGTATCCAAAAGTCCACAATCTTTTGTTTAAATTTCATGTGTACAATTGCGTTTCACCGTATTTAGGAAATTTAAATGTGATATCTATAGAAAATGTCAGGCAAAGATAGAGGACGTGCTAAACGGGCTAGAATAAAAAGGCATTTAGTCAGTGGCTACATTAGTTTCCATTCAAATCTATATGGAAGGCATTTCTAGTGTTTTCTTTGTTTTATGGGTGTATGCAACTAAACTTTGTATTAATTTATTCGTTTCTTTTGTTCTCAGGTGTGGTTCAAGAACCGTCGGGCCAAATGCCGCCAACAACTACAGCAACAAACAGCTAATAACCAGATCTCATCCAAGTCTTCCTCTAGTTCCTCAACGCGCCACAACTCCAACAAGACCAACTCCAGCAACAACAATAACAATTCAAACAACCCCACCAACAAATCAACGCCAAGCAAGAACCCAACACCCGGAAGCAACCAACAAAACAACCAACAAAACAGCTCGCTTTCTGGACTATCAAATATGAACCACACATCGTCTCCAAATCTTCCCATCACTCCCTCAACTTCTGTGAGCCCCCCCATCAACGTGATATGCAAAAAAGAGTCGTTATTATCAGGTTATGATTCGGCAGTTTCAAAAAGCAGCAATAATGCTTTGCCGATCCACTACAATACTTCAAATGGTGCAACCGGCAATTCGGATAGCAACAACAGGCTGATGTCCAATAAAGACTCATCTTCATCAAGTGGAGAGAGTGCAGTCAACAATCTTTCATCGTCAGTAGCTAATTTGGCTTATACCGCTGTTAAACACGACCCTTACACAAGTCTGGCTTCTAAATCTGTTGATCTATACCTTAAAAACGAAGGGTATTCAAGCGTGGACAAGAATTTCGGAATTGGTCATTTGTCTAAAGAACATTTCTCCTCTCCGAGAGTGGCCGGAAACCTGACTCCTCTTGGATCCAGTTCAAGCATCATGACGACCCCTTCCCCCCCTGTTACCCCGCAGAGTTTGGGGTCAAGTGGGTTGGGGGCCAGCTACCATGGTGATGGAGGGTACAATGGGTTCCATTGGTCTGGAGGTGGTGCAGAGTATGCGAAGTATGGAGCAGGGCATCATCACGGTGTGTCTTCTTATTCGCAGAGCGCCTACAATTCACCATACTACCATTCTCAGGTAATTTAATCCTTGATTATTTTAATCACATCTGCCCTGATGATGGACACTGTAACGTTGTCCTAAACGTTGGCTAAAGAAGAAGTTAGCACATAGTACTATTGTACACTAGATAGTGAGTAAGATCTGCTAAATAAATTGCAAGCTCGTTGTAGGTTTCGAAAAAGACGTCAAATTTTACGACTCACTTGATCGTGTCATTTTATGCTCGGGCTTCCCGGACTTCGTCCGTCTTTCACATTCGCGTCATACATTATTCTTATACTCTTTTCTTTGTTCAGTCGCTCTTCGTATCCAAGCCATCCTAAGCACCGCTTTCGCAATCTTCTCAATTAAATACTAAAACAAGATCGGCTGTTTCGCTTTTGTGTAAATGACTACATTGCATTTAGAGCACAGTTTGTTTTTATGGAGTTTGAGATGGAGTCTATATTAATTTGCAGAAGGACGTATTTTTTGATTATACGGTAGAATTTTAGATCATCAGCAAACAACAAATTTGAAGAATGATGACCAACGCAATATCATTAATACACCACGAATATAACAGCGATCCTAGGATAGATCCTTGCGGAACTCCAGAAAAAAGTAATAATTCATAAATTGTTAGTGATTCGTGAAGTATAAAACAAAAAATAAAAAGAAACCAAACGTAGCTAGTTTCCATAAAAAGACACATCAACCTTGCCAAAAGCATTCGCAAGGTCTAAGTATGTGACATCTACTTAATTTCCTTGGTAGAGAGTTCTTGATAGTAAGTCAGAAATGCATCACAGATTAAAAAAAAAACTGATTAATTTCAGTGAATTAACCTACTTCGTGAAAACACAAAACCTATTCAGTGTTGTTCACTCTCCGATGGTGTCAATAATGACAAAAATCGACTTTGATTCAGTTGTAACGCCAATTTCTTTTTTATATTCTTCCTTTTTCTGGGTTAATGGTTTCTATTTAGAATTTCTAATGCACTATGGACGTCTTTCATGTTTTCTTCTTTTGATACTCTGCACACATTTGCAAACTACGTCAGAAGTTTTAAGAACTATTGAATAACTATACAATAATGACAACAACTGTATCCATTAGACTTGCGTAGTAACTGTTTTTATTGATGTTTTTGTGGTTTTACAGAAGAAGAGGCTTAGAATTTAAATGTTTATATTCGGAAATACCAACTTAATACTTTTTGCTCTGGAAATTCGCTAAATTGAACAAAATGTTATGGAGAGTTCTGTTATTAACTGTGAAGAAATTTAAAAAACACACCGACAAAAACAATTGTTAGATATGCTTATGCAGAACGTGAAATGCAGATTATACGTACGGGGCCAGGTCCACGAGTTAACGAAAAATGTGAATATAATGACATCAGATGATTCGGTTTTGCATACCCTTAATAGAGGGTTGACAAAGACACGATTGTGCCGAATCCGGTTGGCATGTTTTGATATTGATTTCAAGCTCAATGAACTTTGAGAAAAGGCTTAACAAAATGCTATATTAAGAAATATTACAAAAAGGTACGCGCAGTTACATTTCTAATGTTACGAATTAAATTTCGCTAACTCAAGTTGGTCAAATGCTCGAAAATTTTCTTAGGTTAAATATAAAATATATTTGAAAATGATTCAACATAGCATGAACATCACTATATTTTGCTTGAGGTATAAGTATGTTAAAAAAAAACAACAGCAAACCATCACGCAGAAGGTAGACGGCCACACAACTCAGTCTTGACATATTTTCCTTAATTCATTAACATTCACACATCGTCTAATAGGTACATACATCATTTTCTGTTATTCTGACTCTTGACGTATTTGATTCACTTGAACATGCCATGTCTTCCTTGGGTGTCCCAAACTTCTATTACCATTTTAACTAATTTCTGTTATTTTTTGTTCCCAGATGGAATACTTCAACGGAGCTATGTCATCACCGGCGCAGTACGGCGGCCAGGGTGGATTTGGTTCTCCCCCACCTCCCCCGCCCACCACGGCATCAGCCTTCCCGCCCTACGGCCAGCCGCCCTCAGCCCTTGGACCCCCTCACCAATCCCAGCAGCCCTACCCTCCCCCACCTGCTGAATACTTCGGCCTATCAGCTGATAAGTACGGGATTAACATGGTCTAGTGCTAATATAAACATATTAAAAAAATGAAAATAGACTAAATATACATATTGAATTCTTAAAAACTATAAATTAACACTTTTTTAATGTTTCTAAATCATTTTCAAGACCTCGAGAAAATTGTAAAAAAAGATATACAACTTTTAAGAAAGTGGAATAACAAAAATCAATGCATTTGTAAATTTGAAAGTATCGAATTTTATACCTTGACACTGTTTCGGTAAGTTTTAGTAATTTTAAAAACCTTGAGAGAGTTGTAAAAAAATCTTTGCAAATTTTAAATAAGGTGGTACAGCAAAAACTAATGAATTTATACGTATATTGAAAGTATTGGATTAAATACTTTGACACTTTTTTAATTTTTTTAAATAAATTTCAAGACCTTGAGAAAATTTGTAAAAAGATGTCTGGACGATGTTTTAAAAGACATAATTTAAAATTTTAAACTAATAAATTAAACATATTTCTAATCTTTTCGAATCATTTTCAAAACCTTGAATTTTCCGAGTAGAAAGATATTAGGGTATCATTAATGTTGAAGTAATCAATGGTTTCAAAAGCCAAAATCAATCGAATTGGATGTATAACTACTAAATCATCTACCTTGACATGGTTTTACTTGTTTTTTTCAGTAATTTCAAGACCTTGAGTCGCGTAAAAATATTTGTAACCTAAAATTGAAATGGACGATCAATATAATTGAATATGTAAATAATGGATTGTTTGCTTTGACTCAAATTTGATATTATATATTTTATCTTGACAGAAAAATGTTAGACGAAGTTAAAAAAAGTCTTGGATAAAAAATTATAATTATCATTCGATGGCTAAGAGCGCAGATATTATATTTTCATTGTGTAAAGCTGTACCAACAAATCAATTTTTATGATAAGTTAAATTGGAATCAATTCTCATATCACTATTGGATTTTCGGTATTATTTTCACATTTTAAACTTATCGTATTCAAATTTTTTAGGGGTTTTTAGAATATTAGTTTTCTCAAAATATGGGTAAAATATCTGTGAACTTAGTCATCCATCATATTAACAATCAAATTTGCTAACCACAAAAACTGTGTACTGACAATTTCAAGGTCTTTTCAACATTTTTTTTTCAATGTGTTCTAAAAAGTGGTATATATCAAAATTAAAAAAAAAACATAGTTTTCAATTGCTATTTAACTATTTTGGCACTAATGTTATGTTATTTTGCATATTTTCAAAATCTTCGAAAACGACAGAAACGAAGATTACTTTTCAATGTGGGCCTATGTAAATGTATATAAAAGTGCAACGAAAGAATTTGGTGTATAAACTTAGAAATTTTTGAAAAAAATTATTTAAAATTAATGTGATTGTAAAATTGTGAGTGTTGACGCTTTCACAACAAGTTAAAAAAATAACGAAAATTTGTTTTTTTTTTCTCTTTTCTATCCTTTTAAATATTGAAATTATTTCTGGAACCCATGAAGTTAAATATTTTTCTGTCCCCAGTTTGTATAACTCTTTTTTAAATATATTTTTTTATAATATTAAAATAAATCGTTGGTTAGCTGAAATTGCTTTTGACCTGACAGAAACCATTATCAGACAATTTATGAACAATGCTATACACTTTTTAAATACTGTTTTATCAACTTTAAGTAAAATTTTTTTGCGAAGAATCTTACATATCATTGTTCAAAATCCTTTACAGCTGAATTGGTGTTAAAAACATATCGTAGTTAAAAGTACTGTACCCATGTGCAGAAAAAAATTAATCAATTTTTTTGTTTAAACAAATCAGCATTTTGCGGCCCATTGTATTGTCGTTAAAACATGTTATCTTTGAAATGATATTTTTTTTGATTAAGGGTAAACGCAACGTGCTTTATTATCTACGCGTTCACAGATGGCGTTAATTTAATAATTTAATATTTATAATGTATTTGTATGCCTTCCTTGAAAGAATTGAGATAAAACAGATTGGACAAAACTATTTATTCATATTGAGTATGTACGGGGACAAACAAATAATTCGTCTTCATATTTCAAAGCATAAAATATATGCTTTTATAAAATAAGTCAAAATTAACGTCATCTATGGATGCGTAGATAAAAACGTAGGTTAACCCTTAAACTAAGGATTTTTTTAATTCAGTATATAAATCATAATGTTAAAAATGTGTTTTGTGAAATACCTGCATCATTTTTAGTTGGACGGGATGATTTTTGAAAAAACTTTTTAGTCATTAGGAGGTTCCAATTATGCCAGTTTTCAGTTAAAACGTATGTCGAGAATCTGATTAATTTATAAAAAAAATGTAATATTTTAAAATTAATCGAATCTTCCATCGATTTTTGTGAAAAAATCATCTTAGTTTTGATGAAAAATGCCAAGTGAATTATATTAACTTCGTAATTTTAAAGGCAAAAAATTGCAGCATATTTAAAAAAATATGTAATAGTTTATTTATAAATATAATATACGTTAGTTAGCTTAAATGTACAAAATATAACTTATAATTACTGTAAAAATTTGTTTAGATTCATAATTTTTTTTTGTAAATATTCTGTAAAAAAGATATTATATATGTTTTAGTGAATTTATATGCATTTTGTAATCATATCATATCGTTCTTAAGCTAAATCTCATACAAATGTATGATTTCTTGAATTGGAATTTATTAATTTAAAAAACAACTTGTAAAAATATTAAATTTTAATTGTGAATATTATTATTAAGAATTAATTATTAAAATATAGTTTTATTCCAATGGTGTGTGATGATTACTTGTATCGTGTATAGTTTTAAATTGAATTATTATTTCGATTTGTTTGATTGAATAATTTCGCAATTTTATTTTAGTGTAATAGTATCATATATTTACAATTATTTTATCTCAAATCGTAAACCCTTTTTTCAAAAACAAATTTTGTAATTTAAACACTTTTTTATTAATTTAATCAAATAATAAAAAATTTTTCATTGTTTACAGCTACGTTTCGGAGCATACTACATATTCTGTTTTAAAAATCTTTAATTTCTTATTAAATTATTTGTGAATGAAAGAAAATTACTTCAAGTACAATGAAATGAAATAAAACGAAAATATAATATAAGTGAAAGGCAAAATACATTCATAAGATAAAAGGGTTTATATTACGATCTTCAGTGTTCAAAAATTTTAATAAATATATAAATTAAAAATCAATTAAATCTTTTATTTAATCCCCCTAGTAACGTATTTGAAAACAATGATTGACGGTCCAATAATGATTTGGAAACTGCCCAATAAACGAATAGAGCGAATAAACTAAGAAAGGTGCCAGGAGAATATGCCACCTGAAAGTTAATGGTAGAAGAATTTGGGGACAATACGACGATCAAGTGAACAAGTGGGGTCATTTCAAGAATTAATGAATGCGTCAAGACGTCAACGTGAGGTTAGCTAAAAACTAATTTTCCTAGTTCCTACGTAGATGAGAACAATGTAATTTTATTGAAAATCAGTACCCGGAGCACAGAAGTTGACACAGTAATATCACAGTATTTTACGGGAATTTCTTACAAATTCGTGTAACGTTATTCACCCGTTGCATAGTTAATTTCTGTGCTCCTGGCACCGAAAATACCAAGAAATGCCTGAAATCGCGAAATCTCGACTATTATCATTCTATAAGTTTGTATTTTAAAAAAATGTAACATACCTAAATCAAATTTCATAATTTGTTCTGCAGGTATTTTAGATTTTTTATTATTGTGACAGCTGTTTCGGCGTACAAGCCCATTTTCAAATTACGTTGAATTTCTATAAAAATTAAGTGGAGTTCTACGAATTAAATACAAAAACAATTTATAATTTGTTTGTACATTCCGTTTCCGATTTCAAAAATCTACTGCGGTCACTTTTCAAGCAAGCTACTTTTTTGACTGGCTTTTTAATATTATTGTAGTACACACCTGATTGATACCTGTCAGAAGAAAGTTTGTAAAAATTGTCTTTGAGATAGTGGCGTTTCTTTAGACAAATTTGTATGATTCCTTATTTGAAAAATAATGTTACATTAAATATTAGATTTTAAAATTAAGCAGTTAGGTTTCCGGACGAAAAAATGTTGGTTTTGTAAAGGAAGAGAAAAATTATAAACATACCTTTTGGACGGGAGAACTACTAGTTGGTCCGGAGCGCAGAAGTTCACAGGATAATTTCGCAATATTGTTGCAAAATCAGAAATTATTTCAAATTCCGCTACGTTATTTATCCGTATACTTTGCCGATTTCTGCGCTCCTGGTACTGAAAACGCAAAGAAACAAAACAGCGAACGTTCTCATTATATAATAAAAATATTTGAGAAATAATTTTGACGAGATATTTATCTCTCCACTCGCTTGAGAGCCTGGTAGAGTTTTCAAAATACAAGCAACATTACAATAAGCAATTTTCAATAAATTCATGAAATATTC
Source organism: Hesperophylax magnus (assembly GCA_026573805.1). Classification (NCBI taxonomy): domain Eukaryota; kingdom Metazoa; phylum Arthropoda; class Insecta; order Trichoptera; family Limnephilidae; genus Hesperophylax; species Hesperophylax magnus. The sequence goes on from JAIUSX010000028.1 coordinate 16,388,346, forward strand.
ATGCACTCCGTCAATCTCTGTGCTCCTGGTATTGAAAAGATAAAACCTGAAACTATAAAAAAGGCTCCTGATAACTTTTTTAGTGATCATAAAAATAACTTCAACGAGTCGTGTTTTGTGTGTGTATATATGTATTTCTCTCTGCGTGAGCCTGTCTATTCTTTGGGGATGCTGTGTGGAGGGTCTTTTTGAGGAAAAAAAAAAGATTGATGGGTCTCGAAGACCCATGTTGTAGGAGAGAAAAAAACACGGAAAACGTCAAATCATTCCACTTATCACTGATTTTTACATAAAATTATCTATTTTATGTACTTATCTAATTTGTAAACCAATCTATCCATTGAACATTTATTTATAGGTGCTATTTTTTTACAATAAAGATTTGTTTTTGGCTCTGTCATGTTCGTTATTGCTTTGATTCGGTTCTTCTGGCTCTGTCAAGCTAATTTTTCTTCTTCTCGTTTCTTCTAGCTTTTTCTTACTCTTTCTTATTTCTTCTTTGCAACTTTTTAGCAAGTTCTTGTTTTCCCAGATTCTACAGTCATTTATATCCCTTGTTCCTCATTTCTCCAGTGTGCTTCCTTCTGCCTTTTATAGCTAACACTTGCTTTGTCTGGTCAGATATGATTTCTGCGCGGTATCCACATAGAAAACACCTTAAAATTAAATAAATAATAATAATGATAAAAATATATTGGTTCAATATGTTGTCCCAGTAAGACAACCTGGGTTCGATTTCCAGTCGAGACCGAAATCTTTTCATTTTTCTGTGTCTTGTTCTATTTCATGTTTCGTTTATATTTATAAGTATAATCTTATCTCATTCTTCAGTGATGTCATTAATTTATTTCAACATTCATTCAAAACGTATTATTTTACATTTGTGTGTCGGAACCCTAACTCCGAAAGCCTGCAAGTGTTGCCTATCGAACATGCACACGACCCAGCACTGCACAGTGAGTAAAGTCGAGGGTAGGCAGAGCGGGTACTGTAGTGTTACGTAACCCAATACCAGGACAAATAGCAGACTAATTATTTATGGGGATTCCCGTGGGGTTGCTCACCCCGGGTCTCGTACTAAACTAAATCTGAGGAATCGACGATAAAATCTATTTTTTTACATAATGGCCCAGCTGATTTTGATTTGTTTGAATATTTTGGAAGAGTAGTTGAGTTTCGAAGTATGTTAACGTGATATGGGAGTACTTTTAAGATATTGAAGGAAGGGTATATGCAGGAAAGCACTACGATGTAATAATGCAATCCAAAATCATTTGTTTTTGGATTCAAAATTTGATCGATTACAAATATTTTCGATAATTTAATTAAATTCCTTTTCTTTTAGTCTAGAACCAGTGAGACCAAGGCATCCCCAATTTGGGTATGTCGTAAACAGGGAAAGGAGATGGGGAATAGGAAGGTGGGGGAGTACCTGGCTATTCAGATCTGGTCAACAAACACGGGTAAAGCCACGGGTAATTTCTAGCAACGTTTCAATTCTGAATGATAGTCTTACACCAGGGCGATACTGGGAGCATCTTCCACTCCGGCACGTACCGCAAGTATTCTATATATATTATATTACTTTAAATCAATAAATTATGAAAGAACACAAATAAAATTGTCTTGCGCATGCCGGGATTTGAACCCGCTAATTTCGGCTTGCTAGTCGAGAGCTTAACCCTGGAGTACTGAAGCCCCTTTTAGACATACAATAAATTTTTATTGAATATAATTCTTAAATGGCTTAATGTTAAAATCGGGACATTAGGCCTATAACGAATATATGCACCAGTTAAACTGCCAAAGCAGTTTGTCAGCAGTTCTTCAAATAATAATATGTTCGCATCTCGGCCATTATATTTATTCACCTGCGTTGAACACGTGTTCAGATATAGTCTGAATTACTGATATTTTATAAGGAATCATGCAGTCACATTTTGAACAGTATCTTTATAAAAAAAACAGTAATTACCAGTTCTTCTCCGCATACAAATCAATTTTATTAAATGTTTTATCACCTAATCGCGCGAAAACATATTAATGAAGTATACTGCATGTAAGATTATTTTATGTTTGAAATGCACAAGAGTCCCAACTGCTCCCAAATGGGTAAGAGAAATGTGGGGTAGTACCTGACTGCTCAGATCTGGTCACAAAACACGGGTAAAGCCATTTCTAGTAACTTTTCAATTCTGAATGGTGGTTTACACCAGGGCGATACTGAAAGTATCTTCCACTCTGAAACGTGTCGCAAATATATCTATACATTATTTTAAATGAGTAATTTGTAAAATAACACAAACTAATCAAATAAAATTTAATTACTGAAGACAATATTAGCAATATTTATTCTAGACTTGCAGATAAAGTCAATAGATGTCGCACATTAAAATTTAAGTAAGATATATTTATCTAAGACACTGTCTAGATTGCATTTAGTTCGAGTGGAATCTTGCGATCATACACAAATGAAAGCAATGTTCTTATTCGAAGTATGATACAGTTAAATATTACCGGTGGACTCTCTCCCTGCAGCAGCTGGTCCAGTTTCTTCACCACCTAGGATTCTTGCTTCAGAGTCTCCATCTTCTATCTTCGTCGAACGTCACAGCGGTGTTTCCAAGGTCTGTTATCTATGTGAGAATATTGTGTCAGCGCTTTATTAGCAGCAGACACATACCTGAACGGATGACGAACCTCGTGCTGGCACTGTTGGTGGGCACGGTAGTCTCTCTCGCTGCAGCGGCTGGTCCTGTTTCTTCACCATCTAGGATTCTTGCTGCAGAGTCTCCATTTTCTATCTTCGTCGAACGTCACAGCGGTGCTGCCTATGTGAGGATATGGTGTCAGCGCTTTATTAGCAGCAAACACATACCTGGATGAATGACGAACCTCGTGTTGGCACTGTTGGTGGACTCTCTCGCTGCAGCAACTGGTCCAGTTTCTTCACCACCTAGGATTCTTGCTGCAGAGTCTCCATCTTCTATCTTCATGTCACCTATTCCTCTTCTTCATTTTACTTTACTTAACTTCACTTTATTTTGGTAATATTTATAATTTTTGTAATACCTGCATCAACTGTAAAGCGCCCCTGAGGTGATAACTCACAAAAGCGGCGAAATAAAAATTGTCCAATATTATTATTATCATTATAAGGATATAGGGTCCCATTAGCTCAGTTGGTAGAGCGGTGCCCAGGCAAGGCAAGGGTCCTGGGTTCGAGTCCTAGATGTGACTTATATCTTTTTCGGTTTCAGATTTTCGTTAAAATTGTCTTCAATAATTGAATAAATAAATAATGTTAATTTTAATAATTTCTCAAACACCTGTTACTAAACATTCATTATGCAACCAAAACAGTGCTAATAGGGCCGACCTCTTACAAAATATACTCTCCCTCCCTCCCGCGTTGGGAGAGCAAATCCCCTACGGGAACTAAACCCGGACCCCAGGGATGGTGAGCTAATGAATTCCCAGTGCAGTAATGCCCGACATGTTGCGGACAACATTAGATAATCCAAAAATCCGACCGGGGACGGTGCGCCCTAACAAACCAGCGTGTAATTTGAAACGAATGTACTGCAGATTTTTCAATCAAAACATGTTCTCTTGTGATTTGCTTTCTGTTTGTTACGGTATCGTTTTTAATGGGCTAGTAGTCTACAATGGAGCGCTGATACCAACCCTAAGACATGGAATAAAAGAAATGGATCCTTGCGTGGTAAATCCTTGTAGATAACATGACACGAAACGACCAAGTGAATCAAATATGATTTGTAGCTTCTGATTAGGAGTCGCAGGTTAAACCCCTGCTAGCTAAACGGAGAAAACTTACTGATATGAAATATTGTTAATATATCAAAAAAATTGGTCAAATTATTCATTTTCCTGTTAAAAACGGGACTAGAGGCTTGCAACGAATGATTTTATTGATAAGTAAAGCACAAATATGTGAGGAAGTCAAAACACTAAATAATCTGGTTCATTATATTTATTCGGACGAGGCCACCAGCGTTGAACACGTGTACAGATATATTCTGAATGACTAATATTTTTATTAGGAAATGGTCATGTAGTCACATTTTTAACAGTATCTACATAAAAAAGTACTCATTTTTCTCCGTATAGTTCAGAAAACAGTAGAACGAATCAAAAAAGTTATTCTATACTTTTTTATTTTACATTAACTCCACACAGGAAAATAATTTTCCTTATGACCTTTGTCATTTTTGGGGATGCTGAGTGGGGGGTCTTTTAGAGGAGATGAAGCAGTGAACATGAGAACATCTTGAAGAGACTTATGATGTAGGACGGAAAAAACACAGTGGCCTGCAAATCTTTCCATAGCCGAGCTGTTGAACTCAAGAACAAGTCGTAGAAGGGAACCGTTCTCATCTGACAAATGTCATACGTGTATATATATCGGTAGCGGTGCCGATGGGGTCAATGATGCTAGTTCCTCGGAGCATCGAACAACATACCTACATGACGCGTGGTCTAAAGATTGCATTGATTGGACCGCCCGTTTCTGCACAGTGTGTACATTGTGTACAGTGTGTACATTATCTATCTACGGATCAGGAGAGATGTGCGCATTGCTACACATTTCTTTAGACTGATTCGTGGATGGTTTGAAAACTCGCTCATCATGGAGAGCATTTATTTCTATCTTTATCTACGTCACCGACAACATAGACTATTTTATCTCCCGGCCTGCAGAACTAACTTGCCAATGGTCATGCCTGTGGGGAGAGCAATCTTGCTGTTGAACAGAATCAATTCGGATATCGACATGTTTTGCATCAATGAAGCTTCCTTTAAAAGGCAAGCTCTATTATCACTGGTACAGTTGATATACACACTGTAAATATATTATTAATCTTAGAATTCTTATTATAAAAATATTTTAAGAACGCATTGAAATTAACAATTTTGTAATGTTTTTGAAATTAATAAACAAATTGAATTGAATTGAATTGTGCAAGAGAAGGCTGAAAAATATAAGGCCACAAAAGTGCCCACTTCATAACGAGAAACCTTAACTTCTTACGTAGAGACTGAATACCTGAATAATAGTTGATCAATATACTTTACCTTCGTTCACTGGTAATTTTTATGTTTTCCTTGTGACGGTAAGGAAGCCATTGAGTTCTAGATACTTGACATAATATTATCATTCTGACATCGTCAATCGTCAGTATACTGTGGAAAAGGTGACCGGATAAATCATCACAATGATAATTCATCACATCTTTAAAAAGTTATATAAAGTCATGGAAAGTGATGAAACGAAAACTTTATTAACTGGGTTAAGGAGGTTGGATTAGGTTAGCTTAAAAAAAAAATTTCATCGTTTCTAATGACTTTATATCACTTTTTAAAAGTGTGTTGAATTTTCACTGTGTTGAGTTATCATGGAACCGTTTACAGGTGAAAAAATATAATAAGCAGTAATTGTTGATTGAAGTACTAGTACATATTGTCCGGTCGGTGGCCGAGTTGACATCGCGCTTGGGTCCCACTCGGGCGTAGTTTGTTCAAGTCCTCCATCACAACACAAGTAACATTTTCAGCTTACTGTATTGTCAGGTTATTCGTAACCCGGGAATGTTTTTCTTTCTTTAAAAAAAAAAAAAAAAAAATATTGAATTATTTGGAGTTTTGGGAATAAGTCGACGTAGCTCAGTGGTCCAGTGCACCTGACCGGACATCAGAAGTTACGGTTCAATTCCCGTCCCCGACATTTATTTTTACTCGGGAGATATTACTCGGGTCATAATAATCTGAAAAAGAACGTTTAAATTTGATGATTTCTTCAAATTCTATAATACAACCTATCCTTACTCCAAACTTCTAGTTTTGAAAAAGTTATTTTTTTTTTAAATTCTACATTAGATACATTTCTTTGTAGTATTTCGAATGACAAATGTTATTAAAATATACAATTCAGATTTAGTTATAAATATTTTATATGATAATTAAATTAACCCTTCGGGCTAATTTGTTCGCTTTTGGGAACAACTCCCATTTTCTCGCAGAAATCGTTGTATCTCCCCTATTAATTGTCACGGTGAGAAATATAATCTAAACGGAATTAGAAAGAAAAAAAACACCACGCTATAAATTTAAATCTAGAAGTTAACCATAGAAAAAATACAAAAACTATACCTCTATGAAACCAAAGATTATGAACGTAGTTTGAAAAAAAAAAATTTATTATGAACGACAAAAAGTGATGGTGACAGAAAGGTTTGTCTAATAAAATGCGTGTGTGTTATTTTTAAATGTATTTGTTATCAGTATTTAAGTTTAAAAAAACGTAAAGTATGCTATTTTTATATATTTTTTATGTTTGCATTCAAAATTAAATATTTCAAAAAATATATGTTTATTTCTATTAATAAAATTTGAAAGCGTAATTTATCACCTTTCAAAAACAGTTTTTAGTTTTCGGATACGTTCAGAAATATTCCATTTACTTGGAAAAATATTCATTCTTATATTCTTTCTTGGGTTCGAACTTTAAAAGCCATTTTTTCAGGCTCTATTGAGCCGATCAGGCTGACATTTTGGAATCGTGATAAGAATCATGGTCCAAACTGAAACCAGACACAAAAACTGCATAAAGTTGCATTTCTAGTAAAATCCTCATTCTTATGGGCGCTAATTTGAGACTTGGGTTCGAAATTTAGAAGCCATTTTTTCATGCTCTATGGTATCAAATGGGCTGAAATTTTTGAATCGTGATAAGAATCATGGTCCAAACCGAAATCAGTCACAAAAACTGCATAAAGTTTCATTTCTTGTTCATATTTCTTTCATTCATTCATTTTATTATAAGCGTTAATACCTTATGTCAAAATATAGCCGAGGTCGGAGGAGTTAAGAAAATTGGATAAGGAATGTGAGAGGTGTATGAAGGGAGATTAGAGATAGGTGCTAAGAGTTAGTTAGTAGAATGAATGGGTGTTATGATCGAAATGTATTGCAGATATGAGGATCCATAGCGTTATTTATGTTTTGAAATAAAGATTTGTGTGGCATCATATATTAATTGATAAAAACACACTTTGTAAGACACCACCTTCTTATTAAATTAATAAATGACAGACAACAAGGTTTCACTTAACTCAAACTTCATCAGGGCTATTATATTAACTGGTTGGCTGTCATTATTAATTCAATAAAAAAGTGGTGCATTACAAAGTGTGTTTTTCATTTGTTTATTTTTTTTCATTTGTTCAATTGATAATATATTTTCATTGTGTAACTGTTTTTTAAACTACTAACAGCACTACTAGATTTTGTATTTTCGCTTCCAAAATATAGAGTACTAAGAACAAAACACCTTTGCCAAAAATATTTCGGTTATTCATTTAAAATAATTATGTTCAAAATTGTAAATGGTAGTGTAGACAGCCTTGATTTAATTAACCTCACTGAATTTCATGTACCCATTAGAGCTACTAAAACCCTGATTAATTGTAACAATTCCAAGACTGAGCATTTCAAACACTCGCTTGTACCTAGATTACATGAAGTTGGTAATAGGTACGCAGCTGTAGCGGATCTGTTTAACTGCACATAAGTTAGGTACAAGAAGGCTTTACTATCATATCTTCTAAATCATTACTATTGATAATATTTTGTATGTACTTTTATCTCCTTCTAGTATTAATTTTATACTTTCTGTAGTCATTTTATGATCAAATGCCACAGTAAGACATTTAATTTGGTGTGTGGTTTATTTTTACCGTTGATATTAAATAAATAAATACAAAAAGAGAAACACTTCACGTAAACATAAAACCAGTCAGCACATAGACAAGCTAAAATAACTTTAGAATTTCATGTTGCTAAAAGATGACTGATCAACAAATATTCTACTATATAGTTATAAAATCATTTTCAAAATGGAATCGCAGTATGGGTCTCAGAATCGCACAAAACGATTAAATATAATTCATAAATGTACCATGAAGACTGTTTTAAATGTAACTATAAGGATGGTAACAACAGATATCTTCAAACAGTTCGATGTTCCAAGTATACCAATCTATCATATCTGGTTAAATATCATCTCAAAATAGACAATAAGCAGAGTAACGGAGAAATATACCTTATATATAGTAATAAAAAGTAAGTGTAAATTGTGTATACTACCTTTAACACTCCCGCACCGGACGGGGGGAATACACTTACACTAACGAGAGTTTTATGCTATATCTAAGTTGTTTTTTACACCACATACTCTGTAATTTAGTTAATCCTAAAAAAACTATTTGGTTATCGATCTGCATTTAAAAAATATATATTTTATTTCTAGTTTCTTAGATATTAAATAATTTGTACAAAATTCCGGCAAAATTCCTGTCCCCTGCCCCGCACCTCAGCTTCGTAGCATCGGCTAAAATTCCCCCGTCCCCATCCCCACTATCCGCTTACCACCGAGAACGATCCAGCGAGCTACGAACTGGACCGTAAAAGTTGCATTTTATGGAAAGGGCTAACTCCCGGTCGCGTACACTGCACTACTGGTATTTCCTTTTGCGATGCTAAAATGATCACTTGCCGGACAAAGATCGGCCTGTCTAGCTTGCATCCGGTAAATGTTTCATGTTTAGAGACAACATTAAAATTATATCTGTCTCTGTTTCTCACATGGAAAAGAAATCGGTCAGAAAGAGACACATATTTTGTATACATTTTTAAGTAATTTGAAGGAACTTGAATAAAAACAGAGTACTATATGGTTAAAAAGTCTATCGCAAACGTCTGTTAAATTTTATATTGGGTTATAGTTGCTAATTCTCTTAATTTTCGTGGTAAATAATTCTCTGCAAAACCGGACTAGTTTCGCCCTGCTATGGGCATCTTCAGACTGGTGAGTAGTTCATTCACACCTACTTATGAAATGGTGTTTATAAATTAATATCTATTTCAGGATTGTAAAATATTTATTCTGTACTTTTAATATTAGAATTTATGTAATCAGTCGGCATGTATTTATTGCAGTTTCTTACGGCATATTTACCAATGTTTTAAATGAGATCATAAAATTCTATGGTTTTAATTAATTTGTGTGAAAGCCGCACAAGAGCCCCAACAGTCCCATCCAGTAGAACTATGGCATCCCCAATTGGGGTATTTTGTGAGGCTGAAGATAGTGGGGATGGCGAGGGGGAGGATATGGGTAAGACAAAGGTGGAAGTACATGCATATTCACATCTAGTTACCATATAGGCTTAAGTCATTTCAAGCAACGTTTGGATTCTACATGGTGGTCTTTCACTAGGGCGATACTGAAAGCATCTACCGCCCTGCAACTTGATATTATATATTTTTTTCTTTCATAAATATTACAGCATCCGTTGTCGAAGGGTAAGGCTCTAGACTAGTAAACCGGAGGTCGCGGGTTCATATCCCGGTGTGCACAAGTAAATTTTAATCTTTGTGATATTTCACAATTTACTGACTAGAATTCATTTAGGTTGTTGCTTGAAATAACTTTGACCTTGTTTGGTGACCAGTACTGAATAGCCAGCTATTTCCCCAACTTCCTCTTCTCCATCTTCTTCCCCTCTCCACTACCTTTAGCCTTACAAAATACCAGTACCGGCTCGTGACTTTTGGGTCTACTATTAATTGTAATATTATCACTCTTTCAAATTTTATTTGAGTGATTTGTGTTATTTCACAATTAATTAATTAAAATAATATATAGTCTATTTGCGGCACGTTCTAGAGTGGAAGATACTCAGTATCGCCCTGGTGTAAGACCACCATTCAGAATTGAAACGTTGCTCCAAATGGCTTTAGCCGTGTTTAGTGACTAGATCTGAATAGCCAGGTACTTCCTCACCTTCCTCTTTCCCTTCCCCACTTACCTTCAGCCTCACAACATCCCCCAATTGGGGATGCCATAGTCTCACTGGCTCCAGACGGGAGCAGTTGGGACTCTTGTGAGGTATTCACTATAAAAAATAAATAAAAAAAGTATCGCCCTGGTGTAAGACCATCATTCAGAATTGAAACGTTGCTCCAAATGGCTTTAGCCGTGTTAAGTGACTAGATCTGAATAGCCAGGTACTTCACCACCTTCCTCTTTCCCTTCCCCACTTACCTTCAGCCTCACAACATCCCCCAATTGGGGATGCAATAGTCTCACTGGCTCCAGACGGGAGCAGTTGGGACTCTTGTGAGGTATTCACTATAAAAAAAATAAAAAAAACTCTAGTACACCTAAAAGTTCCGAGCCGCCACTCCAACATACCCCATTTGGGAATTCCATAGTCTCACTGGTTCCAGAGGATTGGATAGGAGCAGTTGGGACTGTTGTGGTGTTTTATATAGAAAAATCAAAAACAGGAATATCTGAGGTTACAGTAAAATATAATTTACTCCACGTTTAAGTTCTAAAAATACCTTTTTTTTCACTATATTCGAAAAATTCGTTGTATTTCGAACCCCTCCACATACAAATGAACCCATTATTTATGGTAAGGCAAACACTACGATTTGACCCTAAATGTAAATATACTACATAATATCATAAATTAGGAATTATAACCTTCACTAACATCTGAATATTCCATAATATTCGAAATAACATCAGTACCTAGTTTAGTAGTGGTAGGTTTTTAAAACTTAAAAATATGTATTTATAAATAGATCCATCATCTACGGACCACCCTGTGCAACAAACTAGCTACGCTGTAATCGCCAATCGCCAGTCGACATTCAGAATCGAGGAGTTATGCTCGTTATCGGCCCGCCTTCCCTGTTTTGTATGGAAAAAGGCGCATTATTATCTAAATTCATTAGAATATTAACTACGACTTTATTTATGAAAATATTTTGATAATGACTTCTGAAACACTTCGAATATACTCCCCCCTAATTATTACTAAAACAAATTACACAATATTATGCCATTAACATCCTTTAATAAGCAAAACAAATTGGGGTCTCTAGTGACCCCCCTTCGGATCTTATGTGATTTTTTTCTCTCCGGGACGAAAAGGTTAAACAAGGAAGCACTGAATTTTTAGCAATAAAGTTAACCAACATACTCCCACCCAGTATCAAACAAATTAAATCTATAAATATCTACATTAAGTCCAACAAAACTTTGCTTTAAAAAAATCCTCATAAAAGTTTCTGAAAATTCCAAGAAAACTCACTGAAAACCCTCAATCCAAAACCTTGTTTGCCCGAACACAAGTCCAGGGTTTGCAAATCCCGCACCGTTTTAAAATCCCGCGGGATTGCGGGATGTAATTAGATTTGCGGGATTCGGGATATAATTAGGTGTGCGGGATTCGGAGATGCGGGTCGTGGGATTCGCGAGATTCGCTGGATCAATGGGTATTCATGAACATTGATTCATGAACATTTATTAATTATTTGGTATCAATTATCTTTGATTATACTATACCTACATCGTGTCCAGGGGTAAAGTGAACAAACTTCGGCAGATGATTCTATATGACGGTAGATGTACAAAATAATAATAACTTTTTTTAGAAACTCCATTGTTTTCCCGTACAAAAATATTTTTCCAAAGAATAATATTATTTTTTTCCATACGAACAATTCAACTTTTGTACCTGAAAACTACCGAAAATATTGAAATTTCTAAAAAAGTATTTTTATTTATTACTAGTACTTTCATGCAGAATCACCTGGCAAAGTTTGTGAACTTCATCACCGGACAACCTGCATTATAAAAAGACACTGAAGGAGTAGCATTGTTAGTGTTTTGAAAAGACGTAAATATAAAAATAAAACAAAAATTCAATGACGGCCAACAAGGTTAAATGGCTAAGATTCTTGTATACGAAACCGCAGGTCGCGGGTTCAAATCCGAGCGTGCGCAAGTAAATTTTATTTGATTAATTTGTGTTATTTCACAATTGATTCATTCAAAATGATATATACAGGCTCATTCCTGCGTGGTAAATGTTTTTAATATAGCTATAGTGAAAGACCCCCATTCAGAATTGAAAACTAACTAAATAACTAACCATCACGCAATTTCTCTGCAAGGGTAGGCAGAGAGGACGGACCGCCAAACAACTCAGTCTTGGCACACACTTCTTGCCTCATTCACATTCATACATCGTCTCATACATACTCTTCTATTATTCAAAAGTGATACATATTTAATAATCTATTAGTTTCTCGACAAATCGAGTGACTATCAACCCCTCCCCCACTTCTCCACCCTCCAAGACCCGCGGGAATACATCGCTTCCACTCTCCCAGCGGCGGTAGACGGCGCAATATCTAATAATAAGGGCCGCTAAACGAAACGACGTTAAACTCCACACATAGTGAATTGTTAATAGCCATCGGCTGTGAAACATGATACCACATCTATTAGGAGTTCGAGGGGGATGTGGTATTGAAAATATCTTTATTTATGCATTACACCATACAAAAACCCTAAAAGGATGTTTGATTTATGTCACAATACTATTACTGACGTCTTACTTTCCACTCCTAGTCTCCAGACAGAATAATGAAATTGATAATGAAGTTTTTATTTTAATAATAACTAGCTGTAGATCAGTCTATCTGTGTAGATAAAAAAAATGGTGACCGGATAAATCATTACCATTTAAAAAGTTATATAAAGTCATAGAAAGTGACAAAACAAAAACTTTATTTAAATATTGAAGACAATATTAGTGATACTTAAACGAAAATCTGAAACAGAAAAATCAGAAAAGGAAACGGTCACATCTGGGACTCGAACCCAGGTCCCTTGTCTTTCCGGGACAATCCTCTACCAACTGCGCTAATGGGACCCTATCCTCCTCGGTCACTTTTAACCACCGCACATTTTTTATTGGCAACTATCTTTATGTATGATCGCAAGATTCAAAAAAAATGAAGACAATGTTGGTAGTTCTTATTCGAAGTATGATACAGTTAAAAGTGACCGAGGAGGATAGGGTCCCATTAGCGCAGTTGGTAGAGCATTGTCCCGGAAAGACAAGGGTCCTGGGTTCGAGTCCCAGATGTGACCGTTTCCTTTTCTGATTTTTCTGTTTCAGATTTTCGTTTAAGAATCACTAATATTGTCTTCAATATTTAAATATTACAATTTGAGGTTTTACTCAATAAAGTTATTCCGAAAAAAAAAAAAAAAAAACTTTATTAACTGGGTTAAGTAGGTTAGGTTAGGTTGGGTTTAAATTTTTTTTTCAACATTTCTAATGACTTTATATTAATATATTATAATAAAACAAATAAAAAACTTTATTCCACTTAATTTTATTTTGACCGTAACCGGTTTCAGCTCGTCAAAGCCATCTTCAGACTGGTACACAAAATTCTTAGTCTACGGTTTATATACACAACATATGGGGGAGGGGGGAGAGGGGTAGTTTATAGGGTTTTAATCAATTTTATTTGTTACTAAGTCGTTTAAGATTGTGGAATTTCTAAACATTTGGTAATTCCAGTAAGCTAATTACCTTGGGTTTGTAGTTCATTTCAATATTTATTAGGGAAAAAACCTCACAGGTAATATGCATTAGACATAATTTTATTGTCAAATCATTATTTATGATGGGATTATATTTGCTTTTTGAAAAGATACATGTTTACATTTGAGAAATTATTATAGGAATTAAGAAAGTAGGGACTTAGCAACTGATACTAATAGCTTATTAATTACAAAGTTACTTATTGAAGGGGTACATGTTTACATTGAAGTAGGGATGGTCTAACCTAACTACATATTTTAATGTCGAAATTATTATGAAAATTACAATGGATACAAGAGCGGAGACTTGGCAAATGATTCTAATTGTCTCCGCTCTTGTATCCATTGTAATTTTCATAATAATTTCGACATTAAAATATGTAGTTAGGTTAGACCATCCCTACTTCAATGTAAACATGTACCCCTTCAATAAGTAACTTTGTAATTAATAAGCTATTAGTATCAGTTGCTAAGTCCCTACTTTCTTAATTCCTATAATAATTTCTCAAATGTAAACATGTATCTTTTCAAAAAGCAAATATAATCCCATCATAAATAATGATTTGACAATAAAATTATGTCTAATGCATATTACCTGTGAGGTTTTTTCCCTAATAAATATTGAAATGAACTACAAACCCAAGGTAATTAGCTTACTGGAATTACCAAATGTTTAGAAATTCCACAATCTTAAACGACTTAGTAACAAATAAAATTGATTAAAACCCTATAAACTACCCCTCTCCCCCCTCCCCCATATGTTGTGTATATAAACCGTAGACTAAGAATTTTGTGTACCAGTCTGAAGATGGCTTTGACGAGCTGAAACCGGTTACGGTCAAAATAAAATTAAGTGGAATAAAGTTTTTTATTTGTTTTATTATAATATATTATAATGGAATTCCACCACGAATTATCGGTCTCAAAAATAGAAAGACTTTATATTACTTTTTAAAAGTGTGTTGAATTGTCTCTGTGTTGAGTTATCATGGAACCAAAATAATAGCTTGTGTTGCTTTTACGTTCAATGGCGCTGTTTTTTCAAAAAAGCATGTTTTTGTAACATCTATATAATATAGAAATATAAAAACATACACATATTCGAATGCAACATTGTGTCAAAATTTCAAAGCAATCGGTGAAGAACTTTCGGAGATTTGAGATTTTAAACAAACGATCATTAACATTTTTATTTATATAAAAAATTATACATCATTTTTTTGTCTTGAGGATTGAACTTTTCTCCTCAGGGACTGAAGAAAACCGCGCTAACAACTGAGCCAAATCTTGATGAGGTTCGACCGACATTTGTTTCGGAAATGCGTATGTGTCCGCTTGAGTATGCGAGATTGCCACCAACAGTTAATAGAATGCATTGACATCGACAACGAGTGTATCTGCCGAGTTTCTGCTCGATCGGATGTCGAGAAGTGTGTTAAATTCATTTTCCAAGATTTCACTTCATTCCTACATTAATTCAAGTAAACAATATCGAAATTTAAATAGATTTGTTTGAAAATAACAATTATATCGCCTATTTTAGTCTTGTGTCCCAAATGTGTCGACTATATAGTAAAATAGAGTGTGATGAAGTAGACATTTTCGTTGATGATTTATACGGATTCAGAAAAAAATGTTCTGCTATTAGTCAACAATATGTAACAATTGTTGAGCTAATTATATTTAGTGTGACTTGTGTCTCTCTTCTATTTCTCGCCTCTCTTTGTGTCTCATCTGTTGTTTGAGTGAGTTTTTATACAATTTTGTATTTTCATTTAGATATTACGTGTCGTTTGACTAATTAATTATTATTAATTTACTGGACAATTTGTATAGCGCCGCTTTTGTGAGATATCACCTCAGGGGCGCTTTACAAAACATATAAATATTACAAAAATAAAGTGAAGTTAGGTTAAGTAAAATGAAGAACATGAACAGGTGACACGACGATAGAAGATGGAGATTCTGCAGCAAGAATCCTAGATGGCGAAGAAACTGGACCAGCTTCTGCAGCGAGAAAGTCCACAGCGTCCACCAACAGTGCCAGCACGAGGTTCGTCATCCGTCCAGGACATGGACATATGGACACCATATCCTCTCACAGATACCAGACCTTGACAGCACCGATGTGACGTTCTACGAAGATAGAAGATGGAGACTCTGCAGCAAGAATCCTAGGTGGTGAAGAGACTGGACCAGCTGCTGCAGCGAGAGAGTCTGTGGGTTTTTGTATACCTATTTGTATATTAACTGAGTTACCTATTTGTATATTAAGCAAAGTGAGAACATCTCTAGAAGCCAGTGTAAACAAATAAAGATATTGACCACAGCTATTAGGTGATTTAAGTGTAGTGTGTGTTATTATAAATATCATTGTTTGTATATTATTATAACAATCTGTTGCCAGTGAGACTATTGCATCCCCAATTGTTTGGGCATGATGTGAGGCTGAAGATTATGGGGAGGAGAAGGAGATAGGAAGGGGAAGGTGTGAAAGTAAATTTTCAACGATTTTACCATTACATAATCAATTATTTCTGACAGCATATAGTAGTCATATTTAAAAAAATGATCAAGCAAGGACAGTTTGCAGTCCACAATTGAGTGCTGGTACCTACCCTGATAGATGTCAGTTATGCGTGGAACTGGCGGAGGCAGGATAAAAGTAAACCGAATGCTGTAGAAATGATATCTTTGAGGCGTATGCGTAGTAAATGTGCGAATTCGCAAAGAATGCAAGACTGATGTAAGCTTTTCGGCATGTATAGAGCGAATGAACGAAGAAAGGAATGTATATGACACGAATGTGAATGATATAAGAAGTCGGGAACGCCTGAGGAAGACATGGCACGATCAAGTGTACCAAATACTTAAAACGAGACGATATATGAATGTGAATGAGGGAAGGAGTGTGTGAAAAGATTGACTTGTTTGACATTTCGTACTCTCTGTTTACCCCTGCGGTAAATACTGTGACGGTTAGTTATAGAAAAAAGGTGCACAAATAAACATGTATATTTTCATATCTAAATACTATTTTTTTTACGTTTCATCATTAATTTTCTCTACGAAAACTGTCCACTTTCTTTAAACATCGTCACGAGGAAAACGGAAAACTCGCACACCGTACATAGAATTCGTATGAGCATATATTTGACAACCCTGTATGTACAAATGTAGGTACATACAGGGTTGTCAAAAAAATATCATGTTATTTTGTTAAAAACTAATATTTTGCGTAATCATGTTGGTGGTTGAGTGGTCCAAGGAATTGGGTTCGCACTCAAGTTTCGCGGGCTCAATTCTCTGCTGGTTAAATATTTCATCATTGGACTAGCAAGGTTTACCCAGTTATGGTAGAGAGAAAAATTCAAATATTTAACGTTAACAAACTGGCGGCTAATATTCGTAGAGAAATTACTGATATAACATACTGTTTTTTTATTAAAAATCTGGTCAAATTAATCGTTTTCCTGTTAAAAACTGGACTGCGGGCCTTAAACGAAAGAATTGACAATTGAGTTCTTAACAAAGTATCAGTTAAAATCGAATGTTTTATGAGGATGGCAGAACACGTGTTCATTGATATTGATATATCTACCTATATTATCGCATTCCGTCATGATATTTATTAGGAAAAGAACACTTTTTCTAGATATATTCTGAATGACTTTATCAGAAAATTGGCATGCTATCACTTTGTTTAACAGGATCATTTTTCTCGGTGTACAAGGTGTTAAGGGGAGATGTCCACGATGTTTCATTTATAATGTGAATTACAACAACAGTCCCATCTGCTCCCATCCGTTTGGAGCCAGTGGAACTATGTCATCCCTATTTGGGGTTCCTATGTTGTGCGGTTGAAATGGAAAGTAAATAAGGAATAGGAAGGTGGAAAACTATTCACTTTTCAAGCAATGTTTCGATTCTGAATTAACTACACATTATGGGCATTGATAATAAACGTGTTTTAAAGTTTACACATCTGATATACAACCAATAATTTATGGTAAATGGTGGTTTATAAGTTGTGTAAATTTTAAAACACGTTTATTAGTAAGAGGGTACGTACACAAAGATTTTCAAATTGAATAGTGAGCAATAACATTCTCTCATCCCTGGGAGCATCCATCTCCTTATCCTATATTCCTCTTCCTCTCTCCTTTGCCTACTTATTAGTTTTAAGGCATGATAAAACTCATATCTGTAACCAACTTTCTTAAAAGAAAATTTTTTGGGTTATCCGCATTTTACCTCAAATTTATATCAATTTAAAATACACTGTAAAATATGAAAGCTATTCTGCCTGGAGACCCTGCAGACACAACTGCTGACCCTGTACAAATCGCAAGTATCCCCACTGTTTAATTTGGCAGCCACCTCTGGTCTGGAGCCCCAAAATCCTTGACTGTACGGAAACGGGCAGTCAGTTTATAGATTCGCTATTTTAACAAACGGATTACAATCTTGAGGTGACGGGTGGGAATGCTGTCATAGTTTTACGGGTATTTTAATGGAAGATGCCCCGAGGAACCAGCGTCATCTATCCCTTCGGCACCGGTGCATAGACTCGGATGTGGATTAATTTGCAGGCCTTCGTGTTTCCTCCTTCCTACAACACGGGTCTCATTTTCACTCTTTCCTCTCCTCAAAAATACCCTCCACACAGCATCCCCAAATACAACGTAGGCTCTTAAAGAATTTATTGTACTCGGGGCCTGCTGTGTGGAGTTAATGTTTAAAAAAACACGACAGAAAACAACTGCGCTTGGTGTGCCTACATACTATTTAAATGTTATACCGAGTGCTGTTAAACTTTTAGTAAATTCCGAAAATATTGAAACACGTGTTCATGCACCTGCACCATGACTTGATAATATATAATGACGAAATGCAAAAAAATTACGATTTTTCTGTACACTTGTTCCGAAATCGCGATATAACACATTAATTTTTCAATAAAAGTTTAACATGAAACCTATGAATTATTTCGTTAAGGGCCTGCAGTCCTGTTTTTAACCGGATTAAAAGAAAATGGAAAGAGATTCTTAATAAATTAGCAAATATGAATTAATATTGTAAGTTGAGAATATCTTAACATATAAATATATATATATATTATTTTTTTTATATTAACTCCACACAGGAGGCCATGAAGAAAATCATTTCCCGCAGGGCCTATGTCATCTTTGGGGATGCTGTGTGGAGGGTCTTTTTGTGGAGAGGAAGGAGTGAACATGGGTCTTGAAGAGTCCCATGTTGTAGGAGGGAGGAAACACAGAGGCCGGCAGTTCGTTCCACAGCCGAGCTGTTGAACTTAAGAACGAATCGTAGAAGCGACCCGTTCTCATGTGACAAGTGTCAACCGTGTACAAATGTTGGGCACGCGTTTGGCGTGTATCCCGACTACGCACCGGTGCCGAAGGGATCAATGACGCTAGTTCCTCAGAGCATCTTCCATTGTAATACCGATAGAACAAGGACAGCATACCTACCTGACGCCTGTGCTCTAAATATTGCAGTCCGTTTGTTAAGATTGGGGAATCTATCAAACGGACCGCCCGTTTTTGCAAGGGTTTTTTTCAGGTATTTAGGGGCTCCGGACCAGAGATGGCTGCCAAATTCGACAGTAGGGCGCACTTGCGATTTGTATAGGGTCAGCAGTTGTGTACTATTAAGTAAGTATCTGCGGGCCCTGTACAGTACGCCCAGCTTCTGAGAGGCCAGCTTTACTCTGGCTTCGATGGAGCCCCCATACCTGAGCTGGTCACTTATAGTTACACCAAGCATATCAATGGAAGGCCTGTTCGGAAGATTGCTTCCGTTGAAGGAGACTAGATTATCATTTAGATCCCTTTTAGACGTAATCAGACAGGATTGGGTCTTTGAAACATTAAATTCGACGAGATTATTTTTACCCCAGGAGGAAATACTCTCGAGATAACCGTCCATTCTCTGCTTCAAAGCCCTCCGAGCCGTTGGAGTTTGTGTGCCCTTTGGGGGCTTGTCAAACAAAAAGCTATCATGAACTGTACTGTCATCCGCGTAACAATGAATCGGTGCACATGTCAAAAGGTCATTGATGTGCAACAAAAACAAAGTCGGAGACAGAACCGATCACTGTGGGACGCCAGCATTTATAGAGTGTGAGGATGAGGTGAAACCGTCAGCAACTGCCTGAATCGACCTATCCCTTAAAAAGTCAGCAATCCACGTACACAGGGATGCGGGAAGTCCGTAAGAAGGCAATTTGCTGACAAGTCCTCGGTGCCAGACCCGGTCAAAGGCCTTGGATATGTCTAGTGCGACCGTTTGGGTCTCACCGTGACGATCCAGGCACCGCCCCCAAACATGTGACACATACGCGAGAAGATCACCGCACGAGCGGTTCCGCCGGAATCCGCATTGACGGTCGTTGATAATTTTGTTTCGGTAGCGGGGCAAGAGATCATCAATAGTATCTCTTAAATGTTTGAAGAGCTCGGAAGTGTCTGATTCGCTATGGTTCGGGGAGCAGTATAGACATGCATAGAATCTTGCCGTACTGGCAAGATTGACGCGCACCCACATTACGTCGAATCTGGAGTTAACTATTTACAATAGTTTGAAATTTATTTTCTAACCACCCGGTACAGTATCTATATAAATATATACTCGGTATGTACGTTCCCCTACAAAATACAACATAGCAGTCAGTATCAACACGGAACGTTCCGGTAGAACCTTACCGTACATATTAAAATATCGTACATTTATTCAGCGGAGTTTCTTGCGCAGGCGCGCCTCGACTCCTCAGCCACCCACTGCCGCCCGCCGTAAGCCGCTTACGGCTGAGGCGGTGCGGCGGTACACGTTGCGCGTTGGTGGGCGGGGTGCGAAGACTTACATTATTTTATTTATTTAAAAATAATATATTTTACAAATCATACAAGTAGGATGAATTTACCGAAATTGAAGTGAATTTTGGTGAAGTGAAGTACTCGAGGACTCACTCAACAGCCTGAGGAAATAATGGTACGATCAAATGAAACAAATACTTTACAAAATAAACTTTTTCGTTTCTTTACAATAATATCATTTCCACCTAAGTTTTCAGGTATGCTAGAATTCACAATCTTTACATTACTAAACTCTACTTCAAACCATTCGTAAACCCGAGCAACGGGAAGGATGAAAGTAGACTGAATGCTATAAATATGAGATCCCTAGGGCGTATGTGTGGTAAGACCATGTTTGACCGTATTATAAATGTTAGAAGGAAGCATAGTAAATAAGATTTTGAAAGGGACGCTTGGATTGTCAGCGGATGAACAAAGACAGGAGAATAAGATGCGTAAGTAAAAAAATGTATATAACCAACTTTAAGGGGTGGAAAAATGGCGTGGGGTGGTTTTTCTAAATCTCGTGTACAGTTAACTTCCTCTTGTTTTGAAGGTCAAGTGCACAAAATTTCATCAATCTCGGAATAAAACTGTATGTGCCGAGACAGACTTGTGAGTCTTTCCATCCACTCTGCCTAACTCTTCGGAGAAATAGCGTGAATGTTGCTTAGTTAGGACGGGTTGTTTCGCAGAATTTGAACAATTCATTAAATTTCAAAGATCTGTGAAAGGTTTTTTCAAGTTCTGTTTTTATTCCAGTTCTGTCAAGCAAATAGCCTGTAATGATATAATAACAGGAATTCAATGGGATTTTCACAGAACCCGAAAATGAACGTTGAAATTTGATGAATCGTTCAAATTCTCCGAAACAACCCGTCCTTAGTTAAATAGAAAACCTTTTCAAGTTCTGATTATGTTACATGGCTAAAATCATTACAGACCCATTTAAAGTTCATTTTAAGTGAATCTGAAGCTGAAATTCGTAAGCAGTTTCAGATGCAATAGCCAGAAAAATTGAAAAACAAACGCATTTTTGAACACTCGGATATTTTGCAAGTCCCATCTGAGCGAAGCCCCAAACAAATTAAAATAATAAATAAAACAATATTAAATAAACACCAGAATATTTTTTACCGTAGCTGCAAATCTTCATACAGTCTTTCACATAGCCTTCGGGAGGCAGTAGATAGTAACGAAATAAGCACCCACTCCCCTTACCACCCCCAAAACAACCCCTCTTCCGTACCCTACCTTCACCTTACCCCTCACCACCCACCCTACTACATACCACCCTATTCCACCTTCAAAAGTAGATAGAAAGCCACCCTTCAAGAATATAAGGGTGTTTATTAGGATGGGCCGCCAGTATATGAAGGATTTTTTGAGATGTTGTTCTCTTAGTGGTTACAGAAACTTCTTCTCGTCTCCTCTCCCAACCCTTATAAAAAACTGCTCCCAATCGTCCGGAGCCAGTAAGATTATGGCATCCCCAATTGGGGCATGTTGTGAGGCTGAAGGGGAGCGGAGATGGGTAAGAGGAAGGGGAGGAAGTACCTGGCTATTTAAATCTAATCACCAAATGTTTTAACTCTGAAAGCTGTTCTTTCACAAGGGCGATACTGAAAATATCTGCCACTCTGGGAAGTACCGCAAACATACTAACTAACTAACAATCACGCCGTTTCCCCGCAGGGGTAGGCAGAGAGGACGGACCGCCAAACAACTCGGTCTTGGCACACACTTCTTGCCTCATTCACATTCATACATCGTCTCATCCATACTCTTCTGTTATTCTGACTCTTGACATGGCCCGACTCGAGTATCTGATTCACTTGATCGTGCCATGCCTTCCTCGGGCATCCCTGACTTCTGCTACCATTCTCATATTCTCCTTACACTCCTTTCTTCGTTCATTCGCTCTACATGTCCAAACGATCTAAGCGTCCCTTTCTTAATCTTACTGATCACCCTTACATCAGCCTTGCATTATTTGCGGACCTCCACATTTCTCAAACGATCATACGTGGTTGTATCACACATACGCCTCAGGGATCTCGTTTCAACAGCATTCAATCTACTTTCATCCTATCTTTGCCAGTTCCATGCCTCACTTCCATACATCAGGGTAGGTACCAGCACTCCATTGTGGACTGCTAACTTCGCTACTTTGGAAATATACTATATATTATTTTAATTGAATGATCTGTAAATATAAGAAGATGTTATATTCAGGGGCGGCTACTTTATGAGGTCACTTGGTCAGTGCCCCAAAATTTCTATTTATTTATGTATATATAATTTATAAATAAAACAATTGTAATTTTAACGATCAGTAAATAACTGTTGAACTTGGGATAGGTAGTCAAAAACAAATTAAATTAAATTTAGAAAAAATTGACTTCTGGGACAAGGCCAAAGGGAGTATGGAATAGGTCAAAGGCAGCATGGAATAGGTCAAAGGGAGTATGGAATAGGCCAAAGGCAGTATGGAATAGGCCAAAGGGAGTATGGAATAGGCCAAAGGCAGTATGGAATAGGCCAAAGGGCGTATGGAATAGGCCAAAGGGAGTATGGAATAGGCCAAAGGGAGTATGGAAGAGGCCAAAGGCAGTATGGAAGAGGCCAAAGGGAGTATGAAATATATGTTTTATATCATCAGTATTCGAACATGCCGTTTTGACAGTCCTAAACCTAACCGAAATTGAAGAAAAACATTATTTGAAGGGCCACCCTAGTGTACCTACAACATATTAAATATATAGTTCTTGCATTCAACCTAACATTTCCTAGGTGAAAGCTAATCGATTCGAACCGTTTTCAAATTATTTCAAAATGATGAGTGGTCGAATGCGTCGGGTTCCCAACCAGGCGTAGCGGGTTCAATTCCTCTATTAACTATGTCCACCGTAATAATAATAATAAGCATTTTAATATCTTATTTTGTAGTTAGTGTTACAAATAATAATGATATCCTTACTGAGATCTCCCGTGCTGAGGATTTCATTTGAGGTATTTTTAAATATATTAAATGGTGTTTTTGTTCAGTTAAATGGTTTCATTTCAGTCTGTATTTGGTGTCAGTATATATTATGTGTCCAGCTTTTTATGTGAGATTTAAACGTTAAAATATTGTTGTATGTTTTGAATGAGAGTGAGATTTTGTCTAAAGCTTTTTTCTTGTTGATTGTTGGATATGTTTTTGACCCTGAGATCTAGTGTTTATAATATATGTGTTAGTTGTTATTTCTTGTGTTTTGAATTTATTTTAATATCAACGGTATAAAATATACCATATACAGTAAATTATAAACAGTGACATCAGAAAATATACAATTAACAGAAACTCTAGATGGATATAAAAAGTTAGAGATACAAGTACATGCAAAACTTATAGGTAGATTAGTATTGATTGAAATATATGATAGTATAGATACATGATATAATATAGTACAATAGCTAAAACGTATGCATTTATTTTCAGGTTTTGGTTGAAAGTAGGTAAGTGCCAATCAAGCTGTTGGTTCACCTTATTGACCCAAGTTTCCTCAGTTGCCCCAGGCAGTTCATTTTATATACATATTTATTTGACTTTTTACGTAAGTATGAGTAGACTTACATTTTATTAGTCATGATTTAAAAGATATGATATTAAAGCCTTTTTGTACCTAGCTTCTGTGCAGTTAAACAGATCCGCTACATCTGCGTACCTATTACTAATTTCATGTAATCTAGGTACAAGCGAGTGTTTGAAACGTTCAGTCTTAGAATTGTTACAATTAAAGAGGGTTTTAGAACGAGTAGCTCTTATGGGTACATGAAATTCAATGAGGTTAATTAAATCAAGGCTTTCTACACTACCATTTACAATTTTGAACATAAATATTAAGTCGGATATAATTCTTCGATCTGAGAGTTTTAATAAATTATTTTTTTTCACTAAGTAATTATAGTTTATACATTCAATGGGAATACCGAGTTTAAAGTTAATGTGTCTTAGGAATTTGTGTTGAATTTTTTCTATTGAATCTGAATGTATTTTATAATGGGGGGACCAGATCGAGGAGTTATATTCGACGTGACTTCGAACTAAAGATGTATACAAAATTTTCAAGGTTGAAATATATTTCTGAAGCCTCTGAAGTTTCGAAGAATGAATCCAAGCATTTTCATTCCCTTATTGTTAATTGAATTTATGTGAGATATAAAGTTTAATTTAGAGTCGAAAATGATGCCCAGGTCAATAATTTCTTCGACAAAGGTAAGGATTGAGTTATTGAGTTCATAATAATAAATAATTGGTTGACTTACTTTGTAAAATTTATTAATGTAAAGGAGTTTTGTTTTAGAATAGAGTTGTTTAAGCGACATGATGTTAAGATTTTGTCAGTGAATAATTTTTTTTATATCTTTTTGGGCTTCGGTACCGCCGCCCCTGGTACCATTTATTGGATACCCAACACCTCTACCATAGGTCACTCCATGTGGCTCGCTACGTTTGGTGGCTGGATTTGGAGAGACTGGTGGAGGGAGATCTTTTTACCTCTCCATCAGGACGCTCTCGACCTCCTTGCACAGTTGGAGGAATGAATTCAAACGTCCGTCACTCTTGGACACACGACCAGCAGATTCCAACCCACCTCTCATACCTTCTTCCTTCCCAGATCTTTCTCTCTTTCGTCTCTTTATTTCCTTTAAAAAAACCTCCACACAGCATCCCCAAAGATGACATGTGAGGAGTTAAAGTAAAATATATATTTATACACAAATATATTTTGTCATTTGCCTATGGTGACATTTCTATTTCAATATAGCAACATTGCAAGCCTAAGAACCGAGAGATTAAAAATTTGGGAAAAGAAACAAATACAAAGATGTAGTACGGGTTTTCCAATAAGAGGTGTTATTTTGATATTTAATCGTAAAAGATCAATGGTTTCGTTGCATGTGTGGCACGTAGCACCGTTTTGTTGAAATTAAACGTTGTCCAGATCAATACCATCCAATTCCGGCCACAAAAAATCATTAATAGCGCAATCCATTCACCGTAACTTTGCTCCAGCCTCATTTTCAAAAAAGTAAGGTCCAATGACTCCGCCGGACAATAAACCGCACCAAACAGTCACACGTTGAAAATAGAGAGGCTTTTCAACAATAACTCTTGGGTTTTCCGAGCCCAGATGCGACAATTTTGCTTGTTGACGAAGCCACCGAGGTGGAAATGGGCCTCATCACTCAAGATGATTTGCATTTGATTCACTAAAGTGAATTTTAATCCGTTGTTGAAGCGTGTATCGTTCCATTTTTATTAATGGCGTAGTTTCTACTTGTCAAATGTCAAAAAATGACAGCTTTAAAAGTAACATTTACCGAAATAGCTGGCTATTTGAAATAACACCTCTTATTGGAAAACCCTGTATATGGATATTTAATTCGTCGATATTCCTATATTAACATACTTGTAAAATTACTATAAGACTCACTCCCAGATCCAGCCCTTACTCAAACAGTGCCCGGCGCTAGTAAAAACTAGTAACTAGTGAAGGACGCTGAATTGGGAATTCGGCACTTTGACGCCTTGGCAAGTCGGCGCTCGGAGAGGACAGCTTCAATTACCCCTTCAAAAGACTGGACCTGATCACTCCTTTCTTCAAGTTAAAGAATTAATTCTATTAGGGAATCTGCAAGAAAACTGTCACGTCATTTTTTGTAATCTCATATATACAATGCTTAATATATATTTTTCACCTGTAAACAATCAACCTAATTTTTGCATTTTGTTCACACCATTGATGAAGCTGTTCTAAGTTAGTCTGTAAAATTTGACAATCGTACCTATATATTTCGGATTCTTTTATGTATTTTTAAGTCGTCAGAAAATAGCAGAACTTCTACATCATTGAATTGGTCAACAATGTCATTTATGAATAATCAGAAAAATATCGGGCCGAGGTGGGACCCTTAAGGAACCCCACTTGTGGCCTCGAATATATAAGATTGTACAGAATTAATCTTTACACTAAGCACCCTATGGCTAAGATAACTAACAATCCAACTCAATAATTTACCTTTGATGCACAACAATCGAAGTTTATATATAAGTATGTGATGTCGAACCTTATCAAAAGCTTTACTAAAGTCAGTGTATATACTGTCCTGTTGTTTGAGACCCAGAGATTCAGATATGTAATTTTCATAAATCATTAAATTACTTAAGGTAGAGCGACCTGTGATGAAGCCATGTTGGTTAGGAACAACAATGATATCTAGGACTAATTTCTCAAAAACTTTCGGTACAGCAGACATCATACAAAGTGGTCTATAGTTTGATATTCTCCCTTTTATCGCCTTTTTATGAATAGGGGTTAAATAACTCTTTTTCCAATGAGCTGGAAAAGACCCAGATCTTAAAGAATTGTTAAAGAGTTTATAAAGAGGATATATCAAACTACTAACACAGGTTTTGAAAAATATTGGAGGAATACCATATTGGGAGTTTATTGCTGGGTGAGTTTTTTTTTTGGTGCATAATCAATCTTTTTATCACTGGCCTACCGAGTCTAGAATATTTTATGAAACTATGCTTACAGATTTAAAAAATAAAGCCACAAAGAGACCTTTTATTTTCCCAAACAATATTCTTTTGATCATAGGAATAAGTCATTCCATTTATTTCAATGTCTTTCGTATTATTTTTTATCTCAATTCGTATGAACTTCTGGAGACTATTATGTTGGGATGAATAAATGCGAAGAAAGCAGCATAAACATGATATTATCTTTTTTTTATCTCGCAACATTTCTCAACTGTCCGGTGCCAGCGAGATTATGGCATCCCACATTGGGGAATGTTGTGAGGCTGAAGGAAATGGGGATTAAACGGAGATGGGAAGAGGAAGAACCTGGCTATTCAGATCTGGTCACAACTAGAGGCATTTCAATTTGGGAGGCGGGTTCGGGGATCGTTGGATACTCAACACCTCCGCCATAAGTCACCCCAAGTGTCAAGCTACGTTTGGTGACTTAGTAGGGGTGCCCAGGTTCATAGGGTGAGGATTGTCTAGGTCTTAGGGAAAAGAGGGAAATATTTTTTTTATTACGGCAGTTGGAGTGATGAAGTCTGTAACTCCTGGACTCACTGACCAACACATTTCTACCTACCCATCATAAATATTTACTTCCAAGAACTTCCTCTCCTTTCTTTCCTAAAAAAGACCCTCAATACAGCATCCCCAAAGATGACATAGGCCTTGAGGAGAATTATTTGATCAATATCATTACATTTATTTAGGGTTAAAAATACTTCAACAGCCTACCTGAAAATATCAGAACAATAGAAAACGATAAACACCTACTAAAAGCAATTAAACAGAAGTTCAAAGTAAAAATACCAATGACGAAAGTAACTTTTTAATTAATTATAAATTTTAATATTCATAATTACAAAACACTAAATATTCTTAATCTTGATGCTCACCACTCTTCTAGACATAAGTGCCAGCTTCTATAGAAGAGGAAAATTAAAAAATCAAAAGCAGTGAAAACTAATTTTATGAATTATTTTAGTTAACATTATTGATTATACATTAATTTTCCTCAGGGCCTTCTGTGTGGAACTAATGTAAAAAAAGAGGAGTGGTGCTAATGAATGACATTTATAAAACAGTAGATACGTTTAAACATGTGACATCCTAGAGAGTAGTTAAGAGGTTACTTATAGATTGCTGTCGATAATGCAGGGATCATCCCAAAAAAAGTGCAAAGTGATACCGGAGTTTTATTATTTAAAAAAGAGACGTGAATCAAATTGTTTTTTTTTTTCATTCTGGCGTTATGAAATGTACTCATGTTAAAATAAAAAATCTTGTAGGTACTAATCTGTAGTAGGTACAATAATTAACTCCTCAAGCTAATTTGATTTATTTATGTAAATCGTTGCATCTCCCTTACTGCCATGTTGAGAAATATGATCTAAACGGTGTTAGAAAGAGAAAACACCACGCTTTATATTAAAATATAGAAGTTAAGCACAGAAAAATTAAAATGGGCACCTCTATGAAATCAAAGTTACCGACAGCGATTTCAGAAAAAATTATGAAACTGAAAATGACAAAAAGTAACGTTTAGAATACATTTCTCAAAAAAATTTAGTTAGAAAAAAGGTAAGATGAATCATTTTTAAAAACTTTTTTTATGTTTGCATTAAAAAAAATTAACATTTCAAAAGGGATATATTTATTTCTAATGCTGAAATTAGAAAGCGTATTTCATTACCTTTCAAAAACAGTTTTTAGCTGTCGGATACGTTCAGAAATATTCCAATTTATTTGGATTTTATTGAAAATCGGAAATGTTCTGCCCTTCTGTCAGAATATGACAGAGGCAAGAGAAGTTAAAATAAAATAAAAATATTGCGCATTGCTTTTAGGAGGTGAATTTTAGCGGTGAGGTTAAGAGTAAATAATAATAATATTTGGATTATTTGTATAGCGCCGTTTTTGTGCAAAATCACTTCAAGGGCGCTCAAGGGCAAATATAAAATACATTTCTACAATGATTTATATTATTACTAACTATATATGGAGATAATATACAGTACAATACTTACCTGGTAGGTCACTTGAGATTAACACTTAATTAACATTAACTAATTGTTTATTAGGGAAATTTAGATACAGGATTTAGGACATAATTGGATATAACTGGACTTTCTCTCAGGAATGGTATATTTAATTTAAGGGTATGACAGCTTAAAAAGGTAAGTTTTTAGTTTAGACCTGAATTCTGAAAAATGTCGTTAAAAACATATTCTCCATAGTTATTTGGCCATAGATAATATTACGTTGAATATTTAATGTTGAATTCGACTTTTTCGTCCGATAGACGCAGATAAGTTGTTCCCGGAATGGCTGAATCGTTTATTTTCAAATTGGACGAGGAATTATCGACAAATTTAATAATGTAGTAATATTTAGTAATGCGTTTGATATTCAATGTTACATCCCCTTCTTCAAACAGAATAAAGGACTTCTTCGAAAAGAAGCCAGTTTCAAATTATTTGATAATGTATATTATTTATAAGTCTTTTACTTACTTACAAAAGTAACTCTTGACCTTCAGCTACCTCACCTCTCCCCATAATAATACTAACAAGACATTTATATAGCGCAGTTTAGTGTCATTTAACTTCTTAAAATTATTCCTACAGTGTGCCTTACTCAATACAGATGCAATATTATAACACTAAATATACTGTTTATACAAAGTGATGACAAAACTAAGAATAACAATAACAGCAGGACAGGACAAAACAAGAATATTAAAACTAAAAACATAATATAAAACAGGAGGCAGTTTGTGCTCAGAAATGAGCAGACATTTTAAAAAGGTACAATAAGGAGGCAACCGAAACCAAACAATTACCAGAAGTTTTATATTATGTTTTATTATAAAATATTGAAAAGAAGTTAAGATTTACGAATGGTAAGATTTTAACAATAATTTTGTTTTTAAAGCCCGTTTAAATTCAGCCAAATTCTGGAGATTAGTAAGAGCTGAGGAAAGTCTATTCTAAATGAGCGGGCCTGTTACACTAAAAGAGTGATTCGATTTGACCTAGAAAGTTCGATTAGACGATTACTAACATCTAGATCGGCTGACCTTAGAGTAAGCTGTCTATTGCTTAAGTTTTGTAGGACACATGGTTCCGATATATATGCTGGCGCTATACCTAGCAATACTTTGAAGGTAATTAAGCAGATCTTAAACTCTATTCTTTCCTTCTGGTGCTTACATTATGTTGTGGAGACACCAGCAGGTTGGTTTTAGGGAGCACGCATCCCAGGTTTGATGAAAAGCGGGAGTGTGCTTGATGTTGTGGAGACACCAGCAGGTTGGTTTTAGGGAGCACGCATCCCAGGTTTGATGAAAAGCGGGTGGGTGCTTGATGTTGTGGAGACACCAGCAGGTTGGTTTTAGGGAGCACGCATCCCAGGTTTGATGAAAAGCGGGTGTGTGCTTGATGTTGTGGAGACACCAGCAGGTTAGTTTTAGGGAGCACGCATCCCAGGTTTGATGAAAAGCGGGTGTGTGCTCGATGTTGTGGAGACACCAGCCGGTTAGTTTTAGGGAGCACGCATCCCAGGTTTGATGAAAATCGGGTGTGTGCTCGATGTTGTGGAGACACCAGCAGGTTAGTTTTAGGGAGCACGCATCCCAGGTTTGATGAAAAGCGGGTGTGTGCTCGATGTTGTGGAGACACCAGCCGGTTAGTTTTAGGGAGCACGCATCCCAAGTTTGATGAAAAGCGGGTGTGTGCTTAATGTTGTAGAGACACCAGCAGGTTAGTTTTAGGGAGCACGCATCCCAGGTTTGATGAAAAGCGGGTGTGTGCTCGATGTTGTGGAGACACCAGCCGGTTAGTTTTAAGGAGCACGCATCCCTGGTTTGATGAAAAGCGGGTGTGTGCTCGATGTTGTGGAGACACCAGCCGGTTAGTTTTAGGGAGCACGCATCCCAGGTTTGATGAAAAGCGGGTGTGTGCTTGATGTTGTGGAGACACCAGCAGGTTAGTTTTAGGGAGCACGCATCCCAGGTTTGATGAAAAGCGGGTGTGTGCTTGATGTTGTGAAGACACCAGCAGGTTAGTTTTAGGGAGCACGCATCTCAGGTTTGATGAAAAGCGGGTGTGTGCTTAATGTTGTAGAGACACCAGCAGGTTAGTTTTAGGGAGCACGCATCCCAGGTTTGATGAAAAGCGGGTGTGTGCTTGATGTTGTGGAGACACCAGCAGGTTAGTTTTAGGGAGCACGCATCCCAGGTTTGATGAAAAGCGGGTGTGTGCTTGATGTTGTGAAGACACCAGCAGGTTAGTTTTAGGGAGCACGCATCTCAGGTTTGATGAAAAGCGGGTGTGTGCTTAATGTTGTAGAGACACCAGCAGGTTAGTTTTAGGGAGCACGCATCCCAGGTTTGATGAAAAGCGAGTGTGTGCTTGATGTTGTGGAGAATTATTATTATAATTATTTAATACAACAACACTTGATATTGATATTATAATAATTTAGTACAACAATACGTTGATATTATAATGAAAATTAAAATATACATCAATTTATATTTGATTTTTATTTTCGTGAATATATCAACGTAAAACTATCAAGTGGAAAAGAACCCACTTCCAGACATCCGATCGATATGAAACTCGGCAGATAGCCTCGTTGTAAATTAAAATACATTATATCAAATTTTAATCGATCACGCATTCACGCGGACAAATACGCATGTATCTGAAATTGGATGACATTACAACAGTTAAACATACGAAATAAATGTCGGTCCTACCCAATTGCGGTTTGGCTGAGTTGTCAGCGCGGTTGACTCCAGTCCCTGGGGAGGAAGGATCAATCCTAGATGTATTATAGTCAAAAAAACTTTATTTTTTACGCGTTGATTTTTTTACTTGCTAGATTTAAAATGTACCTAGTTAAGTTGTAATAATCGTCAATAACACAAGCCGCAGTAGGGTAGTGGTACTCGTATAAGGAAGGGGTGGGTACAATGGCGTAGTCAAGTGTTCAAAACCAATATTTCGGCACCATACCGCGTTTGTTTGTTACCACTTTTCTCTCAGAGGCGATTGCACCGGTTGTGGATTTATTAAAATTAGAATGAATATTTATTTTTTTGTAATAACTTAGTTGAGTAAAACCTCAAATTGTAATATTAAATTATTGAAGACAATGTTAGCGATTCCTAAACGAAAATCTGAAACAGAAAATCAGAAAACGATACGGTCACATCTAGGACTCGAACTCAGGACCCTTGCCTTGCCGGGGCACCGCTCTACCAACTAAGCTAATGGGACTCCTTCTCATATTTAACTGTATCATACTTCGCATAAGAACTACAAATATTATGTTCATGAAAAGTGAATTGTTTTCATAGAAAAATGAAGTTCACTATTGGCGTGTTGCTTCACAAAACTGAAATAATAACAGAACTTGATTAGTACTTTCACAGAACTTGAAACTCAACTTTGTAATTTTGAATCAGGACACAAGTGATGAAGTCGTGTAAAAACATATGCAACGCGCGGCCCTATGTATTGGACGGACATACGGTTGAATTTTCCATAGCAGGCCTGGAAAATTAATCTTTCCGTAGGGTTCATTTTAATTATTTCTGCTGAACGTATTACTAAAATCTCTGATGTTTCTATATTAATACGGAATATGGAAGTTACTAATTCATCGACTAGAAAAATAATAAATTTTTTACAGGGTTTTCCAATAAGAGGTGTTATTTTGAATAGCCCGCTATTTCGGTAGATGTTACTTTTGAAGCTGTCATTTTTTAACATTTAACAAGTAGAAACTACGTCATTAATAAAAATGGAACGATACACGCTTCAACAATGCATTAAAATTATTAAAATTCACTTGAGTGAATCAAATGCAAATCATCTTGAGTGATGAGGCCCATTTCCACCTCGGTGGCTTCGTTAACAAGTGAAATTGTCGCATCTGGGGCTCAAAAAACCCAAGAGTTATTGTTGAAAAGCCTCTCTATCCTCAACGTGTGACTGTTTGGTGCGGTTTATGGTCCGGCGGAGTCAATGGACCTTACTTTTTCGAAAATGAGGCTGGAGCAACAGTTACGGTGAATGGATCGCTATCGAGAGATGATTAATGATTTTTATGGCCGGAATTGATCTGGACAACGTTTACTTTCAACAAAACGGCGCTACGTGCCACACAAGCAACGAAACCATTGATCTTTTACGATTAAACATCAAAATAACACCTCTTATTGGAAAACCCTGTAGTTGAACATAGATTTATAAAAAATTTAACCTGTTTTACATAAAATATTTTAAAGGTGAGAGACTGCTTTTATCAATCTTAAATATAAATAGCTTACATTCGTTACGAATTCGTCGAAATTGATTAAAATGTGACCCTAGGCAAACTCCCGTTATTAGAGTCTTACAGCAATGACATTAACAATTTCTAGATGTCCCTCCCAGTTCACGGTGAGTTCACCCTATAAAATTCAATATTCAACAATTAAATCTCATTGAAAATATTCATTCCATAACTTTTCGAGACTTAACCAAAAAGTTAATTCATTTCCAACACCTCCACTAATTACTCATACAAATTCGACAGCCCTTTTTACTACACATCTTCAAATAACTTCACAATTATTGACTTTCTTGAAAATTCTGTCAAGTTGGTAGATATTTAGTTGAGTTTTGCCAATATGGTAGATTTGTGCTTTTCACTTCGAGATTTTGCAATATACCAAAAGTTGGCGTTACAAGAGGTTTTTATATTAATTTTTTAGCTGGATCTGGATAAGAGGGTTGCATGCTCTGTTTTACACTAAATTAGGAATACAAACGATGGATTCAAACCTAGGCTGGCAGTCTGGCGGGTAAAGTTTTGTACTCAAAATTCTATTCTTCATTTACTTCATGGCTTCAAAATCTACTTAACAGGTACGAGTGTAGTTCCGCTTCCAGATTGTAAGATATCTACTATCAGTATCACCCTGGTGAAAGACCACCATTCAGAATTGAAATGGCTCTAGCCGTGTTTGGTAACTAGATGAACAGCCACCTTCCTCACCTTCCCCCCCCCCATCTCCACCCCCTCCCATTACTTTCAGCCTAACTATTGAGGATGCTATAGTCTCACTGGCTCCAATCCTAGAACTCTTGTGCGGTATTCACATTAAACAAAAAACCGGGTACATGGGGTGAGGTTTTTCTAGGTCTCGGAGTCAGATGCGTCTGCACACTTGACCACTCCAGCAGGACTCTCTCGAATCATCGCCCAGCACCGTAGTGGGATGGATTCATACGTCTGTCACTCCTCATACCTTCTTCTTTCCCTGAACTACCTCTCCTACCTGTCCTTGAAAAGACCCTCCACACAGCATCCCCAAAGATTTTTTTAATAAATGTACCTCCTGTGTGGAGCTAGTGTAAAACATACCATCATCGTACCATCTCTCTTCTGTGATGAAAATGATGTGACGATCTAAAAAAATCTCTTAGACATTGGAAGATAACATAAATTTCATGTCATCCATCATTGCACAAGCAACATTTACCGACTATACTGATATTAGTAGAAGGAATTCAAACATTGTCGGATTATTCGTAATCCACCTCTCTTTTCCAAAATTTAATAAATACCAAATTACCAAAAACTAAAGACATACTTAATATAGGTACTTTGGTGCTAGTTTGAATATAAAAGCAACATTGTTTCAAATCAGCGTACCCCTTCAGTTACTGAAGGCAAGGGTATGCAGAAAACACCCACTTCAAAATCCAATATATGCCTACAATACAAACGACAACAGACTTTCGCCTTATGGCATCTTTGGAACTCTTCGTGGCTCCCATCGAACATAACAAAATTTCTAGAAATGTTATTCATATTTATGTAAGTAAGACCTTTCTATTAAAATTGGGAGGCGGGTGTGGGTGGACCTTCCTTCCCAAGGACCGTAGCCAACCGAGCTACCGACATGACCGTCAGGACTGATATTTATTTCGTATATTAACTGCTGTAATATCGTCAGATATAAGACAAATGCGTGCGTATACGTGATCACCAAAATTTGATAGAATAAATGCATGATCATCGACAACGAGTCTATCTGCCAAGTTTCAGCTCGATCGAATGTCGGGAAGTGGATAATTTCCACTTCCAAGATTACATTCATTCATGTTGACAAAAAAAGTGAAATTCCACTAGATGTATTTAAAAATCCAATAGATGTATTTAAAAATCCACTAGATGTATTTAAAAATCCACTAGATGTATTTAAAAATCCACTAGATGTAGATATTTAAAAATCCACTAGATTTATTAAAAAATCGTATAATTAACACATTTCTATCGGTTTTACCATCCCTCAGTGGTAGATTCCCACCGTAACCTTTCGGCTATTTCCGGAAGTGTTCGGCTTGATTGTGCCATGTGGCCACGACCATTCAGCCCAGTCACGGACCGACGGATAATCGAGAGGCCCGCTAATCCGTGCTGAATGA
This sequence comes from Hesperophylax magnus, assembly GCA_026573805.1. Taxonomy (NCBI): domain Eukaryota; kingdom Metazoa; phylum Arthropoda; class Insecta; order Trichoptera; family Limnephilidae; genus Hesperophylax; species Hesperophylax magnus. The sequence continues at coordinate 16,423,788 of JAIUSX010000028.1, forward strand.
AGAAATTGTTTTTGAGTCTTTATTAGGGCGTCGGAATTTGATATTGTTATAGGAACACTTGTTCGATTTAATGGGGATATTTTGAAGGGATTCCATAAGGGGTAATGTTTATTGCACACTTTTTTGGAAATCATTTTTTTTTACAATGAATTGATATAAAATATACTATTTAATTATTGAAAACAATATAAGTGATTCTTAAACGAAAATTTGAAACAGAAAAAATACGTCTTCATAGTTAAATATTTTTGTTTTGAGATTTTACTCATAAAGTTATTTCAATAAAATAAATATTGTTCCTAAGCTGGCAGAAAAGTCAATAGATGTCGCACATTAAAATAAAAATAAGATATATTTATCTAAGACACTGTCTAGATTGCATTTAGTTCGAGTTGAATCTTGCGATCATACACGAAGATAACAGCCAATAAAAATGTGTGGTGAAAAAAATGAAGGCAATGTTGGTAGTTCTTATTAGAAGTATGATACAGTTAAATCTGAATGAAGGAGATAGGCTCCCATTAGCTCAGTTGGTAGAGCGGTTTCCCGGCAAGGCAAGGGTCCTGGGTTCGAGTCCTAGATGTGACCTATCTTTTTCTGTTTCAAATTGTCGTTTAGGAATCGCTAACATTGTCTCATTTGTAGCCACGCGTTTTCATTTTTGGTGTGATTGGTATAGAAGCGAAAGGTTGCTTTAAATGCCTTTTGTGCGTGCTTGGTGACCAGATACACTCGTGCGATAAGAATCGTACAAAGTATCCTGCAGATTTTAATATATTTTTTTTAAGAAATGCATAAAGGTAGCGAGGGTACGTACATATGGGGGTCTGTGTGTGCAAGAGTGACGCAACCCGCACTGACAAAAAAGAGTATTGCTGACTTATTAAAAATCTCTTAAAATCAATCGTATAACAAGATTGCAGGCCCTTTCCTGATAAACTTTTAGTACAATCATAATATATCGGCACACGTGTTCGTGCACCAGCAACATGCCTTGGTGACATTTAATGACGAAATGCGAAAATATTATAATTTTTATGAACAAGTGTTCAGACATCGTGATAATACATTCCTCTATTATTTAAAACTTAACGGAAAACCTACAAATACATTCGCTGAGGGCCTGCAGTCCCGTTTGTAACCGAACTATGATTAGTTTGAAGAGAGTCTTAATATAACAACAGAACTACCACAACACGGGCATTAGCCTAGTATGGTAGTTAAAAAAATGTCAAAAAATGTAACATAAAAAAAATAAAAAAAATAAAATTATTATAAGCAATGAAAATATCTCCCGAGTAAAAATAAATGCCGCCGACGAAAATTAAAACCGCAGCCTTCTGATTGCCAATCAGCTTCTCTAAACAACTAAGCTACGTCGGCTTATTCCAAACCCACCATTATTTCACTCAACAATTATTGCTTATTAAATTTTTTCATCTGTAAATACCAACTTCATTTTTCTAGGAGAGACTTATTATTGATGAATTTCCCACTAGATGGCGTCAACACAATATATCTGCATTTGTCGATGAAAAATTTTTACTTGTCAAATATTATTAATTTTAATGATAAACTAATGTTTATAAGACAGGGTTTATTTATATTTTATTACATTCGGTTCCTATTTTAAATAATGTATCACATGATTCCATTAATATCAATATTAAGGCGATGCCATACGTAGTAATGCAAAATCATGTGTTTTTGGTTTGAAAATTTGGTCGCCTAGAAATGTTTCAGACTGTAGAATACATCTTGTAGAATACATCTTGGCCTTTGAAATAATCGAGTATTTTTTTAGATAAGTCTTTTTATAAGCCCAGAAAAAAATAATGTAAAGGCCTATGAAAACTGCTTTAAAGTTCAAAATCTCCTACTTACGAACCCATTTTCGGTTATGATTTTATCGTATAATGTGGCAAATTAAGTTATTTATAAAATGATCGAAAAAAAATTTAATATTTATGCCTGAACATCCACAAAATAAAATAAAAGGCACTATTTGGCCATGTTTTTTTCTTGCATAAATCAAAACAGGCGGATGGTGCTAAGCAGAAATTTAAACCTTATCGCCATCTACGTAAGGGTTGTTATTGATAGCGGCTCAATTTAAAATATTACACGACGTAGTGCATCGCCTTAATCAATAACTTAGACCATTAAAATTCCATTTATTGAAACTGATCATTTCGCTTGCATTAAAAAGCATTGTATTTATTAGGAGGGTTGGTACACACCTAGCTCTATGGGTAATTCCTTAGTAACGCAGATTTAAGCTGGCCACCCTGTATTGGCTGGGTAGCTACAGGCTACAGGGTGGGTGCTACAGGGGGTGATTGTACTTGCTAAGTACTGGGGGACGAGAAATCGCAGTTGTCGTGTACTCTCATGCACTCTTGGATCGCAAATTGGCAGAATGGAGAGGACAGGGTGTTCAGAAAGAACATTGTAAGATATAATAATCACCCTTAAAATTATTAATTTAATTATATTTTATTTTATTTGGTTACAAGGATTATAAGAGCAGAATATGCCTAGTGAGCTATCGAAAATTGATTAACTGATTGATTGATTAACTAAATATGAAAAAAATATTAATAAACATGTAATATGATAGAGACAGATAGATATTTAAAGGTGCTATTATCAGTTTTTATAATAATTGCGCTGATAGAAGAGAAAACAAATAAGATTACATTATTTTGAGTTAATGAGTTGTCAATAGTATGGCTCATGCAAACATATGCAAGGAAAGTAATGATTACATAATAACCTTATTTTATCTTAAAGAATGTTAAAAAAGCTTGATTTTGGATGATTTCAGGGAAAGCATGATAATAAGATTTTTAATTAATAGACTAGTATTGCTGTTACAAGAGAAAGCTACTACTTAAGGCAAGGATACATTATTTTGAGTATGGAGATTGCAAACAGCAAATAAGTAAAAATAAATTAGATAATAGAATAAATGAACAGATAAACAAACAGCAAGTAAGTAAACATAAATTAGATAATAGAATAAATGAACAGATAAACAGCAAGTAAGTAAAAATAAATTAGATAATAGAATAAATGAACAGATAAACAGCAAGTAAGTAAACATAAATTAGATAATAGAATAAATGAACAGATAAACAGCAAGTAAGTAAAAATAAATTAGATAATAGAATAAATGAACAGATAAACAGCAAGTAAGTAAACATAAATTAGATAATAGAATAAATGAACAGATAAACAGCAAGTAAGTAAAAATAAATTAGATAATAGAATAAATGAACAGATAAACAGCAAGTAAGTAAACATAAATTAGATAATAGAATAAATGAACAGATAAACAGCAAGTAAGTAAAAATAAATTAGATAATAGAATAAATGAACAGATAAACAGCAAGTAAGTAAAAATAAATTAGATAATAGAATAAATGAACAGATAAACAGCAAGTAAGTAAAAATAAATTAGATAATAGAATAAATGAACAGATAAACAGCAAGTAAGTAAAAATAAATTAGATAATAGAATAAATGAACAGATAAACAGCAAGTAAGTAAACATAAATTAGATAATAGAATAAATGAAGAGATAAACAGCAAGTAAGTAAAAATAAATTAGATAATAGAATAAATGAACAGATAAACAGCAAGTAAGTAAACATAAATTAGATAATAGAATAAATGAACAGATAAACAGCAAGTAAGTAAAAATAAATTAGATAATAGAATAAATGAACAGATAAACAGCAAGTAAGTAAACATAAATTAGATAATAGAATAAATGAACAGATAAACAGCAAGTAAGTAAAAATAAATTAGATAATAGAATAAATGAACAGATAAACAGCAAGTAAGTAAACATAAATTAGATAATAGAATAAATGAACAGATAAACAGCAAGTAAGTAAAAATAAATTAGATAATAGAATAAATGAACAGATAAACAGCAAGTAAGTAAACATAAATTAGATAATAGAATAAATAAACAGATAAACAGCAAGTAAGTAAAAATAAATTAGATAATAGAATAAATGAACAGATAAACAGCAAGTAAGTAAAAATAAATTAGATAATAGAATAAATGAACAGATAAACAGCAAGTAAGTAAAAATAAATTAGATAACAGAATATAAATAAATTAAAATCAAAATGAATTTCCAATAAATTATAGTTTAAAAATAATTGATGTTTATTGGGTGAAGTTTTAAGAGATAAGTGCGTGTAGGTTACAATAATACATGAGTTATAATTCAGTATGTTCACAGTAATTGAATTGTATGTATATATTCTAAAGCAATGTAATAGAATATAAGAACTTTTACTAATACCTCTTTTAAATAATAATAATATTTGGATGATTTGTATAGCGCCGTTTTTGTGCAAAATCACCTCAAAGGCGCTGTACAAATATATAATACATTTCTACAATGATCTATGTTATTACTAACTATATATGGAGATAATATACAGTACAATACTCACCTGGCGAAATTTAGATACAGGATTTAGGACATGATTGGATATAACTGGACTTTCTCTCAGGAATGGTGTATTTAATTTAAGGGTATGACAGCTAAAAAAGGTAAGTTTTTAGTTTAGACCTGAATTCTGTTGGACTTGTTATAGATCTTAGTTCCGGAGGGAGTTTATTCCAAGCCTTCGGCCCAGATACTCCGAAAGCGCGATCACCAAACTTAGTATTTGCTTGCGCTTAGGTTCCATCAGTCTGCCTACAGCTGATGATGTTGCTGATCTAAGAGTTGACTCCCTCAGACCAGTGTTTTCCGGGACGCACAGTTCAGAGATGTAGGGTGGGGCCATTTCATTGATGTATTTAAACACCATCCAGCACAGTTTGTACTGGATTCTTTCAGGGCACTTGAGCCAGTGAAGGTTACGTAGGTGTTCTGAAATGTGCGAATATTTTGAAACCCCGGTTATGACAGTAACATAAAATTAAATAGAAACTTGAATAATACTACATTTAAAACAAAATAATTAATAACAGTTAAGAAAATTATAATTAATATCTACGTAGTATTTCAGTAGAAAGCAAAAAATTCTGAAAAAATATCAATAAAATAAATACACCTCTTTTCCGGTCGCCCTGCTCAGGGTATCGATTTCAATGGGGTTTTTTGTTTAGCGTCGTGCGGTTTATGCGCCTTTTTCTTACTCTCCCCCGTGACGGTGGAGGGCCTACCCAGAGGCATTAACGGAGGGCGGGATTTGCTTTCATGTTCAAACGGAGGACTTACAACAAATAAAAGAAACCCCACCAACGAAATGCGTTTTTACACATAATAAATAATTCTTGTTATTTGTTCTTCATTTTAATTTAATTTGCATGTATATTGAAAACATTAATGTCAGCATACGTAGGTACCTACATACATTGCGAAAACATACATTGGATGGGTAGGAATTTGAGGGTCAGTTTGTCCAGTGACGGACGTACAAATCCATGCCTGGGTCGAGAGAGTCCGGCTAAAGAGTTCAAAGGGTCTCTCTTAACAAGCCTCTTTGGGTCCGGCTGGTGATCATTTTACATACGAATACAGTGGATTTACAATTTTGAAATTTTAGAAATTAGAAAAGTGTTCATAGTCAATTAAATATTAAATAACTTTTTCAATTTTGGAAGCCGGCTTGGGTACCGCCGCCCCTGGAAACATATATTGAATAACCAACACTCCTGCTGTAGATCACTCCAAGTGGTTCGCTACGTTTGGTGACTTAGCAGGGGTGCCCGGGTTCGTGAGGTGAGGATTTTCTAGGTCTTGGCGGCGGATGCGTTTGCCCACGTATCGCGTGGCGGGTCGGATCGGGAGATACTTGTTGAGGGAGACCTTTTGACCTCACCTCGCCCCCAGATTCCAACTTTCTCTCCTTTCTTTTGCATTTAGTTCGAGTTGAATCTTGCGATCATACATAAAGATAGCAGCCAATAAAAATGTGCGGTGAGAAAATGAAGACAATGTTAGTAGTTCTTATTGGAAGTATGATACAGTTAAATATGACCGAAGGAGATAGGGTCCCATTAGCTCAGTTGATATAGCGGTGTCCCGGCAAGGCAAGGGTCCTGTGTTTGAGTCCTAGATGTGACCGTATTCTTTTCTGATTTTTCTGTTTCAAATCGCTAATATTGTCTTCAATAATTAAATATTACAATTTGAAGTTTTACTAAGATATTCCAAAAAATAAAACAAAAATTTGTGTTTATTACAATGGGTATAAATGAATACAAACTTCTATTATCTATGGCCATTATCTTCTAGCTAAAGAATCAGTCAAATTGTCTATGAAAATCGAATCAACACAGCCAATGGGAGAGACGCATTCAAACGTGAAGACGAATCCTTTGACGTTTTATTATCGAATGAAAAGCTCTGGATTTGGCGCGAAACGAACCGTGTGACTCATTTGTGGCGGGCTTTTTGACGTTTGCCAAATTGTAAAATTCGATTTTTTAAATCCGCCGCAAAGGAAAAAATTGCGTAACTTACTTTGAAGTTTCAGAGAATTGAATGATGAATCATTTTTTGATTGACGAATTGAAATATTGCGCTATTTTGGATTTTGAAAGTCGGCAAAATTTTATAATTTATTTCTAGAATTTTTTTAATAATAACTCTGCATAGGATGGACTGCCGCGTTCGAGATTTTAACTAATTATTTTTTTATGATAATACCGCACAAAAGTCCCAACTGCCCGGAGTCAGTTGGACTACCGAAGCGGTAGGCAGAGAGGATGGACCGCCAAATTCATTGTTTCAATTTTTGTTCACGTAAGAACGGGTCGTTTCTGCGACTCATTCTTGAGTTTAACAGCTCGGCTATGAAACAATTTGCCAGCCTCTGTGTTTCCTGCCGCAAGATCAATGTTTACTCTCCTCTCTCCAAAATGACCCACTACACAGCATCCCCAAAGATGAACTAGACCTTGAGATAAATTGTATTTTTCAGGGGCATCTGTTCGGAGTTACTTCTGGCTAAGTCCTCCATCACAACATAAGCAACAAGTTCCGCTTACAGTGGTGGTAGAAGGATATTTTTGTCAAGTTATTCGTAACCCGGGAATGTTTGTCTTTCTTTAAAAAATAATTAATATATCATTCTCCTTTCTTCGTTCTTCCGCTCAACACGCCCAAACCATTTAAGCGTCTCTTTTTTAATCTTACTCAATACGTTTACATCAGCATTGCATTCTTTACGATTCTCGACGATATGGACAAGAATAAACAATGGTATTGTCAGAATCCTCACCCTAACTGATAAATATTAGTACCAACAATTTCCCATAGAGCGTGCGAGTGTTCCGGTAATGATTTGCTAATGAAAATGTAATTTGATAGTAGTCGTCGGTCGATCTATACAGAAGGGACTAAATACCATTTGTTTAGGGGGAGTACGTCTTAAATCTATTTCGTTTATTATATATTATTGTTACCAGTAATAGTTCCATGTTAACATAATTAAATTAAACGTTAAACTTTACATACCTGAAGGTAAAAATTTACGTAGGTACAAGAGTCCCCTGTAAAATGGCGAAGTGATCGTGTCTCGTAAAATTAATTAAGAAGAGTAACATGAAGGGACTACACGTGCAGTATAACAACGCCTACTGCATGATGTTTGGCCTACCCATATACTGCAGTGCTTCCAACATGCTCACGGAAAGGCGAATGCCAGGTTTTGCAGCCCTCCCAACAGCTCGGATAGCAGGCTTAAGGGAGATGAAAAACTACTTAAAAATGTATTTATCATCTCTTCCCGCTAGAGTCCAGATTCAAGCATCGAGGCATACTGGAGAAAATTGTCAACTCAACAACAATTGTCAATATATTGATATTAGTTCCTAGCTAATCAGATTGCCCGTTCTAAGGAACCAAATGCTGTTGAAATTTGCTAAAAATTTATTATGTAAAATTACATTTTTTATCCTAATTGAATATATTTTATTAAAAATATATTTCATTTAATAAAAACATAAATATGTCATACTAAAAAAACTAAATACAATATTTTTTTTCTTCTTTTTAATGTAACTACCCAATTCAATAGAGAAAAACGTTTCTCGTGTTTGAGTTGGGGTGTAGTGCCATTACAATATACATAGGGTAAAGAAAAGAAAGAAAGTTTTTATTTACAAAATAAGAAATTAAAAAAATGTATATAGCATGAAAATAAAAGTATAGATAATGAAAATAGAAAATAGCAGAATATATATAAAGTTTTTACTAAATGAGCCATTAATAGGTAACCATGTAAAATTTGAAGTGACATTATTTAATAGTTTTTCAGACTCCACCCTCCCCAAGCCAATCAACCATTTAGTTATTATTGAACCTATGAAGGATATTTTGAATGTTTTAATATGTAATTCTTGGGGGATTTTATTATATAATTTCAGTCCTAGATATGTTAAGGCGTTGCCATACGTAGTAATGCAAAATCATGTGTTTTTGGTTTGAAAATTTGGTAGCCTAGAAATGTTTTAGATGCTTTAATTAAATACTGCGAGTACAATACATCTTGGCCTTTGAAATAATCGAGTATTTTTTAGATAAGTCTTTTTATAAGCCCAAAAAAAAATAATGTAAAGGCATATGAAAACTGCTTTAAAGTTCAAAATCTCCAACTTACGCACCCATTTTCGGTTATGATTTTATTGTATAATGTGGCAAATTAAGTTATTTATAAAATGATCGAAAAAAATTAAAAATTTATGCCTGAACATCCACAAAATAAAATAAAAGGCACTTTTTGGCCATGTTTTTTTCTTGCATAAATCAAAACAGGCGGATGGTGTCAAGCAGGAATTTAAACCTTATCGCCATCTACGTAAGGGTTGTTATTGATAGCGGCTCAATTTAAAATATTACACGACGTAGTGCATCGCCTTAAGGACTTTTGATTCTTTGCCGTATTGCTCCTTGGGACCACGAGATCCTTTCGGGTGTGACTTCTTGTGATGTATTTATTATCAATTTTATCAAGATTTTCTAGATTTTTGTGTATGCGAATAATAACCTTTTTTATGTAATTTCGACGAATATCTAGTACATTAAATTTTGTGTAGAGCTGATCGCTAGAGTACCTATAGGGTTTACGCAAAATGACTCTTATAACGGATTTCTGGACCTTCACAAGCGGATCTAAAATTGTTCTACCTGACGCTCCCCAACCAATGCAACCATACGTTAAGATGGGGTTGCACAATTCTAAATATATTTTTCTTAGGTCTTGTAGTTTAATTATATTTTAATGCAAAGAATATGTGTATCAATTTTCTTACCCTTATTAAAATTAGACTCACAACATACCCGAATTGGGGGTGTCATAGACTCGTTGTCCAGATCAATACCATCCAATTCCGGCCATAAAAAATCATTGATCATCTCTCGATAGCGCAATCCATTCTCCGTAACTGTTGCTCCAGCCTAATTTTTGAAAAAGTAAGTTCCAATGACTCCGCCGGACCATAAACCGCACCAAAGAGTCACACGTAGAGAATAAAGAGGCTTTTTAACTATAACTCTTGGGTTTTTCGAGCCCCAGATGCGATAATTTTGCTTATTGACGAAGCCACCGAGGTGGAAATGGGCCTCATCACTCAAGATGATTTGCATTTAATTCACTCAAGTGAATTTTAATAATTTAAATGCATTGTTGAAGCGTGTATCGTTCCATTTTTATTAATTGCGTAGTTTTTACTTGTCAAATGTCAAAAAATGACAGCTTCAAAAGTAACATCTACCGAAATAGCGGGATATTCAAAATAACACCTCTTATTGGAAAACCCTGTATATATATAGCAAAGTCCAAAATTATTTATGTTTCCGGTTGAAATATCAGGACATAAACTACCCTCGTGATTATAACAATAAAATATTAAAAATCTGACAAACTGTTTCCGACAAAGTTAACTCAAAGATTATTTCTAACAAAGCTTTGGAATTTCATCTTAAAAGATTTTGGTAAAAGAACTCACTTCCCTAAATGCCGAAATATGGGGCAACTTTGACCGCCGCGGATATCTGCATAATTCTAGCTACCACTCAGAAATTACACGATACAATGACACCTCGAAAATAGGTGGCTAGGCTGGTTTGGAGAGATTCCTTCAACTGGTCTCTCTTGACCATAGACATATGAATATTAGTAGACCTGCCCTAAGTGATTAAAAGCGTATTATCCCCACTCCCCATACCGGTTCCATTGGAGCCGGCTGTGCTCGCGTATGGGCTCAAGTGAAATTTGAAAACGTGACGTCATCATTCTTGTGCGAACTATGGTCGAGGCATCATCGGTTCATTTTACGAAATAACACGGCAAAATGTTGACTTGTGCCATGAAAACTTGTAAAAATAGATGTGAAAAAGAGAATAAACCCAATTGTCGTATTACATTCCATATATTAGCATTATTTTACTTTATTTTAAGCATATTCACATCGTATAATATGGATCAGTTGTAGAAACATGTCTGGACGTGAAACACAAAGCTGGTTGGTTGCTGGGAAGTAAATTATGAACATTTATAAAAGTGTCTTAACTAAATACTTAAACGAAATATTCGACTCTGAAAATAGAACCGAATTTTTTTGCCGAATTTGGACTTCGCAAATTTGTTCATAACGTGGCGAGTAATTTGCGCACCCATGTAAAAATGTCTATTCATTCAAAAGCAGATTTTACTTTTAAGAAGTAAATGGTGATATTATAATGCGAGATGCCTATTTACTGTCAGATTGATTTATTGACAAATCACAGTCAGCTTCACCCCCTTCGTTCTTCAACAGTTGATTTTACCCCTTGCCATTATCTTCTCGTCTATTAATTCCTATGTCTGTGCTCTTGACCTATCATCAGGGATAGATTCATACTTATGTCACTCTTGGACACAATGAACCCTAGATTCCTTCCCACCCTCCTTATATTTTTCCTTACCAGAACTTCTTCTCCTTCCTTTCCTTAGAAAGACCCTCCGCACAACATCCCCGAAGATGACATCCTGTGTGGGGTTTATGTAAAAAAATGTTGGAGTCTTGTTTGATACATAATATAATAATTTAAAAATAATATTGATTGTTGAATTGCGAAATTTGTATTTTAGATATTTTCAGACAGAAAAAATGTTAACATATTTTATAATTTCCTTAACGATTATAATAGTTTCAAGTAATTTATATTATAGAGTATATAAATAATTAGTTGAATAATCGAATAAAAATATATCAAAACCAAAAAGACCTGGATCATATGTTTTTTTTGACTTCCCAAACACTTATTATACTTTTTTTAAACATATTACATTAAACGAATTACATTATTTTCCGACATAAATGATTTGTTTATAAAAAAGATAATTAGTTCCAAAGTTGAAAATTTACAAAGTGACCCCATTTTACGGAAACACTTTATTTTAATTTTCATGGAGTATAATAATATTAGGGGTCAAGTATTTAGACGTTGACACGGTTAACTTTACAGGTGGCTAGAAGAGGAACTAATGAAGCAACGTATTTTATTATTCGTACTTCAAATAATGTTATTCTGGATATCTTCTAATTCTTCCAATTCCTCTTTATTTTTAATGATAATTCTGGCGCATAAAAAATCATGGGATATTATAATTGTGAGTTTGATTATTTCATGTCTCAGAACCTTGAAAAATAACGAAATTAGATCTCAAAAATTAACCCTAAGATATTTAAACAAAAGAAATACACATTTCAAATAACATCGAATTTAAATTATTTTCGCTTAAAATATTATAATATTATGGGTAGGTACTTTATAGCTTGTCTGAATTCTATGACACATCAGTTCCAAATTTGAAAATGAGACATAAATTCAAAACAAATTACTCACAGACAAGTTACACTTGGACTTTGATTGTGATAGATTGACAATGGACCCTGATACCTTAATTAGCAGAAGGTTGGAATAATCTGGACCCCGACTTAAGGTTCCCACCTTATTTACTATCCTATTGTTCTAGACAGCTAGCGCCATCTATGGGTAACCTAATATACTGCAATAGTGCCATCTATGGGTGAGCTCAAATACTAATATCAAGGATATTAGAATATCAACTGCGAAAACAAATGAACAGAAAGTCCCACGTAGTTTAATATAAAGGTACCGATTTGAAAGAAAACCGATGTTGTCACTTTATATGAGCCTATTCACTAACAAAGAGAGAGAAAAAATACACATAAGTTAGAAACGATAAGTTGCTCTAAATGACTTTAGCCATGTTTGCTACACAGATATAACACGCAGATTACACCGGTGCATGGTCGGAAAACACGCCAAACACGCTCCCAACATGTGTATATGGTTTACATTTTTCATATGAGAACCGGTCGCTTCAATAACAGCTCGGCTGTAGAACAATTTGTCGGCCTTTATGTTTCCTCCCTCCTTCAACATAGGTTTCTTCAAGACCCATTTTCACTCCTTCATCTCGTCAAAAAGACCCACCACACAGCATCCCCAAAGATGACATAGGCGCTGAGGTTAATTATTTTAAAGCTAAATAAATTATACTCTAAAAATACTATATAACCTTCACCTTTCCGTTCTCCTTCTTTGACACAATCCTTCAACCACGCACTTACACTAATTGTGATCAATCCACAATTAGAGATGCCATTTTAATACTGGCTCAAGACGATTGGGAGCAGTTGAGACTTTTGTGCGGTATTTTATTTAAAAAATGTACCGGTCAATGAACTCATCGAGAAAAAACATGATTTAGTGTACCAATAAATAATGCTTAAGGAATCATCTATGAATGTTAAAAACGCCAATAAAATATCCCAAAAACTCTGCTTTTAAAAAAAATTCATTCAAAATATTCAAAGCTGCCGCATATCCCGTCCTTTATGCACGAAAAAATTCATAATTCGAACACAAAAAACGGAGAGTTCCAAATTTGAATTCAAATAACCGGAAATGCCTTCGGGAAGACGTCGACAATGGCGGGAAAAAATCAAAATGGATTTCGGTAGCTGTGAAAGATATAAATGTCCGATCATAATTTCAAATTTGATAATAAAACATTTTTTTATGGTCTTGTTTATGGCAAAAAAAACTAGACAGGAATCTATAATACAATATGGCCTTATATGATGGGGTGGAACTTAAAAAAAAACACAAAACCTCTTTACATTGTACTAAAATTAGTTTTAAAATAATATCTCGCTAATGTCTTTATCTTTTATGGGGCAGTTATACTATAGCTTGAAATAATTATTTGTAATATAGAAAGAATTGAAAATATAAATAACAATAAAAAACGCGATGAAAATATAAACTGAATGTTTTAACACACTAATAAATAAATGACTAACATAATAACACACCCCCATTGACCCAAGCCTGGCTTTATTATGGTTAATTTATTAATTTATTTTCTCCAAAAACGTTTATCCACCAATATATTACGGATGTGTTCGTAAATTTGTGGTTATGTAAGTATTAGAGGTCATGGTGGCAGTTTTACTATTTTGTGACATGTGAAAATATAGTTGCTAAACTGTCTGTAAGTGCCGATGAAAAATATAGTTGCTAAACTGTCTGTAATTGAGGTTGAAAAATATAGTTGCTAAACTGTCTGTAAGTGACCTTGAAAAAAATAATTGCTAAACTGTCTGAGAGTGACGTTGAAAAATATAGTTGCTAAACTGTCTGTAAGTGCTGATGAAAAATATAGTTTCTAAACTGCCTGTAATTGACGTTGAAAAATATAGTTGCTAAACTGTCTGTAAGTGACCTTGAAAAAAATAATTGCTAAACTGTCTGTAAGTGACGTTGAAAAATATAGTTGAACTGTCTGTAAATGACGTTGAAACTATAGTTGCTAAACTGTCTGTAAGTGACGTTGAAAAATATAGTTGCTAAACTGTCTGTAAGTGACCTTGAAAAAAATAATTGCTAAACTGTCTGTAAGTGACGTTGAAAAATATAGTTGAACTGTCTGTAAATGACGTTGAAAAATATAGTTGCTAAACTGTCTGTAAGTGACGATGAAAAATATAGTTGCTGAACTGTCTGTAAGTTTAGTGACGTTAATAATTTCGATGGTCAATGCAGAATCGTAGAAATATTTGAGTCGCTCTGTTGATACAGAAATCTTCAGAAGTATAAAAAATTGCATGGGATCTCCCACGAGTATACTTAGTAGGTGCAAATAAGTTAACCTCTTTTAATATAAGTAGATTAAGTGATTAGTTTAAAAAGGTTTGCCTAAAAATATCTGTTGAAATCGAGCAAAGGTTTCAATTAATAATTTAAAAAAAAGGATGGCTATAGAAATGGATAGTACTTATATTAACTCATATATAGATAACGCGTAAACCTCTTTTGTACTTTTTTTTATTTCTAGTATATGGTTTTCTCTGCCATGTGTCAAACATCAGGATAGGTACCAGAATCCCATTGTGGACTGCCACTGCTTTTTTTTTATTTTTTTTATTTGGTACATTATTTTATTACAATTTATGTTTTCCAGTAATGTAGGCCTCACTGGGTGGCTTGCCCGTGCTGAGGCCTTCATTTTATAATATGAAAATCTAAGATAGTAAATTTGAAAAGAAAATAATAAATTTAAAATTAAAAATAAAAATACATAATAATACATTTAAAATTAAAAAATAATACATTGAAAATAATCTTGTGTGTTTGTGAGTGATGTGTGTTTATGTTGGTTTTGTGTGTTACGTGTAGGTTTTATTTTTATTTTATGCTATGACATTTTGGTAATATTGTCTTTTTTGTTGTTTAATCCATTTTGTAATTTTGTGTGTGAATTTATTTTTATTTTCCTCAATTTTAATTTCAATTTTTAGACTGTTGAAAGCTTTTATTGCATGGTATTGGTAGTGTCTTTGTCCAAAGGTTGAATTTACTGTTGGAGTTTTAATGTTTTCTTTGTACGCTTTTCTAACTGGTTTGTTAGTGTTATTTTGTGTGTGTTGAAATTTATTTTTTTTGTTAAAAATGTAGTTTAGTAGTGTTTTAATGTATAATTGGCGTATATCTAGTACGTCACAGCTGTTGAATATTTGGTCTGTATCGGTCAGTCTATGTTTTTTTAGTATTACCTTTAAGATCGTTTTCTGTGCGGTTTCTATGTAATTGATAGCCGAGTTTGTTGCTCCTCCCCAAGCAATAATTCCATATTCTATTATTGATTGGCAGAGTGCAAAATATATTGTTTTCAATTGTTTTATTTTATATATGTTTCTTATGTTAAGGAAAATGTGTATTGTTTTGAGAAGTTTATTTGTGATTTGTTTGATGTGAGGTATCCATCTAAGGTTATGGTCAATTACGATTCCTAGATACTTTATTTGATCTGTTTTTTCTAGAGGAGGGCAATCGCAGATGTTGGTGTTTAAACATTCGTCTATTTTTATGGTGTTTGTATTGGTTTTTGGCTGTCCCGTGCTATTTATACTGTATGTTGTGAATTTTGTCTTTGATATGTTAAGTGTAAGTATGTTTGAGTCTAGCCATGTTTTGACTTGCGAGATTCCCAAATTCGCTATGTTATATACATTATTCCAATCCTTAGATTTGAAAAGTAAAACTGTGTCATCAGCATAGCTAACTATTTCACCATCTATTTTCATGCTGCAAAGTTCATTTATGTAAATAGTAAAAAGAACGGGCCCTAGTATGCTTCCTTGTGGAACTCCATATGTAATCGGCAGTGGTTTACTAGTATGGTTGTTAATTTTGACTTGTTGAGTTCTGTTACTCATATAACTTTTAAATAGTTGAAGTTCCTTGCCTTTGATACCCATGTTTTCTAATTTTTTAAAAAGTGAATTGTGGCAGATTGAGTCAAAGGCTTTAGCTAAATCTAGATATATCGCTATGCATTTGTACCCTTGATCTAAGTTGCTATGTATATAATCTACTGTACATGCCAAAGCTTCTTTTGTGCCTATTTTGTCTCTAAATCCATATTGGTTATCCGAGATTAATTTGTTTTCTTCAAGGTATTTTATAATTTGGTTTTTTAATACTCTTTCGAAAAATATTTTTACCACACAAACACCTCAGAAATCTCTTTTCTACAGCATTTAGTCTATTTTCACCCTTCCTCTGTAATTTTCATTTTCTAAACCACGTACATATTTAATAAGCCTTCTCCGTGTCGTGTGTATTGTCCCTAAATCCAATCCATTTGGCACCCACTGTAAACCCCTCTCCCCAGCTAACATCACTTCCATTTGGAACAACATTATTATTCGAAATTGGAACGCCGCGGGCTCGTATTTCCCGCGCAAATACGTCACGTGACCAGTTGAACGGCACGCGTCAGTGAGAAAGCTACCTACCTCAAAATGGTATCTAATTAATTATTGTACTCTCAGTATCGCCCTAGTGTTAACCTGAATATTCATTAACTCATCGCTTCGACACGGCTTTTTGATAGTTTAAACAAATTCATATAGAGTAATTTATGATTTTTCACCAGGGTTATACTGAGAGTATATTTCACTGTGGAGCGTGCCTTAAAAAAACTACATATTATTTTTAATAAATAAATTGTGAAATAACGCAAAATTAATCAAATAAAATTCGATGGGATTTGAACCCCATGACCTCCTGATTTGTAGCAAACGATCATAACCACATCGTCAAGGGTAGTAGATATCATCAATATAGGTGTCACCATGGTGAAAAACCGTTATTCTAAATCGAAATTTTTGTTTGAAATGGCTTTAGCCATGTTTGGTGACCACATCTACAGTCAGATATTTCAAAACCATCCCATTTTTATCTCCTTTACTTATTCATCTTCAAACTGTCATCGGGCAGTTGGGACTCTTGCGCGGTGAAAGACCACCATTCAGAATCGAAATATTGCTTGAAATGGTTTTAGCTATGTTTGTTGGTCAGATCTGAACAATTAGACACATCCCAACCTTGCTCTATCGCATCTCATATTCATCCCCTTTTTAATATTTTTTAATTGAATACCGCATAAGAGTCCTAACTGCTTCCAATCGTATGGAGCAATTGAGATATGGACACCAAACACGGCTAAAGCCATTTCAAGCACCAGGGTGATACTGAAAGTATCTATCATTCTGACCCCCTTGTACCACTCATAAGCAATAATTCATCCCACGAAATGATCATTAGCCATAACCTCAAAGTGCACAAAATAGATTAATCCATCAATCCGCTATTTTGATTCTTGCGAGCTTCCTTTGTCGCCCCCCCGTTCGACTTGGTAATCCCACCGTGCCACGCGGCGAGCACGTGCCGAGGGGACTCCCACCAGCCCGGCTGTGCACATCTAGTCGGCAGTCGTGTCGGCCTAACAATGCAGTACGCGAATAGGAAACCGTACACAAAGCAAATGAAATGTAATGTGTTTCATTAAATATTAAAGTTGGACAATGATATTGGATATGAGTGCAATCTTCTCCTTATTCTATTGAAATTGGAATTGTTTCTGCAGCGATTTCATAATAAATAATACATTATAAAAAACAACCTTAAATGTACCCGGCGTTGCTAGGAGTAATCCTTTTTTACGACTTGATTACAAAACATCGTTTTTCTCTACTTTCTATAAATATAATATGCATGTATTATATATGTAAACCTTCCGGAAGAAATTCTCTAAGTTATAGTGAAAACCCTATCAAAATCCGTTGCGTATATTAGAAGAACTAAGCGCACAAACAGACAGACGTGGATAAAGTTTTACATCTCCGTCCATAAATAAAAATATATTTCTTAGTTTTTTCAAAATCTTAAATATCCGAAAGTTCTTCACCGATTGCTTTGAAATTTTGACACAACGTTGCATTTGAATACGCGTGTGTTTTTGTGTACTATATAGATAGATGTCACCTGTAACAGGTAAAAATAATATTTTTTTTTAAAAACAGCACCTTCTGTTGGACGCCAAAGCAACACGTGTTATTGTTTCTCTATTTGCACAGAGAGACTGAGCCGCAGCAACGCGTAGCTCGGTACAGCTAGCATTGAATAAAAATAGTGATTTTAAATAGTAAGTTCTACTTAGTCGCGCACCCAGGTCTGTACCGTAGTCGTCCTTGCTATGTACTTTAAGGTGAAGCACTACAAAGTAATGCAACATTTAGGATAGGTTTTTTAATAGAATTTGAACAATTCATCAGTAAAGAAAAGTGTTATCATACGTTTACGGATTATTTAGCTTATTTTATAGGTATTTCAATGCAATGTGCTCCAAAAAACTTGCATAATTAACTTATAGATCGTTGGGACACTGGTCCACTGTTCGTGAAATTGCCGACCGTGTGCTAACATGGCTTATATTTACGAATGAGAACAGGGCGTTTTTACGACTAGTTCTTGATGTCAAATCTCTCTTACGACATCGAAGAGACCCCTGTTCAATGGTATTCTTGATTTTTGTATCACCCAAAGATGACCTAACCAAAAAAATATGTATAATTATAAAAATTTAATTCTTAAATGTCTACAATTTAAAAAAATCTAAAAGTGAAATGTACCAAACACCACAACGCATCTATCAATCCAAAAATTTGCCCAATCATTGAACCAACCTCATTTGAATAAAAAATCTCGGGTTCGATTCCCATTGGTTAGAAGATATACAACAATAATAAAAATAAAGAAGTCGTGTTCGATTTTTAATATGAATTATAGTTGTTTGTATTTGGAACTGCGCTGACGAATCAACATGCCCATTGTTTGCCGTTACGTCATAATTCCCTTGGGATATGGTGACCATGCTTTAAAAACATGTAAAAAATATTAATTCTTTATTAGGCCTCCATGGTAAGTGTTCAAAAAGAAAAAGAAGATGCAAAATGAAAACAAACACTTAGTTTTAAACCACTTTATTTTGATGTATATTCGTCGACCGGTTTCGATTGGACTCAATCTTCATCAGGACAATAAAATATAATACTAAATTATAATACAGAGCAAGGTATAAGGTAAACATAAAAGAAAGAGAAAGTATGTAGTAGAGGGAGAGAACATCAGTGACTGGTTGGTGGAGGGGTAGGGGGAGGGGTTGGGGGAGGACCAAAGGAAGGGTGGGGGTTACGGGTTAGGTTGGAGCAAGGAAACAAGTTTAAAATCGGGCTGTTAGTTAGTTCTATCTGTTTATTTAAAAATTCGAAACCGGTCGACGAATATACATCAAAATAAAGTGGTTTAAAATTAAGTGTTTGTTTTCATTTTGTATAATGTCAAGCCACAAAGTGTTTGCTTTCTTCGATAATTTAAAAAGAAGATGGTTTGAGAGGTGGATATTTAAATACGAATTTTAGAAAGAGAGCACTATTATTAAAACAAACACACGTAGAAAAATTAATACTGTTGATTTATTAAAATCTTTTTGAAACTATTTACTCTTAGTACTTTCTTAATATATCGGAACACGTGATCATGCAGCTGCGTTTATCTTGTTATTATATAATAATGAAATGCACACGTGTTCCGACATCGTAAGAAAACTGTCAATTCATTCGTTAAATGCCTGCAGTTCCGATTTTAACATGAATGCGAATAATTTGAAAAGATTTTTAATCAAGTTAAAAAAAAATCTCTCGACATATGTCTGAAGTAGGTAGCATTCTTTTCTGGAGCACACTTTGCGATTTTTTTTTTGATCGTTGGAATTTCAATAATTACTTTTTCAACTCGGCATTTGAATAAAAATTATTTTACAAAAAAATGTATTGAAAGATTTGAAAGGTCTTCAATTTTAGACCCACCTTATCAGACAATATTAACAGACCGATTTCCATCTCTAAGTAGACATAATATGTCTCTTCTACAGTTATTTCAACGGAGTAGTATTGATCCCACGTAAACCAGTTCGAACATTGTCGCAAACGAGTGGAAGACAAATGGATAAAAACAAGTTTTGATAATTTATTAAGAATCTCTACAAATTATTGGTAATCTGGTTGAAAGCAGCTTTACAGGTGGTTTCCTGTAAACTTTTGATAAACTCGTAATAATATCGGAAAATGTGTTCACGTATAGTGAGAATGTATAATGAACATATGCGCAAATGTTGGGATTTTTTTTAATATCGTGACAATTCATTGGTATTAAAAATCTATCAGTAAACATATCAATTCATTCGCCAAGACATGCAATCCGCTTTTAATCCGATTACGAATAATTTGAAGGGGTTCTTAACAAATTTGCAACATTTTTCAGGATTTTTCTCTGTGTAGGTAGTTGCCCTGTATTTATACTGTGTAGAGAGGGGCGCTCTTGCTAGGTAAGATATTTAAAAAAAGATTCAAGATAACTCATGGTCACCCTTCAATTTCTCAATACAGTATTGTACTGGGTAGCCCAGCGGGGAGTGATCCATGGAGTCCTCGTTAGCCTCTCCCACACACAATACGGTGGCGCGATACATATCTCAGCCACACTGTACAGTGTACATCTACAGAACTACAGACAGCATGCAGCCAGCAAGCGCAGGATGGTTTTGCCGGTCATGGACAGATCCGGCAAAGGTCTTTAAAATGGACCTCCACAATACCAGAATTCAAATTCCATGATTTCATTGAAGATCTAACATCCTAAAGCAACATGCAATGCCAATTTCAATTTGGCGGGCTTGGGTACCGCCGCCCCTGGAACCATTTATTGGGGATGCCATAGTTTCACTGGCTCCAGACGGTTGTGCTGTTTTTTTGTTTTTATTAAAAAAACGCAAACGTTTTGATTTAAAAAAATTGCCATTCAAGAGGGCGATTCAGAGAGCAATAATAAAAGAGACAACGATCGAGTCAAGTTCGCCCCTTGTAATAACGTTATCAAACTCCCATTGTGCTACCGATAGGAACGGTCGTGGCATGACGATGCGAAAAGGCGAAACTGGTCAGGCTTTATGGTGTTATTGTTACATCTGTTTTTTGTAGGTGGCAATACTTACAGCCATTGAATTTGATGTCTCGGGACGACTGAACGGGTTGAAAAAAGGTATGCTTTTTTAATTTTGTAATTTTCTGTTTAATTTTTTTAAATACCATAATCACAATGTAGACAGTACACGAAGAAATATGTGTATTGCCAATTTATGAATATCAAGTTATTCGTAATCCGTTTAAAAACGGGATTGCAGGCCCTTAACTAATGAATTAATAGGTTTCCTGTTAAACTTTTAGTAAAATAGGAATGCATTATATATATATATTTTTTTTTTAAATATTTTATTTTATATTTTAGAAACAATCAGTACATGATTTATTAAGACGAAACAATATACAGGAATAAGATATTTCATGTTGGGTACCTATGATATGTTTCCTTGTAATGTCTGCTAAGTGGTATGTTTAATGTTTATTCCTAAATTACCAGGTGACGTGTGAAGTTTATAGGTGTGTATGACGTGTGTAATGTATGTGTGAGTGTTTGTGTGTGTGTGTCTGTATGTATGCGCATTGAATAGTTTAAATTATTGACATGATGCCACCTTTGAATTTGGGCAGTGAATCCGAAAAAATTTACTATCATGATATCAGAATACGTGTTCATAAAAATCGTAATCTTTTAGCAGTTTGTCACTATATATTATCAAGGCAAGTGCGGGTGCATGTACACGTGTTCCGATATATAAGAATGTACTAAAAAATATCAGGAAACGGTCTGCATCCCGTTTTTAGAGATTGTTAATATATCTCTTATGAACGCCATGTGTGAAAAATTTCATCAAGAAATATCAAAATTCTGCATTAGAAAAGGACGTGGGATGGTTTTCTAAATCTCGTTTAGAAAACTTTACCTAAAAAGCTCTCCTTTTCTTCTTCCTTTTTTGAAGGAAAACTGTAGATTTGTATAATAAAACAAAACCACACACAAAAATACTTGTAAATATAAATATTATTTGGTATTTTTTTATTTATATTAAATTAGGTAACAAATATTGTTTTCAATAAAATTAAAACGAGTAAAATTAACAGGAAAAATACTGAGATTCTTTTTTATTGAATATCGCACAGTCGTTGTCTGGAGCCAGTGAGACTATTACATCGCCAATTACTAAGTGTGGAAGTGAGTGAGCGAGTGGCGAGAGGAACTAAAAGGGAAGCGAAAGGTTTGGAGTACCTGGCTGTTCAAATCTGGTCGCCACCGGATTCTGTTTAAGGCGAAGCTTAATGCTAAATCACTATTTTGATTAATCTTTATAACGAATTGGTGTACATTATGAATACCAAAAAATATGTTTTCGATAAATTGAAGGTTTTCCTACCGTTTTGCTTGAGTAGAATATAAATAAAATAATAAATTACTCAATAAAAAATATAAATGCAAGCTACTAAAAAAAAATTTTTTCATTGATATGTAGGTATAAACGCGTAAAGGAAACAACTTTTAAAAAATACAGTATTATAGCTAAGATTATCTGTGACAGTTTCACTTGATTTAATTTTTTGCTTTCTTATAAAATTATTTACAAAATAAATAAAAACCAGTTTTGTGCTTGAAATCGAACGTTTCTAAACTCCGTTTGTCAAGCGATTTTAATGCATATTACCTACAATATAAGTTATACCAAGAAAATACAAATTTTTGGCTTGTAGCTACCTCTTAAAGAATATTAAAATTTATAAGAGTATCGAAAGATCCGCTATTTTTGAGAACATTGAATGAGAAATTTAAAAAAATTGCTGCAGCCAATTCTGTCTTATTTTAACAAAGTCAAACATTTCCGGGAAAGAAGCTCCTTGGCACTGGCGTCTTCTATCACTTTAGCACATGCAGTTGACATTTGTTACATGATAATGGTGCAACAGCTCGGCTGATGTATGGTGGCCAGCCTTTGTGTTTCCTCCCTTCTACAACATGGGTATCTTTAAGACGCCGATTCACTCCTTCCTTTCCTCAAATAGATCCTCAACACAGAATCCCCAAAGATGTCAGGCTGTGGCTTACTTCTAAAAGGGACAATGTCAGTTTTCAATATATACAGGGTTTTCCAATAAGAGGTGTTATTTTGATATTCAATCGTAAAAGATCAATGGTTTCGTTGCTTGTGTGGCACGTAGCGCCGTTTTGTTGAATATAAACGTTGTTCAGATGAATACCATCCAATTCCGGCTATAAAAATCATTAATCATTTCTCGACAGCGCAATCCATTCACCGTAACTGTTGCTCCAGCCTCATTTTCGAAAAAGTAAGGTCCAATGACTCCGCCGGACCATAAACCGCACCAAACAGTCACACGTTGAGCATAGAAAAGTTTTTCAACAATAACTCTTGGGTTTTCCGAGCCCCAGATGCGACAATTTTGCTTGTTGACGAAGCCACCGAGGTGGAAATGGGCCTCATCACTCAAGATGATTTACATTTGATTCACTTAAGTGAATTTTAATAATTTAAATGCGTTGTTGAAGCGTGTATCGTTCCATTTTTAATAATGGCGTAGTTTCTACTTGTCAAATGTTAAAAAATGACAGCTTCAAAAGTAACATCTACCAAAATAGCGGGTTATTCAAAATAACACCTCTTATTGGAAAACCCTGTAGATGGTTGATAACTGTACCTTAGTCTTTGTTGTAAGTCACTAATAATAAAATTGTAAGCCACTAGCAATAAATCTTAACATTTCAACTCAACACTTATATTTCCATATCTAGACCATATTTTATGCTAGATAACAAAATTTATAGGGCAAAATATTTTTATTAGCAAGGGAAAAAACAAAACATAGAAACAATTGTTTAATTTTTAAATATATTAATTTACAGAGTAACGTGCATAAATATTTCAGCAATCTGGGAGGCGGGCATGGGTACCGCCGCCCCTTGAATCATTTATTGGATAATCAACACTTCTGCCATACGTCACCCCAAGTAGTTCGCTCCGTTTGGTGATTTAGCAGGGGTGCCCGGGTTCATAGGGTGAGGTGTGTTCAGGATGCACCAGCCCACCAGCTGTGCGAGATCAGGAGAGGCTGGTTTGCGGAGACCCTTTGACCTCTCCAACTGATATCTCGACCCATCGCCTTGCGCCGCAGCGGGAGGGAAATATTTATACGTCACTCCTGGATACACGGGTCCCTAGATTTCTACCCACCCCTCATACATTTTTTCTTCCCCAAATTTCCACTGCTTTAAAAGACCCTCCACACAGCATCCCCAAAGATGACAGACAAGCAAAACAGATGAAACGGGATCTGTCATAATATGTACGGTATTTTTCGCTGGAATAAGGATTGTAACCTAGCTTAAAAATATACACTATGAGAATATCCTTCATAAGCGATACAGTTTTTGTTCATCAATTTTTTTTTGTTCGTGAAAATTGAGCGTGAAGAACTCTAGTATTGAAAGAATTTACTGTAATTAATAATATACTGTAATAATTTGTCTAGATTTTATTCGATTCTGTCTATTTGTGCGCTTAGTTCTTCTAAACCGTGTAACGCAGTTTGATAGGGTCTTCACTATCAATTAGAGAATTTCTTTTGGAAGGTTAACATATATAATACATGCATATTTTATTTATAGAAAGTAGAGAAAAGTCGATGTTTTATAATCAAGTCGTAAAAATATATTTTCGGGCGCTACATTGCTAACGCTGTGTAAACCATATGAGATACATCAAAATAACGTACTACGGAATTGTATATCTTAAAAAGGCCTACAAAAAAGTTCAAGATGGTATATATCTATGTCCTACGGATAACCATCCTACGGATGATAGTGTAATTGTGTTTTTTCTATTCCTCTTTTGGAGGTTCTATCCTGAGGCGGATTAAAAATATTTAATTTAATTTAATTAGGTGAGTTTCCTGTGTCGTTTTTAGTGCCATTTTCAGAGCATTTTCAATGACCTCTTTCAGTCGTACTTTAATTCTCGACTTGTACTCATTAAACTTTTCTATTCGTTTTACGTCTGGTAGAAGAATATTGTGGAGTTCTGATGCAAAATATACAATGTAGTTTCTTTGTCCGTTTCTTTTTTTCCTTTGTTTCTTTGTGGTTATATAACTCGAATGTTTTTTTTATAAGTACAGATAGGATTTATAACTAGGTTAACTAGAAATTTCAACAATATTAAGGATATAAAACTGTTATATTTTGCCATTGTTAGAAGTCAACTTTAGTACGATTCTCCCGTGTGGAACCCAGTGACAGTCAGTGACATCTCCAATTTATCACTTAACGAATACAACAGATAGTTAATTAGGCAGTTTAGTTATGTACAATAAATACTGTATAATTTTTACTATTCATGTTTAAAAGCCCCTGAAAAGGGAGTTAATAAATAAATTACGTAATTTTGATTCGATCTATTGTGATTGATATAGTGTGATTGATCTAGTCATCTAGTGTGGTTATTCTAGTGTGATTGATCTACCCTGATTGATTTAGTGTTGTTAATCTACTGTGATTGATCTAGTGTGATTGGTCTAGGGTGATTGATCTAGTCATCTAGTATGATTTATCTAGTGTGATTGATCTACCCTGATTGATTTAGTGTTGTTAATCTAGTGTGATTTATCTAGTTTGATTGGTCTACGGTGATTGATCTAGTTTGATTGATCTAGTATGATTGATCTGGTGTGATTTATCTAGCCTGATTGATTTAGTGTTGTTAATCTAGTGTGATTGATCTAGTGTGATTGGTCTACGGTGATTGATCTAGTTTGATTGATCTAGTATGATTGATCTAGTGTGATTTATCTAACCTGATTGATTTAGTGTCATTGATTTAGTGTGATTGGTTTAGGGTGAATGATCTAGTTTGATTGATCTAGTATGGTTGATCTAGTGTGATTTATCTACCCTGATTGATTTAGTGTGATTGATTTAGTGTGATTGATCTAGTGTGATTTATCTAACCTGATTGATTTAGTGTGATTGGTTTAGGGTGAATGATCTAGTTTGATTGATCTAGTATGGTTGATCTAGTGTGATTTATCTACCCTGATTGATTTAGTGTGATTGATTTAGTGTGATTGATCTAGTGTGATTGATCTAGTGTGATTGATCTAGCGTGATTGATCTATTGTGATTGATATAGAGTGATTGATCTAGTTTGATTGATATAGTGTTATTGATCTTGAAATAAATAGTTGAATAGTATTATAGTGTGACAAGAGTATAGTTTATAGCTGTATATAAATTAAGTTTTTCTCATAATAACGGCGCTCTAGAAATGTTCTAATCATTGTTAATCAATATATATTATAAAAGTAAGTGTACAATATGCCTGCCGCTAAAACTCAGAAACGATTCCCGGTACGATCAAGGGAGTTAAATGGTGTGGTAGCCCTCTATCCCACATCCATGAAGAAGGTTCTCATTCTTACCTGAAAGGCGTACTTTTGAAGAACAATCGAGAATATTTGAGAGCATTCGACAATATTCCAGAACATCCCGGAACATTCTGGAATGTTGTGTAAGAGGGGAACATCCCAGATCATAATGAACTTAAAATAGGATTGCATGCCGTTTCCTGATAAACTTTTTTTAAATTCGTAATCGTACAGTACATTGTTATCTCTAAATAGTATAATACAAAGTCACTATCCGCATCTGTCTGTTTGTGCGCTTAGTTCTTCTATACTATGCAACGGATTTCGATAAGGTTTTCACTAGCATTTAGAAAATTTCTCCCTGAAGGTTTATATACATATAATACATTGATATTATATTTATTGAAAGTAGAGAAACGTCAAGCAACGCCGGATACACATAAGCTAGTATAATAATTACTTCCTACAAAAAATTATGAACTTACGCGTAGCATCTTCAAAATGATTTTCCTACAACGCAATAGCGTCGGAATAACCTTCCCTCCCGCTTCCTCCTGTTTCCGTTTCCGTTTCCGCTGCTCCTCCCCTAGCGGTATAAGTTGAAAGCCTTCCGAAGGCTGTATCCAGTAGGTACCTGCCTGCCCCCGCCGGGCTGCTACTTCTCGTTTGTCGGGGACTGAAATCGATTTTGTGTCGGCGCGTGCGCTGTACACCCTTCTGAATATTTCAGGTTTCGAGTGCCCCCAGGGTGGAAATGAGAGATGCCAATTTGCGACAATTGGTTCAGATTCATTTTTCTCAAAGGTAGCAAAATACTCATTTTAATAATACTCATTCAACTCCAATATATTCGTACTAATCACAAACATCATATTCCCAATTGGACTGGAAATCATCAACCAGGCGCACTTCAGGCGCAACCAGGCACAGCGTCTTCTCGTAGAAGCCAACAACACAAATGTTGCGAATAATGACTCTCTAATTACTCCGCGATCACAACAAATATACTAGTCCCAAAGAGAGATCGTACGTGACGCCATTATTCTAGTATCTTCTGTCTCTTTCTTTTTTATACAAATCGCGGGAGAAGAAAGAGAACGACCTTCGATGACGTGCTTACAAGCTCTCGCTGGGACTAATATACCCAGTACGAAAAATTACTATTTATTTTTTATGATTCTTTGTTAACATAAAAAACTTTTTTTTTGTATGATATGTTATTTTTAGCGTGATATATTATTTTTAGCGTGATATGTATATTATTTTTAGCGTGATATATTATTTTTAGCGTGATATATTATCATTAGCGTTATATATTATTATTAGCGTGATACATTATTTTTAGCGTGATTTTAGTTTTCTTGAATAAATTAATGAATCTTGAAGCTGGAAATTAACCCACTTCCCGAAATCCGATCTAGCTGAAATTCACTGTCAATGACAATGTATTCGATCAACTTTTGGACTCAATCACGCATATACGCGGAACCTATACGCGGAAATATACGCATTTCTCTGAGATTGCATGATATTACAGCAGTTAATAGAACCGATCTCAAACCAGGCTAAATTATTAAGTTATTGTATGGACTTACGTGATAGGTATTTTAACCGTGCATAATTTAATATACCTTATGACTAGTATCATAATGTACTGTGTATGTCTAAATAAACAAATAAATAAATGTGAAAATAACAAAGTGTACATACGTATACTTAAATGATCTTGTATAGGTACTGATTTTGGTTGAAAATAATAATTTTTATTTCTTTCTTGATTATGATAGATGTCAATGTGCACTCGATATCTTTGGACGTTTTCGGGGTAAGAGGGGATTACGGACGGGTGTTCCAAACTAGTTCTAAAAACATTTTGAAACTTTCGACACTATCCGTTTGTACAAATACATTCAAAAGCGTCGTCTTCTGATTTTGCCTGTACTTTAAGCCAATCATCTGGTTCAATCTTCTCTTCATGTCCTCCATCACTGCAAAAACAACATTTTCATACTATAATGATGGAAGTAGGAGTAATTCAAATATTGTCAGATCATCCGTAACTTGGGGATGTTTATCTTTCTTAAAAATAAAAATAATATTTTCGACCTCTCAGGAATCGACGCCTGCGATATTTTCCCGTAGGTAGGGATATTTGATGGAAAATATCACAATGTTTAAACAGTAAGCAATAGCGAATTTTGACGAATCATATATAACTAATGGATATTAATTTAGTTATTTCGTTAAATTCCTAAAATATGAACACACCAAATATAAGTCTGTATGTAGATATTCTATTGTTAGTTCCCAATGCGAGGGTAAATTCAAGAAACTCCATTAATGGTGGACTGAATGCGATTGGCACTAACGAAAAATTCTCCAAAGAAGTGAAGTCCACAATGGATTGCTGGTACCTACCCTGATGTAAGGTAGTGAGGCATGAAACTAGCAGAGGAAGGATAAGAGCAGACTGAATGCTGAAGAAATGAGATCCCTGAGACGTTGTGGTAAGAATGTGATATGAAATACTGTTAATATGTTGAAAATCTAATCAAATTATTCGTTTTCCTGTTAAAAATGGGACTACAGGCCTATAACGAATGAAATGAAAGAGTTCCTTACAAATGATCAGTCAAAAGCAAACAAGTTTTATGAGGACGATGGAACAAGTTTTCGTATAATTAACATTGACAAACTTGTTGTATTCTGAATGAAACAAGTGTATACAAATACTGATATTGAAATTGACAAATTTGTTATATTCTGAATGAAACAAGTGTATACAAATACTGATATTGAGATTGACAAACTTGTTATATTCTGAATGAAACAAGTGTTTACAAATACTTATATGTATTGACATTGACAAACTTGTTATATTATGAATGAAACAAGTGTTTACAAATACTTATATGTATTGACATTGACAAACTTGTTATATTCCGAATGAAACAAGTGTTTACAAATACTTATATGTATTGACATTGACAAACTTGTTATATTATGAATGAAACAAGTGTTTACAAATACTTATATGTATTGACATTGACAAACTTGTTATATTCTGAATGAAACAAGTGTTTACAAATACTTATATGTATTGACATTGACAAACTTGTTATATTATGAATGAAACAAGTGTTTACAAATACTTATATGTATTGACATTGACAAACTTGTTATATTCTGAATGAAACAAGTGTTTACAAA
This sequence comes from Hesperophylax magnus, assembly GCA_026573805.1. Classification (NCBI taxonomy): domain Eukaryota; kingdom Metazoa; phylum Arthropoda; class Insecta; order Trichoptera; family Limnephilidae; genus Hesperophylax; species Hesperophylax magnus. The sequence continues at coordinate 16,453,282 of JAIUSX010000028.1, forward strand.
TACTTATATGTATTGACATTGACAAACTTGTTATATTATGAATGAAACAAGTGTTTACAAATACTTATATGTATTGACATTGACAAACTTGTTATATTATGAATGAAACAAGTGTTTACAAATACTTATATGTATTGACATTGACAAACTTGTTATATTATGAATGAAACAAGTGTTTACAAATACTTATATGTATTGACATTGACAAACTTGTTATATTATGAATGAAACAAGTGTTTACAAATACTTATATGTATTGACATTGACAAACTTGTTATATTATGAATGACTAATATTTTATCAGGAAGTTGGCATGCTGTCACTTTTTTAAGACTATCATTTTTCTCCGGGCATGATCGTGTGAGAAATTTAAAGATTCGTAAAGAATGCAAATGAGTTGAGATTAAGTAAGGGGCGCTTAGATGGTTTGGGCATTTAGAGCTAATAAACGAAGAAAGCAGTGTAATTAGAATATATGTCACGAACGTGAATGGTAGCAGAAGTCGGGGACGCCCGAGGAAGTCATGGCACGATCAAATGAACCAGATACTTGTGTCAGGCAATGTCAAGAATCAGAATGAGACAAGAAGTATGTGCCAAGACCGAGTTGTTTGGCGGTTTGTCCTCTCTGCCCACCTGTAATGTATTGATGTTGTACAGGAATAGAATACTGGGCCCTTAATCTCCAGTATTCTAACGAGGATAGGGATCTGGTATTATCTCTATTGATACTCGTAGATTCTGATATACGGAGGTTGTTTAATTCGGAATATAATAAATTGACAATACAAATAACAAGTTATCTAAAAGCCGTCTGGCGACAGAATGAGTCCTCGCTCCGGCAGTGTAATACGAGACGGCTGGTAACGTTCGGTTATCTTCGGTAGAACCCGAAGCTACCCGAACGTGAACAGCATACGTTACACTTTCCCTCCTTCAACTCTGAAGCTACTTACAAATCAACAAAATATTTACATACCTATATAAATCATAACATGAACATTTTATATTACATTTGGTTTTAACAATGATTTTAAAAAAAGATAGACAACTTAGACATTTTAAATATTAAGTACAAAACACGATTAAATCAATTGTGCAGAGATCCACAAAAATTTCTAACAGAGCTGCGCTATGCCGTTATTACAACAAGTGAAGTTATGTTATTATTGCTAACAAATAATCCTAAGCTAACAACCGCGGTGCCTGGGTCAAGTTGCCCCGTTTCCTCTGGAAGATGTGGGTGACTCGCGTCTTGGCCGCAATCTCCCCGACCATGGTCTCTGTTGCCGGGCCTGTGTCTGCTCCGACACCACCTCCTCTGCCGCCAATCTGAAATCAGGAGGAAAACCAGTGAATCCACGCAATAAGGTTGAAGTCTCTAACTCCTGAGGCTCATTCCTCGAAATTTCAGACGCGGGATGCTGTGCACTATTGCCATCTTCCTTCCAGCTCACTGACATTTCCCTCATTTGGTCGACATGTCTCTTCCATGTCACATCTGTGTTCTCTATCTTAATAATATAAACTTTTTTACCTAGCTTTCTAGAGACTACTCCCTTAGCCCAAACTACTTTATTATCCTGACGATAATCTTTTGTTAAACACTTTTGTCCAACTTTAAAAACCCTGGTTTTAACCCCTTTGTAAAACTTCACCTGATCAGATTGAGTTTTAGAAATGTTAACGTTTGTTTGACTTTTTGGTGGTGACTGTTTTGATAACGCACAATCTGAACATGATTGAACGACTTTCTCCAAGTCTTTGTTCAGAGTTGTCCACCAAAAATATGCTCTAGCTATTCCCTTCATTTTAACAATACCAAGATGTGACCTGTGTAATGAATCTAACACTTGCTTTTGGAGAGAAAAAGGTATAACTATTCTGTGTTGCCAAAACAAACAATCTTCTATGATAGAAAGTTCGTTCCTTTTTAGCCAATATTTCCAAATACTGCTGTCACGATTTACTCGTTTGGGCCAGCCCTGCCGCAAATATCTAAGCACTAGCTGTAATTCGCTATCTGCTGCGGTGGCTTCCACAACTGCTTGAAAATTTACATGTTCACAATTTTCAATAAAACAGATTTTGTCCTTGATTGATGAAACCGAATTTATCATCACTGAAACTATCTTCAGATTAAAAATCTCCATAAAATCCCTACCCACTATCAATTCCGTGCCATTAACCACAACAGTAAATAATAAATTATTTTTAAGATTATTGTATTCTACGGTAAAACAGGCACTACCTACAAGGTTAAGTGGTTTGCCATCGTATCCTGATAAAGTACGCTTAACTGGTGACAATGTTACATTTCTAAAATAACGATTGAAAATAAAATCCGGCATGACCGACATGCTTGCCCCTGAATCAATCATAGCAGCACATTTCACTTCGTTAATTACCACATTAGCCCTAAACGGATTAATGTATGAAACACTATTATTCTGGGATTGTTCAAAAATCGGATTAACCTTGTGATTCCTACAAAATTTCTTCAAATGCCCTACCTTGTGACAATTAAAACATTTTGCGTTCTTGAATTTACAATATTTTTCTACATGATATTCACCGCAAATCGTACATTTTTTATTCCTCGGTTCGGGGCTCTTTGAACGAGATAACCTTGAAAAACCTTGAGTTTCTCTTGAACGCGACGAATGTCTCTCGGGCGAATTTGAACGATTCGAAATGGCATTCACATCCGAATTCCCTGCGGAAAATTCAGATTTAATTTCCGGAACCAGATTGTCTAAAACTGAAACCGTTATTGCTAACTCTTCCATATTGTTAAATGTTAATTTAGTTCCCTCTAGAAAAATTTTCTCCTTAGCCCGGCCTGGTAAAATACCGATTGCAAAGGCATCCGCTAAGCTTTCTGGCAAGCGCGTTCCAAATTCACAAAAGGAAGATAATCCCCTTAGACGAACTGCAAAATCTCTGACCGATTCCCCATGCGATTGCTTTGCTTGATAAAATTTTTCCCGTTCCTTGAACACCGATCGCGGTCTGGAACAATGTTTCTCAATTAATTCTATTAACTGATCGAATGCCACGTCTGTAACTTTAGCAGGGAAACATAAATTGATCAAAAGAGTTAATGTCTCCGCTTCCAGAAGATTCAGCAAATAAGCGCGTTTCTGTGAAGCATCTAACTTAGTCGTTTTAATGTCATCACGAATTAGAAGGAACTGTTCTAACCTCAAGCGGAACAAACTCCAATCTCCATTAACGTGGGAGAACCTGGAAATTCCGCCCGATTCCATGATTGCAACAACAAAAAAAACAAACCCACCCGGCAACAATAACACCTTCCAGAAACAAACAATAAACAAGACAACCTGACTCCAGGAACCGGCGCCGATGCAGTCCAGCGCCCAGCCGCTTCCCGGAATTCCAAGTCTTCTTCTTCTGTGAAATTTGTCTGGTCTTTGTTACCCAGGGCCACCGATCTGGTCTTTGTTACCCAGAACCACGTGACTATTTATTCTTCGCTGGATTCTTCGTCTGGTCTTTGTTACCCAGAACCACGAAATTATTGATTCTTCGCTGGATTCTTGGTCTGGTCTTTGTTACCCAGAGCCACGTAATTATTTACTTCCAATTGTCCTTATTATGCCCAGTTTATCTCCATTTATTGTCACCTTGACAATAAAATCCCGGAGATTTTTTTCGCAAGTCACTGGTGTGAAACAGATCCACTTGCCGGCAATCCGAAAAACTGTTTCCGTATACTCCTTTTTAAGCTGCGCCACTGTAAGCATACGTTACACCACCCTTGCAGAAAACTGCGTGAAACTGGTTAGTTAGTTAGTTAGGAAGGACGCAATCACGTAACTATACTATCAAACAGTGTCGGCTCGACATTGAGTTAGAATGCTGAGATTTAAAAATACGATTTTTTCAGGATTTTCAGGATAACTGAAAAAACATAAAACTGAAATTTGAAAAAAAAAATTTCAGCACCAACAACATCAATTAAGTAGTAATTTCAAATGTTAGCACTCTACTCACTTAAAAGTCACGAGCCGCCATTGCTGCCAAGTAAGCAAATATGTAAAAGTAATATATAACTCCACCCTGCCCACAGGCCCTGAGAAAAATAATTTCTCTCAGGGCCTTTGTCATTTTTAGGGATGCTGCGTGAAGATAATAAACGTACAAATGTTGGACGCGCATTTGGCGTGTTTCCCGACTGTGCACCTAGTTCCTAGAAGCATCTTCCATTGTAATACCGGAAGAACAAGGACAGCATACCTACCTGACACCCGTGCTGTGAGGATTTCAATCAGTTTGTTTAGCTATTGTAATCGGCCGTTTATGCATAGAGTCGAGTGTTTTTATTTCAAGTAATTTGGGGCTCCAGACTAGAGGTGGCTGCTAACAGTTGGTTTTAGTTATGTCAAACTGGAATAAAATGAATTTTGATCTATTTTCAGATCTCTTTTTTTGTTTGAATTCTGCCAAACTGTCAAATACGTTATGGTTACATTTTAATCCATACTTTCAAATGCACTATCGTTGTTTGAATTCTGCCAAACTGTCAAATACTTTATGGTTACATTTTAATCAATACTTTCAAATGTATTATCTTTTATAAGCATACTTTACCTAGCTTTGTAATTTTTAAGATGTTATATCTACTCCAAAACTACTATAATAAGATTATATTACCTACGTACTAATATTTGGACTTCACTACATTCAGAGGAAGACTTTGGGCTTCCTTAACATTTAAAGGGAGTTAAAACCATTTTTTTGTCTTAGGAAGCCTAAAATCGTTGCAGCTTCTCGTATGATGGCCATGGACTGTATAATTAATACTAACACTTTTTAACATATAATCTGGTAATATTTTATTTTGTATTATAGACTAAACGTTGCCACACACTTAGAATGTTGTTTTTATCTTAGTATATCTGCTACAGCACAATATAGACCAATATAATAATAACAATAACATGACATTTATATATAGAGCAGAGACAAACTTAAAAACGGTAATTTAGTATTAGTGGTCATAAAATTATTCCTACAGTTTGCCTTATCTTATCCAATACAGATCTAATATTATAACACTAAATATACTGTTTATACAAAGTGATGACAAAACTTAGAATAACAATAACATCAGGACAGGACAAAACAAGAATATTAAAACTAAAACATAATATAAAACAGGAGGCAGTTTGTGCTCAGAAATGAGAATCTTCTGAGCAGACATTTTAAAAGATACAATAAGGAGGCAACCGAAACCAAACAATTAACGGGAAGATTTATAATATGGCTTATTATAAAATATCGAAAAGAAGTTAAGATTTATAAATGGTTTTTAAACAATTTTGTTTTTAAAGCAAGTTTAAATTCAGCCAAATTCTGGAGATTAGTAAGAGCTGAGGGAAGTCTATTCCAGATGAGCGGGCCTGTTACACTAAAAGAGTGATTCGATTTGACCTAGAAAGTTCGATTAGACGATTACTAACATCTAGATCTGCCGACCTTAGAGAAGGCTGTCTATTGCTTAAGTTTTGTCGGACTCATATTTCCGATATATAGGCTGGCGCCATTCCTTGCAATGCTTTGAAGGTCATTAAGCAGATCTTAAACTCTATTCTTTCAGGGCATCGAAGCCAGTGAAGGCGATCCCTTAGAAGTGGGGTTATAATACAATTCTTCGATTATACCTACTACTACTACAGCGCAGCATTAAAAACCAATATAGACTAAAATAGACCAATATAGACAAATATAGACCAAAATTGATTCCCAAGTATTTAATTTCTTCTACTCCTTCAATATTTAGAATGTCTATGTTTTGGGTAATAATTCCGTTTTCAATGTTGTTTTACCTACCACCATGAATTTACTATACTATTTACTAGTGTATTATAAACTAAACGTTGCCACATATTTAGAATATTAAGTTGAGGTTGCATTGTTTTTATCCTAATATATCTGCCACAGCTTAGTGATGTGTTCATAAAACACTACTAATATTCCATGCAGAAACTGATTATTGATTTTTTTTGTATATCTGTTAATTATTATATAAACTGTATGTAAGAATATATAAATTAATAAATAAATTAATTTTAAGCAGATTTTATTTGATTTTGCATTATGCGAGGCAAAACACTTATAGACTTATATTGTATTAAGACTGTACAATTTCTGTTTCCAATTATAACTAATAAAAAAAGTCAAATGTAAATAGTGATGAGTATTAATATTTTTTGTATAACTTTTACTCATTTTGTAAACTGTATGTAAGATAAATAAATAAATATTAATTCTATTCTTGTCTGTCCACGCGTTGAATACCTACTTATCAATTATTAAATAACTACTAAGTTGATGTCGATGAGTTATTTTATATATAGACAATAACTTTAAAACTATATTTTTTTTTGGAAATTATTTGACGGCTTCCGTTTTTAAGTGGTTACGATTATTGGCGAATTATAACGAATCCGGAGGTCGCGGGTTCAAATCAAGGCATTCGTAAGTAAATATAATTTTGACAACAAAAAAAAAAGGAAAAAAAAAATGCAAAGATTTTTTTGTGATAATACAATAACGATAAGAGAATAGTTAACAAAAATGGACTCTTGTAGTGGGTACCTACTTTTAAGATATTTTTTTTGTTAAAATATGTTATACATAGATAAAATCAGGTATGACGGACACTGTGGTCGAGGGTTAAGGCTCTCGACTATCACAGGTCGCGGCGTGCGCAAGTAAATTTTATTTGATTAATTAATGGTATTTTACAATTTATTCTTTTTATATAATATATAGAACACTTTCACCACGTTCCAGAGTGGAAGATACTCTCAGTATCAGCCTGGTGTAAGACCACCATTCAGAATTGAAACGTTGCTTAGCATGGTTTAAATTGTGTTTGGTGACCAGATCTGAATAGCCAGGTTTCCCCACCATCTTCTTCCATATCTACTTCTCCTCCCCACTTCCTTCAGCCTCAAAACATACACCAACTAGGGATTCGAAACACTGAGAAAACTTATTGATTAAAAGTATTGCTAATTTATTAAAAATCGTAATCGGGTTAAAAACAGGATTGCAGGCCATTAACGAATGAATGGATAGGTATCCAGAATCCTGTAAAATACCAATATTTTGTCATGAACAAGTGTTCCGATATTAATACTAATTTACTGGAAGTTTATCACGAAGCGGCCTGCAGTCCCGTTTTTAACCAGATTACCAATAATTTGAAGAGATTTCATGTAATCTCACTGGCTTCAGATCGTTGGGAGCAGTTGGGACTCTTGAGCGGTATTCGCATAAAAAAAAGTTTTTCAAGAATACTATAATTAATAAAATATATGTATATTTAAAAAAAAGTTTAATTTCGTTGTCACCTTGTAGCAAACATCAGAAATTTATTTTCCTCGTTCATGCGTTATTCAAAGACGGCCCACCTAATCCAGCCCGCCTACCACGTTTCCCATTCCAAGCGCATCTCCGCTTACAGTCTCCTACGGCTAGGCGATTGGAATGAGACACGCCGGAAGACAACACGCCCCATTAGACAAAGTCTAATTAATTTTGACATACTGAAATGAAATCCACACGAAGCTTTAGCACAAATTATTATTTTTTTTAAATCAAATTTTTTAGAAACTAGCTAATTGTTGAAAAAATCTCTATGTAGTATAAAATAAAGTCGATGTTTGTGCGCTTAATTCTTCTAAACTACGCAGTGGATTTTGATAGGGTTTTCATTGCCATTTATAGAATTTCTTCAGGAATGTTTATATATATAATATATGGATATTATATTTGTAGAAAGTAGAGAAAAGTCGATGTTTTATAATCAAGTCGTAAAAATATATTTTTTTGAAATACATCAAAACAATCTAGTACGGAATTGTATATCTTATAAAGGTCTACAGAAAAGTCGGTTTTGGCATATGTGTATCTCCTAAGGTTAACCTCCAGCAACGCCGGGTACACGCCTGATTGTTAACTGTTTATTTTTCAACTTGATATTGAATAATTTAATGATGTTTATAAAATTGATTACTTTGAGCTTAATATTGGTAAATGCAAAATTTAAAGACTTTTTACGTTAACCCCAAACACGAGGCCATCATCATCATCTTTGGGGATGCTGTGTGGAGGGTCTTTTTAAGTAGAGGATGGAGTGGACATGGTTATTGAAGAGACCCATGTTGTAGGAGGCTGGAAAACAGAGGCCGGCAAATCTTTCTCAGCTGAGCTGTTGAACTCAAGAACAAATCGTAGCAGCGACCTATTCACATGTAACAAATTTCAACCGTGGTGTCAATGACGCTAGTTTCACAGTGCATCTTCCAATACTGGTAGGACAGACCGCATTTCTGCACAGATTCAAGAAAACACAGAAACAGGTTTATTCAAGTATTTTGTGGTTCCAAACCAGAGGTGCAGGTGGAGCCCCCGTGCCTGAGCTGGTCACTTAGAGATACACCAAGCAATCATATCAAAGATGGTCAAGGCGATGCCATACGTAGTAATGTAAAATCATGTGTTTTTGGTTTGAAAATTTGGTCGCCTAGAAATGTTTCAGATGCTTTAATTAAATACTGCGAGTAGAATACATCCTGGCCTTTAAAACAATCTAGTATTTTTTAGATAAGTCTTTTTATAAGCCCAGAAAAAATAATGTAAAGGCCTATGAAAACTGCTTTAAAGTTCAAAATCTCCTACTTACGAACTCATTTTCGGGTTATGATTTTATTGTATAATGTGGCAAATTAAGTTATTTATAAAATGATCGAAAAAAAATTAAATATTTATGTCTGAACATCCACAAAATAAAATAAAAGGCACTTTTTGGCCATATTTAAATAGGCGGATGGTGTTAAGCGGGAATTTAAACCTTATCACCATCTACGCAAGGGTTGTTATTGATAGCGGCTCAATTTAAAATATTACACTACGTGTAATAAGTGCATCGCCTTAAACAAATATACAGAAGCATATTGAAACCGTTATATAACGCGTGGTAAAATGAACTCTCTCGCTGCAGCAGCTGGTCCAGTTTCTTCACCACCTAGGATTCTTGCTGCAGAGTACCTATCTTTATCTTCGTGTCACCTGTTTCTGTACTTCATTTTACTTCACTTCCTTTTTGTAATATTTATATTTTTTGTAATACCTGCATCAACTGTAAAGCGCCCCTGAAGTGATGTCCGACGAAAGCGGCGCTATACAAATTAGTCAAGAAATAAATAAAATGTTTGCATGTCGACATTTTAAGAATATTCATGATTCTCACGAATTTAAAAATCATCTAAGCGACTTCACAGATTTTGCAATGAAGAATAAAACAGATACAATATGACAAAACCATTAAACTCGCCCGGGTTGTTTCGGAGAATGTGAATAATTCATCAAATTTCAAAGTTCATTTTCTAGTTCTGTCAAAGATTTTTTCAAGTTCTGTTTTTATTTCAGTTTTGTCAAGCAACTAGCCTATAATGATATAATAACAGAACTTGAATAGGACTTTCACAGAACCCGAAAATGAACGTTGAAATTTGATGAATTGTTCAAATTCTCCGAAACAACCCGTCCTTAGAAAGTTGAAATCGTCCAAGACTAAATTACATTGAGAGAAAAAAACTACAACATGTTCAACTTGTAATGAAACGCTTCGAAAATTCAATGAAAGGGATGGAGAAAGGTTAAAAAACACGTTTAATAATACAAAAAGCTGCAAATAAGAACACTTTAAAAAAAGGTATTCACAAAAGTTCGTTCAAGAAAATAGAGGTAATGAAAATGAAATATATTTTTACTAATGTTTTTACTTGACAGAAATCTATGTTCGTTGTGGATGTTATTGCAGGAAAGTTGCTTCATGAAAAGGGATTTTCAATTGTTTGTTGTGATAGTTTGTATCTAGTACAAATGGTAAGACTTTTTTATTTCACATTTTGTGTGGGATTTTAAAGGAAAACCCAAGCACGAAAGAGCGAGTTATACATTTTAAATCGGTTGAGATCGTTTTAAGTGCGTACGAAGAAAAGAGACAAATATACATACAAGAAAATTGCTTTTCAACTAATAAATTATATTTAGAAAAGGAGAGAGAATATTCTAAGTACGTTTTAAAAGATATTTGACTGTTTTTAGAAAGAGACAAACGTGTTTTAAACACCTTGTTAAAATGAAATGATGGTAGGTTTTTGCTGTTAGATAGAGAGAGATGAACACATTTTGAACAATTTGAAATCTTAATGCCGAGTTTCCACGCTAGTGTGAAAGAGATAGAAAGAGGAGTGAAAATTCTTGTTTTCACGTATACAGAAAGGGATGGGTAAAATTTTGTTGACGTGAAATGGAAGATGTTATTTTTTTGTATTTGAAATCTGCTGTAAGAAAGAGACAGTTGTTTTTACATGCTAATAGGCATACCACTGAGAGATCTATTATAACCTCTCCCTCTTTCTCATAAACGATGTATTAAATAGAAAGAGAAGTTAAAGTATCTTTCAGGGGTTGTACCAAAATGTGCCTAAGTTCAACGTGTGATTCCGTTGTAACCTCTCTTTCTAATACGTGCATCGTTTATGAGAAAGAGGAAGAAGTCACAAAGGGCATCTCAACGGTTGGAGTGTATTGCATATTTAACGTGCTAGAAAGAGATGGTCGATTAAAAGGCGTAGGTTATACACGCGTATAGCGAAACTAATGCACGTTTAGCTTGTTGGAAAGAGATACGCTATTAAAAGACGGAGGCAACACACGCGTATGGCGACACGATACCAATAAGACGTATTAGTACTCGGTAAGCCGAACGAAAAATATCGAAAAGTGAAGCTTTAAGTTAAAACTCGACGAGGAAAGTCCAGTTTATGGTTTAAACACATTTATATTGTTGTTATTATAACTCTGTCTCGCTCTGTGCCGCAACAGTGCGTCTCCGCCGTCTCTTTCGCGCGTTTTGGCGCGAATTTTTGACGTTTGACGTTTCGAATTTTTGACATTTCGTGAAGAAAATAATTTTTAAACAAGTTTTTATAACATTTTTTTAATGAAGTGATTTATTAATATTTATTATTGTGTGTTTAAAATATTTTAATTACGTTTAGTGGACCATCGAATAAATATAATATTATTTAAAAAACAGGTTAATTTTACACTTTATTGACACTCAATTTTAAATTTAAAAAAAATAGTGTAGGTTTATTTCAACTGGTTTCGTTACAATCGCGCTCTGTTCTGGCAGAAATTAACTATTTATTAAATATTATTTTGAAAAAAACGCACAAAATGTTTACATCATAATATTACTATAAAAACACGACAAACCGGTTTCAACGCACATCGCGCCTTCGTCAGGGAAGAAAACATATAAAAATAAAATTTCGCAATACTTTACAATTGGGTGGTGACCGAATAACTCATCAACACGTTTAAAAATAGATTTAAAGTCATGAAAAGTGATGAAACAAAAAATAGGTTACTTAGGTAAGGTTCATATGTTAGTTTTTCATCGTTTTTATTGACTTTATATTACATTAGGTGTACTTATAGGTGTGTTGAATTGTCATTGTATAGATTTATCATATAATTAGGTATCTATATAGATTTTATATTTGCCAGATTTTTAAGATTTTGACGAAACCGGTTGGCATTGCGTTATAAATCTAAGTGATGTAAGTACCTACCTACCGATATAAAGTCACACTGTAGAAGATAACATATTTTGAATTAATTTCAACTAAAATTATATCCAACTTTGAATTCTTTGAAATTCCGTACCTACCCGAAATCAGTCGTAATTTCCGCTACGTCGCTAAGTTCTTGTTACAAACATTATAATATATGTCTCTTCAAGACTATTGTTGAGTTCAGGAAGCCACCTTTGGTCTGAAACCCTAAAATATCTCCTAACATCCTGACTGATAAAACGGGCAATGCGTTTGACGGATTCAATATAATATCTAAAATTGACGGATTGTGATATTTAACTCGTAGCGTCTTTTGAGAATGCCGTGCTTGTTCTACTGGTATTTTAATGGAAGGAGTTTCGTTATTGATTTCTTGGGCAACGGTGCACAGCCGCACGGAGAAAAATGAGTAGGTACTACATTTTTTTAAGGAATCTCTTCTAATTATTGGTAATCCTATTAAAAACGGGCTTCCAAATTTTCCATAATTTTAACAGTAGGTAAGAGCCTCGAGGAATTTATTTCCTAAGGATTTTTTTCAGAGAATTTGAACAAATCTTCACATTTATTTTATTTTATATATATATATATATATATATATATATATATAAATTACAAACGTCTGTCTGTCCAACTGGGAAGGATTCCCGTTTCAGGACAGCCAAATTGTGTATTTAGTACATAATATTCTTACAATGGAATGGCGATGCTGTCAAAACAAATTTTGAGAACATTGTTGATTGCATTCGAAGTTACAGGATGGTTTCTTTATCCTTGAAAGAATCGCAAAGATGTAATTTATTACCAGGGTCAATTTGGATAACATTAGTAATTGCATTCAGAACAAATGAATGGTTTCTTTCGGGACATCACAAGTCTGAGATTCTTTCCAGGGCATTTTGGAGAACATTTACAATTGTATAGTTAGAATTTCCACATTTATAAATCAGTATAAGACAATGAATCCTATAGTACTATATTTTTAGAATTTCTTAGGTGATAGAAATAACACATTACTAGACCAGAATATATGCCGTTTAAAACTTAACTTTCAAGTTCTGTTTTTATTTCAGTTTTGTAATGCAACTAGCCTATAATAATATAATGACAGAACTTGAATAGGACTTTGACAGAAGACGAAAATGAACGTTGAAATTTCATGATTTTTTTAAAAATTCTATTAAATAACCCATCCTAAGTAAATTTGTTTTTACCGAAAATATTCGTAATATTAACCTAATCGTGATAGAAATTTAAAAAAATCACATAAATAAGTCGTCTCAATGTGACCTAACCAAAGTTTCATGGTGGTCTTGAAAGCCGAAACAACTGTCATAATCATAAAAATTATAATACACGGAGGAAACTAACTGATATGAAATACTGTTAATTTATTCAAAATCTGGTTAAATTATTCGTCTTTCTGTTAAAAACGGGACTGCAGGCCTTTAACGAATGAATTGACAGAGTTCCTAAGAAAGTATCAGTTAAAAGCGAATGTTTTATGCGGACAGCGGAACACGTAATCATACAAGTACTGATATTGTAGCATTTCGTTATGATATTTTTTAGGAATAGAACACGTGTTCTCGAATTATTCTGAATGACTAATATTTTATCAGTAAACTAATATTTTATCAGTAAGTGTACGTAACATTATTTACTTTAAAAAATTTAAATAAATGGAATTACTAACTAAACACATTGACAGTAATTAAATTAAATTTGTGCTTGGTTGACACTAAAATAAATACCCTAAAATAAAGTGGAAATCTTAATGCTAGAAAAGGCGTGAACAAAAAGATTCGGCGCGTACAGCTTTTGTATTTCCTCCCTCATATAACAAGAATCTCTTCAAGTCCAAGATTCACCGCTTCCTCTGTTTAAATAAACACCATACAGCATCCCCCAAAGATATTACATAGGCCCTGAGGGAAACATGAGTTACAATGATGGACTTAATTTTTTTTATTTATTTTACGACGGAATTTACATGAATTCCCGGGTTTCAGAAACCTGTCAGTATTTATATATCTCCTACTACTAATTAGGTACCATTAAATACATTATACAATTTATAGAAAAAAAGATTTTAAAACATTAAAACAGTGTAACGATTGAAACACGATTCAAATTAATTCAAATTGACCATGAGGCACTTAGGACGGGTTGTTTTGGAGAATTCGAACAATTCTTCAAGTTAATTTTCAAGATCTGTGAAAGATTTTTTCATGTTCTGTTATTATTTTACTTCTTTCAAGCAACTAGTCTATAATGATACAATAACAGAACTTGAATAGGACTTTCACAGAACCCGAAAATGAACGTTCAAATTCTCCGAAAATACCCGTCGCGTCGTTAGTATCTGTTTTCAAAAAATTAACCCACTTCCCGACACCCGGTCGACCTGAAACTCGGCAGATATACTCGTTGTCGATGAGAATGTATTATATCCATTTTCGGTGGCAATCACGCACACACTTATCATTTCTCTGAAATTTGATGATATCAGTATTTTTACGAAATAAATGTCAATCCCATCCAATCTGGATGCGACTATGTTGTTAGTGCAGTTGATTCCAATCCCTGGGGAGGAATATCTGTTACTTGTGCATATTGGTTACCTAAGCTGTGTATGAATGAATTTACGAAATAAATGTCAATCCCATCCAATCTGGATGCGACTATGTTGTTAGTGCAGTTGATTCCAATCCCTGGGGAGGAATATCTGTTACTTTTGCATATTGGTTACCTAAGCTGTGTATGAATGGTATAATGGAATTTATAAACGAATTGATATTGACATTGCTGTTGCAGTGAATGATAGTTTTAGTTAGTATGACTATATTAGGAAAGTGAAATGAAATCATCTTATAAGATTACTTATCATTAAACTGGGCACTGAAGATATAAACTGAATTGTGTTGTGGGCGCGTGCGTGTTCCTGAATTTATTCTTATGTCAAAGGAATTTGATAATTTTTCGAAATAATTTTTGATCGCGTTAGTATGTCAAGATTTTTTTATGCAAATTAGAGACCGTTTAAAAATGCTATGGATTTACTTTTCAGTGGAGTATTTTGTGTTACTTCAAGATTTGAAATTTCGTAAAATTAGTACTAAAACCGTGTAACGTCCATAAAAGCGATATCCGCCCCTCAAAAGAGGTAGTTATTCTGTTACGCCAGTGTAATGAATTGCATTTGGGCTTATAAAATCTATTAGGATTAGGGACGCCCCTCCGGTTGGGCCTTTGTACGCCACTGGTATTCGCCCCTCTCTAAGAGATACGAAAATATGTATAATGCGGGGGTTGGAAACCAGTTTAAGAAAAGTATATTATTATGTAGGTGTTATAGGAGAAAAATACAGCGAAAATAAAAAAGAGAAAAACAAAAAAAAATTGTTTATATTTTACGGGAGTCCCAACTCTTCCCATCCGTCTGGTAGCCAGTGGGATTATTACATCCCCATTTATGCTAAAATAAAGCCAGAATTATAACGACATAAGTGATGAAGTCGTGTAAAAACAATATTTAGCACGCGGCCCTACGTGTTTAGCGTAATAGACGGACCCACGGACGACTTTGCTCTAGCAGGCCTAGAAAATCGATCTTTCAGTGGGATTTATTTTAAATATTTCTGATGAACATATATTAATAAAATCACAAATGTTTCAAGAGGAATCCTTTCGGGATGTTACAAATTCATCGGCTTAAAAATAAAATCTGATTCTTGCTACTAATTTTATATCTGGATCTCTCTAGAAAATTTTGAGATTTTGTAATACGTTCATCGGAATTAATTTAAATGTTAGCGTCGAGCAAACCCCCGTTATTAGTCTCATATCACCTTAAGATAGTTGGAAGGGGAAAGATGTGAGGTAGGGGGAGGTGGGAAAGTATCTGTTTAGATTGTGATCATTCACTAAGGCGATACTGACAGTATCTACCGTTCTGGAACGTGCCGTAAATATACACAGAGAAAACTTACAAATATAAAATACTATTAAAAATTTGGTCAAATTATTCATTATCCTGTTAAAAACGGGACTGCAGGCCTTTAACGAATCATTTGACAGAGTTCCTAGTAAAAAAATTTGAATGATACTAAAAGTTTATCATTAAACCTATAAATGCATTCATTAAGGGCCTGCAATCCCGTTTTTAACCAGATGACCAATAATTTGAACTGATTCTCAATTAATTTGCAATACTCATTTTTTCCGTGTATCTATCTACTCTATCCCATTTGAATTTCCTAAACAGTTTTGTTTTTTCAAATTTAGGCCTTGATTAGGCAAATATTTGGATCACGAAACACGCTCACAAGGCACTTCTTGTGTTATTCTTTACTGTATGACTAAACTTAATACTTTTTAGTATTACGCGATAGAATTGGTCAATGACCAACTTTCGTATTGGCACGATTTTCGCATTGACCAGCAATTATGGACTATCAAATGAAAATAATTCCGTAATTAAATTATTATTAAAAGTGTGACCTGTTTGTCAAATTCCAAGAAAGCATTATTATTTAGACATCTTAAATTTTCTTCAACACGGATAAACCGTTTTTTAAATTATTTTTACTTACAAGTCACAACGACATCGTCAAATATCATGAAATATCTGAATACTCCCGAGGTATTTAAAATGTGCTACACATTTCTTATTTTTCAAGTTGTCGTAAAAAGACATACCATTTTAAAAACTCGAAAAAATTATCTTTAAAGTATTTGTATTTGAAATAGACATTAAAATTTATAAAAAATAAAATTTTAATAACAAACAAGAATACTTTAAGATACCATGTTAACATTTTGTGTTGAAACGCCCCAAATTATGAAAGAATTCAATATTAAAAAAATCATAGACTTAAAGAAAGCTTTCGACAACATAAGTCACAAAACATTACTGTACAAGCTTAACTAAATAGGAATTATAGATAATGCTAAAATGTAGATAGAAAGTTTCCTGAACTCTAGAAATCAATATGTAAAAAAATAACACTCTCAGTGAACCAAACACAAGTGACTTTGGAATACCACAAGGCACCATTTTGGGCCCTCTTCTATTCATATTATATGTTAATAATATCTTTAAATTACCATTAATAGGAAAACTCATTTCATATGCAGATGATACTGCAATTATATTTCAAACGAATTTATTGAATGAACTTGAAATAATTGCTAACAATGATATCAATACGTTAAAATAATGGTTTGATAAAAACTTATTAACATTAAATATTGAAAAAACATATTATATAATTTTTAGTATAAACAAAAAACCCTTTTACTACCTTAAATATTAAAATATATTAAAAAATATGCTGCTTCAAATCCACAAAGATATAAGAAGTCACACCATGCCATGGTTCGTGTTGAGAGCAATAGGCAAAATACAATGGGTCGCTTATGCACTCCATCAATGCACGCCAGTTTTGCACAACACTATTATACGTACACTGGAGTGGTGTGGTTTAATCAACTAACGACAGAGATAAGGTTAGAACCGGACTATAATAAATTCAAAAATAAAATAAACTTCACTACCTTAAATAATTTAGCGTATTAGAATGACGATGACATCTCACTATATTACTTTATATATTATTGTATAAAAAAAAAAAACAAAAATCTCTTCACTTTATATGTTTTTTTTTTCTTCTATTTACAGATGTATGTTAATTTTTTTTCCCTTTACACACGAGTTTTTGACTCTTGTAAAGGAAAACATGTTAACTTTTATTTGAAATATGTTCTTACTGTGTAAATTTAAATAAATAAAAAAAAAAAATTAAAAAAATAGAAAACTGTGACTTCACTTTTAATGCCGTTTATACAATTTTTTATCTCTTAAAATCCTGACAATTTGTCATCATACACTTTGATAATTTTTCTTTAATCTTTAATCTTTCCATCCTTAATCCATGTATAATCCTTCGTGCACAAGATGGGGCAAAAGTAATGTCATAATATGAATGTGCCATAATTTTTTCAAATGGCATCATAGGTCATTGAACTTTGACATTTATGCTGTAGCCAGATAGAGAATTAGTTGGAGCGATTCACACTTGAAGATCACGGAATTATTGTTACTGCTTATTTGACCAATTTCCGGACTGTTTTTATATTATATTTTTCGCTTGATTTCCTTACAATTTGTTAGAAGCTTTTTTTAATGGTTGTCTATCTCTGTTTGAATATAAAAGGTATAGCCAACCCCATTTAAACGAGAAATAAATAATTGTTTTAGAATCAGTTGGACCCCGGGGAAGAGGCTGCTCTTTTTGATAATGGCCTTTATTTCATTGTATAGTATTATTTGCCGATAAAATCCAGTTTCAAATGATTGAAGGCTCTTATCATGAAAGGAAAAGTTAGATACTAATAATGGTACTGCCGCTGAGAGCTCCATTGTATCGTTGCTTTCTATTAATGACCTCCATGGTAGAGATGTAAACTCTTTGGCTCTGGACCAAGAAATAGATCGTGAGTTTAAAAACCAGAGTAAGCAAAAAAATTTTTTTTTTTTGTGAAGCCGCACAAGAGACCCTAAGCTAACCTAACCTAACCCAACAATCTGAAGCCAGTGAGACTATGGCATCCCCAATTGTGGTATGTTATGAGGCTGAAGATAGTAGGGATTTGTTTAAAGATAAATTCCAGTCTGACTTGGTATAATTGTTTCCCTCCATTAGTATTCTGATCAAAGAGGAATACATATGGTAGTTAGTCCCAGAATTTCTGCGCTGAAATAAATCCTGACTTCTAGTATTACGTTGTGGAATTTTTTATTAAATTTCAAGCGCCGTTTTAATATTGAATGTTGGTCTTACACCAGGGCGATACTGACAGTATCTTCCACTCTGGAACGTACCGCAAATATATTATATATTATTTTGAATGAGTAAATTGTCAAGTAAAATTAATCAAATAAAATTTACCTACGTCAGGATTTGAACCCGCGACCTCCAGCTTGCCAATCGAGTGGTTTACCCCACGATCACGGAGGCCGCCAATAATTGACTGCGCATGTCCATTTTTAATACGAACATATTGTATTTCGTCTGTCTGTAAATTTGATTGTGCGTTCAGTTTCTGCTTTCAAATATATATATTGCATCCGTTTTATTATTCAATAAACCTTATTTTGACTAGATGGCTAAAGAAGTTCGGTAAAGATTCTGTTCGAGGAACGAACAAGGGTTGGAATAGCCGACTAAAGGGCTATTCCACACAGATAACGATTAAATGAATTCTATGGCTTGTGACAGGCGAATGTGAAAACACAATGCGTAACGTTAATTCACAATCAACTTACTGGGTGGCGATGGTGAAATCTGCATAGTGAGCCTCATCTGTCAGCACTGGAACGGGATTGTGGCTCGTTAGCACTCGTTATTTTAAATTAAATTGCGATAAAATACGTATTATGATTATTCCGATAGATAACCGGCGATCGAGATTTGACAGGACGAATGGTTTTTGTGCGACTGCTCGGCTCACGGCCCTCCGTGGTTATAGCTGACGTGTGCGAAATTTAAACTGTACAGTTTAAATTCTGACGATACTATTGGTTAGCACACGGCCTGTCAGAAGCAATCGGCGTGACGGAACAGATTCTATTTTCAAATAATATGAAATCTTCGTATTCAAGTGGACTTTCTTATTTGCATTATTTTTTTTATATATTATGGTACCTATCTGCCTGAAGAAAGTTTAAAAACAGAATTTCCATTGAAATAGTGACGTTTCTTTAAACAACTTTTAAGTTGTATAAATTCGTATTTGAATGTTACATAAAATATATTATTGTTTATTGTCATTATGATGTAGGTCGAAATAAAAACATGGTCTTTAATAATACAAATTATATGGCAATGATATTACAATATATATAGACGCGCTGTAGAAATCTCAATTTGGCAGGCAAAAAGTACGTTAATTGTAGTGCTTTCGATTGCGTAATTTACACTGTAGTTTAAGCTGTCACGTGTGGCGCAAGGTCTTGTGCTACCTCTTAAAGCGATGCCATACGTAGTAATGCAAAATCATGTGTTTTTGGTTTGAAAATTTGGTCGCCTAGAAATTTCAGATGCTTTAATTAAATACTGCGAGTAGAATACATCTTGGCCTTTGAAATAATCGAGTTTTTTTTTCAGATAAGTCTTTTTATAAGCGCAGAAAAAATAATGTAAAGGCCTATGAAAACTGCTTTAAAGTTCAAAATATCCTACTTACGAACTCATTTTCGGGTTATGATTTTATTGTATAATGTGGCAAATTAAGTTATTTATAAAATGATCGAAAAAAAATTAAGTATTTATGTCTGAACATCCACAAAATAAAATAAAAGGCACTTTTTGGCCATGTTTTTTCTTGCATAAATCAAAACAGGCGGATGGTGTTAAGCGGGAATTTAAACCTTATCGCCATCTACGTAAGGGTTGTTATTGATAGCGGCTCAATTTTAAATATTACACGACGTAGTGCATCGCCTTAAGGCCATAAAAGACTAATAACGGGGGCTTGCTCGAGACTCACATTTTAATTAATGTCGACCAATTCGTAACGATAATACATATTTTTTAGAGACATATCTACAGATAAGTAATTTATTTATATTTAAGAGTAATAAAAACATGACATTTCGATTAAAATATTTTATGTAAGACGGTTTTAAAACTTTATAAAAGGTTTTTAAACTATAATATTAATGGTAAGCACCAGATTTTATTTTTCTAGACGATGAATTAGTAACTTCCAGAGGGATGCTTCTAGAAACATCTGAGATTTTAGTAACACGTTCATCAGAAATAATCAAAATAAACCCCACCGAAAGATTTATTTTATAGGCCTGCTAGAGCAAAGTGGGCCGTAAGTTCGTCCACTACGCCGGGCCGCGCGCCGAATATTGATTTTACACGACATCATCACTTATGTCGTTAAGATTTCCACATTATTTTAGAGATTTAGTACAGGTCTGTCCAATACAATGATTCACGCGTCACGCGATTTTTCGCATAAGAATAGTTAAAGAACTAGGAAGTACTCGTAACTTAGGCCATATTTCATCCCGGAAAAACATTTCATTATCTTGTGAAAATTCTTTTTAGATTAATTTCTCTCTAAAACGAAAAAGCTAGTTTTAATATATGATACTACATCGTCATTCTTTAACGCACAGTTTGTGTACTTTGTTGTTTGTTTACTTCATTATTTCCTTTTATTTAGTTATTGAAGACAATATTAGCGATTTCTAAACGAAAATCTGAAACAGAAAAATCAGAAAAGGATACGGTCACATCTAGGACTCGAACCCAGGACCCTTATCTTTCCGGGACACACAAGGAAAAGACAAAAAGACAAAAGACACACAGACAAGGGTCCTGGGTTCGTATCCTAGATGTGACCGTATCTGATTTTTCTGTTTCAGACAGATTTTTCGTATCTGATTTTTCTGTTTCAGATTTTCGTTTAGAAATCGCTAATATTGTCTTCAATAATTAAATATTACAATTTGAGGTTTTACTCAATAAAGTTACTCCGAAAAAATAAACACTTATTTAGCTTTACGTGAAATATTACAAAACTTTTCGTATTTTTTTTAAAATATGTTTTTTTGTTATATGAGAGAGAATGAAAATTTGTCTGAATATAAGTAGCTATTCTGTAGAAACTGCTTATAATAATAATATTTGGATGATTTTCATAGCGCCGTTTTTGTGCAAAATCACCTCAAGGGCGCTGTACAAAAATATAATACTTTTCTACAATGATCTATGTTATTACTAACTATAGACTAGTCAAACTATTATCAATTTATGTCTAACAGATTGCATTTACCGGTTCGTCAATCACTGATACAAATCTATTACATTTGATTGATGAACGTGATGCTAGAATGTACATATGTTATTATTCTTATTTATTTAAATTTTGCACAGGCAGATAATATACAGTACCATACTTACCTGGTAGGTCACTTGAGATGAACACTGTTTATTGTTTATTAGAGAAATTTAGAAACGGTTCACACGCACAGGACATAATAATTGGACTTTCTTTAATGAGCGTGTTTAGGAAAGGAAAAGCAAATTAATGGTATACCATATACTATTTTTATAAATATCTGAAAACATTATCAGGTAAGACGGTACAATTTATAAAAATATCATTTTGCAAGTAATTAAGAAAGTAGAATCCGCGACCCGCGCAAAATTTTTTCGTTGGCCCACGACAGATGTATTAAGTCGCGGGAGGTCGGCCTTCCAAAGGTTAAAAACGACAATATTGTAATGTTTAAAAAAATAATTATTTAATTTATGATAAATTTTAGTGAAAACACCTGTTAAGAATACTTTTTCGTTGCTTTGAGGACCCAGTCAGATAGAAGAGACCCTGGTCTGGCCCTTTAAGGATACTGCCGAATAGTGGAGCAGTTGGTGTTGGAAAAAGCAACTTGAATCACATAACGAGAGACTAGTGGAAGAAATTTGAAGACTTTAAGAAAAGTGAATAGATGCTGAACAAAGATTATAGAAGTTTCATAAGTTGGGAAGGTTCTTGGTGATAACACTTAGGACACTCTGCACAGACTTTATCCTTACTCTGATAATCCAGATAGTAGACACCCAAGGGTTCAGGGACCCTGCTAGATAGTCGACCCTGTGTTCTGAGACCTTGCCAGATATTCGAGATACTGTGATCTGGAATCCTGCCAGATAGTGAATTCCTTGGTATTTAGCGACTCTGCTAAATAAACAATAACAAGTGTTCTGTGATATTGCAAGATATTTGAGATCCAAGTGTTCAGGGAACCTGGTAGATATCCGATACCAGTGATCTGGAATCCTGACAGATAGTCAAGAGATTGGTGTTCAGTGACCCTGCTACTAGATAACCAATACCCAGTGTTCTGGGATCTTGTCAGATAATCCAAGGCCTAGTGCTCAGCTCTGCGAACCTTTCCAGATACTTGAGACTCTGGTATTCTGGAACCTTCACAAAGAGTCAAAACTCCGGCGTTCAAAAGGACTCAGTCACATAGTTGAGACAGCTCTGAGGATCCAGCCAGATAGTCGGGACCCTGGTGTTCAGCTCGGACTTCGCCCACCATCGCAGCGTCAGCCCAGGACCCGGGGGCGATATGGCCGCCTACATTTGACAGGAGGATGCGGGTGGAGCGTGGAGACGATCGGTAATTGGTCAGTTCGGAGTCACAAGGAAAGACACGACGGACGTGAGTAGACATCTTCTTTTGTATGAATTTCTGTAGATAGTTGTCAATTTTCTTTATCTTCGTTCATGTTCTTCTTATTGTAACCATGTCTCTTTATTTGCTCTTTATGTACTAATGTTAATGAGCCTCTGTCAGTAGCCAATTATTTCCTTTTTATGTGCCCCTGATAGTACCTATAATACATTTATCTTCCTTTGTTGATGTGACAACTGCGAATAACATTTTCTTTTATTTTATGTGCCACCGGCCAGAATTTTTTGTTCTCTTCATATTTAGGTTAAACCTGTCAGAAGTAAAATTACTAATTTTTATGTAACTTTAATATACAACAGCAGTCCGCAAGTTCTTTTTGACATCAAAAAGGGAGTTAAATAGTTCATGAGGTCAATAGTCATAACTAACAACCTTTTTTTCTCGAAGCTGGAACGGAATCAATTGATTGCGTCTTAGATGAATTAATTAAGTCTACGGATCGTATACGATTTCTTTCAGTTCTGAGAGCTTTGTTAGTTCACCCTCATTTATTAAAAATCGTGCATATTGTGTGCTCATCCGACACCTTGGAGGCCGCGCTAAAAGTTGCGGTTTTTGTCAACCGACTGTCAAAATCTTATTCTGACCGTGCCCGCAAATAACTCTAACTAACCATAGATGACGTATTGACATAGGGCTTTGCCGATTGTCCATGCTAGACACTCTGGTTAGGTCTTGTGTTGAGAAAGTATGAATTCTTCTGTTTTTGATTTTTTGAAATGTTTGGTAAATATTTTTAGTATCAGAAGAAAACTATAAGTGCCAAGGCGATGCACTACGTCGTGTCATATTTTAAATTAAGCCGCTATCAATAACAACCCTTACGTAGATGGCGATAAGGTTTAAATTACCGCTTAACACCATCCGCCAGTTTTGATTTATACAAGAAAAAAACTTGGCCAAAAAGTGCCTTTTATTATATTTTGTGGATGTTCAGGCATAAATATTTAATTTTTTTTCTATCATTTTATAAATAACTTAATTTTCCACATTATACAATAAAATCATAACCGAAAATGGGTTCGTAAGTAGGAGATTTTGAACTTTAAAGCAGTTTTCATAGGCCTATACATTTTTTTTTCTGGGCTTATAAAAAGACTTATCTAAAAAATATTCGATTATTTCAAAGGCCAAGATGTATTCTACTCGCAGTATTTAATTAAAGCATCTTAAACATTTCTAGGCGACCAAATTTTCAAACCAAAAACACATGATTTTGCATTACTACGTATGGCATCGCCTTAAATACAAACTTGAATGGAAACAAATGTACCACTGTCTTAGTGCATTTTGGTTCTAAACCGATTTTTAGCACGCGGTCTGTCTCTCTCTTACACTTACCTGAAATTGTATATCGCCATCCAATTTGAATTTTGTAATCGTGGTGATACACAGTTTTGTATAGAAATATAGTCCCAAATTGGGCTTATATTTGCATCACGAAAAACGCCCACAAGATAATAATAAATAATAATAATATTTGGATGATTTGTATAGCGCCGTTTTTGTACAAAATCTTGTGCAAGATACTACTTGTGTTATTCTTCATTATATGTTGGCAAAGATATTTTCAAAGTTTTGTAATTTATTTTGTTGACTGTAGTCTTTTTATTAATGTTTTAATTTTTTATGAAACAGAACAAGACACAGAAAAATAAAAAGATAACGTTTTCAATTGGGAATCGAACCAACGATCTCTGTCTTAACGGGAAAACGTCTTTAACGACTCAACCATTTGGGACCTAATTACTATACGTCATTTTCATCGATCTCATATTTCGAATTCAGAATTAACAATATTATCTTGAAACTAATTATTCACATATTTTTGGCAGCTATCTTTTCAAATGATTACAAAGATCTTAATAATTGGTTTGTAACCTAGATTAAAATATTCTATTTTTATTTATGCTATTATTTTAGGTGTACAAAAATCGGATATGTTTATCCGAAACACTATCTTAGTTTGAGACCGTTGTTCCAAATTGAGACCGTTATCTTCTTTATGTTTCTGTGTCTTGTTCTGTTTCATTTTTAGTTTAAATTTATTATAATCATCATCTTCTTCTTCGATAATTCATACGTTTTCCTTGTCGTAGAATGACCCAGCATTGACATTTCAATACTTAAGACATTAGTCTAACTAACAGATACCCAGCAAAAAGTCAAAGGTATTGATTGAATCAACATCGATTATGGAAGCCTTATATTCACTTTACTAGTGTACAGGTATTTCGTTGGTGGTGTCTCTCTAAGCAAGAATATACTTTAAACCATTAACAGAACAGTACACTTTACCTGGTCTATACGTCTGGTCTCCCTTGTATGGTTTCCGATTGCTGTTCGTAGTTATTTTTATTTATTTCCTAATATGTACTTTAGCATCTTGAATTTGGGGAATTTTAGGAGGATGAGAAAATTAGGGTAGGGAATTTTAATTTATTTAAATAATATCCACGGTAATATACCATACACAGTTATTATATGTCAGAATACAAGCAATCAAACGCTAGTAATAATTTAAACAAAATTAACCATTAACTGTGGCATTTTATCGTAAAATGGCTCTCGAAGGAGTTACATGTAAACACAAAATATTATAAATAAGTGTGAGTAGACTTAGGTTTAATTAATTAATGATGATTTAAAAGATATTATCCTATAGACTTTTTGTATCTAGATTCTGTGCAGTTAAACGGAATATGTGTAAAGTAATAGAGAGAAGTATCTGGCTATCCCAGATACTACTAATAAACGCATATAATATTTCAAATGAGAAACATGAAATACGTATATAATATTTCAAATGAGAAACATGAAATGCAAATATAATATTTCAAATGAGAAACATGATATACGTATATAATATTTCAAATGAGAAACATGAAATGCAAATATAATATTTCAAATGAGAAACATGAAATACGTATATAATATTTCAAATGAGAAACATGAAATGCAAATATAATATTTCAAATGAGAAACATGATATAATAATAATAATAATAATAATAATTGGATAATTTGTATAGCCGTATATAATATTTCAAATGAGAAACATGAAATGCAAATATAATATTTCAAATGAGAAACATGAAATACGTATATAATATTTCAAATGAGAAACATGAAATGCAAATATAATATTTCAAATGAGAAACATGAAATACGTATATAATATTTCAAATGAGAAACATGAAATACGTATATAATATTTCAAATGAGAAACATGAAATACGTATATAATATTTCAAATGAGAAACATGAAATGCAAATATAATATTTCAAATGGGAAACATGAAATACGTATATAATATTTCAAATGAGAAACATGAAATACGTATATAATATTTCAAATGAGAAACATGAAATACGTATATAATATTTCAAATGAGAAACATGAAATACGTATATAATATTTCAAATGAGAAACATGAAATGCAAATATAATATTTCAAATGAGAAACATGAAATACGTATATAATATTTCAAATGAGAAACATAAAATACGTATATAATATTTCAAATGAGAAACATGAAATACGTATATAATATTTCAAATGAGAAACATGAAATGCAAATATAATATTTCAAATGAGAAACATGAAATACGTATATAATATTAAAACACGTTGCTTTTCGCAATAGACAAAAGAATAATCTTTATTGTTCTTGAAATTTATTTGAAATGTTACACATTGTTTCAATATAGATGGCGCCACTAAACACATTTGATAATTTTGTTACCATTATTCTAATACTCCCACTTAACAAAATAAATGTGAATTTGTAAACAGAATACATAGATATTGTTTTATTTAACTTTAATTCCCAGCATGTCCATGAACTTATAATGCTTAGTTGACAAAAAACCCTTGGTTAACAAGTCAGCGGGCATTTCCTGAGTTGAAATGTATTCAATATTAATTAATTTATTTTTAACTGCATCTCTATTTAATTAATTTATTTTTAAGAGCAAATAACATTCTCAGCGTAGAATGTTTTATGTCAGGAGAAAAAATGTTCTCATAATCAATGCCACGTCGCGTCGTTGCGTAAAACCTTTAGCCACGAGTCGGGCACGATACCGCACTTTATCATTTACATCTAGTTTTTTTTATTTAACACCCACTTGTTTTGCACAATTAATCCATTACTTGGTATATCAACAATTTCCCACGCATCGTTATCCTCGAACGACTGAAGCTCCTCTCGCATGGCCTGTCTCCACTGATCAGCTTCTGGTCCATTCAGCGCTTCTGAGAAGTCTATTTGTTCGACATCTGGATTGGAATTGGAAATACAGATATTACCAAACCCAAAACGTTCCGGAGGTTTTCGTGTTCTCTTCTCCTGTTCTGGTAATTCTGGAATTGGTTGCAACTCACTGATTGAGATATCTGTCTCTATGTTTGTGATGCTTGTATCGTCATCATTTTCACTAGCCGGATCAGTATATACAGATGTATTTGTATTTTGGAGAGATTCATCCATTGAAGACTTCCCCACTGAATCTCTGCCATCTTCGTTTGTTGCCGGAGACTCATGCCCTTCAAATTCAACATCATCCTGTATCCATTCTGCTATGTTTTCTGCATTGATTTCCGATGATACTGTTTCTTCTTCTATCACTATTATATCTCTCTTTATAGTTATAATATTTTTTATGGGATCATATACACGATATCCCTTTACTGTTTCTGAAAATCCTACAAGAATCTGCATTTTAGCCTTCTTGTCCCATTTTAATCTTCTTTCCTTCGGTATGTGGACCATAACGGGGCTGCCAAATAGGCGTATATGACTTAAATCTGGTTTCTTTTTATACCACGCTTCATA
The DNA here is from genome assembly GCA_026573805.1 of Hesperophylax magnus. NCBI lineage: Eukaryota > Metazoa > Arthropoda > Insecta > Trichoptera > Limnephilidae > Hesperophylax > Hesperophylax magnus. Next base: position 16,481,092 of record JAIUSX010000028.1, read on the forward strand.
GGGTGTTTTATTTCCCAAACTTGAAGTTACAGATCTATTTTTTAGGTATACTGCTGTATTAGCTGCTTCAGCCCAGAACTTTTTTTCTAATTTCGCATTAAAAAGTAAGCATCGCGCTTTCTCTATAATAGTTCTATTAGCCCGTTCACAAACACCATTTTGTTCAGGTGTGTATGCAGTTGTCTTCTGGTGTATAATTCCTTCTCTGAGTAAGTAATTCTCCATCTCACCACTACAAAATTCACCACCATTATCTGTGCGTAATATTTTTATTTTTGTTTTCTGACTATTTTCAGTCATTGCTTTAAAATTCTTAAATATCTTGAAGACTTCATTTTTATATTTGTGGAAGTATATGAAGGTCATACGACTGTGATCATCAATGAACAAGACAAAATACCTAGCACCACCTATGGACTTCGTTTCCATAGGACCACATACATCTGCATGTATTGTATGTAGTATTTCTGTACTTATTTTTCAACATGATGAAATGGTAACCTCATTTGTTTACCTTCGCAACAGGTCACACATTTCGCCATTGTCATATCACTGGTACCCGGGTAGGACAATCCATCTACAATGCCGTTCTTCATTTTATTTAAATCATTACTGTTAATATGCGCTAACCGCCTGTGCCAAAGATCTGCATTTGCTACAGCAGGTGCTGCCAGTATACAATCTGCTACTTTGATGTTTAGCTTGTACACTCCATTTATTGACGTTCCTGTGGCCACCAACACATTCTTAGTGTTACGTATGTAGCATTTGTTTTCACCAAAAACAACATTGTTTCCGTTCTTGATTAGTTCGCTCACTGACAACAGGTTTGTTGTTAAGCTCGGTATGCAAAGCACATCTTTAACCATGATATCATAGTTGCAGTTAGTTATTATTTGTACATCTCCGGAACACAAAACTGGCACTTTCATATTATTCGCGACGGTTATCTCTGATAAATATGGCGTAAAATTTGCGTGTTTTATCCACTCTTTGTTGGCCGTCATATGTGCACTTGCCCCACTGTCAATGTACCATTCGTTTTTATTGTATTCTCCGTTCAAAAAAACTACACTAAAAGCATTTGATTGTTTGTTTTTTTGTAACACTGGACACTGGTTTCGATAATGACCCGTCTGTTTACATTTGTAACAAGTGATGGTCTTGTCACCTGTCACTTTTGAATTTTTCGATGACGTCGCGCCATTTTTAAATTTCTGCTTGTAGCTTTTATTTGCAGCAAATGCTGCGCCGCTGGAATCCACGTCATTCTTTGAAACCTCCATATCAATCAACTTAGATTTTATTAAATCGGTGGTAATCTGCATTCCTGAGTGCTCCACCGCCATAATCATTGGCATGAATTTTTCTGGCAGACCTGCGAGAAGTAACGATCCGACCCATTCTTCTGTAATTGCAAATCCTGTGCCCTTCAATCTCTGAGCTGTTTCGACCACTTGCGTGACGTAGGAAGTCATGGAATCACAATTTTCTTGTCGTAACGAGATTAAATGTCTTAGTAGAGATATTTTACGAGAAAAGCCTGAGTCATCAAATATAGACCTCAGTTTAATCCATAACTCTAAAGTTGTTTTTGTTTCTTTAATATGCACGTACAATCCAGGGTCAATAGTTAAAACTAGCTTCGCCTTGGCTCTTGCGTCATCTGATGCTTTTGACTCGAAATTTTTATCTGGCTCCGACTTGATATAGTTAGCGAGGTTGTCAAGCACCAACAGATTTTCAACCGCAAAACTCCACTGATCATAATTCTGGCGTCCTGTCAGCTTCTCAATACTTTGAAAATAGTTTACAGCCATATTTCCACGAAAAGTCAACAATTTTCGACTGTTTTATACTAAATTTACACAGTAAAACCGAAAAATATATGGATATTTGCCCATAACCTATTAAAACACGTTGCTTTTCGCAATAGACAAAAGAATAATCTTTATTGTTCTTGAAATTTATTTGAAATGTTACACATTGTTTCAATATAGATGGCGCCACTAAACACATTTGATAATTTTGTTACCATTATTCTAATAATTTCAAATGAGAAACATGAAATACGTATATAATATTTCAAATGAGAAACATGAAATGCAAATATAATATTTCAAATGAGAAACATGAAATACGTATATAATATTTCAAATAAGAAACATGAAATACGTATATAATATTTTAAATGAGAAACATAAAATGCAAATATAATATTTCAAATGAGAAACATTAAATACGTATATAATATTTCAAATGAGAAACATGAAATACGTATATAATATTTCAAATGAGAAACATGAAATACAAATATAATATTTCAAATGAGAAACATGAAATACGTATATAATATTTCAAATGAGAAACATGATATGCAAATATAATATTTCAAATGAGAAACATGAAATGCAAATATAATATTTCAAATGAGAAACATGAAATACGTATATAATATTTTAAATGAGAAACATGAATTACGTATATAATATCTCAAATTAGAAACATATGCAAATCGTGAAAAAAATTGCTTCAAATTTATTTTCAAAATCAAAAAACACACAGAGAAAAAAGAGTTAAGAGTTAAAAACGGGATTGCAAGCCGTTTTCTGATAAACTTTTAGAACATTCCTAATATATCTGAATACGTGTTCATGCATCTGTCTTGATAATACCTATATGAAAATGTTTTGATTCTTATGAAGACGTGTTTAACAGGAAACCTATCAATTCACTCGTAAAAGGTCTGATTTAACCGGATTACTAATAATTTGAAGAGATTCTTAATAAATAAGTAATACAGAATAATGTAGAATCTTTTCGCAACAATCAAAATCAATATCAATCACCATCTACTAAGAAACCTCGAAACTTTCCATATTCCTTTTCAAAAAACCAACTTAACCCTCTCCAAACCACTTGTGCGAATGTGCCGACTGTATAACATCAAGTGTAGTGGCAAGATTCTAAACATTTAAAAATATATGTATTTTGGAGATTTTTACAATTTATTAATTTTAAATACAAAATATTTAAATGTATAACGTTGTTACAATAATACATAATAAATGGCATAAGAACAAATACTTAAATATCTGTTTTTTAGTATTTCTACACCAATAAAGAGAACTAGCTCTTGAGTTTGATATCACAGTGTGATATTATACATGTTACATGTCCACAAAACTTTACTAAATTTCTCGAATCTCTTGATTTCATTTAACTTCACTTTACCCAAACTTTATTGTCTCGTGTTTTGTTTGTGTTGGTGTTTTATAGACTTATTATTTTATTCTTACATATTGCTGTACACCGTTATTATGTATTTAGTCTGTTGGGTACATTGTTAATAAAATAAAATATCAGAGAATAAATAAATATTTGCTAAAGGTTATAGGATGAAAACAAGTAATTTTTTCCATGAGCCACAGCCATAATGTTTTGTATTATTTTTATTTCTTGCTAGAGCAATCCAAGAGTAACAAAACTCTTTGTAGGGCGAGAGGGACCTACAATACATAGGTGGCAGTTAATAGGTACAATTTTACATTGGTATTTTGATATTTAAATGATAAGTTTCACATACAAAACAGTACAAAAATAGAAAAAGCGAGGTTAAGTAGAACAAACAAGAAGAAACAAAAAAGAAACAGATAGGTACACATAAGCTTAAAGCCAAGGTAGGAATTTACAAAAAGGTACTTACCCACTAATACATTGGTAAAAATAGATTATGCTCGATTAATACAGGGGATAGAAAGAAACAATACAAAAAACAACACGACAAGAATTACGTATTTTCGTTTTTGGTTCCATGATAACTCCTCAAAATTACAATTCAACACACCTATGTGATGAAACTAAAGTGATGAAACAAAAACTAGGTGAAATAGATTACATAAATATGTAACTATTTGGCGTAGTTTTTGTTTCAGTTACATATTTATGTAACCTATTTAACCTAGTTTTGGTTTCATCACTTTTCATAACTTTATAACACTTTTTTATAGATTTGTTGAATTGTCATTTTGATGAGTTATCCGGTCACCTTCGTTGTTATATGTTTTAAAAAATATTATTTTTAAATGCTGGCTGTTTTTATACATATCTGGAAGAGAGTTATAGAGTGTGTAGGCAATATAATTAAGAAAATAATATGTACATGTTAATAATATTACTTTTTTCTTTTTTTCCAGGCATTTTCCTCAATGTGGCCAAACAGCCTAGCAGGAGGGTAAGTTTATTAAATTTAAAATAATTTATTTGCTTCATTATCAACCATTCTAATACGAACGAGTGTCTATCCCATGAATTCCCTGTGATTACATGGTGAATATTCTATAGTATATTTTATGACATGTAATATTTTTGTACACAGATATCTTAAATTTCAGAATCAATTTTATATCCTGTTGTAACTTCAGTTTTATGTTCAAATTGTATTTGATTAATTTATATTTTTTCAATATTTATTCATTTAAAATAATATATAGTAAAGTTTGTGTAAGATACTAATCTGGCATCGTCCTGGTGAACGATCACCATTCGGAATTGAAACGTTTCTTCGAACGGCATTGGTGACTAAATCTGAATATCCAGGTATCCATTGCGAGTATAAAACTCGACCTAACTGACTGCTAGTCAATCGTACTACCCATTGAACCACCGACCACTTATATTTAATGTCTTTATTCATTTAGTAAAATAAAACCAATTATGGATTTCCTTCTTGTGACTTTAACTGAGACAGCATAATTTAAATTTGTGAGAAAGGAATATGAATTAAAAAAATTATACAAAACAAAGAATTATATAAAACGAAAAATTTACAAAACAATACATTTATAGCCATGGAGAGAAGTTGTAGATATAAAACAAATCATGATAGAGATATAAACAATAGAGACATAAACATTATTCACAAACCATCAGAGAAATATTCTTTTATGGACCTCTTGTATTTGGTAAATTCGCAACTGAAAATATCAACCTTGGATAATACGCTATTGTAATTATTTAAATGTATATTTTTATTATTTAATTAATCGCTTCGATAAATCTCTGAAAGCACATCTCTTGCCTAATTACTCCATGGTATAAAAACCCTCTCATTGCTTTGAACATTGAAAGGCACAATAGCTATCACGAAAATGCTCCCATTTGCATACCTCATTAATCAACCCTTTGATTCCGGGCCATTTGCTGCTAATCTGCCACACGCACCTGTTCAAAATATACCCCAATCATTGTTAGCAGTGCTGAGGGCCGGTGTAGAGAACAGTTGGTATGGGAGCCAATTTAAAATTAAAAAAAATAGAGAGTATCGTTTTTCTTCTTTAAATATATCTTTTTGAATTTTGATTTTGTTTTCGTAAATTAACCCAATTCGGGCTGAATCTCGGCAGATATACTTGTTGGTATTGGTGGCAATCAATCATATACACGCGGATAATTGGATGACATTACAGCAGTTAATATACTAAATAAATGTCGATCCGAGGATGGAGAGTTGGGACTATTTGAGGGGCATTTTGAGAGAAGAAAATTGGGCGAGTACCTGGTTATTTGGATATGATCACCACACACGACTAAAGCCATTTCAAGCAACGTTTTAATTCTGAATGGTGGTCTTACACCAGGGCGATACTGGAAGTATCTTGCATTCTAGTTGTGCAAGATAAATTATTGTTATTCTTGTTCGTGTCGTTATTGAAATCTTTGGAATATATATACTAACGTAGTATATATTAACACAGTATAAATAAACATAGTATACATAAACATAGTATATATGAACATAGTATATATGAACATAGTATATATTAACATAATATATATGAACATAGTATATATTAACATAGTATATATTAACATAGTATATATTAACATAGTATATATTAACATAGTCTATTTTAACATAGTATATATTAACATAGTACATATTTATATACTATAAACACGAACATTATAGGGTGCTATGATGGCAAAAAGTTAAAGCACATATTTGGTTAGTAATTAGTCAGACTGGTAGATACTCTCGTTATCGCCCTGCAGATAAGCTACAATTCAGAATCAAAACGCTGTTTGAAATGGCATTAGTTGTATTTGTTGATCAGGTCTGAATAGCCTGGTGCTTCCCAAAATTCCTCTTCCTTATCTATTACCTTGTTATGCACCCGCATTTTCCTTTACAGTACATAATGTCGAAATGCGAAAGTACTTGTAGTTTTATGAACACGTGTTCCGACATCATGGAAATATATTTGTGTTTTACTAAAAGTTTCTTTATTTATTCGTTAAGGGCCTGCAATCCCGTTTTTTATCGGATTTAAGAGATTTTTAATAAATTAGCAATATTAATTTTTCATTATGTCCTCACATATCTTTAAATTTATTGTTAAAATATTAATTTCGTTTAGTTTGTTTTGCCCTTTCCACTGCTTAACTATTTATTTGCTAGTTGGGAGCGGATCACGTGCGTTGTGTGAAGCTAATAATGTATAACTAATAAGCACTTGTGGTCAACGACTGCCCGCTCCAATCATTCCCCGGCGGGATTGATGTTGTTCACATGGTGACGCCTGAGGCTCTAGAATGGCTCGCAGACCTAGATGTCACCCTATGACCCAACCACCATACAAAAGAAAACTTTAATTATTTAATTTCCACTAATCTTTCTGTAAATTACTGAATTGCAACCAGAGGTTTGGTACCCCTGCAATCCTGCGGTGGCACTCACCTATCTCCTACTACTTACTTATCACCATTGTTACAAAGCCGAGGGCACCTGACAACCTCTGACCACCCCTGGCTAGCGCGGCCCGGGTTAATCCGCCCCCTCCGGCTTGACTACCCCTGATACCCAAATACCCCTTGTTTGCCCAAAGAATCAGATTAATGATTAATGATTAATGGAACAGTTCACATGTTTATTTTTAACACTTTTTATACACGGTGTCCGGAAACTAGTGGCACAAGCGGGAACCGAAAAAATACGATCTGAACATTTAGATTTACTTTTATTTTTGATTTATTTCCCTTTTCCGGCACTTAAGTCTACTAATATATTAATAAATATATTTATAGCCATGGAAAGAGGTTGTAGATATAAATCAAATCATAATAGAAATATAAACAATAGAGACATAACATTATTCACAAACCATCAGAGAAATATTCTTTTTTGTACCTCTTGTATTTGGTAATTTCGCAACTGAAAATATCCACCTTTGATAATACGCTATTGTAATTATTGCATAGTCTGTTCAGGCAAGAATTCTGCTTAGAGTTCGTTTTGCATTGATCCACCCTGAACAGGACAAAGAGCGTATTGATCTTATTTAGCAACTCTGGGCATTGAATGTTATTGTTAACTACTTTATACAGGATATAAATTTTTAAAACGCTAACTAATTTTCGGACTGATTTAGTAGATAACGAAATCTCGAATCAAACAGGTTCTACTATAAAATCGACTTAAAATGTGATGTAGATTCATCAGTTTTCCGGACATCTTATATAGGTACGGTTATAAATAATAATTAAAATAAACTTTATAATGATAACATTATCTACGTCCACGAAACAAAAAAAAATGTCACTGTCAACTTCACAATGATTCTACGAACAGCCTGGCAATATTTGAATCCTTTCCACTATGATCAGTATTCATTGAGTGAACGTTTGGTATTTCACCTGTCTGTAAATTTGTATGTTACGTTCTGGTTCCGGTTCAAAATGGTGTCCGTGTTGGATACTATATTTTTTAACCCGTTAGAGTTCGCATGATAGTGTTTCCTACTACGAGCTGTAAAATTGGTATAATCAGTATTTATTTTATCTCTGGCTTAGCGCACACATGTGTGCAATTTGAAAAGTCAATTTATAAGTAATTAAAAAAAAACTCTGGAGTAAGCTTTATGACTAGCGCCATCTATCGCTTAAATACTCATCTTATTACCATACATCACACTAGTGGGTCCGGGAAAACGTTGTTCTGCCATACACCGCCTTCTATGTAGTCCGCATTTTATCTGTTCTTGGATATTTTATGCATTTGACATACATAGAATATATGCGCAAGTCACATCCATAGTAGATATTGTTTGGACGTTTCATTTGATATCGATCATTTCAGCAGATTGTGATTATTGTTCAGTAAGATAGAAAATAACTAAAAATGCGAACGGTAGCGTAAAACTGCCTTGAAGTATAAGTACGTTCACATTGTGACAGATTGCCATACGAATGCGATCCATAGAAAACAATTTAGATATACCTACATTATTTTTATTTATTTTTTTATTCACCAAATATTCAAGTGAAATAAATTAAATGAAATTTTTAAATTTATAATGTATAAGAGGGGGTGTAGAGAAGAGAAAATTTGTGGTGGTATGTATTTTTGGATGATAAAGCTGAAAAAAAAATCATTTTAAGAATTAATTAGTTGCCTGAAATATCCATACAAATTGAAAAAATCTCCCGAGTAAAAATAAATGCCGCCGACGGGAATTGAACTCGCACCTTCTGATGTCCGGTCAGGTGCTCTGGACCACTGAGCTACGTCAGCTTATTTCCAATCCGCCAAATAATTCAATATGTACTAGTACTTCAATCGACAATTACTGCATATTATATTTTTTTCACTTGTAAGCAACCAAATTTATTTTTGTAGGAAAGGCTTTGTTAGTGCAGAATATCCCACTAGATGGCGTCGAGATATATTATATCTACATTTGTTGGTGAAATATTTTGACTTGTCGAGTGATTAATGCTCATAATAATTTGTTATACTTTATGCCATGCATAAAAACCTTGTCTTATAAACATTAGTTTATCATTTAAAAAAATCGTTGAAAAAATGTTTAGATCTCGACAACAGCGCCACCTATCGGGTCAAAAACTATCTTATATTTAAAGCTGGAATCAACAAAATTCACAAAATTTAATTTTATTGAAATCGGTTGGGTCGTTTCGGAGATTAGCGTACACGAACACAGTGACAAACGATTTTTACATATAAAGATTCCAGGTTAATTATTATATCTAAAGTAACAAAAGTAATGTGGATATCCGCTTTTCATCCATTGCAGATTAAATAAGTAATGTAAATTTTCTAACAAACATCTATTTACAAAGTGAGTAATCTAGATTAATGCTTTACAAAATGCGAAATTGTTTTTACTCAAAAGTGCATTTAAGAGGAAGCTATAAGACAAAATGTGTATATTCTTGGTATACCTTATATTGTAGGTAATAGCCATTAAAATCGCTCGACAAACGGAGTCTAGAAACGTTCGATTTCAAGCACATAACTGGTTTTTATTTATTTTGTAAATAATTTTATAAGAAAGCAAAAAAGTTAATCAAATGAAACTGTCACAGATAATCTTAGCTATAATACCGTATTGTTGTGTTACATTTATATTTTTAATTGAGTAATTTATTATTTTATTTGTATTCTACTCAAGCGAAGCGAAAGGAAAACCTTCAATTTATCTAAAGCATATTTTTTGGTATTCATAATGTACACCAATTCGTTATAAAGATTAATCAAAATAGTGATTTGGCATTAATCTTCGCCTTAACACACATGTGCGCTAGGCCATCTATATGGTACATATCTGCCTGAGTTTGAAAAAGAATTGTGATTGAGATGGTGATGTTTCCTTGGACAAATTGTAAAATTCCTTATTAATAAATTGGTTTATAATTAAGTACACGGAGAAAAATTAGTATTGCTAATTATTAAGAATCTCTTCAAACTATTGGTAATCCGATTAAACACGGGATTGCAGGCCCTTAACGAATGAGTTTATTCCTGATAAACTTTTAGTAAAATACGAATGTCGATGTTGGAACACGTTTTCTTAAAAATCCGCATATATTTATATATTACGAATGGTGCATTAGCATTTGTTCCGATATATTAAGAATTTAATAAAACGTTCATCAGGAAAGGGCCTGCAATCCCGTTTTAAACCGGGTTATCGATAAATTGAAGAGATTCTTAATACATTGGCAAAACTCATTCCAAAACTTTTTCCGTGCCCTTTACAAATCATAGGATTTCAGAGGAAATTTTGGTATTGATTTTTTAAATACTCGTAAGAAAAAAAATGTACTTTATTTTTATTTTATTTTTATTTTATTTTATTTGGGATACCAACAGTTTACATCAATAACAGCATAATAATAAATTAGTTTCAGTAAATAAACCATTTACAGGTTTCCACATAGGTATTATATACAAGTGTATCTGAGTGTGATTCAGAGATATTTAATGAAAATTACATTTCAGGAAACAAGTTATTTAGGGGGGAATAGGGAGGGGGTAGGATGAGGAGGGATCGGATAGGTTGAGGTATGTATAAAGGAAGTTAATAAAGTGGTGGTTGTATTAGATGGTATCTGTAGTTATTGTTATTGTAATGTATCGAGAGAGTGTCTGTGGGATTTTAAGGAGTGTGGTGCAGAGTTAAATATGTCAAATTGTGAATAGTGTGTGTTAAAAGTGTTGGACGCACGATAAATGAAAGAATTCTGCTTAGAATTAGTGTTGCATTGGGGGAGGCTAAAAATCATGTTTGATCTGGTTCGTCTGTTAGGAACTCGTATCTGAATTCGTTCTAGGAGTTCTGGGCAATCAACAACGGACCTGGCTATTTTTTGAAGAAAAAGTACATCGGCCGAGCTTCTTCGAACTTCTAATGATGGTATATTGAAGTACGCTGCTGTATCTTGGTGACTTAGATGTGGGCGGTAGCTGCGGAAATCCAAGTATCGTAGAAAACGATTTTGAATACGTTCTAGAATTTCCACATACGATATGTATTGCGGGTTCCAAACTTGTGACGCATATTCTAGTAAGCTGCGCACATAAGCAAAATATAGGATTTTCATTGTTCTAAGGTTATTGAATTTTTTACATGTCCTAAGAATGAATCCTAACATTTTAGAGGCTTTTGATGTCACTAAGTCTATTTGAATATCAAAAATTAGCTTAGAGTTTGTTGTAATATAAAAGTATGTACATCGATTTTTAGTAAAGATTAATCAAAAACAATGATTCCACTGAACGCCGGTACCTAAACATCTCAAAACACCGGTAAATCACCCCCTAATGATTTAAACAAATTGAAGGGTAGATATTATTATCTGTACGTATACCGATCTAAATAAAGCATCCCTTGTCGTTATTTCGGCTAATTGAAGGGTTGTTTCTCCGTTTATTAGTGTGCTCTATCGCAGACAACAACATCTCATCCCCTTCTATTTGATTTCAAATAAACAATAGGGGTAGGTATTCGACGTTACCTAACAACCTAATTATCTTTAATGTCGGCACAAACGTTTGTTTGTAGATTAAGATAGATGATTTGCGATGCTAATTGAATGTTTCTAATCATTTTAACTTTGTTTGGTAAAAATAATTGGCGGAGAGGTTTGATCCGTCGACTTTGACGGGATTGGTTCAAATTTTTAAAAGACATTAAAACTTCACTTTGCAAATTTTCACTTTAAACTTTAAACTTCGTTTTGAAAATTATTACTTCATAACTTCACTTTAAAAAAATAATTTTATAACTTTACACAATAACATACATGTCGAACAACTATGCAAGTTTGACTTTTCACATACTCTGTAACATTTTTCTTTGTAACTTTTCACTTTAAACTTTAAACTTTGAAAATTATTAATTTTTAACTTCTGTTTAAATTTTTTTATAACTTTACATAAATATTTGTAGTATATGAGTTCTCTTCTAAGCACAAGCATCTGCTTTATGATAATGAATAGTATAAATCAATATAACGTTGTACATTATAATATAAATAGTACGTAGTACATTAAAATATAAATACTACAATGTACGTTATAATATGAATATTATGTTGTACATTATAATATAAATCAATATTTTGTTGTACATTATAATATACATTATAATATAAATCAATATTACGTTGCAGTAAAATTTATGTAGATATAAAAAAAAATTATTAAAAAAACACTTCTGTGAATAATTAGTTCAGTGTTTGAACCCAAATCATTAAGAGCAAAGTAAATGGCAAAAATGTAACCTACCGTACCTATATTATATTTATTTTAATCCCTTCTAAAGAAGGAAACATCCGATCACCGTGGCGTTACTGACAGTAAATAGACGAGGCATTCCAATGTAGAGTATATACATGACGGCTCCGTTGTAGTCTCTCTCTCTTTCTCATTAACTATAACATGCAAAGGAAAGAGAGGGTAAAGCAGGGCTCTCGGCGGTTTGGTGATATGTTAAAATTAAATCTATTTATTGAAGTATCGATCTAAGATTGGAGATTAGTGTCGCGGTTCTGATACTAACATACAGTAAGCTTCATTCATAGCTAATCGCCAATTAAACAATTTTTTCAACGTTTTAAAAAGTCGGTGATGCTATTTAACCATTTGAGGTGATTTTATCACGAAAACGGCGCTTTATAAATGATGAAATTTGAGGTTTTTGACTTTTTGAGGTTTTAGCTTTTTGAAATTTTTGATGTCATTTGACGTTTTCATGTGTGTTGACTTAATTTGACCGTTTTTGACATTATTCAACTTTTTCACGTCGTTATTTGACCGTTTTCGAAGTCTTCGCGTGTTTTGGCGTTATTTGACGTTTTTCTCTAGTTTGGATGACATTTGACGGTTTCGACATTTTTCATGTTATTTCACGTTTTAGCACCAATATCCTCGATTTTGATGCTATTTTTCTGTTCTTAACCGTTTAGTAGGTATTATTTGGCATTATTTTACTTTTTCACTTGACGTTATTTGATGCTTTCGACATGTTGTCACAGCCCACTGCTTTTGATATTACAACCAACAGACTCAGAAATAGATGATATGATCGAGCGAATCAAATATTATTATGTGCATATGTGAGTTATGTGAATACTATTTTATTGTTATAATTAAAATTTTAATAATCTTTATTTATTTATATATAATTATAGCCTTTCGGCTTATACATACATTACTTATAGTATTTTACTTAAACATGGGTAAATAAGAAAGCAAATTGAGATCCCGTTTAAGTAATATAATATTGGAAAGAAAAAATAGGTGTAAGCTAATGTATAAAAAATACAAATATTACCTTATCTACCTTAAGTAACTGACTTAAGACAGATGAGATAAACAATAAAAAGGAAGGTATATAATAAGTAAAGTATATTTCAAGTTGAAAAGTTCTAAACGAGAATTGTGTAAATAATAAACAGCTCTTATGAGAGTGTATAAAATAAACTAAATACAACATAGAAGGTAAGAACATTATCTGACCCTGTACTCAATACAATGATTAAAAAATCTATTAATATAATTTATTATGTAATTCACTTATCATAAAAATAAGATATATTTGTAGATAGGTGCTTAACAGTAGGTCTATAATACATTTTTAGTTAAGATGATTACTATATATACAAGACAAGAAAAAATAAATTTCCTATTTAATAATGTGCAATGTTTTGAAAATGTAAATGTTTGATTGCTTTGAAATTTTGACTCAACTTTGTATTCTAATAAACGCGTGTTTTTTATATAACTATATTATATAGATTTCACCTGTGCAGGTAAAAACATGCTTTTTTCAAAAACAGTGCCATCTGTTTGACCCACGGGCTTTTTTTAAAAAACAGCGTCATCTGTTGGACGTAAAAGCACCATGCGCTATTATTTCTCTATCTGTACAGTCTGAGCCATAGCGACGCGTGGCGAGGTACAGCTAGTATTACATAAATAAAAATTACTTTAATTTACTTTACTAAATAATTAATATATTTTTTAAAAGTAAATGAATTCTAATTATGTATACCCACAGTGTTTGCCACATGTGAAATTTTTAATAAATAACTTGTTTGTGTTTAGTTTATTCATTATAGTATTCAGTCAAAACTGAAGCTGGCTGTAGTTATCACGTTAAGTACATACCTATACGACGGATTCATTCATGCAGGGAGATAGGAAACGCGAAGATTATAATTTTGACATGAAATTAAAAGCGGAACTAATCGTAACCGCTAGTTAAAAGTTATAACGTAATATTGAAAATACGAATATCAAATCTAATCTTTTAACTAAACTAATCAAGCATTAGAAATGTTTAATCTATAAGCATTGTTCGTAGTTTTATAGATAGTGATCGCGCTGATGACAGACCACCTTGTGTCGTTCGTTACACAATATTCGTTACCGGCTTGTAATGAACAAAGGCAGTCTAACGAAGCTCATAGAATTGAAAAACTCCGTATACGAGTTCAATTGAATCCACTCGAGATGGGAGAAACGAAATTCAGAAAGTTGTTCAGAATATAACAAGTTACAGCTAAATACCTCATTGACCAATTAACTCCCTTTTTAGTGTCAAAAATAATATGCGGACTTCCAATGTATATTAAATAATATGTGGACTGACTTAATTAACTTACTTTTTAGTGTCAAAAATAATATACGGACTACCAATGTATATTAAATAATATGCGGACTGACTTAATTAACTACCTTTTTACTGTCAAAAATAATATACGGACTTCCAATGTATATTAAATAATATGTGGACTGACTTAATTAACTACCTTTTTAGTGCCAAAAATAATATGAGGACTCCCAATGTAAATGAAATAATATGTGAACTGACTTAATTAACTACCTTTTTAGTGTCAAAAATAATATGCGGACTTCCAATGTACATTAAATAATATGTGCTTAATTAACTACCTTTTTAGTGTCAAAAATAATATACGGACTACCAATGTATATTAAATAATATGCGGACTGACTTAATTAACTACCTTTTTAGTGTCAAAAATAATATGCGGACTTCCAATGTATATTAAATAATATGCGGACTGACTTAATTAACTACCTTTTTAGTGTCAAAAATAATATGTGGACTTCCAATGTAAATTAAATAACACGCTGACTGCCAATGTATATTAAATAATATGCGGAATGCCAATGTATATTAAATAATACACGGACTGCCAATGTACCTATATTAAATAATACACGGACTGTCAAAGTATATTAAATAATATGCGGACAGCCAATGTATATTAAATAATAAGCGGACTGCCAATGTATATAAAAGTTAGTCTATTTAATATTATTATGATATTTTAGTTTTAAAAAAACCGCTGTAAATCGACGAGAATCGATCTGTAAAATGATTGTGTTGTTTTATTGGGTATAATAGTAATAAATGTTTAACATCTTACTTTTTGTTGTTGTTGTGACATATAAAGATAATGATATACTCAATGGGATTTCTCGTGCTGAGGATTTGTTTTGCATATTATAAAAATTTCGCAGCATGGATAATATGAATTGATTATAAATATATTATGTAGTGTTTTATTCCGAAATAATTATATATTCTTTTTCAGCCCGTATTTAGTGTCAGTATATTTTATTTTTCTGATCTCCCTATGTTGTGTATCCAGCTTTTCATTTGAGACTAAAATGTTATAATATTGTGGTGAGTTTTGAATGAGAGTCGGATCTCGTTGTAGAGTTTAGTCCATAGCATAGGAAGATTTTTTGCCAAAATGTGGTATTTGTAGTTGCTTGTTTTGGATATGTTTTTGACCCTGAAATTCAGTTTTTCTAATTTACCTACGTGTTAGTTGTTATTTTCTTGTGTTTTTGTATTTATGAATATAAATGAGTTCTATTGTTTTAGAATTTTAAATGACATGATATACAGGGTTTTCCAATAAGAGGTGTTATTTTGATATTCAATCGTAAAAGATCAATGGATTCTTTGCTTGTGTGGCACGTAGCGCCGTCTTGTTGAAAGTAAACGTTGTCCAGATCAATACCATCCAATTTCGGCCGTGAAAAATCATTAATCCTCTCTCGATAGCGCAATCCATTCACCGTAACTGGGGTAAACTTCGGTTTATGGGCGAAATTCCTAAAAAATAAAACTAGTTATTTTTATACTAACTTTGGGCCGGGGAATCCGAATCCGGAAGAATTAGGTTGGGACAAGCAATATTAACTGAATTACACGACTTTAAAATTTTCGCCATACAAACAATATAACTGGCCATTTTGAACGCTTTCTGACAATAAAACTAGTTATCTTTATCCATCTTTATACTAACTTTGGGCCGGGGAATCCGAATCTGAAAAATTTAGGTTGGGGCAAGCAATATAAACTGAAATACACGACTTTAAAATTTTAGATGCAAACAATATACAACGCCATTTTCGATGCGCTTTTGACAATAAATCCATAGAAAAATAACCAAAGATATTACATACAGTGTAACCAACTCTCAAAAATATTTATCCCTAAAACTGGCTAGGTTTGTGTAACATGGTTTGTGATAGAAAAGATAACTAGTTTTATTTTTTAGGAATTTCGCACATGCAACACTAATTCTAAGCAATTCCAACTCCCCAATGCAACACTAATTCTAAGCAGAATTCTTTCATTTATCGTGCGTCCAACACTTTTAACACACACTATTCACAATTTGACATATTTAACTCTGCACCACACTCCTTAAAATCCCACAGACACTCTCTCGATACATTACAATAACAATAACTACAGATACCATCTAATACAACCACCACTTTATTAACTTCCTTTATACATACCTCAACCTATCCGATCCCTCCTCATCCTACCCCCTCCCTATTCCCCCCTAAATAACTTGTTTCCTGAAATGTAATTTTCATTAAATATCTCGGAATCACACTCAGATACACTTGTATATAATACCTATGTGGAAACCTGTAAATGGTTTATTTACTGAAACTAATTTATTATTATGCTGTTATTGATGTAAACTGTTGGTATCCCAAATAAAATAAAATAAAATAAAATAAAATAAAATAAAATAAAATAAAAATAAAATAAAATAAACCGAATTTTTTCCCGTAACTGTTGCTCCAGCCTCATTTTCGAAAAAGTAATGTCCAATGACTACGCCGGACCATAAACCGCACCAAACAGTCACACGTTGAGGATAGAGAGGCTTTTCAACAATAACTCTTGGGTTTTCCGAGCCCCAAATGCGACAATTTTGCTTGTTGACGAAGCCACCGAGGTGGAAATGGGCCTCATCACTCAAGATGATTTGCATTTGATTCACTCAAGTGATTTTTAATAATTTCAATGCGTTGTTCAAGCGTGTATCGTTCCATTTTTATTAATGGCGTAGTTTCTACTATTTGTTAAATGTCAAAAAATGACAGCTTCAAAAGTAACATCTACCGAAATAGCGGGCTATTCAAAATAACACCTCTTATTGGAAAACTCTGTATTAAGATTAAATATCGATCCATAGCCAATATCAGCCAGTGTTGCCATCGTAGGGGAATTGCTAATTATTTACTTGTCGATATCGGTTAGGATATCGACACATCACGAGGGCAACATCACCATCTAAGCCTATCAATTCGATATTGTTAAGTTATCGATTTGACCGTGCTAGGGCCCCAGTTCTGGATAACTGCTGTGTTACAGATACCCAAAATTTCTCTTCCTTTTTTATCTCCTTTTCTTTTTTAACATTCTCTTATTAGGCATGCCATAAACCCACGTAAACTTCCAAGATTTGCATTAATTTATTCACAAAAACAAAGTCAAAATTGTTGTATTTAAAAATGACAACTTTGTGCGCTTAGTTCTTCTAAACTACGCAACGCATTTAGATATTGTTTTCACTATCAATTAGAAAATTTATTACGAAAGGTTTAAATATATAATACATGCACATTATATTTATAGAAAGTAGAGAAAAGTCGATGTTTTGTAATCGAGTCGTAAAAAAATATTTTTTCGGGCGCTTACATTGCTAACGCTGGTTAAACCTTATGATATACATCAAAATAATGTAGTACGGAATTGTATATCTTAAAAAGGCCTACAGAAAACTACACAATGGTATATGTCTATCTCTTAAAGATAATCCCCAGGAACGCCGGGTACACGTCAGCTAGTCATAGATAAGATAAAAATAAATAGCCAAAAATACCAGAAAGATTAGTTCTCAAGCAATAATAAACACATACATATGTTGTCATCAATATTTTAAATATAAAACGATATAATTAGACTTGCGGAATTTCCAATAAACTTAGTTAGGTGTGTAAAACAACGAATGACGAAAAATACGTAATGTCCGCCATATTGTTCACCAACTGTACGACAATCGGTACAAAAATAGAACATCATGAAAACTGGCCAAAAACAGGGATCGTGTAACGCGCCCATTATCCGTGTCAAGTTGTAGGTAGGTACCCATTTTACGTCCTCTCGAGTTCTATTTTCAAATATATTTTAATCCAAAATGTCGCTCGTCCGTCTACCTCAGAGGATTAAAATTTTAAAAAATTGGAATGAAAAAAAAAACATTTTTCACAGGTAGATTCCATCCTGTCTCGAGTTACAAATGTTCGAATTACAACAATGAATGACACTTTAAAAATATAAGAATACGAAGAAAATAATAATATCTCTTTTCGGCTGTTTTGCTTGGACTGGGAACCATTATTATGTTGTTGTTTTTTTATGTATTATCATTATATTTATGCACTGTAAATCAATATTTTTAAAGAGTAAACAACTCCTTGTTAGTAAAAAAAATACTACTTTGTGGCCAAAAAATTGTAAAAAAAAACAATTTAAAAAAAAAATCTAAATTAGCGTGGTAATAAACGCGGTGGACTCTCTCGCTGCAGCATCTGGTCCAGTTTTTTCACCACCTAGGAATCTTGCTACAGAGTCTCCATCTTCTATCTTTCGTGTCACCTGTTCCTGTACTTCATTTTATTTAACTTAATTTCACTTTGGTAAGTTTTTATTAATTATTAATTTCACTTTATTTTTGAAATATTTATATTTTTTGCAATACCTGCATCAACTGTAAAGCGCCCCTGAGGTGATATCTCACAAAAGCGGCGCTATACAAATTGTCCAATAAATAAATAAATAATCGCTGTTGAAGTGATTTTTCATAATAACGGCGCTATGAAAATCATCCAAAAATTATTATTATTATTATTTGTTAACAGTTTAATGAAGCCGGATAGTAATCATTGGGAATGAATTTACACACTTTTAAAACATAGTTGAACACACCACTACACCAGTTGTCTACTTGGGAAAATAAATAAAATCATCAACAAGTAATTTAAAAAAATGATCCGATAATCTCGCAAAGGATGCGCGAAGGCAGGTCGTATTTCGAAGTGGAAAAGATGTCTGCTTTTTTATCCGACGAACGTGGGTGTTCGGCCATCTTAGATGTTTTTGAAAAAAGAACTGAAATAAATTTGTGACAGCTGGCTTCTTATTGGTCGACTTTTAAAATGGATTGAATTCAAGTTCTAGGAATGAAGTGAAAACAAACGCAATAGTGACTGCATTATTTTTAACCATAGACATCTTAAAATTATTTTTCTGTAGGCCCTTTGTTTTTTAGCAATGTAGTGGCCGAGAAAATATTTTTACGACTTGACTATAAAACATCTACTTTTTATAAATATAATAATGCATTAGTATCCGAATGGTTCCGACCGATTCCGGACTTAACCGATCGTGGGGTCGGGAACCGTCACTCGCTTGTTGCAGTTTTTATAATAACTAAAAGACTCTCTAGAATATGACGTCAGTCCTTACAACATTACTATTGTATTTCTTATCGTCAATAAAACCACTTTTATATCATTCAAGAATCACACGATTTACGACACAAAAAGAATCTTATTATTAGTCGTAATTAAAGGAAAATTACACTAATATTGAATATTGCTTATTTATTTTAGAATCTCTTCAAATTATTTGTCATCCGGTTAAAAACGGGATTGCAGGCCCGTAATAAATAAATTTATAGGCTTCCTGATAAACTTTTGTAAAATACCATCGAATTGTCACGATGTCGGAACTTGTGTTCATAAAAATCATAATATTTTCGAATTTCGTTAATAAATATTATCAAGGCAAATGTAGGTGCATGAACACGTATTCCGATATATTAGGATTTTACCAAAGTTTATCGGGAAACGGCCTGCAATCCCGTTTGTAATAATTTGAAGAAATTCTAATTCTAAAATAAATTAGCAATGCTCAGTTTTCTGTGCGCAGTTATAATTAAACGAAACGAAGGGTTGGTTTTTTGTAGTTATGCGTATTCATAATTATAAGTGTTACGATAGTTAATAACTAGCACAGACCTGTGAAAAATCACAGACCACTATAATTTGAAGCTGAAAGTATTCATAAATAAATTTAAAAAATGCTTTTTGATCGGATCGAAATGAGGCGATCAAAAATCTAACCTTTCGGATTAACACCTTTAGTAAACTTGAAAAATTACGTCATCTGCCTTAAATGTAAAGAAAAGTAATAAACATCTAAAATACCTATAGAATTATAAATTGTTAAAGGAAGTAGTAGGAAGGAGGAATCACAGAGGCCGGCGAATCGTTCCACAGCCGAGCTCTTGAACTCAAGAACGGGTCGTAGAAACGACATATTTTATGTAACATACGTGTTCAAAATATGGGCGCGCGTTTGGCTTGTTTTTCGACTCTGCCCCGGTGCCGAAGGGATTAATGACAGCAGTTCCTTTGAGCACCTTCCATTTAAATACATGTAAAACATGGACAACATTCCCACCTGACGCTTGTGCTTTAAACATTAAACGTCGTTCAACGTCGGTTCTTAAGAGGGATTGCTAGGAGTCTAGGATTAGAAAAAGGCAAATACTCATATGATGAAATTGAACTAACTCTAAACTTCTCTCCTTTGGAAGTCCGTCGGGAAAGAAATGACCTCATTTGCTTCTTCAAACTTATAAATGGTATTATTGATTCACCTATAACTATATACTGCAACTCATACCCTTCAATATCCCCTCGCACAGACTCAGAAATAATGAACTGCTCTTCCTCAACCATCATTCGACAAATTATGGATATTATTCACCACTGTCCAGAATGTGTAGACTGGTCAACTCAAGTCAAAACCATAACTTTTTTGGTCTGAATGATTTTTGCCAGTCGCTAAACAAGTGACGGAATATTATAAGTGTCCTGTGGTCCTGGCCCACGGCGTAGTCTTGACTTGAATCGACTTATCACTTTATTTTCTTATATTATATCTGCCTTATGTCTTTGCTTTCATGTACCTTTGCCTACTCCTGTATTTTTCATTTTACTATATTCGTATTATTATTTTGTAATTTGGACGATGTCCGTTAATAAATAAATAAATAAATTACAATCCGTTTGTCAAGATGAATTGAATCTGAATTGTTCCCACCATCAGATCCAATATTGAAAATTGCAGGAAAAATTGTGACACAGAGTCACTACCAAAATTAGTATTTTTCTTTTAATTAGTTTTGTTTGTTCATTAACCTATGTTTCCCGTTTGCAGATGCATCTCAGATGCCGAATTAGGATTCCCAGGACTTGGCGGATGCGGTCCAAGCCTCCGTCAGGATATGGCTTACCTCAAAGGATCCCCCTACGCCATGACCGGTCTAGGACTTCCACACACAGTGGATGGGTATCCATCAGGTCAGTTAAAATCCCTTATTCTTATGTCGTTTCCTCATTGCTAAGGATCGTGACCCGTACTCCAATTGCCCTGATGAATAAGGATCCTCCACTACTCGTTTACGCCAAGTGTAAAGCCAATGACACAAACGTTTCAGACATAGATAATATTTGGTCAATCCATCGCATTAGATTGCGTCAATTTATTATACCTATACGTGAACAGTATCAAAAATATAATAATGCGTTGTCAACTTAAATAGGTAATTAAGAGGAACGACTACACGGCCTTAATAACCAACCAAACTGAATAATTTTTTTAAAATTATTAAAGACAACGAACTTTCCTAAACGAAAATCTGAAACATAAAAATCAGAAAAGATATGGTCACATCTAGGACTCAGTTTTAAAGATAGCAGACAATAAAAATGTGCGGTTATAAAATGAAGGCAATGTCGGTAGTTCTTATTGGAAGTATGATACAGTTAAATATGACCGAAGGAGATAGGGTCCCATTAGCTCAGTTGGTAGAGCGGTGCCCCGGCAAGGCAAGGGTCCTGTTCGAGTCCTAGATGTGACCGTACGCGTTCCGTACTCCACCAATGGTGTTTCCTGCATTTACCCTTCTTTCAATATCTCTATCAGCTTTTTCATTTTTCGTAATAATTTTATTATAACATTCTTATTCTCAGGTAATCCAAGGAAACAACGAAGAGAAAGGACCACCTTCACCAGAGCACAACTGGATATTCTGGAGTCTCTATTCGGGAAGACCAGATATCCTGACATCTTCATGAGGGAGGAAGTAGCCCTGAAGATTAACCTTCCAGAATCTAGGGTTCAGGTAAGTTCATCTCAATGTTTTTAATCCTATCTCTGAGACTGAAGATCGTGGGGGTGGGAAGGAGACGGAGAAGAGGACAGCTGCCCATTTAGATCTAATGACCAAATATGGTTGTTTTTTATACGAACCAGAGTAACAACTGCTTCCGACTGTACGCAGCCTGTGAGACTATGACATCCCCAATTGATGTATGTTTTATGGCTGAAGGGAGTGAGGAAGGGAAGGAAATGGGTAAGATGATAGTTGGTTAATTATCAGATCTGCTCATTAAACACGCATTAAACCATTTCGAGCAACGCGTTTCGATTCAACGGTGATATCTCATAAGGGCGATTCTGAGAGTAGGTATCTACCATTTTTGGAACGTGCCACATGTAAACTATACACGCAAATTTTGAGTCGATTTGATGGTATTAATTTTTTTGATTTGAGCTTTCTTTTTCGATTAAATTGAGTCCGAATTTTAATTTGGTAGGTAATATTTATAAAATATCTTTACTTTACTTTGCCGAGGAAAATGGAAAATGTAAAAAAAAACCTTAAAGCCTACAAATTTTTGTTATTGTTTTTGCTTCTCTATGTGAGCTTCCAGACACCGTGCATATTATTTATATTAATAATTTAGAATAACACACATTAAATAAATTTCGTATATTTGGCGACACCTTAGTTCAGAGCAAAACAGTTCCTCACTCTACCAAGGAGATCGTCAAAACGAATGCTTCAAAAAATTTGAGACATGTGTACATATAGGGCCAGTTCTTTTAGCAGAGCGTCTTCCATTGAAATACCGGTAGAACAAACAAAGTATATGGCATCCACACTAGTATCTTCTGTCCGGGATACCTAATACCAATTGACGTAGAGACAAAACTTGCGCAATCACAAGTAATTTCTTGCCTTAGAAATATGCTTTTAATTTGCCTTAAAACACAAAAAAATCAAAAGAAATAAACGTTTTAAATAAATTTAATATTTACCACATAACTTCCGCAATGTTTTCATTTTATTATTATTATTGTTTACATCAAAGACTTCGTTCTTTTGTCTAATATCACGTTTCTAATTCATTGACTTGGGTCAAAGAGTTTTTTCCTCATTTGCAAAAGTTTCCAAACTTTGTTTGTTATTGTTAAAACATACAATGTAATACATTATTTTCTATAATAATAATGTTAGTTTAAAAGTTGGCAACATGTTGTGTGTGGCAACCCATTTGGTTTTCTTTTGTTTTTTTTCTATATGCTCTGTACACTGCTGTCATCTTTCTTATAATACGTACATTAGGGTGTCCCAAAAAAATTGAAGTTGTTATTTTTGAACGCATACCCTCTAATTTTGTTTTAATAATGACAAAACACTTATAAATAAAATTTCGTTTACTTTGGACAACTGCAACCCGTGCCGACTTGCATCGAAAGATGTCAGTACTTGTACATTAAGACGCCAGCGAGCAAACGTGTTGATGAGCTTGTAGTAACTTGCTATTTTGTTAGTAAACGAAAATCAGGCTAGATGTTGTTAGATTTACGTACTTCTAAAAAGAGTATATTTTTAATAGGAGTCGTAAAACACCAAATATCGGGTTCTAAACTGCCATCTAATGGACAAGTTCTTGAAGTTTTGTTCTACAATATCCGGAAAGTGAATTTAACTGTCAATATATACCAAATATAGCCATAGTTGGTATTAAAAGCTGTGTTTGAAGTAAAAATCAGTCAAGTGACTACAAGCCCTGACATACCACTTTTCAAAAAGTTTCGAGATAACTGTAAAAATGTTGATCCCGATAAAATTCAGTGCTACAGAGAAAATCTCACATTGCACCTAACCGCTTCCGAAATCGATGATTTGCTTGACTTTTACCGTACTGCACTGACAACAAAAATACTTGGAGATGACTATTGAGAGTTTTTAGAGCTCTGTGTGATAGTTTTAGGAGGAGATACAGCGAGAAAATTTAAGATTCGGCCTCCAGGTGCTCGATGGATGGCAAAGGCGCTTTATTCCTTGAAAATATCATTAATTTGTGCGCAATTTAAAATTACCGGTAAGGATAAGGCGGCACTTTTAGACGTTTGCCTGTTCATAGTAACATCCTATGTCAAGCCATGGTTACAATGTATTATAGAAGTTAAAGTACCTTACCAGGACTTGTGCTTTTTGATATCGATGAAGGCTTAAGAAAAAATTGATGAAAACATCTCAATGGCAGCTTTATTTCTGTTCAGTAAGCAGTTATGGTATTTGACCGATGAAGGATCTATTTTATCGCTGTTTGACGACGCTGTGGATCAAAAAACTAAAATAAAAATGCTCGAAATATCAAAAAAAATAATTTATCAACCCATGACAAACGTTACATCCCATCGAAGGAAGATCTTGATGGTAAATTGTATGGTAAGTTTATTAAGTAGTTTAAATTATGTTTTGTATTGAGGTTTTTGTTCATATCATAATTTAGTGACTTTTGTTTCAGAGAAAAATATTTACGACTTCATTTCAGTCAAGAGCAAGTATTTGTTTGATCGTCTGAAAACAGATGCCAGTTTTCTTAACGAATTCCCTACGATGTGGTCAAATAATGCTTCGTATCAAGAAGTCAGAAAGAAGGTGTCGCCGCTGAGGGTAGTGAATGATACAGCTGAAAGAACTGTTAAGTTAATGCAAGATTTTCAAGGCTTAATCTCACGGTCGAAGAGGAACAAAAATAATTTTTGTTGCGATGCGTTCAGGAACACCGGAAGATTTATCCTGACTGTAAAAAAAAAATTATGAAGAAAAAATTTAATCAATAAACCATTTTTAAATATAAAATACTACATAATTGAACATTTGTGCATTTTTAAATTTTATTAGCCGACAAAAATGAAAGTTGTAAATCCTTCCATATTAACTCTGTACCATATGTTTGGCATCAAGTCGGCACGGGTTGCCGGTGTTTAATCAAAATAATATTTATTATATGCGTTATTGGGATCAAATGAAATAAAATAAGAGGGTATGCATATTTAAATTCACGAAAAAAAAAATCTTCCTTATGTCCTGGGACACCCTAACGTACATCGTCAATAAAACCAGTTATTTTTTTTTTTTTTTGTATTAGGCAATTCACCCTAAAAAGAGTGCTATGTGCCGTTAAAGTTAGGGGAGATGGTTATAATTTTATGGGAAATCTATACGGGAATAGGAAATCTCAAATATTGAAGTCATTCAAGTCTATGAACTTGTATAGAACTGAGAAAATGCGAGAATTGTTGAGAGAAAGTAAATAAGGAATACTAAGGGGAGATTGGTGGGTGATTTTTATAAGTAAACGATAAATGCCTTTGAAAGATGAATGATTTTTACAATTAAAGAAAACATGATCAAGAGTCTCATTTTCCATGCCGCACTGGCAGAGTGGACTATCTAGGACCCGGATTTTAAACAAATGGGATGCAATGGAGCAATGACCAATTCTCATTCTCGAGATACAGGAAATAAATCTTTTGGATTTTTTCTTGCCGTGGAACCAAGGTTTACTTGGTATATGATTTTGTATTCCAGCATAAAAAGCACCAGTTCGGGTTTTCGTATTAGTCAAATTTTCTTCCCAGGAGCGAATCATGTTGGATTTAAGAATTGGGATGACGTCAGAGATAGGAATTCTAAAATCTAAAGGATTAGAGCCAGAAATTGTTCCAAGTTTAGCTAGATAATCGGCTTTCTCGTTACCCTCAATTCCTAAAAAACCAGTTATTAAAAGTGTTATATTTTAATTCAATAAACACAGATGATTACAACAGGTTATGGGCCCAGATCACCACAGGCCACATACCTATCAAAAATAAAAGTACAGTGAAGTGACTAGTTGAAAACAATTACCGGAGAAACGAAAATATACCTCACACCACACGCGTGTTGGCGTTGGAGGTTAAGTTGCCGGGAAGGAGAAAAATACTTGCTACATTCAGCTGCAAGGAAGGAAAAACTAGTAAGAAAGGAATTAAAAGACACGATGGACGGAAATAATACAGTTATCAAACTGGAAGGAATAAAAAACTGGAATGTTTGGAAGTTTCAAACAATGGTGCTGTTACGGGGTCAAAATCTAATTAATGTCGTTGAAGGCAAAGTTGTAAAAGGGCAAGGCTCCGAGGAAAAGGAAGCATGGGAGACACATGATGCTAAGACTCAAACAATGTTAGTGACCAGGATGACCGAGGAAGTGATATTACATATATTATCTGCTGCAGAGATGTGGCGAAAGTTGACGAGCATTTTTGAACAAAAAAGTGAAACAAGTATTCACATAATCCAGCAAAGATTCTTCCAATATAAATGTGAAGAAAGAATGGAGATGTCAGTCTTCCTGTCAAAAATACAGGAGTTACAAAATCAACTCAAACAAATGGGTGAAGAAATTTCGGTAAAATTCATAATTTCGAAGGTATTGATGTCATTGCCAGATATCTACAAACACTTCATATCAGCATGGTAGTCTGCGCTAGATAACAAACAAACCTATGATAACCTTGTCGCTCGTTTGTAAGTGGAAGAGGAGAGAGAAAGAAAACTGCTCAAAAAAAAGAAATATAAAGTGTTTCAAATGTAATAAGATGGGACATTATCAATCTGAGTGTATGAGTGTGAATAATAACCATCGTAACTTTTCAAACAAAAGTGAAAAAAGTGTTATATTTTAATTTAATAAACACAGAAGATTACAACAGTTATCCACATTTTTTTAATGACCAGCAGATTTTTTGTTGATCATATTTGTTATGTTTTCGTTTTTTCAATTTATTTATAATTTAGTGGCCCTCCAAACTAGCGATTAAATCAACCCCAAACAGTCTCAACCATCTGGAGTCAGTGAGACTATGGCATCCCCAACTGGGGTATGTTATGAAACTTAACGTAGTAGGGAAGGGAAGGAGATGAGAAAGAGGAAGGGTGGGAAGTATCTAGTTCAGGTCTGGTCACCAACCACGGTTAAGGTAATTTCAAACAAAGTTTCGTTTCATAATTATTGTCCATCACCAGGGAGATACTGTGAGTATCTACCACTCTGAAACGTGCCGCAAATATTCTATTAAAATAGTTTATTTGCAGTACGTTCCAGAGTATTAAAAAATAACCATTTTGCCCAACTATGAAAATATTAAATCTTTCTGATGGACTTAAGTTACAAACGACCAACTTACGTTAGTACACAAATTTTTCGTGTATAAATAATAAGTTCCACGCATAAAATGGTTCTTTAACGATGATATGTGTAAGATATACTCTGCTGTGCGGAAGATATCTAAGACATCTCAGTTATTTTCATTAAGGCGTGTAAGTTATCTAAAAAATCTCAGTTATTTTCATTAAGCCGTGTAAGTTATCTAAGACATCTCAGTTATTTTCATTAAGGCGTGTAAGTTATCTAAAAAATCTCAGTTATTTTCATTAAACCGTGTAAGTTATCTAAAACATCTCAGTTATTTTCATTAAGGTGTGTAAGTTATCTAAGACATCTCAGTTATTTTTATTAAGGCGTGTAAGATATCTAAGACATCTCATTTATTTTTATTAAGGCGTGTAAGATATCTAAGACATCTCAGTTATTTTTATTAAGGCGTGTAAGATATCTAAGACATCTCAGTTATTTTTATTAAGGCGTGTAAGATATCTAAGACATCTCAGTTATTTTTATTAAGGCGTGTAAGATATCTAAGACATCTCAGTTATTTTTATTAAGGCGTGTAAGATATCTAAGACATCTCAGTTATTTTCATTAAGGCGTGTAAGTTATCTAAAAAATCTCAGTTATTTTCATTAAGCCGTGTAAGTTATCTAAGACATCTCAGTTATTTTCATTAAGGCGTGTAAGTTATCTAAAAAATCTCAGTTATTTTCATTAAGCCGTGTAAGTTATCTAAAACATCTCAGTTATTTTTATTAAGGCGTGTAAGATATCTAAGACATCTCAGTTATTTTTATTAAGGCGTGTAAGATATCTAAGACATCTCAGTTATTTTCATTAAGGCGTGTAAGTTATCTAAAAAATCTCAGTTATTTTCATTAAGCCGTGTAAGTTATCTAAAACATCTCAGTTATTTTCATTAAGGTGTGTAAGTTATCTAAGATATCTCAGTTATTTTTATTAAGGCGTGTAAGATATCTAAGACATCTCAGTTATTTTTATTAAGGCGTGTAAGATATCTAAGACATCTCAGTTATTTTCATTAAGGCGTGTAAGTTATCTAAAAAATCTCAGTTATTTTCATTAAGCCGTGTAAGTTATCTAAAACATCTCAGTTATTTTCATTAAGGTGTGTAAGTTATCTAAGATATCTCAATTATTTTTATTAAGGCGTGTAAGATATCTAAGACATCTCAGTTATTTTGATTAAAGCGTGTAAGATATCTAAGACAACTCAGATATTTTCATTAAGGTGTGTAAGATATCTAAGACAACCAAGTTATTTTCACTAAGGTGTGTAAGATATCTAAGACATCTCAGTTATTTTCATTATGGTGTTTTTATATTTTTCTGTTTATTTATGTTTTTTTCTATATGTAACATGAATTTTATGTGGAAACTATTCAATGGTCAATGCAAAAACGTAAAATGTAATTATTTACATAAAATTGTAAAACTGTTGGTTTCCCCAATACACAAAAATAAAATAGTATGTTGGGTAAGATTATTTATTAAATATTTACAATTACACAATCACCTCACAAATCATGAAATATCGATTTCTTTAATGACCTATATTTTATAAATAAAAAAAAAAATAGCACATACCCATCCTAGATATTTGCTTTACCTTTAGATTATTTATTTATCTTGGTTGGGTATTTTGAGCTCAAATCCAAAATTGAGTATTCTGTGAAAAGAAGCACGCAGCCTTCTCTCTTAAACATTGTTTTTTCTATTCAAATTAAATATTTAGATGTTTGAGAACCTTTGCTTTCAAACCGTTCTCCCCACGCAGAGCAGCAGAACGTGACCGGGCAGACTACTAGGCCAATTATCCCCAAACTGTAAAGGATAGGAACGGCAATACTAATAAATAAAGGACGCCTTTGTACCAGGGATGTTTTGTTACACTCACAATCATAATGTGAAGGAACAAAAAAACTATTATTGATGGTTGGTTTGACTAGGCTTTTGTATTAAAAATTAGTTCACGCGAATCATTTTTTTTTTCAAAACTAAACACCAAAAATCACATTAAATTCACTATTATTGTAATAGTATTGCAGAGGATTAACTTTTATGCAATACGGTATCACTTCTACATTTATAAAAACACACTTCACCACAATCTACACATCTGCCCTGATGATCGACACTGTAACGCTGTCCGAAAGGTTGGGTAAGGAGGAAGCGACACACGGCATAATAACCCAAATCACGATGGTATGTACCTACCATTGACCGTGAAAATCTCAATACACAATTTTATTAATTTGTTCGACTAAGTGTTTATTATATGGCCAAGCATTTAAAATCTTCGGCAACTAAAATAATGTACGGTGTATTTGCTTCACATTCCGAAACTTTGTATCTTGAAATGGCTTTATTCATATTTAGTGACAAGATCTGAACAGCCAGGTTCTTCCCAACCTTCCTCTCAATTGGTGATGCCATAGTACCACTGGCTCATCAGAGTTGGGAGTATTTTGCGGTATGTAAAAATATCACATCTCGTTTTGAACAGTTACATAGATTCTAGAATGTTATTTAGGGATCATATTGAAAATATTCTAAAAAAAGCTTGTAAGCAATTGGGTTTCATTATTCGCATTACAAAGCCTTTTACTGTAGCACACACCCTAATTCTGTTATATATGTCATATGTACGGTCACAACTAGAATTCGCCTCGGTAATTTGGAATCCTCAATATTAAACATATATTGATCGCATTGAAAATATTCAGAACAAATTTATGAAACACCTATCGTATCGTTTTAGTGACCATCGATTTGTCCCTGTCACTTTATATAAACGTAGAAAAATCTCTGATGCATTATTCTTACACAAAATCGTGAACTGCCTTGTTGATTCATCATATCTGTTAGAAAGGATTGCATTTCGTTGCCCCAAGCAAAACACCAGATCGAACGATTTATTTAGAATACCACATTGTAAATCCAAATACGCGCAAAACTCTGTAATAGTAAGTATCTGTGAAACTCACAATGCCTTACGAGATGTAGACATTTTCAACCATAACTTAATATCATATAAAATTCAGCTTAATGAATTAATAAATTAAAATACTTATATTTTATTCGATTTTTTTGCTGTGAAAATTACATTATTATCACCCGTAGTGAATAGTATAGCCATGCGAAAAGTTGTATTTTTTCTTTTTGTTTTTAATTTTATGTATTTCTTTATTATGTTTATTTTTTTTTGCCATTTAATATGTTGTGTAGGTAAAAAATACTAAATCAACATTTAACTCAATGGAACTTAATTGGTCTAGAACATATGAATGTTTATTGTTATAATTTTTTACTGTACGACTGTTTGCTTCCTAAATAAAAAGAAATAAAAAAATACATATATATATATATTTCAAAGCTCCGTAGCTAATTTTTCTGAAGCACACAAATAAGTTTATTGAATTCTTCAACATTTTGGAATGCGGTTATGGGTATCGCCGCATCGGATACCATTAATTGAATAAAAAACCCCTTCTGCCATGGGTTACCCCAAATGGTTCGCTACATTTGATGACTTAGCAGGGGTATCCGGGATAGTGAGGTAAGGTTTATCCAGGTCTTGGAGAGGCCAGTGGAGGGACATCCTTTGGAAGGGATGTATTCATATGTCACTCCTGGATAAACTGACCCCAGATAGGTTCCTACCCAACACACACACTTGTTTTCTTCATTTCTTTAAAAAGACCCTCCAACAGCATCCCCGATATAATTCAACCCTTGTTTAGTGACAAGAATCTCATAGCAACCTTTCCCTCTTAACTTCATCCTTTTTTTTCCGCCACTCTTTTCTTCTTAGATTTTTTTTAATCGTTTAAAAATCAATTATTACAAAAAAATATAGGTAATATTAATTCACGAACACTTCAATACATTTTTGGATAATATATTAAAACCTATTCTAACAGATATGATAAAAAAAATCGTTACATTGATAATAATGAACCAGAGAATTATTTCCAGTCAGGTAAACTGTATTACTCATACCTGAATGATTTCGAAATGTTTGTACAAAATTCTTTTCTTGATTTTGAGGGTAAATTTCACGTATTTGAGTAGGTACCCATCTGGCTATTGTAACGCATTGTGTGTGACTGGTTCATAGGAAGAATTTGATAACTTGGATAAAAAATATGTGATATTTTTGGGATTTAACGTATATCCTTTATATATCATTTTTAACAATTTCTCGAAACAACTAGTAATACAGAGAAAAATGAGTAGGTGGTTAATAGCAATATTATAGTAATATATTACTCGACATATGCAGGTTCATTATCACGTGTTTCATAAACCTGCATATGCCAAGGTAATATATATAATGAAATCGTGATAATATATTCCTCTTTAATACAAGTTTAACAGAAAACCTATTATTTCATTCGTTAAGGGCCCGCAATCCCGTTTTTAACCGGATTACGATTAATTTGAAGAGAATCTTAATAAATTAGCAATATTCATTTTTCTCTGTACAGTAGGTACTTTGCAAATAGGTTTGAAATAAGTTTCTCATCTTTGCTTGGCTAAGTCGTCCATCATTGCAAAATTTTACGCTTACAATGATGGTAGTAGAATATTTAAAAATTAAATATTGTTAGGTAATTTGTTTGACGGCCTCCATGGTTAAGTGGCTACCATCCTTGGCTACAAATCCGGAGGTCATGTGTTCAAATCTCAGCGTATGCAATTAAATTTTATTTAATTAATTTGTGTTAATTTAATTTTTTTTTTATTTAATATTTGAAAAAATATTTTTTTACATAGATAAGTATACTGGATATAAACAAGATATAAAACAATAGAAATTAAAGTAGCGTTTCCTCACCATAAAGAGACAATGCTCTTGTGTTTGGTGAGGGAATTCTAGTTCAATTATTATATGTTAGTTTTAAGGTAAATAAATTATTAAGAAACAACACAATATTTCTTCTAGATGTAAGTAGTGAACGTATTTTGGACTTATAATAGTTTAAGGTAATTTTTTAATTTTAGGTGAAATTCCTGAATATTTTCGATATTTTTTTTAATTTAATGGAAGGTAATTAAAATAAATTATGCCTAGATAAAGATAGGTATTTTGAATGAGCTTAGTGTTAAATTTTGAGATTTTAATAGTTTTCTGGTATCTTGCTGATGTATTGAATTGCAAGTTATGAGTATTTGACTGTATTTCTTTGAAAATTGAAAATAGAATTTCAGTAGAAAATTTTGACGGTTTTTTCAAAATTACTTTGATTACCAATCTTTGAACTACTTTAAGTGGGTTCAAAATTTTATTATATGTTCCTCCCCAACCAATAATACCATATTGTAATATAGATTGAACAATCGCAAAATATTAATTAAATAATTTAAAACAATATTTTCGGTATATTTGCGGCACGTTAAAGAGTTGTACATACTTTCAGTATCGCCCTAGTAAAACTTTCCTTCAAAATCTTCTTCTCCATCTTCTTCCTCTCCCCACATCCTTCTGCATCACAACCTATCCCAATTTGGAACGCCATAGTCTCACTGGCCTCAGACGTTTGGGAGTACTTAGAAATCCAGTTCAGAACTTACATAAAAAATGACAAAAATTTCGGGTTTCGACAATATTTTTAAATCTCTCAGGGTACTTAGATAGCAGATGAATTGAACCCACGACACACGAAGAGAAATATAACTACATCAGATACTATCTAGGTTACAAACCAATTGTAACCTAGATAGTGTCTGATGTAGAAATATAACTACATCAGACACTATCTAGATTACAAACCAGTTCTTTAGAACTTTGTAATCATTCAAAATGATGGCTGCCAAAAATATGGAAAAGATTAAAAATCAAGTGATTAAAAACGTTGACCGATAAGACAAAGATCCTGGGTTCGATTTCCAGTTTAAACCGTTATATTTTTCTCTGTATCTTCTATTTAATGTATCGTTTATATTTATTAACATTATCTTCTTTTTCAAAGATATATTCTTAATAAATAAAGAAATAGTCATTTTGCTCCGTTCATTCGGGCGAGAATCCGACCCATCAATCCACTCAGCCACTAATAGGTATACTTGTCTAACTGCCTACTAAGTTTTAAAGCGAATGAATCCAACGTTTAAGAGGAAGCTACAAGCCAAAAATGGTATACCTTATATCGTAGGTAATTGGTATTAAAATCGCTTGACAAACGGAGTCTAGAAACGTTCGATTTCAAGCACAAAACGGATTTTTATTTATTTTGTAAATAATTTTATAAGAAACCAAAATGTTAAATCAAGTGAAACTGTCACAAAAAATCTCAGCTATAATACTGTATTTTTTTTAAGTTGTTTCCTTACGCGTTCATACATTTCTATTGAAAAAATGTTTTTTTTAGTAGTTTACATTTATATTTTTTATTAGGTAATTTATATTTTTATTTGTATTCTACTCAAGCGAAACGATAAGAAAACCTTCAATTTATCTAAAGCATATTTTTTGGTATTCGTAATGTGCACCAATTCGTTATAAAGATTAATCAAAATAGTGATTTAGCATTAAGCTTTGCCTTATCGCTCAAAACGTTTTGCAAACTTGGCACAATTTGCCAAAAATCGCTCGAGTGGATATGCCTGTTTAAAATCAAGTTACATCTCTCTTCCTATGAATTAAACAAATAAATCCTTGTGTGATTTACACGTATATCAAGATGATATTTACAAAGTGGAAAAAAATACTAAAGGCGGCTACAAACTATTCGGGTTAAATCATCCGTAAAATTGGCAGTCCTTGGGGTTCAATCCCAAACCTAAAAGTAAAAAAAAATGTAAGAAATGAATTTGATTGAAATGAAATTGCGATTGTATCGTAAATGAATGTAGTTTCTTTAACATATATTTTTTGCTGTATTTGTATTATAAAGTCAGATTTTCTTATGAGGATGTTAATGTTTATGTCGATAGTGTGAACTGAAGTAGATAAGCAATTAACTTTTGATTTGTATTTTGTATAATAATTGTTTGATTTGTATAGCGCCGTTTTTGTGAAAAATCACCTCAAGGATGCTGTACAAATTTATAATATATTTTCACAATGTCTTTTACATCTTATTACTAAATATAGACTTGATAAACTATTATTAAGTTATGTGTAACAGATTGCATCCACCGGTTCGTTGAATATTTTATATTCTATACAGGTAAATTATATAAATGACCATACTTACCTCGGAGGTCACTTGAGATTATCACTGTTTATTGTTTACTAGCTGACATACCCGGCGTTGCTGGGGCTTATCCTTAAGAGACACATATACCATTATGGATTTTTCTGTAAGCCTTTTTAAGATATACAAATCCGTAGTACATTATTTTGATGAATCTCATAAGGTTTAGTCAGCGTTAACAATGTAAGCGACAGGAAATATATTTTAAGACTTGATTACTAAATATTGACTTTTCTCTACTTTCTATAAATGTAAAATGTATGTATTATATACCTAAACCTTCCGGAAGAAATTTTCTAAATGATAGAGAAAACCCTATCAAAATCGGTTGCGTAGTTTAGAAGAACTAAGCGCACAAACAGACATAAGAGGATAGCGACTTTATTTTATACTACATATTTAGATATTAAAGAATTTTAGATACAGTTCGATCTGAGATCAGGGGGGTATATTTCCGATCGAAAATTTGAACCGAAATATTGTGACGTCATATGATTGCTTAACTATATCCACCAATGAAAAACTTTGAAATTCCGTGGAATAAACTTTCAGAGTTTTTCATTGGTGTATAGTTTAATAAGTAGGCTCCGAATGAGAATTTTACGATATATGTATTGGCATATCTATGGTTTTTTAGGTCTAATTTGTTTCATACAAAAAGCCCGAAGAATTCGATATAGTGAGTGGTTTATTTATGTCTGAGATGTTTCCGAACATTCCAGACTATACCGGGATGTTCTGGAATGGTGTAGAATGTTCCCGAATACTTTCGAATGTTCTAGACTGTTCGAAATTTCTAGAGGGCAAAACTTCCAGCCCTTATATATTCAAAAGCACGCCCTTCAAATAAAAACGGGAACCTTCTTCGTGGATGGGGGGTAGAGGGCTACCACACCATATAACTCCCTTGATCGTACCGGGACTCGTTTCTGAGTTTTAGCGGCAGGCATAGAGGCGCTACTGCGTACTAATATATGAATTATCATATAATATTGTTCGTAATAATGATTTGTCAACTCTTCAATAACAGTTCTAAAAATGTAAACAGGGGCTCAATTCCACATTTCGAAGGTTATTTCCTACGTACAAATTTTAAACAAAAACCATTGAGGTCGATCTGTTTTGTGTTTTTTTCAATGCTGTTGTTTTGGAAGTTGAAACTAATTTGAACTAATTAATTTTACCAAACAATTTTTTTACAAAATTTGTGCAAATATTAAATGCTGTCGTTCAGCTTAGGTAATTAATCGCTTGTCTGTAGTTGAAAACAACATATTCATTTTATATTCTCAGTATTACCTTGGTGCACGGGGAAAACTAATATAAAATATTGCTAATTTACACGAAGAAAAATGATTAATGCTGATTTATTGAAAAAAATTAAATTATTAGTCAAAGTGTTGGTATATTTGTTTTGTTTATATATACACTAAACGAAACACACATCAATGAAGTAAAATATATCAGGGACCTAGGGGTAACACTGGATGTTAATTTGAACTTTATCCAACACACTGATGACATCATTAACAAAGCCAATAAAATGCTGGGATTTATAATTCGCATAGCAAAACCCTTCCACAACATAAACACTCTATATTCCCTTTATACCTCATTTCTTCGCCCGCACCTGGAACACTGTACACCGATCTGGACTCCTTTATACCAAGCCCATATCGAAAGAATAGAAAGAAATAAAAAAAAAATTAAACACATAAATAATAAACTAAACTTACACTTCTCAAATTATGCCGAATCCATTAAATTTCATAATTTTAACTCCCTCCAAACACGACGTCTAATTTTTGATCAAATCTTATTGTTTAAAATCCTAAATAATGGTCTGGACTCACCAAAACTTACTAATTTAATAAATCTTCATATTCCGTCTAGATCAACCCGACAATCTGATTTATTTTATCTACCCTCGTGTAGAACAAACATTCGAAAAAAATCCCCAATTCCTCGTATATGTGCACAATATAATACTAAATTTTAATATACAATTAATACAGCATTGACATTTTTGGTAATAACCTAAATAAATATGGATATGAAGAAATGCGTACGATCAATTATTAATATGAGAGTATGGAATGTATCGGGAGTATCTCCTATCCTCTTCCTATTTTCCTCTTCCTCTCCCCTTTCTTTAACACCAAATTAATTTTAAGATATTATTTCCAATGAACTTTAGCATAAGAAACTTCTGTGGCTTGACTTCAGTTAACTTGTATATTTATATCTATCACTATATATTATGCAAAAGCTGTTTGTTTGTTACAAAAATAAATAAATATATTGGAACACGTGTTCATTCTCCTGCGTTGGTCTTAACGATATATCAGAACGAATTGCAAAAAGGTTATGTTTTATAAACACGTGTTCGAAGATCGCGAAAAAACATTGGTACTTTACTAAAAGTTTATCAGGATACCTATAAATTCATTCGTTAATTGCCTGCAATCCCGTTTTTAACAATTTATTCGTTTTCCTGAAAAACGGAACTGCAGGCCTTCAACGAATCAATTGACAGATTTCCTAACAAACTATCAGTAAAACACGAATATGTTATGAGTACGTCGGAAATCATGTTCTTAAAAATTCTAATATTTTCGCATTTCGTCATCATATTTATCAGGTTAAGCGCAGCTGCATGAACACATCTTCCGATATATTCTGAATGTATTAATATTTATTAGGAAATGGCCTGACATAGGATTTTAACAAATGACCAATTCTCTTTTTTCTCCGTGTCAAAGACTACCATTGAGAATCGAAACGTTGTTGCCTGAAATGGCTTTAGTAGTTTTTTGTGACCTATACCCTCCACTCTTTAGCCTTACTATATACCACAATTATTGTGGATGCCATAGTCTTCCTGGCTCTGGTTAGCACGGAGCAGTTGGAACTCTTGTGCGGCTTCAACATAAAAAGTACATCAGTTCCAATATTGAAAATGTCACGTTATACGTCATACGAACTCGTACATTGGAAATAATATCGTCATTAAACATACTCATTTCGATTGTAACCCTGGTTCAATTATTTCGGATTTGATTTGAATTTAATTGTCATTTCTAAAATTGGAACTGATCCGTCAAGAATTCAAGTTATAAACTAGATATCTAATAATATTTATTGCTAGAAAATTATTGTTATTCTTTATTTGAAGCGTGTACCTTTTTTATTT
This sequence comes from Hesperophylax magnus, assembly GCA_026573805.1. Taxonomy (NCBI): domain Eukaryota; kingdom Metazoa; phylum Arthropoda; class Insecta; order Trichoptera; family Limnephilidae; genus Hesperophylax; species Hesperophylax magnus. The sequence goes on from JAIUSX010000028.1 coordinate 16,519,091, forward strand.
ACATTTATTGGCAAGAAAGTCAGAATTCGTGATTTTTCAATGGTTTGCGATTTTTCATTTTGAGGAATGCGTTATTTAATAATATCATAATATCCCGTGATTTTTCTCAAGGCTGCGCTATTAGGTACCTAAATATATTTTTATCTGCAATATCAACTTATTATGTACACCATTTTTTAAAGTTTTTGTATGGCTGTGTGAATAACAGCCCAATAAATTAAATAATCATCATCCCCTGTCCACAATTTATTAAAAATCGTCTTTCTAGTGAAGTTAACACGACTTTCTAAAACGTGGCATTTAAACTTGTAAATATCTAATTTATTAAGAATCTCTTCAAATTATTGGTAATCCGGTTAAAAACGGGATTTCAGGCCGTAAATAATATCTCGAAACACGTGTTCATGCATACACATCTGTAATATACAATGAGGAAAGCCGAAATATTAGAATTTTTATGAAAACGTGTGTTCCGACATCGTGATTATACATTCGTATCTTACAAAAAGTTTGTTAGGAAACCTATCAATTCATTGGTTAAGGGCCTGCAGTCCAGTTTTTAACCGAATTAAGAATAATTTGAAGATATTTTTAATTAATTGGCAAATATTTTTATCAGTTATTTTTCTCTTGAGATTTGTCGGCGGATACCTACCCTTAAATAGAACTTCCTTTCCTTCCGCTCCTTAAAAATACCCTCCACACAGCATCCCTAAAGATTACCTATGACCTGAGTGATAATATTTTCCTCAGAGCCTCCTATGTGGAGATGGCGTATTTTGTATCTAATAAATATGTACAGCATCCAGTCTACTTTGATCCTTCCTCTGCCAGTTTCATACCTCACTGCCATACTAGCCATAATAGTGTAGGCATCAGAACACCATTATGGACTTTTACCACATTCAGTCCTTTATTAATGGGGCTGCATTCACCGTTGTGTATTAATATGTCATTCGATTAGATTTAAAAAAAAAAATTATTTCAAAAAAATTTACATTGGATGAAACATTTTTGAATGTTTATTATTATTTCAACCGCCATGCTATATATGTAGGGATGTAGGAATGCACAGATGTATGGATGTAGGGATGTAGGTATGTAGGGATGTAGGGATGTAGAGATGTTGGGATCTTGGTATGTAGGGATGTAGGGATGTAGGGATCTTGGGATCTTGGTATGTAGGGATGTAGGGATCTAGGTATGTAGGGATATATGGATGTAAGGATGTAGGGATGTTGGGATCTTAGTATGTAGGGATGTAGGGATGTTGGTATGTAGGGATGTAGGGATGTAGGGATGTTTGTATGTAGGGATGTAGGGATGTTGGTATGTAGGGATGTAGGGATGTAAGTATGTAGGGATGTAGGAATGTAGGGATGTAGGGATGTAGGTATGTAGGGATGTAGGTATGTAGGGATGTAGGGATGTTGGGATCTTGGTATGTAGGGATGTAGGGATGTTTGTATGTAGGGATGTAGGAATGTAGGGATGTAGGGATGTTTGTATGTAGGGATGTAGGGATGTTGGTATGTAGGGATGTAGGGATGTAAGTATGTAGGGATGTAGGAATGTAGGGATGTAGGGATGTAGGTATGTAGGGATGTAGGTATGTAGGGATGTAGGGATGTTGGGATCTTGGTATGTAGGGATGTAGGGATGTTTGTATGTAGGGATGTAGGAATGTAGGGATGTAGGGATGTTTGCATGTAGGGATGTAGGGATGTTGGTATGTAGGGATGTAGGGATGTAAGTATGTAGGGATGTAGGAATGTAGGGATGTAGGGATGTAGGGATGTTTGTATGTAGGGATGTAGGGATGTTGGTATGTAGGGATGTAGGGATGTAAGTATGTAGGGATGTAGGAATGTAGGGATGTAGGGATGTAGGTATGTAGGGATGTAGGTATGTAGGGATGTAGGGATGTTGGGATCTTGGTATGTAGGGATGTAGGGATGTTTGTATGTAGGGATGTAGGAATGTAGGGATGTAGGGATGTTTGTATGTAGGGATGTAGGGATGTTGGTATGTAGGGATGTAGGGATGTAAGTATGTAGGGATGTAGGAATGTAGGGATGTAGGGATGTAGGTATGTAGGGATGTAGGTATGTAGGGATGTAGGGATGTTGGTATGTAGGGATGTAGGGATGTTTGTATGTAGGGATGTAGGGATGTTGGTATGTAGGGATGTAGGTATGTAGGGATGTAGGGATGTTGGTATGTAGGGATGTAGGGATGTAGGGATGTTTGTATGTAGGGATGTAGGGATGTTGGTATGTAGGGATGTAGGGATGTAAGTATGTAGGGATGTAGGAATGTAGGGATGTAGGTATGTAGGGATGTAGGTATGTAGGGATGTAGGGATGTTGGGATCTTGGTATGTAGGGATGTAGGGATGTTGGGATCTTGGTATGTAGGGATGTAGGGATGTTGGGATCTTGGTATGTAGGGATGTAGGGATGTAGGGATGTAGGGATGTTGGGATCTTGGTATGTAGGGATGTAGGGATGTAGGGATGTTGGGATCTTGGTATGTAGGGATGTAGGGATGTTGGTATCTTGGTATGTAGGAAGTAGGGATGTTGGGATCTTAGTAAGTAGGGATGTATGGATGTATGGATGTAGGGATGTAGGGGTGTAGGGATGTAAGGATGTAGGGAGGTTGGGATCTTAGTAAGTAGGGATGTATGGATGTATGGATGTATGGATGTAGGGATGTAGGGGTGTAGGGATGTAAGGATGTAGGGAGGTTGGGATCTTAGTATGTAGGGATGTTGGTATGTAGGGATGTAGGGATGTTTGTATGTAGGGATGTAGGGATGTTGGTATGTAGGGATGTAGGAATGTAGAGATGTAGGGATGTAGGGATTTAGCGATGTAGGGATGGGGGGATGTATGGATGTATTGATATAGGGATGTAGGGATACACTTACACATTTTATTGTGTGTACTGGTATCTCCTACTTTTAGATTTTTTTTTAGTTTGTATTCATTTTATATATTCTGTCATCATTTTACGATCAAATGCCACAGTTAAGAAATATGTCTTCTTCTACTTATTATTTCTAGCCTATGCTTGTGTACTGTGACATGAAATTACAATTTACTGTATATATATTTTTTTAAAGAAAGACAAATATTCTCGGGTTACGAATAACCTGACAATATTTCAAAGTCTCTCATTACCAGGAAAATGTTGCTTTTGTTGTGATGGGTGACTTAGCCAGCCGAGGAATTAAACACACGACGCCTGGGTGGGACCCACACGCGATGTCTACTCAGCCACCGACCGTTATTTTAAACACATAAATAAGTTTATTAAAAAAATAAATTAAAGTTTCGTAAATATGTTTGTCGGTAAATATAATTTTACTTTCTTTTCTGACATGATCAGAAAGCGAAAACTAATTCGCCATATGATTTGGGTTCAAACCAAACTAAAATTCCGATCACAAATAATAAAATGGGGTCTTGCTTATATAATTTGTATCAAATACGTCAAACAACGCTCTACAAAGGGACATCTGTCAGATGTTTGTCGTGCGAGCCCTCTCATTGGCTCGTTTGTTGACAACGCGACTGTCAAATTGTCAACTGTCAAACTGACAAGTTGTCAGATCTATCAACCCTTTTGGTGTCTGCCAGTTTCATATATTATGTATGAGAAGTGGGTTCCTAATTAAATAGCTCGCTGTTAGCCAGAAAAACATTTAAAATCATTTGCACGTCACACTATGTTTTTGTCGATAATTAAAAAAATATCAGGATTAAGTGGCAACAAATAAATGTAAGGATGGGTTTATTATCTATAAATAAAAAAATATTTAAGAATACTAAAAATGTATTACCTCAAAAAAGACATAATAAAAAATAAATTAATTATCATTCTACTATATAAACTGTCTGGCAAACAAAGGGCTTGCATAGGTAAAATGAAGATACCAGTTCGTTCTTGATGCGAAGTAGTAGATTCCGGTTCTTCACAGCAACTCCCAGTTTATAATTTATCCAAAAAATTGTAACATTAAATCTTTGTAACATAGAATGTATTGTAACATATAATATTGTGATTACATGTAAGCATAATGTGGATGATAATCTGAATGAAAGATTCATATTTACGGAATATAATTTATTGTAGAACAAAACATAGCAAGAGACTCAATGAATAATTTAAATATAAATAATCTCAGGGTGTGTCGAGACAGATGCTCGATAGTTAAAAGTGCAAGTCATGTCAGTTTAAGATTTTACAAAGAATAAATGATGATATAAGAAATAAATGGGCGCCAGCTCGGAATTAGATAAATCCGAACAAATTTATAAATTAACAGTGTAATCCCTAATAAACTAAAAATATGTCAATCTCAATTTTAAGGGCCTCTTACGTAAATTCAGGGTACGCCAAGGTCGGCAAGTCTTTCAAAACGTACCGTCGCCACCGAGACTCGAGCCACCACTGCCCAAACGAAAACCAAATGCTGCGCCGCCTCCTTTAGAGTAGTTCGCAAAGACAAGACGGCAACTTGAGAATGCTGACTGTACGTATGGTAGGTACTTAACCAGCGAGACTGCTACATTATCCCCTTTCCTCAGCAAAAAAAAAAAATTTCCAAAGGACAATTTTTTTTTTCCCATCGTGACTCAATAGTCTGAGTTCTTCTCAGAAGGATCCAAGCCCTCCAGGTTATGGCAGAAGCAAGAGCTGATCATGCCTATGGATGACGCCAAGATGAGCAGGAAGCCATGGAGATCTAGAGACGCCAGAATGTTGAACATCTTCTGATATCCTTGAAGAAATCCGAAAGCGCAGGGTAGTAATTGTGGACCACTGCAATCGTAAGTCGTATAGCAAGACGACAGCAACAGAAGCCAGGAGTAACTGCTCCATCCATCAATGAATCGGCTCACGAGATGACGCGTCCAATAAGATCAATCTTGACAGTTCCAGTTGATGATGGACCCTCAAAGAGAAAAGATCTTGAATTGCCTTAAGCACGAAATTAAAGATTTCAGGCCGCTTGCTTGAAGTATAATTATGATAAGCTGCATCCTTGAAGAATAATTTTGACAAGCCGCATCCTTGAAGAATAATCTTGATAAGGTCTTGAAGTGATGAAGTATGTAGAATGTAGAAGGAGATTGACTAACATGAAGCGTCTGAATTGAGAACTAAACTAAAGCTTACAAAATGGATTACTGACATGAAGAGAAAGTATGAATGATTTATAATAAAACTTAGAATAACACAAAATCCAAAAACTTAAACTGTGGTGAAAATTACCAAGAGCTAGAGCATTAATAAACGGTTGCTAAAAAAATAACTTACAGACTGCGTAAATCTAAACGCCCAAAAAGTTATAATAACAATGAAAATGAATTTGGCAAAACTAATTATATGGAATTTCCTAAATTTCCAAAAAAAATACCAATTTATGAGCATCTGAAGCGAACAAACTGCAATACTAGTTATTATAGAAAAAATGTCCCAATTAGTTCTACTTATGTTCGAACATAAAAAATTTTTTGTTAAAAATTGTAAAATAGAAATAAACACCTGTTTAAAATTCAATGGTATTTTCTAAAAAAATATTGCCAAAATTAATATCGATTAATGTCAACATCCTATCCAAGGTGCTAACCTATTAGTTAAAAGTGAGTTCGAAGTTTAGAACCATTACCAAAAGATGGCAGTAAATATTATTAAATTACAAAATAATAATTATGAAAATCATAACTCTAAAGTGTGTAAAGATTAACTTATAAGTTCCTATATTATGTATTTATAAGTTAAAATAAAGACCAAAATAACTTTATCGTTAAGTCAAGCTATCAATGTTGTCATATTTGAGCTTCCCTGTAAAATTCGAATACGAGATAATTTATGTATGAATTTAAAATTACTATTTAAATCATCATTAATTATTATCAATGAATGAAAATGTAAGTTGAATATTAAATTTAATTTTTACGTTAAATAAACTGCACGAGCTCAAGAACTCAAAATTACTGATAGATTATATAAAATTGTACTTGGATTGCCATTAAATTGGGCTTATTTTAAAATTACAATTACAATTGTATTTGTTTCTACCCGATAAGAATACCCTGAAGAATTATCAAATTCAACATAATATATATAAGTTGATATTCCAATACGCCCTTGAAAGCATATTACATTATAATATTTATTGAAAAAAATTTTACGCTCTGAAATCCAAAAACCAAGTTTACGATAAATCCTCTATAATAGAGAAAGAAAGTGACCAAAATAGTCCAAATTTATAAAAAAAATCAAATCAATGGACAATAAAGCATAAAAAACACTGTTTATGAGTTTCCAACAAATCCTCTATATTAGAGATGGAAATAGTATGAATTACTGAATTTACAGCAATTAAAAAGGAAATTGCCAAATAATATCTTATATATCCTCTGTAATAGAGATGGAAAATAGCAAGAATTGTCTAAGATTTACTGAATTTACAGCAATAAAAAAAATTCTAAATAATATCCAATATATCCTCTGTAATAGAGATGGAAACTAGCAAGAATTGTCTAAGATTTACTGAATTTACAGCAAAAAAAAAAATTCAAATAATATCCAACATATTCTCTGTAATAGAGATGGAAATTAGCATTTGAAAAAAAATTGCCAAATAATATCCAACATATCCTCTGCAATAGAGATGGAAATTAGCATATGAACAATTTAATCCTTTACTTTAAAAAAAAGAAAACACAAAACATAAACACGCTCTCACAAGGAAATTAACGTTATGATTTTCCATTTTTAAAAATTATCACCTACCAAAAAAATAAAAGTGCCAAACACACTATCTACTATTTCATCAGGTGCACACTCAGAGGCATATAAAAGCATGGCGGCATTAAAGAAAATGTACTCTCAGAGGCTAAAAAGCATGTAGTACTTTTCTCCCAGTGAAAATTGCAACAAAAGCCAATTGCTTTCACTATATCACATAGCACATAGTTCCCCTGTCTCATGTAGGCAAAAACTTCCACACGCTACAGGCCCTCTATGCCCTATGGACATTAGATGTAAATATGTACATCATTCCCACCCTTACAGTCAACCCTTACGAGCTGTACAAAGCCTCAGCGGTTTTATTTAAAAACATGTGCAATGTAAAAGAAAAATTCACTTTCAGAGGCTACCCAAGCATGAAGTGACATTCCCACTGTAAGATACAGGCTACTATTTTTTTTTTTTAAATTGAAAATCAAACGTTAAGACCTACCCAAACAAAACTTGACATTATGACAAGACACTGAACAAGACTAAAACAAAACATACATTTAATGTGTAAACATACGCGTTATGTTTACGCACCAAATGTAAGCGATCAAATTGTCATTTCTCATTTGTGGCGTTCAAACGATTACGAGAACTTGTAAGGAACGAATAATATAAATATTTATAGTGAGATAGACAACATTATTTTACCATATGTTGTAGTAAAATATTCAAGTGTATTTAGTAAATTTTACTTGAAAAATCATCAACATCAAAAATGTAAAAAATAATAATTGTGTGTGTGTGAGTGATGTTAAATTTTTTTTTAGTTTTCTATAGATAATATTGACATTATAAATATTTCCTCGAATAAATGTGTAACATTGTTTCGTATGTAATATGTTAAAAGAACCATTGTAGTTAAAAAAATGATTCTATTTTAGTCATTTAATAATCTCCTTCCGAAATAAATTAACGCAAAAATTAATTGCCTGACTTCAAAAAAAAAATTCTTCAGAAAATTCAAAATATCAAACTATGTTTTACACCCACATTATAGCAATAAGTTAATTATATCGAAATTACTAATGGACTTCCATGTCATGATTTAAATAAGCATGTAACTTTGACTATCAAATATGATTGTGATAAAATTCAGACTCCAATTAATCCCAGATGATGCAATACCAATCATAAATATAAAGTACCCACAATAAACAGTTAGAAAATAATTATTGAGAATTTTTTTTGTTTTTTGTTTTTAATTGAGTCAACTCCTACGAAACCAGTTGAACCGATAAAATGACATTAAATCCTTCCTAGAAGATATCATTATATCACCTCGCGTAGCCCCAAAGAAAATCAACAAAATAAACAAAACCATATAACCTCTTTATGCAATGCTTATACAGGCAAACCGCAATATACAGGAGTCGTCTGCCGAAGTGATGAAAGACGTCTCCTCCAAAACTACCAGCAAGCCGTGATACCCGTGATACTTGATGTAGAAATCTGAAATTCACATTTATATATTTCATTATCTTATTTAAAAAAATAAATAAAAAATAACTCCCTTTTATCATTGATGGAAAGTTTAATTATTTCCTATAACAGGAAAATATATTTCAAAATAAATAAATTATTAATTTAAAAAAATAATTTCTATTTATGCCAGGAAGATTTAAAAGTCTATGTCAATTGAAATGAAAATGACTAAGATGTGTCATATTATAAAGTTATTAATAAAATTATACAGGATTGAATTGGTATGCAAATGTAATTCAACATAACCTGAAAAAGAATATTAATATATCTTGAGGAGATTTTGCACAAAACGGCGCTATATAAATGAAATAATAATAGTAATAAACATTATTATTATACATATGTGAGAAGAAAAAATCCATTATAACAATAAGAATTTAACTTACTCCGTTTGAACAAATAATTTTGTTGTAATAAATAGTCACCAAAATTGCGACGCATGTTGTTCACGAATATTGTGAAAAAAATAAATTACCGGTGCACTGAGGAAATAAAATAATAATTAGTTTACCCACACACAATCATTGTACATATTTAAATAATATTATTTGCCAGTGAATCAAGTATTCTGATTCAGAATGTTTAAATAATGCGATGACGCCTTACTAAATACGTCACGGATTCGGAACGGGAACAATAAAAATAAAATATATGACGATTTAGAATTTTACGTCACAAAGAATAAAAATGAACGCTTGGCGTTCTGTGAGTTGGGCCGAGATTAACAAAACTGCATAAAATTAAAATTTAAAATAGACCCGTGGACACGATTCAATTGAAAAAGTCACCGACCACCCAGAATCTACAAGAGCCCCTCCAAAAAGAGATTGACATACTGAAAAGTAAAAATATAGCATCACTTATCTCTGTAAAAAAAATTTAACCAAAAACAGGAAATAATATTACAATGAGGATGAACTTGCATATTCTTGTTAACTAGATTCTACCAAAGTCGGGCGCCAATTGTAACATTAAAATTGTAACATAGAATATTGTAACATATAATATTGTGATTACATGTAAGCATAATGTGGATGATAATCTGAATGAAAGATTCATATTTACGGAATATAATTTATTGTAGAACAAAACATAGCAAGAGACTCAATGAATAATTTAAATATAAATAATCTCAGGGTGTGTCGAGACAGATGCTCGATAGTTAAAAGTGCAAGTCATGTCAGTTTAAGATTTTACAAAGAATAAATGATGATATAAGAAATAAATGGGCGCCAGCTCGGAATTAGATAAATCCGAACAAATTTATAAATTAACAGTGTAATCCCTAATAAACTAAAAATATGTCAATCTCAATTTTAAGGGCCTCTTACGTAAATTCAGGGTACGCCAAGGTCGGCAAGTCTTTCAAAACGTACCGTCGCCACCGAGACTCGAGCCACCACTGCCCAAACGAAAACCAAATGCTGCGCCGCCTCCTTTAGAGTAGTTCGCAAAGACAAGACGGCAACTTGAGAATGCTGACTGTACGTATGGTAGGTACTTAACCAGCGAGACTGCTACAAAATAATATTGTAGTCCAATGCAAAACAGCCTCACGCTGCTGGTCTCCAAAAGGGTCCCTCGTAACCAATCAGGATCGGCAGATGCCAACCGATTCCATCATTCCAATGGTCAATGCTTCATATGCAAAGCTGATGCTCACAAAAATTGGCGAGTGTGTTCGTCGAACCTCAGCTAAGAGGAATGCTCGCTGCTCCAGGCTGGTGATTAAAGAATGGCGACTGCTTCCAATGCAAATCACAGATCCTTGCTCTTTCAGGTTTGGCAACTCTCCAAGTCAGAATTTCAGGACTGTCAATTTTTTACCAATAGCAAAATGACAATGTGTAGGTACTTAAAGGTCCCACACACCAAGACCATAGATGCGATGTAAGTAAAGTGATGCACACACACCTTGTTACAAATCTTATATGTAACAGTTAGGTTATGTTAGGGGTTGACATTATCTGCTAATCAATATTGTTCTACTTGCTGACCACAAGCGGCTGATTGGCTGAAACATTAGCTGACAAAAATCTGTATATTGTGCTGACCCTTTTAAATGATTAAAAAAAATTTAATCAATGTAAAATTATGGTTTTCTAATGTGTTAACTAATTTAATATAGGCTGTTTATGTCGGAGTTGTGATTTTAATAACCATCATATTGTTATACCACCTTGCTGGCTTTTGTCGTTTGCATTACGTATGCGAAGCGTTGTTTAATTATTCTATAAAGGGAATATTTAAAACCTCCCCACGCGGCAGCACCACGTAATTTCAGAATGTGGAATAAATATATTTATATTCGACGTATTTTTGTACAGTTTCTCCCCTTGTAAGTCTTCCACTTGGCGTGTTTTTAACCTGAAGAAGTTACTGGATACCTTCTGGCTTTGCTACCTGCTAACTACGTGACGTAGTACCTTCGCTGGAGGCACATGTATGTGTACCTCCCCCCTCTCTGCGACGTAACAATCGAAGTCCACAATCAAATAGACAGGCATATGAAATTGTTTTTCTCAATAATGAATTTCAACATTTGATCAATTATTGGAGCCGAATTTTTTAATGTGGGTATAAGAGTTTCAACTGCTCAACTGAGCCAGTGAGACTATAATATCCCCGATTGGGGTATGTACGAGCCTGAAGCGATTCAAAGCTACTGTTTGAGAAAACCTACTCAACTCCTCAGGCTAATTTGTTCGGTTTTGAGAACAGGTATAACCCGTGGAACAGTTCATATGGTTTCATAGAAATCGTGGCGTTTCCCTTACCGTCATACTTAGAAACATGAACTAAACGGTGTTAGAAAGAGAGAACACCAAGCTTTATATTCAAATACAGAAGTTAACCATAGAATAATTAAAATGTATACCTCCATGACACCAAAGGTCCCGATCGCAATTTGAGAAAAAAATATGAAACTATTTTTACATATAAAACAAAAAGTGTGCCATTTTTTACACGTTTTATGTTTGATTTCAAAATTTTAATATTTCAACAATTATCGACCGAATTACACCGAGTGCTGTTAGCAAGGTTTAGCGATGGAACAAGAGAAAAACTTGTGAGAGATTTACAACAGCAAACGTAACTCACTCCTAAAAGTTGCAAACTTTTTAAATTTGTTTCTTTCACCGACTCACTCGGCTGATCGCACTATAGAGCTATAGAGCGAGTACTATAGAGCGAGTGAAGCGCCGAGTTCAGTATGTAGGTGAAGGGGATACTTACTCGACCGAGTCATTAAGCCTTGCTTCTAACCACTGTCTCGCCTGAATCACTCGCCCGCTACTTGGCCGAGTACTGACAGTACAGATCACATCAGCCAAGCGCTCGGCTGAATGCATTGTCTCGGCCGAGCACTCGGCAGGTGTAATACAAAGGCATTAGATGAAACGCTTTTGTTGTCGCCAAATATATATATATATTTGGCCCAAGGGTTGTGGCGCCAAGTGGCGTGTATATTCTAAAAATTGTCCATCGTCCGTTGCTTGTCTGTGCGCTTACGTCATCAAGCGGGTCAAATAAGAGCCTCAAAATTCACTCTGCGCGACCAAAGAATCAGTCATAACTCCGTAACGGAAAGGGTTACATGAGTTATTCGTGCGTCGTCGTGTAGATCTTGAGGTGCTATAAAAATTAAAATGAGCAGAAAAATATTAAATTCGTTAATTTTCCCGGGTGACAGTTGACAAAACGTTACAAAATTTACCGTTTCAGATAATATGAATTATATTTTAATATTTTTATTATAATTACTATTCAAACATTGTACACACAAAATATAATATTAAATATATATAGAAAATTGTATTTCTTAGTCCTCCTCACTAGGGTGACCTGTGCTGTGCTGAGGCAGACTGAAGTTATTCATTTATGTTTTATTAGTTTTCTATGTCATTTTTATTGTTTTTTTCAGAGTTTTTTCATTAATCTCTTTCAACCAGATTTTTATTCTTGATTTAAAATCATTTAAATTTTCTATTCGCTTTACATCAGGGGGAAGGATGTTGTGGAGTTTCGTCGCAAAATAAATATAATTTCTTTGTCCGAATGTGGTTTTATGACCTGGAATATTTTTTATGAGATTGTGATTTGACCTTGTTTGATGAATACGCGGTATTGTAAAGGATTCAGTATTTTTGAATATTTTTAGCATATATTTGTTGTACATTTGGTAAATCAAAACAATTCAAAATTTCAATCGAAGGCAGTATTGTCTTTATATGATTCCTTTTTGAATTGTGTTCAGGTTATGTATATACTTAGATACAGCAGACCCCCCATCCTATAATTCCATTTTCAATACGAGAATGACATAAGGCGTAATAGATTTTTTTCAATTCCTTTTAATTTACCATATTTCTTAGATTTTTAAAGAAATATATAAGTTATTATTTTTTTGGTAAACTAATGTTTAAGACAAGATTTTTTATGCATAGCACAAAGGGTAACAATTATTTTACAAGCAATAATTATTCGCCTGAAACACTCATCCACATTGAAAAATCTCCTGATAAAAGATACATGACGCCAGGAGATTTTTCAATGTGGATGAGTGTTTCAGGCGAATAATTATTGCTTGTAAAATAATTGTTACCCTTTGTGCTATGCATAAAAAAATCTTGTCTTAAACGTTAGTTTACCAAAAAAATAATAATTAATATTTGACAAGTTCTAGTATTTCACCTAAAAATGTAGACAATTTGTCTCGACGCCATCTAGTGAGAGAGTTAGCACTTACAATGCCTTTCTCATATAAAATAAAGTTGGTTGTTTTCAGGTGAAAAAATGTAACAAGCAGTAATTGTTGAATGAAACACTAGTATATATTGAATTATTTCGCGGATAAGAGATAAGCCGCATTAGCTCAGTGGTCAGAGCTGTCGACCGGAAATCGAAGGGACACGGGTTCGAGTCCCGTTGGCGTCATGTATCTTTTATTAGGAGATTTTTCAATGTGGATGAGTGTTTCAGGCGAATAATTATTGCTTGTAAAATAAATATATAAGTTTTTCCGTGATACCTTTGATATGTAGTTCTCATCTAATATATTCATCAATTGCTACCCCAAGATATTTAATGCTTTGTGACTTTTCTATAATTGGACATTGGAGATTGAACATTATTTTTATGGCATTTGTCTAATTTTAGTTCGAGTAATTTTACTGGTTGGCCCCTTGAGTTCATCGAAAATGTTATATATTTAATTTTGCTTATTAATATTAATTTAATGTCATTAATACATTCGTCAAAACCAGAGGTTCCCAAAGTGGTCTATATGGACCCTCAGGGGTCGATATCGGCTTGCTGGGGGTCTATGTCAGCGAGAAAAAAATTTGGGGGTCCACGAGATTCGAATGGGGGTACATATGAGCGGACCCCGATTTACCTCAAGTCAACATTTAGGAGTTCTGTAAATGACACAATAGACCTAACACAAATATAATAGACTGAGAAATTACCCATTTGATATTTGCATTTTTAAATTTCGTAAACTTGTTAATTGAGGTATATAAATAGAGTCTACATTCCTTTTCTCGTCAGAATTAATATATTCAAGCAAAACATTGCACATTGGAAGCCGCGAATTTTCCTAGTTCCCAACATGTTTTTGAAAAACGTCCAGGGTAATAATGACGTTCAACATTTAAATGTACTTCACATAGACTTCAAAACTAAGTTTGAGGACATTTTGACTATCGAAATGGAATGTTGAAGAATCGAAAAATATGTTACAAGAAGAAATGACCGGAATAAGCACTGACAAAGAACTTAAGGGGCAGTTCTGTAGGGCCAACTACAGAAAGAAATTCCCGTTGCTTATCCTGCTTCATTTTTTCATTTGGTGTAATACCTCACAAGGGTGCCCCTGTCTGCACAATGTAAATACAGAGCAACTATACCGCCACCCGGTTGTTGGGCAGGCAAGGGAATCTTTTTACCAATAAAATAAATTATTATCACATGGTTAATAGTTTTATCAAAATTCAATATTCGGAAGGCAAAGGGGTCTACGGAAAAAAAAATTGGCAAGTGGTCTATGGGACAAAAAAGTTTGGGAACCTCTGGTCAAAAAGATATAAATTCGTCAATGATTTTTTTACCCACCTCTAGTTTTAAAATAATCGTTGGTTTTGCGTCTCTATTCAATGTCTGTATTTTAATGTGATAATGCAGTATGTTATTAAGACAATGAAGTTGTATTGTAAGAGAGTATATTGTGTCCAGGTTTGGTTCAAGAAAACATTTGATGTATACCTACAATATACTCTCTTACAATACAACTTCATTGTCTTCATAATATAATGTGATAATGCAGTATATTATGAAGACAATGAAGTTGTATTGTAAGAGAGTATATTGTGTCCAGGTTTGGTTCAAGAAAACATTTGATGTATACCTACAATATACTCTCTTACAATACAACTTCATTGTCTTCATAATATAATGTGATAATGCAGTATATTATGAAGACAATGAAGTTGTATTGTAAGAGAGTATATTGTGTCCAGGTTTGGTTCAAGAACCGGCGCGCCAAGTGCCGCCAGCAGGCCAAGCAACAGAGCCAAGGAGCCGGGAGCGGCGAGGCGGCCACGTCCCGGAGGGGGCCCAAGGGAACGGCGCACACCACCAAGAGCCCGTCCAAGGGGGGCAACACCACTGCAGGGGGAAGGTTGGTGATCTTCTTCCTCTTCTTTTTTTCTTTCACGTTTTTATTTATGTTCTAATTTAATTTTACTTTCTATTTTCCTTTTTTTTCTATTACTATTTCTTTTATTTTTTCTTTAACTTTTTGAATTGTTACGTTTTGTTATTTGGTTGTTTCTGTTTTATCTTTTTCTTTGACTTTTATTTTCTCTTATTTATTTTTTTCTATTTTCGTATTTTAATTTTTTCGCCTTCTTCTCTTATCTGGTAATAACATAGAATAACGAAAAAATTAGAAGTAATACAAAATATACTTCCCTAACTTGGTGTTATGCTTCATACCTACCGCATCAAAACAAAAAAAAAACGTTTGATGTAGTATGTAGGTTGTGGGTATACATCAAACGTTTTCAAAGTTAAAGTTGTTTAAAAAGTGATATATCTACTGTTTTAAAAAATTCATTCAATAGCACCATTCCTCTTATGTGCTGTGCTGTGTTACACCTTGTGTTCTGCCGTTTTCAGGCACGTATACGCCATAGCATTCCAAGAGGAACGGGCTACCAATAAGGTCAAGAACTATATTAAAACTTAATAATAATAATATTTTGATGACTTGTATAGCGCCGTTTTTGTGCAAAATCACCTCAAGGGCGCTGTACAAATATATAATACATTTCTACAATGATCTATGTTATTACTAACTATATATGGAGATAATATACAGTATCATACTTACCTGGTAGGTCACTTGAGATAAACACTTAATTAACATTAACCAATTGGTTATTTGCGAAATTTAGATACTTACAGGATTTAGGACATAATTGGAAAATTGGATATACTCGTAACTGGACTATCTCTCTGGAATGGTATATTTAATTTAAGTAAAACAGTAAGTTTTTAGTTTAGACCTGAATTCTGTTGGACTTGTTATGGATCTTAGTTCCGGAGGGAGTTTATTCCAAGCCTTCGGCCCAGATACTCCGAAAGCGCGATCACCAAACTTAGTATTTGGCTTGCGCTTAGGTTCCATCAGTCTGCCTACAGCTGATGATCTCGCTGATCTAAGAGATGACTGCCCCAGACATATGCACCCCTTCCTGTATTTTTTAATTTTTGCTAATAGTTTTGTAATGTTCAACTAACTAATGCAGCGACTCCTATTGTTGTTCGACTTGTATTATGTTTGTAAAAGCCCCTTAGATTGTGTCCTTTTAGCATTTTGGAAAATGGAATATCCTAAATGTACTTTTGTGTGTTTTTGTTTCAGTACAACAACAGCATCTCCAACATCTTCTGCTCCTCTGGTGAGGGACTCTCCCAACTACAGTAAACCACTCCCCACACAGTTGACTGGCAGTACCTCCACCACTCCTAGTGTGAGCATTTCATCTTATTTTCAACTTTGTCGCATTTCGTGGCTATCAAATCAAATGCCCATTTTTTTTATTATTTCATTTTATATGATATGATTGTTGATGTTAGAGATTTTTTGAGAAGACTTTAATTAACTATACTATAAACAATATGGGTTCACGTGATTTGTATTCGATAATCTTTATTATGCCTGGTTATTAATAAAATGAACTGTGGCGTTTAGTTCACGTCTAATTATATACTATATAAACAACAGAGGTTTAACATAAAAAAATAACAAAGAATAAATTCCAATCGTCCAATAACTGTGAACTACAGTATGTAAAATAACAACAACGAAAATAAGTAAAAAAAGTCGAATGAAAACAGGAGATTCAAGAAATTCAGTGAATTTCTGGGGCTGTAGCTGAATATATCATATAATATATGTTGTATCCTATATAACCACTCTGAGGCACATTCTAAACAAAGAACAACTAAGGAAGACTACTTCGCTTTCCTTCAATCTATAATCCAATATGGTATAGTACGACGGGTGGCGCTTATAAAACCCATGCACAATCTCGCGCATTATCGCTTATATTGCGCAAAACAAATAATTAAAATAATTTAGCCCAACAACACATGATAAACCTACTTGATTATGGGTAAACGATGGCATTGTTAATAGATCAATTGACATATCTATTGCACAGGCGCAATGAGGGCAGCTGAGTCTGTTCTACGGGTATTTTATCCAGCTCTAAGGAGCCGACAGCATTGATCCACGGTGCACTCGACGTACACGAGCGGAACATCCGTTCACAATTTATGTTGGCTTCACGAGATCGGGCCGTTTCTTCGACTCGTTTTTGTGTAAGTTGGCTCGCACCTATGTGGAACGAGCTACCGGCTTCTGTTTTTCCTCCTTCATATAATACGGGCCTGATTTGAGATTTTCACGGCCAAAAGTATTATAGTGATTTGTTTTTGGGGTATTATGCCGTGTTGTAGTAAATTGCAGTAAATTACACATCTGCCCTGATGATGAACACTGCAATGCTGTCCGAAACGTTGGGTAAAGAAGGAGGTAGCGCAACACGGCATAATACCTCAAAAACAAATCAATATATTGCGGGCCTCTTCAAGACCCGCATAACACAAAAGCATAGCTTTTTATGGGAGTATGTCTTTAAAAAAAAAATATATATATATATAGACACATAATTATGAAAATCAAATGTATAGTAACATTTTACTCGTTATAAATATGAATGATTACTCTGATTTCAATTTTGTTTATATTTTGTGCAAATTAAAAAAATGTCGGGATTTTACGACTACAGTGGACGTTATATTTATATTTGACAGGAGGTTGGTAGAAAGTTAAATAGGTTCTTTGTTAAGGAATAATCCGACTCTTTTCAGCTTCACGACACACTCCAATTAGAGATTCTTCCATGAAATTTGTCCTATTCCAATCGGGGACCTATAATTATTTGTTGAATTCCAGTTGTCGGCAGGAGCCTATTCTTCTGGAAGTAGCAGCGCATCCATTTGGTCTCCTGCTGCTATTGACACTCATTGGAGCAGCATGACTGGTTCCATAGCTCCTGGAACGCAGGTAAAAAAAAAAACTCTAAGGAACGAATGATTTGCATCCGTGGTGTTTAATATTGTATCAGTTTTGTGATTATTTCAAATCCCATTGTCCTATTCAAATTGTCATTTGGTGTGTTCCTCTCCTTTACATAGCTTAGAAGAAAAAGGAACTCAAGAAAGAAGACCAACGCCTGTGTTATTCATTTGTTATCAACACACATATGTCAATTATTTTTTGATGCGAATTTTCGTCGTCGTTGAGAGTGCATGTTATTTCCCTACTCAGATCTTTAATTTTTACAGTCTATTTAGTTTTAAAAAATGTATTTACTCCAATAAACCATTATCAAATTGTATTTATACCAAAAAAACATTATCAAATTTGATTTACACCAAAAAACCAAATTGTATTCACACCAAAAAACAACGCTTGAAAAGGCCATTAAATAATGCAAATTGGTGATTGTGTAGGGTAACATTAATGGTGATTGTATAGGGTGTACACCTATGAACTGAACTTATACAAAGTAAGACTTCCTACAAATTTCTCCTCGTATTCCTTGTCTTAATAACACGATTCATTGATATTCTCATTTCATTTGCATACAGTCCGTTTAAAATGCCACTCGGGCATCAAACACACGGAAACATAAAATTTTGCGTTTGCGAAAAACAAAATGGTCTTAAAATTTAAAAAAATACCATAGAGAAAGATGAGGAAATAATTTTAAAAAATATGAATTAGATATCAATCAATACAACAATTAGGACGGGTTGTTTCGGAGAACTTGAACAATTCTTCAAATTTCAAAGTTAATTTTCAAGTTCTGTGAAAGATATTTTTAAGTTCTGTTTTTATTTCAGTTCTGTCAAGCAACTAGCCTATAATGATATAATAACAGAATTTGAATAGGACTTTCACAGAACCCGTAAATGAACGTTGAAATTTGATGAATTGTTCAAATTCTCCGAAACAACCCGTCCTTAATCTACAGTCCGCCTCGGAACAGGAATTCTTGGTGAGGACTGTGATTATACCACTATACATGTATCTATCTAATAGTAATTAATAAAAAATAAATTCAAAAAGTACCTGCCTTTCGACCATGTGAATTATTAAAGACATGATTTTTTTAATAAAGAAAGAAAAATATTCGTAGATAATGAATATCATAACAATATTTGGATTACTCTTAATATCATCATCATGGTGGCAAAATGCTGCTGGTGCTATTGTGGAGGATTTATCTAGCAGAGGATTGAATCCACGACGCTTGGGTGGGAACCCGATGCCTTGAATCACTCGGCTAACAATGGTCTTGATTTGAACACTTAATTATAAGATGTTATGTTAATAAAAGTGAGACAGACTGGCCGATGAGTGACAACCTTACCAACTCAATCAGGTGACGAACCATTGCTGAAAACCGAACACCACCTTTTGTTTAAGCATGTATGGAAACGGCCATCTTGTATCCAGGACTACAATAATTATTTATAATTCCATTTACGGAGACATTAATTACTTTCAAAAATACTTCAAAAGAAATTTCACTGAATGAAATGATGGCATTTAACATTTAATCATATCCATTCATTGCCACTAGTGGCGTTCCGCAGGGCTCGCGTTTGGGGCTCAAACTAATTTATTTTTCATTTACATAGTATTGGTTGTGATTGACAAGTTTAGTTGCTAATATCCACTTCTCCAACATTTAGTTGATTGTTAATTTTTGCTCCAGTAGGCATACGAGCTAAAAGCCCTCAATATATTTTCTGTAAAGTAGCTTTTTCAATCAACTCTTTCAACTTAGCATAATACACCATAAGCGTAATATTTACGCTTATAGTGTATTACCTAGGCCCCATAGAGGCCAATTACGTCGTTTATCTGCTAAAATAGAAAAAAATCAATTTTAAAAAATGTTCGGCCAATTTCATTAGAATTACAAAAAATAGCATAGGTATACTAGTCCCAGAGAGAGGTTGTGTCATCGTTCTAGTATATTCTTTATTTTTCATTTTCATATAAGACGTGTATAAGGAAAAGGACGATCGTCGATGACGTGCGTACGAGCTCTCTTTGGGACTAGTTTATTTAGGTACACGGACACGCCCACAATACACCTGTTCCGATTCGTCTCTTCAGTGGAACAATGGGAGGATTTTTTTCGTACAACATTAAAAAATCTTTTCATTTATATTTACTATCGTAATTTTTGTTTCAGAGTACAAATTGTTACCAGAACTATGGGGGCTATTACACCAATATGGATTACCTAAGTCCTGCGTCTGCTATGACGCACCAGCCGCTAAATGTTGGAGTAAGTTATTCTAATTTTTTTTTCTTCTCTTCTCCTGCAGTGCAGTATTATTTTCCAATCCTACAGTGCGAAGACATAATAATCAAAGTTCAAAAGATGATTTTATACATATTCTGTAGCATTGCATTTTTTCGGTGTAGGAAAGATTTCGATATTTCAAAACAGCAGAATTTTCGTAATAACTAGGAAGAAGAAAATATTTTTTGTAAAAATAAAGCATTGTTAACCACTCGGATCATGTAGTGCTACATCTGTCACCAAATGATACACCCTCATAAAATCGTTTTATCTCCTTTTCTATAGTGGTCAATGCTATAACATAAACAGATTTAGAAAGAGAAAACACAAATCTTTCTCTTTTTGTTTAAAAGTTTACCATAAACGCTCCCGTGCATCTAATTTGAAATAATTCTATAAAACAGAAAATTGCCAAACAGTTCACGCGGTCAAAGTTCTGTTCCAATTTTATTTTTTATTTTATTTATTAATCTTAAGTTAGCTCACATCTTCGTGTGTGCTAATAGTTTTATAAACATATAGGGGAGACCTGTCCAAAACCGAATAGCTAAGGCAGAAGCTTTGTAGTTCAGTAATTAAAAATAAGATAAGGTTGATAGTAATTATTTTTATTAATAAATTTAATAAGGAACAAAACATAATAGAAAAATTTACGAAAATCTTATTCGTAAATATATTTAAAAAAAAAAACAAAACCTCTACTTTTTCCGGTTTTGCCCCGGGGGGTGGGTAAAACCGTATACCATATACAGTTTCTCAGTTTTGTTGAAATTATGCACTATTTTGTTGGATTCCGCCAACTCGAATGCTAAGCTTCGAAGATCTTTGTAAGTTATCCCAAATAGGCGATGTTCCATGGTAAGAACGTGATCACCCAGTGATTTCGGCACTCCGTAGATTTCTGATGCTTTTAGGTAACCCATAGTTCCTGGGACGACACTCTTAACGGCTTTCCTATTTTTTTCCGTATTCTAGTCTTGGCTTGGAGTTTTTCTTTGGTAATTACGAGGCATGATGATAACGTCTGTAAACACATAAAAAATGCTTCAACGAAAATACTCCTGGTCAAAATCGTATACTGGCCGGTTTTACCCCGTACGGTTTTGCCCGAGAAATTTCTATTCACACATTCTTTCACAAATGTTAAACTTTTAACGAAAATCACCCAAATGTTTTACTTAATCAAACTTGAAATATACATAATTATAGTATGTGATATGTCACTCACCTGCAAATGATATAAACTTCACTATTAATTATTTCAATAACTGTAAAATTAGAACAGATCACCGAAAAACTTAATAAGCGTATTATCTCGCCAGCGGGCAGGCTTGTTTTGACAACTTTCTGCTGACTTGCGTTGATTTGGGGGCTTAATATGGGCGGAATGCGTGGCGGGAATATTTAAAGAAATAAAGCTTTTATAGAGAAATACGGTTTTACCCCGGTATACGGTTTTGTACAGGTCTCCCCTAAACATGTACATTGTTTGGCAAACATAATCTTTCTTTAAATATTTCAATAAAGTCACAAAAAAAAGAAACATTAATAATTGAGATAGACATATTTTCTTAATTCATTTTTGAACTTATTAATATTTTCTATCACAGCAATTTCGTTCGGGATTTTGTTATAGAGTTGAACGGCCTGGTACATCAGAGATTTTTGGGTGCTTGTTTTTTTTCTTTTTTTAATAATTTATTTTAATTTTTATATAAAACAACAAAAAATGAAGTGATAAAAACTTTTATCATACCTTTGCCTAACTTTATATTATACCAAGATAGACAGAATTGTATATTAGATAGACATTTCTACCTAACTTATTCAACCTAGTTTTCATTTCATTCCTTTTCATGAATTTGTATCACTTTTTAATCACTCGAACGATTTTTGGCAAATTATGCCAAGTTAAAAAAACGTTTTGAGAAATCGCTCACCATAATGTGCCAAATTTATAGAACCTCAAAATATGAGATATACGGTGAAATCAAGATGGATTCATTGGCATTAAACCACAGTAAGCAGTTTCGTATGTTCCATATTAATAAATTTGAGGAATGGTTATTAATTAAATAATACGGTAAATTCTAGTGGATCCCCTGCAACGCTTCGCTATTGCTAATGTCTTTCTTGGGCGCCTCTAACTTCTTCCACCTTGTTATCTATGTGAGGATGTTGTGTCAGCGCTCTTTATTGGCAGCAGACACATGTCAGCGCTATATTGGCGGCAGACACATACCTGAACGGATTACGAACCTCGTGTTGGCACAGTTGGTCTAAATAACAAATGTAGATCCTAGGAAATAAATTGTACAGCGCCCTTGAGGTGATTTTTCACAAAAACGGCGCTCTACAAATTATCCAATTATTATTATTATTATTATTCACTACTGAATACCATAGTTTTACTGTTAAAAAAAACTACATTACATAGAGATAATTCGACTCCTTGACTCATTTCCGTGCAGAGGTATTTCGTTAAGTATTATTTTTGTTATTTAGCTATATATATATTTTTTACAGGTTTTTACGATATCTGTCTCACTAGGATATACCTGTGTCGAGACAGACGTATTGGATACATAAATTAGTATTTACATATTATTTGATACATGCATAACTATAACTAAAATATAAAGTTGTAAACATTTTAAACTGTGAAGACATAATAGAAAGTGTAGGTTATCCTACAGGGATAACAATATTATAAATGTATACGGAAAAGTAAAGATAAAATAGTTGCGTAATAATTGCGCAATGCACATTGCACATAAGCAATATAACGCATTACCTAGTAATCTAAAACTTCCGGCAACGAACAAAAAAACATTGGCAAAAGCTCTTAAAAGCTATTTCCTCAGCAGTTTTATTAATGTCTAACACAATCTGTCTTTGGAACTCCATAATAACATCTGCGTTTATTTATTTTAATGTATTTATGTTGTATTGTCTTAAATCTAATGTTGTCTTTCCCGAAATGAATTTTGTAAACTCACCGGGAATAATACATTATAACTTTGTTATTATTTTGTAATGTATTTTATCTTTTAATAAATAAATAGATGGAAGTTAATATAAGCAGTATAACCTAAGATAACATATATAACAGTATTTCATTACATTAAATGACAGAGGTCAATCAGCATCTAGTTGGTGTACATACTTATAAAGGGGTTTTTATAACATGTTTGATCTGAGATCTGTCTTGGCTGATGATCCAAGACTTGGTGTCTGTTTTATATTTCAAATAAATTGTGTTCAGTCTAATGGCTAGTGGAAGAGCATTGTATATTGTTGTTGCAAAATATCTAAAGTTTCTCTGGCCAAAAATTGTTTTAGCGAAAGGGATTAGTAAGAGATTATGTCCTTTGGTTCTAGTATCACGAGCAATTTGGACATTGTCAAAAGTAGTTTTGTGTTTGAAGAGGTATGCTAGTATGTTTTTGGCATAAAGTTGCCTAGTGTCCATAACACAGAATTTCCTAAAGATTTCATCCGAGCTGCTTGTGATCGGTAGTTTGAGGATAACCTTTATAATAAGTTTATGAGCTTTGGAGATTGGATCAATGGCGGCATCGTTTGCTCCTCCCCATGCTATGATACCATATTCTATTAAAGATTGACAAAGTGCATGGTAAATTGTTTTGAGCTGGTTTAGGTTGAGAAAGTTGCGAGTTTGTCTAAAAAAGTAAATTAATTTTCTAAGTTTGTTTGCTATAGCGGTTATATGTTGTTTTCACTTCAAATTGCTGTCAAAAATAATACCCAAGTATTGGAAACCACTGAGCTATGTCGGTTTCTTTCCAACTCGCCAAATGATTCAATATAAACTAGTACCTCAATCAACAATTACTGCTTATTATATTTTTCCACCTGTAAACAACCAACTTTATTTTTGTACGAAAGGCTTTGTCAGTGTTAAATTTCTCACTAGATGGCGTCGAGACATATTATATCTTCATTTATTGGTGAAATATTTTTGACTTGTCAAATAAGCAGTAATTGTTGATTGAGATACTAGTACATATTGAATTATTAAGCCGACATAGCTGAGTGATTTCAGAGCACCTGACCGGACATCAGAAGACACGGGTTCAATTCCCGTTGTCGGCATTTATTTTTACTCGGGAGATATTTTCAATTTGTATTAATATTTCAGGCGACTAATTATTGCTTATAATTATTTGTTATCCTTTGTGCAATGCATAAAACCTTGTCTTATAAACATTAGGTTATCATTAAAAAAATAATAATATATGACAAGTCAAAAATATTTCACAATAAATGAAGATATATCTAATATGTCTCGACGCCATCTAGTGAGAAATTTAGCACTAACAAAACCTTTCCTACAAAAATAAAGTTGGTTGTTTACAGATGGAAAAAATATAATAAGACTTAAGTATTTAATTTTAGTTACCTGTTCTAAATAAGGTCAGATGTTTATTTAACATATTAAGTACGTTAAGTAAATATCTATTAACACTTTGAAATTGTCAGCGATATCAATCGACTACTTTTCGAGTTTTGCGAGCACAAACATAGGGAGGCTGATTTTTATGCATTAAGATTAGAAACCAATTAGAATTTAACTCAACCATTTGCAATGCATTTTATAATATAAGGTTGTCCTGCCACAGACAGCCTTCTATGTAGGAAAGTTAACATTTGTGGTTGTATGTATTTTGCCGTTTAGTAATAATTTTTGTCCTCATCTTTCAGGACAACAATTTGGAATCATCTTGGAGCAAATCGAGAGAAGACGCATCATGGATCTACAACACAGCCGGCTGGGACAGAAAATAGATTCAAATTCTACCATATCCAATTATTATAATACATAGGTACTGTTCTATTATCACCATTTATTGATACGATAATCGTTTGGCTGTAAACTTATTTTTATGAGCCCAAAAAATCTCTGGTTCAAACCCCAAAACCAGGCAAAGAGCAAATCAAAATCTACATTATTGTTTTCATTTTTCATCAAGTATTTTGAAGTGTCAAATTTTTCTTATTTTTTAATGTGAAACCTTACAAGAGCGCCACTGTTTATACAGTGTAAAGGTAGGGGAACTAGGTTGCCACCCTGTTGGACAGCGAAGTGAGGCAGATTAAGGTAGGAGCTGTAGGAAGGTATTTATTAATGCGTGTCTCGAAGAGGCCCGGATTATATGCAGGAAAACAAGCAGATGCCGGTAGCTCGTTCCACATACGAGCCGACTTACACAAAACGAGTCGAAGAAACAGCCCGTTCTCATCAACGGTGAACGGGTGTTCCCCTCGTGTGCGTCGAGTTTCACGCATGTGCACCGGTGTACCTAGGATCAATTCTTAGATTCTTAGAGCAGGCTCCGTTAAAATACCTGTAGAACAGACTCAGCGTGGCCGCATTGCCTCTGTGCGTTACAGATGGCAATCAGTCTATTAAAAATAGGTTGTCAATCAGACGGACCGCCCTCTTTTGCACAGATCAAGTAGGTTCATCAATGGCTGTGGGGCTCCAGCCCAGAGGTGGCTCCCAAATTCAATTATTTGGCGTACTTGAGATTTATATACGGTTAGCAGCTGGTTACTGAAGAATCTGTTAGCCCTTGAACAGAAAATCAATTTCATTGGCTTGTCTGGGCCCTAGGAGTCGAAAGGAATCAGTGTGAATCACACTTCTAGATATTATCGGTTAATTGGTGTGAAGAGGCCTATTTCATTGCTGACTCAATTTATCTAAAATATGGATTTTTTTAACAACTATTGGCAGTATCACCATTATGTTATATAAAACATCAAATTATAAGTTTTATTCGATTATTTAAGTAAATAGTTAGTTGTTGTATCATTTAAAAACATGTTAGACTTAGAAAATTATAATGATTGTATTTTTTTCTAGTACATAATGTTAAAAATATTGTTTATTTGTATTGCGAGTAAAAATGTTATGCAGTGACATCTATTGGAGAAAGTTTAAAGCTCGTGATTACTTCAACACTGACATCTATGGAATAAAATTGTAATTTATTCAAAAAATAATAAGCAAAGCCTCAAACCTGAAATAAATATTATCAATAAAGCTTTGAATTAAATTACATAGAGGGACAATAACAACAAAAATTATGTCGTCCTAATTTAATAATAAATTATCATAACACTGATAAGATAAACAAACGAATTTCAGTGTATTGTGGGCGTGTTCGTGTGCTCCTAAGTAAGCTCAAGTATTCATTACTCCGTATGAAAATGTTGAACATTTACAAAAATTGTATATTAATGACATAAATTTTCTTCTTCATCAGTGTAGGATTTTAGGTTTGGTGGTTGATAATGTTACACTGAATTAATATATTATGTCAATGATTTAATTGTTTGAAGTCCCATGATATTAATTATTATTAATGCACTTATAATTTTTTTCGACCAAAGAATTTGAAGCTGTGTACACACGTATAGTCATGAAAGATGGTTTGACTCGATCGAGTGATGTCTTGGAACAATGCTCTTCGTTACGTCCACACGTTCGAGAGCTCAACGCAAGACGCCATAGATATACCATCAAGACGTAAATTTCTGCCGAACATCGAGCGAAAAATTACAGCCCTTGAATCTTTTTCGCGTCGAGCGAGATCGTACACACAGTGTAAAACCATCGAGTATGAATGAGCTGAAAAGTGTGTTAACAGTATTTAAAAAAACTTTTAATTGTAATAATTTTAAAGCTGTAACAATTTTCTGAAAACAACATTTTTAACACTTTCGAAAAGCATTTTTTTAAACTATGGTGAATTTTCAATTGACTACCAGAAACAAATAATTTTATTACGATTACATAGAATTTAGTGTGCCAAAATTGATTGGAATACCGGTACTAAGAGGATTAATGCACGCAGCACGATACAAAAATACACACTTCATCATAATCTACACATCTGCCCTGATGATGGACAATGTAACGATGTCCGAAACACTGGCTTAAGAAGGAGAAAGCGCAACATGGCATAATACTCAAAAAATAAAACACGATAAAGGAAAATCTGTGCTAAGCCCGGGCAACATTACGGACAAATTTAAAATATTTTCAGTTGATAATAATTTATACTTACTCACTTTTTAAATACGTCTATTTGAACTTTACTTTTGTTTTCGGAAATTAATGAATGCAAATCTTGGAAGCAGAAACTAATCCACTTCCCAACATCCGATCCAGCTGAAACTTAGCAGATAGACTCGTTGTCGATGACAATGCATTCTGTTAACTTTTGGTGGCAATTTCGTACACACACGTAGACAAATGCGCATTTCTCTGAAAACGGATGTCATTACAGCAGTAAATATACGAAATAAATGTCGGTTCTACCCAGTCAGCATTTGGTTCAGTTGTTAGCGGAATTGACTGCAGTCTCTGGGGAGGATGGTTCAATCCTCAGTCTAACCAAAAATAAAATTACATATTTTTAAATACATATATTAATAAAAATAGACGTGAAATAGTAAAAAACCTTAATTTTATTCAGGTTTTTTTTTTTATTTATATTTACACTTAAGGTGATGCCATACGTAGTAATGCAAAATTTAGATAAGTCTTTTAATAAGCCCAGAAAAAAATAATGTAAAGGCCTATGAAAACTGCTTTAAAGTTCAAAATCTCCTACTTACGAACCCATTTTCGGTTATGATTTTATTGTATAATGTGGCAAATTAAGTTATTTATAAAATGATCGAAAAAAAATTAAATATTTATGCCTGAACATCCACAAAATAAAATAAAAGGCACTTTTTCGGCCATGTTTTTTTCTTGCATAAATCAAAACAGGTGGATGGTGTTAAGCGGGAATTTAAACCTTATCGCCATCTACGTAAGGGTTGTTATTGATAGCGGCTCAATTTAAAATATTACACGACGTAGTGCATCGCCTTAAATGAAATTTAATATTGTTAATATTAAGTTCTGTAAGTATTATAGTTTTTATTATTGTAACAGCTGTTTCGTCATTGAAGGCCATTATCAAATTGTGGAGTAGTACTTTCAAGAAACGGAAACAATATTTATAACCTACGTTTCAATTATGTATTTCCATGGCCTAATAATTGTATGTACCATTTTTATTCTCACATCGATTTAATTAAATAACATTAATTTGTGTTTTATTTGTAAAAAACGTATTACAATTCACGACTTATATGTTAAATGTATAGAATTAAAAATATTTTACGATTGCAAAACTTGTTTGATTTAATTATTATTATATTTAAGCCTAAGACATATTACGCTATAGACATCAACACTAACTAACTAACCATCACGCAGTTTCCTGGCAGGGGTAGGCAGAGAGGACGGACCGCCAAACAACTCGGTCTTGGCACACACTTCCTGCTTCATTCACATTCATACATCCTCTCATACATACTCTTCTATTATTCTGACTCTTGACATGGCCCGACTCAAGTATCTTATTCACTTGGTCGTGCCATGTCTTCCTCGGGCGTCCCTGACTTCTGCCACCATTCAAATTTGCATCATATATTCTCCTTACACTCCTTTCTTCACTCATTCGCTCTACATGCCCAAACCATCTAAGCATCCCTTTCTTCATCTTACTCATTACGCTTTCATCTGTGATGAACCAAGTGACTCTCAATGCCGTCGTCAGGCTGAATACCCTCAGCATTCCATTTTGATCTCCAGCAACTCTCCATTTTGATCTCCAACAACTCTCCACTTGGATCTCCAGCAACTCTCCACTTTGATCTCCAGTAACTCTCCACTTTGAACTCCAGCAACTCTCCACTTTGATCTCCAGCAACCCTCCACTTTGATCTCCAGCAACTCTCCACTTTGAACTCCGGCAGCTCTCCACTTTGATCTCCAGCAACTCTCCACTTTGATCTCCAGCAAATCTCCACTTTGATCTCTAACAACTCTCCACTTTGATCTCCAAAAACAGGGATTTGAACCCGCTATTTTCGGATTGCTAGTCGAGAGCCTCACCCCTCGACCAAGGAGGCGTTCAAATTTTAAAATGCATTCCGCACGGGAGGCACTAAGGAAAATAATTTCCCTCAAGGCCTATGTCTTATGGAGGAAAGGAACGAGTGCACATAGGTCTTGAAGAGACCTACCTTGTAGGAGGAAGGAAAACCGGCGCCGATTGGATCAATGACAGCAGTCCTTTAGTAGTCCTTTAGTTTTAGAGCATCTTCCATTGAAATAAAAGTAGACAACATTACCACCTAACTAGCTTGTGATCTAAAGATTGCAACCCGAAGTATCCGTGGGCCCTGTGCAGTACCCCCAGCATTTGTGTACTATCTGAAGTATCCGTGGGCCCTGTACAGTACGCCCAGCATTTGTGTACTATCCGAAGTATCCGTGGGCCCTGTACAGTACGCCCAGCATTTGTGTACTATCTGAAGTATCCATGGGCCCTGTACAGTACGCCCAGCAGTTGTGTCTACTATCTAAAGTATCCGTGGGCCCTGTGCAGTACCCCCAGCATTTTTGTACTATCTGAAGTATCCGTGGGCCCTGTACAGTACGCCCAGCATTTGTGTACTATCCGAAGTATCCGTGGGCCCTGTACAGTACGCCCAGCATTTGTGTACTATCTGAAGTATCCGTGGGCCCTGTACAGTACGCCCAGCAGTTGTGTCTACTATCTGAAGTATCCGTGGGCCCTGTGCAGTACCCCCAGCAGTTGTGTACTATCTGAAGTATCCGTGGGTCCTGTACAGTACACCCAGCAGTTGTGTGTACTATCTGAAGTATCCGTGGGCCCTGTGCAGTACCCCCAGCAGTTGTGTACTATCTGAAGTATCCGTGGGTCCTGTACAGTACACCCAGCAGTTGTGTGTACTATCTGAAGTATCCGTGGGCCCTGTGCAGTACCCCCAGCAGTTGTGTGTACTATCTGAAGTATCCGTGGGCCCTGTGCAGTACCCCCAGCATTTTTGTACTATCTGAAGTATCCGTGGGCCCTGTACAGTACGCCCAGCATTTGTGTACTATCCGAAGTATCCGTGGGCCCTGTACAGTACGCCCAGCATTTGTGTACTATCTGAAGTATCCGTGGGCCCTGTACAGTACGCCCAGCAGTTGTGTACTATCTGAAGTATCCGTGGGCCCTGTACAGTACGCCCAGCAGTTGTGTGTACTATCTGAAGTATCCGTGGGCCCTGTGCAGTACCCCCAGCAGTTGTGTACTATCTGAAGTATCCGTGGGCCCTGTACAGTACGCCCAGCAGTAGTGTGTACTATCTGAAGTATCCGTGGGCCCTGTACAGTACGCCCAGCGGTTGTGTGTAATATCTGAAGTATCCGTGGGCCCTGTACAGTACGCCCAGCTGTTGTGTACTATCTGAAGTATCCGTGGGTCCTGTACAGTACGCCCAGCTTTTGAGAAGACTTCTGACTATGGGTTCGATGAACCCCTTGTGCTTATCTCTCTGACATGACCCGACTCAAGTATCTGGTTCACTTGAACATGCCATGTCTTATCCCATACACATTTGCCTCATATATATTCTCTTTGCCCTACTTTCTTAGTTCATTCACTCTACATACCCAAAACCATCTGAGCATCCCTTTCTTAATCTTACTCATTACGCTAACATCTGCCTTGCATTCTTTGCGGATCTCGCACGATCATACGTGATTTTACCACAGATACACCTCAGGGAACTCAATTCTACAGCATTCAGTCTACGTTCATCCTTCACCTGCCAGTACCAGCACTCCATTTAAGATACAGTGAAATATGTAGTCAAATGAAACACATCTGTTTTATAAAATCAATTTACTTATAAAGAGCAATAACATGTTAATGTATTAAGCTTAAATTAAGTGCTTAATGCAAAAACACACAATTGGTACTAAAAATATTTGTGACAATAATATAATCATAATATATAACCATAGAAGTTGTGATGAGTTGGAATGTAAAATCCAATATACTTATTAACCTTTCCCTTACTGTGCTAAAAAAAATCACACGTTCCGGTGCTGTGTAGTCAATACACATCTCAAAATAAGCGATTTAATATTGGAAAAATATGAATATTCATAGCTAATCGCTTATGTTTATTATATTTTATATCAAAAGTGATAATAATTGTAATTTAATTGCTGAAAACATGAAAAACCATCGGCAGATGCTAAAAAAACGTGCGAGGGGTCCACATCTAACGACGGTCCGCGACCAACTGGCTGGCGGCTAGCAGTGCTAGCACACACACAGCTATGCGGTCGTAGGTATCGATGGTCTAAATAAAAATACAACTGTGGACGTGTGGATTTCTCATGTTACCGCATAGCGAACTAAAGCGGAACATCAATAGTGTGTCATTTCCTCGCACACTCTTCGCGTAGCATTGTCACACGGTTGATTGTATTGTTGTATTTGTTTCCGATTTTCTCTGATTTTTAATTGAATTTGATAACTATGTAAAATTTTATTTTTTAATTCAGTGCATAAATGTATAACGGAGGAATAACTAAAATGTGAACCCAGAATTTATTATATTTATAGAGTTATTAAAGTTATTAGAAGCAATGTGTAGTAAATACACACCACAGATAAGGAAAGGTTAAAACACAGTAAAATAAGAGAGAAAAAAACTCAATAAAGTACACCTGCGGTTTCATAAAGAGAAAGGTTGGGATGTACCCAGCAAATCAGGTCTAGTTAGTAAACACGGCTAAAGCAATTTCAAGCAACGTTTCCACTCTGAATGGAGGTCTTTCACCAGGACGATATTGAGAGTATCTACTATGAACGAGCCATTTTAAACAATGGAAAAACATCCCCAGGTAACGAATAACCTGGCTATATTTGCTGCAACCATCATTATAGTGGGAAAATATTGCTTGTGCAGTGATGCAGGACTTGTCTAGCAGAGAATTGAACCTGAGAGTCTTACTGAAAAATGATACTTCATAGAATAGCTGCTAATTGCTAAAAATCTGTAATATTTTATAGTAAATTTATAACATTAGACAAAAGGGATCTTTGGAATAGTAAAAATACTGAATGGAAAGTCACTAGAAGTGTGGATATATTTATGTCACCAGTGTACGTAAGATCTTTCAACTCCTAGGCCTGAGATAGGCCAATGAAATCGATTAACTGTTCAAGAAAGAAATTCAAAATTTTTGATTATTTTCATCCAAAGTAAGATAAAATAAAGCTTCTTTCGGACACACTGACACGCCCAAAACACACTTCTAACGGCTTATCTCTTCAGTGGAAATAACCCATATAAATTACATATTTAAATAAAAAATATATTTGTTCGCCAGCAGAGAAATATAAAAAAAAATCGAGACATGTTTTTAAAAAGTAGGACATAAATATATGTAATTAGAGGTAACAAAGTATTTGGTGAATTAGTAGTAAGATTCACTAGCTGGAAATGGGAATGGTTCTTATATGGTTCACGTCCACCGATAGCGAAGTTATCTTAGAGACAGCAGCCAGGATGATCGAGTAGTTGAAGAACCCGCAGAGAAGGAATGCTATTCCAAATACAGCATCTGAATTCACCATGTTAAGGAAAATAATATACATGTTTAGCAATAAATGAACAAAGTAAACATACTTCCTAGCGTAGGGAGTGCGGCGAACCCATCGCTCAGGGAGTAGAGACACAACCTCCAATAGCCATCCTAAACCTAGGGTGAGACCGTGCTCAGGCTGTATGACCTGGGGAACAGTGTCACGAACAGTGCCTTCGAGAAACAGGATCGCATCTCGAAGTATTTACACCTTACCCCAGTACTCAGGGTTCTGCTGGAAAGGACATTTCATTTCCCTAAATACTTGTGGGATGAAAAATTAGACAAATCAAAAACTCCCTCTTTCCTCCTAGGGTCTTCAGGAAAACAAGGAGGAGTGGAGAGGAGAGCTGAGGTCACCTCTGTAAATTTTTCCCTTGTGGGGCCTTCACGGAACCAAAGGGGGGTGGACTCCTCCATCAGGGGGCCTTCAGGGACCAAAGGAGGAGTGGAGGGGAGAGATGAGGCAACCTTCGTGAGCTCTACCCTTGTGGGGTCTTCGGGGAACCAAGTGGGGGTGGATTCAGGACGAGCCGCGCCTGGTTCCTACCCGAATGTCATTTATCCAGTTCCTATCTCTCCGTAACTATCACCTTGCTGGAAAACTATTTGAATTATGGAACATGACCATTGCAAATAAATAGTACAAATTCGATTGCGGTTGTTTTTTGAAAAACAGAAGAAGGATTGGAACCAGTGGCTGTTCGAGGTCTTTTTCACTGGGGGTTCAGAATGTTAATTATATTATATACCTAATTCATCAAATTTTAAGAATTTTCCTCATTTTTAAATTCAAGTCCCTTTTCGCACCAACTCCCATTATTTTTTTTTTATGTAAACAACCTTGACTTTCTGCAGAAATAAAAACCCTGTTTTATTTGAATATTCCATTAACAATACAGCTCTCGGAATTATTTTGGATGAAAAACTAAGTTTCGCCAAACATATCCGCCAAATTGTAAACAAAGGCATGAAAACAGGCTTCGTATTAAGAACAACTAAAAACTTTAACTCCATACAAGCCATTAAACTGTTATACATATCTCTAGTTAGAAGCATAATTGAATACAACTCAGTAGTTTGGTCTCCCTCTTACAAAATTCACATTAATAACATTGAGCGAATACAAAAAAAATGCAATGTTTTATAAATTTTAAATTAAATATCCCACTAGAAGACTTACAATATCATTTCTTATTAAATACTACACACATTGGAAGACAGGCGTAAAAAGAACGACTTAACTTTTTTATTCTGAATTCTAAATTCGACTGTTGCGAACTTCTGCAACTCATAAACTTACGAATACCTAAAATAACAACAGGACAAAATACACTATTCCACTGCAGCACACATAAGCGCAATTATATTGCGAACTCCCCAATACAACGGTTTCACACTATGGGAAACCAATACTTAGGTGATGTCGATATATTTAATATTAACTTTAGGAATTTCATGGATCGCGTAAAAGATTTATTTCAACACTATTCCTAAATAGATTTGTAAACCAATCAAATTGCTGTATTTTTCAATTTAAATTATTGTTCTTTTTCTTGTTTTTTTTTTTTTTAACGTATCTTTATTTTTATTATTTCTTTCTTGTGTATCAAAATTGTCTGTCATCAAAATTGTACCACCTTTCATTGTACATGTAAAAGCCTTCTGGGCGTTAAATAAATAAACACTATATTTCGTCATTGTACAATATTAGGTATAACTACCAAGAATAACTGCGAAAAATCAATAAATGCAACTTTCTAGTCGAAAGCCGAAAACAAATTAGAGAAAGCGCAACACAATATGTATTGCATAACTGAAAGATTTAGACAAAATCAATCGGATTTACAAAAACCATTAAAAGCCAATGATTAGAGAAATGCAGGAACAAGAAAATAAACATGTACAAAAATTTACTAAATACTAGTAAAGAAAAATAACATTTAACTTGCATCTATGTAGTGCTAAGTTCAGCTACCGGCGCGGGCGGTGATGGCTCGGCCAATCTCGGTGACACAAATTCCGGAGGTCACATGGCATCAAACAGTGGCGCACAAAGATCGTCTTGTTTTGGCGTAGGTTATAAGATTTCACCGTCAGAGGGATTGGGTTGTTGTTTTTTTTTTGTATGAAGTATTTTGTGCTGATTCTATAACGCACAGCATGAATATTGGGTTGATCTTTGACTATTTTTCAGACGCGTCGATTTTAAAGACAGAATTTGAATGGCGCGCTGTTTATAATGTGCTAATATTATGACAATGCAAGTTTGTCTCATATTTTTTATTGGAGGTTCACCGCACAAACGCACTTTAGAGAATACCACCACTGATTGGGACTACTTTGAAGCAAATTATTGGCGGTAATCGTCTATATAATCTGGATGTTTGACTTAAAAGAGGAAATTTGACTATCTGAGAAGTACATAAGTACTATTTTTTTTTGTTGTGACGATAATTACTTCTAGGTATCGCGGTAGAACTCACTATATTGTGATTGTGTTGTGCGCTCCTTCGCAGAGATATAGTGGTAAGTGATTGGTCATCTCGTTTTCCTTCCATACCTTGTCCTTTCCTACACATACTATCACCCAATTCCAGCAATCAACATTTCATTTTAGTTTCGTTTGAAGTATTTGCAGTCCACTTTCAAGTGCATCTGAAACTGTAATTCGTAAGCGGTTTCGGATGCAACAGATTACTTATTAGCAGAGGGCCCCACCATTAAAGTAGTATTATCGAGATGTTGATGAAACATGAAGTCCGTCGTAATTTGATCAAGTTATTTGTAAAGGATACGAATAGTATACCTCTCCCATCTCTCCACCATGTACAGTTCTGTCACCACCGTATACCTCCAGTACCAATAGGCGATCCAATTGAAAACTGCGGACAGCATTTTAAAGCAGGATATTAGCACAATTATTATTTTATCACAGATATTTCCTCGCAAACGGTCCTGGTCCACCTTTTCTGACTAATGTCAAATATGGCAGCTGGGAGCAGTGTTGCCAGATGCATGTTTTTTACCATTTTTATTGTTTTTTTGGGTCCCTCGACCCCTCGTATGCTTTTTTCAAAAAACCGGGACAAACGAGATATGCTTTTTTAAAGATCACCAAAAATATGTACTTTTTAGTGAGATAAGATTTTTGGTAAATATTTACTCAACTGCCGCACAGTGGGTTGAAAATCGCCTTTCATAGTCATAGAGACTTGAATTTTCAAGGGTATTTTTTTGGCTATAAATGGATTCTGCTGATCCATTCCAATTGCGTACGAAGCAATCGTGTACAAATGAAGGAGTTATCATTTTTTTAAGAAAAATTTGTATGGCACTGGCATTAAAAATGAGGCTATCTCTGGAATAATAAGGTTGGCCATTCTATCCTTACACACAGATATACTACTATTTATTTGTATTTTTTGACATACTTCGTATTGTGGCGCAACTTGCGATTTTTTTTATATCCTCCAAAAGCCAAAAAAAATACCCTTGAAAATTCAAATCTCTATGTCTATGAAAGGCGATTTTCAGCCCACTGTGCGTCGTAAATCCCAACCTAAAAAGAACGGACTATGTGATGATTTTTGACAGAATCGATAAGTCCATGTCAATTGATGTCAATGAACCGAAATATTTCGATGGTCAAAAATATAAATCATCGATTTTGCCCATCGCTACTCCCGGTTACTTTGTCACGGTGACTCATAAATAAACCATCGGTTACTGCTCTTTGCTGATACCATAGATAAATTAATATATCTACAATGTTTCAAAGATATTTATTTTATTATTTTGCATACATTATTCCACATTATTCATTTTCTGTAATGTTAATCAATATTTTTATCGTAAAGATATATTACTATTTTTAATATTAATGATTTTACTGTCACAGTAAAAATTAAATAAAAAAAATAGGCACTACACCACTAATAATTGTCATTACAATTTATGAATGCTGATTACTTCTATTAATTATTAAGGCGATGCAATTCATAAAAGTCATTGGAACTCAGAACAAAATCTTAGTTCGCTACTTTGTTTTCAGTGGTTGTTTGTTTTCTCTTCTAGTTCTTATAAATTGTAATTAATAGAGCTGCTTTTGTAAATGTATTGTTACTTTTTATAAATATAATATGCATGTATTTATAGAAATTCTCTAATCATAGTGATGACCCTATCATAATCTCTTGCGTAGTTTAGCGCACAGACAGACGGACGTGGATAGCGACTATGTTTATGTTCATTGTTATTTTTTCTTGTCGTTTTATTTCCACTTAAGTTTGTATCTCTTCTGTACATTAATGACTTACTTATTTTCTTTATTTTTGTAAGTACATACTACATTGCGCATGTGAAATTACCTAATGAGTTTGATTTGTCTAAAAATATGTTTTTTTTTTAAACTTTTTTTTATATACTGTAAATTCCTGCCACCCACAACGAGTTTTATAACTAATCGGGATTGCTCTAAAATACAAATAAAAAAATAAAAATCAAAATTGCCACTTGAAGCCAGCCACCTTCAAGAGGACAGAAA
This sequence comes from Hesperophylax magnus, assembly GCA_026573805.1. NCBI lineage: Eukaryota > Metazoa > Arthropoda > Insecta > Trichoptera > Limnephilidae > Hesperophylax > Hesperophylax magnus. The sequence continues at coordinate 16,556,442 of JAIUSX010000028.1, forward strand.
ATAAGTGATTAATTAATATACAAAAGAGATACAAACTTAAGTTATTTTGTGTAGCTCTGTTTTCCGGTCAGAAACCAATGACTCAATTTGCCGCTGTGGCGGACAGGTGTATTGTAGATAGGCTAAGGTCCCGATCCAAGAAGAGGTAAGAAGTCACTCCTTTCACCGGTTTGTTCAGGGACTCTGTTCCCGATGTAGAGCTCGTCCGCTGTGACTCGGGGTGTAGAGCGGTCTATAGAATTTACAGCTAAATAATTATTTTGTCGTATAGTGATTTTTGTCAGTCATTACGTAAGTAATATTTTGTATTGATATGGCTGAAGTCGTGAACCTTGATCCTGTCTTGACTTGACATTATCCGTATTGTTTTTGTGGCCTATTTTTGTCACAGCATCTTCTATTGTAACATTTCTCCTTGTATTAACTTCATTTAATCTATAATGTGTTAATTGGACTTGGTCTGTTAGTAAATAAATAAGTATTATTTGAGTTAGCAGACTACAAAGTAACGATCAGGGCCATTTTCGTATGCATTCTTGTGCTGTGCAGTTACTTGGCGATGGCGAAGAGTTTTTTAGTTTGTGCAGTATCATTTAATGATTGATATAAATATACCTACATTTTGAACTATTTAATTGTTTGAACCCACCTTGTGCTAAAATAATTGTGATAGTTTGAGCTATAAAGCATAGATGGCCCTAGTGCTAGTAGTTTATAGAGTTCTACAAGAGATGTCTCTAGTGTACAGGTTTGCCCCCCCAGTTCAAAACCGAGATGGGCTAGCAGCTAGTTTTCTAGTGACAGAGAGAATTTGAGAGCGTTATAGAGAAGCCGTCCTACACACACATTTCTGGTTAAAAGAGTTTCGAGTCTAAATAAAGACAAAGTGTTTAGTTGTCAAGGAAGCTTTATTTTTAAGGGAGGCCCGAGGAAGATTTGGCACGATCAAGTGAATCAGATACTTGTGTCGGGCTATATCAAGAGTCAGAATAATAGAAGAGTATGTATGAATGTGAGTGAGGTAAGGAGTGTGTGGTGTGACCGAGTTGTTTGGCGGTCCGTCCTCTCTACCTACCCCTGCGGCGAAACGGCGTGATAGTTAGTTAGTTATTTACAACGGTAATAATCTGGCAGCGCTACTTGGTAGGCACATTATAATATTTGATAATATCTATCAATATTTATCACAATAAAAATCAAGCTTAATGTTTTAAAAGATGACATAATTGGGAAACTGACATGACTTATCTTTTTTTATCTCACAATATCGGCAGTGGTTGTTCTAATAGGATTGTTTAAAATATTTTTATTTGATTTTTTTCTTCTTTATTGAGTGCTTTTAAAATTTGTACGGTAATGGCACGGAAAAAGCATAAAAGGTACATGTTTTATCACAATAATGCTGCAGCTCTTTCTCAAACACAAGATAAAAGTGGGTAAGAAAGAGCTGTTGAAAATGAAACAGACAATATACTTATGCCTGCTTCTCTCAAGAAAAATTGCAATTTTTTCTATCTTCTTTTTAAAAGAAAGAAAAACATTCCCGGGTTACGAATAACCTGACAAAATTTGAAAATCTCCTACTACCACCACAGTAAGCGGAAAATGTTCCTTGTGTTGTGTTAGAAGACTTAGCAGGCCGAGGAATTGAACACGCTACACCTGGGTGGGATCCAAACGCGATGCCTGCTCAGCCACTGACCAATCATTATCATACATCTCCCTCACACGTATTAAACAAATAATAATAATGATTTATTGTCTTCTTTTCTTAGTAACATATAGAGATAATGATATCCTCACGGGGATCTCCCGTGCTGAGGATTTCATTTACATATTATAATTTAATTATAAGAAATTAATATTACAACAAAGTAACATATGAATTTAATTATAAACATATATTATGTAGTATAATTTTTTTTTTTATAAATAATTTTAAAATAAGTAAGATAGTGTTTTTTTGTATAGTTCAGTTTAGTAGATTCGGTTTTAGTCTGTGTTTGATATCAGTATATTTTCTATTTCAGATCTCCCTATATTAAGTATCCAGCTTTTTATTTGAGATTTAAATGTTATAATGTTGAGGTTTTTGAGTGAGAGTGGTATTTTATTGTAGAGTTTAATACTATGATATAAGAAGCTTTTTTGCCCAAAAGTTGTATTAGTAGTTATTTGTTGGATAAGTTTTTGACCATGAGATCTAGTGTTTCTGTTGTAAGTGTTTGTTGTTATTTCTTGGGTTTTGTACTTATGAATGTAAATGAGTATAGTTTTAGAATATAGTTGTCTAATTGACAAGTTCTTACAGGAACTTTCAGTATAATTTTCATTATGGCTTTTTGAGTTTTAATTAGTGGATTTAGTATATTTTTATTTGCACTGCCCCATCCCATAATACCGTATTCTAAAAATATATGAAATGAATAATGATATATATGAAACGCTATTCCCGTTGCCGTCTTGTAACCGTAGGAATTATTGCACCCATTCAGTATAAATGTTATTAAAGTCTCCCCCTTCTCTCTCTTACCCCTCCTATAGTAAGTTGTCTCCGTCTTTTCTCTGTATCTCTTTCTCAGATTGTATTATTTTCATGTGTCTGTACTTAATTATAATAAGTTAATACATAAGTCCTAACGAAACTTGAGATTAGTGAAACTTGGTAGACCATCATGTATTTTTTTATTATAGCGACTATTTAAACATTGTACATACAAAATATGATATTAAATATATGTATAGTAAATTGTATTTGTTAGTCCTCTTCACTAGGGTGACCTTTGCTGAGGTGAACTAAAGTTATTCATTTCTGTCTTATTAGTTTTCTATGTCGTTTTCAATGTTTTTTTCATTAATCTTTTTCAGCTGATGTTTATGCTTGATTTGTAATAATTCAAATTTACTATTTTCTGGTTCATTAAATTACAAAATGTGTTTTTCATTATTATTAAAGAGTTTGCTACAGGTGTCTGGAGTTTTGCAACAAGTGAATCAGCATCTGGGCCGAAGGCTTGGAATAAACTCCCGCCGGAACTAAGATCCATAACAAGTCCAACAGAATTCAGGTCTAAACTAAAAACTTACCTTTTTAAACTGTCATACCCTTAAATTAAATATACCATTCCTGAGATAAAGTCCAGTTATATCCAATTATGTCCTAAATCCTGTATCTAAATTTCGCTAATAAACAATTAGTTAATGTTAATTAAGTGACCTACCAGGTAAGTATTATATTGTATATTATCTCCATATATAGTTAGTAATAACATAGATCATTGTAGAAATGTATTATATATTTGTACATATAACCCACACAAATAACCAGTCACTTGAATTCAAATAAATTATTCGCAAAACGTCAATCTGCGTACAGAAAGTTCCACTCAACTGAAACCGGACTACTTCGTATGCTATCAGACTCTCTTGCCGTAGAGTCAGGTAAGTTATCACTTATCTCACTCCTAGACATGAGTGCAGCGTTTGACACGATTGATCATGAATTCCTCATTAGGAGATTAGAGGAAACATTTGGTTTGAATTCCGACATAAAAAATTGGCTGGTATCCTATTTATCCAATCGCTTACAAGCCGTGAGGGTTGGAAATAAATTGTCCAACTTCGCAACACTTTCTTCAGGAGTACCCCAGGGATCCGTTTTGGGTCCACTTCTCTTCATCCTTTTTACAAATGATGTCGCCAAAATAATCGAGTCATTTGATCTCTTTATTTCACTGCTACGCTGACGATCAGCAAGTTTATTTTTACTGCGCTCCAAATGAAATCAATAGTCTCAAGATCCGTATAACTGAATGTCTAGAAGCAATAACTCGTTGGATGTCTTCAAACAAGCTGAAGCTCAATCCATCTAAGACTGAGTTTCTCTGAGCAGCCACAAACAAACGTCAACATTTCATAGACAATTCACTTATTATTATTTCTGGCAGCGATATCATCCAAAAAACAACAGTCAAACTTCTCGGTGTCAATTTAGATTCAGACTTTTCGTTTAAAAGTCAAATAAATAGGACTGTAAGCACCGGTTTTTTTCACCTAAGACAACTCAAGTCTGTCCGAAGAAACCTTCCTACAGAAGCAACAAAACTACTTATCAACTTTTACGCAGTCTCACGTCTCGATTACTGCAACGGCATTTATGCCAGCCTTCCAAAATATCAAATTGACAAGCTTCAATCAGTGATTAATGCAGCAGCTAGGCTCATAACCGGGGTTTCAAAATATTCGCACATTTCAGAACACCTTCGTAACCTACACTGGCTCAAGTGCCCTGAAAGAATCCAGTACAAACTGTGCTGGATGGTGTTTAAATCCATCAATGAAATGGCCCCATCCTACATCTCTGAACTATGCGTCCCGGAAAACACTGGTCTGAGGCAGTCAACTCTTAGATCAGCTACATCATCAGCTGTAGGCAGACTGATAGAACCTATGCGCAAGCCAAATACTAAGTTTGGTGATCGCGCTTTCGGAGTATCTGGGCCGAAGGCTTGGAATAAACTTCCTCCGGAACTAAAATCCATAACAAGTCCTACAGAATTCAGGTCTAAACTAAAAACTTACCTTTTTAAGCTGTCGTATCCTAAAATTAAATATACCATTCCTAAGAGGAAGTCCAGTTATATTCAATTTTCTAATTATGTCCTAAATCCTGTATCTAAATTTCGCTAATAAACAATTATATAATGTTAATTAAGTGTTATTCTCAAGTGACCTACCAGGTAAGTATTGTACTGTATATTATCTCCATAAATAGTTAAGTAATAACATAGATCACTGTAGAGTTGTATTATAAGTTTGTACAGCGCCCTTGAGGTGATTTTGCACAAAAACAGCGCTATACAAGTCATCCAATTATTATTTGTAAAGCGCCCTTTAGGTGATTTTGCACAAAAACGACGCTATACAAATTATCCAAATATTATTATTATATAACCAGACTGGACATATGTCATGCGTATATTGTGGCGGTCACTTTTTTATACAGTTCAGTAAAAAAAAAGCATTAAAAAAATACATTTAATTTATTATACCTAGTTAAAAAATACATACACGTAATCTTGCTTCTAAACTACAAAATACTATTTCTTAACTTACATATTGTTGCTTCATATCTTACATATTATTCTTATCTAAAGTATATTTTGTTCAGGGTCGGCCCTGAGCCAAATGGCGCCTGCCTCAACCCCAAGGGTGTAGTATTAGGTATTATCAGTGCCTTGGCTCCATGGCAAGTCGGCGCCCGGAGCGGACTGCTCCAATTGCACCTGCGTAAGGCCGGTCCCTGATTTAGAAGTATTCAGAAAAAAACTTTCTTTTTGGTTCCTTAAATTCCATACAAAAAACATTAATACGATATACATCCAAATTTACAAAAATGTCTAATTTGTTATCATTTCCATACTTACATTATTAGATTTTGTTTTGATTAGTATGGCTCATACAATTCAGCTTGAATCCAGCGTGAAATTGCATTCCTTTGTTGTATAGTAAACTAATTTGTGTATTGTCCTTTTTTGGTAGCCTAATTTCATTGCACGTTCTTGTGTTACATACAGAATGTCCTGATTGTATACAATTTTGTTTGGTTGTTTATTATTTTATGTATAAATATCATCACATTCATGTATAAATAGCAGCTGTTTCTCTACTAGCCAATTTAGTTCATTTAACATTTTAGTTAGTTTTGAAAATCTATTTCACCCAAGTATTATAATCATTGCTCTATTTTCAATTGTAAAGAAAATAATAATATTGTCTAGGTTGATAACAATTGTAGAGAAAACAAAGAAAATAATGCAGAAAGTGAAGCATCGGTTAGATCTGTTGAATTATGTCAAATTAATGTGTGAGGAAGAAAAAGGGTTACAATGAAAAGTATACATTTGTCAAATTGAAACAATTTATTGTTAATTATATTATATAGCTCATATACAAAAAATACATTCTCAAATTTATAAAAATAATATATTTTGATAATAAAATCGTCTCTTTTTATCTTTGAATTTTTTAAATATTTTTAGGGTGGGTATGCACAGCTTTTAGACTGTTGTACGCCACTGCACATAAGAGTATTTAATAATCTTATACTTACATAGTGTTTGTTCCTGGAAAATCAGTTCAATTTGCTTGGAAGCAATTTTTTTTTGTGGCTGCAGCCATTATCTGGTAAGTTATGCCTTTAGTTAAAAATCCAATTATAAGGCATAAATATATATGTAATTTGCATACATGTGCCCATTATACAGAATTTTATTATTATTAAACATTTTGAATCTCATATTTAACATTTTTTTAAACCTTCTATAACGATATATTGTGATCTACAAACTAAAATTTGGATTCTACAACGAGACATCTTCCTTGAAAAATTGCAAAAATTTTAGCTTCCTTTGCATTTAAAGGGAGTTCTTTGAATATTTTAAAAACCCTGAATATTGCTCAAGAGTCCCAACTGCTCGGAACTGTCCGGAGTCAGTGAGACTATGGCTTGCCGAATTTGGTGTGGGAAGGAGAAAGGTAGGGGAGCCATTTCAGTTCTGAATGGTGGTCTTTTACAACAGGGCGATACTGAGATCATCTTCCACAATGAACAAATGATTTATTAAAACAACAATTTTTCTTTAAAAACTTTTTTATTATTTTTGACCGTTACCGGTTTCAGTCCATCACGTCCATCTTCAGACTGGTACAATTTTTTGTTAAATTACGGTATATATACAATTTTTGGAGTATCAGGGGTGGTGAACAATTTAAATTATATTAATCAGTATTGTTATATCCTGATTTTACATACATTGTAGGTGGTCAAAGATATTTCGAGTGTACCTAATAATATTATATATAATGATTTCATATTGAACATTATTAAAGATGGGTTACATTTTACAGTTTTTATCAAGATGATTTGGTAACACGTTTATATAATGAAAGGTTGGCGAATTCTGCATTTATTATGCGTTTCTTGTTGGTCCCCATCTTAGCTGCTAGTTTTTGAATTATTAAATAATTTGGTTACCAAGCATAAGGGCATATTTACAATGGTTTTGTCAATATATTTATGTATTTATTTAGGTTTACGGAATACCTTGATTCTATCGTTACCTCCCATTTATAGTTCTTCATTGCAAAAGGTGATTTAAATTAAGAAAACACATATTTTACTTTGGAACAGGTGATAAATTAAATTAAAAGTGATGAAAAAAACGAACCTATAAACCTAACGTACGTAACCTAGGTTTCGTTCTATCACTTTTTAAAGGTGTGTTGAATTGTCATTTTGATTAGTTATTTGGTCACCATCAATAACACCGATATTATTTTGTGTTTCTAATAAATTTGTTCTCGGATGTTTAAAATCGTCGCAACTTCTCGTAGTTGTGGCACTACTAATACTGACACTTTTTAACATATAATCGGGTAACATTTTATTATTTAAGTTACAAATAAATAATAAGATATTATAGAATAATGTTGCCACACACTTAGCATAATATTTAGTTAGCGTTGTCGTAGTTCTTATGTGCCTATAGTACAATATAGACCGCATCCCTCTGTTCTGAATTATTTATAGTCTTGTGTTTTTTGCTCAAAAAATAAAACACTTGTGCAGTAATTCATAAGAGATGCTGCTACAGTGGTAGACAAATTTCCTTGTTTAAGATCTAATTTTTCCCTTATCCTATTTAAGAAGTTGATCTTTTTTACATTTTTTTAGTAGACAAATCAAAGTTGAAATTTTTAATTCATTATCGATTGTAATTCCCAAGTATTCATGTAATTTTAATTCATTATCAATTATAGAAAAATGCTCTTCAAAACACGGTAATTGCTTTTACCTATAACTGCGCTTAAAAAATGCGTTAATAAATGCTAGAAGGAACTCCATAAAAAGTATAACAAAATTAGATTTATAACTTTTTATCAATTAGTAATACTGATTAAAATTAGCTAAATATAAATTATGCATGCAGGTCTGCGTGTTTACTGTTTTCCTCAACACAATCTTTAAAAGCTCAGGGCTCCCAAGAGTGGATCCAGGGGTTAATACTGAAGATGAAGTGAATACTGCACAAGAGTCCCAACTGTCCGGAGCCAGTGGGACCATAGCATCCCCGATCGGGGAATGTTGTGAGAGGAACTTTGGTAAGTATCTGGCTATTCAGACACAATCACTTATTGATTCTGAATTGTAACCTTTAATCATAAACATAATAAATCCAATAAATTTATACATTTCATTATTTCTAATTTTGAAACAGTTGATATTTGTGGTGAAATTCAATTATAGTACAATTTTTTTAATATAATAAGCAAGTTTTTGTTTATACACAAGAAAGTAAACTGATTGACAGAATTCCTCAAAAGCAAAATACATTTTTAATTTTAACAATTCAACACTGAAGACATAAACAGATATAAGTGCGTTGTAGATACGTCTAAAGTAAGTGTGGGTGAAGTAAGCTAATTTTTCCCTTACTTCTGGTAAATTTATCAAAAAAATTCGAATTATAAATTGTTTCAAAATAAAATTACAAAATATTAAGTGAGTATTTAAAAACAAATTTTATGGAGCAGATTCAGCAAATAACCACGCCATCGCCATTAAGTTCAGAGGTTTATATTATTCTGTGATATCGAGTTTTAACAGTGCTATTCTAACTAGGAAGGTACCGATGACGGTATGACATATTGTGAGCCAAAGATATTAGAAGAACGAGATATGCTATGTTGGCCGCCGGACCGTAGGCGGAGTACTAACTAATTAGGGTACTTTGAACGGTATCGGGACGTGTACGCACAGAAATCTGTTCTATGTATTAGTGCGGATACCTTAGCGATGCCTTAGCGTAAGCGAAGGTGTGCAGTAGTATTGGTGAACAAAACCGGCGACACTCGGCAAAGCCATTCCACACAGTATGAACTGCTCATAGCACATCTCGTTCTTCTAATATCTTTGTCGTGAGCGGTTCAAAAAGAAAGTAAATCCCCTGATTTTTATGACTTTTTAATTTGTTCCTAAAGTATTGTAAAACGTTGTGTGTTGATTGTTTCGTTTGTAGTTCCGTTCAATTATGTTGAAACAAACTTATCCATAGGCAAAAATTTGGTATCCAAAAAGAGAAAACCAACAAACTATTTAAACTAAGTACATTTTTATCTCCTGGAGAAAATATAACAGACAAACTGGTTCTTTGATCTCAGAATCAAGGCCCATGTTTGATTGACACAAAAGACAAAAGTATTATGATATACACATATGATTTGCTTTCCCAGTACAATGTACGGGTAAATTATTGGAAGAATGTACTGAAAAGGATTGTTGCGGTTGTGAAATTCTTATCTTCGGGACTAGGGTTCGTGGTGATAGTGAAATTTTAGGATCTCAAAATTTGGGGTTCTTGGATTGACTCGGTGAATTTGACCCTAAGCATTCCTCCACAATTGATCAATAAAAAGTTCAAAGCGGGCCAAGAAATTCAGATTGATCAGATAACTGCAAAGGACAGAAACAATCCGCAGACGGACAAGGGCTTGGTTTACAGCTCGCCCAACTGGCAGCAAACCCTCAAATCACTCCATACCATAAAAGATTACACAGCTAAAAATGCTTTGGAACCATGTCCTGATGAGAAAGGGTTGGCGGTCTTCGCAAAATTGGCATACACTGATTATAACTGAACCTGCCGGAAGGGTAGCAATAAATGCTAACCACGCCACATAACAAATGGATACTTGGGTTGCGCCTTTTGGAAGCTTTCAGAGCAGATGGTTGTCGAAGCCCACAGAGGAACCCTTAGAGATGGGGGCCGCTCTGGGCTGATGTAAAAGGTGTGCAGTCACGTTTGCAGATGATATCAAGAAAACAATTCTTGAAACGAATAAAACAACACTGCAGTTGCTTAGTATTGTCTTTTAGTGGGCATTCACTGGTAGCATGGCTGGCATCACCTCAAGAGGCAAGGCAGTGGCTTTTAAATAAACTACTGAGATATCTCATATTTAAATTTACCTCATCATGCCAGAAATATTTTAATTTTGATTTAATAAAATAGAGTCTTATGGACCTTTTATTTAATGATTAATTAACCTTTTCATTGAACTTTCACTCTTATCAGCAGACAATTTGGATCAACCTTATGCTCTTTAAATAAATAGATTTGTATTGTGGTTTTACTTTGATCAATTGATACAAATCGTTACATTTGCCGCTCAACGTGGTATAAATATTGATCAATTGTATCAACAGAAGCTATCATTCTGCATCGCGAGGTAAAGGAGTTTGCCGACAATCCGGAAAATATCGACAGAGCTGAAACTATCGCTTCCGATGGAATGATCCTTGCGGTAAGGCGAGCATTTTTTTAATACATACGAAACTGTCAAACTTTAATTTAACTGTGATATGACACGAGGGCATTGCAAAAAGAGGAGCGAATGAAGTACATACACTAAGAATCCATGGCACATAACAAATCCAAAACAAGCGGATACTTGGGTTGTGCCTTCTGGAACCTTTTGGAGCAGCAGGTGGTCATAGCACACAGAGGAACAAACCCCAAGAAATGGGGACACTTTGGAATTCTGATTAAATCAGACAACTGGCTATCTATTTCATACCATTGAAGATTGCGTAATCATACTGGCTTTGGAACCACGTCCTGATGACTGTGTTGGCAGTCCTCACAAAGCTGGCATACACAGATTGCACAGATACAGCAGGTTGTAATTGCACACAGGGGGACGGACCCAAGGAAATGGAGGCCACTTTACGCTACAATACACTTGGGTTGTGCCTTCTGGAACCTTTCAGTGCAGCAGGTGGTCATAGCACACAGAGGAACAAACCCCAAGAAATGGTGACACTTTGGAATTCTGATTAAATTAGACAACTGGCCATCTATTTCATACCATTGAAGATTGCGTAATCATACTGGCTTTGGAACCACGTCCTGATGACTGTGTTGGCAGTCCTCACAAAGCTGGCATACACAGATTGCACAGATACAGCAGGTCGTAATTGCACACAGGGGGACGGACCCAAGGAAATGGAGGCCACTTTACGCTACAATACACTTGGGTTGTGCCTTCTGGAACCTTTCAGTGCAGCAGGGTGTAATAGCACACAGGGGAACCGACCCCAGGAAATGGAGGCCACTTTACGCTACAATACACTTGGGTTGTGCCTTCTGGAATCTTTCAGTCCAGCAGGTTGTAATAGCACACAGGGGAACCGACCCCAGGAAATGGAGGCCACTTTACGCTACAATACACTTGGGTTGTGCCTTCTGGAATCTTTCAGTCCAGCAGGTTGTAATAGCACACAGGGGAACCGACCCCAGGAAATGGAGGCCACTTTACGCTACAATACACTTGTGTTGTGCCTTCTGGAATCTTTCAGTCCAGCAGGTTGTAATAGCACACAGGGGAACCGACCCCAGGAAATGGAGGCCACTTTACGCTACAATACACTTGGGTTGTGCCTTCTGGAATCTTTCAGTCCAGCAGGTTGTAATAGCACACAGGGGAACCGACCCCAGGAAATGGAGGCCATTATACGCTACAATACACTTGGGTTGTGCCTTCCGGAACCTTTCAGTGCAGCAGGTTGTAATAGCACACAGGGGAACCGACCCCAGGAAATGGAGGCCACTTTACGCTACAATACACTTGGGTTGTGCCTTCTGGAATCTTTCAGTCCAGCAGGTTGTAATAGCACACAGGGGAACCGACCCCAGGAAATGGAGGCCATTATACGCTACAATACACTTGGGTTGTGCCTTCTGGAACCTTTCAGTCCAGCAGGTTGTAATAGCACACAGGGGAACCGACCCCAGGAAATGGAGGCCACTTTACGCTACAATAGGAATGCAAGCAAATGGTTCGATGTAAAAATAAGCGAATGAAGTACACCAAGAACCCATGGCACATAACAAATGGACACCTGGGTTGTGCCTACTGGAACCTTTTAGTGCAGTAGGTGGTGGTGGCGCATAGGGGAACGAACCCCAAGAAATGGAGGCCACTTTACGCTACAACAGGAATTACCACGTTGAAAAGCTTGTGGGGAAAAGGGTCCGTGTCATATATATTCAGTTTCCAGTATCTTCATTTTCTTAACATGCAGACGGACAAAGGCTTGGTTTACAGCACTCCAGATGACAAATCAAGCGGATACTTGGATTGTGCATTCTGGAACCTTTCAGTGCAGCAGGTAGTCATAGCACACAGAGGGACGGACCCCAAGAAATGGAGGCAACTTTAGGCTGATGGAAAAGGTGTTTACAGCAACAAATACACGAAGCACATGTTCTCTGCAGTCACTTTTGCAGAAGAGATCAAGAAAACAATTCGAGGAATAATTAAATTACACCGCAGTCGCTTAGTATTGTCCTTTAGTGGTCAATTACTGGCAGCAAACGGATACTTGGGTTGTGCCTTCTGGAACTTTTCAGTGCAGCAGGTGTCATATCTCATAGAGGAACGAACCCCAAGAAATGGAGGCCACTTTACGCTTGGGTTGTGCCTTCTGGAACCTTTGGGTGCAGCAGGTCGTAATTGCACACAGGGGAACGGACCCAAGGAAATAGAGGCCCATCAGCTGCTCATCCAGCCAGGCCAGGGCAGCGCCTCAAGAGAGAGGGCATTGGTTTTACAGCAATGCCAGCCCCGGTAAAGGCCTCTAAGCGCATACTTTGACCTTGCGACAGCCCAGGAGTTGAGGACATACTGATTAAGATGTGCAGAAACTATGGTGTACAATACAACCATTCCATGTATACAAAGCAATTGGATATAATCACCTTCTTTGCCACTTCAAAACTGGTCAACAGGACCAAATTTGAAGTGGGAAGCCTACTTCAGATTCATATTGTTTATTAAACTAAAATAGTCCGGAGATCATAGCCCGCGTTCCCTCAGAAGACAACGCCAACCCAATGTTACAAGTATTAATGCAAATAATATATCAATAAAGATTCATTAAATGAATAGAATTGGTTTAATACAATCAAAGAGAGTATTTGAATACATTGAAACTACGCTGAGTATTTCTGTGCACAAATAGAAGTTCACTGGCTCAATCGAAGGGACATAAGCTACAGGTCAATTGGACCAAGAAACACTGCCTCAAATACTGCTGCACCCGGGGCAACTCAAATTAACCTTGGCCCTGATTTCTTTCAATTTATTTATTGCATCTCACTTCACATAAATCATGTTATTTCTCATTAAAATCAACCTCACTAGGACTAAGCCTGTAACGAGGTTAATAATTTAGATTTGCGTGAAGCAAACAAAGTACTACAAACACAAAATATTTCACAGTATATTGTAACAATATTTGAACCATAACTAATCATTAATCATCATTCTACATTCACTAACACAGGGGGGGAATTGGCATTGAAACCATAACCTGTTGACGGTCTTCGCAAAGCTGTTGTACTCTGATTATATAGGGAAACTGGACCTGCCTGAAGATGGCAACAAATGCTAACCACGACCCATAACAAAACAAAGAAATACTTGGGTTGCGCCTTGTGGAACCTTTCAGAGCAGTACGTCGTCATAGCGCATAGAGCAATGATACTCAACCTTTTTCTTCTGCGGGCCACATTCATATGTTTGTAAAGCTATGCGGGCCGCAACACTATACTGGTATGACTATCGTATCCGTGTTCCGCGTAATTTTTACTTGAAATAAAGCCCCAACACTGTGACTGTGACGCATTTAACTTTGGAGGTGTCAAAAATTTATGTGTTGCTACGAGCAAAATTATTTGCGCGCATATTTGTCTGTCAAATCTTTGTTTTTTGGAGATAGATCTAGCGTGTGCAGTAGCAACACTCTTAAACCAGATCTGATGTTCACATGACAACGACTATCCTCTTCGGGTTTCAATGTCTGTACGTCAAAGTCGCAATTAATCTCAAATTAACGTGTTATAGAATGCCAGATTTTGTAAATCATGTTCCTGATATTAAATGTATTGAGGGCCGCACAGAATAGCTTGGCGGGCCGCATGCGGCCCGCGGGCCGCAGGTTGAGTATGACTGGCATAGAGGAATGGACCCCAACGAGTGGAGGCCACTCTGGGTTGATGGAAATGGTGTGTATTGCAACAAATACATAATGCATGTGTCCTTTGCAGACAAAATCAAGAAAACAATTCTAGAAACGAATAAATAACACGGCAGTTTTGGTTTTGTCATTTAGTGGGCATTCATTGGGAGGGTGGTTGGCAACACCTGAACAACGCCAACCCTGGGTTAAGGTCTCCACGCACCTACTACTTGGACATCCGGGGGCTAAGAACATGTTAATGAAGATACGCAGAGACTGTGACGTACAGTACAAACGTTCAATGTACACGAAGCAATTGGATATCACCACTTTCTTTGTTAATTCAAATCACGTGAACAGGCACTGCCTTTCACGTGGGAGGTCTACATCAGATTTACATACACTTTAGGGTCTGTGAGCCACCTGGCTCAAATACCAATTTAGTATGGCCCAATTATATGGCTCAATTTCATCATATCGACAGACATGGCTTTACACGGCTCAATTTCATCATATCGACAGAAATGGCTTTACACGGCTCAATTTCATCATATCGACAGACATGGCTTTACACAGCTCAATTTCATCATTTCGACAGACATGGCTTTACACGGCTCAATTTCATCATATCGTTTGGTTTAATACAATCAAAAGGAAAGGGAGAATAACAATTTATCTGTCGAACTTTGTGTACAAACAGTAGTTCAATGCCTACTAATGCAATCAACAAGATAGAAACTACAGGTATCCATTACTTCTACCTTGTAGCAGTTCACTTTCGACCCGCTACATTTATGGTAATTCTACATTTATGTAATCCATGCTAATTTGAGATTCTCATGTTTCTAAATGTTGTTAACTTCATCTTTCTTTTATTCTTTAACAATGCAATCCTTTCTGATAGTAAACCTAATCTGTTACAATGATGCCGCAATCGCGGGTTTGTCATCTCATATTTGATAATAATAATCTATTACTTTTGCTTGGTAAAGATTTTATTTATTAAAATGTCGTTCAATGTGGTGAATTTAAGTTGACGCAATAATCATTTTGTTACAACCTCACCCAGATAGTAAAGTAATTAGACTGTTGAAACGTTCGACATGTGAAAATTGTGAATACTCCACTAATTCTCGCAGGGGAGAAACTGGCTTTGGAATCATATCCTGATGAAAAAGTGTTGGCGGCCTTCGCAAAGTTGGAGTAATCTGATCAAACGGGGAAGCTGGACCTACCTGAAGAGTTGCAACAAATGCTAACTAGGCCATAAAACAAATCCAAAACAAACGAATACTTGGGTTGTGCCTTTTGGAAACTTTCAGAACCGTAGGTCATCATAGCGCACAGAGGAATGGACCCTAAGAAGCGGGCAAACCTTACTGCAACAATTACACAGATCATAGGATCTGTGCAGTCACTTTTGCAGATGACATCAAGAAAACAATTCTAGCAACATAAACCACATGACGGACACTTGGTATTGTCCTTTAGTGGGCATTCCCTGGGAGGGTGGCTGGCAGGGGTTATCACAATAACAGTAAAACACCTTTAGTGGGCATTCCCTGGGAGGGTGGCTGGCAGGGGTTATCACAATAACAGTAAAACACCTTTAGTGGGCATTCCCTGGGAGGGTGGCTAGCAGGGGTTATCACAATAACAGTAAAACACCTTTAGTGGGCATTCCCTGGGAGGGTGGCTAGCAGGGGTTATCACAATAACAGTAAAACACCTTTAGTGGGCATTCCCTGAGAGCGTGGCTGGCAGGGGTTATCACAATAACAGTAAAACACCTGAATAGGACAGGCAGTGGTTTCTGCACAAGCCGAGACGGCAGCTCATTTGGTTAGTACAGTCGAAAGGAAAGGGAGAATTTCAATTTATCCTTGGAACCTACGCAGAGTACTTGGTACATAAACAGTAGTTCACTGGCTAAATCAACAAGATACTTCTATAGCACCCTGATAGCAAAGTAATCAGACTGTTTATAAATGATGCGTTAAGAGAAACAAATATGCCAGATAACAAATCAACCCCAATAGAGCTAAATAGCGTAAGGTGGGTTGTTTGAACTCCTTTATGTATATATTATTCATTTTGTTACACATGGTAGAAACTGTTCAGAGAGAGAATGCCACACACATCAGTGGACAGTGACTCCGAGACAGCTCCATATCTAAGAATGTGAAACGGCTCTTCGCATTGCGGTGCAAGAAAGAAAGAAACACGTTTACCATATTCGTCATCGGCCGTCTGAACACATTGGTAATAGACGCTTGGGAAACCTAAATCTCCTTCAATGCACAGCACGACATAAATCATGACGCAGAGCTAAATGTGGTGGATGGATTCGTGCCGCCTGAACACAGTGGCAGTAGACACATTGTCTACAAGTAAGGGTAAGAGTTTAGCTGTAGCGCTTCCAGGAGTGAAACAATGGACATGTGAAAATTGTCAATACTCCACTAATTCTCGCAGGGGAGAAACTGGCTTTGGAATCATATCCTGATGAAAAAGTGTTGGCGGCCTTCGCAAAGTTGGCGTAAGAGTTGCAACAAATGCTAACTACACCATAAAACAAATCCAAAACAACCGCATACTTGGGTTGTGCCTTCTGGAAACTTTCAGAGCCGTAGGTCATCATAGAGCACGGAGGAATGGACCCTAAGAAGCGGGCAAACCTTACTGCAACAATTACACAGATCATAGGATCTGTGCAGTCACTTTTGCAGATGACATCAAGAAAACAATTCTAGCAACATAAACCACATGACGGACACTTGGTATTGTCCTTTAGTGGGCATTCCCTGGGAGCGTGGCTGGCAGGGGTTATCACAATAACAGTAAAACACTTGAAGAGGGCAGGCAGTGGCTTCTGCAGGAACACTAGCTAAGGCCAGGTGCAGCACACTCTGGCCTTAGACAGCCCGATTTGAAAAGAAAAATGTACCTTTGATAAAAGTTTGCTGATGCAAGACGGGCAATTACAAAATCCTCAGAGAAGCATCCACTGGACATGCTGGATTCAGAGCCGCACCCGAGTGAAAAACCTTGGCGATGTTTGGAAAGCTGGTTTACACAAAGCATCGGCCACAACTACGGGACTAGGATATCATCAGGTAAGCTTATTCCGGAAGGCTGGCGATTTCTGATTACCACCAACAATACGGGTTGGTCCAACAATTACTTTGGGGCTGCTTTCACGCACACCGGCTCACAGCAATTAGTAGGATATCGTCAGGTAAGCTTATCCCGGAAGGCTCGCGACTTCTGATCGCGGGCAACAATACGGGTTGGTCCAACGGGTACTTTGGTACAGCTTTTACGCACACCGGCTCGCAGCAAATAGTAGGATATTGTCAGGTAAGCTTATTCCGGAAGGCTGGCCACTTCTGATTGCCCGCTAACAATACCGATTGGTTCAACGACTACTTCGGTGCAGATCTGATACGAATTTTACTTATAACACTCGTGGAGCATATACGGCTAGCTATACATTCAGTCAACACTCCCTGGGGGCATGGCTTGCTCAAATAACTACATTTTCAGTAAAGTATTTAGCCAGTCCACTTAGAAAAGAACCCTTAGATAGGAATTAACGATAGATAGGGATCACGTGAAGACCGTTATTAGATGATTACTACAACAGCACTGAACCATATCAACATTTGCGGCAAGCATCTTGAAAGGATTCATCGCATTAATGATGCTTCCAACTTCCATTTTATTGATGAGCATACCATCAAGTAACTCATACTCTTGCAACTCTGTTACTGGTAAAATGGAATAAGAAGATGGATGAAGTATTAGATTGGGCCAAAATATCAAAGAATTTTAAAAAAAACTTTTAAAGGGTTTAAAGTGGAACAACAATTGTAACACTAGAGTTTACAGAAAAGTTTGACATTTTAAGTACTTTTAGAGTGTTTGCAAAAGACATGCAGCGAGCAAGAGCTCTGTGAAGAGGGTGCGTTTAAGTCTCTGAGAGACTCAACTTCATAACATCCCCCCCATCAGATCGAAAGAAGCATCGATCCTACGCAAAAGATTGTTAAATCTAAACATTTTATGAACTGTTTGTTGTTTACAGTAAGACATGTTGTTACTTTCAGAAAAGGAGAAGATCTCAAGAAATGTACTTATTGCAAACACAAAACAGCAAGAGAATGATATAATTCAGAAATACTTTAACAACAATATTCATTTTGTAAAGATTCATCATGGCGAAAGCTCATACAGATCTGGCAACAGACGAGCCTGGAACGGGAAAAACAACATCTCTGGCAAGATTGTGCAGACTCAATCGAGACAAATCACAGAATGGGTCTGTGGAGAGCTTGCGCTCCTACGTGTCCACAAACTCATACGAGCCAATAGATGAAGCAAACTTAAGTAAAACAGAATTCAACTTTGCTATCAAAACTGATGATCCTGGTATGGGAAAATCAACATCTTTGGCAAGATTGTTCAGACTCAATCAAGACAAATCACAGAATGGGTCTGTGGAGAGCCTGCGCTCGTACGTGTCCTCATACGAGCCAATAGATGAAGCAAGCTTAAGTAAAACCGAATTAAACTTTGCTATCAAAACTGATGATCCTGGTATAGGAAAGTCAACATCTCTGGTAAGATTGTTCAGACTCAATCAAGACAAATCATAGAGTGGGTCTCTGGATAGCATGCGCCCTTACGTGTCTACAAACTCATACGAACCGATAGACGAAGCAAGCTTAAGTAAAACCGAATTAAACTTTGGTATCATAAGTGACGAGCCTGGTATGGGAAAGTCAACATCTCTGGCAAGAATGTCCAGACTCAATCAGGACAAATCATAGAGTGGGTCTGTGGAGAACCTGCGCTCTTACGTGTCCACAAACTCATACGAGCCAATAGATGAAGCAAGCTTAAGTAAAACAGAATTCAAATTTGATGATCCTGGTATGGGAAAGTCAACATCTCTGGCAAGATTGTCCAGACTCAATCAAGACAAATCATAGAGTGGGTCTCTGGATAGCCTGCGCCCTTACGTGTCTATGAACTCATACAAATACCGATAGACGAAGCAAGCTTAAGTAAAACCGAATTAAACTTTGGTATCATAAGAGATGTCCAGACTCAATCGAGACAAATCACAGTGTGGGTCTGTGGATAGCATGGGCTCTTACGTGTCCACAAACTCATACGAGCCAATAGATGAAGCAAGCTTAAGTAAAACAGAATTCAAATTTGATGAGCCTGGAATGGGAAAATCAACATCTCTGGCAAGAATGTCCAGACTCAATCGAGACGCTTCCTCGAGAAAGTTCATCTGCAGTTGAGAATTCAGGCAGATGTCTTCGGACCGCAGCCTGAAAGCTTGCGCCAGTCTCCGGAACTTCTTATTGAGGAATTTGATAGTCAATTGCTGTACAAAAGGTTTATTTAAATAAAATATAAAATTTATTTGCAGCATTGCTAGGAATGGTGGCGACAAAAACTTCTGGAAGAATATATATTTGATGACATAGCCACTAAGCATGGTAATATTTTTTCCCGATTCTTTTGATAAATAATTTATTTAAAATATTTATGGAGTGTCTAAATGGGATGAACAGAAATAGTTCGATAGAACTCATCCAATTTATCCATCTAAATTAAGCGGAGTCCGAGTGCTGCACACAAAAAGTAGTTGACTTTCTAAATCTATGAGACAAGCTACAGGTCAACAAAATATTTTTGTCGTAAATACTTCTGCACCCGAAAAACAAGACCACTAGGTTTTTCATGAATGATAAATTACAAGAAACAGATATGGTAGAAACCGTGCTCATAGAATGGCGCACATATCAGTGGACAGTGGCTCCAAGACAGCTCCGTATCTGAGAATTAAATGCTCTTCACATTGCGGTTTAAGAAAGAAATGAACACATTTGCCACATTCATCCTCAGCCATCTGAACACAGTGGCAGTAGATGCTCAGGAAGCCTATATCTCCTTCATTGCACAGCATGACATAAATCATGATGGTCCTGGCATGGGAAAGACAACATCTCTGGCAAGAATGTCCAGACTCAATCAGGACAAATCATAGAGTGGGTCTGTGGAGAACCTGCGCTCTTACGTGTCCACAAACTCATACGAGCCAATAGATGAAGCAAGCTTAAGTAAAACAGAATTCAAATTTGATGATCCTGGTATGGGAAAGTCAACATCTCTGGCAAGATTGTCCAGACTCAATCAAGACAAATCATAGAGTGGGTCTCTGGATAGCCTGCGCCCTTACGTGTCTATGAACTCATACAAATACCGATAGACGAAGCAAGCTTAAGTAAAACCGAATTAAACTTTGGTATCATAAGAGATGAGCCTGGAATGGGAAAATCAACATCTCTGGCAAGAATGTCCAGACTCAATCGAGACGCTTCCTCAAGAAAGTTCATTTGCAGTTGAGAATTCAGGCAGATGTCTTCGGACCGCAGCCTGAAAGCTTGCGCCAGTCTCCGGAACTTATTATTGAGGAATTTGATAGTCAATGGCTGTACAAAAGGTTTATTTAAATAAAATATAAAATTTATTTGCAGCATTGCCAGGAATGGTGGCGACAAAAACTTCTGGAAGAAGATATATTTGACGACCTAACCACCAAACATGGTAATATTTTTTCCCGATTTTTTTGATAAATAATTTTTTTTAAACATTTATGGAGTGTCTAAACGGGATGAACAGAAATGGCTCGATAGAATCCATCCAATTATAACATTCATCCACTGCAGTCTGAACAGAGACATGTGCTCAGAAAATGAGAATGCTCAGGATGCCTATATCTCTTTCGTTACACAGCACGACATAAATAACAACACAGCGCTAAATGTGGTTGGTGGGTTCTTGCGATCTGAACACAGTAACAGTAAACGCATCATCCACGAGAAAAGGTATGAGTTTAGATGTAGCGCTTCTAGGAGAGAAACGTTGGACATGTGATTAATCTAAATACAACTCAAATATGCAAAGTCTAAGCATAGTGGCAATAGACACTCAGGAAACCTATATCTCCTTCATTGCACAGTACGATATCACAACATTACGACACAGAACTAATAGTGGTAGGTTGATTCTGATCTAACCAATGTATTCACAGAGGGTTCTTGAAAGGACAAATACAAACCTACAGTTATTAATTCATGGCTAGAGGACAGCAAACTGATGATTAAGTATCGAAAGCGTTTTAGGATGGTCTAATAAGGTCAAGCTAGCAGTTTTCAAGCGTACAATTCCGTGAAAAGTCTTTAGGCCTATTGCTAGAAAATGAATCTTACAGAGATGAACCATGAATTTGAAATCAGATAGATAATGAGACCATTGTGCAGTTCTGTAGGTTGCAAAGACTGCAAAGGGCTGGTCACGGAAAACAATGTCATATGATAGGATACCTGACTAAATAAAGTTGCATGTTAATTTTTTTAATATATATTCCAATATTATGAAAAACGTGGGACTTTAAAAAACGGAATGTACAAACTTTGACAAAAATGACCAATTATTAATTCCACGAAAAAATCTAACTTACTTTTAAGAGCAATATCTACCGCGAACGAAACTACGAGGTGAGCTAAGATAAGCTATTAATATGTGTATCCACCGGAAACCAAATACTATAAATTCTTCCATGAAGTAGAACGCAGACGAACGATCTGTACAAGTTGTGTAACAACTCTACCGTTTGTGCGATGCGCGGCGACGGGGGTGCAGAAAGCAGCTTAGCTGTAATTTAGCTCGCAACGCTTAGCACTGTACGCTCGTGGTGGAAACCAAAATATGAAAAAGACTGCGACCTGAGCTTAACTGAATTAGTACGAGCCTAGCTTCGTTAACGGTGGATATGGCACTTTAGATTATCTCTTCATTAAAAGTTTATTTCTACCAGTATTTTAATGAAAGGTGCTCCAATGAACGAGCAACAATAATCCATTCGTCAAACGCGCGCCCAACAGATTTGCCGCAAGTGTTCTTGTTGCCAATGGTATGACTTTTGTGTTTCCTCCCTCCTGCAACTTGTCTCATTGCATCCCCAAATATGAGAAATGTATTGAGGGAAACCTCAGCTACTCCGGGGGAGAGTTCATATTAAAAAAAAAACTTATGTAGATAAGTGTTTTTATTTATTACATTAAATTGATTGTAAATTAATTTCAAAAAAATAATGTCTGTATTAAAAAATAGGTTCGTAATTTATTTTTCAAAGTAATACAAATTATTGTTAAATTAAAGAAATAATCTAAAATTAACTTAATTTAAAAAGATCGAGATTAAAAGCCCTTGAAAATAAATTTAAGGCGATGCACTACGTCGTGTAATATTTTAAATTGAGCCGCTATCAATAACAACCCTTACGTAGATGGCGATAAGGTTTAAATTCCCGCTTAACACCATCCGCCTGTTTTGATTTATACAAGAAAAAAACATGGCCAAAAAGTGCCTTTTATTTTATTTTGTTGAAGTTCAGGCATAAATATTTAATTTTTTTTCGATCATTTTATAAATAACTTAATTTGCCACATTATACAATAAAATCATAACCGAAAATGGGTTCGTAAGTAGGAGATTTTGAACTTTAAAGCAGTTTTCATAGGCCTTTAAATTATTTTTTTCTGGGCTTATAAAAAGACTTATCTAAAAAATACTCGATTATTTCAAAGGACAGGATGTATTCTACTCGCAGTATTTAATTAAAGCATCGGAAACATTTCTAGGCAACCAAATTTTCAAACTAAAAACACATGATTTTGCATTACTACGTATGGCATCGCCTTAAGTCTTCAGTTTTATTTCATATTATTTTGAGAAATTATTTTGGTATTTTAATCCACTATAAAACAGTTTAATGGTATATTTATTAAGTGAGCCTTTGTGGCCATCTTTTGTGAATGTTGAAATATTTGTAGTTTAATTAAAATCATATGAAATTTTATAAATTAAAAAGCAGTTATTTTAAAGTCATAAAAAATAAAATCTTGCCGGTAACATAACAAAGCATAAGAAATTATCGTTCAATATACCATAATTTGGTATATTGAATTGAATTGAATATTGAACCATAATTTGGTTATGGTATCATTTCATGGTAAAGATATGAAATTCATTTATGTATTATAACTTAGCTGCCTTCAAATAAAAAAGCTGTTGTATTATAAAAAGACTATGTAAGTATTATTATTACAATGCTTTTCTAATTTCCCTCCACACAGCATCCCCAGAGATGACTAGGAACCCGAAGGAAATAATAACTTCCCTCGGGTCCTTCTGTGTGGATAATGTGAAAAAAAAAAACTTAATTATTTTGTTATTAAATTATCCAAAAAAAATTTTACTTTATAATAAGTAAAAAAATGATTTTTAATAATTGTGATTGAAATTTTGATAAACTCAAAATGGATTTGGATTTGAGAAATATCAAGAATTTATTCACAGAGTAATTAATAATTATTTCTCAAGTCGTATTATTGTCAATCAATCACAGATCGGCACGATTTAAAAAAACAGTTTCTCACCATAAAATAGGACTTAATTTGTTAACTTTGTGAACCATGACATATTTTCACAAACTTTCTCTTGCATTTTACAACTCTGTGTAAAAGACAACATTTCACATTTACAAGATTGTCCGCATGCATTTTACAAAAATGTTAAATATAGTTTAAAAAATTATACAAATTTTCCGTGGTAACTTCTATGTATGCACAAACTTTCGCATTATACCGAACCGACGTAGGTTTGTGAAATGATCACAATGTAACAAACGATCACAATGTAACAAACGATCACAATGTAACAAATGATCACAATGTAATAAATGATCACAATGTAACAAACAATCACAATGTAACAAACGATCACAATGTAACAAATGATCACAACGTAACATGTATTATTTAAACAGTTGTTTCAACATATTTCATGTTTTGTGAGTGTCGCAAACCATTTTACAACTTTAACTCAATTACAATAATTGTAACAAATCCATGTTTTCGATTAACAAGAACATTTCTAAGACACTTGAAAACAATTAATAAAACTTAATTAATTTTAATAAAAATATTAAATGCATCTTGCTATTACAATAATTAATTTAAACATAAATGATAATTTGTGAAGAACTAACCTATGTTATCTTTGGGTGGTGAAGCATTAATTTAACATTAATTATTGCAAAGTTTGGCGAGGCATTCACCCAACACACGATATACAAAAGATGCTAATGGTATTTAATTTAAAAGAATTATGATCATGATTTGTGTTTTAAAATGTAATTTTCGAATAAAAATACTATTGTAAATGGTTTAGAGATGGTAAAATGTTGAATCATAAAATTTTATGTTAATTTAAAAAAATCATTTATGGTTTTATTTTGTTTTACTTCATTGTAAACAAAAGCAATAAAATTATAAAAATTACTTATTGTGGGTTAATTAATTGTGAATATTGATTGTAATACAAATTAATTAGGATCAGAGGTAAAAAACGAATACAAACGTGTTGTCCATGTAACTTCGGTTAAATGAACTCCAATTTGATTAAATTTGTGTCATTTCTAAAATTAGAACAGAGTTGTCACAAATTCAGACTTTTTCTTGTCAGAATCAATCGCTGACCGCGCTCGAAAATACTGCCTGACTCTGAGGCATCGGGCAGTATTTCCGAGCACGGTCAGCGATTGATTCTGACGACAGAAAATACTGCCTGACTCTGAGGCAGCATCAGGCAGTATTTCCGAGCACGGTCAGCGATTGATTTTGACGACAGAAAATACTGCCTGACTCTGAGGCAGCATCGGGCAGTATTTCCGAGCACGGTCAGCGATTGATTCTGACGACAGAAAATACTGCCTGACTCTGAGGCAGCACCGGGCAGTATTTCCGAGCACGGTAAGCGATTGATTCTGACGACAAAAAGTCTGATTTTGTGACTGTTATAATTTTGGAAGAATAATTTAAAAGATGCCAGATTTAGTGAAAATCGTATTGACAAAGGGTTTTATCGATCGACTGTGCCAAACCCCAACATCTGAATAGCCAGTTACTTCGCAACCTTCTTTTCGAGGTTTGATTTATTCTTTATAAAATGAGTGAAGTAAAAAAAAATATTTAATAATGCCCATATATTATTGTTTGTGACTAAAAAGTATATTTATTAAAGAAGTTAAATGCAATTATTGTGACGTAGAATTATAGGAGGGAGGAAAAACAGAAACACGCAAATCATCCCAGAGCTGAGGAAGGAGTCATAAAAACGACTCATTCTCTTGCAGAAATACCAAATTTTGTGCATGTGTTTGGCGTGTCATGCGCCTGTTCCGAAGGGATCAAATGTTATTTTCCGGAGCACGTTTCATTGAAATATCGGTATTACAGACGCAGCATTCCCATCTGACAAGAGAATTTTTTCATGTATCTAGGGATTGTACATGACAGGTGGCTATCACACTCAAAAGACCCAGAAGGTTCCAAACAAAGTATATACACACACAAGTAATCAACTACTCAATATGAACAGAAACACACCTACGGATACATAAGTACAGTGGTCTATTAATGGGACACTGCCACCTCACGCACCTGACACATGCAGCTGTTAGGAGCGAAAAACAAACACTAATACTTGTAGACTGGCGGCTTGCAGCCAGCTTGAGCGGTTGTGCAGTTAACTCCCAAATAAAAACTATGGCGGACAAGGCTCTCAAAAGTTTCAACAACGCGCAAGACTCTACAGTAAAACAATTCACCAATAGGAGCACTGCGCACTGCTTCATATGTGCGGATCTTAGAAAGCACATATGAGATTTTTCTGTGATACATCTTTGTTTTTTTTTTTTCGATTTCATTGTGTGAATTATTATTAATATTATTTTAGTATTTAAAAAAAATTGTTATTGTTCATTTTGAAACAGTTAATTCATTCGCAATATAATCTGCCTTTTCATGAACTCAATCCTTACAACAGTTGTTACGGCAAGAAATCAGCATTGATACTCTGTCATACAAATATAGTAACGATGTGTCAACTTTGGTCGCCTCTGAACTCTGTCATTCAAAATTTGACCGCTCGTGAGAATATTTATCACAATGCTGACCTCTACCAAAATATCTCTTAAATAAAGTT
This sequence comes from Hesperophylax magnus, assembly GCA_026573805.1. Lineage (NCBI taxonomy): Eukaryota > Metazoa > Arthropoda > Insecta > Trichoptera > Limnephilidae > Hesperophylax > Hesperophylax magnus. The sequence goes on from JAIUSX010000028.1 coordinate 16,582,657, forward strand.
GTATTTCATAAGAAATATGGATAGTAAAGAATGCACGATTTTAAAAGGAGTTAATTCACTAAACGGATGGCGCACATACAAATATATGCATGGTAGTGAATGACACCACGACAACTGTAACATGAGGTAACTTTTAAGTTGAGTTTTCATGATTTTGTTTTTATAAACATTCCAAGAGCCTTGTTAAACGCAAATTTGGTTCCGTATTGTACTTCATAATATCTTTAAAAAATCTTAGTTTGTTATGTAACAGCCAAAAGGTTAAATCAATCATTTATTTGCGTATATATTTCATAGTCAAAGGTATTAATTTTTGGGTTACTATGCCGTGTTGCACTTCCTCCTTCTTTGGCCAACATTTCGAACAGCATTTCAGATCACCTGATCTGATGATGGACAGTGTAATGCCGTCTGAAATGTTAACTAAAGAATGAGGAAGCGCAACAGGGCATAACAACCCAAAAACTAAATCACGATAATGTGTATATATCTCATTAACATGAAAACTGGTTTCTCACAAATTTAATGTAGAAAGGATATATTGAAACCAATGAACCGAAAACTCCCCATTTCGATTTGAAATATAAAATGACGTGGCTAATTACCGTGAGACTTTCAGACTCCTAGGGCCCAGAAAGGTCATTAAAATTAATTATCAGCATGCGATATTCGAATTTTTTTGATGAATTTCATTTTTCATCAGAAGTAAGGCAAAAATGAGCATACTTCTGACAAATGGATACGCCCATAACATACTTCTATCTGTTTATGTCATAATTTCTATTAAACTGCCTGTAATACATCTCACATGCCGCGTAAACACTCACAATTGTGAATCAACTAACTATAGATAGGATGATTCTATTGAGATGAAGTTAAATCAACAAAATGAGCTTACTTCTGACAAATGGATACGCCCATAACATACTTCTATCTGTTTATGTCATAATTTCTATTAAACTGCCTGTAATACATCTCACATGCCGCATAAACACTCACAATTGAGAATCAACTAACTATAGATAGGATGATTCTATTGAGATGAAGTTAAATCAACAAAATTGAACTGCGCATATATCAGCTTGGTGGCGGTGTCAGTATCAGTGCAGGTATTCGGTGTAGCCCTGTGCGCCGGTGAATATGACGTCTATCCAGATCCTGGCCGCCTGTCCCGAGGGCGCCATTAAATAGTAGTGGCGCTGGCGAGTCTTTATGACGAAGGTGGTCAGAGGTGCCGGGGACTTGGATACGTTGAGATGGTCGAGGTATACCTCTTCAATTACCTGCGGAAGAATTACTCAATTAGATATTACTTCAAAGATCAAACCGCAAACACTTCAAGGACTTTAGATTAGAGGTGCGAGCAATTAATTCAATTAAATGAGTGCTCACAATCATTTAAATAAACTTTTAAAAGATCAACCCGTAAAAAAAAATGTTTTTTTCATTTGAGAAACACTGGAGTCAACACTGCCAACACCTAAAAGCTAGATCCTAATTGGATAGTACCGACATTTATTTGGTAGCGTTTGACGGTCATATATGACCGGGCGTACATATTTTATAAAAGTATTTTTATCATGTGGAAAAACTTAATTTTTTGGCATTAGAAAGAGGAATAATAATTCTTTCTAGTTTGCCTCAAATATTTACACAGGAATCCATTAATAAAATTCTAAAAATAGCCAAAATGAATAATTCATATTTAGCCCTATATCGTAACAATCGGTTTAACTTTAAAATTTATTTTTTATTACATGAACAAGATAAAAGTGAAGGGATAGTTTTCTTACAAATTCCCCAAACAAAAGTGTTTTCAAAATATCGAGTTTTCTCAATTCTTCTATGATTAGGGTAAAAATTTGGTTAGCGTTTTTGACAACATTTCTCAGATATTAAAATTTTATTAATTGGAAATAGTAATGTTTATTTCAAATGCATACACCGAAAAGAAAATTTTATCTAGTTTCTAAAACAGTATTTGTTTTTGCGGAAAATTAAAAAAATAAGATGTATGCATTTGAAATACACAGAAAACATTGTAAACTGAACAAAAGTGATGAAAGTTCTGAAGGGTTAAATATAGTGTCATCCAATTTCAGAAAAATGTGTGGGTGCAAACAAAAGTTGATAGAATGAATTGTCATCGACAACGGGACTATCTGCAGTGTTTCAGCTCGATTGGATGTCGGAAAGTGGGTTAATTTCCACTTCCAAGACTCCACTTCGTTCATTCAATCAAGAAAACAAAATCAAATTCTAATAGATACATTCAAAAATGATTTCATCTTCCCAATTTCTTTCCTCGAAGATTTTATTGCCATTCACCTTAACCTAACTACATACCCCAAATGGGATTACTATTATAGTCTTGTTGGTTACGGGCAGTTGGGATTCAAAATTTATGCATTTTCAAAGAAACTACAAAAAAAAAAATTATAACAAACTAACCAACCATCACGCCGGTTCTACGCAGAGAAGTCGAACCACCAAACAACTTGGTCCTGACGCACATTCCTTGCCTCATTCACACATCGTCTCATACATACTCTTCTGTTATTCTCCGCTATGACTCTTGACACGCACCTCAAGTATTTGGTTAACTTGATTGTGCCGTATCTTCCTTGGATGTCCCCGACTTCAACCATTCACATTCGCACCATATATTCTCCTTACACTCGCTTTCTTCGTTCATTTGCTCTACTACATGCCCAAATAATCAAAGCATCCCTTTCTTAACCTTGCTTATTACACTTACATCAGGCTTGCATTCTTTGCCAATCGACACATTTCTCTCACAATCTTTACGGTTTTAGCACACACGCCTCAGGGATCGAATTTCTACAGCATTATATATTCAGATTAATTTCAGAAGCTCAAATTGTGAAATAGAATTATGAGCAAAGTCAACACCTTGGGATATCGATCGCGTCGAGGGCGTCAAACATCTTTATCTACAAATATCATATAACAAATAGTTCTAGGCCTAGTCAAACAACCTTATCTACAAATACATACACCAACGTCTTTAAGCCCTCGGAATGAGACTAAATAAATAATATGAAAATTACCTGGAAGTAAGCTCCTCCTCTGGGTTTCTTTTGATTCTTGTCTGAGTAGTAGATCAAGGTTTTGGTAGAGCGTTCAAACACAAACCAACTGCAATACAAAACAACACAGATTAGTCAAATACAGTCGAACGTCTTTCTAACGTATGTTAAGGGACCTATTGAAAAAAGTCATATTCATACTTTAATATTGAATATTCTGAAAAAAGCTACATATTTCATGTACAGATGATGTCTGGGGGTAAAGTTCGCTAACTTCGGGAGGTGATTCTACATGATGGTATAGGAAAAAAAAGATCGATAACTTTTTGTTCCTATAAAAACAAAGTTTACCTCCTATTGAACGGTAGATTACTAAGAGTGCACTGTATCATAAGTAGAAATTAGATCAAATAAATTCAAAGGACAGTGAAAGAGAGGTTTGTGGCAGTACATCCTCTCTGCCTACCCCTTCGGCAAACCTCATGATGGTAAGATAGCTCCTCAGACAAATTCTGTCAAAAGGTCAGAGTATTTCTGCTTAAAATAAATGGAATATTTCTGAATGTATCCGAAAACTGTTTTTGATAGGTGATTAAATGCGCGTTATGTTTTAAAATTTTATTATTAGAAAAAACTTTTTTTTTTGAAATATTTAATTTTGAATGTAAACATTAGAAAAAAAAATGGCTTACTACGTATTTTGGAACTAAAATTACTGTTAGACAACTGTATTACAAACGTTGATGTCATCTCATATTATGTAATTTCATACAAAAAAATTATTATTTTTTGGAATAACTTAATGAGTAAAACCTCAAATTGTAAGATCTAATTATTGAAGATAATAGCGATTCTCAAATGAAAATTTGAAAACAGAAAACTCAACAAAAATACATGCACGTCTGGGTTTTTTCAGATTTTTCTGTTTCAAATTTTCATTTGAGAATCGCTAATATTATAAAAAATACAGGTCCATCTGGGTTTTTTAGGTTTTACTGTTTCAAATTTTCATTTGAGAATCGCTAATATTATAAAAAATACAGGTCCATCTGGGTTTTTTAGGTTTTACTGTTTCAAATTTTCATTTGAGAATCGCTAATATTATAAAAAATACAGGTCCATCTGGGTTTTTTAGGTTTTACTGTTTCAAATTTTCGTTTGAGAATCGCTAATATTATCTTCAACAATTAAAAATAATTAATAAAAAAATTCAGTAAGTATGTGTTGTTTCATACAATTTGAACAATTCATCAAAGTTCATTTTCGGGTTCTGTGAATGTCCCATTCAAGCTCTTGTTATTATATCATTATAGGCCAGTTACTTGACAGAACTGAAATAATAACAGAACTTGAAAATTAACTTTGAAATTTGAAGAATTGTTCAAATTCTCTGAAACAACCAGTCCTTAGACTCAAAAGGATTATTCAAATTGCAGTTGGAACCTTTGGTTTCATAAAGGAGCACATTTTAATTATTCTGTAGTTAACTTCTAGATTTGAACATAAAGCGTGGTGTTTTCTCTTTCTAACACCATTTAGATCATATTTCTCACAACAGTGAGGGAAAACGATTTCTGTGAGAACATATCAGTTGTTCCCAAAAGCCAACAAATTAGCCAGAAGCGTTAGTTACTCTGTTTTAAAGAAAGACGACGCTAATGTTGCAAAAATCCTTATGGTGGCATTAAGTAATTACTGTTTGGACCAGCCGTGGAACTTGGCTCCCAGCTTGTGCAGATATCCTCGACATGAAGTAGAGTCTATGATGATGTGGGGACAGAGGTCCACTTGGTGACCTGGAAAAATAAAACAAACAATTAATAATACACATAATCAACAACAAAAAAACTTTTTAATTTGACAGCCTTTAACACTGCGTATCGAATAGGGTTTTCAAATACTAGGTAGTTTTTCAGAACTGGAATTACGGTTCCAGCATTTTTCAATCCCAGGATAACAAACTTAGGGGGTATTTCACTATCTCTGATTATGTTCTGACTAAGCACTAATCCGCGGATTAGTTATTTTTTCGTTTTCACTATATCTGAATAACGCTAACGCTCGGGTTAAAGTTCGATTTGACTAATCAGTGCTCGAACCTCACGTTAGGCGCTATTCCTCGATTGAAAGATGGCGTCAAAACATTCCGAGTTTGACAGCGGAGAAGTGAGTCGAATTTTGTTGCGAATTATTATGGATACCGAGGTTTTTGATTTACAGAAGCAGGTGAAAGGGCGGCGATGCGAAGGCCGCGAGTTTTAAGAGCTCGAATGAATTTGAATGCTTGTATTGTAGCAGTCTCGCTGGTTAAGTACCTACCATACGTACAGTCAGCATTCTCAAGTTGCCGTCTTGTCTTTGCGAACTACTCTGAAGGACGCGGCGCAGCATTTGGTTTCCGTTCTGAGAGTTGTGGCTCGAGTCTCGGTGGCGACGGTACGTTTTGAAAGACTTGCCGACCTTGGCGTACCCTGAATTTACGTAAGAGGCCCTTAAAGTTGAGATTGACATATTTTTAGTTTATTAGGGATTACACTGTTAATTTATAAATTTGTTCGGATTTATCTAATTCCGAGCTGGCGCCCATTTATTTCTTATATCATCATTTATTCTTTGTAAAATCTTAAACTGACATGACTTGCACTTTTAACTATCGAGCATCTGTCTCGACACACCCTGAGATTATTTATATTTAAATTATTCATTGAGTCTCTTGCTATGTTTTGTTCTACAATAAATTACATTCCGTAAATATGAATCTTTCATTCAGATTATCATCCACATTATTCTTACATTTAATCACAATATTTCTAATGTAACAATATTTCTCAATGTTACAATTTATTTAATGTTACAATTGGCGCCCAACGTGGGGCTCGTCCGGGATTAATTGGAGTCTGAATTTTATCACAATCATATTTGATAGTCAAAGTTACATGCTTATTTAAATCATGACATGGAAGTCCATTAGTAATTTCGATATAATTAACTTATTGCTATATTGGGTGTAACACATAGTTTGCCTAGTTCGATATTTTGAATGTTCTGAAGAATTTTTTTTTGAAGTCAGGCAATTAATTTTTTGCGTTAATTTATTTCGGAAGGAGATTATTAAATGACTAAAATAGAATCATTTTTTAACTACAATGGTTCTTTTAACATATTGCATACAAAACAATGTTACACATTTATTCGAGGAAATATTTATAATGTCAATATTATCTATAGAAAACTAAAAAATTTAACATCACTCACACACACACAATTATTATTTTTTACATCTTGATGTTGATGATTTTTCAAGTAAAATTTACTAAATACACTTGAATATTTTACTACAACATATGGTAAAATAATGATGTCTATCTCACTATAAATATTTATATTATTCGTTCTTTACAAGTTCTCGTAATCGTTTGAACGCCACAAATGAGAAATGACAATTTGATCGCTTACATTTGATGCGTAAACGTAACGCGTATGTTTACACATTAAATGTATGTTTTGTTTTAGTCTTGTTCAGTGTCTTGTCATAATGTCAAGTTTTGTTTGGGTAGGTCTTAACGTTTGATTTTCAATTTTAAAAAAAAAATAGTAGCCTGTATCTTACAGTGGGAATGTCACTTCATGCTTGGGTAGCCTCTGAAAGTGAATTTTTCTTTTACATTGCACATGTTTTTATATAAAACCGCTGAGGCTTTGTACAGCTCGTAAGGGTTGACTGTAAGGGTGGGAATGATGTATATATTTACATCTAATGTCCATAGGGCATAGAGGGCCTGTAGCGTGTGGAAGTTTTTGCCTACATGAGACAGGGGAACTATGTTCTATGTGATATAGTGGAAGCAATTGGCTTTTGTTGCAATTTTCACCGGGAGAAAAGTACTACATGCTTTTTAGCCTCTGAGAGTACATTTTCTTTAATGCCGCCATGCTTTTATAGGCCTCTGAGTGTGCACCTGATGAAATTGTAGATAGTGTTTTTGGCACATTTTTGGTAGCTGATAATTAAAAAAAAAAAAAAAAAATGGAAAATCATAACGTTAATTTCCTTGTGAGAGCGTGTTTTTGTTTTGTGTTTTCTTTTTTTTTTAAAGTAAAGGATTAAATTGTTCAAATGCTAATTTCCATCTCTATTACAGAGGATATGTTGGATATTATTTGGCAATTTTTTTTCAAATGCTAATTTCCATCTCTATTACAGAGGATATATTGGATATTATTTAGATTTTTTTTTTATTGCTGTAAATTCAGTAAATCTTAGACAATTCTTGCTATTTTCCATCTCTATTACAGAGGATATATAAGATATTTTTTGGCAATTTCCTTTTTAATTGCTGTAAATTCAGTAATTCATACTATTTCCATCTCTAATATAGAGGATTTGTTGGAAACTCATAAACAGTGTTTTTATGCTTTATTGTCCATTGATTTGATTTTTTATAAATTTGGACTATTTTGGTCACTTTCTTTCTCTATTATAGAGGATTTATCGTAAACTTGGTTTTTGGATTTCAAAGCGTAAAATTTTTTTTTTCACTAAATATTATAATGTAATATGCTTTCAAGGGCGTATTAGAATATCAACTTATATATATTATGTTGAATTTGATAATTCTTCAGGGTATTCTTATCGTGTAGAAACAAATACAATTGAAATTGTAATTTTAAAATAAGTCCAATTTAATGGCAATCCAAGTACAATTTTATATAATCTATCAGTAATTTTGAGTTCTTGAGCTCGTGCAGTTTATTTAAAGTAAAAATAAAATTTAATATTCAACTTACATTTTCATTCATTGATAATAATTAATGATGATTTAAATAGTAATTTTAAATTCATACATAAATTATCTCGTATTCGAATTTTACAGGGAAGCTCAAATATGACAACATTGATAGCTTGACTTAACAATAAAGTTATTTTGGTCTTTATTTTAACTTATAAATACATAATATAGGAACTTATAAGTTAATCTTTACACACTTTAGAGTTATGATTTACATAATTATTATTTTGTAATTTAATAATATTTACTGCCATCTTTTGGTAATGGTTCTAAACTTCGAACTCACGTTTAACTAATAGGTTTCCACCTTGGATAGGATGTTGACATTAATCGACATTAATTTTGGCAATATTTTTTTTAGAAAATACCATTGAATTTTAAACAGGTGTTTATTTCTATTTTACAATTTTTAACTAAATTTTTTTTTTGTTCGAACATAAGTAGAACTAATTGGGACATTTTTTTTCTATAATAACTAGTATTGCAGTTTGTTCGCTTCAGATGCTCATAAATTGGTATTTTTTTTGGAAATTTAGGAAATTCCATATAATTAGTTTTGCCAAATTCATTTTCATTGTTATTATAACTTTTTGGGCGTTTAGATTTACGCAGTCTGTAAGTTATTTTTTTAGCAACCGTTTATTAATGCTCTAGCTCTTGGTAATTTTCACCACAGTTTAAGTTTTTGGATTTTGTGTTATTCTAAGTTTTATTATAAATCATTCATACTTTCTCTTCATGTCAGTAATCCATTTTGTAAGCTTTAGTTTAGTTCTCAATTCAGACGCTTCATGTTAGTCAATCTCCTTCTACATTCTACATACTTCATCACTTCAAGACCTTATCAAGATTATTCTTCAAGGATGCGGCTTGTCAAAATTATTCTTCAAGGATGCAGCTTATCATAATTATACTTCAAGCAAGCGGCCTGAAATCTTTAATTTCGTGCTTAAGGCAATTCAAGATCTTTTCTCTTTGAGGGTCCATCATCAACTGGAACTGTCAAGATTGATCTTATTGGACGCGTCATCTCGTGAGCCGATTCATTGATGGATGGAGCAGTTACTCCTGGCTTCTGTTGCTGTCGTCTTGCTATACGACTTACGATTGCAGTGGTCCACAATTACTACCCTGCGCTTTCGGATTTCTTCAAGGATATCAGAAGATGTTCAACATTCTGGCGTCTCTAGATCTCCATGGCTTCCTGCTCATCTTGGCGTCATCCATAGGCATGATCAGCTCTTGCTTCTGCCATAACCTGGAGGGCTTGGATCCTTCTGAGAAGAACTCAGACTATTGAGTCACGATGGAAAAAAAAAATTGTCCTTTGGAAATTTTTTTTTTTGCTGAGGAAAGGGGATAATGTAGCAGTCTCGCTGGTTAAGTACCTACCATACGTACAGTCAGCATTCTCAAGTTGCCGTCTTGTCTTTGCGAACTACTCTGAAGGACGCGGCGCAGCATTTGGTTTCCGTTCTGAGAGTTGTGGCTCGAGTCTCGGTGGCGACGGTACGTTTTGAAAGACTTGCCGACCTTGGCGTACCCTGAATTTACGTAAGAGGCCCTTAAAGTTGAGATTGACATATTTTTAGTTTATTAGGGATTACACTGTTAATTTATAAATTTGTTCGGATTTATCTAATTCCGAGCTGGCGCCCATTTATTTCTTATATCATCATTTATTCTTTGTAAAATCTTAAACTGACATGACTTGCACTTTTAACTATCGAGCATCTGTCTCGACACACCCTGAGATTATTTATATTTAAATTATTCATTGAGTCTCTTGCTATGTTTTGTTCTACAATAAATTACATTCCGTAAATATGAATCTTTCATTCAGATTATCATCCACATTATTCTTACATTTAATCACAATATTTCTAATGTAACAATATTTCTCAATGTTACAATTTATTTAATGTTACAGTATGATCCATCCTGAATTATTTGATTGTGTTCAAAATAAGAAACAATGTATTAATTCGACACGAATCTATCTAAAATGACCTGATAATCAACATAAAATAACCAAAAAAATGCACATTTTGCGATGTTGCCAGACTATTTCGAGTGTTATCTATCCGGAAGCTCGACAACAATGGTGAAACGGCCGCCGTTGAATAACGAAGTTATTCTGATCTTTAAAGCCAGCCAACGGCTAGCTAGTCAGATATTTAGCCCGACATAGTGAAATACCCCCTTAATTAACTAAATTCCACTAATATAAAAGTAGCTGTACAAAAGAAAAAAATACATAATAAAATTTTAAAAACTCACTACATATTTTGAGACATAAAATGCGGCCCCTTAATAAGATCGTTTAGATTCCATTCTGGCAGGTGGTATTATGGTAATGAACTACGAGTCGGGAGGAACGTGCACTTTGCCACACATTTCTTCAGACTGATTTGTAATGGTTCGAAAACTATTCATTTCTACGTTCGTGTTGGTTATCTCCGTCACCATAGATTGTTTAATCTCCCGGCCTGCAGGAATAACTTACCGATGGTGGGGAGAGCTATCTTGTTTAAATAGAACGATATTGACAAAGCTGTGGTGACATGGAATATGTCCTTATCTTATTTTCCCCCTTTTTATAATCCATTTGAAGCAATACATTGGACCGCACCCGATATAGTAAAAAAAAGGTTTTCACTAGGAAAGAAATAATAAGGTAATGTTGGTGAATGTGGCACCGATTTCTTTAAGCGATGTTAGCTCTAGCGATATTAACATTAGATATTAAATTCTTGGTGTAAAATATAGTATGTCTCTATAACTAATAAAAAAACTAGATAACTAAATGCCATATCGTCCCTGGGGAATATGGCACCAATAACATGAGTAATATGGCACAATAACGTGGGTAATGTGGCACAACTAACGTGGGTAATATGGCACCGGTAAAAATAATTCAACAAAAGTCAATTACGTAATACGTTGCCTTTTTTATCAATAATCAAGAGGTGTTTTCAAAGAAATAATGACCTTTATACCTACATTGAAAGCTCAAATATTTTAATTTTAACGGTACCGTTTTAAATAAACGAATTTTAAAATTCATTTTAAACAAATTATTTCATAAGCCGTCATAGAGGCTACATTCATGAAATAAACTGTAGAATCTACAGTAATATTAGCGCAAGTGATTCTAAGAAATGTGTAGATCCGCAAAGAGTGCAAGGCGGATGTAAGCGTAATGATTAAGATTAAGAAAGGGAAGCTTAGCCGGTTTGGACATCGAATGAGTGAAGAAAGGAGTGTAAGGAGGATATCTGATGCAAATGCGAATGGTAGCAGAAGTCGGGGGACTCCCGAGGAAGACATGGCACGATCAAATGAATCAGATACTCGAGTCAGGCCATGTCAAGAGTCAGAATAATAAAAGAGTATGTATGAGACAATGTATGATGCGGGGAAACAGCGTGATGGTTAGTTAGTTATTCTGATTTTTTTCCTTTATACATTTTTCAAAGCAGAGAATGGTCAAAATTCCATTATTCGTGAATGTACTAAGGCTCACAGATGTGCGCAAGCGCCAAACACGTTCGTAAATAGTGAGCACACATGTGTTCGAAAAACAGTCCACTGATTAATCAAGAAGCTTTGTTGTGGCTCATATAAAACTTGCATGTTATTTTTTACTCACACTGTTCTTTAAAAACATATTAAAATCGCATTTTTTAAAAAGGGAATAAAATAATTGAAGATACTAGAATGATGATGTCACATACAACCTCTGGCTAGGACTATTATACGAATTATTAACTATTATTATAACAGACCTTTTGGGCCAGTCCCTTTCCTATTGATTGGGCTAAAAATTGTCTACACTTGTCAATAAGAATAATCATTTTTATCTCTTAACAGAAATTCATGGGATCCTGGAGGAACAGACACATTTTTAAATGCGTCACAGGGCTGAAAATAAATTACTGAAGTCCCACGGTTACGTTGCGCAAATAAATCAAGCTTGGAAAAGCTACACGACACATGCACGGTGATAAGGATCTTATCCAAGATAAGTAATCGTAGGAATATATGGGAACTGGTACATTATTTGTTCACTATAAGATATTAATTTAACTGCCACACCAAAACTCAAGAGCTAGTTCACGGCATCGGCGTTGAAATTCTTATAATATATACATAGTGTAAAGAAACTCGTGGCAATCACATAGAGAACCCATTTTAACTATCGACAGGCCAAGATGACAAACAAAACGTCTGTAACCAAGTGGGTCTTCCGAAGACCCCATGCAATTTTCTGTCTTATGGAACTATAGAAATTATTAATGGTAACTTATGTATTTGCTCAGGAATACGTAAAATACAAAAATGATCTGTCAAGTATTTAAGCTAATATAATATAAGGAGGATAGTAATTTTGGTTACTACCTACTCCCCCACTTGGCTGCGGCATAGTTAAGACATCAAATGGCTGAAACTAATCCCTTAACGAACGATAAAAAAAAATTGACTAATGAATTCCACATTTTAGCTCGATTTATTCAAAAACTAAAGCTGAAATCAAAAAGTTAAAACAAAAACCCCGTTTGTACTAAGAGTTAACGGACACCGTACATTTATAATTTTTAAATTTGGATGGGCAGATTATGGAAATTTACACTTTGTTTCAAGAAACAACTGAGTTTGGGTTAATAAGTAATTTATGTGTATTTAATTATTATGTGGATTGAGCCACATTTTTACTCAATCGAAATTTGTCAGAAAACTGTCTCTTCACTTCATATTTCGTTTATACAATAAAAAAATAATGGTTAACTGTCGAGATTGCTGGCCACGCTTAATATGAAGCGCTACGCAATCAAACAAAAACATGTGTTTTTGAATTGAAAATTTTAAATATTTTAATTAAATACTTGATACTAATTGAGCATTATCAAGTCTTTTTATAAGCTCGGAAAAAAATAAAGTATTAGGCCTATAAAAACTGCTTTAACAAATCCATTTGCGGTTATGGTTTTATTGTATAATGTGGCATATTAAGGTCTATGGAAAATGATCGTAAAACATTTAAATATTCGAGCATAAATCAAAACGGGCGGCTAGTATTAAGCGGGAAATTAAACCTTATCACGATCTACATGAGTGATATTGTTAGCGGCCCATTTCCAAATGAAACACAACATGGTGCACCGCCTTAATACGAATATTTTTTTAAATAAAACCTGTTGATTCACCTTAATTACTATAATAGGCAACTACTTGCATTTAGCACAACGGAAAATATTGCATTCTAATTTTCAATTACTTAAAATAAAAATTTGTTTTCATCGTATGGGATGACGCCATTGACAATAATTTATGTCCATGATATTTTCTTATGTTGGTATTAATGATACTACACGAGGGGCTAGATCATAGCTGACTTCAAGGGGAGGGGTGTGACTCACCATTTAATCCCAAACAGATCTGTCACACCTAAAAACATGATGTATTATAAGTGTGGGCGTGGCGACAATATGCGCTATGACCTGCTAGCCAGGCTACATTTGAAAATTATGCGATCCCCTCTCCTCTTCTACCTATGGCAGAACAATTTACAGAGCCGTAATTACTCGGCTGTCATTTATCAAATTGACAGATCACATCCAAGGTAATGATACTCCGCGGCAATTCCCCAATTGACCTGATCCCCTCTCCTGAGTAAGATTATAGCGTTATGTGTCTCCCCAACATATATTACGTATATGCCATGCCCAAATTATGCACGCATAATATAGCATAATGTGTCTAAGGCTTCGTGCGGATAAGATAAATAATTTTGTTTACATAAAATTAGCGATAAGAAACAAACATTTTTTACCGTGCCAGTCATATAAAGGACGCAATTGGAATGAAAAGGTGTAAAATAATATAATGTAAACAAACCTCTAATCAGAATCACTTCATAGACAAGCCAAGGCAGTGCAATCATGTTGGATTTTAAATATGATTTAAGATTTTCACGGCCAAAAGTATTTTTGTTATTTGTTTTTGGGGTGTTATGCCGTGTTGCGCTAACTCCTTCTTTAGCCAACGTTTCGGACAACATTGCAGTGTCCATCATCAGGGCAGATGTGTTATTGGAATTTATCAAATAACACATCTGCCCTGATGATGGACACTGCAATGTTGTCCGAAACGTTGGCTAAAGAAGGAGTTAGCGCAACACGGCATAACACCCCAAAAACAAATAACAAAAATGTTGGATTTTAATTACAATCATTTTAGAGTCGAGACCAGGCACCAGAATCATCAAACTTCTAATTAAAATTACTTGAGAGTTGAACTGGTGCACTGGTGTTGGGTTTCAGCGTCATCATTGAAGTCGGAAATTGAAGGTTGGACATCTTCACCGTAAGGGTTGTACATCTCACCAGCCATGGTGAAAAATGCGTGGACGCGATCTTTATTTTTGGGAAGGGATCTCTTCCAGAGAAATTCACAAAGATATCCCTCATAATGTGCCTGTCTCCTTCCAAATCTGGGCACACTTCTTCTCACTTCCCTCCAAAATCGCTCGATATCTTGAGTGTGATCTCCCGTTCCCCGATTCAAATGTAAACTCTGACTGACGCTTAAATCAAAAACACCTTCGTGTTCGAGACAGTCGTAGGCTTTCCAACAATTTAATATGATGGTGGTTCCCGGCAATATGTATTCATTAATTACTTTTGCAAGAGTTTCCTTTGAACGTTCTTCCACTGCACAGACAAACATTTTTTTCGATTGGTGCTCAAAACCGCCGAGCATCCACTTTCTGTCAATTTTTTGTCCTTTAATGTGCTTTTTATTGCCAATTTTAGCCTCGTCAATCTCCACTGTGATACCGACACCTCCAATTTTTTGTTTCATCTTGTGGCACCAATTGGTGCAAACATCCCGGCAATACGAAGACCAGTTAACGACGGTCTCACTACTCATATCGAATTCGTCCATAATGAATGTCGTCCTCGGTGGGCGCATGATTGCCCAAAATAAAATGAATTTGCAAATTTTTTCTATAGAAAGATTCGATCTGGAGAAAATTGTGTCTTTTCTGGCCGTAACTGAGAAATTGCACCAGGTTTTACGTTTGTGACTCACTCGTTTTGTTTTTCTACACCTATACTTAAGATTTGAAAAATTGCACATGCTTCCACATTTTTCGCATTTTTTTTCCCGACGGATTACATTATGGCTTCTTAACCATTCCAATAACACCTCCTCTTTTCTCACCACATTCAAGAAATCCACCAAACCAAGAGAACAAGAATTGCACGCCATGATAATTATTTTCAAAATGTCCATTCAGTGAGATAATTATTTTAACTGCAATCTGAAAAGAAAGGAATGGCTAGAGACAATTGAATAACGTAAAGTAAATTAAACAAAATGAATATAATATTAAAAAAACTAGTCTGAAAACCTATTTTGTATAATAAATTTGACTCAAAAACTGAATTACAGAGTACTAAACACGCGACCTCCGAATTTGTACTCGAGGATGTTAACCTCTTGACCACGGAGACAGTCAAGGCGTGCGTCAAATGGGGTTTTGGTCATTATTTCTCTAACCGCCACACTTTTAGGCACAAATGTTGGAAATTACACTTTTATTTCAACAATGACTACAAGAAACAGCTATCTAAATGAACAAAATAGGTAGGTTCTAGATTTGGGTTGAGTAATTAACGTAATTATGATTTGAGATTTTCACGGCCAAAAGTATCGTGGTGATTCATTTTTAGGATTTTATGCCGTGTCGCGCTACCTTCTTCTTTAGCAAAGGTTTAGGACAGCATTACAGTGTCCATCAAATTTCGCTAATAAACAATTAGTTACTGTATATTATCTCCATAAACAGTTAGTAATAACATAGATCACTGTATTATAAATTTGTACAGCGCCCTTGAGGTGATATTGCACAAAAACGGCGCTATACAAGTCATCCAAATATTATTATTATCATAGTCACATCTGTCCTGAAGAGTCCGTCCATACAAAAAAAAATCCAAAATGGCGGCAAAGGGAGTGTCATAAGGTAAATTTTGAACTTCGATTGAATAGTGGAAGTATCTAATTATCTAATAATCTTTTACTATCTAACCCGACGTAATTAGTGTTTCTTGTAGTAATTAATTTGAAATAAAGTGTAATTTACATAATCTGTGCCTATAAAAGTGCGGCGATTTGAGATATTATTTACCAAATATTCCACGAGAAAAAGCCGACTTTTGCATATTATAAAAAGATTATTTCTTAGATAAATATTCACTCACACGTGCATAAGGCATTTACTTTAGTAAAAAGATCGCTTTTATGAATTGCGTAATCAATTGAAATTAAAATATCTTACCTCGTATAACCACACTTTTCTACCATTATATTACACATCAATCTCATCCTATTATTTGACCAAAACTAATGGAAAATAGCACAAATAAGTTGTAAATACGTTGAATTACAATATTATAATAGGTTACTCGAACATTTAAAAGAATTACGATCAAAATCACGATTTATTTCCACGCAAACTGAAACCGGCATCCATAAATATACCACTGTATACCACTCTCTAGATCGATATCTTCGGGCTTTTTGTATGTAACATGTAACGGAATTATACAGTACTTAACCACAGATATAGAAGCAGTACCTACCGTGCGGAGCAGAGCAGTAGACAAGGTAGAGGAAACTCAAGGCCATTTAAATAAGGTGCGACCATAGACAACATAATTGCTCTCAGCCTACTCTATTCATTCACTAGCCCAAATAAACTATTATAAAAATAAAAATGTCCTTGAAGCAGAAAAATGTCGAAATGTTTTCCGAGGGCAAGGTTCATCTGACTAAGAAAATAAACTTTTACAGTTTATTTCCTTGATGAAACTTGTTAATCTGAGAAAAAGAAACCCAAAATTACAAGGAAAATTCCAAAACATGATTGTCCGATAGTACGACGATGAATTCCGACATTTTTCTGCCTATTTTGAACTCATTGTTACATATGTTTCAAAACTTTAATTTCACCAAAACAATAAGACAATACAGGATAACACTAATCAATAACATGAATAAGTTGGTCGATATAATAAATAACATTTATACGTTGCGGAGGAAGACATATGCCAAGTATGTTACGTAATAACCTAAAAACTGTCAATTCACTTTAAACTTGAACTTACGTAGGTAGGTTGAATATATGTTTGTAACTCGCTAACACTATACTGGCTTATATTGTATTTTTATCACGAACAACTTTAACATGCAATATTTTCGAGATAGTATTTCGGTAGCAAATGACAACCGGCGTGTATAAATAAACCACTCTCATTTTGTTGGAATGATTTGAAAACTGTCAAACGGCAAAATTCCGTCATCTCTTTCTGTTACACGAGTCATTATGGTAGAGAGCGAGAGATCAAACCAATCCTTTTGCTCTAACCAATGAGATCTGAGCTTTTAGCCATATTATTCGTTTTCTATAAGAATTTTGAGGTGGGCGTGGCGGTTTCAAATGAGTTTCAAGGCCAAAGCTGAGAGAAATGCCCCTGCCGGCATCTCCGGCGGACATAAATAAACCGGGAGTCGCTATATGCACAGCGACTAATCGACAGGGGGCGTGGCCAACATATCCGAGCATACCCGAAGTGAAGTATAGGTATAAAAGGGACACTTTCTTTTGAATCACAAACCATGTTACACAAACCTAGCGTAGCCGCTAAACTAATTGAAAACTGGGATGTTTTTCTTGCCTTGACGCGAGCAGGCGGTATTAAGGGGACACTTTCTTTTGAATCACAAACCATGTTACACAAACCTAGCGTAGCCGCTAAACTAATTGAATACTGGGATGTTTTTCTTGCCTTGACGCGAGCTGGCGGTATTAAGGGGACACTTTCTTTTGAATCACAAACCATGTTACACAAACCTAGCGTAGTTCTAAAAAGGTTTGTTTACATTATATTATTACAACGCCATTTCTGACGTTTCGTTTCATTGATTTTGCAACTCGGAACAGCTCGGGTATGCTCGGATATGTTGGCCACGCCCCCTGTCGACTAGTCGCTGTGCATATAGCGACTCCCAAATAAACCACTCTCTAGATCGATAATATCATAAATATACCACTCTCTAGATCGATATCTTCGGGCTTTTTGTATGTAACGGAATTATACAGTACTTAACCACAGATATACAAGCAGTACCTACCGTGCGGAGCAGAGCAGTAGACAAGGTAGAGGAAACTCAAGGCCATTTAAAAAAAGATGCGACCATAGACAACATAATTGCTCTCAGCCTACTCTATTCATTCAGTAGCCCGAAAAAACTATTATAAAAATAAAAATGTCCTTGAAGCAGAAAAATGTCGAAATGTTTTCCAAGGGCAAGGTTCATCTGACTAAGAAAATAAACTTTTGCAGTGCATTTCCTTAAGATGAAACTTGTTGATCTGAGAAGAAACCCAAAATGACAAGAAATTTGCAAAAACACTGAAGAAAATTTCCAAAAGATGATTGTCCGACAGTACGACGAAGAATTCCGACATTTTTCAGCCTCATGAACTCATGGTTACATATGTTTAAAAATCTTTAATTTCACCAAAACAATAAGATAATACAGGATAACACTAATCAATAACATGAATAAGTTTATCGATATAATAAATAACATTTATACGTTGTGGAGGAAGACATATGCCAAGTATGAAGCATTGTTCAAAAAACCGAACGAAAAACTGTCAATTCACTTTAAACTTGAACTTACGTAGGTAATGTATAATATAATAATTACATATGTAATATGTTTGTAACTCGCTAACACTATACTGGCTTATATTGTATTTTTATCACGAACAACTTTAACAAGCAATATTTTCGACGGAAATGATAGTATTTCGGCAGCAAATGACAACCCGCGTGTATAAATAAACCACACATTTTGTTTGAATGATTTGAAACTGTCAAACGGCAAAATTCCGTCATCTCTTTCTGTTACACGAGTCATTATGGTAGAGAGCGAGAGATCAAACCAATCCTTCTTTTCTCACCAATGAGATCTGAGCTTTTAGCCATATTATTCGTTTCTATAAGAATTTTGAGGTGGGCGTGGCGGTTTCAAATGAGTTTCAAGGCCAAAGCTTAGTTAAATGCCCCTGATCGATATCATAAATCATATCATAAATATACCACTCTCTAGATCGATATCTTCGGGCTTTTTGTATGTAACGGAATTATACAGTACTTAACCACAGATATACAAGCAGCATACAAGCAGTACCTACCGTGCGGAGCATAGCAGTAGACAAGGTAGAGGAAACTCAAGGCCATGTAAAAAAAGATGCGACCATAGACAACATAATTGCTCTCGGCCTACTCTATTCATTCACTAGCCCAAAAAAACTATTATAAAAATAAAAATGTCCTTGAAGCAGAAAAATGTCGAAATGTTTTCCAAGGGCAAGGTTCATCTGACTAAGAAAATAAACTTTTGCAGTGCATTTCCTTAAGATGAAACTTGTTAATCTAAGAAGAAACCCAAAATGACAAGAAATTTGCAAAAACACTGAAGAAAATTTCCAAAAGATGATTGTCCGACAGTACGACGAAGAATTCCGACATTTTTCAGCCTCATGAACTCATGGTTACATATGTTTAAAAATCTTTAATTTCACCAAAACAATAAGATAATACAGGATAACACTAATCAATAACATGAATAAGTTTATCGATATAATAAATAACATTTATACGTTGTGGAGGAAGACATATGCCAAGTATGAAGCATTGTTCAAAAAACCGAACGAAAAACTGTCAATTCACTTTAAACTTGAACTTACGTAGGTAATGTATAATATAATAATTACATATGTAATATGTTTGTAACTCGCTAACACTATACTGGCTTATATTGTATTTTTATCACGAACAACTTTAACAAGCAATATTTTCGACGGAAATGATAGTATTTCGGCAGCAAATGACAACCCGCGTGTATAAATAAACCACACATTTTGTTTGAATGATTTGAAACTGTCAAACGGCAAAATTCCGTCATCTCTTTCTGTTACACGAGTCATTATGGTAGAGAGCGAGAGATCAAACCAATCCTTCTTTTCTCACCAATGAGATCTGAGCTTTTAGCCATATTATTCGTTTCTATAAGAATTTTGAGGTGGGCGTGGCGGTTTCAAATGAGTTTCAAGGCCAAAGCTTAGTTAAATGCCCCTGATCGATATCATAAATCATATCATAAATATACCACTCTCTAGATCGATATCTTCGGGCTTTTTGTATGTAACGGAATTATAAAGTACTTAACCACATATATACAAGCAGCATACAAGCAGTACCTACCGTGCGGAGCATAGCAGTAGACAAGGTAGAGGAAACTCAAGGCCATGTAAAAAAAGATGCGACCATAGACAACATAATTGCTCTCGGCCTACTCTATTCATTCACTAGCCCAAAAAAACTATTATAAAAATAAAAATGTCCTTGAAGCAGAAAAATGTCGAAATGTTTTCCAAGGGCAAGGTTCATCTGACTAAGAAAATAAACTTTTGCAGTGCATTTCCTTAAGATGAAACTTGTTAATCTAAGAAGAAACCCAAAATGACAAGAAATTTGCAAAAACACTGAAGAAAATTTCCAAAACATGATTGTCCGACAGTACGACGAAGAATTCCGACATTTTTCAGCCTCATGAACTCATGGTTACATATGTTTAAAAATCTTTAATTTCACCAAAACAATAAGATAATACAGGATAACACTAATCAATAACATGAATAAGTTTATCGATATAATAAATAACATTTATACGTTGTGGAGGAAGACATATGCCAAGTATGAAGCATTGTTCAAAAAACCGAACGAATAACCTAAAAACTGTCAATTCACTTTAAACTTGAACTTACGTAGGTAGGTTGAATATATGTTTGTAACTCGCTAACACTATACTGGCTTATATTGTATTTTTATCACGAACAACTTTAACACGCAATATTTTCGACGGATATGATAGTATTTCTGCAGCAAATGACAAACCGCGTGTATAAATAAACCACACTCATTTTGTTTGAATGATTTGAAACTGTCAAACGGCAAAATTCCGTCATCTCTTTCTGTTACACGAGTCATTATGGTAGAGAGCGAGAAATCAAACCAATACTTCTTTTCTCACCAATGAGATCGAGCTTTTCGCCATATTATTCGTTTTCTATAAGAATTTTGAGGTGGGCGTGGCGGTTTCAAATGAGTTTCAAGGCCAAAGCTTAGTTAAATGCCCCTGTCATAAATAAAGGGAGTCGCTATATGCACAGCGACTAGTCGACAGGGGGCGTGGTCAACATATCCGAGCATACCCGAGCTGTTCCGAGTTGCAAAATCAATGAAACGAAACGTCAGAAATGGCGTTGTAATAATATAATGTAAACAAACCTTTTTAGAACTACGCTAGGTTTGTGTAACATGGTTTGTGATTCAAAAGAAAGTGTCCCCTTAATACCGCCAGCTCGCGTCAAGGCAAGAAAAACATCCCAGTATTCAATTAGTTTAGCGGCTACGCTAGGTTTGTGTAACATGGTTTGTGATTCAAAAGAAAGTGTCCCCTTAATACCGCCTGCTCGCGTCAAGGCAAGAAAAACATCCCAGTTTTCAATTAGTTTAGCGGCTACGCTAGGTTTGTGTAACATGGCTTGTGATTCAAAAGAAAGTGTCCCTTTTATACCTATACTTCACTTCGGGTATGCTCGGATATGTTGGCCACGCCCCCTGTCGATTAGTCGCTGTGCATATAGCGACTCCCATAAATAAACCACTCTCTAGATCGATATCTTCAGGCTTTTTGTATGGCCCCATTTTGTCACCCCCTTAACCACAGACGACCACAGATAAAACAGTCGTTTGGTCCAGACAGGTAATTATATCGTGGAGCATAAAGAAATCTCAAGGCCATTAAAAAAAAGTGCAAACATAGACAATATAACTGCACCCAGCTAACATCGTTCATTCACTAGCCCAAAAAAATTATATTTTAAAAATAATAATATTGGAATACAGGAAAAGGAAAATAAAAAAAAGCTATGCACACATCAAAATATTTTTTTATTTTCAAAAAGACAATGGACAGTAATACAAAGCAGGGTCAGTACAACCGATATATTGAGCATTGATTTATCATTGAAGTAGAAGATAATACTAATATATCTAAACAAAACATGAAACAGAACAAGACACAGAAAAATAAAAAGTAACGGTCTCAACTAGGAATCGAACCCAGGATTTCTGTCTTACTGCAAAAACTTAATAGGATTATATTTGACCTTGCACAAAAATACAAGAATATATACACAAAATACATATTCAACGTGTTGAAAGATATTCATTATGTCAAGTAATGAAAAAAAGAATTAAAGGCAGGGCCAACCCTGTGCGGGCGCAATTGGAGCAGTCCGCTTCGTGCGATGAATTTCCAAGGGTGATAATACCTAAACCAACGTAAGATTATCTTTCATAAAAACCACGCTAAGTATACATACAAATCATCAAAATATAATTGATTACAGTGATCGCCTATCTACTATATAGGGCCTAGGCATCTACTGGTTTTGACAAGGAGCGCTAAAATTTTACTTGTGCCATGTGCCATTTGGCTCAGGGCCGACCCTGACTAAACGAACAACAATAGTAACGCCTTTTGACTTTTACATGGTATAATTTAAATCATAATACAAAAACCATAATATAAGAAATAAAAATCGTGTACATAATAAAAGCTTGTAAAGAAATATAGCTTGTAAAACAACAAAAGATATTATGAAATAG
The DNA here is from genome assembly GCA_026573805.1 of Hesperophylax magnus. Lineage (NCBI taxonomy): Eukaryota > Metazoa > Arthropoda > Insecta > Trichoptera > Limnephilidae > Hesperophylax > Hesperophylax magnus. The sequence goes on from JAIUSX010000028.1 coordinate 16,605,316, forward strand.
AAGTTTTTTTTTTTTTGGTTTTAGGCATTTCACCCTGAAAAGAGTGCTTTGTGCCGGTAACAGTTAAAGTGGATAAAAAAATTCGGTTAATCTATTGGGAGAATAATAAAACAAATTAATCATTGGACTCATTTAGATCGCTAAAACAAATTAAATGTTGAATTCATTCAGGTTAATAAACTTACATAAAGCTGTATGAACACGAGAATTGTTAAGAGATAAAAGGTATGAAATGTTAAGGGGGGACTGGTGTGTGATTTTAATAAGACGGCGGTATATGTTCTTGAAAGATGAATGATTTTTACAGTTAAAGAAAACGTGGTCGAGGGTTTCCTCTTCCACACCGCACTGGCAGACCGGATCATCCAAAACTCTAATTCTAGCCAAGTGGGATGCAATTGAACAGTGACCAATTCTCATTCTCGAAATACATGAAATGAATCGCTTTGACAGTTTTTTTACCGTGAAACCATGGCTTAGCAGGGATGTGGTTTTGAATTCCAGCATAGAAAGATCCAGTTCTTATTTTGGAGCCTGCCCAATTTTCTTCCCAGGCACGAGACATGTTGGATTTAAGAATCGGGAAGACATCGGAGATAGGGATTCTAAAATTTAGTGGGATAGTTCCGGAATCTGAACCAGATTTGGCGAGAGAATCGGCCATCTCATTACCCTCTATACCCAAATGGGCAGGGACCCAGGCCAATATCGTCTCAAACCCAGATTCACTTAGAGAATTGAGAAGATTTTTTATTTTACATATAATATTGTCTTCCGGATAACATAGAATATTTGACATAATTTTAGTTAGAGCACTTAGCGAATCAGTACATAGTAAGGCTCGATGAATGTTGAGAACCTGGATTTGATTTAGCGCTTGTTCAATTGCAAAGCATTCAGCTGTAAATATGGAAACTTCTTTCGGTAATTTATAAGTGAGATTGATGTTGAATTCTGGACTATATATCGATGCTCCACATCTTTTATTTTCAAATTTGGAACCATCAGTGTAAAGGATGGAAAATCCAGGGAATTTTGAAGCCACAATGCTTTTAAAACAGTCATCCACATTATGAAATTTATTTGGGGAAGATAAAATATTCTTCCGAAAGTCTGATGTTATTGTGTTCGGCATAAAAGTGATTGCCTTAAATGGAATATTGTATATAGGAAGATTGGGAACTTCTTGAAGATATTGGAGGGAAGATGACAGAGAATTATAGAGATGAAAACTTTTAATTAGGAGAGGAAAACATTTTTATTCACTCAATCTTTTGTTAGACTTCAAATTAACACTTAGCAGATTAAGACTTTGTTTAATAGGATGATGTGATAACGATAAAGCCTTGAAAATATATTTATTGGCAAGGAATTGCCTTCTGAAATATAATGGAGGCTCCCCACATTCCACCTGAAGCGCATTAATTGGAGAAGACTTCATAGCTCCAATAATCATTCTGAGGGCTTTTGATTGAATTCTTTCCATTTTCTTATCTAAATATTTAGGGAGGGGGTCAAAAAGGAATGTGCCGTAATCCAAGTGGCTCCGAACTAGGGAATTATACATTAATTTAAGAGTGGTAGGATGAGATCCCCACCATACTCTGGAAACTGCTCGCATCATATTAAGTCCCTTTTCACACTTTGTAGAAATTATCTGAATGTGTGGAAGCCAGGAAAGTTTATGGTTCAAAAGAAGACCAAGGAATTTGATTTGAGTAGCTCGTTTGTAGAGGCACATTATCAAAAGAGATTGAGAAGTGGGGAATTTTTCTTTTGCGCGTGAAAGCTACGACCCTTGTTTTAGATGCCGCCAGATTCATCCCATTTATTGACAACCAGCTTTTAATATATTGTAAAGCCAAATTCATTTCTTTAGCTGCAAGAATAATATTTTTATGTAACAAATATATAAGGATATCATCCGCAAAGTAAAGTCGCTTGATAGAAAAAGGAATTACTGAGTCTAGGTCGCTTATATAAATATTAAACAACAGAGGACTGATAACAGAACCCTGGGGTAAACCTCTCCATAGTTTGCGCCTTAAGCATTTAGAGGAAGACTCAATAATAATGGACCTATCTGTGAGCAAATTAATAATAAATTGGACTAGTTTCGGGGGGATTTGTTTTTTAATTAGCTTTTCTTTCAAAACATTCAGTAAAACATCATCGTAAGCTGATGAAAGGTCAAGAAATGTGGCCAATGTATAAGAATTTAGGGATTGAGAAACTCGGATATCAGTTGTGAACAAACTTAAATTATCCATTGTAGATTTCTTTTTCCGAAAACCATACTGATTTGGTGAGATAATATCTTGACTTTCAACAAACCACTCTAGTCTGTTTTTTATCAAACGCTCCGCTACTTTCATCAAACACGATGAAAGAGCAATAGGCCGATAAGACGAAATTTCAGATGGATTTTTTCCAGGTTTTAAAATGGGAATGATTTTTTGAGTTTTCCAAACATCCGGAATTAGTCCTGTTTCAAACATATTATTAATAAGAGATAAGAAATATTCAACCGCCATATCAGAAAATGATTTAATGAAACTATAAAATATTCCATCGGGACCCGGAGCAGAGTCAGAAAGGGCTCTTATCACTCGTTTCATCTCATCAATGGAGAAAGGAGCATCTAGCCAGTTAGAGTGAGATGGATACGGCTTAATAGAAGGCATTTCTTCACATCCGGCAACTGATGGGGGGGCTATTTTATCCGCAAATCCTATAAGAATTTCTTCTGATATATGTTTGATTCTTGGCGGAGAATACGATGATCCAAATTTTTTTAAGCTAGACCAAACTGAAGACTGGGGAGTTTCCGGAGACAGGTTTTCACAGAACTTCCGCCATCCAGCGCGCTTCTTATTTTTCAAAATTCGTTTGGTTTCTGCCTGGGCTTTTTTAACTGATAAAAAATTTTCTAGTGACATACACTTACGAAAAGAGGAAATTGCTATTTTTCGAGAGTTGACGGAGCGAGTGCATTCCTCGTCCCACCACGGAGTAGAGTGTTTTATTTTAATGTTCGCCTTGCGTTTCGGGATGGATTTTTCTGCTGCATTTATAACCATAGAAGGAAACGTCTCACATTGCATTCTGATGTCTCCCGGGGACGATTTTGTTAAATTAATAAGGTTATCTAGTTCAGAAGAGAAAGTGCTCCAATTCGCATCTTTCGTTCTAAATTTGAGATTATTTTTAACTGGGGGGGAATAAGTGTTAAATTGATGGTGAAAGCGGATTATAATTGGGAAATGATCACTAGAGAGGGGATCGTTTAGGATGTCCCAAGAGCATTTAGATGCTAACGAATACGAACAAAGAGATATATCAACAGCACTTTTCCGTTGATGAGGGGGGGTGAATCTGGTTGGAGATCCGTCATTTAAAAAACATAGGTTATGGATATCAATAAAATTTAAAAGATTGCGGCCAGAACGATTTGTTATTTCGCTACCCCAAGAAGGGGAATGTGCATTAAAATCTCCAAGGATCATATAAGGGGAACAAATCTGGCTTAAGATTGGTGTCCATTCAATTTCAATAAAAGTCGTAGAGGGAGGAATATATATTGACAATATTGTGATATCAGATAAGACAGCTGCTATTATCTGGATATCGTCGGAGGGAGTATGAATATTAATTTCTTTAAAAGGGATAGAATTTTGGATTATCAGAGCCGAGCCGCCTTTACCATCCGGTCTGTCGTGTCTGAGACAACAATAACCTGGAATTCTTAAGTGAAAGGAGGGTTTTAACCACGTTTCAGAAATGGCGGCTACTGAAACGTCGTGTTCGTCGAGTAATTGAATTAGGTCAGATTTGTTAGCGAAGAGGCTTCTACTGTTCCACTGAAGGATTTTGTTCAGTTTCGAAGCCATTGGGGAGGCAGGATAATAAAGATTTAATGTAATCGGCAGCGTTGGACGGTACAGTATTGTTGTTTGTAAGGATAGAAATTAAAAGGGTAATTAAAGTGTGTATAAAATAATTATTATTCATTATTTCAGGGAGAGCAGGAGGGGAAGAATTACCATTAATGGCACACCCATTGGGCGTCTGGGATTTGGCATTCCCATTCGGGCTGACCAAAATATTATTCAATTGTTTTTTATCAAGGTAAGGTGTATATTTTGGGTTGGGTTTGACTGGCTTGAGAATGGTTTCTCTGTGAGAAGATGATGTTGAATTTAAAAAGGTGGTTGTTTGGAAAGGAGCTGAGGACGATGTCATCTCTGCGAATGATTTTTTCGCAGGAGAGATTAACTTTGAGGCCTGGAAGTACGAAATGTTGTCGGTAGCCATTTTATGTTTTATGTTCTTCTGTCTTGTTAATTCCGGACAGGCTAGACTGACCGCGGTATGTGCAGCCAAACAGTTAATGCAAATGGGATCATTGGAAGATTTCGGACATTGATCAAATGGGTGAGCTTCTCCGCAATAATAACAACGTGGGGGGGAGCGGCATACAGATTTCGAATGTCCGAACCGGCAGCAGTTGAAACATTGAATTGTTGGAAATTTATAAACTTCGACGGGAAGCGAGGTATAGTAAATTAACACACGAGACGGTAGGGATTGTCTCTCAAATGTAACAACAACAGACTGGGAAGGTTTCCAGATCGTGTTTCCGTCAGTAGAATCCTTGTAGTTCAGTCGACGTACTTTTAATACTTTTGGGGTTCCGTGAGAATTATTCAAAGCATCAACAATTTCAGCCTCTGGGATCTCCGCGGGAATTCCTCGCACAAGACCCATTCTCGAAAGGTTAAATGTAGGGATGAACGATTTATATTTATGATTTGAGAGCGAGTCAATTTTTTTTACAAATCCATTTGCGGAAGCGGCAGTGTTAAACTCGATAGATAATTTATATCGCCCTTCCGGTTTAATTGAACCGTTAACAATACCAAGGTTATTATTTTTTGAGTCAAATACGAATTTTCCAAAATCTAAAGGATGAATAAGTTTTCCATGTTCAGTTCTCTGAACATTAACGGTAAATGGACCGGAAGCTGAAGCAGGATAAAGTAATTCAGTACTTTTTGCATTATCGCTAGTTAAAGTACTTGGCTGGATGTTACTATTGGTGTTAAGGTCGTTAGGGGTCGAGGTTTGTTGAACCGGCGGTATAGATTTAACTTTCGATGGAATGTGAAGGCTTTGCGATGGTCGTCGTTTACGAGATGGGAGCGTAATAGAAACCTGGCTCGTATTAGATTCCGAATCAGAAAAATCCAATATCGACCCTGGGTCGGGAGGTCTATCTTCGTCTTCCTCCATTATATAAAAAAAAACTAAACTTTTAAAAATTAAACTGAAAAAATAATACGCAGTCTATTTCATTGACTGTCTAAACAAAAACGGATTAGCCGTAAGCAGGAATGCAAACAAATAGGTAAACGATAAACAATATTAAATTAAATGTAACAATAATCTCTTATCTGTACGCAGCGCAGGAACGGGCGAACGGCACTCAGCAATAGTAAGGTACACACAACCACTGTTGACCGCGGCTCGAATCGGACTCAAATAGAAGTTAAGAACATGTAATTAATATTTCTATTTTGGATACTGACGATTCGTAGTGGAATCCATTATCTATAAATAGTATAAAATAAAGTGACATTTGCGTCTGTCTGTTTGTGCGCTTAGTTCTTCTTAACTATGCGACTGATTTCGATAAGGTTTTCAGCATCATTTAGAGAATTTCTTCCGGAAGGTTTAGATAAATAACACATGCATTGACACATATTGATAAAAAGCAGAGAAAAGTCGATATAAAGATTATTTTTGGCCGCTTACGTTGCTAACGCTGGCGAGACCTTATGAGAATATCAAAATAATGTACTACGGAATTGTATACCTTAAAAAGGCCTACAGAAAAGTCTGTTATATATATGTATACAAATGTTATACATATCGCAGTTGCCGTCTGGTCCCCAAAATCTCCAAGTGCGTCTTCTGTTTCCTGGGAGAAGGGGCTGCCGTCGGACCAATGCAGCTCAAAATGCCCTTCGTCTTACCTAGAAAAAGACAAAATTTGAGACCAATGATTACACTATTCTAGTATTGTACACATATTTAATAAATTTCATGGATAAAATTAATTAAAAATATTTTAAAAAAAGGGGGACATTAATGGTGATGGATTAATTCACTGTCGAACTTTCTTGTATCGGAAAAAATCGCGTTTTATGCAGTTTCTGCAGAATTTGTAGGGAGCGAAAACAAAACTTCTTGAGCGAGTTTCACTGCAATATAAATTAGGTGTATACCTTCAGAATATTCCTTCAAATGAGGATTCCACACTGTTGAAGCGTATTGTAGGTGACTTACATCTTATAAATATTAGTTAAAGAGTAACAAATTTAAGGGTTAATTATTATTGCCACAGCACTAGAAGATATTCAAATTCTCCTGCAAGGGTTTCATATAATTTCCACAGCTTTGTCGTCAGCAAACATCATGAAAAATGCTGTTTAAACTGAATAAGGTACTTACATGATGCAATTCTGGATAGGTTTAAATGACCTTGTTTGATGTAATCGTGGCTTTGCTTAGAAGTTTTGGCATCCTAATACGAGGTATAGTATCGCATCGGAATACGGATAGGTCTGAAAAGGAAAATTAATTAAATTATTAGCAAATGAACATTCAGGAATCAGGAACATTGTATCAAAGAACGAGAGGTTAGTACCTGTATTTAACAACGGGTTCGGGTCCTTCTTTCAATTGGTGCAGATAGACAGGATATTTTATGATGACTGGAAGATTAAGCGTTGGCAACGCATTCTTTTTTAATCCTAAAGGTACCGTATTTTTGCTTTGAATTGCGAAATGACACCCACAAACAAACGTATTTCTTGCTGCTTCTTGCTAGCACTGGATTATCGAATCCGTCTGAGCAACCTTTAACACAACACGGCATTAATTTATCAACTTGAAGAATTCTAGCACGCAACATTATTTTTAGATGGGTTAGACGATTTTCAAAATTCAAAATATTTACGCTAAAAACTTCAACTGACTTTTCTTTCGAAATAGCGTCTTGGAAATTACCGTTAATTTTTATCGGAGCATAACCCATGCTTAGCTTATCTTTCTGTTACACAAGTCGCTATGGTAGAGAGCGAGAGATCAAACTACAATTTTAGCTCTGAGCCAATGAGATCTGGGCTTTCAGCCACAACAGCTTTGTCTATAAGAATTTGGGTTAAGGATAACTCCTCCCATGGATTCGAACTTTGACAGTTGAAGAACTCTCTTGTCTTTTTCCGTTCGAATACAAAAAAAATCTAATTTTATTGCCTTTTGTAGGTTAAAACTATATTTTTTGTCCTCTTTGAGTGCCTTTATTGCTGACCAAGTCCAGTAAGTGTTATTTTATATTAATATACATTCCTTTTTGCCCCAATGGCCTTTGCCACGGGGAAGAAACCACCAGATCCCGTCCCCCCTGATCCTGACCCTGTTAATTTTGAACATGACATTGCTAGCGAGGTTGAAATAATGACTGATTCCTCTACTCCCAAAAAAAGAAAAGTCAGCGTCCTTCCGAAAAAGGAATCTGCTCAGGTTACAGTTCCTGTAGAGACTGTCGCCCCTCCACTCGCTTCACTGTACCCGACTTCAGCAAAAGCCCCCTTCATCGTGTATGTGCAAAACAACACACAAGGCCACTCACTGCATCTCCTTGATTTTGGTAAATTTATAGGAAAAAAACCACTTGGCATTTCCCCAGGTGGTATCAGATCGGAGGGAAGATTCCGCATTTGTGTAGAGTTCACAACTGCACTCAATGCCAATAAATTTATAAATTCCATTGACTTCCTCTCTGCCAAAAAATACAAGGCTTATATCCCTTCATTCAACATCTCGCGCATGGGTCTAGTGAGAGGTATCCCCACAGACCTATCCGATGAAGAACTCATCACGGAACTTATTATCCCAGCATCTTCGGGGAAAGTTTTAAAGACTAGGCGGCTGAATTATAAAGATAGGACTTCCGATTCTATAGTTTGGAAACCCTCCCAAACTGTAGTTCTTACATTTGAAGGCCAATCTCTTCCCTCTCATGTATACCTTTTCCACAACTCTCTCCCAGTGGAAATTTATTCATACCCGACAATTCAGTGCTTTAACTGTTGTCGGTTCGGCCATTCCAAGCAATCATGTCGTTCTTCTCCTCGCTGCTTTAAATGTGCAGAAAGTCATTTAGCAGAACAATGCCCCTCCCCTTCCAATCCCCCTACTTGCATCAACTGCTCAGGCTCTCACACAGCCATAAATCCATCCTGCCCCAAACTTTCACGCCAAAAAAACATTAAAAGTTATATGGCTTCCAATAGCGTATCGTACTTCCACGCTTCTAAAACAATAGCTCCCTCTAAAAAGTCTTTTGCTGAAGTCGCCTCTCAACCCCAGTTATCTCAAAACATTATTCCTCCAAACTCGTCATACAGGAAGACTGTAATGACAAAATCTGCTTCTCGTCCTCTTAAATCCCCCGGATATGATCATCTTGGCCATAACTCCCAGCTCTTGTTCCCAAATGGTAACATCAGCTCCCCATTTCCACAAAATACCGTCTTTCCTAACAGTAATACTTTGAACTGCAATTCCTTTATCCCTGATTCAAATGGCAATTCTTTAAAAAACATAATTTCTAATGACAATTCTAATATTATTCAAACTCTCATCATGTTACTTATCTCTATAATTAATAACAATAATTCCCTACCGTCCAACGCTGCCTCTTTACTCTCCTCCTTAAATTCTCTTGTTTCCAATGGCTGCCCTGACAGCAGGGATTCTTCAGTGGAATAGTAGAAGCGCCTTCTCCAATAAGGCTGACCTCATCCGCCTTCTACAATTACACACAATTTCTATTGCTGCCATCTCTGAGACTTGGTTTAAACCATCTCAGCTCTTCAAGGTGAGTGGCTACCAATGTCTGCGGGACGACCGCATTGATGGGAAGGGTGGTGCAGCCCTTCTAATCAAAAACTCCCTGTCCTTCACCCCTATTTCCATTAAACCCCCAGATTCATCCTTCCAGTTAGTGGCAGCTACTGTCTCTAATATTACGTTTGTATCCCTCTACATTCCTCCTTCTACCCCATTTGACATTTCATTATGGATCCACATGTTTAGAAAAATATCTTCTCCCCTGGTCATTCTGGGTGACTTCAATGCCCACTCCCCTCTCTGGGGTTCTTCATCAACGGATCCCTCAGGAATCAAAATAATTGACCTTATGGACTCCTTGAACATGTGCCTTCTAAATGACGGATCTCCAACAAGGTTAAGTCTGCCTGGGCAGAGCCCTAGTGCGGTGGATATAACTCTTTGTTCCCCAAGTATATATCCAATAATTTCCTGGAGAACTTCATCAGACCCCTGCGGCAGTGACCATTATCCAATCATTATAAATCTGGCTCAAGGGTTAAATACTAACCTCTTTAAAAGAAAGCCAAAATTTATCACAAAAAAAGCCGACTGGTGCCATTTTAGAGAATCTGTCCAGGGTCACACCCTTTCCCTGCCTACCCCTTCTTCAGATAACTGCACCTCCTCTTACAAATCTTGGTCTGATTCCATTCTAAAATCTGCAGTTAATTCTATTCCCAAATCATCCCCTGTAGGCACGAAGGCTCACCCTCCCCCCTGGTGGGATGAAGAATGCCTTCGAGTGCTGAAGGAGAGGAAAGCGGCCAATAAGACATACTGCCAACAGATGACAATGGAAAATTTCTTGAAAGCCAAGAATGCCCAAGCTGTTGCTAAACGTACATTTCGTTTAAAAAAAAAACAGCTGGCGTAATTTCTGCACTAATATATCCCCTGCTACTCCGGCGGGGGAGGTTTGGTCCATGATTCGCAGGTTTAGGTCTTCCTTTTCCCTGCCGAAGTCATCTCACAATTCTGATATTTGGATTTCTGACTTTCTTAACAAAATTGCTCCCCCTTATGTACCTAATCTTGACGAAGTGCCTGTTTTATCTTACTCCCCAATTTCTTCATCTTGGTCAGATGCTCCATTTTCCATAGACGAGTTAAAAAGAGCCACGGAAGACCTAAAAGACTCATCTCCGGGCAATGACGAAATCTTGAACATATTCATCCGCCACACTGATGATGATTCCCTTTCCTACTTTCTCTCTCTCATCAATATCTTCCTGGACTCTGGTATTATTCCCCCGGACTGGAAAATTCAAAAAATCATTCCCATTTGCAAAAGTACCAAAGATCCAAGTCTAGGCTCAAGTTACAGACCGATTGCTCTCTCTTCAACACTTTGCAAAGTAGCTGAAAGAATGATTAAGAATAGATTAGACTGGTTTGTAGAGAAAAATCATATTCTTCCCCCTTCCCAGTTTGGATTTAGAAAGGGTAAAAGTACCCTTGACAACCTTTCCTCTCTTGTTACAGATATCAAATTAGCGTTATCTAAAAACGAATATTGTATTGCAGTATTTTTAGACGTCTGTGGAGCATACGACAATGTAAATATACCCATTCTTAAAGAAAAGTTACTGGCGATTGGTATTCCTCCTAAATTGGTTCAATTCATTATCAATTTGCTCTCCGAGAGAACTGTTTTTGTAGATGGATCCGAATCCTCTCCCCACATAAGACAAATATTCAAAGGACTCCCGCAAGGGTCTGTCTTAAGCCCGATACTGTATAATATTTACACATACGATCTGGAAAAATCTATTAATTTCATGTGCAACGTACTCCAATATGCTGACGACTTAACGTTTTACAAAATATCCGCCAATCTTTTCATCGCAGCATCAGCAATTAACAACGCTCTTAGAAAACTCTTGGCGTGGTTAAATATTAATGGTCTTGAACTTTCCCCTGCCAAAAGCAAAGTTGTCATCTTCACTCGTCGACGAAAGCTTCCGGATATTCAGGTAATATTTGGCGATGAAGTGATCCCTATCTCGAAGGAAGTTAAGTTCCTTGGAATGTTTTTGGACTCCAAGCTTACTTGGAACTCTCATATAAATCACGTTGTTACAAAATGTGAAAGCAACATCAATCCTCTTAGATTTCTAGCCGGAGTGTGGTGGGGATCCCACCCAGCTTCTTTAAAACTTCTGTACAATGCTCTCATCCGAAGCCATCTCGATTACGGATCTCGTCTGTTTGATCCAATGTCCACGTCAAATTCTCATAAATTAGATAAAATCCAGTCAAAATCACTTCGCCTTGTCTTAGGAGCCATGAAATCTTCTCCAATCAACGCAATGCAAGTGGAATGTTGCGAACCTCCCTTACATATAAGAAGGCGATGCCTGGCAGAAAAATATGTTTACAAAATATGTTCAATAACATCCCATCCCTTGATTCCTATACTTCAATCGTTAAAGTATGAGGTTAATTCAAATCACTTTTGGAAAAATCATACCCCTCCACTTTTTTATGATTGCTACAACTCTTTCCTGGATTTATCTAGAAACACCTATCTTAATGAATCTCTTCCCTTATACTCATACCCCTATGAAAGCCTTACTTTCTATCCGAAGGTCCATCAATTTATCGGAATAAGTAAAAAAAACCTTAAAAACTCAACTCAATTAAATAATGCAGAATTTAACACAATTATTGAAAACAACTGGCCAAATTACATAAAATTTTTCACAGATGGCTCCAAACTCAGTCAGGACTCCCATTGCGGGGCCAGTGTCTATGTTCCTCACAGAAAATTGTGTTTCCCACACAAACTTCCCAAAGAATGCTCCATTTTCTCTGCTGAATGCATAGCTATCATAGAAGCTCTTCAACTCGTCAAATCATTAAATATTAAAAACGCACTCATCCTTTCAGACTCGCTTAGCTCACTACAAAAAATAAGCGCATCCCCACTCAATTCCAGTAGCGACTCTCTAATCTGCTCGATCAGGAACCTACTGCATTCCATGTCACTGGTTCATGCATCAGTGGTCCTAGCCTGGATACCGGGACACCTCGGTATTACTGGGAATGACATGGCTGATTATATTGCTAAGGAAGCCACTGCCCATGGTCCGTTAAGTGATATCCCTATTCCGGTTAGAGACCATTTCCCTATTCTAAAAACTAAGTACCAACTCCAATGGTCTTCTGAATGGAAAAAATCTTCTCTGATAAAAGGTCACCAGTACTCATTAATCCAACCTTCTATTCCTGTTAAGCCCTGGTTTCACAAATACACTACCATGCCTAAAAAATATATTTCTTCCTTAACCCGAATGCGGCTGGGTCACACTTGTTGTCTTAGCCATCTTGCCAGGTTCCACATAGTCAGTTCGCCGTACTGTGATTGTGGGTCAGAGGATACTCTGGACCATAATTTTTTTGAGTGTCCTATCAATGACCAATTTCCAAACTTCATGCATGAATTGTTAAAACTTGATATTAAATTGCCTACCAGTATACCCTGCCTTCTTAGTCTAAACACTACTGAAATTTACTATTTGTTGGCAAAATTTATTTATAAAAATGGCCTTAATATCTGACCATAATAATAAATATAAACCAAATTTCTTTCACTTTCATTTGTATTCATTTGTTCAGGTTCCTATTTTCATCTATTTTTACTAATCCAAACTCTGCATATTTTGACTAGTTAAAACACTATTCTTTATGCATTTGTATATTTTTCTTGATTCCTTTATTGTATTTGTTTATATTCATTTCATAGTACTGTTTTAAAAAAAATAATGCTTCTAATTTTGGAAAAATCATAACAAAAATGCCTACTACTATTGTGCACAGGTTCCTATTTTTATAATTTTGTAATTACCTATTATTACCAGCTCTGTATTGTGTTTGTTAAGTTATGTTTATGTTACACCCATGTTATGTTTATTATATGTTATGTTCATATTGTTCATATTATGTTATAATATGTTTATGTTATGTTCATGTTATGTTCATGTTATGTTATGTTATGTTATGTTATGTTATGTTTATGTTATGTTTGGTTTATTTATGTTACGTTATGTTATGTCATGTTGTGTAATCAATTTTATCCTGTAATTTGTTGTATTTATTAATAAGAAAAATGTTGTATTGTATGGCCAAGATCACTCTTAATGGGTGAAAGCCAATATAAAGAATAAAAATAAATAAAAACTCCTCCCATCAGGGTTACAAGGTCATGCGGGAGTTGTACGCCCCTGATCGATATCTTCGGGCTTTTTGTATGGCCCCATTTCGTTACCCCCTTAACCACAGACGACCACAGATAAAACGGTCGTTTGGTCCAGACAGGTAAATATATTGTGGACCATAAATAAATCTCAAGGCCATTTAAAAAAGTGCAAACATAGACAATATACCTGCACCCAACTAACATCGTTCATTCATTAGCCCACAAAAATTATATTTTAAAAATAAAAATATTGGAATGCAGGAAAAGGAAAATAAAAAAAAAACCCACAGCTATGCACACATAAAAATACTTTTTATTTTCAAAAAGACAATGGACAGTAATACAAAACAGGGTCAGTACAACCGATGTATTGAGCATTGATTTATCATTGAAGTAGAAGATAAAACTAATATATCTAAACAAAACATGAAACAGAACAAGACACAGAAAAATAAAAAGTAACGGTCTCAACTAGGAATCGAACCCAGTCTTACTGCAACAACTTAATAGGATTTAATTTGACCTTGCACAAAAATACAAGAATATATACACAAAATACATATTCAACAAATTTAAGTGTTAATGATTATTGCCACAGCACTAAAAGTTATTCAAATTCTCCTGCAAGGGTTTCATATAATTTCCACAGCTTTGTCGTCAGCAAACATCATGGAAAATGGTAAGTTTTTAGATTCTCACGGCCAAAAGCATTTTTGTTGTTTGTTTTTGGGGTGTTATGCCGTGTTGCGCTAACTCCTTCTTTAGCCGACGTTTCGGACAGCGTTGCAGTGTCCATCATCAGGGCAGATCCGGGAGAAGGAGTTAGCGCAACACGGCATAACACCCCAAAAACAAACAACAAAAATCATGGAAAATGCTGGTTAAATCTGAATACTTACATGATGCAATTCTGGAGAGGTTTAAATGACCTTGTATGATGTAATCGTGGCTTTTTTTTTAGCAGTTTTAGCATCCTAATACGTGGTATTGTATCGCGTCGGAATACAGATAGGTCTGAAAAGGAAAATTAATTAAATTATTAGCCAATGAAGTACATTCAGAAATCAGGAACATTGTATCAAAGAACGAGAGGTTAGTACCTGTATTTTACAACGGGTTCGGGTCCTTCTTTCAATTGGTGGAGATAGACCGGATAACACACTTTAACACAACACGGCATTAATTTATCACCTTGAAGAATTCTAGCACGTAACATTATTTTTCGATGGGTGAAAGAAAATTCAAAATATTTACGCTAAAAACTTCAACTGACTTTTCAACTTACGAAATGGCGTCTTGGAAATTACCGTTAATTTTTATCGGAGCATAAAGCATGCTTAGCTTCTCTTTCTGTTACACAAGTCGCTATCGTAGAGAGCGAGAGATCAAACTACAATTTTTGCTCTAAGCCAATGAGATCTGAGCTTTCAGCCACAACAGCTTTGTCTATAAGAATTTGGGTATTGAATAACTCCTCCCATCAGGGTTACAAGGTCATGCGGGAGTTATACCCCCCGCCGGCGGACAACTAGAAATTGCTAGAAATTAGAGATGGCTAACGGCCGCTATTCGTGTCACGGTTATATTGAACCGGTTACCATGCGGTCGCTGGAACCGGTTCCCGTACAGTCGCTGAAACCGCTATTTTATTTCTATGAGGAATCGGTTCCTCATTCTTATTCTTTTTGACAAAAATAAAAAAGGTTCGATCATTTTTTTTTTGACTTTTTGAAATAATGGCATACAGAGCTCCGGGCCAAAAAGGCCCCTTTCTCTTTCATCATGAGTTTAAATTGGTTGTAGGAAAACAATTTTTTATTTTTTGTGAAAATTTTTTTGCAATAAAACATGGCTGCAATTAAGGGGTAATTTAGGTAGGATTTGTTTTGATTTTTGGCATTTGCGTCGTACTGGGCGAGGCATTTAATAGACGGGTTTGTAGGGTTGGAATGCCCCAATAAAAAGATTCCGCGAGACTTATGATGTGGTCTTTAAGGAGGGGGTCTTCGGAGTTGGGAGAACCTCATCCACTTGGGGGCTCCCAGGACTGTACGAATGACTTTATTTTGGAATGTTTGTAGTCTATTTAATTGAGTTTTTGAAGCGTGGGCCCAGATTGGGCTTGCGTAGGTTAATTTTGGTATTATCGTGGATTTGTATATTAAAAGTTTATTTTTTGGAAATAATTTCTTGTTTTTTTTTTGCATATCATTGGGTAAAGGGATGCAAATTTTTTGTTAGCTGAGTTTAATGTTTCGGTGATATTGTTTACCCAGGTTAATTTACTGTCAAGGGTACTTCCGAGGTATTTTTTTTTTTTGCTAAGAGACGTTTTCTCCGAATAGGTGGATGTTGGGTGGTTTTATGGGGCATTTACGAGAGAAAACACAAGCGGCGCTTTTAGAGGGATTTATACTGATATGCAATTTTTTGAAAAATAATTCTAGTCCAGAGGCGTGGGCTTGGACGCGTCGTGCTTCGGTTGTCTCGCTTACTGAAGACGACATGACTTCAGTATCGTCTGCAAATTTGCCTATTTTGGTTTTTTTAGTGAGATGGTCGTAGATATTGGGGCTGGGGATATCGCTTAATCTGTCCGGTGGTGAGTTTCTGGAAAGAAAACGGTCCCGCTGGAGGGAGTTTTTTCAACAATCAAAATATAGAAAAAAATAAATGCCACCTCGTAGAGTATAAAAAAAATAATTAAAAAATCCTTACAAACTAGCACGAAAAAACAAATACTAAACTATTTAGAAGTAAAAAAATAAAAACAATTTTGCAGAAATCGCCAACCATCGAAATCGGAGCAGATTTTTGTTTTTACTTAATAAAAATCAGATTCACTTACCACAATTTTAATGATGTCAAGGGGATCAAGGGGGGAAGAACAACTTTTTTCACACACTTACATATACTTATTATTATTTACACTTACACTTTTGTATTTTCATTATAAAAATTCAACATACGTACACAATGTATATGCAGTCAATAATTACGATAACAAAAACACTAATCTAATTATTATGTACACTATCTTAGGAATAAAATTGTCTTCATTAACTAATACTGCTTTTTCGTATGGTAGTCTTCGAAACATGGATATACGCAAAATGCAAGATTGCAGTCGGTGCACATATATTTCGTGTCACTTCTTTTTTGAGCTCGAACTGCTGTATGTCTACACACATGGCATTGTCGTTGAGTTCGCTTTCCTTGGGCTGCAGTTTCTGGTACAAGACGGAGAAAATGTTTTCCTAAAAGGCGAGTTGGTTGATCCACTACTCTCCTTCCTCCAGATGATGCCGGCCTTGGCATGTGATATTTTTCGATCATTTGAGACAAGTTTTCCCGGAATTCGTTAAATGATAAAACCTTTTGCGTTTTCTAACGATGCAAAAAGAAAGCATTTAGTGTTCCAATGTCTATCAATCTGAAGAAAATTTTCTTATACCATTTTAGAGACTTCCTGGAACTGCTTGCGAAGCCCAATATGCGGTACACTTTGTCAACAGCTCCCATATTCTTGGTATAATCTAAAACTACCTCTGGTTTTATTTTATTTTCTCCCGTGGAGAAGTCAATTTTATCAGTAACAATCATTGCATCTGTATGTATGTTACTAAGCATAAGTACATCCCTTTTATCGTGCCATTTCAGCGCCATGAGATTGTTCGAATTCAAAGACTTCATTTCAGTTAGTTGAATCGAATTCATGAATAATGGGCGTAAACTTACCCTGATCCCATTTACGATGATCAACTTTTCTCTTTTTGGATGTTGAACAACTAGGGAGAGTTTCATCCTCATCAGATGTATCAGATTCGTCGGATGAGCTATCCGAATGTATTGGCAAATCATGAAGATCCTCGTAAACATCTTCATCTTCACTTTCGATTAAAATATCAGCAATGTCTTGTTCATTCAAAGGGTTAACCATTTTTTATAAAAGTAAAATATTTAAATTGAACATTCAATTCACAAAGTCAAATCACAGTAAAACACTGTCCAAATTATCAATAACCTAAAATAACAAAATGTCAATGATAATAACAGTATAACGAATAATATTTTAAATAGTTCACACCACTCAGATTCACTATTGAATTTTGTTCAAACTGTCAAAAACTGTATTCAAACTGAAAAAAAACACTGTCGGTACAATATATGTAATAAATATTCACATCCAAACACGTGAGGTAATTTTTAATGCAAGATGATTAGGTTATTCAGTGTAAAAACAAACAAAAACCACAAATTTCACTTCACAAAAGACGCCGCTCGCAATAAAAATGTTGTTTACCCCCGACTACCAGACGGTGACGTCACGAAATATTTTAATTGTGAATAACTCCGTTGGTAATGTACCTAAATCGCTAAAAACTTTTGCAAGTTGTGACAAATTGTCCCTAGATGGCAGTTCATATCGGTTTTCCGGAAGAAATTCAATAATTAATTAATTTTAGGCGCAACCGTACGGGTACGGTCATACTCCTTACGAGGAATTTTTTTCTCACCGTACCTGTACGGTCATACCACCGGACAGGTTAATACGATATACATCCAAATTTACAAAAATGTATAATTTGTTATTATTTACATACTTACATTATTAAATTTTCTTTTTATTAGTATAGCTCCTACAATTCAGCTCGAATCGAGCATGAAATTGCATTCCTTTAAATTCCATGAAATTGTATTGGCTTTGTCCTTTTTTCGTAGCCTAATTTCATTGCTCGTTCTTTTGTTGTGTACAGAATGTCCTGATTGCATACAATTTTGTTTGAAGAGTATTTTAGTAATAGGTTGTTTATTATTTTATGTATAAATATCATCAAATTGATAGCAGCTGTTTCAATGTCAAATTTATAAAAATAATACATTTTGATTAAAAAATCGTCTCATTTTTTTCTTCTTTTTATCTTTGAATTTTTTAATATTTATTTTTAGGGTAGGTATGCACAGCTTTTAGACTGTTGTACGCCACTGCACATAGAGTATTTAATAATCTGTCTAATATAATATATTGAATATACTTACATACTGTTCTTAACCTTTCCTTATCTGTGGTGTGTATTTACTACACATTGCTTCTAATAACTTTAATAACTCTATAAATATAATGAATTCTGGGTTCAGATTTTAGGTATTCCTCCGTTATACATTTATGCACTATATTAAAAAATAATATTTTACATAGTTGTCAAATTCAATTAAAAATCAGAATTTTTTGTTAAAAATCGGGAACAAATACACCAATACAATCAACCGTGTGATACTAATACGCGAAGAGTGTGCGAGGAAATGACACGCTATTGATGTCTCGCTTTAATTCCTTATGCGGGAACATGAGACATCCACACGTCTGCAGTTGTATTTTGATTTAGACCATCGATACCTACGACCGCACAGCTGTGTGTGTGCCAGCCGCCAGCCGATTGCCAGTCGGCCGCGAACTGTCGTTAGATGTGGACCCCTCGCACGTTTCTTTACCATCTGCCGATGGTTTTTTCATGTTTTCAGCAATTAAATTAGAATTATTATCATTTTTGATATAAAATATAATAAACATAATCGATTAGCTATGAATATTCATATTTTTCCGATATTAAATTGCTTATTTTGAGATGTGTACCGACTACACAGCACCGTAATGCGTGAATTTTTTTAGCACAGTAAGGGAAAGGTTAACTGGAAAATCAGTTCAATTTGCTTGGAAGCAATTTTTTTTGTGACTGCAGCCATTATCTGGTAAGTTATACCTTTAGTTAAAAATCCAATTATAAGGCATAAATATATTTGTAATTTGCAAACAGGTACCCATTATATAGAATTTTATTATTATTTAACATTTTGTACCTCATATTCAACATTTTTTTAAACCTTCTGTAACAATATATTGTGAACTACAAACTAAAATTTGGACTCTACAACGAGACATCTTCCTTGAAAAATTGCAAGGCTTTTAGCTTCCTTTGCATTTAAAGGGAGTTCTTCGAATATTTTAAAAACCCTGAATATTGCTCGAGAGTCCCAACTGCTCGGTACTGTCGGGAATCAGTGAGACTACGGCTTGCTCAATTGGGGTGTGTGTGAGGCTGAAGGTATTGGGGAGGAGAAGGAGATTAGAAAGAGGAAGGTAAGAGACCCATTTCAATTCTGAATGGTGGTCTTTTTCACCAGGGCGATACTAGTGCATCTTCTACAATGAACAAATGATTTATTAAAACAACAATTTTTCTTTAAAAACTTTTTTATTATTTTTGACCGTTACCGGTTTCAGTCCATCACGTCCATCTTCAGACTGGTACAATTTTTTGTTAAATTACGGTATATATACAATTTTTGGAGTATCAGGGGTGGTGAACAATTTAAATTATATTAATCAGTATTGTTATATCCTGATTTTACATACATTGTAGGTGGTCAAAGATATTTCGAGTGTACCTAATAATATTATATATAATGATTTCATATTGAACATTATTAAAGATGGGTTACATTTTACAGTTTTTATCAAGATGATTTGGTAACACGTTTATATAATGAAAGGTTGGCGAATTCTGCATTTATTATGCGTTTCTTGTTGGTCCCCATCTTAGCTGCTAGTTTTTGAATTATTAAATAATTTGGTTACCAAGCATAAGGGCATATTTACAATGGTTTTGTCAATATATTTATGTATTTATTTAGGTTTACGGAATACCTTGATTCTATCGTTACCTCCCATTTATAGTTCTTCATTGCAAAAGGTGATTTAAATTAAGAAAACACATATTTTACTTTGGAACAGGTGATAAATTAAATTAAAAGTGATGAAAAAAACGAACCTATAAACCTAACGTACGTAACCTAGGTTTCGTTCCATCACTTTTTAAAGGTGTGTTGAATTGTCATTTTGATTAGTTATTTGGTCACCATCAATAACACCGATATTATTTTGTGTTTCTAATAAATTTGTTCTCGGATGTTTAAAATCGTCGCAACTTCTCGTAGTTGTGGCACTACTAATACCGACACTTTTTAACATATAATCGGGTAACATTTTATTATTTAAGTTAGAAATAAATAATAAGATATTATAGAATAATGTTGCCACACACTTAGCATAATATTTAGTAAGCGTTGTCGTAGTTCTTATGTGCCTATAGTACAATATAGACCGCATCCCTCTGTTCTGAATTATTTATAGTCTTGTGTTTTTTGCTCAAAAAATAAAACACTTGTGCAGTAATTCATAAGAGATGCTGCTACAGTGGTGCTGTAGACAAATTTCCTTGTTTAAGATCTAATTTTTCCCTTATCCTATTTAAGAAGTTGATCTTTTTTTACATTTTTTTAGTAGACAAATCAAAGTTGAAATTTTTAATTCATTATCAATTGTAATTCCCAAGTATTCATGTAATTTTAATTCATTATCAATTATAGATAAATGCTCTTCAAAACACGGTAATTGCTTTTACCTATAACTGCGCTTAAAAAATGCGTTAATAAATGCTAGAAGGAACTCCATAAAAAGTATAACAAAATTAGATTTATAACTTTTTATCAATTAGTAATACTGATTAAAATTAGCTAAATATAAATTATGCATGCAGGTCTGCGTGTTTACTGTTTTCCTCAACACAATCTTTAAAAGCTCAGGGCTCCCAAGAGTGGATCCAGGGGTTAATACTGAAGATGAAGTGAATACTGCACAAGAGTCCCAACTGTCCGGAGCCAGTGGGACCATAGCATCCCCGATCGGGGAATGTTGTGAGAGGAACTTTGGTAAGTATCTGGCTATTCAGACACAATCACTTATTAATTCTGAATTGTGACCTTTAATCATAAACATAATAAATCCAATAAATTTATACATTTCATTATTTCTAATTTTGAAACAGTTGATATTTGTGGTGAAATTCAATTATAGTACCATTTTTTTAATATAATAAGCAAGTTTTTGTTTATACACAAGAAAGTATAACTGATTGACAGAATTCCTCAAAAGCAAAATACATTTTTAATTTTAACAATTCAACACTGAAGACATAAACAGATATAAGTGCGTTGTAGATACGTCTAAAGTAAGTGTGGGTGAAGAAAGCTAATTTTCCCTTACTTCTGGTAAATTTATCAAAAAAATTCGAATTATAAATTGTTTCAAAATAAAATTACAAAATATTAAGTGAGTATTTAAAAACAAATTTTATGGAGCAGATTCAGCAAATAACCACGCCATCGCCATTAAGTTCAGAGGTTTATATTATTCTGTGATATCGAGTTCTAACAGTGCTATTCTAACTAGGAAGGTGAAAATGAAAATGCCTCACCCGGGGCATTTTCTTTCAGCGCCCTTGAGGTGATTTCTCACGAAAACGGCGCTATATAAATTAGCCAAATATTAAGGTACCGATGACGGTATGACATATCGTGAACGGTTCAAAAAGAAAGTAAATCCCCTGATTTTTATGACTTTTTAATTTGTTCCTAAAGTATTGTAAAGCGTTGTGTGTTGATTGTTTCGTTTGTAGTTCCGTTCAATTATGTTGAAACAAACATACCCATAAGCAAAAATTTGGTATCCAAAAAGAGAAAATCAACAAACTATTTAAACTAAGTACATTTTTATCTCCTGGAGAAAATATAACAGACAAACTGGTTCTTTGATCTCAGAATCAAGGCCCATGTTTGATTGACACAGAAGACAAAAATATTATGATATATATACACATATGATTTGCTTTCCCAGTACAATGCACGGGTAAATTATTGGAAGAATGTACTGAAAAGGATTGTTGCGGTTGTGAAATTCTTATCTTCGGGACTAGGGTTCGTGGTGATAGTGAAATTTTAGGATCTCAAAATTTGGGGTTCTTGGATTGACTCGGTGAATTTGACCCTAAGCATTCCTCCACAATTGATCAATAACAACAGAAACAATCCGCAGACGGACAAGGGCTTGGTTTACAGCTCGCCCTACTGGCAGCAAACCCTCAAATCACTCCATACCATAAAAGATTACACAGCTAAAAATGCTTTGGAACCATGTCCTGATGAGAAAGGGTTGGCGGTCTTCGCAAAATTGGCATACACTGATTATAACTGAACCTGCCGGAAGGGTAGCAATAAATGCTAACCACGCCACATAACAAATGGATACTTGGGTTGCGCCTTTTGGAAGCTTTCAGAGCAGATGGTTGTCGAAGCCCACAGGGAACCCTTCGAAATGGGGGCCGCTCTGGGCTGATGTAAAAGGTGTGCAGTCACGTTTGCAGATGATATCAAGAAAACAATTCTTGAAACGAATAAAACAACACTGCAGTTGCTTAGTATTGTTAGTTTTAGTGGGCATTCACTGGTAGCATGGCTGGCACCACCTCAAGAAGCAAGGCAGTGGCTTTTAAAGAAACTACTCTGAGATATCTCATATTTAAATTTACCTCATCATGCCAGAAATATTTTAATTTTGATTTAATAAAATAGAGTCTTATGGACCTTTTATTTAATGATTAATTAACCTTTTCATTAAACTTTCACTCTTATCAGCAGACAATTTGGATCAACCTTATGCTCTTTAAATAAATAGATTATTGTGGTTTTACTTTGATCAATTGATACAAATCGTTACATTTGCCGCTCAACGTGGTATAAATATTGATCAATTGTATCAACAGAAGCTATCATTCTGCATCGCGAGGTAAAGGAGTTTGCCAAAAATCCGGAAAATATCGACAGAGCTGAAACTATCGCTTCCGATGAAATGATCCTTGCGGTAAGGCGAGCATTTTTTTAATACATACGAAACTGTCAAACTTTAATTTAACTGTGATATGGCACGAGGGCATTGCAAAAAGAGGGGCGAATAAAGTACATACACTAAGAATCCATGGCACATAACAAATCCAAAACAAGCGGATACTTGGGTTGTGCCTTCTGGAACCTTTCAGTGCAGCAGGTGGTCATAGCACACAGAGGAACAAACCCCAAGAAATGGGGACACTTTGGAATTCTGATTAAATTAGACAACTGGCCATCTATTTCATACCATTGAAGATTGCGTAATCATACTGGCTTTGGAACCACAGCACATGACAAATTCAAAACAAGCAGATACTTGCGGATACAGCAGGTCGTAATGGCACACAGGGGGACAGACCCAAGGAAATGGAGGCCACTTTACGCTACAATACACTTGGGTTGTGCCTTCTGGAACCTTTCAGTGCAGCAGGTTGTAATAGCACACAGGGGAACCGACCCCAGGAAATGGAGGCCACTTTACGCTACAATACACTTGGGTTGTGCCTTCTGGAATCTTTCAATCCAGCAGGTTGTAATAGCACACAGGGGAACCGACCCCAGGAAATGGAGGCCACTTTACGCTACAATACACTTGGGTTGTGCCTTCTGGAACCTTTCAGTGCAGCAGGTTGTAATAGCACACAGGGGAACCGACCCCAGGAAATGGAGGCCACTTTACGCTACAATACACTTGGGTTGTGCCTTCTGGAACCTTTCAGTGCAGCAGGTTGTAATAGCACACAGGGGAACCGACCCTAGGAAATGGAGGCCACTTTACGCTACAATAGGAATGCAAGCAGATGGTTCGATGTAAAAATAAGCGAATGAAGTACACCAAGAACCCATGGCACATAACAAATGGACACCTGGGTTGTGCCTACTGGAACCTTTTAGTGCAGTAGGTGGTGGTGGCGCATAGGGGAACGAACCCCAAGAAATGGAGGCCACTTTACGCTACAACAGGAATTACCACGTTGAAAAGCTTGTGGGGAAAAGGGGGTTAACTGTCTATGTCATATATATTCAGTTTCCAGTATCTTAATTTTCTTAACACGCAGACAGATAAGGGCTTGGTTTACAGCACTCCAGATGACAAATCAAGCGGATACATGGGTTGTGCATTCTGGAACCTTTCAGTGCAGCAGGTAGTCATAGCACACAGAGGGACGGACCCCAAGAAATGGAGGCAACTTTAGGCTGATGGAAAAGGTGTTTACAGCAACAAATACACAAAGCACATGTTCTCTACAGTCACTTTTGCAGACGAGATCAAGAAAACAATTCGAGGAATAATTAAATTACACCGCAGTCGCTTAGTATTGTCCTTTAGTGGTCAATTACTGGCAGCAAACGGATACTTGGGTTGTGCCTACTGGAACCTTTCAGTGCAGCAGGTAGTCATATCTCATAGAGGAACGAACCCCAAGAAATGGAGGCCACTTTACGCTTGGGTTGTGCCTTCTGGAACCTTTCGGTGCAGCAGGTCGTAATTGCACACAGGGGAACGGACCCAAGGAAATAGAGGCCCATCAGCTGCTCATCCAGCCAGGCCAGGGCAGCGCCTCAAGAGAGAGGGCATTGGTTTTACAGCAATGCCAGCCCTGGTAAAGGCCTCTAAGCGCATACTTTGACCTTGCGACAACCCAGGAGTTGAGGACATACTGATTAAGATATGCAGAAACTATGGTGTACAATACAACCATTCCATGTATACAAAGCAATTGGATATAATCACCTTCTTTGCCACTTCAAAACTGGTTAACAGGACCAAATTGGGAAGCCTACTTCAGATTCATATTGTTTATTAAACTAAAATAGCCGGAGATCATAGCCCGCGTTCCCTCAGAAGACAACGCCAACCCAATGTTACAAGTATTAATGCAAATAATATATCAATAAAGATTCATTAAATGAATAGAATTGGTTTAATACAATCAAAGAGAGTATTTGAATACATTGAAACTACGCTGAGTATTTCTGTGCACAAATAGAAGTTCACTGGCTCAATCGAAGGGACATAAGCTACAGGTCAATTGGACCAAGAAACACTGCCTCAAATACTGCTGCACCCGGGGCAACTCAAATTAACCTTGGCCCTGATTTCTTTCAATTTATTTATTGCATCTCACTTCACGTAAATCATGTTATTTCTCATTAAAATCAACCTCACTAGGACTAAGCCTGTAACGAGGTTAATAATTTAGATTTGCGTGAAGCAAACAAAGTACTACAAACACAAAATATTTCACAGTATATTGTAACAATATTTGAACCATAACTAATCATTAATCATCATTCTACATTCACTAACACAGGGGGGGAATTGGCATTGAAACCATATCCTGTTGACGGTCTTTGCAAAGTGTTTGTAGTCTGATTATATAGGGACGCTGGACCTGCCTGAAGATAGCAACAAATGCTAACCACGACCCATAACAAAACAAACAAATACTTGGGTTGCGCCTTGTGGAACCTTTCGGAGCAGTAGGTCGTCATAGCGCATAGAGGAACGGACCCCAACAAGTGGAGGCAATGGTGTGTATTGCAACAAATACATAATGCATGTGTCCTTTGCAGACAAAATCAAGAAAACAATTCTAGAAACAAAGTTTGGTTTCGTCATTTAGTGGGCATTTATTGGGAGGGTGGTTGGCAACACCTGAACAACGCCAACCCTGGGTTAAGGACTCCAAGTACCTACTACTTGGACATCCGGAGGTTGAGATTATGGATTGAAGATATGCCGAGTCTGTGACGTACAGTACAAACGTTCCATGTACACGAAGCAATTAAATATCACCACTTTCTTTGTTAATTCAAATCACGTGAACAGGCACTGCCTTTCACGTGGGAGGTCTACATCAGATATATATACACTTTAGGGTCTGTGAGCCACTTGGCTCAAATACCAATTTAGTATACCTATACGGCTCAATTTCATCATATCGACAGACATGGCTTTACACAGCTCAATTTCATCATATCATTTGGTTTAATACAATCAAAAGGAAAGGGAGAATATCAATTAAAAAGTGTTGGCGGCCTTCGCAAAGTTGGCGTACTCTGATCAAACGGGGAAGCTGGACCTACCCGAAGAGTTGCAACAAATGCTAACTAGGCCATAAAACAAATCCAAAACAAACGGATACTTGGGTTGTGCCTTCTGGAAACTTTCAGAGCCGTAGGTCATCATAGCTCACAGAGGAATGGACCCTGAGAAGCGGGCAAACCTTACTGCAACAATTACACAAATCATAGGATCTGTGCAGTCACTTTTGCAGATGACATCAAGATACAATTCTAGGAATAAATTCTAAAAATTTCAATTTATCCTTGGAACCTGAACTTGCATTCCCTGAGAGCGTGGCTGGCAGGGGTTATCACAATAACAGTAAAACACCAAAGAGGGCAGGCAGTGGCTACTGCACAAGCCGAGACGGCAGCTCATTTGGTTAGTACAGTCGAAAGGAAACGGAGAATTTCAATTTATCCTTGGAACCTACGCAGAGTATTTGGCACGTAAACAGTAGTTCACTGGCTAAATCAACAAGATACTTCTACCGCACCCTGATAGCAAACTAATCAAACTGTTTATAAATGATGCGTTAAGAGATGTTAATATGCCAGATAACAAATGAACCCCAATAGAGCTGAATAGCGTAAGGTGGGTTGTTTTAACTCCTTTATGTATATATTATTCATTTGGTAGAAACTGTGCAGAGAGAGAGAGTGCCACACATATCAGTTGACAGTGACTCCGAGACAGCTCCATATCTAAGAATCTAAAATGTGAAACGGCTCTTCACATTGCGGTGCAAGAAAGAAAGAAAAACGTTTACCATATTCGTCATCTGCCATCTGAACACATTGGTGATAGGCGCTCGGGAAATCTATATCTCCTTCAATGCACAGCACGACATAAATCATGACGCAGAGCTAAATGTGGTGGTCCACTAATTCTAGCAGGGGAGAAACTGGCTTTGGAATCATATCCTGATGAAAAAGTGTTGGCGGCCTTCGCAAAGTTGGCGTACTCTGATCAAACGGGGAAGCTGGACCTGCCTGAAGAGTTGCAACAAATGCTACGCCATAAAACAAATCCAAAACAAACGGATACTTGGGTTGTGCCTTCTGGAAACTTTCAGAGCCGTAGGTCATCATAGCGCACAGAGGAATGGACCCTAAGAAGTAAGGGCAAACCTTACTGCAACAATTACACAAATCATAGGATCTGTGCAGTCGCTTTTGGAGATGACATCAAGAAAACAATTCAAGGAACATAAACCACATGACGGACACTTGGTATTGTCCTTTAGTGGACATTCCCTGGGAGCGTGGCTGGCAGGGGTTATCACAATAACAGTAAAATACTTGAAGAGGGCAGGCAGTGGCTTCTGCAGGAACACTAGCTAAGGCCAGGTGCAGCACACTCTGGCCTTAGACAGTTCGATTTGAAAACAAAAATGTACCGTTGCTGATGCAAGACGGGCAATTACAAAATCCTCAGAGAAGCATCCACTGGACATGCTGGATTCAGAGCCGCACCCGAATGAAAAACCTTGGCGATGTTTGGAAAGCTGGTTTACACAAAGAATCGGTCACAACTACGGGACTAGGATATCATCGGGTAAGCTTATTCCGGAAGGCTGGCGACTTCTGATTACCACCAACAATACGGGTTGGTCCAACAATTACTTTGGGGCTGCTTTCACGCACACCGGCTCACAGCAATTAGTAGGATATCGTCAGGTAAGCTTATCCCGGAAGGCTCGCGACTTCTGATCGCGGGCAACAAACAATACAGGTTGGTCCAACGGGTACTTTGGTACAGCTTTTACGCACACCGGCTCGCAGCAAATAGTAGGATATTGTCAGGTAAGCTTATTCCGGAAGGCTGGCCACTTCTGATTGCCCGCTAACAATACCGATTGGTTCAACGACTACTTCGGTGCAGATCTGATACGAATTTTACTTATAACACTCGTGGAGCATATACGGCTAGCTATACATTCAGTCAACACTCCCTGGGGGCATGGCTTGCTCAAATAACTGCATTTTCAGTTAAGTATTTAGCCAGTCCTGGGTCACTTAGAAAAGAACCCTTAGATAGGAATTAACGATAGATAGGGATCACGTGAAGACCGTTATTAGATGATTACTACAACAGCACTGAACCATATCAACATTTGCGGCAAGCATCTTGAAAGGATTCATCGCATTAATGATGCTTCCAACTTCCATTTTATTGATGAGCATACCATCAAGTAACTCATACTCTTGCAACTCTGTTACTGGTAAAATGGAATAAGAAGATGGATAAAGTATTAGATTGGGCCAAAAAATCTAAAAATTTAAAAAAAAACTTTTAAAGGGTTTAAAGTGGAACAACAATTGCAACACTAGAGTTTACAGAAAAGGTTGACATTTTAAGTACTTTTAGAGTTTTTGCAAAAGACATGCAGCGAGCAAGAGCTCTGTGAAGAGGGTGCGTTTAAGTCTCTGAGAGACTCGACTTCATAACATCCCCCCCATCAGATCGAAAGAAGCATCGATCCTATGATGTGCAAAAGTTTATTAAATATAAACATTTTATGAACTGTTTGTTGTTTACAGTAAGACATGTTGTTACTTTCAGAAAAGGAGAAGATTTCAAGAAATGTACTTATTGCAAACACAAAACAGCAAGAGAATGATATCATTCAGAAATACTTTAACAACAATATTCATTTTGTAAAGATTCATCATGGCGAAAGCTCATACAGATCTGGCAACAGACGAGCCTGGAATGGGAAAAACAACATCTCTGGCAAGATTGTGCAGACTCAATCGAGACAAATCACAGAATGGGTCTGTGGAGAGCCTGCACTCGTACGTGTCCACATACGAGCCAATAGATGAAGCAAGCTTAAGTAAAACCGAATTAAACTTTGCTATCAAAACTGATGATCCTGGTATAGGAAAGTCAACATCTCTGGTAAGATTGTTCAGACTCAATCAAGACAAATCACAGAATGGGTCTGTGGAGAGCCTGCGCTCGTACTTGTCCTCATACGAGCCAATAGATGAAGCAAGCTTAAGTAAAACCGAATTTAACTTTGCTATCAAAACTGATGATCCTGGTATAGGAAAGTCAACATCTCTGGCAAGATTGTTCAGACTCAATCAAGACAAATCATAGAGTGGGTCTCTGGATAGCATGCGCAAGGGCGCAGCGCCGTGCAGTGCGTGTCTACAAACTCATACGAACCGATAGACGAAGCAAGCTTAAGTAAAACCGAATTAAACTTTGGTATCATAAGTGACGAGCCTGGTATGGGAAAGTCAACATATCTGGCGAGAATGTCCAGACTCAATAGAGACAAATCACAGTGTGGGTCTGTGGATAGCATGCGCTCTTACGTGTCCACAAACTCATACGAGCCAATAGATGAAGCAAGCTTAAGTAAAACAGAATTCAAATTTGATGAGCCTGGAATGGGAAAATCAACATCTCTGGCAAGAATGTCCAGACTCAATTGAGACGCTTCCTCGAGAAAGTTCATCTGCAGTTGAGAATTCAGGCAGATGTCTTCGGACCGCAGCCTGAAAGCTTGCGCCAGTCTCCGGAACTTCTTATTGAGGAATTTGATAGTCAATTTCTGTACAAAAGGTTTATTTAAATAAAATATAAAATTTATTTGCAGCATTGCTAGGAATGGTGGCGACAAAAACTTCTGGAAGAATATATATTTGATGACATAGCCACTAAGCATGGTAATATTTTTTCCCGATTCTTTTGATAAATAATTTATTTAAAATATTTATGGAGTGTCTAAATGGGATGAACAGAAATGGTTCGATAGAACTCATCCAATTTATCCATCTAAATTAAGCGGAGTCCGAGTGCTGCACACAAAAAGTAGTTGACTTTCTAAATCTATGAGACAAGCTACAGGTCAACAAAATATTTTTGTCGTAAATACTTCTGCACCCGAAAAACAAGACCACTAGGTTTTTCATGAATGATAAATTACAAGAAACAGATATGGTAGAAACCGTGCTCATAGAATGGCGCACATATCAGTGGACAGTGGCTCCAAGACAGCTCCGTATCTGAGAATTAAATGCTCTTCACATTGCGGTTTAAGAAAGAAATGAACACATTTGCCACATTCATCCTCAGCCATCTGAACACAGTGGCAGTAGATGCTCAGGAAGCCTATATCTCCTTCATTGCACAGCATGACATAAATCATGATGGTCCTGGCATGGGAAAGACAACATTTCTGGCAAGAATGTCCAAACTCAATCACGACAAATCATAGAGTGGGTCTGTGGAGAACCTGCGCTCTTACGTGTCCACAAACTCATACGAGCCAATAGATGAAGCAAGCTTAAGTAAAACAGAATTCAAATTTGATGATCCTGGTATGGGAAAGGCAAGATTGTCCAGACTCAATCAAGACAAATCATAGAGTGGGTCTCTGGATAGCCTGCGCCCTTACGTGTCTATGAACTCATACAAATACCGATAGACGAAGCAAGCTTAAGTAAAACCGAATTAAACTTTGGTATCATAAGAGATGAGCCTGGAATGGGAAAATCAACATCTCTGGCAAGAATGTCCAGACTCAATCGAGACGCTTCCTCGAGAAAGTTCATCTGCAGTTGAGAATTCAGGCAGATGTCTTCGGACCGCAGCCTGAAAGCTTGCGCCAGTCTCCGGAACTTATTATTGAGGAATTTGATAGTCAATGGCTGTACAAAAGGTTTATTTAAATAAAATATAAAATTTATTTGCAGCATTGCCAGGAATGGTGGCGACAAAAACTTCTGGAAGAAGATATATTTGACGACCTAACCACCAAACATGGTAATATTTTTTCCCGATTTATTTGATAAATAATTTTTTTTAAACATTTATGGAGTGTCTAAACGGGATGAACAGAAATGGCTCGATAGAATCCATCCAATTATAACATTCATCCACTGCAGTCTGAACAGAGACATGTGCTCAGAAAATGAGAATGCTCAGGATGCCTATATCTCTTTCGTTACACAGCACGACATAAATAACAACACAGCGCTAAATGTGGTTGGTGGGTTCTTACGATCTGAACACAGTAACAGTAAATGCAACATCCACGAGAAAAGGTATGAGTTTAGATGTAGCGCTTCTAGGAGAGAAACGTTGGACATGTGATTAATCTAAATACAACTCAAATATGCAAAGTCTAAGCATAGTGGCAATAGACACTCAGGAAACCTATATCTCCTTCATTGCACAGTACGATATCACAACATTACGACACAGAACTAATAGTGGTAGGTTGATTCTGATCTAACCAATGTATTCACAGAGGGTTCTTGAAAGGACAAATACAAACCTACAGTTATTAATTCATGGCTAGAGGACAGCCAACTGATGATTAAGTATCGAAAGCGTTTTAGGGTGGTCTAATAAGGTCAATCTAGCAGTTTTTAAGCGTACAATTCCGTGAAAAGTCTTTAGGCCTATTGCTAGAAAATGAATCTTACAGAGATGAACCATGAATTTGAAATCAGATAGATAATTAGACCATTGTGCAGTTCTGTAGGTCGCAAAGACTTCAAAGGGCTGGTCACGGAAAACAATGTCATATGATAGGATACCTGATTAAATAAAGTTGCATGTTAATTTTTTTAATATATATTCCAATATTATGAAAAACGTGGGACTTAGACGAACGATCTCTACAAGTTGTGTAACAACTCTACCGTTTGTGCGATGCGCGGCGACGGGGGTGCAGAAAGCAGCTTAGCTGTAATTTAGCTCGCAACGCTTAGCACTGTACGCTCGTGGTGGAAACCAAAATATGAAAAATACTGCGACCTGAGCTTAACTGAATTAGTACGAGCCTAGCTTCGTTAACGGTGGATATGGCGCTTTAGATTATCTCTTCATTAAAAGTTTGTTTCTACCAGTATTTTAATGAAAGGTGCTCCAATTAACGAGCAACAATGATCCATTCGTCAAACGCGCGCCCAACAGATTTGCCGCAACTGTTCTTGTTACCAATGGTATGACTTTTGTGTTTCCTCCCTCCTGCAACTTGTCTCATTGTGACTCACTGCAATAACACCCGCATTGCATCCCCAAAAATGAGAAACGTATCGAGGGAAACCTCAGCTACTCCGGGGGTGGAGAGTTCATATTAAAAAAAAAAAACTTATGTAGATAAGTGTTATTATTTATTACATTAAATTGATTGTAAATTAACTTCAAAAAAATAATGTCTGTATTAAAAAATAGGTTCGTAATTTATTTTTCAAAGTAATACAATAATAATTAAAGAAATAATCTAAAATTAACTTAATTTAAAAAGATCGAGATTAAAAACCCTTGAAATTAAATTTAAGACTTCAATTTTATTTCATATTATTTAGAGGAATTATTTTGGTATTTTTATCCACTATAAAACAGTTTAATGGTATATTTAAGTGAGCCTTTGTGGCCATCTTTTGTGAATGTTGAAATATTTGTAGTTTAATTAAAATCATATGAAATTTTATAAATTAAACAACAGCGGTTATTTTAAAATTATAAAAAATGTGCAAGTCATAAAAAATAAAATAAAATCTTGCCGGTAACATAACAAAGCATAAGAAATTATCCTTGACTATACCATAATTTGGCTATGGTATCTTTTCATGGTAAAGATATGAAATTCATTTATGTATTACAACTTAGCCGCCTTCAAATAAAAAAATCTGTTGTAGTATAAAAAATCAGACTATGTAAATATTATTATTACAATGCTTTTCTAATTTCCCTCCACACAGCATCCCCAGAGATGACTAGGGACCTGAAGGAAATAATAACTTCCCTCGGGTCCTTCTGTGTGAATAATGTGAAAAAAAAGTTAATTATTTTGTTAAATTATCCAAAAATTATTATAAAGTAAAAAAATGATTTTCAATAATTGTGATTGAAATGTTGATAAACTCAAAATGGATTTGTTTTTGAGAAATATCAAGAATTTATTCACAGAGTAATAAATAATTATTTCTCAAGTCGTATTATTGTCAAACAATCACAGATCGGCACGATTTAAAAAAATTGCTAAATTTCACCACAAATTATTCAACAGAGTTTCTCACCATAATATAAGACTTAATTTGTTAACTTTGTGAACCATGACATATTTTCACAAACTTTCTCTTGCATTTTACAACTCTGTGTAAAAGACAACATTTCACATTTACAAGATCGTCCGCATGCATTTTACAAAAATTTAAATATAGTTTAAAAAATTATACAAATTTTCCGTGGTAACTTCTATGTTTGCACAAACTTTCACATCATACCGAACCGACGTAGATTAGTGAAATGATCACAATGTAACAAACGATCACAATCTAACAAATGATCACAATGTAACATGTATTATTTAAACAGTTGTGTCAACATATTTCATGTTTTGTGAGTGTCGCAAACCATTTTACAACTTTAACTCAATTACAATAATTGTAACACATCCATGTTTTCGATTAACAAGAACATTTCTAAGACACTTGCGTTAGTAGATTAATAAAACAACAATTGTCCAACTGACAGCGCAAAAAAAATAATAAAACTTAATTAATATTAATAAAAATATTAAATGCATTTTGCTATTACAATAATTAATTTAAACATAAATGATAATTTGTGAAGAAACTAACCTAAGTTATCTTTGGGTGGTGAAGCATTAATTTAACATTAATTATTGCAAAGTTTGGCGTGGTATTTAATTTAAAAGAATTATGATCACGATTTGTGTTTTAAAATGTAATTTTCGAATAAAAATACTATTGTAAATGGTTTAGAGATGGTAAAATGTTTAATTATAAAATTGTTAATTTAAAAAAATCATTTATTCAATAAAATTATAAAAATTACTTCTTGTGGGTTAATTAATTGTGAATATTGATTGTAATACAAATTATATGGGATCAGTGGTAAAAAACGAATACAAACTATATTAATTTCAGTTGTGTTAACTTCGGTTAAATGAACTCCAATTTGCTTAAATTTGTGTCATTTCTAAAATTAGAACAGATTTGTCACAAATTCAGACCTTTTCTTGTCAGAATCAATCGCTGACCGTGCTCGAAAATACTGCCTGACTCTGAGGCAGCATCGGGCAGTATTTCCGAGCACAGTCAGCGATTGATTCTGACGACAAAAAGTCTGATTTTGTGACTGTTATAATTTTGGAAGAATAATTTAAAAGATGCCAGATTTAGTCAAAATCGTATTGACAAAGGGTTTTATCAATCGACTGTGCCAAACCCCAACATCTGAATAGCCAGTTACTTCGCAACCTTCTTTTCGAGGTTTGATTTATTCTTTATAAAATGAGTAAAGTAAAAAAAATATTTAATAATGCCCATATATTATTGTTTGTGACTAAAAAGTATATTTATTAAAGAAGTTAAATGCAATTATTGTGACGTAGAATTATAGGAGGGAGGAAAAGCAGAAACACGCAAATCATCCCACAGCTGAGGAAGGGGTCATAAAAACGACTCATTCTCTTGCAGAAATACCAATCGTGAAAAAATTTTGTGCATGTGTTTGCCTGTGCCGAAGGGATCAAATGTTATTTTCCGGAGCATGTTTCATTGAAATAACGGTAGGACAAACGCAGCATTCCCATCTGACAAGAGAATTTTTTCATGTATCTAGGGATTGTACATGAAAGGTGGCTATCACACTCAAAATACCCAGAAGGTTCCAAACAAAGTACATACACACACAAGTAATTAACTACTCAATATGAACAGAAACTCACCTAGGGATACATAAGTACAGTGGGTCTATTAATGGGACACTGCCACCTCACGCACCTGACACATGCAGCTGTTAGGAGCGAAAAACAAACACTAATACTTGCAGACTGGCGGCTTGCAGCCAGCTTGAGCGGTTGTGCAGCTAACTCCCAAATAAAAACTATGGCGGACAAGGCTCTCAAAAGTTTCAACAGTGCGCAAGACTCTACAGTAAAACAATTCACCAATAGGAGTACTGCGCACTGCTTCATATGTGCGGATCTCAGAAAGCACATATGAAGCAAAAAATCCTATTTGATTTTTCTGTGATACTTCTTTGTTTTTTTTTTTTCGATTTCATTGTGCGAATTATTATTTTAGTATTTAAAAAAAAATTGTTACTGTTCATTTTGAAACAGTTAAATGAACTCAATCCTTACAACAGTTGTTACGGCAAGAAATCAGCATTGATACTCGGCCATACATATACACCAACGACATGTCAACTTTTGGTCGCCTCTGAACTGCTGCTGACCTCTACCAAAATATCTCTTACATAAAGTTGTATTTCATAAGAAATATGGATATGGATAGATGCGGATGGCGCACATACGAATAACATGCAAGGGTGGTGAATGACACCACGACAACTGTAACATGAGTTAACTTTTAAGTTGAGTTTTCATGATTTTGTTTTTAAAAACATCCCAAGAGCCTTGTTAACTGCGAATTTGGTTCCGTATTGTACTTGGTAATATCTGACACAATAAATCACGCTGAAGTACTCTAGTCTGATGATAAAGTATTAAAAAAATCTGAGTTTGTTACGTAACACAGCCAAAAGGTTAAATCAATTATTGATCTGTGTATATATATATATCACAAATGTCAAAGGTATTAACGTGATTAATTTTTGGGTTATTGTGCCGTGTTGCGCTTTCTCCTTCTTTAGTCAACATTTCGAGCAGCATTTCAGATCACCTGTCTGATGATGATGAGGAAGCGCAACACGGCATAACAACCCAAAAATAAATCACGATAATGTGTATATATCTCATTAACATGAAAACTGGTATCTCACAAATTTAATGTAGAAAGGATATATTGAAACCAATAAACCGAAAACTCCCCATTTCGAGGGAAAATATAAAATGACGTGGCTAATTACCGTGAGACTTTTAAACTCCTAGGGCCCAGAAAGGTCATTAAAATTAATTATCAGCATGCGATATTCGAATTTTTTTGATGAATTTCATTTTTCATCAGAAGTAAGGCAAAAATGAGCTTACTTCTGACAAATGGATACGCCCATAACATACTTCTATCTGTTTATGTCATAATTTCTATTAAACTGCCTGTAATACATCTCACATGCCGCATAAACACTCACAATTGTGAATCAACTAACTATAGATAGAATGATTCTATTGAGACGAAGTAAAATCAACAAAATTGAACTGCGCATATATCAGCGTGGTGGCGGTGTCAGTATCAGTGCAGGTATTCGGTGTAGCCCTGCGCGCCGGTGAATATGACGTCTATCCAGATCCTGGCCGCCTGTCCTGAGGGCGCCATGAGATAGTAGTGGCGCTGGCGAGTCTTTATGACGAAGGTGGTCAGAGGTGCCGGGGACTTGGATACGTTGAGATGGTCGAGGTATACCTCTTCAATTACCTGCGGAAGAATGACTCAATTAGATATTACTTCAAAGATCAAACCGCATACATTTCAAGGACTTCAGATCAGAGGTGTGAGCAATTAATTCAATTAAATGAGTGCTCACAATCATTTAACTATATTTTTTCCATTTCTATTTTTCACATAGATATACAGATATATTTTGTGGTTCGACTGAGGTTGAACCTGACTCCCCATGGACTGGAGTCAACACTGCCAACACCTAAAAGCTAGATCCTAATTGGGTAGTACCGACATTTATTTGGCATTTTAACTGCTTTAAATATTTGCTTATTAATCCTCCAGCGTTTGACGGTCATATATGACCGGGCGTACATATTATATAAGTTTTTTTTTTTTTTCTATACAGGTTTTTTTATCATGTGGAAATACTTAATTTTTTGGCATTAGAAAGAGAAATAATAATTCTTTCTAGTTTGCCTCAAATATTTATGCAGGAATCCATTAATAAAATTCTAAAAATAGCCAAAATGTATAATTCATATTTAGCCCTGCTATCGTAACAATCGGTTTAACTTTAAAATATATTTTTCATTACATGAACAAGTTAAAGGTGAAGGTACAGTTTTCTTACAAATTCCCCAAACAAAACAAACGTGTTTTCGAAATATCGAGTTCTCTCAATTTTTCTATGATTAGAGTAAAAATTTGGTTAGCATTTTTAACAACATTTGTCACATATTAAAATTTTATTATTTGGAAATAGTAATCTTTATTTCAAATGCATACACCGAAAAGATAATTTTGTCTAGTTTCTAAAACAGTGTTTGTTTTTGCGGAAAATTAAAAAATAATATCTATGCATTTGAAATACACAGAAAACATTGTAAACAGAACAAAAGTGATCAAAGTTCTGAAGGCTTAAATATAATGTCATCCAATTACAGAATAATGGGTGAGTGCATGAGTGCCACCAAAAGTTGATAGAATGAATTGTCATCGACAACGGGACTATCTGCCGAGTTTCAGCTCGATTGGATGTGGGAAAGTGGGTTAATTTCCACTTCAAAGACTCCGCTTCATTCATTCAATCAAGAAAAGAAATTCTAATTCAAAATGTGTAAAAACGTCATAAAACCCCAAAAATTTTAGAAAAACGTTATTTTTGTGTAAAATTGTGCTAAAAAAAGTGTAGAATAACGTTATTTTTGTTTAAAATTGTGCTAGATACATTCAAAAATGAAATCTTCCTAATTTCTTTCCTCGAGGATTTTATTGCCATTCACCTTAACCTAACTACATTCCCCAAGTGGGGTTACTATTATAGACTTGTTGGTTATGGGCAGTTGGGACTCAAAATTTATGCATTTTCAAAGAAACTACATAAAAAAAAAGTTATAACAAACAAACTAACCATCACGCCGATTCTACGCAGAGGCAGGCAGAGAGGTTGTTGCACCACCAAACAACTTGGTCTTGACGCACACTCCTTGCCTCATTCATACATCGTCTCATACATACTCGTCTGTTATGACTCTTAATACGCAACTCAAGTATTTGGTTAACTTGATTGTGCCGTATCTTCCTTGGATATCCTGACTTCAACCATTCACATTCGCACCATATATTCTCCTTACACTCGCTTTCTTCGTTCATTTGCATTCTTTACTACATTTCCAAATCATCAAAGCATCCCTTTCTTAATCTTGCTTATTACACTTACATCAGCCTTGCATTCTTTGCGAATCGACACATTTCTCGCACAATCATCATGGTTTTAGCACACACGCCTCGGGGATCGAATTTCTACAGCATTATATATTCAAATTAATTTCAGAAGCTCAAATTGTGAAATAGAATTATGAGCCAAGTCAACACCTTGGGATATCGATCGCGTCGAGGGCGTCAAACATCTTTATCTACAAATATTATATAACAAATAGTTCTAGGCCTAGTCAAACAACCTTATCTACAAATACACACACCAACGTGTCTATTTGTAGATAACGTTGTTTGTCTTTAAGCCCTCAAAATGAGACTAAATAAATAATACGAAAATTACCTGGAAGTAAGCTCCTCCTCTGGGTTTCTTTTCATTCTTGTCTGAGTAGTAGATCAGGGTTTTGGTAGAGCGTTCAAATACAAACCAACTGCAATACAAAACAACACAGATTAGTCAAATACAGTGGAACCTCTTTCTAACCTATGTTAAGGGACCTATTGAAAAAAGTCATATTCATACTTTAATATTGAATATTCTGAAAAAAGCTACATATTTCATGTACAGATGATGTCTGGGGGTAAAGTTCGCTGACTTCGGGAGGTGATTCTACATGATGGTAGAAGTAAAAAAGATAAACAATTTTTTTATAAATTCAAACTATTTTTTCCCATACAAACAAACTTTACCTCCTATTGAGCGGTAGATTACTAAGAGCACTGTATCATAAGTAGACATCAGATTAAATAAATTCAAAGGACAGTGAAAGAGAGGTTTGTGGCAGTTCATCCTCTCTGCCTACCCCTTCGGAAAACCTCATGATGGTAAGATAGCTCCTCAGACAAATTCTGTCAAAAGGTCAGAGAATTTCTGCTTAAAATAAATGGAATATTTCAGAATGTATCCGAAAACTGTTTTTGATAGGTGATTAAATGCGCGTTATATTTTAAAATTTTATTATTGGAAAAAACTTTATTTTTGAAATATTTAATTTTGAATGTAAACATTAGAAAAAAAAAAATTGGCTTACTACGTATTTTGGAACTAAAATTACTGTTAGACAACTGTATTACAAACGTTAATGTCATCTCATATTTTGTAATTTCATACAAAAAATTATTATTTTTTGGAATAACTTATGTGTAATACAATAATTACAATGAGTAAAACCTCAAATTGTAAGATCCAATTATTGAAGATAATAGCGATTCTCAAATGAAAATTTGAAACAGAAAACTCAACAAAAATACATGTACGTCTGGGTTTTTTCAGATTTTCATTTGAGAATCGCTAATATTGTCTTCAACAATTAAAAATAATTAATAAAAAAATTCACTAAGGATGGGTTGTTTCATATAATTTGAAGAATTCATCAAAGTTCATTTTCGGGTTCTGTGAATGTCCCATTCAAGCTCTGTTATTATATTATTATAGGCCAGTTACTTGACAGAACTGAAATAATAACAGAACTTGAAAATTAACTTTGAAATTTGAAGAATTGTTCAAATTCTCTGAAACAACCCGTCCTTAGACTCGAAAGGATTTTTCAAATTGCAGTCGGAACCTTTGGTTTCATAAAGGTGCACATTTTAATTATTCTGTAGTTAACTTCTAGATTTGAAAATAAAGCATGGTGTTTTTTCTTTCCAACACCATTTAGATCATATTTCTCACAACAGTGAGGGAAAACGATTTCTGTGAGAACATATCAGTTGTTCCCAAAAGCCAATAAATTAGCCGGAAGCGTTAGTTACTCTGTTTTAAAGAAAGACGACGCTAATGTTGCAAAAATCTTAATGGTGGCATGAAGTAATTACCGTTTGGACCAGCCGTGGAACTTGGCTCCCAGCTTGTGCAGATATCCTCGACATGAGGTAGAGTCTATGATGATGTGGGGACAGAGGTCCACTTGGTGACCTGGAAAAATAAAACAAACAATTAATAATACACATAATCAACAAAAAAAAATAATTTTAATTTGACAGCATTTAACACTGCGTAGCGAATAGGGCTTTCAAATACTAAGAAGTTTTTCAGAACTGGAATTACGGTTTCAGCATTTTTCAATCCCAGGATAACAAACTTAATTAACTATATTCCACTAATATAAAAGTAGCTGTACAAAAGAAAAAATACATAATAAAATTTTAAAAACTCACTACATATTTTGAGACATAAAATGCGGCCCCTTTATAAGATCGTTTCTCACATACCAAGAAAACCGTTTAGATTCCATTCTGGCAGGTGGTATTATGGTAATGAACTACGAGTCGGGAGGAACGTGCACCTTGCCACACATTTCTTCAGACTGATTTGTAATGGTTCGAAAACTATTCATTTCTACGTTCGTGTTGGTTATCTCCGTCACCATAGATTGTTTAATCTCCCGGCCTGCACGAATAAGTTACCGATGGTGGGGAGAGCTATCTTGTTTAAATAGAACGATATTGACAAAGCTGTGGTGACATGGAATACGTCCTATCTTATTTTCCCCCTTTTTAAAATCCATTTGAAGCAATACATTGGACCTCACCCGATATAGTAAAAAAAAAAGGTTTTCACTAGGAAAGAAATAATAAGGTAATGTTGGTGAATGTGGTATCGATTTCTTTAAGCGATGTTAGCTCTACCGATAT
The DNA here is from genome assembly GCA_026573805.1 of Hesperophylax magnus. Lineage (NCBI taxonomy): Eukaryota > Metazoa > Arthropoda > Insecta > Trichoptera > Limnephilidae > Hesperophylax > Hesperophylax magnus. Next base: position 16,646,024 of record JAIUSX010000028.1, read on the forward strand.
TAACATTAGATATTAAATTCTTGGTGTAAAATATAGTACGTCTCTTTAACTAATACAAAAACTAGATAACTAATCACCAAAGTGAAAAATAGAAACAAGAAAAATAAAAACAAGAAGAAAACAAATGGGTAAATGCCATATCGTCCCTGGGGAATATGGCACCACTAACATGAGTAATATGGCACAATAACGTGGGTAATGTGGCACTACTAATGTGGGTAATATGGCACCAGTAAAAATAATTCAACAAAAGTCAATTACGTAATACATTGCCTTTTTTATCAATAATCAAGAGGTGTTTTCAAATAAATAATGACCTTTTATACCTACATTGAAAGCTCAAATATTTTCATTTTTATGGTGCCGTTTTAAATAAACAAATTTTGACATTCATAGACAAATTATTTCATAAGCTGTCATAGAGGCTACATTCATGAAATAAACTGTATAATCTACAGTAATATTAGCGCAAGTGATTCTGAGAAATGTGGAGATCCGCAAAGAGTGCAAGGCGGAAGTAAGCGTAATGATTAAGATTAAGAAAGGGAAGCTTAGACGGTTTGGACATGTAGAGCTAATGAGTGAAGAAAGGAGTGTAAGGAGGATATATGATGCAAATGCCAATGGTGGCAGAAGTCAGGGACATCCGAGGAAAACATGGCACGATCAAGTGAATCAGATACTCGAGTCGGGCCATGTCGAATAATAGAAGAGTATGTATGAGACGATGTATGATGCGGGGAAACAGCGTGATGGTTAGTTAGTTATTCTGATTTTTTTCCTTTATACATTTTTCAAAGCAGAGAAGGGTCAAAATTCCATTATTCGTGAATGTACTAAGGCTCACATATGTGCGCAAGCGCCAAACACGGTCGTAAATAGTGAGCACACGTGTGCTCGAAAAACAGTCCACTGGTTAATCAAGAAGCTTTGTTGTGACTCATATAAAACTTGCATGTTTTTTTTTACTCACACTGATCTTTAAAAGGGTATTAAAATCAGCATTTTTTAAAAGGGAATAAAATAATTGAAGATACTAGAATGATGATGTCACATACGCCTCTCACTAGGGACTATTATACGAATTATGGTCTGAGGCAGTCAACTCTTAGATCAGCAACATCAGCAGCTGTAGGCAGACTGATGGAACCTAAGCGCAAGCCAAATACTAAGTTTGGTGATCGCGCTTTCGGAGTATCTGGGCCGAAGGCTTGGAATAAACTCCCTCCAGAACTAAGATCCATTACAAGTCCAACAGAATTCCGTTCTAAACAAGGTCAGCTGTCATACCCTTAAATCTAATATACCATTCCTGAGAGAAAGTCCAGTTATATCCAATTATGTCCTAAATCCTGTATCTAAATTTCGCTAATAAACAATTAGTTAATGTTAATTAAGTGTTAATCTCAAGTGACCTACCAGGTAAGTATTGTACTGTATATTATCTCCATATATAGTTAGTAATAACATAGATCATTGTAGAAATGTATTATAAATTTGTACAGCACCCTTGAGGTGATTTTGCACAAAAACAGAGATATACAAATCATCCAAATATTATTATTATTAACTATTATAACTGACCTTTTGGGCCAGTCCCTTTCCTTATTCATTGGGCTAAAAATTGTCTACACTTGTCAATAAGAATAATCATTTTTATCTCTAAACAGAAATACATGGGATCCTGGAGGAAAACACATTTTTAAATGCGTCATAGGGCTGAAAATAAATTACTGAAGTCCCACGGTTTCTTTTCCAAGCTTGATTTATTTGCGCAACACATGCACGGTGATAAGAATCTTATCCAAGATAAGTAATCGTAGAAATATGTGGGAACTGGTACATTATTTGTTCACTATAATATATTAATTTAACTGCTACACCAAAACTCAAGAGCTAGTTCACGGCATCAGCGTTGAAATTCTTGTAATATATACATGGTGTGAAGAAACTCATGGCAATCACATAGAGAACCCATTTTAACTCTTGACAGGCCAAGATGCCAAACAAAACGTCTGTAACCAAGTGGGTCTTCCGAAGACCCCATGCATTTTTCTGTCTTATGGGCTTTTAAACTATAGAAATCTCAATTATTAATGGGAACTTATGTATTTAAAAGAACGCATAATGAGTACATAAAAAATAAAATAAAATCGGAAAGAGGGAATCCCAAAAAAATTTGGAAAAGCATTAAAGAATTAGTACATGGCGATAACAAAAACGACATAAAAATAGTAAACTTCCCAAAAGATATAAACGAAGAAAACATGGCTAATAGCTTTAATAAATATTTTATAGAAAGCATCACTCAAATTAACAAATTAATACCTAACATTGTTTTCAACCCCACAAATGATAATAACAACTCAAACAAAAAATTATTGGTCTTCAGAAAAATAACTGCAGAATATTTGTTTAACATTTTAAACAAAATTAAATCAAAAAATAGTTCAGATGGATTAACTATTAGTCTGATAAAAGATGCTTTTCCAGTAATTGGATCTACTCTATTAAATATTATTAATCAGACAATTGAAGGGGGAAAATTTCCACAGTCATGGAAACTATCTACCATTATACCGGTCCCAAAGGTTAAAAATACCAGAAAATGTGAAGAATTTCGACCAATAAACACCTTACCGAAATATGAACAGATACTTGAAGTAATAATAAAAGAACAAATATTGCAATACTTAGATGAACACAATATTTTATACCAAGAACAATCGGGATTCAGATGTAATAATTCTTGTGAAACAGCGTTAAATGTAATCGTTGAAGAATGGAAAGAAGGAATGAATAGTAATAAATTTATCTTAGCAATATTCTTGGATTTTCAAAGGGCATTCGAAACCATAGATCGAGAAATATTGATAAGAAAGCTTAAAGAAATTGGTTTCTCAACTCTAGCCATTAAATTAATAAAAGAGTATTTGAAAGACCGAATACAGGTAACAAAAATTAATAATCAATTTTCAAAACCAATGGAAAATAAATTAGGAGTACCACAGGGATCAGTCCTTGGACCTCTATTGTTCATACTCTATATTAATGACATGGTGAAAATATTTTCAAAATGCAAAGTACAACTATTTGCCGATGATACACTTATATATATAATTGGAGAAAACTATGAAGAACTAATACATATTTTAAATAATGAACTAGATAATGTATCAAGATGGCTAAAAATAAATAAGCTTAAATTAAATACAAAAAAAACAAAATGTATGGTAATTGGTTATAAGAAGACATCCAGTGAAAGCAAAATCAAAATTGATGGTGAAATTATTGAAAATGTTACCGATATAAAATACTTAGGAGTTATAATAGATTCCAAACTCAACTTTAACAAACATGCGGAATATACCCAAAAGAAAATTGGAAAAAAGATATCTTTTTTGGGAAGAATTCGCCAAAAACTGTCCGAAAAAACTGCAATCACCATTTATAACTCCATTATTGCTCCACATTTTAATTACTGCTCAACTATCCTTTTCCTGTGTAACGACCGAGAGCAAAATAAATTTCAAATTCTCCAAAATAGGGCAATGAGAACAATACTCAGACGAAATAGATATTCAAAAGTAAATAAAATGTTAAACGAACTAAATTGGCTAACGGTGAAACAGATGTTGACCTTGAACACGATGATATTTTTACACAAAATAGTAAACAACCTGCTACCCAAATATTTTTCGAATAAAATTGTATACAACAAGGACATACACAAACATAAAACTAGGACGTGCAATGAAATCAGGCTACCAAAGAAGGACAAAGCGAATACCCAGAATAGTATATTTTATAAAGGGATGAAATACTATAACGCGCTGCCGGAAAACCTTAAGTCTGCCCCAATTGAAAAGTTTAAGATGTTGTGTAGGAGCCACATCAAGAAAAAAAAAAAAAAAAACATAGTATATTTAAATGTAATAATTAATTAGTCATTTGTAATCTTAAATGTACAAATTACTAAAATCAAATCAATAAATAAATATTTGCGCAGGAATACGTAAAATACTAAAATGATAATAGCTAATATAAGGAGGATAGTAATTTTGGGTACTACCTACTCCCCCACTTGGCTGCGGGATAGTTAAGACATCAAATGGCTGAAACTAATCCCTTCGAACAATTAAAAAGAAATTGACTAATAAATTCCACGTTCTAGCTTGATTTATTAAAAAACTAAAGCTGAAATGTGTTTGAAAGAGAGAGTACGAAAACAGTGTGCAATATAATTGTGAATGAGGAATACTTGGAGCAGGTGCATGTGTTTGTGTATTTAGGAAGTATGTTCTAGAGCAAGGCTGCCCAACCTTTTTAGCAGTTGGGCCAAATTGACGATTTTGAATCACTGGCGGGCCACTGAATACCTGACGGTTCCTATTTCCATGGGGGGGGGGGGGTTGTTAGAGAATTTCTATAAAACATAATTCCCCACAAAAAAAATCTAAATAAGTGCTCCCCACGAAATATTTGAAATCCATGGGGGGGGGGGGGGGTTGTTAGGGAACTTCGCTGAGAAAAAATTCCGCACACCCGAACATCATATGTGATACCCCACAGCAATTTTTCAAATTCCATGGGGGGGGGGGGGTGGCTACAGAATTCCATTTCGACGCAAAGAATATTATGTCGAAAACCGGTGTATTTTTGTTTCAAAAGTAAGTTCAACAGGTTAGATTCGCTGATTCTCGTTCTGAGTAGCCTAAATAGCGATAAATCGCCGTCGTTGGCAACTGTTTTACCGCGGGCCCGCGACACTTTTTCAAATTGGCGGAGATTGGCGGGTTTTTTGAAAATGTTTCACGCGGGCCACTTATAATTCGTTCGCGGGCCACACTGTGGCCCGCGGGCCTGGGGTTGGGCAGCCTTGTTCTAGAGAGATGGGAAGGCTGACAAGAGATATTGAAAGAAGAGTAAATGCAGGTAATTCCGTTAATGAAGGACTGAACGCCGTTGGCGCTAACAAAAAATAGTCCAAAGAAGCGAAGTTAGCAGTCCACAACGGAGTGCTGGTACCTACCTTGATGTATGGAAGTGAGGCATGGAACTGGCAAAGAAAGGATGAAAGTAGATAAAATGCTGTTGAAATGAGATCCCTGAGGCGTATGTGTGGTAAAACCATGTTTGATCGTGTGAGGAATGTGGAGATCAGCAAAGAGTGCAAGGCTGATGTAAGCGTAATGAGTAAGATTAAGAAAGGGACGCTTAGATGGTTTGGTCATGTATAGCGAATGAGCGAAAATAGGAGTGTAAGGAGGATATATGATGCAAATGAGAATCGTAGCAGAAGTTGGGGACGCCCGAGGAAGACATGGCACGATCAAGTGAATCAGATACTCCAGTCGGGCCATGTCAAGAGTCAGAATAAAAGAAGAGTATATATGAGACGATGTATGAATGTGAATGAGGCAAGAAGTGTGTGCCAAGACCGAGTTGTTTGGCGGTCAGTCCTCTTTGCCTACCCCTGCGGGGAAACGGCGTGATGGTTAGTTAGTTAGTTAAAATCAAAAAGTTAAAACAAAAAATTGATTCCAAATGTGATGCAGATCAGGTTCCTGCTTGTACTAAGAGTTAACGGACACTGTACATTTATAATTTTTAAATTTGGATAGGCAGAATATGGAAATTACACTTTGTTTTGAGAAACAACTGAGTTTGGGTTAATTTAGTCATTTATGTGTATTTAATTATTATGTGGATTGAGCCATATTTTGACACCATCGAAATTTATTTATTTAAGAAATTTGTCAGAAAACTGTCTCTTCACTTCATACTTCGTTTATACAATAAAAAAAATAGTGGTAAACTGTCGGGATCGCTGACCACGCTTAATGTGAAGCGCTACGTAGTCAAACAAAAACATATGTTTTTGAATTGAATATTTTAAATATTTTAGATGGTTTAATTAAATACTGATACTAATTGAGCATTATCAAGTCTTTTTATAAGCTCGGAAAAAAATTAAGTATTAGGCCTATAAAAACTGCTTTAAAGTTCAAAATCTCTTACTTACGAATCCATTTTCGGTTATGGTTTTATTATATAATGTGGCATATTAAGTTCTTTGGAAAATTATCGTAAAACATTTAAATATTCGGGCATAAATCAAAACGGGCGGGATTTTGTTAGCGGCCCGATTCCAAATGTAACACAACATGGTGCAGTGCCTTAATACAAATATTTTTAAAGATATAACCTTTTGATTCACCTTAATTACTATAATAGGCAACTACTTGCATTTAGCACAACGGAAAATATTGCATTCTAATTTTCAATTACTTAAAATAAAAATTTGTTTTCATCGTATGGGATGACGCCATTGACAATAATTTATGTTCATGACATTTTCTTATGTTCGTATTAATGATACTACACGAGAGGCTAGATCATAGCAGACTTCAAGGGGGTGGGGTCTCACCATATAATCCCGAACAGACCTGTCAAACCTAAAAAGATGATGTATTATAAGTGTGGGCGTGGCGAAAATATGCGCTGTGACCTGCTAGCCAGGCTATATTTGAAAATTATGCGATCTCCTCTCCTACCTATGGTAGGAGAAGGGGTCAGAACAATTTACAGAGCCATAATTATTCGGCTGTCATCTACCAAAGTGACAGATCACATCCAAGGTAATGATACTCCGCGGCAATTCCCCAATTGATCGGACCTCCTCTCCTGAGTAAGATTATAGCATAATGTGTCACCCCAACATATATGCCACGCCCAAATTATGCGCGCATAATATAGCGTTATGAGTCTAAGGCTTTGTGCGGATAAGATAAATAATGATGCATAATTTTGTTTACATAAAATTAGCGATAAGAAACAAAGATTTTTTATTGTGCCAGTCATATAAAGGACGCAATTGGAAAGAAAATGTGTAAAATAATATAATGTAAACAAACCTCTAATCAGAATCACTTCATAGACAAGCCAAGGCAGTGCAATCATGTTGGATTTTAATTACAATCATTTTAGAGTCAACACCAGGCACCAGAATCATCAAACTTCTAATTAAAATTACTTGAAAGTTGAACTGGTGCACTGGTGTTGGGTTTCATCGTCATCATTGAAGTCGGAAATTGAAGGTTGGACATCTTCACCGTAAGGGTTGTACATCTCACCAGCCATGGTGAAAAATGCGTGGACGCGATCTTTATTTTTGGGAAGGGATCTCTTCCAGAGAAATTCACAAAGATATCCCTCATAATGTGCCTGTCTCCTTCCAAATCTGGGCACACTTCCTCTCACTTCCCTCCAAAATCGCTCGATATCTTGAGTGTGATCTCCCGTCTCCCGATCCAAATGTAAACTCTGACCGACGCTTAAATCAACAACACCTTCGTGTTCGAGACAGTCATAGGCTTTCCAACAATCCAATATGATGGTGGTTCCCGGCAATATGTATTCATTAATTACTTTTACAAGAGTTTCCTTTGAACGTTCTTCCACTGCACAGACAAACATTTTTTTCGATTGGCGCTCAAAACCGCCGAGCATCCACTTTCTGTCAATTTTTTGTCCTTTAATGTGCTTTTTATTGCCAATTTTAGCCTCATCAATCTCCACTGTGATACCGACACCTCCAATTTTTTGTTTCATCTTGTGGCACCAATTGGTGCAAACATCCCGGCAATACGAAGACCAGTTAACAACGGTTTCACTACTCATATCGAGTTCTTCCATAATGAAAGTCGTCCTCGGTGGCCGCATAATTGCCCAAAATAAAATGAATTTGCAAATTTTTTCTATGGAAAGATTCGATCTGGAGAAAATTGTGTCTTTTCTGGCCGAAACTGAGAAATTGCACCTGGTTTTACGTTTGTGACTGCCACTCACTCGTTTTGTTTTTCTACACCTATACATAAGATTTGAAAAATTGCACATGTTTCCACATTTTTCGCATTTTTTTCCCCGACGGATTACATTATGGCTTCTTAACCATTCCAATAACACCTCCTCTTTTCTCACCACATTCAAGAAATCCACCAAACCAAGAGAACAAGAATTGCACGCCATAATAATTATTTTCAAAATGTCCATTCAGTGAGATAATTATTTTAACTGCAATCTGAAAAGAAAGGAATGGCTAGAGACAATTGAATAACCTAAAGTAAATTAAACAAAATGAATATAATATAAAAAAAACTAGTCTAAAAACCTATTTTGTATAATAAATTTGACTCAAAAACTGAATTACAGAGTACTAAACACGCGACCTCCGAATTTGTACTCGAGGATGTTAACCTCTTGACCACGGAGACAGTCAAGGCGTGCGTCAAATGGGGTTTTAGTCATTATTTCTCTAACCGCCACACTTTTAGGCACAAATGTTGGAAATTACACTTTTATTTCAACAATGACTACAAGAAACAGCTATCTAAATGAACAAAATAGGTAGGTTCTTGATTTGGGTTGATTAAGTAATTATGATTTGAGATTTTCACGGCCAAAAGTATCGTGGTGATTCATTTTTGGGATTTTATGCCGTGTCGCGCTACCTCCTTCTTTCGCAAAGGTTTAGGACAGCATTACAGTGTCCATCAAATTTCGCTAATAAACAATTAGTTAATGTTAATCTCAAGTGACCTACCAGGTAAGTATTGTACTGTATATTATCCCCATAAATAGTTAGTAACAACATAGATCACTGTATTATAAATTTGTACAGCGCCCTTGAGGTGATTTTGCACAAAAACGGCGCTATAAAAGTCATCCAAATATTATTATTATCATAGTCACATCTGTCCTGAAGAGTCCGTCCATACAAAAAAAAATCCAAAATGGCGGCAAAGGGAGTGTCATAAGGTAAATTTTGAACTTCGATTGAATAGTGGAAGTATCTAATTATCTTTTACTATCTAACCCGACGTAATTAGTGTTTCTTGTAGTAATTAATTTGAAACAAAGTGTAATTTACATAATCTGTGCCTATAAAAGTGCGGCGATTTGAGATATTATTTACCAAATATTCCACGAGAAAAAGCCGACTTTTGCATATTATAAACAGATTATTTCTTGGATAAATGTTCACTCACACGTGTATAAGGCATTTACGTTAGTAAAAAGATCGCTTTTATGAATTGCGTAATCAATTGAAATTAAAATATCTTACCTCGTATAACCACACTTTTCTACCATTATATTACACATCAATCTCATCCTATTATTTGACCAAAACTAATGGAAAATAGCACAAATAAGTTGTAAATACGTTGAATTACAATATTATAATAGATTACTCGAACATTTAAAAGAATTACGATCAAAATCACGATTTATTTCACCGCAAACGGAAACCGGCATCTCCGGCGGACAACTAGAAATTAGAGATGGCTGACGGCCGGCGGCCAGTGTTGCCAACGGATCTTGGCCTAATGTCGCCGTTTTTCAAACATTTAGTAGCCTAATGTAGCCGAATTTCAGTTGCATTAATTCTGCCCACATATTCCCCACAAATATTCTACGTGAGCTTGATTCCCCCTTTTATTATTCGAAATCCATGGGGGGGGGGGTTGTTAGAGTTGTTGTTAATTCTCCACAAAAATGTTTCAAAATAAGTACTCCCCACAAAATATTTGAAATCCATAACATTATATGATTCCCCACAACAATTTTTAAATCCATGGGGGGGGGTGGCTACGGAATTCCATTTCGAAAAATTCCTCACATTTTTCAAAAATTTGAGGTAGCCTAATCGGCGACCAGTCGCCTTTTAGATTTTTACGTCGCCGATTCTCGTTCTGAGTAGCCTAAATGGCGATAAATCGCCTTCGTTGGCAACACTGCCGGCGGCCGCTATTCGTGTCACGGTTATATTGAACCGGTTACCATGCGGTCGTTGGAACCGGTTCCCATACAGTCGCTGAAACCGCTATTTTATTTCTATGTGGAACCGGTTCCTCATTCTTATTCTTTTTGATAAAAATAAAAATGGTTCGATCAGTATTCTTTTGACTTTTTGAAATAATGGCATACAGAGCTCCGGGCCAAAAAGGCCTCTTTCTCTTTCATCATGAGTTTAAATTGGTTGGAAAACCATTTTTAATTTTTTGTGAAATTTTTTTTGCAATAAAACATGGCTGCAATTAGGGGGTAATTTAGGTAGGATTTGTTTTGATTTTTGGCATTTGCGTCGTACTGGGCGAGGCAATTAATAGACGGGTTTGTATGGGTTGGAATGCCCCAATAAAAAGATTCCGCGAGACTTATGATGTGGTCTTTAAGGAGGGGGTCTTCGGAGTTGGGAGAACCTCATCCACTTGGGTGCTCCCAGGACTGTGCGAATGACTTTATTTTGGAATGTTTGTAGACTATTTAATCGAGTTTTTGAAGCGTGGGCCCAGATTGGGCTTGCGTAGGTTAATTTTGGTCTTATCGTGGATTTGTATACTAAAAGTTTATTTCTTGGAAATAATTTCTTATTTTTTTTTGCTTATCATTGGGTAAAGGGATGCAAATTTTTTGTTAGCTGAGTTTAATGTTTCGGTGATATGCTTTACCCAGGTTAATTTACTGTCAAGGGTAATTCAGAGGTATTTAATTTATTTTGCCAAGGGACGTTTTCTCCGAATAGGTGGATGTTGGGTGGTCTTTTGGGGTGTTATGTTTTAGAGGGATTTATACTGATTCGCCATTTTTTGATTCTAGTTCAGAGGCGTGGGCTTGGACGCGTCGTGCTGCGGTTGTTTCGCTTACTGAAGTCGACATGACTTCAGTATCGTCTGCAAATTTGCCTATTTTGGTTTTTTTAGTGCGATGGTCGTAGATACTGGGACTGGGGTTATCGCTTAAGTAGATGTTGAAGAGAGCTGGCGAGAGAATAGAGCCTTGAGGGACACCAGCTCTTAGCAATCTCACGGTGGAAAATATTCCATCTAGTCTTTAAGGTCTTTAATGAAATTGGCTATGAGTTGAGGCATTGGAGGGGGATACCGAGGAGGTACATTTTATAAATGAGACCTCTGTGCCAGACTTTGTCGAATGCTTTGCAGACGTCTGGGGAGAGGAGTACTCTGTGTTGGCGATCATTAAAACCGTTGGTTTACACTATTCAAAAAAAAAATCAAAATTCAAAAACATATTTATTGCACAAAAAGAGTACAAAGGGTATGGCTTATAGGTTACATCCTATTTCTTCCAGCTAACCAAATCTATGTCTGCAATGATCACCCAAAAACATTACATAAAATGGTAATAATTAATAATAATTTTAAACATGCGCAGTTCAACATATAATTATTATTGTGTACTAGCTGTACATAATAGTACTCAGTCTGTCTGCATATGGAGATTAAATAAATATTAAATATAAATTTTTAAATCGCCCTACCTCCAGGATTATGGACGTATTACTATCGTATTAAGAGGGAGATCGCACAATGAAAGTGTTAAAAGCAGTAATACCCATTGGCAGCACTATCAGAGGAATATTTTAAATCGATTTACCAAAGAAAATATGGAACGCAGATTCAAATTGGCCAAATTTCGAAGCAATTCAAAGCAGACCGGGTCAATGACATCACAAATGTCATCTGAAGAAACGTGAAGTTAGCAACTAAACGCGAAATGCAAAAATGACCGTGTTTTTGAGAATAAGGAAGTTGAGTTCATTTTTAAATTTTTTTTTTATCAATGTTCGCATTCAAACTTAAATACGAGTATTCTTTTTTTTTTTTTTTAAAGTTTGTTTTCATAGTTAAATTAATTCTCAAAGTTTGAATTTTATTAAGCCCGCCAAAACGAGCGGAATCTGATCGGTAAGAGGCGGAGTGTGGGTGTGACGTCATTCAAACTGTAAGAACCACGTCGCTTAAACATTTTGTATGGAAAAAAAATTAATTCTTCAATAAGGAATTCCAGTAATTTTTTTACCAATATTAACCGTCTATTAGAATTGATGTTATTAAAAAAAAAAGAAAATTGATTAAGATTTCATAGTTAAATTAATATTTTATGTTAGAATATTTGCTTTTCCCGCGCGGTACGGTATTGCCGTCGCTATTTGTTGACGTGCCCCGCGCCAATTCAGGACCGCCGCGCAGAAAAGTAAAGACCAAAAGTAAAATAACGGTTTACAGCCCAGTTCACTGTGAGACTTTTCTGGGCGGCGGCCTAAAGTGTATCACATGTAATGTGACATGTATAATAATAAAAACTTCTAAGCGATGCAATAAACAACATATTATTATAAAGCACTATACGAATATGTATCTTTAGAAATCCATTTCATATAATAATAACAACAAATACCTACATATATTTGACAATAGATGGGAGCTATTTTTTTCTGTCTCTATCTCTATTATTAGTTTCTCCGGGAATGCAGCTGGTTTTCAGCAGTGCCTTATTATATGGTAAACAAAAGATGAAATATTTAAAAGCCATCAACACATTATAATATATATTATAATGAGTAGAGAATAATAAGGAAGTTGAGTGAAAAATATTTATATAAAAGGTATTACAATGGAAGATGCTCTGAGGAACTAGCGTCATTGATCCCTTCGGCACCGGTGCGTAGTCGGGATACACGCCAAACGCGCGCCCAACATTTGTACACAGTTGACACTTGTCACATGAGAACGGGTCGCTTCTACGATTCGTTCTTAAGTTCAACAGCTCGGCTGTGGAACGAACTGCCGGCCTCTGTGTTTCCTCCCTCCTACAACATGGGACTCTTCAAGACCCATGTTCACTCCTTCCTCTCCACAAAAAGACCCTCCACACAGCATCCCCGAAGATGACACAGGCCCTGAGGGAAATTATTTTCTTCAGGGCCTCCTGTGTGGAGTTAATATAAAAAAAAAAAAAAAATATATATAAAAATATACCTGGTAAATGTCAGATGGGTAGAATTCGCAATGATTATTATACTGTAAAAATGTATTATATTTATCGTAACGTACAAACGAACACAATTAATAATTTGATATACTTACTTGGAAGCTTTAACTCAACGACCGGCTGTGATTTGACCCAAATAAACGTTTGGCCTATACACCTCTCTCATCTAAACCGACCATCTCTCACGTAATAGAAAGAGATGCACCATAGGTGATCCGTTGTACGTACAAGTCACGACACATGTGACGTCAGAATTCTTTCGACCAATCGTGGAGCGTATACAGTTTATTGCTATTTAATGCTTTTTCAAAAACGTTTAACTAATTCTAAGAATAATAATATAGAAATATATTTATATATTTAGAATCGATATTTTTTGAAAATATTTTTCACTCAACTTCCTTATTGGAACAAAGTGGTGCAAGTCTAAAATAATCTTGCATGAATATTATTATGAGTAAATATTTTAACCCGCGCAGTATACAGCCGTCTTCGCCGTAGAGTTATACCAGGGAATCTTTATAAGTAAGACTGTTCCATTATATTATATGTTTATCCTGACGAAGAAACCATTGGTTTTGAAACATGTCGATCCTCTTTGATTAATTAGTGATGTTTACAAAGATATTTATTTTATTTAAAACCGGTTCCCTTTTTTAAATAATTTCTCTAGTAGAGTTACCTATTAAAAAACATAAACATAATATTATTTGAAACGGTTCCATGATAACCCATCAAAATGACAATTCAACACACCTATAAAAAGTGCTATAAAGTTATGAAAAGTGATGAAACAAAAACTAGGTTAACCAAAACTAGGTTAAAAACTAGTTACGTACGAAACCTATTTAACCTAGTTTTTGTTTCATCACTTTTCATAACTTTATAGCACTTTTTATAGGTGTGAATGAATTATCCGGCCACCATTTGAAACAAACTGAGAAAAATAACTATTTCTCTTATTTATGGTTATTATTATTTTTAATTCAATTTTTTGATTTAAAAAAAAGGAAAAATATGTCCTTTCAACTGGTGACTGTGGTATTTAAAAATATATATTACTAGCTGTACCCCGCCACGCGTTGCTGTGGCACAGTTGGTCTGTGCAGATAGAGAACCAATAGCACGGTTTGCTTTTACGTCCAACAGATGGCGCTGTTTAAAAAAAAAGCATGTTTTTTTCTGGTCACAGGTGACATCTATACTAAATAGTATATAAAAACACATGCATATTCGAATACAACATTGTGTCAAGCAATTGGTGAAGAACTTTGGGAGATTTAAGATTTGAACAAACAAACATTTACATTTTTATTTATATAGGTTAGATTGGTTTAAAATAATAAGTAAGTTTCAATCTATGGCTGTGATCCTATTCTTAATAATAATATTATGCTGTGTATGAAATGTTTGTCTTTTCTTATATTTACGGATATTTATTATTCAAGCAATTTTTCAGTACTATTAATATAATCTCGTTTCTCAGTAGGGTGGGGTCAAGGTTTGTAGAAAATGTATTCTATGAACCTTGTGGTGAAATAACACTAGATAAGTACCTTGGACTACAACAATATGGGTACACATTGACCAAATGTATAAGTACATCAATGGGGATACAAAATCTATAATCATGCATTTTTGCTTCATTAGAACATAAGAAACTTTGAACCTTGATTTTTGAACTTAGAATTATGAACTTAAGGCCGAGTGTAGTTTTTTATTAATTTAAAATAATGATAATATTATTAAGCAAATCGATAATGATAGTGTTTTCAACAAGTAAAAAAATTTTTATACATTTTTTAAATTAACATAGGCTTAGTAATTATCAAAATCAAATCGAAAATATGACCTTTTTCAGACCGTAATACGTGCGTTTTAAAAAATACTATTAAAGGCTGAATATCGTCAAAAAATACCTGAAGGGGTTTTCTTTAAACGTACGAAAAAAAAAAAAACTAAAAAATAAATAAAACAGGTTCGTAGTTTAATTTTTTCATAAACACTAATTGTACTTGTTTTTAAAATGCAGATTATAAAACTTTGGATAAGTTTATTTAACAAAACTAAACGATAAATTATTGGTATTATATTTTTCCATTTTTTAAAGATAATTTAATATTTTTTATACTACAATTTAAGAAAGAACACTTAGATTTTAAAATTACTATTAAAATAGGCCGTCCGGTGGCGCCTATTTGAAATTTTTAATACGGTAGAACATCGAACTAAAAGCTTCTTTTAAATATTTCAACAGATGGCGCTATCATGGTGGGAGTCTTGTTAGCATGAGTTCGCTATCGACTCTTCCCATGTCCATAAGCCAATATTCAACGTATAAATCGGTTTCAGTTATTCAAGCCAAACGGCCACTGGCTTAGGTTATGCTATTCTGTACACTATACTGTAAAACTCTCGACTCGAAGTTTGCGGGATCGAATCCCAGAGTGGGCAAGTAAATTTTATTTGGTTAATTTGTGTTATTCACAATTAATGAATTAATATACGTATGGTATATTCGCGGTACGTTCCATAGTGAAAGATACTCTCAGTATCGCCTGGTGTAAGACCACCATTCAGAATTGAAACGTTGCTTGAAATGGCTTTAGCCGTGTTTGGTGACCAAATCTGAATAGCCAGGTAGATTCACTTATTCAATAAATAATACCCGTTCTGCGGTCTAAATTTAAATAATGATTTGTGGTCTTTCATCAGTATGTGGTGCAGTATTAACTATTCCGGTCCATCAACAGGAATGGAACAAACTATAATAGTTGAGGGCCTGAAATTTATTTTTCAGAAATTCAATGTTTGAACCAAATTTTTAATTGGGGATGGTGACTCCAGTGTTTATGCAAGGGTGCGAGAAATGGCCCCATTTGGATACAAGATACAAAAACTCGAATGTGCAAATCACGTTGTCAAGTGCTATACGAGCAAATTGTGTAAAATGACAATGGACACGAAGTATGATGCCAGCAGTCGTACGATATTAAGAAGGGAAATTAAAAGACTGAAAAGTGCTGCACGTGGTGCTATAATGCAGGCTAATGGCAATTTGGACCAGTTGCGAAATGACCTCAAAAATGGTCCTGACCATGTTTTTGGAAGTTACACAAAATGTCGTGCTCAATACTGCAAACACATTGGTAGTGATGCAATCAATTATGTACCCTTTTTAGACAAATCGCATTTGCTGTCAGATTTACGCATCCAACTGGATGCTGTTGTCCGTAAAGCGGATAGACTTACGAAAAATGTCACTACGAACTTAGCTGAGAATTTTATGTCACTTGTCAGTAAGTTTGTAGGTGGCAAAAGAATAGATTTTTCTAAAGGTACAAGTTACGAGGGTCGATGTTTCCATAGTCCTCAATAAGTTTTATACCTGTTCTGAGGTCTACATACTACAAACTGAAACATGAGTACCACCACAGACATTGCGATATGATGAGTATTTTGGATATCAATATCAACGAGCTTTCAAACTAATTGTTAAAATTAGTCAAGTTGAATATTTTCCAGTTTCGTTCCAGATGCGATTTGTTGAATACAAGCGAATTTTGGGCCCGAATTATAATATAATATTACGTATTATAATGTAATATTACTACGAATATTTGTAAAGGCCGGTCTCCTCCGATCAAAACACGAACACATTTTGTGGACGGTTCGGTCGGAGCCGCAATGTTTTTTTTTATTTCTGTGGGCCTTAGAAAACAATAATGTTATTAATAACGGTTATTGTTGACCGAGGGAGAACGAGCACAGGTTCTCTGTTTTTTGACCAGATGTAGGTATATTTTTTACAATGCCGGCCGGCGTAGTCCGGTGGTAAGGCTTTGGACTCCCATTCCGAAGGTCGCGGGTTCGAACCCGGTGTACGCAAATAAATTTTATTTGATTGATTTGTGTTATTTCACAATTGATTAATTAAAATAATAAATACTATATATGCGGCACGTTCCAGAGTGGAAGATACTCCCAGTATCGCCTTGGTGTAAGACCACCATTCAGAATTGAAACGTTTCTCCAAATGGCTTTAGCCGTGTTTAGTGACTAGATCTAAATATAGGTATAGGTTTTCAAGTTACAGCATAAATATGTTTTGTCAAAAAAAATAATAATTCAGAATTGATGGTGGTTTTTGTGATTTTTTTAATAATATATTTTTTTAAAGTGATAAAATGCTCTCGTGCTGCGACTTTTAGATATTTTGGTCGAATACGTAATAACCGCGGTCTAGAGGCAGAGCGTTCGACACTCGTTATGCAGGACCCGGGTTCGAATCCCATATTTTTATAACTTTTAATTTTTTTTTATCACATGCTACTTATAAATTAATATGTGAATTTATAAGTAGCAATTTAGTAGTAATTTATTTTTACTTGTGTCATGACATTGTTTTAGTGACATCTTACGAATGTCAACAGAACTTTTTTAGTACAGAACTGTCTTTAAATGGCTAGTAAAACCTAGTTCCTCCGCTGGGGGGCATTGTTGTAGTTTCGTTCTGAACAAGGTACCTATTACACTGGGCCTTAAAGGATCAGTTGTTTCACAGATGGTATTGTGGGATGGGGTGGCTGTGCTGAATCTATTATCAATCCAGTTATTACAGTACAAGAACTAATTTTGCGAATTATATTTAAATGCCAACCTACCCACCCACCCCTCAAACGAACTATTTGCTAAAATTAGTAAAATTTCGTCAGTTATTTACTAAGTCAGGCTTGTGGTACATACAGAAAAATAACCTGCTGGGGTCTCCACAACATCAAGCACACACCCGCTTTTCATCAAACCTGAGATGCATGGTCCTTAAAACTAGAACCATATTCGCTCAACGACAATTCTGGTTCATCGCTCCTAAAATATACAATGCTTTAAACAACGATATAAAGTCAATTAATTCTATATCCCTTTTTACTATCCGTGTTCAACATTTATTATTTGAAAGAGGACGAGCCTTCTTTTCCTAGAACTGTTTAAAAAAAAAAAAGTTTAAACCGAATAATTTATTTTTTTACTAGCTGACATGTACTCGGCGTTGTTGGGTTATCCTCAGGAGATAGACATATACCATCACGGACTTTTCTGTAGACCTTTTTAGATATACAATTCCATAGTACATTATTTTGATGTATCTGACAAGGTTTAGCCAGCGTTAGCAATGTGAGCGCCAGAAAATATTTGATTACATAACATCGACTTTTCTCTACTTTCTATAAATGTAATTGTAATTGGAAGAAATTATCAACATGATAGTGAAAACCATATCAAAATCCGTTGCGTAGTTTAGAAGAATTAAGCGCACAAACAGACAGACGGATAGCGACTTTATTTTATACTATTTAGGGATATCGCTAAATTCAAATGTGACCGTAAATAGGTATTTCTAGATTAGTATGTACCAAGATTTAATGGTTTAAAAAATATACTTTAATATTTTTATTTCTATTTTCTTTAAAATATCTTTTTTGTCAATCAGTTTTATGTTTATTTCTAATATGGTTTATATAATAATATGCATTTTTTAAATTTTTGTTTTATGATAACAATTTCTTTTTCACTTATGTTTTATTATCGTTATTCGTACATAAATTACGTACTACCACCATAATATGAACACGAGCCTAGTATGGTAGTTGAGAAAATTTTCAAAATTTATGAAATATAACAGAATTTGAACAATTCATCAAATTTCGAAGATTATTTTCAAGTTCTGCAAAGGTTCTATTCAAGTTCAGTTGAATTTGATGAAATGTTAAAATTCAGTGAAACAACTGTCCCAGATCTGAACAGCCAGGTACTTCGCCACCTTCCTCCTTTTTATCAATCTAATCCATCTAAAATATTTTTACATAAACTCCACACAGGAGGGTCTGAGAAAAATAATTTTCCTCAAGGCCTGTGTCATTTTTGGGGATGCTGTGTGAACGTCATATTAAGGAAAGGAAAGAGAGAAGGCCGTAGTTTACCACTTGGGATGACCTATGGCAGAGGTGCTGGTTATCCAATGAAAGGTTCCCAGGGCAGCAGTACTCCTTCCGCCTACCCACTACCTTCACTAGTCTCACTAGATCTAGATTCTAGATGATTGGGAACAGTTGGGATTCTTGTGAAGTACTCACATAAAAAATAAATAAAATAAAAACAGATGGTTACCTGCAGATTCAATGTGTGCCCTGAGGTTGAGGTCATCCTGGTCTATGGGCAGATATCTGGTCAGTGGCCTCTGCAGGTCCTCTCTTGTCCTAGGCGACAGGTTGTTGGAGATCTTTCTCTGCCTTCTGGGTGCTTCTACCGCACCGCACATTAAACCTGAAATTAAATAAACCATTCATATTGGGACACTTGGCGGAAAATACCGGAAAACAGAGGTTTGTGATACGACAAATGCTGTCACATGGCAAATGTGTTGTAAAGACAATGAAAATGAACAATAAATCATTTAAGCCGCCTATCGTCTGTGGGTGTGACACTATCAAGTATAGAAGTGTTCACGATGTGACAGTATTAACAAGGCTACGTTTTACTAAAATACAAAACTTGAATTCCCTGTCTTGTGGTATCACATCCCTCTAAAACGATGTCGATGATTCAGGTCTCGAGGACGACGGGTACTTTTGACTTACGGCGAGCTGTACCCGCATCGATCTCTCTTCTCTACCCTATAGCATTTTTTCTAACTAACTAGGGGTAGGCAGAGAGGACGGACCGCCGAACAACTCGGTCTTGGCACACACTTCTTGCCTCATTCACATTCATACATTGTCTCATACATACTCTTCTATTATTCTGACTCTTGACATGGCCCGACTCGAGTATCTGATTCACTCGATCGTGCCATGTCTTCCTCGGGTGTCCCCGACTTCTTCTACCATTCGCATTTGCATCATATATCCTCCTTACACTTCTATCTTCGCTCATTCGCTCTACATGCCCAAACCATCTAAGCGTCCCTTTCTTAATCTTACTTATTACGCTTACATCAGCCTTGCACTCTTTGCGGATCTCCACATTCCTCACACGATCAAACATGGTTTTACCACACATACGCCTCAGGGATCTCATTTCAACAGCATTCAATCTACTTTCATCCTTTCTTTGCCAGTTCCATGCCTCACTTCCATACATCACGGTAGGTACCAGCACTGCGTTTTGGACTGCTAATTTCGCTTCTTTGGACAATTTTTTGTTAGCGCCAACTGCGTTCAGTCCTCCATTGACGGAATTACCTGCATTTACCCTTCTTTCAATATCTCTGTCAGCCTTCCCATCTCTCTAAAACATACTTCCTAAATACACAAACTCATCCACCTGCTCCAAGTATTCCTCATTCACAACTATATTGCACACTGTTTTCGTACTCTCTCTTTCAAACACCTTTACTTTAGACTTACTTAAATTGCATTTTTTCTTCTCGATCAAAGAGCGGGTACTCTCGGTATCGATCACGATCACCCAATAACTTTGCCAGTGGGTTGTGTAAAATGATCGATCGAACCAGCATAAATATTAAGATATTTTTCTGCTGCCTGATCACCCACCGAAGAGAACATATTGTTTAATAGAATATTTGACTTACCTCCATTCTCACTGCTCAAGTCGGACAGCTGTGAGATGGGTCTGAGGGGGATGCCACCTCCGACTCCACCTCCTTCCTCTCCCCTTTCTTCTCCATCCTCTATGAAGGCTGTGGAGTTGAACGAGTCCGTCTGGGAGTGGCGCAGCTGCTGGGGAAAAAGAGAAAAGAACAAGGTTAATGGTGGTCTTCACGGCTGAATGAATTAATGATCTTCTAATGAATTATCGTGATTATTTTTCGGGTTATTATGACGTGTTGCGCTTCTCCTTCTTTAGCCAACGTTTTGAAAGCGTTACAGTGTCCATAATCTGGGCACAAGAGCCTCAACTGCTCCTAACCATCTGGAGTCGGTGAGACTAACATCCCCAATTTCTGGAACGTGAAGCTGAAGGTAGTGGGGAGGGAAGGAGACGGGGCAGAGGAAGGTTGGAAGTACCTGGCTGTTAGATAGTCAGATATAGTCACCAAACACGGCTAAAACCATTTCGAGCAACGTTTCGATTCTGAATAGCGAATTCTAATTCAGTATAGCGGCGCTATACTGAAATGTGCCGCAAAATATACTACAGGGTTTTCCAATAAGAGGTGTTATTTTGAATAGCCCGCTATTTCGGTAGATGTTACTTTTGAAGCTGTCATTTTTAGACATTTGACAAGTAGAAACTACGCCATTAATAAAAATGGAACGATATACGCTTCAACAACGCATTGAAATTATTAAAATTCACTTGAGTGAATCAAATGAAAATCATCTTGAGTGATGAGGACATTAATTGTCATTGGACCTTACTTTTTCGAAAATGAGGTTGGAGCAACAGTTACGGTGAATGGATTGCGCTATCGAGAGATGATTAGTGATTTTTTATGGCTGAAATTGGATGGTATTGATCTGGACAACGTTTACTTTCAACAAGACGGCGCTACGTGCCACACAAGCAACGAAACCATTAATCTTTTACATTTGAATATCAAAATAACACGTCTTATTAGAAAACCCTGAATGTATATATTATTATTTTTTTAATTTGAGAAACATTCATTAATCAATCAAATAAAATTTATTTGCACACAATTTGCCATCATATGTCGCTGTCTCAAAAAGGACAAGGGGAAAAGATGAGATGATAACAGTACTTGGATGAACTCTTTCATTGTGAAATTTAAATAATTCACATCATAATGATACCTAAGCATGAGAACTCAGGTTCCTAATTGAAGTCTGCTTTTATTAAATGAGGAGGCGTCTTCCTATATACTAACAGGATGAATTTATTATTCAGCCCAGTTAAATAGATCAAACGCATTGAGACTTAAGAATACGTGTACTGAAATACACAACATGACATCATATTAATGGGATGTACAAGTAATTTAAGACTCAATGAGGGACATGATGTTTAAACAACGTTATAAAACTAACAAAAGGCGCTGGAGATTCTAGGAGAGTAACAACTACTAACCGCCAAACAACTGCCTTGGCACATGCTCCTTGCGTCATTCACAGTAATACATATTCTTCTGTTATTCTGACTATTGATATGGCCCCACTCAAGTAATTGGTTCACTTGATATATGACTGCTTGTATAAAATATACAAAAATAAGAATAATAACATATGTGTATTCTAGCATCACGTTCTACAATCAAATGCATTGTACATATAGCTTTGTATTAGTGATCGACGCACCGGCGGATGCAATCTGTTAGACATTAATTGTTAATAGGTTGACTAGTCTTTCGTCTCTAAATAGTATAAAAAAAGGCCCATAAAAAGTTCCACAACGGTATATGACTATCTCTAAAGGATAACTCCCAGCAACGCCGGATACACGTCAGCTAGTTAGTAATAAGATAGATAATTTTAGAAATGTATCATATATTTGTATAGCGCCCTTGAGGTGATTTTGCACAATAACAGAGCTATACAAATCATACAAATATTATTATTATTTAATTGTAATGTCATCCATGGGTGTTCCCGACTTCTTCTTATATTCACTTTTGCATCATATACATTCTTCTTACACTCCTTCCTTCGTTCATCTACTTGATTTGATTTTCGTTCATCCTTAACTTAAGCGTATTCATTACGCTCACATCAGTCTTGTATTTTTTTCGAATCTCCATATTTCTCACAAGGTTTTACCACACATACTCCTCACAGATCTCATTTCTACAGTATTCAGTCTACTCTCATCCTTCCTCTACCAGTTCCATGACTCACTGCCATACTTATAGGAACTCTCCTCTTATTCTGACACGATTCGACTCAAGTATCTAATTCACTTGATCGTGCCATCTCTTCCTCGGGCGTCCCTTACTTTTTCTCCCATTCACATTACATGATATATTCTCCTTACACTCCTTTCTCTGTTCATTTGCTGTACACGCCTAAACCATCTAAGCGTACCTTTTATTCATTCCATTAATTTTACTCACTACGCTTCCGGCAGCCTTGCATTCTTTGCGAATGTCCACATTTCACATGGTTTTATCATGCATATTCCTCAGGGATCTCACTTGTACAGCATTTAGTCTAGTTTCATCCATTCTACGCCTCACTGCCATACATCAGAGTTGATATCAGCCCTCCACTGTGAACTTCTAGATTCGCGTCTTTTACAAATTTTTTTTGGTGCCAACTGCATTAATTCCTCTATTAAGGCGATGCACTACGTCGTGTAATATTTTAAATCGAGCCGCTATCAATAACAGCCCTTACGTAGATGGCGATAAGGTTTAAATTCCCGCTTAACACCATCCGCCTGTTTTGATTTATGCAAGAAAAAAACATGGCCAAAAAGTGCCTTTTATTTTATTTTGTGCATGTTCAGGCATAAATATTAAATTTTTTTCCAATCATTTTATAAATAACTTAATTTGCCATATTATGCAATAAAATCATAGCCGAAAATGGGTTCGTAAGTAGGAGATTTTAAACTGTAAAGCAGTTTTAATAGGCTTTATACATTATTTTTTTCTGGGCTTATAAAAAGACTTATCTAAAAAAAATACTCGATTATTTCAAAGGCCAAGATGTATTCTACTCGCAGTATTTAATTAAAGCATCTGAGACATTTCTAGGCGACCAAATTTTCAAACCAAAAACACATGATTTTGCATTACTACGTAGTGCATCGCCTTAATGGAGTTTCCTGGATTTATCATTCTTCCAATATCTCTATTAGCCTTTCCATCTGTCGTAAACATACTCCCAAATACACAAACTCATCCACTTATATTGTATCACTGTTTTCGTACTCTCCTTTTCCAAAACCAACTACCAACTAGATGCTGCTAATTACTATGTATAAAGATGTTTTCAAATACATTTTAGCTGCATTTAACAAACCCAGCCGTATTTAAACAAGATAAATGACTCTGAATTGATATAATAGTAGGACTAGATAGAGACTACACTGAGTACTGGGTCTCTGAGAGACGAGGGTTATAATAATAGCAGTGCATTGGTACAGAAGAAACTATTTCTGGACTGCACCAGATCGCTTGTGACATTTTCACGCTACTTGGCAAAAGGTTCAACTACCCAATGATGTTGCAATGGAAGAGATATTATTGTCACAAAAATATGTCATAAATTATACAAATAATTCACATGTTATATTGTAACACAATCTGGTCAAATATGTTTACCACCAAATCGTCAAACATATGTACGAAACAGCAAATTTTTGATATTTGAACGGTCCCTGCACTGAGAAAACTTACTGATAAAAAATATTGCTAATTTATTAAGAATCTCTTTGAATTATTCATAATCCGGTTTAAAAAGGTATTGCAGGCCTTAAATGAAAGAATTGACAGGTTTTTTAATAAACTTTCAGTAAAACACGAATTTGCTATGGCGATGTTGGAACACGTGTTCATAAAGAAATCTAATATTTTCGCAGCATTTCGTCATTGAGTACTCTATCAGGACAAACGCAGGTGCATGAACATGTGTTCCGATATTATTACGAATTTACCAAAAGTTTGTCCCGTTTTTAACCGGTTTACCAATAATTTCAAAAGATTTTAATAAATCAGCAATACTCATTATTCTCCGTGTGTTAAACGCCAATTCTAAGTCTGTTTCAGCTTTTGAACAAGTTGTTATCAGCTGTCGGGCTTAAGGCCCCGTAGTAAGCGTTCAAAGATGATTTGAAAGGGAGATATGTAAATACGAATGCTAGAGGGAGCTAATATTAAAACAACGATAATAATTAAGCGAAAATGGTGAAAATATTTAATAAAACACAACTTGTTTGAAATAGAGCAAAAATCTTTAGATAAATGTTTTAGTTGCATTTAAAGAAACACTCTGAATTTTTTCATGCCTATATAATATTATATAACAGAACAAAACGTGTTTTTAATAATTTTCGGAACTTATTTTGCGATTTTTTTCTATCAAGGGAATTTCATATAATTAACGTTTCGACATAACAAATGTATAGATATTATCTTAAAAAAAAACATATATTTTTTTTGGAACTTAAAAACTTAAAGAGTTGACGAGAAACATGTTATAAATCGGTAGATGTAGGGTATGCAGGGGCTTAATGGTCATGTTGTTACACTTGTCGTTTAATGGAAACGATTTAAATGTAAACAAATGACTGTAAACGATTTGATGATCAAAAATTTTGACGAGAATTTGAAGCACTCAAACAGCATAAAACATGAACTGAGAATTTGAAGCTCTTTTTTTTATTTTTTTTTTATAGTGAATACCTCACAAGAGTCCCAACTGCTCCCGTCTGGAGCCAGTGAAACTATGGCATCCCCAATTGGGGGATGTTGTGAGGCTGAAGGTAAGTGGGGAAGGGAAAGAGGAAGGTGGGGAAGTACCTGGCTATTCAGATCTAGTCACTAAACACGGCTAAAGCCATTTGGAGCAACGTTTCAATTCTGAATGGTGGTCTTACACCAGGGCGATACTGGTAGTATCTTCCACTCTGGAACGTGCCGCAAATATACTATATATTATTTTAATTAATTAACTGTGAAAAAACACAAATTAATCAAATAAAATTTATTTGCGCACGCCGGGTCGAACCCGCGACCTTCGGAATGGCAGTCCAATGCGTTACCACTGGACTATGCCGGCCGTCAAATCTCTAATCGTCAAAGCTCTACAACAGCATAAAAATCAACTGAGAATTTGAAGCACTCCAACAGCATAAAACATCATCTTAGATTGTACCGAATCATAATCGAAGAAAAAATAATAAAGTACAAAATCTATTTTATTTTAAAGTTTTCAAGGAATTACGTATTTCATATTACCTAATTAAAACTAATCAACAAACTAACATTTTTCTGCAACACATACACAACCAAATATCAGGCACAATCACACTTACCAATAAGATGCGTTATTTGGCCAACAAGTTTGGGGGTACTATTAATATATTTACTGCTGCACTTATAGAAATAAATATAATCTATACCAGCATCCTACAAATTATAGTAGTGTGAGTAATGTAATTTTACTGATTTTCCCTATAGTATTGTTTGAGATTTTGTTTTATGTTACTGTCACATGTTTTACTAATATTATTTCATATTTAGTTTATCAGATGCACATTACTTTGTGCTTTAAAAAGTATTTATACAATTTTCGATAGCTCACTAGGTATATTCTCTTATAATCTATGTAAAACCCAAGCTGGACGTAAAACCAAATAAAATAAAACTAAACATCACGCTGTAGCTTCACAGGGGTAGGCAGAGAGGACGGACCGCCAGACAACTCGGTCTTTGCACACACTTCTTGCTTCATTCACATTCATAAATCTTCTCATACGTACCCTTCTGCTATTCTGACTTTTGATATAGCCCCACTTGAGCATTTTATTACAGTATAATGTAGTAAACATGTAGGGTGACCATGATATACATTGATATTTATTTGCCAGAAAAAATATAATAAACTATTGAAGTGAAACTTCTTTACGCGCGTTATGCAATTTCGAGGACCGGAGTAAAACCAACTCATGACCGTCATGAAAAACCGTGATCATTTCGCTATAGGAGCCTAGCCAATATTATATACCTAGTTTAGGTCACTCTCCAAACTCAGCTTCGCGGTCTAGAGGCCCGATTGTCGTCGTGAAGAACCGAGGTTCGATCCCCGCTTTAACTAATTTTTTTTTCTTTTTGTGATTTTTTTAATAATAATTTTTTTTTAAATGATAAAATGCTCTCGTGCTGCGACTTTTCTTTTTGTGATTTTTTTAATACGAGGAAAAGTGATAAAATTAATGCTCTCGTGCTGCGACTTTTAGATATTTTGACTATATGATATTTTGGTCGAATACGTAATAACCGCGGTCTAGAGGCAGAGCGTTCGACACTCGTCATGCAGGACCCGGGTTCGAATCCCATATTTTTATAACTTTTAATTTTTTTTTATCAACCGTTTGTAATAATGTAGTAAAAAATTACTTAAATTTGTTAATTTACCTTTACTTTACTTTACGGTACCTATATGATATTTTGGTCGAAATATAGCCGGTAGAGTCGCTCGGTATTTTGATTAATTATTTTTATTTATCAACGATTTGTAATAATGTAGTAAAAAATTACATAAATTTGTTAATTTACCTTTACTTTAATTTACGGTACCTATATGATATTTTGGTCGAAATATAGCCGGTAGAGTCGCTCGGTATTTTGATTAATTATTTTTATTTATCAACGATTTGTAATAATGTAGTAAAAAATTACATAAATTTGTTAATTTACCTTTACTTTAATTTACGGTACCTATATGATATTTTGGTCAAAATATAGCTTACAAATCGAGCCGGTAGAGTCGCTCGGTATTTTGATTAATTATTTTTATTTTGAATCATTAAAATTACTAATCAAGGCCGATAACGCCGCGTCGCGCGAAATATCTCTCCTCGCGGTCTAGAGGCAGAGCGTTCGACACTCGTTATGCAGGACCCGGGTTCGAATCCCATATTTTTATAACTTTTAATTTTTTTTTATCAACGATTTGTAATAATGTAGTAAAAAATTACATAAATATGTAATTGCTACTTATAAATATGTCAATAGACAGAAAAAAAGAGAGAATGAAATGAAAAGAGAGAGAGAAGAATAATAAAAGTTTCACTTCCGTCGTGCGTAGGCTTGCCACACACTGTATTTTTTATTTTAACATGGAGAGAAGAAAGAAAGAGAAAAAAAAACATTATAAAAGGAAAAAGATGTGAAAAATATACATATTATACAACATTTTTTTTTTTTTTTAAAAGAAAAAAAAACATTCCCGGGTTACGAATAATCTGACAATATTTGAGAATCTCCTACTACCACCACAGTAAGCTGAAAATGTTGATTGTGTTGTGATGGAGGACTTAGCCAGCCGAGGAATTGAACACACTACGCCCGAGTGGGACCCAAGCGCGATGTCAACTCGGCCGCCGACCGGTCAACATATATTCATATTCGCTATAGCACAAACACTAATTCTGCTATTTATGTCATATGTAAGGTCACAACTCGAGTTTGCCTCAGTCATTTGGAATCCTCAATATCAAACATACATTGATTGTATTGAAAATATCCAATCCAAATTTATTAAACACCTATCGTATCGCTTTAGCGATCATCGGTTTGACCCTACCGCTTTATATAAATGCAGCAAAATTTCTGATGCCCTATTCTTATACAAAATCGTGAACAGTCTTGTTGATTCATCATATCTGCTAGAAAAGATAGCATTTCGTTGCCCTGAACACAACACCAGATCGAAAGACTTATTTAGAACACCACACTGTAAAGCCAAATATGCGCAACACTCTTTAATAGAACGTATCTGTAAAACTCACAATGCCTCTAGAGATGTAGACATTTTCAAGTATAACTTGAAAACATATAAAATGCAACTTATTAAACTGATAACTTAATTTTTTATTTTGTGAAATAATCCTATCATCTTAGTTTATTTTATTGTTTTTATTATAATCATGCGAAAACTGTATTACTACTAACTTTCTTTAATAATTGTTTTTATGTATAACATTTTGTGATTCCTTATCAATGTTTATTCTTTATAGTTCTTTGTCATTTATAAATATATTGTATAGGTGCAAATATTGAATCTACGACTAGAATGAATGGAACATTATTGGTCTAATATTGTAAATTATTGCTGTTTATGCTAAATATATAAATGACTGTTTGTTTCCTAAATAAAATAAAAATATTATGCCACAATTTAAAAGGACAAAGATGAAAGAATATGTTGGAAATCCTCGAACAGCACAAATAATTTAACATTCATTTTAAGGAATTTGACGACTTAATGTGTTCTGGAAGGCTATTAAATAGAAGTGGAGCCTGGTAAAAATTGGTACGAATTGCCATAAAGTTCAGACCAGAGCCAATTCTTGTAGTACGAATTTGCTGCGTTCTTTTCGCAGAACTAATATTGTTTGGTTCCCTTGATCGAGCCTCGTCTTCCACGAACGTCCCTCGTATTTCATATTAGTCGTTATTATAATAACAGAAAATAGCAAACTGGCGTTGAAATATTCACATCCAATAAATTGGAGAGATGATCACAATATTTCTAAGAAATTATTTCACCAATTTGTGACTAATAAATTAATAGAGAGCATGTAATAATTTCATTGAATAAATTATTACTCCATTCATTACGAATTAACTGCATTAATTCTTCCGTCTAAATGAGATTTGTTAATAAACCTCTCAACACTTCCAAATAATTTTCATTCAGTTATGAAAATATTATAGATCTATCAAAGAATTTATATATAAAAGTGCAAAAATCAGTCATTTTAAATACATGTAGGATAACGAAAGATTTTTTAAATATTTATATTGAGAGATCAGTAGGATTTATAGGTCCTGTTAGGTGTTCTACCGAGCCGAACCCTCTGATATGAAAATATCTGGAGTCGGTGAATTATTTTCCCATTTGATCTCTGGTGAGCTGACGTGCTGTTCTTGTATTGTTTTATATTTATTTTGCTTATATAATGCACTTGCATAATGTGGATTGACTAGATGATCATTTGTGGAAAAGTGTGTGGAAGGGTTTAGTTTTTTCCTGTGGGAACCCAGACATAAAGTCGGAAAATAATAAAAAAAAAGGTCTGATTCATTTAGATCAGTGGTAACTTTTTTAACTACTCGAGCTTATTAGGGCCAAATATGACCCTTGCTTCTAAAAGTGCCAAAGTTTGGCCATATTTAAAATTTGAAGCAAAATCGCAAAACAATATATATATCGAAAACTGACATTGGCCCTTTTAGAAATAAGCCACAGATATTCTAAAAGCATTTTGTAATTTTGTTTGTGGTTTTTTTCGGTATTACAAATAAAAATAATAATGCTTCTCAGTTTGTCCCCAACTAATTAACAACCATTCTATTCCCTACTCCCTATCTTTAGCTTCACAACAAACCACACAATTCATTGCATATGCCATAGTCCCCCTAGCTTTGGGCAGTTGGGACTCTTGCGCTTATTAAATTATGACTTTTCCCTTACTCGGATACATTGCTTGCTTACAGCATGTTTTAAACTTGTTATTCGACTTCCAGCGAAATTAAAAAAAGGTTGTTTAAAATGCAGGTAATAAAAAGAACTACTGACCTACCTATGGTTCTAAAAAAAACCTCTCGAATTTTCTAATTCTACCAACATTCGTTCCATTTTCGCTAAAAGCAAAAGCGTATACATATTACATATGCACCAACACACACAATCCTTAGTAGCACGTTTCGTTCGCCTTAAGAGGAAGCTACAAGCCAAAAATGTGTATATTCTTGGTATACCTTATATTGTTGGTAATAGGCATTCAAATCGCTTCACAAACGGAGTCTAGAAACGTTCGATTTCAAGCACAAAACTGGTTTTTATTTATTTTGTAAATAATTTTATATGAAAGAAAAAAAGTTAATCAAGTGAAACTGTCTCAGATAATCTTAGCTATAATACTGTATTTTTTAAAGTTGTTTCCTTTACGCGTTCATACATTTTTATTGAAAAAATATTTTTTTTAGTAGTTTACATTTATATTTTTTATTGAGTAATTTATATTTTTATTTGTATTGTACTCAAGCGAAACGATAGGAAAATCTTCAATTTATCTAAAGCATATTTTTTGGTATTCATAATGTACACCAATTCGTTATAGAGATTAATCAAAATAGTGATTTATAGCATTAAGCTTCGCCTTAACTCAAATCGCGCGATCTGTAAGATACATTTAAAGAATTAATTCAGGTTATTAATATTTGGGATGAAAATTTGAATACATTATCGTTTAAAAAAATCCTTACTTTTGGGAGAGATTGAGATCTCTTCACCGCGGCAGAACTCCTCTTCTTCGCGTACGTGAACCACACAGACATTGTCACTGTAACTGTCAGATTGACAGGACTAATTAACTGACAGCTGTACTAACTGACAGTTTGACGGTTGCCTGTTTATGTCCGGAAATAACCAACTATCGAGTTTCTTTTTCAACTTCCTGTAGTATGGAGAAATTGAACTGAATTCTAAATTTCGTGGAACACAATAATTTATTTTACAACACCTGGCGAATGATTAAAACACGCTTTTTAATGAAAGTATCAATTGAAAGTCAGCCTAAATGGTATTTGATAAACACCTTATGTGAAATATGAAAATCTGCAAAATATACAGAAAATAGTGGCACAGTTAATACGCACTTTTAATTGAAAAAAACACTTTGTATCAGTTAGATAAAAATGGGAAGTAAGTATTTCAGTTTTCAAAAATTGAAATAATGCTCTTTGGTAGCTACTACAAAGTTTTTTTAAAAATCAAATGTGCCTATTACGCCTAACCCTATTTTCTGTATATTGTATATATACCGAAAATCTTTCGAAAAGTATTACAAAAAGCTAAAAATACCGTTTTTTAAATCAAGTTCTTTTAGAATATGCAAGATTACTGAATTTTGTGCAAAATTCCAAAAAAAAAAAAAAATACTTTTAGGAACAAGCCACATATATAAAATTAGAATTTTCAATAAAACTTTTACGACATAATTTTTTTTATTATAAATAACCATCACTAGACTCCTAGGCCCCAAACAGGCTAATGAAACCGATCATCTCTTCAAGAAAGAATTTTCACATTTATTTTTTTAACAATTTCACCCAAAGTAAAATAAAATTTACATTTTAACAGGCAAGCGAACACTCCCATAAAGCACTTATATCGTTTTATATCTTAAGCGCATTAAAATAACTAGTATCATTTTTTTTTAATCACACTTAAATAAAAAAGGTACATAGAATTATTTTCGATTTTTCTGTTCGAAATTTTAAATTTTTATTACGATCTTTGAGTGTTCATTCCATGGTATAAATATAGATAAACGTTCAGATATCAGATAATCCCGGCGTAGAGGACAGAGTCTAACTAATTCAGCGTTCCGTGTGACGAAGGATTATATTGCTCACAACTTAGGATGGTCCTAAATTGATTGAGGCGGCCGGAGCGGTAAGGGGGCGAGTCCATTTTTCAAAAACTTACAAAATAACAAAAAAAAATCTGGTGATTTACTAAATTACATGCATGACAACAGTAGGTTAAAGCAGGGCCGGCCGCGTGCAGGCGTAACTGAAGGAGACGCTTCGGGCGCCGACTTCCAAGGCGCCAAGGAGTCGAAGAATAAAACACGTAATATAGCGCACTTGAGGTTTTTGCTAGCGGCAGGCGCCGTTTGTACACAAAAAGTCTTAATTTAATAATATATATTCAAAGTGATTGTTATATTTCAGATGAAAAAGTACAAAAGTAAAGTCATGAATTTTCACTCCAAAACAAATAAAAAAATCTGTGTTTGTGGCGGGTGGGCGGCGTGAATTTGATTTCATACAAATCTACGGTTTTATTCCGAGATTGATGAAATTTTGCACACCAACCTTCAAAACAAGAGGAAGGTCTGCACCGGTACACAAAAAATCAGTTACGCGCTATCTTACTCACTTGAAAGTCATTTGGGAAGTTTAAACCAATACATTATATTGGAATATAGTTAGTGTCACTCACATTTGAGGCACAAGCTACACATATTTCACGAAGTGAAAAGATAAGCACTTTATAAAACACGTATGTTGAACACTTTTCAGCAAGGGAACTACTAGGATTAAATTCCCGGAATGCCAGGGGTAAATAACAATCCAACTAGCTGACACTATTTTTGTAATAACTTACTTGTTTTTGCAAAATTATGTTTTCGTAAATTGTACCGTCTTAGATAATGTGTTTATATATTCACAACATTTTTTTAAAATATTTTATCCTATGTAGTTTCCCAGGAAAGCTACTTATATTCAGAGAAATGTTTTTTTTTTTCAACCCAACGTTATAAAAAATATAATAAACATACGAAAATATTCTTGAGTTTTATTATATTTTCCAGATAAATAAGGGTGTTTCTCAAAAAAATAGTCATCATATGAGGATTTCTTGTACATAAATACAACATAATGACTTTTGAAAATCGAAATTATTACAATTAACGTGGAATTTTGCGACGCGCTTTTTCACAGACAAAATAAACATATTTTCAAGTGACGAAATGACAAGAAATATCCATACAAATTGAAAAGCTTCCGGATTCCACAATTTCATACTAGAAGTCAGGATTTATTTCAGTGCAGAAATTCTGGGACTAACTACCATATGTATTCCTCTTTGCCCAGAATACTAATGGAGGGAAACAATTATACAATATTATAAGTCAGTGAACATCTTCAATTTATCTTTAAACAAATATAAAATGTTGTTAATGAAGCAATTCAGTTATGTAAAATAAATAATGTATATTTCTTAATATTCCTACGTAAAAGCCCCGAAAAGGGGCGTTAATTAATAAATAAATAAAATATCTCACAAGTAAAAATAAATGCCGCCGACGGGAATTGAACCCGCACCTTCTGATGTCTGGACAGGTGCTCTGGACCACTGAGCTAAGTCGGCTTATTCCCAACTCGCCAAATAATTCAATATGTACAAGTCATCTAGATGCGTTTAAGATTGACGATTGATTTTATTCATTAATTTCAGTAATTTAACATATATATCCAGCCAACAATAAAAACACCCTAATATAATAGAACTTCCTTCTTCTTCTGGCGTTAGTAAGATTAGATTGTTAATATTAATTTTAGTTGTAAGTTGCTAAATATGTAAATACTCGTATATATGTCGTTAAGATAGTAGTTATAGGCCTTAGTCGTAAGTTACTAGATATATGTCTTAGAAATAAGTCAGTAGTTCTAGTATTAACTATTTAAGACATATATTTGTACATCGCCCTTGAGGTGATTTCTCACGAAAACGGCGCTATATAAATTAGCAAAATATTATTATTATTAAGTGCTTCAATCGACAATTGCTGCTCATTATATTTTTATGGATAAAAAAACCTTGTATTATAAACATTAGTTGATCATTAAAAAATAATACTATTAAGTTACATTATTTTATTACAAGCGAATAAAATACATTTTAGTACGCTAGAAGTATTTTTTATGGTTCAAAATACCATAAAATCGTGGCAATTGTGGTGAGCTACTAGCAAAATCCACGGAGGAATTCTTGGCACACTAATGGTTAAAACACGTCAGCCGCGACAGGGAACCACACTCTCTTTCAGGGGGATCTCAGATCGAAAATTGGAACCGAAATATTGTGACGTCATATTGTTGCCTAATTATATCCACCAATGAAAAATTCTGAAAGTCTATGGAATATACTGTTGAAAGGTGAGTGCTGGCTGAGTGGAACATTTATGGTTGTTTGATATTTTGATATCAAACTACGCCTTTCTCATGTAGTTTTGACGGATTTATAATGTGGATAATATTTTGATATTATCCACATTATTATTTTTATAATTTTTAGTATAACAAATAGACTACGAATGAGAATTGTACTGTCTATATATTGGCATATCTATGGTTAAATAGAGGACTAGTTTGTTTTATACAAAACCCGAAGATATCGATCTAGTTTGTGGTTTATTTATGCTCTCTTCCCCACAACTGCCATCATTACAGTGGACAAATATTACGTTAATAATACAACTGCCATCATTACAGTGGACAAATATTACGGACAAATGTTACGATGATATTGATATTTTAGCTAGCAGATGATTGACCTCGCACCCGCCTTGGTGGAAAACCCGACGCTTTTGACCACTAGGCAACAACTAACCGGTTTTATGCAGTCGCGAAATCCCCTAAAAATAAACTGCAAATAAAAAATATATATTTGGACTCGTGCTTTTTGTGCACCGAGCGCCTAAATCGTTCGCAAGATTTTCTAGGAAACATCTTCAAATAAAATTCTTCAAGACGTTAGACGTTAATAACTTCCCGTTTAAATGGCATACCACAATATAACCAATTAAATGTTCTTAAATTTGATTCCGAGAAAATAATATAAAAACCAAATACAGGGTTTTCCAATAAGAGGTGTTATTTTGAATAGCCCGCTATTTCGGTAGATGTTACTTTTGAAGCTGTCATTTTTTGACATTTGACAAGTAGAAACTACGCCATTAATAAAAATGGAACGATACACGCTTCCACAACGCATTGAAATTATTAAAATTCACTTGAGTGAATCAAATGCAAATCATCTTGAGTGATGAGGCCCATTTTCACCTCAGTGGCTTCGTCAACAAGCAAAATTGTCGCATCTGAGGCTCGGAAAACCCAAGAGTTATTATTGAAAAGCCTCTCTATCCTCAACGTGTGACTGTTTGGTGCGGTTTATGGTCGGGCGAAGTCATTGGACCTTTCTTTTTCGAAAATGAGGCTGGAGCAACAGTTAAGGTGAATGGATGCGCTATCGAGAGATGATTAATGATTTTTTTTGGCCGGAATTGGTTGGTTTCACTTCCGTCGTGCGTAGGCTTGCCACACACTGTATTTTTTATTTTAACGTGGAGAGAAGAAAGAAAGAAAGAGAAAAAAAAATACATTATAAAAGGAAAAAGATGTGAAAAATATACATATTATACAACTTTTTTTTTTTTTTAAAAAGAAAGACAAACATTCCCGGGTTACGAATAATCTGACAATATTTGAAAATCTCCTACTACCACCACAGTAAGCTGAAAATGTTGCTTGTGTTGTGATGGAGGACTTAGCCAGCCGAGGAATTGAACACACTACGCCCGAGTGGGACCCAAGCGCGATGTCAACTCGGCCACCAACCGGTCTATTGATATTGATCTGGACAACGTTTACTTTCAACAAGACGGCGCTACGTGCCACACAAGCAACGAAACGATTGAATATCAAAATAACACCTCTTATTGGAAAACCCTGTATAACATTTAGTTGTTTCCAATCTAATCAATTTTATTTAACGTTTTTTCGGACTATTTCGCGCTATACGCGTAAACATCCGGACAATGTATTTTTTGAAGGCGAGCAAACATCGTAAAATAATGACACCATTTTTATAGCGTTGTTTTCGTGAATAATCAATCATTTACAATGAAGAACGTAAGAATGAAAAGAAAAAAATCTTAATATATAAAAATTTTGCCTACGTAATGTTTGTGCTCGCAAAACTCGAAAAGTAGTCGACCGATATCGTTGAAAATTTCAATGTTAGTTCTTATTAGTGCCAGGAGTGTTTGGAGAGTGGTTTGAATGGTA
This sequence comes from Hesperophylax magnus, assembly GCA_026573805.1. Lineage (NCBI taxonomy): Eukaryota > Metazoa > Arthropoda > Insecta > Trichoptera > Limnephilidae > Hesperophylax > Hesperophylax magnus. Next base: position 16,682,175 of record JAIUSX010000028.1, read on the forward strand.
AAAGAAGTCGGGGACGCCCGAATAATACTTAAGGCGATGCCATACGTAGTCATGCAAAATCATGTGTTTTTGGTTTGAAAATTTGGTCACCTAGAAATGTTTCAGATGCTTTAAATAAATACTGCGAGTAGAATACATCTTGGCCTTTGAAATAATCGAGTATTTTTTAGATAAGTCTTTTTATAAGCCCAGAAAAAAATAATGTAAAGGCCTATGAAAACTGCTTTAAAGTTCAAAATCTCCTACTTACGAACCCATTTTCGGTTATGATTTTATTGTATAATGCGGCAAATTAAGTTATTTATAAAATGATCGAAAAAAAATGAAATATTTATGCCTGAACATCCACAAAATAAAATAAAAGGCACTTTTTGGCCATGTTTTTTTCTTGCATAAATCAAAACAGGCGGATGGTGTTAAGCGGGAATTTAAACCTTATCGCCATCTACGTAAGGGTTTTTATTGATAGCCGCTCAATTTAAAATATTACACGACTTAGTGCATCGCCTTAACGCAGTATCTCTGCACAGAAATGAGATACGGAATTGAATTGAAGTCGATGTAATGTAGTTTTTTAACAGTAACATTGTGGTATGCAGTAGTGAATGATGGAAGGAGTCGGAGATGCCCGAGACAGACATTATCGATAGCAAAGCATTGCGGGGTGGTCCACTAGTTATTTAGACAAATGTAATGTATTGAATTATATTACATTTTACCACTAAATCTCTAGAAATGTGATGTATTGAATTATATTACATTTTACCACTAAATATCTAGAAATGTGATGTATTGAATTATATTAAATTTTACCACCAAATCTCTAGAAATGTGATGTATTGAATTATATTACATTTTACCACTAAATCTCTAGTAATGTGATGTATTGAATTATATTACATTTTACCACTAAATCTCTAGAACTGTGATGTATTGAATTATATTACATTTTACCACAAAATCTCTAGAAATGTGATGTATTGAATTATATTACATTTTACCACTAAATCTCTAGAAATGTGATGTATTGAATTATATTACATTTTACCACAAAATCTCTAGAAATGTGATGTATTGAATTATATTACATTTTACCACTAAATCTCTAGAAATGTGATGTATTGAATTATATTACATTTTACCACAAAATCTCTAGAAATGTGATGTATTGAATTATATTACATTTTACCACAAAATCTCTAGAAATGTGATGTATTGAATTATATTACATTTTACCACTAAATCTCTAGAAATGTGATGTATTGAATTATATTACATTTTACCACTAAATCTCTAGAAATGTGATGTATTGAATTATATTACATTTTACCACAAAATCTCTAGAAATGTGATGTATTGAATTATATTACATTTTACCACTAAATCTCTAGAAATGTGATGTATTGAATTATATTACATTTTACCACAAAATCTCTAGAAATGTGATGTATTGAATTATATTACATTTTACCACAAAATCTCTAGAAATGTGATGTATTGAATTATATTACATTTTACCACAAAATCTCTAGAAATGTGATGTATTGAATTATATTACATTTTACCACTAAATCTCTAGAAATGTGATGTATTGAATTATATTACATTTTACCACTAAATCTCTAGAAATGTGATGTATTGAATTATATTACATTTTACCACAAAATCTCTAGAAATGTGATGTATTGAATTATATTACATTTTACCACTAAATCTCTAGAAATGTGATGTATTGAATTATATTACATTTTACCACTAAATCTCTAGTAATGTGGTGTATTGAATTATATTACATTTTACAACTAAATCTCTAGAAATGTGACCTATACTAATTGCAGAACCAGAAAACCGTTATACATAAGTTTAAAAATGCATGTGGACTCCTAGGTCCAAGACAGAGCAATGGAATTGATTATCGACAAGAAAAATATCTTCACCAAAAGTAAGGAATAATTGAGCTCACTTCGTGTAAGCGGACCCACCCAAAATACAATTCTACCAATTTTTACCAACCGTCTGAAGCCAGTGAGACTATGGCATCCCAAATTGGGGTACCTGACTATTCAGATCTGGTCACCAAACACGACCGATTAATTCTGAATGTTGTTATTACACTAGGGCGATACTGAGAGTATCTTCCACTCTGGAACGTGCCGCAAGCATACTACACATATTATTTTAAGGCGAAGCTTAATGTTAAATCACTAATTTGATTCATCTTTATAACGAATTGGTGTACATTATGCACACCAAAAAATATGATTTAGATAAATCGAAGGTTTTCCTATCGTTTCGCTTGAGTAGAATACAAATAAAAATATAAATTACTCAATAAAAAATATAAATGTAAGGTACTAAAAAAAATATTTTTCCAATATAAATGTATGAACGCGTAAAGGAAACAACTTTTAAAAAATACAGTATTATAGCTAAGATTATCTGTGACAGTTTCACTTGATTAACTTTTCTTATAAAATTATTTTCAAAATAAATAAAAACCAGTTTTGTGCTTGAAATCGAACGTTTCTAGACTCTGTTTGTTAAGCGATTTTAATGCCTATTTACCAACAATATAAGGTATACCAAGAATATACACATTTTTGGCTTGTAGCTTCCTCTTAAATGATTAAATTGTGAAATAACACAAATTCATCAAATGAAATTTGCTTGCGCACGCCGGGAGTTGAACCCAAGACTTAACCCTCGACACAAAGACGACTCTAGATCTAGAAACAGAAGAAAAAAAATGGTAATGTCTATTAAAATATGTTTTTACGACCTCGAATTCAAAAACTTCAACAATTTTTGAAAATTATTTTTGCTATACGAGTCAGCGCACACATTTTTTAAACAATGTGATTCTTCACAATCACAGTGACAGGAACAAGGAGATTATAAATGGCGGGAGTGTTTTTAACTGGCTGGCAATATTAAAAGAAATTAATGAAAGTGATGGAGTTTCAGATGTTCTCTACCTTTTGGCGGGAAATTAATTATTGGTCAAACGTGTCAAAATAGCATTGCCGAAATAGTTGGTCATTTAACCCTTCAAGCAAATTTTTTCGGTTTAGCGAACAAGCAGCTAGTACCCGTAGAGTATATTTGTTCGCTTTTGTGAAATTACATTATTGATTTCTGTTCTGAGGCGGGAATGTATCTATGTTTACATATACACATACGTAAGCATATATTTATGTATCCGTATATATAATAATAATAATATTTGGCTAATTTATATAGCGCCGTTTTCGTGAGAAATCACCTCAAGGGCGCTGTACAAATATATTTCTTAAATAGTTAATACTAGAACTACTGACTTACCTCTAAGACTTATATCTAGTGACTTACGACTAAGGCCTATAACTACTATCTTAATGACATATATACGAGTATTTACATATTTAGCAACTTACAACTGAAATTAATATTAACAATCTAATCTTACTAACGCCAGAAGAAGAAGGAAGTTCTATTATATTAGGGTGTTTTTATTGTTAGCTGGATATATATGTTAAATGAATGAAATTAATGAATAAAATCAATCGTCAATCTTAAACGCATTTAGATGATTCATCTGCCAGCAATTAAACCGATTCACTTGTTATGTTCCCGCTGATATTGTCCATTGTCCATTGGTAGGCAAGTCAATAGAAAAATTGAATGAACGGAATCGCTAGATAATGTAACAATTACGGTATAAAAAAAAGAAAAAAAAAGAAATATTTGGATAGAATGACGGACTTATGGAAATGAGTGTCTGAAAAAGTGAGTTTTTAGTTTGGATCTAAATTCTGTTGGGCTGGTTATACATCTCAATTCCATAGGAAGTTTATTCCAAGCCTTAGGGCCGGATACTCCGAATGCACGATCACCAAACATACCTTTTAATCAATAATAATGTAATAATGTACACCTACATGAAACCAAAGGTTCCGACCGCAATTTGAGAAAAATATATGAAAAATTGAGAAAATTCGATATTTCGAAAACAAATTCGTTTTGTTTGGGGAATTTGTAGAAAATACTGTAACTTCACATTTATCTCGTTCATATTATAAAAAAATATGTTTTAAAGTGTAACCGATTGTTACAATAGCGGTACGAAATATGAATGATTCATTTTGGATAATTTGAGGATTTTATTAATGGCTTTTAGTATAAATATTGAGGCAAACTGGAAAGAATTATTATTTCTCTGTCTAACGTAAAAAAAAATTAAGTATTTCCGCATGATAAAAAATAAAATATTTTTATAAAATATGGACGCCCGGTCATATATGACCCCAAAACGCTTGAGGGGTTAAGCAAACAATGGTTATAGGATAGAGATCATACATAACCTGAACACAATTCAAAAAGGAATCATAAAGACCATACTGAAAATACCCCATAAGAACTTCTTAGCTCCTTTCGTGTAACAGACCCGATCATCTGGAATAGACTTCCCCCATCTCTTACTAATCTCCAGAATTTGGCTGAATTTAAACGGGCTTTAAAAACAAAATTATTTACAAAATCTTACCATTCGTAAATCTTAACTTCTTTCCAATATTTTATAATAAGCCATTTTCCAAAACTTCCTGTAATTATTTGGTTTCGGTTGCCTCCTTATTGTACCTTTTTAAAATGTCTGCTCAGAAGATTCTCATTTCTGAGCACAATCTGCCTCCTGTTTTATATTATGTTTTAGTTTTAAGGGCCCGCTTTCCGCGTAAAGAATTTAGATTTGGGCAACACCCTCAAAATAAACAATATTTAGTGTTAAAAGAATCCGACAGAGGTGTCTGAATTCGTATTAGGAATAATTTTGGGGATTATACTTTAAATAACGAAATTAAATTACCGACATCTATTGCAATTTTAGAAAAACAGAACCATTTTTAGTTAGCACCGAGCAAATTATAACGATGTCGAAATGAAGATGGTTCTCAAAATATGGGTTTTATTACGGATTTAATTAATTATTATTTTTTTTAATTTTACAAAAAACATTTACGAAAGTTATTTGAATAGGTATAAAAATTACTTTACTTTACTAAAATACTATTATCACTTTTATAAAAGTAATTTATAACTTTTATAAAATCAATAAATATATTTTTACATCAATAAGGTTTTTCTTATATGGTTATCTTTATAGGGTGTCCGGGGGTAAAGTGCTCAAACTTCAGGAGGTTATTCTAAATGCTAGAAGAAGTAAAAATGAAATGGAAATTATTCGAATTTCCAAATTTTTTCCACAAAAATTTATTTTCCGTAGAAGAAATTGTTTTTTTTTCTATACAAAAAATTAAACTTTTTTACTCGAAAACTATCTTAAAACGTTGGAATTCCAAAAAAAGTTTTTTTTCTTTTTTACTTGTACTATCAATTAGAATCACCTCCCGAAGTTTGTGCACTTTACCCCCGACATCTTGTATAATATGCGCAATATAATATTTATACACGTGTAATATCTACTTTTGTACATTTATATCAATTATATACACGTTTACATTTTTATGCTCATCAAATTTATTATATTATAAAGATAGATAGAAAGATCCTTAGTGCTTCCCGAGGACTTACAAATCAGAAGACTTTTTTGTAATTATTTATTTATTCATTTAAACAATTCAATAATTATAAAGAGTAATAAAACATGTAAGCAACATAAAATTACATTCTAAAATGTGAAAGGGGCTCTATTTATTTACATTTTTATGAAATTACTACTTTTAATAGTTTAAGCTTTCAGTGAACTTTCAATTTTATTTTTAACTTCTCTAAATATTATTTGTTTAAATTGTCAAATATAATTTAATCACAAACACAAGATTCACTCAAAATGAAAGATTGGTGGTTCTGAAATGTTCCCATAAATACGGTGAAAGAACCCTAAACTATAAACTTATTACCCTAAACATGCTTCGAGCGAAATGCGGATCTGGAAAGTCTGGATAGTGTGGAAGGAGATGAAGAGTATTTAGTGACTGACAATGGCGGGGCTGGTGTGCTAGATTCTCCATTAGTTCTGTACGGAAAAGGTCATAATAATCGACATAAGTGGACTAGTGTTAAGCCTTTTCACTCAAGAATGCCTCGCCGTAATATTTTGTTGCACCCACCTGGTAACGTCTTAACAGAAACCTGACATGTGACAATTGGTTCACGTCTATACCCACAGCCAAGAAGTTACTGGAAAAAGGTATAATATTAGTTGGAACTGAAAAGAAGAATAAACGAGAAATTCCTCCTGTTTTCTTAGACCCTAAAAATCGAGAAAGATGCACATCAATGTTTGGCTACGACGGATCTCTCACACTTTTGTCGTATTGTCCTCTGAAGTCAGCTAAGAAGAAAGTTGTAATCATGCTGTCCACCATGCATGACAGCCCTGACAAGGATAATGAAGTGTACCTTCCAGAAATAATACATTTCCATAATAAAACCAAATGCGGGGAGGATGTGTTCGACCAACTTTGTAAGAAGTACTCGACGTCCAGGAAGATCAAAAGGTGGCCCATGTGTCTCTTCTACGGGTTGCTTAATACCGTTGGTGTCAACTTTTGGGTCTTATTCTAGCTGTCAACTAACATTGATGAATAGAAAATAACCAAGCGGCGTAAATTTCTTAAGAGTTTGTCAATGGCACTCATAAAGCCTCATATGAGAGCAAAATTCAATAGCCAAGTTTACCCCGGGATATCAGAGAAACTATAAGTGCAGTCTTGAATATTCATAGTGAAGATCATAGGCCGGTCCCTGATAATCCCAAACCTGGTCGCTGCTGCTTTTGTCCGCGCACAAAGGACAAAAAATCTCGATCTGTCTGTAACACTTGACGCCGCTATATTTGTGTTGACCATCAATACAAAAGCTGTCCTTCATGTAACGACAAAAATGTCTATTAGTTTTGTATTAATAAATTTTATTGTCTTTTCTTATTACTTTGCCATTATAAAAATAATTTTGAAAAAAATATCTAAGACTTTTATTTTATTCATTTTTTTTGCGCGGGGTACTTCAGTACCCCGTGGTAGGAATAATTACATTCCCAGAGTGGTAGGGTTTAAGAGTTAATAATCAATTAGACATATCAAGTAGTCCAATATTAAGTCTGTTTCCAATAAACCCATAAAAAATTCCCAGTTCTCCTTACCTCCTTACCACCTTGCCAGTTGATGTTTTGTTTCTCCCGATTTATTCGTATAACCCATTAGTCTACATAATTATCTAGCGGTTTTTCCATTACTTGTGCACTTATGTTAATGTATTTTATGACCGTCTTTGTGTTGCTTATATTTGTATCATGTTGTCTCCCTCTATATTTTGTTATATATATGCACACATTATGTACTTCTTGTTTAGTATTAATTTGTACCCTGATGATGCTTAAGTAAAGCGAAACCGGTCGGTTCTTAAATTAATAAATATCGTGGTTTTAAAACAAAAAAGTATTTTATTTTATTAAATTATATTCCCCACAGTTTCAGAACTTTCAATAGCTTTTTTCGCTGGCCCGTTCATTATTTTTCTGGATTCCACGTTCGAGTATTGTTATTTGAAACAGGTGGCCCATATATTATTATTACATATTATATTATATTTCGGACATCGTTGCATTGTGAATCATTAGAGCAGATCTTAGAGTAATATTACTCTAAGGAGCAGATGTAAAGTGACGTGTGTATTTGTGTACGTAGAAAGTTAATTCGCAAATAAATCACGATCGTATAGGAACAAGAAAAGAGACAAGACAACAAGAAAACTAAATTAATAAAAATTTACCCCGTAATTTCTAATGCATTGGAATTAGTTTTATTTCCCAAAGTACCTATTCTGAAAAAAAAATAATAACTTTTTACTACACAATACATAAATAAAAATATGAATTATTAATTTTTATAGTAAATTATCGTTTATAATAAATATAAGCTTATAAATCAAAAATTGTATTTTTTTCTTCTCACCTATTAGATAGGATATAATTTTATGAGATAACATTTTTTCTTTGAAATACGGGATATCTTTCGTGTATTTCCCATCTTTGAAAAAACAATATTTATTAACTCATAAACTTTACACGCGTAAAAATTATCTTTATAAATTCAAATATTTGCACGTAATCGCACGTCTGTAGATCATAGAACGATGAACGACACGTCTGCCCCCAAAGCCCTCGAGTTGGCGAATGAACTTTTCAAAGAAAGATAGTTTAATCTTCAAGTCGGAGCGAGCGCGCTATAATAAATATGATTTAAAAGCAATAGGCGTAAGCGACAGTTGTGAAAATGTTTAATAAATCACGGCGTATTTCAAAAATAGCAAAAATCACTTTTGGGGTCTATTGAGTAGCATTAAAAGAAGCATTGTGATTTTTTTCATACATATAACTTGTAAAATAACAGAAATAAACGTGTTAATAATATTTTTCGGAGCATACTTTGCGATTTATTTCTATCGAGGGAATTTCAAATAATTACCGTTTCGGCTTTTGGAACAAATAGATACTATCTTAAAGAATAACATATATTTTTTTAAGAGCTTAAAAACTTCAAAATTTTAAGGAAAGTATGTCGGAAATTGGATGAAATTCGAATAGTGGGCCCTTAATATTCTTGTTTGGTCCTGTCCTGCTGTTATTGTTATTCTAAGTTTTGTCATCACTTTGTATAAACAGTATATTTAGTGTTATAATATTAGATCTGTATTGGATAAGGCATACTGTAGGAATAATTTTAGGAACATGACCACTAATACTAAATTACCGTTTTTAAGTTTGTATAGTTAAGCGCGCTTGAAGTGAAATGACATTAAACTGCGCTATATAAATGTCATGTTATTATTATTATTATTAAGAACACCTTTTGAATAGTTTTTATGTACCAAATGTACAACAAATATATGCTAAAAATATACTATTGAAACTATTCAAAAATACTGAATCCTCTACAATACCGCGTATTCATCAAACAAGGTCAAATCACAGTGACATAAAAAATATTCCAGGTCATAAAACCACATTCGGACAAAGAAATTATATTTATTTTGCGATGAAACTCCACAACATCCTTCCCCCTGATAAGGAGCGAATAGAAAATTTGTGTTTCTCTTTATTCTGTGCCTCCTGGCCATTCCAATGTGAACCTTTACTTCTAGAGCTGGACCCCATTCTTAGTTAACCCAAATGTTTTAACACGTTATATTAGTTCATTTAATAATGAACCAGTTATAGTTAGTTAATATATTTTGACGGGAAATGTGCCACGTCTATATGATGAAATTCTACAGGGCAATTAATAACTTCAACCATGCAAGATTATAAACGAGAGAAATTATATTTGTTCAGCCGAATATTTGATTAAATAAACATTGGCATATTTAAGTAAGTTGGTTTAGCCTGAGATCAGACATACCAGGCTAATATTTACAACAGTGCCAGACGGTCGTAAACAATTAATTTCGGATGATTAACTAAAAGCCGATTATCATGACTTGGTATTAAACATTGAATCGATATATCCTAGATTTGAAAGAAATCTTGCATCACTAACACCGTATAACCAACCATCTAATTATTATGCAAATTCCGATCAGTTGATTATTTCTTCGATCACAAATACTTTCTCATTTGCACATAGCTTCGTCTCTTACTAATTAAGGCGAGGGATGCTATTGGTTTTTTTGTTCACCCCGCCGCACAGTGGGCTGAAAATCGCCTTTCATAGACATACAAACTTTAATTTTCAAGGGTATTTTTTTTTTGGCTAGAAATGGATTTTGCTGATCATTACTATGCTATAAAATTTTGTACGAAGCAATTGCGCGTACAAATGAAGGAGTTATCGTTTTTTTAAGAAATTATTTGTATGGCACTGACATTAAAAATGAGGCTATCTCTGGAATCATAAGGTTGGCCATTCTATCCTTACACACAGATATACTACTATTTATTTGTAATTTTTTGACATACTTCGTATTGTGGCGCAACTTGCGATTTTTTTTTTAAATCCTCAATGTTGAAACAACACTTTTTAATGTTGATGATTCATTTTAATGCTTAAATGCTTAAAGACATAGAGACTTGAATTTTCAAGGGTATTTTTTTTGGCTAGAAATGAATTCTGCTGAACATTACTAAAAAGTAAGGGAGAATTAAGCTTACTTCTGGTACACTGACACCCCCACAACACTCTTCTACCCATTTGTCTCTTCATTGGTGTTCAACGATGTGGATCCGGTGATAAAATACATCTTTTGTGCGTGGTTGTGGTTTGTAAGTGAAAAAAATTGGAATGTGAATTCCTTAAAGTTATTTTTTGTAATGCGTTCTCAGCAGTCACTAACTAACCTTCAGCATGGGTAGGCAGAGAGGGTGGATCGCCAAACAAACGGCTTTGACACAATCATTGCTTCATTCACATTCATACAGCATCTTATACATACCCTTCTGTTATTCTGACTATTGACGTGAACTAACTGCTAAGTATTCGATTCTTCCTCGGGCGTCTTCCATTCACATCTCATATTATCCTTACACTCTTTTTTCTTCGTTCATTCGTTCTACATGCCCAAACCATCCGAGTCTCCATTTCTTAATCTTACTCATTACGTGTTACATCAGCCTTGCATTATAAAATCCGGTGAAACTGTCTACAATCCTGTCTAAAACGATCATTAGGCATTCAAAGAAAATTTTAGAATTTCCACGATGAAATTTAAACATTTTTCATTCATTCTTCGCATCTTGGCCAATTTGGTGAATTTAATGGGTGATCCCAAATAACGTTTACTATTTTATTTATATCTGGGCGGCTACAGGGTGTCCAGAAATAAACACAACAGGTGTCGAGAGCGCGAATATTCGACACTTAACGCCCCAACATTTTAAGTCCGCAAGGTCGGGGAAAGATTTTGGAATTACAAAACGATGCGATCGTGATAACATTTCGTAATAAAATATTTAATTTTAGAAGGACAAAAAAAAAATTAGTTCTCTCCAAATGGGTAAAGATAATGAAAATTGATCCTCGATTTCCTAGAATTTGCAGCAACGTATTAAAGTAATGTTACTATCGAAATTTACGCGATGCTCAGATATGTACTTTTGACAAAAAAGCTGAAATATACTTATTCACGTTGAAAAAATGCTCAGATATGTACTTTTGACAAAAAAGCTGAAATATACTAATTCACGTTGAAAAATTGCTCAGATACGCATTATTGACAAAAAAGCTGGACTATACTTATTCATGTTGAAAAAATGCGTAGATATGGATTATTGGGTTAAATGATATTCATCAAAATGACAATTAAACAAACCTTTAAAAAGTGAAAGTGATGAAACAAAAACTAGGTTAATTAGTTACTTATGTAACCTATTTAACCTAGATTTTGTTTCATCACTTTTCATGACTTTAATCACTTTTTGTAGATGTCTTTTGATGAGATACACGGTCACCGGATTATTGACAAAACAGTTGAAATATACTTATTCATGTTGAAAAAAATGCTCAGATATGCATTATTGACAAAACAGCTGAAATATATTTATTCATGTTGAAACAATGTTGAGATATGCATTGACAAAAAAGTTGAAATATTCGTATTAATGTTGAAAAAAATTATCAAATGTGCATTATGGACCAAAATGGCTAAAAAATAACAATTATGATCAAAAGGCAAACATGCATTACTGAACACGAAAGCACAAATATCCAAAAACGTCTAAATAAGGCTCAAAAACGCTCTATTGACCAAAAAGGCTGAAATATATATTATTGATCGAAAAAGGCTCAAACATGCACTATTGATCAAAAAGGCTCAAATATGCTTTATTGACCAAAGGGGCTCAAAGATGCATTTATGTCCCAAAAAGCTAAAATGAGCATTATTGTCCATAAGGGTTCACATATGAATTATAGACCAAAAGTGCTCAAATATGCATAAATGTCGAAAAAAACTCTATTATGTATTATTAATCAAAAAGGGTCAAACATGTGATATTGGCCGAAAAGGCTCAAATATGCTTTATTGACCAAAGGGGCTCAAAGATCCATTTATGTCCCAAAAAGCTAAAATGAGCATTATTGTCCATAAGGGTTCACATATGCATTATAGACCAAAGGTGCTCAAATATGCATAAATGTCGAAAAAAACTCTAATATGTATTATTAATCAAAAAGGGTCAAACATGTGATATTGGCCGAAAAGGCTCAAATATGCTTTATTGACCAAAGGGGCTCAAAGATGCATTTATGTCCCAAAAAGCTAAAATGAGCATTATTGTCCATAAGGGCTCACATATGCATTATAGACCAAAAGTGCTCAAATATGCATAAATGTCTAAAAAAACTCTAATATGTATTATTAATCAAAAAGGGTCAAACATGCGATATTGGCCGAAACGGCTCAAATATGCATTCATAACGAATGAGGCTCAAATAATATGTATTAAGCATATTCATGCGAATATGTAAATGCACGTAATCCGATGTTTACTGGTCTATACCGAATTACATTATTTACTTGCTAGAGAAATTTATAGCAAATAACGCAAAGCCAGTGCAAGAACACCGTCTTGAACATACAAAAATGCTTGGTATTCCAGCTGCAAATGACATTATATCACTGAGGAGATACACCGATAGAACTGTGCTGTGGGCTTGACTGTTTGCCCGAAGTAAGCTCAATTTTATCCTACGTTTGTTGAAAATTTATTAAACATTACATTACATATACACCGAAATTTGTGATAGTTCCAGCTAGGTTATAGAGTTATCCGACAGATGTCGGTGGTAGAATGTGGGGTCGCCTCTTCATTGAGGGTACAAGATACGGGGACGGTGTGGTTTCGAGAAGCAGAGATACAGGGGACGCTGGCCTCCAGGCCGTCCTACACACTCGTTCCTGAATATATAAGTGATTAGTCTAAATAAAGCCACAGTGTTTAGATGTTAAGAAAGAGTTACTACTTCAAGAATTTATATACAACATTCTTGAAAAGCTAATAAATTTTCATTGGCGTAATAATACAGAGGACGCTGGCCTCCAGGCCGTCCTACACACTCGTTCCTGAATATATAAGTGATTAGTCTAAATAAAGCCACAGTGTTTAGATGTTAAGAAAGAGTTACTACTTCAAGAATTTATATACAACATTCTTGAAAAGCTAATAAATTTTCATTGGCGTAATAATACAGAGGACGCTGGCCTCCAGGCCGTCCTACACACTCGTTCCTGAATATATAAGTGATTAGTCTAAATAAAGCCACAGTGTTTAGATGTTAAGAAAGAGTTACTACTTCAAGAATTTATATACAACATTCTTGAAAAGATAATAATTTTTCATTGGCGTAATAATACAGAGGACGCTGGCCTCCAGGCCGTCCTACACACTCGTTCCTGAATATATGAGTGTTTAGTCTGGATAAAGCCACAGTGTTTAGATGTTAAGAAAGAGTAATACACAACATTCTTCAAAAGACAATCATTTTCACTGGCGTATTTTCAGAAGACGCTGGCCTCCAGGCCGTCCTACACACTCGTTCCTGAATATATGAGTGTTTAGTCTGAATAAAGCCACAGTGTTTAGATGTTAAGAAAGACTGACACACAAAATTCTTGAAAAGATAATCATTTTCATTGGCGTATTTTCAGAAGACGCTGGCCTCCAGGCCGTCCTACACACTCTTTCCTGAATATATGAGTGTTTAGTCTGGATAAAACCACAGTGTTTAGATGTTAAGAAAGAGTAATACACAACATTCTTCAAAAGACAATCATTTTCACTGGCGTATTTTCAGAAGACGCTGGCCTCCAGGCCGTCCTACACACTCGTTCCTGAATATATGAGTGTTTAGTCTGAATAAAACCACAGTGTTTAGATGTTAAGAAAGAGTAATACACAACATTCTTCAAAAGACAATCATTTTCACTGGCGTATTTTCAGAAGACGCTGGCCTCCAGGCCGTCCTACACACTCGTTCCTGAATATATGAGTGTTTAGTCTGAATAAAGCCACAGTGTTTAGATGTTAAGAAAGACTGATACACAAAATTCTTGAAAAGATAATCATTTTCACTGGCGTATTTTCAGAAGACGCTGGCCTCCAGGCCGTCCTACACACTAGTTCCTGAATACATGAGTGTTTGGTGTAAATAAAGCCAAAGTGTTAAGATGCAGATAAAGCCACAGATGTTAAGTTACAAAAGATAATAATTTTCATTGGCGTGTCTGCGGACATGGAATTGAAATGTATTAAGTAAATTATTGGCGACAAGAGTTATCTTATCTTATCATAAGTAGGGTATAGATCATACTTTTAGATCTAGGACTTATCTATTCGGTGATATTATATTTATAATAGTTTGAGCCAACTCGCTTCGAGTGTGATTTATGATGAATGGGTGACAACTGTCTCATGTACGTAATGTAATAGCTTTGTAACACGTATTTAAATAACTTGCCAATTAAAAGTTGACCCTCAATTTTGACTAAACAACTTGATGTATTAAAAAAAGGAGTTTATCACGCATTTCTACAGAGAACTTACTATGATTTTAGATGACTAATATAGAGGAGGTTAAATTAATATTTATTTTATAATGTGGCCAGTGTGCAGCGGAATAATAATATATAGGGTTTTCCAATAAGAGGTGTTATTTTGATATTCAACCGTAAAAGATCTATGGTTTCGTTGCTTGTGTGGCACGTAGCGTTGAAAGTAAACGTTGTCCAGATCAATACCATCCAATTCCGGCCATAAAAAATCATTAATCATCTCTCGATAGCGCAATCTATTCACCGTAACTGTTGCTCCAGCCTCATTTTCGAAAAAGTATAGTCCAATGACTCCGCCGGACCATAAACCGCACCAAACAGTGACACGTTGAGGATAAAGAGGCTTTTTAACAATAACTCTTGGGTTTTCCAAGTCCCAGATGCGAAAATTTTGCTTGTTGACGAAGCCACCGAGGTGGAAATGGGCCTCATCACTCAAGATGATTTGCATTTGATTCACTCAAGTGAATTTTAATAATTTCAATGCGTTGTTGAAGCGTGTATCGTTCCATTTTTATTAATGGCGTAGTTTCTACTTGTCAAATGTCAAAAAATGACAGCTTCAAAAGTAACATCTACCGAAATAGCGGGCTATTCAAAATAACACCTCTTATTGGAAACCCTGTATATAGACGAAATGCGAAAATATTCGGGTTTTCATCAACACGAGTTCCGACATCGTGATAATATATTAGTAATTTACTAAAAGTTTATCAGGAAACCTTTTGATTCATTCGTTAAGGCCTGCAATCCCGTTTTTAACAGGATTACCAACAATTTAAATTTTTTAATTTTAATACTCATTTTTCTTAGTGTAAGTTCAAAATTTACGCGGTACATTACTGACGGAACGAATAATTAATATACATATTTTTTTAAATAATTGATAATGTAAGTAGTTAATCAGTTGATTCCGCATTTACAAATTCCTTCCGAAATTTATTTAAGAGGAAGCTACAAGCCAAAAATGTGTATATTCTTGGTATACCTTATATCGAAGGTAATAGTCATTAAAATCGCTTGACAAACGGAGTCTAGAAGCGTTCGATTTCAAGCAAAAAACTGGTTTTTATTTATTTTGTAAATAATTTTATAAGAAACCAAAAAAGTTAATCAAGTGAAACTGTCACAGATAATCTTAGCTATAATATTGTATTTTTTTGAGTTGTTTCCTTTACGCGTTCATTAATTTCTATTGAAAAAATATTTTTTTATTAGTTTACATTTATATTTTTATTGAGTAATTTATTTTTTATTTGTATTCTACTCAAGCAAAACGACAGGAAAACCTTCAATTTATCTAAAGCATATTTTTTGGTATTCATAATGTACACCAATTCGTTATAAACATTAATCAAAATAGTGATTTAGCATTAAGCTTCGTTTTAACGAATAAATTGGTTAAACTTTTAGTAAAAAGGGACTGTATTATCGCGATGTCGGAACACGTGTTCATAAAAATCTTGATATTTTCGCATTTCGTCATTATATGTATATTACATGGGCAAATGCAGGTGTTCCGATATATTAGAACGTGTACCCGGCGTTGCTGGGTGTTATCCTTAGGAGATAGACATATACCATCTTGGGCTTTTCTGTAGGCCTTTTTAAGATATACAATTCCGTAATACATTATTTTGATGTATCTCGTAAGGTTTAGACAGCGTTAGCAATGTAAGCGCCCGAAAATATTTTTTTTACGCCTTGATTACAAAACATCGAATTTTCTCTACTTTCTATAAAAATAATATGCATGTATTATATATATAAACCTTACTGAAGAAAGTCTTTAAAAGATAGTGAAAACCTTATCAAAATCCGTTACATAGTTTAGAAGAACTAAGCGCACAAACAGACATACATAGTGACTTTGCTTTATAATATTTAGAGAATCACATCTTAATTCATCTAAGCTAAAAAAGTTTGTAGTATATTTTAGTGTGTATATGAATTTAATATGAATTGAATATGAATTTATTTTTAACTTCCATTGTTCGACCGTGAAATGTGGGTAATATATTATAAACATATTAAAATATAAATTTATTCGAAAACAAAACATTTGTCGTACCACGATATCCGGAAAACAAAATATTTCAACTGTCGTGGGATATTTCTAATGCGATTTTAACAGCTAGGAATTTTATAAATACACACTACCTACTAGAAATTTTAACTTGTCGAAAGAATTATCTTTCAATGAATTCAGATTTTTTTTTCTTTACTTCATCTCACCTCGCAAGAATGCCCCTTGTCTAGTTTACAGATTAAAAAAAAATATATAAAAAAGCTAGACAAACATTTCCGTGTTATGAATCACTTGTCAATGTTTGAAAATCTCCTATTACCGTCGCAGTATGCGGAAAATGTTGCTTGTGTTGCGATGGAGAACTTAACTAGTCGAGGAATTGAACTCACGACGCTTGGGTGAGACCCAGACGCTATATCAACTGAGCCACTAACCAGACAATAGATAGCACAAGTATATAGTGGGTTAATAATAATAATAATAATAATAATAATTGTTTATTCCAGAATGTGGGGAGGTGAGTGCAATCCCACACAATCCATAAAATATAACTACAATGTTATATACAGAAATACAATTAAGTACAAATAAAATAAAATATAAAATGTAAGTTTGATAAAGCAAATAAAACATAAGAAAAAGTAAAAGGAACTATATAGAATTAAGGTGAAGCTTAATGCCAAATCACTATATTGATTAATCTTTATATCGAATTAAATACCAAAAATATGCTTTAGATAAATTGAAGGTTTTCCTGTCGTTTTGCTTGGGTAGAATACAAAAAAAAATTATTCAATAAAAATATAAATGTAAACTACAAAAAAAAAAATTTTTTCAATAGAAATGTATGAACGCGTAAACAACTTTAAAAAATACAATATTATAGCTAAGATTATCTGTGACAGTTTCACTTGATTAACTTTTTTGCTTTCTTATAAAATTATTTACAAAATAAATAAAAAACAGTTTTGTGCTTGAAATCGAACGTTTCTAGACTCCTTTTGTCAAGCGATTTGAATGCATTTTACCTATAATATAAGGTATACAAAGAATATACACATTATTGGCTTGTAGCTTCCTCTTAAACCCCGAGCAAAGCCGGGTACACGGCAGCTAGTATCGAAATAAAATAAAGCGAGAGAACGAACGTGCAACACACAGGTATGAGAAGGACAACCTACTCAAACAGATTAAAAACTACATCCAAATAATGTACTACAGAATTGTATATCTTAAATCCGACCGATATAATACAGTCCCTTTTTACTGAAAGTTTAACAGAAAACCTTTCAATTTATTGTTTAAGGGTCTGCAATCCCGTTTTTAAACGAATTACGAATAGTTTGAAAAGATTCTTAATAAATTAGCAACGTTTTATATAAGGATGTTTTCTCCGTGTGGAGGGTCCTTGAGGAAAAGGAATCAGATGAACTTCTGGAAAGCAAACCGGTATGAGAGTTGGTAGGAATCTAAGGGTTAGTGAGTCCAGGAGGGGCGGGTGTATGAATCCATCCCTCCCACTGCAGTGCAAGGCAAAGGCTCGTTAGAGTCCGGCTGGAGAGATGAAAGGGTCTCCCTCAACTGGCCTCTCCCGAACCGGCCCTGGAACTGCACAAATCTCACTCCATGAATCTGGGCACCGGCCGTGGCTTTGCACTTGGGGTAACCCATGGTAGATGATGTGTTGGTTATCTAACAAATGATTTCCGTGACGGCAGCTATCGTGTCGATGTTGGTTTTAACGATAAGGCCCCCCTGGTAACACGTTCTATCGGTAGATCCGGCGATACTGAAGAATAATTATTATTATTGCATTTCACAATGATTATAATTTGTTATGCATTTTGGCACGGTTTTCTGACATATTCATTACCTCTGTCGAAGACAAGTCTCATTTAGCCTACGGAACACGGAATTCCGAATAATGACACGTTTCTAAATTACTTTAATATTTTAGGCATATACATATTTTAAGGTGACAGTTACGACTCATCCGGAATGCAGTCGAAAATAATACATTAATAATTTATCAGTACATATTTCAATGTGGAAATTTTGCTTGATGTGTTTAACAGAAATTCACAAGTAATATTGTCACCAAATACCGAAAAAGCTGCATCTTATGCTGCGTATAGACATGAGAAAAAAGCGCGAGCTGAGCTACGAATTACGGAAAAGCCGAGCTGGATATCTAGCATGGTTGAAAGATAAAGACCGGCGTTGCTCGACTTTTCTCTACTTTCCATAAATATAATATGCATGTATTATATACATAAACCTTCCGGAAGAAATTATCTAAATGATAGTAAAAACCCTATCAAAATTAGTTACGCAGTTTAGAAGAACTAAGCGCACAGACAGACGTGGATAGCGACATTATTTTATACTATATAGAGATATAGATAGATGTCGGTAACTTGTTATCGTTCTCGAGCATGTCTGCAGATCGCCAACGAAGAAATTCATAACAGTTAACAACGACTAAGTATTCTTAATATATTCGACGTGAACTGTTGTTTTTACGTTAGCGATCTGCAGTCGTGCTCGGGAACGATGATAAGCCACCGACATTATCGAAAAAACATTTATTGTTCGAGCGTGCTAAACACCATGAATCACGACTTATGGAAAAGGAACGAAGCAACCGCCGTTTCACGCCATTTACGGTTGCTTCGTGGCTCGGTTCGCGAGTTTTTTTTATCATGTCTATGCGCAGCATTACGTAGGCGAAGTCAATCCGAACGCGAAAATAACAATGGTTACCGCCCCAATTTTATATGTACATACCTATATCAAATGGAAAAACACAATCAATAACATTATCACCAAATTACAGATGGAAAAATTTCAGGAAAAATCAATATTTTATATTACCTTATCCAAATAGGAATAGTCCTGAACAGAGTCATCTAGGGCACTGGTACTGTAACAAAAGAAATACAAAAAAAATTAGAAAAAAAATACTTACAACCTTTCAACTCTCAGGCTCCAGAAACGACAACTCTTAAGTAACTCTTAACTCTTCAAGTTTTTAAGTTCCAAAAAAAAAATATATATATGTTATTTTTAAAGATAATTTTTTTTTTTATTGCCGGTAACCCGGGTGTTTATTGACATCAATATTTGTTTACATATTATGTGCGCTACCCGACTCACTAGACAGTATCTGTTCTGAGCTGGGTAGCAGTATCTACCATTACATATATCAATAATAATAAAAGTGAATAAAAATACAAAGTAAATAAATAAAAATACAAAATACAGGAAAAAGAAACGTAATTAAAAAATAAAAGAGTACCTAGATAAAATAATCTAAATATAAATTATTACATACATATGTAATTTTTTTTTTTTTAGTGTGAATCAAATAATCAAATAATTGAACATTTTTTGTTGTGAAAGTTCTTATTTTTTTTTTTTTTTTTTTTTTTAATATGTCATATAAAAATTAGCATGGAAGGTTTGCAAGTAACTTGTTAATGCAATTTCTTTTTTTGTTCATTAGCCACGTATTAAAGTATTTATATGTACATTTTCTGTTGATTTGAGTTGTATGTTGTGTTTCTTTTAAGAAAATATTGAATATGGAAGGTGCGAGGTAAGATTCATGTTTTTTAGCAAGAGTGGATTTAATTATTGGCACTTGTAAATGATTGTTAGATTTAGCTTAGAGATATGTGTGAAGGTGACGATTTTATGCAATTTGTATGGATAATTTTTTTTATGAATAGCTTCCTGATATCAAGTATTTTATTTTTAATTAAAAGATTTTCAGTGGGATAAAGATATGGTTTTTTGAACATAGTTCTAATAAGTGCTTTATGAGCTGTATTAAGTAGCTTGATTTATGTGTCTGCGGCACCACCCTATGCCGATATACCATAAATTAAAATGCTTTGACAAAGGGAAAAGTAGACATTTTTTAGTAGTTTAAGTGACATAATGTTTCTAATCGTTTTAAAAATGTATATTTGTTTCCGGATTCTCATTGCAAGTGAAATTATGTGAAGTTCCCATTTTAGTTTGCAATCCACTGTTAAACCAAGATACTTAATATTATCCGAATGTTCAATTTTTTCGCAGTTGCAGTTTTTGGTTTGTGATGTAGTACATGGATACAGGTGTAAAAGCGGGACGGTTTTTGGTTGCCCAATATTTGTTTTACTGAATGTTAGAAATTTGGTTTTCGAGGTGTTTAGGGTAAGAAGATTTTTGTCGAGCCATTTTTTTATCTCCCTCATACCAAATTCGGCTATTACATAATATCTATTACATTTGTTATGCCGAAACCGTAATTATATGAAAATCCCTCGATAAAAAAAAATCGCAAAGTAAGCTTTGAAAATTATTAAAAACACGTTTTGTTCTGTTATTTAATATGTTATGGGTATAAAAAAAATCACAGTGTATCATTAAATGCAACTAAAGGCAATGGGGAATTTTCACAAACTATAAATACCGTTAAAAATGTGTGGAAGATTTAAAGTTTATTTTCCTGCTTTACTTTCTGATTAATATTTTCATTCATAATTGTGTGTTACACAGAGTCATTAATAACTTAATTGATAGCCCTGCCATCGTTGCCACTATTAAATTCCATGTGCGGACTAGGAATACAAGACAAAATATAACATTCTTCTGCAATACATACACAACCAACTATCAGACACGTTCACTGCCCAATAGGATGCAAGATCTGGGCAACAAGTATGGGGGTGCTATTGATTTATTTATTTATAGAATTAAGCATAATCTATACCAACACTTTGTCGAATCCTACAAATTAGAGTAGCGTTGGTAAATTAGTTTTAATGTTTTGTCTTATATGTAGTGTTGTTGTAATTTCTTTTTTACTTTATGTTACTCTTACGTTTTAATAATATTGCTTCATATTTTCTCATTATACTTGTAATCACAATTTTACAATTGTGTATTTTGTACCTACTTTACAATGGATTACATCTGTTTACTTTTTTTTATTTTTTATATTAACTCCACACAGGAGGCCCTGAAGAAAATAATTTCCCTCAGGGCCTATGTCATCTTTGGGGATGCTGTATAATACAGACATTCTCCTATGTACAGTACTGCAACATGTATCACTTTTATGTAAAAGCCTTTTTAGGCGTATATATAAATAAATAAATAATTATTGATTTCAAAAAACGATCTAAAACAGCACATTTAAAAACGGTTCCAACTGCCTACAACCAGTGGCGGCTAGCTCTAAGGATCCTTGGAGCAACGCACTCCCAAAATTTCAGTCGATCTAAAAATAATAACTATCAATCGATAATAATATCATCGAAAATCAAAGCAATAAGACAAATAAGACTATAAAAATATTACCATTCGTTATTTCGGCTACTGGCATTATACCTAGCTCTCTCATTAAAAATTTAGGCGTATTAGATCTATCAAAAAATTTATATATAAAGATGCAAAAGTCGGTCATTTTGAATACATGTAGGATAACGAAAGATTTTTTAAATATTTATGTTGAAGATCAGTAGGATTTATACGCCCTGTTAGAAGTTCTACCGAGCCGAACCCTCTGATATGAAAATATCTGGAGTCGGTGAATTTTTTTTCCCATTTGATCTCTGGTGAGTTGACGTGTTGTTGTTCTTGTATTGTTTTGTATTTATTTTACTTATATAATGCACTTGCATAGTGTTGATTGACTAGCTGATCATTTGTGGAAAAGTGAGTGGAAGGGTTTAGTTTTTCCTATGGGGAAGATTTAACCCGGACAACAAAATCGGAAGCATAAAAAAAAAATAAAAAAATAAAATAAAAGTATTAAGTTAAATTCAAAAAGGCTCAAATTTTTTTTCTTTGTGTCACATGTCATAATTCACGTGGTACGAGCGAATTCCATATCGCTCATCGAGAAACATCACCCGGGAACATCAATTATCTATAAGCTCAGAGCGTGGATGTAGACCACAGTATTGAAATTACTCCAAAACATGAACGGCGCTCGCCAATGCTTCGTAAACTCTTCGGTGAGATGGCGCCACTTTAGTTTACAGTTCGCCTACCGATCATTTCAGTAGGTAGGGATAGATTGGCAATATTTTTAGCGCACTACCCATTTTTGTGAGTATAAGCCGCCACTGCCTATAACGTCATCATGGCGTAGAAAATGCCACTAGCTGGTAAGACGTCTGACACCAACGTTGCCAGGTCATGTAATGTTTTGGCGTCAAATCGAAAATTGCACATTTTAAAACATAGTAGGAAATTTATTACATTAATTTATACAGGGTTTTCCAATAAAAGGTGTTATTTTGATATTCAATCGTAAAAGATCAATGGTTTCGTTGCTTGTGTGGCACGTAGCGCCGTCTTTTTGAAAGCAAACGTTGTCCAGATCAATACCATCCAATTCCGGCCATAAAAAATCATTAATCATCTCTCGATAGCGCAATCCATTCACCGTAACTGTTGCTCCAGCCTCATTTTCGATAAAGTAAGGTCCAATCACTCTGCCGGACCGTAAACCGCACCAAAGAGTCATACGTTGAGGATAGAGAGGCTTTTCAACAATAACTCTTCGGTTTTCCGAGCCCCAGATGTGACAATTTTGCTTGCTGACGAAGCCACCGAGGTGGAAATGGGCCTCATCACTCAAGATGATTTACATTTGATTCACTCAAGTGAATTTTAATAATTTCAATGCGTTGTTGAAGCGTGTATCGTTCCATTTTTATTAATGGCTTAGTTTCTACTTGTCAAATGTCAAAAAATGATGGCTTCAAAAGTAACATCTACCGAAATAGCGGGCTATTCAAAATAACACCTCTTATTGGAAAACCCTGTATAAGACTCAAAACGCAGTCAGGTAACGCACCCAAATTAATAAATTTATTAAATGAGCAATAAAAACGATTTATTCAGATATAAATATCGCATAAATAGATATCGTTGCAAAAACAATAAAACATCTTTGTGTTTACTTTGTGTTTGATCTAAATTCTGAATACGGAACAAAATACACATTCAAAAAGTATTGTCCATTCATTGTGGGTTCAAAGGTTACCTTGATAGCTCAGTAGTAATATAACTCACTGAAAACTAAACAGAGACAAATCTCACAATAAATAAATACTTCATTTTGTTCAAACAACTTTTCTTCTTTAATAAAGTAAATAGTTTTTATCTGATTTTTCAGCTCTTTTTTTTCTTTTTTAATGTAATGGAAAGTATATGAAATTAATACACACAAAAATCCAAAGAACTTGCGAAAACGGGTAGTAAACCGACCGGTCGGCAGCTGAGTTGACATCACGTTTGGGTCCCGCCCAGACGTAGCGTGTTCAATTCCTCGGCTGACTAAGTCCTCCATCACAATACAAGCAACATTTTCTGCTTACTGTGGTGGTAGTAAATTTTAAAATATTGTCAGGTTATTTGTAACCCGGGAATGTTAGTCTTTCTTTAAAAAAATAAATAAAAAAACTAGTAAACAATATGATATATTTTTCAAAACGACAAACATTACCACATTACCACATGCGGAAAATGTTTCTAGAGCAATTATGGAGGTGGAAACTAGGAACCCGACGATGTTGTATATTTAGCTACTAACCGGAAATACAATAAAATAATACGTACGAGCAACAACAGCATAATCCCTTATTTTTATTATCCTTTTCTTTCACTGACGTCATTTTGACCTGAGAACTTTTTAATTAACTTTTCACAAACAAACACCACAGTGGAATAATTTATTGAAATAACGTGTTATAATAATGACTGCTCAGCTGTCAGCACGGAACTAATGCAGTGGTGTGAAGACGGTCTACATCTTTCTCTATGAAAGCAATGTGGATCAATGACACATTTGTCCATATAGGAAGTGAGTTGTTAGTATTAGGTTAACCCTCTCGCAACCAGAATGCAATTTAATTAATTAATTAAAATTTATTGATTGAAAAATAGGAATAATTCAAAGGGCGATGGATCCAATATAAAGATTTGTTTTGTAATTGTCATTTGATACAGTCCTCTGCTATTTTTTTACATTTACCCCACACAGGAGGACCTAAGGAAAATAATTTCTCTCAGGGCCTCTGTCATCTTTTGATGCTTTTCATCCTTTCACTAAGGGTGACCTATTGGTGCCTGATATAAATAGTTTCTTTGACTAAAAAAAGTTTTGGTATGTACCGCCACAAAGTTCAATGTAGAGCCAATTCTGGTTGCACGCGTTTGTTATAACTAACTAACTTACCATCATGCTGTTTGCCGTTTCCGCAGGGGTAGGCAGAGAGGACGGACCGCCAAACAACTCGGTCTTGGCACACACTCGTTGCCTTCTTCACATTCATTCATCGTCTCATACATACTCTTCTATTATTCTGACTCTCAACATGGCCCGACTCAAGTATCTGATTCATTTGGTCGTGCCATGTCTTCCTCGGGCGTCCCCGACTTCTGCTACCATTCACATTTGCATCGTACATTGGTAACGCACGTACGTTTGTTATGTTTAATATATTCAATCAGACTGCATTGCCAGTTGAAAAAAACGAAAAATGTGACAAAAGCAGTTTTTCCCCTGATCCTTTCAAATTATATCTTTGTATCTCCCTTTCAAACAAAATCTTTTTTCTTTTAGAATGCTTACTACGGAGCCCTTAAGCTATAAATTGCAAAATAATCCAAAATGCAATTCTGGTAACACTAAGATAAATATATTTTTCCATCGATTTACACGTTTTTAGAGTCTAATTAACAATCGCTGTTTATGAACCTTCTAGCGAATGCGCGTAATGTGCTAGTCCAACTCGCAACGTGTTGACTAGGGAAGTTCACTCGCAAGTAGGTACTCGTAGACAGGTAGATTGCAAGATAGGAACGCTTCGCATTATGTCCGGAGTGTTTCGGTTACGATGCTTTTTGTATTGACGAGTCGTTCTAGATGAATCTCGTAGCCTCGCTACACGTCATTATGATGAACATTTTAGATGACCGAATTACGTACAGGCAAATCATTTTAAAGAGTGCACTTTTGAACGTATTTGTGCACATCGATAGTGGTTCAAATTGGTTCAAAATAAGTATTTTGGTAATTTTTTTGTTTCATGTCTCATCTAAATATAAATTAATCAATGATACAGCGCCGTTTTCGTGGGAAAACCATCTCAAGGGCGCTTTACCACATAATTTATTTAACCTATAACTTGTAACTCACTAACAATTCATTAAATTTCAAAGTTAAAATTCTAGTTCTGGTATTATTTCATCAATGGTTGTTTCACAGTTCTTGGATAGTAACAGATCTTGAACAGGACTTGAATATTAATAATGAATTGTTAAAAATCAGTGAAACAATCCGATCTTAGACTTATAACTAATAACTTACAGCTAAGATTTTTTATTAGTGACTTGCAACTAATTAAGATTTATAACTAGTGACCTTACAACTAGAACAACTAAGACATATACGAAATGGACTGCCACATGATTTAAGAATAATAACAGACTCAACAGACCAATTTTTTAAAATAAAAATCAACTTTACTTTTGCCACTAATCTTCTAATAAATGTAATATCAATAGTAATCAATTTTCCAGTGTTTTTACTATAGTGTCCTCTGCGTGCAAAGTCGTAAACTTTTTTTAATAGAAGTGTGCCAGTTGGGCATGTTTTTCTGTATCTGTTTGTAAAAAATAAAATGAGATAGAGCCTACCTAGGAACTCGAAATAAATTGTACAGCGCCTTGAGGTGATTTTTCACAAAAACGACGTTATACAAATTATCCAATTATAAAGTTTTTTTTTTTATATTAACTCCACACAGGAGGCCCTGAAGAAAATAATTTATATAAGCCTATGTCATCTTTGGGGATGCTGTGTGGAGGGTCTTTTTGTGGAGAGGAAGGAGTGAACATGGGTCTTGAAGAGTCCCATGTTGTAGGAGGGAGGAAACACAGAGGCCGGCAGTTCGTTCCACAGCCGAGCTGTTGAACTTAAGAACGAATCATAGAAGCGACCCGTTCTCATGTGACAAATGTCAACCGTGTACAAATGTTGGACGCGCGTTTGGCGTGTATCCCGACTACGCACCGGTGCCGAAGGGATCAATGACGCTAGTTCCTCAGAGCATCTTCCATTGTAATACCGATAGAACAAGGACAGCATACCTACCTGACACCTGTGCTCTAAAGATTGTAGTCCGTTTGTTAAGATTGGGGAATCTATCAAACGGACCGCCCGTTTCTGCAGTCAAGGATTTTTTTCAGGTATTTAGATTTGTACAGGGTCAGCAGTTGTGTACTATTAAAGTATCTGCGAGCCTTGTACAGTACGCCTGGCTTCTGAGAGGCCAACTTTACTCTGGCTTCGATGGAGCCCCCGTACCTGAGCTGGTCACTTATAGTTACACCAAGCATATCAATGGAAGGCCTGTTTGGAAGATTGCTTCCGTTGAAGGAGACTAGATTATCATTTGGATCCCTTTTAGACGTAATCAGACAGGATTGGGTCTTTGAAACATTAAATTCGACGAATTTAATGTTTCAAAGTTAACAAGTTTTTCATTAGATAACTAGCATTTCTAAAAAGCTTTGAATTAAGTCCGCAGCAATGAATACGGTTAAGAGAGGGTTAACTAATGAGGTGCGGGGCACACTGTAAGTACTCTAGAGTGAAGATATGGAATTGGTTGTTGGTGCTTGCTGCCTGTATTTGTCAATGTGACTATATTATTGTGTATCAGTATTTGTTCCTGGTGATTAAATAATCATAATAAAAACAGTTATACCAACACTGACGTTGTGTGGTGCATTTTAATTATGTACTGTATGTTCACAATGCATAATATTAATTGAATTTAAAATGAATCTCTCTTGACCACAAATACCGGAGTGCGAAAGTAAATTTAATTTGTGTTGTTTCACAAAAAATATACATAGGCTGAAGGTAGTGAGGAGGGAAGGAGATGTGAAGTACCTGGCCATTCAGATCTAGTCACCAAACATGCTAAAGCCATTTCAAGCAACGTTTCAATTCAGATTGGTGGTCTTACACCAGGGCGACACTGACGAATTGAAAATGGTCTATGGTCTACTATAGGCTTTCTCGACAGTTACACGGATACTAGCTCTATACACAATGGAAATGCGAGTTGAAATTCTAGGTAGGAAAATCTATGAAAATTTCAGAGCTTACCATTTGAAAGTTTTTTTTTTATGGTTTTTTTTTCACTGTAGATGAACAGATAGAAGTGAGTTATGGGCGTGTCCGTGTGCCCGAAGAAGGCTCAATTTTATCTTGCTTCAAATTAAATTAAAATTGATCAAACAAAGCCAAATACCGAAATTCTTCATGAACAGTATTTGGTTTGAGATTGCCAGAATATTTTCTTAATTCAAAATGTTGATGAAATGAATTGTAATAAAATAAAATTAAATAATGCATTCACTTTTTGGTCACCCAGTATAAGGAACAGCGGAAAACTGCAAGAACTGGAATAAATTAATTTGTTAATTCAACAAAAAATATTTATTAATTTAATGCAAGGTAAAACAGTGAACTTTTAGAATGGAAAAGGGGAATGAGTCAACACACATTATCAATTTGAGTTATGCATACATAAATAAGTATCTTGCCATGCAAAGAGAGACAAGCCAAAAGAAGACAAGTTAAAGAAAGACAATTCAAATATGACAAGTCAAATGTGACAATTCAAAATGAGACAAGCCTAAATGAGATAAGTCAAAATGAAACGAGTCAAAATGGGACAGTTGAAAAAATAGAAGTCAAAGGAGATGAATCTAAAATGAGACAAGTCAAAAAGAGACAAGCCAAAATGAGATTAGTCAAAATGGGACGAGTGAACGAGGTTAGTCAAAATGAGATGAGTAAAAATGGGACATGTTAATGACACAAGTTAAATTAAGACTAGTCAAAAGAGGAATGAAAAATAAAACCAATGAAAAATCAAAATGAGATAAGTCAAATGGAGATGAGTCGAGTCATGAAGAATAACAGACAAGCATGTATGCATGAATGTGAATGAAGCGAGAAGTGTTGTATGGCAGTCCATACTCTCGGCCTACCCCTCCGGAGAAATTGTGTGACAGTTTGGTAAGTTTATTTTAATAATTACTTAAAGTATTGAGTGAAAGAAGGCATTATCGGCCTAAACCCTTTCATTGTTTTTTGTTTTCCGTTGGTCATTTCTTGTCATGTTGTTTTTAAACCAAACAAAAAACAACATTTCCTAACGTTTTTTAAATTTTTATTTGTATGTTTAGGTTACACTTCTTTACTTTTCTTTTTGACAAATAATCATATTTATATGTAATACTTTACACCTTTATTACTTTCAAAACCATTAATTACACTTGTTGGATATGGGGAGAAAGGGTGTGGTACCCAAGTGAAATAAAATGCATTTTTTTTAATATTCAGGACAGAAATTTAATATTTTACTATAAATATTGAATTGCCATTATTATGTAATCATTTTCACATAACATAACTCACTATCTAACCATCAAGCCGTTTCTCTGAAGGGGCAGGCAGAGAGGACGGACCCCCAAACACGTCGGTCTTGGCACACACTCCTTGCCTCATTCACATTTATACATTGTCTCATGCATACTCTTCCATTATTCCAACTCGAGTATCTGATTCACTTGATCGTGCCATGTATTTCTCGGGCGTCCCGACTTCTGCTACCATTAGCATTTGCAGCATATATCCTCCTTACACTCCTTTCTTCGCTCATTCGCTCTACATGCCCAAACTATCAAAGCGTCCCCTTTCCTGATCTTACTCATTACGCTTACATCAGCCTTGCACTCTTTGCGGATCTCTACATTCCTCACACAATCATACATGGTTTTACCATACATACGCCTCAGGGATCTCATTTCAACAGCATTCAATCTACTTTCATCCTTTCTTTGCCAGTTCCATGCCTCACTTCCATACATCACGGTAGGTACAAGCACTCCATCGTGGACTGCTAACTTCGCTTCCTTAGACAATTTTTTGTTAGCGCCAACTGCGTTCAGTCCTCCATTAATGGAGTTACCTGCATTTATCACTACTATATTGCACACCATTTTCGTACCCTCTCTTTCAATGCTAAAAACCTTGATTGCAATTATGTCAAAACATAATTTTTGTTATAACGTCTCTTTTCCACCCAATGCTTCAATTAGGATTACATAACACTTTCTATCAATTAATTGATCAGTCAATTTCATAATAATATATAATCATATCAAATTATATAATATAAAAATCAAATTATATAATCAACTCTGTAATTTAAACTCAACATGTTATATTCACAAAACCCACATAATTTTAGCTGAGCTTGGTAGAACCCAGGAGAGATAAATACAAAAGTTATCTATTGATTATTGTCGATAATTTTGATAAGATGTGAAATTTATGATTAACATGTCAAATATAAATGATACATTGGACCCATTCCCTGAAGAGATAACGGATAAAAATTTCCATGGAAATAAACTAGTAGAGTATTACCACCCGATATCTATTTTATGAAAATTGTAAATCCTTCAGTTAACTTAGGGGAAAAAATAAACCATATTGTCGTTGAGGGTGCTTATCTGGTATTTAGAGACTCCAGGTCAGAGTGGCTACCGAACTCAGTACACGATATCGACAGAATACGATAGACATATACGATATAATAATATTTGGATGATTTGTATTGCGCCGTTTTTGTGCAAAATCACCTCGAGGGCACTCTACAAATATACAATACATTTCTACAATGATCTATGTATTACTAACTATATATGGAGATAATATACAGTAGCATACTTACCTGGTAGGTCACTTGAGATTAAAACTTAATTAACATTAACTAATTGTTTATTAGCGAAATTTAGATATAATTGGACTTTCTCTCAGGAATGGTATACTTCATTTAAGAGTATGACAGCTTAAGAAGGTAAGTTTTAGTTTAGACCTGAATTCTGTTGGACTTGTTATGGATCTTAGTTCCGGAGGGAGTTTATTCCAAGCTTTCGGCCCAGATGCTCCGAAAGCGCGATCACCAAACTTAGTATTTGACTTGCGCTTCTAAGAGTTAACTGTCTCAGACCAGTGTTTTCCGGGACGCATAGTTCAGAGATGTAGGGTGGGGCCATTTCATTGATGGATTTAAACACCATCTGGCATAATTTGTACTGTATTCTTTCAGGGCACTTGAGCCAGTGAAAGTTACGAAGGTGTTGTGAAATGTGCGAATATTTAGAAAAATATTTGAATATTAATATTTAAAAGAATATTTGGCGATATATTATCAATTATAATCATGCATCTACTTACTTCTCGTCTTTGCAATCTTCCTGTGATGCATCCACTACAGTCAACGCAGCGGTCTCTGATGCACTTGCTGCAATCTCAGCCGTCTGCTGCTGGCTGCTCTGACCCTCCTGACTGTTCTGCATTTGACTCTGCTGACTGTTCTGGAGGAGTCGGTTCTCCTCCCATTGCAGCTTCGCCTCATTCTGGACACGCTTTTTCAGTTCAGAGATCTTCTCGCGTTCTTCATTCATCACCTGGCAACCTGGGAACAATTTTTATAAGTTAGACAACAATAACTGGCAACACCCGTGGGACGCCCGAGGAAGACATGGCACGATCAAGTGAATCAAATACTTGAGTCTGCCCATGACAAGAGTCAGAATAATAAAAGAGTATGTATGAGACGATGTATGAATGTGAATGAGGCAAGGAGTGTATGCCAAGACCGAGTTGTTTGGCGGCGGCATGAGTATTATAGCAACTGCCACGTTTCGTTCTGCCACGTTTTTTGTTTGAAAAAGTTAGCAAAGTGGAGTCTTTTTGCACAACTTAACTTTAAAAAATTAAAATTTTACGAAAGATCGATAGCGATGTTAGTTTGTTTTAACGAAATATCTGTTTTAATTTTTAGCATACTTTGTATGTTACGCACTATAATCCGAAGCTTTCAGTAATTTGACTATTGCCCGGATTTTGGGGTTATGTAGTAATTAAAGCATGTTAATCAAATGAAAAATGTAAGCACGACAGCAGATTTAGTGAATTAAATTTCACAAAAATTTTACATGAATCTCATCTTAAATTTCTAAATATTCTGGTATGAAAATATCCGAAAAATTTGAAAAATATCCGATTCTCAAACTTACTGTCGGTAACATCACTATCGATAACTAGTTTAGGGGTAGAATCAACTTTAACAATTTCATCGTCTTCAGTTGAACACATCTGAAGCAAGAACTTGGCCCTTACGCCGGCCATTTTCAAAAATTAAAACTAATCCTTTTACAAAATCAAAAAAACATTAGCTCCGCTGAAAACGTTATCACACAAAGCTGATTGATTTGAGGGGCGTTTCTACAATACTGATAGCGAATTAATCAACATATTTTTAGCAAATATCTATATGAAAGATAATGATATATTGGTATAATTGAAATATTTTGTTAATACATACATGTTTTTAGTTTTGGTGTTACACCAAGAGTGTTATAAAGCACAGATATAAATGATTAATATTTAAGCGGTAGTGATGAAATATGGCATCGAATATGTTAATCTTATCACTGTAGATAAGATAAAGTAACCACTGAAGGGATATACATGTAGAAGTGTGTTGTGGGTGCGGCTCTGTGCCAGAAGTAAGATAAATTTTATCTCAAAATTGATAATTTACTTTAAAATATTAAAAAATTTTCTCAAGAGGAAATCATTTCCATTGGCCTGTCTGATCCAGGAGGCAAAAGAACGTATGTAAATTAAATAAATCTGGTTTTAAATACGTCTATTTGAATTGAGATTTTGTTTTCGTGAGTTTAATGAATGAATAAAATGGAATTTTGGAAGTGGAAACTAACCCACTTTCCGACATCTGATCGAACTGAAACTTGGCAGATAGACTCGTTTTCGATGACAATGCATTATATTAACTTTTGGTGGCACTCATGCAAACACACAAGAGCATACACGCATTTTTCTGAAACTGGATGACACTATATTTAAAAATTTACTATCCAATTAGGATTTGGCTTAGGTGTTGCCGTATTGACTCCATTCCCTGGGGAGGAAGGTACAATCCTCAGTCATTGTTTTTTTTTTTTTATCCTTTAAAATTGGCTACTAGCCGTTCCAGAGATGGCGCAACTAAGTTGAAAATAGATGTAATACAATAATTTCAAATTGGTGATCACAATTCTATTGATTCTATGTTCAATGGATTTAACCCTCAGACGTGGACAGTGATAACAGTCTGTTAAATTAGGGGCTTTTAGTTATCTTATAATGAATATGCACAGCCATTCCTGTTATCATTGGAAATCCAACAGTTTTCGGAAACCCCTTGTTGAAATTTCAGAAAGCAGGCGCCACATGTCTTTGTAAATAAACTGTTGCTTACCGGCAATTTGTGTTTGAATAAATAGAAAGGGATTATTAAGTAAATATGGAGTTTTGAAGGGGGATCGGAAACTTGTGTGAAGAAGGTGAGCAAGTAATCTACTACACATGTCTAAAGCCATTTCTAACAATATTTCAATCCTGAATATTGATATTTTAGCAGGGCGATACTGAAAATTTCTACCACTATTAGAGTGGAAATGACTTTAGCCATGTTTAGTAGTCAGATCTGAATAGCCAGGTACTTACTTCCCACCACCTTCCATTCGGCATCAAAACATACTCCAATTGAGGATGTCATAGTCCCACAGGTTTCGAGCAGTTGGGACTCCTGTATTAAAAAAGAAAAACTAAAAATTTTAACATACCATTTTGTTCTAACATTGCCTTGCGATTCTTCTCCACTTCCCTCAGACTGTCCAGAGTTTTTCTCCCCAGCGAATTCATATCTCCATTCTTGGAAAGTAACGGGGCGTCCAAAGTCACCTTAGAAATCCGATCTATATCATCCTGCGATGGAACCTTCGTGTTGTCAGCCAAAGCGTTCAGGAATTCTCCGGAATACCTCCGGTATTCATCCCCGGCGCTCTTCCGGAACATTCCCTTAGCCAACTCCATCTTTTCTTTGCTCGTTTCAATCGCTTCTTTGACGACATCGCTTCTCTCCTTGGCGATTTCGCTCATCTCTTTCGCTAGCTCGGTCTTTTCTTTCGCCATTTCTTTTCCGATCTCGCGGCTTTCTTCAGCGATATCGCTCATTTCTCGATTATAATCGCTGTTCGATTCGAGACGAATTGTGTTTCCCGTCATTGGATCGATTATTCTGACTTCTTCTTCTAAGCTGTCGGCAAAACTGTGGCGATTATCATCGTATTCTAATGAAGCCGGTCTAATCAAATGTTCCTCATTTCTTTCCGGAGAGATAGAAATCGGCAACTGAGAAGTCTTTGTACATTTGCTGAGATACTTATTTTCGGTAATGCACGATTTAGAATTCTTCACGTATCTGTGCTTAACGTTTTTCTGATCAATTTCAGAAGATTCATCTATTTTAACTTCTTGCACCTCGGAATTAACATCAATATTCTCTTTATTACTAACAATCTCTCCGTTACTTTTAACCTTTTCTTCTTTGTTCTTTTTGAGAGAGTCTTTCCTGATCATTTTACCAAAAGAAGGAAACGACAGTTTCAAAGACTTCTCTTCTTTTGTTAAATCTTTCGCTTCAGACGTTTTATTCTTTCCTTCTTTGCCGCGCTTCGAACTTCGCAAACTGTTACACTTTTCAAAAGAACCAAATTCAGATTCAATGTTCTCGTTATTAAAGAACATGTTTTCGTTCATACTCTGCCACATGACGTCTTGTTTTTGCTTGTTCTTTTTATCTTTACCCTTCAATCGGCTTAAAGAATCGAAGTTCCGTTCCCAGAAACCTTGTTTTTTTTCTTTATTACAATCGGGACTCGTGTCAGTGCAACTATCTGCTTTCGATCTATCAGAACTCACCGATCTTTCAACTCTCATGGGACTCGACTCATTACTAGTTATAACTTTATTAGGACTACACTCGGTGCTCTGTAATGATCTATCGTGATCTATTTCGATATCAACGAGATCTTCGATCGATCTCTTTTCGCCTAGATCCACAATCATACTCCGAGACATTTGATCTATCGAGACGAGCTTTTCTTTGAGATTCTTTTTACGATTTTCGAATAGCTCGGCATTACTCAAATCTTCGTCCGAGCTCGGTGGTGAAAAGTCTCCAGACTTAATTCTAGATCTACGTTCTTCTAACGTGAAACTTCTTCGATCTCTCATACTATCTGATCCGATTTCCATCACAGCATTTTTGATTTCATCTTCGACCGATTGTAATTCGGCAGTTAGCTCTTCAATTCTGTTCAGCATCTTGACGTATTCGGATTGGAGAAGTTTGGTTTCTTCCACAGCTGCGTTCAGATTGTTGCTCGTCTCGAATCGGAGATTGAGAATTCTGGATTTTTGTGAATCTATCTTTTGGGTGAGAGCAGAGATGTCATTTTGAAGTTCTTCTCTGTATGCAAGCCTGAAAAATAGAAAAATGTAAATTAATTAAAATATTCATTTGTTACATTTTATTATATGTATCTGGTGCACATTTACATCAGGGATTTTACTAACCAATCTGCTTCTTCTTCTAAGTCCTGGAATTCCATATCTTCAAAGACTTTCCTCTCGGTTTCCAACACTTCCTGCGCATTCCTGAGTTCCTCCAGAGTGGCATCGTGTTTGGAGAAATCCTTCTCAATCCTATCATAACAAAAAATAGAAGTCAGTAGATATATAACTACATAATAGAAATGACAATATCAAAAAGGTGTATTGCTCAATATCTCTAAACGGTGACATTTTAATTTTTTTCTCCTAAATTTAGGACCAAGGTACTGGGGACAGAGGAATTTAGGAACAAGGAATTGGAGACAAAGGAATCAGACGCAGAAGAATCGAAGACCGAGGATTTGGATTTGGGGACAGAAGAATTGAAGACTGAGGAATTTAGGACTAAAGAATCGGGGGCAGGAATTTATGACCAAGAATCGAAGACCGAGGAAACGAGGAATGAAGCCACTTGTGCTGAGGATTTTAGGACCGAAGAATCAGGGAGAGAATTCGAGGACCGAGGAATCCTTCAAAATGATAAAACGGTCTAACAAACCTCTTGACATTATGGTCGGCCTTGTCCACCTTGTCCCTCTGGGCCGCCTGGCGAGCTTCCTGCTGCCCGCGACTGTCTCGAGCCTCCGCCTCAAACAGTCGCACCTTGTCCTGAAGAGACACCAACTTGCGCTGCTCCAGATTCAGGATGGCAATCTCCGAGTCGTACTCGCCTTGCAGCAGGGCTTTCTCCATCTCCAACTGGAACAACAATACAAAATGAAGGCTTTCAGATCCAATTTATTTTTAAAAGACAGAATTTGGAGATGCCTTGTCAAAGCATTAAGTCCCTGAACCTTATACAACAAGATGAAGAAAATATGATATACTAACCTCTCTCAAGATGTCATCTTCTTGCGATCGAATATCGGTCATCTTGCATTTGACCTTGTGTATCTCAGATAGCACCTTCTTACGCTTGCATCTCAGTTCTTCCAACTCTGTGGACACATCTCTAAAGCAACAATCATCTTCTCCTTCCATTTCCAACTCCTTGCTGATCTGCTCGAGCCTATCACTCCTGCTCCTACCCTGAACGAAACCGGCACACTGAGGAGATTCAACATCATTAACTTCGACAGTATTGTCAAATACGTCATCAACCAACGCTACGTCTTTCATTTCTTCGGATATCTTCTTCAACGCATCGTTAACGCAGTTTTTTGTGTCCGCAGAGTGTCTGGAACGTGATTCTGATAGATCTCTATCGATATCGCGGTGTATCGCGTCTAATTCTGGTATATCCGCAATCAAATCACGGCGAATCTCTTCGAAATTACGACGTTGATTAAAAACATTATCGGGATCTAGTAAGTTGTAATCTTCGTCGGTTTCAATGTCTGCTTTCTTGTTTTCTGGCTTCAACCGTGCGATTCTCATCTCGAGTTCATTAGAAAAGTCATCTGTGTCATCAATCATAGGTATGTCTTCAGTAAGGCTTAATTGTTTTTCAATGCCTTGGCAACGTTCCGATCCATCATTATTAAAGATTCGTCTGTTTGTTTCATCACTACTGTCATTCACTCCTGAAGTGATTTGAGATTCATTTTGCGCAGGCGAATTTGGAAAAACGAAATGTTGAGGATGAACGACATTTTTATGCGCGTATGTCGTCTTAATCCTCGTTCTCGGACTGTGAGAGCTTGGTGATTTCGGAATTGAATTAAACGGAGAAGAGCTATTTTTCAAAGCGATATTTTCATAGGGCGACATTGTGTTACTTGGACGTATGCTTCCGTCGTTCGTCCTATAATACTGCACGCCTTCGCTCGTCGGTGAATTGCATTCGTAACTGTTTGGCAGTCCATTTTTTTCGAAACTTCCGACGTAGTTTGCCGAACTTTGCGCATTTCTCGCAATCTTTCTGATCATGACAGGGCTGGACAGCTCGGTGATCGGGAACTGGCGGGTGTAGTTCGTGACGACGTTTTGATTCTCGATGTTGAAATTTTCATAGCTGGAATGCTGCGAGGAATACTGTATGGATCTAGCGTCGGTTTGTAGCAGATTTTGCGACATTTGGATGTTGGGATTTGTTGTGACCCCGTTCGGGCTACTTAAAACTTGAATATTTTCGTAGTTGGAGAGTTGGTGGTTTAGATTGATGTGGTTGGGGGTGATTTGATTGGGGGTGGTTCGGGGAATGTTGTGTGGACTGGGGGAGCTTGGGGAAGGTGGTTGCATTCTGTGGGGGGAGTAGTCAGACCTGCTGTGGGCGGTGTCGAATCTGAAAACAAACATAAAATATTGTAAATTTGCGGGAAGTAAAACAATTTTCACGACAATGGAGTGCAACAATAGTTTAAAAAAAACTAAAACTAAGAGTTAAAGTCACTAGCTATTAAACTTAGTTATAAGCCACAAGTAATAAGTTATAAGTCTAAGTAAGAGGTTCCCAAAGTGGTCTATATGGACCCCCAGGGGTCGATATCGGCATGCTGGGGGTCTATGTCAGCGAGAAAAAAATTTGGGGGTCCACGAGATTCAAATGGGGGTACAATGACACAATAGACCTAACACAAATATAATTAGACTGAAAAATTACTTATTTGATATTTGTATTTTTATATTTCGTAAAGTTGTTAATTGAGGTATATAAATAGAGTCTACGTTCCTTTTCTCGTCAGAATTAATATATTCAAGCAAAACATTGCACATTGGAAGCAGCGAATTTTCCTAGTTCCCCAACTTGTTTTTGAAAAACGTCCAGGGTAATAATGATGTTCAACATTTAAATGCACTTCACACAGACTTCAAAACTAAGTTTGAGGACATTTTGACTATGGAAATGCAATGCTGAAGAATCGGATATCATGTGACAAGAAGAACTGACCGGAATAAGCACTGACAAAGAACTTAAGGGCCAACTACAGAAAGAAATTCCCGTTGCTTATCCTGCTTCATTTATATTTGGTGTAATACCTCACAAGGGTGCCCCTATCTGCACAATGACAGAGCAACTATACCGCCACCCGGTTGTTGGGCAGGCAAGGGAAGGGAATATTTTTACTAAAAAAATAAATTACTATCACATGGGACGTTAATAGTTTTAGGAAAATTCAATATTCGGCAGGCAGGTGTGTGCGGAAAAAAAAATATTTGGAAAGTGGTCTACGGGGCAAAAAAGTTTGGGAACCTCTGGTCTAAGTCATAGGAATACATTGAATGTATAAACTAAGTAGTTAAGCGCCCTTGGGGTGATTTTCATTTGAAATAATCCAATCATTATTTATTTATTTATTTATTGACGCCCTATTGGGCTTTTAAGTACATAAAAAATTACAAATTTTAAATTACAACAGTATAAAACAAACAATAGAAAATCGAAATAAAATATAATGATTTCTCATACATTATTTACATTTAAAAAGTGGTGGACTAATTTGGCTTTAAATGTATTGAAATTTAAATTAAATATGTCAGCGACATCACTAAGTTCATTGCCCAACCTATGTATTCTTTCTAACACAGAATTCGTAGCGAAGTTATTGTTGTAGAATTATTATTATTATTAGTTTGATCAGAGCCTAGCAGAACAACCTCTGGACGAGACTAATATTGAGTCTGATAGTATTTTACAATCGTCATAGAAAATTAATAACAAATTTTTATAGTCAAAATATAAAATACCAACCTATAAGATCCGTCGCTTGTCTGAATGAGATTGTTGTGAATTGCTCTCGGCAGGGACCCGTTGGTGATTATTTTATTGTGAGGTTTCTTTTCCGTGGGAGTTGTCGGGACACCTATAGACAACACAAAATATTACAAGAGAGTCAAATTTGTACTAAAACACAATTAACCTCTTAGAAGCAAGGGGTATTCCAAGGGGGCCGCAAACAACCGTTAACCGTTGAACACAAATGTCACAGCAGTTGGGTTGTGAGCGGCCGTAAACTGTATGCAGATGTCACAACAGTTGTCTTGTTAATACATTTTATACCAATGAAAAAGTGGTACGATGCTAGGTATGCGTACAGTGGTACCTAGCGTAGAGACATCACTATTTAAAGCATTAAAAGTACACAATTGCTGACCCTGCAACTTGTACTTGCATACCTAAACAAAAACACCTGATTCTGTGCACAAACTAAACTAAATAAACAGATTGCAATCATTAGAGCATTTGCATCGGGTGGAAATTCCATTCTGGTTCTACCGGTATTTCTATGGAAGACATTGCATGGAATTAGCACCATTGATCCCTCCGGCTGTGGTGCATAGCCGGAAAACAAGCTCAGTCTTACTTATAAAGATTCCTTAATACGCTGCTGCAGTGCTGTTATAGTTATACGGTGAGGAGCTATAACAGCATTATTACGGTATAATGCTCGAGTTAAAATATTTACTCATAATAATATTCATGCAAGATTTTTTAGACTGGCACCACTATGTTCCAATCCTCAAAAACACAGTCATTTTTGCATTTCGCGTTTAGTTGATAACTCCACATTTCTTCAGATGACATTTTAGATGTCATTTGCTTAGGTAAATCGATTTCAAATATTCCTCTGATCTCCGTCTTAATATTATAGTAATGCGTCCCTAATCCTGGGGGATTTAATCCCGGATGGAAAACTAACGGTATATGCAAAAAAGCATTAGTGTAATTATGAGTAACATTTTCAACCTGTTTTTATCCCTCCGTATTATCTATAACTAGTAAGACGGGCTATGTTTAGCGCGTGCCTAATATTTTTATACAGTTTTTTTCATATACTCTGTGTTTCCTCCTACGACATGGTTCTATTTAAGACCCAGATTCGCTCCTTCCTTCCTTTCGTGGAAAAACCTTAACCCATCACCCCCAAAGACGAGATTTGTTCAGTCCAGGGCATTTAAAGGATGCGCCTATACCCATTTTTCAACAGCTTTTATCTTCCGTGTTAATGAATAGTTTGTATTTTAGCTTGTCTTGTTAATGCAAAACCGTTATGATGAAAAAATTTTTTAAAAAATCACTTATTTTATTTTTTGGTCGTTACCGGTTTCAGCTTATTATAGCCATCTTCAGACTGGTACAATTTTTCCTTAAACTATGGTTTATGTACATTTGGGGGAGGGAAAGTGGGCTCACAGGGATGGTATACAATGATTTTATTAGACTTTATGGATTTTCCCATCTTTGTTGCCACGTGGTGTTTCGCAGCTGAATTTTCAATTATTTGGTTATTACCGGCAGGTATAATTACCTGAGTTTTATAGATTTTTTTTTACTATTTATTTAGGAAATACCATATTTTAACAGTTTTCACCCAATTACAGTTGTCAGGAAGCTATCTATTGCTATGTAATATTATTATATTCTTAGTAGCGTGGGAGTACTGTTAGTTTTAGTAAAGAGTCACGCTTGCTTACCTTGTGATATATTCTGTTCTGTTCTGTCAAACTCTGCAAACATATTCAGTATCTCTTCCAATCGAGCGTGTTCCAGGAACTTCTGACTCTCATCTTCCATTCGCCCGAGCTGAGCCTGAAATAAACAATACACATAATTTTATTATAGTGATAGACTTTAGTGGTATTGCGCCGTGTTGCGCTTCCTTCTCTTTTAGCCAAAGATTCAGTTTCAGCCTCGCAATGTCCATCATCAGGGCAGATGCGTAGATTGTTTTGTAGAGTGTATTTATGTGTGAAGATTATTATTATTTATTAAAGCGGAAACGGTACACGAATAGTCCCGAGAGCACTCTATCCTTGATTTCCTGTTTATAGATCTCTTGAAGGGTCCTATGGCGGTAAGAGTTTTTCCATCGGAAGTCCCCCCTGGTTGGGTTCCCTGAAGGCCCCACGAGGGAAGAGTCCACCAACGTGGCCTAAGCTGTCTTCTCCCCTAGATTCCCCAAAAGCCCCTAGTTTTTTTGGTTGAATGGTTCATTTTTGGTCCGACGAATGTCTAGGGAAATAGAAGGTCCATCCCAGCAGAGCCCCGAGTGCTGTGGTAAGGTCTAAATACTCGGAGATACGACCTTGTATCTTGAAGGCACAGTTCGTGACATACAGCCTGAGCACTAGCGATGAGTCGATCATAAGCGAACAGCACAATTGAGCTAGCTCTTTTTGATGAGCCACATTCGTACAAATCCCGGTAAACCATACCACTGCTCAATTACAATAGCGTATTATCCAAGGTGGATATTTTCAATTACGAACTTACCAAATACAAGAGGTCCATAAAAGAATATTTCTCTGATGGTTTGTGAATAATGTTTTGTCTCTATTGTTTATATTTCTATTATGATTTGATTTATATCTACAACCTCTCTCCATGGCTATAAATGTATTGATAAATGTTTTGTTTTGTAATTTTTCGTTTTATATAATCTTTTATTTTGTATAAATTTTTGAATTCATATTACTTTCTTACAAATTTAATTTACTTATTCCTTATTATGCTGTCTCAGTAGAGGTAAAGTCACAAGGAGGAAATCCATAATTGGTTTTATTTTGGCTATTTAATACTTACGTACAAACTGAAATATATGTAAACTATAGATTTCCAGAAAATAAATTTTTTAATTATCCAAGGATTAATTGTTATTACATACTCAGAGACGTGAACAGCATCTGACAGTCCGATATCTGGACTTGGACATATGTACCTACACCTACTAACCACCTAGCATCTTATTTATCTTGTGTTACCGGTACCAAGAGTCGTACGATTATTCATATGCTGGGAGCCGTATCGGGAAAGACGTAGCCGGGAAGCACAGTTTTCTCATTGCTCAAACATCTCTAATAAGAGCTTAAGAATGTTGGGATTTATAACTAGGCTAAGCAGAAATTTGAACAATATAAAGTGTATTAAATTGTTATATTTTGCCTATGTAAGAAGTCAACTTGAGTACCATTCTCCTGTCTGGAACCCACATTATAATAAACATGTACAAGCTGTTGAAAGAATACAAAACAAACTCTTACGTTTTATAAATTTTAAAATGGGTATTGCAGCAATTATGTTGAACTACAACACTCTGTTAAATTATATGAATATGCTCAAATTGTCAGACAGAAGAATTTTCACTGACTTGATATTTCTATATAAAATTCTAAATGATTTAGTTGATAGTCCGGTATTGCAAGAATTGAGAAGCTTCCGGATTCCATAACGTAATACTAGAAGTCAGGATTTATTTCAGTGCAGAAATTCTGGGACTAACTACCATATGTATTCCTCTTTGCACAGAATACTAATGGAGGGAAACAATTATACCAAGTCAGTGGACATCTTCAATTTATCTTTTAACAAATATAAAATGTTAATGAAGCAATTCAGTTATGTACAGGGTTTTCGAATAAGAGGTGTTATTTTGAATAGTCCGCTATTTCGGTAGATGTTACTTATGAAGCTGTCATTTTTTGACATTTGACAAGTAGAAACTACGTCATTGATAAAAATGGAACGATACACGCTTCAACAACGCATTGAAATTATTAAAATTCACTTGAGTGAATCAAATGCAAATCATCTTGAGTGATGAGGCCCATTTCCACCTCGGTGGCTTCGTCAACAAGCAAAATTATCGCATCTGGGGCTCGGAAAACCCAAGAGTTATTGTTGAAAAGCCTCTCTATCCTCAACGTGTGACTGTTTGGTGCGGTTTATGGTCCGGCGGAGTCATTGGACCTTACTTTTTCGAAAATGAGGCTGGAGCAACAGTTACGGTGAATGGATAGCGCTATCGAGAGATGATTAATGATTTTTTATGGCCGGAATTGGATGATATTGATCTGGACAACGTTTACTTTCAACAAGACGGCGCTACGTGCCACACAAGCAACGAAACCATTGATCTTTTACGATTGAATATCAAAATAACACCTCTTATTGGAAAACCCTGTACAATAAATAATGTAGGTATATTTCTTAATATTCACATGTAAAAAGCCCCAAAAAAGGGCGTTAATTAATAAGTAAATAAAAGAAGTGATGCCATATTGCCTACTTAATACTCTTAGCGTTTAGTGTTGCTAACACAGTCACATACTTGCGAGTATCCCTTTGGAAGATGGGCCTTTAGGTTGTTCAAGACTTCACCACACACACGCCTCACGGATCTCAATTTTACATCATTCTGTCTACTTTCATTCTTTCTCTTCTAGTTCCATACATCAATGGGCAGCACTTCATTGTGAGAATATATCACACAACTTAATAATAATGGTTCTTACGTGGTAAAAACATTTTAAACACTTTGAAAACACGCCACTAAAAACTTTTTAGGTGTACAGGTGAAATCTATACAACAAAAGGTGTTGTTGTAAGTTTTCCTTCAACTAATAATGTTAAGCTAAATATTGTTATCTTCAAGATAAGAGTTACTTAGCTGGAAATATTTTACAGGTATATTTACACTGTTCAAAAATTCCTTCTACAGAGTGTATTTTATATTTTACTAGCAGACGTGTACACTGCGTTAGCTAGGAGACATATACCATCGCAGGCTTTTCTGTAGGCCTTTTTAAGATATACAATTCTATATTCAGCGTTAGCAATGAAAATATTTTTTAACGACTTGATTACAAGACATTGACTTTTCTCTACTTTCTATAAATATAATTTACATGTATTACATATATATAAACCTTCCGGGAGAAATTCTCTGAAGGATTGTGATAATCCTATCAAAATCCGTTGGGTAGTTTAGAAGAACTAAGCGCACAAACAGACAGACACGGATAGCGACTCTATTTTATACTATTAGAACTAGCTGTATCCCGCCAAACGTTGCTGTGGCTCAGTCTGTCTTA
Organism: Hesperophylax magnus; assembly: GCA_026573805.1. Classification (NCBI taxonomy): domain Eukaryota; kingdom Metazoa; phylum Arthropoda; class Insecta; order Trichoptera; family Limnephilidae; genus Hesperophylax; species Hesperophylax magnus. The sequence continues at coordinate 16,726,118 of JAIUSX010000028.1, forward strand.
GCAAATAGAACAATAGCGCGTGTTGCTTTTACGTCCGCTGTTAAAAAAAAGAATACATGTTTGTCCAACAGATGGGGATGTTTTAAAAAAAATAACATATTTTTACCTGTCACAGGTGACATCTATATAATATAGGTATATAGAAACACGCGCGTATTCGAATGCAACGTTGTGTCAAAATTTCATAGCAATCGGTGAAGAACTTTGGGAGATTTAAGATTTTGTAAAAACGAACATTTACATGTTTATTTATATAGATTTAAGTCCTAAAGGAATAGTAAAAAAATATACAGTTTTTTTTCTTACTTTTTATCATTGAATAGAGAAAAACAAGAAGCGTTCTAATAATACGGAGAGAGAAAACAAATAAATGACTTAGTATCGTATAGTTGCACTCTTCTCTTGCCATCGCGAATCCCTTGTTAGACAGAGATATGTCCTTTTTGTTAAACTACGTTGCCAAATTTTAATTGTTTGTCCAGTACGTAGGACTCCATTGTTGATGGTCTATTTCTTTCAAACTGTCCGTCGGCTAATTATAAAATATTAGCTTAAAAACAATATAAAGTTTAATCAATACACGCAAAGTGTTCAACCAACCAGTATAAAGTGTTTCTTTTGATAAAAAAAACGCCAGAAGTATGATTTCAAAGCAAATTGGTTCACCAGTTAGGAAAGCATTCCAGTCAAACATTTATTCAATTTATTTGATCATTATCTTTTGGTTTACGATATTTAAGTTTGTTGTTAGTTAATATTGTGATCACCGATGAACTTATTCTTTATGACAATAAAACTGGTCAAATTTTATATTTCACAATTAAACGGGCAGCTGTAAATATTTGCAGTGAACAATAAAAATACAGAGGCTCAGCGAAAATGCGGCACGGCCCAGGGCTAATATATTTACAATTTATTTTTTATTATATCAATGTAATATTTATTATAACACCTTGATATTTATATTCATAGAAATATTAGTTAAGCACCATTCAATGATGATTCATATTTAAGACTTTAGCTAAACAAAGGAAATTATTTTCTATTCTTTGTCGCACTTTTCCTGCTGCTGGCATTTGAATTTCGTCCTAGCTGGAATGTTTTGATACGCGATTTAAACCTGTATGCCATGAGAAAGTGCATAATTTATTTAAAATTTATATAAAACTATAGTTGCTCCACATTTAGATTATTGCTCTACTATGTTATATTTGGCCAATGAAGGAAATTTGAACAAACTAGATGTTATACAGAATGGAGCTATGAGATGTATACTGGGAAAAGGCAAATATGCAAGCATTAATCAAATGAGAGAGCAGCTAAATTGGATTCCAATAGAAAACAGACTTTTATTTAATGTGTTAATTTTTGTGCATAAAGTCATGAACAACCAAATGCCAAAATATTTTAAGGATGAAATTGTTTTTAATAGAGATGTTTATAATTACGTAAGCAGAAATGTAAATAGAATTAGATTGCCACATATGAAGAAATCAAAATCACAGAACTGCCTAATGTACAAAGGACTAAAGATGTATGATGAAATCCCTGAAAGTCTGAAGAATGAATGTATTTAAAATAAAAGTTATGTTTATTGTAAAAATATTTAAAGTTACAAAATGAAATATTATCTTGTTTATATTCAAATGTTGTATAAACTAACTCAATAAATAATAAAAAATAAAAAAAAATATTTAACAGAATCGCTTGCACTTGAAACACTTTACAGTACATTTTTGATTTTCCTCAAAAACCGTCTGGTGTTCCAAAGCGAATGGAATATTAGGAAATCAGTATTCCAACTGTTGGTGAAAATTCTTACCAAAGTTGTGTTACGATTTGTTTTGTTAACCTTCCAGCGGGCGCGCTGTCGTAAAATTTACGACAGACGGGCCTCATCGCTTCCCCCACTCTTACCAATTAGTGGTAAGCATCGAGCTTTGAGCTATACTATAGTCAAATCAAATCAAATCAAATGTCAAACATTTACCGCAAGATAGAAGTGCTTTTCTCAAAGTGAATTACGGTCGGGAAGTTGAATCGATAACAGAAGAAGAAAACAGAAGCCTTCCAAAACGCGGTGTTTGTCGGTTATGTGCACTGGATAAGAAAAGATCCTCAGCATCAATGAAGTGTTGCCGTTGCCAGTCTTTTACATGCAAGAACTATTCTTCAGTTGATGTTGTTTGTAACATTTGTAAGGATGAGAATATTGATTCTGACTTAATAGGTCGATAAAATATTTTGTTTTGAAATATTGACATGTTCAGAGTATTGCTTCGTTTTTTTTAAGGAAGTCAATATTTTTTTTTAAGTACAGCCTATTATCATTTTTCATAACCTTAAAGAAATTACCTAACATTAATATAAAGAAAACACCACTTACATGGAGAAAACTCGATGACGTAAAATTTACGACAAGCGCCGGCTCAAGGAAAATTTCTCAACGCGCCCGCTGGAAGGTTAAGTACCTTCCATTTTCATGGGAATATATATAACACGTTTGTGATTAAAGTTCGCTTTTCAGATTTCCAAGCGATAGCACCGAAAAAAAAGTGGCTTCAAAGCTATGCCAGCTGAGGGTTGGAAGACAAACAAGAACTCTTCTGTGTTCAAAACATTGTGTAAACAGAACATAGAATGTAACTCGATGAATGAAGCAGTGCCCACAATATTATGTCAATATAATTATGTTTATCAGGTTATGGAAAAAAAAAAAAATGTAAAGATTTTGGAGCACCCTGTGTTTTTTTATTTCACACCTTTAATCTCCTTGAGTCACCTTGTGTAAAGCTTAATATATCCGTTGGGTATATTAATTTTTCTGTTAACCGTACTCACGTTAGAGCTCAAATTAACGTTCAAATATTTAATGCAAAATCGATGACTCAATCAACGATTTTCTATATCTATCTATTTGTTAACCGCCTAACTTACTAACCATCAAGCTGTTTCTCCGCAGGGATATGCAGAGAGAATGGACCACCAAACAACTCGATCTTGACGCACACTCCTTGCTTCATTCACAATGTTATTCCGACTCTTAACATGGCCTGACTCAAGTATAGTGCTGTGTCTTCCTCGGACATAATAATAATAATAATTGGATGACTTGTATAGCGCCGTTCCTGTGCAAAATCACCTCAAGGGCGATGTACAAATTTATAATACATTTCTACAGTGATCTATTTTATTACTAACTATTTATGGAGATAATATTTTAATAATAATATTTTTTATTTTCAATCTTATATTTTATGTAATCTGTATATTCTTATATATTATGTAAACTCTTTATTGTTATTGTATTTAAAAAACATAATAGCATTGTATGTAAAAGCCCTATGGGCGTTTAAATAAAATAAATAAATAAATAAATAAATATGAATCCTATAATTTCTATACCCGCTATATCCGATTTTTTGACAAAATGATCTGAGTATGACATCTTGTTCACATTTTTGCGAGCAACAAGAGGAGCCAAAAATTGAGTTACAAAACCCTCCTTATCACGACCAAAAACCATGTTAAAACTGCGAGTGAGAAACCAAATCCGCTATATCATACAGAAAGTTACTATCAAAACGCGCTATATCGGATTCAACCAATCACAAGCAGTTATTTTGACAAAATACAATATGGCCGCCGCTCTGACGCCACGCTCGTGTGTCAAAATGATCTACGCGTGTGTTTCTAAACCCGCCATGTCGGCTCAGTTGACTTTCAAAATCACGAAGTGAGTATCAAAATCCGCTTTATCCATTTTATTTATCGAAATTACTTAATTATTGCTAGACATGTATAGAAAAATAAATGCTTTTCGAAATGTTATTACTCCAATTCATTATATAAAAATGCAATTACTTATGTACGCTAGAGATGTGACAGTTTTTTGCGGTTTTCTCCAAATCAATGAAAGTTGATATAGCGGGTATAGAAATTACACGACTCATATACAGTACAATACTGATCTGGTAGGTCACTTGAGATTAACACTTAATTAAAATTATCTAATTGTTTATTGGCGAAATTTAGATATAGGATTTAGGACATAATTAGAAAATTGGATATAACTGGACTTTCTCTCAGGAATGGTATATTTAATTAAAGGATATGACAGCTTAAAAAGGTAAGTTTTTAGTTTAGACCTCCTCAGGGCATCCCCGACTTCTTCTACCATCTTCATTCATTCACTCTACATGCCCAAACCATCTAAGCGTCCCTTTCTTAATCTTAATCTCCAAATTCATGGTTATACAACACATATGCCTCAGAGTTCTCATTTCTACAGCATTCAGTCTACTTTCATTCTTTTTCTGTCAGTTCCACGCCTCACTGCCTTGCATCAGGGTTGACAACAGCACTCCATTATGGACTGCTAGCTTTTCTTCTTTGGACAAATATCAAATTCAAAAGCCATAATGTTAAATGAAGCTGATTGTTAATTTGATGGCCATCAAATAATGGATCAGTTTAAAAAAACACAAACTTAGCTGTACGGGACCAAGTTAGTGAAGCCCGCACAAATACTGCAAATTCAATAGGGCACCGGCACACATTGACACCTTGATCTGCGAGTTTTTGCAGGGGCAGTAGGAAAACATTAAATTAAACAAGTATTACTTTCCCGAGAACTCTCGGATGAGAAGTGACTGTTTGTACCAGTTACTTCTCTATTTATTGGATAAAATTATACATTAAATTTCACACATGTTCAATGAGAGTAATTAGCGATCACCCTTATCTCTTCACTGTGTTGAACAAAACAAAAACATTAGTTTTTAAATGTATGGTGGCGCCGAAAATCCATTAATATTAACTATAGCAGTCGCACATTAAGGATGTGGAATAATATTATAGTATCATATTTATTTTGACGCAGATATCTAAATGGTTTTATCAAAAATATTAAGGACATCGTAAAAACTTGAGATCTTGTTATCTCATAATGACTTTGGCTCTGCACGTCCGATATACTCCCCACGGTGCAGTCTCTGCTGCGCCCAGCTACTCCGTCGGGCGTGTTCTGTTTCATCCCAGCGTCTCGTGTTTGCAGTTGATGTCATTGCAAGGGGTTTCGGCTAGGCAGGTGTTGTCGTGCTGGTGATTGGATCGGCTGGTGTTGTTGAAGCAGGTAGTATGACGGCGATTTTAATGGCCGGTCTAACATATATTCCGGAACTTGTCTGGATACGGGCTGTCCTGACTTGTCCGTCGGCGGCGGGCACGGCCTCAAGGACGCGGCCACGCGGCCAGCTGTTCCGTGGCAGCGTCGAGTCCATAATGACCACCAGGTCATCCTTCTTAATGGGTGTGACCGGGTTGTGCCATTTTTGCCGAGCTGCCATGGTGGGAAGGTATTCTAGAAGCCACCGCCTCCAGAATATGTCTGCAAGTTGCTGGCCGATACGCCACTGGCGGCGAAGGCATATTTCCTCTTCCTTTTTGCCAAACATGGACAAGAGGGGACGCTTTCCAGCCGACCCTAGAAGAAAGTGGTTGGGGGTCAAAGGCTCTTCGTCGCGTTGGTCAACTGATATGTGATTGAGTGGTCTGTTGTTCACTGTGAATTCAGCCTCTGCCAGGGCCGTGAGTAAGGTTTCTTCTCTAGGTGCCCGTTCCTTAAGTGTGGTGCTCAGGGCTCTTTTTACTGACCGTACAAGCCTCTCCCAAGCTCCCCCCATGTGGGGCGTCATTGGAGGTATGAAATGCCACTCAATGCCCTGGGTGGCTATGGCATCAAGCATTCTGGCATCGTGGCTCAATGATACCAGAGCGTCTCTCATCTCTGCATCGGCTCCATGAAAATTTGTTCCATTGTCGGAGTACATGGCTGCGGGTTGTCCCCTTCGCGCAGTCATCCGCTGTATGGCCATGATGGCTGAGTCTGCGGTCAGTGAGGCGGCCAGTTCTAAGTGAATGGCGCGGGTCGAGAGACAAGTGAAGATGGCTCCATATCGTTTTTCCCGATGTCTGCCAACCGTGATCTCCATAGGCCCGAAGTAGTCGAGTCCGCAATGTGTAAATGGGCGGATGTGATGCATCAGTCGAGGTGGTGGTAGCGCCCCCATTAGTGGTGGAGAGGGTTTGATTCTCCTTATGTGGCAGGTGGGGCAGGCGTGTGCTATCTTCCTGCTTGTAGTGCGCAGACGCAGTACAAAGAAATCGCCCCGCACCTCTGCGACCGTCTTCTCCGTGCTGGGATGGTCTGCCTTCTGGTGGTAGTGGCGAATCAGGAGCTGAGTGTACGGGTGGTCTCCATCCAGGATGACGGGAGTCCGTGCTACACACTTCGTTTTCGCTAGAGCTCGCAGCCGGGTACCCATCCGCAGGGCGCCGTCTTGTCCGAAGAAGGGGTTTAATGGGTTCAGACGACTACCAGTCGGCAGCATTTGGCCTTGCTTGAGGGTGGTCATGTCAGTATTGAAGGCGTCCTCCTGAGACCTTTTTATCCATCTGTCTTCCGCCTCCTTGATCTCCTCCGCTCGCAGTGGGCCCCCTACAGATTTGTTAACTTTCATCCGACATTGTTTCACAAAGCGGAGAACCCATGCTGTTGCACGAATCAGCCGTTGCCATGAGGAGAATCTCTCGATGGATGGTAAGGTTTCCCTTGCAGTTGATAGAAGGCCGACGTAGTGAGGCTTAACCTCTAGTGTCTGGTCTTCGGGCCTTTTGACAGGTGCACGCTCTTTTGGCCACGCACTCTCAGGTAAAATGATAAAGGCCGGGCCGGTAAACCACCTTCCTTTGGGTGATAGGTCGGGCACATCTGAGTCCCTTGTACCGATGTCAGCGGGATTGAGCTTGGTTGGCACCCATCTCCAGTCGAGTATGTTGGTTAACTCATCTATTTCGCCCAGTCTGTTTGCCACGAAGGCAGAGTACGTACGTGGGTCAGTTCGTAACCAGCACAATACGGTTGCAGAGTCTGTCCAGAAGTACGTTTGGGATATACGGGCCTGGCTTTCCTTGTGGATGGTCTGGGCTAGTCTTGCCGCGATGAGTCCGGCTTGTAACTCAAGGCGGGGAATGGAGAGGGGCTTCAGTGGCGCCACTTTGCATTTACTGGCCAGAAATGTCGCCTGTAGCGATCCATTTACTTCTTCGGTGTAATAGGCGACAGCGCAGCAGGCTTGTTCTGACGCATCGCAGAAGAGATGTAGGGTCACGCTGTTCTGCTTGAGATGGAGGCAGCGTCTCGGAACTGAAATGCTGTGTGTATTCAACAGGCTCAGCCATTCGGTCCACCTCTGTGTATGTTCAGGGGTAATGGGGTTGTCCCAGCCTATGCTCGAGCGCCACACGGCCTGCAGTAGTATCTTCGACCGGATTGTAAGGCAGGAAATGAAGCCTACTGGGTCGAAGATTTTCATTACTATTGAGAGCAGCTGCCTTTTCGTGGGTCGCGTGGCCACTTCTGGGGTGATCGCCTCTTGGAATGAGTACAGGAAGTTATCAGTGGATGGGTCCCAAACTAGTCCGAGCACTCGTTCCGTCTCCGTACCTCCACCGCTGATCCGCACTGTGGAACTGGCCCGGTCTTCTGTGGGAACACCTGCTATGGCAGCTGGACTGTTAGATGCCCAGCTAGTTAGGTGGAATCCTCCTTTCGCGAGGAGGGTGCTCACACCGTGGACGAGTGAGGCAGCCTCCTGACAACTGTCTACCGCATCTAGGTAGTCATCCATGTAGAATTTAGAACGAATGGCTGCTGCGGCAGTCGGGTTCTCATGTTCGTATTCCCCGGCTACCTTGTTCCAGACGAACTGGGCGCTGCTCGGTGAACAAGTGGCTCCGAACATCATAGATGACATCTGGTAAGTATCAGGTTCGTGTTGGTTCGGTAATCTCCAGAGGTAGAGTTGGGACAGCTGATCTTCCCGCCTTATCTTGATCTGCAGAAACATTTCCTTGATATCTGCGGCAATGGCGATGTTTCCCTCTCGAAAGCGCAGAATATTCCCTAAGAGGGAAGACAGCAGGTCAGGGCCGGTAAGCAGCTGGTCATTAAGGGAGGTCCCTCGGCATCGACTGGCGGCGTCAAACACTATCCTGATCTTCCCTGGCTTATTGGGGTTTGTCACCGCAAAGTGTGGCAGGTACCATTTTCTGGGTGCGGTTGTTGACGCTTCCAGTTTAGACAGCTTCCTGGCGTAGCCTTTGTTGACCAGCTGGCTCATCTTGTCGCTGTAGGCTGCTGCCAGATTCTGATCTGCTGCCAGCTTCTTCTCAAGGGAATGAAGTCGTTTCAGCGCGCACTGCCGGTTGTCAGGCAATGTGGCTTCCGGATTACGCCACAGGAGGCCAGTTTCCCACCTCCCAGTGCGAAGAGGCCGGGTAGTCGTGTTCATTAGTGCGATGGCCCTTTGTTCGCTTGCTTGGGTTCTCACCGCGGCAGTTACGCCAAGAGAGTCGACGGCAAAGTTGCATTTTACCAATTCTCTTAGGCGGATATCTGCGGCTGATTCAATTTGTAGTGCCAGCGTCGTGGATTTATTGTCACTGCCAGTCCCGACACCCCCCATGGGCGATCCACCCCAGTGCGGTTCGTGACACTATTCGCGTAGTGTCATGGTCTTCGCGCACTTCCCGTGAAACGATCAGATGAGCATTGTCTTGCCCTATCAAAAGTTTTGGGGTGACAAGGTTTCCCTGGGCCTGTTGTTCTGGCAGGTTGAGGTCGGAGATCGTGTTGGCGATGATGTAGTAGGTGTCACTGCTATCACATCCTCTTATGGTCAGCTTCACTCGGCGGGAGAGTGTGTCAGAGGTGCACATCCCTTTGGCGCCATGGATCCGTATGCCGCGGACTGGGCCGCTCACCCCGATCCGTGTCGCGATGTCAGCGTCGACAAGTGTCACAGTTGAGCCTTCGTCGAGGAGCGCGAACACCAAAACTTTGCTTCCTTGGGGGACGCCCAACATAACCTGCACAATTTTTAACAGCACGCTCCGGTCCGTCGTCTGGCGTCACAAGTTAACCTCACCGACAGCACCTTCCGGTACGAACTGTGGGTCATGAAGCAAACGGTGATGTGGTGATCTGCACCCTCCTATGCCGCACCATGCCTTGATTTTACAGTCCCGCGAGTGGTGTCGATCCAGACACTTACGACACAGGTTCTTCTGTCGCACCATTGTCCACCGGAGGGCGAGACTTTTCTCCGCGAACTCGGTGCACTCGCGAGTTTTGTGGTTGCCACCGCACTGGCCGCAACTTTCACTAGACAGTTTGCGTTTACGCGTATTGTTCATTTTATTTTCGCGAGGCTCACTCCTCTTTCGCGATGTAACAAATTCAGCGGGTCTAGAGTCTGGTTTAACTTCTTCACCGTTTACTACATGCACCTGCTCGGTCCGTCGCGGTCGAGGTCGCACTGGGTCGATCATACCGCTGTTGGGTATAGCGTTAGCCATACTTTTCAGAAATGCTGCCAGCTGAGTTATTGTAGCTAGACTCGTAAGACCACGTGTCTCATACAGCCAGGTCATCCGTAGCGTAATCGGCATCATTGTTGTGATGTCATTCAGTAGGGTGGGGTTGGTCAGGTATCCGTCAGTCCTAAGGATCCTAAGTGATGTCACCAAGTTCTGGACGGTTCCGGAGAAGTCTGCCAGGTCCTCGAGGGTTGCGTCTATTGTGAGATACGGCAGCTTTTTCACCTTTTCCAACATCAGCGTGGCTATTGCGCTGGCGCCACCGTATCGCTGCTCGAGGACAGAGAGGATCTCTGGAACTTGAGCGGGATCCATGAGGAGAGGGCCGACTGCATCCCGAGCCTTCCCTTTTAGTGCACACTGCAGCCGGATGAGGTTTTCAGATGAAGTCATTCTGTAAGTGGTTGTGGATTGGGTGTACTGGGCTTTCCATGTGGGCCACTCGAGCGGGTCACCCAGGAAGAGGGGAAGATCCTTGGCCGTGGTCTGTCTTGCGATTAAGGCGGCCATCCGTGTATCGTCCTCTATCGTGCGAGGGCTTTCTTGGGCACGGGACGTGCGAAAACCCTCTGCTATTGCTGAGGTGATCTGGGACAGCTGATCAGCGCCTTTTTGCACCCACTCGTGAGTGTGCTGTGCTGTCTCATCGGCCGTAGGGAGTGGCGGAAACAGTGGTGAAAAATCCTGACTCGTAGGGAATCGCTGCGATCTGTTATGCGTAAATTCCACTTCTCCAGGTACTGCTGCTTGGGGCTGTCGCTCGGGGTACTGTGGTAGAGTATAATCGGCTATGGGATGCTTGCCACGGGTGCCGTGTGTCCCGTAGTTTCCGACAGTATGTGCACTGAGCGTGCATTCGAGGCGGGTCCGGGTGTTATGATAGCGTGGCCAGCATTTGAGGCGGGCCGTGTTCCCGGCAGTGTACGCACCGGGCATGCATTCAAGGCTTGCCCGGGTGCTGTGATAGTGTAACCGGCTTTCGAGGCGGGCCACACTCCAGGCGCTGTTTGCACCGGGCATGCATTCGAGGCTTGCCCGGGTGCTGTGATAGCGTAGCCGGCATTCGAGGCGGGCCACGCTCCAGGCGCTGTTTGCACCGGGGCTTGGGTAGTTGTGAACCTGGAATCGGCAGGTTGGTGGCCTGCTTGCAGTGCGGCGGATGTCTTTGTTGCTGCTGCCAGGGCTGCAAGTAGGTTGGCGGTGTGCTTAACGTGCTGCTTCTCTCGAGTGCGCAACTCACGGCGCAACATTTGTATTGCATCCTCAGTTGACTCTGACCGTTGGTCATCATCCTCTCCGTCGGACTCCTGGGGGGCCAGGGAACTGTGGGTCAGGATGGGACCCCAAGCTGTGGTTGATTGTTCAATGGAGTCCGAGGCAAGCATAGCTTGATCAGCTTGCTGGGGTGCATCTTGGCTAATGGGAACATCAGTTGGAGAGTTGGAAGTAGGGTCCGGGGCTCGGCGAGACATACGTTTGTCTCGGTCTGCGGGAACGCTGGTTGCTGATCGCGACGCCCCGGATGACGTAGAGATTTTATGGCCACTGCGAAGCGAAGGCATCTTTACTGAAGCACGATTAAAGGCGTAATGCGTAGAACCGGCACGAAGGACCAATTTGTACGGGACCAAGTTAGTGAAGCCCGCACAAATACTGCAAATTCAATAGGGCACCGGCACACATTGACACCTTGATCTGCGAGTTTTTGCAGGGGCAGTAGGAAAACATTAAATTAAACAAGTATTACTTTCCCGAGAACTCTCGGATGAGAAGTGACTGTTTGTACCAGTTACTTCTCTATTTATTGGATAAAATTATACATTAAATTTCACACATGTTCAATGAGAGTAATTAGCGATCACCCTTATCTCTTCACTGTGTTGAACAAAACAAAAACATTAGTTTTTAAATGTATGGTGGCGCCGAAAATCCATTAATATTAACTATAGCAGTCGCACATTAAGGATGTGGAATAATATTATAGTATCATATTTATTTTGACGCAGATATCTAAATGGTTTTATCAAAAATATTAAGGACATCGTAAAAACTTGAGATCTTGTTATCTCATAATGACTTTGGCTCTGCACGTCCGATATACTTAGCCATCCTTACTGTATGCACCAAACAAAAAATGGTACGTATATTATTATTACAGATGTTGCAAACTGTAAAAAGACAATAATCTGTGTTTCCTCCCTCCTTCCTTTCCTTAAAAAGAAACTCCACACAGCATCCACAAAGATGAGATAGGACCTTCTTTCACAGGGATAAACAACTATCTGATCCTCGGAGATTCAAGTATCTGTACCGCCATACATCTGCACTGTTGTTCATACACTGGCACACATTGTCATTATTTTATAAAATCGTCAGCGGCTGTAAACATGGCGTCACCTGTGTCAGACCACCTGTTCAGTGCTGTAGGACTCCGTGGTCGAGGGGTAAGGCTCTCGACTAACAAGCCGGAGATCGTGGTTCGAATCCCGGCGGCGTGCGCAATTAAATTTTATTTGATTTCACAATTAATTAATTTAGAAAAATATATATTATATTTGCGGCAGGTTCCAGATCGGAAGATACTCTCAGTATCGCCATGGTGTAAGACCATCATTCAAAATTTTAAATGGCTATGGTTGTGTTTGGTGACCAAATCTAAATAGCCAGGTACTTCCCCACCTTCCTCTCACCATCACGTTCCTCTTCACAATCTCCTTCCCTTTCACACTACCTTCAGCCTTACAACATACTCCAATTGGGGAAGCCATAGTCTCAATGGCTCCAGACCGTTAAGTCTCTAAATAATAAATAAATTCAACAAAGAATGACAGAATATAAAAATGACAGCTACACCAAGTGTTTGGTTGTGAGCGAGGTTAAGAAAACATTGTAGATTTGATGTTTCGAGAATTCAACAAAGATTGGTGGGGATGCGGGTCTCGTGATTTCAGTAGTCACATATACAGACTGTACGCGACAAGATGTTTGCGGTGTCAATATACAACATGAACATGATACTTGCGAATTCCAGTGGAAGAAAGGCCTTAGAGAAATAATTGTATGTAAATGATATTAAAAAAAAAAACCAATACCTGTTGTCTTTGCAATTCCGCCGCGCTAGTACCAGATCCGTTTCCTTGAACTTGTGCTCCGGGACTGTTGAACACGGGATTCCTGTTAAAGCTCGCGGACGCAACTTGCATCTTCCCAACAACTCTCCCGTGACCTCCACTTCTACCAACCGCTTCCTCAGGACTCCTGCTTCTACTCCTCTCAACATTCTGGGTCTTACTCAACACACCTTGGTAACTTTTAGCCATCTGATCGATCTTTACAACTTGATTTTTAACCACGACGTTAGTGTACGAACAATTCCGCGCTTCTACCGCGTTATTTTCATTCAAAATTATCTTCTTCTGCAGTTTAAGGTCGTTAGTTACGTTATTCCCTTCGACTCTTTGCTGATTCTTATTTACAGCGTAATTCGTAGGAACATCTCTATTGACTAAAACGTCTTTAGCTGGTGTGTTAACAGTTAACGAATTCGAGCTGAATACTTTGGGAGACCATAATTCAGCATTTTGCGGCACATTGGTGGTGTTTTTTGTCGTTTTTTGCGAATTGCGTACATAGTACTCGAATTTCGACACTTTTGACATGATTCCACCGGATTTCGGCGGTGTATTAGCGCGTTGCATCACAACCTCCTGATCCGAATTGGACGAATTTGAAATCTGGTCGAATTCGCGATATGTTTTACGAGGGACGACAGGAGGTTTTCTTTTACTCAGTTCCTTGTAAGTCATATCGAGTTCCTTCTCTAGATTCTTGTGTCCATCTGTAAAGACATTGTGACTGTTTTGTGTATCGTTAGAACTACTCTCGCTGCTAAATCTTATATCGTTTTGGTCACGTCCACTTTGTCTGTAATCTTTTCCATTCTCGTTGGTCAGATTTTGATTTTGGTTTTGGTAACTGTTGTGGTTTGTGAAGTGACTATCTTGCTGACTTATGGTCTGCTGCTTGTCGGGCTGGTTGGGTTCGAACCCCTCGCTAGGGAGGAAATGTATGGGAGCCATGGATATCCTGGAGTTGGGCAGGACTGATTTCATGAGGTTTGCCTCTGCTGGATGGTTGAATCGTAAGTAGTTTGAGCGGCCGATTCCAATCATACAACCTGGAAAAAGAAAATTACTTAAAATTAGAAACGCATTAACAAAAGATTATGCATTTATAAAATTGATTTTTTTATTCATTTCTTTCTTAACCTTCAGTATGATCATATATGCTTGCTGCCTGATGGGAATAAGCCACAGCTACCTGGGAAGACGCACAGGAGACAAACCCAAATGTAAAATCCATGTGAATTTTATCAAAGGGAGATGGTTACTGCTAAAAGAATGACCTGACTGCTCACGGGAACTGTTGTAAACCGTATCTTATTTATATTAAAAAAATATATCAATAGACGAGGTTTGTTCAAAAGAAAAGGTGAATTTTGAATTTTCGCAGGCTGTGTACATTCGATTATCAATTTTTTTTTTTGTTATGTTGGTACACATATGTTTATCATATGTTAGCATCATCAGCCACTTTGGATTAGTGGTTTGTTTTTGACAACTGGAAAGGTTAGTCACGTTTTTGTGTGTTTTTTGATTTTTTACTTTTGAAAAAATGGTTCAAAGAATATGTATTAAATTTTGCGTTAAAAATGGAATAAAGTGCTCCAACGCACTTAAAATGTTGACTGTGGCATTCGGCGAGTCTACTTTGTCTCATAAAAGTGTTTATAAGTGGTACAAGCGCTTTACAGAAGGCCGAGAAGATGTTAATGACGATGAGCGTCCTGGAGTTGCAACCATGTCAACAAACAAAGAAAACATCGAAACAGTGAAGAAAATGGTTTTGGAAAATCGTCAAATAACTATTAGGGAAGTTGCAGGGGATGTTGGCATATCAATTGGCTGATGCCATGCAATTTTCTCGGATGTTTTGGGCATGAAACGTGTGGCAGCGAAGTTTGTTGTGAAAATTGTGGAAAAACAAATCATGGATTTTGCATCACGATAATGCACCAGCTCACACATCAATGCTTGTTCGTGATTATTTGGCCAAAAACAACACCGTAATCATGTCTCAACCACCGCATTCACCAGATTTGGCTCCCTGCAACTTTTTCCTATTCCCGAAACTGAAGAGACCAATGAAAGGAAAGCGTTTTGCCACAATTGATGAGATAAAGTCAGAATCGAAGAACGAGCTGATGGCCATACCGAAAAGTGCATTCCAGAAGTGCTTCGAGGATCGGAAGAAGTGCTGGCATAAGTGCATTATATCTGAGGGGGATTACTTTGAAGGGGAGAAAATGGATATTGATGAATAAATAAATACTTTTCGAAATTCACCTTTTCTTTTGAACAAACCTAGTATATAAAAATTCAGCCTGCGTATAAAAGTAGTCGACCGATTTCGAAGAAAATTGCAAAGTTTGTTCTTATCAGTGCCAGGAGTGTTTAGAGAGTGATTTGAATGGTAGAAGAAGTCGGGGACCCCCGAGGAATACTTAACGCAATATCTCTGTACCGGAATGAGTTACGGAGTCGAATTAAAGTCCATGTAATGTAGTTTTTTTAACAGTAAAATTGTGGTATACTGTAGTGAATGGTGTAAGAAGTCGGAGACACCCGAGGAAGACATTAGCAATAGTGAAGCATTTCACGGTCCACTAGTATAAATAAAGCCAATCTGACCAGTCAGTAGTCAAGTGAATTAAATATTAGAAACAGGTTATGTTTTGACTCTTGAGTCAGAATAAAATTAATGAATGTTTTTTGTAAATTTAGAGATGTACGAAACGCCCTCTTCCCTCGTGGGGCCCTCAGGGAACCAAGGGGAAGTAGACTTTTTAGTCGTGGGGTCTTCAGAGAACCAAAGGCGAGTGGACTCTTCCCCCATGGGTCCTTCGGGGAACCAAGGAGGAGTGGGGGAGAGATGAGGCCACCTCCGTGAACTCTTCCCTTGTGGGGCCTTCGGGGAACCAAAGAGGAGTGGAGAGGAGAGATAAGGCCCCTTCCCTTGTGAGGCCTTCAGGGAACCAAGGAAAATTGGAATGGAGAGATGAGACCTGAGAAAACACATTGTGGAACCAGAAGACATAGCCACATATCCAATGACAACCCTGGTGAACTCCATAAAGGGACCGGGTGACTGTTAAAGGAATGAGGTAAAATGGAAGATATAACAATGGGCCTATGGCCTAAGTGCTCACAGGAACTACATGTAAACCGTCTCCGCCCAATAAATAAAATAAAATAAGGTATGAAACGAGATATGATGATTGTGAAAGAAGCAAGAAGTGTGCACCAAGACAGAGTTGTGTGGAAGTCTATTCTCCCTGCCGAACGTTCTGTAAAAACAATATAAAAATTACCTTGCGACAATCTAACAGGCTGTCCATGTCTAGTGCCATCCACCGTGGTGTCGCCGTGCAGGGGATATAGGGTGACGACGCCGTGCGAATTCTCGATGTGGCAATGGGACTCGCTGACACCAGTTCCCTGGATGCAGATGTCTGAAGATGGGTCAGAACCTATGGTCACCCTACCTGTGAAACAAAAATAAAATAATTAAGTTAAATACAGTACTTAATGTGAAAAAGTGTTGAGGAGTGAGTTAGTTAAGAGCTTCATAGATGTACTCATAGAGGGCAGTGCAAAGAGCTTGCTTGGAAGTCCGTAAGATGGCAGCTAGTGGCCAGTAGTCGCCGAGGCCAGTGAGAATGCTCCCAGACAAACTTAGTGTTTCAGATCTCATTTAGCCAGCTTCTAGTTAGGTCGACTATCGAGTCACCATTGTAATACGTGAAGTAATAATAAATCCCTGATTTATCACAAGAACATATTATTTATAATCTCCTTCCACGACGAGTTGGAGAACTGTTTGTGGGAACACAACAAAAAGGTAATTGTTCAAATGTTTGAGGCGATGCGCCTCGTTGTATAGCACTCCTTATCCAGATGGCGATGAGTTTGATATTCCCATTCAACACCGGCTGCCTATTTCGGTTTATGCGAAAACAAAAATATCAGGCAAAAATATTTAAATGCTTTCCTATCATAATCTAAAGAACTCAATTGGCCACATCTACTTAAATAAAAAAGTTCATTTGTTCAAGTTCTTTACCATTATTTCTTACTTTTCTTTTCATTACTCATATTTAATATTTCGAAGTTTAAATCATGTTCTACAATATTATATAGACACAATGTAGAGGTAAGTAACTTACCTCTACATTGTGTCTATATAATATTATGATGAACATGTCAACACAGCTTCTAATTTCTAACCTGATAATGTATAATACTGCCACCATGGGTGGAACTACGGTGGAGACTCCCAAGAAGGAGATAGGAACTCCTCGGCACAGGTTCTCCTAGTGAGGTGTTCACAGAACATTACTACCTAAGCTTCAATCATGTATATACAGTTGCATATCACATTTCGTTCTACTACCATGTTTTATATATGGAACATCTATCTGTATTACTTGCACCCAATGTCAATATGTATACCTATAAACTGTATGTATAAGTCAATAGATAAATAAATAATTTTTTTTGAAATTTTTACATAGTGTTGCATTCGAATATGCATGTGTTTTTATATACCTATATTATATAGATGTCACCTGTGACAGTTAAAATAATGATTTTTTTGAAAAACATCACTATCTGTTGGACAAACATGCTTTTTTTAAAAACAACAAGATCTGTTGGACATAAAGCAACACGCGCTATTGTTTCTCTATCTGCACAGACACTGAGCCACAGCAAGGTATGGCGGGGTAAAGCTAGTTATACAATAAAACCACATCCAAAAAAGGGTTTGTAAGTAGGAGATTTTGGATTTCATAGCATTTTTTTACATCCCAGATAATTCTTTTTTTTTTCCACGCTTATAAAAGACATAAAAAAATTATCCATTAAAATAGTAAACGCCAAAATATGTTCTACTGGCAGTATTTAATTAAAGAATCTATAATATTTACAAGCAATCAAATTTTAAAACCAAAAACAAACTGTTCTGCATATACATAATAACAAAGTTACATTATATTAATAGGAAACATGACCACCTTTAGCTTTAAGAACGTCTTGGAGTAGTTTAGGAACGCAATCAACGGTTGTTTGCAGTTTTCTAAAGTTTTTGTTACCGTGCGTGTAGGTAGTGCAGTGAGTGAAGCGGATACTAAATTAAGTGGGCCTCCAATTACAAACCATGCCGCTATTTAGACCGATAGGTCTCCCGGTCAAGGGGAATCGATAATCTACTCCTCTCTCTTGGCTCCCCGTACTTGCAAACATAACCCAGCCAAACATCAGGTGAGAAATTGCAACACTGAGGGAATACAACAAGGCGCTGCGAAAGAGCGCAATACCTTTGCACGAAGATGTCGTCTCCCACTCGGCATGCCGCTTGAAGTCCCGAAAGCCCTTCTGGGCGGAAGGAGAGAGGCTCCTCCGATTACCCCTCACCCCAGAAGATAGGTAGAAACCTGAGTGGCAAACGGCCAACGTGGGAAATGCCCATCTCATACAGGACCCCACCGAGAGACAGCCTGGGTTCTCAAAACCTGG
This sequence comes from Hesperophylax magnus, assembly GCA_026573805.1. Classification (NCBI taxonomy): domain Eukaryota; kingdom Metazoa; phylum Arthropoda; class Insecta; order Trichoptera; family Limnephilidae; genus Hesperophylax; species Hesperophylax magnus. The sequence goes on from JAIUSX010000028.1 coordinate 16,744,195, forward strand.
TCCGCCATTAATAGGTTAAGGTGCTCCCATAGCCGCTGTGCCCACATGATGCACAAATGGGGCCTTAAAGAGTCGGCGATGTGTGAATGTGGTGCGGTGCAGACCACCGAACATGTGGTCAACGAATGCCCGCTCCATTCATTCCCCGGCGGGATTGATGAGGTTCACATGGCGACACTTGAGGCCCTACAATGGTTCGCAGACCTAGATGTCCCCCTCTGACCCCCCCACCATACGAAAGAATAAGAAGAAGTTTTCTAAAATGTTTTCATCATAAAGCCGTATCATGTTAATGACATGCTCCATTTTTCATAATAATATTTAATATTTGGTTAATTTATATAGCGCCGTTTTAGTGAGAAATCACCTCAAGGGCGCTGAAGTATATTCTGTCTTTACAAATTGCCCAAAATTTTTCTATACGATTTAGATATGGAGAATTTTCAGGCCAAGCAGTTCAAGCATCAAATTTGATTTGTGAAAAGCATTATCTTGTTGGAAAACTGGCGACCAATTCGGGTTTACTTATTCTAGTTCAAAAATCAATCTACATTCCAAAAGTTGTTTATATTTTTGGCTGTGCATCAGGCTCTCTTTTGGTATTGATGCTCTGGTCCTTATGAATGAAAAAAATCCACAGAATATCTTTTGATGATCATTCATAGCTTGCTCAATATAGACCAGCATTAATTCCGCAGCAGGGCCGCTGTCCTTTAACTGGAAAATGATTTCCATCTGAGAATAACAAAGAGGAATCCTCCCCTGTTCCACAGTCCAGTAAAGCCTCATCTTCAACATGTTTACAGTCACTTCTTTTGTGGTCGGAAGGAATTTATTTCTGATTTTACGAGTCTTTTACATACTGTGGACAGCAAAAGTCCAAGAGTTAAAGTCAAAGCTGTGTTTTTTAGAAGTTTGTTGGCTATATCACGCCATTCTTCTGCTTCAGTGGTCATTTCCGTTTTTTTCTAATTCTTTGCACTTCCACAGAGCCAGTTTCCATTTGTTTCGCTTTTATATTATTTTCTGCACCGAGACTGACCTCATACTGCTTTAAAATATTTCTCTAGGTCACAGGTGTATGCTCATCTAGAGGCATATTTTATTATCGTTTCCTGGGCGTTGTAATTATGATGCAAAGAGGATATAAATATTGATTAAAACGGAGGAAAAGTTAATTTGGACTCCGGTAACCTGAACCGCGGTGACAAACCATTTGAGTAGGTTATCTTGGGTTATCTCTAGGACGAATGTTGCAAAACAAAAATAATAAGGAATGTGCGTAAAAATATATTAATGTAGATCAAAAAAACACCAATTCTGAATATACTTATATATTTCTATAATTAAAAATGATTTAAAATCTTTACTGTGTATACGCTCCATGATTGTTCAAACGAAATTTGATGTCAAATGTATTCCGTGTTAAGTGTGTACAACGTAATAATTAAACATCTCTTTCTGTTACATGCGTATTGAGTACTTTGATAATAAGAGGGAGGTCGCTATTAGAGGAGAGGCGTATTTATCGTACCCAGTAAAGGTAGCGGGTATTTTCGGTGACCGGATAAATCATCACAATGATAATTCATCACATCTTTAAAAAGTTATATAAAGTCATGGAAAGTGATGAAACAAAAACTTTATCAACTGGGGTAGGTTAGGTTAGGTTACTTTAAAAAAAAAATTTCTTTCATCATTTCTAATGACTTTATATCACTCAAAGTGTGTTGAATTGTCAATGTGTTGAGTTATCATGGAACCGTATTTTCATGCGGTATTTTGTACTTGTGACAAATCTTCAAAATATCTGATTCCAAAATACTCACATGTATTTTGTACTGGGACTAAGTATTTTTAATAGGTACTTTTAACAGGTACTTTGAATAGGTACTTTTGATGGGTAATTTTAATAGGTATTTTTAATAGGAAAAATGTGGGGAATTTTTCGACAGGGAATTTCGTGGCCACCCCCCCCCCCACCCATGGATTCGAATAATTATTGGGGGAATCAATCTAACGTAGAAAATTTGTGGGGAATCGTTGTGGGCAGAAATTATCTGAGTGCAGTTACTTATTATTAATTAATCCTCAGATCGGTATAAAATACTATATACAGGGTTTTTCAATAAGAGGTGTTATTTTGATATTCAATCGTAAAAGATCAAGGCTGCCCAACCTTTTTAGCAGTTGGGCCAAATTGACGATTTTGAATCACTGGCGGGCCACTGAATACCTGACGGTTCCTATTTCCATGGGGGGGAGGGGTTGTTAGAGAATTTCTATAAAACATAATTCCCCACAAAAAAAAATCTAAATAAGTGCTCCCCACAAAATATTTGAAATCCATGGGGGGGGGGGGGGGGGTTGTTACGGAACTTCGCTGTGAAAAAATTCCGCACACCCGAACATAATATGTGATACCCCACAGCAATTTTTCGAATTCCATGGGGGGGGGGGGGGTGGCTACAGAATTCCATTTGGACGCAAAGAATATTATGTCGAAAACCGGTGTATTTTTGTTTCAAAAGTAAGTTCAACAGGTTGGATTTTTTCGTCGCTGATTCTCGTTCTCAGTAGCCTAAATAAAATCGCCGTCGTTGGCAACACTGGTGACCGCGCGCAAGCTACATTGTTTGTTTTACCGCGGGCCCGCGACACTTTTTCAAATTGGCGGGTTTTTTGAAAATGTTTCTTCACGCGGGCCACTTATAATTCGTTCGCGGGCCACATTGTGGCCCGCGGGCCTGGGGTTGGGCAGCCTTGGTTTAGATGCTTGTGTGGCACGTAGCGCCGTCTTGTTGAAAGTAAACATTGTCCAGATTAATATCATCCAATTCCGGCCGTAAAAAATCATTAATCATCTCTCGATAGCGCAATCCATTCACCGTAACTGTTGCTCCAGCCTCATTTTCGAAAAAGTAAGGTCCAATGACTCCGCCGGACCATAAACCGCACCAAACAGTCACACGTTGAGGATAAAGAGGCTTTTCAACAATAACTCTTGAGTTTTCCGAGCCCCAGATGCGACAATTTTGCTTATTGACAAAGCCACCGAGGTGGAAATGGGCCTCATCACTCAAGATGATTTGCAGTTAATTCACTCTAGTGAATTTTAATAATTTCAATGCGTTGTTGAAGTGTGTATCGTTCCATTTTTATTAATGGCGTAGTTTCTACTTGTCAAATGTCAAAAAATGACAGCTTCAAAAGTAACATCTACCGAAATAGCGGCCTATTCAAAATAACACCTCTTATTGGAAAAGCCTGTAGTATTTTGTTAGTAGTATTTTTTTGTACCTGTACTCACTGTTGTCATATAACAGATTTTAGGCGCGAAGATCCTACAGTTGCTAGCCTGAGTAGCGGGAACTATCAGGTTGGTTGCTGGGCCAAACGGAGTTGAAAACGCACAAAAGATCCGCTAGAGTTCCCCCACCCCCCGGCGACCCAGCGCCTCGTCCCCACTTACGCCCGACCTCTGACCTAGCTGGACGTGTGCGCGTTCCGGTGTCCGCGTTCCCAATTTCGCACCGCACGGTCGAAAAGCATAATGTACGAGAATGGCGCGCTTTGAACATCGACAGGCTGGCACCGCTTGTTTGAAACACGGCGCTCAGCCCTACAATCAACAGGATGCCCCGAGGACTCCCATGTCCCGACCATGCCACGCTGTGAGTTTCTTACGCTTTCTATTACCCCTTGAATGTGTCCGCTAATAACCTAAATTCGTCCACGCTGCCTGTCGGTCTAGAGAGAGAGCTGTTAATTACTTCCCAGAGAGAGATTAGGGAACCCTTTGATGATAATTCCAGTTAGGATGTAACAACCTGTATTCTATTGTTATTCACCCATGTAATGTCCATTTTGCCGCTCAAATACAATGTTGATTCATAAAAAACCTAACCTCTTTCATTTGGGGATAGCAGTCGTATGGGAGTGTTTTGTGTAGACGGTGGGATATGGATTCTTGAGCCTCGCGCTGACCCCGAACCCTGACTATGAGAGAGACGTCTCATGCCCCGCTCTGAGCTGGCCGAGGGAAAGTCAGGGCACCCCAGGTCCTACGCGCGACACTGTACACAGTCAACAAAAATACTCACAGGACCCACCTCTAGTCGCTATACAATTTTAAATTGTGTAGTTGGGTATGCTGATCTAAGTTTTTGATATGATACTATTACTAGCGCGACCGCGACTAAAATCACCTACATGCCAATTTAAAGTTCTTGTAAAAATGAGTAAGCAGTGAAAAAAAAAATTATAAATGCTGGTAACAAATTAATGGATTTGCAATTTTGTTTTTGAGTCTAGCATTTTTACCTTGTTTGATGGGATGTATAGTTACTGCAGTACTGAGCCGACCACAACCCAAGCTGACTAGATGCGGAGAGTTGGTTGCTACCCTGGAAGTAAATAAAACATAATATTTTCATATGAAGCAGATACTTTGTGATGTGAAATTATAATTTTACATGCCCGGATGAAACTACGGTTTTAGCGAAACCTGGTCGGCAATAGTATAAAAAATAAAAGTAATGTTATACAAAGTTATTAATGATTTTTAAGAAAATAAAATGAATCAAAGTCAATTAAAGTTTATAATTATTATTTTGAACTGCTTTTTAAATGCTGCTCTAGGTGCCATTCGACACTATTAAAATATTAAATAGATTTCGAAAGACGCCAAAGCTGGATTTAGGCACCATTAGATACTTGTTTTTAGATTTCAAAATACGTCACAATTATAATTTTTTTTAAAGATAAACTAATGTTTATAAGACAAGGTTTTATGCATGGCATAAAGGATAACAAATAATTAAAAGCAATAATTAGTCGCCCGAAATTTGGGAAAAAAAAAGTCAGGTTCAATTCCCGTTGGCGGCATTTATTTTTACTCGGGAGATATTTTCAATTTGTATTAGTATTTCGGGCGACTAATTATTGCTTATAATTATTTGTCACAATTATAGTCTTTTTAGGCGCCATGTGATATACATATTAAGAATACCATCAAAAAATAATTTTTTTTTTTATGTCTAAATTAATGATTCTCCAGGTGCCATTTGATTTTATCATATAGGTACAAAATAAGACACAATTTTAAATATTGCTCACCATTAGACACTATTTACATATTTATTAGATTTCAAAAGGCATTTCAAAATTGGATTTAGACACCATTAGATACTTGTTTTTAGATTCTAAAAGACGTCAAAATTATTGTTACCCAGGCACCATGTGATAATATTGGACTTCAAAAGGCGCAAAAATATAAATGAAGACTCCCCAGGCGACATTTTTCGCAAGTATGTGTTCTAAGTGCTTAAATTTAAGATTCTTTAGGGGCCCTTTGATCATTTTACATTTCAAAAGGCGCCATTTAAGCAACGTTAGATACTTGATTTTACATTTCAAAAGGCGCCATTTAGGCACAGTTATATACTTGATTTTAGATTTCAAAAGGCGCCATTTAGGCACCATTAGATACTTAATTTTACATTAAAAAACGCGCCATTCAGGCACCGTTAGATACTTGATTTTACATTTCCTAATGGCACCGTTAGATACTTGGTTTTAGATCTAAAAAGGCGTCATTTAGGCACCGTTAGATACTTTCGTTAGATAGATTTCAAAAGAGGTCAAACTTAAAGTCATAATTAAAGAATAAAAAGTACCTAAGTGAGTTCCCTCGTTCCTGTACATCAACTCCTGCCGCCTCTTCATCCGTTTGCCTCGTCAGCCCCGACATGACGTCTCTAGCACCATATCGACTCCATCCCAGAGCCGGGACTCTAAATCTCCCCGAACTACTCACTTGTTCACTCGCAAATCTCAAAATCACCACGAGTTTTATTAACACTGTTCATTAGTTTTAATTAGAAGAACAGACCACTGTTGTAAATTATATACCTATCTGTTTTTAATTAATCATAAATATTTATATAAAGAAGATTGTATTTGGCGGCCAGTTTGATTTGTAAACACAACTCCGATATAGATGAAATTTTGCACATTATTCGACCTTCAAAACGGGAGGAAGGTCACGGTCTAGGTCTGATTTCGAAAATCTCTGTGTAAAGCCCGGGCAACGGCGGGGACTTCAGCTAGTTTAAAATATTAGTTTAATATTGGAGAAGGCTATTTCAAATGCTTCAAGCATTCTGAAGGCGAAATTGCTGTCTAAAAAACGACATTCATATTTCGAAATTTAGACAATGACCTTTGTCTTGTTTTGAAGGTAGTGTACAAAATTTTGTCAATCTCGGAATAAAACTGCAGATTTGTATAAAAATCAAATCCAAGCCGCATGTAAATTTGTTTGTGTGATCGGGTCAATCCTGTCAAGATGGTAGCCGTGTTCGATGGTACCTTTTTATTCCACCAGAGCGCATGCGAGAATATGCAAATTCGAATGTTCACAGAATTACTAATATTGTAATAGGTAAAAACAGCGTTTGCAGGGGGCCAATGGAGCAACTAACGAAGGTACGACCTATTTTTAAAAACCATAAATCTATACTCGATGCCATCGACTGCAAAGTTAGGCATGTCAAGCTGTAAAAATATATTAGTAAACTTGTCGAATTCCGCTGCATGTAACTCTTTAAAAAAAAACAACACTTGATTTCAACTTAAATATGTATATCTAATGGAGACAACTATTTAAATCGGGGGTTTAAGTAACCCGCACAAAATAGGTTTTTAGGTTGTTAGTTTGGGTTACTTTAATAATTTTTGCGTATTTCCTAACCTTTAAACTCAACTTTGATTGTGAAAAAGGGAACTTTAATGCATATTTTACCATCTCCCACCACATAAATAGATATTTCTTGAAGTAAGTAAGTCGAAGCCAAGTAACTAACTAACTAACCATCAAGCCGTTTCACCGCAGTGGTAGGCAGAGAGGAAGGACCGCCAAACAACTCGGTCACACCACACACTCCTTGCCTCATTCACATTCATACATTGTCTCATACATACTCTTCTATTGTTCTGACTCTTGACATGGCCCGACTCAAGTATCTGATTCACTTGATCATGCCATGTCTTCCTCGGGCGTCCCAGACATCTGCTACCATTCACATTTGCATTGTATATTCTCCTTATACTCCTTTCTTCGCTCATTCGCTCTACATGCCCAAACCATCTAAGTGTCCCTTTCTTGATCTTACTCATTACGCTTACATCAGCCTTGCACTCTTTCCTCACACGATCATACATGGTTTTACCACACATACGCCTCAAGGATCTCATTTCAACAGCATTCAATCTACTTTCAACCTTTCTTTGCCAGTTCCATGCCTCACTTCCATACATCAGGGTAGGTACCAGCAATCCATTGTGGACTGCTAACTTCGCTTCTTTGGACATTTTTTTGTTAGCGCCAACTGTGTTCAGTCCTCCATTGATGGAGTTACCTGCATTTACTCTTCTTTCAATATCTCTGTCAGCCTTCCCATCTCTCGTAAACATGCTTCCTAAATACACAAACCTGCTCCAAGTATTCCTCATTCGCAACTATATTGCACACTGTTTTCGTACTCTCTCTTTGAAACACCAGTACTTTAGACTTACTTACGTTCATCATTAACTCATTCTTCATGCATACTTCGTTCATCTTAGACACGAGAGACTGCAGATCATCCAAACTATTAGCAATCGTATTCTATATTTGTTTGCTTACTAAACGTGCAGCGGAATTCAACAAGTTTATCAATGTTTTAATTGTAGTCAAAACTGGCTGACGTGTACCCGGCGTTGCTCGACTTTTGTTCTACTTTCTACAATATAATATCCATGTATTATATATATAAACCTTCCGGAAGAAATTCTCTAATTGACTGTGAAAACCCTATCAAAATCTGTTAGCGCACATAACAGACAGACGTAGATAGCAAGACTTTATTTTAGTATAATAGAGGAGAGATAGAGAAGATAAGAAGAATGTTATAGAATTCTACGAAAATAAATAATGGAGATAGAGATTAAGAAGAGAAGATAGAGACTTCTACGAAAAGAAATAAGAGAAATTTCTATGAAAAAAAAGTTATTTTAGATTACGATAATATGATTGCTAAATATGAAATGATTTTTGATTTAGCTTTAACATGTTGTTTTCATAGATTAATTATTGGAAATTGATTAAAAAGTTATTATTATTATAATTTTGACGTTTTTGAAGATAGGTTGTGAAGTGTCATCAGCTTCTGAAAATAAAAGAAAATAATTAATTAGCAATGTGGAAATGGGACATGAAATAGGCAAAGTAGGTACCTGGTTTTAATCAATTCATCTATCAAAGGAAATTAGTATAATTCTACAACGCGTGTGTTATTTAATAGCATTGCTTGGGTTTCCTAGGAATATGTGGAGCAAATCGAATATAGGGGAATAATGATCAAGTTGATTTTATGTGATAAATTATTATTTTAGACAGGAGGTCCTGAGGAATATAACTTCCCACAGGGCTTGACATCTCTAAGGATGCTCTGTGGAGGGTGTTTTTGAGGACAGGAAATAGTAAAAATGGGTCTTTTACGAGGGAGTAAACACAAAAGCCGGCAAATCGTTCCACAGCCGAGCTGTTGAATTCAAGAACTTAGAAAGTCTTAGGACGGGTTGTTTCAAAGAATTTGAAAAATTCATCATATATCAATTAATTTTTAAGTTTTCTAAAGGTTCTATTGAAGTACTGTTATTATATAATTATTGGCCAGCTGCTTCACGTAACAGAAATAAAACTTTCGGAAAAACAGAACAGAACTTTCACAGAACCTAAAAAATTAACTTTGAAACTTCACGAATTGTTCAAATTTTATGAAATAATTATCATATTGTTACGCCCATAAAAGTCAATGATACGTATTGTATACGTACACATTAATTAACAAATAAATACAATTAAAAAAAATTATTACCCACTTAATAAAATAAAATAATAATAAACACTGAAACCAACATTATTTATTACCGTTGATCTTTGTGTGTGTCACACGAAGTTATATACTCAAAGCATTTTTTGGGCGTGGCCAATATCACCATGATCACATATCGCTCGCCATACAATCCCATACAGAGATGTCTGATATATGTTTAACGTGTGGGCATGGCCTGGCATGATCTGCTAGCCTAGCGATATTTGAAAATGAACCTTGTGAAGATGTCAGATGAATTAGGGTGCAGCAGTTGTCAGCTGTCAAGGTGATAAATTCCGAGATTTTAAGATTATAGCTTCCGTGACACTACAATATATAATCTGTATAGATCACGCCCAAAAAATGCTTTGAGCATACAGCGTCGTCTGACACAAGCATTAAGCGTAAAGAAAAATAGGTACTACATTTTTGCTTCTTTCCGGCATTTTTAAAATACTGTTTGAAAGTCGTTTGCTCAGGCTCTATGGCGCCGAACCGACTGAAATTTTGGATTATTACTAAAAATTATGGTCGGAAGTGAAATCAATGTTAAAGTCTGCATAAAGTAGCATTTGGGGATGTATGTTTTATTTTCTCTTTTCTGTACCCTCATCATTATTCTATTGAACCTAACAGATGTAGTAGTATCGGATTACGGGCGTGATAAGTTTAGTCATCCGAAAACGGTTTTGTAATGTATAGTTTTACCTTCTGGAATTTAATACATACTAACTGACGTGTACCCGGCGTTGCTCGGGAACCTATAGTTCGTGGTAAAGTGTTGAGGTTGTGAATTCTAGAGTACCTGACAACTGGACGCATTGTTAAGATGGAAATAATATTTTTACTGTTAATAAACTATATTATGTCGACTTTGAGGCCCCGTAGTAAGCGTTCAAAGATGGTTTGAAAGGGAGATAAGTAAATACGAATGTTAGAGGGAACGCGCTAATATTAAAAAAAAAATTAAGTGAAAATATTTAATTAAACACGACTCGTTTGAAAAAGAGCGAAAATCTCTTGACAAATGCTTTAGTTGCATTTAAAGACCACTGTGAATATTTTCATGCCTATAACATATTAAATAACAGAAAAAAGATGTTTTTAATAATTTTCGGAGCTTACTTTGCGATTTTTTTTATATCGAGGTAATTTCATATAATTAACATAATAAACGTATAGATTTGTGGCCCATAAACCGGAAGCATGAAAGTAATAAAATCAAAAGATGGAAAAATGTTGACAAATGAGGAAAAAATAAAAGAGAGATGGATGAAGTATTTCGAGGAAGTCTTTGAAAGCGAAGTGAGTGACAGTGATTCTAGCAGCGAATCAGATATGAATGATGATGGACTGAATGTTACCGAAATTAGCATAGATGAGATAGAAAGATCAATTAAGTGTATGAAGAATGGTAAGGCTGTCGGTTTCGACAATATTGCTGCTAAATATTTTAAAGGAGGTAGCCGTATAATTCTCACATGGTTGTGCAATCTTTTTAACCATTGTTTAAAAGAAGGTTATACGCCTTTAGATTGGAGAAGGGCAGTGACCATGCCATTATACAAAGGTAAAGGGTCACGTATGGAATGCGGGAATCATAGGGCTATTAGCCTGCTAAGTTCAGTTGGCAAGCTGCATGGTAGAATTTTGATTGAAAGGGTAAGAAAGGAAACAAAGGATAAAATATGGGATGTGCAAGGTGCTTTTATGAGTGGAAGGGGATGCATGGACCAGATCTTCTCATTGCGTATGCTCACCGAGAAGTTTCTGGCAAAAACCAGAAACTTTTCTGTGCCTTTGTAGATCTACAAAAAGCATACGACCGAGTCGACAGGAAAAAGCTATGGAAGGTGTTGTCCAAGTATGGAGTGAATACAAATCTGACTCAGGCAATTGCGTCTCTATATGAGGGAAGCGTTGCATGTGTTAGGGTGAACGGTGGTTTAACGGGGTGGTTTGATATCACAAAAGGTGTTAAACAAGGCTGCGTAATGTCACCGTGGTTATTCAATCTATACATGGATAATTGTATACAAGAATTGAAAGAGCTGGGATTGGGGGCGAATTTGAGTAATCTGAAAGTATGTTGCCTGTTGTATGCTGATGATGCGGTGCTGATTGCTAATAGTATGGATGATCTGCAGTCTCTCGTGTCTAAGATGAACGAAGTATGCATGAAGAATGAGTTAATGATGAATGTAATTAAGTCTAAAGTAATGGTGTTTGAAAGAGAGAGTACGAAAACAGTGTGCAATATAGCTGTGAATGAGGAATACTTGGAGCAGGTGGATAAGTTTGTGTATTTAAGAAGCATGTTTACGAGAGATGGGAAGGCTCACAGAGATATTTATTTATTTATTCAAAAAAACAGTTTTTAACATAAAAAACGTACTCTGCACATATTGAAAGAAGAGTAAATGCAGGTAACTCTATTAATGGAGGACTGAACGCAGTTGGCGCTAACAAAAAATTGTCCAAGCAAGCGAAGTTAGCAGTCCACAATGGAGTGCTGGTACCTACCCTGATGTATGGAAGTGAGGCATGGAACTGGCAAAGAAAGGATGAAAGTAGATTGAATACTGTTGAAATGAGATCCCTGAGGCGTATGTGTGGTAAAACCATGTATGATCGTGTGAGGAATGAGGAGATCCGCAAAGAGTGCAAGGCTGATGTAAGCGTAATGAGTAAGATCAAGAAAGGGACGCTTAGATGGTTTGGGCATGTAGAGCGAATGAGCGAAGAAAGGAGTGTAAGGAGAATATACGATGCAAATGTGAATGGTAGCAGAAGTCGGGGACGCCCGAGGAAGACATGGCACGACCAAGTGAATCAAATACTTGAGTCGGGCCATGTCAAGAGCCAGAACAATAGAAGAGTATGTATGAGACGATGTATGAATGTGAATGAGGCAAGGAGTGTGTGCCAAGACCGAGTTGTTTGGCGGTCCGTCCTCTCTGCCTACCCCTGCGGGGAAACGGCGTAATGGTTAGTTATTTAGTTAACGTATAGATATTGTCTTCAAAATAAACTTTTTTTTTAATCTTAAAAACTTTGGAGTTAACGAAAAACTTGTTATAAATCGGTAGAAATTGGGTATGCGCGCGCTTTATTCGACTCTGTATCTCTTTCCAGCGCAGAGATAATGCGTTAAGTCTTTCTCGAGCGTCCCCGACATTTTACACCATTCAAATCACTCTCTAAATACTCCTGGCACTAATAAGAACAAACTTTGAAATTTTCAGTGTAATCGGATGAATGATGTAGGAACACGTACGAGACAAACAATCAATACAGATAAGCACGACATAGGAAGATTTTAACACATTTAAAAAATATAGAAATTTATGATTAAATAAACTTTTTATTTCCACTTATACCGGTACCAATAGACCAGACCGGTTTCACTACGTAAGAGGCATCTTCAGACAAACTCTGAGTAATTGGATTTAACTGTCCCGCAGCCAAGTGGGGGAGTAGGTGGACCCCAAAATTATATTAGCTTAAATGCTTGACATATCATTTTAGTATTTTACGTATTCCTTCGCAAATACATAAGATGCCATTAATAATTGAGTTTTCTATAGTTTAAAAGCCGATAAGACAGAAAAATGCATGGGGTCGTCGAAAGACCCACGTGGTTACAGACGTTTTGTTTGGCATCTTGACCTGTCAAGAGTTAAGTTATAAAGATTTATTAATCTTAAATTTAAATTAAAATGGAATTTCCCCACGAATTGGTTAGTTACAAAATTGGAAACAATTTTTGTTTTTCATTTAACTTGTTACATTAGAGTTCTGTTTCAACATTTTCTTACAAATTAAAATTATCTGCAATAATTCACCTTCGCTATGAACATTATATGGGACACACTCGACTAGGCTGGCTATAAGAGGTAAATAAATAAAAAGTAGAATTTCCTTAAAAAATCAGTCAAGATTACAAAACCAAACAGAATTTATAAAATATAATATTTTACAATAATGTTCGCACAACTATTATAATTTAACAATGCATTTTTATTTAATTTTTACTAGCTGTACCAATCCACGCGTTGCTGTGGCTCAGTCTCTCTGTGCAGATAGAGAAATAATTGAGTGTGTTACTTTTACATCCAACAGATGGCGCTGTTTTTTCCCTATAGCAGGTGACATCTGTATAATATAGGTATATAAAAACTCATGCGTATGTGAATGCAAAGTTGTGTCAAAATTTCAAAGCAATCGGTGAAAAACTTTCGGAGATTTAAGATTTTGAATAAACGAACATTAACATTTTTATTTATATAGATTAAGGACGGGTTGTTTCGGAGAATTTGAACAATTCATCAAATTTCAACGTTCATTTACGGGTTCTGTGAAAGTCCTATTCAAATTCTGTTATTATATCATTATAGGTTAGTTGCTTGACAGAACTGAAATAAAAACAGAACTTAAAAATATCTTTCACAGAACTTGAAAATTAACTTTGAAATTTGAAGAATTGTTCAAGTTCTCCGAAACAACCCGTCCTAAGAATTTTATAAATTAAATACCAGTATTTTTTTATTATTTTTTTTTTAATTTCGATTTCTTTTTTTTTTTTTTTTTTTTTTTTTTTTTTTTTTCGATTTCATACTTAAAATAGTTTTCAAAGTTTGCATTTTTCAAAGCTCGCCAAAACGATCGAAATCTGACGGGGTACGCGTGACGTCATACACAGTGGAGGCTCGTGACTTTTGGGTTTACTACAGTGCTAATATTACAACAAAATGGCATTATTGATGTTGTTGTAGCTGAAAACGGCTTCTTCACGGCCAAACCGAAATTTCATGAAAATCTTTATAAAAAAAAATGTTTTGGATTAAACAACATCAATAATGTCGAATTTTTCGAACTTGGCCTTCTATCACACTAAAATGTCACTAGCCGCCACTGCATACGTACCTCGGTTTTGTCGGTTAACAGTAATATCAATCACACTCGGGTCGGTATAAAAACAGCAACAACAAAAAAAACCCTATTTAAATATTGTGCAAGATTTCCAAAAAAACTTTACACCTAGAAAAGATCGTCGATTTTGGGTAGTTTTAAAGTTTCAAGTCGTTTTGTAATTTGAACCAGGCTTATTACAAACCTCGTAGGGGTTTTCTTAAAATGGACAAAACTGGTTTTCACTTTTCATCACCAGTGTGTGTGATATGCCAGATTGAGAGGCCTGGTACTGCTGACAATTAATAACTCACTTCTCATCGCTGCTTTGATGGAATTCATAAACAAAGCGGAGCTAATTATTTACATTTATAAGTAATTAATCTAGTGGCAGTAATTTTTACATAATCAATTGTCAATAATAATAATAAATGTAATTAGATTAGATATGTTCGCGAAATTTGTCTGGGTTTTTTTAAATAAACTCTGAGCTCCATAACCTTTCGGGTTTTTAAATACAGGGTTTTCCAATAAGAGGTGTTATTTTGAATAGCCCGCTATTTCGGTAGATGTTACTTTTAAAGCTGTCATTTTTTGACATTTGACAAGTAGAAACTACGCCATTAATAAAAATGGAACAATACACGCTTCAACAACGCATTGAAATTATTAAAATTCACTTGAGTGAATCAAATGCAAATCATCTTGAGTGATGAGGCCCATTTCCACCTCGGTGGCTTCGTCAACAAGCAAAATTGTCGCATCTGGGGCTCGGAAAACCCAAGAGTTATTGTTGAAAAGCCTCTCTATCTTCAACGTGTTACTGTTTGGTGCGGTTTATGGTCCGGCGGAGTCATTGGACCTTACTTTTTCGAAAATGAGGCTGGAGCAACAGTTACGGTGAATGGATTGCGCTATCGAGAGATGATTAATGATTTTTTATGGCCGGAATTGGATGGTATTGATCTGAACAACGTTTACTTTCAACAAGACTATATGCCACACAAGCAACGAAACCATTGTTATTTTACGATTGAATATCAAAATAACACATCTTATTGGAAAACCCTGTATTTTTACCAACAAGTCCCAACGACATGGTGAATTTTCTTGGAATTTCGAAATGCTCCCGATGTATCTCGATGTATTTTTTTATTTTTTTTTTATCTAAAATGTGCTACAGATTACTTATTTTTGAAGTTGTCGTTAAAATAAATACTATTTTAAAAACTAGATAAAATTATCTGCATTTGAAAAAAACATTGATCTTTCTTAAAAATAAATTTTTAATATCAAACATGAAAATGTTGACAAAAAAATTTGTCAGGACATTTTGACTCGGAACGTTCATAATTTTGAAAGAATTCGATATTTATAAAACATATTCCTTTTGTGTAGGTAATAAGTAATAAAAATGTCACTTCACTTTTCATACCGTTCATACAATAAAAATATATAAATAATTTTCAACTTTCAAAATGCGGAAATTCGTAAGCATGCACTTTGACAATTTTTTTTAAATTTTATGCAAATAATAATGTATAAATATTTGATACAAACTGTGAAGAATAATTATTTATCTTTCCAATGACGAACATATCACATATCTACGCATTATAGAAAAAAAGATAAACATATTTTTATAATGTAATGACGCCCCGGTCAGATCTGTCCTTCAGAAGCTATAATGGAATATGATGTTTGTGGCTAGTTATGACCTTCCGAGGCCTGAAGGGTTAAAACTAGAGAACCAATCTCTAACACAGGTATTACAGGTAATACAATGCCAACTCTAATTTTGCCACTATTCTTTCTAATAAATGTAATATCAATAGCAAATTTAAAATCAGTATTTAGTGTCCGCTTGCAAAGTCGTAATTAAAAAAAATAAAAGTGTGTTTATCTGAAGTGACCAGCCAGGTGAGGTGTAAAATTAGATGATGGCCTCCGTGGACGAGGGGTAAGGCTCTCGACTAGCAATCCGAAGGTTGCGGTTTCGAATTCCGGCGTGCGCTAGTAAATTTTATTTGATGAATTTGTGTTATTTCTCATTTTAATATATATATTTTATAAGTGTACATTAAAAAAACTCGTAAGATCGAGGGAGTTATATGGTGTGGTAGCCCTCTATCCCCCATCCATGAAGAAGGTTCCCGTTTTTACCCGAAGGGCGTGCTTTTGAAGATATAAGGGCTGGAAGTTTCGCCCTCCAGAAATTTCTAGAGCAGTCCAGAACATGCAAGAGTATTCAAGAGCATTCCAGAACATCCCGGAACATTCTGGAATGTTCGGGAATAGTCTGGAACGTCCGGCAACGTCCCAGATCATAATTAACTAAAAACGGGATTACAGGCCGTTTCCCGATAAACTTTTATTAAATTCGTTATCGTGATAATACATCGGTATCTATAAATAGTATAAAACAAAGTCACTATCCGCGTCTGTCTGTCTGTGCGCTTAGTTCTTCTAAACTACGCAACGGAGTTTGATAGGGATTTCACTATCATTAAGAGAATTTCTTCCGGAAGGTTTATATATATATATAATACAAGGATATTATATTTATTGAAAGTGGAGAAAAATCGAACATTGCCGTGTAAACGTCAGCTAGTACCATAATATAATGAACATCTAAATATTTTATCAGATTCACTCCCCTTTCTTCAAAAAGACCCTCCTTACAGCATCCCCGAAATAAGACAGAGGCACTGAAGGAAATAATTTCCTTCTGGGCTTTCTGTGTTGAGCATACAAACTTAAATTTAAAAAAAGTGCAAAATAATGCTCATGAACTAAAAATTCAAGATAGAAAAAGGTACGCAAAGTTCATGTTGCTAATGCCCTCCATTCCATTTTCTCATTTAAGTTGATACGAAATGAGATAAACAAATTAATGTCAACATTCAAATTATACTTTTTATTGTTATTACCAAAAACCCAGTATCGCCGATGACTCACATTTACAGGTGTTTCTCAGATCATTAGCGTTCACCTGTCAATTAAAATTATACATACCTACGGATAACAAACTGTACAACATGAATAACAAATTATACAACGCGGATGACATATTATACAATTTTGTACAATCTATAGTATAAAATAAAGTCGCTGTCCGCGTCTGTCTGTTTGAGCGCTTAGTTCTTCTAAACTACGCAACGGATTTTGATAGGCTTTTCACTATCATTGAGAGAAATTCTTTAGGAAGGTGTATATATATAATACATGTATATTATATTTATAGAAAGTAGATAAAAGTCGATGTTTTGTAATAAAGTCGTAAAAAAACTTTCGGACGATTATATTGCTAACTCTAGCAAAACCTTATGGGATACATCAAAATAGTGTACTATGTAATTGTATATCTTAACTCTTGACAGGCCAATATGCCAAACAAAACGTCTGTAACCAATGGGGTCTTCCGACGACCCCATGCATTTTTCTGTCTTATGGGCTTTTAAACTATAGAAATCCCGATTATTCAGTCAATTATTAATGGTAACTTATGTATTTGCGCAGGAATACGTAAAATACTAAAAATGATATGTCAAGTATTTAAGATAATATAAGGAGGATAGTAATTTTGGGTACTACATACTCCCCCACTTGGCTGCGGGATAGTTAAAAGGGCGTACAGAAAAGTCCACTACGGTATATGTCTATCTCCTAAGGATAATTCCCAGAAACGCCAGGTATACATCAGCTAGTCTTGAAAATATATAAAAAATTCATTCTGGTTATGTTTGTGCTCGCAAAACTCGAAAAGTAGTCAATCGATATCGCTGAAAAATTCAAAGTTTGTTGTTATTAGTTCCAGGATTGTTTAGAGAGTGGTTTGAATGGTAAAAGAAGTCGGTGATGTCCGAGGAAGACTAACGCATTATCTATGCACTATAATGAGATACGGAGTCGAATTCAGAGTCGATATAATGAAGTTTTTTAATATTGGTAATGTGGTATACATTGGTGAAAGATAGACAAAGTCGGAGACACCCCGAAGACAAGACACGATCAAATGAATCAAATACTTAAGAGTAGAAAAATGTGGCGTACGTCATAAAGAGAGAAAGGGGTATAAGTAGAACGTATGACGTGAAAGTGAAATGTAGAATAAGTCAATGAAGCCCAAGGGAGAAATGGCACGACCAAGTAAAACCAATACTTTTAAAAAATATGATCTGGAATTCACAACCTCAAAACTAGGGATGTAACGATACCGATACCGATACCGATATATCAGCATCGCTTATATATAACAGCCGATATCAAGCGCGCGAAACGAACAACGCGCTTAAATTGAAACTTTGTTTTCTTAAGGCGATGCACTACGTCGGGTAATATTTTAAATTGAGCCGCTATCAATAACAACCCTTACGTAGATGGTGATAAGGTTTAAATTCCCGCTTAACACCATCCGCCTGTTTTGATTTATGCAAGAAAAAAACATGGCCAAAAAGTGCCTTTTATTTTATTTGGTGGATGTTCAGGCATAAATATTTAATTTTTTTTCGATCATTTTATAAATAACTTAATTTGCCACATTATACAATAAAATTATAACCGAAAATGGGTTCATAAGTAGGATATTTTGAACTTTAAAGCAGTTTTCATAGGCCTTATACATTATTTTTTTCTGGGCTTATAAAAAGACTTAATTAAAAAATACTCGATTATTTCAAAGATCAAGATGTATTCTACTCGCAGTATTTAATTAAAGCATCTGAAACATTTCTAGGCGACCAAATTTTCAAACCAAAAACACATGATTTTGCATTACTACGTATAGCATCGCCTTACAAGTAAATTTTAATTACTAACTTTATGTATCTTTCTTTTTTATAACTATGTGATTTATTTAATTCCAAACAAATAAATGCTTTTTTTTCCAATTTAATTTCTGCGTTTTTATTGATTATTTTTCTTTCACACTCCTAAGGGCAATCAATATTGGCATCACTATCGGTATCGCCGATTATTTTTGTTAAGAATCGGTATCGGTATCGTATCGGCAAAATCATGTATCGTTACATCCCTACTCAAAACATTCATAAACCCGAGCAACGCCGGGTACAAGTCAGCTAGTCATTTATACAAAACATGTCCCTGCCATATTATTGGTTACATCTCACATTATGTATTTTGGGTATGCGCATACAGAGGTTATTTATTCTTCAAATCGTGAGGTGAAAACATGGTTACATTGTTACATATAATAAAAAACCGATAAAAAGGTGACTAATAAATAATACATGCATTCCAGTTAAAAAATGTTACAAAAAATAATAAACTTCTTTAAGAGGAAGCTACAAGCAAAAATGTGCATATTCTTGGTATACCTTATATTGTAGGTAATAGGCATTCAAATCGCTTCACAAACGGAGTCTAGAAACGTTCGATTTCAAGCACAAAACTGGTTTTTATTTATTTTGTAAATAATTTTATAAGAAAGCAAAAAAGTTAATCAGGTGAAACTGTCACAGATAATAATCTTAGCTATAATACTGTATTTTTTTAAAGCTGTTTCCTCTATGCGTTCATACATTTCTATTGAAAAAATATATTTTTTTGTAGTTTACATTTATATTTTTTACTGAGTAATTTATTTTTTATTTGTATACTACTCAAGCGAAACGATAGGAAATCCTTCAATTTATCTTTCAGGTGGCGCAAAACTACCGTTATCGTTTGAATGTTTAATAACTTTTTAAATTTATTTATATTTTTTATTTTTATTGCAGAATTTTGTGAAGAAAACTTGGGGAATTTGAAATAGAACACTACACAACAGAACAGCGATCAACAATTGTTGAATTATATTTTGAAAATCAACGGTCAATTGTTTTGACGCAGCGTGCTTATCGTCGTTTTTTTAATGTGCGTACTGCACCTTCAGCACCAACAATAAACTGCCTGGTTGCAAATTTTCGACAACATGGTACAGTAAAACACCTTCCATGTACCGGAAGACCACGTACGGTCCACAAGGAAGAAAATATCCAACGTGTTGTTGATAGTGTGCAGTACAGTCCAGAAACATCAACGTCGAACGTCACAGCGGTGCTGCCGAGGTCTGTTATCTATGTGAGGATATTGTGTCAGCGCTTTATTAGCAGCAGACACATACCTGGATGGATGACGAACCTTGTGTTGGCACTGTTGGTGGACTCTCTCGCTGCAGCAGGTGGTCCAGTTTCTTCACCACCTAGGATTCTTGCTGCAGAGTCTCCATCTTCTATCTTCATGTCACCTATTCCTCTTCTTCATCTTACTTTACTTAACTTCACTTTATTTTGGTAATATTTATATTTTTTGCAATACCTGCATCAACTGTAAAGCGCCCCTGAGGTGATAACTCACAAAAGCGGCGCTATAAAAATTGTCCAATATTATTATTATTATAAGAAGACGTTCGGCACACCTGGGGCTATCGCGGAAGCCCGTTCAGAGGATTTTGGCCACATTGCACATGTTCCCGTATAAGGTTCAGCTTGTGCAAGAATTGAAGCCGATAGACTACCAACAACGGCTTGATCATGCCATTTCATTCCGACAAAAAGCAGAAGAAAATCGCGATTTCATTAACAATTTGATAATGAGCGATGAAGCCCATTGTACAATTTTCAGAGTAATTATGTACCACTAGTGACACCTATGAAGGTTAGGTAATAGTATTTACGAAAGGTTCTCGCCTCTGCTATTTGTTTGTAATTAAGTCGCGTCGGCAAGGCCGATTCCTGTTTTGCGGCTTTTTGAATTTGAAGTATGTCAACAGTCTTTAAACTCTCTTGCTCTAAAACAAACAAAGGTTTCACCTTTCCTAAAGAACCACAGGAACTAGCCTGTATCCAGAGTATTTACTGTAAAAAGTGCCTAGTCATATCATGTGATAGTGGATATTTATTATTAAATAAAGTGATTCAGTTTGCTCTCAATAACGGAGTTTAATTAAAAGGACCCTAATTTATTACACCCATTTCCAATTGAATGGTTTCGTAAACAAGAAAAATTGCAGGATATGGGCTACGGAGAATCCAAGAACAGTTCATCAGTTTCATTATTTATTTTATATAATACAAAAAAATTGTGACCAGCCGTTAATATGACGGTCGCAATCTTTATAGGTGTGCAGTACCCGGTCGTTATAGTGTTAACCAGTTTTCAAGAAAGATGTCTATAACATATCATCTCATCACATCATGGAATACCAACATATTATGTCTGTGGTATTCGATGACCAAATAAAAACATCTTCTGGTTACATAGACGATACAAGAGGATGGAAGGGTGACTAATAGAAGCCGCAACATTCCAGAGAGACGGTTACAATAATAGACCAAAGGATAGACTCAAACTAAAACTGAATTCTTTGTCCTATTACGCATTGTTGGTGACAAATACATACTTGACATACACCATAACAAATAGATTACAGAACTATTTTGTCTCTTAAATGTTTTTTTTAATCTAAAATTGGATGATGTAGTAAATTTACATCAGTTAATACGCGAAATAAATCTCGGTGCCATCAAATTAAGGCGAAGCTTAATGCTAAATCAATATTTTAATTAATCTTTATAACGAATTGGTGTACATTAAGAATACCAAAAAATATGCTTTAGATAAATTGAAGGTTTTCCTATCGTTTAGCTTGAGTAGAATACAAATAAAATAATAAATTACTCAATAAAAAATATAAATGTTAACTACTAAAAAAAATATTTTTTCAATAGAAATTTATGAACGCGTAAAGGAAACAACCTTTTAAAAATACAGTATTATAGCTAAGATTATCTGTGACAGTTTCACTTGATTAACTTTTTTATAAAATTATTTACAAAATAAATAAAAACAAGTTTTGTGCTTGAAATCGAACGTTTCTAGACTCCGTTTATTACCTGCAATATAAGGTATACCAAGAATATACACATTTTTGGCTTGTAGCTTCGTCTTAAGTGATAGCGCGGTTCACTCACTTTAGTTTAGTCACTGGGGGAGGAAGGTTTAATCCTCAGTCAAATCAAAAAAGGAAAATATTTTAAAGTACTATAATTAAAAAATAGACGTACTATAGTAAAAAAAAGGTTTTTGTGGGTTGATTTTTAAAGTGACTTATAAAGAAATATGTAAGACGTAAGCATAATGAGTAAGATTGAGAAAGGGACGCTTAAATGGTTTGGGCAAGAAGAGCGAATGAACGAAGAAAGGAATTAAAACAGAATATATGACGCAAATGGGAATGGTAGAAGTCGCGGACGCTTGAGGAAGATATGGCACGATCAAATGAATCAGATACTTTTGTCGGGCCATGTCAAGAGCCAGAATAATAAAAGATTATGCATGTAAATAAGGCAAGGAGTGAATTGTTTGGTGGTTCGTCCTCTCTGCCTACCCCTACGGATAAACGGCGTGATCGTTTGTTAGTTAAGATAAAATTGACATTACGTCGTCACACGGACACGCCCATATAAAACACATCTATCAGTTTATCTCTCCAGTGCCATGAATGTAAATTAGACCGTGAACTCCGAACCAAAACACAATCACGTTACCGCTATTTAAAGATCGACTGAAGCCATTGTTCAAAAGCAACAAAGACACACAATATCTCTTAGAAGATTATTAGACAACAAAGAGATTCCTTGCACTTCTGTCTGGAATTCAATTCTAACGAAAACTGCATACACAGCAAGTTCAAAGCACTTCATTACTGAAACAAGTGACTTATAAGATGTTGATGATGTGTACCCGGCGTTTGTGGGGTTATTCTTGGGAGATAGACATACACCATCGCGGATTTTTTGTAGGCCTTTTTAAAATATACAATTCAAGGTTTAGTCAGCGTTAGGTTAGGTTTTTATGACTTGATTACAAAACATACTTTCGAGTATTGTCTCATCTTAAAGCACCTAAAATATTTCCAAGCGATCAAATTTTATTTATTTATTTATTAATTAATTAACGGACGTACGTCCAAAGCGACACGAGATTTGGGACAATGTACAATGCAAGAGTAAAGGATGGTATATACAAGCAGAGACAAACAGGGAAAACATAAGAAAATAGAAATGAAATACAAGTGTCAAGTCAAACCTTGCTAAAACTAAAGTGATACAAAATATTCTCAATTGCATAGTGAGCAACAAAAAACATTCTGACTTATACCAAAAAAATCAAAGAAAAAAAATTAAAATTTTTTGAAACAAAACTCTTTAAAATTTTAAGTTAAAAAAAAAGTTATTTTTGAAGGTGAAGATGTTGCCCAAAGGTTAATTATATGAAATTGCCTCGATACAAAAAAAATTACAAAGTAAGAAGCTCCGAAAATTATTTGAAACACGTGTTAAAGGCATGAAAAATTCACAGTGTATCTTTAAATGCAACTAAACATTTCTAGAGAGATTTTTACTCTATTTCAAACGAGTTGTGTTTAACCTGTTAACCGGGGAGTTCAGTTTTGAATTACGCATCATATAACGGGCGCGAACTACTTCACTAGGACGTATCAATACGTCACGACCGGTGGGCGTTAATTTTTTTAAATTTTTTTTTTATTTATGCATCAAAAAAAGTGAAAACATCGAATTAAAAAATAGAATATTTACAAACAATTATAAAGAATACAAAAAATATAAAAAAGGTTGTAATTACAGAACAATAAATAAAAGCACACAGATAAAAGAGAAACACTGAGTTTAAAAAATTAAAATATGTAAAAATTAAAAACTCAATTTCCGTGTGATATGTTCGGAAATATACGTCCCGCTCGTTCCAGGGCGCAACATATATTTCAAGGACGTATTTATACGTCCTACCCGTACCCGATACTGTTTACGTTTGACGTATTTATACGTCCAGCCCGATTAACAGGTTAATTAAATATTTTCACCATTTTCGCTTAATTATTATAGTTTTTTGATATTAGCGTGCTCCCTCTAACATTCGTATCTACATATCTCCCTTTCAAACCCTCTTCGAACGCTTACTAGCCAGTGTCGTTAAAAACATTTTAGATAATTTTAACTCAACGGGTGAGAGTTTAGAAGATTGCAATGCTGAGAGTTGAGAGTTGGAGTCGGTCCTCCCAGATGCAAAACTGATTATTATTGTTACTATTTTTGGTCACAGTCCACAAATAGACGAAAGCTTCGCGCCGCACGGCGGAACCGAGTCGCGTGATCTCCATTGGCCAATCTCATGGTTTGCAGTCATCAACATGGCTATGGAAAGCAGGAAGTTTACCAGCTTTACGGGTATTGAACACTGTACCAAAAATTCCTAGAAATGTTGAATTTGAAAGGCAAATCAATCCTGATGCAAAAATATTTTTTATAAAAAAAAATGTTCAGCCACACAAATAATCATAATTAATGGCGGCACTTCCAGCTTCACATAATCATAATTAATGGCAACACTTTCAGCTTCACAAATAATTATAATTAATAGCGGCAGTTTCAGCTTCACAGATAATAATAATTAATGGCGGCAATTTCAGCTTCACAAATAATCATAATTAATAGAGGCACTTTCAGCTTCACAAATAATCATAATTAATGGCGGCACTTTCAGCTTCACAAATAATCAAAATTAATGGCGGCACTTTCAGCTTCACAGATAATTATAATTAATGGCGGCACTTTCAGCTTCACAAATAATCATAATTAATCGCGCACTTTCAGCTTCACAAATAATCATAATTAATAGCGGCACTTTCAGCTTCACAAATAATCACAATTAATGGCGGCACTTTCAGCTTCACAAATAATCATAATTAATGGCGGCACTTTCAACTTCACAAATAATCATAATTAATGGCGGCACTTTCAGCTTCATAAATAATTATAATTAATAGCGGCACTTTCAGCTTCACAAATAATCATAATTAATAGCGGCACTTTCGGCTTCACAAATAATTATAATTAATGGCGGCACTTTCAGCTTCCCAAATAATCATAATTAATAGCGGCACTTTCAGCTTCAACTTATTTTAATTCAATTTAAATTTTGAATTCTTTAGGCCACTGTATTTTAAAATGCGCAAAAGCGTAGATCGGTCTTAAGTTTAAAAAAGATAATAATAATGTTAAAAAATAAAAGTTTTTTGGTTCTGTATGTGATGTAGATTTATTAGTTTCCCGCTTGCACCACCAGTTTCCGGACACTGTGTTTACCAGAGAATATTTTTCCAGCGATCTCTCATGGGAACATTTGTTGTTCAGTCTTTTGAACAGCAGACAGACGAGAGACAGACAAAAAGAAAGATGCTGTACAGACAACAGACAGGGTTTTATTTTTGATAATTAGTCTATTTCTGTTAACTGCCTATTCCTGCTGCTTCTCTACCATGCACCTACTTCTCTGATTGCACACTACCTCTATCTTCTTGTAGAGATACTCTCAGTATCGCCATTGTAAAAGACCACCATTCTGTCTCGAAACTACTTCTACTCGCGATTATTTTTTGGGTTATCAAGTTGCGCTCGTTCCTTTTTTATATCCATCGCCAGGTCAGAGTCTGCGAGTAATAATATTAACAACTCTCAAACGAAAAATGTGAAACAGAATAATCAGAAAAATAATTTGTAGCAACTAGTAATTGAACAATTGCCGGGGATTTGCATTGCCACTAAGCTAATTCGACCCTATTTTCTTCGGACATATTTAACTGTATCATACATGGACTAATATTCAAGTTCAGTGAACGTCCTATTCAAGTATTATTATTTACAAAGAGGCAATTTGAGGCAACCGGCCCTTAATGAAAAAAACTTTAACAGAACATTAACTAAGCAATGTGATGAATCTTTTAAATTCTTTGAAACAACCCATCTTAAGAGCTACCAAGATTATCCACATTTTCTTAACGCATACTTTTTGGCTGCTATCTTTATACGTGATCGCAAAGATTCTACCAAAATTTAATTGTGCAATCGAGATAGTGTCTTGTATAAATGTATCCAATTTTATTTTTAACATAGGACATCTAGCGACTTTGTGACAAATGAATATTCTGTTTAATGAAAATAATTGTTGGTAACTAGAATGAATGCTGTAGAAATGAGGAATGTAGAATGTAGAACTGAGGCGTATGTGTGGTAAAACCGTGTATGATCGTGAGAAATGTGGAGATGCGCAAAGAATTCAAGGCTGTTGGAAGCATAATGAGTAAGATTAAGAAAGGGACGCTTAGATGTTGAAGAAAGCAGTGTAAGGGGAGTATATGACGAACATGTGAATGGTAGCAGAAGTTGGGGACGCCCAATGAAGACATGACACGATCAAGTGAATCAGATACTCAAGCTGGGCCATGTCACGAGTCAGAATAATAGAAGAGTATGTATGCGACGATGTATAGATGTGAATGAGGCAAGGAGTGTGTGGTGTGACCGAGTTGTTTGGCGGTCCGTCCTCTCTGCCTACCCCTGCCGAGAAACGGCGTGATGGTTAGTTAGTTAACACATTCTTTGCGGGAAACGAGAAAACTCCTCATAGCCTTTTTACAGTAGACGCGGGAGACGAGTTTACTCGTTTTGTTGCGCAAAGCGGTAAGGAGCGGGAAACTTGTAAACAAGGGGTTCTAAATGGGTGCGGGGTCATGTGTTTTCTATTGTCGGCAGTACCCGATCTTTCTACCTGTCCATACAATAAGTTTAAAACACAACAAAAAATTAAATGGCTGTCGCGTATGTTCCGCTCACAAACTACGCAGTGAAACGCGGTAAGGCTAAGGACTCACGGAGCGATTTTTACCCGCGCCCGCTGCGGTGGCGGAATGGAGTTTATTTTCAAAACTCACGAGACCGCTCTTTTTTGCGGTGACGCAGCCGCCGCGGTTGCGGTTATCGCCCACAATCTTGGCGATTGATTATCGCAAGAAGGGCGGTTGCAAGAAGGGGAGTTAAACGATCAGTTATATTCCACTAACTCGCCCGCCAACCGATCGCAGAGCGCGCGGGAGCAACCCGCCGCGGCTGCGGGACCGCGCCCGCGCCCGCCGGTACAAGACAACCGCGGGTGCAGCGGGCCCCGCAAACAATCGCACACGCCGCGGGCGTAAAACGCGTCGTGAAATGCACTTTAATTTTTTACATAAATATCTGCATTCTACAAAGGCTGCGGGCCCGCAACCGCGGCGGGCGCGGGTAGAAATCGCTCCGTGAGTCCTTAGCCTGAATGTGCAAGTTTTGCAATGTGCCCCTGCATAAAGGAAAGTCTTTCGAACGCTATCACACATTGAAGCATTATTAGGTTATACATAGTTTTTTTTTTATATGTGTTGAAAATTTCTAAATAATCTTGTAATTTTGTATGAATAAATTTCGATATGTTATTTCGATTGTGAAATAATGTTTTTTCTATGATTCCCAAGAAAGTAGAAAATTTTTGTTGATAAAAAAAGGAATCACACATACATTGCAAAGTAAATAAATAGAGACATCTTTTTAAAGTAAAACACTGAAAGTTTCATTGAAAAATATCAAATTTATTTATTTTTATACATACATGGTTACATAAAATATTGAAAAATGTATAAAAAATATTGAAATAAATGTACATAATTGAAAAAAAATCCCACGAAGGCGAAGCCTGAGTGTGGGTATTATAAGTATTTTTATCTTATTTCTATGGTTTAAGTGGAGATACAATATCAAATATAAATTTAAGTTATTTTAAAAGAGTTACTGTAGAGATGCAATACAAGATACAATACAAGGGTCCTCATTAGCTGATAACATAAAAAATAAGCCCGCACACAATACAGCTAACGAAATAACGTTAGAGCATAATAGTAATCAATCACTATATCTTCAACCTACCACGGAGGTTGAAATAAACAGAATTATTAAATCACTTAAACCAAATGCAAGTGCTGGCTATGACACAATAAAATGTAAAACAATACTCAATCTGTCCGAACTATTGGCTCCCCCTATTTCAAAATTAATTAACCAATGCATTACAGAGGGGTCTTTTCCAGATTGCTTTAAAATTGCGAAGGTAATACCAATATACAAATCTGGATCAAAAACGGATACGTCAAATTATCGGCCAATCTCAATTTTACCAATTCTATCAAAAATTTTCGAACATGTAATTTATGATAGATTAAACAAATTTCTACTAAACAAATCACTGCTATATAATAAACAATACGGTTTCAGAAAAAAATCAAATACTCTTTCGGCAACTAATGATCTAATAAACAAACTAAGAACCAGCATAGACAATGGAAATTACGCTATAGCAATCCTCGTAGATCTCCAAAAAGCATTCGATACCGTGAGTCATGTGATACTACTAAAAAAAATTGAAAAAATAGGTGTAACCGGCCCTGCTCTCCAACTCATTAAATCGTATTTAAATAACAGAATGCAATATGTCAGCTTAGATAGCAAAAACAGTCAACACAATAATATAAATTATGGTGTTCCTCAAGGATCCATATTAGGGCCTCTCTTGTTTCAAATATATATTAACGATATCTGTCAGTTAAACTTAAATGGGGAAATTTTTTTATACGCGGATGATACTGCTATATTTTACTTTGGTAAAAACTTAGAAAACTTACTTGAAAAAGCCCAACTGGATCTTAAGAAATTAAATAACTGGCTAATCAAAAATATATTAACTATTAACACTAAAAAAACAAATTACATGATCTTAAGTTCACAAAAAAGAAAAACGCCGTCTCATAAATCTTTGCAAATAGAAGGAAAAAACCTACAAATTTCAGATAGTGAAAAATACCTGGGACTTCATATCGATAAACACTTATCTTTTAAACACCACATACAAAAAGTAAAAGAAAAAATTATCCCACTAATTGGTGTATTTGGTAGAATAGCCCATCTTCTACCAATACAAGTAAAGAGGGGATTATACTTTAGTTTAATTCAATCCCATCTAAATTATCTCATAGAAATATGGGGAAACACAAACATCACATATCTAAACGAAATTCAAATAATACAAAATAAAGTTATAAAAAAACTTTTTAACTATAGACCAGATACCCCCACCAAAAGAGTATACCAAGAAACTAACTTACTTAAAATTAGAAAACTGTACGAATATAACATATGCCTATTTTCACAAAATACAAAATGGCCTCATAGACACAAATACTTCATTTATTAAAACATCACAAGTACATGACCACCACACAAGACAACATAATAAATTATACACAAATTCAGCAAAGACAGAGTGTGGTAAAAGAAACATAGGCCATGAGGGTGTACACATGTATAATCTCCTTCCTGATAGCCTGACAACTGTAAATAAAATAAGTATATTCAAGAAAAAACTGTTTGCCCTCAAGATCAATGAGCAAAACCAAAATGCTCTTACTTAATAAAAATATGATATAATTATTAATATATATATATATATATATATATATTATGTCTTAATCAATGTACAGTTAAGTTAACAAAGCGAAATATGTATTTCTTTTAACTTAATAAATAAATAAATAAATATAAATCATGTAATATGTAAAAGGTAAGTTTTTAGATTTTCACGGCCAAAAGCATTTTTGTTGTTTGTTGCGCTAACTCCTTCGGATCTACCGGATCTGCCCTGATGATGGACACTGCAACGATGTCCGAAAGGTCGGCTAAATAAGGAGTTAGCGCAACACGGCATAACACCCCAAAAACAAACAACAAAAATAATATGTAAAAGTTTTAAAATAACACAAAAAATAAGGTAAATACTAGTTTTTGAAGACATCTTAAAAAGTGAATTAGCTATATGATAGATCATAAGATATGAATATTTTGCGGAAAGTCAAATTTTGGAGCTAAAATTTAAAAAAACACACGCGTTTCGCCCCCAATTTGGCGGTAAAATACCCGACCATATAGTGTTAAGATAAAATTGACACTACGTCGTCACACGGACACTCCCATAACAAACTTCTATCAGTTTATCTCTTCAGTGCCTTGAATGTAAATTAGACCTTGAACTCCGAACCAAAAAACAATCACGTTACCGCTATTTAAAGATAGACTGACGCCATTGTTTAAAAGCAACAAAGCTACACAATATCTATTACTTAGAATGTATAATAGTATATTTAATAATTAAATATTACAATTTGAGGTTATACTCAATAACTTATTCCACCACTACATAAATAAAATGTGAATATTTTAATTTCCATTACATAATAAATTTAAAAAACCTTGAAAAAAGAAACCAACAAACCTTGCTTCGAAGGTGTTTACAAAAATAGCATTTAATTTCAATCAAGCGGGGGCATGTGTGGCATGCATAATAATGAAGGATGGTGATTTTCAAGTAATCTACTAAAATCACTGAATAGATCAACAGATAGAGGTGTGTTGTGGGCGTGCCGTTTGCCTGGAGTACACTTCCAGTGAAATAGAATTGATCAAATTAAAAAATTCTTTGGTGTGATAATAAATTTTATTGACCTGTCTAGGTGTATAGGTTCCAGGAGTTGAAAGGTCTTATGTGATTTGAAGATCACAGTTTTCTATCAAATCGGTATATTTCAGATTAAGAAAGGGACGCTTAGATGGTTTGGAAATGTAGAGTGGATGTATAAAGGCAGTGAAATTAGAATATATGACGTTTAAGCTATGGTAGAAGAAGTCTGGGACGCCCGGAGATAACATGGCAGGACTGAGTGAATCAAAATGATAGGTTAGCAGTCGCGGGTTCAACCATCGGCTAGCTTAGTCCTCCATCATAGCACAAGCAACATTTTCTCATTATAATAATAATAATTGGATGACTTGTATAGCGCCGTTTTTGTGCAAAATCACCTCAAGGGCGCTGTACAAACTTATAATACATTTCTACAGTGATCTATGTTATTACTTAACTATTTATGGAGAAAATATACAGTACAATACTTACCTGGTAGGTCACTTGAGATTAACACTTAATTAACATTATCTAATTGTTTATTAGCCAAATTTAGATACAGGATTTAGGACATAATTGGAAAATTGAATATAACTGGACTTTCTCTTACGAATGGTATATTTAATTTAAGGGTACGACAGCTTAAAAAGGTAAGTTTTTAGTTTAGACCTGAATTCTGTTGGACTTGTTATGGATCTTAGTTCCGGAGGGAGTTTATTCCAAGCCTTCGGCCCACATGCTCCGAAAGCGCGATCACCAAACTTAGTATTTGGCTTGCGCTTAGGTTCTATCAGTCTGCCTACAGCTGATATATAATGACGGAAGTATAAGGAATTCAAATTGTTGTGAATGGATCTTGTTAATAATGAAACCTTAAAACACCCTTACTAATAAACGTGTTTTAAATTTTACATCAATTTATCAAAATCTAAAACATTATTATCTATTAGTAATGCCCACGTCTTTTATTTAGATAAAGACTCTTATATTCAGGAACCAATGTGTAGGACGGCCTGGAGTCCAAGGTCCTTTCTATTATGCTATCAAATTCTCGAAAGCTCACTGTTCCTCTTATTTTGATACCCACTATGGAGGGGCGAACCTGTTTACTAACGACATCTGAAGGATAAGTCTATAACCTTTATGATTAGAGAGATCTGTTTCTTGTTGCTCAAACTATAATACAAATATTTTCAGGTTATTCGTAAACTGGGAATGAAAACTGACATTAGTAGGGTCAAGTCAAGAGTTCCAATAACAGAAGAGTATATATGAGACAATGGATGAAATTGAAGGGTGTGTGTCTCGACAGGATTGTGTGGCGGTATATCCTCTCTGTATATCCCTGCGGAGAAACGGCGTAATATTTATGTAACCAGTTCTAGATATTAAGCATTCAGTGACTAAAAGCATGTTGTATGCTTTTTGGCAAAGAAACCAAACTTCAATCAATCAACCGTGAAAGGATAATATGTAAAATATTATCAAGTGTATTGGCGAAAGCTTTCGCAGCGATCAATCTTACTTTTACTGACCTGGCGTCGAGTAGCATAGGGTTAACATAGGGCAACAGTTCCTTTTAAAAACAGAGTAAAAGTTTTTACTGAACCATTTAAACGGCCACCATCTTGAAACGGAACGTACACACAAATTTATAAACAGACGGAATAGTTATTCCACAAAATTGATTCAAAATATGTAGATTCACCAATTTCCTGTTTGGACTATGAGTTTCCGTACACCGTGTAATATGCAATAATTTACGCAACGCATAGAGAAAAGAATAACACAATAAGTTACTAGTGAGCGTGTTTCGTGATCCAAATTTAAGCCCAATTTGGGCCAATATTTCCATACAAAACTGTGTTTTACCATGATTACAGAAGTGTATACGCAGAAAAATACTTATAAAAATATTGCTAATTAATTAAGAATCTCTTAAAATTGTTCGTAATCCGGTTAGTAACGGGATTTCAGGCAATTAACCAATGAATTGATAGGTTTCCTGATATACTTTTAGTAAAATACCAATGTACTATCACGATGTCGAAACATCCTAATATTTTCGCATTTCATCATTATATGTATATTATCAAGAAAAATGAAGGTGCATGAACACGTGTTTCAATATTACTACGAATTTACTAAAAAAATTATCAGGAAACGGCCTGCAAACCCATTTTTAACCGGATTACCAATAATTGCAAGAGGTTCTAAATAAATTAGAAATACTCATTTTTTTCCGTGTAAAAGGGACAGACCGCGTGCTAAATGGTCTAGAACCAAAAGGTACTAAGTCAGTGGCAATTGTTTCCATTCAAATAACAATATATTTGCCTCTCTCTACAGATAAAACATTAAACAATATATAGCCAGTCTGACGAGAATCGAATCCGAACAAGTGGCATAAAAAAATACTGGTCGAGCCGGTCTCAAGGTCGTCACCGACTTCGGTAACCCACATTCGTGTCTCGAGTGGAACCATTGTGCAGTGAGCGCGTAGTGAGAAGTAATGATACATGTTATGAGATGAATTCAATGGTGTGCGTGCAACTGAGAGTTTTATTGAGAATAATTAATAGTGAAGTGAGGTTATGTAAAATGAATCTCGCGTAGTGATGATTGATTCGAATGGATGGCAGACATGTTTGTTTTCATAATAATAATATTTGGCTAATTTATATAGCGCCGTTTTCGTGAAAAATCACCTCGAGGGCACTGTACAAATATATTTCTTAAATAATAAATACAGTTGGATTACAACTAGGATTCATAATAACTATTAGTGACTTACATCTAAGACTTATTTCTAGTGACCTACGACTAAGGCCTATAACTACTGTCTCAATGACATATGTTTACATATATGTAGAGACTTACAACTAACATACTTACATTGAAAAATATACCAATAAATACTCTTTCTCATATATTAATTCAGTTCTATAATATTAGGGTGTTTCATCATTAATTTTAGAACACTAGTGCGATTTTTTTGTAAATCTCTTAATAGTATAAAATAAATGTCTGTTTAATAATAATAATAATAATAATTGGATGACTTGTATAACGCCGTTTTTGTGCAAAATCACCCCAAGGGCGCTGTACAAACTTATAATACATTTCTACAGTGATCTATATTATTACTTAACTATTTATGGAGATAATATACAGTACAATACTTACCTGGTAGGTCACTTGAGATTAACACTTAATTAACATTATCTAATTGTTTATTGGCGAAATTTAGATACAGGATTTAGGACTTCATTGAAAAATTGAATATAACTGGACTTTCTCTCAGGAATGGTATATTTAATCTAAGGGTACGACAGCTTAAAAATGTAAGTTTTTAGTTTAGATACATAATGATATTGTTAATTTATTAAAAATCCGGTCAAATTATTTGTATTCCTGTTAAAAACGGGACTGCAGGCCTGTAACGAATGAATTCGATGTATGAGTGTGTGCCAAAATCGAGATTTTGGTCCGTCCTCTCAGCCTACGCCTGCGGGAAATGGCGTAACTGAACAGGGGTACTCGGGTTCACGTCTTGGCAGCAGATGCGTCTGCCACTAACTGCGTGGCGGGCCGCTTTGGGAGAGACCTTTTGACCTCTCCTTCTGGACTCTCTCGACTTATTGCCTTGAACCGCAGTGTGAGGGATACATACGCAGTCACTCCTCAACACACTGACCCCCAGATTCCTACCACCCGTCACAGAGAAAGATGAGTATCGCTTAATTTATTAAGAATCTCTCCAAAATATTGGTATTCCAATTAAAACGGGATTGCAGGCCTTAACGAACACTAGAACCAGTGCATATGCCTTGAACACATGTTCTGACATCGTGAAAATATAATTTACTGATTCATTCGTTAATATACAATACTCATCTCTCAGAACTTCCTCTACTTAGAAAATTATTTTCCTCAGGGACTCCTGTTTGGACCTAATGTAATTTTTTTTTAATAATTCCCGGTTCTATTGGTCAGTCCAACCTATTCTACGTATAACCAATCAATACGTAACAATAGAAAGTATCCTAACCGGTTATATAACAACTATTCTACATATTATCAAGATGGAAGATTACCGACAAGATCTGGTATGTTGAAGTACTCCTAATGCTCAGATAGGTACATGTTATACCAGGCCTCAAACACTTAATGATGCCAAAGAAAACCAGTTTTTACGTCTTTGACCGCTATTGCTGTGTTCAATATATGTATACTTGAATGGTATTCGTTCTAGACAAGGTCGTATGAAGAATGAAGAATGGAGGCACTTGGAATCTTTGAACCCAACGTTTGTGATAACAAATAATAATGTACTATGTAAGTTTTTAGGTATGAAAAGTACAGAGTCTATTTTTTATTTATTATTTTATTAGGTATTATTATCAGTAACTGTACAGTTTAGGATTATTGTAAACAGAAGTGGCGCCCTCTGTTTTTTTCAAAAAGAACCGTTGAAGTTTTCAAACAGTTTTTATCTGCTAGTTTCAATTATTGTACTATTGACATTTGTTGCTGATTCCATTTATAGAATTAAGTGATCTATACCAGCAATTTGTTGAATCCTACAAATTATGGTAGCGTTGGTAATGTAGTTTTAGTGATTTGTTTTGAATGTAGTATTGTTATAGTTTCTATATTATTTATATTGTTTTATGTACAACGTCCTTGTGGTGATTTTTCTAAAAAATGGCGTTATACACGTCATCCAATTATTATTATTACTTTACGACACATTATTCATCCATGTACAGAACAAGATGTCTAATTTTAGCATTAACATTTGGGACGATATGCATAAAAACAACAACAATAAGATTTTTTTTTTAATTTATGAGAACCACACAAGTGTGCGAACTGCTCCCAACCATCTGGAGCCAGGGAGACTATAGCATCCCCAACTGGGTTGTGTTGTGAGGCTGAAGTCAGTGGCGAGGGGAAGGAGATGGGAAAGAGGAAAAGGAAGGTGGGGAAGTACCTGGCTATTCAGATATGGTCACCAAAGACGGCGAAAGCCATTTCAAGCAACGTTTCAATTTTGAATAGTGGTCTTACTCTAGGAAGATACTAAGATTATCTTCCACTCTAGAACGTGCTGTAAATATACTGTTTATTATTTTTAAATGAGGAAATTGTGAAATAACACAAATTAGTCATATAATATTTCTCGCGCACGCCGGGATTTGAACCCGCGATCTCCAGTTTGCTAGTCGAAAGACTTACCCCTCGACCATGGAGGACCAGGAGATTAGGTATTTGAAGAATTATTAGCTAGGTCCAGAGCACCTGCCCAGACGTCAGAAGGTGCGGGTTCAATTCCTGTCGGCGGCATTTAATTTTACTCGGGAGATATTTTCAATTTGTATGGATATTTCAGGCCACTAATTATTGCCTGTATGCATTTAAAATAAACATAACTATTTGTAAATAATAAAATTTTAATATCAAACGTGAAAAATGTTGTCAAAAATGCTAACCAAATTTTTACTCCAACCATAGAAAACTTGAAAGACCTCGATATTTCAAAAACACGTTCGTTTTGTTTGTGGAATTCGTAAGAAAACTGTACCTTCACTTTGATCTCGTTCATATAACAAAAAATAAGAAATAACTTTTAAAGTTAAACCGATTGTTACGATAGCGGCGCAAATATGTATTACTCGTTTTGGCTATTATTAATGGATTCCAGTATAAATATTCGAGGCAAAATGGAAAGAATTATTATTTTTTCTTCTAACGTCGAAAAATTAAGTTATTCCGCATGATAGAAAAAAAGATAAAAAATACTTTTATAAAATATGAACGCTCGGTCATATTTGACCCTGAATAGCTGGAGGGGTTAATGATATACTGTTTGCT
Source organism: Hesperophylax magnus (assembly GCA_026573805.1). Classification (NCBI taxonomy): domain Eukaryota; kingdom Metazoa; phylum Arthropoda; class Insecta; order Trichoptera; family Limnephilidae; genus Hesperophylax; species Hesperophylax magnus. Next base: position 16,780,296 of record JAIUSX010000028.1, read on the forward strand.
CTTAAGATCAGAGAGCAAAATTAAAATGTGTACTTTTAAATTAGGAAAGTGAAATGTGTATATTTCTTTTTAAATAAAAACTCTGGTGTGACCGAGTTGTTTGTTTGGTGCTCCTCTCTGCCTACCCCTGCGAAAAACGGTGTGTTATGTAGTAATCAGTTTTTAAAGTTTGGACTGTGAAATCACCTCAGTCTAAAAACTAAAAACAGAGAAATATTCGACATCATTATTATGATAATGTATGTATGTTGATTGAAAAGTTGGAAAACTCGCAAAATAATAATGAAAGCAGATGTTGGGAAACATCAATGGGGGCGAACCATTAAAACACATATTTTATAATTTGAACCAACTATAATGTATTCTTTAAATATGTAAATTTATTTCTTAATGTATTTATAAAATATATTTCAATTAACTGTGTTAAGTCTGCCTAGTCTTTATTAAAATCTATGCACTCTTCATAGAATTTGCTTTTAAATTCGAATTCCTGTGTAAACATTATTTCCCTTTAATTGTATAACTAGTTGACGTATACCCGGCGTTGCTGGGGTTTATCCTTATAAGATAGACATATACCATCGTAGACTTTTTTGTAGGCCTTTTTAAGTTATGCTATACCGTTGTACATTATTTTGATGCATCTCATAAGGTTTAGCAAGCGTTAGCAATGTAAGTGCCCGAAAAAATAATTTGTAAGCGATTACAAAACATCGACATTTCTCTACTTTTTATAAGTATAATATGCATGTTTTATATGTATAAACCTTCCGGGAGATATTTTCTAAATGATAGTGAAAACTCTATCAAAATCCATGGCGTAGTTTAGAAGAACCAAGCGCGAAAAGTGACTTTATTTCAATTCAATTCAATTATTAGTTTGTTCCTTTAAAAACATTAAAAAATTACATTTTATTTCGTTTTTAAGTACATTTGTAAAATGGTATTACATAATAAGTAAGCGGTGTATAAACTATACCAGCATCAATAGAGCTTGCCTTTTAAAGGCAGCTTCACCTTCAGCTAAATATGTCGATATCCGAATTGATTTTGTTCAACAGCAAGATTGCTCTCCCCACCGGCATGACCATTGGCAAGTTAGTCCTGCAGGCCGGGAGATAAACCAGTCTATGCTGTCGGTGACGGAGATAACCATCAGGAACATTTAGACTAATACTCTCCATGATAGTCGGATTTTCAAACAATCAACGAATCAGTTTGAAGAAGTGTGATACAATATGCACATCTCTTCTGACCCGTAGATGGTTCATACCGAGCATACCCAAGAGAAAGTCAGTAGGATAGAGCCACGGGGAAGTAGCCATACTCCCTCAGAAATTTCTTCTGCACTCTCTCCAACATGAGGGAATACTTCACCTGATGCGGGCTCCAAACCACCGACCCACTCTCAAGCCTACTCCTAACCAACGCAATTTTATACTATTTTGAGATTTTGACTTTCCCGAAATAAGTTTAATTAAACTCATTGGGAATAATATATATATAAATGAATGTTTGACTCTAAAACTACCGGACCGATTTCGCTAAAAATGTAAAAGTTTGTTCTTATTAATGCCAGGAGTGTTTAGAGAATGGTTTGAATGGGAGAATAAGTCGGGGACGTCCGAGGAAGACTTTACGCAATATCTCTGCACTGAAATGAGATACGGAGTCGAGTTAATGTAGTTTATCTAAAGTAACAGTGTGGTATACAGTTGTGAATGGTAGAGAAGATCGGGGTCGCCCGAGGAAGACACAAATCAAATAATTATTTGTGGTAAAATGAGGCGTACGTTACGAACGAAAAAAAGAGGCGAAGAACGAGGAAAGAGAAAAATGCCTTGCCATACTATGTCTATTTTATATTGATTATCAATTAATAACACTAACATCCCCATCGCTCGATGAATGCAACAGTTCATACTGATAAAATTATGCAATTTGCGTATATTTCGGTGAGATTGGAGCACGAAATTATTTACGTAAACGTCATATTTGACAATAAATTATTATAAGCAATAATTAGTCGCCTGTAATATCAAACAGTGGTCCAGAGCACCTGACCGGACATCAGAAGGCGCGGGTTCAATTCCCGTCGGCGGCATTTATTTTTGCTCGGGAGATATTTTCAATTTGTATTGATACTTCAGGCGACTAATTATTGCTTATAATAATTTATTATCTTTTGTGGTATGCATAAAAACCTTGTCTTATAAACATCGGTTTATCATTGAAAAAATAGTCATATTTGTCATTTGTGCTTACCAAGGTTTAAGAGGATGCTACAAACCAAAAATGTGTACATTCTTGGTATACCTTATATCGCAGGTAATAGGCATTAAAATCGCTTGACAAACGGAGTCTAGAAAAGTTCGATTCCAAGCAAAAAACTGGTTTTTATTTATTTTGTAAATAATTTTATAAGAAAGCAAAAAAGTTAATCAAGTGAAACTGTCACAGATAATCTTAGCTATACTACTGTATTTTTTAAAGTTGTTTCCTTTATGCGTTCATACATTTCTATTGAAAAAAAATATTTCTTAGTAGTTTGCATTTATATTTTTTATTGAGTAATTTATTTTTTTATTTGTATTCTACTCAAGCGAAGCGACAGGAAAACCTTCAATTTATCTAAAGCATATTTTTTGGTATTCATAATGTACACCAATTCGTTGTAAAGATTAATCAAAATAGTGATTTGGCATTAAGCTTCGCCTTAAGCGGTAGATTTACCCCGCTTAAATTTGCACGAGAAATGTTGTACATAGCGAGGATACTGACTGACTGATATACCGGGTATTATTATTAGTCAACTAATACATATAATCATAGATACGTACGGTGTTGGGCGCCACTTAAGCAAGTAGGTCGAGTGGATGAATTGTTTTATTGGATATAATTATGTACGATGACGGACCAGTTGGCTTTTTTTGCAAAGCAACTGTTTGCATTATGTTTGTAATAAACTAGTTGATGTCCCTTTGTTTGCTTTACACGAAGAACACTTTAATGATGTTTTAAACAATCATTTTCCTCTTATTTTGAACGTCAAGTGTGCAAAATTTCACCAAGAAGTGTCAAAATTCTGCTTTAAGGGGTGGGAAAAGGGGATGGGTTTTCGAAATCACCTTTCCATGTTTGTGTGCAAAACTTGACATTACATTACGACTGTAGATTTGTTAAAAAATATACAAAAATACAAAACAATCTTTTTTCTATTAAACCACGAAAATCATTATATTTAGTGTCAACCGGTTTCGCTTGAACCAAGCTACATCAGGACACTTAAAAAAAAAATAATAAGATTTTTATTCTACTTTTAGAGAGAGAGACAATATATTCTACAAAAGACAACATATATTAGAATCATCTTCCTCTTATTCTGTAAACTCACTATAATAAGATTTATAATGAAAGAACCCGTTAGAGAAACTGCTAAAAAGAAGTTTATTGGGATTTTTTTACCTTATATTTGTAAAGTGTATAATGTACAATAAATAAAAAGTCAAGTGTGACAAAATTTCATCAGAAAGTGTCAAAATACAGCTTTAAGGGGCGGGAAAAGGGGGTGTGTTTTCGAAATCTCATTTACATGTTTTTGGTCAAGTGTGCAAAATTTCATCAATCTTGACATTACAAGTGTAGATTTGTTCAAAGATATATTTATATATAGATAGATCAAACAAGCTGTGTAGTAAACCACGAAAATTATTATATTTAATGTCAACCGGTTTCGTTTGGACCAAGCTTCATCAGGAAACTTAAATAACAAAATAATAAGATTTTTATCCTACTTTTTTAAGACTTTCTATATATATATGCGTTATATGTAGATAGAAAGATATATAGAGACAATATATTCTACAAAAGACAACATAGGTACATTATAAAAAGACAAAAATATAATATTATTATTATTTTATTTTATAATAAATAAAAGTATTCGTTTTTTTTCAAAATCTTAAATCCCCGAAAGTTCTTTACCGATTGCTTTGAAAATTTCGACACAACGTTGCATTCAAATACGCGTATATTTTTATATACTTATAATATGTGACATCTATATAATATAAGTAAACATGTTTTTTTCAAAAACGACGCCATCTTTTGGACAAACATGATTTTTTGAAAAACAGCGCCATCGGTTGGACGTAACTATAGATGTCCAGACAGACTATAGATGTCCACCCGCATGCGAATAATTTGCCACGGTACGAGAATATAAAACTGTTAAAATACTACGCAATTTGGACGCGAGAAAAGTGTAGGAGTAAATGTTGTAAAAATGTCAAGATGTCCAAAAAAACCAGAAAGGGAAAAAATTATATTAAGTTTATTTTGAAAAGCTGCCAAATTTAAGGACAAACAAAATAACGATGTGTGTAGGTGTGAAAAAACAGAAAATCAATAGAAAAAACTGATGTGCCCAATAGAGGTGAGGCGTATTTATCTTACCCAGTAAAAGTACCGGGTATTTTCATGTGATACTTTGTACTTGTGACAAATCTCCAAAATACTCACCAGTATTTTATACCGGGACTAAATATTTTTAATAGGTGCTTTTACTAGGTATTTTTGACGGGTATTCCTGATGGGTATTTGTGAGTGGTACTTTTTATGATGATATTTTGCGATCGGAAAAATGTGGGGAAGTCTAGAAATTACTTATTCTGAATCAATCCTTACGTCGTTATTAAATACTTTTGAGTATTTTGTCACCGGTATTTTTTACCAGGTATTTCTTTGTACCTGTACTCATTGTACCCAGTAACGAAAAGTACTCATGGGACCCACCTCTAGTGGCCAATTTACGTAAGGTCTTTCGACTCACGGGACCCAGACATGTGGACATTTGGACAATGGAATATTTTTATAGTAGTGTTATAATAGATGTACACTAGATATAAAATGTTAAATTTTATAAATAAATAAAATATACTTTCAAAAATAAAAAAGACAGGACTCTTTTTATATGATTACTGCTCCCAGCCAATAAGACAGTAAGACTATAATAATAATATAGCATTTATATGTATAACGCAGTTCAGTGTCATTTTAATTCAAGTGCGCTTTACTATAACAAACTTAAAAACGCTAATTTAGTATTATTGGTCATGTTCTTAAAATTGTTCCTACAGTGTGCCTTACCCAATACAGATATAATATTATAACACTAAATATACTATTTATACATAGTGATGACAAAACAAAGAATAACAATAACAGCAGGACAGGACCAAACAAGAATATTAAAACTAAAACATAATATAAAACAGGAGGCAGTTTGTGCTCAGAAATGAGAATCTTCTGAGCAGACATTTTAAAAGGTACAATAAGGAGGCAACCGAAACCAAACTATTACCGGAAGTTTGCGAATATTGCTTATTATAAAATATTGAAAAGAAATTAAGATTTATGAATGGTAAGATTTTTTAAATAATTTTGTCTTTAAAGCCCGTTTAAATTCAGTCAAATTCTGGAGATTAGTAAGAGTTAAGGGAAATTTATATGGTTTAGTTTACTATTGGGGTATGTTGAGAGACTGAACGTAGTGGGTGGGGGAAGGAGATGGATGAGAATGGGGAGGAAGGTGGGTGTATACCTGGCTATTCAGATCTGGTCACCAAACACGGCTAAAGCCATTTTCAATTCTGAATGGGTGGTCTTTCACCAGGGAAATACTGAAAATATTTTCCACTCTGGAACGTGCCTAAAATCAACTTTACTAGCGCAGACCCATGAAAAATCACATGATAAAAATACATATCAGTATACTACATATATTTATTTTCTAATTACCTTACGAGTAAAATATTTTCCTGTTTTCAGTCTTACTGGTTTTGCAACAAACATGAATAATTATATGCATATACGAATTACATACATACTTTATACTTGAAACTTTACTTTATTTACAATATTACTTTATTTGGATTTTATGTTAATCTTAGTATTATCATTTGATTTTTATTTTTTGTATTTAGTTATGCTATTATCCATGTATTATGTTACACATACATACATAAATTGTCAATTTACTCTGTAAAAGCCCGATAGGGCGTTAATGAAAAATAAATAAATAGTCTGAATTCTTGACAAAATCAGTTCCAATTTGTTTGTTTTATAATAAAATATTACATTATATAAGCAGGTACTTTATCGCGTGTTTGAATTCTTCACACAACTGATTAAATTTGTGAATCATATTTCACGCAGGACTAACGCACGCACAGACAACTGAAATTAGTATGTTTGATGATATTATGCATTGCAAATGAATTAATTATGAAATAACACAAAATGATTAATCAAATAAAATTAACTTTGGTTGAATCATATTGGAGCAATAATTTGGTCCTAAGTATGGAGGGTCGTCAGTATTTACTCTTCAAGTTGTATAGCATCATCTATGAACCGTATTTATACGATTCATTTGTGAACTGGGTTTGTATTTCAGTATCAATATGCCCTCGACGTAAAGATATCATGTGATATTATTCAACTGCTCCGCATATCAAGTAGCAGCCAGATAGGTAACTACGGAACACAATGGAAAACTTGACAAGTCGTCAATCTGTCCTATAAGCATCACCAATACAAATGCATTTAACCCTCTCTATACCTACTGAAATATAACATTTAAAATATATATGTTGGGAATTAAGAGCTTCACAGATGCACTCATAGAGGGCAGTGCGTAGAGCTTGCTTGGAAGTCCGCAAGATGGCAGCTAATATCCAGTAGTCGCCAGGGCCAGTTAGAATGCTCCCAGACAAACTTGGTGTTTTCAGATCTCATTTAGCCAGCTTTTAGTTAGGTCGAATCTATTCTTTAAAATCTCTTTCCACGACGAGATGAAGAACTGTTTGTGGGAACACAACATATTTCAATCGTTTTTTACTTAGGCTCCGTAGAAAGCGTTGAAAAAGAAGACGACAGTTTAGGGTAATTAGATAAGAACAAAACAAATACTTACAATTAATACGCGTATGTAAGCAAAAATCATCTCTAAATAGTATAAAACAAAGTCTGTCTATAATAAAAACACATAAATTTGTTTTTGACCACGATAGTTTTATTTTCACTCTACCGGTTTCGGAAGATCCCTTCCTTCGTCAGGAGAATATTTAAAACTAATCTACTACACAAAATATTGACACATAAATACAAAAATGTTAAGTGTTTGAGGGAGATGTCGACAAAGTGGAAGGGGTAATTACGGGAATTCCAGGAAGAACAGAGCGGTTAACTGGAAATATGTCAAGAATAGGACTATAAGACAGATTAATTTGGTTATTTATTATACTGGAGTTATTATTGATGGATTTTCTGATTTCAAGTGCTTCTAAATTATCTAATTTTTTGCCTTTATTACTACGGTGAAGAATTTTAACCCCTGTATCTTTATTAAAAGTATGATCGGTGGAAATGAGATGATTGGCAAACTCCGAAAAATTATTGTTATTTAAACATCTTAAATGTTCGGTGATTCTAATATTTATATTTCTAGTTGTCTTACCTATGTAGAACGATTGACAATCATTGCAACATAGTTGGTAAATGCCTGAGTGGCTAAATTTGTGATCTTTATCTTTAGTATTTTTAAGTAATTTTCCCAAGTTATTATCAGTATAGAACGCGGGTTTAATGTGGGTAGGCAAATTTTTTGTACTAAGTGAAGAAAAATTGGATATGTATAAGATTTTACGCCATTGAAAGGGATTTATGATTTTATTATTAGTTTCAGGTGTACCAAATAAAAATGTATTACTTACGTACTTTATCGCTTGTCTGAATTTTTGAAACAAGCAGTTCCAACATTGACGTTTAATTTCTACAAATGACGTTTAATTTCAAATCAAATCTGAGTTCATAAAACCAGTCACTCACAGACAGACAGACCCACAAACTAAATTAGAATGTTTGAATATTGCATTGCCGCGGAGGGAAAATAATAAATTATTGATTGTGGGAATAATTTCTTGGCACTAATAATGTCTCGCCGTTGTTTGAAATGTAGTCAGGCAGAAGGACAAGGGAGGGGGTTGATTTAAAGATTTAAGGCGATGCACTACGTCGTGTAATATTTTGAATCCAACCATCCAATCTTGATTTAGGCAAGAAAAAAACATGGCCAAAAAGTGCCTTTTATTTTATTTTGTGGATGTTCAGGCATAAATATTAAAATGTTTTCGGATCATTTTATAAATAACTTAATTTGCCACATTATACAAATTAAACTAAATGATTAAAATAAAGTAAAAATAATATAAAAAAATTCGTTTAATTTCTGAATGTCCTCCTTTTTTTACAGAAAATCCCAAAAAAATTTGGACCCATCTGCACTCCATTATCAAATTATCATCTGGCAACCCTATACACAAGCGACATGTGTAATAGAAAGAGAGGAGACAACAGAGCTCTCAGAAGCAGAAACATTAGTTTAAAATTGTTAGTTTGCGGTGTTTCACAAAAATTCAAATGTAACATTGTCATCAATAGCCAACGAAAAAAAAAATTATTGATTGAAATTAATATATTGAAAAATGTTCGATTCAGTGTACTGGCCTGTGTTGAGGTGATTTTGATGCAACACCTTTACAGTTCAAAATTAAAACACTGTGATTGACGATTGACGTGAATGTAAACACTGTGATTGGTGTTTGACGTCACAGAATCATCTGTTCGTCAACCATTAAGGTATAATCATCATTATTATACAGCTGACCTCTACCTGCAGTTCATGAAGGTAGTCACGTAGTAAAATGGGTGTTTGCTTAGAACAATGATAGTGAAAAGATACGGTAATTAGTTGTTATGAGAATTATTTATTTATTTATTTATTCATGTTCTCCATAAAACGGTTACGCACCCCATATATAGGGTTTTCCAATAAGAGGTGTTATTTTGAATAGTCCGCTATTTCAGTAGATTTTATTTTTGAAGCTGTCATTTTTTGACATTTAACAAATAGAAACTACGTCATTAATAAAAATGGAACGATACACGCTTCAACAACGCATTGAAATTATTAAAAATCACTTGAGTGAATCAAATGCAAATCATCTTGAGTGATGAGGCCCATTTCCACCTCGGTGGCTTCGTGAACAAGCAAAATTATCGCATCTGGGGCTCGGAAAACCCAAGAGTTATTGTTGAAAAGCATCTCTATCCTCAACGTGTGACTGTTTGGTGCGGTTTATGGTCCGGCGGAGTCATTGGACCTTACTTTTTCCAAACTGACGCTGGAGCAACAGTTACGGTGAATGGATTGCGCTATCGAGAGATGATTAATGATTTTTTATGGCCGGAATTGGATGGTATTGATCTGGACAACGTTTACTTTCAACAAGACGGCGCTACGTGCCAAACAAGCAACGAAACCATTGATCTTTTACGATTGAATATCAAAATAACACCTGTTATTGGAAAACCCTGTATTATGGAGAAGACCACAAAGTTAGGTTACATGTAAGTATAAAAGATCAAAGTGGCAGATCTACTGAATAGATAGTTGCTGAATTGACTGCAAGTGACGTGATGCAGAATTGATAAGGCCCCGTAGTAAGGGTTCAAAGATTGTTTGAAAGGGAGATAAGTAAATACGAATGTTAGAGGGAGCGCACTAATATTTAAAAAAAATGACAATAATTTAGCGAAAATATTTAATTAAACACGACTCGTTTCAAATAGAGCAAAAATCTCTCGACAAATGCTTCAGTTGCATTTAAAGATACACTGTGAATTATTTCATGCCTATAACATATTTAATAACAGAACAAAACGTGTTTTTAATAATTTTTATAGCTTACTTTGCGATTTTTTTCTATCGAGGGTATTTCATATAATTAACGATTCGGTATAACAATGGTATACATATATTATCTTAAAAAATAACTTAAAGAGTTAAAGAACAACTTGTTATAAATCGGTAGAAATTGGTAAAGCGGGGCTTAAGCAGTTGTGTTTATTTATTTATTTTAATATCAACGGTATAAAATATACCATATACAGTAAATTATAAACAGTGACATCAGAAAATATACAATTAACAGAAACTCTAGATGGATATAAAAAGTTAGAGATACAAGTACATGCAAAACTTATAGGTAGATTAGTATTGATTGAAATATATGATAGTATAGATACATGATATAACATATTACAATAGCTAAAATGTATGCATTTATTTTCAGGTTTTGGTTGAAAGTAGGTAAGTGCCAATCAAGCTGTTGGTTCACCGTATTGAATATTATTATTGACCCATGTTTCCTCAGTTGCACCAGGCAGTAGACTTACATTTTGTTGGTCATGTGTAGCTCTGTTGATTGGAGTATTAGGTAGAAGTCATCGCTTTCAGAGTATAAAAAAGTGCGTGGGATATCCCACGAGTATACTTGTTAGGCGCAAATAAGTTAACCTCTTTCAATATAAGTGGATTAAGTATAGTTCCAGAGATTAGTTCTAGGGTGTTGAAATCGAGAATTCCTGTTGAAGAACAAGGATGGATACAGGAATGGAGAGTACGTATATTCTCTCATATATAGTTAGTTATAGGCATAAACCTCTTTTGTACTTTTCTATTTCTATTTGTTTATGGTTATCTTCAGAAAGGGGTCGAACAATGGAGCTATGTTCCGGGATGTGTTCTCCGTATTGCGATTCCGTTATTGTAGATTGCTGTTAAATTGTATCTATATCCGAGAAGAGGTGGGTGGTAGAAATGGTCGGGGGCGTCCGTCAGAGGAAAGTTGTGAAACAATGTGCCAATATTGCGATAAAATGAATGCACTGAGATTTGTACAAACAGATATTATTAATAAAATATATGAAGTTAATAACAGAAAAGGCAAATCATTTTAAAGAGAGCACGTTTGTATGTATTTGTGCACACCAGTAATGGTTTTAATTGGTTTAAAATGAATCTCCCTCTAACATTTGTATTTACATATCTTCCTTTCAAACCATAATTGAACGCTTAATACGGGGACTTAAGAGCGTTTATTTGGGAAATTCCAAACGTAAAAACTGGTCAAATTGCGTTTGGAAAGAGGTCACCGGTACAGAGTTCTACGCCGTTTCGTAAAACGGATTATCAATGACTTAATAGTTATGTTATGTTGTAAATCAATGACTTAATCATTCTATTATAATTTTTATAACAAACGCAACGATTGTAGAATTCAGACTAATCTAAATAATAATCAATAAACAAAAAACATGACTGTTGTTCGAAGCAAACTTTCGCGGGATTTCCGTCGTAATAGAGATAGCGGTGCGTATAAACATAAACACTGAACAGGTAACAAATAATTATAAGCAATAATTAGTCGCCTGAAATATCAATTCAAATTGAAAATATCTCCCGAGTAAAAGTAAATACCGCCAAAGGGAATTGAACCCGCGCCTTCTGATGTCCGGTCAGGTGCTTTGAAACCACTGAGCTATGTCGGCTAATTTCCAACCCGCCAAATGATTCAATATGTACTAGTACCTCAATCAACAATTACTGCTTATTATATTTTTTCCACCTGTAAACAACCAACTTTATTTTTGTAGGAAAGGCTTTGTTTGTGCTAAATTTCTCACTAGATGGCGTCGAGACATATAATATCTTCATTTATTGGTGAAATAACAGAACTGAACAGATAATTCCTAGAAGTGTTATCTATACCGATTTGACAGATAATTGATGTGGCCATGTCATATTTAAGTCATTTCGAAACTTTTGCAAGGACCGGCCAATGTAATTGATAATTCGTACAAGAAAGAAAATCGATATGAAAATATTGAATTTGACCTTATTTGCATCTGTCATTATCAAGTAAGTCATAGAAAACATACAGAAATAGAAAATATTCAATGTTGACCCAAATAAGTACCACGTACGGAACTAACACGCAGAATTCGCGCGTTTATAAAGTTTACGATTTAAAATAAATAATAATTTTATAAATCCTGAAAATATGGGATAGATGGTAAAAAATATGTGGACTCATTGCCTATACAGCACTAAAAACAGTTGATATGTCTCTCTGTTAAATAGGTGGACTCATTGGCTATACAGCACTAAAATCAGTTGATATGTCTCTCTGTTAAATAGGTGGACTCATTGGCTATACAGCACTAAAATCAGTTGATATGTCTCTCTGTTAAATAGGTGGACTCATTGGCTATACAGCACTAAAATCAGTTGATATGTCTCTCTGTTAAAATGGATGTTTTTTTTTATGAGGGCGGGAAATTTCCAAATCGAACGCTCGATTGGTTGTGAATTTTGTTTCTGGCGTGAACAAAATGCACAATCTGAAGGGCCGTTACATTATACCAGAGGTTCCCAAAGTGGTCAATATGGACCCTCAGGGGTTGATATCGGCTTGCTGGTGGTCTATGTCAGTGAGAAAAAAATTTGGGGGTCCACGAGATTCAAATGGGGGTACATACGAGTGGACCCCATTTACCTCAAGTCAACATTGAAGAGTTCCGGAAATGACACAATAGACCTAAAACAAATAGGTTCAGACTGAGAAATTACTTATGTTGTTAATTGAGGTATATAAATAGAGTCTACGTTCCTTTTCTCGTCAGAATTAATGTATTCAAGCAAAATTAAAGACAGAGGAACTATATCGCCACCCGGTTGTTGGACAGTCAAGGGAAGGGAATCTTTTAAGGAAAAATAAATAATAATAATAACACGGAATTTATATAGCGCAGTTTAGTGTCATTTCACTTCAAGTGCGCTTAACTACTCGTTTAACAAACTTATTTCTACAGTGTGCCTTACCCAATACAGATCTAATATTATAACACTTAATACACTGTTTATACAAAGTGATGACAAAACTTAGAATAACAATAACAGTAGGACAGGACAAAACACGAATATTAAAACTAAAACATAACATAAAACAGGAGGCAGTTTGTGCTCAGAAATGAGAATGTTTTGATTATTACATGGGACGTTAATAGTTTTAGGAAAATTAAATATTCAGCAGGCAGGGGGTGTACGGAAAAAAAAATTGGCAAGTGGTCTTCGGGGCAAATAAGTTTGGGAACCTCTGCATTATACATTCCTGGAATTTCCGCCTTGGCCAAGATTGTGATCTGTAATCTGTATTATATAATAGTATTCAGTCATCGTCATCGATGACCGCACCTCAGTCAATACTCAGAAGGTATTAGGTATAATACATGTGATATTATTATGTATGGAAGACAATTGGGTGTTTTGATGGACATAGAATTGAGACCACGTTTTGCATATTGATTTACTCTTCAACTGGAGCGTGCCTATCGTGACAGATTTTACAACAGACCTAACTTTACTCCTGCAGACGTATAAAAAGCGATCGGATTATTTGGATAGCGCCATTTTTATGGGAATATCACCTCAAGGGCGCGCTTTAAAATTAAATTCATTTAACCTGTAACTTATGACTTAGACTTATACCCAATAACCCATTTTCTACAGATTTATAACAATTTTCACTTTTTCTCTTTAAGTTTTTAAGTTCCAAAAAAAGTTATTTTTGAAGATAATATCAACACATTGGTTAAGCCGAAACGTTAATTATTTGAAATTCTCTCGATAGAAAAAAATTACCAACCTACTAAAATTATTAAAAACACGTTTAGTTCTGTTATTTAATATGTTACAGGCATGAAAAAAATCACACTGTATCTTTAAATGTAACTAAAGCATTTGTAGAGAGATTTTTGCTCTAATTCAAACGAGTCGTGTTTTATTAAATATTTTCTCCATTTTCGCTTAATTATTATCGTTTTTTTAACATTAGCGCGCTCCCTCTAATATTCGTATTTGCATATCTCCCTTTCAAACCATCTTTGAACACTCACTACGGGGCCTTAAATTAACTTATACTAAGACTTATAGTTATCAAGTAACAACTGAAACTTATAACTAGTGACTTACATCTAAGTTAGTATAATATAAGTATCTTTTATGTAACTGCTCCCAACTATATGGAGCCAGTGAGACTATGGCGTCCCCAATTGTGGTATGTTATGAGGCTGAAGTTAGTGGAGAGAGTGAAGAAGAAGGAACTTCTATAACATTAGGGTGTTTTGTAATTAATTTTAGAATACTGGTGCAAAATGCGCCCAATGGGTTAGCTGCATATATATATATCTTAAACAGTGGCGGCTCGTGACTTTCGGGTGTACTAGAGTGCTAATATTTAAAAAAAAAAATGGCATTTCTGATGTTGTTATATATGAAAACTATATATTTTTTTTTTTCGAAAATCAATTTTTTGTATGATGATTTTCAGGAAATTTCAGTATAGCCGTGCGCCGCACGGGATACCTGAAAATCTTGATACAAAAAATTAATTTTTCAAAAAAAAATAATAAATCGTTTTCAGCTACAACAATATCAATAATGCCATTTTTTGTAATAATAGCACTCTAGTAACCCAAAAGTCACGAGCCGCCACTGATCTTAAATGAATGGATGAAATTAATCATCGATCTTTACCGCATTTAGATGATTCATCTGCCAACAATTAACTCGATTGACGTGTTATGTTATGTCGGGAAGTGAGTTAGCTAAGAGCTTCACATATGCACTCATAGAGGGCAGTGCAAAGAGCTTGCTTGGAAGTACGCAAGATGGCAGGTAGTAGTCAGTAGTCGCCAGGGCCAGTCAGGCTGCTTCCAGACAAGCTTGGTGTTTGCAGATCTTATTTAGCCAGCTCCTAGTTAGGTCGACAATCGAAGTCACTCTTGTAACACGCGAAGTATTGAATAAATCCTTGATTTAATATAAAGAACTTATTCTCTAAAATCTCATTCCACGACGAGTTGGAGAACTGTTTGTGGGAACGCAACAATCTGCCAAAGCGACACGAGATTTGGGACAAGGTACAATGCAAGAGTAAAGGATGGTATACAAAAGCAGAGACAAACAGGGAAAACATAAGAAAATATAAATGAAATAGAAGTGTCAAGTCAAGTCAAGACCTTGCTAAAACTAAAGTGATACAAAATATCCTCAATTGCATATTGAGCGACAAAAAACATTCTGACTTATATCAAAAAAATCAAGGCCTTGACGTGAGTTGACCATTCTACATATTCTGGACAATGGTGAATTATAAGCATAATTAACTCGATTGACGTGTTATGTTCCCACTGATATTGTCCATTGGTAGGCAAGTCAATAGCATTTTGACTTTATCGTAAGTAGTTGAGCGGAATCGGTATTGTGTGACGGTCTACTCTCTTTGCCTACCCCTGCCGAGGAACGGTGTGATGGTTAGTTACGGAAGTGACCGCGAACCACTGATTTGTGATTAAAAATGCGACCATTTGATTAAAATAAATTATCCTCCATGAATAGAATTAATTCTTAGCTCCTTGTGAAGTTATCATCTGCCAGTGAGGATACTGAAGTAACTAAGATAAGCATTCAATTGTATTATTTCCCATTCCGCATTCATTGCATTACAGAGGTAATTTTTAATGAAGTCAATCTTCCAAACAAGTATTCCATTTACATACTCGGTGTGACATGACAACCTCAGGCACCACGGTGCCGTAAAATAAGAACAAACTGAAAAAAATGTCGATATATTACTCGGAGAAACATGTTAACGTAAAATATGTTGATATCTTACACGCAGAAAAATGTTAACTTAAAATATGTTGATATCTTGCACGGATAAAAATGTTAACTTAAAATATGTTGATATCTTGCACGGAGAAAAATGTTGATAACTTTAATAATTTAATATTTATTTTGTTTTTAATTTTATGTATTTCTTTATTATGTTTATTTTTTGCCATTTAATATGTTGTGTAGGTAAAAAATACTAAATCAACATTTAACTCAATGGAACTTAATTGGTCTAGAACATATGAATCTTTATTGTTATAATTTTTTACTGTACGACTGTTTGCTACCTAAATAAAAAGAAATAAAAAATAAATAAAAATAAAAAATAAATACACTTACACGGAGAAAAATGTTAACTTAAAATGACACGGAGAAAAGTGATTAATGCTAATTTACTGAGAACTGGCTGATGTGTACACGGCACAGACATAGGAATTAATAGACGAGAAGATAATGGCGAGGGGTAAAATCAACTGTTGAAGAACGAAGGGGATAAAGCTGACTGTGATTCGTCAATAAATCAATCTGACAGTAAATAGGCATCTCGCATTATAATATCACCATTTACTTCTTAAAAGTAAAATCTGCTTTGAATGAATAGACATTTTTACATGGGAGCGCAAATTACTCGCCACGTTATGAACAAATTTGCGAAGTCCAAATTCGGCAAAAAAATTCTTCTATTTTCAGAGTCGAATATTTCGTTTAAGTATTTAGTTAAGACACTTTTATAAATGTTCATAATTTACTTCCCAGCAACCAACCAGCTTTGTGTTTCGCGTCCAGACGTTTCTAGATGTGATAGTGTATGTTTCTACAACTGATCCATATTATACGATGTGAATATGCTTAAAATAAAGTAAAATAATGCTTATATATGGAATGTAATACGACAATTGGGTTTATTCTCTTTTTCACATCTATTTTTACAAGTTTTCATAGCACAAGTCAACATTTTGCCGTGTTATTTCGTAAAATGAACCGATGATGCCTCGACCATAGTTCGCACAAGAATAATGACGTCACGTTTTCAAATTTCACTTGAGGCCATACGCGAGCACAGCCGGCTCCAATGGAACCGGTATGGGGAGTGGGGATAATACGCTTTTAATCACTTAGGGCAGGTCTACTAATATTCATATGTCTATGGTACACGGCATTTCTCGGCTTTTCTCTACTAAATATAATATCCATTTGGGAATATCATTATATATAAATATAAAATAATTTTGCTACCATACACATTTGCGTCATTGCGTCACACATTCTCCTTACACTCCTCCAAACCATCTAAGCGTCCCTTTCTTAATCTTACTCATTACGCTTACATCAGCCTTGTATTCTTTGCAGATCTCTACATTTCTCACACGATCATACATGGTTTTACCACACATAAGCCTCACGGATCTGATTTATACAGCATTCAATCTTAATTATTATCGTTTTTTTTTATATTAGCGCGCTCCCTCTAACATTCTTATTTACGGTTTCATGATAACTCAACACAGTGACAATTCAACACACCTTTAAAAAGTGATATAAAGTCATTAGAAACGATGAAAAAATATAATTTAAACCTAACCTAACCTACTTAACCCAGTTAATAAAGTTTTTGTTTCATCACTTTCCGTGACTTTATATAACTTTTTAAAGATGTGATGAATTATCATTTTAATGATTTATCCGGTCACCCGTATTTACATATCTCCCTTTCAAATCATCTCTGAACGTTTACTACGGGGACAATATTTGCAATCTGTTTTCTGTGACCACATTCCCGTATTCCCGTTTAAATCCGATAGCACGTTTTGGTTCCGTCGATGCTTTCAATACTGTACATACAAGATCAGTTTATTATGATGTTGAACGTACAGTCTGACAATGTAATGTAGAAATTTAATAAAGTTGGATAAGGATTCCCGAAAAGACAGAAATAACTTCTTATGATGGCTTTTTTTGCTATTTGCGTGTTTCTTTCGCATTGCATACTGTTGTCTCCGAGTTTTTTCACAAACTCCGGCTTCAAAAAAGCGCTTGTACTTTATTTTTTTTGCATTACCTCCATACAGGAAGCCCTGAGGAAAATAATTTCCCTAAGGGCGTATGTCATTTTTGGGGAGCTGTGTGGAGCGGTTTTAAGGAAAATAATCAATATGTAATGCAATAAAAGTATGTATACAGTGTGCGTGCCGTTAAAACTCAGAAATGATTCCAGGTACGATCAATGGTGTGGCAGCCCTCTATCCCCCATCCATGAAGAAAGTTCCCGTTGTTAACTGAAGAGCGTGCTTTTGAAGATATAAGGGCTGAATTTTTCGCCCTGTAGAAATTTCTAGAACAGTCCAGAACATTCGAGAGCATTCGAGAGCATGCAACCTTCATATATATCATTTTATGAACTAAACCTATCAATTTGGTTGTCTTGAAATAGGAAACCTTCCCAGTTAGACAGTCAAAGATTCATTATACTGTAATTGTATTTTTTAATATCCAATAAATAAATCTCTGATGTCACTATTATCTGCGGTTGGCACCTTGAAATACCGGTTTACCGCTACCTACCGTTGTTTAGTACACATTGCAATGAAAATGCCTTACAAAAGCCAATATTAGAACAAGCAAACTGCATAAAAAAGTATTATAGTGATTTATTTTTGAGGTATTATGCCGTGTTGCGTTACCTCCTTTTTTAGCCAAACCTATCGGACATCATTACAGTGTCCATAATCACATCTGCCCTGATGATGGACACTGAAATGCTGTCCGAAACGTTAACTAAAGGAGGAAGCGCAACGCGGCATAGTACCCCAAAAATACATCACAATAATAAGAAAAACAGTTTTTTTTTTGTTTACAGAAAACAAAGCTCTGAATAGCAGGAATATAAGATTAATATAATAATAATGATTGCTTTGTTATCTTTCTTTTTTAACGATTTAACAAAAAGGGATAATGGTATCCTCACTGGGATCTCCCGTGCCGAGGATTTCATTTACATATTATTAAAATTTAGTATTACGGAATTTACTGGGTGTTTTTTGTTTATTTGTTGAGCGGTTTCGAGTTCAGTCTGTATTTGACGTCAGCATATATTTTTATTATTGATCTCCCTATGTTGTGTGTCCTGCTTTTCATTTGAACATTAAAATGTTATAATATTGGTGTGAGTTTTGAATGAGAGTGGGATTTTGTTATAGAGTTTAGTACAATAAGAAGCTTTTTGCCCAAATGTTGTATTTGTACCTAATTGTTTGTTGGATTTGTTTTTGACCCTGAGATCTAATGTTTCCAATATACGTGTTAGGTGTTATTTCGTGTGTTTTGTATTTATTAATTTAAATGAGTATTGTTTTAGAATGGAGTTATAGATTATTGAATTATTGAGTGTCAGTGCTAGTTCTTGTAGGAACTTTCAGAATAATTTTAATGAGTGATTTTAGGATATTGTCATTTGTCAACAATTGGCAAAGATCCATGTAAATCTTTATTGAGTCTTTTTTACTGAGGACATTCCTAATGGCTTTGAAGAATTTACCTAGTTGTATTAACTGTAGTAAAAGTTAGTGTAATGTATAGATTTCAGATTTCATAAGTAAACATATGTAAAATAATTACAGATAATATCATAAGTAAATAACTAGTCAATTTAACCCTTTAAGTACTTTCATCACATTTGTTCAGTTTGCAATGTTTTCTGTGTATTTCAAATGCGCTACATAATCTTATTTTTAATTTTCCGTAAAAACAAATAATGTTTTAGAAACTAGATAAAACTATCTTTCCGGTGTATGCATTTAAAATAAACATTACTATTTCTAAATGATAAAATTTTTATATCAAACGTGAAAAATGTTTTTACATAACTTTTTACTCCAATCATAGAATAATTGAGAGAACTCGATATTTTGAAAACACGCTCGTTTTGTTTGGAGAATTTGTAAGAAAATTGTACCTTCACTTTTAATCTCGTTCATATAATAATAATAAAAAAGAAATAAATTTTAAAGTTAAACCGATTGTTACGATAGCGGCGCGAAATACAAATAATTAATTTTGGCTATTTTTAGAAATTTATTTATATAAATATTTATAATATGATAAATATTTGAGGCAAACTGGAAAGAATTGTGATTTCTCTTTCCAATTGCAAAAAAATATGGATTTCCGCATGATAGAAAAAAGGTAAAAATTTATTTATTTATACTGGGTTTTTACAGATGTTCTCACTTACGTGAGAACTATCCAGTTACAAAAACTCAGTTAAGTTACAGGCAAAAATCTAGAAATTACATATAAACAGGTAAAGATGCAATTAAATACAGGTTACGTACAATTTAAAAACCAAACAAATAATAATATAACATTATACATAAGTTCAGTAAAATGACAAATAATACTAGCAGAGACAAGAGACACGAGAGTTACAGCGATAAATAAACATTTTATTTAGCAGCAGCAGAACATTTTTAAGAAACTGTATAGATTATCGACGTACATATCTACTTCAGCACACTCAATTTTATTATAGAGTCGACACATTTGGGTCAGAGGACTAAAATAGGTAAAATTTATAAATACTTAATACTAAATTTATAAGTATGGACGCCCGGTCATATATGACCCATAAATACTGGAGGGGTTAAATCTAGTTTAACGAGTCAGCAGCCATCATCACGTGTGTGGCAAGAACACATTAAACTAGATAAGTTTTGTTACACAATGCGATTCACAATAATTAAATGATATTAATAAAAAATATAATAAAACAATTGACCTTGGTATCATAATGCTTCGTTGGGTAACAAGCAGAACGGGATTGAAGGATTGTGAAATTTAACACAAAAAATTGGAATTGTTTTGTTGTGTTGAACAAATCGTATTAATTTAGAAGTGAGTTTATAACTTACTAGAGTTGAGGAGATGACTGTTGAGCGAAAAAACTTTATCAATGCCGGTCCTTCAGTATAGAGATCAAATTCAAGTAAGATTATAATCTAACCTGTGTACAATTTAGCTATATTTATATAAAGAAGGATTTTCATGACAAAGGACGCAATGAATGATCGTGTAAGAAATGAGAAAATCAGCTACTAGGAAAATAAGATTATAAAAATAAATGTAACATTCTTATGTAATACATGCACAACCAACTATTAGGCACACTCACTAACCAATAGGATGAACTATCTGGGCAACAAGTTTGGTGATAGTATCGATACAATAATAACATAGCATTTATATAGCGCAGTTTAGTGTCATTTCACTTCAAGTGCGCTTTACTATAACAAACTTAAAAACGGTAATTAAGGGCGACTTGCACCAACTATCGCAAATTTTATCTTAAATTGTATTTAACTAAACGTATTTAAGACCCTAAATACATTTAACTTAAATGCGTTTAGTTGCGTCCTGCACCACGCAGTTCGGTGGCAATTTTAGTTAAACGTGTTTAACGCGTCGGTAAAACAGTTACCGCGTGGTTACCGCCATTAACGCGTAAATAAAACAGATACGATGTTTCATTTTGCTTGAAGTGTCAAAATATTTTGTGATTGTGTGTGTGGTTTAATAGTGTTTTCATTTATTTTATGAAGAAAAAGTTAAAGCAAATAGACATAATGATGAAATAAGACAAAAAGAGCTTCTGTTGTTGGAATTAAAAATAAAACAATTATCCGAGTAATTTTGTTTTTTATTTCTTTTACATACTATATTGTTTTAAAGTATTATAAGAATGCTGTAGGTATGATTAGAAGTTTACAACCTTGCAAAGTACCTACTCCTCGATAAGGAGTGTTAGCTCCAAGTGACGAACACCTCGCTGATGTTTTATTGGTGTTGAATTTTAACTGAGGTTCAATTTCTTGCACTAATAATGATGTCATTTCTTTACTGAGACGAAATATTCTTTGAAACTTCTTGGCACTGAGTGTTTCAAATAAATTTGTTCTCTTGTTTACTTCTCTGACTATATTATAATTTATTCAAGTTATTTATAATTTCTATAACATAATTTCTTCATGATCGTCAGAATACAAATCGCAAATGTTCATTGTGAATACAAATTAAAATGAGATAGATTTTAAACACAATCAGAAATCGAAGAGATAACCAAAATATTTTTGACATTACTGCTTTACGAGTAGGGCTAAACACGTTTAACTCAGTTAAACAGCCGCTTTTGGGTATTTAACTTTGACAGTTCTTTAAACGCATTTAACGACTTAAATTTTGTGGTGCAAGACGCCAAGTCGACTTAAATCAAATAATGTGTTTAAAATTATATTTAAATCAAATTTAACTTATGGTGCAAGCCGCCCTAAGACTTATAGTTATCAAGTAACAACTGAAACTTATAACTAGTGACTTACATCTAAGTAAGTATAATATAAGTATCTTTTATGTAACTGCTCCCAACTATTTGGAGCCAGTGAGACTATGGCGTCCCCAATTGGGGTATGTTATGAGGCTGAAGTTAGTGGAGAGAGTGAAGAAGAAGGAACTTCTATAACATTAGGGTGTTTTGTAATTAATTTTAGAATACGGGCGCAAAATGCGCCCAATGGGTTAGCTGCATATATATATATATCTTAAATGAATGAATGAAATTAATCATCGATCTTTACGGCATTTAGATGATTCATCTGCCAACAATTAACTCGATTGACGTGTTTTGTTATGCTGGGAAGTGAGTTAGCTAAGAGCTTCACATATGCATTCATAGAGGGCAGTGCAAAGAGCTTGCTTGGAAGTACGCAAGATGGCAGGTAGTAGTCAGTAGTCGCCAGGGCCAGTCAGGCTGCTTCCAGACAAACAAGGTGTTTGCAGATCTCATTTAGCCAGCTCCTAGTTAAGTCGACCATCCAAGTCACTTTTGTAATACGCGAAGTATTGAATAAATCCTTGATTTAATATAATGAACTTATTCTCTAAAATCTCATTCCACGACGAGTTGGAGAACTGTTTGTGGGAACGCAACAATCTGCCAAAGCGACACGAGATTTGGGACAAGGTACAATGCAAGAGTAAAGGATGGAATATAAAAGCAGAGACAAACAGGGAAAACATAAGAAAATAGAAATGAAATAGAAGTGTCAAGTCTTGTCAACCTTGCTAAAACTAAAGTGATACAAAATATCCTCAATTGCATATTGAGCGACAAAAAACATTCTGACTTACATCAAAAAAAATCAAGGTCTTGACGTGAGTTGACCATTCTACATATTCTGGACAATGGTGAATTATAAGCATAATTAACTCGATTGACGTGTTATGTTCCCACTGATATTGTCCATTGGTAGGCAAGTCAATAGCATTTTGACTTTATCTTAAGTAGTTGAGCGGAATCGGTATTGTGTGACGGTCTACTCTCTTTGCCTACCCCTGCCGAGGAACGGTGTGATGGTTAGTTACGGAAGTGACCGCGAACCACTGATTTGTGATTAAAAATGCGACCATTTGATTAAAATAAATTATCCTCCATGAATAGAATTAATTCTTAGCTCCTTGTGAAGTTATCATCTGCCAGTGAGGATACTGAAGTAACTAAGATAAGCATTCAATTGTATTATTTCCCATTCCGCATTCATTGCATTACAGAGGTAATTTTTAATGAAGTCAATCTTCCAAACAAGTATTCCATCTACATACTCGGTGTGACATGACAACCTCAGGCACCACGGTGCCGTAAAATAAGAACAAACTGAAAAAAATGTCGATATATTACTCGGAGAAAAATGTTAACATAAAATATGTTGATATCTTACACGCAGAAAAATGTTAACTTAAAATATGTTGATATCTTGCACGGATAAAAATGTTAACTTAAAATATGTTGATATCTTGCACGGAGAAAAATGTTGATAACTTTAATAATTTAATATTTATTTTGTTTTTAATTTTATGTATTTCTTTATTATGTTTATTTTTTGCCATTTAATATGTTGTGTAGGTAAAAAAATACTAAATCAACATTTAACTCAATGGAACTTAATTGGTCTAGAACATATGAATGTTTATTGTTATAATTTTTTACTGTACGACTGTTTGCTACCTAAATAAAAATAAATAAAAAATAAATAAAAATAAAAAATAAATAAACTTACACGGAGAAAAATGTTAACTTAAAATGACACGAAGAAAAGTGATTAATGCTAATTTATTGAGAACTGGCTGATGTGTACACGGTATTGCTCGGCTTTTCTCTACTAAATATAATATCCATTTGGGAATATCATTATATATAAATATAAAATAATTTTGCTACCATACACATTTGCATCATTGTTACATTCTCCTTACACTCCTCCAAACCATCTAAGCGTCCCTTTCTTAATCTTACTCATTACGCTTACATCAGCCTTGTATTCTTTGCAGATCTCTACATTTCTCACACGATCATACATGGTTTTACCACACATAAGCCTCATGGATCTGATTTATACAGCATTCAATCTTAATTATTATCGTTTTTTTTATATTAGCGCGCTCCCTCTAACATTCTTATTTACGGTTTCATGATAACTCAACACAGTGACAATTCAACACACCTTTAAAAAGTGATATAAAGTCATTAGAAACGATGAAAAAATATAATTTAAACCTAACCTAACCTACTTAACCCAGTTAATAAAGTTTTTGTTTCATCACTTTCCATGACTTTATATAACTTTTTAAAGATGTGATGAATTATCATTTTAATGATTTATCCGGTCACCCGTATTTACATATCTCCCTTTCAAATCATCTCTGAACGTTTACTACGGAGACAATATTTGCAATCTGTTTTCTGTGACCACATTCCCGTATTCCCGTTTAAATCCGATAGCACGTTTTGGTTCCGTCGATGCTTTCAATACTGTACAATGTACATACAAGATCAGTTTATTATGATGTTGAACGTACAGTCTGACAATGTAATGTAGAAATTTAATAAAGTTGGATAAGGATTCCCGAATTGACAGAAATAACTTCTTATGATGGCTTTTTTTGCTATTTGCGTGTTTCTTTCGCATTGCATACTGTTGTCTCCAGGTTTTTTTCACAAACTCCGGCTTCAAAAAAGCACTTGTGCTTTATTTTTTTTTTGCATTACCTCCACACAGGAAGCCCTGAGGAAAATAATTTCCCTAAGGGCGTATGTCATTTTTGGGGAGCTGTGTGGAGCGGTTTTAAGGAAAATAATCAATATGTAATGCAATAAAAGTATGTATACAGTGTGCGTGCCGTTAAAACTCAGAAACGAGTCCAGGTACGATCAATGGTGTGGCAGCCCTCTATCCCCCATCCATGAAGAAGGTTCCCGTTTTTAACTGAAGAGCGTGCTTTTGAAGATATGAGGGCTGAATTTTTCGCCCTGTAGAAGTCCAGAACATTCGAGAGCATTCCACAACATTCTGGAATTTTAGGGAATAGTCTAGAACGTTCAGGAACATCCCAGATCATAATGAACCATACACGGTATTACAGGCCGTATCCTGATAAACTTTTAGTAAATTCGTAATTGTGACAATACATTAGTAACTCTAAATAGTATATTTAAAACAAAGTCACTATCCTCGTCTGTCTGTTTGTACGATTAGTTCTTCTAAACCATGCAACAAAGTTTTATAGGGGTTTCACTATCGTTTAGAGCAGTGGTTCTTGACCTTTTTGGAGGTACCGAACCCCAGCAGTTACATATACGCATTCACCGAACCCCTCCTATTTTGAAAAATAAAATTAGATTTTTACAAATTCAAAAAATGGCATATATTTATATATAGGTGTACAAAATGAAAAAAATATATAAAAAAAACAAAGATCACAACAATAAATTTTAAAGGTTAAATCAAAACATGAAACATATTAATTATTATTTACTATTAAGTATTTATATTTAAGTATTATATAGTATTTATTTTTTAGTCGGGGGTCTTGACCTCCACCGAACCCCCGAGACTGACTCACCGAACCCCTGGGGTTAAGAACCACTGGTTTAGAGAATTTCTTCCGGAAGGTTTATATATATATTTAAACCTTCATATATATCATTTTATGAACTAAACATATCAATTTGGTTGTCTTGAAATAGGAAACCTTCCCAGTTAGACAGTCAAAGATTCATTATACTGTAATTGTATTTTTTAATATCCAATAAATAAATCTCTGATGTCACTATTATCTGCGGTGGGCACCTTGAAATACCGGTTTACCGCTACCTACCGTTGTTTAGTACACATTGCAATGAAAATGCCTTACAAGAGCCAATATTAGAACAAGCAAACTGCATACCCTTAAAGGGACAATGTTAAGACATGTATTTAGATGTAGATTTAAACCCGTGTATGTGAAATCATGTATGCATTACCTTTTTTGTATTTTCCTGGCCATATCGAACAAAATAATTGACCTTTCCTTCAAACTCAGATGTATGTAGCTAGCTAATGCTCAACAAGTGAGACAATCATCTAACAGCTGACAGATTGGATAATCGCTTGGTCTGAGTTTTGGATGAAGAAAAACATATGATTTGATATTTTCACGGCCAAAAGTATTATAGTGATTTATTTTTGGGGTATTATGCCGTATTGCGCTACCTCCTTTTTTAGCCAAACCTATCGGTCATTACAGTATACATAATCACATCTGCCCTGATGATGGACACTGCAATGCTGTCCGAAACGTTAACTAAAGGAGGAAGCGCAACGCGGCATAGTACCCCAAAAATAAATCACAATAATAAGAAAAACAGTTTTTTTTTTGTTTACAGAAAACAAAGCTCTGAATAGCAGGAATATAAGATTAATATAATAATAATAATAATTATTGCTTTGTTATCTTTCTTTTTTAACGATTTAACAAAAATGGATAATGGTATCCTCACTGGGATCTCCCGTGCCGAGGATTTCATTTACATATTATTAAAATTTAGTATTACGGAATTTACTGGGTGTTTTTTGTTTATTTGTTGAGCGGTTTCGAGTTCAGTCTGTATTTGACGTCAGCATATATTTTTATTTTTGATCTCCCTATGTTGTGTGTCCTGCTTTTCATTTGAACATTAAAATGTTATAATATTGGTGTGAGTTTTGAATGAGAGTGGGATTTTGTTATAGAGTTTAGTACAATAAGAAGGTTTTTGCCCAAATGTTGTATTTGTACCTAATTGTTTGTTGGATATGTTTTTGACCCTGAGATCTAATGTTTCCAATATACGTGTTAGGTGTTATTTCTTGTGTTTTGTATTTATTAATTTAAATGAGTATTGTTTTAGAATGGAGTTATAGATTATTGAATTATTGAGTGTCAGTGCTAGTTCTTGTAGGAACTTTCAGAATAATTTTAATGAGTGATTTTAGGATATTGTCATTTGTCAACAATTGGCAAAGATCCATGTAAATCTTTATTAAGTCTTTTTTTACTGAGGACATTCCTAATGGCTTTGAAGAATTTACCTAGTTGTATTAACTGTAGTAAAAGTTAGTGTAATGTATAGATTTCAGATTTCATAAGTAAACATATGTAAAATAATTACAGATAATATCATAAGTAAATAACTAGTCAATTTAACCCTTTAAGTACTTTCATCACATTTGTTCAGTTTGCAATGTTTTCTGTGTATTTCAAATGCGCTACATAATCTTATTTTTAATTTTCCGTAAAAACAAATAATGTTTTAGAAACTAGATAAAACTATCTTTCCGGTGTATGCATTTAAAATAAACATTACTATTTCTAAATGATAAAATTTTTATATCAAACGTGAAAAATGTTTTTACATAACTTTTTACTCCAATCATAGAATAATTGAGAGAAATCGATATTTTGAAAACACGCTCGTTTTGTTTGGAGAATTTGTAAGAAAATTGTACCTTCACTTTTAATCTCGTTCATATAATAATAATAAAAAAGAAATAAATTTTAAAGTTAAACCGATTGTTACGATAGCGGCGCGAAATACAAATAATTAATTTTGGCTATTTTTAGAAATTTATTTATATAAATATTTATAATATGTATTTGAGGCAAACTGGAAAGAATTGTGATTTCTCTTTCCAATTGCAAAAAATTATGGATTTCCGCATGATAGAAAAAAAGGTAAAAATTTATTTATTTATACTGGGTTTTTACAGATGTTCTCACTTACGTGAGAACTATCCAGTTACAAAAACTCAGTTAAGTTACAGGCAAAAATCTAGAAATTACATATAAACAGGTAAAGATGCAATTAAATACAGGTTACGTACAATTTAAAAACCAAACAAATAATAATATAACATTATACATAAGTTCAGTAAAATGACAAATAATACTAGCAGAGACAAGAGACACGAGAGTTACAGCGATAAATAAACATTTTATTTAGCAGCAGCAGAACATTTTTTTGAAACTGTATAGATTATCGACGTACATATCTACTTCAGCACACTCAAATTTATTATACAGTCGACACATTTGGGTCAGAGGGCTAAAATAGGTAAAATTTATAAATACTTAATACTAAATTTATAAGTATGGACGCCCGGTCATATATGACCCATAAATACTGGAGGGGTTAAATCTAGTTTAACGAGTCAGCAGCCATCATCACGTGTGTGGCAAGAACACATTAAACTAGATAAGTTTTGTTACACAATGCGATTCACAATAATTAAATGATATTAATAAAAAATATAATAAAACAATTGACCTTGGTATCATAATGCTTCGTTGGGTAACAAGCAGAACGGGATTGAAGGATTGTGAAATTTAACACAAAGAATTGGAATTGTTTTGTTGTGTTGAACAAATCGTATTAATTTAGACGTGAGTTTATAACTTACTAGAGTTGAGGCGATGACTGTTAAGCGAAAAAACTTTATCAATGCCGGTAAGTCTTTTTTGCCGGTCCTTCAGTATAGAGATCAAATTCAAGTAAGATTATAATCTAACCTGTGTACAATTTAGCTATATTCATATAAAGAAGGATTTTCATGACAAAGGACGCAATGAATGATCGTGTAAGAAATGAGAAAATCAGCTACTAGGAAAATAAGACAAAATGTAACATTCTTCTGTAATAGATACACAACCAACTATTAGACACACTCACTAACCAATAGGATGCACTATCTGGGCAACAAGTTTGGTGATACTATCGATATAATACTAACATGGCATTTATAAAGCGCAGTTTAGTGTCATTTCACTTCAAGTGCGCTTTACTATAACAAACTTAAAACGGTAATTTAGTATTAGTGATCATGTTCTTAAAATTATTCCTACAGTGTACCTTATCTTATCCAATACAGATCTAATATTATAATACTAAATGTACAGTTTATACATAGCGATGACAAAACTTAGAATAACAATAACAGCAGGACAGGACAAAACAAGAATATTAAAACTAAAAACATAATATAAAACAGGAGGCAGTTTGTGCTCAGAAATGAGAATATTTATTGATATATATTTACTGACTCCATTTATAGAACTAAGCGTAATCTCTACCAGCAATTGTTGAATCCTACACATTTTAGTAGCGTTGGTAATGTAGTTTTAGTGATTTGTCTTATATGTAGTATTGATCTAGTTTTTTATGTTACTGTTGCACGTTTTACTGATATTGTTTCATATTCCGTTTATAAGTTTACTGTTATATCATGCTTTAAAATTTGCGATAGCTCACTAGGTATATTCTGTTCTTAAAATTTGCGATAGCTCACTAGGTATATTCTGTTCTTAAAATTTGCGATAGCTCACTAGGTATATTCTGTTCTTAAAATTTGCGATAGCTCACTAGGTATATTCTGTTCTTAAAATTTGCGATAGCTCACTAGGTATATTCTGTTCTTAAAATTTGCGATAGCTCACTAGGTATATTCTGTTCTTAAAATTTGCGATAGCTCACTAGGTATATTCTGTTCTTAAAATCTATGCAAAAGCCCGGCTGGGCATAAAACCAAATAAAATAAATAATGAGTAAGATTAATAAAGGGAAGGACAGATGGTTCGGGCATCTACAGCGAATGAACGAAGAAAGAAATAAATGTGAATGGTAGCAGAAGTCGAGGACGATCGAGGAAGACATGGTACGGTCAAGTGAATCAGATACTTGATTCGGGCCACGTCAAGAATCAGAATAATAGAAGAATATGTATGAAAGTGAATGAGGCAAGGGTTGGGTGCCAAGACTTATTTGTTTGACGTCCTCTCTTCCTACCCCTGCGGGGAAACGACGTGGTGGTTAGTTAGTTAAGACGCCATGAGCAAAATGTGCAAGATACAATTTATTGTGCTAACTGAACTGAACTAACTTAGTGGACTTTAAATTTCTATACGGTGTGGAAACTGGTGCCTAGAGATTTTTGGACAAAAGTTTGTTTGGAAATTTTTCCGGAATATTAATACCTCCTTGATGGTCCTTCATACTAGAGACTTAATTCTTCTATATCTACAGTACAAGAGTCACAACTGCCTGGAGCCAGTGAGACTATGCAACCCCTAAATAGGTAATAATTGTGAGGCTGAAGGGAGTGGAAGGGGAAGGAAATAAGTGAGAGGAAGGTTACTAAAACGCTTAACATAGTTAAAGTCATTTCAAGAAATGTTTGTTGAATAGTAGACTTTCACCAAAGTGACACTGATAGTATCTTTACACATATATCAATTTATTACACATTAGTAAATTAAAATTTAACGTTTTCACATTTAAATAGTTCTGGAAATGATCAATTACAAATTTCTCGATTAGTCAGACTACTAGGTACAGCCTGATTAATCTTTGATTACATAAAAATCAGATTTTTAATTCGACAATTAAAAAAAATCTCATATCTCGTAAGCGCAAAGCTATCAATTCAGACACTGTGCTAACTGCTAACGTAACACCATTAACCCTTTCAGACCTGAATTGAAATGGCGTTGGTTATAAATATTACGTGAACATTGTAGCTACTTTCATTTGAAAGAACATTAGGTCTCAGGGGGCGACAAATCATTTACACACTAATAGAAAATAAATAAAAATTAAACAGTCAAACAAAATACAACCTTTGAAAAAAAAACGTGGTAAATATTAATTTACTTTACACACTATAAATACGCATAATTACCAACAGTATTAATGAGTAATCTGAAAGTATGTTGCTTGTTGTATGCTGATGATGCGGTGATGATTGCTGTAGTCTCTCGTGTCTAGGATGAACGCAGTATGTATGAAGAATGAGTTAAGAGGAAGCTACAAGCCAAAAATGTGTAAATTCTTGGTATACCTAATATTGTAGGTAATAGGCTTTAAAACCGCTTGACAAACGGAGTCTAGAAACGTTCAATTTCAAGAACAAAAGTGGTTTTTATTTATTTTGTAAATAATTTTAAAAGAAAGCAAAAAAGTAAATCAAGTGAAACTGTCACAGATAATCTTAGCTATAATACTGTATTTTTAAAAGTTGTTTCCTTTATGGGTTCATACATTTCTAGTGAAAAAAATTTTTTTTTAGTAGTTTGCATTTATATTTTTTATTGAGTAATTTATTTTTTTTATTTGTATTCTACTCAAGCGAATAGAAAAACCTTCAATTTATCTAAAGCATATTTTTTGGTATTCATAATGTATTCGTTATAAAGATTAATAAAAATAGTGATTTGGCATTAAGCTTCGCCAAGGATACGTTTAAAAATCATTTCTCGGACGGTGAAAATGTTGTGGCGGTACACCAATATTTAAGGATATGGCGATATTTACTTAGTTTTAAACCACTTTATTTGAGTTATATAGGTCAACCTTCTTCAGGACCATAGACATATGAATATTAGTAGACCTGCCCTAAGTGATTAAAAGCGTATTATTCCCCACTCCCATACCGGTTCCATTGGAGCCGGCTGTGCTCGCGTATGGCCTCAAGTGAATTTAGAAAACGTGACGTCATCATTCTTGTGCTAACTATGGTCGAGGCATCATCGGTTAATTTTACGAAATAACACGGCAAAATGGTGACTTGTACTATGAAAACTTGTAAAAATAGATGTGAAAAAGAGAATAAACCCAATTGTCGTATTACATTCCATATATAAACATTATTTTACTTTATTTTAAGCATATTCACATCGTATAATATGGATCAGTTGTAGAAACATATACTATCACATCGAGACACGTCTGGACGTGAAACACAAGGCTGGTTAGTTGCTGAGAAGTAAATTATGAACATTTATAAAAGTGTCTTAACTAAATACATAAACGAAATATTCGACTCTGAAAATAGAAGAAATTTATTTTGGCGAATTTGGACTTCGCAAATTTGTTCATAACGTGGCGAGTAATTTGCGCTCCCATGTAAAAATGTCTATTCATTCAAAAGCAGATTTTACTTTTAAGAACTAAATGGTGATATTATAAGGCGAGATGCCTATATACTATCAGATTGATTTATTGACGAATCACAGTCAGCTTTACCCTCTTCGTTCTTCAACAGTTGATTTTACCCCTCATTCTTAATTTCTAGTCTAATTATTTATATGTCTGTGTTCAGGATAATGGAAATATAAACTGAATAGTCAAGTGCAATCGAAACAGGTCGACCTATATAAGTCAAATAAAGTGATTTAAAACAAAATATTTTTTTTATTTACTTAATGTCAAGCCACATAGTGTTTGTTTTCTTCGATAGTAAATATTTACCAAAATATCAATCCAAAGAGAAAAAATGGATTGACTGAGGATTGAACCTTTCTCAACGGGGATTACAGCCAACCACGCTAACGACTGAGCCAAATCCCAATTGGGTAGGACTGAAATTTATTAATATAATCAAATTTCAGAGAAATGCGTATATGTCCGCGTGTGAATATAACGAAGACAACGAGTCTATCTGAAAAGTTTCAGTTCGATCGGATGTCGGGAAGTGGTTTAATTTCTACTTCCAAGATTGCATTTCATTCATACATTCATTTAAGAAAAACAAAATCGAAATTCAAATAGAATTACACGTGCTGAAATCAAGGCAAAACAAAAAACGTCACCTGTCGAATATAAACATGGATACCGCCTGAACGAGACGCTAGAAGAATCCTTGGAGGAAAAATACATTATTCCTCCATGCTAGAATCTAACGCAAAATGAGAATGCGCATTAAAGCGAAGCTTAATGCTGAATCACTATTTTGATTAATCTTTATAACGAATTGGTGTACATTATGGATACCAAAAAATATGCTTTAGATAAATTGAAGGTTTTCCTATCGTTTCGCTTGAGTAGAATACAAACAAAATAATAAATTACTCAATAAAAAATATAAATGTAAACTACTAAAAATTTTTTTTTTTCAATAGAAAAATAATGAACGCGTAAAGGAAACCACTTGCAGTAAAACATGCAGTATTATAGCTAAGATTATCTGTGACAGTTTCACTTGATGAAATTTTTTGCTTTCTTATAAAATTATTTACTAAATAAATAAAAACCAGTTTTGTGCTTGAAATCGAACGTTTCTAGACTCCGTTTGTCAAGCGATTTTGATGCTTATTACCTATAATATAAGGTATAAAAAGAATGTATATATACCAAGGAATCACGCAAGTGAAAAAATGGTTGGACTCAAATACACTTACACTAAACATATCGAAAACAAAATTCACAACGTACAGCATAACCAACACAGGACAGCCAAAAAACAATTCAAACACCATAAAAATACACGAATGCATAAACACCAACATCTGCGATTGCCCCCCTCTAGAAAAAACAGAACAAATAAAGTATCTAGGAATTGTAATTGACCATAATCTTAGATGGACACATCACATCAAACAAATCACAAATAGAATCCTCAGAACAATACACATTTTCCTAAATATAAGAAACATATATAAAATAAAACAATTGAAAACAATATATTATGCACTATGCCAATCAATAATAGAATATGGAATAATTGCTTGGGGAGGAGCAACAAACGCAGCTACCGCTCAAATAGAAATCGCACATAAAACGATATTAAAGGTTCAAAAAACATAAACTAACCGACACAGACCAAATATTTAAAAGCTGTGACATACTTGATATACGCCAATTATATGTAAAAACACTACTAAACTACATTTTCGACCAAAAAAACAAACCCCAACAAACACAAAATATCACTAATAGACCGGTCAGAAAAGCGTATAAAAAAAAACATAAAAACTCCGACGGTAAACACTACCTTTGGACAAAGGCACCATAAATACCACGCTATTAAAGCATTCAACAGTCTTCCACTTGAAACAAAAATTGAGGAAAATAAAAATAAATTCAAACACAAAATAAAAAAATGGATTAAAGAACAAAAAAGACAATATTTCCAAAATTCTATAATATAAAAGAATAAAACATATACACGCACAAACACATAAATCATTATAAATGCCGATTTCCATTCTCTTTTAATATTTTTCTTTTAGTGTGATAATTAGATTTTAATTTCTAATCTTTATTTTTAGTTTAAATTTATCTTTATTTTAATGTTGTTTTTTGTTTAAATGTATAAATTCTTATATTATAAAATGGGGGCCTTAGCACGGGTAAACAACCCAGTGAGGCCAACATTACTGGATTAAAATATGAAATACTGTAAAATAATGTATCAATAATAAAAAAATAAAAATGTACACATGTTTGGCTTGTAGCTTCCTCTTAAGCCAGTATTGCCAGAAATTGGATAACGTAAACAGGCAATTATCATTCGCCTTATACAGGACGAAAAAAATCTGCAAATCTATGTGTTTTCAAAGGTTCGAAAGGGTTAAAACCAACACACACATCGCGATACCAACGGATAACTGTGATTAACGCAACTGAGTTTTATTGCCGTGCTAAGCTATAAACTACAAGACTAATCTCTAATAATAGTTTAGTTTTTCTATACGGCATCGTAAATGAGCTTATCTGTAACGCAGGCTGTGGTTCGCTTATAAAAAAATATGTTGAAAGCGTTTTCCGTGGTAATTTAACAATACAACATAATTCGATTGTTAGTATGAAGTATTAAAAACAACAAGAGGAGATTTGGCTTCATGAAATTGCACACCTTTGAATGTCGGTTCACTATGCTTTTTTTCATATCTCACTACGAAGCTTTGAAATAATCCTTTAACTGATAAAAAATAAGAAAATATTCCATTTGGATTATTGTACAGGGTTTTCCAATAAGAGGTGTTATTTGTTATATTCAATCGTAAAAGAACAATGGTTTCGTTGCTTGTGTGGCACGTAGCGCCGTCTTGTTGAAAGTAAACGTTGTCCAGGTCAATACCATCCAATTCCGGCTATCAATCATTAATCATCTCTCGATAGCGCAATCCATTCACCGTAACTGTTGCTCCAGCCTCATTTTCGAAAAAGTAAGGTCCAATGACTCCGCCGGACCATAAACCGCACCAAACAGTCACACGTTGAGGATAGAGAAGCTTTTCAACAATAACTCTTGGGTTTTCCGGGCCCCCCATGCGACTATTTGGCTTGTTGACGAAGCCACCGAGGTGGAAATGGGCCTCATCACTCAAGATGATTTGCATTTGATTCACTCAAGTGAATTTTAATAATTTCAATGCGTTGTTGAAGCGTGTATCGTTCCATTTTTATTAATGGCGTAGTTTCTACTTGTCAAATGTCAAAAAGTGACAGCTTCAAAAGTAACATCTACCGAAATAGCGGGCTATTCAAAATAACACCTCTTATTGGAAAATCCTGTATATTTTACAATAACATAAGAATTTTAACATTTTTCTATTGATTTCCATGCTTTCGTTTCTAGTAACTATACACATGGTGGCCGAAAACTATCAGTACAAGTGAAAAACTGGTAAACGTTTTTTAATTTGAGTTTTCGTCATCGAGTAAATTTTTTAAACAAATTAGTTGAAACAAAAAATCGACTCCACAGAATTTCTCAATGCATAAAATCCATGATTGAATCGCAAGTCACTAGTATGGGGGGCGGCTATAAATAAACACCGACTCATAACAATTTTTTAAAATTTGTTTTATTAGGTATAGCTACTATTTAAACATTGTACATACAAAATATGATACTAACTAACTGACTAACCGTCACGCCGTGTTCCCGCAGGGGTAGGCAGAGTGGACGGACCGCCAAACAACTCGGTCTTGGCACACACTCCTTGCCTCATTCACATTCATACATCGTCTCGTACATACTCTTCTATTATTCTGAATCTTGACATGGCCCGACTCGAGTATCCGATTCACTTGATTGTCCCATGTCTTCCTCGGGCGTCCCCGACTTCTGCTACCATTCGCATTTGCATCATATATCTTCCTTACACTCCTATCTTCGCTCATTCGCTCTACATGCCCAAACCATCTAAGCGTCCCTTTTTAATCTTACTCATTACGCTTATATCAGCCTTGCACTCTTTGCGGATCTCCTCATTCCTCACACGATCAAACATGGTTTTACCACACATACGCCTCAAGGATCTCATTTCAACAGCATTCTATCTAATTTCATACTAAATATATGTATAATAAATTGTATTTCTTCCTCCTCACTAGGGTGACCTGTGCTGAGGCGAATTTAAAAAATTTGTTTCTGGTTTATTAGTTTTCTATGTTTTTTCATTAAGGCGATGCACTACGTCGTGTAATATTTTTAATTGAGCCGCTATCAATAACAACCCTTACGTAGATGGCGATAAGGTTTAAATTCCCGCTTAACACCATCCGCCTATTTTGATTTATGCAAGTAAAAAACATGGCCAAAAAGTGCCTTTTATTTTATTTTGTGGAGGTTCAGGCATAAATATTTAATTTATTTTCGATCATTTTATAAATAACTTAATTTTCCACATTATACAATAAAATCATAACCGAAAATGGGTTCGTAAGTACGAGATTTTGAACTTTAAAGCAGTTTTCATAGGCCTTATACATTATTTTTTTCTGGGCTTATAAAAAGACTTAATTAAAAAATACTCGATTATTTCAAAGGCCAAGATGTATTCTACTCGCAGTATTTAATTAAAGCATCTGAAACATTTCTAGGCGACCAAATTTTCAAACCAAAAACACATGATTTGTCATTACTACGTATGGCATTGCCTTAATCTCTTTCAGCCAGATTTTTATTCTTGATTGAAATACAAGTATATTCTAATTACGCACTTAGTAAACCGACAATAACCACATATTCAATTCAATGAATGAATTTTGTTCTATTACTAAACTTATCCAATGTGGAATTATAATTGTGAGAACAAATTAGGATTCTGGGAACTAATTACACCATAATCTATATTCATATTCATTGCATTACATTGTACATATTATACAAGTCGAGATGTTTTATTACTACTTTGCTATGATTTTTTTTGTTTGTAACATGTGGTGTAATGATTATTTATGGGTTGCGCAATTGACGGCCTCCGTGGTCGAGGGGTAAGGCTCTCGTCTGGCAATCCGTTGCTGGTTCAAACTCCGGCGTGCGCAAGTAAATTTAATTTGATTGATTTTGCGTTTTTTCACAATTTAATCATTTTAAACTCTAAATAGTATAAAACAAAGTCGCTATCCATGCTATAGGGTTTTCACCGTCATTTATTCCGGAAAGTTTATATATTTTGTAATAAAAGAACATTTTCAACAGATGAGTTATACAAAGAATCTAAACTATTCTGTATCCGCAAACTATTTATTTTGCAAACTATGAAATACATATTTAAAAACAAAAATAAATTCAATATAAATGAAAACAGAATCAACATTAGAAATAATAATGTATTTTATACTCCCCAAACGAACACAAAACAAATGCAAACACACTACAGTTTCATTGGACCTCGTATTTTCAATCTTTTACCGAAAAATATTCAAATGATTACTAAACTTCCTCAATATTTAAAAGAGTTAAAATTATGGCTTTTCGATACAGCGGTTGAAACTTTTTTTTATTTAATTTGTATCAATTTATGTTTCTCATAAAATATTCACCATGTATTACACTAAACACGTATAACTTCACTCTACAAAATTGTCAACACTTTTTATGCAAACCGCTTAGACAAAATGTAATCTTGTTTTTGTTTTATATGCCCACAGTTTGTTTATTACTAGGTACAATAATATAATAACTTAAATATATTACCCACGCACAGGCTGCGCCTTAGTGGGTTCCCATTATTCGTATTGATTTATATAATATTGAATGTAATTAATGTAAATAGTATAAATAGAAAACTAGTTACGAATGAGACGATTTATAAATGTAAATGAAGCAAAGAGCATCTCTGCCTAAATGGCACGATGTTTAGTTATACAATCGAAGATTAAGATAACGTTTTCAGACTACAAAAATCTTTTCTCACATTCCCATAATTATTGCATCAGTCTAATCAGTCTATATCCATTGTTTAGTGCAGTTAAACATTCTGTTATTATCGTGTAATGCCACTTAAGTGAATACGTTAAGTGGCATTCGCTAAGTACCCGCATTTCTTAGCGTTCACCAATGTGCACAGTAACGCTTCTGTTGAGCCATTTAAGCACAACAAGTGACCATTGCAACTAGTTACGATAGCCTGCTACTCCAGTAGATACTGTAACTACTTCCAACCATCTGAAATCAGCGAGACTATGGCTTCCCCAATTGGGTACTTAGTTGCTAGCTATAAGTCACTAAATAGTTATAAATCGTAAGTGTATTCACTAGCAAAGAATCTTAGCTGTAGGTTATTACGTTATTAGTTGTACGACAACCATCTTACTCAATACGGGGGGATAAATAATAAGAACGGGTTAGTAGAAAACGTTACTCATAATCACGCGCACGCGTACTGCATATACCGGCCGTATTACGACAGTAATAGAAGTTGTAAGATTTTTAAACCGCCCGACCCCAAGGTATAAAAACGTATTACGATCTGGTTTCTTTATCACAAATAATAAAATTTAAAAAAGCAGTAATACCCATTTGCAGCACTATCAGAGGAATATTTAAAATCGATTTACCAAAGCAAATACTGAGCGCATAATCAAATTATCCGAATTTCGAAGCAATTCAAAACAGACCGGGTCAATGACATCTGAAGAAACGTGAAGTTAGCAACAAAACGCGAAATACTAAAATGACCGTAATTTTTTTAACCTGAGCAGTTAAATAGCCCTCTTCACCGTATAGCTATACCAACGCTGCAGCGGCGTATTAGGGAATCTTTATAAGTAAGACTGGAAAGGTATTAAGTTAAAGGTTAAACAGATCAAGTTGGAAAGAGTCCTTGAATTTATCAGGTTATTCGTAAAACGAGAATGTTTGACTGTTTGTTTATTTATTTTATTTATTTATGTCTATTCTTGAATACACATTTTACAAATGATTACAGTGGTTTATAATGTAGTACAGAGAAAAAAGTACAAAAAAAGGTATAAAAATAAGAACATAGGTTGATATAGGTAAAACTGTGTGTGGGTGATATTGTATGTTACGTGAACACCTCACTAGGAGAACCTGTGCTGAGGTGTTAACGTGTTTGTGATTAAGTGTGACAGGTATTTATGTGTTGTAGTAGAAAGTTATTTTTTTATTTTTTTTTCACAGACATATATTGAAACATGAAAACACACATTTATATGTGATTGTATGTATTTTTGGATAATTCTTGAATAACGTGTATAATATTTAATTTTATTTATCATATTTTGGTTATGGTTTGGAATTATAATCTTTTGAATAAAGTGAATATCTTGATTTTTTATCCAGGCTACGATATGTTTTTTGACAAAGTTTGTAGATGTATTTGTAGTCATTAATTGTTTCAAAGTAATGGGCATACTGTTAAAAAGTTTGGTTGCGTAGTATTGAAAGTGTCTTTGTCCGTGTGTGGTGTGTGTTATCGGAATGTTCAGTGTTTTATTTGTTGATGACCTGGTGTTGTTTTTATCCCGGATAAACCGCGCGCCGTTTAACAGTGTGGCGACTGTAATCCACAGTGAAAACAAGTGGGAACGCAGTGTTAACGGAGTAACTTCACTTAACAGGAAACATGCATGCGTTCTCGGGACCAATCATCGCCCACGACATTATTGAAAAAGATATTACTATTATAAGTTATGAGGGCGCGAGATGAAAGGAGCAGGATGCTGTGGAAATTAGATCTCTCGGAAAAATATCATGGCGTGATCATTTTTAACAGTATAATTAATTTTTTAAATGAAACATCGTATTCGATTATTTGTGGGCAGAAAGAGATAGGGTACTTAAGGCGATGCAATACGTCGTGTTACATTTGGAAAGGAGCCGCTAACAGTAACACTCCTTATGCAGATGGCGATAAGGTTTAAATTACCGCATAAGGCTCTGTAGTAAGCGTTCAAAGATGGTTTGAAAGGGAGATATTAAAATACGAATGTTAGAGGGAGCGCGCTAATATTAAAAAAATAACAATTAAGCGAAAATGGTGAAAATATTTAATAAAACACGACTCGTTTGAAAAAGAGCAAAAAATCTTTAGAAAAATGCTTTAGTTGCATTTATAGTTACACTGTGAATTTTTCTTACCTATTGAATAACAGAATAAAACGTGTTTTTAATAATTTTCGGAGCTTACTTTGCGATTTTTTTCCATCGAGGAAATTTCATACGATTACCGTTTCGGGTTAACAAGTGTACAGATATTATCTTAAAAAATCAAACATATATGTTTATAAAAATAATGATTCATCATGATAAATCATTATTTTCCAACAGTCCTCATGATGGTACGGAGGTACCGAAACCGGTAAAAAGTAAAATAAATCAATAAAGTGACTTAAAACCAAGTATTTTCATTATTTAATAATTCTATAGTTTGGGGTATGGTGGAACTAATGAATAAAAAATATTATAAATGTCAATTTCAAAATAAGAAAGGATTTGTCAAGAATTCAGACTATTCCGTGATTTTTCACGTTTAACAACAGTACTATTTTTTTACATTTGTTTATTATGTGTTATTTCGCAATTCATCCGTTTAAAATAATACATGTATAGTATCTAGAGTGGAAGATACTCTCAGTATCGCCCTGGTGTAAGACCACCATTCAGAATTGAAATGGCTTTAGCAATGATTGGTGACCAGATCTGAATATCTAGGTACTTCCCCACCTTCGTCACAATCATCTCCTTCCCCTCTCCCACTACCTTCAACATCACAACATATCCCAATTGGTAATGAAATAGTATCGCTGGATCCAGACAGTTGGGAGCAGTTATTTTATATTTATTTTTATTATAGCAACTATTTAAACATTGTACATACAAAATATGATACTAAATACATGTATAGTAAATTGTATTTTTTAGTCCTCCTCACGAGGGTGACCTGTGCTGAGGCGGACTAAAGTTATTCATTTCTGTTTTATTAGTTTTCTATATCGCTTTTAATTAATCTCTTTCAGCCAGATTTTTATCCTTGATTTGAAATCATTCAAATTTTCCATTCGCTTTATATCAGGGGGGAGGGTGTTGGATGTGGTTTTATGACCTGGAATATTTTTTATGTCATTGTGATTTGACTTTGTTCGATTAATACGCGGTATTGTAAAGGATTCAGTATTTTTTAATGGTTTCAATAGTATATTTTTAGCATATATTTGTTGTACATTTGGCACATCAAAACTAGGAAACTCTTGTGCGGTTATTCACACTAATAAAAATTATTTCTAGATAGAAATTAGCCAAACGTTGCGGCTCGAAAACATCAAGTTGAGTTCTGATATTTACAACAAAGGACAAGTAATAATAATTTATGTCATCAACTT
This sequence comes from Hesperophylax magnus, assembly GCA_026573805.1. Taxonomy (NCBI): domain Eukaryota; kingdom Metazoa; phylum Arthropoda; class Insecta; order Trichoptera; family Limnephilidae; genus Hesperophylax; species Hesperophylax magnus. Next base: position 16,821,692 of record JAIUSX010000028.1, read on the forward strand.
ACCATAAATTTACAGTAAAAGCCATAAATCATAATACGTGAAGACTTTCTCCCATCAGTGTAATCTCCTAGGGTCAAATAGGGTCAATTGTCCCCATCCGTCATGATGACTGACGACTATAAGAGATGGGACTGGTAGGTACTGTACTTGGTACAGGATTACCGCTTGTAAATTTAAACTATTTTTTTTAACTTCTCCGGCTAATTTGTTCGGGTTTGGGAAAAAACAGTTAATTCCCGTGGAATCAATTTATTCGCTTTTCAGAACAGCTCATATGGTCTCATAGAAATCGTTGTGTCTCTTTTACAGTTATAGTTAGAAATATAAACTAAACAGCGTTAGAAAGAGAAAGTACGAAGCTTTATATTCAAATACAGAAGTTCTTATGTTCTCATAGAAATCATTGTCTCCCTTACCCTAACGCTGTTAGAAAGAGAAAATACTACGCTTTATATTCAAATCTAAAAGGTAACCACAGAATAATTAAAATGTACACCTATATTTTTTTATTGTTTTTATTTAAGGAATATCGACACATAAATATTTAACAATATTACATTTTAATTGGTTATGTATACCTTATCAGAAAAGAGGAGTTCTTGTGTCTGATAAGGGAGCCACGATTCTTACATAGGTTTTATGTTGTAATAATATTTTTGTATATAATATAGATTTTTCAATGTAATGCTTAATTTAAGTTTCTCTTGAAATTTTTTTAAAAATATTTATTTGTTCTGATTGGTTGATATACAGCGCAGTTCAGAAGGGAGATATGTAGTAAATATAATGGTTTTGCATTTGTGTTGTTTTAAAATTTGGTGTAATAACTTGATTTCTATTTCTCATAAGTTTGTAAAATTCTTGGTATTCCTCGTTATTTTTATCTTTGCACATTTTTACAATGGAAGCTTGCTTAAAGATGTCATTGACATTTGGTACTGGAAACAATTTAAATAGTAAAAACAAAGGTTCCAACCGCAATTCAATTTTTTAAAATTGTTTTTTTATATGAAACGACAAAAAGTGAGGTGACAGTAATTTTTAAAATACATTTGTCTGATAAAATATTATTTTTTGTTGATGTCAGTAATTTAAGTTCAGTGTTTAGACGAAAAAACGTAAGATGAGCTATTTTTAAAAAGTTTTAGGTTTGATTTCAAAATTTTAATACTTCAAAAATTATGTTTTTATTTAAAAATAGTTGTGCCCGTCAAGCGTTGCTGTGGCTCAGTCTATATGTGCAGATATAAACAATAGCGCGTGTTGCTTTTACGTCCACAAGTGGGCGCCATAAATAAACCACTCACGTGGCGCTGTTTTAAAAAAGAAACGTGTTTTTACCTGACACAGGTGACATCTATTTATACACACACGTATTCGAATGCAACGTTGTGTCAACATTTCAAAGCAATCGGTGAAGAACTTTCGGAGATTTAAGATTTTGAACAAACGAACATTTACATTTTTATTTATATACTAGTTGTACCCCGTCACGCGTTGCTGTGGTTCGTCAGTCTGTGGAAATAGAGAAACAATAGCTCATGATGCTTGTGTCCAACAGATGGCGCTGTTTTTTAAAGCTTTTACCTGTCACAGGTGACATCTATATAAAAAAATACACGCATATTCGAATGCAACGTTGTGTCGAAATTTCAAAGCAATCGGTGAAGAACTTTGGGAGATTTAAGATTTTGAACAAACGAATTATAATTTATATATAGAATATAAATATTGTATTAGGTTTTACAGTGAAATTGGGATAGTGGAATAACATGTATAATTATAGGTACTATGATTTATAAATACGCTTTATATACCAACAATAATTGTCTCGTATTCTTGTCGTCTCTCTCACATAAGACTTTAGTCGAGCGTTCATTATAATTTAGCTTCAAAAATACCCTTTCTAAGTCTATCCGCTCTGCATGACCAAACCATACAAACGTCATTTTTTTGTATTATCAACGTATCATTGACCTTACGGATTTTCAACGTAACATTGTCGTAATAGTCGGTCGGAAGCGTCGCTGAGAAAGAGGAGGAACGAATTCGCACCCATTCATAAAACCGACTGCATTATTAAAATGAATTCTTCCTGTCCCAACCGCAATGCAAAATATCAAAACAATTTTTTTTAGTTCAAGGAGCCACTTGCGTTCATTTTAATTCGGATAAATAATAATATGCACAGTAGGGTGTATCGATTTTTAACTTTTTTTGTTGTTTTCAAATTCCAAGTTGAGAAAAAGTTGCTACTAGGTACCACAACTTACCACAAAAAGTTTTGGATTTTTAAAAAAAAAATGTTTAGGTCTAAAGTTTTAATTTTTTTCAAAAAATATCCAATTTTTTAAAAATAAAATCGTAACTTTTGTGTTTATTCCAAGTTAAAAAACAGTAATATTAGGGCATAAAAATAAGTAAGAAACGATTTTTTTTTATAAAAAATGGATTTTAGGTCTCCCGCACAAGCCCTAAAGTTTGTTAATTTTGATGAAATTTTGTAATTTTGTGTACATATATGAAGCATGTTTTTTTTAAGTTTAAACAACCGGAATTAATTTTAATTTTCTTACAGAAGGCATAAAATGAGTTCGGAACACAAAAATTACGATTTTATTTTTTTAAATTTAATTTTTTTTAATATTTTTTGAAAAAAATTAAAACTTTAAGCCTTGTGCGGGAGACCTAAGCATTTTTTTAAAAATCCAAAACTTTTTGTGGTAAGTTGTGGTACCTAGTAGCAACTTTTTCTCAACTTGGAATTTGAAAACAAAAAAAAAGTTAAAAATCGATACACCCTAATGCACAGGTTATTAAACGATCCTTTCTGATAGAAGCTAGCAGTTCGGAAGCTAGTTAGTTGCGAGCAGAGATGTGAGAGAGAAATATGAAACTAATACATGGTCTTTTATACTACCATAATGTGTAATGCCTGTCTTCTTCTACATTGATGGAATAAAACACCTTTATTGTACCACAATATTTATATTTCTTATAAGACGTATTAAAAATGTCAAAACTATAATACGGCACCTAATTATATATTTTTTTTTATTTGAATCAGATACTTTGTGATGTGATATTATAATTTTAAATAAATCAAAACTATTATAAATAAACCATTATCTGTCACTACCAGCTAGGCAAGGAGTGTGTAACAAGACCGAGTTGTTTGGCACCAGAACACCTTCGTAACCTTCACTGCCTCAAGTGCCCTGAAAGAATCCAGTACAAACTATGCTGGATGGTGTTTAAATCCATCAATGAAATGGCCCCACCCTACATCTCTGAACTATGCGTCCCGGAAAACACTGGTCTGAGACAGTCAACTCTTAGATCTGCAACATCATCAGCTGTAGGCAGACTGATAGAACCTAAGCGCAAGCCAAATACTAAGTTTGGTGATCGCGCTCTCGGAGTACCTGGGCCGAAGGCTTGGAATAAACTCCCTCCGGAACTAAGATCCATAACAAATCCAACAGAATTCAGGTCTAAACTAAAAACTTACCTTTTTGAAGTGAAACTTCTTTACGCGCGTCATGCAATTTCGAGGACCGGAGTAAAACCGACTCATGACCGAAACGAAAATGCGGGACCACCGATTAAAGTTCATTTGATCTAGTCAAAGTTTTGAAGTAACATATAAATGCTTCTTAGCTCATCCCGACAACTGGCGTTGGTGGTGTAATGGTCAGCATAGTTGCCTTCCAAGCAGTTGATCCGAGTTCGATTCTCGGCCATCGCACATTATTTTTTTGTTTTTAACGCCTTTTTCATTCAATATCTTATTTTTTAGTAGGTCAGAACATTTTTTAAAAGAAAATAATATTGCAAAATAATAAAAACACTTATCTCACTGTGATAAAACATTACTCCGCTAGAGCGCGCTTTGCGTTATTGTGTTGGATTAAAATTATTATCTAATCCGTATATTATGATAATTGTATTACATTTATTTAATTAATTTATTTATTTTGATAATATGTAATAATTTACAGAAAAAAAAATTAAAACTATCTCCCTCTGATAAAATATCCGTTCGCTAGAGCGCACTACGCGATCTTGTGTGGGATTCTATTTCTGTACATTGTACATTATTTTTAAAAATATATTATATTTTGGGTGTGATGTAGGTAACATTATAAAACATAACAAGCTCTCATATTTTCAGAACCTACATAATATAATCAATTTATGCGGCTTTGCTTACAGTTGGTGCTCAGCGTGGTTGGCTTTCAATCAGTTAAGCGAGGTTCGATTCTCGGCTGTGGCATTTTTGAAGTGAAACCTTGTTGAGGTGGGGGAGCCGCTCACGAACGTTCTCTCTCTTCTCTTATTTCCTCTCTCTCAGACACCAGCGAACTGCGCCACGCCAAGCATCAGCTGAAACTAGAAGTTTCACTTCTGTCTTGCGTAGGCTTGACACACCCACTTTTTTAAGCTGTCATACCCTTAAATTAAATATACCATTCCTGAGAGAAAGTCCAGTTATATTAAATTTTCCAACTATGTCCTAAAACCTGTATCTTAATTTCGCTAATAAACAATTAGATAATGTTAATTAAGTGTTAATCTCAAGTGACCTACCAGGTAAGTATTGTACTGTATATTATCTCCATAAATAGTTAGTAATAACATAGATCACTGTAGAAATGTATTATAAATTTGTACAGCGCCCTTGAGGTGATTTTGCACAAAAACGGGGCTATACAAGTCATCCAATTATTATTATTATTATTTGGCGGTCCGTCCTCTCTGCCTATCCCTGCGGGGAAACGGCGTGATGGTTAGTTAGTTAGGGTCAAAGCTTCCCCAAGCCATGATAACAAATAAATTTATATAATTAATATTATATTAAATCATTATGCACGTGGCCCATTCTCTTCCCATGGAATCGCACCGCCGCGCTGCGTTTCCGGCGACCGCCACAAATAATAATAAAACGCATTATTATTATTATTTCTGGTCGCAGACCAAAAATAACAATTCTATTCCATAGTTCTCCCGCGACAGATGGGCCGGGCAGGGGCGTCGAACCCGCGGCAGCAGTCGGCACAGCTGGCTTGCACGCACCGCTGATCGGGGCTGACTCAATACAGCTATGAAAACCTAATAAGAATCCTATAAATCAGCGCGAAATATTCGCAGCGACAGCGAATTATTCGCAATCGAAAAATCATATTCGTTTTAGTTTGTGGCGGGTTAAGCAGGTCACACACGAGAGATATAACCTCATACTATATTTGGGCTTGGCCTTGGTTCGGTGAGCGATATGGTGTTATAGGCCAAGCCTTATGAAATTATATATTCTCTCGTGTGCGATAATTGTGCGCGGAACGTTCGCCTCGGAATGGGCCAACGTTGGAGCCAACTGCCAACGTGTAAACGCTGATAGCCGGTGACTATTCAACACACTTTTAAAAAGTGATATAAAGTCATTAAAAACGATGAAAATTTTTTTTTTTTAAACCTAACCTAACCTACTTAACCCAGTTAATAAAGTTTTTGTTTCATCACTTTCCATGACTTTATGTAACTTTTTAAAGATGTGATGAATTATTTTGATGATTTATCCGGCCACCAAAGAAACATTGTGATTTTTTCATACCTATAACAACAGAACCAATTTTCAAAGTGTGCTTAGCGATATTTTTCAATCGAGGGAATTTCATGTAATGTGAATTGTTTAAAAGATAAAGTACCTTAAAATCTTTGCTCGAAAGATTGAATTATTTTTAGATAACTGTGAACTAGATTGTTTGTCTTACCTGAAAAAAAAGGAAAAAATAAATTAGATTTAATAGAAACATTTTCGACCACATTTGAGCAGGGATTCCAATCAATCAACATATTTATTACATAATTTTGACAAACAGTTTTACAAAAACTAATATAGAGTTGAGGGGATTGATACTAGGGCGATACCGGGTAGTAATCATTATTATTATGTAACATTCTTTTGCAATACATACACAATCAACTATCAGACACACTCACTAACCAATAGGATGCATTATCTAGGCAACAACTTTAGGGGTACTATTGATATATTTACTGACACATTTATAGAATTAAGCGTAATCTATACCAGCACTTTGTTGTATTGTTCTAGTTTCTATAATATTTTATGTTACTGTTACATAGGATAACAAATTATCAATCGCCCGAAATATACATAAAAATTGAAAATATCTCCCGAGTAAAAATAAATGACGCCGACGGGAATTGAACCCGCACCTTCTGATGTCAGGTCAGGTGCTCTGAACCACTGAGCTATTTCGGCTTATTTCCAACACGCCAAATAATTCAATATTTACATAGCATTGGAGTGTCCATCATCAGGGGAGATATGTATGACGATGGACACTGCAATGATGTCCGAAACGTTGGCTAAAGAAAGAGGTAGCGCAACACGGCATAATACCCCGAAAGCAAATCACTATAATACTTTTGGACGTGAATATCTCAAATCATAACCAAAAATAAGTATTGCTAATTCACTAAGAATCTCTTGAAATTATTGGTAATCCGGTTAAAAACGGGATTGCAGGCCGCTTCCTGATAAACTTTTAATAAATTCCTAATATATCAGAATAGTGTAGTGTAAAAGTGTTCATGCACCTGCATTTGCCTATGTAATGACGGAATGCAAAAATCGAGGATTTTCATGAACACGTGTTGGATCGTAGTAATATTACATTCGTATTATACTAAACTTTTTTCAGGAAATCGATCAATTTATTCGGCAAGAGCGTGCAATCCCGCTTTTAACCGGATTACAAATAATTTGAAGAGATTCTTAATAAATTGGCAATACTCATTTTTCTCCGTTTACTGTCTCCAGATAGTTGGGACTACCTACGTGCTGACTCTGACATACATAATGACTACTACCCTATTGTACAGAAAAGGCCAATAGTACAAGCATTACAACTCACAAAAAATATGAGAAGTGTTGTGGCTTTATTGAATACATAATTCTTTCAATTGAAGTTATTGTTAAGATGTGTCGAACGGTTCTCTGTATATATTTGCAATTATCGTACGGTTTTCTATTCTAGAAGTCAAAGATTAAAAAACAGTAAAGAAATTAATGAACAGAGTAACGTTTCCGTTGCCTAGTAACCTCAAATCAAGATTCATTACCGATACGAAGAGTTAATGATACTCTCAGTATCGCCCTGGTGCAAGTAGGTACACTAATTAGATTTTATTTAAAGTACACTAATTAGATATCTAGATATTATTAAATACTGGTCTGAGGCAGTCAACTCTTACATCAGCAACATCATCAGCTGTAGGCAAACTGATGGAACCTAAGCGCAAGCCAAATACTAAGTTTGGTGATCGCGCTTTCGGAGCATCTGGGCCGATGGCTTGGAATAAACTTCCTCAGGAACGAAGATCCATAACAAGTCCAACAGAATTTAGGTCTAAACTAAAAACATACTTTTTTAAGCTGTCATACCCTTAAATTAAATATACCATTTCTGAGAAAAAGTCCAATTATATCCAATTTCCCAATTATGTCCTAAATCCTGTATCTACATTTCACTCATTTTATTTTATTTTTTATTGAATGAATGGTTCATACATATCAACAAACAAGTCCTGCTAAGCCAATTGAATTGGCTTGTCAACAGGTGCTTAAAGTTTAGTTACATATACAGGGTTTTCCAATAAGAGGTGTTATTTTGAATAGCCCGCTATTTCGGTAGATGTTACTTTTGAAGCTGTCATTTTTTGACATTTGACAAGTAGAAACTACGCCATTAATAAAAATGGAACGATACACGCTTCAACAACGCATTGGAATTATTAAAATTTACTTGAGTGAATCAAATGCAAATCATCTTGAGTGGTGAGGCCCATTTCCACCTCGGTGGCTTCGTCAACAAGCAAAATATTCGCATCTGGGGCTCGGAAAACCCAAGAGTTATTGTTGAAAACCCTCTCTATCCTCAACGTGTGACTGTTTGGTGCGGTTTATGGTCCGGCGGAGTCATTGGACCTTACTTTTTCGAAAATGAGGCTGGAGCAACAGTTACGGTGAATGGATTGCGCTATCGAGAGATGATTAATGATTTTTTATGGCCGGAATTGGATGGTATTGATCTGGACAACGTTTACTTTCAACAAGACGGCGCTACGTGCCACACAAGCAACGAAACCATTGATCTTTTACGATTGAATATCAAAATAACACCTCTTATTGGAAAACCCTGTACATTTTAGAAGTTATAATTTACATCTTATATCTACAGATTCAACATTTTTTCAAACATATTAAATAATCAATAAACAATTAGTTGATGTTAATTAAGTATTTATCTCAAGTGAAACAAACAGGCAAGCGCTAAATGAATATTACATAAAATATTCAGAATGCATCTGTATGATTAATATTTTAAAACATGAGTTCTGGTTATTTTCATCCGCCCAACGATTGACATTAACAAAATGCGGTAGCTGTCACACTAGCGATGTTGCTTAGCATCAAAACACGTATAATGGGAACAGATGTACAGACTCGTGTTTCTATACTGAGAATTACTAATGATTCAAATGTATCTGTAGATATATTAGACAGTTCCATTAATAATTATTTTATTTATTTTAAATACAAACGGCAGAACATGTGTGCCATAAACATAAGTTTATAAGTAAAAAGTATAGACATCTAACTATAACCATTGAGTTAGTTATATTTAAATAGAGTCGACATTCCTTACAATATCAGTGTGAAATGTTGTTCCCGTGCGGGAAGTAGGAAGAGGGTGTGGCGGTTGTCGATGTCGCCCGAATGCTTCCGACCACGAACGCACTCAACAAACGAGTCGAAGGTGACCGGCGGCCGAGCGCCGCCGTGCAAATGCTCCGCAAGTTTTTAACATTGATAAGTCAATTTACCTGACTACTGATTATGGTAAAACACTAATTACCGATGAAAGGTTAAACCAGTGCTCAGCGTGCTTGTCGGCATTTTTCCGGAGAACTGTGCCCGGAGAACGCTTGTAACCAACTTACTGATGCCTGAGATATCTCACATCGGACAATGATCTGATATGTGTGACCCATACTTCGAACGCCAAAGCTGACTATCGTTGATTTTAACAAACTCTTGAACAAGATAATCGCTCTTACAATCATGCGTAAGATTAGCTTTATTCAGATGGGAAGAAAATACAGGCGCAGAGACAAATTGCAATTTTAATTAAGTACTGCATAAACTTCACATGTCGTCCGTCACTGGTCACTTAGCCGACTAACAGCCCAAAACCACGACCCGACCCTAACTGGGTCCAATTCTTACCGTTTTTTTAATGTTTTTAGGAGAAAACAAAAAATAAAGTCTCCGGAGATCAAAATGCCATCTATATACATGTATCATACTTTATAATGTATAACTATATCTTAATTATAAAACAAATGCAGCATCTAATTCGCCAATTAACCGAGCTCTTCAGACTGTAAATAGTATTTGTCTAAACTTTAACATTGACAATTTTTCGGATTCACTGCCCAAATTCAAACGTGGCATCATGTCAATAATATAAACTGTTCAATGCGCATACATACAGACATACACACACACCTACGTTACACACACACCTACATGTTAGACACATCACCTGGTAATTAAGGAATAAACATACCACAGACATGGGACATAACACATCCATCATAGGTAGCCAACATGAAGTATTTAATTCCTGTATATTGTTTCATCACGGTAAATCATGTACTGTTTGTTTCTATAATATAAAATAAATAAAGCACTCTTACTAATAAACGTGTTTTCAATTTTAAACAACTGCTAAGATGGGAGAGAGTTACACAACTGCTAAGGGTGAGATGTCTATTGCGTATCAGAAATTAACAGAAGTTTTAGAAGTTGCCAGACAGAAAATTATGTTAGGGTAGTCGAATTGGATTTTTTAAATATGTTGCGATTTATGTGTGGCTTCGATTAAAAGGTAGGAGAAGTCGGGGACGTCACGATCAAGTGAAACATATACTTGAGTCAGGCAAGATACTATAATAGTTGGAATAACTTAGGAGTATGCATGAGATGATTATGGGGCAAGGATTGTGTCAAGACCGAGTTGTTTGGCGGTCCGTCCTCTCTGCCTACCGTGATCTGCGCAATGGTTAGTTACTTTTGATTTCAGATTGAATCAATAGCTCGTTCAAAACCGTTACAAGAATTTTGTCTATGCTATTGGCTGATGTTTTTAAATCAAGAGATCGCTATATTGAACTCGCACATTCTGCATATCAAAGGAATTAACAACACGCTAAACGCGTTAGCGATAATATCTCGTAAGTGTGAAAGCATCTCACAAACCATTGAACGCGCGTATCGTTACTGTGTTTATATTCCGGCTATATTATTTGTTGATACAATATGAATTCCTGACAAACGTAAGCCAGATGCGATCGCTTGAGGCTTGGTCGTTTGCATCATTTACACTCAACAGTAGTGCATATAGGATGTAGCAGATACACTGGTAGAAGATGGTTAAGACTTCATAAGACGGGTTCTAGGACTGGAAAATATTGTAGGAAGGAGGAAAAACACAGGTCAGCAAAACGTTTCGTTGCTTAAGACGAAGCTAAATCACTACTTTGATTAATCTTTATAACGAATTGGTGTACATTATGAATACCAAAAAATATGCTTTAGATAAATTGAAGGTTTTCCTATCGTTTCGCTTGAGTAGAATACAAATAAAAAAATAAATTACTCAATAAAAAATATAAATGTAAACTACTAATAACTTTTTTTTTTCAATGTATGAACGCGTAAAGAAAACAACTTTAAAAAATACAGTATTATAGCTAAGATTATCTGTGACAGTTTCACTTGATTAAATTTTTTCCTTTCTTATAAAATTAATTACAAAATAAATAAAAACCAGTTTTGTGCTTGAAATCGAACATTCGGTCGATCGCTCAGTTTATTTGGTGAAAGCGACCAAAGCAACCCACATGTTTTCATCAAATCTGTTATGATTCAGCAAAACCGGTTTAAATTATACTAATTTGGGGCATTTTGTAATATTTTCGGTAGGGGTTCTTGCGGACAATATCATTAAGGCGATGCACTACGTCGTGTAATATTTTACATTGAGCCGTTATCAATAACAACCCTTACGTAGATGGCGATAAGGTTTCAATTCCCGCTTAACACCATCCGCATATTTTGATTTATGCAAGAAAAAAACATGGCCAAAAAGTTCCTTGTATTTGATTTTTTGAATGTTCAGGCATAAATATTTTTTTTTTTCGATCATATTATAAATAACTTAATATGAGTGTGTTTGTTTATATTAATATAAGTGTGTTTGTCGGAAGTGACTTGCCAGGTAAGTATGTTTTGGTAACTTTTCTAAATAACAAATGTAGATCCTAGGAAATAAATTGTACAGCGCCCTTGAGGTGATTTTTCACAAAAACGGCGCTCTACAAATTATCCAATTATTATTATTATTTATGCCACATTATACAATAAAATCATAACCGAAAATGGTTTCGTAAGTAGGAGATTTTGAACTTTAAAGCAGTTTTCATAGGCCTTTACATTATTTTTTTCTGGGCTTATAAAAAGACTTCTCTAAAAAATGCTCGATTATTTCAAAGGCCAAGATGTATTCTACTCGCAGTATTTAATTAAAGCATCTGAAACATTTCTAGGCGACAAAATTTTCAAACTCAAAAACACATGATTTTGCATTACTACGTATGGCATCGCCTTAACAATTCAATCAGTAATACAAATATAATATTTATAACACATTTGATGGCGTATCGATTAAAGTAATAATTATTATTGATAAAAAATCTTAAATTTATTTCTAGTAAAACAACTCGACAAATAACGGCAACACTTTTGCCACAAAATCTTTTCTGGTTTCGCGTATGTTTTTAGAAGCTTGTTTACATACATTTGGGATGTTAAGCTATCTCTATACATTGTGATGCGATGCCTATCAGACCTTGCTATTGGCCGATAAAATTAACAAATTACAACATGGGATTGATTAAGCGATACTTTTGTGCTCTGTTTTATCTTGAGGGGAACTTGTATTCATGTTTTTTTTCTCTTTGGACTGAATTGAACGGGGGTCTCAAGTTCAAATTTGAACGGAGACAGAGAGCTGGCAAATGGGAGATTCGGAGTTCAATAATTAGCGGTCGCATCAATTATGTTATTTTTTCTGATTCACATTCTTTGAATATAAATAAAATTGTTTTAAGAATTCCGTGGTGTATTGATAACAACGCTTGACTTTCGGATACCGTGTCTTGAGATTGCAAAGTTAATTTGATACAATTAATTGGCAAAAATTCGTAAAGCAACCATAAATAACATGCTCTTGTATTGTTTACGATTGATTCTTAAAGTTATAGTAGATATTATTGTTATATCGTAGTTATTATTAGTTTTATCGTAGTTTTTAAAGTTATGTTATATTTATCGTAGTTGTTAAAATCCATGCAGAAAGAAATCCGGTGGACAGCAGGTTAACACGAAGTCAAGTCCATTTTGAAGAGAATTGTTATAGTAGGAGATTCTTCAAGTGGAAAATAGGGTTGTAGATATGTAGATGCTACGTAAAGCAACCATAAATATCACGTTCTTGTATTGTTTACGATTGATTCTTAACGCTATCGTAGTTATTATATTAATCGTAGTTGTTAAAATTCACGCAGAAAGAAATCCGGTAGATTGCAGGTTAAAATGAAGTCAAGTCCATTTTAACCTATTGTAACATAGGAGATTCTTCAAGTGGAAAATAAGGTTGTAGGTACTCTCAGTATTGGCTTGTTGAAAGACCACGCGAAGAATGCTTACCCACTGGTATAAAATGTCTTCACAGGAGTTAGCGCAACACGGCATAACACCCCAAAAACAAACAACAAAAATGTCTTCACATTATTCTTATTCCGGTTAAAAACGGGACTGGGGGTTTTGAGAAATGAATTGACAGGTTTCCTAAAAAGAATCAATAAAACACGAATGTGTTTGTGTGCCATGTCATTATGTACTATCAGGACAAACGCAGTTGCATGAACACGTGTTCCAATATATCGCGAATGTACTAAAAGCATATTAGGACACGGCATGCTATCCTGATTTTAACCGATTTTGATAAATCAGCAATACTCATTTTTTCCGAGCACCATTCAGAAACGAAAGTTGTTTGAAATGGCTTTAGTCGTGTTTAGTGATCAGATACTTCCCAATCTTCCCCTTCCCATCTCCATTCCATTCAGTCTCACAACATTCCTAAATTAAGGATGTCAAGTCCCACTGGTCTAAGACTATTCGGTATATTGTGCAGTGTTAGTTAAAATGACTCTTATTGCTTATAATAATTTGTTATCCTTTGTGCTACTCATCAGAAACCTTGTCTTGTGAACAGCTTATCATTAAAAAATAAAAATGATTCACGATTTAGTAAAGAAATCCACGAGTAAGTTTCTCCGTCTAATTTTTCACGCTACGTTGATTTTTGGTCGTAAATTATTGTAATGCATAGAAAGAGGAGGTTGTATTTATTCTATAAGGCTTAATTGTATGTTTACGGATTTATATAATATTCGTAGAAAAAGATAATCTTATATTACCGCCTTTTCGTTAGACCATAGGCCATTAAAAACAAACTCTTTGTCTATGGTTAGCGTTTCACCGAAGGGGGACAGATCAGGAATTAGGAAAATTGTGTATTTATTTATATATATTAAACATGTAATAATATGTACATTAATTCAGTAATCAAAAGAACCCATGCAGCTAACCTTAATTGTTATTATTACTGAGATGTTTTTATAGCCTTCTTGTAACTTTATTCCGTGCAGTTGAACACATCTACGATTTCTGCCAAAGTATTGCCATTCTAGGTTCAAGCGAGTATCTAAATGACTCAGTAATGATATTTATTTATATATTAATAAAAATCGACCTCACTAGGACTAAGCCTGTATCGAGGTTAACAATTTAGATAAGTGAAGCAAACATAAAGTAATACTACATACAAACACAAAATATTTCAATAAGAAAGACAAAACAATGTATTTGATGAGTTACAAGATAAGTAATTTGACAGTATATTGTAACTATATTTGAACCCTAAATACTTATTAATCACTATCCCAAGAAAAAACAAGTAGATAGTTTGTTGCAATTAAACATATTTTTCAATCGAGTAAATTCTAGTTGGTTTAAGGTGATTAGACTCAATAAATCAGGGCTGTCTGAAACTCCATTAATAATTTTAAAAATAAAAGTCAAGTTGGAAACTTACGCCAGCAGTTACGCCAGCATTAATCAAATGATAGCATTTGATTAATGCTGGCGTATTTGCCTTTTCACAGTATACATCTCATAGCTCTATTTTTTATAACATCTAGTTTGTTCAAATTTCCTTTTATTTTTCCAAATTTAATTTTTGTTCATTTACATATATTATTTAATATTCAACTTTCCTTGAATCATAATTATAATCATTAAATTTTCTTTATACTGAAGCCCAACACTATTTTAAACACAAGCGCCAGCTTCCATAGAAGAGAAACATTAAAAAAAAAACAAAAGCAGTGAAAAGTAGTTTTATGGATTATCTTAATTAACATACATTATTATACTCTGTAAATTGATTAATTATTTAATAAAAAAAATAATTTCAAATGTAATATTCTAAATCCACCTCTGTATAAGAACAAAAGGCCCGCGGTTACCGACCGACAAATTAGACATTAATGTAGGAAGTATTTAGCTGTTATTTCTTCTACAAAGGCAAGCGCTATGGTAATTATACCGCCATCATTTTGTACTTATTGTTATTACATGCACGTTGATGGCATCGCCATAGATGATGTCAGATGTAAGGTTCATTCATAGCCTAAACAAATTTTTTTGGAGTACCGAAAGAAAAAACCCACATAGACAATATATCAATACGGCTTCGTAGTAAGCGTTCAAAAAGAGGAATATGTTAGAGAGGAAGCTACAAGCCAAAAATGTGTATATTCTTGGTTTACATTATATTCTAGGTAACAGGCATTAAAATCGCTTGACAAACTGAGTCTAGAAACGTTCGATTTCAAGCACAAAACTAGTTTTTATTTATTTTGTAAATAATTTCATAAGAAAGCAAAAAAGTTAATCAAGTGAAACTGTCACAGATAATCTTAGCTATAATATTGTATTTTTTTAAATTTGTTTCCTTTACGCGTTCATACATTTCTATTGAAAAAATATTTTTTATTGAGTAATTTATTTATTTATTTGTATTCTACTCAAGCGAAACGATAGGAAAACCTTCAATTTATCTAAGGCATATTTTTTGGTAATCATAATGTAAACCAAATCGTTATAAAGATTAATCAAAGTAGTGATTTAGCATTAAGCTTCGCCTTTAACGAAAATTGTGAAAATATTTAATAAAACAACGGATTTTGATAGGGTTTCCTTTCTTTTGATAGGCCAGCTAGTCTAAATAGTATAAAATTAAGTACATGCATATTATATTTACAGAAAGTAGAGAAAAATCGACGTTTTGTAATCAAGTCATAAAAAAATGGTTCGTAAGTAGGAGATATTGCACTTCAAAAGTATTTGTTCTACGCTTGTAAAAATACTTTACAAGCGTAGAACAAATACTTTAAAGAATTAAAGCTTTTATATTACTTCGCCTTAAGGTAGAAATACACTGGGTACGTACGCGATACACGCATTACTACGTTCCCTAGTCAACATGCACACTGGTTCTACGCACGCAACGTGTGTGACCACGTGATGTGGTCACACACGTTGCGTCAGTTGATTTGAGTTGTGTTTATTTGTTTTCTTGTCAGCAGACTAAATTGGTAGCTTTGTCATGTTTTGTGATACAGAGTGTAAATTTGAAGACGATTGATTTAGTTTATTATTTTATTAAACAAACTGTCAAAACAAAAAACCATAGATATAGCAAACATAACAGAAGATGCATGGATAATACCACTCATAGATGTGAAATCAATTTGGTAGAAGCGTGACGCCACCCCGCCATCTTTACACGTCCCACGCCGTGTTTTTAAAGTATCTATTTCCATAGAAAATGTATGGATTGTAATTAGTCCAGATATCTTAACGCGTTGCTTACATTGCGTACGTCGACCAAGAGTGCTCCTACCTTAAGGATGCTTGCATCAATCTAACTGAGGGTAATCAACAAACAGGACAAAAGATATTTCAAGCAACGCAAGTTTCGATGCTCTGAGTAAAAAATTCATTCACAAAATTGATTTTCAATTGGAATTTTTAATTCATAAATAATATACTACGTCAAAACACAGCGACAGGAACTAGCGTTTATGTAGTATGAAGGTTGTCACATAAACGGGGTTTTAAAAACTATAAAATGAAGCCTGCATAACGTGCTATCCATGAATACCAAGTAGATAAACCTAGAGACATCGGTTTAAGTATTAGATAAGTTCCACTAAACACTTCCGTTGCCACAGGTAGATAATAACGTGTCGCTCAAAATACACATTTCTTATAGGTAACGCAGCTATGATAGTTGACACGAACAAAATACTCGTACAGATGTACACATTGCTTGTACGCAGTATGTTTTAAGGTTTTGACAATAAACACCACGAGAAGGATAGGAAAAATCTTCATCCATTTTAAAATGTCATTTAAGGCGATGCCATACGTAGTAATGCAAAATCATGTGTTTTTGGTTTGAAAATTTGGTCGCCTAGAAATGTTTCAGATGCTTTAATTAAATACTGCGAGTAGAATACATCTTGGCCTTTGAAATAATCGAGTATTTTTTAGATAAATCTTTTTATAAGCCCAGAATAAAATAATGTATAAGGCCTATGAAAACTGCTTTAAAGTTCAAAATCTCCTACTTACGAACCCATTTTCGGTTATGATTTTATTGTATAATGTGGCAAATTAAGTTATTTATAAAATGATCGAAATTTTTTTAAATATTTATGTTTGAACATCCACAAAATAAAATAAAAGGCACTTTTTGGCCATGTTTTTTTCTTGTATAAATCAAAACAGGCGGATGGTGTTAAGAGGTAATTTAAACCTTATCGCCATCTATGTAAGGGTTGTTATTGATAGCGGCTCAATTTAAAATATTAAACGACGTAGTGCATCGCCTTAAAACTTTAAAAAAGGTTAGACTGAAGATTGAAACTTCCTAAACAGGAACTGGAGTTGACAATTATACCAACCTCAAGAAATACCAATCGGGTGGGACCGACATATATTTCCTATATTACAGCGCCCTTGAGGTGATTTTTGTTCCTCAGGGCCTCCTGTGTGGAGCTAATGTAAAAAAAAACTCCTATAATGTTATCCGATTGCAATCAAAAGAATGCATTGTCATTCACACCGAGTGTATCTGCCAAGTTTCAGCTGAAAGTGTGTAGCGAAGTATTTCTAGAAAAGCATTGTTTTTCAAATTACTTCCAATGGCTTTGAATTATATTTTTCATTGTTTTATTATTTACGGCGAAGTTTCACCGCACAATTTATTACCGTACTATCAGTAACGAACGGGTGTACTGCCGATGCCGCAACGGTATGCAGATAAAGAATAATAGCGAAGGCTTCAGTAGTTGAGATTGCGGTGTATTTGCTTCCTGTTGTGTTTGGACAAGTACACTAAACTTGCTGTCAAATCCAAGTCCGAGTCTAAAAGCAAACGGTAAGGTTCCGGTCACGATGGTTGGAGTTCAACGGCCGGGGGTTTGATCCCGAGCTACGTGACAGGGATAACGAACCTATCTACTGAAGTGTGTCAAATAATATGCTCAAGATTGCGAGCTCAGTGCTGATAGCATAAGTGTTAACATGGCGATAGGAAACAAGGTATTGGGATACAATAAGCTGAGCTGCAAGAAAATGTAAACTACATAATTGGGACAGTACACAGTACCCTGGGATGCAAGACATTGAAACACAATACACTAGAAACAAGAAAATGGGTTGCAAGAAACTGGGAAACAGAATATTGGGACACAATACACTGGGAAACTAGAAAATGGGTTGCAAGAAGCTGGGAAACAGAATATTGGGACACAATCACTGGGAAACAACAAAAATGGATGCAAGAAGCTGAATAACAGAACATTGGGGCACAATCACCGGAAAACAAGAAACTGAGATGCAAGAGGATAACACTGAATAACAGAACATTGGGGCACAATCAAGGGAAAACAAGAAACTGAGATGCAAGAGGATAACAGGGTAAGAGAATAACAAGAGGATAACATTGGGACACGATCACTGGGAAACAATTGGATGCAAGAAGCTGAATAACAGAATATTGAAACACAATCACCGGAAAACAAGAAACTGAGAAGCCAGAAACTGGATAACAGAATATTTGGAAACAATCACTGGGAAACAAGAAACTGGAAAACAGATTAATGCGAAATATACAGTTACATGACACTAGGAAACTAGATACCTGGAAAGAAAGCAATAGTATAACGCATTGGGAAACAAGAAACTGGGATACAATAAATAAAATAAACACCCACACTTTGGCTTAGGCAAAAAAAAAATCATCACACGCAGTAGACAAAAATTCTGCAGCGCTCGACCCTGAGCAGAATTTGAATTTTATTCACATTACAATACAAAATTGGACTTTTGCCCAGGTGTCATAGGTTCACCATTCATGCTATGACAATCAAATAATCTTATCCAGCCGACTGATTAATAAATCATTGAATAATTCAAATCTGTTATTCCCAGCATGTATTTCGCCACATTGTATTAGTAACGGGCGGCTTGGTCAAAATTTCCGTTTCCGTAACATTTTCACAGCCGATCGATAGGAAATTAATGACGTCGAATGACCGAATTTCACAAAAACATATTTATTATATGTTTTTAAATAGTACTTTAAATATAAAATAATATTTATTTTAAACACGAAGATGAGGAAAATAACAAATGGTCAACAAACACGAAGATGAGGAAAATAACAAATAGTCAACAAACACGAAGATGAGGAAAATAACAAATAGTCAACAAACACGAAGATGAAAATAACAAATAGTCAACAAACACGAAGATGAAAATAACAAATAGTCAACAAAATGAAGATGTGTTTTACAAAATTGAAGATGAGGGAATCGTAACAACATGAATTTAACACTAAGAGCCATTTGTTTCACAGAATTTGAATAATTCATGAAATTTCAAAGTTATTTTTCAAGTACTGTGAATGTTCTATTCAAGTTCTGTTATAATTTAAGTTATGCGAAACTAATGGCCAATAATGATATAATAACAGAACTTGAGTAGAACCTTTACGAAACTTGAAAATTAACTTTGAAATTGTCTTTTTAAGACGACGCAATACCTTAAAATAAAGTCGGAATCTTAACGACGTAAGTGAAGAAGGCGTGTGTAGAAATTTACGACGCACGGCCCCGGCGTATTGGACGGAACTACGGTCGAATTTGGCTTAGCAGGCCTAGAAAATTGACCTTTCCGTGCGGTTTGTTAATTAATTCTGATAAACTTATTACTAAATTCATAGATGTTTCCCAATGAATTCCTCGGGAAGTTACCGATTCATCTTATAGAAAAATAAAATCTGGTTCTTAATGCTAATTTTATAATTGAAAAACGTTTTATAAAATTAATGTGAGGTAAGGTGCTGTTTTGATTCATCTTAAATATAAATAACTTGCACTTTTATAGTTATGAATTCATAGGAATTAATAAAAATGTGACCATCGAGGAAAACCCCGTTATGTTTTGTCGCCTCTAGAACTCGGATTTTGAATTTAAGTGTCATTTTTAAAAATTCAACTCGATGTGTGACTGATTCAGACAAAGCGATAAAGTAGGTTCCTACACATAATATATTGTTTTTTTCAAAATTAGAAATCTAATGGTACGTATACATTTGCGAACCAAAACGCAACCGAGCTACGATTTCTGGAAAGGAACGAAGCAACAGCAGGCATCGTTTTGCGCCATTTGCGGTTTCTAAGTTTCTTTCCAATAAGTTGAGGTTCAGTTCGGCAGTTCGGCTCGCGTATGTATACCTAGCATAATATACCGTGATTTTGGACGGGTCTGTGCCACAAATAATAATAAATTACTAGTTCGAATTGAACTTCAAAATAATCCCCGTTTTCCCTAGCACTCATTATTATCATTATTGTGGGAAACGTGGCTTGTGCAATGATTGTGGAAATACTGCTACGCCTGGGCGGAAACCCGACGCACTTCTCTGTTCAACTACTAACCGAGTATAAGGGTTCCAGTTCTTTTGAATTCATAGTTTTTTCTGGAGTTCCTCAGGGGTCTATCCTTGGACCACTTCTGTTTCTGATTTTTATTAACGATATTGTTTCAGTCATTACACATTCGCTGTATTTACTATTTGCAGATGACTTGAAACTATATCGCTCAATAAAAAACCATCTTGACTGTATTCTCCTTCAACGTGACATTGACTGCGTTTCAAACTGGGCCAAAATAAATGGCTTGAACTTCAGTACACCCAAGTGCAATATCGTCTCGTATACAAGATCAAAGAAACCGCATGTATTTGAATATACAATCAATGAAATTATTCTCCAACACCTAAACCAAATCAAAGATCTAGGAGTTATTTACGACAGCAAACTAACTTTTCACCAACACATCGATGATTTAATAAGCAGAGCATACAGGCATACTCGGCTTCGTAATTAGGAACTCATATCCGTTTCGTAACACAAAAACACTGACGTTATTATATAATACACTAGTCCTAAGTGTACTGGAATCAAACTCGATCATCTGGGCTCCACATGAATTAACATACACTTTACGCATTGAAAGAGTCCATAAAATTTTTTTAAGGTTTTTATTCTCGCGGCTCTATGGACGTTACCCATCGATTTATATATTAGGCATGACCAATTACCACTCCCTAGAGACACGTAGAGGTATTGCTTTGCTTAAATATTTTTTTCAACTTATAAACGGTCACTTATCTAATAATGAGATACTGGCCCAACTAAATTTTTTTGTACCAGATTCTCACTCTCGAGGACGTCATCACAATCTTCTATATAGTAGAGCAAGCCGCACTAATTTATTTATGTACTCACCTGTGGGGAGAGCTACGTGCTTTTTGAATGCACTAGATAAAAAAATAGATTTATTTTTTGTGTCCTATAGTGCATTTGCGAGATTTTTGGCATTGCATATACACTGCATAAATGGTACAATTATAACGTCTTAGGCTATATTACCTGTAATTGTTATAAATAAATGTACAAATTATATATATAAATAAAATAAAAATATCTTAGAGAATTGATCATAGAGCACAGAGCTGCTCTATGCATACCGTCTTGTAATCTAATCTGTCTACTGTCGCAGTGACAGATTTGATGAATCACACAATTGAACAGTCAAAGGATATATTGTCTTTTGAAGATTAGAAATAACTGTACATATTTAGATTAGACATCTTAGAAATAACGTTGGTCACCGAAGATCTCTACAAATATCTAGAACTTTACACATAGTTTTTAGAAATCATATCGTGTGTGTATAACAGTAATGTACAAAAAACAACTCCCTCATTACTTCAAATTGAAAGAAATATTGAAGTGAAGCCGTTACCTGAGTCATATGCCTATCTCTAAAAGATAACAATTTAACTTAAAATTGGCCAAATTTCAAAGGAATGCTAAAATTTCTAAAGGTGTAGCAAAACCCGGATACAATCGCATACAATTATCAACGAGAAAGCATGAATTTACAATTCTGTAGCTCCCTCTCTCCAAAGGAGTCACTTAATTAGTCATGCTATTAACTGTAATTATTGTCGTATTGTTCTTAATTGAAATTTAGACATAGTTTACGGGTTTTATTCAAATTTACGCCGGTCCGGTAAAATTAACTCAAATGCTTGCCGGCACCGGAGAGATAAACTGATAGATGTGCTTTTTGCGCGTGTACGTGTGTGCACGAATAAGGTAATTTTTTCCTCTAAATTGATCAAATATTGAAATTCTTTCTACTGTCTAATAGAGGTAGGCAGAGAGGACGAACCGCCAAACATCAACATTGCTAATTTATTAAGAATCTCTTAAAACTAATGGTAATCCGGTTAAAAACTGGATTACAGGCCTTTAAATAATGAATTGACAGGTTTACTAATAAACTTTCAGTAAAACACGAATGTCGAACAATCGCGACGTTGCAACACGTGTTAATATATATTATTTTAATTTCGCATTTCGTCATCATATATTGTCAGGACAAACGCAGGAGCATGAACACATGTTCTGATAAATTATGAATGTAGTAAAAGTTTACAAGGAAACGGCCTGTAATCCCGTTTTTAACTATCCCGCAGCCAAGTGGGGGAGTAGGTAGTACCCAAAATTACTATCCTCCTTATATTTGATTAAATACCTGACATATCATTTTAGTATTTTACGTATTCCTGTGCAAATACATAAGTTACCATTAATAATTGACTGAATAATTTGGATTTCTATAGTTTAAAAGCCCATAAGACAGAACACGCACGTGCACGGGGTCGTCGGAAGACCCACTTGGTTACAGACGTTTTGTTTGGCATATTGGCCTGTCAACAGGATTAACAGGATTTTAAGAAATCAGCAATACTAATTTCTCTTTGTGTAATTAGGATAGAGCATTGTAAAAATATATTATGTATATTTGTACTGCGTCCTTGAGGAGATTTATCACAAAAACGGCGGTTTACAAATCATCCAAATATTATTATTATATAGGAAGAATTGATACAAATAATAAGAGGCCAATTTTATTTAGTTTCCTGGCTTTGCTTTAGGTGGTTTTGAAACAACTGAGCTATCAGCGGTATGCCTTGAATTGGTAAGAAACAGTGGGTGAAATAACCTGTTTCCAGGAAAATAATAGCAATAATACACTTGCTCGATGCATTTTGTATGACGTCATACGGACCCATGTTCTTTTGAGGTTTATTATTAATAACAGGATTACAGAATAATTTATAAGTTATTATACCTCGGTGAAAACAGCTAATAATACCAGTGGGGGCAAAACACGACGTGGGCGTGTCCGTGTGCCCGAATTAGGTAATTTTTTCGTTACTTCTGGTAAAATTGAACAAATATTTAAGCATCGAGATTTTATCTTGGACATATGGGCCTGTTTGGGGCCCGGGAGTTGAATGTTTTATGTACACTGACATAATTTCTCTCAAATCGGTAAAGAATAAATCTGTGATGTTCCTGTTTGATGGGTCAAAAACATTTGTATAAAAAAAAAATCGACAGAGTATTTTCTTATGTAAACTTGGCGTTTATGATTTTATTTGAACTAGTTAATTTGGCTTAACATTGGACGTCAGAGGGTATTTTTTAAATAGCAAGGTAAAATAAAAACAACACAAAAGTAATATAAATAATTGTTTCATGTCAAAAATGCACATTTGCAATGTAGTGATAATCTATAAGGTTTGAAACAAATAACATTTTAACTAAAATTCATTCGGAAATAAAGAAATAATCTAGGATAATAATCTTTAAAAATTCGCCATACTAGTCGAAAATATGTCCGTCACTACCAGTGTTAATTTGAATGAACATTAAAATTCATTTACGATATTCTGGCAAATGACTGTGAATAGTGAATGGAACTGATGTTATTATTATATAACACATCTTTATGAGTTAAAATACTTGTAATTCGAGTAGAAAATATTGATATCTCACCTTAAATGAAGTAATCAATGACGGCAGAAATTCGATAAAACTCACAATCAGCAGTTGTCAAAATATTTATCGTTTTTGTGGCGGGAATAAGGATTTCAACCGACTGGAAAAAATAGACACAACAGAAAAGATTACAAGCTATAAGAAAACAAAAACATGGCTTTTCTAAATCGCTACCGTTAAGATAAATAAAATCAGAAAGTTCATGTTAATTTGAATTAACACTGAACAAATGCACACGAAATTGCACAATGTTCTTACTATTGTTCCAAATTTAAAATATTTTCAGATTTTAGTTTCAAAACCAAATAACATATATGACAGATAGAAGCGACTTTGAATAAATTATTCTTAGAAGTTTGAGGATTAATTAGGTACGTTTCTAAATTAAAACAATGCATTCCTTACAATTCTGAAGATTAGAGATGTGAATACCTGGCTAATGTAATTACTTCGAAATATATATGAATGAATTATTATCAATTCGAAGAAACACTTGATATTGTTTTGTTATAATTGTTGTTTTCTTTGAAGAATAATGCTTGTTATGTTATAAAACGAGTCATTATTAAAATACAAACCATAATATTCCTTGATTTGATAATAATTGCGATTGGAATGTAAATAATTGGTAATCGAAATGATTAATTATTAAACAATATTTTCAAATATTATGCAGTGAATTATTTTGGTTACATATCGTTTGAGATTTTCCTTATCTTGACAATCCACGGATTCACAGTTAATATATTATTATTTTTTATCGATATCAAATGTTAATTAATCGATAATACCTACTAAAATGATGCTAGGCACATGACACATGGTATTTAATTATATATTTATTACTCTTTTATAAGCCCGTGGGGCTTACATTATGACATTAGATGCATGATATGGTTACAATTTTTTTATACAACGTAATAAACGATGAGTTTGGTTATGAAATGAGAATGTGCTTAATTCCTACCGGGATGTCATTTATCCAGTTCCTACACATCCCTAATAATCACCATGCTGGTATTTGAAATTTAGAACAGTGGCAAGAACATAGAGCAAATTCGAGCGCATTTGTTTTGAAAACAGAATAAGGATTGGGACTATCTTGGAAGCAAGTTGTTGGATTTATCGTACCCACAATCTCGTTGTAAAGTAAATTGAAATCTTTTAAGTGTATATATACACCGTTTAAGTACTTCGTTTTTAATTCGTTTTGTTGTAGCGGTAATTACCTCCAAGTATCGCGGTGGATCTTACTATATTGTGATTGTGTTGTGTGTTCCTTCGTAGTAATACAGTGCTAAGTGCTTGGTCTGTTTTCCTTCTTTCCGAAAGATGTGGCGAGTTTGCTACATATTTTTTTGTTTGCGAACGGTGACAATGAAATAGATCCTTATGCCTAGTATGCCGAGTAGGTACTCTTATATTGACTAGACTCGCAACAGTAGACATTACAATTTAAAAAAATAAGCTTAAGTCGATCCTCTGTGCGTGTAATTATGTTATTATATTGATTTTAATGCTATTCCACTTATTTTATAATGATCGAAGTGAATGGAGGAAGAATTAGTGGACTCCCTAGAAAGACATGGCACGACCAGGTGAACAAACTACCCGCTTCGAGTAATTTCAAGAGTCGGCATAACAGAAGAGTATATATGTTTATGATGATGTTTGTATGTTGATGAGCAAAGGAGAGGATATCAGTACTCACATGGCATCTTATTTAAAGTGGTTCGTTACGTTTGGAGACTTATCAGGGGTAAGTGGGTTTTTATCGAGAAAAAATATTTTCTTCAGTGGATCCCGAGTGGGCTTAATGCAAAAAACGGATGGTAAATATCACAAAATGAAAATCGACAATGTATTTATTATCTATTAATACCTAGTTAATAAATTATCGATTGAATCACGGATTTCGCAAAAAAATTCAAATATTAATATTACGAGTCAAACTGTGTTTACTTTAATTGCACAACACTATTTTCACTGCTTTCCCCTATAAGGATATGCAAACAGGTCGATTTCACAGTAATAAATCCATTGACATAAACATTGAATAAAATTGTTATAGAAGCGAACACATTTTGTACGCTCCTTCTCTGTCGACAAAATGTCAATAAATTGTGTTCTCTAACATAAAACCACTATCATTAAAGGAGATTAAATTCTTAAAGATGGATGTACAGCGTTGACGAATTTCTTAACAATGTAATAAAAAAACTAGAATGGTCTATTATACGCCAAAGAAATTGACAAAAATGTTTAAGTAATGGTCGGTTAGCTGGTAGAGTGTATCAAAACGATTATGGGGAAATTGTAATAGTTTGTTCTACAAGACCTAGATAGATTTTAGAGGTTTAAAACATATCTGACAGATGTCGGTAGTATATAGGGTCGCCCCTCTATCATAGGTACTAATAATTACGTGTAATTCTTAAAATGAAAAAACTGAAACAGTAATTTTGAGAGCATAATAGAGAGGGCTGTCCTACATACTTATTCCTGATTATAAGAGTTTATAGTCTAAATAAAAGACACACCCCTTACGTATAAGCGTGTTTTAAATGTTAAACAACCATTTGCCCTAGATTAGTGGATGTTATCAGTTGCGTAAAATTTAAAACACTATTATTAGTAAGGCTCACAGTGTTTTGTTGTGAAGATCTATCAAGAAGCATTGAAAATATAAATTAACATATGAACCGATAGAAATAAGAAGTATATGGATTTGAAATGAAAATGTCTCCTCCCTCCTATAACACGGGTCTCATCAAGACTCTTCTTCACTCTTTCTTATGATCTTTCACACAGCAATCCCAAAGATGATATAGGCCCCGAAGGAGAATTTTTCCTCAGTGACTCCTGTGGAGATAATTAAAATAAAATAAATTCGATATGAAGTAGAGAATTTCGATCAAACAGATAAAACACCCACAACACGTGTCTCTTCACCGCCAAGATAACATTTATCATCTGGTAAAATCTATATCACTGAGTCTATTAAACTTTACGATTAGAAGTTTTTCCTTGGCGGGGAAAGCGTAGGTTTGCCAGGACTTATAAGGAACACGCCAGCGTGGGCGTTCCGCAAGGAATGCTGTTGGGTCCTACATTAAGTGTCCTTGGTTGAATTGACGTGATGCTGAACCAATTTAAAATGATTCGTGTGTGTTTGATAGTCCTAAATGACACCTACACAGAAAAGTTGGTCAACACGAAAAACCAAATGGAAATAATATAAATTGTTACAGAGGGATCACAATGGATTCGAGGGCATTTTATAAGGTGACGAAACCCTTCTGCAACCATGAGCTAAAATTAAATGTAATCAATATGGCTGTTGTTATAATAATATATCTGACCTGAACACTGTATTGGTGCGGAAGATAGAAGATAGACATATCGCCGCACCCTCAAAATACCTCGGACTGGTGAATGAATGGGAAAACATTGAAAAATTGAACAAGACTAATAATTCCAAAATATTGGTCGTAGCATGAGGGGTGACAATAACTACCAAATGATAATAATACTGCGTTAATAAATTTGATGAAAGATGTGGCTTATACATCACATCACAAACAACCAAAATTAGTATGTTTGATACTTTCATCCAAAATCATGGCTTAGAGATGCCTCGAAGGAACATCACCCTGATACCACCGCAATTAGCTTAAAAACCCTTAGGCTGGAGATAGTGCTACGCGAACACGGTAGGCCAACGACGCAGCACTGACAAGCTGGACCAATGGTCCTCGTACGCAGTGCGTGCCACTGCAGCTCTTCATTCGTTCTACTACGTATTACCGCAAGCGAGCTATTTCCAGCTTTAATTATATGTACATCAATGTGACTAAATTTTAATCAGTACGAGGTACTCAACTTAAAAGAGGTATGATCACGGTGACCCATTATGTTGTTCGTTTACAAAGC
This sequence comes from Hesperophylax magnus, assembly GCA_026573805.1. NCBI lineage: Eukaryota > Metazoa > Arthropoda > Insecta > Trichoptera > Limnephilidae > Hesperophylax > Hesperophylax magnus. The sequence continues at coordinate 16,849,403 of JAIUSX010000028.1, forward strand.
AAAGGTAAACAAACCCAGGTGTATCGTTATCATTTAACTATGCAGCACGTTTAGTGACGGAAAGATAACCTACATTTTGAAAACAATAATAGTAATACATGTATTGTGAAACGCAATGAATAAGTACCTAATTTCACTTGTTACAAAGGTAGTCATTTATTGCTTCAAAATTCAGGTAGAACTTGTTGACTTGAGATAAAATTTTAATCATCTAAGCTTACTATAGTATGCTAAAAGGAAACATAGTATATAGTTTAATAATTTTATTGAACTCCGAGGCCGAGCGGTTACAATCCTCAGAGGACGTGGATTCAAATCTCGGCGTGTGCGATTAATTAAAATTGAATATACAAAATGAGTTCTTCGGCAAAGTATTATTATTTACAAATTATGCAGATATCCGCGACGATCAAAGTCGCCCCCCGATTCAAAAATCGCCTCATGTTACGGTACCTATCTACAGGGTGTCCGGGGGTAAACTGCACTAACTTCGGGAATTAATTCTACATGACAGGTAAAAAAGATTAATAAATTTTTTCCCCACAAAAGACATAACTAAAAATCCTTAGTGTGAGGTACAAACTTACCTGATCAATTCACCATGAGCTTGCGGAGAACGAGTGTGGCAACGTTGTGATTGGCCAGTATCCATTGAAACCGCATGTAAACAATAACATTAGACACAGAGTTTGACGTTTACAATATCGTATGTTTTAAACCAAATTTAAAAAGAGAACTGTACTAAAATTGACAAAATATAGTTACACGTTTAACGATAAAATTATTAAGCTTTTAATCTCTTAACTAATGTCATAGCCCGTAAACCTAATGAATGTCTACCCGTTCTTCAGGGTTAAAGCCAGGCATTGTTACAGTAATTAAAATTACGCACAAATAAACACAATGTTAAAAGTAAGTCTTTAGAAAAAAGACGCACTGAATAAATATGTTCTTTAAAGTGTGAATCTTAATATACGCACTCTAGTTAAAGACAGACTAGTTAAAACAACAAGTTTTTAAAGTTAAACACTGCTAGATATATTAAATTATCACATCCTTTGCGAATAAAATAAAAGTTATTGACACGAAGCACGGCAAGTAAATAGATTGACGGAACGGCAGCGGTGGGGGCGGGACGTTGGATTTAGCAACAACGCAAAATAATAATGCCAGTCCCACACGGCGGAACAATTTCAAGTTTTTTCCTGAAAAAGTAACCACAAAAGCTGGAATTTCGAAAAAGTCTTTAATATTTTACAAGTTGTTAGTGCACTTAGCCCCGGGAAACCCTGTATAATTGAATCAGTGAAATGATATTCAGCAATTTACACATATTTGAAGATGTTTTCTGAATCAATGAATATAGAAATGAACGTAAATAAGATGAGAAGGATTAATACAGATTTCGTTTGGTGTTTAAAACATCAAAATAAAGTCCTTAGAAGTGAAAGATTTAACGATGAAACAGTATTTACAATACATTTCTATTTATAATACAATACTTTGGTTTTAGGTTACACAGGCTTTGTCAATAATCCTTATATCCGGTAGAGAAAGGCATCTTCCACTGAACAGGGATCGTCTCTAGAAGTGTGATCTAAACCGAGTTGAAAGAAGAAAACCTTTCGACTCTATAGACTTACATAAAATCCTGTTTAAATGTCAAAATTCCAGGACTGAGCAATTCAAACACTCGCTTGTATTTCGATTACATGCATTTAGCAATAGGTACGCAGATGTAGCGGATCTGTTTAACTGCACAGTAGATAGGTACAAGAAAATTAAATCTAAGTCTACTCATACTTGTGTATAATATTTAGTATGTACTTGTAACTCCTTCTGGAGCTTGTATTAATTTTATACTTTCTGTCGTAATGTTATGATCAAATGTTAGAGCTAATTGTTATTTTTGTTTAAATTATTACTAGCGTTTGATTATGCTTGTATTCTGTGACATGTAATTATTGTGTATGGTTTATTTATACCGTGGATATTAAAAAAATAAATAAGGTCAGAAACCTTTCACCTTTACAGCCCGCGATATTTTAAATAAATAAATCTGTAAATAACTAAGAATTTTAAGGAAATTTCTCAAAAAATCTCCAGTCCTAGAGTCCTAGATTCTCTGCAGTCTTTAAAAATAAATATTAACTCTACTTTTGCCACCAATTTTCTAACAAATGTAAGGCAACCAATATATTGTTTATCAAAATGAGTTTTGACTACCGAAACACTTTACCTTTGAAACGACAAAGAACACAACAAAGAAAAGTGTACCAAAAAGCGAATGTATAAAATAGTAAACCACATCGTAAATAAAGAAGCATTTAAAACTGATAAAGCGACGCTTGTACTTTAAAATGTAAACTGAAGCCAAATGGAGTAAATGTTCACCAAATTAACTACACCCAATTTAAAGGCCAACGCTAATCAAACAAAATACAACGCTTGCAACAAAATGTAGATATAGACATAAAAAAACTATTTCATATTAACGCGCTCCCATAACATTCGTATTTACACATCTCTCTTTCAAAGCATCTTCTTCTTCTTCTTTTAACGCTTACCACGGCGCCTTAAGAGAAAGCTACAAGCCAAAAATGTGTATATTCTTGGTATACCTTATATTGTAGGTAATAGGCATTAAAATCCCTTGAGAAACGGAGTCTAGAAACGTTCGATTTCAAGCACAAAACTGGTTTTTATTTATTTTGTAAATAATTTTATAAGAAAGCAAAAAAGTTAATCAAGTGAAACTGTTAAAGATAATCTTAGCTATAATACTGTATTTTTTTAGTAGTTTCCATTTATATTTTTTATTGAGTAATTTTTTATTATTATTTGTTTTCTACTCCAGCGAAACGATAGGAAAACCTTCAATTTAACCAAAGCATATTTTTTGGTATTCATAATGTACACCAATTCGTTATAAAGATTAATCAAAATAGTGATTTAGCATTAAGCTTCGCCTTAAAGCAATACCTCCTAGATTGTTCTAGGAGGTATTGCTTAAAGGCGCCGGTCGGACCAATGAAATCGATTATTTGTCAATTTTTTTTTCGATATTTGAAAAAGTTGATCATTTTCAAAAGAAGAAAGGGACAATTGAGCTTACTTCTGCTACACGGATACGCCCACAATATACTTCTATCGGTTGAATTAACTGCTGCGGTGTCTTACCACAAAACCGCAGGACAGTCTTATATTCATATTGTACAATGTGTATTAATAAACTGCGCTTATCATATATGTAATTATTCTTGGAAAGGACGACGTCATTGAATTTAATACAATACTTAGAATTTTTTTTTTAGGTAAACTTATGTTTACAAGACAATGTTTATATGCAAAGCACAAAGGATACCAAATTATTATAAGCAATAATTATTAGCCTAAAACACAAATATAAATTGAATAATGTCACCGACGCGCATAATTTAGGATAATAATTATTTAATTATTGAAGACAATATTAGCGATCCCTAAACAAAATCTGAAATAGAAAAATCAGAAAAGGATACGGTCACATCTAGGACTCGAACCCAGGACCCTTGCCTTGCCGGGGCACCGCTCTACCAACTGAGCTAATGGGACCCTATCTCTTTCGGTCATATTTAACTGTATCATGCTTCGAATAAGAACTACCAACACTGTTTTCATTTTCTCACCGCACATCTTTATGTATGATCGCAAGATTCAACCCGAACTAAATATGTCCTAGATGTGACAGTATTTTTTTGTTTGTTTTTCTATTGCAGATATTCGTTTGGGAATCGCTAATATTTTCTTCAATAATTAAATATTACAATATGAGGTTTTACTCATTAAGTCATTCCAAAACTAAAAATTAATTATTATTATAAATAACTTGGAAAATTCGTATAAAACTATAAATCTATTTATATAAAGAATAAATAAATATATTAAAAAAAAAATAGAAAAAAAGTGTTTTTTTTAATCTACAGTTTTATTCAGAGACTGATGAAATTTTGCACACTTATAATAATTTTAATTTTATTTATTTATTAATATTCAAACCTGCTAAACTACTTATGTACTTGACCTTCAAAACAAGAGAAAGTCACATTACATTAAATTCGGAAAAAAACTGTGTAAATCCCGGGCAGAGCCGGGGGTGTTCAACTAGAAATGTAATATAGATTGTTTTATAGCATTAGTTTTAGGGCCTACTACTTATTTTTGAATTATTTATCAACTTTTTAGATACCAATAATTTGCAACGCGGCATAAATAAAAATATAAAAATAATGACATCAACTTATTTGAATCACTCAACATCTCATTCAAATAACAAACTTAAAATTAAACACATTAAAAATATAATAAGCAAAAAATATGCATGTCTACAGAACTGAAAATATGCCGAATACGATGAATTAAACAACAACAAAATTATGACAAATGAAAAAAATTTATTCAGTTGTAAAATTTCTCCAATTTTTGAATACGGTCATGAAATATATATGGTCGAATTACAAGCACTGTCTAAATGGCGAAATATGCGTACAAATAAGCACTATCAATGGTGAAATATGCTTTCAAATAAGGAACTATCAATGACGAAATATCCGTTCATATAAACACTATCAATGGCGAAATACACGTACAAATAAGCACTATCAATGGCAAAATATGCGTACACAAATAAGCAATATCGATGGCGAAATATGCGTACAAATAGGCATTATCAATGACGAAATATGCATACAAGTAAGCCCTACAATGGCGAAATATGCGTTCAAATAAGCACTATCAATGACGAAATATGCGTACAAGTGAGCACTATCAATTGCAAAACATGCGTACAAATAAGCACTATCAATGGCGAAATATGCCTACAAATAAGCACTATCAATGGCGAAATATGCGTACAAATAAGCACTATCAATGACGAAATATGCGTACAAGTGAGCACTATCAATTGCAAAACATGCGTACAAATAAGCACTATCAATGGCGAAATATGCGTACAAATAAGCACTATCAATGACGAAATATGCGTACAAGTGAGCACTATCAATGGCGAAATATGCGTACAAATAGGCATTATCAATGACGAAATATGCATACAAGTAAGCCCTACAATGGCGAAATATGCGTTCAAATAAGCACTATCAATGACGAAATATGCGTACAAGTGAGCACTTTCAATTGCAAAACATGCGTACAAATAAGCACTATCAATGGCGAAATATGCCTACAAATAAGCACTATCAATGGCGAAATATGCGTACAAATAAGCACTATCAATGACGAAATATGCGTACAAGTGAGCACTATCAATTGCAAAACATGCGTACAAATAAGCACTATCAATGGCGAAATATGCGTACAAATAAGCACTATCAATGACGAAATATGCGTACAAGTGAGCACTATCAATGGCGAAATATGCGTACAAATAAGCACTATCAATGACGAAATATGCGTACAAGTGAGCACTATCAATGGCAAAACATGCGTACAAATAAGCAGTATCAATGGCGAAATATGCGTACAAATAAGAACTATCAATGGAGAAATATGCGTACAAATAAGTACTATCATTGGCGAAATATAGGTACAAGTAAGCACTACCAATGGCGAAATATGCGTATCAATAAGTATTACCAATGGCGAAATATGCGTACAAATAAGCACTATCAATGGAGAAATATGCGTACAAATAAGAACTATCAATGGCGAAATATGCGTAAAAATAAGTACTATCAATGGCGAAATATGCTCTAACAAGGCCAAAATACAAGCCCAAATTAAACTATGTAAAAATAATGTGTTTTAGGACCCCTAAAGGAATTTTTAAGAACACGGAGAGTGTTCTGGCCGAACGAAGGTACCGGTTTCTCCATCAAAACGTCCATCTGAGTTATAATGAACACCACTGCGAAGTAATTGCAAAAGTGTGTGTTTTTGGTTTTAAAATGTGATCGCTTAGAAATATTATTAGCGATGCTTTAATTAAATATTTCGAGTAGAACACATCTTAGCCTTTGCTATATCGATCATTCTTTTTAGTAAGTCTTTTTATTAGCCTAGAAAAAATGCTTTGAAGTGAAAATCTCCAGCTTGCGAACCTCTTTTTCGGATATGGTTTTATTGTATAGCGTTGCAAATTAAGTTCTTCAGAAAATGATGGGAAAATATTTTAGCCTGAACTTCCCAAATTAAAATAAAACAAGCATTTTGGCGATGTTTTTTTGCATAAGTCAAGACAGGCGGCTTATCTACATAATAATATCTTACGTTTTATAAATTTAAAAATGGGTATTCCAGTAATTATGTTGAACTACAACACTCTGTTAAATTATATGAATATGCTCAAATTGTCAGACAGAAAAATTTACACTGACTTGGTATTTCTGTATAAAATTCTAAATGTTGTTGATAGTCCGGAATTGCTAAAATTGATAAGCTTCCAGATTCCACAACGTAATACTAGAAGTTAGGATTTATTTCAGTGCAGAAATTCTGGGACTAACTAACATATGTATTCCTCTTTGCCCAGAATACTAACGGAGAGAAACAATTATACCAAGTCAGTGGACATCTTCAATTTATCTTTAAACGAATATAAAAAATGTTGTTAATGAAGCAATTCAGTTATGTACAATAAATAATGTATATTTCTTAATATCTATATGTAAAAGCTCCGAAAATGGCGTTAATTAATAAATAAATAAATAAGGCGTGTTATCGTTAGCGGCCCAATTCTAAATATTACACGACATGGTGAATCGCCTTAAAATTTACCTGTTTTTAGCCAGAAGTTGTTTTTTAGGCACCTATTTATCTGGATTTTGATAGAAAATGTATTTATGATGGACTGTCTTCCATAATGTTAGGTGGAAGATCGGCATTTTTTACGATTTAAAACTTATATTTCTATTGCGCACAAAAATTTGATCACAAGATGTAGATTTTGTCAACGTGGGATACTTCCTTTTGAATTTTCACAGTCGATATGCTAATCAATCTTTTATTATTGTGTATTGAATAAGACATTTTAGAGTGCATTCAAGTGGGTTATGCGTAGGCTAAAGTGTAGCATGTCCTTTGGTCTGATGCAATTATTAATTATCTATGGTCCCACGTCAATAAGTCGACGTCTGAACATTCCAGTCTGTTTCCGAAAGGGTAGGCGGTTGAATATAGGTTTCGTTGAGTCAAGTTAAATGTCAATGGCATAAAAAAAAACAGTATTTATGTATACATAAATTCATAAGTGTTTCCATCAGTATCGTCCTGGAAGAAGACCACCCCTCAGATCGGAAAGGTTACATGAATGGTACTAGTAGTTTTTAATGTTCAGATCTGAATAGTCAGGTAATTTCCAACGTTCCTCTAACCTATCTCTATCACACTTCCCTCGGCCTTATAACATACAACGAATTGAGGATACCATGGCCCACAAACTGTTATAAAAATGGACCCAATACAGATCCTTGAGGAACGCCAAAGAATAATAATTTAATAAACCTATGATGATTGTTGGGAGTCCTAAGCTTTGTTGGTGGAAGAACGGTGTGGAGGCGAATTCAGCGTCATTAAGACCTGCCGGAGTTCAGGCGTTTCCCAGAGACGATCAGGATTCTCCGATGACAAAGATGATCGCTCAGTTTGATTGGTAAAAGCCGCCTTTAGAATAATAATACGATACTTTTCATTACTTGCGATTAGAACAGGACCGAGGAAAGAACGTACTCCGAGCATACAAATGAACTCGTTAAACAATTAGCATAAGTGAAGTACTTGAAATTCTGCATAATACAAGCGTTGGACATGAACATCTTACGATATACATCTTCGCGCTTTCTAGTCATTACCCGTGCAGTGAGAATTTCAAATGAGTGTGCATGAAAATAACAAACTCAAAGTGGTTAATTGGTTTGTTTAGCATTCAGTGTTGCAATATCTCGTCTTATGGGAAACTAGGTGTCGGACATGACTCTTAAAGGATATACAGGAAGAGCGGAATAGAAATAAAAAATACATGGCATGGAAGCGAGCTGACTGTCGTCAAACTAACATACTGCAGAGCAAAGCGGTACAGTTCGACCAAAAGCTGAAATCGAGCGTTTAACGGGGACAGTTCAAATTTCAAAAAAGGACTGATCGTCTATTTTATGGCAACTGTTTTGACGAGAGTTTGAAAGAACAATACGTGCGAAAAGTTTCAGTTTTCAACAACAACGAGGTTTGTTTAACAGTTTATTTACAATATTATTTACAAGACAAAGCCGTGTTTGGTTGATTACACTTTATAGAGTAGTTAATGCAGTATGGCTTCAGTTAGTAAAGCAACTCTCAGAAGTATAGAGTTACAAGACAAAAGGCTAATATTTACTGCTGAGCTAAGGTATAATCAATGTTACATAAAATAAAAAAAACTGTGGAAAGGATTCGAAAAATGATTTTATTAATAAGGTAAGGTAGGGACGCGTTAATGATTTTATTAACAAGGTAAGGCAGGGACGCGTTAATGATTTTATTAACAAGGTAAGACAGGGACGCGTTAATGATTTTATTAACAAGGTAAGATAGGGATGCATTTATGATTTTAAAAGAGAATAATGTAAGAAAGGGAGAATGGTAGAGGATGTCTTGGACGTCCGAGTGAAGAAGATAAGGCACTTTCTAGTAAATAAAATAAAATAGAGTTGGGTCATGTTCAGGGTCATATCTATCTGTTTTTCCCACACTTGACAAGAGATATGAATAACAGAAGTGTCAAGCGTATGAATAACAGAACAGTATACATATAAGACGATGCATGAAGCAAGGAGTGTTTGTGCCAAGATAGAGTTGTGTGGCGGTGAATCCTCTCTGTACCCCGACAGGAAACTCGACATTGTCAATTACAACAAAAAACTGTTCCCAGGTAGGAAATTCAAGTGTTAAAATCGTTTTAACAGACCTAATAATTTATTTTCGGCACCTTTTTATACTGTCTATATGTTATACAAATCTACAGAATTCCGAGATTGATGAAATTTTACACACTTGACCTACAAGACAAGAGGAAAGTCACTGTCTACATTAGACGTCTAAAACCATCCCCATCCCCTATTCCCACCACTTAAAGCAGAATTAACTGGTGAAATTTTGAACACTTGACGTTCAAAATAAGAGGAAAATTACAGTCTATGACTTTTTAAACTCCGCGTAAAGCCCGGGCAACGCCGGGTACTTTAAGCTAACTCTTAATAAAATTCAATACAGAATCAAAATGGAAATACCTGCATAAAACATATAAAGCAATAAAAAATATTTTGAACTTCAAGGCCTAGATTTTTAACATTCTGTGGGTTGAATTACAAAACTAGTCTCTCCTCCAAACTTTGCCCCACGCGTTGTCTGATTGCGAAGTTCAAACAGCATTACCACAACCGTCGGATGTAATTCCTCCCACAACATGCGTAAACAAATTCAACAATCGAAATAAAAAATGTGGGAAGTCTGCAGTCTGCACGTAGAAGAAATTCACCACTGAAGACATAATCCCCAGAAGTGTGATATATAATGCTGATTTGAAAGAAAACTATAGAAAATCGCCTATTGTTGAAGACTTTTCGACTCATAGGCCCTTCGTACATGGAGATACAAGTTATGTGACTCTGATGCAACCACAAATAGTCTCAATTTTTTTCCAACCTAAATCCACGCTTTTCCGCTAAGCCGAATCTACCTCAAACGAAGACAATTGAACAAGAGCCAAAATGCTGCGCTTTCTTGCCTTGTGATGGTCAGAATTGCCAAGATACTGATAAAAGAAAGCACCAAGACAATCCTCGGAACATTTTTATTCTTATGTTTTGAATGGACTTAAAAATCAAGTTTCACAACAAAGGCTGCAAAATTCAGAAGAAAACCATTTGTTTAACGAATAATCGTGGTATAAACACTCTACAGCCGCGGATAACGACTATTTGATCTCGTGGCCTCTTACGCACAAATACTTTTAATTTTAAACCAGTCTTGTATTTTTAACGCAACTTAAAAACCGATTTGCGGACTTATCTGTAGACGCAATTCAAGGGAAACCATTCACGCGTTCCGAATGCAGTTATAAATTTTTAGTGGTAGACTCGTTTGTGAACATGACATTTGAAATGGTGATACTAAAAACTACAAAGAAGGAGGTAGCGCGACACGGCATAATACCCCAAAAATAAACCACTCTAAAAAATACCTTTTCAAGACAGAATATGTATAGTTTTTTTTTCAACTTCACAAGAAGTAAGGACAAATTGAGCTTATTTACCCACACTACACTTCTACATTTTAATCACTTCGGTAGTGTGTTCACCAAACAACATTATTGCTAGTTGAATGTTGACGTAATGTTTCGGTTACTTTTGAAGTAATGAGAACACTTTTTTAGTGTGGCCCAAAAATAATGGTGTGAACTGTGAAGTGTAGTAATTAACAATGAATCGATTCATTTTACTTCATTTATGCATCAGTAAGAACCACAGAAGAAATAGACCGATAGAAATAGGTTGTGGGCGTGTCCCGAAGTAATCTCAATATAAAAACGTATGTTTCTTTGTTTGTCCCGTACGCATTCACCGATTACGCTGAAAATTTAAAAAATTGTTCTTATTAGTTTCAAGGGGGTTTAGAGAGTGGTTTGAATGGTATAAGAAGTAGGGAACATCCGAGGAAGACATGACACGATCAAGTGAAACAAATACGACAACACAATAATATTATTTTCACCTTAAAAATGCTTCCAGTTGTTAGAATTCACTACGTCAAAACTTTACTTCAAACCATTCATAACCCCGAGCAACGCCGGGTACACGTCAGCTAGTTCTGTATGTTTTCATAAATATTAAAATTTTAAAAGCAGTCTGGAGTTTGGATAAAACAGCAATGTAAATATTTACCGTACAATATGAAACAATGTGCATAAGTATGACGCACGAGAAACCGTTAGATTTTGGCAGTGATTTTGAATTACTAGCGAGGGACCACACGGAATCCGGAATGCGAAAGTCGTAAAGAGTTGAGTGTGCATTATTTATATTGTGTGGTCAAATAGTACGTACAACACTGCAACATGTGAAGAGCATTTTGAAGTCATGGATCAAAGCCAACACGGTATTTCCACAAACTATGAATACCAAAATAAGTTTAAGATTTAAATGTATTTTTTATGATTCTGATCGTAGTACTAAATTACTATTATTTTCATTAAAATTTATTGATTCACAGAGGTAACAATTCGAGCTGGCTACAACGTTATTTATTTATTGGACAATTTGTATAGCGCCGCTTTTGTGAGATATCACCTCAGGGGCGCTTTACAGTTGATGCAGGTATTACAAAAAAATATAAATATTATAAAAATAAAGTGAAGTTAAGTTAAGTAAAATGAAGTACAGGAACAGGTGACACGAAGATGGAGACTCTGCAGCAAGAATCCTAGGTGGTGAAGAAACTGGACCAGCTGCTGCAGCGAAAGAGCCCATCGCGTCCACCAACAGTGCCAGCATTGGATTCGTCATCCGTCCAGGTATGTATCTGCTGCTAACAAAGCGCTGACACAATATCCTATCACAAATACCAGACCTTGGCAGCACCGCTTTGATGTAGAAAACGATACTGGCTGGTAAAACGGCTGTCACCGACGTTGGCCGGCGTGACGTCACTAACGCCATATCCATAAACAAAAACTAACATGTCGTTTTGGCGGCAAATCAACAATGGTACACATGTTAAACTTTTCTCTTCTTAATTGTTGGTCTTATACTTCTTATTTAAGTTTTAGCTTCATTGGGACCCTATTGCGGTACTATCATGTCAAAGCTGTGTGCGACTATTGAGTCTGGAAAACTCCAGATTCGACGTAATGTGGGTGCGCGTCAATCTTGCCAGTACGGCAAGATTCTACGCATGTCTATACCGCTCACCGAACCATAGCGAATCAGACACCTCCGAGCTCTTCAAACATTTGAGCGATACTATTGATGATCTCTTGCCCCGCTACCCTTCGGCCGAGTTTGTTGTTCTGGGGGACTTCAACGTTCATAACGAACCATGGTTGAAGTTCTCAGGCCCAACGGACTCGGCTGGCCGACAGGCGGAATCCTTTGCCATTTGCTACGGATTAGAGCAATTGGTTCAGGAGCCTACAAGGGTTCCTGATGTCCAGACTCACCGCTCCAATCTGTTAGACCTATTCTTAACTACTGTGCCACACGGTTATAAGATTGACGTCACAGCGCCTCTGGGATCATCTGACCACTGCCTAGTGACGACATCAATCCCCGTTAGCCTCAGACCAACCAATGAGAGGCTGAGGAGAAAAGTGTGGCACTATAGGTCAGCAGATTGGTTCGGTATGCGGGCCCATTTCAATGCTTTTCCGTGGTCAGCTGTTTGTTTTCGGACTTCGGACCCTTCAAGATGTGCCCAGGAGATTGGTGAAGTCATCAAATCGGCGATGGATGGCTTCATACAATCGACTACTAAAGAAACTGGCGTGGGCTCAAAGCCGTGGTTCAGTCGACAATGCTCCGAAGCAGTTCGACGAAAAAACGCGGCTTACCGAGCCTACAACACATCTCGAACGCCCGAAAGCAGATCAGCATACAACAAATCGGCAAAGGAATGCAAGAGAATCATCAATAGATCAAAATTCGAACACGACCTGCAGATCAGCAAAAAGCTGGCTGCCTGCCCGCATGGCAGCAGAGCATTCTGGTCGCTTGCGGGCTCAATAGGTCGAAATTTTTGCAAACCCAGTTTGCCACCTCTTACCAGACCTGACGGCTCACTAGCAAACACCGCCACCGAAAAGGCAAACCTTTTAGGGAAAATGTTTGCGGAAAACTCGACCCTCGACGACGGGGGTGCTGTTCCGCCGTCGGTTCCTCACTGCGGCTTCTTTATGAAAAAGCTGAGGATCCGGCATCGGGATGTACTCCACGTCATACGGGGGCTCGATGTTAACAAAGCTAGTGGACCTGATGGAATACCTGCCCTGGTATTGCAGAGGTGTGCTGCGGAAATAGTTCCAGTTTTGACAAAGCTCTTCAAAATGTCCCTGAAGTGTGGCACTGTGCCCTCTGGTTGGAAAAAAGCGGTAATTCACCCTATTCCCAAGAAAGGTGACCGCTCCAACCCGGCCAACTACCGCCCCATAGCGATCACATCAGTTCTGTCCAAAGTGATGGAACGTGTGATCAACGACAAACTGCTCACATACCTCGAGAAGAACAAAATTATCAACGACCGTCAATACGGATTCCGGCGGAACCGCTCGTGCGGTGATCTTCTCGCGTATGTGACGCATGTTTGGGGGCGGTGCCTGGAACGTCACGGTGAGACCCAAACGGTCGCACTAGACATATCCAAGGCCTTTGACCGGGTCTGGCACCGAGGACTTGTCAACAAATTGCATTCTTACGGACTTCCCGCATCCCTGTGTACGTGGATTGCTGACTTTTTAAGGGATAGGTCGATTCAGGCGGTTGCTGACGGTTTCACCTCTTCCTCGCACTCCATAAATGCTGGCGTCCCACAGGGATCGGTTCTGTCTCCGACTTTGTTTTTGTTGCACATCAATGACCTTTTGACATGTGCACCGATTCATTGTTACGCGGATGACAGTACAGTTCATGATAGCTTTTTGTTTGACAAGCCCCCAAAGGGCACACAAACTCCAACGGCTCGGAGGGCTTTGAAGCAGAGAATGGACGGTTATCTCGAGAGTATTTCCTCCTGGGGTAAAAATAATCTCGTCGAATTTAATGTTTCAAAGACCCAATCCTGTCTGATTACGTCTAAAAGGGATCCAAATGATAATCTAGTCTCCTTTAACGGAAGCAATCTTCCGAACAGGCCTTCCATTGATATGCTTGGTGTAACTATTAGTGACCAGCTCAGGTACGGGGGCTCCATCGAAGCCAGAGTAAAGTTGGCCTCTCAGAAGCTGGGCGTACTGTACAGGGCCCGCAGATACTTTAATAGTACACAACTGCTCACCCTGTACAAATCGCAAGTGCGCCCTACTGTCGAATTTGGCAGCCATCTCTGGTCTGGAGCCCCAAAATACCTGAAAAAAACCCTTGACTCTGTGCAGAAACGGGCGGTCCGTTTGATAGATTCCCCAATCTTAACAAACGGACTGCAATCTTTAGAGCACAGGCGTCAGGTAGGTATGCTGTCCTTGTTCTATCGGTATTACAATGGAAGATGCTCTGAGGAACTAGCGTCATTGATCCCTTCGGCACCGGTGCGTAGTCGGGATACACGCCAAACGCGCGCCCAACATTTGTACACAGTTGACACTTGTCACATGAGAACGGGTCGCTTCTACGATTCGTTCTTAAGTTCAACAGCTCGGCTGTGGAACGAACTGCCGGCCTCTGTGTTTCCTCCCTCCTACAACATGGGACTCTTCAAGACCCATGTTCACTCCTTCCTCTCCACAAAAAGACCCTCCACACAGCATCCCCAAAGATGACATAGGCCCTGAGGGAAATTATTTTCTTCAGGGCCTCCTGTGTGGAGTAAATATAAAAAAAAAAAGCTGTGCAAATTTCACAACGCCTCAGCTCACCGTTCCAAATATTAGGCTGCTTCAGACATGAGACTAACAGATATCCGATAAATTCTTCAAAATACATTTTTTTGATAAAAAAGACAAATAATCCCGGGTTACGAATAACCTGAAAATATTTAAAAATCTCCTACTACCACCACAGTAAGCGGAAACTATTGCTTGTGTAGTGGTGAAGAACTTAGCTAGCCGAGGAATCGAATTCACGACACCCAGATGCCACTGAGCAACAATGATTATGAGTTCCCATAGAAAATAATCAAAAACTTGAGTCGGGCTTGCGAGTCAGTATAAAAGGAGAGTATGCATGAGACGATGTATGAATGTCAATGATGCAAGAAGTGTGCGCCGAGACAGCGTTGTGCGGCGTTCTATCGATTCTGTCATTAGTGATAGTTAATTAGAATTGACCACGTAAATTGGGAAAACAAAGTAAATCACAATAACAAACCTTTTTGAGTCCACCAGCGGTGTTAAGAAAATTAGATAACAACAATTTTTTTTATCAGGAAATTACAAAATACTAAAAGTATTTTACTAAAATATAAAAACCCACAATGTTTACTGAAGAGTTATACCGAGTTTAAATTTTCCTTACTTAATCTTTCCGGACAAACACTATTCTTTGTGTAACCGTTAAAATATAAAACTCCCTATAGAGCACTCAATTTGGTTGGTTCAACCAGACTACAGACGACGCACAGTGGGCTGAAAATCGCCTTTCATAGACATAGAGACTTGAATTTTCAAGGGTATTTTTTTTGGCTAGAAATGGATTTTGCTGATCATTACTATGCTATAAAATTTCTTACGAAGCAATTGCGTGTACAAATGAAGGAGTTATCATTTTTTTAAGAAAAAATTGTATGGCACTCTCATTAAAAATGAGTCTATCTCTGGAATCATTAGATTGGCCGTTCTATCCTTACACACAGATATACTACTATTTATTTGTATTTTTTTGACATACTTCGTATTGTGGCGCAACATGCGATTTTTTTTTTTTTAAATCCTCAAAGTTGAAAAAAACACTTTTGTATGTTAATAACTTAAAATTTTACGATCGCTTTTATAGCATAATTGACTATTAATCTGAAAAAGTAAAAGACAAAGGTGGACAAAAAAAAATGGCTAATGGAACGAATAAAATTCAATCAGATCAGATTTTTAAGGTTTCATTCGTTGCATACATTGAAATGTTTCAAAAGGATTACAAGAGCTTCGTTATTGGTATCGCTATCAGAGTACGTCTTGCTTGTAGTATCCCACAACAGCCTCCGTGGTAGAGGGGTTAGGCTCTCAACTAGCAAGTCGAAGGTCGCGGGTTAAAATCCCGGCGGGCGCAAGTAAAATTTATTTGATTAATTTGTGTTATTTCACAATTTATTCATTGAAAAAATTATATAGTATTATAGATATAAGATACTCTCAGTTCGCCCTGGTGTAAAAACATAATTCAGAATTGAAATGTTGCTTGAAATGGCTTTAACCGTGTTTGGTGAATAGATATCTGAATAGCCAGG
This sequence comes from Hesperophylax magnus, assembly GCA_026573805.1. Taxonomy (NCBI): domain Eukaryota; kingdom Metazoa; phylum Arthropoda; class Insecta; order Trichoptera; family Limnephilidae; genus Hesperophylax; species Hesperophylax magnus. The sequence continues at coordinate 16,865,516 of JAIUSX010000028.1, forward strand.
CACTCCCCCACCTTCCTCTTCCCCTTATCCTTCCCCACCCCACTTACTTTCAGCCTCATAACGGATTGGAGATGCCAGTCTCACTGGCTCCAGACGGTTGCGACTCTTGCGGTATTCACACAAAAAAGCGTAAATAATTGGCTTCTGGAGTTAGGGAGAGTCGAGAGCGAACATATGCTAAATTATTTTATTTATTCATTTTTTTTTTTTTTAAAGAAAGACAAACATTTCCGGGTTACGAATAACCTGACAATATTTGAAAATCTCCTACTACCACCACAGAAAGCGGAAAATGTAGCTTGTGTTGTGATGGAGGACTTAGCCAGCCGAGGAATTGAACACACTACGCTTGGGTGAGACCCAAGCGCGATGTCAACTCGGCCACCGACCGGTCGAATTATAGATAAACAACATATGTTAGTACGTAATAATAATTCTTACACATGTATCATAGAAACAATGAAAAAAATTAAGATGCTTACTTAACTTATCCCTTATATTGTAAACATAAATGTAATTTCTCCTCTTCAATAATTTGTTTTATTGTTATGTATCTGTGTTACATTACCTACTTCATATGAATTAAAACTTTAAATTTAATTGTCCATCAAAACTTCGAGCATGACTGTCATTTTAATGTTAAATAGTAAAGTTGAGTTAACAGTTCTAACACGCTATAACTCAATTCAACTTGGTTGAACGGTCGGGTGATTTGATGCTCCGGCGGTACAACCATTCAACTTGCCCCCTTAATACATACAACTCCACACGATTCAACTCTACGTTCAACACAACCAGATTGATAAAACCGCTCAACCAAATTGAATCGTCCGTAGGACCCATAATATTTATGAAACAAAAACATTGACAGACCGTGCAGTTTGGTCATATTATCAGATCTTCCCTTGTTTGGTTATCTATGAATTTACCTGTTTCCATTTGTATAGGTACCTACCTACCTACCTTTAAAAGCTTAACCTCTCGTTATTCTTAGAAATATTTGTTTACAAAAGAAAATTCCAAAGAATCCTCAAACAGGCGTGACGTCATGTCCAATAATTCAAAGAGAAAACACTAACATTTTTACCGACCAACAGATAATATTGAGAAAATGTAAACGTTACTTCCTGTTCTATACATAAATAAAAACGCTGAATTTGGCAAAGACAAAAAACGAACATAAAAATAATGAAACACCAATATAAGTGTAATTTGATCCTGATCAAGAATCTGTTGGTTTTAAAACATATTGATAATATTTATTAAACAGTGATTTGGACAAAGTTTGTTATTTTCATTTAAAGCCCCTGATGGGCCAACGTTGGAGCCAACGTGTGAACGCTGTGTACAAAAAAAACGACAATAATCTCGTTGGCTGGCCAACATTGACGGCCAAAGCATTGGCATACGCCAATTCATAAATAAACCACTCACTAGATCGACATTGAATGAAACAAATTGGTCTTAAAAAACTTTAGATATTTTTTATTTTTTATTATGTAATAATTAAACTGTTTACAATGTATAATAATATTTGGAAACAATAATGATATATAAAAATTAGTTTTCACAATTTTATTTTGAATTTTTTTGATGTTTCTCTTTTATGGAAGCAGACGCTTGTGTTTAAAAGAGATGCTGAGTATCGAGATGAACATTATTTATTTAAGTATTCTTATTAATAATTTAAGGAGTTAAGAATATTAAAAATATAAGTGTATATCAACAATGTACAATTTAACGATTTATAACGTTACATTATTTAATTGACGAATTTCGTTATTTTGATTTTTTACATTGAAATGTTCTTTGATCGCTTTGAGTAGGGTTTTGTCGTCTTCGATTTTTCTGAAATTATCTGGTAGGTTATTAAAGTATTTTTTGCCTAGAAATGTGTAATGATGTTGTGCAAATGAGGTGTTACATTTTTGTATTGGAAATATATGTTTTGACGAGTACGTCTTTCAGTTGAAAAACTGTGATTTTGTTTTTCTTTTATTATCTGAATTATTATGTTTTTTCGGATAAGATCATTAAATTTTAGTACTTTGAATTCTTCAAATATAAGTTGAGTTGGATAATCTCTCGGTTTTTTCAATATTATTTTAACAATCAGACGTTGTACAATTTCAATAGGTAGGAGATTAGTTTTGTATGCGGATCCCCAACTGGTTACACTGTATTGGAGATGAAATATATGCATAATGAAAAACTCTGGAAGTTTATTCCATAGAATTTCAGAGTTTTTCATTGGTGGATATAGTTAGGCAATCATATGACGTCACAATTTTCGATCGGAGTTATTGCGCCAATGCGCCCTGCGCCAATTGGTCCTGTACACGTTGGCCAGCGTATTGGCCCAACGTGTACTGGCAGTATAGGAATGTAACTATTCAGCGAAGCGAAAATTGACAACATACGAATGTAATATATAAATGAATAGCTTCATATTGTAAATGAATTTCAAACGCAATTAGCATTCGGAAGATTGTCTGTAAAATATGGTGTCTAATGAATCTTAATTATTATTCAGAGTATAAATTTAACGCGATGAATACATTTAAATTTTAAACGGACGCTTGGGAACGGATGTATTGAAACACAATTGTTACATATTTGAAGGTTACGTTTATAAAAGTAAGTTAAAAATAGTAGTGAAATGCAAGTGGATGGAATATGTCGAGGATGCCTTAGGAAGACATGGCAGGATCAAATAAATAAAATAGTCTTTGGAAGTGCTGGTAAAACGGAAGAGCATAATTCAATTCAATTCAATTCTGTTTATTCATTTCAAAAACATTACAAAATTGTTAATTTCAATGCGTTTTTAAAATATTTTTGTAATAAGAATTCTTAAATTAATATTAACAGTGTGTATATCAACTATACCAGTGATAATAGAGCTTGCCTTTTAAAGGAAGCTTCATTGATGCTAAAAATGTCGATATCCGAATTGATTCTGTTCAACAGCAAGATTGCTCTCCCCACAGGCATGACCATTGGCAAGTTAGTTCTGCAGGCCGGGAGATAAAATAGTCTATGTTGTCGGTGACGTAGATAACCATCGGGAAGATAGAAATGAATGCTCTCCATGATGACCGAGTTTTCAAACCATCCTCGAATCAGTCTAAAGAAATGCACATCTCTCCTGACCCGTAGATAGTTCATTCCGAGCATACCCAAAAGAAAGTCAGTGGGATAGAACCACGGGTTATAGCCATACTCCCTCATGTAGAGAAATCTCAAGAATTTCTTCTGAACTCTCTCCAACATGAGAGAATACTTCACCTGGTGTGGACTCCAAATCACCGACCCACTTTCAAATCTACTCCTTACTAAGGAATTAAATAAAACTATAAGCACCCGGTTATCTCTAAAATTCCTTGCAGTGCGTAGAAAAAAGCCCAGAATTCTCAGTGAAGTGCTATATGTCGTCTCAATATATTACTATAATGATTGGATGAGGCAAAAAAATATGGTGTCGGAAGCAAGAGTGTTTTTTCTTTACTTTTGGTACAATTGAGCAAACATTTTCAAATAAAAGTTCTCTCTAAAAAATAATCAATTATTTCAAAGGCCTCTGAGCCGAAAATTGCCTATATTAATTGGCGACATTAGATCTCCTTGTAGATATTTAATTGGAATATATATCAAATTACTTAGGATTCACTTGGGACAGATATAATATTATATGAAGTTTGTTTTCTTTTTTTTTTTTTAAATAAATGTACAGTTTTATTTAGATATTTATAAAATTTTACAAAACAGGAGGAAGGTAAAAAAAAGCCAAAGATTTGTCTTTTTGATAAATTTTGGTCAGTGGCTGAGTTGGCATCGCATTTGATTCCCACCCGGCGTTGTGAGTTCAATTCCTCGGCTGGCTATCTCCTCCATCACGACACAAGCAACATTTTCAATTTACGTAGGTGGGAGTATGAGATTTTCTAATATTGTTAGGTTATTCGTAACCCAGGAAAGTTTGTCTTTCTTTTTTAAAAAAGTAAAAAAAAAGGAAAATTAAAGACGAAAAGCCCGGGCAACGCTGGGAGCGTCAAAACGGTTGGTAAAGATGTAAAGTGTTTAAAATTTCTTATCTTATAAGGAAGCCGTTTCATATCACGACGAATGCAAATATTTAAACAACGCTTTGCTTCTTATCTCTTACGATGTAAATAATTAAAAAGAAAAAAAAACAGTCTTTGTAGATAACAAAAAAATACTGTCGTAATAGCTTCGATAATAAAACAAGGCAAACCATTTTTTACTCGTTGCAAGATTGGTAGATACTCGCAGTATCGCCTTAGGGAAAGACCACAATTAATTATCATAATAATTATTTTTACCAACAAATCCCAACGACATGGTGAATTTTCTTGGAATTTCGGAATATTCCCGAGGTATCTAAAATGTGTTAGATATTACTTATTTCTGAAGTTGTCATTAAAAGAAATACTATTTTAGAAACTAGATTAAATTATCTTTGAAACATTTCAATTTGAAATACAAATTGATCATGTTAAAAAATACATTTTTAATATCAAATATGAAAATGTTAACAAAAAAACTTACCAGGACATTTTGATTCGAAATGTCCATAATTTTAAAATAATGCGATATTTATAAAACATATTCCTTTTGTGTAGGTAATAAGTAATAAAATTGTCACTTCACTTTTTATACCGTTTATACAGTATTTGCCAATAAGAGGTGTTATTTTGATATTCAATCGTAAAAGATCAATGGTTTCGTTGCTTGTGTGGCACGTAGCGCTGTCTTGTTGAAAGCACACATTGTCCAGATCAATACCATCCACTTCCGGCTATAAAAAATCATTGATCATCTCTCGATAGCGCAATCCATTCACCGTAACTGTTGCTCCAGCCTCATTTTCGAAAAAGTAAGGTCCAATGACTCCGCCGGACCATAAACCGCACCAAACAGTCACACGTTGAGGATAGAGAGGCTTTTCAACTATAACTCTTGGGTTTCCCGAGCCCCAGATGCGACAATTTTGCTTGTTGACGAAGCCACCGAGGTGGAAATGGGCCTCATCACTCAAGATGATTTGCATTTGATTCACTCAAGTGAATTTTAATAATTTCAATGCGTTGTTCAAGCGTGTATCGTTCCATTTTTATTAATGGCGTAGTTTCTACTTGTCAAATGTCAAAAATGACAGCTTCAAAAGTAACATCTACCGAAATAGCGGGCTATTCAAAATAACACTTCTCATTGGAAAACCCTGTACAATAAACATATATAAATATTTTTTTAACTATCAATGAAAAAATGGCGAAATTCGTAATCATGCACTTTGACAATGGTTTTAAATTTTATCCATGTAATAATGTATAAATATTTGATGCAAACTGTGAAAAATAATTATTTATCTTTCCAATGACGAACATATCACACATCTACGCATTATAGAAAAAAATATAAAAATACTTTTATTGTGTATGGACGCCCCGGTCAGATTTGTCCTTCAGAGGCTCTAATGGAATATGATGTTTGTGGCTAGTAATGTCCTTCCGAGGCCTGAAGGGTTAAAGATAAGTTGTATGAAATAATTTGAATTACTTGAGTAGTTTTTAGTGGCCAGGTATATAGTAAACTTTCTATTCCTCAACTCCTTTCCCGCCTTGCTTCTTCCAGTCAATAAATAGTGGTAGATACTATAATATTAGTATGATTAGTCGAACACACTACCCACACAGATAAATTTCGATAGAAAAAAAAATAAAAGATATATTTGACTGAGCGTAGCGAAGTCCTGTTTTAACACGACTTCTTTGCTTTTTGTTTGTACATAAATTTGATTGAGCGTTCCATTTCCGTTTTATAAGCTGAATCCACTTTATTATTAAAGCAAGCCTTTGACTAGATGGCTAACTTTCACTATATGGGTTCATTGTTGTTTAAAATCCTAAATAATGGTCTGGACTCACCAGAACTTACCAATTTAATTAATCTTCATATTCCGTCTAGATCAACCTGACAATCTGATTTATTTGATCGACCCTCGAGTAGAACAAACATTCGAAAAAATTCCCCAAAACCTCGTATATGTGCACAATATAATACAAAATTTTACAGCATTGATATTTTTGGTAATAACCTAAAGAAATATCGATATGAAGTAATGCGTACGATCAATTATTAATATGAGTATGGAATGTATCGGCAGCATCTCCTATCCTCTTCCTATTTTCCTCTTCCTCTCCCCTTCCTTTAACACCAAATCAATTTTAAGATATTAAAACTTCATTTCCAATGAACTTTAACAAAAGAAACTTCTGTGGCTTGACTTCAGTTAACTTGTATATTTATATGTATCATTGTATATTATATAAAAGCTGTTTGTTTCTTACAAAAATACATAAATAATTATAGATTATTTTTTCAAATCTCAAGTGTTATCTGAAGTGACCTGCCAGGTAAGTGTGTTTTTTTATGTATCTGTTTGTAAATAATAAAATAAGATAAAGCCTAGGAAATGATAGTAAATTGTGCAGCGCCCTTGAGGTGATTTTTCACAAAAACGGCGATACACAAAATATCCAATTATTATTATTATTATTGTTGTGGTTATTTGGGATTTCACTTCGGGAATGCAAATCTTGGAAGCGGAAATTAACTCACTTTCCGACGCCCGATCGAGCTGAAACTCGGCAGATTGACTCGTTGATGATGACAATGCATTCTATGAAACTTTGATGGCAATCACGTACACACGCGCGAACATATATGCATTTGAAAATAGATGTATCATAGTAAAAAAAACATTGTTTTTTACTGGTTGATTTAAAAAAAATATAATTATGGTACGTACCTGCATGAAGAAGTTAAAAAAAAGAATTATCATCGAGAAAGTGACTTCTTTGGACAAATTTTATGAGTCCCTAATTGAAATAAAAACAATCAAATTTGATATATATTATAAAAAGAAACCAGTGTTTGCCAACCCGCCTAATTTTCTTCGCCACCAGCCGCCACTGCCACTCACCGGTGATTATGGTGGGAGATAGCCCTTGGTGTCACATCGAAAGTAAGAGAGTTTGGTAGGGGTGGCTGAGAGTGGGTGACCAAAATGTGCTTTGTTATGGGAAGGCGGCGAATACTTCAGATTATTTCAGAATGGGCATGAATCTGGAAGGTTCTGTAAAGTTCGAGAATGCTCTTGAAAGTTATGGAAGGAGCCACAGCAACGCGTGACGGGGTACAGCTAGTGTTACATAAAATATATGGTTTATAATTAAGTAGGTATGTATGTGAGTAAGTACTAACAAATTCAGTACAAGTACAAGTTCAAAGGAAATTTTGGATTTGATTTTTTGGAGGCGTGGTCTACTAACCGTTCACAGAATTACTAGTTATAGAAATAAAAGTTAAAATCATAAAAAAATAATTAAATTACTTCTTACCTTTATAAAAACGCTGTTTTCGTCCTTTTTGACAAAAGATCAGAGAAACTCCATTGATTTACGAATCTCCAAAACCTTTTCTTAACCTGTTGAATGTGGGACGAAATTTCGGAAACGGCGCGAAAATTACCTCGATGTGTTCTGCTCAAATATCTTAATGAAAACTAAGTATTTGCTTTTTTTTCGATTGTTTTCTGTTTACCAGATAATGTAGCTAATTATTCATATATAGTTCATGATTATATCGTAAGACGTTTTCCCAGAATAGCTAACTTTATCTGAAAAATTAATAAAAAATTCCCCCGTTCGGGAAACAATTGTCAAAAAATTATGTATATGAATATAAACGGATTTAATTATTTCTACACAAACCTGAATAAATAGCCTATATGAAAAAAAAACAAACCAAAAGTGTTTTCAAAGAAATAATGGCATTTACGTTGTTTTGAAAATGTAAAATATTTTAGGCTTTTCAAAAAAAAATGTCAAGCCAAGCGTGCACTTTAGAATTTTTTTGTGTCGTATTGTATAAAGTTATGAAAGCAATTCTTTCAGTTTTTGGTAGTTCATACTATTGTTGTTACTAATAATATTTTTTTATACTAGAAACCTGTAAATAAATAATGCTAAAAATATATTTATGCACTATGATGTAAATTTTCGCTGTCACTTTACTAACCTGGTTTTTGACACAATTATATTGCGAAATATTATAAAAATTACATCAAAATAAACAAGATAGAATTACCTTTCTAATGGAACCTCACACCTTTTATTTCGATAGTGAATTTATATCCAAAACAATGCTAATATATACAATATTTACCTCAGACAGTTGACCAACTTCAAGTCAATTTCAATACATCGATATCCAAAATGGCTGCCATTTTTGTATACAGATATTCATCGAAATACAGAGTGGTGCAAAGAATCATGATTCAATGAGAATAAAAATAAATTTTAGTGATATTTTTTTTCATAATATTTATTTCAATTTTATATAACATAAAATGCATTTTTTTCAATTTCAAGTAACTGGGTGGTTCAATAAAAATAAAAGTCGGAGATTTATGTTTCATCATATTTATTTCAATTTTATATTACATGAAATACATTTTTTTATTCAAGTGCTGTGGGGTTCAATAAAAAAAAGTTTAGTAAAAAAAGTTTTTTTTCATCGTATTTATTTCAGTTCCTCTTATGTTATGTTCTCTTATGTTCCTCTTATGTGGCCGATTTGAAACCTGAAACAGTAAACATTTATTGTTACACTAATGTCTTTCAATTCTGGAAAAGATGAAGCGTACAATCAACCTAATATAACTACTACTAATACAAAACATACCGTCATGGCGATCGATGCGGTGTCTTTGGTGGTTCTGCCCCCTGCATCATGTTGTATTGTGGTCTCCATTCTGCAAAGCGATAGAAGCAATCAGACATATACTTGTATTTATATAATTTTATAAAAGATATTTATAATTGCATACTGTTTTTTTTTTATCATATATAAAAAAAAAATCTTATAATTTTTTTTAGCACATCCTGTACACCTGATCTAATTTTGTGATATTTATTACGATTTTTCATAAAACAATAAATAACAAAAAAAATATTTCCGTAAATAAAACAATAGTTTTACATTTTCTAGTACACCCTGCTGTGGTGGTTTCTTTTGTATGGAGATTGCAATATTCACATATCACTACAGGTGGCGACACTAGTCATTTTTCAAAGCTTTCGTAAAATTCCGTAAACAGATACATTCAAACAAATTGGAAATCTTGATTGTATTGGTGTCAATTGCTGAGATGCAAAACTTATTTTTTTATAATATTTTGACTAAATATTGACTAAACAATGATTTTGAAACACAATGCCAATAGTTTTCCCTACATAATGACATATGAATCTCTACAAATAATATAATATTACGATGTCAATATTGATAAACAAAAACGAACTTTTTATAAGCAAGTTTTTTTTGACATTTTCGGCCAGTAATTCATTTTTCATAAAATAAACACTAAATATTGACAAAACAAAAGCTTTTATATATTCTCTCAAATGGTTTTTCTACACAATAACATGTAAATCATTCCAAATAATGTAATATATGACATAAATAACTTGATTCAAACACAATAAATTTTCAGAGCGAAAACACTTCCAGTTTTTGACAGGAATTTTACGTATTTGTCTTTTGCAAAAATGAATTATATTTATGAAAAACACATGACTTGTTCAATGAACTATGCATAAAATCATGTTTACTTACGTTTCTTTGGGAAATTCGTCGTATAATACAGTCTTTACTGTAGCAGTCCGTCCACCAGCGAACGTTGAAAAAGATGCACAAAAAATATGACAACGGCTTTTCATAGAGAAGTCAATTTGAAAGCTACCAAAGAGGCTACACTAATAAAATAAAAGGTATCTTCTAGACTGATATTAGCGCAAGCGATTTCGACCTTGTTCTTCATACAGTTTCTCTATAGATAAGGGTTAAAATAGCACTTAAAAAAAAAAAACCAAGCAAAAATATTTCTCGGATGCCGGCGTCCGACTCACAGTCGAGAGGTTAAGGGAGGTTGGCCATCATCAGAGTACGATCTTCCCTGCAAGCTGCGGTCACGAACTATGCACTTAATTCTACCGTAGATTTCAATGTCTTTGAATAATAAACTTTTTGTCATCGCGCTATTCTGACTTTAAAATGAAAATTCCTCACTTGTAAAAATACCATTTTAACAGAATAATTCTTGGAGACCGGTGTCCCCTCTAAGAGTTGGTTTTCAGTTCAATGGTAATATTATAGACAATTTCTTCGAAAAACAAAACATAACCTAAAATATTCCAAATTTCATCTCCGATAACTATCTTAACTAACTTTCGGTAACTAAGTAACCATCACGCTGTTTCCCGCAAGTGGTCGGTCTTATCTCAAACTTCTTGCTTCAATCACATTCACACATACTATTCCGTTATTTTGACGCTTTACATGACCCGAAGTTTTGGTGATTTTGATTTTTATTTTTCACTAGATCGTGCCGTGTGTTCCTCGGGCATTCCCGACTTCTTACACCATTCACATTTGCGTCATACATTCTTCTTACAAGCCCAAACCATCTACGAGTCCCTTTCTTAATCTTACTCATTACGCTTACATGCCTTGCGAATCTTCACTTTTCTCACAGATTCAGGAATCACATTTCCACCGCATTTAGTCCTTCATCCTTCCTCTGCCAGTTTCAAGCCTCTGTATCATAAATCAGGGTAGGTACCAGCACTCCATTGTGGATTGCTAGTTTCGCTTCTTTGGACAATTTGGCGTGAGTACCTACTTATAATAAAACAATTAACTCAAACAGGAAACTGCGACACGTATACCGAAACGGCAATTAGCAGTGAAAAAAAATATATATTACACCTCGTAATTAACCAGAAGTCCAATCAGAGAAGTAGAAACTCTATTACAATAATATAATTGTGTTTTTGCTATGTGATAAGTACGCACAGGGGACTATGGCATCCTCATTTTGTAAGGGTAGTTTAGGAAGTTGAAAGAATTGAGGGATGAGTCAGTGGATAGTAAAAACAAGATTTGAAAGTAGCTGGATATTTTAAAATAGCTAAATACTGTGGCTAATTAAATGCCATTAAGCAAGAGCCACCATTCACATATTCGAAATTATGGCTTATGGCACGATATGATTATCCAAAAACTTCCAAACCTTCCTCGTCCCATCTTCTTTACGTTAGCACTCCTTCCAGCCTCACTCCATACCCTAAATGTGGATGCATAATTGTCCCACTGGCTTCGGGTAGTTGGGACCCAAATTTAAAGAAAAAAAAATTGTGTAATTATAAATTGAGCGAGAAATCTGTTCTCACAAACTATCCGTAACAAACAAAATCAGAAATGACAAAAGGAGAGGTTAGAACGGAGCTCTCAATGGCAAGAAAACTTCAAAAATAAATTTGTTTTCTAACTAAAACTACAATACCAGAACAACGCCCAGACAGAAAAACAAAACAACTGAATTCACAAATACCGTTTGGGATTACTCGCCACGAAAAAGTAAACTACAAGATTCAAACGCCGATGTCAAGTAATAATAAAAATATCTATCACAAAAAACGTAAACACAACTCACAAAAACTTTTGAACCGTTTCCAAACTTATCATATCACTTTCGATTTCTTACATTGTCCAACTCTTGAAACTTTGGCGACACTGAGAGCATTATTTCTCGGCGGTTTTAATGCGATATAGTGAGGTGCTGCACGCTTTAGTCAACTTCAGAAGTAATAAAGTTTTATATTATTTTGTTTTATCATTCCGGAACGGAAAATGCGCGTGACCACTCGAGCAGATGTTGGACAAACTTCTAAACCTTAGAGGTGAGCAGGGTTGCCAACCGTAAAAAAAATTCCCTCGTACGGATGGAGCTAAAAATCTCGTACTTTGACTTTCAAACCTCGTACCAGGGATGGTATGCCCAAAATAATTATTTCCCCAGATTTCGAGGCGAAATTTCCCTAGAATTTCCCTACATTTTGCAAACAAAACCCGCTTCGGGGGGGGGGGGGGTAGGATTTGTGTGGTATTAAAAAAAATCTTTATTGTAGAGTACTAGTTAAATCACAAAAAATTAAATGTAAATCAAGGTAACGAGTCTAATTTTACGTCAGGAACATCCTCACTGTCATCGTTTTTTTGCCGTATATATTTAAACTAAACAATTGGACGAAACAACGAAAAGACTAGGTATTTTAGGTATTTAACAATAAAAATCTTCTTCTTTTCAAAAACTTCAATTAGCTACACGTACTAACGTAGTACAACTGAAAACGGCCGGCATGCAACAAATGGAACTCGTAAAAAACAGAGATAGTAGAAATTTGCGCTCTGTGTCACAGCGACGACTAATGCGAAGAACGAACGAACTGTTTTATTATTCAGGGATTTCAATAATTTTATTATTCGGGGATTTCTCGGTTGATGGGATAACTACCATAGACAATCATCGCGCAAATACGGCAATGTAATTTTTGGTGTAAGAAGTTCCTACAAGTTCTGATAGATGGCACTAGTTTTTACTGTTATATAATAGTGATGTAAAATGTTCGTATAGCCATAGGTATTATCAAAATCTCGTACATAATTGTACGAGGTTGAAAGTCTCCTCGTACCTCGTACGGAAGGCCACAAATCTCGTATTTGTACGAGGAACCTCGTACGTTTGGCAACACTGGAGGTGAGGCGTATTCATCGTACCTAGTAAAAGTCTGGGTATTTCCATGCGATACTTTGTACTTGTGACAGATCTCTAAAATATCTGGTTCCAAAATACTCATGAGTATTTTATACCGGGACTAAATATTTTTAATAGGTACTTTTACAAGGTATTTTTAATAGGGATTTTTGATGGGTATTTTGAGTAGGTATTTTTGATAGGTATGATGTGTATTTGATATGATATTTTGCGACCGGAAAAATGTGAGGAATTTTTCGAAATGGAATTTCGTACCCACCACCCCTCCCATGGATTTCGAAAAATTATTGTGGGGAATCACATATGATGTTTCTGGCTGTGCGGTATTTTCTTTCAGCGAAGTTCTGTAACAACTCCCCCCACCCATGGATTTCAATTTTTTTGTGGGGAGCACTCATTTTGAATTTTTTTTGTGGGGAATTATGTTTAACAGAAATTCTCTAACAACCCCCCCCGCCCCCTCCCATGGATTTCGAATAATAAAAGGGGGAATCAAGCTCACGTATAATATTTGTGGGGAATATGTGGGCAGAATTTATGCGAGTTCATTAGAATTACTTATTCTGAATCAATCCTCAGGTCGGTATTAAATACTTTTGAGTATTTTGTCACCGGTATTTTTACCCGGTATTTTTCTGTAACTGTACTCATTGTACCCAGTAACGAAAAGTACTCATAGGAACCATCTCTATAAACCATAGAAAAGTGTAAAATAGATGAGGGAAAAAGCATTTTAAGTAGTAGAAGATTTTTTTTCATAGATGGCAGTAATGCATTTTCACATAATTTTTATAAATGGACATTGATTGTAGCTATAACTCCTATCGTATATTAAAGATCACTTCAGCCAAGCGCACTTTCGTGATTGCTTTTAGCGGTAATTTTCAGGACAGATGTGAAGATTGTGTTGAAAAGTGTAAGTATTTTTTAGGTAAAATTTCGATCGCGCTGGCCTCGCTTATTATGAATATTTTTTAGATAAAACCTTTAGATTCACCTTAATTACTGTACGACACAACTTTTAACCTTCGGGGAGGTGGAAAATATTGCAATAAAAATTTCAATTACGTAAAACTAAAATTAGCTTTCGTTTTGTGAAACGAGACCGTCCATTTTCAAACTTTTATTTGTTTATTGTCAGATGTCATTTTGTTTTGTTGGTATTTCTGTTACTATAGGACAAAACGAACGGCTAGAAGTAGCTAGAGACAATCGCGCGGGCGTTTTTTTTAATGTTAAAAAATTCCGTCAAATTAGTATTTACCTAATATGCATGAATTATGTGCGTTGTGATTGAAATTTATTAGCTGGATTTTATTTTTTTACGTTCAAATTTTATTTAAGTAAACTATATCTGCGATGTTGAGCGGCTACGCTAAGTTTGTAATACAAAAGAAAATGCCCCCTTTATACCGTCTGCTCGCGTCAAGGCAAGAAAAACATCCCAGTTTTCAATTAGCTTAGCGGCTACGCTAGGTTTGTGTAACATGGTTTGTGATTCAAAAGAAAGTGTCCCTTTTATACCGCCTGCTCGCGTCAAGGCAAGAAAAACATCCCAGTTTTCAATTAGTTTAGCGGCTACGCTAGGTTTGTGTAACATGGTTTGTGATTCAAAAGAAAGTGTCCCTTTTATACCGCCTGCTCGCGTCAAGGCAAGAAAAACATCCCAGTTTTAAAATAGTTTAGCGGCTACGCTAGGTTTGTGTAACATGGTTTTTGAGATATATATATATATATATCTCACAAACCTAGCGTAGCCGCTAAACTATTTTAAAACTGGGATGTTTTTCCTGCCTTGACGCGAGCAGGCGGTATAAAAGGGACACTTTCTTTTGAATCACAAACCATGTTACACAAACCTAGCGTAGCCGCTAAGCTAATTGAAAACTGGGATGTTTTTCTTGCCTTGACGCGAGCAGACGGTATAAAGGGGGCATTTTCTTTTTCATCATAAACCATGTTACAAAAACTTAGCGTAGCCGCTCAACATCGCAGAAATAGTTAACTTAAATAAAATTTAATTTGAACGTAAAAAAATAAAATCCAGCTAATAAAATTCAATCACAACGCACACAATGCATGCATATTAGGTAAATACTAATTTGACGGAATTTTTTAACATTAAAAAAAACGCCCGCGCGATTATGTTTCTAGCCACTTCTAGCCGTTCGTTTCGTCCTGTAGTAACAGAAATACCAACAAAACAAAATGACATTTGACAGTAAAGTTTGAAAATGGACGGTGTCGTTTCACAAAACGAAAGCTAATTTTAATTTTACGTAATTGAAATTTTTATTGCAATATTTTCCACCTCCCCGAAGGTTAAAAGTTGTGTCGTACAGTAATTAAGGAGAATCTAAAGGTTTTATCTAAAAAATATTCATAATAAGCGAGGCCAGCGCGATCGAAATTTTACCATTTTTTAATGTATAGAATGGTTTTGAGCGGTCAGTTTTGGAATAATTTATCATTTATTCAAACGGCACTTTATAAACTAACCCGAATTATATTTTTAGCGCATTTGTACAGAGCCATAGCTACATCTATGTTATATGTTGCTATAAATAAATAATTAAACTTTTCCTCCAATATGGCAATACTTTAGTTTATAAATTTGACGTTTTACAACAGCAAGTTTGGTGGCCGCTACTATTTTTGTTTACATTCTCGAAACACGGCTTAAAAATTGATTACCAACACGAAATGATTCGAATAAAGATGGAAAAGCGAAGTAAAAGGGAGAGAGCAGAGAATTGGACAGAAGAAGAACGCAATTTACTCAAGAATCTGGTTAATGAACGCTTCGACATAATTGAAAATAAAAATACCGACACGACCACAAATATGCAAAAATTGGAGGCTTGGAAGGAAATATGGGAAAGGTTAGTTGAAATTATGAAGGATAAATCATATTTATTCTGTTTTTCACAACATTTTTAGGTTTATAATTGCATTTATGGTAGTTTTTAATTTGATTTGTGTTAAGCTAACCTGGAACATTAACTGTCATCTTGGATTTTCATTGTGCATAATTGAATTATTTGAAATTATGTAGTTTTAGTGAAAATTTTTCCATGATTTATGTGTGTTGGTGTTGAATAGTTATTTATTTTCTGTTTCAGGTTTATTTTACTGAACCAAAGGCCTCGGACGGTACAGAAACTTAGAGAACAATGGAAAAGAATGAAGCTTCAATCAAAGCTTATTAAAAAGAAAGGTGTTCAACTTAAAAAAATTATATTACTTCATATTTATACTATACATTTGTAAAGACTGAATGCTGTAGAAATGAGATCCCTGAGGCGTATGTGTGGTACAACCATGTATGATTCTGTGAGAAATATGGACATCCGCAAAAGAATGCAAGGCTGATGTAAGCGTAATGAGTAAGATTAGGAAAGAGACGCTTAGATGGTTTGGGCATGTAGAGCGAATGAGCGAAGAAAGGAGTGTAAAGAGAATATATGGCGCAAATGTGAACGGTAGAAGAAGTCAGGGACGCCCGAGGAAGACATGGCACGATCAAGTGAATCTGATACTTAAGTCGGGCTATGTCAAGAGTCAGAATAATAGGATAGTATGAATGTCAAAGAGTGTGCGCCAAGACCGAGTTGTTTGGCGGTCCGTCCTTTTTGCATACCCCTAAGGGAAACGACGTGATGGTTAGTTAGTTAGTTACATTTGTATATACTATACATTTGTGTTAACTATTTTTTTTAAATTTAAATGGAACATTCCTGGGTTACGAATAACCTGAAATAATATTTGAAAATCTCCTACTACCACTGTTATATAATAATAATGTCTTAGTAGAGGTAAAGTCACAAGGAGGAAATCCATAATTGGTTTTATTTTGGCTATATAATACAGGGTTTTCCAATAAGAGGTGTTATTTTGAATAGCCCGCTATTTCGGTAGATGTTACTTTTGAAGCTGTCATTTTTTGACATTTGACAAGTAGAAACTACGCCATTAATAAAAATGGAACGATACACGCTTCAACAACGCATTGAAATTATTAAAATCCACTTGAGTGAATCAAATGCAAATCATCATGAGTGATGAGGCCCATTTCCACCTCGGTGGCTTCGTCAACAAGCAAAATTGTCGCATCTGGGGCTCGGAAAACCCAAGTGTTATTGTTGAAAAGCCTCTCTATCCTCAACGTGTTACTGTTTGGTGCGGTTTATGGTCCGGCGGAGTCATTGGACCTTACTTTTTCGAAAATGAGGCTGGAGCAACAGTTACGGTGAATGGATCAACAAGACGGCGCTATGTGCCACACAAGCAATGAAACCATTGATCTTCTACGATTGAATATCAAAATAACACCTCTCATTGGAAAACCCTGTACTTATGTACAAACTAAAATTAATGTAAACTGTCGATTTCCCGAAAAATTTATAAATAAATATTGTTCTCGGGGGAGCACAAAGGCACAATACAAAATTGAGGCATTTTAATTACAATTATTAATAAACTTTTGCAGAAAACTCTCGTTACTGCATAGGAATCAACAAGGATTGTCTGCTGCTGGCATGATGCCAACCTAATCAGTACTAACGGAAGCGTTCCTGATCAGCTGCCATTAATACATGTTTATTACCGATATTTTTATACTTATATTTTCAGGTGTCCTGGTAAAAGAGGACCTAATGGAGCAGTCCATGGAGCACCACCCACACTCTCTGCATGAGCTGGGGGACCTTGGTAACCTCAATGAGAACGGGGGTTCCACCATTGGTCAAGCCGAATATAAATATGCCCGAGATAATATCATGGTGAGAAGACGAGAGTAAAACTACCATTTTTTAATCAACACCATATTCAGTTGCTTAAGATGTTCATTAGAGTACTCTTCCACTAATCAACCACCCCAAAAATCGGGCAAGTGTCCAATTAGTGAAATCAGTGGATCCTTCCTAGTTGGACAGTCAAAATCATAAAATGTAATCAATATTATAAACAAATAAAATTAAATAAATAGTGCATAACATGCATAATATGCTAAAAATTAAAACACTTATTTCGTAAAAACAGTTTTACTGTGAAATTTGTTAAGATGTCATGTTTCAGCTTGTGAGAAAACTCAATTTTTTAAACTTATTCAAACAAAAAAGTGGCAGAACGAAACGAACTGAAACACATTTGATAATTGCTAGAATTTTTTATTGTTTTTTTTTTATTTTTTTTATTTTACACACTTTATAAATATAAGGCGAAAAAGTCCCGATAAACTACTTTTTAGCAGTTTGTCTAACGGGTTCTTTATATTATAAATCTTATTATAGTTAGTTTACAGTTACATTTTTACAATTACATAATACAAAAAATTAAAAAAATTACAGAAATATAGCAAAAGAAAATTATGAAAACCTAAATAACAATTTTGAAAGTCTTTATTTATTTATATATATATATCTATACGCTTAAAAAGGCTTTTACATAAAAGTGATACATGATGCAGTGTACATAGGAAAATATCTGTATTATACAGGAGATACTGACTAATAGAATTTAGAATAATATATCATTGTAAGCTAATACAAATGAATTGTTTCAGTAAGCTAAGTCTTCAGTAAGTTCACCAATTGTTTGTTTTGGGCACAGTTTTTAATTTCAGCAGGTAACATATTAAAACAACTGGGAATCATATAGTTTAACCTTCTTTGTCCATATTTATTTGCATGCTTAAGTACAATAAATCCTTCATTAAAGTTAAAACGAGTACATATTATGATTTTGTGCATTCAACTAGTGAAAATAATGGCAGATTTTAGCAGTTGTCGGATAATTATAATCGAGTGGCGGGTTATTGAAAGAGTACTGTATTTCTTATTGTTATTATCACCATCTTGCATTTCATTCCAGAATCCACCGAAAACAAGAAACCTCACAACGCGAATGTACCAGAACAAAGGCGGAGTGGAATACAAACGCTCACTACTAGAATTGAACCGAGTCGTCAAGGAGCAACTCACCAACTGCGCAATGGAAGAACACCGACTGAGAATGCAACAGTTGAAAGAGGAACACGAGGTTAGAATAGAAACAGCGAGAGAAATGCATAATTTACAGTCGGAAAATGAGAGATTGAAAGGGGAACTGATTAGGTTAGAAATTGAAATAAAGAGAAAGCAATTGAATGAATATGTTATGTAGCCAGTGATGTGTAGATATGTGTTTTGTGTCGGGAAGACAAACAACATTCCCAGGTTACGAATAACCTGACTATGTTTGAATTCCTCCTACTATGTACTATTATTATTGTAGGAAAATGTTGCTTACGCAACCATCGAGGACTTGGCCCTTCTTACGGAAGTATCCTTATTCGAACACAGGCACATTTTACTGATATTTTGTAAACTAGTGGGTGACGCCAGTCTCTACCGACCAGCCTGTCAAATTCGTTACCACTCATGTTTTCAAGACTTTATACATGGCGGAGCAATTAATAAATATGAAAATCTAGCAAAAATGATAGTCACGTTGTCACTTGTTTCAGACATTTTGTATCACTGCCTGTGTTTTGGGTAGATAAATAATATTTGGATGGTTTGTATAGCGCCGTTTTTGTGCAACATCACCTAAAGGGCGCTAGAAAGATGCTAGAATGAAAATTGTCAACAAAAAATGACAACAGTTGTTGCCTTCGGTCCTTCGTCCACAGGGATATGCAAGAATCTGATACTCATGTTGTGTATTATCATCGCAAACAACTTTTTGCGTACAGTTACGTCCATACACGTCGCTACTGAAATCACTCGAGGCCGTCGTTGCCACTAATCATTGTTGGATCAAACTCACAACCAAACTGTTTCTGTACGCGTCATTTTTATATTCTGTTGTTCTTTGTCGACTGTTTTATTCCTAGTATTGATCTATACATTGTTACAAAATGTCTGACACAAGTGACGCCATGTTTAAAATCTCGACGATGTGAATGTCCTGCTCACGGGAGACTGGTGTCGCCGACAAGCTTACAAAATGTTAGTAACGTGCACCTGTGTACGAACGGAAGAAGGGCCCAAGAAGAACCTAAGACACCTGGTAGGAATGACGCATTTGTCCACTCGGCAGCTAAGCTTCTGAATCGAAAATGTCTGTATTTTAATTTGTGATATTTTTTTAATCCGTCATTCCATCATGTACATTATATATTTTTAAGTCTAGTATATAAATACATAATATATTTTTAAAGTAATCTAATATAGATTTTGATATAATGTTTTGTACAACATTTTGAGTATCGAAAATGTAAATAATATTGCTTTTGTAATAATTAATAATATTATTTTTTATAAAGTGAGTCCGTCTATTCATACTGTACAAAATAAAAATTTAAACAATGTCAAGAAAATGAGGGATACAATTAGCCACTCGAGCCAAATTTGGGTAGTATCTCTAATGTCCTTGAGCGATAACTATCCAAATTTGGGTAACAGCGCTAATTACTTTGAGCGATAGCTACCCAAATTTGGGTAGCACAGCTAATGCCATGAGCAATAGCTACCCAAATTTGGGTAGCACAGCTAATGCCATGAGCAATAGCTACCCAAATTTGGGTAGCACCGCTAATGACTTTGAGTGATAGCTACCCAAATTTGAGTATCAACGTAGGTAATTTTACGAATTTATTTTTAACTGTCCTCAATCAGCTAACATATTTAGTCGCTAGCTTAATAAAGCTTCTATGGACTACCAAAAGATGTCACTAATGTTCCTCTCATGAAATATTCCAGATAATTTTTTGTGTCTCTGTGTAGACGCCATTTTAAATTCTTTTCTTAAAATTGAATTTTATTATGTTGAAAATACCATTTTTTTAATGTCTCTTCCAATAGACATTTCCAGAAGACCATAGACAACATACAGAAATAATAATATTCAATAGATAGGGCGATTTCGGTAACTAACATACGGATGTTTTGGGCATGTAGAGAGAGAGAATGAACGAACAAAAGAGTGTAAGGAAAATAATTAGCGCCGATGTGAATGGTAGAAGATGTCCGAGGAAAATCAAGTGAGCCAAGTACTTGAGTCAGGCCATGTAAAGAGTATGTATGAATGTGAATGCGGCAAGGAGTGTGTGCCAAGACCGAGTTGTTTGGCGGTCCGTCCTCTCTGCCTACCCTTGCGGAGAAACAGCGTGATGGTTAGGTAAGTTTTTAGATTTTCACGGCCAAAAGCATTTTTGTTGTTTGTTTTTGCGATGGTCTTCGGATCTACCGGATCTGCCCTGATGATGGACACTGCAACGATGTCCGAAACGTCGGCTAAAGAAGGAGTTAGCGCAACACGGCATAACACCCCAAAAACAAACAACAAAAAAAGCGTGATGGTTAGTTACACCCCACAAGATCACCCGTCTTTACAGTGTAAAGGTAGGGGAATTATGTCGCCACCCAGTTGGGCAGCGTTGTGAAGCGGGTTAAGGTAAGGGCTGTTGGAAGGGATTTATTAATGTGGGTCTTGAAGAGGCGAGGATTATATGAAGGAGGAAAAAACAGATGCTCATTCCATATAATGCCGACTTTTTTTTTTAAACCTAAAATTATAGAATAAACGGTGAAATATAGGTGTAGATTCGTTGGCTATACTACAGTAAGCGGCTTATACAGGGTTTTCCAATAAGAGGTGTTATTTTGATATTCAATCGTAAAAGATCAATGGTTTCGTTGCTTGTGTGGCACGTCGCGCTGTCTTGTTGAAAGTAAACGTTGTCCAGATCAATACCATCCAATTCCGGCCATAAAAAATCATTAATCATCTCTCGATAGCGCAATCCATTCACCGTAACTGTTGCTCCAGCCTCATTTTCGAAAAAGTAAGGTCCAATTACTCCGCCGGACCATAAACCGCACCAAACAGTCACACGTTGAGGATAGAGAGGCTTTTCAACAATAACTCTTGGGTTTTCCGAGCCCCAGATGCGACAATTTTGCTTGTTGACGAAGCCACCGAGGTGGAAATGGGCCTCATCACTCCAGATGATTTGCATTTGATTCACTCAAGTGAATTTTAATAATTTCAATGCGTTGTTGAAGCGTGTATCGTTCCATTTTTTTTAATGGCATAGTTTCTACTTGTCGAATGTCAAAAAATGACAGCTTCAAAAGTAACATCTCCAGAAATAGGGGGCTATTCAAAATAACACCTCTTATTGGAAAACCTTGTATTTTTCTGTATTAATATTCAGAGGAAAGAGCGCGGCCAATTCCAAAACTGAACTAAAAAAAAACTCTAATGGAGTAATTAAAATTTCCAAGTGTTATTTTGAAATACATAAATCAATTGTTTGAAATTTAAAAAAAATTGATTGTTATGTTAATTTTATTTATTATTTATAAAGAATCTCGAAAAAGGAGAGTAAAAGATTAATAATATTTGGCTAATTTAAAATGAGCACTTGAGGTGAAAAATCAGAGGGCGCTGAATGATGTTGAGATTACCACTATTCAGATCTAGTCATTAGAATATAAGACTGTGTATCAATAAAATTCAATAAAGATGACAACAACTTGAGCAATAATGTTTGTTTTATTTCGTCAGTGTACATTATGATATAATGATATGTATTTAATATCCAGTCCAACGATGGCTATCCATATTTAGGTCTCATGGCTCTAGGCCTTGAACGATGGCTATACATATTTAGGTCTCATTGCTCTAGACCTTGAACGATGGCTATCCATATTTAGGTCTCATTGCTCTTGGCATTGAATGATGGCTACCCATATTTAGGTCTCGTCGTTCTAGGCCTTGAACGATGGCTATCCATATTTAGGTCTCGTGGCTCTAGGCCTTGAACCATGGCTACCCATATTTAGGTCTCATCACTCTAGAACTTGAAGGATGGTTACCCATATTTAGGTCTCGTCATTCTAGGCCATAACGATTGCTATCCATATTTACGTTTCATCACTCTAGAACTTGAAGGATGGTTACCCATATTTAGGTCTCGTCATTCTAGGCCTTGAACGATGGCTACCCCTATTTAGGTCTCATTGCCCTAGACCTTGAAGTATAGTTACCCATATTTAGAGCTCATCTTCCATTGATATGCTTGGTGTAACTATAAGTGACCAGCTCAGGTACGGGGGCTCCATCGAAGCCAGAGTAAAGTTGGCCTCTCAGAAGCTGGGCGTACTGTACAGGGCCCGCAGATACTTTAATAGTACACAACTGCTCACCCTGTACAAATCGCAAGTGCGCCCTACTGTCGAATTTGGCAGCCATCTCTGGTCTGGAGCCCCAAAATACCTGAAAAAAACCCTTGACTCTGTGCAGAAACGGGCGGTCCGTTTGATAGATTCCCCAATCTTAACAGACGGACTGCAATCTTTAGAGCACAGACGTCGGGTAGGTATGCTGTCCTTGTTCTATCGGTATTACAATGGAAGATGCTCTGAGGAACTAGCGTCATTGATCCCTTCGGCGCCGGTGCGTAGTCGGGATACACGCCAAACGCGTGCCCAACATTTGTACACAGTTGACACTTGTCACATGAGAACGGGTCGCTTCTACGATTCGTTCTTAAGTTCAACAGCTCGGCTGTGGAACGAACTGCCGGCCTCTGTGTTTCCTCCCTCCTACAACATGGGACTCTTCAAGACCCATGTTCACTCCTTCCTCTCCACAAAAAGACCCTCCACACAGCATCCCCAAAGATGACATAGGCCCTGAGGGAAATTATTTTCTTCAGGGCCTCCTGTGTGGAGTAAATATAAAAAAAAAAAAAAAAAAAAAAAATCATTCTAGGCCTTGAGCGATGGCTGCCTTAATTTATCTAGACGATTTTTTCGAACTTATTTTTTCTTTGTAATAAATATAGGTGTATTCATTTGCTTTAAAACACGGTAAGATGTTTATATGTTTCTTTATTAATAATAAAAAATAATAATGATATTTGGATGATGTTTATAGCGCCGTTTTTGTGCGAAATCACCTCAAGGGCGCTGTACAAGTATATAATACATTTCTACTATATTATTACTAACTATATATGGAGATAATATACAGTACAATACTTACCTGGTAGGTCACTTGAGATTAACACTTAATTAACATTAACTAATTGTTTATTAGCGAAATTTAGATATAATTGGACTTTCTCTCAGGAATGGTATACTTCATTTAAGAGTATGACAGCTTAAGAAGGTAAGTTTTAGTTTAGACCTGAATTCTGTTGGACTTGTTATGGATCTTAGTTCCGGAGGGAGTTTATTCCAAGCCTTCGGCCCAGATACTCCGAAAGCGCGATCACCAAACTTTCAGAGATATGATTTTTTGAATGAGCACTGTCGAGTCCAAAACCGAATACCTGGAAATCACCATACCTCGAGTGGTTATACTGTATTTTAATTATAAAGAAGCAAAGCTAGCAGTCCACAGTGGAGTTCTGATATCTACTTTGATGTATGGCAGTGAGGCATGGAGCTGGAAGAGGAAAGATGAATTAAATAATGAATTAAATAATTAAATAATTAATCTCATTTGAACACCATTCAGATGACTGAATGGTGTTCAAATGAGATCCCTGAGGTGTGTGTGAAAGAATTGAAGGCTGATATAAGTCTAATGACAAAGATTAAGAAAGGGTTGCTTAGAAGGTTTGGGCATGTAGAGCAGATGAATGCAGTAGATAATAATAGAAGAAGTCGAGGATGCTAGACGAAGATGTGGCACGATCAAGTGAACCATTTATGATGTATGAATGTGGATGAAGCAAAAGAGTGTGTGCCAGTCTATCTTCTCTGCCTACCCCTGGAAGAAATGACGTGATGGTTTGTTAGTTAGTAAGTTATATCTGTTGGAAGTCTATGTATTAATAACATTAATTTAAAATATAAATAATAACAGTTTATATAAATAATAACATTAAATGTTTTTATTACAAACAATATTTCTTCTCTGGAAGAAAACGTCACAAGTGACAAGATTACTTATTAACCGTAAAACTACGATAATTCTTAGAAGTGTGTTCTATACCGTTTTGGATGAAAATTGTTGTCACCAATTTACAAAAGACGTTTCGACTCCTAGGCCCCAGACAGATAAATGAAATTGATTATCTTCTACAGAAATAATTACTGTGTTTGATAATGTTTGAACTATCAGAAGTAAGGGATAATTGACCTTACTTCGGTCACATAAACACGCCCATAACACATTTCTATCGATGGATCTCTTTAACTTCGTCCACACAGTGCCGTTTGGAACAAACAAATAACAAATTACTGTCTGAAGTCCCCGGCATTGCCCTGGTTTTACGCAGCGTTTTCGAAATCAGACATGCACAGTAATTTATTTTCCTCTTAGACTGTCATCCCACGGATTGGTAAGCAATCGACGTAAACCGAATGCTGTAAGGCCCTGCGCAGAAAATTCAGTTCGCCATAGTAAGGTCTGCAGCGCAGTTCATGTTCAGTTAAGGCCAACATGAAGACAATACCATACTTGATAAAGTAACATTGCGATTTTTGTGTTTAACAAACCCAGTAGAAGGCAATATGAATGTATAAGGTTGACACTGCAATTGCAGTGCTTCGTGACGTGCATGGGCACAATTCTTCAACACTGCAATTGCAGGGCTCCAACTCCTAAGGGTTAATCCTACCACTCGGGTTCTTATAAGGGCTGCAAAGCCAGGAACTCGTTTTTTAAATGCTTTTCTAAAAACCATTTTGCATTTTGCATTTTAAATGCTTTTCTCAATGCATTTTCCATTTTAAATGCTTTTTTACAACATTCTTCCTACTTTCTCCACTCATCTTTTTTTCATAAGCCCCAAATATCAGTCGATCCTCAACCTCGCAATGAGAGATAATTTACATTTGTCAAGTTGCTCCCTGGTAGGAGCCCTGGCAATTGAGTGATACCATTACAAAAAATACTTATTCAAAATACTGAACATGGGGCCATGACGCTGTAATATTAAATGTTACATAGCAGTTTCTATGTTTTTACGTTGGCAACATTAGTCCCGCGCAATTTTTTTGTGGTTTCATAATCTGTAGTCGTGGTGTTTTTGGATTTACCATCATGTAATATGATTTTTCTACATTGATGTCCATTATTAAATGACAAAATTGTTTAAAAATTCTATAATTATTTTGATTGTTTGACCTGAGAAACCATTTTGCATTTTGAAAATAGGTATTTTGCATTTTGCATTTGAAATGCTTTTCTAAAAACCATTTTGTATTTTGCATTTTCAAATGGAAAAGTTTTGACCCATTTCCATTTTGCATTTCAAATGGTTTTGGGTACCCATTTTGAACATCTCTGCCCCTATCTTAGTGAAAGGAATTCAAAGATATTTCATCTTTGAAAAAAAATGTAGTTTTTGATTTGTATCGTTTTTCTTCTGAACCAGCTAATATGTGTATCTAATATTTATGTATCATCAATTGACATTTGAAATAATTAATTTTGATCAGTAACACAGTTCATACACAAGCATGAATCAGAGTTTTATAACTTAGCAACAGGCAAAGTTAATTAATTGGTACGAAACAAAACAAAAATTACTATTTCAGCCATTCTCCGTTCATTTTAAATCAGTACTTATATTATTTGTAGTAAAATTAATACACAAACAATATCTAATCATGAACTCCTTTTTTTTTATCGCAAGCTGTAAGTTAAATAATTTACATGTATCAGTTCAATTTAACGTAGTTTCACTTCACGTACACCCAATATGCTGGCCTCCACTTGCGATTTCTAGTCACGGTGAACAAAAAAATTGTTGCCGCAGAAAATCTACAAGGTGCACAGGCTGCGATAAATAAATCATTGAATTTGAACAGTTATCCAACGGATGTCATTGAAACTACTTGTAAGAATCGGGCAGAGGATCGTCGTTGAAGAAAAATATACCGTTAAATGATTTTTTTTTTTGTTATTTCATTTATATAATGTCAAGCCTCAAAGTGTTTGCTTTATTTGATAAAAATATACCTACTTGAAAAGTGGGCTGTAAGCCAGATAAGGTTGGGAATCTCTGGTGTAAAAGAAGAAGATAAAAAGTAGGTACACTTTTTAGACATTGAAATTAAAAATGAGTGGAAGTGAAAATGCCGGACGGTACCACACTAATGTAATAAGCAATGCACAAAGGATAACAAGTTCTATTTCATAAGTTCTTCAAATATCTTGCGATTTTTTGTTGAAGGACGAGAGGCTGTATACATGTGGTCTCGTTGAGCAAAGGTAGTTGTATATTTCGGTACCAAATACTATAGTATACCAATGACATCTCCTGGATAAGTCTAAAAACTTTATGAACTACTAGCACTAGAGCCATCTATGATACAAAGCTCGAACTAACACACATATAGTTTGAATGATTGACACACATTCTGTGCAGTATCCCTGATGGCCGGTGCGGTCTGTGGCTTTGAGTGCGGAAAGTGGTGCAAGGATCCAAAGGCTAAGGAACCCTTGTGTGCCGAATCCTCCTATCCAAACAAAGCCAGGATTGGCTTCCCTAACCCGTGTGTCCTATTCGATCACAACTGCTTCGAACCCGAGAGTAAGTCATTCATTATTGATTTTTAAATCTCCGCAACGCACTTGTACCATTTTCTTGTGTGAATACCCCACAAGAGTTCCAACTGATCAACCACAGAAATAATATTACTAATTTTAAATTATACATTACAAACAAATAAGTTCCAATACATGTAAGAAATACTATGCAAGATGCAAAAATACAAGATTACAATTATTAATGTTTGCAAAATTTAAAAGGAAAAAAATTGCAGGCAGTGATGGAAATCGGGTCAATACAGCAAGCTTCAATTCTTCTCTGCTTCGAATCTCTCCTCACTGACGCTAATATGACTATATGACTGTGACAATTGTATTACGGTTTCAGGCTACAATCTTCTTATACATATACATATCTCTAAACAGTATAAAATAAAACCGCCATCCGCGTCTGTCTGTTTGTGCGCTTAGTTCTTCTAAACTACGCGACCGATTTTTTTAGGGTTTTCACTATCATTTAGAGAATTTCTTACGAAAGGTTTATATGTATAATACATGCATATTATATTTGTAAAAACGTTGAGAAAAGTCGAGCAACGCCGTATACACATCAGCTGGTAATATATAAAAATTCTGCCTGCGTATGTTTGTGCTGGCAAAGCACGAAAAGTAGATGACCGATATCACTGAAAATTACAAAGTTTGTTCTTATTAGTACTAGGAGTGTTTAAAGATTGGCTTGAATGGTAGAAGAAGTCGGGGACGCTTGAGGAATACTAAACGCAATATCTCTGCACCGGAATGAGACACGGAGTTGAATTAAGTCGATGTAATATAGTTTTTTTAACAATAACATTGTGGTATACAGTAGTGAATGCTGGAAGAAGTCGGAGACGCCTGAGAAAGATATTAGCAATGGCGAAGCATTACAGGGTCCACTAATTCTATTATAAATAGATTACACACCAGTGGTAATGTTTATGCTATTTTAGCTGATGTTTTTAATATGCCTCTATCGCTGTACTAATTAATCTTTTTAGCAGAGCAAATTTTATTTAGGAGGTCACAGCATAACAAGTTTTTTCTTTTTGTGTCTTTTTCATTTCTTTAATTAACTTAGTACTAATGTATTTTCTTTTGTCTTGTTTAATTATTTGATATTTTTATTTTTTCTTTCTATATTGTACTATCTATGACTTCCAATAATTTTACTATTAAACCATGGCACTTGTGCCGTTCAATCTAAATGAGTAAATATATTCCTCCCCACCGAGAGAACTAATGGCTGGTTGGTCCTACATGCAGATATATAGAATAATCTATTATGGCACTGTCTTAAATAGTCATCAGGAACACAGAGACTTAGGCATTCCAAAATAGCTGAATTCTCTATACATATTATATAGCCTCGTAG
This sequence comes from Hesperophylax magnus, assembly GCA_026573805.1. NCBI lineage: Eukaryota > Metazoa > Arthropoda > Insecta > Trichoptera > Limnephilidae > Hesperophylax > Hesperophylax magnus. Next base: position 16,894,129 of record JAIUSX010000028.1, read on the forward strand.
CAGTCTAAAATGGGGATACCGATGTACCCTGAGTGGAATCCGAGCCTGCCCAGATGAAAGTTTGTTAGAAATAGCAATGAACCATAGACATTCAAATTGATATATCAGCCAATCAAGGAAAGAGTAGTTAAACCCTCCTGGTGCCAAAAATATGGTAACGTGCTTTGGCTTCAGCTGGTCGAAATGATTCACAGATTTTACGTTAGGGCAAGTCTCTCAATTAAGATGTCTATTCCATGGATTATTGACAAAATTCAAATGGATGATGATTTAGCGAGCGGAGGATGGAACCTGGGACCTCTGGGTAGGAATAAATAGTTTTGAACCAATCAGCTACTTTAACCGCACAAGAGTTCCAACTGCTCTGAGCAAGTAGAACCATGAAAGAGGGTCGTTTACCTTTTTTTTTTTAACATTGTAGTTTTATACTGACATAAATTATCTTTTTTTTTCAGAGTTCGCATTCATTCACAGCGGCCCTTGCGATCCAAATATTGATAGTTAAAACCAATTAACAAAATAAAATCATTTTAGACATTTCATATGTGTTTATACTGAATGTTTCATTTTATTGGAACAAAATTTATATTTATTATACTGGTATTATTTTATGAAATGACGTAATAAAACTTCACAAACCCATTTATTGAAATTTTTCAATAAATTCATAATTATTTACGATTTTAAAAACCTATTATTTTTTAAATTGTGCTACTTCTTTTGACCACACTCTATAGTCTCTATAATATTCTATTTAGTCATTGTGATTGGTCGACACTCATCTGCCATGATTATGGACACAGTAAATCTGCCTTAAACGTTAGCTGAAGGAGAAGTAATAATAAAATACAATCACGACGTCCAAGAACATTTATGGATTTAATTAGGACATAATAAATATAATATTATATAGTAGTTATTTAGTGCATTTTGTGCAGTACCTACGCCGCGTACATTTTTTTGACATGGCTACGCCAATGTTTCTTTGTTGGTATAAATTAAATTTGTATTTCTTTTGTTGGTAGTTGTCATTCTCTAATGTGAAGTTGGTGACAGTAGTGCAGTGCGACGAAGGCGACGAAGTTTGTGACGTGTGGTATATTTAGTATTTTTGTGAAGTTAAACGTTTTAAATTCGTTTTATTTGTGAAAGTGAAATCATTTTGAGATACACAACTGATTTCCCCCGCATTTACATTGTTTTTGAACAATTCAAGGTAAAATCTAAAGGTTTTAAGTTAAAATCTGTTAAAACAATATCCATGTTGTCAAGAATTTGACAGATTTATTTCAATGTTTTATAAATAACAACATGGTTGTTTCTTTCTATTTGTAATACTTTATCAAAGTTAAGTGTTTTGAGAACAATTGTGGTTAATTTAAAGCGGTAATTGTGCAATTTGAAATGGTTTATTTCTTAATTCGCTCCGCCGGATATTTGACAGCCATTATTTTGTTACTCCGTGGGTTTTCGAGTGGGATTTTGGTCGTAAATTTAACGTTTGTTAAGCTTCCTTGCTATTTAGATTTGGGTTCGTTAATAGGATAGTTGATGATTGTACGGACTTCACTTAGCCCTTGAAATTAATTGAATTAAGGTTTAATTTGATATAGTGGTGTCCAAGAAACCAAACAAAAACAACAGAACACTTTATTATGATTGGTTGGTGTTGTTGTTTTATAGAACAGATTTTATCATATTTAGTTATAATAGTTAGAATATCATACATAATATTATAGTATGTATATATTTTGTTTGTACTGCTCTAATCAAACAAAATACTTATTGTAAATTACTTGAACTTAACCTAAAAATAAAACTAAACCATTCCTTCTTCTTATAAATAAATTTAAGTTCACCGTTTATTTAGTCTTTTAGAAAATGTCAATAGGTGTCTCATATAAATAAAAATTGGATATGTTTATCCGAGACACTATCTAGATTAAAAACCAATTATTTATAACTTTGTGATAATTCCAAACTATAGCTGCCAAAATCTGGGTAAAAATAGTTGTAAGATAATATATTGACAATTCTGAATTTGAAATATGACATAAAGTACATAATTAGGTCTCAATGGTCGAGTGGATAAAGACGTTGTCCCGCTAAGACAGATATCCTGGGTTCGATTCCCGGTTGAGACCGTTATCTTTTTATTTTCTGTGTCTTGTTCTGTTTCATGCTTCGTTTAGATGTGTTAGTATAATTTTCTTCTTTAATAATATTTAACGTGTTTGATTTATTTTAGTCGAATGGTGTAATGAACAACCCAATAGGAAGACCCAAATTTTTGAGGCCAGGTAATTATTAGTTTTATTTTAACTGAAACTTTCCACATTCCTTTACAAAGAGCGAATGTTTCGACTATATAACATCCACTGTAGTGGTAAGGTTCTGGACATAATTAGCGATAGCCGCCACAACTTCACTAGATTTCTTGAATCTCTCATTTTCACTTGACCCAAATTTAATTATCCCTCCTTTTTTCCTGTCGTTGTTTAAATTCTTACGGCCTTACTAATAAAGCTTTTGTTAATTTTATACAATTGATAAACAAGCGTGTATGTGAAAACCTTACTAATAAACTAAAATTGTCTAAACTGATGTTTAACAGCCATAAAAGTTGTTAATATTGTTTATACAGCGGAAGAAGGTAGTTAATGCGTTGAATGACATTTTGGATTCACTGTCTGCGCAATATAAACTTTTATTTCTAATACTAGCTGCACCCCGCCAAGCGTTGCTGTGGCTCAGTCTTTATGTGCAGATAGAGAAACAATAGTGCGTTTTACTTTTACCTTCAACAGATGGCGCTGTTTTTCAAAAAAGCATGTTTTTACCTGTTTATAATATAGGTATATATAAACACACGCGTATTTTAATGCAACGTTGTGTCAAAATTTCAAAACAATCCGTACAAAAACTTTGGAGATTTAAGGTTTTGAAAATACGAACATTTATATTTTTATTTATTTACACATGCATAAGACATTTATTAAAAATCATCACTTTCACAGAATTCTTATTAAAGTCACCCGGTAACAGTCAATTAAAAAATAATATGTTCGAAATAACCTCACTTTTTCAAGACGGGAAATTCAGGCGTCAGTCTTAAATTCAACGTTGCACAGTTAAAAATATTTTTTATTAGTACCAAATTGAGTCTGAGCTATTATTGTCTTTATTCAATGTATATCGAAAACACCATTCTGTATACAATTGAAATTAGTTTTTTTGATTCTTACATATTGTTGTTAGTCCTCCATCATTGTACAAGCAACATTTTTCCACTATAATGATTGCAGTAGGAGGAATACAAATGTTGTCAGGTTATTCATAACTTGTCTTAAGTAAATAATTAATGCTAATTTATAATTTTGTCTTCCAGATGACATTGAAGACCTCGTATTGCCCATTACGGATGACCTGTCGCTCGGTCCCGATCGCCCCTTGGCCCCTGCAGTGCTGTACAACCGCCACTCTGGACTGGACTTGCAGACGCAGCGAGCGCGGCTGCCCATCGCCCGCCGCCGGGACCATCTGCTGTACCTGCTGCAGAGGCATCAGGCGGTGGTGGTGATTGGGGAAACTGGGAGCGGGAAAAGCACGCAGATACCTCAGGTAGGATTCATTAATTATTATTCTAATTGTTTTTAAGAATGCACAATGTAAATTTAGCGTAGGGAGTGTGGTTATCCCATCGCTCAGGAAGTGGAAATACGAGCTCCATAACCATCCCAAACCAAGGTGTGAGCTACCATGCTCAGGCTGAATAACTCTGGGGAACGGTGTCACAAACGCTGCCTCCGAGATAGAGGTTCAGCTTCTCGGAGTATGTAGAATTTACCCCAATACTTATGGCTCTGCTGGGGTGGACTTTTTATTTGCCTAGATACTATTAAGACCAAAAATGGATCATTCAAACGACAAAAAACTAGGGGCTTTTGGCAAACCAAGGTAATTTTTTGTTGAAAAATTGGCTAGCTGAAAGAAATAGTTTGTACTAGACTCTAATACAAACTATTTCTAACTGCATACGCTTTAATTGTTTTTTGTTTTTATTTTTATTGTATTACACCTCTCATGATATGAATGTATACATTTGATATAATCTGTTTAAGTTAAAAGCACCCAATTACAAACTACTTTAAAGTAGTTTATTGGGACTTTTTGATTTTTGTATATTATTTTGATATTTAATAAAAAAAAAAAAAAAAAAAAAAAGGGAGAATGTGGAGGAGAACTGATGCCGGCTCGGTGGATTCTTCCCTCTTGGGTCCTTTAGGGAACCCAAACAAAGAGGGACTTCCGATGGGAAAACTCTTACAAAGTCAGGCACAACTAACAGGGACCTGGAAACAAACTTAAAGGAATGAGGTGAAATAGGAGATATGTAGCACAATGGGCCCATGAACTCATGGGTACTATCCTTATACCGTCTCCGCTTTTAATAAATAAATAAGAATTGAACTTAATATTTAACTCGATATTTATCCTCCGATATGCCAAAATAAAAAAAAACAAAACTTTTGTTACCATGGGGGATCACTGAGTTACCCCTACTATGGTCGCGTCTCCGTACTCTGTTGCGTACCCTGTCAGCCTTTCTGAGCGGTACAAAAATGACAACATGTCGATTATGTAGAGTGTATTTATTGGCAGAATAAAATCAACTATTCAACTACTGAATTACATGAGCTAAAATTAAGCCTTATATAGTAAAAATACCTTTCACTGCTATAATTGACGAGTACTGTCCTCCGTTGAACTCCAATATTTAGTCCAATTTCCATCGCCCTCTGTTGAACTCGTTTTCATCAGCGAACTTTGGAAATTTCTCCATCCAGGTGATAAGCAGCCGCTGGTCCATCACCCAGTGAATTTAATAAATAGCATATTGGTTGTCATTGGCTTTTTGTGTTCGATGAATTTTGTACAGCTTCCTATAAGTGCATGTACACCGATACTCATTTATTGACCTCCTCAAGTATCTCGAAATAGTATAAAATAAAGTCGCTATTCGCGTCTCTCTGTTTGTGCTCTTAGTTCTTCTAAACTACGTAACGGGTTTTGATAGGGTTTTCACTATCATTTAGAGATTTCTTCCGAAAGGTTCACATGTATATTAATTATGTGTATATTATATTTATAGAAAGTAGAGAAAAGTCAATGTTTTATAATAACGTCGAAAAAATATATTTTCGGGCGCTTACATTGCTAACGCATCAAAAAAATGTACTACAGAATTGTATATCTTAAAAAGGCCTACAAAAAGTCAATGATGGTATATATGTCGGTATAGATGGTATACAGGGTGTCCGGTGGTAAAGTGCAGTAACTTCGGGAGGTGATTCTACGTGATCGTAGGAGTAAAAAAGATAAATAACTTTTTCTGAAATTCCAACTTTTAGATGTACTTTTAAGCTAATAACGAAAAATTTCTCCGACGTACCTAGACGGCATTATTTTTTTCGTCGTTGCCAAATCTACATCCCGCGCCCCCCCGGTAACTAATCCCCGCTACCCCCGGCACCCGAATTCAGTCGGTCAGCTGGTAAACTGTCCCCCGCACCCCCTCCTGCACCCCCCGCTATTAGTAAATTGTGCTTTAAATGTAATGTGTCACAAAATTTGACGGGCGGAGTAAACAACTTTGAAAATTTAATTTATCTAAGAATTTTTGAATTCGTTCACTAGATTTATTGTTTGTTCTCTGCGAACTTTTCATTTGGTTTGAATTTTTGACAGATGTGAAGAGAACCCCGTACAATTTAGATGTCGGTACGTGTTTTAGAGGTATAATGGTTATGGTGCTGATTTTATCAAAATCAAATTTTATAATATTCTTATTATTACTATAATTTACAAGTACAAGTATATTACATTGGATTTATTAATATAGACGTTGTACATTATAATGATTTATGATCAATAAGACGGATCAAGGAAAAAAATATTTATGAGATGTAATATTTTTGGTATGCCTCGTTATTCTGCTGTGTCATTCGTGTGGAAAACGTTCTTTTTTTTTAAATGATTTTCGGCTATGTAATCATTGTTTTTTCTCACCTATAAAATTATGTCCCGTCTTTCCGGTTTATAAAAAAAGGTCTGATTTTTCGGATTGAAATTTTCAAAAAATCCCCAGGGTTTCAAAAATACGATTAAAAAAATAATAATAATACAGAATGTCTTAGAATATTTTCCTTAACCGAAAAAAAAAATTAAAAAATATGATGCAAGTGGCCTATTAGTAAAAAGCGATGAAATTAGTTAAGTGTTCAATGAGTTATTAATATTTTTTATAATAAAAAGTGTAACGTGATTTTAGTGCAGTTCTCTTTTTGAATTTGGTAAAATATCAAAACATACGGCGAACTCTGTGTTGTTATTGTTTACAATTCACATGCGGTTTCCATGGATACGCGCCACTCACAAATATGCAACGTTGCCACGTTCACACTTGCGAATTTATCGGGTAAGTTTGCACCTACACTATGGCTTTTTAGCAGGTATGTCTTTTTGTATGAAAAATAAAAAATTGGAATTTCGGAAAAAGTTATTTATCTTTTTTACTCCTACGATCATGTAGAATCCCCCCACGAAGTTACTGCACTTTACCCCCGGACACCCTGTATATGCCGGGTACACATCAGAAAAAAAAAAAAAAATTAGTATTCAATAGTTTCCGTTTTGTATTACAATATAAAAGGGTTTCGCTACATTTTTTGTATCTCATCTTCTTCCCCTTGTCCTATTCGGGTCAAGGACCCCACTCAAAAAAAAAAGAAAATAATTACGTTAATGAAGGCATTTTTATTTTATTTTTAGATCGATAAATAAAATTTCTACATCGTTTTAAAATGAGACATCTTTGATTTACTGCCAAAATGACATGTGTGAAACACCAAAACGTTTGTGAATTTGGCGGCATTGTCGTCACGTCGGCCAACATCAGTGATAGCCATCTTACCAGAATTGGCGTTTTCTATGTCGTAATGACGTTGTAGCCAGTTGGAACTGTATCGGAATGCGCGGTTTTAGATAGTTTTTTTTAAATCAACGATGATAATGAAAATTAAAAATATTTTACTTGGACGACTATCAGAATAAAAAAAATGAATTTTATATCGTCTGCATATTTTTAACATTATCCATAGTTTTGTGAAAATAACCCAATACTAGTGTTGAAAAAAAGACTTATTAATGACTTCACCATATTGAACAAATTACCATTAATAATAATCTATTAATCAACTCAATTTTGTTGATTAATTAACATGTGTAATATTTAACGCGTGGCATGTAAAATATCCTATAAATAATCGCTTTCAATTGATTACTCGCAACAAATTACTTACGACTAATTGTGTATACCTTACAAGCAAGTAGGTAATGTTGATTACAATTTAAAAAATACAAACTCCTGCCTATATTAAAGTAATGAGAAAGTTCCTACTTCTAATAATTTTTGATTGATTTTTTATGTTGTTGTTAAGTTGCCTTTTTTTTGCATACAAATTATTCTTTTACGTGTTTTATCGCAGGTTCTATTTCATCTTTGAGATTGCTGTGTGGAGTGGCGATGCCTCGTTCATGAATGAGCTAGCACTTGTTGATGAGCCGTACTCATACGACTCTCAATAAACCGTACTCTGGCTCAATTGAATGATTCCTCTTTTTTTTCAGAGATATTTTAGGAAAATAGCGCCATTAAAATTATCCAAGTATTAATTGTTATTACATACTAAGAGTCGTACAATCATTCCTATGATTATGCTGGGAACTGGGAGCCATATCGGGGGAACTGTTGTTGCTTATACGCTTCCGTTCAATTTACCCGAGCCAATTTATTGATCCGTCATTCAATTGAGCCGTCGTTCAATTGAGCCGTCGTTCAATTGAGCCGTCGTTCAATTGAGCCGTCGTTCAATTGAGCCGTCGTTCAATTGAGCCGTCGTTCAATTGAGCCGTCGTTAAGTTGAGCGGTTGTTCAATTGAGCCGTCGTTCAATTGGGCCGTCGTTCAATTGAGCCGTCGTTCAATTTTTATTTTATTTATTTATAAAATACATGATAATACATTACAACATTTATTTATATATGATACATTAAATCACCATACTAGACGACTGCCTGTTTCATGGTGACCAATAGAATATAGTTATGTGAGGTCTAGTGTGAACATATGAACTAAATATATAAACGTGTTGAAAATAGGAAGGATTACAGTAGAAAATTTACAACGTAAATAGAAAATATGAAATATAAAATATGAAATATAAAATAGAAAACAGAAAAATGAAAATAAAAATGAATAAAGAAGAAGAATGCTATTATAAAATAGAAAACAGAAAAACCAGAAAAAAAAAACAGATTTATTTTATTTATTTATTTATTTATCGTTTCTTTACATTGTATCTTTTTTTAAAGATAGAATTTTTAACCTCTCTAGGACAAGCCTGTTTTGAGGTTAAAAATTTTACACAATAATAAAAAAATAGCACAAAGATTATATATTAAGATCAAAATATTGTTACATTGACGTTTCTACAAATTGGATACCTACATGGTACCTATCAGCCTATTCATTACAGTATGATGTTATAAACATGTAGGGTGACCATGATATACGTTGATATTTAATTGCAAGAAAAATGTAACAAACTATTATTTTTAAAAACAAAAGAAAGAAAGAGGGAAAAAAATAATTTACATTATAAAAAGAAAAGGATGAAAAAATAAACGTATTCAAAATATTATGCCACAATTTAAAAGGACAAAGATGAAAGAATATGTTGGAAATCCTCGAACGGCAGAAATAATTTAACATTCTTTTTTAAATGTACACAAGGAATTTGACGATTTAATGTGATCTGGAAGGCTATTAAATAGAAGTGGAGCCTGGTACAAATAATGTCTCTGCCCAAATGAGGATTTAGGGTGAATTGCCATAAAGTTCAGACCAGAGCCAATTCTTGTAGTACGAATTTGTTGCGTTCTTTTCGCAGAACTAATATTGTTAAAAAATCTGCATAGCGTTTGTATGATAAATAGTTGTTTTAAATTCCTGATATTACATTCCTTATAAAGTAACTGTAAATTGTAAATATGTAAATTTTTTCTTGTACATAATCACAATCAGTTTTTGGGCAATATTAAGTGGTTCTATTAGTCTTTAGGCAGGAACCCCAGCACACTATATTATATGAAAGTAGACACTGAATTATAGCAAAATACACTCTTTTTAATTTTTCCTTGTCTAGTACATGTCTGAGATCTTTAAAAATATAGATAAGTCTCCTAATTTTATTTACCAACATTTCGACATGATTGAGTCGACTCTTTGAGCCGTATGGAAATATTGAATAAAATGAGTCATCAGTCATGACTCATGACTCATGACCCATCGCTAGTGTGGAGGGTGTTTTTAATGATAGGAAGGAATGAATCTGAGAGAACCTCTTTTGGTGCATTTCATGCAGTGAACCGGTGCCAGTATGAACAATTAAATGAATTATTCTTCCAATCACCTTCCATTGAAATACCAGTCAAACCAACTCAGCATTCCCACATGTATTCACAACATCTCTAAATGAGAATTTAGTACGGAAATTATTTTATTATATACGTGGAGTCAATGGATTTGCGGCATACCCAATTTGAAAGGAGATGGGAAAGAGAAAGATTGGAAAGTATCTGACTCTTCAGATCTGGTCACTAATTTTCATATGATTACTGCACATGGAGAAAAATGAGTATGGTTAATTTATTGAATGGTATCCTTTTTCCTGATAAATATAATGACAAAAATTTTCAAAAACGATTTAACGTTCTTATTCAAAATACTTAACTCTAAATTCGACTGTTGTGAACTCCTGCAACTTATAAACATACATACACCCACAGTAACAACACGACAAAATACAATATTCTACAGCAGCACACATAAGCGTAACTACATTGCCCACTCTCCGATACAACGACTTCACACCATGGGAAATCATTACTTGGGTGATGTTGACATATTCAATACCAACTTGGCAAGTTTTGTGGATCATTTAAAACATTTATTTCAACAATACTCCTGTATAGCTGTAATTTTCTGTTTTGTATGACTGCGTAGCTTTTATCAAATATAATTTTATTCTTATTTTTTATGTTTCAAAGTATCTGTCAAATTAAAATTATACTACCAACCATGTAAAAGCCCTCTGGGCGTTAAATAAATAAATAAAAAAAATGCCACAATATTAGAATTTTTACGAACATATTTCCGCCGTCCACATGACAAATTCGAATTTTACTGATAATTTGTTAGAAAATCTGTCAATTCATTCGTTAAAGGTCTGCAGTCCCGTTATCAATATATTTCAAGGAATATGGATAATTTGACTGAGACTTTTAATAAATTAGCAACATTTTATATCTGTAAGTTTTCTTCGTGCACACGATTCCCAACTACTCGCAGTCAGTGTGACCATGCATTCCTCCAATGCGGGGAATTGGGGAGACTCGAGGAAGTGGTAAAGCGAAAGAGGACGGTCTGTTGGCAAACCATAGATAAAGCTATTTCAAGCGTCGTTTCGATTCTGTACGGTGGTCTCATACCAGGGCCACACTGAGAGTATCTACTTGTACCACATTGAGAAAAGGTCTTCTAAAAATAATATCCCATAAAAAATAATAATAATTTCTTTAAAGAAATAATATGTATTTATGTCTTTACCAGGTTACGAACCCTCGACCTTTGTATCTATGTATTTGTTATTGCGCTGCTTTATGTCTCGCAGTTACCACTAAATCATATTATATCATATTCTTATCAATTCCCATCATTACACAATCAAAATGCTAATGAAGTCATATCATTTTATTCTTACAATAGAGTTTTTTGACCCAAACCAAAGGTTCTCAAAATTTTACTATTAATTTTTATTTTTATTTATTTTAAACATTTTGCTACCCGGTTTCGCCCGAATTTCGATACTTTTCTTCCTTATTCAACAATAGTCTCTAATCTCTGAATAGTATAAAACAATGTCGCTATCCGCATCTGTCCGTTTGTGCGCTTAGTTCTTCTAAACTACCGAGCGGATTTTGACAGGGTTTTCACTATCATTTATATAATTTCTTCCGGAAGGTTTATATATATAATACATGCACATAAAATTTATAGAAAGAAGAGAAAAGTTGATGTTTTGTAATCAAGTACGTAAAACAATATTTTTTGGGTGCTTACTATTGCTAACGCTGGCTAAACCTTGTAGATACGGAATTATATATCTCACCTCGTCTTGCCTTTTTTTTTTGCAAATCGGTGGACATAAAAGTTCCATATCTCATGACGTAAATGGCGTAACAAGCTGAAAACAGCAGTTGCTTTGTGCCAAAAATTACAATTAGTCGGTAAAATATTTGTGCAAATTTCACGACGCTACAGCTCACCGTTAGAGCAAAGCAACGTCAACGCAAACTACGTTCAGTTCGCGATTATTTACATCGTGAGCTGCGGAGTTTTGAAATATAAATTTAAGAGTTCAAAAATAACACGAATTTCTTAGTCTCACATTTTTCAATTGTTGTTCATCTTCAACCGTGAAAAATCACGGGATATTATAATTACAATTTTGAATTTTCTGTTAAAACATTATATTATGGGTGGGTAGCTAGTACCTACCCTATCGCTTCTAGGTGTAATGTATCGCTTAATTTTTAAAACGAAAGTTATGTAAATATTTTGTTATAGGTAGGTACTTTATTGCTTGTCTAAATTATTTACGTAGTCAGTTCCAATTTTGAAAATGACACTTAAATTTGAAGCAAATTCGAGTTCATTGAACCAGAGTTACACGGACAGACACACAAACGAAATTAATATTTTGATGAAAAGAAAAAAGATTTCTTAAAGAATGTATTATTTATTTATTCCATAAAAATGGAAATCAATAGAAAAAATAGTTTTTGTGTAATAGCTGAGTCGTATTTTAAATACAAGGCGATTTAAAGTACAGCTTACATTACAAGAATTCGGTCGCTAATATGGAGGGCAGTCAATGTAAATAATCCGGTTTGCCGCCTAACTTAAAATCATCATTTTCTATTTTATAGGATTCCATGATAACTCAACACAGTGACTATTCAACACATTTTTAAAAAGTGATATAAAGTCATTAAAAACGATGGAATTTTTTTTTTAACCTAACCTAACCTACTTAACCCAGTTAATAAAGTTTTTGTTTCATCGCTTTCCATGACTTTATATAACTTTTTAAAGATGTGATGAATTATCATTTTGATGATTTATCCGGTCACCATTTTATAGATAAATCGAAACGTTGCACGTTGCTTGAAATCATTTTTGCCGTGCTTAATGACCAGATCTGAATATTCAGGTACTTCCCGATCTTCCTCTTCCCCCTCCATTCAGCCTCACGACATGCCCCAATTGTGGATGCCGTAGTCCCACTGGTTCAGGTATTCACATATACGGTCTTCAAATTATTCGTGTTCCTGTTAAAAACAAGATTGTAGGCAATCTAAGTAAAATACCAATGTTTTTCACGATGTCCGAACACGTATTTGTTTTTGCATTTTGTCATGAAAATGTTCCGATATTATTATGAATTTATTAACACTTTATCAGGAAGAGGCTTGCAGTCCCGTTTTTGATAAATCAGCTCACTCATTTTTCTCCGTGTAAAATAGGCCGTATTTAAGGTCACAACTGCTATAAAATTACCGAAAATAGAACACAAAATGTCACTTTAAATTGTATTATTCCCAAAACGCAACAAGGGTCGTAATAGTTAATCGGGTCAAGGTCATCGCCGCTAGCTTTAAGGTCAACAATAGGTCACGGTTGCTAGTGGAACCAATGCGAGACCTCACCACAGCGTATCCTTTTTAACTATGTGTTGACCTCTGTCTATTGCTTACTAGACCAGTGGGCTTGACGTTCCATAGTGGATTAATTGTACAGCGTAATTTTGTGCTCGCTTCGTTGATTTCTTTATGGCAATGAAAAGTTAATGGACAATAATAATGATTTGCGAATTTTTTGTAGCGTTGTATTTGCGAAATGTCACCTCAAGGGCGCTTAAAAAACAACAAAATAACTGAATTTACGAATTAAGGCGATGCACTACGTAGTAATTCAAAATCATGTGTTTTTGGTTTGAAAATTTGGTCGCCTAAAAATGTTTCACATGCTTTAATTAAATATTTTTTAGATAAGTCTTTTTATAAGCCCAGAAAAAAATAATGTATAAGGCCTATGAAAACTGCTTTAAAGTTTAAAGTCTCCTACTTACGAACCCATTTACGGTTATGAAATTATTGTATAATGTGGCAAATTAAGTTATTTATAAAATGATCGAAAAAAAATTAAATATTTATGCCTGAACATCCACAAAATAAAATAAAAGACACTTTTTGGTCATGTTTTTTTCTTGCATAAATCAAAACAGGCGGATGGTGTTAAGCGGGAATTTAAACCTTATCGCCATCTACGTAAGGGGTGTTATTGATAGCGGCTCGATTTAAAATATTACGCTTTATTTTATTTTATATTAGCGTCCCCGGCTTTGTTCGGGCTTTGAAAATAGTTTTTGGAAATCAGATGTAGACAGTAATTTTCCTCTTTTTATTTTGAACAACGTCAAGTGTTCAAAATTTCATAAATGATTTAGTTGATAGTCCGGTGTTGCTAGAATTGATAAGCTTCCGGATTCAACAACGTAATACTAGAAGTCAAGATTTATTTCAGTGCAGAAATTCTGGGACTAACTACCATATGTATTCCTCTTTGACCAGAAATATAATGGAGGGAATCAATTATACCAAGTCAGTGGAGATCTTCAATTTATCTTTAAACAAATATAAAATGTTGTTAATGAAGCAATTCAGTTATGTACAATAAATAATGTATATTTCTTAATATTCATATGTAAAAGCCCCGAAAAAGGGCGTTAATAAATAAATATATTTAATTAATATTCATATGTAAAAGCCCCGAAAAAGGCGTTAATAAATAAATATATTTAATTAATAAACAATCTGCTTTTTAAGGGATGGAAAAAGGGGATTGGGTGGTTTTACGAAATCTCGGTCAGGTCTGCAAAATTTCATCAATCTCGGAATAAGACTGTAGATTTGTATAAAAATCAAATCCAAGCCGCCCGCCACAGACACTCTTCTTTATAAATATAGATAGATAGATAGAAGTTACTAGCTGAAGTCCCCGGCGTTGCCTGCAGAGTTTTTCGAAATCTAATTTAGATAGTGTTTTGAAGGTATAAAACTGTAGATTTGTATTAAAATCAATCGGTTTACGCCACTCTACTCTTCTTTATATAAATAAATAGATGTTTTCTTTTTCTACCATTCTAATTCGCGTCATACACGATACACTTCTATTTCGCTCTTCATGCCGAAACCATCAAAGGGCCTTGCATTCTCTCGTACATGATTTTACCACACATTCGGCTTAGGGATCTCACTTCAACAGCATTCATTTCGCACGGAGAAAACTTACTGATAAAAAACATTGCTAATTTATTAAGAGTCTCTTCAAATTATTTGTAATCCGATTAGAAACGGGATTGCAGGACCTTAACGAATGGATTGATACGTTTCCTTACAAACTGTTCGTAAAATACCAATGCATTATCTCGATGTCGGTGCCAAATCACTATTTTGATTAATCTTTATAACGAATTGGTGTACATTATGAATACCAAAAAATATGCTTTAGATAAATTGAATGTTTTCCTATCGCTTCGCTTAGTAGAGTAGAATACAAATGAAAAAATGAATTACTCAATAAAAAATATAAATGCAAACTACTAAAAAAATATTTTTCAACAGAAATGTATGAACGCGTAAAGTAAACAACTTAAAAAATACAGTATTATAGCTAAGATTATCTGTGACAGTTTCACTTGATTAACTTTTTTGCTTTCTTATAAAATTATTTACAAAATAAATAAAAAAAACAGTTTTTTTGCTTGAAATCGAACGTTTCTAGACTCCGTTTGTCAAGCGATTTTAATGCCTATTACCTACGATATAAGGTATACCAAGAATATACACATTTTTGGCTTGTAGCTTCCTCTTAAGACAAACGCAGGCTCAAGAACACATGTTTCGATATTATTACGAATTACTAAAAGTTTATCAGGAAATGGCCTGCAGTCCCGTTTTTAACCGGTTTACCAATATTTTTAATAAATCAGCAATATTCATATTTATCTTTCATCTGCTTGTTCCATGCCTCACTGCCATCACTGGCATCAACTGTCTACCCACTGTAGACATACAGGGTGTATCGGCAAGTACCCGACAAACTTTAACCAGCTATTCCTCAGCACATTTGGAGTAAAAAATGTTATGGGCGCTTTGCTGTCCGGTAACATTTTTTTTCCATTAAAAACAAAAAAAATAAATAAAAAATCCACACTCCGTCACTGTCATTTGCATTGAATCTCGTGTTCAACAGTTGTTATTAGCAAGTGTGTCAAAAAGTGTCCTCGCTCTTTCGTACACACTAAATAATAATAGTTAAAAATGAGACGAATGGTGCCGTGCCATTTCGTTGTGATTGTAAAAGCGCGCCAACGTAGGTACGTACGTACATTATTCAACGAAACTCGAACAAAATATTGCCAGATGGGTTTTCAAACTTTGACAAAGGATAAAACATTGGTGACATGTGGTGAAAATATGAATAATAAATTTTTTATTAAAAAAAAATGTTACCGGACAGCAAAGTGCCCATAACATTTTTTACTCCAAATGTGCTAAGGAATAGCTGGTTAAAGTTTGTCGGGTACGTGCCGATACACCCTGTATATGAAAATGCAGTGTTATAACACTGCATGAAGCGATATAATTATTTAATAAATAAATTATTGTATTTTATTATGTTAAATGAGAATAGTTTGAGAAAGTCCTCTAAGGTAAACACGACTTGTTGACTAAACCTGAGCTGGTAATGTATGGAATAATAATGGCTAATGGTGTCGCGAGTCACTGTCAGACACTGAATATTAATGTTTCAGAAAACCACCGGTGATTTTGCTATCGCCAACAAACAATGACTGTAACGTCAAGTAAATTGCTAATCGCGTATTTACTTGATCACGCCATCTACCCCAATCGCGTGCCTGATTTAATATATATGTTTATTTATTTATCGTCTTCGCGAATGTTTATTAAATATATTCACAAAAAATATTTTTTTAAGTAAAACACAATAATTTTATCACGGTATGTTGTGTGGCTGACGATAGCGGATAGGGGAAGATTGGGGGAAGAGAAAGGTTGGGAAGTTCCTGGTTAGTAAGATCTGGCTACCTAACACAGCCAAAGCCATTTCAATCACGTAACATTTTTCAAGCACTTAACATTGTTCAAGCACGTTCAATTTTTCAAGCAAGTTACACTTTTAAAATACGTAACTTTATTCAAGCACGTTACATTTTTAAAGCACGTTACATTTTTAAAATACGTAACATTTTTCAAGCAGCGTTACATTTTCTAATTTTTAGCAGCGTCAAATTTTTTCGAAGACGTAAAATTTTTCAGTATGTAACATTTTTCAAACACGTCACATTTTTAAAGCACGTAAAATTTTTTCAGTATGTAACATTTTTCAAGCACGTTAAATTTTTCAGTATGTAACATTTTTCAAGCACGTCACATTTTTCAACCACGTAATCTTTTTCAGTATGTAACATTTTTCAAGCACGTAACATTTTTAAAGCACGTAACATTTTTCAAGCTTGTAAATTGCAGACAATTAGACAGAGGACGGAGAATGCAGGAAGTCGGTGACGCCTAGAGACTGAAGTCATGGCATCATCAAATGAATCTTATTTAAAAATACTGCTTTGCTAATCTAAAATAAATTTATACGTATAGATTCGCTAAACCTTGTATTATCTTAATTTTTACCTAATTCAGTCAGATAACATACTGCTTGCGGCCCTCGGCTTGATTTATTAAATTAGGCAGCCCTCCGATTGGACAATGGACAGCCCTGCATAATTTATAGGTAAACGGCTATTATGGCAGTCGCGCCATATCACACGTGTATTCTCAGCGGACTCGGGTCAGTCGTATGATCTCCAGGGCTGGCACACAATACCAATGGGGTGGGCTCCTAATTTTTGATTTTGACGAAAATGTGTTATATGAGTTAGAATTAATTTTTCGATATGTCTAAAATGTCCAAAAATGACGAAGTTGCGAGCTTTGAAAATGAACATAGGTAAAACATGTGCAATGGTGTCTCGTGACGTCACACGATTCACGATTCAAACTCGTAATTAGAATGGCAGTGCTACAGTACACAGTCGGACACTTTTCAGCACTTAACTATGTGTCCCACAAAACTTAAGCAATAGACAGCTTACTCTAAGTTCAACAGATCTAGATGTTAGTAATCGGCTAATCGAACTTTCTAGGTCAAATTGAGCCGTTTGCTATGATCGCTCTTTTAGTGTAACAGGCACGCTCATCTGGAATAGACTTCCCTCAGCTCTTACTAATCTCCAGAATTTGGCTGAATTTAAACGGGTTTTAAAAACAAAATTATTTAAAACATCTGACCATTGATAAATCTTAACTTCTTTTCGATATTTTATAATAAGCCGTATTCTAAAACTTCCGATAATTGTTTGGTTTCGGTTGCCTCCTTATTGTACCTTTTAAAATGTCTGCTCAGAAGATTCTCATTTCTGAGTACAAACTGCCTCCTGTTTTATATTATGTTTTTAGTTTTAATATTATTGTTTTGTCCTGTCCTGCTGTTATTGTTATTCTAAGTTTTGTCATCACTTTATCTAAACAGTATATTTAGTGTTATAATATTAGATCTGTATTGGGTAAGGCATACTGTAGGAATAATTTTAAGAACATGACCACTAATACTAAATTACCGTTTTTAAGTTTGTTATAGTTAAGCGCACTTGAAGTGAAATGACACTAAACTGCGCTATATAAATGCCATGTTATTATTATTATTAGCTATTCAATGTTTTCAAAAATTTTGGTCCTTAGCATGCTCTAATTAATATGATACGTACGTAAAGAAGATGAAATTACTTTGTAGGAGACAATCTCATAAGAAAAAATACACATAAATGTAACTTAAATTTTGTCGTAGTAGTAATTATTAGACATCGGGTTATTTGAGTACATGCATTATGCATATTTATTACATAATTAGATCAATATGATTATTACAAAATAATTGTGATAATTTAATGAAATAACTTGATTTCACCGACTTATTTGCAGAAGAACCATGAGCGATTTGATAGTTTTATACAAATTAGTTAATGACTTAATGGATGCACCTGACTTAACTAAGCCAACAACGTTCCGAGTACCAAATTGTAACACGAGATTTCCTCAGTTGTTCTTTGTTTATTCATCTAAAACACATTATATTATTAATTCCTTCGTCCAAAGGCAACAAAAGGCTTGGAAATAAATTTCTTTCCGTTCAAATTTTCATTTATTCCATACTAAAATGTAAATCAGAAATTTATTCTTTCTATAGTGCCAATATGGATTAATTGAATTTCAAATCTCGTTCATGCAGCTGGGCATAAAATATTATTACGTTAATATGACTGCATTATGTGATGTAATTGTTAAAACACTTGCTCTTCAAACAAGAAATGGTTAATATTTTTGTATTTTCTGTGAAAACAGCAATAGAAACGGCCTTTTCGAATTATTGTGGCAACCCTGCTCGGTGGTTCGCCAACCTCGCTAAAGTGGCGTGATGGTATTATAATAAATCTGTGACGTCACTACTCGTCTAGCCAAAGCCAATTGCTGCTATATTTTTTATCGACACAGCGATAGGCCCGATCTACATGAGAACCTTATAAAATGTAAAATTTTGAATCTGCGACATATTTATTATTACACTGTACAATTTTTATTTTTTTGCATTATGCTACTTATTCTAAATCTCTAACTCTATTTTACTTAAATAAAATCGCTATCCGCGTCTGTTTGTAGGCTTAATTCTTTTTTAATATATAAATTAACGTTTTTTTTAATAATAAATAAATACCCATGCATTACATGTTATTGCTTAAAATGTGGACACAACCACCAGCATCAATGTTACAGACCGCGTTGCTTGGAAGAATTTACGGAATTGGGTTATTGAATCATCGAAAATACGATGGGTCTTAACTCTGTACCTTGTGGTACGCCGCGTCTGGTTCTCGAGTTTTCTCAGGATGTGGTTTTCCTGATAAGTGATAACGAGGGTCATCCTGCTCCTATCACAAGTTTATGTTTATTAACTTGCCGGAAGAACTGAGTTGCCGAATCCTGGTGATTAGATTATATTTGTATTTTGGTAAAAATGAGTGACAAAATGCTGTACAATGTGCTTAAATAAGTTAATAATAATATTGCGATGATTTGTATAGCGCAAATATGTAATGTATATCTACAATGACCACAATGCTCCATTAGCACTTAGACATTTCATGATTCCTTTCTAACATACAAAACTAACTTATTAAATTTCTTAGCGTGATATATTTCAAAAACACTTTCACTTCATTCTTCATAACTTCTATGTATTAACAGTCATTTACAATTCGTGAGCATATTATAATTCTTGATTTCAATTTTTTTCTCTCCACACAGTTTTTTTTTTTTTATAACTATTACCCACTCATACATAAATTTAAACTTACATTCACTTAAAATCATTAGTTTTCAGAATAATATCAAGCGAAATTACATAATGATATTTTATGGACATACGTAATAGGTACTAAAACTATGTAATAATGAAAAATATCCTTTACTGTATCTTATTGTACTGTGTATGACTTAATAAATATATAAATTACAAACTAAAATATTATCAACTTATGGCTAACAGATTGCATCCACCGGTTCCAGTCGACCACTAATACAAAACTATATGTACAATGCATTCAAACGTTGCTACCTTAGAATGTACATAATATATTATAGTTTATTTAGATCTTTACAGGCAGATAATATACAGGAACACACTTTCCTGGGAGGTCAATTGAGATTAACACTGTTTAGTGTTTATTGGATAAATTTAGGTACCTACAGTTCGCACGCATGAGGATGTTATTGGAACATATTTACTATACTACATCAACCTATAGGTAGCTGAGTGAAGAAATGCGTCCGATCCCCACCTAGGTGTCGCGGGTCCAGTTCCTTTGCTAGTAACTAAGTCTTCCATCATGGTACAAGTAGTGTAGGGGAAGGAGATGGGGAGAGGAAGAATCTGGCTATTCAGACCTGGTCACCAAACACGGCTGCGTTTCGATTCTGAACGGTGGAAAACGCAGACTTCACAGAAAAATATGAATTCTCCAATCATACGATTGGCTTGTGATGGATTATTAATTTAATATATGATTTTGAAATGGATCGCATATATGGCCATCAATAAATGTAACCTAATTTTTAATCCATATATTTATAAGCTGTTAAATTTCTATCCACCTGTAGATTAGAAACGGCCCCGTTTTAAGCGAGTACAAAAATATGCGACGCTCGGCCTTGTGTATTGGACAGAGCTACTATTGAATTTTCCCTTGCAAATCTCGAAAATAAAGTGGGAATCTTAGCGACATAAGTGATGAAGTCGTGTAAAACAATATTCGCCGCGCGGCCCGGCGTAATGAACGGACCTATGGTCGATTTTGCCTTAGCAGGGCTAGAAAAATGATCTTTCCGTTGGGTTTATTTTAATTATTTCTGAAGAACGTATTACCAAAATCTCAAATGTTTCTAGAGGGATCCCTCGCGAAGTTACTAATTCATCGTCTACAAAAATAAGGTCTGGTGCTTACCGCTGATTTTATAGTTGTAAAATGTTTTATAAAATTTTCAAACCGTTTTAAATAAAATATTTTAATGGTTACGTACTGTTTTTATTGATCTTAAATATAAATAACTTACATCCGTAGGGATCGCTCTAAATATATATATATATATATATATATATATATATATATATATATATATATACATATATCGTCGTTAAGTGTGATCCTAGTGCGGATTAGTGTCTTGTGTCATCTTAAATAATCATTAAAAAACAAACCTATTTGATTTGTAACTAATACGGTTATAGGACGTGTTAAAGTAATAACTGGAATTACCTTTTCCCGCGGCGATTAAATCATTAATTACCCTGTTTACGGCTAGAACTAGGTAATTAAGTTCTACCTGTTATTTGTCTGAAGTAAGCAATGGACTGTGTCAATTTTGATGTATTTTTAAAAGTCCGATTAGTAGCTGAGTTTACAAATCTATCGTGTTCCCATCCTGGTGTCTTTTTTACATTAAGGCTACACAATATTCTAATAACAGGGGTTTTCTCGACGCTGACATTTTAATTAATTCCGACGAATTCGTAACGATAATATATATAAATATATATATATTTTTTTTTTAAGACAGATCCATACGGATGTAAGATATTTATATTTAAGATTAATAAAAACACTACCTTGCTATTAAATTAAGTTAGCGTAAGCACCCGAATTTATTTTTCTAGACGATAAATTAGTAACTTCCCGAGGGTTTCGTCTTATAAATCAATTTTCTAGGCCTGCTAGGAAAAATTAGACCTTATGTCTGTCCATTCCAGCGGGCCGCGCGTTGAATATTTTTACCCGACTTCTTCACTTGTGTCATTAAGATTCCCATTTTATTTTAGAGATTTGCTAGGGCAAATTAAGCTGTAGGTCTGTTCAATACACCAGAGCCGCGCGTCGCATATTTTTATGTATGGCTTCTTCACTTACGTCGTTAAGATTCCGACTTTAATTTAGGGTATTGTCCCTTCTTACTCCACATGTGAGGCCGTGATGAAAATAATATCCCTTGATCCTAATATCCTATATCATCTTTGGGGAGTATGACGACCCGTTCTGGCTTAAGCTAAGTCCTCGATATTTTCATAAGCAACATTTTCTCACTATAATGATGGTAGTACACGGAGAAAAATGAGTGTTGCTAATTTATTTAAAACCTCTTGAAAGTATTCGTAATCCGGTTAAAAACGGGATTGCAGACTTAACAAATGAATGGATAGGTTTCCTGTTAAACTTTCAGTAAAAGAGGAATGTACTATCATGATGTCTGAACACTTGTTCATAATATATTCGATATATTAGGATTTTACTAAAAGTTTATCAGGAAACGGCCTGCAATCCCGTTTTTAAACGGATTACGAATAATTTGAAGAGATTTTTAGTAAATCAGTAATACTCATTTTTCTCCGTGTAGAAGGAATTCAAATGTTAATTTTTCGAAGCAAATTTCTTCTGAAAGCTTATCACTTTGTGATGTCATTATTTATTAGAATAATACACAAAAAACTTTGTTTACATCACTTTAATATTTATAATCTCTACATGTTTCATGAACAATGTTCACATCATCAGGAGCAATTAGACTCCGCCCACTTTTACCCCTCCCCACTTCTTCCACTGTTCAATTGTAATCAATATTTAATTTTTGACTTTAGTATACACTTGCTCCTGATGATGTGAACATTGTTCATGAAACATGTAAAGGTTATATATATTAAAGTGATGTAAATAAAGTTTTTTGTGTATTATTCTAATTCAAATCGTTTCTAGCTATTTTTGTTAACACATCGTGCTTTCCCCTCGACCTAACCTAACCCAATTCGACCTTAGTTTAGAAAAATATCTCTTACAATACCTTACCAGACTATTTGTCTATTTTAGATAGATTATCAATTGATAACATCAGCCTGATAACCTCATCGCTCGATGAATATAAAAGTCCATACTGATAGAATTAGGCAATTTTCGTAAATTTCGGTGAGATTGGAGTATGTAATTACTCACGTAAACGTCATATTTGACATTTGTTTCAATGCTAGCGCCTCGGTGTCTAAAAATGCTAAATTATTTTGCGGCTTACCAAGACATGAGCGGCCGATTTAGCCCGCTTAAATTTGAGCGAGGAATGCCATACATAGCTAGGATACGGACCGGCTGATATATCGGGCCTTAGTGCGCCTATCTTAATACATAAAAAAACTACCTTCGTATGTTTGCGCTCGCAAAACTCGAAAAGTAGTCGACCGATATCGCCCGATAAAGACATTAGCAGTGGTGAAGCGTTGCGGGGTCTACTAGATAATTATAGTGATAATATTAATAGTTAATTGGTTGATTTCGTCCTTTGATAAACTTTTACTTACAATCAAAATCCCAACCATCCGAAACTCTTTTTTTTTTTTTTACATTTTGTTTCTGTATTTTTTTTTTTTTTTTTTTTTTTTTTTTTTTTTTTTTTTTTTTTTTTTTTTTTTTTTTTTTTTTTTTTTTTTTTTTTTTTTTTACAATACCTCCCTAATTGAGAAATTCTCGTGTTTAGGGAGGGAGCACTATCAAATTGACAGTACTATACATGTTACTATTTGGATGCATGAAGGACTACTTTTTTATATATAATGAAAATATAAGTTGCAATTTTTTTTTTTGTTCATAATGAAAAATTATTTTTATACATATTGAAAATTATAAGATGGCATTTGTTTTGTACATAATGGAAATTTAGGATGGCACATCGCAAGACATTCTTAAAAATTATTTAATGGTAAAATGTTTTTTGAGTTTTCGCTTAAAAATTTCATAATTCCTCTCGGATTGTATTTCTATAGGGAGTTCGTTAAAGTATTTTATTGCTGAGTATGTGTAATGATGTTGGGCTGTTGTAGTATTAAGTTTAGGGATTATTATTTGTCCTAAGGTTCTCGGTCTGGTGCTAAATGATTTTATTGTTAGTTTGTCTTTATGGATTTGTAGTAATGCGTTTTTTTGATAAATTTTATTTATTGGTAATACTTTGAATTCATCGAATAATTTTTGGGTTGAATAGTCTAATTGTTTCTTTAGAATTATTTTGATGAGTCTTCTATGTACTATTTCAAGTGGGGTTAAGTTGGTTTTATATGCTCCTCCCCATCCTATTATTCCGTATTGCAGAACTGATTGGGCTAATGCATAGTAAACCTTTAGTAGCAAAGATTTATGTAATATATTTCTTAGTTTGAGGAATACGTAATAAAGTTTACGTATTCTATTTACAGTTTGCGCAATATGTTCAGTCCATTTAATATGTTGGTCTATAATTATGCCTAAATATTTAATATTACTTTTTTTGGAGATTTTTGAGCATTTAGGTGAATTGCAGTTGTCAGTATAATTATTACAAGAGTTATGGATAGTTATATTGGAATTTATTGTTGGGTGCATTTTGTCTGATAATGTGAAAGTCATGAAATAGGTTTTGTCAGAGTTTAAGGAGAGGTAGTTGTCATCCAACCATTGTTTTAAGTTGTTTATTTCTACGTTCGCAGTTTGATAGGCTTCTTCCCAAGTTTTTTTGTCTATGATTAAAACTGTGTCGTCGGCGAAAGATATGATTTTTCCATTTTTTGGTACTGTAAGCATTTCATTCACGTAAATGATAAACAATATTGGGCCTAGAACTGTCCCTTGAGGAATTCCAAATTCGGAATAGGTGGGTTCACTCAATATATTGTTAATTTTTACGTGTTGGTGTCTTTTATGAAGATAACTTTTAAACCATTCTTTAACTGTTCCTTGAATTCCAATATTTTCTAATTTTTTTATTAGCTTCTTGTGGCTTATACTGTCAAAGGCTTTTCTTAGATCGATGAATATACTTAAACATTTATTTCCCGAGTCAAGAGCATTATATATTATAGAGGTTATTTTTGCGATTGCATCTTGCGTACCTAAATTTTCTCTGAAGCCGAATTGGTTATCATTAATGATTTTATTTGAAGTGATATGTTTAGTTAATTGTGACTTTACGACTTTTTCAAATATTTTTGCTACGTTAGATACAATAGATATGGGACGGTAGTTCGAGACGTCAGATGTAATTCCTGATTTGAAGATCGGGGTTATTATTGTATTTTTATATATTTTTGGGTAAATTCCTTGCTGTATGCTGTTATTAATGATATGTGCAATTGGTTTGGATATTAATTGTCTCATTTGTTTTAATATATTTACTGTGATATTATCAAAACCAGGGCTCGCGGACACTCGTAGGTTCATTATAATTTTTTCTATTTCTATTTGAGTGCATTTTTCAAATTTTTCGAAAATATTTTGGCAAGTTTGTGTGGATGTATTGGTAGTATTTTTAGGTTGGAACGAGTCGATTTTTTTGGCAAGTTTCTCTCCGACTTTAGCGAAGTAGTTGTTGAAAATATTTGCAATTTTAGTTGGTTCTTTTATTGAGTCTATTGTTTCGTTGTCATAAGTTATTTTATTTATTTGTTTATTTTTATTACCGTTGCCGATAATGTTATTAATTGTAGCCCAGACTTTTTTGTTATCTTTACCACTATCTTCAATTTTTACCTTGAAGTAATTTTCTTTTGTTTTTTTAATTAAATTTGTAAGATTGTTTCTGTATTTTTTATATAATTCTAATAAAGTTAAGTCATTAGGTTGTTTTCGGGTTTGATAAAATAATTTTTCTTTATTCCTAATTGAGGTAACTATTCCATGGGTGATCCAGGGCTTAATTTTTCTATGTTTTGATTTAGGTTTAACGTTTTTATGTATAGTTGCATTTATTATGTGTTCGCGAAGTGTTTTTTCGAATATTATTGAAGATTTTTCGGCATCTTCGGTGTTTAATGTTTCTTCCCATTTTTCCAATTTCAATTTTTGTTCAAGAAGTTGTATGTTTAAGGTGTTTATGTTATACTGTTTTAATGCAGTTTTGGTAAAGGAAATATTTTTTTTTAAATGAAGAATTAAAAAACACGTGTAGTGATCGGTAATGTTTGTTTTCCAAATGACAGGTGTTAATTGTGTAGTTGTGTCAGCCTTAGACCAGATATGATCAATACATGATGGGTTTTGTCGGGGCACAACTCTAGTGTAATCGTTTATACATGAAATGAAGTTAAGCTCAGCCATCGTATTAAGTAAATCATTTTTTTCGACGCTGTTTGAATTTAGACCTATATTTATATTGAAGTCACCCGCCACTATAGTATTTTGACATTTTGTTTTGTTTATTACATCTTTGAGGTTCTCTATAAATTGTTGAGTTTTTGATCCGTGGGTTCGGTAAACAGCAATAACTTGATAAATCTGATTATTTACTTTAAATTGTAATGCTACACAGTTCGTGAGGGTCATGTTTATTTCTTTATAAGATATATCTTGGTGTTTTTGGTTAACGTAAATTACTATGCCACTATTCTTGTTAATGTGTGTTTTCGTCGAAATACATGTAAAGTTCGGTAATTGTGGTATATTATCTATATTTACTGTATTAAGGTGGGCCTCTGTCAAAACAATACAGTCGAGTTCAGTTTTTAAAAGACTAAGGGTGCATAATAATTCATTAATGTTTTTGTAAATGCTCCTAATATTTAAGTGCATAATTACTAATGAGTTTGTCATATTTTTGAAAACAAGGTTACATTCATCAACATTATTACATACTTTTTCTGTTATATTATAAGTGCTATCTAGTTCATCCGTGATAATATTATTCATCCGAATTTGAAAACGTGTGTCTTATATAAGAGTAGTTGTGAATATATAGCATAAGCTTATAAATAATATATAACATAAGCATGAAACGTATGTAGAATTTAGGTATATAAGTAATATAAGACATAATGTTATAAAGAAGATAAAACATAAGCATATAAAGAATGTAAAACGTAAGCTTTAGCATATAAGATATACGAGAGATATAAGTGTTTAGTTGGTGCCAATATTTAACATAAGCATATACAATATATATGGCATAAGAATAGGTATATAAAGTGTAAATATAATTGTTGAAAATATAAGACCTAAGCATGTAAAGAATGTGAAGTATAATCATATTAAGAAAGTAAAACATGAGCTTATAAAGATTATAAAACATAAACATATGAATATGAAGTGAAAACATAAGCATATAAAGTTTACAAGAGATATAAGTTAGTATAATCATATTAAGAAAGTAAAACATGAGCTTATAAAGATTATAAAACATAAGTGTGTAAAGAATAAGAAACGAAAATATAAGCATATAAAGTACATAAGAGATATAGGTTAGTAAAACCATATTAAGCAAGTAAAACATGAGCCTATAAAGATTATAAATCATAAGCATATAAAGAATATGAAACGAAAACATAAGCATGTAAAGTATACTACAGATATAAGGATCTGGTTGTTGTGAATGTTTTACATAACGATATAAAGTATATATAACAAATTCATAAGTATACAGAGTATATATATATAGTTGTTGCGAATATATAACATAAGCATATAAAGGATATAGAGCATGAGTATGTTAAAACACAACATATACTTCTTGTTTCTGTGTTTTACATAGAGATTTATCTGAAAAAGTATAAACATATGAGAGTAAGTTATATGAGTATATCTAAACGAGCTTTGTTTATTGGTTATTGATTGAGGGAGACAAAATGTTTTTGTTTGTTTCGTTAATAATAATAGCAGGTGTTCCGTTGTCTTTGCGTACATAAACTTGTCCTCCCTTTGTCCATGCGAACTTAAACCAATTTTCGTGTGTAGCTTTTCTCGCGAGAAACCATAATTGTTTTGCGCGAAAAGTCAGGTGTTCCGAAATGTAAATTTGCGAAATTGGTCCTGCCATTCCGATAAGGGCGGTGTTAAGTTTGTCCTCACGGTTCGGGGCTTGTTTGTTGTAGTTTTTAATGTCTCTCAGGAAATCATCACGGTCGACGCTGGTTTTGAATTTCACTACGATTGGCCTGCGTTGATCTTTTTTGGACTTTTGGTTGATACGGTAAGCTGCGTCGATGTTATTGGATTCGTTATTGGATTTGGTTATTTTTTTAATGTTAAAAATATAGTTATTTAAGTTTTCCCCATTAATTTCGGGGATCCCCCTAATTTCAACATTTTTTGACTTATTTTGCCTGTCAATTTGTTCCATTTGGTTTTCTAGTACGTCGATTCTCGTTTCCAGCTCAGTGTTCCTTTTTTCAAGTAAACTGTTTGTGGCTTCTAGATCGTGGACACGATGTAAGATGTCCTCATACTGTTTACTCATAGTTGCCAAGGTGGCGAGAATTTGGGTATTTTGCTCGAGCAACTTAGAAAGTAGTTCAGTGTCCACAAGGGCACTACCACTTGCTTTGATAGTGGGCACAGTACATAAGCATTTAGAACATTTTAACTGTGTGCGTCGCTCCTTGCTGAGGCGACGGTATGAGCTTTCTGTTACCCCACCACAGAGTAAATGATATGTTCCTTTACAAAGTGTACATATAAAAACGGACTCGTCTGAGAGGGTAGGCTCAGAACAGGCTTGGCAATTCATCGTTTATGTATTTTGATTTTTTTGGTATATTTATTTATTATTATATTAAGTATTTATTTATTTCAATATTATTTCAAAATGCGACCTCTATGTGGTGAATTCACTAACAGATCTGCAGTATTTTGTTTTGGTAATAATGTTATTTGCATGCAGACAGAGATGGCGTTAAATAATCGTAAAAAGTAAATAAATTAATAATGTAGTGCTTTTATTTATTTAACAGATTTGGTTTAAGCACTAGACATGAGTATTTATTTTATCAATATTTATTTATAATTTCACTGTATTTTTAAATGTCTTTAGAAAAATATTATTTACGTGGGTAGAATAACAAAAAATATTGATACGCTTTGTTGTAACTGTTTTTGTTTAATATTCACTATGAACGACAGAATTCACTTGTGCAACGTCACTAAAAACAACAAGTTTCTACTGCTTAATATTAAATATCACTAATTTATGATTAATGTTGATGTTTTAGGCAGTTTGGTTATTTTTTTACGGGAGCGAAGTAAAGACGTGACCGTTGTCGTAGATGTAGGTACTTAATCTATAATTTGTATTGAATAATAATTTCGCTTTTAAGAATGGCTTGATTAAAATTCATTCCACGTCTTCGATTCCAGCTTCCGCTTATGTTAAGGCCATTTAAACGCCAAATTTATTCTAAGGCAAATAAAATAATAGAAATACGTCACCTAGCCACGATTTATGTTAATAAATATTATTGATAAGATTTCGAATGGGTCTCATAGACAATAGAGTTGTCTCGCGATATCCAAAAAGTCCTATACACACGAGGAATATACAATATGCAAATTATTAGATTTTCCCAAACATGAAATCTGTATATCGTTTCAACCAGCTGGAGGCAAACCATGTGACCATATTTTTGGCTCCAGGAGGGTTCTAGAATGTTTTGAATAAACTCTGACATCAGTCGTGCATTGACCAACGATGATAAATGTTCGCTAACTTTTCGTGGAACTTTTCTGCGCAGGATCTGAATGTTCTTTTTTAAACGAATCCCCTGACGTGGTGAAGCTAAAGTTGAGTCAGGTAACCAATTTGTAAGTGTCTTAACTAAATAGTGTGACAAAAATTCTCAAACGTGATATTTAAAAAAAATATATATAAAAGATTATTGAAAATTTTTTAATTTTTCTTTTATTTAAAAAAAACTATTTAATTTTAAAGAATTGCTGCTGTAAATAAACCCTACACTTATATTAGTAAATATAAGATTTTTTTTTTTTTTTAATTTTAATATCCTATCTGAAAGAAGGTCGCAAATTTTAAGCTTTACAAATCCTACAATTATTATATCCCGTGATTTTTCACGGGTATGCGCTAGTATTATTAATACATTAATGTAAATCCTTTAAATTTCAAACAGAAATTCTTAAAATGATGAATTTATGAGATATATTTTTGTTTCAGATGCGGTCGTCGAACGCTCTGAGAACCATTCGTCAGTCGCGTTCCGCCGGTTTCCGTCGCGTTCCGTCGGGTTCTGTCGGGATCCGTTGGGTTCTGTCGGGTTCCGCCGGGTTCCGTCGCATTCCGTCGGTTTCCGTCGGGTTCGTGTGAATCGACCCTAAAGGAAAAAGTTATTATGTGTTTCTTGACGAATTATAGTAAAATATGCAAGTTTCTGTCGCGAGTGGCCAAAATTTCTTTTACTGTAATGTGATGAAAAGTGTTTTAAATCTCAAGTGAATTTAGTTTTTTTTATTGAGCTGTAAATCTTATTGGTATTTATATCAAAATATATTCCTTTGATAAGAATTTGGTCGCTGGTGGAGGACAGTTAAATAAAATACATAGTTTTGCTATTTATTTACTTTAACTTTACTGCTATCCAGAAGAACTATGACATCCGTAATTAATTAACCTCTTAAGGACCACGCCCGAGTATACTCGGGCGGCTACTATGTGCCAGAATTCGCATGCCCGAGATAACTCGGGCAAACATTACCCATCATAAAAAAGGTGTTTTTTTTTCCCATTTTTAAATGATTACTGAAGGGGTTAAGTATGTGAGGTTAAGATTGTCATTTTTGTGGCTTAGTATTTGATGTTCTCTGTATTGCCCTGATGATAAAAACCTTTATTCAGTGACGAAATGTTGCTTAAAGTTGCAATAGTCGTGTTTAGAGACCAAATTTGAATAGCCAGCTTCACCACTCCCTTCAGCTTTGCAACATACTCTAATTGAAGATTCCGTAGTGTCACTGGCTCCACACGGCTGGGAGCAGTTAGAAATATCATTTACTAGATAACATGTATCCGGTGTTGCTCGGGGTTATTAATTGTTTTTCATCAAAATGAAAATTCAACACACATTTAAAAAGTGATATAGAGTTGAAAGTGTTGAAACAAAAACTAGGTTTAATACAGGGTTTTCCAATAAGAGGTGTTATTTTGATATTCAATCGTAAAAGATCAATGGTTTCGTCGCTTGTGTGGCACGTAGCGCCGTCTTTTTGAAAGTGAACGTTGTCCAGATCAATACCATCCAATTCCGGCCATAAAAAATCATTAATCATCTCTCGATAGCGCAATCCATTCACCCTAACTGTTGCTCCAGCCTCATTTCCGAAAAAGTAAGGTCTAATGACTCCACCGGACCATAAACCGCACCAAACAGTCACACGTTGAGGATAGAGAGGCTTTTCAACAATAACTCTTGGGTTTTCCGAGCCCCAGATGCGACAATTTTGCTTGTTGACGAAGCCACCGAGGTGGAAATGGGCCTCATCACTCAAGATGATTTGCATTTGATTCACTCAAGTGAATTTTAATAATTTCAATGCGTCGTTGAAGCGTGTATCGTTCCATTTTTATTAATGGCGTAGTTTTTACTTGTCAAATGTCAAAAAATGATAGCTTCAAAAGTAGCATCTACCGAAATAGCGGGCTATTCAAAATAACACCTCTTATTGGAAAACCCTGTACTTTCATCCTTTCTTTGCCAGTTCCATGCCTCACTTCCACACATCAAAGTAGGTACCAGCACTCCGTTGTAGACTGCTAACTTCGCTTCTTTGGACAATTTTTTGTTAGCGCCAACTGCGTTCAGTTATATAAGGCATACCAAGAATATACAGATTTTAGGCTTGTAGCTTCCTCTTAAAGTAAGTCAAGTACGTTTCTTAACACTCTGTATATATAGATATTATTTTTAATATCAAATTTATTAGATTTGTTTTAGTCATTTGGAGCAACGAACTAAGTATTAGATTTATCAGAGTAGGTACAGTGGTACAATTTATATGAAGCCTTTCTATAAAGCGGTGACATAAATATTTTATACTGTTTGCTAATCTCATTAAGGCTTCTTTGCCACGTCCTTACATCGGGATTTACATCATTTAACACTGTGCGTTATACTAGGGAGATATGGCATGATCAAGTGAATCAAGAATAATAGGAAGGGTAAGCATGTGACGGTGGTATCGAAGACTTTTATTTATGAGGTATACAAAACACAAAATACAGACAGATAACTTTAATAATTAAAAAATACAAAAAAAAAATAACGTCATTGAAGACAATATCATTAACTCTTGACAGGCCAAGATGCCAAACAAAACGTCTGTAACCAATGGGGTCTTCCGACGACCCCATGAATTTTTCTGTCTTATGGGCTTTTAAACTATAGAAATCCCAATTATTTAGTCAATTAAAATGATATGTCAAGTATTTAAGCTAATAAAAGCAGGGTAGTAATTTTGGGGTCTACCTACTCCCCCACTTGGCTGCGGGATAGTTAAAGATGCGAAACAGAAAATACAGTAAAAGATTCAGTCGCATCTAGGAATCGGACCCAGGACCACTTCCTTGCCGGAGAAGTGCTCTGACTACTGATATCAACGTACTTGATTTTACTATGTATGAAACAGTTAAAAATGACGTAAGTTGATATGGTCGAATTAGCTCAGTTGTCAGAGCACTTCTCTGTTCAATTCCTAGATGCGACCAAAAAGTTTTCGCTCGAGAGTCGTTAATATTGTCTGCAATGTATAAATATTACAATTTAAGGTTTTACTCATTAAGTTGTTCCAAAAAATAAAAACATTGAAGAATTATTACTAACCGTCTAATAACTTACCCTTACTAATAATATAAACGCATTTTATTTTTGCACAACTGATGAACAACAGTTAACCATAAATTTATGATTGTTTATCAGTTGTGTAAAATTTAAAACACTTTTGTTAGTAAGGCCTGTTAAACAATAATATTTAAAAGTTTGGGTAAAGTGAAAAGCAGAGGTTCGAGAAATTTCGTAGGGTAGTGAGTTTTGGGGACTATTGCTAAACGTCCGAAATCTTGCCACTACAGTGGATGTTATACAGTCGATACATTTGCACAAGAGGTTGGGAGAAGCTTAAGTTGCTTCTTTGTAAAGGAATATGGAAAGTTTCAGGGTTTCTTAATAGACTGTAATTGATATTGGTTTTGATTGTGGCGAAGAGTGAAGATTCTACATGGTTCTACATTTTGTTCCTTCTTCGTAAAGGAATATGGAAAGTTTCCGGGTTTCTTAATAGACTGTGATTGATATTAGTTTTGATTGTGGCGAAGAGTGAAGATTCTACAGTGTATGTGTGAGATGACGCCAGAATGAGATGATATTACACAAAAATGGCGTAAATTCATGTATTATTTATAAAAATGACAGTTACAGATTTTGGCAGAACGCCAGTTTAGTGACTTTAGTCGGTTGAGCGGTTAATGTTTGTTATGGGAAACTACTATCGTAAGAAAAATTGACAAATAAATAATATTCTCCGGTTTACCCTTTTAACCACTGATTCGATTACATCAGGGCTATCCAAACTACGGGCCACGACTGTATTTCTATAATGGATATTAGAGCTTTGACGTAAAAACAAGTCTTAATAAATGACATTAGTGCATTAAAATGATGTAACATAATAATACTAATATAAATAGCAACAATGATAAATTTAAACATGCCTAGAGTAAAACTAGCAAAACCAAACAATAAAACTAAAATTAGGGTATAAATATGTTATATATTAACATTAACAGTTACAACTTCGTCCAGATTATACAGGGTTTTCCAATAAGAGGTGTTATTTTGACATTCAATCGTAAAAGATCAATAGTTTCGTTGCTTGTGTGGCACGTAGCGCCGTCTTTTTGAAAGTAAACGTTGTCCAGATCAATACCATCCAATTCCGGCCATAAAAAAATCATTAATCACCCCTCGATAGCGCAATCCATTCACCGTAACTGTTGCTGCAGCCTCATTTTCGAAAAAGTAAGGTCTAATGACTCCGCCGGACCATAAACCGCACCAAACAGCCACACGTTGAGGATAGAGAGGCTTTTCAACAATAACTCTTGGGTTTTCCGAGCCCCAGATGCGACAATTTTGCTTGTTGACGAAGCCATCGATGTGGAAATGGGCCTCATCACTCAAGATGATTTGCATTTGATTCACTCAAGTGAATTTTAATAATTTCAATGCGTTGTTGAAGCGTGTATCGTTCCATTTTTATTAATGGCGTAGTTTCTACTTGTCAAATGTCAAAAAATGACAGCTTCACAAGTAACATATACCGAAATAGCGGGCTATTCAAAATAACACCTCTTATTGGAAAACCCTGTATAAAATAACTAGTTGACTCGCAATGCTTCACTATTGTTAATGTCTTTCTCGGATTGGTTCTACCCAAAGATATTAGAAGAACGAGATATACTATGTTGGCCGCCAGACCGTAGCTGGAGTACTACCTAATTAGGGTACTTTGAACGGTATCGGGACGTGTACGCACAGAAATCTGTTCTATGTATTAGTGCGGATACCTTAGCGATGCCTTAGCGTAAGCGAAGGTGTGCAGTAGTATTGGTGAACAAAACCGGCGACACTCGGCAAAACAATTCCACTCAGTACGAACTGCGCATAGCACATCTCGTTCTTCTAATATCTTTGGTTCTACCCAATCCTCAGAAACACGGTCATTTTTGCATTTCGAGTTTAGTTGCTAACTTCACGTTTCTTCAGATGACATTTGTGATGTCATTGACCCGGTCTGCTTTGAATTGCTTCGGAATTTGTTTATGCGTTCCGTATTTGCTTTGGTAAATAGATATTTCGATTTAAAATATTCCTCTGATAGTGCTGCCAAAGGGTATTACTGCTTTTTTACATTTTTGTTGCGCGACCGATCGATATTTGACAAAACAACAAGATTTTACCGTTATTGCGGCCGGTATACGCAGTACGATTATGCGTAACGTTCTATACTAACCTGTTCTTATCCCTGCGTATTATTTATTAAGAGTAAGACGTTGAAGAACAAGCTTTGAAAATTTCAGCTATATCGGTCGACTATTTTGCGAGCACAGACGTACGCAAGGTGAATTTTTATATATTAATATTTATTTTGCCTAATTTAATTTTTCTTTTACTAAGCAATCAATCATCAATTTTTATACAGAACAAACGTCATCGTGTTATAATTTTATTTAAAAACAGCTTTTTGTATCAAAAACGTGTACAAGACCATTGGTATGGTGGCAGCTGGTTTAGAGTTTAAACATTGAAAAAAAAAATCTTTTCTTATTGACCATTTGGAAAATGCTAAATTGACAACTGGTTCGCTACGTTTGGTGACTTAGCAGGGGAATTCGGATTCATGTGATGAGAATTGTATAGGTCTTGGCGGCGGATGCTTCTGCCTGCATACTGTGTGGCGTGCCGGATTTGGAGAGACTGGTTGAGGGAGATATTTTTACCTCTCTAGCAGGATTATCTCGACCCATCGCCTTGCGTAGCAGTGGGAGGGATGAAAAACGTCTGTCACTCCTGGAAACACTGACCCCCAGATTCCTACCAACCCCGCAAACACTCTTCCTTACCAGATCGTCCTCTCCTTTATTTCATTAAATAAAACATCCACACAGCATCCCCAAAGATGAGGGAAATTATTTTTCTCAGTGCCTCCTGTGTGGAGCTCACGTAAAAAAGATTAACTAATATCTAGATTCCAGACAGTTATATTTGTGTCAGAGTTATTGAAGAATTTTCCGTGCTTTATCTTTGTGCCTTAGGGTTCTGCTTTATATTTAAGATTTCTAATGCGACCCCCCAGTTAAATTGTTTGACCTGCCCTGATGTAAACGGCCAAAGAAATTGGTAATTTAGTACGCAACATATTTGGCAGACTTCCATTCCGTGTTTTTGTATGGGAATATTGAATATTGTTATATACTTATCACTGGTCCGGAAGAAAAACGTCGCAAGTGAAAAAATATATTACTAAAATATTTTTTTTTAATTTAGTTTTTGCTATTTATTGACAGAGAGAATTTTCTTTGTTTTTTTTGACTGGATAGTTTTTTTTCACTTTTTTTTCCAAAACCGACACAAATAGAAATTATACGACTTTCAAGCTAAATTTAGACTTTGTTTTTACCTATTTCCTAGTCTTTTGTTCGCCCTTGAAGTGATATTTCATACAAAAAGGGGCATAATAAATTTTCCTTTTTTTAATTTTTAAGACGTTTTTCATTTAATCAAATTGAGATCTGTTATTTTTTTTAATAAAAAACGTTGCAAATAAAAGTACTTTCCTACTCGCAGATAATTTTCTGAAGAACATAATTTGCCACATTATGCAACAAAATCATAACCAAAAAGGGGTTCATAAGCAGGAGATTCTTAACTTTCCAGCGGTTTTTATAGGCCTGATACTTTATTTTTTTCTGGACTTATAAAAAGACTTGTCACAAAAAATTGTCGATCATTTCAAAGGCCAAGATGTGTTCTTCTCGCAGTATTTAATAAAAGTCTCCAAAATATTTGTAAAGGAACAAATTTTCAAACCAAAATCACGTGATTTTCATTTATTTACTTCTTTTGTCTGTATTGGACAATTAGCAATTTTGAATTGTGTCGTTTTTCTTCCGGACTAGCAATATGATGGGCGAAATGATATATTGAAATTTTGTAGTTTGTGGATTAAATTATTTACGTTGAGTCATCATTATGAGTTATTAATTATAATCATTTTCCATGGACTATTGAAATCTCCCGAACTTTGGCAAGGAGTTAATCCATTGAGCCAAAACTGCTCAAATCATTGGGGGAAGGAGGAAGGCGAGTGATTCAAATTTAGAAGGATTTTGAAATACCTGACTAATTAGGGCTATCATGAAATAATAAAGATACATTTTTTGGAACAGCATCCGACCACCATTACTAATCTCTTCCGATATTGGCATATGTTTAGTGTCTGAAAACGGATAGCTTTATTCGGGCGCGCGCGTATGCCCCTAGAATAACTTAAATAATATTTATATATTAAAGTTGTTTTATTAACTTAATATTTTAATATAACACAGAGAAAATCTACTGATTTAAAATATTTCAAATTTATTAAAAAATTCTTCAAATTATTCGTATTCCTGTTAAAAACGGGACTGCATGCCTTTAACGAATCAATTCGCAGATTTCCTAATTAAAATTGTCTAAAGAAGCGAAGTTAGCATTCCACAATGGAGTGCTGGTACCTACCCTGATGTATGGGAGTGAGGCATGGAACTGGCAAAGAAAGGATGAAAGTAGATTGAATGCTGTTGAAATGAGATCCCTGAGGCGTATGTGTGGTAAAACCATGTATGATCGTGTGAGGAATGTGGAGATCAACAAAGAGTGCAAGGCTGATGTAAGCGTAACGAGTAAGATCAAGAAAGGGACGCTTACATGGTTTGGGCATGTAGAGCGAATGAGCGAAGAAAGGAGTGTAAGGAGGATATATGATGCAAATGTGAATGGTAGCAGAAGTCGGGGACGCCCGAGGAAGACATGGCACAATCAAGTGAATCAGATACTTGAGTCGGGCCATGTCAAGAGTCAGAACAATAGAAGAGTATGTATGAGACGATGTATGACTGTGAATGAGGCAAGAAGTGTGTGGTGTGACCGAGTTGTTTGGCGGTCCGTCCTCTCTGCCTACCCCTGCGGAGAAACGGCGTGATGGTTAGTTACTTGACGATGTCGGAACACGTTCATAAAAATTCTAATATTTTCGCATTTCGTCATTATAATATAATAACAAGATAAACGCAGCTACAGGTACACGTGTTCCAATATATTATGAAATTACTACAAATTTATCAGGAAATGGCATGCTGTCATGTTTTTAACGGGATTTTAATAAACCAGCAATACTCATTTTACTCCGTGTTTTAGATACATCGATTGAATTCTTATTTTTCTTTTCTTTTCTCTTTATAAGTTAATTAATTTCTGAAAACTTAATTATTAAAAAAATGTTTTCATCATAGACATTCAAATTAATAGACTTGCCCTAACATGGTATCATTTCGACGAGTTGGAGGCAAACCATGTGACCATATTTTTGGCATCAGGAGAGTTAGTTAGTTCTTTGAATAAACCACGACATCAGTCATACATTGACCACCAAAGAGCACACATTGAAATTACCAGACCAAGCGCAGAAATGTATAGTTCACTAAAGTAAGGCAAAGCAGCGCTGTCCATTGTTGGACTTTTCCGCGTAGGATCTGAATGTTTGTTCTTAAACGAAAATTGAGTGAGATGCATAGACATATGAATATTAGTAGACCTGCCCTAAGTGATTAAAAACGTATTATTCCCCACTCCCCATACCGGTTCCATTGGAGCCGGCTGGGCTCGCGTATGGCCTCAAGTGAATTTAGAAAACGTGACGTCATCATTCTTGTGCGAACTATGGTCGAGGCATCATCGGTTCATTTTACGAAATAACACGGCAAAATGTTGACTTGTGCTATGAAAACTTGTAAAAATAGATGTGAAAAAGAGAATAAACCCAATTGTCGTATTACATTCCATATATAAGCATTATTTTACTTTATTTTAAGCATATTCACATCGTATAATATAGATCAGTTTTAGAAACATATACTATCACATCGAGAAACGTCTGGACGCGAAACACAAAGCTGGTTGGTTGCTGGGAAGTAAATTATGAACATTTATAAAAGTGTCTTAACTAAATACTTAAACGAAATATTCGAAAATATCTCTGAAAATAGAAGAAATTTATTTTGCCGAATTTGGACTTCGCAAATTTGTTCATAACTTGGCGAGTAATTTGCGCTCCCATGTAAAAATTTCTATTCATTCATAATCAGATTTTACTTTTAAGAAGTAAATGGTGATATTATAATGCGAGATGCCTATTTACTGTCAGATTGATTTATTGACGAATCAGTCAGCTTTCCTCTCTGCGTCCCGCAACTCTTGTTTTAACCCCTCGTCCTTAACTTCTCGTCTATTAATATTCACATGTCTGTGTCTAAAGATAGTGAAAACCCTATCAAAACCCGTTGCGTAGTTTAGAAGAACTAAGCGCACAAACAGACAGACGCGAATAGCGACTTTATTTTATACTATTTAGAAATTTATAAAACTGTCTAACTAAACGGTGTAACAAAATATTACATTTTGGACAAGTCCGAACTTTTGTTTACTCGATTTGGGATATGTAGTCGAAAGTTTTTTACGCAGCTAGTAATTCGCAAGCAGTTTTTTTTTTCGAGGACAGAATGGTGATATTACAATGCGAGTTGCCTGTGTACTAAGTGATTCATTCACTGTCATATCTACATATATATAATCTCGTATATGTTATTACATAAAATAATCTTCACATCTTGTATTGATTGTGTCTTATTAATATTATTAAATATTTAAAACAATTAAATCCGGTCTCCTATGTCTTAAGTTCAAATTATAGCAGCTGGCTGTGTATTACTTTCATTGCGTAGTCTCTTTGGTAGTCCGTGAAGTTTGGTCTTAGTGGATCTTAGATTTTATCTCCCCTTGTTTTTATTATCCATATTGTTATATAACCTGCTTTGTTACAACTCATCCAGTTCAACATCCCTTCCCGTAGACTCCGAAATAATTAATTTATGTTCCTCAATCAGCATACCACTAATTATGGTTACCATTATCCTTTGTCCAGAATGTCGAGACTATTCAACTCACCGTCAAGTCAAAGCATTGAATTTTTTTGTGTAAGCCTAAATGAATTTCGACAGTCGATACGTAATGTATAATTTTTAAAACCCTTTAAACCTTCTTCATGCATTGTAATTGTAATTATCTTACATCTGTACTTTTTATCTCCGTTTCTTATTTGTGTAAAAAATATTATATTGTTGATAGACTATTTGTCCGTAAATAAATAAATAACCTATGAAGACGAATACGTGGATGTGAAAATGACTATTGCAGCCATGTCTAGACTAGACCGTATATCCGTCAGTTTGTTCAAAAGTTAGAGAGGAAATTAAACGATAAGTACAGTAAAAGGGCAACGTTACATTTCAATTTACCACTGCCATTTTCATAGGTCATTTCCATGCTGATGACATTTAATATATCTACCACAAAATTTGTAGTCAAGTAATGAATAAATTTATTTATTTAAACGCCATAAAATGGCTTTTACAATAGATTGATTCATCGGATTATAAGCATACAGTGGTACACAGGAGAATATTAGTTATAAATTACAGAACAAGTAGTGTGTACACAAAAATAAATATTATCGCACGCGATACAGTTATTAATAGAAGTGTAGTGAGACAATACATAATTAAAAGAAATATCTACTAGTTAAGTGTAATAATAGTTGAATGAATACTAGGTTTTTATAAGACCTGACATAAATCGCGGTATGATGTGTTTATGATAATGAATAGTAATTAATATAAAGTAAATTCTATTAAGGTATAGAATGTTATAATAACAGAGAATATTTTATTTGGACATAATATTAACATGTATAAAAAAGTGACTTGTTAACATGTATAATCTAGCAAAATATTATTATAATAAGAGTAATTAGTAGTGAGTTTATCGTCACATTCAAAATGAATTCTAATTGGAATAGCTGGTCAAGTATCGCAATTTGGCTTTAATAATTCAGGGCTGTCAGCGATTTAATGATACTTTTGGATAAGAAATAATATTTTTTAATAAAATAATACTTATGATATGATATTGGACCCACGCAGAAGATTTTTTATTTTTATTGTACAACAGAACATTCATTTCAGTTACAGTACAATTTTACATCATATCAGCATTTAGGTAAGTGACTCTTCAATAATTGTTATAGGTCATTTAGAGAACAGTCACTTACATCCAAATTCTTTGCTGGTTCGTTCAACAGCACCACTCCCCTCGTCATGCTATGCTTTGCCAGGACGTCATTTTATGGCCTGAAGGGTTAAGTCAGTGGGCGTATTTACTGCTCAATTCCAACAGATAATAGAAACAATAAGATATCTCCATGGCATGTCACCGGGCTACGACCAAACTGCACGGTCTATCAAAGCTATGCAATGAAAGTGATGCGTTTGTTGTGTAGCTAGAAAGGGAGGCGGGGCGCTCCGCTATGCGTAGATGCGAGATAGATTCCCCACCTTTCTCTTCCTCGTCTCCTTTCCCTCGGGGATGCCTTAGGTCCGCTGACTCCACTTTGCGGTATTCATATTTAAAAAAGGTAACGTAATGCAGTCCATTGTACAAATCAAACAAACTTATTAACATATCAAAAGAATCTTTCTTACGTTTTCCTTCTCAAATTTTCTATTTTTCTCGTAACTTTATGGTTAACATGAAATCAATTTTCATTTCGACATTTGGACCGATTCCAAAATATGTGTATTAGGTATATTCCTTTTTTATTATTTTCTATTCTTCCTTCTTCTATTTTTCTTTCTTTCCTTGCCTTTTATTTTTTTATGACTTCATAATAAATCTATTTCATACCGGTTTCTCTGTTGAAAATTTCCAGTTTCTTGAGCAGGTCCGAATTAAAAGAACTTTTATTCTGAAATGATTTGAACCTAACAATGACATTACAAACTATAGAATCTTATTCTGATATGATTTGAACCTTACAATGACATTACAAACTATAGATTTTGATTATGATATGTTTTGAACCTCACAATGACATTACAAACTATAGAATTTTGTTTTAATATGATTTGAACCCCACAATGACATTACAAACTATATCCTAAAATGATTTAGACCTCACAATGACATTACAAACTAAAGACTTTTATCCTGATATGTTGTGAACCTCACAATGACATTACAAACTATAGACTTTTATTCTGATACGTTTTGAACCTCACAATGACATTATAAACTATAGATAAAGACTTGTTGTAGAGAAAGATACGCTACTTGTTGTGCTTTAGATTTAGTCTTCTCTGGTTGTCTTATCTCATCAGTCTGATTTGTTCGGTTTTGGGAACAAACAGCTATTTTCCGTACAGTCAATTTGTTCGCTTTTCGGAACATATGGTATCATAGAAATCGTTGTGTCTCCATTACCGTCATAGTTAGAAATATAAACTAAACGGTGTTGGAAAGAAAAAAACACAAAGCTTTACATTAAAATATAGAAGTTGACCACAGAATAATTAAAATGTACACCTACCTCTATGAAACCAAAGCTTCCGACCGCAATTAGAGGAAAATTTATGAAACTTTGTGAAGTTTTTATTAATTATTATTAAATGAAACTACAAAAAAGCGAGTTGATGATAATGTTTATATTACATTTGTCTAATAATTTTATAATACATTTGTCTAATCATTTTTAGTATTATTTAAGTATTATTTTTTTGTTCGTTATTAGTTATTTAAGTACAGTACTCAGATGAAAAAACGTAGTAAAAGCATTTTATTAAAAAAAATGCGTATTTTATCACCTTTTATAGTTTTCAGTTTTCGGATACGTTCAGAAATATTCCATTATTTGGATTTTATTGAGAAGCGGAAATACAAAAAAAAAATTTCCGACTTTCTGACAGCACCTTAAAGATGTATGGCGGTCAATATGCCAGAGGCCTGAGGGGTTATACAGCGTTCTATATTAGTCTTAGTGTAAGCGGGTAAGCGTATCTTGTCATCTCAGTCACACCCGTGATGTAGAATGTAGTATTCGCCGCAACTTTGTTTGAAGTGTGCAAATGCTGCCCAGTCTTATATATATATTTCTTTCATACACACATTCTTTGAATGTCTCTCTTTGTCATACATGAACAACGTTTCAATAAAAAAATTACTGGAAACATAACAGTGTTTCTTTCTTTTTTACTGGAAACATAACAGTGTTTCTTTCTTTTTTTACTGGAAACATAACAGTGTTTCTTTCTTTTTTACTGGAAACATAACAGTGTTTCTTTCTTTTTTACTGGAAACATAACAGTGTTTCTTTCTTTTTTACTGGAAACATAACAGTGTTTCTTTCCTTTTTACTGGAAACATAACAGTGTTTCTTTCTTTTTTACTAGAAACATAACAGTGTTTCTTTCTTTTTACTGGAAACATAACAGTGTTTCTTTCCTTTTTACTGGAAACATAACAGTGTTTCTTTCTTTTTTACTGGAAACATAACAGTGTTTCTTTCTTTTTTCTCAATTTTTTCGGCCAATAACGGGTCTAGATGTATTGTAATGTCATTGAATTTGAAATTTTCTTGTCCGAAAGTATTATTGTAATTTATTTTTGGGTTATTTAT
The DNA here is from genome assembly GCA_026573805.1 of Hesperophylax magnus. NCBI lineage: Eukaryota > Metazoa > Arthropoda > Insecta > Trichoptera > Limnephilidae > Hesperophylax > Hesperophylax magnus. The sequence goes on from JAIUSX010000028.1 coordinate 16,937,168, forward strand.
GCCGCGTTGCGTTTCTTCTTCTGACAGCGTTACAGTGTCCAACATCAGGGCAGATGTCTACATACTGCAATAACATACTTAACGCACACTGTAACGCGGTCCGAAAGGGTTGGCTAAATAAGGGGGAAGCGTAACACGGCATTATAACCCAAAAATAAATCACGTTAACTTTTGTTCGTTTTGTTACTCTCAGTATCGCCCTGGTGTAAGACCACCTTTCGGAATTGAAATGGCTTTAGCCGTCTTTAGGTCTGAATAGCCAGCTACTCCCCCACCTACCACTACCTTCATCCTAACAACATACCCTAATTGGGAATGCCGTAGTCTCAAACAGATCAGTTGGTACCATTGTGCGGTTTTCACATTTTAAAAAAGGGCGATACTGAGTGTATTTAACACTCTGAACTTATTTGAAACACAAAAAAACTGTTCGTTTGTATAAATAAATTTATTAATTTTCTTTGCAAGATAAAATTTCTCATTAATAATAATAATAATACCTGGATGACTTTTATAGCGCCGTTTTTGTGCAAAAACACCTCAAGGGCGCTGTATTGTCTATATTCCCGGAAGTTTTATAAAACAAGGTATTAATGATCCGTATGAATAATATTATGTAATAATTCTTAATATCTTCTTCATCCAGAAGTCTGTGAAAAGTTCATGTGACACACATAACTTCTGATGCGAGACGCAAACTTAGTTCACAAATTCGGCCTCAAGCAACGAACGAACCCGAAATTGTTATTATGATTCTCCGTGTCAGGGCTGTACGACCTTAATAATACGAGGTAAATGTAATGATATAATGTGATTTGGCTGAATAAATCATTTTGCATACCATCATTTTGTATAAGATCATTTGATCACGATCATTTTGTATTCGATAATTTTGTAGACGACTATTTTGAAAAGTCTTTTATTTAAAAAATGCGTATTTTATCACCTTTTGTAAACGATCATTTTGTATACGATAATTTTGTATAAGATCATTTTGTATTCGATCATTTGAATACGATCATTTTGTATACGATCGTTTGTTTAAAAAATGCGTATTTTATCACCTTTTGATCATTTTGTAAACGATAATTTTGTATATGATCATTTTGTATAATATCATTTTGTATTCGATCATTTGAATACGATCATTTTGTATACGATCGTTTTGTATTCGATCATTTGTTTACGAACATTTTGTGTACCATCACTTTGTATATGATCGTTTTGTAAACGATCATTTTGTATACGATTATTTTGTATACGATCATTGTGTATACTATAATTTGATTTCGATAATTTTGTATAAGATCATTCGATTACGATCATTTGATTTCGATAATTTTGTATAAGATCATTTGATTACGATCATTTTGTATAGTACATTTTCTATATGATCATTAAATTGATCAAATTTTGATCACGATTATTTTGTATAGTACATTTTCTATATGATCATTTGATCACGATTATTTTGTATAGTACATTTTCTACATGATCATTTGATTACGATCATTTTGTATAGTACATTTTCTATATGATCATTTCATTACGATCATATAGAAAATACCCAACTAAAACTGAATAATATCTAGTATGTGTATGCGCTATTTTATTTATTCGTTAACAACGCAATATTTTCTACAAATCGCCTTATAAATATTATAAATTCGTCTATATTTCTATTCTTGTAATATTTTCAAATCGTCCGAAAGCTTATAAATCCATCAATGAAAATCTCTGATTTAAGGAGCTTCGTTCGCACACTGCCCGCGGGCCGCTTTCTGAACACCCCTGTCCTATGAACGAACTGACTTAATAATTCGTAAATAACCCAAACCCACGCTCGCCTTGCCTCAGATATCGTAATAGTAATTATTTTTAAATAGCAACACTCGACTTTGAATGTGACGTCACAATGTTATTTCGGAATGGAAACACTTGAGCTGTAAAAGTGACGTCATGATTTGTCACGGTTTTCTCTGAAATCGAAATTTTAACCAAAATTTTAAATTTTTCGGGACAAATATTTTAATACTCGGCGCAATAAAATTCTACACTTCTTGGTCAAGAAAATATTTTAGTTACATTTCGATAGTGAGCTAAGTAGCTTTGAGTTAACCATTTGACCGTAAAAAAATAGGCAAGACAACATATTGTTTGAGCCATGAGTTCTGGCGTGCTGAAATACGTACAGTGTGATTTTTCTGGGTCAACGCAACGAATTTTACTCTTGTAATTGGGAGGTTTAACTATCTATGGTGAAGCACTACGCGGTAATGCAAAATAACGTGTTTTTGGTTTGTAAATTAGAACACTAGAACACACATCTTCTTCTTTGAAATAATCGAGATTTTTATAAGCCCAGAAAAAAATAAAGTATCGGGTATATAAAAAAACTACTTATATCAAAATCACCCATCTTCGGTTATGATTTTATTGTAACTAACCATCACGCCGTTTCTCCGCAGGGGTAGGCAGAGAAGACGGACCGCCAAACAACTCGGTCTTGGCACACACTTCTTGCCTCATACATCGTCTCATACATACTCTTCTATTATTCTGACTCTTGACATGGCCCGACTATCTGATTCACTTGATCGTGCCATGTCTTCTTCGGGCGTTCCTGACTTCTACTACCATTCGCATTTGCATAATATATCCTCCTTAAACATACATTCCCAAACCATCTAAGCGCCCCTTTCTTGGCGCACTTTTTGGTGATGTTTTTTTCTTGCATAAATCAAAATCGCTGGTGTTAAGTGGGACTTTAAACCTTATCGCCATATACACAAGGAGTGTTATCGTCAGCGTCCCGATTCCAAACGTTAAACGACGTGGTGCATCGCCTTAACTCTAATAAAATAAGATTGGTTGTGATGTTATTTCTTTCATTTTTTAAACTTCTGTTATTAAATACAATTTAAGGACGGATTTTTTAACAGAATTTGAACAATAATTCACCTAATTTTAAAGTTGATATTCAAGTTCTGTGAAAGTCCTATTAAATTTATGTGATTGTCCAAGTACTGTGAAACCCATCGTGAAATTATAATAGAACTTTAATTTTAAATTTTATTTGGAATCATTAATTTGATAATTAATACCCCTGCCATAGTTCATAAGTGGTTTGCTACGTTTGGTGACTTTTCAAGGGTGGCAGGGATTGGGTAAAGGTTTGTCTAGGTTTTAGCGGGTGACTCGTTTACCCACCTACTGCGTGGCGGGCCAGATCGGGAGAGACTGGTTGAGGGAGACATTTCGACCTATCCAGCCGGACTATCTCGACCCATCGCCTTGCGTCAGAGTATGGATTCATACACCAGTCACTCCTAGACACATTGAACTCCTGATTACTACAAACCCGAACACCTTTTTCCTTCCCAGAATTTCATCTGCTTCCTTTTCCAAAAATGACCATCCATACATCCAAAAATGACATAGGCCCTGAGGGAATTTTTTTCCTCACGGCATCCTGTATGAAGCCAATGTAAAAAAATGTGTGAAATAACTCATTATAATTGTTAATTAAATTAATCTTCAGTTTAATCTCAGATATCGCTATAATTTTACGTGAAATGAATTTTGGTGGGCAATGTGGAGGCTATCAAATGCACAATTTTTCCAAAGCAGGCAAATCTAATCACTCCGATTATATTGACAGATTATTATTACATTTGAATATGCCTAAAGTTAAATGTTAATTGAATAATATATTATCCTGACTTTAACTGCAGACTAAAAATAGACTCGGTCACTCAAATTACGGTCACCCTAGCTTTATGGTTTTACCATTTGAAGACGGAGCTGTCCAGTGACAGATGACCACAGAATAAAGAAAAACAGGAGAAATGACGTGTGGTCGTGTTTCGCCATCGAAAAGTATACACAAGCCAAAAATGTTTATATATTCTTAGTGTGCCACATATCACCACGAATATACGTAACTAACTGACGTGTACCCGGCGTTGCTCGAGTTTTCTCGAGTTTCTATAAATATAATCCAACACACCTAATTTTCGAAGAATTTAAAGTGTTAAAATTTAATGACCTTGTCCGAATAAACGTAATAATTCAAATAATAAAAAAAAACAAAACCACAGCTTTTTAACTGAAAATCGTACTCGTCAAAAACATATACAGGGTTTTCCAATAAGAGGTGTTATTTTGATTTTTTTCCCGTAAAAGATCAATGGTTTCGTTGCTTGTATGGCACGTAGCGCCGTCTTGTTGAAAGTAAACGTTGTTCAGATCAATACCATCCAATTCCGGCCATAAAAAAACATTAATCATCTCTCAATAGTGCAATCCATTCACCGTAACTGTTGCTCCAGCCTCATTTTCGAAAAAGTAAGGTCCAATGACTCTGCCGGACCATAAACCGCATCAAACAGTCACACGTTGAGGATAGAGAGGCTTTTCAACAATAACTCTTGGGTTTTCCGAGCCCCAGATGCGACAATTTTGCTTGTTGATGAAGCCACAGAGGTGGAAATGGGCCTTATCACTCAAGATGATTTGCATTTGATTCACTCAAGTAAATTTTAATAATTTCAATGCGTTGTAGAAGCGTGTATCGTTCCATTTTTATTAATGGCGTAGTTTCTACTTGTCAAATGTCAAAAAATGACAGCTTCAAAAGTAGCATCTACCGAAATAGCGGGCTATTCAAAATAACACCTCTTATTGTAAAACCCTGTATGTAACAACACTTTTGCTCAACATCATTACATCTATCTAGGGAAAAAATACTTCAACAGCCAACCTGAAAACATCAGATCAATCGAAAACGATAAACACCTACTAAAAGCGATTAAAGAGAAGTTCAGTGTAAGAATACCACAATGATGAAACTATCTTCTTAATTAATTATAAATTTTAATTTTAATTTTTGTTCATTTACATCCTAGTATGTAATATTTAAATTTCATTGAATCTTAATTATAAACATTCTTCCTGAATTTCCTTGAATCTCAATTACAAACATTCTTCCTGAATTTCCTTGAATCTTAATTATAAACATTCTTCCTGAATTTCCTTGAATCTTAATTATAAACATTTTCTTCATCCTGATGCACAACACTCTTTTAAACACAAGCGCCAGCTTCTATAGAAAAGAAACATTAAAAAAAAAAACAAAAGCAGTGAAAACTAGTTTTATAGATTATCTTAATTAACATACATTATTATACTCTGTAAATTGATTAATTATTTAATAAAGAAAAAAAAATAATATGCATGTAATGTTAGTGAAACCCTATCAAAATCCGTTGCGTAGTTTAGAAGAACTAAGCGCACAAACAGACAGACGCGGATAGAGACTTTATTTTATACTATTTATTAGAGATAGGCATAAAAATCGTTTGGCAAACGGGGTCTAGAAAAGGTCGATTTTAGTTTTTTAAATTTATTTTGTGAATAATTTTATAAGAACGAAAAAAGTTAATGTAGGGTAACTGTCACACATAATTTTAGTATAAAATAGTATTTTCGTTATAGATTTCTAATGAAAAAAAAAAACATTTTTTAGTAACTTACATACATTCAAATCTACATGGAAAGCATTTCTAGTGTGTATCATCTATTCAGTGTAGATAACTGATAACTGATATCGCCGTCCTGCTCGCACTAAAATACTAGAGACTAGCTCGCTCTAATGATCTCCACGGAAACTAATTTACTGGATAGTAAAAGTTTCATTGTAAAAAAGCAATGGTAAAGTTTTACTATTTTGATTCAATACACATAGATAATTGATATAGCACTTTGTTTCAACTTAACGGCTTAAAGAAACAACTATTTAAGTCGGTGGAGATGGAAAATAATGTATTTTAATTTTAATTTCGTTAATTTTAATGAACGTGTAATTTTACGCTTTCGGTTCACGCCACGTTGAATTTTGATTGAGCAATATGACATTAGACAGTGATGCCAACTGTATTTACACAATAATATCAATAATTTTGTACCCTGAAGATGCTGGAGCTATGCGAAACCGGTCGGTCATTACAAATTAAATAAATAAAATTTCCTTGTTATAAACAGTTCCATGATAACTCAACACAATGACAGTTCAACACACCTTTAATAAAGTCATTAAAAGCGATAAAAAACTAACCTATAAATGTAACCTAATTAACCTAGTTTTTTTTCGTCACTTTTCATGACTTCTTGGTTTCATATTTCATTTCATTAGTCAAAAGTCGAGTGGAATATAATTCACCTATTTGGTCCCCTTTGTATAAAGTTCACTCTAACAAAATAAAATAATTTCATAGGTACGTAAATTTTAAGCTCGGAATTCCTATTGAATAAATTAATTATGTCAGTTTGATGAATCAATTGCATCTAGTAACATTGTCTGACAGGAGAATTATGTCACACCTGGTTGTGTTACACATAGTCATCAACAACTTAATTGACAGTCCTGTCATCGTTGCCACTGTTAAATTCCATGTGCCGACTAGGAATACAAGACAAAATGTAACAGTCTTCTGCAATACATACACAAGCAACTATCAAACAATAACCAATAGCATGCATGATCTAGGCAACATGCTTGGAGGTACTATTGATTGTATTTATTGACTTCATTTATAGAATTGAGCGTAATCTATACCAGCACTTTGTTGAATCCTACAAATTATAGTAGCGTTGGCATAACTTTACTCTGTTATAACAACATTAACTCCACACGGCAGGCTCTCGTGAAAATATGTTTTCTCGGGGCCTATGTCATCTTTGGGGATGTTTTGTGAAGGGTCCACCTTACGAGATGAAGCAGTGAACATGCGTCCTAAGAAGACAAACGCACCACAACCGAGCTGTTGAACGAATCGTAAAAACGACCAGTTCTTCACCCGTTTGTTCCTTCTCAACTTCCCTCAGCCCCACATCCTTTCGCAAAAGATGATGCCATAGTTCCACTGGTTTCGGCAGAGATATTGCGTGGTACCACAAAAATAATATATTTATAAAAAAATCGAGGAATGCGTAATGAGTAAGACTAAGAAAGGGACGCTTAGATGGTTTGGGAATGTAGAGAGAATGAGCAAAGATAGTAGTGTAAGGAGGATATATGATGCAAATGCGAATGGTAGCAGAAGTCGGGGACTCCCGAGGAAGACATGGCACGATCAAGTGAATCAGATACTCGAGTCGGGCCATGTCAAGAGTCAGAATAATATAAGAGTATGTATGAGACAATGTATGAATGTGAATGAGGGAATAAGTGTGTGCCAAGACCGAGATGTTTGGCGGTCCGTCCTCTCTGCCTATCCCTGCGGAAACGGCGTGATGGTTAAGTTAATTAGTTTTAAAAAAATTTCAATAATTTGTTAAATATTTTCCTTTTTACTAATTGCCTTGTAAAGTTTTGTCAATTTTCTAGCTACTGATAGCAGCCTTCTGATTTTCCTGCTTTTTATTTGTCAGTGAATTTTCCAGTTTACCGCGGCGCGTTCTCGAGAACACATGTCCAAAGCAAACATTTACCTTATCTTAAATTTATCTTCGTAAAGATAAAAACAAACATTTATCTGTTATCTTAAGTAATAAGGAACATTGTATAATTTAAGTGTGCGGTGTATGCCTTAAGAATATGATATTGAAACTGGTTCGTTGCCCAGAAAATATATATAAAAAAAATTTTTGGAAAGAAATGTCAAAGCATTTCTTTGTTTACATATAAAAATGAACCTGTATCTTAAGTTATAAGTTTTAAGGAACATCGAATAATTTAAGTGACCTGTGTATGCGCGCCTTAAGAATCTAATATCGAAAATCTTTGGTTTTGAAAATTATTGTTATTATTGTGTTTTGCGATTAATAGTTTCGTTGTAACGTCTCTTTCTGTTACACGTGTTGTTTATGATAAAGAGGGAGAGGTTACATCGCAGTTTTCAGTAGCAAATTCATTTTCCGAGAAAACATCGAAAAATCGTTTTTTTCTGTGAAAATTATTATTGCGTTTTGTGTTACGGTGCTATGATAAATCCTCAAAATGACAATTCAACACACCTTAAAAAGGTGATAAAAAGTCATTATAAGTGATGAAACAAAAATTAGTTTAAATAGTTACAAATGTAACCTATTTAACCTAGTTTTTGTGTCATCACTTTTCATAACTTTTCACACTTTTTATAGGTGTGTTGAATTGTCATTTTGATGAGTAATCCGGTCACCAAAAATTTCATATCAAATTTATACCCACGATAGATCCGTTGTAACTTTTCTCTCTTTCCCACAAACGACACATTTAAGGCGATGCACTACGTCTTGTAATATTTTGAATCGAGCCGCTATCAATAACGCACCTTACGTAGATGGCGATAAGGCTTAAATTCCTGCTTCACACCATCCACCTGCTTTGATTTATGCAAGAAAAAAACATGGCCTTTTATTTTATTTTATGGATGTTCAGGCACAAATATTTAAATGTTTTTTGATCATTTTATAAATTACTTAATTTGCGCATTATACAATAAAACCATAACCGAAAATGGGTTCTTAAGTAGGAGATTTTGAACTTTAAAGCAGTTTTCATAGGCCTATACATTATTTTTTTCTGGGATTATAAAAAGACTTATCTAAAAAAATACTCGATTATTTAAAAGGCCAAGATGTATTCTACTCGCAGTATTTAATTAAAGCATCTGATACATTTCTAGGCGACCAAATTTTCAAACCAAAAACACATGATTTTAAATTACTACGTAGTGCATCGCCATAACAGAAAGTTCGATTACAATGTTAGACTAAACTATTTAGTTGAAACCAAAATCATCGAAAAATTTTTTTTTTTGAATTCGTGATATAATGTGAATTCTGAGTAGCTGAAGTTAAAACCACCCATTCCATGAAATTCCTCGCTTTTAAACCTCATTGGAATAAAATAATAGCATTTTTTGCGTCTAAGCCTTAAATATCTTAAACTTTTTATTATTATTTTATTTTTATATTAGTGCACTTTCAATGCTTCGCTATCAATGCCTCCGACTTTATTCACCATTCACTACTGTATACCACAGTGTTACTGTTAAAAAAGTACAATACATAGACTTTAATTCGACTCCGCATCTCATTCTGGTGCAGGGATATTCCGTTAAGTATTCCTCGGTCGTCACCGACTTCTTCCACCATTCAAACCACCCTCTAAACACTCCTGACACTAAGAAGTACAAACTTTGAAATTTTCAATAAAATCAGTCCAGTGGTTTTAAGTCCACAGTGGACAAATATAGTTTGTTTGTTTGGTCGCCGAGTTGTATGACGATCCGTCTTCTCTGCCTACCCCTACGGGGAAACGGCGTTGAAAACGAAGTGTGAAAAAAGATTACACATCGTTAGTTGAGATTAAATAATTGCTTTAAGTATTCTTCAGGCGTGTCCGACTTCTTCTACCATTCAAACCACTCTCTAAACACTCCTGACACTAAGAAGAACAAACTATGAAATTTGCAGCGATATCTGTTGACTACTTTTCGAGTTTTGAATTTTTATATATTAAAATTATATTTCGCAACAAAATGTTCAAGTTTGCGTCAGTATCCGATATATCATGCAAGTAAAACAGTTTACTAGGATTATTAGTAAACATAAAATGATGATAGTTTTTTTGTGGTTAGGATTTGTACGGTTTGTTTAATATTTATTTCTATGAATACGTAAAGCAAACAATGTAAAATTAATTTTATTTATTAGGTAGGTACTACAATATAATATTCTATGTATGCATAAAGTAAATAATGACACGATGTCGAGGGAATTTATAAATTTTCTTGCTGTCGAAACCGGTTAGTTGAGTAAGAAAACAATGTAATCCATATAATGTGCAATTTTGTATGCATACATATTTTTAATGTGATTACTGCCTTGATCCGGTGGGGACTATGGCATCCTCATTCGGGGTATGTAATAAAACTGCTTGTTGTGGGGAGGGTAAGGAGTTGGGGAATATAAAATTAAAATCGAGTAGTTAACTAACTAACTAACCGTCACGTTATTTCCCGCAGTGGTAGGCAGAGAGGACGGACCGCCAAACAAGTCGGTCTTGACACACATTCCTTGCCTCATTCGCATTCATACTTCTTGTAACATTCAAATTCGCGTTATATACTCTCTTAAGGCGAAGCTTAATGCTAAATCACTATTTTGATTAATCTTTATAACGAATTGGTGTACATTATGAATATCAAAAAATATGCGTTAGATAAATTGAAGGTTTTCCTATCGTTTCGCTTGAGTAGAATACAAATAAAAAAATAAATTACCTACTCAATAAAAAATATAAATGTAACTACTAAAATTTTTTTTTTCAATAGAAATGTATGAACGCGTAAAGGAAACAACTTTTAAAAATACAGTATTATAGCTAAGATTATCTGTGACAGTTTCACTTGATAAACTTTTTTGCTTTCTTATAAAATTATTTACAAAATAAATAAAAACCAGTTTTTTTCTTGAAATCGCACGTTTGTAGACTCAAGCGATTTGAATGCCTATTACCTACAATATAAGGTATACCAAGAATAAACCCATTTTTCGCTTGTAGTTTCCTCTTAAGACTCATTTCTTCGCTCATTCGCTCTACATGTCCATACGTTTCGAATGTCCCTTTCTTAATCTTACTCAGTACATCATCATCTTAGTACATCAGCCTTATATCCTTTGCGAATGTCCACATTTCTCATACGATCATACATAGTTTTACCACACACACGCCTCATGGATCTCATTTCTACGGCATTCAGTCTATTTTAATCCTTTACGGCCTCCGTGGTCGATGAGTAAGGCTCTCGACTAGCAAAGCTTAAGGCCGCTGGTTCAAATCCCGGTGTGCGCAAGTAAATTTTGTTTGATTATTTTGTGTTATTTCACAAACTTCTCATTTAAAATAATATATATAGTATATTAGCAACGGTTCCATGATATTTCATCAAAATGAAAATTCAACACACCTTTAAAAAGTGATATATAGTAATAACAAAAGTGATGAAACAAAAACTAGGTTTAGTAGTTACCTGTGTAACCTATTTAACCTAGTTTTTGTTTCGTCACTTTTCATGGCTTCACTTTTTGGAGGTGTGTTGAATTGTCATTTTGATGACATATCCGGTCACCATTAGCAATATTCCAGAGTGGAAGATACTCTCAGTATTGCCCTGGTGTAAGACCACCGTTCAGAATTGAAACGTTGCTTGAAATGGTGTTTGGTGACCAGATTTGGATTGCCCGGTACTCCTCCAACCCTCCTTCCCATCTCCTTCCCCTCCCACAACCTTCAGCCTTACACATACCACAATTGGGGATGCCATAGACTCACTGGTTCCAGACGGTTTGGGGCAGTTGAGACTCTTTTGCGGTATTCACATAAATAAAATTAAAAAAATCCTTCTTCTGCCAGTTTTATGCCTCACTCTTATACATCAGTGTAGGTACCAGCACACCATTGTGGACTGCTAACACACTGATAGTATCTACCACTTGTTATTGTTTGCCTGTAAATATACTACAGGGTTTTCCAATAAGAGGTGTTATTTTGAATAGCCCGCTATTTCGGTAGATGTTACTTTTGAAGCTGTCATTTTTTGACATTTGACAAATAGAAACTACACCATTAATAAAAATGGAACGATACACGCTTCAACAACGCATTGAAATTATTAAAATTCACTTGAGTGAATCAAATGCAAATCATCTTGAGTGATGAGGCCCATTTCCACCTCGGTGGCTTCGTCAACAAGCAAAATTGTCGCATCTGGGGCTCGGAAAACCCAAGAGTTATCGTTGAAAAGCCTCTCTATCCTTGTGTGACTGTTTGGTGCGGTTTATGGTCCGGCGGAGTCATTGGACCTTACTTTTTCGAAAATGAGGTTGGAGCAACAGTTACGGTGAATGGATTGCGCTATCGAGAGATGATTAATGATTTTTTATGGCCAGAATTGGATGGTATTGAACTGGACAACGTTTACTTTCAACACGACGGCGCTACGTGCCGCACAAGCAACGAAACCGTTGATCTTTTATGATTGAATATCAAAATAACACCTCTTATTGGAAAACCCTGTACATGTGTTTGCGAACGGAAGTGTTGGCATAATATCATTCTATGTGAATCATAGTTTTAGATAATATTTAAATTATATTTTGTCCTTTTAGTCATTATATGTGATTCATTTGGCTATTTGGCGTTTTACAACGAATTTTAGTGGTTATGTGACGCTTTCTTCGAGTAAAAATGAGATCCCTAAGGCGTATCTGTGGTAAAACGATGTGTGATCGTGTGAGAAATGTGGAGATCTGCAAATAATGCAAGGCTGACGTAAGCGTAATGAGTAAGATTAAGAAAGGGACGCTTAGATGGTTTGGGCATGTAGAGCGAATGAACTAAGAAAGGAGTGTAAGGAGAATATGCCCGAGAAAGACATGGCACGATTGAGGGAAGCAGGTAATTGAGTCGGGTCATGTGTAAGGCAAGGAGTGTGTGCCAAGGTCGAGTTGTTTTGCGGTTCGTCCTCTCTGCCTACCCCTGTGGTGAAATGGCGTGATGGTTAGTAAGTTAGTTTTCTTCGACATTCTGTCCTAAAATTCACTGAACATACTGAAATACCTAGAAGTGTAATATACCAATTGTAAAGAAAATCGATGTCGTCACTCTGCATGGGACTCACCTTTCGAGTCACAGGTCCCAGATAGACCGATTAAATTGATTATCTCTTCAAGAGATTTTTGATGTTCATCAATTTCACCCGATGTAACGTAATATTGACGTTACCTCGGCCACTTAGACATGCCCATAGAACAGTGTACGAAAGTCAAATCAAACGAAAAATTTATCAAATTATCGTTGAACTCTGTGATGTTGTTGATTTTATCACAGTTATTTATTTATTTTATTTATTTAACGCCCAGAGGGCTTTTACATTGTTGGTATTATAATTTAAATTTGACAGATGCTTTGAAACATAAAAAATAAGAATAAAATTACATTTGATAAAAGCTATGCAACAAGTCATACAAACACAAGAAACAAAAACAGAAAATTAAAGCTATTTGTAGGTTTACATGATGTGTTTAGGAGTATTGTTGAAATAAATGTTTTAAGTGATCCACAAAAGAAAATTGATAATATTAATATTAATATTATCAAAATTATACAGTTGATAATTAGATGGTTTGAACATGTAGAGCAGATTGTCAGGAGAATTTGAGACGCGCAAGTGAATTGAATATACTGTCAGTATCGCCCTGGTGAGGTGAAAAACCACCATTCAGAATCTAAACGTTGCCTCAAATGACCCTCCCCTCTACCTTCAGCCTCACACATACCCCAAATGGGGATGTCATAGTTTCATTGGCTCCACACGGTTGGGAGCAGTTGGGACTCTTGTGCGTTATTCACATAAAACAATGAAGGTATGACACCATCACAGTGGACGAAAGTAGACATTCTGTAGAATCTATTTGAATTTCAAGTTTGTTTACGGTCATGAATGAATGCAAATATTGGAAGCGGAAAATAACCCACTTCCTGACTTTCGATAGAGCTAAAACTCGGCATATAGACTTCGTTGTCGATGACAATGCATGGTGGCAATCACGCACGCACGGATGTATATTCATTTTTCTAAAATTCGAAGAGATTAAAGTACTTAATTGACGAAATAAATGTCGGTCTTACCAACTTAGTATTTGGCCTGGTTGGTAGCGCGGTTGATTTCTATCACCAGGTTCAAACCTCATTCAATTTTTTTTAAGACATTTATTAATGTCATAGGAAGCATATCATAGGAAAAAAAAAACAATTTTACCAGTTAATTTTTCGGTAACCGGATAAATCATCACAATGATAATTCATCACATCTTTAAAAAGTTATATAAAGTCATGGAAAGTGATGAAACAAAAACTTTACTAACTGGGTTATGTAGGTAAGGTTAAAAAAAAATCTTTCATTGTTTCTAATGACTTTATATCACTTTTTAAATGTATGTTGAATTGTCACTGCGTTGAGTTATCATGGAACCGTTTTTTCGCATTAAAATATCTTTTGCGTCAAAAGCGTTTGCAATGTTTTTTTAATTGTGTTTTATTGGTTTCCGCCTAGTGTAAATATACAGTCGCAACATATTTACTGTTGTCTGTTTGCATACTACACAAGTTTTCTTCTGTCTGGAGCCGGTCATTGACGTATACTCAGGTGTTCTTTCCATTCTATACGTGCCCATGAAAGTAAATTTTATTTGATAAATTTGTGCTATTTCACAATTTATTTATTAATAAAATAATATACAGTGGTACCTCGACATACGAGTTTAATTCGTTCCGCAACCTTGCTCGTATCTTGAATTACTCGTATATCGATGCAGATTTCCCCATACAAAACAATTAGACTACCATTAATCCGTTCCAACCCCCGATGCCTCGTCGATGGAAGTCTGCGGGGTTTGCTTCAGCAAATCTCCGTAGATCGTTCTTGCCTTCTCGCAAATGACGGTCTGCGTCAAGGTATCTCCTTGGAGTTGCTTCTCTGTCACCCACACCATCAGCAGTATCTCCATGTTTTCATGAAGGGAGGTTCGCAGCTTGGAAATTATCGTAAGGCCCTTAGCCGGCGTTACACTCTTTATCAACTCCTTCTGTTTAAGTACAGAACATATCATGGACGTACTACGCCCATACTGCCTCGACAAGTCCACAACTCAAACACCTTGCTCATATTTTTCTATAATTTCACGTTTTAATTCAATGCTCATCATCTTTTTCTTAGCACTTGACTTTTCACAAACTTTCTTCCGATCCATGGTTATAAAAATAAATGAACTGCAACTATAAATGTAAATGTAAACGCAACCCAAAACGCGAGCACGCTGCTAACTGATTCAATGGCCGTGGTGGGCGTGGCCGCGCACGCGCGCTACCGGCCGACCTGCTAAACCGAACTCGTATCTCGAATTTCGCTCGTAACTCAAAGCAAAAAATCACTCGCTCGCCGGCTCGTATCTCGAAAAACTCGTATGTTGGGGCACTCGTATGTCGAGGTACCACTGTATACCTATGATGCTAGTATATTTGCGGCACCTTACACAGTGGAAGATACTCTCAATATCGCCCTGTTGAAATACCAACATCCAGAAGTGAAACGTTGCTTGAAATGACTCGAACGCACTTGGTGACCAGATCTAAACGGCCAGGTACTCTCCCAAGTTCCTCCTCCCGTTTCCTTACCCACCCCACTACCTCCATCATCACAACATAACCCAATTGGGGATTTCATGGTCTAACTGGCTCCAGAAGTTTGGGTGCATTTGGGACTCTTACTCAAATATAAATAAATATTTTTTTAATTATCATGAGGCAATAATAAACACATCTTTGGCTATTTTTTTTAATTATATTTTGAAATAATCACTTAACAAAAAATTAATAATAATAATGTGTATTCAAACTCGAAAGATAAACACGTTTTCGTCCTATCGGGTTATCAGTTTTCCCCGTACTGTAAGTACTGTAAGCCCACGATAACTGATTAGACAAGTTACGTAGGTACTATTTTTGTATCGGTTATAATTCCACGTTATTTTTTTAAAATCTGTGTACTCAATGAATTTCAGAATGAATTTGTCAGATGTTTTAAAAATTGTAATTTTTTTTTTAATTTCTTGAAGTGCGCTGTACCTTAGCGGTCGGTTCATATACGTATTCTTTGAATGGCTGCCCTTTACTATTCAATAACCGTTGGTCCCCGACTGTTGCCCCCCCGAGAGTTGGCCCGCCCACAGTTGATCCCCATGACAATTGATTCCTTAAAGTGTTCTGTATCTACCCCGATTTAAAATAAAACTTATGTGCAGCAGACATACTTTAGCTGTCGGTTCATACACGTATTATTTGAATGGCTACCTTTTTCGATTCTATGACAGTTGATCCCCTAACGGTTGGCACGCTGACAGTTAATACCCCTGACAATTGATCCCCAGACAGTTGATCCCTCTGCAAGTTGATCCCTGAACAACATGTGTCCTAGGGATCAACTGTGCGGTGGGTCTACTGTCCGGGGGATCATATTTCGTGGTCACCAAACTTTTCATAAGCGGTGCTACATTTTTTGTTCGATTAGTATGAATATGAGTTGTCTTGTATTTTTACAATGTCATTTGATAGATGTCACAATCACAACACAAGGAACATTTTCCGCTTACTGTGGTGATAGTAGGAGATTTTCATATATTGTCAGGTTATTCGTAACCCAGGAATGTTTGTCTTTCTTTAATTTTTTTTAAATGCGTTGTTGATCCTCGTTGATACTAAGAATGATAACATTTTTTTACAATCACAGGTAATTCCCCCACTGAGATATTATCTGTCTGTGAGTGAATCATTTCTTGCTAACCTTTTATAGTGTATGACGTATGATTGTTTTTAGAATTTTTACAGACAACCAATCGTTGTATATCCAAACAATTCAGTCTTGAAAAACAATCTGTTTCATTTACATTCATAATAATACAATAATAAATATTTTATGATCTTGCTTTTTTGTAACAAATGGAGATAATGATATCCTTACTGGGATCTCTCGTGCTGAAGATTTCATTTACATATTAAAATTTAATAGTATGAAAAAGATGAAGTAATTACAAATATAATTATTTTTAATGATAAACAATGGATAACGTATTATTTTTAAGCAATTATTATTAGCCTATATATTTTTAAAAATCTTCCGAGAAAAAATACATGCCGCCGACGGGAATTGAACCCGCAACCTTCTGATTGCCGGTCAGGTGCTCTACCAATTGCGCTACGTCGGCTTATTCAAAACCCGCCAAATTATTCAATATGTACTTGTATTTTTAATTCAACAATTATTGCTGGATTTTTCACTAGAAAACAACCAACTTTATTTTATTGTTGTGATTTTTGAATAAGAGTGGGATTTTGTTGTAGAGTTTAGTACCGTATTATAAGAAATTTTTTGCCCAAATGTTATATTTGTAGTTGCTTGTTGGATATGTTGGACACATCCCTAGATTCATACCCACCCTTATGAATTTTTCCTTCCCAGATCTTCCTCTCCTTTCTTTCCTTAAATATACCCTCCACACAGCATTCTCAAAGATGACATAGGCCCTTGGGGAAATTGTGTCTACTTTAAAAAAAAATGTTGACCCTGAGATCTAGTGTGGGTTGTTATTTCCTGTGTTTAGTGTTTATGAATTGTAAAGGAGTATTGTTTTAGAATAGAGTTGGTTAACTGGCGTGATTGTTGAAGGTTTCGTCAGCGCTAGTTCTAACAGGGACTTTCAATTTAATTCAAAATGTTTTAATTAGTGAATTCCGAATATTGTCTTGTGCGCCGCCCCATCCAATGATAACCGCATTCTAAATTCTAACAGTGATTGGCAAGGAGCCACGTAGATCTTGATTTAGGACGGGTTGTTTCGCAGAATTTGAACAATTCTTCAATTTTCAAAGTTAATTTTCAAGTTTTGTGAAAGATTTTTTTTCAAATTCTGTTATTATTTCTGTTCTGTCAAGCAACTAGTCTATAATGATATAATAATAGAACTTGAATAGGACTTTCACAGAACCCGAAAAGGAACGTTGATGAATTTTGAATGAAATTTGATGATTTGTTCAAATTCTACGAAACAACCCGTCCTAAGTTTTTTTTAGTGAGAACTTCCTAACGGTTTTGAAAAAATAATTTACCAATTACTAACTGAACATATTTATATATAATAAATGTATATCAATTTTTACACAGTCCCATCGTAGTCTTCTGTTATTTTGACTCTTGACATGGCCTGACTCAAGCATCTCGTTCACTTGATCGTGCCATGTCTTCCTAGTCGGGCATCCCCGACTTGTTCTACTATCCACATTCTCGTCTAATGTTCTCCTACACTCCTTTCTTTTATTCCAACATGTGAACGTGTGAAACATGTGCAATGGATATTAGGTGAGGTTTCACGAGTGTTTAGATTGAGTGAACACGAATGGATGAATGGTTTAGGACAGTTATTGTTTATTATATGTTTGCGTATAGAAAATGTCATGTATTGAGTTTTGTCGATATCAAGTGTGAGGAGTTATGTGTCTAGCCAATGCTTTACTTTTATTAGGCCATTATTATTTTATGTGTTACTGATTGCCATGATTCGTCTTCAAATATTAATATCATCTGCAAATGATAATATCTTACCTCCAATATCCACAGTACACAGTGTGTTGATGTATGTAAGAAATAAAAGTGGGCCTAGTAAACTGCCTCGAGGTACCCCGTAAGAAATAGGTATGTTTTTGATAATTTGGTGAGAGCGGCTATTGCATCTCAAGTACTGCTACCTTTTCGGAAGCCGTATTGGTGATCCGTTAATATTTCGTTATCCTCAAAATAGATATTGTTTATATAGATATTATATTTGTTTGTATAGATAGTTATATAAACAAAAATAGATATATAACTGAAGTCACCGGCGCTGCCCGTTATATTATATTTAAATATTTATAATTTGTCCCTCCGTTCTTGGATAAATAAAATCATGTAAATAAGTCGTCTAGACCTGGCATAACCACAGTTTGATAATCGCCTTGAACGCCGACACAGCTGTTGAGGCGAAGCTTAATGCTAAATCACTATTTTGATTAATCTTTAAAACGAATTGGTGTACATTATGAACACCAAAAAATATGCGTTAGATAAATTGAAGGATTTCCTATCGTTTCGCTTGAGTAAAATTACAAATAAAAAAATAAATTACTCAATAAAAAATATAAATGTTAACTGTACTAAAAAAAAATATTTTTTCAATATAAATGTATGAACGCGTAAAGAAAACAACTTTAAAAAATACAGTATTATAGCTAAGATTATCTGTGACGGTTTCAGTTGATTGACTTATTTGCTTTCTTATAAAATTATTTACAAAATAAATAAGACCAGTTTTGTGCTTGAAATCGGACGTTTCTAGACTCCGTTTTTCAAGCGATTTTAATGCCTACTATCTACAATATAAGGTATAAGAAGAATATACGCATTTTCGGCTTGTAGCTTCCTCTTAAGGTGATAAAAACTAAAATTCTTAAAAACTTAATAATAACATTATAAAGTTTGATTTACTTTAATAAGAACATTAAATTGAGTTCTTCGAATTCGATTGGGGTATAATAATAATAATTATAATATTTATTTATTAATTTCTTACACAATTACAAATTAGGGTGTAATGCATATAAGAAATTAGGTTATATAAATTTTTTACAAAAGATTGTTTTCAAATATTTATACATAAAAAAAGAAATTTCAAGAAATGAGTTGTTTGGTATCAAAACTGGTCAGATCCAAAATTAAAAAAAAATAAACTAAGTATTGAACTGTGTTCATTATTAACAAAAGAACAGTTCTTATTTTTCAAAAGCAGTCATATCCGCATATTTTGTAAGAGAAACCGGTTTAAAAAGCGGCTGTGGTATCAAAAATAGTCAAATCCAGCACTTGTTTTGGTGTTTCCTGAAAATTCACCTAAAGTGGAGTTGACCAGTTTTGATACCAATTGACCCAAATGTGGAATTTCCAAAAAAAAATCAGGCAGTGGTGAAAGATCTCGTCAATGTGGAGAGACTGTTTCAAGAATCAGAAGAATTTCCCTTCTGAATCTCTCCTCACTGACGCCAAATATATCAACCTCGGAGGAGATTTGGTTCAGGAGCAATATACTCCTCCCTACCGGGAGAACCATTGGCAGGTTAGTTCTGCAGGCAGGAAGATAGAATAATCTATGATGACGTTGTCTAAGATAGTCATCTGGAACATAGAGACTCACGCGCTCCAAAATGTCAGTGTGTGTCAGTATGTGTCAGACTTTGACGTGGAGGAGAGGTGATGGGAAAGAGTAAGGTTAAAAACTACCTGACTATTCAGATCTGATCACCAATCATGGCTAAAGCCATATAAAGCACCGCTACGATTCAATCCTGAATGGTGACGGTCCTTCACTCTAAACTATAATCATCCAAAACGAATTCTCTTCTAAAAGTAAAATCTATATCTGACTTCAGCGGCAACAATTATTATCTCAAGAGAGATCTTCCGCGGAACATAAATTTCTCGCGAGAAACTTAATATCTGAACTTATTTACGTCACAGTTATATCTGACTTAACTTCGTATTTATTTAAACTGTAGATTTTCATAGAATCGTAACCGAGTATATTTCAGAGCAGACAGCTAGACGAATGTTACTAGAAGAACCTAGCTGTTAAAATCTAGTCATTTGTTGTTCGGTTTTAACCCTTTAGTAGCGAAAGTATATTTGAGAATTCACAGAATGTCAAATTTTTTCTTCCTTCCCTACAGAGTAAATAAAAATTGACGGTTTTCGTTTTACAATTATTGCTGGCAGCACTGGCTTTGTGCGCTATTTTTTTCATTGTGTTTCAACTACTCATTCAAGCGATGGCCATGTTTGTACACGGTGTCCGGAAACTAGTAGTACCAGCGGGCAACTGGTAAATAGCGTTGATTAGCAGAATTTCCATCGAGCAAACTCTTGTCCAACTTAAAAGATGTTTACAAACGAACTGTTGAAGTAAAAGTAATTGAAATGATGTCAAATTTTATTAATTTCACACAATATTTTTTACAATTTATGACGATTTTGAAACAATTATAACCATGTACATTCAGATTTCAAATTCGAGTTTTAATTTTTTTTTGTAAGCAAACATCAACGTCCAAAGAAAAAAACGACAAACTGGTTTGTGATTTTCCTTTTCTATTAATCTTATGTAATATAATTCCACGTAATCAGATCCTTGCCAAGCGTTATATAATCAAAACAAGTTGCCATAGAATATGATGTAGAATCATATCCTTTCGGAAAGTACCACTAATTTCTGAATCCTGTACTAAAATAATTTCCCTCAAGGCCTATGTCATCTTTGGGGATGCTGTGTGGAATAATGTTCTTAGTAGATACAGACCGTAAAACTCAATTTTAATAATGGCATAACCGTTTAACCCCACTTTAAGACATAATCGTGAAATTTATTTTACAAATTTAATTAATATATAATTACATGTCTAAAACTGACGACAAATTACACAAATAAGTTGTAAATAATAAATAATGTTGAATTACACGAATATAACAGTAAATTGACCATTTTGTGAATAAAACACGATTTGTGAAGATATTTCAAGAAGTCATAAAAACAGCTGTCTATCGCGGCTTCCGTGCTTACAGAATCTCATAATGCGCATGCGCGTAGTCATTGCTAGTTGCAAAAACATTGTGCCAAATTTAAAAAAAAGTTAAAAATATTTTTTTACTAGTACCAACTCTAATATAAACTTTTACAGTCTATATATACAATGTGTAACAAAATCACCGTTTAACGAATGTGAAGCGGTTTTTATTTAGTAAGGATATTTATGTTCAAAATAAGAGGAAAACATTAAAACACAGTTAAACTCCTGAAGATTTAAAAAAAAACTCTTTTAGTTAAAATCTTAAAACCAGTGAATTCAGCTAGCAGTAAATAAATAAATTCCTTAGTACAGTTTTTTATTGTTTTGTCTGTGCTTTACACGTGTCTTGGTTTGCTCGTACGATTCTAAAGCGGTCCATTCACAATATTATTTTATCTTTGCTTTACACGTGTCTTGGTTTACTCGTACGATTCTAAAGCGGTCCATTCACAATAATTATTCATTATCAAACCGTCTGATGAGGATTTCACTAGTTGTCATGAGATAAGTAACTGAAGTGATTTGACAACGCGACAGTTAAGTTCGTTGTTCCCTAACTTGTTCTTCTCAGCCTAGAGACGACATTATATGTGGCTTGCTTCTAAAAGGGCCAAAGTCAGTTTTTCGATATTTATTTTTATATTTTGCGATTTATAAAAGAACCTTTCGATTTTGTGTTTTTGAGGGCCAATGTTACACTAGAAAAAATCGAATTCTACAAAGTAATCGTGAAATTAAAAAAAAACTGACAGTGGTCCTTTTAGAAGCAAGCCACTGATAATAAATAATTGACCTATGGATGTGGCCGCTAGCCAGCTACCGGATATTCCATATCGCTAAGATAATTTTCGTACCAGATACAGCTACGAGTAGTTACTCCTATAGTGCTACAACTTATTAAATAAAACTTATGAACTGTCTAATTTTTGCGAAATTCGATCTATGATTTAATCCAGAGGTTCGCAACCTTTTGCCCACTTTTCAAGAACATTTTTGTTCAACGCCCCTCTACCAAAAAGTTTACTAGATCCAAGAACAAACCAATAAATGCAGTTGATTCATATCTTTCGAAAAGTCTGATTGCTAACAATATTTTTGTCTAAATTTTTTTTTAAACTTTATGAACAGAAAACTTTAACAAATTTTTTAAGCAATAATTAGTCGCATGTAATATCAATACAAATTGAAAATATCTTCAGAGTAAAAATAAATGCCGCCGACGGGAATTTTATTTATTTTTACTCGAGAGATAATTTCAATTTGCATTGATATTTCACGCGACTACCTATTGCCTATAATAATTTGTTATCCTTTGTGCTATGCATAAAAAACCTTGTCTTACAAACATTAGTTTATCATTAAAAAAAGAAAACTTTAAATTATGTGTCAAGCATAGATCTCATCAGAATAGCGCTTAATCATATAGTGTTTATACTTAGGTTGTGCATGAAGTTTTCCTATCGCTCCCCAAATGATATATAAAATGTCCCCCTAAAGCACTTTTAACTCTTGATCGTCCCACAAGTTTGGGCGATATTACCCAGTTTGGGAGTCGCCGATTTAAGGCAGAGCAATACCAAGTAACGCAAAATCATGTGTTTTTGGTTTGAAAATGCTTTAATTAAATACTGTAAGTATAACACATCTTGGCATTTTTATAAGCCCAGAAAAAATTAAGAATCAGGCCTATAAAAGCGCTTTGAAGTTCAAAATCTCCTATTAACGAACCCATTTTCGGTTATGGTTTTATTTTATAATGTGGCAAATTAAAATTTTACTCATGAACTTTAGACATTTTAATCAAATACTGCGACTAGAACACACATCTTGGCCTTTGAAATAATCGAGATTTTTTGAGCCCAGAAAAAAAGAAAGTTTCAGGCCTATTAAAAAAATAGGCTAAATATAACTACTTTGAAGATCAAAATCACCTACTTAAGAACCCATCTTTATGGTTTTATTGTACAATAATTTATAATATGGCAAATTAAGTTCTTTACAAAATGATCGTAAAACATTTAAATATTTGTGCCTGAATATATAAAACATAGTTTGGCGATGTTATTTTCTTGCAAAAAATCAAAATAGGCGGCTGGTGTTAAGCGGGAATTTAAACCTTATGGCCATCTACATTAGAAGTTTGTACTTTTTAAAAATTCGCATAACATCTCTTAGTGAATAATCACGTCCCGCTTGACAACAATGAACTTAAACCCTTGCTTATAGAAAGAAAGGGCCTTAGATTAAATTTACTCTAACAATTAGAAATCAATAAAAGAACCAATAACCCTAATATTACATTAATTAATAAAGTAAGGAAAATTATTTATTCCCCGCGTCTAAGTATGTTCACAAAACCTGAACAATATAACACATTTAAATAAATTAATAGCAGCTACATCATTATTAAACAATTAAGATAACATTACTGTGGGGAAAACAGGCTTAAAAATACCCCCCACAGAATATGCAATCTATTTTCACAATTATTTCATTGGTAAATCGGTTCAACCGGTAATAAATCATTTTAAATTGGAAGGGGGTAAAATAAAATCATATAATTAAGTCGTCTAAACGTGGTTATAACCACAGTTTGAAAATGGACTTGAGAGCCGAAACAGCTGTAACAATAACAAAAACCAAGAAATAATTGCAGAACTTAATAATTATATTATTAAATTTAATTTACATTAAATTTAAAAATAAATAAAATGGAGTTCTACGAATTAAACACAAAAACAATAAATACATAAGAAGTGTTATTGTTAGTGGCCCGATTCTAAATCCCCTGAGATGATTTTTCACGAAAACGGCGCTGTAGAAATGATCCAATCATTATTATTATTACCCCAAATATGTACAAATTTCGACATTGCAATATTATTTATAACAGATCAGTAAGAAATTAGCGTGTATGGAACGATTTACATCAGAAATACCACGCTATATAAAATGTGTCGGTACTAATGTGTATAATATTACTATTATTTGAAATGAGTCTGCTTTTACGTCTCGTAGTTTATGCGCCGCAATTTCTCATACGTTTTCCGCCATTGCTATATTTCAATGACTCGTTAAGACGAGACAATACCTTAAAATAAAGTCAGAATCCTAACGACGTAAGTGAAGAAGTCATGCACACAAATATGCGACGCGGAGCCCTGGTGTATTGGAAAGACCTGCGCTTGAATTTGCCCTAGAAAATCTTTAAAATAAAGTGAGAATCTTAAGGCCGAGTGTAGTTTTTTATTAACTTAAAATAATGATTATATTATTAAGCAAATCGATTATGATAGTGTTTTCGACAAGTAAAAAATTTTTTATACATTTTTTAAATTAACATAGGCTTAGTAATTATCAAAATCAAATCGAAAATATGACCTTTTTCAGACCGTAATACGTGCGTTTTAAAAAATACTATTAAAGGCTGAATATCGTCAAAAAATACCTGAAGGGGTTTTCTTTAAACGTACGAAAAAAAAAACTAAAAAATAAATAAAATAGGTTCGTAGTTTAATTTTTTCATAAACTCTAATTGTACTTGTTTTTAAAATGCAGATTATAAAACTTTGGATACGTTTATTTAACAAAACTAAACGATAAATTATTGGTATTATATTTTTCCATTTTTTAAAGTTAATTTAATATTTTTTATACTAAAATTTAAGAAAGAACACTTAGATTTTTAAATTACTTTTAAAACAGGCCGTCTGCTGGCGCCTATTTGAAATTTTAAATACGGTAGAACATCGAACTAAAAGCTTCTTTTAAATATCCCAACAGATGGCGCTATCATGGTTCGCTATTGACTCTTCCCGTGTCATAAGCCAATATTCAACGTATAAATCGGTTTCAGTTATTCAAGCCAAACGGCCACTGGCTTAGGTTATGCTATACTGTACACTATACTGTAAAACTCTCGCCTCGAAGTTTGCGGGATCGAATATCAGAGTGGGCAAGTAAATTTTATTTGGTTAATTTGTGTTATTCACAATTAATGAATTAATATACGTATGGTATATGCGCGGTACGTTCCATAGTGAAAGATACTCTCAGTATCGCCTGGTGTAAGACCACCATTCAGAATTGAAACGTTGCTTGAAATGGCTTTAGCCGTGTTTGGTGACCAAATCTGAATAGCCAGGTAGATTCACTTATTCAATAAATAATACCCGTTCTGCGGTCTAAATTTAAATAATGATTTGTGGTCTTTCATGGGGGCGATACTGACAGTATCTAACGCTCTGGAAAATGCCGCAAATATAATACTTATGTAAATTGTGAAATAACACAAATTATTAAAATAAAATGTAGGTTGGTACTCGTGCACGCCAAGATTGTAACCCGCGACGTCACGGAGGTCGTCATCCTGTTGAGTCGGGCCATATCTCGATATTTATTATTGTTTTTGTAAATTATTCTAAAAAAACATAAATGAAAAGACCAAACACAAATAACCTGACATTTTTAGGTCGGGATATCAATTTACCGTCCACTGTAAAACAACTTACAAAAATGTCCACCCGCGCAAGGCGCTTTTTAGTTCTGAGTGGCATCGTTGTAAATAAACTGAATGTTGCCAAATCTGGCGTTTTGCTTCACCAAGGACTGTTGAATACAAGCGAATTTTGGGCCCGATGGCGTTTCTGTGGGCCTTAGAAAACAATAATGTTATTTATAACCGTTATTGTTGACCGAGGTAGAACGAACACAGGTACTCTGTTTTTTGACCAGATGTAGGTATATTTTTTACAATGCGTGCATCTGACGGCCGGCCTGTCCGGTGGTGAAGCTTTGGACTCCCGTTCCGAAGGTTGCGGGTTCGAACCCGGTGTACGCAAATAAAGAAGTATTAGCATTTATATCTGAACCTAGATATTTATTCTGGACCACAGAATCAATAAAATTTTATTTTGTTAAAAGTATTTTGGTATTTAAAATTTTAAGTACTTAAAAAATTATTTATTTATATTATTTCATTTAATTCATTGTTATCTATTGAATTTAATGTGTTAATTATTGTGCATAAAACTATGTAAAACCAAATGCCAAAATGTTTTTAATAGAGATATACATAATTAAGAAATTGGCACATACATCATCACACATGTCATAATATGGAAAATCAGGACTAAAGATATATGAAGAAATAATAATAATATAAGCGATTAGTCATAATAGACCCGATATAGTTTTACATGAAAAAATTTAAAAAATTAACTTTTATCATTGATGTCGCTATACCAAATTCCTGTAATATTCAAAAATCTGTTAGCGAAAAAATAAGAAAATACACAGATTTAGGAAATGAAATAAAAATATTACCATTCGTTATTTCGGCTACTGGCATTATACCTAGCTCTCTAATTAAAAACTTCAGGCGTATTAGATCTTTCAAAAAAATTATATATAAAGATGCAAAAGTCGGTCATTTTGAATACATGTAGGATAACAAAAGATTTTTTAAATATTTATGTTGAGGGATCAGTAGGATTTATAGGCCCTGTTAAAAGTTCTACCGAGCCGAACCCTCTGATATGAAAATATCTGGAGTCGGTGAATTATTTTCCCATTTGATCTTTTGTGAGTTGACGTGTTGTTCTTGTATTGTTTTGTATTTATTTTGCTTATATAATGCACTTACATAATGTTGATTGACTAGATGATCGTTTGTGGAAAAGTGAGTGGAAGGGTTTAGTTTTTCCTATGGGGAAGATTTAACCCGGACAACAAAATCGGAAGCATAAAAAAAAAGAAATGTCAGGCTTTCTGTAAAAATATTGAAATACATACAATTAAATTAAATGTTACCTTGTATATATTCGTTTATATTCTAATTAAATAAATAATACAAAAAAATAGTGCCATCTGGTAACTGAAATTCATATAACTTTTATAACGAAGATTTACACTACCGCCATCTTACTGTTTTCAGGCAAACGTTTTTAAAATAAATTCTAGTTAGAAAAAATATTGTTTTGGAAATGAACAACAGAGTTCGTGTGTGTCGAAAATAGTTGATTTTGTCAGGTATACAATCACTCTTAACGACATAAGTGAAGTAAAAGTCGTGTAAAACAATAATCAGCGCGCGGCCCGGGGTAATGGACGGGACCTACGGTCGACTTTGCCCTAACACAAGCCTAGAAAATTGATCTTTTCGTGAAGTTTATTTTAAATATTTCTGATGAACTTATTACTAAATCTCTGATTTTTCTAGAAGGATCCCTCGGGAAGTTACTAATTCATCGTCTAGAAAAATAAAATCTGGTGCTTACAGCTAATTTTATAGTTGAAAAACGTTTTACGTAAACTATCTTAATGGTAAGGTACTGTTTTTATTAATCTTAAATATAAATAACTTACATTCCTAGCGATCGCTCTATATCTATAATATTATCGTTGCGAATTCGTCGGAATTAGTCATAATGAGAGCCTCGAGAAATACCCCGTTATTAGAGTCTTGTGTCGCCTTAAGAGGAAGTACCAAGCCAACAATGTGTATATTCTTGGTATACCTTATATTGTAGGTAATAGGCATTAAAATAGCTTGACAAACGGAGTCTAGAAACGTTCGATTTCAAGCACAAAACTGGTTTATATTTATTTTGTAAATAATTTTATAAGAAAGCAAAAAAGTTTATCAAGTGAAACTGTCACAGATAATCTTAGCTATAATACTGTATTTTTTAAAAATTGTTTCCTTTACGCGTTCGTACATTTCTATTGATTTTTTTTTTTTTTTAATTGTTTACATTTATATATTTTATTGAGTAATTGTTTTTTTTATTTGTATTCTACTCGAGCGAAACGATAGGAAAACCTTCAATTTATCTAAAACAATTTTTTTGGTATTCATAATATACACCAATTCGTTATAAAGATTAATCAAAATAGTGATTTAGCATTAAGCTTCGCCTTAATGCAGTGAATGCAGTTTCTCGTGTGTAGAAGGAACGGATAATGTACGTTAAGGGCCCACTATTCGAATTTCATCCAATTTCCGACATACTTTCCTTAAAATTTTGAAGTTTTTAAGCTCTTAAAAAAATATATGTTATTCTTTAAGATAGTATCTATTTGTTCCAAAAGCCGAAACGGTAATTATTTGAAATTCCCTCGATAGAAATAAATCGCAAAGTATGCTCCGAAAAATATTATTAACACGTTTATTTCTCTTATTTTACAAGTTATATGTATGAAAAAAATCACAATGCTTCTTTTAATGCTACTCAATAGACCCCAAAAGTGATTTTTGCTATTTTTGAAATACGCCGTGATTTATTAAACATTTTCACAACTGTCGCTTACGCCTATTGCTTTTAAATCATATTTATTATAGCGCGCTCGCTCCGACTTGAAGATTAACCTATCTTCTTTGAAAAGTTCATTCGCCAACTCGAGGGCTTTGGGGGCAGACATGTCGTTCAACGTTCTATGATCTACAGACGTGCGATTACGTGCAAATATTTGAATCTATAAAGATAATTTTTACGCGTGTAAAGTTTATGAGTTAATAAATATTGTTTTTTCAAAGATGGGAAATACACGAAAGATATCCCGTATTTCAAAGAAAAAATGATATCTCATAAAATTATATCCTATCTAATAGGTGAGAAGAAAAAAATACAATTTTTGATTTATAAGCTTATATTTATTATAAACGATAATTTACTATAAAAATTAATAATTCATATTTTTATTTATGTATTGTGTAGTAAAAAGTTATAAAAATTATTATTTTATTTTTTTCAGAATACGATAAACGATAATTTATTATAAAAATTAATTATTATTTTTATTTATGTATTGTGTAGTAAAAAGTTATAAAAAATTTTATTTTATTTTTTTCAGAATACGTACTTTGGGAAATAAAACTAATTCCAAAACATTAGAAATTACAGGGCAAGTTCTTATTAATTCACAATGCAACGATGTCCGAAATATAATATAATATGTAATAATAATATACGGGCCATCTGTTTCAAATAACAATACTCGAACGTGGAATTCAGAATAATAATGAACATGCGAGCGAAAGAAGCTATTGAAAGTTCTGAAACTGTGGGGAATATAATTTAATAAAATAAAATACTTTTTTGTTTTAAAACCACGATATTTATTAATTTAAGAACCGACCGGTTTCGCTTTACTTAAGCATCATCAGGGTACAAATTAATACTAAACAAGAAGTACATAATGTGTGCATATATATAACAAAATATAGAGGGAGACAACATGATACAAATATAAGCAACACAAAGACGGTCATAAAATACATTAACATAAGTGCACAAGTAATGGAAAACCCGCTAGATAATTATGTAGACTAATGGGTTATACGAATAAATCGGGAGAAACAAAACATCAATAAAACCTCAATAATAACGGTTTTTCCGAATTCGCAAATCATTTGATCGATAGCTTGCCTTCCTGAATAAATCTAATTTTATTTAATCATTTACGGCCAAGATATTTTTGACAATGGTGTGTTTTTATCTTTCTGTATTCCAATCATTTAGCTTTGCTTCTAGGGTTGTGCCCCAGTATTGCTTTTTGGAGACTGTAAACGGATCTCTCGGCATTTAATGAAACTGCAGCAGAACAAAGGCTGTTGCTATATTGACGTTCATGGTATGTTTTGCTCAGATTGACGATAAGGTTTCCAGATCCGCATTTCGCTCGAAGCATGTTTAGGGTAATAAGTTTATAGTTTAGGGTTCTTTCACCGTATTTATGGGAACATTTCAGAACCACCAATCTTTCATTTTGAGTGAATCTTGTGTTTGTGATTAAATTATATTTGACGATTTAAACAAATAATATTTAGAGAAGTTAAAAATAAAATTGAAAGTTCACTGAAAGCTTAAAACTATTAAAAGTAGTAATTTCATAAAAATGTAAATAAATAGAGCCCCTTTCACATTTTAGAATGTAATTTTATGTTGCTTACATGTTTTATTACTCTTTATAATTATTGAATTGTTTAAATGAATAAATAAATAATTACAAAAAAGTCTTCTGATTTGTAAGTCCTCAGGAAGCACTAAGGATCTTTCTATCTATCTTTATAATATAATAAATTTGATGAGCATAAAAATGTAAACGTGTATATAATTTATATAAATGTACAAAAGTAGATATTACACGTGTATAAATATTATATTGCGCATATTATACAAGATGTCGGGGGTAAAGTGCACAAACTTCGGGAGGTGATTCTAATTGATAGTACAAGTAAAAAAGAAAAAAAAACTTTTTTTGGAATTCCAACGTTTTAAGATAGTTTTCGAGTAAAAAAGTTTAAAACCTTATTGATGTAAAAATATATTTATTGATTTTATAAAAGTTATAAATTACTTTTATAAAAGTGAGAATAGTATTTTAGTAAAGTAAAGTAATTTTTATACCTATACAAATAACTTTCGTAAATGTTTTTTGTAAAATTAAAAAAAAAAATAATTAATTAAATCCGTAATAAAACCCATATTTTGAGAACCATCTTCATTTCGACTTCCTTCTCATTTGGTCGGTGCATTATTACTCTAAGGTCGGTGCTAACTAAAAATGGTTCTGTTTTTCTAAAATTGCAATAGATGTCGGTAATTTAATTTCATAATCCCCAAAATTATTCCTAATACGAATTCAGACACCTCTGTCGGATTCTTTTAACACTAAATTTTGTGGGTGTTGCCAAATCTAAATTCTTTACGCGGAAAGCGGGCCCTTAAATGATTTACTGATGAATGATGTTAGTAACTTCAAAGTCATCGCGTACCTCAATTGGACAGGGTTCTAGCTTCACTTTACCTTATTATGAGATATGAGGTGTCAAAATTTTCTTATCGACTCTTTACCTTTATAAATATTTGAATAGAACGTATTATACTCGAACTTAACATTTTAGGACATACCTAAACGTGCAGATAGAACCATATGCAACCAGTTAGGGCATAATAATTAATTGCATAAGGTGCTAACTTCATTTTCCTAATGCCGTTCCAAGACAGGGCCACGTTCTAATTAAATATTTTCCTAAAATGCTTTGCACAAGAATGAACCTTTTGAGGTAAATATAAATATTTTATGAGAAATGTCTTTGCTAACTTTGTCACCTCAGAACATGGTAAAGAAAAGTTAGAACCCTATCCAACTAAAGTAACTACACTACTGCGCCCCGTAAAAACAATCAACTGTTAGATACAAACAAAATGTTAGAACCTCGTGAAATAAATGGAATCTTTAAAAACTTGATGTCAGAACTTCGTCATACAAGTATATGGTTATCATAGTAATGAGCAAAAGAATGGTTTTGCATTATATAGTCAATTTTGAAAAAAAATTCAATTAGAACCCTGTCCAACTGAGGTATCTGTAGAGATATAACATAACATATATATGATGATGAAAAACTTTGTGAAGTTTGTTTGAGAGTTCCGCGAAATATTAATGTTGGAGGACTGAATGAAAAATTGTTAAAATTAGCAAAAGATAATGAATTATGGATAAATTAAATAAAAGTGTAGGACGGGTTGTTTCAAAGATGATTTTCAAGTTCTGTGAAAGTTCTTTTCAAGTTTTGTTATTATTTCAGTTTTGTGATACAACTGGTCAATGATGATGTAATAACAGAACTTGATTAGAACCTTCACAGAACTTGAAAATCAACTTTGAAATTTGATGAATTGTTCAATTTGTGTGAAACAACCCGACCTAATTAATAACATTTCAGATGATATTCTGACCGTAAAACTAATAATTGTTTTTTATTACAACAGTTTCACATTTAACATAAAAGTAAATAATTAAAAACAGAAGTTTAAATCAAAGATTTATAAATAAAGTGAAGTAAAAATAAATAAACATGGTATTCAATCTTGTGATAACAATGGAAAGACGTAATTGTTTGAATAGCCATTGTTATAATACTTCTCGTCGCGTGTGCTAAATTGTATGAACCACTGTTCATAGAATAAACAGTGCCGTGTCTTGGCCTCTGACGTGACTAGTGAGACAAGATGACCGTAATCTATTGTTTGTGAAGAACCGAGTGTTTGTGTAGTGAAGAGTTGCTACAGCTTCAAGATGATTGGTCCATCTTCCCACATCAGCAAGTTCTTGCTGAGTCTCTTCTTCCTGCTTCTGGTCTTCTTTGTCTTTATGGATGTCAACATGATTTTGAGGATCCAGAACTATCCAATAAGCAGAGATAAGCAGAATGCTCCGACAAGTTCAGAACTGACAGGAAATTGGACTGCCTACTCCAATGGATCCAAGAAAGACGACCTGACAGAGCTTTATAAGAATCTGCAAGAGTCTGTCAGTCATTCAGTATATTCTTCCACGCAGCAAAATTTGAAGAAAGCCTTTGAACCACGAGAATACGAGCAAGATACTTGGGTTACTTGTGATATTAATCCATTATGTTACCCCACCGTAAAAGCTCTAATGTTGGATCACACGAATCACTACATCTTTGCTCCAGTAGTGTCGATCTTAGATAACTTAATTGGCATATCAGCAAGAATGCCATACATCACACCAAATTTGATATCGTATACTCACGTTGGTATAGCGATAATTGCCGGTAAACTGATTTCCATCGATTCTCTGGCTTATAGAAGGCTCGGTGTTGTATTGTTCCAAGTTAGGACATTGCTGGATGATTTGGACGGTCACGTAGCGAGAGCAAGAAAGCACGTACGCGGAGAAAGGTCGGAAGTGGGAACAGCAGGATTTTACATTGATGGATTCTGTGATCTTTTAGGATGCATCTGTCTTGTTATCGGCATCTTTTGCTTCTTGAAAAACAATCCCCCTAGAAGAGGCTACGTGAAAGTACACACCGTATTACCCCATTACAACGAAAACATCACAACGAAAGAAGCCACAGACTCAAATGGAGAAGTTGGCTTTGTGTACAAGCCTAAGGTATCAATGGAGAGGATGTTGAGAAAGCTCTTCCTGTTTTCTGGTCAATTATTGGTATCGTCTATGGCGTGGAATCGCTATATCGATATCTACCAGCAGACTTTGGAGCGAGAAGAATCAGAGATCAGCGAAGCCCAGCTGCAAAGACAGACGATTGCCTTTCGGTCTGGACTTTTCTTCGCAATTTCCTGGCTGTGGAAGATAGTCAACGTCCACAGCTTTCTTCACTGCATCCTTTTCGCCATCTTCTGCGACAAGCTTTGGGAATTTTTAAGATTCATCCAATTCGTTGGTTATGGCCTGTTGGTTGCGTCTATAGGACTGACAGAAATGCACGTTATAAAAGTGCAAAGTTATGTTTTTAAATTGGTAAATAATCAGGCACCATCGTAAAGTGAGTTAGTTCATTTAAAAATACATTTAAAGTCTCTTGTATTACAGGTAAACGGGGCTTAGTTTTTATACTACTTTTTATTTCGTATTAGTTTTTTGTTACTTTCTTTTGTAAGTGTATCGATTGTTTTTTTAAATATATTTTTTGTTAAAACTTTGTGATGAACAATTTTGGTAGTATATTTTCTTTACTTGAACAAATGTTTCATTTTTATATTTTTAAACAGTTTTCGAAGTGGAATGTCGTCGTGATGAACACTAGCGATGATTGCATATTGCATATTATACTTAATCATTTGAGAAGATAACATCAACAACTTTCGATGAAAATAAACGGTCGCTACTAGGACTCGAACCCAGAATATTTAGTCTTTGTCTGGCGTCTCTAGCAATTGATCTATTTCTATACTTTTTCACGTTTTCGTTGAAAGTTGTTGATTTGTTGTTGATTATCTACGTCGATGTTTAAATAATATAACAATGAGATTTGTAAGCTTCAATGTGTTAGTCTTAATAAATTGAATATTGTACTGTTGAATTTTTATCATTTTTTCGTGCTTTCATAAAGGACATCAGAATTGGTCGTTTGCAAACAGTGTTGTTATGACTTGCCATGATTCTAAACTGAATTTAAATGCAAAAGTTATACTTTTGTCCTGGAGATAAAAGGGTGCTTCCGAAACGGGACGGCATTTTAATATATTATTAGTAGTTTAAACAAAATATAACCGTTTGGTTTATCGGACAATTTGTTTTTTGAAAATCAAAATCGTTGTGATGCTTTTTGAAAGCAAAAATTAAACTGGCCAAAATGAACAGTATCATGAATATTTTTTATCGATTGTTATTTACAAATATACAAACTAAAATCGAAGCATTTTTTAGGAGCGCCATTATTTAATTTCCGCAGTGTTTCTTTTCCTTGTCAGATAAAATATATTAATTCTTTTAAAATATTAATATTATTTTGACACGGTAAAAACATCTGATACTTATGATAATTTTAGTTTGGTTTTTCATGATAACTAAGCAAATCCAATATTATTTATTACCTAGAGTATTTTCTTGCCAATTTAGTATTTTAATATCAGTTTTTTCTATAATTTATTTTTAACTTAAATTCCCTGTTGCTTTCTATTTAAAATAATGTTTTTTTTTTAATATAATAATATTTCAAAAATTTTCCGATGCAGGATTTATTCTATTAATTAAAATTATGCATTTATTCCTACTGAATAGAATAAATTTTTCTCAAAATATCTTTAATATAATCAATTTTTCAACTTTAAAAAAATCCTAAAAATTTATTCAAAAAATATATTTTTGAATTTATGTAGCCAATTGATTTGTCACTCTCTCAAATTTATATTTTCTACTAATTATTATTACAAAACTAAACTATCTACATATATGTAAATTGTATTATGAATATATAATTAAGTAATGTTTGTTTATTATATAACATTGAAAAAATGTATCAACCGTCTTTTGTCAATCTTTAAAGAACAATTTTTTTTAATAATTTTAATTGTAATATTTCCATTAATAAACGAAAATCCACCTCTTTTACGACTTTTAAATAATATTTTTTATTTTTTTATTTAGGTATAGCTGTATTTCCACTTAATTCTGTTGTAATAGATCAAACATTAAAAAAATTGAAATAATATTTTTGAGGTGATTGGCCTATTGGGGTCGAAAATTCTTTTATAAATTGGCAAAAAATATAACATTTCTAGGGATTTTGTTTTCATTTTTTTAATGTATTATTTATTAGTAACTGTTCATTGTTTTATGTAACATCACTCAAGAAAATCATTGGACCTGGTTTCTTTTACGACGAAAAAATAAACATTAATTTGATAAGTTTTAAGTAGGTACATAATTATTATGCCTTGTTTTTAATATTTCAAGGAAGTCTAGAAATTTAATGAAATTGATTTTTTTCTATGGCAACACCGAGTAACATGGATTTTAGAACAAATTGTAATACTTTGGAATGTGAGGTTATGTTCGACTCCCTATTATAACAGATGGACATTTACTGAAAAAAACACCAATTTCAAAAATATTATTACTATTTTTTTTTTAATAAGTGTGTGTTTCTTTCGTTTTATTTATATTTTAATATCCACATAGCACAGGACACGTGAAAAATCACGGGATATAAAAAAAATTGCCACGTCCGAGAATCGAACCCCGATCAACTGCAGACCATAACGCCACCAACTATTGTAAGAACGGCGGCATAAATTCATTACATGTACCTAATAATTATTATTTATTTTAGAATGTTATCACATCACATCCGAAATTATATTGTTTAATAATGAGTGGCTTCTTTGATGTGTACATTAAAAAAAAAATACAAAAACAAAAAAGTTTGAATATTAAATTTCTCAGAATATTATCATCACTTTTCGGGTAGTACACTAATTTGTGAACCGTTTTTTATTTATTTTAAAAGTAACATCCTTTTCCATTTGAACCATCTTGGTGTTACCATTTAGAACCATTTAAACGACCGCTCCGGCCTAATTGTTTTCTAGACTTTCTCGAAGGACTATAATTACTGTGACGTACCTGTTTTTCGGTCTGGCAGAAATGCCCTCAGACTGTACCTAAGGTTTAAAGTAAAAATAATTATTAATATTTAATTAAGCAACACTGTACAAAAAAAAATGTTGTTACATTATGTTATGTTATGAATATTACGAATGTCTATACTTAATATTTTAATGTAAAAAAATACTGTATTTAATTATTATGTTACTATGTACAGTCGAAGTATGCGACACTTAAAATAATCAATCGGCCCTACTTGTAAAGATGTTGTTTTAAAGAAATAGTTGACTGAAAATTGCCAATACATTTTTTATTTAACGTTTAATTTTTAACGGCCGTTGTCACAAATCTAATTTAGCGACCGCTGAGCTATAATTTGGCTTAAGAGGAAACGCGAGCGCCGAGAAATTTGAATAATAAGTATTTTACAAAACTGTCCATGTCCCTTGCCCCCGAATACTGAGCGAAAGAGACAACTACACCTTAGACTTATTATACCCAAATTAAATTGTAAAAAATGAGGTTTTGTATTCCCCTCTTTTCTCCTTCAAAAGTGGATCGATTTTTAAGATTTTTTTCACCAACTGTATCAGAAGAAAATTTTCTACGTCTTTCAGTTATGCTTTTTTAAAAATACATATGTAAAATTTGTATACTGAACATCTGTTGATGGCGTTAAAAACTAAGCAATTTTAATGATTTTAAGTATCTTATCAAATAAGCAAAACTTAGGGGTTGAAAATTTGGCAATAGTTTCAAAATCCAGAGAGAAAATAGGGGAATACGTTTGTATGGACAAAACGCCTCTCGCGTTTC
The DNA here is from genome assembly GCA_026573805.1 of Hesperophylax magnus. Classification (NCBI taxonomy): domain Eukaryota; kingdom Metazoa; phylum Arthropoda; class Insecta; order Trichoptera; family Limnephilidae; genus Hesperophylax; species Hesperophylax magnus. The sequence goes on from JAIUSX010000028.1 coordinate 16,974,123, forward strand.
CTCTTAAAACGATGTCTTGACAAAAAAATTTAAAGCAAATTGTGTTTTCAGTTAGAAAATTTGATTACTCAAATTAATATAGATGGTTTATTAATACTGTGAGTAGAACACGTCATGTTTTCCTTTGTTTTAACTGGTAATTTTATGCAAGATAAGTCTAGAAAAATGAAACTGATCGGAAAGCATTTTAATATTAATTGGTGTAAAATTAAATGAAATATGGGGATATTTGTGTATTATTGCCACCAGCACAAGGACAATTGGACTTCTATCGGGTTATTCATTAAGGTTATTTCATGCATCGCATTTATCATTAAAATGTCAGTATCCTTGGATAGTTAGTTGGTTAAGCCGTTCTCAGCGTCGGGTTCCCAAACAAAAGTCTGTGTTCAATCTTACCCAGCTAAGTCATCCACCATTGTACAAGATTTCAGCTTATGGTGATGAAAAAAGGAGAAATTTAAATATTGTCAGCTAATTCTTATCTTCGCTGTTCGTCTTTCTTTTCGGTATTGCCAAATATCCGACACTTACTTAACCATCGCTAACGATAGATTGCATTGGTCAATCGTGATCGACCCGATCACGAACCACAGATGATCAATAGGGTCACTATAAAAAAAAGATTCGATCATCCGTGATGGTGTGACGAGCGAGCGACTATATATGTATGGATTTTGTAAACCGGACGTCTCGAATCGTTCTTGCGACAGAAAAAAATAGATTGTACATATCTGAAACTGAAATAGGCTGTTGCTGGTGTTCCAGCCAGAAATCGCAGTGACACTCCATTTCAGATTAAGGCGATGCACTACGTCGTGTAATATTTTAAATTGAGCCGCTATCAATAACAACCCTTACGTAGATGGCGATAAGGTTTACATTCCCGCTTAACACCATCTGCCTGTTTTGATTTATGCAAGAAAAAAACATGGCAAAAAAGTGCCTCTTATTTTATTTTGTGGATGTTCAGGCATAACTATTTAATTATTTTTCGATCATTTTATAAATAATTTAATTTGCCACATTATACAATAAAATCAAAACAGAAAATGGGTTCGTAAGTAGGAGATTTTGAACTTTAAAGCAGTTTTTATAGGCCTCATACATTATTTTTTTCTGGGCTTATAAAAAGACTTATCTAAAAAAATACTCGATTATTTCAAAGGCCAAGATGTATTCTACTCGCAGTATTTAATTAAAGCATCTGAAACATTCCTAGAAACGCACGACCAAATTTTGAAACCAAAAACACATGATTTTGCATTACTACGTATGGCATCACCTTAACCATCTCTATTTCGGTTTCGCAAGAACGAGACTCGAGACGCCAAGTCTACACAATTTATACATCTATGGTCTGCGTCAAAACGCCGACATTTTTTCTATGTTCATTTGGGGATCAATGGTGAGGCACGAAATGAAAGAAGGTTGTGAAGGTCACATGTGTTTATTGGTGAGTCAGTGGCCGTGACAAGGAGATGATGAAGGACAGATGTTGTAGACTCCGGTTGCTGGCTGATGATGTGCTGGTCAAGCGCGGGTCAGTGAGTCGACGCCGGGCGCTGATGACCGGGACTCGATATAGGTCAGGCACTGGCGAAGAACGTAGGTCTTCAGGCACTCCAGTGCTGACGAGAAGGCCGAAGGTGCGGCAGACCTTGTGGGCAGTTGAACGGGAACGGCGTGACCAGTGAGGATGCAGCGTGTCCTCGTGGTGGTCATGATGGCGTGGAAGAAGCGCTGGTCAGAGACACTGGAACCAGGGCGCTTGTAATCCGATGTAGCGCTGGCCATGGACACGGCCGAGGCGCTAAGATGATGTCCCGATGGAGTCCATAATGATAGGGGCGAAGCCGGGTACGTGTTGTCCACCGCGCTAGTAAGAAGAGCGCGAGTGATCACTCGTTGATCCTTCCTTGTAGGCTGACGGCTGAACGGTAACTGATGACTGACTGACTGGCTCGCTGCGTCGGGCTTATTTATACTACTCGGCCGACGGTAGCAGTGGGTAGTTGGATGGCAACTAAATTCTAGGCACTCGCACAGACTGTACGTTTCAGGAACCTTCGATAGTGCGGCGATTATGCATAGGCCGTAGACTCGAACCTTCCGGCGAGTTCTCGTAATGTGTAAGACGGCCCGTGACGTTTTGTCACCTGGTAGACAGGTAGGTACCGTAGTACGTAAATTACTTTGTTTACGATTTAACGATGCAAGTATCAAGTACGTACCTAAGTAGCAAGTAGCAGTTTATTATTAATTATTTAATCTGGATAATTCGACGCCACATTCAAAAGTGCCCGATTAAAGATCGGATATTTTTGACCCGATCACTTTGCCGGTGGATCGTGATAGACCTGGGTCATGCAAAATGATCGATCGACATAGGGCTAACTGGTTACAACGGCCTATTATGTGCAGTATATTTATAATATACTATATTTTATACTACGAGTGCGTGGCGGTAGTTCTAACCACTATTTTTGATATCTAGTTAAATCACTATAATGTTATAGATATTGACGCTATAAAACTAATTAATTAATTAACCTATTTTTTTTTGTTTTCATACAATTGCTATTTAATTTATTTTTCTTTTGTTTAATTTGATTATCTCAATATCACTTATTTGGAGTCATTACTGTATTGAAATGGTATTGATGTAACAAACAAAAGTATTTTTTTTTTAATGATAAACTAATGTTTATAAGACAAGGTTTTTATGCATAGCACAAAGGATAACAAATTATTATAAGCATTTATTACTCGCCTGAAATATCAATACAAATTGAAAATATCTCCCGTGTAAAAATAAATAAATAATATTTCTCAATATAATAAGCAGTAATTGTCGATTGAAGTACTTGTACATATTGAATTATTTGGCGGGTTGGGAATAAGTCGATGTAGCTCTGTAGTCCAGAGCACCTGACCGGACATCAGAAGGTGCGGGTTCTATTCCCTTCGGCGGAATTTATTTTTACTAGGGAGATATTTTCAATTTGTATGGATATTTCAGGCGAGTAATTTATGCTTATAATAATTTGTTACAACTAAGTAAAATAAGATTCACATTTTTTGGTCGAATATTTAAAAAAAAATATTACTTATTATTTAAAAAAATCGTCTTTACGTGGTTTATTTAGATTTTTGGTTTCCAACAGTAAATAAACTCTTAAAAATAAATTTCAAAGCATTATAAATTTAGAAGGAGCATGAAGTGATAAACAATGTTAGTTTAAAAGTTTTCTAGATTTTATAGTTTTCAAATTCAAAACAAAGTGTGAATTTGCTTAAACTTTTTGGTTCACCTTGTTGATGTAAAATAATTGTAAAGCGATATTTTCCATGTTTTTTTGTTCTCGAAAAAAAAAGAAAACATTAATATAATGAATATATTTTTATGCTGAGGAATTCATTTTGTATAACTATTTTTGATTTGTCGCCCAAACGACATGTTCGTTTTTATTCGTGGATTCGGCGGAGTTGACGTCACGCCGGGTGACGTTGTAGCCAGTTGGAAACGTTTCGGAATGTGCGGTTTTTTTCAAATCATTAATTATAAATTAAAATTACACATTTTTAGTACAATTATCAGAACCAGAAAAATAAAGTAAATCTTACACACAAGTTAACGGCGTTCTTAGTTTGCAAAATACCCCATTATTATTTATTTGAGAAATTGTTAAAGAGTGCACGTAATTTCGATTTTATATTTAATTTTTATTAATTTATTTATAATTTCTTCATCTCGAACGGGTGTGTACAATCGCATAAAATAATAATAACAAGATAATTTTTGATATTTTTGTTAGAAGAATTGTTTAAAAAAATTTAACTTAATTTGAAATTATGATTTCTTTAAAATCATGAAAATTTTATTTTATTTTTAAGTCACTTTTGTGTTTTATAAAAACATGAAAAAATACAAGCTGTGTCTTCCAGATATGTTATTTTTATATTTTTAAAATTTTAAATGAAATTATTTTTTTTAAATACTTTCTTATACATACTTATTATTTTATAAATTCACGACGTTCCGATGCTAATACGTGTATTTCTAGTATTATTTATTTTAATTATGCATACAACGTGTCGAACTAATTACTAAGAATTATTAAATATTAACATTTTTTTTATTTGTACGCAGAAAAATATATTAGTACGTTTTAGTTGTGTCAGAATAATTTGTATTTTTGATCTGGACAACGTTTACTTTCAACAAGACGGCGCTACGTGCCACACAAGCAAAGAAACTATTGATCTTTTACGATTGAATATCAAAATAACACCTCTTATTGGAAAACTCTGTATATAAACATACAGCGTAACTTCACTCGTTTGTTATATATAGGGTGTCCGGGGTAAAGTGCGCTAACTTCAGGGGGTGATTCTACTTACAAGTAAAAAAGATTTTTTTTCGAAATTTCAACGTTTTAAGGTAGTTTTTAGGTTAAAAAAGTTGTATTGTTTGTATGGGTATATAAATATTCTTATATGGTAAAATATTTGTGTACGGGAAAAAAACATTGGAATTTAAAAAAAAGTAATTTTTCTTTTTTATCTTTTTTATCATCTAAAATCACCTCCCGAAGTTAGCGCACTTTACCCCCGGACACCATGTTGCAGTATTTCACGCTGCGAAACAAACCAATAAATGTCGATGTAAAGCGATGCTTAGTTTTTTTCCTACATATTTAAAAAAAATATATTTTTAATTGAACGTAGCAAAACGGTTTTAAACCAGGCTCAAGGCCGGCTTTACCACACCAACGTTGAATGGGCGTGTGAGAATCTAATTAGTGAGAGAATGAAGAGATATACGTGTACAAGTATGGCATGGACTTGCCACCGAAGTAAGCTTTTTTTCTGTTGTTTCTGGCTTTCACCGTCCAAGGTGTCCTAAGCCATCGTTTTAAATTATGAAATAGAGGGAAGGTGTATTAATATATCAATTTTGTTTTATTGGGCTTTTTCAAAATTACATGGAAGGTTGTAGTCGAATTCAGACTTAGAAGAGTTGAGATGTTTAGAAGAGAGGATATTTCTTTAGAGAGGGACAGCCGAAAATATGTGTTCTAAAGTTCCCACTTCTAGACTACAGAATGTTCAATCTGAGGAGTCAAGCACGTGAATTTTAAAAGTGTGAGAAGAAACGGAACAATGTCCAATCCTCATTCGTATAAGTGAGGAAATTTATTTTTTGGAGAAATGGGGGAATTGTTGAAACCACGGTTTTGATGGGGTAGTCTTTTGTATTGAGACGCAGCAGGCAAGGCCTTGGATTGACTAGAAATGTGCCAATACTCTGACCAAACTTTGCGGGATCTATCTTTGAGGATGGAAGAATATATCTGTTTACGAGGGTAACAATAGGGTTGGATGCTCCATGTTTTGCCAATTAATCCGCAATATCATTACGCACGATCTAACTTATTTTTCCATTTCTTCTGTTGAAACTGATCTGCCATTATCACACATCAAAATCCTTTCTAGAGTGGATAATCTGTTTCATAAAAGTCGAAAGGTCAACAATGATGACAGTAAAAGATAAGTAATTTTTACCGTTTTTTGCGTTTTACATTTGATTTTCCGATAACAACATGATAATCCATAATATGTATTTATTAATATCTGTTATTTAATCCGTGTCGCCTAATTAATATTGTAAATTGTGACAAGTTTGAAATCAATTTGGCAGAGTATAAAATCGTTGTTCCTTATCATTTGAAGGTTATCTAGAAAATATATTACATAGTGATTGTCTTTAAAAAAAAATCTATTTTTACAATGTTCAATATTTGTCATCCGTCCCATTTTTTTTTATAATTTGTATTATCTAATTCAATTTTAATGCGTGTCAGAAATATGTCTGCATTTCCAATTTTTACAGAGTGGTTAAAAAAGGTTTTGTATTGTTCCGACAACTATGAATTATAATGCTATCTGCCAAGTTTCGTCTTATTTCTATGGCAGTATCCAAATTCCTTCAATAATTTTTTTTTTTATTAAAAGCGGAGACGGTTTACGCGTAGTTCCCGTGAGCACTTAGGCCATAGCCCCATTGTCCTATCTCCCATTTTACCTCAATCCTTTAACAACAACCCGGTCCCTTTAATAAAGTTCACCAGGGTTGTCATTGGGTATGTGGCTATGTCTTCTGGTTCTACTGTATGTCTCCCCAGGTATCTGAGCCTAGTTCCCACCAGGGCAGGAAATTGGAACCATAGGTGAATTGAAGTCTCTTCATCCTCTTCACATTTCCTGCATCTATTGGTGTTTTCCACTCCCAATATCTGCATGTGTCTCCTGAGGTGGCAGTGTCCCGTTAGTAGTCCTACCAGTTCCCTCAGCGAGTTTCTGTCCATATCGAGTAGTTTCTTGGTTCGTCTAGGGTCTGGTCCTTTTTTTGGATTGTCTCATTCCAGGTGCCCTCTCCCATTCTTTGCCGTGCTGGGATTTGACCCACCTATCACTATGTAATTTAGTGTGGCAAGCTGCTACTCCTACGGCCGGCTCGGATCCTCCTACAAGTGGTGCTTTCGCCCCTTTCCTTGCTAGTTCATCAGCCCGCTCGTTGTCCTCAATGCATCAATACCAATAAAGTTTATCAGATGTGTCAATGTGTGTTTGGTCTAAGTCCTGGTTCCACAACATGGTTTTTATTTATTTCTTAATTTATGCTTTTCTTTTATATAATAATTTATATTATTACTACATAATTTACTAAATAACGATTATTTGTGAACAGGTTCTGCTGTGAAATTATTTTTACGTGTGGCAGCTGTTTCGCCTCCTGAAATCATTACACAGTTTGATTATGCCTTCAGAAGGCGAAACAGCACGCGTAGAACTTTTTTTAAAAATAATCATTTTCATTTCTATTTCTATATTCTATTTAAATAAAAATGTTAATCTTCGTTTGTTCAAAACCTTATATCTCCGAAAGTTCTTCACCATTTGTTTTGATATTTTGACACAACGTTGCATTCGAATACACGTGTTTTGACACCTATATTATATAGATCTCACCTGTAACAGTTAAAAACGTTTTTTAAAAAACGGCGCAATCTGTTGGACAAACATGCTTTTTTGAAAAACAGCGCCTTCTTTTGGACATAAAAGCAACATGCGCTATTGTTTTTCTATCGACACAGACAGACCGAGCCACAGCAACGCGTTGTGGGGTACTGCTAGTTTTTAAATAAATATTTCGAGTATCGCGAAAGATTTATACGAAATTACTTAACCTGGATGTGAACAAAACACCGAAGACATATCGTTTAGGACAGTTTTACACTAGATAGACGATCAGTTTCTATCTAAATTAAGGAGCTGGATGCAATAACATCGGAAAACATGTCGTTTAGGACAGTTTTACTCTGGATAGACGATCAGTTTCTATCTAAATTGAGGAGCTGGATGCAATAACATCGGAAAACATGTCGTTTAGGACAGTTTTACTCTGGATAGACGATCAGTTTCTATCTAAATTGAGGAGCTGGATGCAATAACATCGGAAAACATGTCGTTTAGGACAGTTTTACTCTGGATACACGATCAGTTTCTATCTAAATTAAGGAGCTGGATGCAATAACATCGGAAAACATGTCGTTTAGGACAGTTTTACTCTGGATAGACGATCAGTTTCTATCTAAATTGAGGAGCTGGATGCAATAACATCGGAAAACATGTCGTTTAGGACAGTTTTACTCTGGATAGACGATCAGTTTCTATCTAAATTGAGGAGCTGGATGCAATAACATCGGAAAACATGTCGTTTAGGACAGTTTTACTCTGGATACACGATCAGTTTCTATCTAAATTGAGGAGCTGGATGCAATAACATCGGAAAACATGTCGTTTAGGACAGTTTTACTCTGGATACACGATCAGTTTCTATCTAAATTGAGGAGCTGGATGCAATAACATCCGAAAACATGTCGTTTAGGACAGTTTTACTCTGGATAGACGATCAGTTTCTATCTAAATTGAGGAGCTGGATGCAATAACATCGGAAAACATGTCGTTTAGGACAGTTTTACTCTGGATAGACGATCAGTTTCTATCTAAATTGAGGAGCTGGATGCAATAACATCGGAAAACATGTCGTTTAGGACAGTTTTACTCTGGATACACGATCAGTTTCTATCTAAATTGAGGAGCTGGATGCAATAACATCGGAAAACATGTCGTTTAGGACAGTTTTACTCTGGATAGACGATCAGTTTCTATCTAAATTGAGGAGCTGGATGCAATAACATCGGAAAACATGTCGTTTAGGACAGTTTTATTCTGGATACACGATCAGTTTCTATCTAAATTGAGGAGCTGGATGCAATAACAACGCTCACAAGCTTTTTGCTCCCATCGCCTTTTTGGTATCTCAAATCCCTTCTTTATCTGCTTTATAAAGATTACTTCTGTAGCTTTTACAAAGACGGAGTTACAAGTGAATACCACGCATTTAAAAAAATAGAATGTGTTTCACTCAAAACCACAATAACAAATTATTATAAGCAATAATTAGTCGCCTGAAATATCGATACAAATTGATAATATCTCCCGAGTAAAAATAAATGCCGCCGACGGGAATTGAACCTGCACCTTCTGATGTCCGGTCAGGTGCTCTGGACCACTGAGCTACGTCGACTTATTCCCATTCAACAATTAAATCTTTTCACCTGTAAACAACCTTGTTATCTTTGTGCTATTCGTAACAACAAACCTTGTCTTATAAACATTTTTTTTTTTTTTTTTTTTATTAATATCAATAGCAAAATTTGTACAATATGTAGGTTTAAAGTATAATATAAGTATATTTTTTGTATTTTTTTCACAGTCCTCCTCACTAGGGTTTCCTGTTCTGAGGCGGCCTGTAGTTTTTCTTAAATTTTTGTATTTAGTTTTGAATTGTCTTTACATTGTCTTCATAATGTTTGTAAGTTGATTATTACTTTGATCTCTAAGCCATGTTTTGACTTTTGTTTTAAATATATTCATTTCGTTTATTTTTTTGGTTTCATTTGGTAGAGCATTGAACAATTTTATAGCATGGAATTTATTATTTCTCTGTCCAAAGGATGTGTTCAAACTGGGAGTAATCAGGATATTTTCGCTTTTTGCCCTGGTTGTGTATTTATGTTGGGCAGTGGAGTATTCGGATATGTTTTTTTTCAGTTTAAATAAAATATTTTTTGAATATAGTTTCTGTACATTGTAAACATTGAAGTTTTTGAATATTTCTTCTGTCGGAGTTCTAAGCGGAACTTTCAGTATAGTCTTTAATACTCCTTTTTGTGCTATATTGAGCCGCTCTGTGTGAGTGCTCAAGGCAGACCCCCATCCAGTTATTCCGTACTCTATTTGTGATTGACACAAAGCATAGTATACTTTTTTAATATCGTTTATATTGAGGATATTGCGAATGTTTCTAAAGAAGTATATGTACCTGGTTAGTTTTTTTGTAATTACATCTATATGTGAGTTCCAACGGAGATTATCATCAATTTCAATTCCAAGATATTTGATGCTTTTGGAGTGTGCTATAGTGGGACATGGGCATGATAAGGATTGATTTTTTTGATAAATTCCTTGGCATGAATGTAATTTGAGATTAAGGTCCTCTGACGGCTGCCCTCTGGCTGTTTTAGAAAATGTCAGATATTTTGTTTTATTGACATTAAGCGTCAGGGAGTTTCTTTTAAGCCAGTTTTGCAGGAGACCAAGTCCGTGTTCAGCTTCTTTGTAGGTATTTATCCAATCTTTTTCTTTAAATAAAATTACTGTGTCATCAGCAAAACTAATGATTTTTCCTCTTGTTTCTAGGTTACAGATATCATTAATGTATATTAAAAATAATATCGGACCTAGTACGCTTCCTTGTGGTACTCCATGGTTGATTAGGAGAGGTTTGCTTTTTCTCTTATTAATTTGGACGCTCTGTGTACGCTCCGTCATATAGCTTTTTAGTAAGTTTAGTGTTGTACATGACATACCAATTTTTGAAAGTTTTGAAAAAAGTATTTTGTGATCTATTGTGTCAAAAGCCTTTTGTAAGTCTATGAAGATTGCCAAAGTTTTTTCTCCACTGTCTAAACTTTTAGTGATCATATCGGTAATTTTTTCTATGGCGTCACTAGTACTTAAGTTCTCCCTAAATCCATACTGAGTTTTTGATAATTTTTTATTGTCTTCTAAGTAGGATAAGAGTTGTTTTTTTAGTATTCTTTCCAATATTTTTGAAAATGTATTTAGTAGGCTTATTGGTCGGTAATTGTTTATGTCATTTTTACATCCTTGTTTAAATATTGGTATAACAATCGCTTTTTTGAGGGCTGTAGGGAATATGCTATTCGTTATAGACATGTTGACTAAGTATGTAAGTGGTTCGATAAGTTCTTTACAGAGATATTTTATTGCGTTGGTTGAGATTGTGTCCTCCCCTGAAGAAATATTTGATTTTAAAGAAGAAATTGTGTTTTTGATATCGTCAGCTGTAATTTGTTTAAAATTGAGCTGATTTCCTTGCTCAGGTGGTTCGTTTATTTGTACATCTTCATTACATTTTGTAACTTGCTTTGCTAGATTTGATCCTATATTTATGAAAAAATTATTGACGTATTCAAGTATTTGGTCAGGATTATCAGCGTATGTCCTGGGAACATTGTTTATATTCAGCACGTCAATTGATGTAACGTTGGCAGATTTAGAACTGGTTATTTCATTTATTATTTGCCACATTTTCCTGGGATTTTGTTTACAATCTGCAATTTTTTTCTTATAGTAGGTTTCTTTTGTACACATAATAACTTTTTTGCAAATGTTTCTGTATCTTTTGTAGTATCTTAACATGTGTATATCGTATGGAATTTTTTTAAGTTTCTTGTGTAACTCGTCTCTTTTTCTTATGCAGTTTATATCATTCTGTGTAATCCATGGTTTAATATGTACATTTTTGTGTGAGATTTTCTTATTAATTTTTGTGGTATTAGCTAGTATGTTATTCTGAAGAAGTTCTATGAAATAATTCCATGCATCATTTGTATTGTTCATACTTTGCAGTTTTTTCCAATCGGTACATTGTAGATTATGTTTAATGATGTTCCAGTTGATTTCTGTTTTTTCTGTTGTTAATGGTTTTTTCTTCATTTTATTTGACTTGTTTATTTTTATTGAAAGCATAGTTGTATAATGATCGGTTATAGTTGAATTAAATACAACAGTTTGAGTAATGTCTTTTGTTTTACTCATTATATGGTCTATGCAACTTTCACTGTTGTCCACTTTTCGAGTAGGAACATTTATTAAGCTTTCCAGTCCATGGGATGCTAGCATCTGCAGATATTGAATTCGCTTAGGGTGTCCATTTTCTAAAATATTTATATTTACATCTCCAATAATAAATATGTTTTTCGTTTCTTTAAGAAGGCAGAGTTCCTTGTCTACGGATTTAAGGAATGGGTCGATGTTTCTTGTTGAGGGCGATCGATAGATTGCTAATATAGCTTTTTCTTTACTGATTTTAATTTTTAAACAATTGGCATTTGTGATAATAATTTCTTCAACTTCGGCTTTTATTTCGTTTTTAATGTATATAATTACACCGTCGTTTTGTTTTTTGTTATTCAAACTTGAGTAGGTTGTATATCCAGCAATTTCCAATTTCATGTATTTATGATTTATCCAACATTCAGTAAGTATTATTATTTGAAAATTAACTTTTAAATATTTCAATACAATTTGAAATTCATCAAAATTTTTTCTTATGCTTCTTATGTTTTTGTGTAGTATATTGAAAGAGTTGTTATTTAAATTCAATAGATCATTTGGTTCCGAGGTTAATATAATGTCAGCCATTTTTATATTTTTTTCGTAATCGTTTTTGTGCCCTTTTGTTATACAATATTTTTTATATCATCTACATGTTTTATATAAATTATTTTTTCGGTTGGCATTCTTCGCGTCATTATTTTTCCATCTTTGAACCAAACGTAGGAGTACATTTTTTCATTGGCAGATTTTTTCGTTTTCCAGAGTAGTTCCCTTTGATATGGGCTCAATTCCTCTGCAATATAGATTGGTTCGGTGGAGATATCTTTTATAGCTGCATAATTAATATTTTTCCTTTTAGAAAGAAGATTGTCTCTTGTCTTTTTTTCCGCAAATTCCACTAGCAGTTTCGGTGGCGCATTGTTCCTTCTATCATGTGTCCTTTTTATATCAATTATATCATTGTGCTGGATTTCCATTCCTGCCGCCGCCGCAACTCTTTTTACTATCTCCATCTGCTGCTCTCCATTTTTTTGGGGAATGCCCGCTATTTCTAAGAAATTAGACCGAGATTTGTATTCGAGGTCTGAAATTTTTATTTCAAGTTGTTTAATAATGATATTCTTTTCCTGGTGTTCCTTTTTTATGTTTTCAAAATCATTTTCAATTTTTTTATTTTGTAGAATTGTTATTTCTAGTTTTTTTATAAGTTCATCGTACTGACTACTCATAAAATCAATGCTTTTTTGAGTGTCCTGGGTTTGTTTTTCAATTTTTGATATAATTTCTTTTTTCATGGATTCAAATTTTTTTTCAATAATCTGTATAATTTTATCAATGTTAAATTTTTCTTCGGTTTCCGTTATAACTCCCTTTCCTCTTGTATTTGCCATTTTCTATTTTTTTTTTTTTTTTTTGGTTTATTAATTATATTTTTATTAATGTTGGAGCAAAAATGCCCCTAAGTATGTATTAATTTATGTAAATTGTCTATGGCGAAATAGTTTTGTATTGTCTATGGTTATTGTATGTTTTCACCAAAGTTGATTTTGGGTTACAATGACAATACTCTTTTTGCACTTCAATTTACAAATGTTTAATTTCACTGCCACCGTCACAAATACTGCCACTTTGTCTAGCGTATCACTATATATTGTTTTTTTTAAGCGGGTTATGTTATTAGGTTGTTTTATTGACACTATATTGATATTATTTACGGAGCTGTCAAAAACGGCTATTGAGTCAAATCATAGACAATTATTAGTTTATCATTAAACAAATAACAAAACTACAATGCTCATCATATGTTGTTATTGCATTCAGATTATAAATAATTGAGCGAGTTACCTAATATTTACAACATTTATGAGTAGGTACTTTGGAATATCCCATTTTTGGTCTATTTTTGCTGAAAATAAAATACAACTTTATTTTTTTCGATTTTATTATTGTTTTGCACCTAAATCGGTAGATTAAAAAAAATACCGAAATATTCTGTCGCATTTTTCTGTTATCGTTTTATCCGAGTAGGATTTTTCTTGGTTTATTACTAACGTCAATCATTTTTTATCGATTAATTTGCTGATAAAATTACTTTGCTATCTATATTGACATTCTGATAAAATTGTTACATCAGAAACCGCTGCGTCGATTGTTTTAAACATAATTTTCTTATACCAAACCTCTCAAAACGAAATATTCTAAAATCAATCAAAGAAGAGTGCAATCATCGGTTTTGGAATTCTGGAAAACCCCTTTAACAAACTTATGCGGGCGAAAACAAGGGTCCTATTCGAGAAAATGGATTTTGATATTTTTAAAAATAATGTATACATATTTTTACATAGTTCTCACCACCATTGCGGATCGTGACTTTTGAGTGTGATATAGTGCTAAGTTCGACATCTTTGAGGCGATTATTTATTATTTTTGAAAATTTGATTTTTTTATGAAGATTTTCATGATATTTCAGTTTGACCGTGCGCCGCCCAGATTTCCTGAAAATTTTCATACAGATAACCGAATTTTCGAAAAAAAAAAGAAAACGTTTTCAGCTACAACAACATCAATAATGCCGTTTTTTGAAATATTAGCAATCTAGTACACAGAAAAGACATGAGCTATAAAATTATTGTCTGAAATTAAAGCCTACCTTTGTGATTCCACTCTATAAAATGAAGTTAGAGTCTGCGTTGGGACATTTAGTGATGTTTTATTTGTAAAAAAATGTGCGTATTTTATTGCACAATTTTTATTTTTGTCGATTTTGATCAAATCATTACAAAAAAGCTTCCGCATCTCCGATGCGATAAGTGCAAGGATGACAAGGATTTCCTTTTGATGAAATATTCTTCCACACAAAATACAAGAATTTGAAGATTTTAAAATACGTATGCATATAGTTGGGACCCTTACAAAGAGATTGATTTAAAATATGAATACAATTGTCGGACAGCAATGCCTTATACAGCCATTCAAGTAGGACCGGCGTACAAGGTAGAACTACCCTTCTCGTAAAAAGCGTGAAGAAGGCATTTATTTCCAATTAGCAAGGGTCATTCTTCAGATAAAAAATATTTTGAAACTAACTTGCTCATATTCTATATTTTATTATAAAATTTGTCCGGAAACCAGTGTTACAAGCAAAAAAATGGGGAATCTACACCACAAGAATTTAACCCAAAAAAAATATATATTTTCAATTTTAAAGGTTTAAAAAAACTTTTTTGAGCTGTATTTACGCTTTTTAAAAGACAATTAAAACAGCTGATATATATCTCCCTAGCAACTGTTTTTTTTCTTCATATTTGAGATAAAAAATGCAACTCTTTGCACTCGAAAACAAAAACTCAAAAAGGTATAAATACAAAATCGACCTCAAATGTGATGATGTACGTATATGATTCAGCAGTTTCGCGTTTATAACACTGGTTTCCGGACACCGTGTATTTCTGTTTAGTGAGATAATCCACCTTTGTTGAAAATTGTACATTACACACAATTGTACATGTCCATTTTAATTTGTTTTTATATATCTGTACATACGTATATATATTTGAAATTTATTATAATAAAATTGTTGCAGGTTGCCTATAAGTTTGTAAGTTGTGTGGTTTTCCTTAAAGTATTGAAATTTTATCAAACTTCCAAATTATATTAAATTTAATATTGTACCTATGTTTTTGTTAGAGTTGTACGTAAAAATATTTTGTATTAATTAACAATAATTTCGTTAACAATGTGATACTTCAATAAATATTCGATAAGTTATTTAAAGTGTTTTATTGATATTTTTTGTTATGTTCATCAATGTTTGAACGGAAAGGATGGGGGAGAGTTGTAACCCCCAAACCCCCTTCTTGTATGCGCCCTTGGTACGAATGTATATGACTATGTTGTGAGATATACACTTTCAAAGTTAATTTATTCCAGCACTTCA
The DNA here is from genome assembly GCA_026573805.1 of Hesperophylax magnus. Taxonomy (NCBI): domain Eukaryota; kingdom Metazoa; phylum Arthropoda; class Insecta; order Trichoptera; family Limnephilidae; genus Hesperophylax; species Hesperophylax magnus. The sequence continues at coordinate 16,989,337 of JAIUSX010000028.1, forward strand.
ATAAACATTTACTCCAAACGGAAAAGCTGGCAGTCCATAATGAAGTGTTGGAAACTTGCTGAGGAAGGATGAAAGTAAACTGAATGCTGTAGAAATGAGATCCCTGAGGCGTATGTGTATAAAACAATGTATGAAATGTAGAGATTTGCAAATAATGCAACATTAAGGCGAAGCTTAGTTAAATCACTATTTTGATTAATCTTTAAAACGAATTGGTGTACATTATGAATACCAAAAAATATGATTTAGATAAATTGAAGGTTTTCCTATCATTTCGCTTGAGTAGAATACAAATAAAAAATAAATTACTCAATAAAAAATATAAATGTAAACTACCAAGAAATATATTTTTTCAATAGAAATTTATGAACGGGTAAAGGAAACAACTTACAACAAAAAATACAGTATTATAGCTAAGATTATCTGTGACAGTTTCACTTGATTAACTTTTCTGTTTTCTTATAAAATTATTTACAAAATAAATAAAAACCAGTTTTGTGCTTGAAATCGAACGTTTCCAGACTCTGTTTGTCAAGCGATTTGAATGCCTGTTAACTACAATATAAGGTATACCAAGAATATACACATTTTTGGCTTGTAGCTTCCTCTTAAGAAAGGGATGCTTAGATGGTTTGGGTATGTAGAGCGGATGAATGAAGAAAGGAGTGTAAGGAGAATATATAACACGAATATGAATTATAGAAGTCGGGGACGCCCGAGGAAGACATGGCACAACCGAGTAAACCAAATGTTTGAGTCAGAATAATAGAAGGGTATTTATGAATGTGTATGAGGCAAGGAGTGTGTGCCAAAACCGAGTTGTTTGGCGGTCTATCTTCTCTGCATACCCCTGCAGGGAAAAGGCGTGATGGTTAGTATGACACGTTAATTTTTAAAATATAATTATACAACGTGAAACGTGAAAAGTCCCATCTGTCCAGTGAGACTATGGTATCCCCAATTGGGGTATGCTGTGATGCTGAAGGTGGGGAAGGGAAGTAGATGGGGAAGTTCCTTGCTATTCAGATCTGGTCACCAAAGAAAAATGAATTTTTCAATTCTGAACGGTGGTCTCTCACCAGAGAAATAATGAGTATATCTTATATATAACCCTTGAGGTGATTTTTCACAAAAACGGCGCTATATAAATTAGCCAAATATTATTATTATTATTATTATCTTCCACTGTGAATAAAAAAGAACTTGCCTAAAATATACTATACCTGTATTATTTTTAGTGAATTAATTGTGAAAAAACTCAAATTAATTAAATATTAACTACTTGAGATCGCCGATATTTGAACCCGCCACCTCCGGATTCGTAGTCGAGAGCATATGGCATACCCATTGGCGGTATTTTGTGAGGCTGAAGGTGGATGAAAAAGATGGGGCAAAATAAGGTTGCGAAGTACCTGGTTATTCAGACCTTGTCATCAAACACGCCTATTGTCATTTCAAGTAAAATGTTTCTATTCTGAATGGTGTTCTTTCACCGGGGCGATAGTAGGAATATCTACCACCTGTTATTGTGACCAGTCTTAGTTTTTTAAGTGTCTGGGAAAAAATGAACAGTACTTATAGGTTTATGAATTCAAACACGTAAAATAAACCGTGTATGTACAATAAACCACATCAATGTATCTGTGAAACCGTAATTGTAAGAAGTTATGGGTTTCGTTGTCAAGTCAACGTGAAGGCGATACAATGGTTAGCATCTCGGAACTGGTAAACCTATAGAAATGGCATTATGGGCGTGTCTGGTATATACAAAGTAAGGTTAAATAATATCATCTGCATCTTCTTCTCCTTGACCTATTATATTACTTCGCCAAGGTTCCTCCAGGCGTCCCCACCCCGCGCTACTTTCAGCTTCTGGAGTTGCTTTGTCCAGTATTTTGTCCTGTGTCTTATGTCTTGTGTCCTGTGTCCTTTGTCCTTTGTCCCATATCCTGTGTCATGTGTCCTGTGCCCTGTATCGTGTATCCTGTTACCTGTTACCTGTGTCCTGTGTCCTGTGTCCTGTGTCCTTTGTCCTTTGTCCCATATCCTGTGTCATCTGTCCTGTGCCCTATGTCCTGTATCGTGTATCCTGTTACCTGTTACCTGTGTCCTGTTACCTGTGTCCCGTGTCCCTTGTCCCTTGTCCCTTGTCCTGTATCCTGTTACCTGTTACCTGTTACCTGTGTCCTGTGTCCTGTGTCCTTTGTCCTTTGTCCCATATCCTGTGTCATCTGTCCTGTGCCCTATGTCCTGTATCGTGTATCCTGTTACCTGTTACCTGTGTCCTGTGTCCTGTTACCTGTGTCCCGTGTCCCTTGTCCCTTGTCCCTTGTCCTGTATCCTGTTACCTGTTACCTGTTAACTGTTACCTGTTACCTGTGTCCGTGCCCCGTGTCCCTTGTCCCTTGTCCCGTATCGTGTGTCTTGTTTATATTATATTAAGTTAATAATTAGATTAGGCTGGAATGTGTGAAGTTTGGTTGGGCTAGGTTAGGTTAGATTAGATAAGACAAGGTAAGGTTAGTTTAAATTAGTTGAGTTTGGCACAGACAATAGAAACACTGTTATTATGGAATGGAAGCTTGCCGACTGTCGCCAAACTATGACCGAAGTGCATGACTATGACTATATCAAAGCGACTGTGCAATGAAAGGTTTGTATGTTTAGCGTCTTTAGTAGTATGGATGAGCCCATCTGGATGCCCAACTCTATTGTTTTTAATATCCATGGTTTGGTGGATTGGCTGGTTATAGACGACACTTCTAGCTATTATCCATCCAGTGTAATGGAGTTTGATGGGCGTTGACAGCCAGTCTACTTGTCAGCCCTAAGTATAGCAACATGGTCTTGATTCACCGCGGGTCGTAATCGATTTTGTGATTAAGTTGTTTCCAATGTATTCACGATTATACTTATTTATATAGTGGACGTCATTAGCCTACAAAATGTAAAAATAATTGATGTGACTTACTCCCCATCGCTTTGGCAAATCAATGTTTTATAGATTGTAACGCCCATTTATTTATACGTGGTCAGCAACGGGGCGCCACTCGCAGCCTAGCAGACATATAAGACGAGTAAGGGTTTCCAGTTGCAATGGCAACACTACTTCCGCCGATCCATCAAGGAAGAAAACATATACCAGAACTATACAGGGTTTTCCAATAAGAGGTGTTATTTTGACTAGCCCGCTATTATTTCGGTAGATGTTACTTTTAAAGCTGTCATTTTTTGACATTTGACAAGTAGACACTACGCCATTAATAAAAATGGAACGATACACGCTTCAACAATGCATTGAAATTATTAAAATTCACTTGAGTGAATCAAATGCAAATCATCTTGAGTAATGAGGCCCATTTCCACCTCGGTGGCTTCATCAAAAAGCAAAATTGTCGCATCTGGGGCTCGGAAAACCCAAGAGTTATTGTTGAAAAGCCTCTCTATCCTCAACGTGTGACTGTTTGGTGCGGTTTATGGTCCGGCGGAGTCATTGGACCTTACTTTTCGAAAATGCGGCTGGAGCAACAGTTACGGTGAATGGATTGCGCTATCGAGAGAGATGATTAATGATTTTTTATGGCCGGAATTGGATGGTATTGATCTGGACAACGTTTACTTTCAACAAGACGGCGCTACGTGCCACACAAGCAACGAAACCATTGATCTTTTACGGGAAAAGTTTCTTTGAATATCAAAATAACACCTCTTATTGGAAAACCCTGTATTAGTTACGTCTTGTTCGAATCTTCAATAAACAGTTTTTTTACAGATATACAGACTATTATTTGACATACTCCTGCATAAGATACCGAGACGTTATATGTAAATACACATGCTGCTATGTGGAGGGTATTATTAGCAAATGAAGGAGAGGAGGTTCTGAAAAGGATAAAGGTATGAGGGGTAGCTATCTGAGAGTCAATTTGTCCAGGAGTGACAGACGTATGAATCCATCCTTCCACTGTGGTGCATGGAGGTCGAGAGAATCCTGCTGGAAGGGTCAAAAGGTCTCTCTCGAGCCAAGACTGGACCTGGACAAACCTCACCCCATGAACCCGGGCAGTAGAGGTGGGTCCTCTGAGTACTTTTCGTTACTGGGTACAGTGAGTACAGATACAAAAAAAATACCGGTTACAAAATACTCAAAAATATTATATACCGACCTGAAGATTGATTAAGAATAATTAATTAGTAAACTGTACTCACATAATTTCTACCCGCAGATTTACCACAAATTTTCTACGAAAAATTGATTGCCCCAATAATTATGGCTCCAGGTGGCTACGAAATTCCTTGTCGATTTTTCAAAAATGCCGGTTTAAAATACCTATTAAAAGTACCAATCAAAATATCCATCAAAAACACCTGGTAAATGCACCTATTAAAAATACCCATCAAGTTACCTATTAAAAGTATCTATCAAAAATACCTGGTAAAAGTACCTATTGAAAATACCCATTACCTGGTAAAAGTACCTACCTATTAAAAATATTTAGTAGCAGTATAAAATACTTTGAGTATTTTGGAACCAGGTATTTTGGAGATTTGTCACAAGTACAAAGTATCACATGAAAAGACCCGGTACTTTTACTGGGTACGATAAATACGCCTCTCCTCTGTTGGGCACCGGTTGCAGCTTGCAAATGGGGTGGCCTATGGCAAAGGTGTTGGTTACCCTCCTCTCTGTAAAAAAAGTCTGAAAAAAGCCTATTTCTACGTAGTAACAGGTTACACGAACAAGTTGCCATGTAACTCCGGGCAACACCAACAACAGCTGTCAATCGGTATTTTCAATCTATGAAGCTACCTGTCAGAAATACAAACATGTCACGTTGATTGGTAACACGGGACAGGTGGGAACTTACATTGTATTTTGTAGTAAAATTAATGAATGACAAGGAAAAAAAATGTTATCTAACTAGTGACCACTTAACTTCGAGCGGTAAATACTCTCAGTATCGCCCTGGTAAAATAATTCATAATCAGTTACTACAAATGACTTTAAACGTGTTTGGTGAACAGATTTGAATAGCCAGGTACTTCAATACCTTCGTCTTTACTTCTCTGAAACATCCCTGGGTTTTCAGATGACAACATTTGAATTCCCTTCACTAGCGTCATTAGATTGGGAAAATGTGGCTTGTGCAATGATGAAGGCTAGTAGAGGACTGAACCCATGATACCCCAGTGGGAATCCGATACATTTGTCAACACAGCTACTATCTGTATCTTGTTTAGACTTTCAATTTTTACCAAAAGCACGCTGGAGGCCCTGAGTAAATATGACCGAAAGGGACAGTCGAATTAGCTCAGTGGTAAAACAACGCCCCGGCAAGGCTGAGGGACTGGGTTCAATTCCTAGATGCTGCCGAATCTATTTCTGATTTATCTGTTTCAATTTTTTCGTTTGAGAGTGGTTAATATTGTCTTCCATGATTAAAAATTACAATTTGAGGATATACTAATTAAGTTATTAAAAAAATGATCCTAGACTTTTTAGTTATTTATTTATTAACTCCCTTTTTCTGGGTTTTTACATGAGAATATTATGAAATATATATTATTTATTTTACATAACTGAATTGCTTCATTAACAACATTTTATAATTGTTAAAAGATAAATTGAAGAAGTCCACTGACTTGGTATAATTTTTTCCCTCCATTAGTATTCTGGGCAAAGAGGAATACATATGGTAGTTAGTCCCAGAATTTCTGCACTGAAATAAATCCTGACTTCTAGTATTACGTTGTGGAATCCGAAAGCTTATCAATTCTAGCAATACCGGACTATCAACTAAATCATTTAGAATTTTATACAGAAATACCAAGTCAGTGAAAATTCTTCTGTGTGAAAATTTGAACATATTCATATAATTTAACAGAGTGTTGTAGTTCAACATAATTACTGGAATACCCATTGTATTAGAACTCTTGTAGAAAAGTCTGTAGATGTCGCACATTAAAATAAAAATTGATATATGAATCCAAGACACTATCTAGATTACTTTTAATTCGGGAAGAATTTTGCAATCATACATAAAGATAGCACACAATAAAAATATGCGTTAAGAAAATAAAGATAATGTTGGTAGTTCAAAGTAATGATACAGTTAAATATGAGCGAAGGAGACATAGTTGAATTAGCTCAGTGGTAGAGTAAAGCCCCGGCAAGGATGAGGTTCAATTCCTAGATGCGGCCGAATGTTTTTCTGATGTTTCTGTTTGAATTTTTTGTTTAAGAGTCGCTAATATTGTCTTACATAATTTCCCTTTTGACCTATATCATCTTTATGGATGCTGCGTGGAGGGTAATTTTGCCGAGAGGAAGCAGTGAACATATGGGTCTTGAAAAAGGAATAATTGAAATCTTTTACTAGATTCTTTCTCTTTTAATAAATATACACATTCAGCCAGCGTATGTTTGGGCTCGCAAAACTCGAAAAGCAGTCAACCGATATCGCTGAAAATTTCAAAGTTTGTTCTTATTAGTGCCAGGAGTGTTTAGAGTGAGATTTGAATGGTAGAAGAAGTCGGACACGTGAGGAATACTTAACGCAATATCTCTGCACTGGAATAAGATACGGAGTCGAATTGAAGTGGATGTAATGTAGTTTTTTAACAGTAAAATTGTGGTATACAGTAGTCAATGGTGGAAGAAATCGGGGACGCCTGATATAGACATTAGCAATAGCGAATCATTGCGGGGACCACTAGTTATAAATAAAATATGTAATTAGGTTCAATCGATAAAGTACGATATTGGCAGTATGTAAACTTGCTCTAATATGTTTTTTTCTGGATCGATCATTACTTTTATGTAACGCTGGGACGTACAGTACACTTTGAGTGACACATAGACAGTATGTCAGTATTTAAAATGGTTATTGATTGTATTTTTAATTTACCAAAATAACCCTTTGTCAACTTTACAATACTGTAACTGTCAAATGTCAATCTAACAAAGTGCTTGGTTTGGGTTGGAAATTGTCGGAAAAGCTTCTTTTCTTTTATAGAGCCTTATTTTTTTGACAATAATTCACCAAGATTTTCTGAATATTAAAGTTAGCGTAGCAACACACTCGGACTGATATTTGAAAACATTATTTTTGAGTATGTAATTGAAATAACGACAATAAATACTTTTTATTAATTTTTAAAAAGAAAGAGAAACATTCCCGGGTTACGAATAACCAGACAATATTTGAAAATCTCCTACGTCTGGGTAGGAACTAGACGCAATACCAATTCAGCCACTGACCGGTTGTATGTCCGTCCTGTGTAACTCAGGTTGAATGAACTTTAGGATTTGCTTTGAATTTAAGTGTTATTTCAAAATTGGAACTGTTTGAAGAATTCAAGCAAGCGATAATGTAATATTTTAAATAAATGATTTAAGTCACATTATTGATATATTTTCACAGTACGGAGGTACCGAAACCGATAGACAGTAAAATAAATCAATAAAGTGACTTAAAACCAAGTATTTTCGTTTCATTTATTTAAAATGTGTTTGCTTCTTTTGAAAAAAAAATCAAAATTAATTGCCATTTTCAAAATTGGAACTGATTTGTCTAGAATTCGGATTACCCGTGATTTTTCATGGGTCTGCGCTAGAATGTACATACATATTTCTCGGTTCCATGATAATTCAACACAATGACAATGATAAAAATAATAGGATTATTTGTATAGCGTTTTCGTGAGCAAATCACCTCAAGGGCAAAGGACACACAGCAATACTCATTATAGTGATTTGTTTTTGGGGTATTATGCCGTGTTGCGCTCCTCCTTCATTAGTCAACGTTTCGGACAGCATTGCAGTGTCCATCATCAGGACAGATCTAAGTTTGTGGTGGCCGTGAAAATCTCAAATCATACCAGCAATACTCTATTTTTCTCCGTGTGCTTGCAACATTTTATAGGTTATCGTCTTACCCAGGAGTAGTTGACAATATCTTATGATCTCAGTATCTCTACCGTTTCTTCTAGTATTACATCTCAAATCTCATCCCTTATCTGATGCCTACCCCTACCTACCTTCCCCTCGCCAGACTAGGCAGCCCCTTGACATCATTTCTGTTCAATTCAACAATCTTCCTGTGACGATACCCACTCTACAATCTATACTGCCCATCTACAGTCATCTAGAATACAGAATTGCAGATGCTATCAGAATCTCCCTGATATTATTTCAACATATTATTTATTTGACTTATAATAACTTTTCACGTCTTATAACTTACAACTAAAATTTATTATTAGCCTAGCTGACGTGTACCCGGCGTTGCTCGACTTTTCTCTACTTTCTATAAATATAATATGCATTTATTATGGTTCCATGATAACTCAACACAGTGACAATTCAACACACTTTTAAAACGTGATATAAAGTCATTAGAAACGATAAAAAAATGTAAACCTCACCTAACCTAACCTACTTAACCCAGTTAATAAAGTTTTTGTTTCATCACTTTCCATGACTTTATATAACTTTTTAAAGATGTGATGAATTATCATTGTAATGATTTATCCGGTCACCATTTATTATATATAGTGAAAACCCTTTCAAATTCTGTTGCGTAGTTCAATTAATTTACTTTTTTCCGATTATATGTCCGGGTTAAATCTTCCCCATAGGAAAAACTAAACCCTTCCACACACTTTTCCACAAATGATCATCTAGTCAATCAACATTATGCAAGTGCATTATATAAGCAAATTAAATACAAAACAATACAAGAACAACACGTCAACTCTCCAGAGATCAAATGGGAAAATAATTCACCGACTCCAGATATTTTCATATCAGAGGGTTCGGCTCGGTAGAACTCCTAACAGGGCCTATAAATCCTACTGATCCCTCAATATAAATATTTAAAAAATCATTCGTTATCCTACATGTATTCAAAATGACCGACTTTTGCATCTTTATATATAATTTTTTTGATAGATCACGCCTAATTTTTTAATGAGAGAGCTAGGTATAATGCCAGTAGCCGAAATAACGATTGGTAATATTTTTATAGTCTGAGAATGCCAAATTCTTTTTCTCATTTCCTAAATCTGTGTATTTTCTTATTTTTTCATTAACAGATTTTTGAATATTACAGGAATTTGGAATAGCGACATCAATGATAATTTTTTTTAAATTTTGTCATGTAAAACTATATCGGGTCTATTAAGACTAATCGTTCGGTCTGTTAGTATAGTTTTATCATAATATATTTTATAAAATTCGTTTTCTAAAAATGAATTTGGTTCGTATTCATAATATGTTATTATATTACGGCAGTCAATCAAGTTATGTTTAATTACCAAACTTTGGTGAATTATTATTAAAACTTGATTGTGCCTAAATGTATACTCGGACGGTGCTAATATAGAAAATCTTAATTATTTATAACTATTAACTTAAATCTACACTTATTACAATCTATCTACCTAAGACTTATAAGTTATATTATAACATTAAAAACTAATATAATTTATAATTATAATTTTTATTAAGTTAGTATAATTTTTAATTAATTAATTTTGAAACAACACAAATTAATTAAATTAAATTTAAATGGTTTAGATAATACCTTAGAGATATAAAATACTGTTAATTTATTAAAAATCTGGTCAAATTATTCGTTTTCCTGATAAAAACGGGACTGCAGGTCTTTAACGAATGAATTGACAGAGTTCATAACAAAGTATCAGTTAAAAGCGAATGTATTATGAGGACGGCGGAACACGTGTTCATACATTCCGTCATGGTATTTATTAGGAAAAAAACACGTGTTTTTGATATACTCTTAATAACTAATATTTTGTCTGCAAATTGGCATGCTATAATTTTTGAACAGGATCATTTTTCTCCGTGTACTTGCACACGCCGGGATTTGAATTCGCGACATCCGGATTGCAAGTCGAGAGCCTTTCCCTGAAAACACGGAGGCCGAATAATACTGGCATTTGACATTCATAGTGAATCGATGCTTATTTTTGGAAAAATCAAAATCAATTGGGATTTAAATACATAAACGCGTCATTATAAAACGGACGTTGTTAAACGGAAATCCGGTGTACTGTACAGGATGTTCTGTTTATCATGCAAACTAAATAATGTTGTATTGAACATAATTATACTTCTCTGTAATGTCCCTCAATAAAATAAAGGCTTAGGTTTTGTATTTCGGGAGTTGGGAGCAGAAGGGGATTGGAAGAATGAGAGAGTACCTGACTAAGCAAGTCTGGTCAACAATCATGGCTAAAACCATTTCAAACACATTCATTCATCATCTCATACCCATGCCCTTCTGTTATTATATTACTCTAGTCATGGCCCGACTCGAAGTGTTTGGTTCACTTGATCGTGCCATTTCTTCATCGGGCGTCCCCGACTTCTACCATTCACATTTTGGTATATGTTTTGAAGTGAAACTTCTTTACGCGCGTCATGCATTTTCGAGGACCGGAGTAAAACCGACTCATGACCGTCACGAAAAACCGTGATCATTTTGTGGTGGGGGTATTCAGAACTGATCACCAAACATGGCTAAAGCCATTTCCAGCAAAGTTTTAATACTTAATGGTGGTCTTTCACAAGGGCTATACTGAAAGTCCTACAACTTTGCAACGTGCCGCAAGAATACGAAATATATTATTTTAAATTAATACATTGTGAAATAACACAAATTGATCAAATAAAATTTATTTGCGCACGCCGGGATTCGAGCCCGCGACCGTCGGATTGCTAGTCGTGAGCATTACCTCTCAACCAATTTTGGTTCTACACCAAAATATTTATTTATCTTTTGTTTTGTTTATTAATTACTAGTTGACGTGTATAATAAATATAATTTCCATGTATTATATATATAAACCTTCCGGGAGAAATTCTCTAAATGATAGTGAAAACCCTATCAAAATCCGTTTGGTAGTTTAAAAGAACTAAGCGCACAAACAGACAGACGCGGATTTATACACGGACTTTGTTTTATACTACAGGTTTTCCAATAAGAGGTGTTATTTTGAATAGCTCGCTATTTCGGTAGATGTTACTTTTGAAGCTGTCATTTTTTGACATTTGACAAGTAGAAACTACGTCATTAATCAAAATACACGCTTCAACAACGCAATTGAAATTATTAAAATTCACTTGAGTGAATCAAATGCAAATCATATTGAGTGATGAGGCCCATTTCCACCTCGGTGGCTTCGTCAACAAGCAAAATTGTCGCATCCGGGGCTCGGAAAACCCAAGAGTTATTGTTGAAAAGCCTCTCTATCCTCAACGTGTAACTGTTTGGTGCGGTTTATGGTCCGGCGGTGTCATTGGACCTTACTTTTTCGAAAATGAGGCTGGAGCAAAAGTTACGGTGAATGGATTGCGCTATCGAGAGATGATTAATGTTTTTTTATGGCCGGAATTGGATGGTATTGATCTGGACAGCGTTTACTTTCAACAAGACGGCGCTACGTGCCACACAAGCAAAGAAACCATTGATCTTTTACGATTGAATATCAAAATAACACCTGTTGTTGGAAAACCCTGTATTTAGAGATACATCACGTAATATTTTTAACATTTCTCAAGAATTGTTTGATACCTCTAGAAATGCTAGGTATGTATGGTACTGTATATTATCTGGGTGTATAAAATATAAACAAATAAAAATAATAACATGTGGACATTCTAGCATCACGTTCATCAATCAAATGCATTGTACATATAGCTTTGTATTGGTGATCGACGAACCGGTGTGGATGCAATCTGTTAGACATTAATTGATAATAGTTTGACAAATGATTATAAGCATTAAATACTCGCATGAAATATTCGTACAAATTGAAAATATCTCCCGAGCAAAAATAAATGCCGCCGGCGGGAATTGAACCCGCGCCTTCTGATGTCCGGTCATGTGCTCTGGACCACTATGTACGAGTACTTCAATCGACAAATTAATTATCATAATTAATTGAATTACTAGTACATAGCTCGTATACGTAGCTCAGGCATTCCCGGCGGCGGCATTTATTTTTACTCGGGAGATATTTTCAATTAGTATGAATATTTCAGGAGAGTAATTGATACTTATAATAATTTGTTATCCTTTATACTATGCATAAATCTTATAAACATTACTTTAGCATAAAAAAATAAGATAACAGTTTGTTTAGTCTATTATAATCGTAGAAATGTGTCATACTCGTACAGCGCCATTGTGTTGAATTTTGCGCAATATTTTGGCAGCGTCCCTTCATAAAAATAAATGAAAAATTATAGCTGTTGCATACTTTAAAAAAATCTGCTATTTTCATGGTGAATTTCGTTTCCCTTGAGGCCCGCCCTGTTTGGTCGTGAATATATAATGTTCTCCTCATATTTATATGTAAACATTGAAATATTATTATCGATTAAATTAGGTTTTTTTTTTAACTCGGCAATCACACTAATGGCTCTCACTGTTTACTTATGAACAACTTATGGATTTTTACTGTTTGCCCTGTCTGTTTGTTTGCTTATGGGACATTTGTTGTTAATATTTAATGTCGCTAAGCACAAATCACTGCATCACAGTATATATTTTCCACTGAAGAGAAAAGCCAATGAAAGTGAGTTGTGGGCGTGTCGCTCTGCCTGAAAAAAAACTCGATTTTGCGTAAAATTAATGTGAATACCTCAACTGCTTCCGGATATTGAAATCCAATTCAATCATCTTTGCTATTCTGAATGGTGGTTTTTCGCCAGGGCGATACTGATAGTATCTGTTACTTTGGAACATGCCGCAAATACACGGTTTGGCAATTAGAGGGTTATAAAACCTTTTTCGCCAAGTCTACGCTGTGCGCATTTTAAAAGACTTAAAATTGGTGATAATATTAATGCCCTGTTTCTTGAACTGATGATCAGTTTCATTGGCCTGTCTGAGCCCTAGGAGTCTAAAGACCTTTTGCAAAGAAAGTCTTCTACCATGCTGAATCAATTTACCCCTGAAATACGTCCCCCACAACACTTGTTATCTAATATATAAAATCATTTCTAGTAAAAAAAATATTGGCACACACTCCTTGCCTCATTTACATTCATACACCGTCTAATTCACACCGTTTTGTTATTCCGAGTCTTGCCATGGCCAGACTGAAGTATATGGTACACTTGATCGTGCCATGGCTTCTTCGGGCGTCACATTCGCGTCATACGTTCTTCATACAATAACATTTATTTTACAAATTATTACCTTTCTTCGTTCATTCGCTTTAAACCATCTCAGTGTCCCTTTCTTAATCTTACACATTAGCTTTGAATTCTTTGCGAATCGCGACATTTCTCACACGATAATATATGGTTTTACCACACATACGCCTCAGGGATTTCATTTCTACAGCATTCAGTCTGCTTTCGTCCTTCCACTGCCATTTTTTTTTACTTTCATCCCACACAGGAGGCCGTGAGGAAAATATTTATTTATTTATTTATTATTCATTAACGCCTTATCGGTAAGTGTAGCATAATACATGGATAATAGCGTAACTATTTACAAAAAAAATGCTTATACTAAAATTAACATCAAATCCAAATAATAACACGCCTATTTTATCTTTGTGGATGCTGTGTATAGGTTATTTTTATGTAAAGGCAATCTGGTAAGGTACCAGCCTTCCATTATGGACTGCTAGCTTCACTTCTTTGGTCATTTTTTTGTTAGCGCCGACCGCGTTCAGTCCTCCTGCATTTACACATCTTTCACTTCTAGGGATCTTCTGTTCGGTGGTTGTAATGTTTGTAGGTACGTACGTGCGTAGGTATGTCCATTATCTAATGAAGGAAATCGTAAAGACTTGTAGGTACTAACTTATTCAGGGGAGATCGGGGTGTGAAGACATCATTTAATATATATTTAAAAAATATATTGAATACTATTTTGAAGTTAATAATGTAAATGAAAATTAAATTATTTACATATGTATATATTTATATGGTTAATGTTTTTATTTATGTTTTTCAACACAACAAAATAGAAGAAATTCAAGTCAATAATTGAACAGCTAGGGTCAATATGAGGGTTTGAGCTGTTACTCGTCTGTGTGACGACAGGTGGAAGATTAAAAAAAAAAGTTTTTGAATTTCAAACCTTGAACATACTTTTTTATCACTTAACATCTCGAATTAGTATAAAACAAAGTCACTGTCCACGTCTATCTGTTTGCGTGCTTAGTTCTTTTAAACTGTGCAACAGAGTTTGACAGGGTTTTCAATATCATTTAAAGAATTTCTTCCGGAAGGATTATATATGTATATAATACAAGGATATTATATTTATTGAAAGTAGAGAAAGGTCGAGCAACGCCGGGTACATGTAAGCTACTATTTAAATACACAAAGTGCCTGTTACGTGGAAGGTATCATGTTTATTAAAAAAATATTGTTGTTTTCAATGTAAACTTGAAAGGATCGTAGTTCTCTCTGTGTACGAATATATTTTGGGTTGAAAATATTGCAGTTGACTATTATAATATTCTAATGTACCTGATCAATACATATTTAAAAATGGGGGATTTATTCTCAGGTTAAACGAGCAATCAAACTGATTGTAACAGAGTGGTAACTACTTTTAGTATCGCCCTGATGAAAGATCACCATACAGAGTCGACACGTTGCTTTATATGTCTTTAGTCCTGTTTAGTGACAGGATCTGAGTAGTCGTAGTATTTCTCCACCTTCCTTGTATGATACTCCGATAAAGAATGACAATTTTTGTAAAACTTATAAATTGTGAAATGAATTACCCAAATAAACGTTTATAACGTAAAATAAGCTAGCAGGTACTCTAGTACTTCAATAAACAACTACTGCTTGTTATATTTTTTCACTGTAAACAACCAACTTTATTTCCCTAGGAATGGCTTTGTTAGTGCTAAATATCCCACTAGATGGCGTCTTATATATCATATCTAAATTTGTTGTTGAAATATTTTGACTTGTCAAATATTATTATTTTTTTTAAATAATAAAGTTATTGTGTCTAATATTAAAAAAAAAAACTTCCTAGGAATGAATTCATTTTCAGTATTATATTTTTTAAACTAATTTTATACAGCGTAAATTATAGAATTATAGTTACGAAACGCACATCCAATTATTTAATGTGATTTTTACCCCAGCGGCAACATGCCTCTATCTCCCCCACAGTTTAATGTTATGACCCATTTGTTCCTGTCGCACTTAAGCCCCCCTCGCGATACTAAAAATACCCACTCGGTCACTCTCACTACTGTCCTCACTGTCCCCACTGTCTCCTCCAGGGTAGGCAGTTAGGCAGTTGGACCCAGAACGGACATGATAACAAGTAGATAAGTGGGTAAATCGATACATTTTAATTTGGCTAAATGGTCAAATATGGTCCTTTTATCAAAATTATATCGAAATGAATTAGGTTCATGAATAATTGACACTTTGAATCTCGGCGTGCGCAAGTAAATTTTATTTGATTAATTTCTTTTATTTCACAATTTGTTCATTTAACGAACAATTAAATAGATTGTTCCAGAGTGGTTAAATACTTCCAGTATTGCCCTGTTGAAAGACCACCATTCAGAATAGAAACCTTGCTTGAAAACCAGAAACCGTTAAAAACCATATCCTTAACAAATAAAACACCAAACATACCGATAACACACACCACACACGGACAAAGACACTTTCAATACTACGCTACTAAACTGTTTAATTGTATGCCCATTACTCTGAAGCAACTACTAACTGCAAATACATCCGAAAACATTCACAAAAAACATATCACAGCCTGGATCAAAAACCAAGATATTTTATTTTTTCAAAACATAATAACTCCAAACCAAACATAACTAAACCATAAAAAGTGTATGATAAATAAACACGTTTTTCGAGATTTTACCAACTATACTCACACTTACAATACAAATATATGCAATTACAAATATGATGCCATAGTCTCATTGGCTCCAGACGATTGGGAGCAGTTGGGAGTGTTGTAGGGTATACAAAAAGTAAGGTCAGCAAGACCACCATTCACGTATTCGAAACATTGCTTGAAATGGCTTTAGCCGTGTTTGGTGACCAGATCTGATTAGCCAGGTACTTCCAAATTTCATTCCCATCCCCCCTTCCTTCAACCTCAAAACATACCGCAATTGGGGATACCATGTTCTGACTGCCTCCAGCGGTTTTGGGAGTAGTTGTGCAGAAATTACAATAAAAATAATAATTTTGTTTTGTTGTTATTTTCAGTATTTGGTGGAGGCCGGCTACTGCCAGCCCGGCAGTTCGGTGGTAGTAACAGTGCCACGCGTGGCGGCAGCAGTGACGCTGGCCCAGCGCGTTGCTTTGGAGCGCGATACAATATGTGGGGCCGAAGGAACCGTGGGATACGCAGTCAGCTTTCAGAGTCAGTACGGAACTTCCACGCAGATCAAGGTAAGTTCTTCTTCATTTTTCGTTTTTCCAACTGAATTGACCGGTATTGGAAAATAATGTATTTAAAAACCTTGCTATTTAATTCTAATCAAAATTAATATTTTACTTATTTAGTATGGTGGCCATCTTTCATGTCGATAGAACTATATAACCTATAATTATAGTGATTCATTTTTGAGGTATTATGCCGTGTTGCGCTGCCCCCATCTTTCCGGACAGCATTACACTGTAATGCTTTCCGAAATGTTGGCTAAAGAAGGAGATAGCGCAACTCGGCATAATACCCCAATAATGAATCCCTATAATACTTTTGGCTGTGAAAATATCAAATCGTATAACATATCATGAATAATAAAAACGGTTTTTAGACGATTTCTATTTCTTTCTAACCTAAACTAAGAATCTAATAACCTATTTTGTTAAATAGGTACTTATTTACGTACACTAGTTTGGGTTTTTTTAAAAGAAACATTGTTTTTGGTAATTATGAGTAGGTACTAAGAGTGTGGCACAGTTGTAATTAGATGCCATAGTGCCACTGGCTCTGGATAGTTGGAACTCTTGTACGGTAATCACATAAAATAGCGACATCTAAGGCTTTTCTTTGCGATAAAAAAAAACAATTTAAAAATTTTATGAAAAACTTTTGCTTAGTCGTGCAATTGGTTATCTTGCTTCCAGTTTGTGACCGAAGGCATTCTCCTTCGAGAGATGTTCTCCGACCCGCTGCTGACGCAGTACTCCTGCATCATGCTGGACGAAGTGCACGAAAGGAATCAACTCACTGATGTCATCATGGGATTGGTAAAGAAGATATTAAAGGTATGTTATCATGTTTATCGTTACATGTTTGTCTTTTATATTATCTGGATTCACGCCGTTACCAGTTTTTAATCTGGGGTAAATTGTTTGTAACGGGGCAAAAAACGTTACTGATGATTAATTATCTCTGTGAGTACACAAGAAGGCGCTGCAAAAAAGTGCAATGCCTTAGCACGATGATGTCGTCTCACACCCTGCATGCCGCTTGAAGTCCCGAAAACCCTTCTGGATGGAAGGAGAAAGGCTCTTCTGATTACCTCTCACTTCAGAAGATAGGTGGAAACTTGAGTGACAATCGGCCGACGTGAGAAAGGTCCATCTCGTGCACGACCCCACTGAGAGACAGCCTGGATTTTCACTGCCTCGTAAACTCTGGTCTGTCGTCAATAGGATAATATCCTTTCACAGCGTCTGTGCCCACATGATGCACAGGTGGTGCCTTGAAGAGTTGGCGATGTGTGAATGCAGTGCGGTGCAGACCACCGAACATGTGGTTGAAGAATGCCTGCTGCATTCATTTCCCGGCGGGATTGATGAAGTCCACAGGGCGACGCCTTAGGCCCTAGACCGGCTCACTGACCTAGACGTTGTTCCTTCTGATCCCTCCACCATACAAAAGAAGAAGAAGAATGATCTTGTAACACACTGTTATCCTTGTTTCCACTTTGTGAATGAATGACAAATTATTTTTAGCTGTGTTATAAACGATACCTACTCATGGTAAATTAGTAATAATAATTTGATAATTTGTATATCACCGGTTTTGTGAAAAATCTTCTGACACCCTCCTGAAGTCTACGACTCTCTGCACTGAAGTGCCGAGATCTCTCAACTCAAGTGCATTCCCGCTTCCCCTCCTGTTTCGTCTCTCCCCCTCGTCCGTAGTTAATCATTCCTTTGATTTTTGCATTAGGGCTTATTGCTGTTTATTATCGATCACTTTGATGATCCTTCTGATCGCATGTGACTAAGGCATGGTTTAATGTGGTGGTGTGTCCTCTATGATTTGTAGTCATAGGGATGCTTGATTAATGGAGGATATGGGCAACTCATAACAATGTTACAATTTTCCAGTTTGTGAAACAAGCAATCTGGATCTCTATGTGGTTACGTCGTGAAGATATATTATGTCTATGCCTAGTGAAGGTATTTAGGTTGTCTGGAAACAATCCACATTTTCTGTGTGTGACCCAGGCCAAATAAATAATTGAGGATGCTACTAAAGGTTCACATCATTTTTGAAGAAAGATAAATTTTTTTTACCTGTATTGTTTTATGATTTCAGAAAAGAAAACATCTCAAACTGATAGTATCCTCTGCCACCATGGACGCAGAGCACCTCTGTGACTTCTTCAACCTCAATAGCAGTAGCAAGAAGAAGGGAAAGGAAAAGGTTGGTGGGGAGAAAGAAGGCCCCACTGCCGCCATTCTGTCAGTGGAGGGGAGAATGCATCCTGTAGATGTATTTTATAGCAAAGGTAATTTTAGTTTTTGTTTTATTGGCAGTTTTTACTGTATCAAACATACCAATTTAGATTGTCTGTGCGTACGTCAGTAAGTCCGACGTGAAGTCTGGTTCACAAATTTGCTTTTAATTCAAGTCTTTGGAATCGGTTGTGTGAAGAATTCAGATAAAGTTCCTTCCGAAAAATTGTCAAGAATTCCGAATCAAGAAAGAGGTGAAGGGGATGGAGAAGAGGAATGTGGGGAAGTACCTGGCTATCTATACCTGGTCACCAAACACGGCCAAAGCCATTTCGAGCAACATTTCTATTCTGAATGGTTGTCGTACATTATGAAAAAAACACAAATTAATCAAATAAAATTTACTTGCGCACGCCGAGTCTTGAACCTGCGATCTCCACCTTGCTAGTCGAGAGCCTTACCCCTCGACCATGGAGGCCGTCTTATTAATATACTGACTGAAGTCACCGCTGTTGCCGGGCTTTACGCAGAGTTGCTCGAAATCTAATACAGACAGTGATTATCTTCCTGTTTTCAGTGAATCTCTGAATAAAACCGTACATTTGTATTTAAAAAAAAAACCACACCACCTGCCACAGATATAAATAAATTTCCATGCTTCAATCGAATGTTCCTTCCATGACTGTTTTCCCATTATGATTGTGGTTCAATTGATTGTTCTGCCAATATTGACAGTATTCAATACATTGTACTGCCAAGATTAACTATTAGCTGGCCAAACATTGTTAAAAAAATGTTCCGCTAGCTATGACACCATAGAATAAAGAATAACACAAGAAGTGCCTTGTGGGCGTGTTTTGTGATCGAAATACCTGCCTAATCGAGGCTTAAATTCCCAATACAAAGTTGTGTTTACAAAATTCAAATGGGATGGAGATCTACGATGTCAAGCGAGTGTAAGTGAGACTGAGCGCTGAGCTATTTTGTTTTCATTTGAATTTATATGGAAGGCACTTCTAGTGTTATTCTTTATTCTATGTATGACACAGTGCAATTGAATATTCCCCCAAGGTTACCAAAATTTATGTGGTTCTATGGAATGTTTTGCCAAAATTTACGTGGTTCTATGGTATGTTCTACCAAAATTGACACAATGCTCTGCCAGTATCCATATTAATAAACTCCCCAGGCTAATTTGTTCGTTTTTGGAAAATATGATAGAAATCGTTGTGCCTCCCTTACTGTGTATTTGAGGAATATGAACAAACATTGTTAGAAAGAGAAAATACCACACTTTATATTCAAATCTAAAAGGTAACCAGAGAAGAATTAAAATGTATACCTTTATGAAACCAATGATTCCAACCGCAATTTGAGGAAAAAATATGAAATTTTGTGAATTCATTACTACTTATATTTGTATAAAATGATAAAAAAGTGTGGCGGCAATAATCAGTCATTTTATTTCAGTATTTTTTTAACATCATCAGTAATTTTATTTCAGTATTTAGACAAAAAAAACTTAAGGTGAGCCATTTTCTAAAATTTTTAATGTTTGATTTAGAAATTACGAAAATTATATGTTTATTTCTAATAATAAAATTTAAATGCTTATTTTATCACCTTTCAAAACAGTTTTATTTTTATTTTCGGATACGTTCAGAAATATTCCATTTATTTGGATTTTATTACGAAGCGGAAATACATGCCAGTTCTCCGACTTTCTGACAGCGTCTTTTAGAAATATGCCAGGGGCCTGTGGGGTTAATCTACTTAATTGATGTGTTATAAATAGTACATTAGAATTTTGTATTTTATTGTAATATTTTTATTTCCAGAGCCAGTACCTGACTACATAAAGGCAACAGTGGACACCATCATTAAAATTCACGAGAAGGAACCTTTCGGCGACATCTTGGCTTTTCTCACTGGACAGGCAAGGAACATTCCACCATTATTCCTCCGTATCTGATACAAATATTTTCTTTATTAAACGTGATATTATATCCATTTACCATCTCTTAGAAGATTACAATAAGTTCATCGCTGGCGGCCATCTTGAATCCAAAATGGCGGCCTACATGAATGAAATAAAATTTGTAATAGGAATTGATACTTGCCTTATATTTTCTTTATCCAGGATGCAGCTATTTTCAATTACCGTATCTTAGAAGACTACAAAAAGCTTATCACTAGCCGCCATCCTGAATTTAAAATGGCGGCCAACATACATTTTTTAATAAATATGGACATCTGCCCCTTGTTTTATTTGATGTCGTTATTTCCCCCTTTCTCCTTTATTCCCCTTTCTTAGAAAGCTATTAAAAAACTGACTGGCGTCCATCTTGAAACCAAAATGGCGACTACTACAATGACTTGACAAAAATACTAATTTCGGTTGTCCTTGCGTCCTGCATAACTCTAGTTCAATGAAGTTAAATTTGTTTTGAATTTAAGTGTCATTTTCAAAATTGAAACTGATTATGTGAAGAATTTCGACCAGCGAAAAAGTACCTATATATATCTGTAATAATATCTTTTAACAGAAAGTCATTTTCAAAATTTGTTAAAAAATGTAATTATCCTGTGATTTTTCACATGTCTGCTCTAGTTGACTTATAATATAGTATATTGTTACCTTTTATTTTATCAGGATGAAGTTATATCAGCCACCCGTCTCCTAGAAGACTATGCAGTCGACAACAACAAGCGCGTCACCGGCCGCCATCTTGAATCCAAGATGGCTGCCTACGAGTTGTCAGTTTTCCCTCTATACGGTGGGCTGCCGGCCTACAAGCAGCTGAAGGCGTTCCAGAGTGTTAAACAGGGATGCCGGAAGGTTGTCATAGCGACTAATATTGCCGAGACTTCAGTTACTATTCCGGGCATTAGCTACGGTTAGTTATTTCTTAAATTTGTTAGTATTTTAATTTTTATACTAACTTCACACAAGAAAGGAATGAACTTGAGTCTTGAAGAGGCAAATCTTCCAATGCCGATCTGTTGAATATAGCGAACGTTAATTGTGTACAAATGTTGGGCGCGTGTTTGGCATATGTTTCCCGGCTGCGCCGGTGTGGAAAGAATCAATGACGCTAGTTCTTTGAAGCATCTTCCATTGAAATACCTGTTAAACAAAGACAGAATTCCCATCCGACGTCTGTGCTCCAACAAGTTTGTAAAAGTATATAGTATCAAGTGTTCCTTTCAGGTGTTTTTGAAATTCATGTTCATATCACGAAATGAAAAAAATATCTTTCTTCATATGAAGCGGTTACTTTGTGATGTGACATTATAATTTAAAAATAAACAGTAACTTTGTAAACATCACTTATAGTATAATACTGCCCTGATGAGGCTACGGTTTAGCGAAACCCGGTCGGCATTAAGTATTTACCTATAAGTGATGTTTACAAAGTTACTGTTTAATTTTAAATTAAAAAAAATATCCAATTAAAAATGTTGTACCACCAGGGCGATACTTTAAGTTTTTTCCTCTCTGGACTGCTGGAATGTGAAATTATTATTTATTAATTATTATTTTGTATAATTTAAATAAATTATAAATGAAAATTTTTTTAAACCACTTTATTTGAGTTGTATAGGTCGACCAGTTTCGGTTGCACTCCATCTTTTTTAGGACAATGGAAATATAAACTAAATTAAATAAAGGGGACAATTACAAGGTAAAAGCAGAAGGAAACGGTTAACTTATATAACTCAAATAAAGTGGTTTAAAATAAAGTTAAAAAAATAAAATTATACATGGTGTCCAGAAACTCGTAGTACAAGCCGGAAACTGGAGAATGTATACCACATGGGGAACCCAAATAAACATAAAGTTTTTTGATTTGAGCATTTTTATATAAAAAAAAAAAACCAAAAAAATATATTTTTCGGCTATTTCAGGGTTCAAATTTTTTCGTCATTATTTGTTTTACTTTTAAATTTTTAAATACATAGTTTTAATTAGTTGGGTACTTTGATCTTCAGTAATAATTTATAAGAATTTGATCAAAAAAAAAATCAACTTCTGACTCGATTTACTCGAAAACGAAAGCTCAAATCAAAAAAAATTATACTACAAAATCGACTCCAAATGTGATGTAGATTCACCAGTTTCCCGCTTGTACTACGAGTTTCCGGACACCATGTATAATGTCAAGCCACAAAGTGTTTGCTTTCTTTGATAATTTAATAAAAATTATAATGTACACAACGGATAGACGGTTAATATAAAAAAAATTACAAAGAATAAATACCAACTGTCCAATAATGGTGTACAACAATTATTATTATGTATGTAAGAATTAATAAAGCAATAACAAACAAACAATGACCGATCAGTGGCTGAGTTGGCATCGCGTCTGGTCCCACCCTAAGTCAGTCCTCCATCACGACACAAGCAACATTTTCCGCTTACTGTGGTGGTAGTAGGAGATTTTCAAATTATTGTCAGGTATAACCTGGCAAATGTTTGTCTGAAACAACAACAACAAAAAATATGTTTGTGTTAAGTGAAGTCAAGTGAAAACAAGAGATTCGAGAAATTTATTAAAGTCCTGGAGGCTATCGCTAAATAGGATAGCCATGAAATGTACTATTAACACATTTCTGGCGGGTATTTTTTGCGCTGGCGCTACGCTGTCTACGGGCCAAAATAAAGGTCCCGCGTGAATTTCTTTAATTTTTTTTAAATCGCTATATCTTTGAAAATATTTCGATAAAAATTTTTACGTAGTAACTCAGCATACCCAAGCTATAAAAATATTAAAGAAAAATTAAATATTATTTCAAATGCAACTCAATTAATCTTGTAATATGTTTATTACGGTCCGCCTATCGGTATCGCCCGACATCTCTCGCTTGCTTGCACATAGGAGTTGAGTGGGGCGGAACAGGGATAGAGATTGGAATCGGGTTTCACGGTCATAAAAACCCTCATTCAGGAATTGAATTATTACAATAACAAATAATATAGATACTATCCTTTGGTTGAAATACCGATGTAAACGAAAGGCACGAAGATAAATATAAAAAGAAAACTTGAATTACGATTTGATAATTATGTACATATAGTTGGGACCTTTACAAAGATATTGGTATGTAATATTCACGTAAAAACATTGAATAATTCCGTTTTTTCTGCCATTGAAATGAAACCGGTGCAAAAGGTAGGATTACCCTTCCTGCCTTTAAGCATCAATCGACCGAACGGGTAGAAATACCTTTCCTGCCCGAAGTGTGTTAATACTAACACCTTTTAACATATAATCTGGTAACATTTTATTTTTTAACTTAGTAAATACTATAGACTAAACGTTGCCACACACTTAATTGATATTAAGTTGGCATTGTATTGTTTTTATCCTAGTATATCTGTTACTGCATAATATAGACCTCATGTCTCTATTCTGAATTATGTTCATTCTTTTAACTAGTGTTTTATTGCTCAGAAAAATTACACTTCTGCAGTAATTCAGGTGATATCTAGCCACTACATTGTATGTTATAAAGTCGACACATTCGCACAAGAAGTTGGGAGAAGGTTAAGTTTATTCGGAAAGGAATATGGAATGTTTCAGGGTTCATTAGTAGACGATGATTGATTGATTTTTGTTGTGGATGATAATAATATACTTAATAATCATTATTATTTTACATATTTATTTGCAGTGATTGACTGTGGTTTCCACAAGGTGCGCTACTTGGACCCCAGTGCGTCCTTTGAGAACTTGATCCTGTGTCCCATTTCGAAGGCCAACGCCATCCAGAGGGCGGGCAGGGCAGGCAGGGTTACACATGGGAAATGTTACAGGTACATTTCTAGATATAATTATTATTGAAAATATCCATTTTGCTCATCTTCTTTTTGATTTGTTGCTGACGATCGTAACCTCCACTCCAATTGAGCTGATGTAAAAGGTTCTACCACTTTTCACGGTACTGCAATGCATGGAGAGCCACCGATACCGACGTTCTGGACATGATACATGATCACGCATTGCTTTCTTTCTTACACTTTCTCTGCTTCTCCTGCTTTCCACTTTGCTAATAATGACCATAAGCTTCTTCAGGTTTGAATTCCTAGTTTGGCGAACAGTGTGTTCAAAGCATTGTTTTTTTAATTTCGTAGGCGGGAATAGTTATCGCCGCTCCGGGAACCATTCATTGGATTACCAATACCTCTGCTGAGGTAACCCCAAGTGGCAAACTATGGCCGATGACTTAGGAGGGGTGCCCGGGTTCATGGAGTGAGGATTGTCTAGGTCTTGGCTGTGGATGCGTCCACCCACCAGCTGTGTGGCGGGCCGGATGGGGAGAGGTTGGTTGAGTGAGATCATTAGACCTCTCCAGCCGGTCTCTCTCAGCCTTTGTAAGCCTATTTCTTCTTCCGCAATGGATATTTTAGCTTATCTGGATGTCCATGGATCCTGGACATTATTCTCCAGCATCACATTTCTAATGCGTCTATCCATTTTATTTCCGTGACTCTAAATGCGCTTATTTTATCCACACCGTATAAAATAATTTTCGTCTTCAATGATTTTGGTATTTCACATTGATGGACTCACTTTACTAAGTTATATTTTGTACTATCATTGCTTGCGTTTAAAATATCTGATTAATAAATTTTAATAAACTAGTCTTATTATCAAAATCTATTTTTTCATTGCTAGTTTGAAAAGTCCTAAGCAATTGTGTAATTTCTTTATTGTGATTAATTTTTGGGTTATTATGCCGTTTTGCGCTTCCTCCTTCTTTAGGCAACGTTTCGGACAGCTTTACAATGTCCATCATCAGGGCAGAAGTGTAGTTTGCGGTGAAGTGTGTATTTATATATTATATGGAGTGTTACACGTGTTAATCCTCTTAGGGCCAGTATTTCAGTATATATAATAATTAGTTAAATTAATATGGTTTTTGTGGCGTTTTGTTTTGGTGTAGCTGTCAAGTATATATACCTTATTATTAAATCTAGATACCGGATACCAAGAACTACAGGGTTTTCCAATAAGAGGTGTTATTTTGATATTCAATCGTAAAAGATCAATGGTTTCGTTGCTTGTGTGGCACGTAGCGCCGTCTTGTTGAAAGTAAACGTTGTCCAAATCAATATCATCCAATTCCGGCCATAAAAAATCATTTATCATCTCTCGATAGCGCAATCCATTCACCGTAACTGTTGCTCCAGCCTCATTTTCGAAAAAGTAAGGTCCAATGACTCCGCCGGACCATAAACCGCACCAAACAGTCACTTGTTGAGGATAAGACGCTTTTCAACAATAACTCTTAGGTTTTCCGAGCCCCAGATGCGACAATTTTGCTTGTTGACGAAGCCACCGAGGTGGAAATGGGCCTCATCACTCAAGATGATTT
This sequence comes from Hesperophylax magnus, assembly GCA_026573805.1. NCBI lineage: Eukaryota > Metazoa > Arthropoda > Insecta > Trichoptera > Limnephilidae > Hesperophylax > Hesperophylax magnus. Next base: position 17,015,411 of record JAIUSX010000028.1, read on the forward strand.
GCATTTGATTCACTCAAGTGAATTTTAATAATTTCAATGGGTTGTTGAAGCATGTATCATTCCATTTTTATTAATGGCGTAGTTTCTACTTGTCAAATGTCAAAAAATGACAGCTTCAAAAGTAACATCTACCGAAATAGCGGGCTATTCCAAATAACACCTCTTATTGGAAAACTCCGTATTACGCTTAGCCCCATCGTTTGTATTAATATTTATAGGGTTTTTATGGTTTTTATTCGCCACTCTATTTATGCATGCTTAATGCCTTTTGGGTCTTTCCAGGACTTCAGGAATAAATCCAAAGTAATGGCCAGTTTCAATTAATACTTAAACATCTGCCCTGATGATGGACACCACACTCTGTCTTGCTCACACGTTGGCTAAAGAAGGAGGAAGCGCAACACGGCATAATAACCCAAAAATTTATCTTGAAAATACTTTTGGCTGTGAAAATCCAAAATCATTTCTTATAATTTCTTGTATTGAATAAGCACCGTTTGATCATTTCATGCCTTGCATCAAATGCTTTTGAGAGGTTATAAATCCAATATCCTTGATATTAGTATATGAGCTCACCCATAGATGGCCCTAGATTAGTCTCTTAGGTTACCCATAGGTGGCGTTAGTTGTCGAGAATAAAATGCAAGTCAGATGCAAGTCTTGGATGAGAGTCATTAGTTTTAAGTAAGTAGTTATAAGCCTAAGTCGTCAGTGTAAGCATTAAGTCATTAGTTATTATGAATCCCAGTTTTAAGCCAGTTAAATTTATTATTCAATACATATATTGAATAATAAATTTAATTAAAAATTAATAAAATACTTCGTTTTAACCACTTTTATTGTTTATTACCAACATGTTTCATGAGCAACGCTCACTTCTTCAGGGTTTTTTGATTTTTTTTATCAAAAAACCCTGAAGAAGTGAGCGTTGCTCATGAAACATGTTGGTAATAAACAATAAAAGTGGTTAAAACGAAGTATTTTATTAATTTTTAATTAAAATGGTGCCACAAAATAAGTTTGCTGAGTTAGAAGAAATAAATTTAATTATTATTATACAATACATATATTGAATAATAAATTTACAAATATTATTATTAGTAAATAAGGTGAGAACCTCAAGATCAGGGTCCAGATTATTCCAACCGCCTGCTAATTAAGATATCGGAGCCCATTGTACAAAGTGTTTTGGTGAAACCGGAGTTTTGAGTTTGAGATAACGCCGTGACAACAAAATGTATGTTTGATTGCAGATTATATTCAGAAGAAGAGTACGAGAAGCTCATGGCCAACGTGCCACCAGAAATACAGCGAACCGATCTGTCAGGAATCGTGCTCCAGCTCAAAGCCCTCGGAATTGACAATATTCTCAGGTTAGTCTTTAAGGATCTCCACATTTATAACACTGCCTCAGGTATATCATTTCTATAGCATTCAGTCTATTTTCGTCCTACCTCTCTCAGTTCCATGCCTCACTTGGTGTACTGTAGTACCGCCCAACATAATATTTGCATTTTCTCTCCAAAACACGCTTATTAACCATTCCTTATCTGTGATGTGTATTTACTACACATTGTTTCTAATAACTTTAATAACTTTAATGACTTTAATAATATAATAAATTCTGGGTTCAGATTTTAGGTATTCCTCTGCTATACATTTATGCACTGAATTAAAAAATTATATTTTACATAGTTTTCAAATTCAATTAAAAATCAGTGTGTTTTGTTAAAAATCGGGAAAAAATTCACCAATACAATCAACCATGTGACAGTGATACGCGAAGAGTGTGCGAGGTAATGACACGCTATTGATGTCCCGTTTTAGTTTGCTATGCGGGAACATGAGAAATCCACAGGTCCGCAGTTGTATTTAGACCATCGATACCTACGACCGCATAGCTGTGTGTGTGAGTCCAGCGCCCATGGCCCATCTATCCAGCACCTGCAGCCAGTCGGTCGTGGGCCGTCGTTAGATAAGGACTCCTCGCACGTTTGTTTAGCATCTGCCAATGGTTTTATCATGTCTTCAGCAATTAAATTGCAATTATTATCACTTTTGATATAAAATATAATAAACATAAGCGATTAACTATGAATATTCATATTTTTCCGACATTAAATCGCTTATTTTGAGATGTGTATTGAGTACACAGCACTAGAACGCGTGGATTTTTTTAGCACAGTAAGGGAAAGGTTAAAGAAAATAAATATATATTTAAATATTGAAGACAATATTAGTGATTTCTAAACGAAAATCTGAAACAGAAAAATCAGAAAAGGAGACGGTCACATCTGGAACACGAACCCAGGACCCTTGTCTTTCCGGGACAGTGCTCTCTTTTTTCTGTTTCAGATTTTCGTTTAGAAATCACTAATATTGTCTTCAATATTTAAATATTACAATTTGAGGTTTTACTCAATAAAGTTATTCCGAAAAATAAATAAATATATATTATTGCAATAAATACCAGAATTAATAATTGCATTTCCAATTATGTCCTCTGCATGCGAACTGTATCTAATTTCTCTAATAGACAATAAACAGTGTTATTCTCAAGTGACCTCCCAGATAAGTATGGTACTGTATATTATATGCGTGTATAGAATATAAATAAATAGTAAGATATGTAAATTCTAACGCAGCATCACGTTCATTGTAAAAAGAATTTATGACGCGAAGGTGAACAGTAGAAAAAGTGGTATCCGCCCGAGGAAGTCTTGGGAAGATTAGGTTGCTAATTAAAAAAATTAAACTGTAATAAACAAAGTTCTTTTACTTTAGTTAATCTATTTTTTTAATAGATTTAAAAAGATAGTATAGGGTTTTCCAATAAGAGGTGTTATTTTGATATTCAAAGAAAAATGCCATTTTTTAATATAAATGATCGAATGTTTATTTCATTATAAAGAAAAAGGTATGCCGTTAATAGTAAAAAATAACATCAGTCAAATGACCACCACGACCACGCCTACAGGACCATATCCTTTTCATGAAATTTTCCATAACCAAATCGCAAAGTGACTGCCTTATGTCCTCGATAACCTCACGAATTCCATCTTTGAGGTCTTGAATCGACGCTGGGCTGTTGGCGTAGACCTTCTCTTTCACGTGGCCCCAAAGGAAGAAGTCGCAAGGTGTTAAATCACAAGATCTCGGTGGCTAATTGTGATCACCTCTTTGAGAGATAACACGGTCCAGAAACTTTTCCCGTAAAAGATCAATGGTTTCGTTGCTTGTGTGGCACATAGCGCTATCTTGCTGTAAGTAAACGTTGTCCAGATCAATACCATCCAATTCCGGCCATAAAAAATCATTAATCATCTCTCGATAGCTCTTTGAATATCAAAATAACACCTCTTATTGGAAAACCCTGTGTTTAAAAAAAAATATAAATATTTATATATTTTTATTTTCTGAGGATTGAACCTTCCTCCCCAGGGACTGGAGTCAACCACGCTAACAACTGAGCCAAATCCCGTTGGGTAGGACTGAAATTTATTTCGAATATATATTAACTGCTGCAACATCATCAAATTTCAGAGTAATGCGTATATATCCGTATATGTCTGCGTTTGTACGCGTGATTGCCACCAAAAGTTAAAGTCATCAATAACGAGTCTATCTGCCGAGTTACAGCTCGATTGAAAGTCTAGAAGTGTGTTAATTTCCACTTCCAAGATATTCATTAATTATTCAAACATGAAAACAAAATCGAATTTCAAATAGATGTATTTAAAAATGTTAATAGTCTGTAAACTATTTTTTCGGTTTTCTGAAAATTCTGTATTTTGTTTATTGTCTATTGCAGGTTCCCCTTTCCTTCCCAGCCCCCGGCCCGCTCTATGCTCTCAGCCGTAGAGATTCTCTATGCCCTGGGAGCCATAGACAAGAGAGGCTCCCTCACCTCTCCCCTCGGAGAACAGATGGCCGAGTTACCCCTGCCGCCTTCTCGAGCCAAGATATTGTGTAACAGTGGTGAGTTTCGTTTTGGGGGATGCTGTGTGGTGGGTCTATTTAAGTCCTAAAGAGTAGACACCGGGAGATTCATCCTGGTAGTGAATCAATTTCGTATTTATTTATTTATTGGATGATTTTTATAGCGCCGCTTTTGCGAAATATCACCTCAGGGGCGCTGTACAGTTAATGCAGATATTACAAAAAAAATATATAAATATTACAAATTGAAATTGAAATTAAGTTAAATAAAATGAAGTACAGAAACAGGTGACACGGAGATGGAGAATCTGCTGCAAGAATCCTATGTGGTGAGGAAACTGGACCAGCTGCTGCAGCGAGAGAGTCCACCGCGTCCACCAACAGTGCCAGCACGAGGTTCGTCATCCTTCCAGGTATGCGTCTGCTGCTAATAGAGCGCTGACACAATGTCCTCTCATGGATTCCAGACCTTGGCAGCACCGCTGTGACATTCGGAAAGTCCATCTCCTTGTACACTTGTTTCTGGTGATTATGTTAGTGGTGCATTGTTCCGAAATAAAAGGCGGCGGACGGGATAATAAATCACCTTGGGCACTTGTTAGGGCTTTCAGAGTTTCCAAGAATAACATTGAAAACATCTGGTGTACCTACAGTTACCGATTCTCGTCCCAAGTTCAACTTCATTGAATTTAGAATATTTTTAGCACAATTTAAGATTATTCATTTTTGAAACACTGCACTCTAGTCACATTACTATAAAGTTCTGATTACTAATTGGTAAGTTAATTTTAAATGTTGATTCACTGATTTTTAAAATAACTTCAAAGGGATGTTGCCTCGTTTCCCTTGAAAATACTAAAAAACACAAAGCGGTTGGAGACGGCATGACGCGTCCAGCTGCCACAAAGGGCGCTAGCCATATTATTAAACGTGAATTAATTCATTTCATTCCCAGAGCTACATTATTGTGCAATACTGATAAGTATAATATTTAGGGATGCTGTATGGAGGGTCTCTTTAAACCCTATGAGTAGACACCGGCAAATTCAATTCCGTCTGAATATAATGAATTAATTTCATTCCGAGACCCAAGTTATTGTGCAATATTGGTGAGTGTAATATTTGGGGATGCTGTGCGGAGGGTCTCTTTAAGTCCTGAAGAGTAGAAATGCGCAGATAATAGATTTTTAACAAATTGTGATCAGCAAAGAATAGAAATGGCCATTTGATGATTTTGTCGCAAGTGAATTTCTGCAAAACAACTGGGCCTAAACCTATTAAAAAACAGAATTTTTTGTCATTTGTCATTCTGGTAGGTGTAATTTAAGTATATGTAAATCTCACCATGCGTAATTCTGATAATGTAATATTGGTACTTGAAATTCACGCCTGTAACGGGATTATTAAATAAATGCACAATTTTAACGGTGAACACAATTAGTCTTTATTTTGGGCACAATCAATTTGCATGTATGACATGTATTTGTAGCAGTTCAACAATAGTAGGACAGTATTTATAGCAGTTCAATATAATAGTACACAGTTCAATATCAATAGGAGAGAGTCTCCTCCTATTACCTCTCACCCCAGAAGATAGGTGGAAACTTGAGTGGCAAACGGCCAACGTGGGAAATGACCATCTCATACAGGACCCCACCGAGAGACAGCCTGGGTTCTCATTGCCTCGCAAAATTTGGTCCGCCATCAATAGGTTAAGGTACTCCCGTAGCCGCTGTGCCCACATGATGCACAGATGGGGCCTTAAAGAGTCGATGTGTGAATATGGTGCGGTGCAGACCACCGAACATGTGGTCAACGAATGCCCGCTCTATTCGTTCCCCGGCGGGATTGATGAGGTTCCCCTGGCGACGCCTGAGGCCCTAGAATGGCTCGCAGACATAGATGTCCCCCTCTGACTCCCCACCATATGAAAGAAGAAGAAGAATAGCAGTTCAATAATAGTAAGACATTATTTATAGCAGTTCAACAATAGTAAGACAGTATTTATTACAGTTAAACAGTAATAAGACAGTGTGATAAACTCTATGGGTTCACTTAGGAAACAGGTTACGCCTGTATCATTCCTTCCAGAGGAACGTAATATGTTCCTTTAACCCTTTGTTTTACAAAAGGGTATTTTTCCTCACTGGGTTAGCTGATCTCGAATCAGACAGTTTACAAAGTGTCGCTGGAGTCAGTCCTGCCAGAGGTAACCAAAGTAAGGTAACTTATTTTCTAGAGCAAAACATGACCTTTTAACGGTCACCACAGCTGTGACATCCCCTCCCGGGTTCACATCTGTAAGCCAGAGCGGCGGGGTGAAAATATTAACCAATAGCGTCCCTCACGAAGCGATTCGGGAATGAGAAAGTATTCGATCGAAGAACTAATCAATACACGCTCGAAATTTGCGTAATAACTAGACGGTTTGTTATACGCCTGTATAATTTCATCCTGACACCATGTACTAAGTACTATTATACTAAGTACTATTATATTATGTACTATTGTGATATGTCCTATTGTACTGTGTACTATTGTACTGTGTACTATTGTACTGTGTTCTATTGTACTGTGTACTATTGTACTGTGTACTATGTGCTATTGTACTATGTACTATTGTACTATGTACTTATTTATATGGAATTTGTATTATAAATGATTATTTTTATTTTTAATGGCAGGAGAGTTTGGCTGCACCGACGAGATCCTCTCCATAGTAGCCATGATGCAAGTTGAGAGTGTCTTCATCAAACCAGCCGGTGGTCAGCAAGCTATCAACGCCAAGGTGGTCAAAAGAAATAACTTTGAGGTGGGTTACATCAACAAAATAACCTTTCTCTTCCTTCATGAAAAAAACATTTTAATTCACGCCCACCACCCCCGTTTTACTAGTGGTTTTGTATACCGGTACTCATTTTTATCCTGACTATGACATTATATACTATTTTTATTCGTTAACTCCACACAGAAGGCCCCTTTAGGAAACAAGTTCCTTAACCCTTTCAGACCTGAAGAAGAAAAAAAGGTTTTTTTCCAGAATTTTGTTAAAAAATAATAAAAACAACTTTTAATTTTTAAATAACTTACGAGGCAGAGGTTTGCATCGTTGTTGATGCAATATTTTGACAGCTTGTAATGATGCCCCTAGCGACAAATTTGAAAAACATAGGCTGGTTTCGTTTAGATATGAGCCTGCACGGTCATAATGGGCTGGAATACCGCGGAAATTTACAACCGTTTTCGAGATTTTTTTTTATAAACGGATCCTCACGATTGTATCAGCCAGGTCTGAAAGTGTCAAATTTTCGATAGGACCCAACAATTTTAAACAATATCTACAAATCATGAATAGGTGTCATAGCACTGTCCTGCACGAACCCCATCAATAAAATTAAAGAAACATTTTATGCAGTTTACTGTTTTCTTGTATGGCTTTACAAATGTGCCCCCAAACTCAATGTAAGCACGGGTATTTTGACCTCAAATCCAAAATTAAATTTTGTATGAAAAAACGATGTTTTTGCATAGAAAATACATTAATAATTGTCTCCCCCCTGCCTTTTTGATTCTTATTCCCTGTGAATTACGCTTTAAAATTTTCTTATATCTAAATACAGGGTTTTCCAATAAGAGGTGTTATTTTGATATTCAATCGTAAAAGATCAATGATTTCGTTGCTTGTGTGGCACGTAGCGCCGTCTTGTTGAAAGTAAACGCTGTCCAGATCAATACCATCCAATTCCGGCCATAAAAAATCATTAATCACCTCTCGATAGCGCAATCCATTCACCGTAACTGTTGCTCCAGCCTCATTTTCGAAAAAGTAAGGTCCAATGACTCCCCCGGACCATAAACCGCACCAAACAGTCACACGTTGAGAATAGAGAGGCTTTTCAACAATAACTCTTGGGTTTTCTGAGCCCCAGATGCGACTATTTTTATTGTTGACGAAGCCACCGAGGTGGAAATGGGCCTCATCACTCAAGATGATTTGCATTTGATTCACTCAAGTGAATTTTAATAATTTCAATGCGTTGTTGAAGCGTGTATCGTTCCATTTTTACTAATGGTGTAGTTTCTACTTGTCAAATGTCAAAAAATGACAGCTTCAAAAGTAACATCTACCGAAATAGCGGGCTATTCAAAATAACACCTCTTATTGGAAAACTCTGTAGTATAAAACAATGTCGCTATCCGTGTCTGTATGTTTTGCGCATAATAAAATTCACATGTAAAATATTTTAACATCCCAGTTTGTCAAACCTCCTATGGACAAAAAAGCTTTAAATACAATGCTATTAAGCTATTCAATTCTCTACCTATTGACATTAGAAACACACAAACCAAAACTTTCCTTAAAAATAAAATCATTGATTACCTCCAATAAAAATATAAATTAGAAGTATTTGATAACATACTAAAAATTGTGCACACTGTGTATATATATATATATGTATAATACGCCATTTGGTCAAACTGAAAGTTTATTAATTAATTACTTAAAATTATTATCGCTTCGCCTTCATCTTCTACATTCATTCTTGAATTGTATAATTTAAAAAAAAAAATAAAACTAAAAAATACATATTTTATTTTATCTGACATTTTCACAATATTGTATAAACTAAAACCTAGTTAACACCCACTCTGTAAATTGCCATCTCAGCACAGGCGTTACACACCTAGTGAGATGGGAAATATGTCACTATTGTAACTAAATGTAATATTAAAATAAATAGTTCTTCTAAACTACGCAAGTAGAGTTTTCTCTATCATGTAGAGAGTTTCTTTTGAAAGGTTTATATATATAATACTTAAAGATATAAGAGAAAAGTCCCCAAACAACGCCGGGTACATGTCATCTAGTTAGAAATAAATAAATTTTGAATGCAAACATAATAAAGTTTTAAAAATGGCTCACCTTACGTTATTTCGTCTACATACTGAACTCAAATTACTAATAATGAGAAAAAACACACATTTTAATTCCTCTGTGGTTAATTTCAAGATTTGCATATAAAGTGTGGTGTTTTCTCTTTCTGACTCCATTTAGATCATATTTCTCACCATGACAGTAAGGGAGACACAACAATTTCTACGAGACTATAAGTAGTTGTTTATTCGCAAAACCGAACAACTTTATATACATATTATTTTTTTGTTTTTAAAAAAATACGCTAAGAAATAACAAGTTGACTGAGCACCGCCCGACAGAAGTTTTGCAGTGTACCGGACAGAAGGGAAGAACCGCGTACAACATTAGTCTATTTAAATGCGCACAGAGCTATCTATGTAGTAAAGCAGGGAACAGGCTATCGTTTGAGCTAATATCAGAATAAATAGTGATAGGCCGATAAAACCTTTTTCCACCCATTGCATCAATTGTAATCTTAAGAATTTTTCCTATAGGTTGGTGAAGGGGATCTCATCACACTTCTCAACGTCTACGACGCCTTCAAAAAGCAGTCAGACCTGGCAGAGTCCTCGAGAAACCGAAAGCAGTTGAAGACTTGGTGCCAGAAGATGTTCCTAAACTGCGACGCTCTGAGGAAGGTCAGCGACATCCGTAACAGCCTGGAGAAGCTGGTCACAAAGAAATTCGGAATTGCGAACAATGAAAAAGCACTTGACGGAAGTTAGTTTAAATTTTTTTATGGTTTTCTTTTGATTTTACGGCCTTACATGAACATTTAACATGCTTCATGTGGGCGAAAACAAGGGTCCCATTCGTCAAAAGGGATTGTCTTTTAAACTTTTCTATATATATGATGCTATACATATATTTTTGCATAGCTTTCACCACTATAAAATTATTATTGAAGAAGAAGGTAATACAAACATGAAGCAGAACAAGACACAGAAAATAAGAAGATAATGGTCACAAATAGGAATCGATTTTTATCGCCGCCTGGGGAACCATTTATTGGATAACCAACACCTCAGCCATAAGTCATCTCAAGTGGTTTGCTACAATTGGTGATTCAGCAGGAGTCCCCGGGTTCATCGGGTTAGGTGTGTTAAAGATGCGCCTGCCCACCAGGTGTGTGGTGTGCCGGATGGGGAGAGGCTGGTTTGGGGATACCTGTCTAACGGTTTCTCTTGACCTATTGCCTTGCGTCGCAGCGGGAGGGATAGATCATTTGTCCGTCACTCCTGGATACACTGATCCCTAGATTCTTACCCTCCCCTCTTGCCTTCTTCCTTTCCTTAACGCTTAGGAGCCGGAGTCCTGCAATTGCAGTGTTGAAGAATTGTGCCCATGCACGTCACGAAGCACTACAATTACAGTGTTGATATTTGACATTCATTTTTCCCTCACTTCTACTGGGTTTGTTAGACACAAAAATCAAAATGTCACTTTATCAAGTATGGTATTGTCTTCATGTTGGCCTTAACAAAAATGTGTTTTTATTTATTGAATATTCTTGCCGACTCCTACGGGTTAAATAGACCTTCTACACAGCATCCTAAAAGCCCCGGGAGCCATTTATTGGATAACTAACACCCCTGCCATCGGTCACCCTTTTGGTTGGTTTGCTACATTTGGTGACATAGCAGGGATGCCCGGGTTCACGGGGTGAGGTTTGCGGATGCGTTTGCTCACCTACTGCGTGGCGGATCGGAACGGGAGAGACTGGTTGAGGGAGACCTTTTGACTTCTCCAGCCGGAATCTCTCTCGACCCATCGTCTTGCACTGCAGTGGGAGGGATGGATTCATATGTCCGTCACTCCTGGACACATTGACCCTCAGATTTCTACCCACCCCTAATACATATAAGACCCTCCACACAGAATGATGACATAGGCCCTGAAGGAATTTTTGCTCACCAGGGCCTCCTGTATTTTCTATTATCATCTGATGTATGCTACAAACAGTTTTAAAAAGAGAGAAAGTTGACCATGTTATACCTACATTTAAAAAAAATTGAATGTCAAATGGGAATATTTAAAAATAAATTTCGGTTCCATGACATTTCATCAAAATGACAATTAACACATACCCTTAAAAAGTGACATTGAGTCATTAAAAGTGAAGACGAATTTAATACTCATTTCTACATATTTTTCAATTCCAGTCAAGATGGAGAGAATACTTCGCTGCCTTAGCTCAGGCCTTTTCATGACAGCGGCGTTTCTGCATCACTCAGGATGTTACCGTAGTCTAACCGGCAACCAGACTGACCTGCATATCAGTCCCAACAGCTGTCTGCACAACGCTCAGCAACCGCAATGGTAAACATAACCTCACTTTATTATTTTATTAAGGTCCATTCTGCCATTCTCCATATTTTACCATGTTTTGACAGTTTTTCTTAAGTCGGTTCCTCATTGCTGAAGATCGTGACCCCTACTACAATTTTCATGGAGGATAAGGCTCCACTTCTCGCGGTTCTGCGCCGCATGGAGAGACAAGGACACTGACCTACCAGGCGCCAGTAATTCTTGGTCACTCCAGCGCATTGGTGACCTTCCCCTGCTTCTCCTGCCTTTCTATGAGTTTCTCCAGATTGGAGTTCTCAGTTTGACGAACAACGTGCCCCAAGTATCTTAAAACACGTTGAAGGCTGGTAGTTGACAGCTTATTATGGAGATTTCTCTACATGAGGGAGTATGACTACTACCCGTGGCTCTATCCTACCGACTTTCTTTTGGATATGCTCAGAATGAACTATATTCGGGTCAGAAGGGATGTACACATTGCTACGCATTTCTTCAGATATATTTGTGGATGGTTTGAAAACTCAGTCATCATGGAGAGCATTCATATCTATGTCCCCGATGGTTATCTCCGTCACCCACAGTGCAAATCTCCAAGCCTACAGGACTAACTTGCCAATCAGAGAGCAATCTTGCTGTAGAACAGAAACAATTCGGATATCGACATTTTTATCATCAATGAAGCTGCCTTTAAAATGCAAGCTCTGTTATTACTAGTATAGTTGATATCCCCACTGTCTATACAGGGTGTCCGGGGGTAAGTGCACTAACTTCGGAAAAAAAGATAAATAACTTTTTTTAGAAATTCCAACTTTGTGCATTTCGATAGTAACCCAGTGCCATATGTACAGTTCACCAGACTCGTTAATCATCCAGTGTAGTCACAGCCGCTGTGCATATATGATGAGTAGGACACCCATTCATAGCTTTAATTTTTAAGAAATGTAGCATTAATTATTGAAAAAATAGCATTTATAGCTTGTTACGAAACACGGTCCACTCTAAGAGACATAGTGAACACAAGACAGGGGGTTTTAGGTTGAAGATGGCTTACGAAATCGTCAGGTCGTGATGCAGGCGGAGGCGTTTGGTGTGCACGTGCCGGGTGGCCATGTCTCTCGGGCTGTCTGCGGCCGGGAGTTGAGTCGGTACACACGTGGATTCAATACTAGGTTGACTCCCAGGACCCGATTACGGTGGTCCTGGTACATGGTCTAAGGAGACACGGAAGTATTACCGTTCCCAAAGGATCGATATGCGACGCGGATTCGACCGCGTTGTTTATGGTTTCGGCGCGAATGCCAGCGCGGTAGTGACGTGTTCGCTAGAGCGGTGCCTGGGTTCAACTGGCGAAACGCGCCGCCTGCTTCCCGGTGTATTAGGTGTTCGGGAATCTTGTGTAGCTTTGAAGATTTAGGGTGGCTGGAATTTGTATTGCGTTAATGTCTCTTAGAGTGGACCGTGTTTCGTAACAAGCTTTAATTTTGCGTTTTCATAGCGTTTTATAGCTAAATAGGATAATATCAAGGAATGGGAGTCGGCAAGAGGGGAAAAACAATTAAATTAGCAAAATCATTTGAAACATATTTATTGTATTATTGATTGTTACTCAAACATGTTTTGCACATGTTTCTACAGTATAGTGTGTCATATTTGTTCTACGATCTGTCAATACAAGATTATAGGGACTAAAAAATCTATTTTATTTTCGCTAAAAACACCATTTATCGCTTTAATTTGCGAAAATATCCTTAATGCTATGAATGGGTGTCTCTAATGATGAGCAAATTGGGCCTAAAGGTTTCTGAATTGTGTGAATGTCCCCTTAATCTGTTTCTCTATGGCACATCTGTGCTGAGCCAGGCGACTCTCAATGACGGTGACTGGCTGAATAATCTCCGTGTCCCACTTTGCTCTCCACCATATGAAGAAGACGAACCGGGGTTGTCGTTAAGTGTTTGGCAATGTTTCCCGTTTCCACAACAAGGTATTCAACTCCGCAGGTAGCTGCGCCTCCTTCCCATCAAGGCTGGATATTTGGCACCATGGAAGATAGGAGTGTTTTTACATTTCCTCCAGCTATTAGTGTTTGCTTTCCACTCCCAACGAGAGAACATGACGTGTATGTGATGTGGCAGTGTCCTGTTAATAGTCCTACTAACATTTTCAACAGTGACGCATCTTCCTTCAATATCAGAACAGATATTTGATATGGAAAATAGTTGCAGAAGAATATTGCTTTCAGCTGAACAAATAAAATTCAGATGGCAGCTACCTAACCTCTACAATAATTATATTGATATTTTGATAAACATAATAATTTAATATGATATTTATTTTCAGGGTTGTATTCTGCGATGTCCAGAGCTCATCCGATAAAGCTTATATGAAAGATATTGTCATCACAAGAAGAGAATGGCTTACAGAATTGGCTCCACATTTTTACAGAGAAAATTAATAAATGTTGACTTTAATGTTACAAAAACTTTTGACAATGATTGGTTAGTTGGGTATGGGTACCGCCGCCCCGGGAACCGTTTATTGGATAACCAACACCCCTGCCATAGGTCACCCCAAGTGGTTCGCTACGTTTAGTGACTTAGCAGCGATGCCCGGGTTCATGAGGGTGAGGTTTGTTTAGGTCTTGGCAGCGGATGGGTTTGTCCACCTGCTGTGTGGCGGGCCAAATCGGAGAGACTGGTCGAGGAAGACTTTTTAATCTCTTCAGCAGGACTCTCTCGATCCATTTCCTTCAACCGCAGTAGGAGAGATGGATTAATATGTTCGTCATTCCTGGACACATTGATTCGTAGATTCCTACCCACCACTCTTACCTTTTCCTTCCCAGAACTTCCTCTCCCTCCTTTCCATCAAAAGACCTTCCACACAGTATCCTCAAATATGACATAGGCTCTAAGGGAATTTTTTTTCCTCAGGGCCTTCTGTGTGGTGCTAATGTAAAAAATAAGAAAAAAAAGTTGATTGAGCTGTCCAAAGTTATGGTTTTCTACCCAGGCGCCGTTAGTTCAATCCTCTTTTAGCTTAGTCCTCCGTCATTATGGTAATAGAAGGAATTCAATTGCAGTACCTACCACGTACTACCAACGTGGAAGAACGAAATAAACAGAAACATATGCGATAGTTGCTAGAATACACACAGGACTAACCGATATGTTCTAAAACAAAAATAATGAACCCTCATCACTGGTAAAATAATGGTCAGCTCTAACAAGGCAAGCTAGACGGTTTTATTGTAAGTGAGTATGTAAGAGTAAGATAACCCAACTCGTCAGTGTACTTGGTTTGGCTTGTACGAAGCTTGATTTTGTGCTTTCAACTAGTAAAAATAATGCCAGATTATATTAGTTGTTGGATAATAGATTGGTAGATTTCTGTATTGCCAGGTTATTCGTAATACGAGAATGTTTGTTTTTTTTTTTTTAATTATCAAACGAAGAAATAATAGCAATGAACCAGGGTAAGTCTCAGTGGACAATAATGTGACAGGTGATAGAATACAAACCTTTAGGAGCCGGAGTCGTGCAATTGCAGTGTTGAAGAATTGTGCCCACGAACGTCACAAATCACTGCAAATGCAGTGTCAACCTTGTACATTCATTTTGCATTTGGATATTACTTCAACAGGGTTTGTTAAACACAAAAATAAAAATGTCACTTTATCAAGTATGGTACATATTGTCTTCATGTTGGTCTTAACCAAAATGTATTTTTATTTGTTGATTATTCTTGCCGGTTAAAAATGTTACCTTGAATAGGTTACCCTGTATTTAGTATTTACCATCAAAAATTTTACGTTTCATGTTTTCCAGTAATTTGAGTAATTCTTGGTATATATATGTTTTTTCTTAAAAAAAATATTCTTGTATTTTATTGTAATATTTTTAAGGAATCAAATAAACACTTTTTGTTTAAAAAATTGTGTCTCAATATCCTGTTTTCTGCCTTTGTTTGCCTAGTGTGAGCTGTGCCCATTTGTAATGATCTGCTGCCTTAACTTGTGGAGGACTGGATCCTCTTTGAATATACTTAGTATTCTTCTGGCAGAAATTACATAGTGGATAATCTCGTGTCATAAAATGATGGGTAGATTTAAAATAATACTGGATTGTAGGCACACTTTTTACTCTTCTTTGTCGCACTACTGGTACATGTTACTTAGAACGAAGGTACTGGTAAAAAGACATGAACCAAAAGAAGACTAACTAACCATTACGCTGTTGCGGAGATGACGGACCTCCAAAAAACTCTGTCTTGGTACACACTGCTTGCCTCATTTACATTCATAATTCGTCTCATACATACTTTTCTATTATTCTGACTCTTGACATGGCCCGACTCAAGTATCTGATTCACTTGTCATTCACCATGTCTTCCTCAGGTGTCCTCGACTTCTTCTACCATTTATATTCTTCTTACACCTCTTTCTCAACCCAATTATACTAGTCAGCATAATAATGCTATCCGTTTAATACATTTAGACATAGATTCATTACATCCCTCCACACTTAAACTACAAGAAACCACAACACAAACATGACTACATTTAATAATACATTACAATTTGTATGTAAGAATGCCTTAATTTGTTTACTGGTGTAATGGAGCGGAGTTATTGTTATCGTCCTACAGGGCAGACACTGTTTACTCCTGTCAAATTACCTGTCTGTAACTTCTGGTATCCTCTTCTATCGGAAGTCAACTATCATCAGGGCGTCTTTGACCTGCGAACTGCAGTAGCTCAATTACCAAGCAGGATTGCATGTGCACCAGCCATATAAGTTTAAAACCATGAGGTTTTTTTGGTCCTGCACTTCTGCATTCCTGAGTATTGCCGTGGTTAGAGACCACCATTCATTCATTCTCACAACATATCTCAATTAGGCATGTCGTAATCCTACTAGCTTTGAGCAGGTGAAATCTTTTACAATTTTTTTTGTTTGATACTTCTCATAAGAGCGCTCCCTGTCGCTCAAGTGTAAAACGGGACCTGTATCGTCACCCAGTTGAACAGCTTGTTGTGAGGCAAGTTAAGGTTAGGAAGGGATTTATTAATGTGTGTCTTGAAGAAGCCCAGATTATATGAAGGAAGAAAAACCAACATCAAATGTGAACTGATGTTCAGCTCATGTCCGTTGAGTATCGCAAATGCTGCCAGCTCCTTCGAGCAGGCTCCATTAAAATACTTGTAAAACAGACTCAGCATGCCGACATTGTGTCTGTGCATTAGAGATGGCAATTGGTCTGTTAACAACGGATTGTCAATCAGACGAGTTTTACTATTGTTCATTATTTCAACTCAAGGCATTGCTTAGTTCAAGCATTTGATTCACTTGATCGTTCGATGTCTTTCTGGGATATCCCTGAACCTTTTTTTCATCAACTTCAGCGTTAAAGGTAGGTACACAATATTTAAATAAAAATAGTAAAAGATTGTTTAAATTTTCAATGTTAATTTTTATTTTATACAAATATATGTAGGTGGTATAAGGTTCACAGCCTTGATTAACATAAGGTTAGTTAAATTTTATAATATCATTTTGATTACCCTACATATTATTACAAACAAACTAATTTACTTGTTATATCTTTAATAGGAAGAATGCCAAAGTATAAAATAATTCTTTTGCATTAGATTGTTCTAAAAAAGTACAGTGGACAAACACAGTTTAACATTTTTAAACACAAAAAAATATCATGAAAAATGGAAAAATAAATCTCTACAAGAAAATAAATATAATATATATTATAACTACTATTTTCACAAAAATATATTGAATAAATATTTTTCACAAAAAATGCATCTTGAATTGAATGAATTCTTTGCGAAAATATAGTTGAAGAATGATTAATAAACAATTTTAACAATGAATTGACTTAAATAATGTTGAATATACTCTTTTCACAAACAAGGACAGTTGAATATACACATTTGACAGTAAATACAGGTGAAATAATAATAGCTAATGGAATTTTTTCACAAAGAATGATAGTTGAATAAACAGTGTTCACAACATTACACTGAGCATATCGTTTTCACAAATAATTATTGCATATCATGCTAGGTATAAAGTTCAAGTAAATAATAGAAAATTAAAAACGTTATTACATTTGGGCGTACTGCTAAAATCAATTAAAATTATTATTTTTTATATTTTCGCACTGAATTGAGAATATATTATTTAAAGCGAATGTTAGAGGAAGCGCGCTAATATTAAAAAACGATAATAATTAAGCGGAAATGGTGAAAATATTTAATAAAACACGACTCGTTTGAAATAGAGCGAAAATCTATGGACAAATGCTTAAGTTGCATTTCATGCCTATAACATATTAAATAACAGAAAAAAATGTGTTTTTAATAATTTTCTGAGCTTACGTTGCGATTTTTTTAAATTATAATTAACGTTTCGGCATAAAAAATGTATAGATATTATCTTCAAAAGTAATTTTTTTTTTTTGGAACTAAAAAACTTAGAGTTAATGAGAAACTTGTTATAAATCGGTAGAAATTCGGTATGCGGGGGCTTATTATTATGTGTTAGGGTGCGTATAAGCATGACTTAAGAACCACGACTTATGGGAAAGAAACGTCCGGCTAGCGCATTTAGTCTCGTGTCTTTAGGCATTATATATAGTACCTACTTACCTACAACATATTTTTACAATTGTTATTTTTTTTAATCGTAAATGTTCAGATTAAATAAAATGTCTTTACACCTAGCATGATATAGATATAGGTAATATACTTAATACATAGTCAAAATAATATAATTTATGGATTTCTTTGCAAAAATACATGTTTATAAGACAAGTAGTTTCTGTTGACATTTGTATAATATTGGGATGTACTTGGTACATGGCCAGAGAATGATTAGCCATTGATATAAATATCTTGTGTAAATAAGAAAATATGTCACTAATTAATTGTTTTGGGTCATGCAAAGTGCTACTCTTATAAACAACTCCTTGACCAACTTTTCTGATTATAAATAAACACATTTAACAAGAGAAAGTTTCTAGGTAGCACTTTTTGGAAGATTTTAAGGTTAGATCGTTTTATAAAAATTAATTTGCCTATTGTCATCAAATTGGCAATCGGCGCCATTTTGATTTTTTTGCATTTGAAAATTACCTGTAAAACTCCAATTCTTGGTCCGTTTCGGCTTTTTGTGAAATTTGTGATCAGCTGATAAGCATAACAAAATGATAGTTGTGCTTTTTGGGACCTTTCAAATGTATTAAAATGAATCATAATGGCGTCGACTGACCATTTTATGACATTTAATTTAATTTTAAACATCCCAACCTAAGACAAGAATCTTATAGGAAAATATTATAATACATATTTGAAAAATAGTTAATAGCTTTTTTGTTTGTTTAATTCACTTGAATGTTTAGTTGAATTTAATAACAGTTTAATTATGAGTTTCGAGGTATATTTTTGTTATCTGTATTAAATGAATAATAATTCTTATTATAATGTTTGATAAATAAAACACAAAAGAAATAATAACTTTTTTCGACACTATTTTAGAGTTTTAAAAATAATTTAAAAGAAATTGTAAATTTTCAAAAACAAAATAACATCTAAGAGACAATTTTAATATAAAATTCACAACAGAGGAACTTTTTACCGTCAGGAATAAGTATGAAATACATTTTTGAAAAAATGTCATCATTTCAGTCGTGATTATAATTTTTTTTTATTTTTTTAAATTTTTTTATTCTAAATGATTTTGTGAATGAATGATTATAAAATGTGATGAACCTATGTTATTTCTAAAACGGCGACAACATGTTTTTATAAACAAAATTGTTGCTGTTTTCATTACAAAATAACACAACAAAAACAAGACGAAACTAGGCAGGTATAAGAAGAGATCTGTTCAAAAAAAATTGATCTGAATTTTTCTTGTTGATAGAAATGAAATATGGAAAAGAGTGTTTTCGTTGGGTGGAAAAAATGTGAAAAATTCAGTTTGTATTCTTTTGTACAAACCTCAAATTAAACTTAGTTTAAAATATTTCTAATACACTAAATCGAATAAATGCACGATTGGTGCTACATAGTAATAGTCCTTATATGAAAATATCAATGTTGCATATTTGATGATAAATCCAATAACGGATGATTTTAAGTAGATTCTCAAATTTTTGACTTTTTGCAAATGGTAATGTATGTGATTTTGGAACGTTGTTCCGGTTATTGAAATCTTACTAAATATTATTGAAAATCATTTAAAGCTGTCTTGCCACACTCTCTTTGCTTCGTTTACATGCATACATACGCTTCTGTTATTCCGAAATTATTATGCTACTCTAGAAAAACCATGCTTGAAATAGTTGAAACCTTCCTCTCTATTTTTCTTTCCGAACCATTGCCATTCATCAGAGAAATCATCTTCAATATGTTTTTAAGCATCTAAGGGTGAAAGAAGTCATTTAAATATATATATATCAATTACAACAAAATGCGGGATCCACTTTAAGAATAATTCCCAGATGTGCGATATAAAAAAAAAACTGATTTTTCGACTCCTAGTTAGTAAAATTGACTGCTCAAGAAAGAATTTTGGTGTTTGAAAAATGTTTAATCGTTTTCATCCGAAAAAAAAACCAAATTTACTTCTGCTAGGTACGCCCACAACACAATTCTATCGGTTTACTTCTTCAGTGTTAATAAGGGCCGGGAAACATAAAGGAACGAAGCAACCGCAAACGGCGCGAAACGCCGCTTGCAGTTGCTTCGTCCCTTTCCCGTAATTCGTGGCTCGCCATTGCGTTTCGGTTCGCAAATGGATACGTACCATTATATAGACACAAATCTGTATCTAATCACAAAATAAACACAATAAAATCGAGCTTAGTTCCGGTTGGTAAAATTGTCGAGTTCAATCACTGCAATATATTAAATTTATATATCATTATTATTGTAATTATATCAATTAATTGTGCAAGTTTGCCCATGTAATTCAGAGGCTGAGCGCAAGGTTACACATTCTTGACATTCCTAACAAGGTTAATTGCTTTAAGATAAACCCTATTACACCAATAATAACAGTAATTACTGCTGCAAGTGATGGAATGTAACAATCATTTCATTGAAGCGACCATGAACGTGATATTAGCTTTGGATGCAGCCGTCGGATGAGTGTCATCATGCAATTATTATGAAAATGGAGAGGATGGGTGGCGTAAATGTTTTTTTTTGCGGAAACTAGCCGGAACAACAGTCTATTTTTTGATAATAAAAAAATAATGTCAACTTTGGGAATGGCATACGACAGATCATCATATATAGCTTTCTAGAACTCCTGTTTTATGTCAAATAAAAATTTCCTCATAGATGAACTATAATTATTTGTATATTTGTGGGAGTTCTCAAATAAGTAAACAAAACCAAACTACCGAAATTGAGAGATGAAGACTTTCTTTAAAAAAACTTTGCTATATCCTCGAAAAAAAAAATTTCATTCTTTGAAAAATTGTGTTTAGCAAATGTATACCTACTACCAGTAATGATGAGGTTTGGAGTTCTCAAACATGTACTGACACTATGAATGTTGTCTCAATATTAACAATACGACTATGGATAAAGTCATGCTAAGTAAACAGGCTAGTCTTGCAAGATGGAAAGACAAATAAGTGGATTAATAATTAAGCATAATCAAGACAAATGTGATCGATATTATCATCACTTTCTAATATCAATCGGACTATTGTGGAAATTTAGTTTGGACATTAAGTATGGACTGTTGGAGTAGCACCATAAACAAACCACTCTCAATTGCACGTCCCACAGGGACCCACTGCCTTGTACTGTTTTCGGATGTGTGAGACAAATTCAAGGGAGGTCTATATATATGCAAAGCTGGACTGAAATAATTGGTATAATGATGTGTCAAAGATGACAAAGTCCACCCAATATTACAACAAGACAGTAACTGAAATTTACAACAGGAACAAAATGGTTTTGCCCAGACTGTTTGAGTCTAATCAATGCAGCACCCTCTTCAATGTTTTGATTTATGGATTTGACGTAAGTAGAGTTTAAATAAACACTGAATTGTTATTTATTAATAGACATAACATTAGATAGGAGTCCGTATCATTTACTACGCTCATGTTTGTGGATCGTAGTAAAAAGCGAACTGGTTTTCGAGGCTATTTTAAAATTTGTTTTGGTGGTTTGATATTAGAAATGTAAATATACATTGCAGAAAACTTTCATATGTTATAACACGGAATTTATAATTCTGACTAAACATACCGCATTCTCCCAACACCGACAGTATTAAAAATATTCTAAACTGAGAAAGCGGACTTCGATGTTTTGAATATCACCATATATATCATTACCTCAGAAGTCAAAGGTCGGTTGTCCAGTTTTTTTGTGAAAATGAGTTATGTCTGAGACCTTTTTAGTTTTTTCAATATCTACAAAGAGGTATAAAGACGGTTGTCCTACGACAATGTGAAACTAAGTTAGGTCAACATAAAAGTACTGGTACATATCCCCACAATGTTCAAAGAAAAAAAAAACTATTTCCTGTCAGTATGTACATAATATACTCATTTTAAAATTACGTCGATTCGATATTAGATTCTTAACTAATAACCCACTTTGAAGATATTTTTTCGATCATAAATGTCTAACATTTTAGTAAAAAAACGATTATAGGAACAACATTTAGCTCAACCTTAAATTAGCTTAAATAAAAGCACCTAAAAATTATGAAGATGATTATGTTTGCTATTGGAATTAAATATCATTGGATCAATTTGTACTGAATTAATTTTTTTCCATATTTTTATACTATATGCAGCGATTGAATTTAAAACATTTCACACCCGGAACGTAATCTCCTCATTTGTAGGTATCTTAGTGTACACCAAGTTTTCCTGCATCTAATAAATTTACGAACCGGAGCGCCGTTCCGGCTATATTCAAGCACTATGAACGCAAAAGCCGTATATTGTTATTGGTGCTTCACAATAACAATAATTTTTGATGAGATGACGAAATTGAACAATATTTTTTTCAGACTAACGTTTTACTAATTTCATTTTTTGTATGGGTGTGACGTGAAAATATTAACTAAATAAATGCTCTAAAATTAGTTTTAATATAAAACCCTTTTTTACATCATCACTTTGTACACATCTTTCTTCTTTATCTCCTTACACTACTTCGCATACTTTTCTCTCACTTAATACCATTATTCTCTCATTATTTCATCTTTTTCTTACATCTTCTACACTTCTTTATTATTCTACTTTATCTATAGTTTAAAAAATGTCGATTTTTTGTTAAATATCGAATGTTTTTTGAATTACTGGTCAAAAGTCACGGATGAACTTTGTAAAGTATTTAATATTTGTGATTTTTTTAAAATTATTACATATCTTTAGAAGTTATATTAGTTTGATATAAATATAGTTAAAGATACACTAAGGGCCGGTTGTTTCATAACTACTTAACTACAACAGCGTAGTGGTTAAAATTCGAGGGATGGTAATATTTCTGAAAAGTTTAAACTTATGAAATCATATTTTCTTTTATCCCAGCTCTCTGGGATAAAAGAAAATACTTGCTGCAAGCTTAGATAAATATTAGGTATTTATCGTACCAGTTTATTAATTATGGATCGGTAAGTACTATGTAATATTGAATTAACATTAGATCTCAAATGATTTTTCTTGGTTGCTTTACTGATTTATTTAGGTACTTTAAATTTCAACCACAGCTGTCATTAAACGATTGGCCTTTAGCATTAGATAATAAAGTAGATTTTCTTGTCACAATAACTGGAGTGAGACATATTCATAGCTAGATCAATGTATTCCATCTTATCATGGTTATTTCTTACCCTAAACAGACGGTGAAAACATAGTAGCAACTCCTGGAATCAGTTTGAAGTATTCACCAGCAGTTTAGTAGATTCCAATCTATCATGGTTACGCTTCATCCTTGAGTAATTTGCTGGCACTGGTATGGAATGCTGCGAAGATCAACGGATTCCAAGCAATCACCTCTGGTTATTTCTTAGTAAATGTGTAGCAGTAATCCAGAAGTTACATAGATAAATGTTGCACAGATCACTTCCAATTTGTCATCTATAGTTCCGCTTTATCTATGAGTAATTTGCCGTCACTGATGTGAAACACTACGCAGATCATTGGATTCTAATCTATCATCTTTGGTTGTTTCTCAAGTATATACTTTGAGTAAAGGTATGGTATAGTGTAACCTGAAGTTACATAGAAGCTGGATGGCGCAGAGGTCAATGGATTCCTATCTAACCATCCATGGTTATGTCTTACTCTCAGCACTATTTAATTCGTTGGCACAGGCACTGGTTTGAAGGTAGAAAATGGACTCCAATTGATCGTCTATATTACTTTACATCCTTGTGGTAATGTATTCAGAAGTTACGTATATACTGGATGTTGCGTATTTCAATGTATTCTAATCTTCGTTTACCACTGAGTGATTTTGAGCTGGTTTGAAGGTAGAAACTAGAAGCCGCGTTGTTCAATAGATTCCAATTCTATGATTATTTCTTACTCTGTATTCTGAGTAAAATTCACTGTGGTACATGATATGTCCAGAAGTTACGTATTATATACTGGATGCTGCGTAGAACAATGTATTCCAATCTATCTTTGTTGAGCACTGAGTAATTTCTTTGAGCCAGTAAGAAGGTAGAAACTGCCCGTTTTGGAGTTAAATGGATACCAATCTATCATCTATGATTATGCCTTACTCTAAGAACTGATTGGAGATATGTTAGCGTGTCCTGGCGCCGTCCTGAAGGTAAACACAGACGCTGAGGAGTTCAATGGATCCCGAAGTAAACGTACGCCCTGCACCAGCGGATGGCATCTTCTTTATCTTCACAGCACATCGGGTAGGCGAAGTTGGACTTTGTAGCTTTGGCGCACCTTTGACATAGTTCCAGTATTTCGCTCTGCAAATAAAGAAAAACAGGTTGCTATAGTTATAGTTATTGTGGAAGATTTGAGGCTTTACAAAAATAGCGAAATACATCAAATAATACAAATAAAGCTACAACTAGAGGCGCTACTGCGTACTAATATCTCGTTGAAAGTTTTCGATAAGCGATCTTCTATTAGGCAGTAATTTAAACGTTAAATAAATATAAATTAATATAGGCGGTGACAGATTCCGATATAAGTTCAAAGCGTTTTATGTAATTGTGTATTGCTTGCCGTACAATCCCATACAGACCTGTCACAGTTAAAAAGATGACGTGTTATAAGTGTGGGCGTGGTCGATTTGCGCTGTGATCTGCTAGCCAGGCTATATTCCAGGGGTCAGAACAATGTAAAGAGCGCCGTAATTACGCGGCTGTCATCTATCAAAGTTAAAGATCCCATACAAAGAAATGATATTCCGCGGCAGTTCCCAAATTGATCTGACCCCCTCTCTTGGGGAAGATTACATCGTAGTATATCAGCCCAACATAATGTGTAATGTCACACCTAAAGGATATTGCAACTCACGTCATGTGCGCACTGCGTCATCTGGTGGAACTTCTTCACAAAGGTGTCGTCGGGGAGGGTCCAGGTGGGTCTTGCTTCTCCGGCTTCTATATGAAGCCACACTACTAGAAGAACCAGCAAGACGCTCATCTGTAAACAAACAAAAATGGATGGTTTAAAACAAAATGCCATAGAAATTATTTCATTTTAGCATATTTTCAATTCAGACCATAACTTTCCAATTTTATAATTATGAATATAACTCGACCAGTAAAAAACAAAGTTTTTTTTCTTTCTATAATTTATCTATCGAGTGTCGGTAATATGGTAAAGTTAGTTTTAGTGATTTGTCATAGGTGGCATTGCATATACAGCAAGCGATGCGCGCGCACGCCAGGATCCAAACGGTTCCGATTGACATTTCCGAACCTTAGCCGATCGTGGGGAGCAAGTAAAAAAAACTTTTAAAATTGAATTTTTCTACCTAAGAATTGGAGTCGATAACTCCAACATCGATGTCGATCGTGTGAGACTGACATTTATTTCGTATATTAACTGTTGCAATATCGTCCGATGTCCGCGTGTGCACGTGATTGACACCAAAAGTTGAAAGAACGCAATGAATTCATCAAAGAGTCTATCAGCCCGGTTTCCGCTCGATGGGATGTCGTTATGTGGGAAAATTATCACTTCCAAGATTACAATCCATTAATTTATTCATTAAGTGATCATTTCGATGATCCCGTCACCAATTTCTTTAATTTCAGGCATTTTATGATAGTCGCTATGGGTAACTTTTAATTTATAAGTATCTTTGAGTTTGGTTGTGTATTTTGGCCTCAAGTCAAAAATTAAGTTTCGAATGAAAAAGGACGGGACAGCTTTATCTCCAATATGGTAAAAAATTACACATTGTGAACGCATTATTTGTTTGCTCTGTTTTTATCGATGAAGATAACCTAATTGTTCTCAATTGGTTATATAAAATATCATTTAAAGGTTCATCTCTTTCAGAAGATATAAAATTTAATTGAATCAAAAAATCAGAAAAATGTCAAACAAAGTAAGATACCACACAATATTATATAACAGTAAAATGTTTAAATTGTTGAATCAAATAAGAAATATATGATATTATGATAGTGAAAACTTTATCAAAATCTGTTGCGGAGTTTAGAAGAACCAAACGCACAAACAGGCGCGGATAACGACTTTATTTTATTGCAATAGAGAATAAATAAAATAATAATATCTAATCATATTCTCGTAAAATTATTGCGCAATCTCAAATTCAATGCATTTTCTTCCCATTGATTTGTAATACTTTACATTCACCGAATCAGTATATATAAAATTACTCAGAAACGAGTCCCGGCACGATCAAGGGACTTAAACGGTATGGTAGACCTCTATCCCCCACCCACGAAGAAGGTTCCTGTTTTTACCTGAAGGACTTGCTTTTGAAGATATAAGGGCTGGAAGTTTCGCCCTCTAGTAATTTCTAGAACAGCCCAGAACATTTGAGAGTATTTGAGAGCATTCCACAAAATTCCAAATATCCCGGAACATGCTAGATCATAATGAACTAAAAACAAGATTACAGGCTGTTTCCTGATAAACTTAGCAAATTCGTAATCGTGACAGTATATTGGTATCTCTAAATAGTATAAAACAAAGTCACTGTCCGCATCTGTCTGTTTGTGCGCTTAATTCTATAAAGCAACGGAGTTTGATAGAGTTTTCACTATCATTTAGAAATTTTCTTATGGAAAAACATGGATATTATATTTCTTGAAAGTCGAGCAACACCGGGTACACATCGGCTAGTATCATATGATTAACAATTCTTATTATGTAGGCTACATTATATAAGTACCTACATGCAGAGGCTGTATTACAATAGGCACGTAGCTACCGACCTATTGTACTTACATAAAAATATTAATATAATTACAAAATTAATTTTTTTTGCATGCAAACAATGCACACTTCCAAAAATACGCGTGAAGACTAATCGCAGCGCCGCGCGTACCCTACCGAACGCAGTGTGTCAAAAGCAGGAACAAAGTATGCAAAATGACACACATGTCATTTTCAAATATTGACACACTGCCTTCATGAAACAATATCGTCAACATAAAACACAATGATAAACGAAACTTGTCAACAATCTTTATTTTTACTATTCTTCAATTAATTGGTAATAAAATATTCCGTTTGTTTTTCATAAAATTGATAAACACTGTTCCGAGAAAATGTATTATTTTCAAGAAAGGTTTTTATTGACCTGGTAAACGTCAACTTTGTGTGTTTGTTTTGAATTCTGCACAAACAAATACTCTTGGTGTATCGTGCTTTACTAATACCGACAACTTAAAAAAGTCACGTAATTTGTTGCACGTAATTATCTACTGGAATTGTTTTCAATTTTTTGTTGGCCTCTAATTATTATAGTATCTTCAACTCTTCGTGCACCGGGACTATATTATAGGGGTGCGCTAGCTGATTCTATTTATGTAATATATTAATAGTTTACAAAATGATACTTTTGTAAATTGTACCGTGTTCCCAGATAATGTGTTTATTTATTTATAATAATGGTATTAATCTAACATAAGTAGTTTCCGCAGAATAGCTAGTTATATTTGGAAAAAGATGTTTTGAAAATATCCTTACAAACAAGACACGTAAGAGGTCAAGCCTCCGCATTCCCAATTTCTTTAACATACAAGACACGTAAGAGGTCAAGCCTCCGCATTCCCAATTTCTTTAACATACAAGACACGTAAGAGGTCAAGCCTCCGCATTCCCAATTTCTTTAACATACAAGACACGTAAGAGGTCAAGCCTCCGCATTCCAAATTTCTTTAACATACAAGACACGTAGGAGGTTAAGCCCCCCGCATTCCGATTATTTACCGATTTATTTTTGAAGATAATATCTCTTTGTATGTTTTTGTTGTAAAGCCGAAAGAGTAATTATTTTAAATTCCCTCGATAGAAAAAAAATCGCAAAGTAAGCTCCGAAAATTGTTAAAAAACACGTTTTGTTCCGTTATTTAATATGTTATAGGCATGAAAAAAATCACAGTGTATTTTTAAATGCAATTTAAGCATTTGTATAGAGATTTTTTTCTATTTTAAACGCGTAAAGCTTTATTAAATATTTTCACCATTTTTGCTTAATTATTACCGTTTTTTTAATATTAGCACGCTTCATCTAACATTCGTATTTACATATCTCCCTTTCAAACCATCTAACGCCATCTGTGAACGCGTAGATTATAATGTACATTACGTTTACATTTAACCTAAGTTTTTCAGCATTTATATTGAGAATCACGTTACTTCAATTCAGTGCTAATTACAAAATGTACTAAAGTTCGAAACTAATCGAGGCCACCAGAATCTTTCAATATTGACACGACCAAGACATTCAAGTTGTTTTAACATTACGCAGATCAATTTATCTGACTATTCTACTAAGCAGTCTTCAATAAGTTTTCCTGTTTGTGCAGGTATTTTTAAGATAGTCCTGTCAGAAGTCTGTTAGTTTTTCCACCTGACCACGAAGCACAAAGAATGTCAGAGTCGCAAAATAAGTACATATTTATTGACCTGTTGATCGATTGATCGGGTGTTTTTGAACTATAATCATCCATATTGTAGCTGTCAACAAATCAAAGTCCGTACTTTCTTCTGAGTGGAGAGTAAAACATCAACAGACCAATTGAAAAAGACAACCTCTGTCGTCTTATCAACACCAGACGAACCCATTTTTATTAAAATAGTCATTTATATTGGCACATCTATATATAAATATGATTCCCACGGTCAAAGAGTTTATTATTGTAAATCATAAATGTTAGGAATAAGAATAGTATGCTCTCATGCTTAGGAAGATAGAAGCATTAGAAAAGGTAGGAAAAATAATGGTGTAATATACAAAAGTCGCACATCTTCGAAAATAAGTTCCCCTAGCCAATTATTTAATAACCACTTGTCAGATAAAAGTTTCATTTCATAAACCATACATTTTTTTATAAAAGTGTTGCATACATACTCATACGATAAATTTTTTTAAAAAAGTTGTGCATTTACTCTTTACAGGTGCCACAACTTGTGTCATCTTACTGGGCTATAAAAGGAGCAGTGTAAGTCAAATGTCAAAAGTAGGTCACTTATTATCCGAACGTTAATGAGGACACACGTGAACAATTCGCTCTAAAAAACAACCCCTTAAAATGGACACCACTGCTGACGAAGCCGCTCAAATGGTGGCACTACTGCAATCAGAGATGCGACAATGTTGCTCGGCAACTAAACTTTTACCGTTTTACCGTTCGAAGAGACTGGTGGCTTTATCTAAAAAAGTAAGCATGGCTTATGATTATCGTAATAATCATAATAAATATTAGTTTAAATTGGCTATTTTAACCTGCAATGTATAGAGTAACGGATTGCAAGTACCATGACGCTCGGGTGATTCGTCGGAATTGGCTTGTCTGTCTCTTTTGCTCTACGCTTGGTCAACTGAGACCCATAGAGATGGTAGCTCACCGCTTTGCTATCGGCATCACTACCAGTGATGTTCAAATAGGATCCCTGTTTTCAGTTAATGTTGCTAAGAATGCTTACTCTATTATAATGCTTCAATGGGACAGATACAGTATTTAATCAATTTAAAGTAGCCCTGATGGTGGACACTAATGCCGTCCGAACGTTGGCTAAAGAAGGAGAAAGCATAACACGGCAATTATTCGCAATTATCAAAGCCAAAAAATAATCACGATACAATTTAGAAGTTCTTCGCTGAAAATCCGAACATTGGAAATTGTGTTAGCTAAAACAGAAGCAACACCAAAATCTTAGTTACATTACAAGGAACGCCAAAGCATGATTAACCAAGTGATAATCGAGAGACTATAGAGTATTCATGGAAAAACCCCTCTGGGACCGTTAATTTAAATCGACTTCAAATATGAAGTGGATTTATCAGTTGCCCGATTGTACCAGTTTGTACCACTAGTTTGTATAGACGCATTATCAAAACACCCTGGACCGACATGCTGACTCATGTAAAGGCTTTTTGTAAAATAATCAAATATAGCGAAATTTTATTGTGCTGAAAAAAAATTAAGACAACTTTAAAATATTTGGTCACGTCGTTAAAAGCGACCAAAACAATTTTACTCATCTACGAAAATCAAGGGAAGTTTATGGAAGACGTGAGCAAGTATAGCCCAATACGACGACATAGGTTCTAACTTACAAAGGTTGGGATTTATAACTAGATTATCAAGAAATTTCAACAATATTGAGTGCATTGAACTATATTTTGTTTTTGTTAAAAGCCAATCAAATCTTGAGTACAACAGTTCTCCCGTCTGGAATCCGCATTATAAGATTCATGTACAAGCTATTGAAAGAATTTCTAAGTTTTAAAATGGGCATTCCAGCAAATTTGTTGAACTACAACACTCATTTAAATGATCCGAATATTATGTAAGACAGAAGGATCTTTACTGACATGACATTTCTATATAGAATTTCAAATGATACATAAACATGCATTGATAAGTTATTAATTCCATAACGTAATACTAGAAATCGTAGCTTATTTCGGTACAGAAATTATGTGGCTAATTAACACGATAAAACGTAGTCTTCATTGCACAGAATACTAATGGAGAGAAATATGTAGTTATGTTGAGTCAATGGACATGTTCAATCCATCACAAAATAAATGCAAAACATTGTTGCTGGGGCAGTTATATGATTTTCATGTAGTGTGTACATGATGCATTGTCATCGAAAACGAGTCTATCAGCCAAGTTTCAGCTGGATCGGATGTCGGGGAGTGGGTTAATTTCCACTTCCAATATTTCATGATATCAGTATGATAAATAAAAAAAATAATAATTAGAATTTATGTGTTCACGAGGAAGTATTTGAAAAATAATTTGAACAGCCAGGTTCAAGGAAGGTTCACATCTTGTTTTGCTGCGATATCATTTAGTGTCCAGTTTTTGTTATGTTTTTGTTTGGTAGCCTTGCATTCTGTTTTCAGTTGAAATACTGTTTTTTTAATCATTAGTATCATTTGTCAGTGTTCTCAAGGTAAAGGATGCGCTGTCTGGTTATAAGTCCATAAAGAAGGATTTTTTTTAAATGTTTCTGGCTTTCATTCTTCAAGGGTGTTGCCATCGCAGTCCATCATTTCATATTATGGAGAGAGAGAAGAAGAAGATTTATATATTCATTTTGTTGGCAAATTTAAAAAGTATAAAGAAGATTTGAGTCGAATTCAGACTTATAAGAGATGAGATGTTGAATAGATGGGAGGCAATTTTAGATAAGGCTTGATAGAAGAGAGAATATTTGTTTAGAGAGGGACAACCAAAAAAGATGTGATATAAAGTTCCCACTTCTAGACTACAGACGGTACAATCTGGAGAGACAAGCACGTGAATTTTTAAAAATATTAAAAGGAACGGAATAATGTCCAATCCTCATTCGAATAAGTGAGGAAATTGATTTTTTTGAAAAATGAGGGAGTTGTTGAAACTACGGTTTTGGGATAGTCCTTTGTATTGAGGCATAGCAGGCTTCCTTGGATTAACTAGCAATGTGCCAATACTCTGATCACACATTACGGGATCTCTTTGAGGATGGAAATTATTTATATATTTATTTATTTACGGACAAATAGTCCATTAACAATATAATATTTTTTACACGAATACGAAACAGAAACAGAGATGGCAGTGAATGGAAAGCATATATAAATGATGAGCAATGACAATATACATAACTAACTAACTAACTAACTAACCATCACGCCGTTTCCCCGCAGGGGTAGGCAGAGAGGACGGACCGCCAAACAACTCGGTCTTGGCACACATTCCTTGCCTCATTCATATTCATACATCGTCTCATACATACTCTTCTATTGTTCTGACTCTTGACATGGCCCGACTCAAGTATCTGATTCACTTGGTCGTGCCATGTCTTCCTCGGGCGTCCCCGACTTCTGCTACCATTCACATTTGCATCGTATATTCTCCTTACACTCCTTTCTTCGCTCATTCGCTCTACATGCCCAAACCATCTAAGCGTCCCTTTCTTGATCTTACTCATCACGCTTACATCAGCCTTGCACTCTTTGCGGATATCAACATTCCTCACACGATCATACATGGTTTTACCACACATACGCCTCAGGGATCTCATTTCAACAGCATTGAATCTACTTTCATCCTTTCTTTGCCAGTTCCATGCCTCACTTCCATACATCAGGGTAGGTACCAGCACTCCATTGTGGACTGCTAACTTCGCTTCTTTGGACAATTTTTTGTTAGCGCCAACTGCGTTCAGTCCTCCATTAATGGAGTTACCTGCATTTACTCTTCTTTCAATATCTCTGTCAGCCTTCCCATCTCTCGTAAACATGCTTCCTAAATACACAAATTCATCCACCTGCTCCAAGTATTCCTCATTCACAGCTATATTGCACACTGTTTTCGTACTTTCTCTTTCAAACACCATTACTTTAGACTTACTTACATTCATCATTAACTCATTCTTCATGCATACTTCGTTCATCCTAGACACGAGAGACTGCAGATCATCCATACTATTAGCAATCAGCACCGCATCATCAGCGTACAACAGGCAACATACTTTCAGATTACTCAAATTCGCGCCCAATCCCACCTCTTTCAATTCTTGCATACAATTATCCATGTATAGATTGAATAACCACGGTGACATTACGCAGCCTTGTTTAACACCTTTTGTGATATCAAACCACCCCGTAAAACCACCGTTCACCCTAACACATGCAACGCTTCCCTCATATATAGACGCAATTGCCTGAGTCAGATTCGCATTCACTCCATACTTGGACAACACCTTCCATAGCTTTTTCCTGTCGACTCGGTCGTATGCTTTTTGTAGATCTACAAAGGCACAGAAAAGTTTCTGGTTTTTTGCCAGAAACTTCTTGGTGAGCATACGCAATGAGAAGATCTGGTCCATGCACCCCCTTCCACTCATAAAAGCACCACAATATACATATAATATAAAAATTACAGATGGAAGACAATTACAAGTGTTACAAGACAATTACAATTACAATGTATGAAGAAGGTTTAAAGGGCTTTAAAAAATACACATTACGTATCGACCGTGGAATTTCATTTATGCTTACACCAAAACATTCAATGCTTTGACTTGACGGTGAGTTGACAAGTCTCGACATTCTGGACAAAGGAGAATGGTAACCATAATTAGTGGAATATTGATTGAGGAACAGCAATTCATTATTTCGGAGTCTACAGGAAGAATGTCAAATAGGGGAATGTGGTTTACGATGGTAACAGTAGGGTTGGGTGAAAGAAGGAATTCGTACTGTTGTATTCCTTCTAACAAAGGTTGGATATTCGCATGTTGTTTGGCACATGTTTGGCAAAATGTTTTAGCGTCTTTTCATTACATTGTATTTTTTTATAACATTAGCGAGAAAAAAAACAATTTTCTGAATATAAATATCTATTTTGGGGAATCTATATAGGAAATTAAATATGACATTCTTTCTGTTTTTCGTGACCATGCTTCCCCAGTAGTTGTATCTTCAAGTATTCATCGTTCATAACTAATATCTATACAGTGTTTTCATATCCTCTATTTAAAACAACTTCACAAGAGATGTCAATATGTCAAGATGCCACATGAGAGATAAATATGTAATATTGTACTTATTTGAACGATTTGAATAATAATTGTGTCAATATCTCAGGTCTGTGAAAACTATTAAAGCTCTAATTCAGTTTTATTTATATCTCATGACGGTTGTACCAATCCCCCCAACTGCTCAATACTGAGACCGACTTATCAACTAGCAGGACTATTAAAAGGACACTGCCACCTCAAACACAAATGACACACACAGCTGTTAGGAGCAGATGCGGATCTAACGGTCAGCATTTCATCAAATGCTGACTGCACTTCTTTACCCTATGGGAATTAGGGAACGAGCACAGGGCCCCCGGCCTGACGGAGGCCTGGAACTCATGCTCGTAGAAAGGGCCACCGAGAGGGGGTTCAGGGAGGTATAAATCGTCAGGCCCGGGGCCCGAGCAATCGCAATACTAACCTAATATTTAAAGCGTTTGAGATGATTGGCGGCCAGTGACCGATATTTTCTTTGTAACATTTACCCCACACAAGAGGCCCTGATAGGAAATACGTTCCTTAATGCATAATAAGTCAGCAATGGGGCTGTTGTGAAAACGGTTTAAATTGAGGACACATGACTCAGAAAATAATACCTATATGAAACTCTGCATGGGACCCCAAACTTGATGTTGAAAAATAACAATGAAATTTGGTGAATTGGTCAAAAGTGTTATTGCATAAAAATCAAAATCAAAATAAAGTTTTTGCCCATCTCCCTTTAAAGGGCCCTTGGTTGTGTTAAGTGACTGAATTTTGAGTCTTAGATCCGTCTCTGGTTGGGAGTGAAAGGAAAACACTAATAGCTGGAGGAAAAAAACAGTATGAAGAAATATATATAAATATCCATCTATGGCGCCAATGTTCTGCCTTGATTGGAAGATGGCCCAAATATCTGGGATCCGGGAGACACAGCCAAACACGCAAGGATATCGCTGCTGAACTGCATTAAAGGAACTGGCCTACTGTCAAAGGAACAAGGTTGCACATGGGAGATAGAGCAATGGACCCATGGCCTGAGTGCTTACAGTAGCTATGCAGAAGGTCTTTTGCAACTTTGTTACCATACGTGTCATTGGTGTCATAATAATTCGAACTGTAGAATTTATCCTGATAACCCGGCACTGGCGACATCGGAATACATCACGGCGGATAAATTTAATGCTTTCTAATTTAATTATCTTACATTTAATATCATCTGTCCTAGATTGTGCAGTTGTCAAGTATTTAATTCGCTGTAATTAAGTTGTCTGTTAATTATTTATTCAAGGGAAATAATCAAGGATTGTTGTGTTGATTTGCATTTACTAAAAGGTAGAACTACCCTTCCCCCAGAAAGAGTTTAAGATAAAGATATCTATCGAATGAAAAGCCTGTTTTTGCACATTTTCAAGAGTTTTTATCTATGTATCAAGAGACTCTAGACCAGAAATGGCTGCCAAACTCAAAAGTGTGGCGCAAATATGGCTTTCAACCTTTGGTGGAATCAATTGGAGTAGAAAGATGAGGATATGATATCATCAAATTAGACCAAAAATCTTGCACAAAAATTCATGAACCTTTAACATCTTATGTATAATTTTGTAGGAACTCTTACGAAATATTGCATTATTTGTATACAGAAAAAATATTTGGACTTGCCCTTTGGCCTCTGAATTATCAATAGGCCTATTGAAAACAAATTATTTCACAACAAAATCAAGATGTGTCAGAAAAACTAACACTAAACAAAATAATTTAATTGCCTACTACTGTCAAAAATTAGGCCTAAATTGACGTGTGTTGATATTTCATTTAAATTATGCATGCGTAAACAAAAATATATTAATAATCTCTCAAATAAATATTTTAACATTTTTTCCTAATAAGTACATGCTACCCGGCTGTGCCCGAATTTCAACACATTTATTTTTCTAATTAAATATAATGTACCAGGATGCCAAATGTTTTTTGAGTTATTATCTATGTTAATAGTCAACGTTTTATTTATTAGTTATGCCACTTTCTAGGGTTAACGCGCTTTTTAGGGGCTTTTACACAAGGAAGAGTTATACAATACACTAGCTGACGTGCACCCGGCGTTGCTCGTGGTCTTATAAATGTTTGGGGTAAAGTTTTAAGGTTGCAAGGCCTTTTTAAGATATACAATTCTGCAGTACATTATTTTAATGTATTAATTCTGGACCATCAAATGAATCATTTAGAAATTTATATAGAAATAACAAGTATTTTTTATTTTTATTTTAATATTTTTTTACATCTGTTGAAAAGAATGTGACCATACTGGGTTACACTTGTGTGAATAATAAATTGTAAATTTGGTCAGGTTATTTTAGTACGTTAATTTTTTAAGTAATTTTTGTAAACGTTCAAAATATACAAGAGGTAAATTATAAAGCGAAATAATAGAGTAAAACATAACGATACAAGAAAAATGTATGGTAGAAAAACATAACATAACGTTAATCTTTGTCAGCTCAACCCGGCATGCCGCTTGAAGTCCCGAAAGCCCTTCTGGGCGGAAGGATAGAGGCTACTCCGATTAACTCTCACCACAGAAGATAGGTGGAAACTTGAGTGGCAAACGGCCAACGTGGGAAATGACCATCTCATACAGGACCCCACCGAGAGACAGCCTGGGTTCTCATTGCCTCGCAAAACCTGGTCAGACTTCAATAGGTTAAGGTGCTCCCATAGCCGCTGTGCTCACATGATGCACAGATGGGGCCTTAAAGAGTCGGCGATGTGTGAATGTGGTGCGGTCCGGTGCCCGCTCCATTCATTCCCCGGCGGGATTGATGAAGTTCATATGGCGATGAAAATTAAAATATCTTTTGAATATAATTGTTTCAGAGACATTACATTCAGGGAATTAAAAACATAGTCTGTCTGTAGGGGTTCTGATGGGGACTGTATGTATAATTTTCAAAATTGCCCTTTGTCCTGTGAGGACTGGTTTTAGAATGGAATCGCATGAACTCCACCATCCGATATGACCATAATTTAGATGAGATTGGCATAAGGCGTAATAAAATTGAATTAGTTGTTCATTATCTAAAATTTTTCTTATTGTTTTGAAAATATAGGTTAGTTTTTTAATTTGTGTCTTATATTTTCAACTTGGGAGTTTCAATTTATGTTTTGATCAATAATTATTCCTAAGTACTCTATTATTTGTATTTCTTTCAATTTTGGGCAGTTGCAAGGATCTTCTTGGTTCATGTTTAAACAATTTTTATATTGAGGTTATCTGTTTGTTTATTATGGGCTCATTAATATATTTAGTTTTTGTGTCATTTAAGGTTAGTGAATTTGAGTCAAGCAATTGCTTAACCTTATTCATCCACACTTCAGCTTTTTCGAATACAGTCTCCCACTACTCGATATGCAAGATATCTTTCGTGTTGTCAGGCCTCACAATGTATTATTATTATTTTTATATATATTTTACATTAACCTAACATAGGAGGCCCTGCGAAAAATATTTTCCCTCAGTTGATCTTCAGTCATCTTTTGGGATGCTGTGTGGGGGTCTCTTTTAAGGAAAGGAGGTAGAGGAAGTTCTGGGAAGGTAATAGGTATGAGGGGGTTGGGTAGGAATCTAGGGCTCAGTGTGTCCAGGAGCGTCGGACATATGAACATAAGAAGACATAAACATAGAAAGACGATAGGTCGAGAGACCAGTTGGAGAGGTAAAAGGGTCTCCCCAAACCGGCCTCTCCCGATCTGGCACCCAACGCAGTTGGTGGGCAGGCACATCCTGAACATACCTCAGCCGATGAACCCGAACACCCTTGGGATGACGTATGGCAATTAGATTAATATAGTATAGCATATTATTTTCATTGGTTTTGTTACAAATAATACAAATTTTCGCTGGCAAAATTGAACCGTTGTGAAATTAACGAAAGCAGAAGTTAATGTTTTACCGCCGTCAAATTAATACACATATCTACTTATATCCCTTTATTCGATTTATTTATTAATGTGTCAAAGGTCGTAGGATCTGCTGATTACGCCACCAAGCACAGAACAATCACGATGAGAATAAGGCGTGGTTCCTAAATGAGATCGATTCCTTTCTACTACTACTTCCTATTTAAGGCTTATCTATATTTGTTTATTTCAATGTAAAACAGATATCAAATAATAGTAAAAAAAAATTTTTTGTAAATTTCTACTATGTTCTTAATTTGTATAAACATTGTGATGATAACGAAAATTGTGTTACAGAAAATAAAACATCATATTGAGATAACTGTTACACAACTAAAATACTAAATCATAAGGATACAACATATAATGTGGACAAGATAAAATTTGGTAAATGATGCGTTATGTATTGTCGTGAATTGCTAGAATATTGAGATAACTAATATTAATACCTACCCAAAAAAGCACAAATATGTAAGACTTTTTTGAAAGGAAGATTAAAATACAAATCTTTGGATTGATAAAAGAAAATTATGTCCTGCGGACAAACTACAATCTAACAGTATTTTATTGTTTTCTTCTTGTTCTAGTTACTTCTCCTATCGGTGGTTGGTTGTCATTACATCAATGTTAATATTTTAACAGTACCAAGCCCCGATCCTTGGGGAATACCTAGTTCTCTCAAGAGGCTTCTCCACAACACCGGTTATGATCTGGCGTTGTTAGACCTAAACTAAGGTGACTCCACGGTGTAGAGTTGTAGAGACAAACACCTTATTACTGGACAGACAGACAAAAGTCTTTTATCTGTGTAGTACGTGGTAAAGAGCTTTAATGCTGGTATTATCTACAGACGTAACATAAAAACAAAATTATTATTTGGTCATAACTATAAAAAACCGTGATTGTGTACGTGAGTCAACTTTCAAAACTTGGTAAAGAAAACCAAACCAGTGAATTTGAGAGAAGGGGATTTATACGGGTCAACTTCAGCAAACTTAGCCCTACACAAAATCAAGAAGATACGTCAATACCTACTATTTTTCATTTAGATCGAAAAAATGGACTGTTATCAAGAACTGTATGATGAAAAAGGTCACCATATAAAGAACCATGGAATGAGCTATGCTAGGTATCTCCTTGCGGGAGAGATACGATTGAGTTGATAAGGAGCAAGTCGGCCGACATCATAACAATTGTGAATAAAAAGTATTGTTTTCATCGATAATATAAAGTAATTCTCACGCCTACCGATTACCAAAGTAATTACTAATAACATTAATTACAATATTTTATTACAGTGTAATAAACTGATATATTATTTATACAATACTAATTGTAACATTTTCCAATAGTTTGTCCCGTGACGCTTTTCGGAAGTGTCGATAAAATTAGTGGCACGATAGAGACATTAATTAATAATCGTATGCGAGGAAGGAGATAACTTTTGCTCGCTGCTAGAACTATTATCAAAAAGTTTTCAGTGAGATAGAGAATAATTAGTATATCTATATAATAGCTGTATTTTACTATCAATCTTATGACTTCACTTTTTCTACCATACACGAACAGTATTTTGATTTGTTATTTCGTAATCTAATTGAACAATAAACCTAGCTAAAGATTTTTGGTGAATTTTTCTCATGCCATACGTTGACCCAGTGTTATGGTAGACAAAATTGTAGTTAAATAAATACATTGAGAATGCCTAAAAATCGTAAATAAATGAGATTGGCTGAATTTGCAATATAAGGATGCAGGATAGGAGCGCCTAGTCGAAGCGACACGATTTGTCCACCGACCAGAATTAGACAAGGGGACGAAGATGAATAAAGATGAGAACATAGATAGAGAGAAGGATAAATGAAAGTCACTTGAACATATTGTATAATAGAAAAAATCACTAAAATTGGCAATGAATAATTCTTGATGGATATTTTAAATCCAATAAACATAATTTCCCAATCTAAAAAGGTAATCTTATGAAAACCGTCAACATTTTCTTCTGAAACTCTCTCAACTTCATTCATTGTATCAACTGTAGATAAAATTAATAAAAATATTCAATTACACAATTTGTTAAAGAAAAACTATTCAACAAAAACTATTTTCAAGTTCTGTGAAGGTTCTCTTCTTGTTCTGTTTATTTTTCTTTTTTGTTTCTCACAAACTTTCAACATAAACATTATTTTATTATTTATTTGAAATTTCCTCATCGAATACAAGAACCATATTTCTTTTTATAGTAAAGAACAGTTTTTTCAGTATTCTTTATACTATCACAATGTGTTAAACTTGTAAAATTATTTTATATGTGTAAGAAAAAATTATACTTTTTATTACTCTGATAATTATTACAAGTGCTTCAATTGTTTTAGTGATAAAATGATAAGTGGGTGTGATCCCTCCCAGTATCAAGTCAACCTTTGTACTTTTAAGTAAATCATTTAAATAATTATTTATACGAACGCATTAAAAATCTATCAATAAATAGGCTCGTCTAATATCATGATTTATACTCGTAATATGGATGCGAAATCGGCTAGATAATGGAATAATCCACTGTTAGCGCTCAGGTAAAACTAAAATTTATTTTAAAAATGGTCTCAAATATACACTTTCAATAAAGCAGTTGTATAATTTTATCTTCCAAGAAAGTATCCGCATTTCTTTATCGTGTCTTGTTGACATTACCTCTTTCATGTATTCTATAATGACACTAAAATACGGTCTGTCTGTTGATATAAACATATTGTATAATGATACTAAAAATAAAGCTAAATAAAATCAGCAGGTCAAATTTTATGATAAGAAATAACGGTGGACTAATGGAGCAGCCCTGAAGGATACCAGAAAA
Organism: Hesperophylax magnus; assembly: GCA_026573805.1. Taxonomy (NCBI): domain Eukaryota; kingdom Metazoa; phylum Arthropoda; class Insecta; order Trichoptera; family Limnephilidae; genus Hesperophylax; species Hesperophylax magnus. The sequence continues at coordinate 17,055,625 of JAIUSX010000028.1, forward strand.
GAAGAACCGGGAACATTATAAAACAATAATTAGAGTTAATTGAAATACATTGGGTAGGTATGTCTTATTTATAAAATACATTCGGCAGAAATTGAAGACCATAGAACAAAGAAGAACACGATAAACGCCTCGTGGTCGTGTTTCGTGATTCCAATATTTTTCGATTCGGAGCTTAAAATTCCAATAAAAACTGTGTTTACGAAATTCAAATGGATGGAGATCTACAATGTCAGGTGAGTTTAAGTGAGACAGATCACTGGGGTATCGGGCTAAATGGAACATTTGTTTCCATTCTAATTTGCATGAAAGACACTTTTAGTTTTGTTTTTTATTCTATGTTGAAGACGAACATATATTATTACTACAAATTTTAATTACCACATCTAATGAATAAGTGATTTATACTCGTAATAATAACATTATAATTACCTAAGCGAACATTGACTAAAGTTTATTTAGGTGAAGGTATTATTTTAACAATATTTTGTTGTAAACCAATATACATTAATATAATTAAGTAATTATTATAATTATAATTAAGTAATTATTATTGATAATTAAAAACAATGCTTTTATCTCGAGTAATTACGCTTCTCGTATTTAATAATATTATTTGACGTAACTTTACCGGTTAATTTTGACGACAAAGTTGTTGACAAGTCATTTAAATGTCGATAACATGTACGTGAGAATTCATTAATTTGTGATATAATATGGGCGTAACTGCAATGGAGTTACGCTCCTTCAGATACAAATAAAAAGATAGATTTTGACAGAGAGGAAGAAAACAATAGAAAGTTTTATTGACAGGAACGTGTAAAGCAATGAATATTATTGAATCTTAGGTTTGATCAGTCATGCACTGAGGCCATTAAAACAATATAGCAGGTCTGTGAATTGAAGGAAGAAAACGTGATTTGACCATGTTCTTGATTGGGCGAGATTAACAAGAAAGGACTAATGATAACGTACTGTAATGAAGAGTGTGTAAGTAGGTTTTTACAGGTTTTTAGGTCGACGGAACATACATACATACCTTTATATAACATTCTCTCTCGCTTGCACCCACCCCCATTAATGCACATATTACAGGAAAGGTGAGAGACAAGTTCAAAACAAAACGCTCACAAAAAAGAAGAAGCAATCAAAATACTCGAGGAGAAATAAACATGTGAAGAGATGAAATGAGATTAAGAAAAAGATGGTCTACTTCAGAGAGGAACCTGGAAGTAAGAGATAGAACGGTAAAAAAGACATGTCTGGAACAAGTTTTCGGACTTTGTGGAGTTAAAAAAATAATTATGTCGTCATAAAGACAGACGATAAATTCGGCATAACAACTCAGATAACGCGATGATTCCTTCAAAAAAGTCGACGAATTGACGCGGAATCGGACATAGGGTTGTCCATTTTACAATTAATTTTCCTTTTATCGTTGTTTTAAATGTAGCCTTCCTGGAGTCATGGTAAACTTAGTGGCAGTCCTCGGATGCGAAAACAAACACTTGCAATGTACCCAACTACTAAATTGCTAGAGATCGTTGTAGGCCTCAATAAGCCGAATCACGTAGTTGCTTGAAGCTTAAAGAACTCTCAATTGTGTGAATGTGAACAAATTCAATCTATAGAACATAATTTCGTAAAATAATGTGTATTGTCCAATCCACAACCTTTCCGGAGGCTTATGTATGCTGAACCAAATGACTTACGATGCCGTTGACTGACTGAAAAACCACATCACTTTCTTACACCATACGAAGAAGAAATATATTATAAACGCAGTTGGAGGAGTACCTTTAAGTAAGTTTATCAATGAAATTATACCATCGTCGATGAATATAGATAAATTCATCGAATACCAATTCTTCGAATATCAATTCTTCGAATATCAATTCTTCGCATATCAATTCTTCGAATGTCAATTCTTCGCATATCAATTCTTCGAATGTCAATTCTTCGAATATCAATTCTTCGAATATCAATTCTTCGTATATCAATTCTTCAAATATCAATTCTTCTAATATCAATTCTTCTAATATCAATTCTTTGAATATAGATTCTTTGAATATCAATTCTTCCAAATCAATTGTTCGAAAGATATATTTTTAGAATGGCAGTTCTTCGAAATACACATTTTTCGAAGTCACAATGCTTAGAATAGCAAATTCTTCAAATTATTCGTCTGCTTTTGTATCCGACCCTTAAACACGGAAACTCTTAATACGAACTAATCGCCATTTTTTAACAAAATCCGAAGAATCAGTGGTTTCGAAGACTTGATTTTCGAAGAATTGATTTCGAAGAAACTTCGTCGATGGCTTGAGAGAGAGGAAAATATAACTATCAGTATTTAATAAACTGGTAGCATTCAATAAGTAGATTTATCATATTTAACAATATGTTTAACAGTAATTGAGTTATTACAAATTTTATAATAAGTTAACATTTTCTTTTCTCCATATAATAATCCAATCGATGTTTATATTACTATCATCGATGGCACATTATGGAAGTTTGTTCCGAACATCCACTACTCTATTTGCAAGAAAGTGTTTCCTAGTTTTGGACGCAAGCGATGTTTTGTTACTTTTTTTGAGTGTCCACTGAGATTTACGTTTTTGTTGGTGGTGATGATTTCTTGGAAGCCAGGGCAACTAATTGTTGGTATTATTATGTGCAGCATCCAGTTAAAACCATTGTTGCAATGAACATCTTGCATATTAAATATTAAATAATGTTGATAAACAGTTTTTGCAAGATTACGTAAGCAATATAGCTTTTATCGAAGTTTAAAAAAATGCGCAAAGCGGCATATAATTTAATAAAAGATACACGACAAGTGAACCGTACTTATCTGGAGGAAAAAAAACTCGTGTAAGATGTTAACCCTCTCCTTAAGTATATACTTGTTACAAATCTAATATTATTTCGGATTTCATTATTAATCGTTCTTTTAAAAGAAGTTTGTTTTGTATTGTGATAATATACGGTACATGGTAAACCTCAAATTAGGTTCAGATATAAGCGATCACCGAGAGAGTTAGTCGAGTTATTATAACAGGAAACTGTAACCTCACACATTCCTGATACATGCAGCGGTTGGAAAGCAATAATAATAGCTGTAGAATATGTGAAGAGGTTGAAAAAACATCCTTTTATCTGTGGTGTCAACGTTCCACCTTGATAGGAAGAAGGCTCAGATACCTGGACACCACACTGTGAAACCAGGGGGCATGACAACCTATTAGCAACCATAGAAAAGGGACTGTCAGAGGAATAAGGAAAATATTAAAGATGGTAGATCTTATAGATAGATCGTCTCGATTTCAATTAGAAGAACAAGTAATATAGTGCTGTAAAATTTAACAGGAAAAGAAGAACGGCATTTCGCGAATGAATATTATCTACATATAAAATTAAATTGGGCTTGAAAGGGAGAGGTAAGGCCAAAATAGTTGGGTTAGGTTGTAGGACGTAGGTGTTGGCAACTGAGAAAACTCCCACAGGAGCTGTTTCGTTTGGCTGAGTTGAGAATTTTAACAGGATGGTCAGCAATTTCCTTGGGAAATGTATTTATACTGATCTTATGGAAAATATATGTTTTTATTGCAGATCATAAATATGATTATCTCCACTTTACCCCATCGTTTTTCGATGTGGCTTATCATGGTCAATAATCATTCTTTAGCCAACGTTACAGTGTTCATCATCAAGGCATAAGTCAGATGGATACTGTAACGCTGCCAGAAGCATTGGTTACAGAAGGAGGAACCAACAAAATAACTACGGTAAAACCGTTTTACTTGGCCGTGAAAACTCAAAACATATAATCAAACCTGTTGTTCATACCTGGATGTTAGATTTTTTTGTCTCAACACTTCTTCGCGAACGTTATTCCATAGATTATAATACACAAGTACTTTATTTGCAACGGTACTGCGCAAAACCGTAATGAGGAAGGTGACCGCTACTGCTAGGACGAGTTGCACGTATGTACGAGTCTCTAGCTTGCAACCTTTGTCCAGTACTGTGTATACAATAATGATCACCTACATATCCATCTTCATCTCTGTTTATCACTTTGGTGTCATTATATCACAATATCGGCTTACTTGTTCAGAGAAATATTGCTCTTTAATGATAAGATTGTGAGCTTTTGAGCTAGACAAGTTAATTTGAAGACTTTTGAAGGGAGAGGTATAAGGTTTCGCGTCCTATGTAGGTACAATGGCAGTAAAATCACAGTGTCCTCTTGTCATCGCTTTGAAAAGTTACCTCCAGGTGTCTCTGTCCTGGGCTATTTCAGCGGTCTCTGTTCGTTGCTGGCCAAGTCTATCCTCTGGAATTGCTTTCATCAGTTTTGCTTGGGTGGCCAACTCGATTTCTTCCCTTTGGATTTGTAGTATTTCCTGTTAGTATGTTCTGACGTTATAAGTGCATAAACAACACAATCTTTAGTTGTTACGTGAAGCTTACCAGATATGTTTACGCGGATGTCAGGAGGGCGATTCTCGTTCTTTTAGCCTTAAGCTAAATGACATCATTCGTCAACGACTGCTATCGTTTGCGAAAGATAGCTGTCCGTCGCTTGTAACATCTTTTCTTAACTATTAAGCGATTCTCGTTCTTCTGATAGCCTTACAAGTTCGATTTTGGAGAGACCTAGTAAAAAATCCTAAAGAAGCGTGGTTAAGAGCATCTACGAAATTGTTAACAGATTATTGAAAACACAAATTGGCGAAGTATAATTAAGTGACGCATGGTTTCTAACTAAAACTTAAAAAAACAATTACTTTATATTATAATTCATTTTAATAACTGTTTATTTCATTTATGAATGACATAAATAAGCCATTTATCGAAGATTCACGTTTTGTGAAAAGGTACTTACCTCGCTGGATAGTAATGACTTTGTTACAGATTCACCACTTCTAAAGTGACGTTTGCTGTCAAACTAACGCTGCCGAATGGCGCTAACTGTCACCCAAGTTGATTTAAGAATGAAAGGGATTCTTATTTCGTTGTCGTTAACTTCAAAACCCACAATTTCGAGCGCCAGCCATTCTGCAGCCATTTTATCTGAAACTTATTATTATTTATATCTGTTTTTCTAAAACAGCCAGAGGGCAGCCGTCAGAGGACCTTAATCTCAAATTACATTCATGCCAAGGAATTTATCAAAAAAATCAAGGCTTATCATGCCTCTGTCCCACTATAGCACACTCCAAAAGCATCAAATTGAAATTGATGATAATCTCCGTTGGAACTCACATATAGATGTAATTACAAAAAAACTAACCAGGTACATATACTTCTTTAGAAACATTCGCAATATCCTCAATATAAACGATATTAAAAAAGTATACTATGCTTTGTGTCAATCACAAATAGAGTACGGAATAACTGGATGGGGGTCTGCCTTGAGCACTCACATAGAGCGGCTCAATATAGCACAAAAAGGAGTATTAAAGACTATACTGAAAGTTCCACTTAGAACTCCGACAGAAGAAATATTCAAAAACTTCAATGTTTACAATGTACAGAAACTATATTCAAAAAATATTTTATTTAAACTGAAAAAAAACATATCCGAATACTCCACTGCCCAACATAAATACACAACCAGGGCAAAAAGCGAAAATATCCTGATTACTCCCAGTTTGAACACATCCTTTGGACAGAGAAATAATAAATTCCATGCTATAAAATTGTTCAATGCTCTACCAAATGAAACCAAAAAAATAAACGAAATGAGTATATTTAATACAAAAGTCAAAACATGGCTTAGAGATCAAAGTAATAATCAACTTACAAACATTATGAAGACAATGTAAAGACAATTCAAAACTAAATACAAAAATTTAAGAAAAACTACAGGCCGCCTCAGAACAGGAAACCCTAGTGAGGAGGACTGTGAAAAAAATACAAAAAATATACTTATATTATACTTTAAACCTACATAATGTACAAATTTTGCTATTGATATTAATAAAAAAAAAAAAATAAAAAAAATTATGTAGAAATCTTCAATGGTATGTGTAGTTTATTGTAAATTAAATCACTTATCTGGCTTTCGACATGTTACGTAATTTACAAACATCGCAATTACCTGATTCAATTCATTTAATAGCATCATTGTGCCACAAACAAGTCACTAATCATGTTAACAGTCAATACTTACGATAATATTAAGTTTTCTCTTGTTAAAACTACGCAAATATTGCTAATTGTCAAAACGTCACAATTAAATGAAGCAAATTCTCCGCGAACGCTAGCGTTCGGCCGCCGAAAGACAGGTCTAGGGGTACCCTTCGCGTAAGGCTAAAAGTTTTGGCGCGCAATCGAAAATCTAAGGATTCCATCTGTCATCGAGAGAACCGGAATCGCTTCATACGAATTTAAATACAGGTCATAAGTATAAAAGATACATAGATGAGCAGTGGTTTCGAAATTCTGATCTGGACCGACCGCTCCTTAATTATATTATACAGGGTGTCCAGGGGGCAAAGTGCGCTAACTTCGGGAGGTGATTCTAAATGATGGATGAAGAAAAATAGCTTTTTTCGAAATTCCAATGTTTATTTTCCCATACAAACAAATCAACTTTTTTACCCAAAACTATCATAAAACGTTGGAATTTAGAAAAAAGTTATTTTCATTTTTACTTGTAATTTCGTGTGGAATTACCCCCCGTAGTAAGCGCACTTTACTCCTAGACACCCTGTATTTAAATTAATATTTCACCTGATAGGGAGAGACTACTAAGTTAAGCAAACATTTAGACAACCAAATTAGGTAAAGACTATGATCATGTTTCAGAAATTGCTAAATTCGTTGATTTGAAATAGGACTGGGCAAGCCATCTTGATAAGGAATTGAATTGTTAGAAACCCTCTGCTTAACCGGAGAAGGAAAAAAGCTATTATGATCACAGAGAGATGGAGTGACGGCTAAAATGCTGGGAAAGGCTAAATGGAAGGCTATGGACCAACATTGTAAGTATAAAGCAAAGATAAAACGCAAGAATGTACCAATCACCACATGGAAATCTTATTCATTGCTGGAAGGGTAATTCATTTATCAATGCTGAAACAGCGACCAAATTCTTGTAAATAGGTTTTACGCACAGACGTAGGAATTAATAGACGAGAAGATAATGGCGAGGGGTAAAATCAACTGTTGAAGAACGAAGGGGGTAAGGCTGACTGTGATTCGTCAATAAATCAATCTGACAGTAAATAGGCATCTCGCATTATAATATAACCATTTACTTCTTAAAAGTAAAATCTGCTTTTGAATGAATAGACCTTTTTACATGGGAGCGCAAATTACTCGCCACGTTATGAACAAATTTGCGAAGTCCAAATTTGGCAAAAAAATTCGGTTCTATTTTCAGAGTCGAATATTTCGTTTAAGTATTTAGTTAAGACACTTTTATAAATGTTCATAATTTTCTTCCCAGCAACCAACCAGCTTTGTGTTTCGCGTCCAGACGTTTCTCGATGTGATAGTATATGTTTCTAAAACTGATCCATTTTATACGATGTGAATATGCTTAAAATAAAGTAAAATAATGCTTATATATGGAATGTAATACGACAATTGGGTTTATTCTCTTTTTCACATCTATTTTTACAAGTTTTCATAGCACAAGTCAACATTTTGCCGTGTTATTTCGTAAAATGAACCGATGATGCCTCGACCATAGTTCGCACAAGAATGATGACGTCACGTTTTCAAATTTCACTTGAGGCCATACGCGAGCACAGCCGGCTCCAATGGAACCGGTATAGGGAGTGGGGATAATACGCTTTTAATCACTTAGGGCAGGTCTACTAATATTCATATGTCTATGGTTTTACGCAATCTAAGATTTAATCGAAAACAGCCTAAAAATCTGAATTGCAGCTCTGCAGCCTGCAGCCCTAACATAAATACTTTATCTTTTGATAAAAAAGATCATTCAGTTTGGTTAGTCATTTTAGCCAAAAATCCGAAACAAAAACTGTGTAAAACAGGCACACAAACAATAATAACAGAGCTGAGGTATTTGGAAACCTACTCGATTTTACCTGCGCTTTTATTGTCCGACTCATAGCCAATAGCCAACACGAACACAGAGGTATGAGATACAATCAATTGATTTAAATCTATGAACAAGGTTGTGTTTTTGTAATAACATTTACATGATAGAAAATTACAGATATCCTTATATTTCCTTTCGTGAATTATTCATTTATTTAAAATGTTACATTCAATTTTAACTGACTAAACAATGTATTACCTATTTCTATAAATTTTCTTTGAAAAGGATTAAGTTCATAATTAGACGCAATGTTTTCCATTCGTCTTTCGTCTCTCTTGTTATTCGGGTTTATTCGGTTTCTTTTCGAATATAGCTCTCTCCTTAATTCGCTTCTCAACTTCGTTTAACCGTCGTCAGACGTAAGACCGTAAAATATTATTTTTTAATTCAACTTTTGAAATATTAATTTTTGTCGTAGGTACCTACAATAAACCTGGAAGATGATTTTGAAATGCAAATGGTACTGGCGTATCCTCAAGAGCTCAGTACAGATAGGGGAAAATGTTAAAGTTCTTTATGTCATTGCCGAAAATTGAGAATTTTATGCATCATAAATTTGAAGAAAGTTAAACAAATATCTTGGTCCCATGACGACAAACGACAAATACAAAAGCACCTGAAAATCAACTTGAAGATTTTTGGAAAAGGTGGTAACCCCATAGTCTTAAAACTTGGCATGAATTAATTCCTCTCAACTGTTCTGGGCTGTTGGCTGCAAGGTCAGTACCCTGATGATAACCAACCTCCGATAGGATAACAAATTTAAGGAACTTTGACTTACCGCGGAAACCCGCCAATAGTATGTCCCTTGTGCCATTGCAGAAAAATTTTTGAGCGTGATATTCCAAATTGGAGAATCTTCGGATTTTGCAAACGAATTTACAAAATTTTGTCACTTTTGTCCAAAAACAACACTTTTACAAAAAAATTGATACAAAAAGGTTTTTTTGCACTTAAAATTATCACAATAATTTTAATTTCAAAATGATCGTGTCGTATTTTTATAATCGCTTTTTTTTTTAAATTGTGTTAAAAACGCAGCAATTTTCGTAAATTTAACAGAATTGAAATGTTTCTACTGTTTATTAGAAAAAGAACTGTCAAAATCCTTTTCGAATTCGCGCTCGAATGTAAAATCAAAATGGCCGACAAGCTACCAGCTGCGAACTGACAATGGGAATGGCCGGCCGCTTGAAGGAAACGACTTTATATATGATTTTAACATGTGTACCACGCGTGCTGATAAGCAGCGAGCAACTTAACGCTCAGAAATATAAATAATTATAGTACGGAGAGACTAAAGATATTCAATTAGACTTACAAATTATCATTATGGATATAAATGAATATTGCTGTCTGGTAAGGCGATGACAAATAACAGATATTTAGTGTTGTGATTTGTTTTCTGATCTATTTCAGTATTGCACTACCGTGTTTGGTGTTCGAAATTAGCAATTATCCTGTTCCTTGTAAGACTAAACAATGGATATAATACGATAAGGAAACTGGAAGAGGGGTAACGGCAATAGATTCTATTAACGGATTGAGTTAAAATATACGGGCTAGCAGTTCACAATGGAGTTCCTAGGTACCGATAGTCCCGTGAAAGTAAAAATGTGCGGGGCTAGCAGTTCACAATGGAGTACCTGGGTACCGATAGTCCCGTGAAAGTAAAAATATGCGGGGCTAGCAGTTCACAATGGAGTACCTAGGTACCGATTGTCCCGTGAAAGTAAAAATGTGCAGGGCTAGCAGTTCACAATGGAGTACCTGGGTACCGATAGTCCCGTGAAAGTAAAAATATGCGGGGCCAGCAGTTCACAATGGATTACCTAGGTACCGATAGTCCCGTGAAAGTAAAAAGAAACTCCTCACAAAATAATTTTCCTCAGGGCCTATATCATATTTAGGTAAGCTGTGTGGAGGAAGTTCTGGGAAGGAAAAAGGTATCAGGGGTGGGTAGGAATCCGGGGGTCAGTAGTGACGGACGTATGGATCCATCCGTCCCATTGTGATGCAGAACGATGGGTCTAGACAGTTCGGATGGAGAGGTCAAAAGGTCTCCCTTAAGCAGTCTCTCCTGACCCAACCCATTGTGGCGGGAAGTGGACAAATGCATCGGCCGCCAAGACCTAGACAAAACTCATCCCACGAACCCGGACACTCTTGCTAAGTCATAAAACGTAGCGAACCACTTGGGGTGACTAATGGCAGGGGTGTTGGTTGTCTACCCGCCTCCCAAACTGATATTGAAAATGAGCTGTAGAACTCAAGAACGAGTCATAAACGACCCGTTATCATGTGACAAATGTCAACCGCCTGCAAATGTTGGGCTTGCGTCCGGAGTATTTCCAGACATTGCACCGGTGTCGAAGGTACAAAAAACGATAGTTCTTCGAAGCATTTACCATTGAAATACCGGTAAAACAAGGAAAGCATTCCCACCTGACGCCTGCGCTCCAAGTCTATCTAACGGACCGCCCGTTTCCACACAGAGTTATTGTATTTTGGTGCACCAGACTAGTGGGGCGTAATTACGATTTTTAAAGGAATTGCCAAATAATTATCAAGGTTTCTTGTTGTCGGGACCTTGTTCTAGAGCCATTGCTTTGACAAGGTTAGGCCAGGCGTGCCTGTCCTGTAACGGATTTCGTCCACTACATGCGCAGGCTCTCTTCACGCAGCTTCTGGAGTTACTTCTCCCTACTTAGTCTGAGGCGACTAACAGGACGTTTTCCCTCTGGAATATCCGATAGTACTCTGTTAATGGTTGTTCAGGCATTCTGAAGACGTGTTTATTATTAGAACGCGCTATCTCATTAGTCATCCAGATATGGGTGGGGTGAAGCAATGGGAAGTCAGTCCATCACTTGCGGGGGGATGTCCAAAATTTTAATTTCCGTATTTTTCAGAATTAGTTTGTATGAGGTACTCGAGAGTAGTCGGAGGAGGAATAATTAACACATTTTTTTACTATCCAGCAGGGCGGTGATTTTCTCAGAATATTTAAAAAAATTAATTTCCCCAGAATTTTTTCACATTTTAGAATTTCCCAAAAATGTTGTGCTTTTTCCATTTTCCCTAAAAATATTTTGGGAAGGGCAGGGATGTGCAGGAATAAAGGAAGTGATTGAGCGTTGTTACTTTTTATATCTTCTTTCTTCTTGGCTCTTTTTGGCTATTCTTGGCTCTTCTTGGCCCGTTTTGTCTCTGCTTGCACCTTCTACTAATACTGAATGCCTGGACATTAAGGGTTTAGAGTCATTTTTATAAAGAGTATCTTCCCTTTTAAATAAATAAAACATAGAGTTTTATCGTGTAAGGTGAAGGAGGAAAAAATCTGTTTCCTTATTGCCTCTTTTTGGTTCTTATTGATACTTCTTTCATCTTCTCCCCCCTCCCTTGCTTTTTCTTGTCTCTTCTTGACTTTTATTACTTCTTCTGGTTTTTATTGCTTTCTCTGGCTTCTTCTAGCTTCTTCTCGATTTAAGCCTTAAATATATATTAGGCATATACGTAGTGTATGTAGGGTTGACACACTACGCTATAACCTTCCTCAGGAGAAGGGGTCAAATCAATTGGGGAACTGCCGCCCAATATCATTTCTTTGTGTGTCATTTTGATAGTGACAGCCGCGTAATTACGGTGCTCCGTAAAGTATTCCGATCCCTACGGCAGGAGAGGGGGTAGCATAATTTTTAAGTATAGCCTGGCTAGCAGATCACATCGCATATTGTCGCCACGCACACACTTACGAGTATAACACAACATCTTTTTAGGTGTGACAGATCTGTTTGGGATTGTATGGTGAGCAAAATGGAGTTATATAAAACGCTTTGAACGTATAGCGTAATATGTTACCCCCTTTATAGTTAATTTATTTAAAAAATAAAATAATTTATTGTAGTCATTTAAAAAAATATTGTTTTTTACAAAAATATAATAAAGAAAGATGAATTATACTATTTCAAATTCATTAAACGTTAATTTTAATGTTACCTATATATCTTTTGGTGTTTGGAGGGTTTTTCTGTATTATTATTTAAATGACCTCAAATTAATAATCGTTAAACTTTTTAATTGACCGAAATACATAAATAAACCTAATTATATTATTAAAAAGGTATGTGTCACATTAAAAATACATTAAAGAGATAGAATATTTCATGAAATTCTATAAAATGTATTTATTGTTTGACATTATCTTGTATCTACGCGAAAACCACGAAGAAAATATTACTAATAATTAAAATAAAGTATTGATATAAATAACCCTTTAGTTAGCGTTTAATTGAAAAAAATGGTTTGAATATAATTTCTAGAATCTTTGGTAAAACCGTAATCCACCAATATTGTTATTATGAAGTTAAAAAATGTAAAACTTTGTAGCAAGGACAACAGACTACCACCAAAGAGGTTTCTCTCTGGAGGAGTGTTGGTATTAGGGTTCACAATCCCGCAATCCCACGATCCTGTAATCCCGCGGGATTTCTTTACCGTGTGGTCAATCTTTGACAATGAAATAGCAACTGAACGTGATGAAGACGTTGGATCATTGATGTATTATACTAGATTAGCCCTGTCTAGTTAAATTTATTTTAAAAATGACACCACATAACGTACGTCACAAATATGGAGATGAATTTAACAACCCAACTCTGTTTAAACTCCATGTACAAGCGTTCAAACTCGTAAGCGAAACCAAGGAACAGCGTTCATTTTGTTACCGAGGTGTTGTAATTTGAATACAAATCCGTCACCAAACCAATTTTTTTTGCTAAACCAGGTCTGAATCAGGTAAAGGACTAATAAATAACACAAAATGATTTTTATTTTCACATTTTTACTTTTGGGATTCATATACTACATATTGAACCATAGCGGGAAACGTAAACATATTTACTATTGAGCAGAAGTTTTATGAATTTACAAAATTATTTATATAAAATAGTATATAATTATCAAAGAAAGCGTTTACTTTGCGGCTTGACTCTTTAATCAAAGTTATTTTGTTTTTAACCACTTTGTTAGGTTTATAAGACAGCATTATAGAAAACTAGTCTAGGTACAAACATTAATAATGTATAAAATATAATATTAAAATAAAGCGAGAGAAATCATATTAGACGACGACAGAGCTTCAGAGAGGGTGTGTTGGGGTGGGACAAGGGAGGGTAGGGGTTACATGCATAGACTAAATACGAATAGACACGGCATAGCCATTGAAAAATAACCCAACACAATTTTGGTTTGGTTCACGTGCACATTTATGAAAAGGCGCACGCATTGTGTCGCAATGCGAAATGGGCACTGTGCATTGCGTTTTACCTTTTGTTGGTCTAGAGTCTAGAGTCAAACTATTTTGCTTGTCAGCTATGCTGGGCAAGTTAATTTTTTCAATCACAAAAATAACCCAGTTCCAAATATTTTAGATTGTACCTATCGCGGACTTTATTTTAGAAAATGTAATCAGCTATCTGAATACAAAAAAATATAAGTACCTTACAGATAGCTTGAAGGCAGCGTATTAACAAATGTGAAAAATTCAACGAGATTCATTTATTTGCTGGTAAAATTCCTGAAGTCACATGAATAACACACCCACAAGGAATCCACCAATAGGGTGATTCATGTTGATTATTATCATGTGGGGAGCATACAAATATCACGCAACCAATGCGTGATCATTATTGATGTATTAGTCGTCTAGCGTTGACACGCGCGACAACTCAAGTGTGTGTGATTTATTTGGTCCGTGCATTTTGCTAATCAGGGTTGTATTAAGTCGTTATTGCCTTTCGGGTAATATCTGCTTCGCCTTTTCGATTTTTTGCAGAAGAATTGATGGAATTAAATTTTCGTCATTTAATGAATTCATTTATTTTATGTGTATATAGTTGCTGACTAGAAGTTGCAGAGGAGAACAAAACACATCATTAGTAAGAATTCCGGATATTTGTAGTGTGCCTGACAGCATTTTATGGTCACTTTCGGTTTGCCATTCTTTGGAAGATTTTTAAAAGAAACCTTTTTCCGTTTAAGAGGAAGCTACAAGCCAAAAATGTGTATATTCTTGGTTTACCTAGTATTGTAGGTAATAGGCATTCAAATCGCTTGACAAACGGAGTCTAGAAACGTGAAAAAATGGTTTTTATTTATATTTTACATAATTTTATAAGAAAGCAAAAAATTAATCACGTGAAACTCTCACAGATAATCTTAGCTATAATACAGTATTTTTAAAAAGTTTTTTTGCGTTCATAAATTTCTATTAAAAAAAAAATTTATTACTTTACATTTATATTTTTAATTGAGTAACTTTTCTAAATTTGTATTCTACACAAGCGAAACGATAGGAAAACCTTCAATTTATCCAAAGCATATTTTTTGGTATTCATCATAGACATATGAATATTAGTAGACGTGCCCTAAGTGATTAAAAGTGTATTATTCCCCAATCCCCATACCGGTTCCATTGGAGCCGGCTGGGCTCGCGTATGACTTCCCGTGAATCTTGAAAACGTGACGTCATCATTCTTGTGCGAACTACCATCGAGCTATGGTCGAGGCATCATCGGTTCATTTTACGAAATAACACGACAAAATGGTGGGTGGTGCTATGAAAACTTGTAAAAATAGATGTGAAAAAGAGAATAAACCCAATTGTCGTATTACATTCCATGTATAAGTATTATTTTACTTTATTTTAAGCATATTCATTCACATCGTATAATATGGATCAGTTGTAGAAACATATACTATCACATCCGAGATACGTCTGGACGCGAAACACAAAGCTGGTTGGTTGCTGGGAAGTAAATTATGAACATTTATAAAAGTGTCTTAACTAAATACGTAAACCAAATATTCGACTCTGAAAATAGAAGAATATTTTTTTGCCGAATTTGGACTTCGCAAATTTGTCCATAACGTGGCGAGTAATTTGCGCTCCCATGTAAAAATGTCTATTCATTCAAAAGCAGATTTTACTTTTAAGAACTAAATGGTGATATTATAATGCGAGATGCTTATATACTGTCAGATTGATTTATTGACGAATCACAGTCAGCTTTACCCTCCGCGTTCTTCAACGGTTGATTTTACCCCTCATCTTTAACTTCTAGTCTATATATTCATGTCTGTGGTATTCATAATGTACACCAATTCGTTATAAAGATTAATCAAAATAGTGATTTAGCATTAAGCTTCGCCTTAAGGTTTTATTCATTTCAGTTATAATTCCGGTCGTCATTTAGTTTTTCCAAAATTTCTTCTTATTTGTGACCGAAGTTTTCTTCATTTAAAAAAATTATTTATCCTATTTAAATTTTTTTATATTTAAACGTTCTATTTTTTTCAAACGTCTCTTATTTCAATAAAGTAGCTTGGAGAGAGTGAGTATTTCAGACTAGCTCAAGTATCGGTGGTCCATAGAAGCCCGAGTACATCTGGTTTCCAAAAAATCCTCCACACAGCATCCCCAAAGATAACATAGGCCCTGTTTAATCTGAGGCGGGAAACTGGACGTATTACCTCTATTGAATACGAAAATGTTTGAATGAAACATGTTAAATGTAAATATAAATTAAGGCGCCCCACCGCGAAGTGTTGAACCTGACATTTGATGAAATCACGCATCATAACAAATTTTGGATAATTTTTATAGCACCGTTTTGTAAGAAAATCAACATAAGGACACCTTTATTTCCTTAAGCAGATAGCGATAAGGTTTCAATTTTCGTTTATGCCCCCCATACCCAATTTATACCGATTTATAACAAGTTTTTCGTTACCTCTTTAAGTTTGTATGTTCCAAAAAAAACAATGTTATTTTCGAAGATAATATCCACACATTTTTTATGCCGAAACCCTAAAATATAAGAAATTCCCTCGATAGACAGAAATCGCAAATTAAGCTCCGAAATTTATTAAAAAAAACGTTTTGTTCTGTTGTTTAATATGTTATAGGCATGAAAAAATTCACAGTGTAACTTTATGCAACTAAAACATTTCTCAACAGATTTTCGCTCTATTTCAAACGAGTCGTGTTTCATTAAATATTTTCATATTATTATCAATTTTTAACATTCGTATTTACATATCGCCCTTTCAAAGCACCTTTGAACGTTTATTATGGTGTCTTAACACTGGCCGTCTGCTTTGATTTATGCAGACAATAATAACATCTCCAAAATTCATTTGGTAGGCGAGTATGAGTACCGCCGCCCCGGGACCCATTTATTGGAAAACACCTCCGCCATATGTCACCCTAAGTAATTAAGAAAAATCCCTTCCCTTGCCTGTAGGGTTGCCAGATGGTCCAGATAAAAACCGAACATTTTTTATCAAAGGGTCCCCCCTTTGATTTTTTTTGGTACAATTTGTCGAAAATCAAAGGGTCCTTTGATAACCATAAACCCCTTTGATTTTAACCAAAACAAACAGAGAAAATTACCGAGAATATCTGAGGGTGAACACAATGAAACACTTAGTAAACATTAAAACTTATATTTATTACTATTTGTTCGAGGAACGAACGAGGGTTGGGATAGCCGTATTTTAAAGTGCTATTTCACACAGATAAAGCATGGATAACGCCTATGGGTTATGACAGGCGAATGCGATAACACAATGTGTAAGGTTAATTCACAGTCAGCTTACCGGGTGGCGAACGAAGTCTGCATCTCGACAATCATCTGTCAGCACTGGAACGGTGATCGTTGTACGGTAGCACTCGTTATGTTGAATTGGATTGCGATAATTGCGATAAAATACGTTTAAGGGATTATTCCGATACATTCCGATAACCGGCGATAGTACACATATTGGTTTTGACAAGATGAACGTTTCGACGGGATTGTACGGCTCACGGCACTCCGTGATTATAGCTGACGTGTGTGATTTCAAACTGTACAGTTCAATATCTGACCATACTATTGGTCAGCACACGGCCTGTCAAAAGCAAATCGGCGTGACGGAACACTATTGGTTAGCAAAAAATAACTTTTTAACATATTTGGCACTAGATGTTTAAATAATCGTTTATTGCCTGAAATTTTATCTTTAAATTCAATGCAATTTGACATTTAAATTGAAGAAAACACGTAAATTCGCTTTTTACTGTAATCACGCCTAGTAGATTTCTTTCGTCAGTCCATACATTACCTTTTACACTAAAAACTCTTTCTACGAAGGCGTTGGAGACGGGTTCACTGCACACATATTGTAGCATTTTCAACAGATGTGAGCAAGTCTTGCTACCACCCGCCAGAATCGCTCACGGATTTGCTCTATATTTTCCAAAATTTTCTAGACCAGACAGCCGTTCAAAAAACCGTACTGTCCGGTCCAAAACCGGACATCTGGCAACATGCCCAACAACCGGGTGTGCGATGTAGTTCCCCTTTCTTTACGCTGTGGAGAATGGGGCGCCCTTGTTAGGTGTTAAACAACACTAAATTGGAGTCCATGGTTAAGCAACTGGAATATCTTTCAGAAGCTAGAAATAGTGTTTCTTCCGATATGTAATTTTCATTGTTCCATTTCTATGGTCAAAACGTCCCCAAACAAAGTTTTAGGCCTGTGTGAATTACTTTTTTTTAAATGATAAACTAATGTTTATAAGACAAGGTTTTTACGCATAGCACAAAGGATAATAAATTATTATTAGCAATAATTAGTCGCCTGAAATATCATCCGACATAAGAAGGCGGAAGGACATCAAAAGGCGCGGGTTCAATTCCCGTCGGCGGAATTTATTTTTACTCGGGAGATATTTGCGTAAATTGCATTTAAATTTCGAATGTAGACCTAAACGTCATTACCAAAATTCGCGTTTTCCAATGTGCAATGTTTGGCTTTAATATTCAATAAACAATTTACGAAAGATCAAATGAGTAATTTCTTTTTCTGCTATTAGTATTATGTAAACTGTGTTAGGTGTATTATATGTTAGGTGTGTACGGTCGGTGGCCGAGTTGACATCGCGTTTGGGTCCCACTCAGGCGTAGTGTGTTCAATTCCTCGGCTGGCTAAGTCCTCCATCACAACACAAGCAACATTTTCAGCTTACTCTGGTGGTAGTAGGAGATTTTCAAATATTGTCAGGTTATTCGTAACCCGGGAATGTTTGTTTTTCTTTTAAAAAATTAAAAAATTATGTCATTTAGGAAAGGCCTGAATGTTGATTATGACTTGGTGTAAATGGGGGTAACCGCCTGCGGAACCCCATTTAAATAACGTGAAACCCCAATTTTTTTCTCGCTCACAAGACCCCCAGCAACCGAAAATTGACCCCTGGAGTCCATGTACACTTTGAGAACCTTTGGTTTAAATTAGAGTTTTTTTTAAAGAATCACCTAATTTGCGCACAGAAACAAGATTATACAATAAATAATATAATACATACATTTTATTCCTAATTATGTCATTTTATGTATAATTAATGAGGTAAATACATTTTTAATTATTATAATTACAATTTGAAATCCCCGAACACTGTCAAAGATTACAAAAATTGGTCATTAAAATATAAAATAAACTAACTAACCATCAGGCCGTTTCCCCACAGGGGTAGGCAGCGAGGACGGACCGCTAAACAACTCGGTCTTGACACCCGCTTCTTGCCTCATTCACATTCACACATACTCAAGAATCTGATTCACCATTCACATTTGCATCATATATTCTCGTTACACTCCTTTCTTCGCTCATTCGCTCTACATTCCCAAACCATCTAAGCGTCCCTTTCAACTATTTACCTTAAATAAAATAAAATAATAAAGACAACCTAGTATGGAATGAGATGAACACTTTTAGCAGAAGACAAATAATGTGCTTCAGCAGAAGGTACGCCCTGAAGGTGATATTTTTCTAAAATAACGCAATAAAAAATCAACCCGTACAAGAAGTTTAAAAAATATATAATATTTGTATTTAGACGGCCTCAGGGGTCGAGGGGTGAGACTTTGGAACAGCAAGGCAAAGGTCGCAGGTGCAAATCCCAAGAAAAATTTATTTGCTCAATCTGTGTTAGTTCACAATTTAATAATTAAAAATAATACAGGGTTTTCCAATAAGAGGTGTTATTTTGATATTCAAAGAAAAATGACATTTTTTAATATAAATGATCAAATGTTTATTTCATTATAAAGAAGAAGGTATGCGGTTAATAGTGAAAAATAACATCAGTCAAATGACCACCACGACCACGCCTACAGGACCATATCCTTTTCATGAAATTTTCCATAACCAAATCGCTGCTGTGGCTGCCTTATGTCCTCGATAGCCTCACGAATTCCATCTTTGAGGTCTTGAATCGACGCTGGGCTGTTGGCGTAGACCTTCTCTTTCACGTGACCCAAAAGGAAGAAGTCGCAAGGTGTTAAATCACAAGATCTCGGTGGCCAATTGTGATCACCTCTTCGAGAGATAACACGGTCCGGAAACTTTTCCCGTAAAAGATCAATAGTTTCGTTGCTTGTGTAGCACGTAGCGCCGTCTTGTTGAAAGTAAGCGTTGTCCAGATCAATACCATCCAATTCCGGCCATAAAAATCATTAATCATCTCTCGATAGCTCTTTGAATATCAAAATAACACCTCTTATTAGAAAACCCTGTATATAGTAAATTTGAGACACGTTCCAGAGTGGAAGATACTCTCAGTATCGCCCTGGTGTAAGACCACCATTCAAAATTAAAACATGGCTTGAAATGGCTTTGGCTTTGTAATTCCTCACCTCCCCTCTCCCCTCCCCATTAATTAGGGATGCCGTAGTCTCACTGGCTCCAGACGATTGGAAGCAGTTCTTGAGAACTCTTGAGCGTTTTCACATAAAAAAAGAACTCTTGAGCGTTTTCAAATAAAAAAAAGAACTCTTGAGCGTTTTCACATAAAAAAAGAACTCTTGAGCGTTTTCACATAAAAAAAAACAACTCTTGAGCGTTTTCACATAAAAAAAAAACAATCTTCGACCTATGTAATTTTCGACCCTCTTGGATCGGCAAGTGGCCAATTTTAAAGATTTTTTATTGGTGTTACTGAGTATTGAACTTTCCTCCCCGGGGACTCGATATTAAACTGCAGTGAACTTTTGAAATGTCTTTTAAACTTACAAAAAAAACCTTTTTTTTTCTCTAATTAAGGATTGAACCTTCTTCCTAGGGACAGGAGTAAACCGTGCTAACAACTCCCTATTGGGTAGGACCGGCATTTATTTCGTATGTATATTTATATTACTGGTACTATGTCATACAATTTTAGAGCATTAGGAAGTATGTTTACGAGAGATGGGAAGACTGACAGATATATTGTAAGAAAGGTAAACGTAGGAAACTTCATTGATCTAAGACTGAACGCAGTTGGCACTAACACAAAACTGTCCAAAGTAGCGAAGCTAGAAGTCCATAATGGCATTTATTTCGTATGTATATTTATATTACTGGTACTATGTCATACAATTTTAGAGCATTAGGAAGTATGTTTACGAGAGATGGGAAGACTGACAGATATATTGTAAGAAAGGTAAACGTAGGTAACTTCATTGATCTAAGACTGAACGCAGTTGGCACTAACACAAAACTGTCCAAAGTAGCGAAGCTAGAAGTCCATAATGGCATTTATTTCGTATGTATATTTATATTACTGGTACTATGTCATACAATTTTAGAGCATTAGGAAGTATGTTTACGAGAGATGGGAAGACTGACAGATATATTGTAAGAAAGGTAAACGTAGGTAACTTCATTGATCTAAGACTGAACGCAGTTGGCACTAACACAAAACTGTCCAAAGTAGCGAAGCTAGAAGTCCATAATGGCATTTATTTCGTATGTATATTTATATTACTGGTACTATGTCATACAATTTTAGAGCATTAGGAAGTATGTTTACGAGAGATGGGAAGACTGACAGATATATTGTAAGAAAGGTAAACGTAGGTAACTTCATTGATCTAAGACTGAACGCAGTTGGCACTAACACAAAACTGTCCAAAGTAGCGAAGCTAGAAGTCCATAATGGCATTTATTTCGTATGTATATTTATATTACTGGTACTATGTCATACAATTTTAGAGCATTAGGAAGTATGTTTACGAGAGATGGGAAGACTGACAGATATATTGTAAGAAAGGTAAACGTAGGTAACTTCATTGATCTAAGACTGAACGCAGTTGGCACTAACACAAAACTGTCCAAAGTAGCGAAGCTAGAAGTCCATAATGGCATTTATTTCGTATGTATATTTATATTACTGGTACTATGTCATACAATTTTAGAGCATTAGGAAGTATGTTTACGAGAGATGGGAAGACTGACAGATATATTGTAATAAAGGTAAACGTAGGTAACTTCATTGATCTAAGACTGAACGCAGTTGGCACTAACACAAAACTGTCCAAAGTAGCGAAGCTAGAAGTCCATAATGGCATTTATTTCGTATGTATATTTATATTACTGGTACTATGTCATACAATTTTAGAGCATTAGGAAGTATGTTTACGAGAGATGGGAAGACTGACAGATATATTGTAAGAAAGGTAAACGTAGGTAACTTCATTGATCTAAGACTGAACGCAGTTGGTACTAACACAAAACTGTCCAAAGTAGCGAAGCTAGAAGTCCATAATGGCATTTATTTCGTATGTATATTTATATTACTGGTACTATGTCATACAATTTTAGAGCATTAGGAAGTATGTTTACGAGAGATGGGAAGACTGACAGATATATTGTAAGAAAGGTAAACGTAGGTAACTTCATTGATCTAAGACTGAACGCAGTTGGCACTGACACAAAACTGTCCAAAGTAGCGAAGCTAGAAGTCCATAATGGCATTTATTTCGTATGTATATTTATATTACTGGTACTATGTCATACAATTTTAGAGCATTAGGAAGTATGTTTACGAGAGATGGGAAGACTGACAGATATATTGTAAGAAAGGTAAACGTAGGTAACTTCATTGATCTAAGACTGAACGCAGTTGGCACTGACACAAAACTGTCCAAAGTAGCGAAGCTAGAAGTCCATAATGGCATTTATTTCGTATGTATATTTATATTACTGGTACTATGTCATACAATTTTAGAGCATTAGGAAGTATGTTTACGAGAGATGGGAAGACTGACAGATATATTGTAAGAAAGGTAAACGTAGGTAACTTCATTGATCTAAGACTGAACGCAGTTGGCACTAACACAAAACTGTCCAAAGTAGCGAAGCTAGAAGTCCATAATAGAGTGCTGGTACCTACCCTGATATATGGAAGGGAGACATGGAACTGGCAGAGAAAGATTGAATGCTGTAGAAATGACATTTCTGAGGCGTACGTTTGGTAAAATCATGTATGATCGTGTGAGAAATATGTGGAGATCCTCAAAGAATGCAAGGCTGATTGAAGTGTAATGAGTAAGATTAAGAAAGGGAAGCTTTGATGGTTTGGGCATGTAGAGCAAATGAGCGCAGAAAGGAGTGTAAGCAGAAGTCGGGGACGCCCGAGGAAGACATGGCACGATCAAGTGAATCAGATACTTGAGTCGGGCTATGTCAAGAGTCAGAATAATAGAAGAGTATGTATGAGACGATGTATGAATGTGAATGCGGCAAGGAGTGTATGCCAAAACCGAGTTGTTTGGCGGTCCGTCCTCTCTGCCTAAAACGCGAAACGGCGTGTTGGTTAGTCAGAGCAATTTGTGTGTGTTTGATTGCCACCAAAAGTTGATAGAATGCGTTGTCATCGACAGTGAGATAAACTAATGTTTAAAAGGTTTTTTATGCGTAGTACAAAGTATATCAAATAAGTAAAAGCTATAATTACTCAATATATTATAAGAAAAATATAATAAGCAGTCATTTTTTTATTGAAGTACTAGTACATATCGAATTATTTGGCGGGTTAGGAATAAGCCGACGTAGCTCAGTGGTCCAGAGCACCTGACCGGACATCAGAAGGAGCGGGTTCAATTCCCGTCGGCGGCATTTATTTTTACTCAAGAGATATTTTCAATTTGTATGTAATTTCAGGCAAATAATTATTGCTTGTAATAATTTGTATTTAAAAATGGTTAGGTTTAAAAAACTCAATTCATTCATCTTGTCACGCCCCCGCTGACCGCTTTCGTGTCATAAAGCTGTGTTTTGGGACCAAAGAGACGAGCCGATTCAGTGAACTCGTTGATAACCTAAACGTCTTGTCTGTTTGAGGCGGATTCTAAATTCACTTGTAATAAATAATTTTATTTTATATAAATATTGTATATTTTCCTCCATTTCAGAAAATCCAGTAAACGTATAAATACGGTAAATAATTGTATAATTAAATAATTGTAAAAGTTTTTCCCTTAAATGGAGAAAAATCGATTTTTTCAATGCACGGAGAAAACTTCTTGACAGAAAATATTGCTTATTTATTAACAATATATTTATTATTATAAAGAAAAACGATTAGATAACCTAGAAGCAGTCCCATCTCAGACATGTTCTCATTTCACCGGACGTTCCATCCCCTCCTCTCCCCCCACTCTTCTTAGGCATTTTCCCCTTTCACCGTACGTTCCATCTCCTCCTCTCCCCCACTCTTCTTAGACATGTTCCCCTTTCACCGTACATTCCATCCCCTCCTCTCCCCCCACTCTTCTTAGGCATTTCCCCCTTTCACCGTAAGTTCCATCCCCTCCTCTCCCCCCACTCTTCTTAGGCATTTTCCCCTTTCACCGTACTTTCCATCTCCTCCTCTCCCCCACTCTTCTTAGGCATTTTCCCCTTTCACCGTACGTTCCATCTCCTCCTCTCCCCCACTCTTCTTAGGCATTTTCCCCTTTCACCGTACGTTCCATCCCCTCCTCTCCCCCCACTCTTCTTAGGCATTTTCCCCTTTCATCGTACGTTCCATCCCCTCCTCTCCCCCCACTCTTCTTAGGCATTTTCCCCTTTCATCGTACGTTCCATCCCCTCCTCTCCCCCCACTCTTCTTAGGCATTTTCCCCTTTCACCGTACGTTCCATCCCCTCCTCTTCCCCCACTCTTCTTAGGCATTTTCCCCTTTCATCGTACGTTCCATCCCCTCCTCTCCCCCCGGTCTTCTTAGGCATTTTCCCCTTTCACCGTACGTTCCATCCCCTCCTCTCCCCCCAACTGTTCACCAATCACGCATTCAACCCCACTTCAAGTGATAGATATATTATGTTCACCCATTGTTTTGTAATGTTAATTTGGTATATGTTTTGCCCTGAGGAAGGAACGGTTGTTTCGAAACCTGTCGGCGTTTATTACTAAATAAATACACAGGACACCCTGTTCCGGGGGTAAAATGCGCCTGTAAACTGATTCTGCACGATTTTAGAAGTAAAACAAATAAACATCTTTTTTCGAAATTCGTTTTTAGGTAAAAAGTTCAATTGTTTGTAGGGAAAAACAAATATTCTTCTATGAAAAAATATTTTAGTGTGGAAAAAAAATAGGACTTGCGAAAAAGGTTATTTATATTTTTTATTCTACTTTCATGTAGAATCACTTCAAATTATTCGTAAGCCGGTTAAAAACGGGATGACGAATGAATTGATAGGTTTCCTAAAAAACCATAATATTTCCAGGGAAACGCAGTTGCATGAAAACTTGTTCCAATATATGTTAATAATGCATTAAACGTTTATCAGGAAATGGCCTTCAATCCCGTTTTTTACCGGATTACCAATAATTTGAAAAGATTTTTAACAAATTAGCAATAATCATTTATCTCCGTGTGGCCTATATTTTATAATTTAAAATACAAATAAATAAAGTAGCCCATATCTGTATTTAGATATTTGCCATACATTTTGATTAAAAAATATATTTTATTGAAGAAGAAAATAATACTAATAAATGTAAACGAAACAAGAAAGACAGAATGACACAGAAAATAAAAAGATTAAAAAAGAAAATTTAATTTTCTTCTTCGCATGGTGGAGGGCAACGTGAGTGTGTTGACGCGAGTTCGGTTAAAAAATATTACGTAGGTAATAAATAGGTGGGCCTGCAAATATTATGTTAAGTTGGTATCATTTTAGGTTTAAATTAACCCCACATAGGAGGTCCTGAGGAAAAAAAGTTCACTCAGGGCCTGTCATCTTTAGGGATGATGTGTGGAATATTTTTTAAGGAAATGAAGGAAAAGAAGGAGAGGAAGGAGAGGAAGGAAAGGAAGGAGAGGAAGGAGAGGAAGTAGAGGTAGGAGAGGAAAGAGAGGAAGGAGAGGTAGGAAAGGAAGGAGAGGTAAGAGAGGTAGGAGAGGAAGGAGAGGTAGGAGAGGTAGGAGAGGAAGGAGAGGAAGGAGAGGTAGGAGAGGTAGGAGAGGAAGGAGAGGTAGGAGAGGAAGGAGAGGTAGGAGAGGAAGGAGAGATAGGAGAGGAAGGAGAGGTAGGAGAGGAAGGAGAGGTAGGAGAGGAAGGAGAGGGAGGAGAGGAAGGAGAGGTAGGAGAGGAAGGAAAGGAAGGAGAGGAAGGAGAGGAAGGAGAGGTAGGAGAGGAAGGAGAGGTAGGAGAGGAAGGAGAGGTAGGAGAGGAAGGAGAGGAAGGAGAGGTAGGAGAGGAAGGAGAGGAAGGAGAGGTAGGAGAGGAAGGAGAGGTAGGAGAGGAAGGAGAGGAAGGAGAGGTAGGAAAGGAAGGAGAGGAAGGAGAGGAAGGAGAAAAAGGAGAGAAAGGAGAGGTAGGAGAGGTAGGAGAGGTAGGAGAGGAAGGAGAGGTAGGAGAGGAAGGAGAGGAAGGAGAGGTAGGAGAGGAAGGAGAGGAAAGAGAGGAAGGAGAGGAAGGAGAGGAAGGAGAGGAAGGAGAGGTAGGAGAGGAAGGAGAGGTAGGAGAGGAAGGAAAGGAAGGAGAGGAAGGAGAGGTAGGAGAGGAAAGAGAGGAAGGAGAGGTAGGAAAGGAAGGAGAGGTAGGAGAGGTAGGAGAGGAAGGAGAGGTAGGAGAGGTAGGAGAGGAAGGAGAGGAAGGAGAGGTAGGAGAGGAAGGAGAGGTAGGAGAGGTAGGAGAGGAAGGAGAGGTAGGAAAGGAAGGAGAGGTAGGAGATGTAGGAGATGAAGGAGAGGAAAGAGAGGAAGGAGTGGAAGGAGAGAAAGCAGGGTTGGGTAGGAATATAGGGATCAGTGTGCAAGGTTATGGGTCAAGAGACCAGTTGGAAATGTCAAAGGGTCTCCCCAAACAAGCCTCTCCCGATCTGGCACATCATGCAGGTGAATGCATCATGCATCCTAAACACACCTCACCCGATGAACCCGGGCACTCCTGCTAAATCACCAAACGTTGCGAACCACTTTGTGTGACCTATGGCAGAGGTTTTGGTTATCTAATAAATGGTTCCCGGGGCGGCGATACCCATAAAATGTCCAGACTCGATAAAATTGACTAATTATAACAAATTATTAACGTAGCAATTAGTTTTAATTTTTGATAACTTAATTAATTGCAGGATTTTTTTTAAGCTAATCAACATGGAAATTCTGGTTGTTTTGTTTTAAAGTTGGATACACACGGCATATATATTTGGCCGATTGGCTGAATCCATTCGGAGACGGTGCAAATTAGGAGGCCACACACGATTGAGCCGAGGGCCGAGCGAGGTTCATCTACGTCCAGTGATGCCATGTTGCAAAAAAGAAACTGGGTAGGTTGTCAAATATTTATGGGGTTAGTTGTTATATTTCTGGTAGCTACAGAACGTCAGAGAGTAAATTTCCCCAAGAAATTTTTTGCCATATCTGCTCCACTAATGTCACCATCGAGTGAATATCTCGAACTTGTGGACTAAAATTGTACATGGTTTAATAAAATAGGTTATACTTTCAAAAATATTCAACAAAGGTTTATTTAAAACCAGCTGTACCCCGCCATGTGTTGCTGTGGCTCAATCTTGCTGTGCAGATAGAGAAACAATAGCGCGTGTTGCTTTTACGTTTAACAGATAAAGGTGTTTTTTTAACTGATTGTCAGATTACGCTGTTTAAAAATAAAAACCTCTAACAGGTGATATCTACACAATATATATATAAAAACACACGCGTATTCGAATGCAACGTTGTGTCAAAATTTCAAAGCAATCGGTGAAGAACTTTCGAAGATTTAAGATTTATTAAGTTTCATGGTTTCTGTATTTTACATTGCATGTGCATTTTATCTCGTTTCTCAATACATTTTATAAGCTTGTGTTAATCCATGGTTGTAATGTTTTATTTGTTGTTTTTAAAAGTTTCAACAAAAATTTCCATTTAAAAATTTACGTCTGATATTGATGTCCAGCTTTGTTTCAACATGTCTTCATTAATTTTATCAAAATTTACGAGTGTTTCGACATTTTTTATTTTATTTTCTCTGACAATTTTCGTCTCTAAGGCTAGCATTACTGGGAGATGATCTGTGATAGCTGTATTGCAGACAATAGCATTGATTCGTTTACGAGATCTTACCATAATATGGTCTAGGCAGGAATTTTCCCGTGTTGGTAGGAGAATTGCACTTTTCAGGCCTTTCTCCGCCATAATAATAAAATAATAATAATAATTGGATAATTTGTAGAGCGCCGTTTTTGTGAAAAATCACCTCAAGGGCGCTGTACAATTTATTTCCTAGGATCTACATTTGTTATTTAGACCAACTGTGCCAACACGAGGTTCGTCATCCGTTCAGGTATGTGTCCGCTGCTAATATAGCACTGACACGTGTCTGCTGCCAATAAAGAGCGCTGACACAATATCCTCACATAGATAACAGACCTTGGCAGCACCGCTGTGACGCTCGACGAAGATAGAAGATGGAGACTCTGCTGCAAGAATCCTAGGTGGCGAAGGAACTGTACCAGTTGCTGCAGCGAGAGAGACCACCGCGTCCACCAAACAGTGGTATATTGTAGTCTACAGTATTTGGAGGGTTTTCGTTCAGCAAATCTATATTAATATCTCCTCTTACAATTACATTTTTAACGTTATTTACTTCTGAGAGTACTGAATTTAAGGAATTTAAAAAAGTCCACACTTTTCTGAAAGATGGTGAACGGTATACGGCCACAATATTTATATCATTTCCTATTTTTATTAATAAGCAATTTCCTTCTGCAAAGTTATGCTCTTTAACAGTGAGTTTTCGTTTTTCCAAAATCTAAACGATAACTTCATTAATTTGACTATCATTATTTTCAGTGTGATATACTTTATAATTAGAATTTTCTTTTGGTTGGTATCTTTCTTTTAGCGAGCAGTCAGTTAGAATAATAACATCAAAACTAACTTGAATCCTCTATAGTAATACAATAAAGTCATTAAAATGGCGGTTTATACTTCAGGTATTGTTTAACCGATTGTCTTCGAATACAAACGTAATAATATTTGCTTAACAACTGTTACATCTATTAAAGACCTTGGTGTCTCTCAAGTAAGCTTTCTTTTCGGGATCACATAACTGCAATCGTTAATAAATCCCTCAAACTACTTGGTTTGATCACTAGAATCACTTCGGACTTCAAAAACGTAAATACCCTTAGAACTTTTTACTGCTCCTTGGTTCGCCCCCATCTTGAATATGCTTATGTTATCTGGTCTCCTTTTTATGCTGTCCACATTCGACGCATTGAATCTGTTCAACATCGGTTCTTAAGAGGGATTGCTAGGAGGCTAGGATTAGAAAAAGGCAAATACTCATATGATGAAATTGAACTAACTCTAAACCTCTCTCCTTTGGAAGTCCATCGGGAAAGAAATAACCTCATTTGCTTCTTCAAAATTATAAATAGTATTATTGATTCATCTACTCTATTGCAACTCATTCCCTTCAATATCCCCTCGCACAGACTTAGAAATAATGAATGCTCTTCCTCAACCATCATTCGACAAATTATGGATATTATTCACCATTGTCCAGAATGTGTAGACTGGTCAACTCAAGTCAAAACCTTAACTTTTTTGGGATAAGTCTGAATGATTTTTGCCAGTCGCTAAACAAGTGACGGAATATTATAAGTGTCCTGTGGTCCTGACCCACGGCGTAGTCTTGACATGATTGGACTTGTCACTTTATTTTCTTATATTATATCTGCCTTATGTCATTGCTTTCATGTACCTTTGTCTACTACTGTATTTTTCATTTTACTGTATTCGTGTTATTATTTTGTAATTTGGACGATGTCCGTTTATAAATAAATAAATATTTAGTTTTTTAATTTCAGAGAAAGTGTTTGTTTTCTGTGAAGACTTTAACACACTGTTCTTGACTTTCAAAAGACATTGAATTTCCTTATTTTATGGCTTCAATTTCCTCATTCAGATCTTCAAGTCCCTTATTTTCCATAGTCGGTTCTTTACTGGGATCTCTCTTCCATTTTTTTTTCTGAAGGGCACTGTCTACTATTTGCTTTTTGCGAGTAAACATATTTGTTGGTAGAAATTTTACTTTAATTCCAACACTTTATTGCTGAATCGTCGTTCTTTTTCAGGCACACCATCGATTTGTGTTTGCCGGTGCAGTGGAGACACCTGTATTTTATAGCATTGCAGATGGAAGAGGAGTGCCAGAATCTTACGCACTTGAAGCACTGGACTACTAGAGGAATCCTTCACGTGCAGGGTGTATGAACCCGATATTGATACGGCCGAGACTGAGTAGTGCTTTTCTTATATCATTGACTATTAGTATCTACTATATTTCTTAATCTCATTTCGTTTTTTTTTGGTTCGAAGGATCTTCAAACAGTCTTCTGGGTTTCGTCCTTGGATTATTTCAAAGATAATATCATTTTATCGAATGATCATATGGAGGATTTCGTTATCTTTATATTAGCTTGGCTCGGTGGATTAAGCGGAGACCGCCGAACCTAGCTGAGCCACCTGAATTTCCCCACAAATGATGAGTTTTGGCTCGGCGCTGTATTATCTGGTTCGCTGGCTCTGCCGTGTATGTCCAGCTTAATCTTAGTCTATAATATTTTCGGTCAATTAGTGTTGCTATCTTTGCCAGGTCAGGGGGGCTGTGCTTAATATTTTAAAACACACATTTTAAACAACATATTGCTGCAGAATTAAATAAAATATATCAGTGCTTTAAATAGATTTTGAGGGAATATTTTCGATAAATTAATCGAATTCGATTAGTTAGATAAGTTAAACAATGCTATACGTAAGTTGATGACACGGACGCCGCTCGTGTCGAAACCGGTAGGTAGCGAATGTATAAAAAAGGGCATATTTATATATAAATATTAAAATTAACAAGTGTCAAGGAGTCAATCTCTATTTAAATTTTTTGCTAAATTTTCTAAAAACATGATTTTTGGAATAATTTTTATTTCGCAGTGGTGACCAGTTTGCGATTACGCAAAGCAACAAGGCAGATAGTTGTCCTAATTCATAACAGTCAGAACCCGCCAACCAATCACAGGCCGTTTAAGTCTCTTACAGTTTTTAATCGTTTTTAAATGGCGATTTATTAATTCTGATCTGTTTGTTGATCTTCGTGAATCACTGAAGTATGTAAGAATCGTGGCTCCCTTATCAGGCACAAGAGCTCCTCTTTTCTGATAAGGTATACATGACCAATTATGTACCTAAATATTATATTTTGCAAAAAAATGTATGTATTAATGTAACTATGATCTATATTAAAATAATAAAAAAAAAAATAAAATAAAAAAATGTTTTTTAAGTCGTAATATTTTACTCAAGTGTCCTATTCGCACTGTAAGTTGGCGGAACCAAGATCTCAGGAAGAGAAAACACCGTGCATTAAATTCAAAACTATAAACCATTGACCATATAGTAATTAAAATATACACCTCCAGAAAACCAAAGCTTCCGATCACAATTTGAGAATTTTTTTTTTATTAACTATTATTATTTGAAACTTCAAAAAGTGGGTGACAATTACGTTTATAATATAACTGTCTGATTAAAATTGCTTTGATTTTTTTTGTATGAAAAGTTTATTTCTAATAATAAAATTCGAAAATGTATTTCATCACATTTTAAAAACAGTTTTCAGAATCAATTTAAATCATTTTTTTGGATTTTATTGCTAGGGGTTAAGTTTCCTATTCGAATTGTGGTCGGAAACAACAGCCAAATTTGTTGAAAAAATATACATAAATGTTTGATATTTCCAATCACATTTGAAATATACCGACACAAATTTGCCTGTATTGAAATGACTACATAGGAGCTTCCAGTGGAAACTTTATAGCATGGTAATCGTGCAGAAAGACATTATTAACCGATAACCTGAAAGTATATAATATTCAAATCATATCATATTTTTGCTCTCATTAGCAATTAATTAAGATAATTAAATGACATTTTTTATCTCAATGTATTCAGTTTATCGCCAAAAACACAGATATTTCAGTAAAACTAATAAAACCACATTTAAAAGCACAGAAAAAACATTGTGTTTTATATTGATTTAAAATAGTATACCATGTTATGTAAGGGCCTTAAATTATATTAACCCCTAAGGTTAATTTTTTTGCTTTTGAGAACTGCTCATATGGTTGCTCATAGAAATCGTTCTGTCATGGTTAGAAATATGATCTGAAGGTGCCAGAAAGAGAAAACACCACGCTTTATATTCAAATCTAGAAGTTAACCAAAGAAAAATTATAATCCTATCTCTGCTGTATCTGGGGCTTTGCT
Source organism: Hesperophylax magnus (assembly GCA_026573805.1). NCBI lineage: Eukaryota > Metazoa > Arthropoda > Insecta > Trichoptera > Limnephilidae > Hesperophylax > Hesperophylax magnus. The sequence continues at coordinate 17,087,355 of JAIUSX010000028.1, forward strand.
TTAAAGAAACTGATAGCTGACCTGCAGGTGGTCCAAAATCAAGCTCACATAAATGTTTTTGGTCTTGGGATTAAACACACATGTCGAGGATTAAAAGTCAAATAAATAGGACTGTACGCACCGGTTTTTTTCACCTAAGACAACTCAAGTCTGTCCGAAGAAACTTTCCTACAGAAGCAACAAAACTACTTATCAACTCTTACGTAGTCTCACGTTTCGATTACTGCAACGGCATTTATGACAGCCTTCCAAAATATCAAATTGACAAACTTCAATCAGCGTTTAATGCAGCAGCATGGCTCATAACCGGGGTTTCAAAATATTCACACATTTTAGAACACCTTCGTAACCTTCACTGGCTCAAGTGTCCTGAAAGAATCCAGTACAAACTTTGCTGGATGGTGTTTAAACCCATCAATGAAATGGCCCCACCCAACATCTCTGAACTATGCGTCCCGGAAAACACTGGTCTGAGGCAGTCAACTCTTAGATCAGCAACATCATCAGCTGTAGGCAGACTGATAGAACCTAAGCGAAAGCCAAATACTAAGTTTGGTGATCGCGCTTTCGGAGTATCTGGGCCGAAGGCTTGGAATAAACTCCCTCCGGAACTAAGATCCATAACAAGTCCAACAGAATTTAGATCTAAACTAAAAACTTACCCTTTTAAGCTGTCATAAATTAAATGTACCATTCCCAAGAGAAAGTCCAATTATATCCAATTTTCCAATTATGTCCTAAATTTTGTATCTGTAATTAGTTAATGTTAATTAAGTGTTAATCTCAAGTGACCTACCAGGTAAGTATTTTACTGTATATTATCTCTATAAATAGTTAGTAATAAGTAATAACATAGATCACTGTAGAAATGTATTATAAATTTGTACAGGGCCCTTGAGGTGATTTTGCACAAAAACGGCGCTATACAAGTCATCTAATTATTATTATTATCTATTGAATTTCCTGTATCCTTCCAATCACAGTTCTTCGCTAATATGAAGTCACGACCACCATCCTACAAATTACCCAACAATCAATCCACACTAACATCAAGCTACTTTACAATCAAGACATCCACCACAATACTCGGAATTACAATAAAATCCGCATTCCTCTAACACACACTACGAAATATGGAATAAAATCTCTTAACTGTATTGCCTACACACTCTATAACTCTCTTCCAGATATGTACCTATATAATCAGCCAGCATAATCCAAAAATTCAAAGTATATTTAAAAAAAAGAATATTTTTTTAAAACATATTAAAACGAAAATACGTAATTTTTGTCGTGTTGTACTTTGTTTTGTTTCTTTATCTCTCCTTTTCTATCCCCTGTATTTCTAATTGAACATAATCTTTTTTTACCAATGTATTAGTGGGTAAATACTTTAAAATTTTGACACAACGTTGCATTCGAATACGCTTGTGTTTTTATAGACCTATATTACATAGATGTCACTCCTGTGACAGGTAACATGATTTTTTTGAAAAACAGCACCATCTGTTGGACGTAAAAGCAACACGCGCCATCGTTGCTTTATCTGCACAGACAGCTGAGCCACAGCAACGCGTGGCGGGGCACAGCTAGTTTTTAATAATAAAATAAAACAGCGTGTAGTTTAGTGTATCAAATTTCAATTTGTTAAGTTTTTAATTATCGGATACGTTCAGAGATTAAAAAATTAGCACGGGTTGTTCCACAGAATTTGAACAATCATAAAATTTCAAAGTTAATATATAAGAAATGGTTGGTTTTTTGGTTATTTTGTTAAAAGAGTTTTATTTTACTTTTTTGATGAATCATATTGAGTCTTGGATAAATACCATTGATACAAACATTTACTTGCCGTAACATCCGACCTGCTGTAACATCTGACCTGATGTAACTTAACATTTTTAATTTTATATTTTTCAATCGTGTCTTTTTTATTGTAATTCTGCAAACACTGATTTTTTTTATTTTTTCAATTTATTTTCTAATCTTCTACAAAGATAATGTATGTATGTGAGGAAAATTTTAACTGTTAATAAAGACAAGTATACCCACGAACTGGCGATGCCTATGTGGGATTTTTTTTGGTTAATCTGCTAATTTTATTATTTTTTACTTTTTAACTGTTTATATAAAAAAAAAGTGTTTCCTTTATTGTAAAATTATACCAATGTATGTACCAGAAAAATTATTCATAAAATAATTATATTTAAAGTGATGTTACAAAGTGCTAATTTTGAAAGCGAAGTTTAAAGTGAAAAGTTACAAAGTGAAGTTTTAAAGTAAAAGGTTACAGAGTGAAGTGCAATGAAAAGGACTTGTATAGTATTGTCTAAAGTAATAGAATTAAAAAATTGAAAGAGTAAATTTTCGAAGTGAATTTTAAAATTTAAAGTTACAAAGTGAAGTTTTAAAGTGAACTGTTACAGAGTTAAGTTGAGTAAAAAGTTTGACATGTATATTATTTGTGTAATGTTATAAAATGAAATTTTTTAAGTGAAAGATCTCATTGTGAAGCTAAGTGAAAAGTTAGACATGCAGGATTGTTTATAAACATAAAAAAAAAACTAATTATTACCCAAGTACTGCGAACCAACCGGCGCGGCGCGGCGTAAGATAATATAACAACAGATTTTGAATAAGAATTGTATATCTTGAACAGGCCTACAGAAAAGTCCGTGAAGGTATATCATCTACACGTCAGTTAGTAGTTTATAATTAAGTAGGTCGGTATTTAAGTACCTGCTTACAAAACTCTTCTAATTTCAGATCAGTTTTGGTATTGATTTATTATGAGAGAAAGTCTAATGTTTACAGAACTACTACTTACACAATTAACGGTGACCTATAATGAAAAACGATTCTGACAACTGTGTGATTGAAAAATGGCAAAATCTGCAGAAATACTATATTTGTGACTAGGTCAATGAGAGCTCCACCGTAACTCCTTTTTGTAGGAAACAAAGATACAAGTTATGATCATGGACACAGTAATGCTGCCCTAAACTTTGGCTAAATAATGAGGAAGCGCAATACGACCTTATAACCCAAAAATTAATCACGGTAATACTTTTGGCTTTTTGAATATCTCAAATGGTATCGAATACGAAGTATAGGGCGAAGATTGATTAAAGACGTAGCAGAGAAAGTCGGATCAATGACTTCGAATCTAAGTGACAGTTTCGAGTGAAGTTTCGCGTTGTTTCGGATTTGCAACCTGCAATCTGAAAATCGCACTGATGACAGCAAGAATAGGAGAGGGAACTAGGAGACATTTAATTCGCTAAATCGCCTACTAGTCCTGGGTCGATCAATCATTTTACACGACTCATTGGCGAAGCGATTGGGTTAAAAGGATGTTTCTTTATATTTATATAAAGAAAAGTGCCTGCGGCGAACGGCGTGGACTTGACTTTTACAAATCTACAATCAATCTTTTATTTCAAGATCGAAATTTTTTTCTCATCTTCTCTTTCTCATTTATACATCTTTAGTCGCTCGCTCCGCCCACCATGTTTGCTGACTGAGCTGACAGGTTGTCGACCAATTGATCGAATCTTTTTTGAAAAGGTGACCCGGTCGTTCACGAAGGGTTAAAATGATCGGATCGATTAATCGGATTCATTAATTTAATAATCACTTGTTTATTAAACATTTAAAAATATACACGTGTAAACATGAAAACATCATTAACAATTCCATTATAGCTATTTTTGTATAATTGATTGAGGCGATTTTTATGAACAATATTGTTGCGGGGTTTTCTCGAGCGGAAATGGCTCACCTTGTACCTACCTATCTAGGATTTTATCTCAAATACAAATTAAACTTTTCACCTCATTTTTTAGTTAAATTGTCTTACTCCGTGGCGGACTTGTTTTCACCACATATCTATTTAAAAACTTCGTCTGGAGGTTATCCCATATTGAAACGACCTTTTCTTAATCTACAGCATAACGACCCTATTCTTAATTGATTTAATTAACTATAATTTTATTTTAGTGTGACCCATAACTCGTCTAGGATCAACTGCAACAGACAAATTGGGAATATAATCTTAATTATTAGGGTGTTTATTTTAGCGTGACTCAAAACTCAACTAGTATCAACTGCGACAGACACATTGGGAATGTGATATTCTTATTTATTGGGGTGTTTATTGAAGCGTGACTCATAACTCAAATTGGCTCAACTGCAACAGATACATTGGGAATAAGACATTCTTAATTATTGGGGTGTTTATTGAAGCGTGACTCATAACTCAAATTGGCTCAACTGCAACAGACACATTGGGAATAAGACATTCTTAATTATTGGGGTGTTTATTGAAGCGTGACTCATAACTCAAATTGGCTCAACTGCAACAGACATATTGGGAATAAGACATTCTTAATTATTGGGGTGTTTATTAAAGCGTGACTCATAACTCAAATAGGCTCAACTGCGACAGACACATTGGGAATGTGATATTCTTATTTATTGGGGTGTTTATTGAAGCGTGACTCATAACTCAAATTGGCTCAACTGCAACAGACACATTGGGAATAAGACATTCTTAATTATTGGGGTGTTTATTGAAGCGTGACTCATAACTCAAATTGGCTCAACTGCAACAGACACATTGGGAATAAGACATTCTTAATTATTGGGGTGTTTATTAAAGCGTGACTCATAACTCAAATAGGCTCAACTGCAACAGACACATTGGGAATGTGATATTCTTATTTATTGGGGTGTTTATTGAAGCGTGACTCATAACTCAAATTGGCTCAACTGCAACAGACACATTGGGAATAAGACATTCTTAATTATTGGGGTGTTTTTTGAAGCGTGACTCATATCTCAAATTGGCTCAACTGCAACAGACACATTGGGAATAAGACATTCTTAATTATTGGGGTGTTTATTAAAGCGTGACTCATAACTCAACTAGGCTCAACTGCAACAGACACATTGGGAATATGACATTCTTAATTATTGGGGTGTTTTGTGAGGTCTGAGACCTGGTCACTAAACATGGCTGAAACCATTTCCAGCAACGTTTCTATACTTAATTGTGGTCTTTCACCGGGGCGATACTGAGAACCACTCTGAAACGTCCACAAAATGAAATGTTCACTGTGTCCTCCATAAATCTAGTTCAATGAAGACTGGAACTCAGATTTGCTTTGAATTTAAGTGTTATTTTCAAAATTGAAACTGATTGTGTGAAGAATTCCGACAAGCTTTAAAGTACCTACCTTCCTGTAATATCCTTGATATGAATGTAAGAGTTCGCCCGTAGATGGCACTTGTAGTAGTCTATTAGGTTACTTATAGATGGCGTTAATTGTCGAATATTGTAGAGACCGAGTAAATAATAAATAAGGTATTTTATCAAGAACAATCAGGGGCGGGGCGGATAAGATTGATGAAATTTTGCACACAGCAGAATTTTGATACTTCTGTAAGCAATTTTGCACGCATGACGTTTAAAACAAGAGGAAAATTATTGTCGACATCACTGATTTAAACAACTCTGCCCAAATCTCGGGCAACGCCGGAGACTACTAGTTATATTCATATACAGATACTTCAGAGCTTTAATTAAATTATTAGTTAGAACAGTAATATGAGTTAACAATTAATATTTATTGATCATTATTTTGTAAATAATACGCCGCGATTCTGTTTACGTCTAAATCGACAAAATACATCAACAATATTATTAATTATTGTCCATTTTATCGGGGAGTGATTGAATACTACGCCGTAGGTAGGAACAAATCACATGCTCTCTGAATGTATTGTGATTTGAGGGTGGAAATTGGAAGAGTTAGTTTTTCATAACAGAAGAAAAGTAGGACATTGAGCCAGTCTATGGCTTCAGGCGTCGCCCTGTGGATCTCATCAATCCCACCAGGGAATGAATGCAGCGGGCACTCACACCGAGTCCACTATTTAATTGCCCCAGAATCCAGGCTGTCTCTCAGAGGGGTCGTGCACGAGATGGAAATTTCATCTGGGCTTTAAAATGGATTATAGGAACACAATATAAAACAAAGTTATTAAACCATGAAATAACGTTAAACTGTTAACCCAAAAATGAAACACTTTTAGTAAAAAGCATAACAGTAACATAAAATAAAATAAAAATTAGAACATTACTAAATGAAAGACAAATTACTAAAACATAAATTTGTAGAATTCCAGATAGTTCTGGTATAGATTACGCTTAATTCTATAAATTGAGCTAGTAAATATATTAATAGTACCCCCCAAACTTATTACCCATATCATGAATCTTATTGGTTAGTGATTGTGTCTGAAAGCTGGTTGTGAATGTATTACAAAAGAATGTTACATTTTGTCTTGTGTTCCTTGTCGGTATGTGGATTTTAATGGCAGTTTTTGTTTCATCACAGAAAATGCGTATTTTTTTGTAAGACTAATCAAGAAAATCGGAACAAACTTACATTATGGCAAAGGTAGTCCAGTCGTTATGTAAGTGACCTTGGACTTGAAATCTTTTGGACCTGTAGATATATAATTACGTCCGACTTTTTATCAGTATTATTGTTTTCGAAAACACGGAAACTATTAAATTATATAGCCGTATATAAGCCGTGACAAACGTTTTAAAAGGGAATAACACTGTGAAATTAATACAGGTCACTGCGCTCTCAAGGATAGAACCTTCTTAAGGCATTTTTATAAAAAAGCACCATTGGAATTCGAAACTATTCTGTTATTTTTTGTAAATTTAATTTTTTAACGTCGAGCAGAGGCAAAGTCTGAGGGACTGATGTCAATGAAGTAGCCCATGGCATGGACATATGACACGACTTGTTTTCGTTACCTGTGTTTCCAATTCTCTGATGACAGCAGAATATTGTCCTTAACTTCTCAAACGCCAAAAGTACCCATTGGAAACGAAAACAATGTATTTGTTGAGTGCCGGCGTATCCAATTCTTTCTAAATGCTTGAAGCCAATACTACATTACTACTTGTTTGACGTGTCTTTCGATATGCACCGGTGACGAAGGGATCAATGACGCGCGTTATTAGAGCACATAGTATCAAAATACCGAAGTAATTACATCGAATTACAAGTAATTATACGTATCTCGATGTAATTCCACGTTCTAAAGATTGATTGATCTATCCGTAAAGATATCGGAGTTAATCAAACGTTTTACTTATAAGTTCTGCAAAGAATTAACGTAACTTTGGTTATTTTATGAAAACTTAGAAAATTTGAATTATTGGAGAAAAGAAAAGTTCATTATGAATTATGAGTTAAAAATAGTGGTTTATTATTCTTGGTTAAAACATTAATTTAACGGTAGGCTTTTCCGTTTTCGTAAGGCAGACAAAAAAATTAATTATCTCTTAAAATCTATAACCAAAAAACTTATATCTTTATATTTATATTTCGAAGTGTTGCACCCCACATTTTTATCGGCACGTAACAATAAATTATTATCAAAGGCCAACTATATAATATCTCCAAGTCAAGGTCTTGAATTTTATCAAAATTTTATTTGGAAATAAACAAGAATCTTTCTGGATTTCTGTAAACAGACGCCTGATAAAATTAAAGTTTTAAAATATGTATATATTTGGAAGAGGAATCATTATAGATATCTTCAACAAGTCAACATTATTTGCTCATTTACATTGCTTACGGAATTATTCGTTTCTGAGCATATTTGGAGTAAATGTAGATGTCAATTTGCTATCTGATGATTTTTTTCACTTTTAAAACAAACAAATAAAAAATGTCCCACGCCGCCACTGAGCACAAATCCCAACGGATCACGTGATAGGCGCTCTGTCTTCTTTGTACGGTTCTGCTGGGACGAGACGGAGTGCATATCACGTGATGTGCTAGGATGTACCCAGTGGCGACGTGTGATGGAAAAATATATTTATATTTTTTAAATGTCGTCGGAGAGCAAAGTGACAAGTTGTTTTTTTAATTTAAATATGCTAAGGAATTGCTGATTTAGGTCTACGGTACATGCTGATACACTGTGTATCTGTACATTGATATTCTACGATTTCCTGTTCTTCAGAGTGCTGGTCTTTGTAGAATTTCTGAAACATTAATTTTAAAAAGTCAACCCCTAAAAACAAGTTATTTTACAATAATACATCTATTTTTATTGATGAATTTAAAAATACACACTTTTTTGGTTACCACCCTTAAAACTGAGCCAAATTTCGAATAGAAAGGACCAGAATTTTATTTGTTAAATATTTAATTTTTTATTTATTTATTTAGGAAGCAAACAGTTGTATATTAAAGGACAAACAACAAGCATTCGTATATTCCAGACAAATAAAGTTCCATTAAGTTCATTTATTGATTGAGTATTTATGCATTGTATAAATTAGTATAGAAATACATTTTATATGATAATGATATTATAATTTTCAGAAAATGAAATATTTTTTGTATGTTAACTGCTGCAACGAAGAAATGCGAATATGTCCGCGTGATTACAACTAAAAGTTGATATAATGCATTGTCATCGACACCAAGTTTATCTACCGAGTTTCAGGTCGATCGGATAACGGAAAGTGGGTTAATTTCCACTTTCAAGATTCCACTTATTTCATACATTCATTCAAGAAAACAAAAGTGAAATTAAAATAGATCTTATCTTATAAACATTAGTTTATCATAAAAAAAATAGATGTATTTAAAAAATCAACTCATAAAAAATAATGTTGTTTTTTTTGTTGTTTGTTTTTGGGGTGTTATGCCGTGTTGCGCTAACTCCTTTAGCCGACGTTTCATTGTTTTTTATTATAATGCATCTCGCTAATACAAGTCGCTTTCCGCATCTGTTTGTGCGCTTAGTTCTTCTAAATTACGCAACGGTTTTTGTTTTCAGTATCATTTGGAGAATTTCTTTCATGCATATTAAATTTATAGAAAGTGGAGAGAAGTTGAGAAACGCCGGGTACACATCTGTTAGTCTATTTTTCAATATGTGTTATTTAGTGACCGGATAAATCATCAAAATGATAATTAATCACATCTTTAAAAAGTTATATAACGTCATGGAAAGTGAACTTTATTAACTGGGTTAAGTAGGTTAGGTTAGGTTAGGTTTTTTTTTTTTCATCGTTTCTAATGACTTTATATCACTTTTTAAAGGTGTGTGTTGAATTGTCACTGTGTTGAGTTATCATGGAATCGTGTTAATTACTGTTTGGTATTGTTAATTTCGCGTGTTTTTTAACGTTTTTCTTTTTTATTGTTCGACTGAAGATTGAAAATTCCTACCTAGGAACTGGCGTCGACAATTTCGACAAACTTGCCAAATGCCGACCAGGAAGGACCGACATTTATTTCGTATATTGACTGCTGTAATGTTATCCGATTTCGGAGAAATGCCTGAGAACTGGGTCAATTTCCGCTTCCAAGGTATGAATTAATTCATTATTTATTCTCGCAAACAAAATAAAAAAGTAATTTTTCAACAGGCTAGAACATGCCGAATATATAGTACTTTATTGTATTTTAGATAAATGAAGTGCGAATTAACACATACAAATTTTCATAAATTATTTTTTTGTATGTTTTTATTAGTTATAAAAAATAACATATTAGTTGTATGACATTGAGGCACACTTTACACTACATCTAAAACTTATTATTTGTATGACATTGAGGCACACTTTACACTACATCTAAAACTTATTATTTGTATGACATTGAGGCACACTTTACAATAATCTAAACTTATTATTTGTATGACATTGAGGCACACTTTACACTACATCTAAAACTTATTATTTGTATGACATTGAGGCAAACTTTACACTACATGTAAAACTTATTATTTGTATGACATTGAGGCAAACTTTACACTACATGTAAAACTTATTATTTGTATGACATTGAGGCAAACTTTACACTACATCTAAAACTTATTATATGTATGACATTGAGGCAAACTTATGTTATTACTACATCTAAAACTTATTCCGTATGGCATTTTTGCATAATAATTGTTTAGTAATTAAAAATTGCTTTTTTTGCATAATAATTGTTTGTTAATTAAAAAATTGTTTTTTTTTTGGATAATAATTGTTTAATAATTTTTTTTTGCATAATAATTGTTTAATAATTAAAAATTTGTGTTTTTTTTTCTATAATAATTAAAAAATTGTGTTTTTTTTTTAAATAATTAAAAAATGTTTTTTTTATAATAATTGTTTGGTAATTAAATTTTTTTTTTTGCATAGTAATTGTTTAATAATTCAATATTTGTTTTTTTGCATAATAATTGTTTTATAATTAAAAAAAATGTTTTTTTGCATAATAATTACATACAAACCGCGACCTCTAAATTTTAGTATCCTCGATTTATTGGCCATCAGATAGTCGTCTATGGCCCTCCTTTAAACTTTAATTTCTACCAAATTGTTTTTAGTTTGCATAGTAACATGTTTTCATGGGCATGTTGGCACTATTTACATACCGTATATCTCATTTACACATAATGGTTGCGCCGGTTTAGTAGATACGTCTATATTAATAATACGGTTTGATACATATTTGAATTGCCTAAAAATATGTTTCCCTATATCCTTAAAATTTCTAATTCCCTAAATTTCTACCACCACAGGCAAACCTCAGAGTGTTCTTGTTGTTGAACGCAATGCAAGTGTTCCAATGTTGTTCGAATACAACTCTAGTTCAGCCTTAAAAAGCTCGCAAAACGATCGCGCATATCGTGAACCCCGTGGTAATTAAACTGTGATTATAATATCATTCTGTGACGCATTGAGAAGCAAGTAGCGGGCTAAATTAAGTTTGTGGCATTTTCCGCCACTTTGCTTCCTTATCCCTACATGCAAATCAATACCATTATCGCATCGCAATGAACGAAAATTACTGAACAAGCGCAATTACATACGTACAAAGCCGCTTTGATCGAGAAAATTCCAACTTTGTTTAATTTATTTACTCGACAACGAAAGCTGAAATAAAAAATATATTTATACCACACATACGTACACTACGTATTTATATATATAAAGGATTTTCCAATAAGAGGTGTTATTTTGATATTCAATCGTAAAAAATCAATGGTTTCGTTGCTTATGTGGCACGTAGCACCGTCTTGTTGAAAGTAAACGTTGTCCAGATCAATACCATCCAATTCCGCCCATAAAAAAATCACTAATCATCTCTCGATAGTGTAATCCATTCACCGTAACTGTTGCTCCAGCCTCATTTTCGAAAAAAGTAAGGTCCAATGACTCTGCCGGACCATAAACCGCAACCAAACAGTCACACGTTGAGGATAGAGAGGCTTTTCAACAATAACTCTTGGGTTTTACGAGCCTCAGATGCGACAATTTTGCTTGTTGACGAAGCCACCGAGGTGGAAATGGGCTTCATCACTCAAGATGATTTGCATTTGATTCACTCAAGTGAATTTTAATAATTTCAATGCGTTGTTGAAGCGTGTATCGTCCCATTTTTATTAATTACGTAGTTTTTAATTGTCTAATGTCAAAAAATGACAGCTTCATAAGTAACATCTACCGAAATAGCGGGCTATTCAAAATAACACCACTTATTGGAAAACCCTATATGTATATTGGACAATGAACAATAACATTGGTCTGACTAGACAATCTACCAATGAAACAATTCTGCTCTTAGAAATCATCGATGATCTTGTCTAACCCCATTGTACTAATCTTTATAGATAGACATAATAATAGATAATTCATAGGAAGTGCAATTAAGCTTACTATCAAAAAGCAATTAGTCATATGAACTATGAACTTAATATTGATGTGCTAGTTATACCAAAATATTATAATATTATGGAAGTTATTTAATGAATATTTATGTTTGAATTATTTGAAAATCTCTCACCATCTTAACTCTTCTCAATTTCAAAGTGCATTAGTAATTATAGCAATCGGTTAGCAAACACGTGCTCCAAAGTAAATATTATATATAAATATATAATTGAGTCCGGGAGACTTGAACCAGTTTTCAGAAATAAATATTTTCTGACACACTCTGCAGATCTTAATTTAAACAGACAAGAAGAATGTACCAGACTTTATGAAACATCGTTATTTTTAAAAATTAATTATTTTAATGAATGTTTAACAAAATGTGTGTTTCAGTAATTTTACTATAGTGGTTAAATGAAAAAAGTAAGGTGATTTATTTTTAAAACATTGTTTTATGTATGCATTGTAATTATTTGTTTGATTCGAATATACACAATTGAAAGCGTATTTTATAACCTTTCAAAAACTGTTTTTAGTTTTCGTATATGCTTAGAAATATTATAATTATTTGGATTTTATTGCAAAGTGGAAATATACATAAATTCAGACAGAATACGCCGAAGGCCTGGGGGTTGAAAATAATCTATACAACATCAATAACTACCATTGAAATAAATACTAAGACGCGTTATGTTCATACTAATCGAACAAAAAAATGGCACGTCGGCTGAAATGGCTACAAATAACATCATACATAGGTAACTGAACGGAACGCATTAGAAAGAGATAGCCACAACGAATTTGTGTGAATTAGTGAAATGGCTACAAATAACATCATACATAGCTAAATGAACGGAAAGCATTAGAAAGAAATAGCCACAACGATTTTTGTGAACGAATGAATGAAATGGCTACAAATAACATCACACGTAGCTAAATGAACGGAACGCATTAGAAAGAGATAGCCACAACGATTTGTGTGAATTAATGAAATAGCTATATCAATCATAATAATAACTGCAGTGTTTATTTTGAAATAATTTCCTAGGCTACATTCTCAACCAATTAGTTCATTTGTATTTTACTAGTTTTTCTAGTTACAGTGTATTTCAGTCCTGGTGAGTGTGGGGATGTACTAGTTTTTCTAGTTACAGTGTATTTCAGTCCTGGTGAATGTGAGGCATGTACTAGTTTTTCTAGTTACAGTGTATTTCAGACCTGGTGAATGTGAGGCATGTACTAGTTTTTCTAGTTACAGTGTATTTCAGTCCTGGTGAATGTGAGGCATGTACTAGTTTTTCTAGTTACAGTGTATTTCAGACTTGGTGAATGTGAGGCATGTACTAGTTTTTCTAGTTACAGTGTATTTCAGTCCTGGTGAATGTGAGGCGTGTACTAGTTTTTCCAGTTACAGTGTATTCCAGTCCTGGTGAATGTGAGGCACGTTCTAGTTAGCAGAAAACGTTGCTTGTGTCGTGATGGAAGACTTAGCCAGCCTAAAAATTTAACACGCTACGCCTGGGTGAGACCCAAACGCGATGTCAATTCAGCCACCGACCAATAAACCACTATAAATAAATAAACATATAAATGTATAAATAAATACATAAACCACTTTAAGTCATTTTGCATGTTTTAAATTTTATTTCTGGGGGGGATTCTATTAAATAACTTTGGTCTCAAACACATATACGTATGCACTCATTAACTACTTCTCATTACTCATTAGCAACGCGTTTAAACACGGTATTACTTACGATACTTATTGTATAATATAATCACGATAAATTTTTTCTATGCCTCTTCAATATAACTAGACGCATCGAAACCACTCCCTTTAATGTCAATAGTTCACTCATTAGCTTACCAATAATGCATACATAATTATACTACACACCGGTAATAACCAGTTCCATTTAATTGCAAATCTCAAACTATTTTTTAACGTCAGAGATGATGTCTGCGAATTATATATTGCCTATCTAATGTAATACAATAATAATGATTTTGTTTAAATGCACTTTGATTAGATTTTCTTACTTCAGCACGAGTGTCAGCGATGAAAATATGATGCAAAAGCATTGAAATATGGCTTCATTTCTACGTATCACAAAACCATTCAATAAACCTTTTTCACTTGAACTATTATATAAGACGTATGTAAGATCTCGTCTCGTAATGTTTAACATCTACTTTGCCGGGGTTGAATTCCAATCGCCCGCCGTTCACCAACTTCTTAACCCTTAGTTTGCCGAGGATAAAATGCCAATCGCCCGCCATACACCGACTTTTAAAAACTTAGTTTGCCGGAGATAAAATGCCAATCGCCCGCCGTATACCGACATCTTAACCCTTAGTTTGCCGGAGATAAAATTCCAATCGCCCGCCGTACACCAACTTCTTAACCCTCAGTTTGCCGGGGATAAAATGCCAATACGATACATAAAAACACTACTAAACTAAATGTTTGACCCCCATTAAGAGACAATCGTAAAAAAACATAAAATCTCTGACATTATCACAAGCTTTGAACAAATACCAGGCAATGAAAGCACTCTACAATTTTTCATTCAATATAAAAAGTGAGGGACACAAAAAACATTTCAGATACTAAATTTAAATATGAATTAAACCACAAAAAGGCAGTATTATAAAAAAAATTATAACAAACGAATAAAACAAATATAAGTAATATATATAATACCAATACAAAACACATGTTATACAGGGTGTCCGAGGGTTGAAGTAAAAAAGATTCATAACTTTTTTCGATATTCCAATCTTTATTTTCTTGCACAAAAATATTTTTCCATAGAAGAATATGTATTTTCCCACACAAACAATTCAAATTTTTTACCTAAAATTTCCCTTAAAACATTGGAATTTCGAGAAAAGTTTTTTTTTCTTGTATCATCATGTAGAATCACCTCCCGAAGTTAGCGCACTTTACCCCCGGACACAATACAACGGTACTTTATAATACTTGCCGGCTTTACTATCGTATTTTATTTCAGTATACCAGCTCTTATTATTTTTTTATTGAATACTAGCTGTACCCCGCCACGCGTTGCTGTAGCTCAGTCCGTCTGAGAAAATCATAGAAAAATAATAGCGCGTGTTGATTTTACTTCCAATGTGATGCGTTTTTTTTTTTAAATAGTTTTTACCTGTCACGCGCATTCGAATCCAACGTTGTGTCAAAATTTAAAAGCAATCGGTGAAGAACTTGGAGATTTAAGATTTTGAACAAACGAACATTTACATTATTATTTATATAGATTACTAGCTGACATATACCCGGCGTTGCTGATAGGAGATAGACATATCAAAGCAGACTTTTCTGTAGGCCTTTGATGATATACAATTCTGTAGTATATTATTTTAATGTGAGCCAGCTTGATTACAAAATATCGACTTTTCTCTACTTTCTAAAAATAAAATATGAATGTATTATATATGTAAAGCTTCCAGAAGAAATTTTCAAAATGATAGTGATAGTTGCGTAGTTTAGAAGAACTAAGCGCACAAACAGACAAACGCGGATAGCGACTTTATTTTATACTATTTAGAGGTTAAGAGGAAGCTACAAGCCAAAAATGTGTATATTCTTTGTATACCTTATATTGTAGGTAATAGGAATTAAAATCGCTTGACAAATGAAGTCTAGAAACGTTCGATTTCAAGCACAAAACTGGTATTTATTTATTTTGTAAATAATTTTATAAGAAAGCAAAAAAGTTAATCAAGGGAAACTGTAACAGATAATCTTATCTATAATACTGTATTTTTAAAAGTTGTTTTCTTTACGCGTTCATACATTTCTATTGAAAAAATATTTTTTTAGTAGCTTACATTTATATTTTTTATTGAGTAATTTATTTTTTTATTTGTATTCTACTCAATAGAAACGATAGGAAAACCCTTTCAATTTATCTAAAACATATTTTTTGGTATTCATAATGTACACCAATTCGTTATAAAGATTAATCAAAAAGTGATTTAGCATGATGATATCGATAGACAAAGGCGAGCTCTCAGCGTTAAAGCAAACATGCTCAGTAGAAGATTTCGCCTTTTTAGTACCGCAGTAAAAAGGACGCTCTTCCTTTCCTTCTGCGCAACGTTGTACACGTGCGAACTATGGGCTAACTACAAAAAGAGTAGTATAGAAAGACTACGGGTCCAATACAACAACGCCTTCCGCACAATGTTTTGTCTCCCCAGATACTGCAGCGCTTACCGTATGTTCACGGAGGGACGAGTTCCCGGATATGCAGCCCTTATTAGATCCAGGGTGGCAGGAATGAGGGAAGGATAAGAAGCTCTGGAAATATCCTCACTATGGAAGCCCACCTCACTCCATCCTCCAGCATTGACGCACACTGGAGAAAAATACTAGCGCCTAATATAGTCACGGCTCCCTAAAGGCTTTAACTTTCTATTATTCTATTTATTTTATCATTTTATTCTATTTTATTTTCAATTTATTCTTTTTTTTTCTTCTTTTTTTTCTGTTCTATCTTTTTGTTTTTGATTATATATTTTTTTGTATCTATATATGTAATGTGTGGGACTGCACTAACATCCCCACATACCGGAATAAACACTTTATTATTATTATTAAGCTTCGCCTTAAATGGGGCCCCAGCACGAGTAAAGAAATCAGTGAGGCTCGCATTATCAAATATTGTTTTAAAATATGTTAAGTCATTGTATCCAATAAATTAAAGTAATAGCGATAATGAGTGAATTAACACTGCTATTAATATGCACGTGCTAACTGAAACGTGTTCTTTCCCAATTATTCATACAATGTCAGCATGTTAGTGCAGTACCTAAATAATTATATATTTAAGACGGAGAATTTATTATGACTAACGTATTATTTATAGAAACAGCGAATTATATCGTGATTCTTATGGACGTTTTACATGATGCTTTTTTTACAAACCGATTCCCGTATGGAAACTACATCGGGACGCATATGAAAAAAATTAAATATCTTTGTTTTACACGATCATTATTTTCATAGTTACGATTTTATTTTTATGCAGAGTTCCCATTAGAGAAATAAACTCGGTAGTGAAACTCAAAGGGTTATTGTAATGTCTATTAATTCGGACTAAATAATCAGATTCCCTGTGTAGTGAATTGTGGTAATCTTCAACGGTTCGTCGAGATTAAATGTTATTTGACATTAAGGCGATGCCATACGTAGTAATGCAAAATCATGTGTTTTTGGTTTGAAAATTTGGTCGCCTAGAAATGTTTTAGGTGTTTTAATTAAATACTGCGAGTAGAATACATCTTGGCCTTTGAAATAATCGAGTCTTTTTTAGATAAGTCTTTTTATAAGCCCAGAAAAAAATAATGTAAATGCCTATGAAAACTGATTTAAAGTTCAAAACCTCCTACTTACGAACCCATTTTCGGTTATGATTTTATTGTGTAATGTGGAAAATTAAGTTATTTATAAAATGATTGAAAAAAAAAATATTTATGAAAATGAAATAACTAATTTAACTGACACATTACAGTTATAGATGCAGTTTTAGTCATTTTAAAGTTTCTTCCATAAAACATTTACAAATAGTATATTATTTTATGTGGCAAAAGTATTGAACTGCAATTTTAATATTTTGAAGTGAAGAAAAGATGTCACCTTATGCTATCTGATAAAATGTGTTTACTGTGATGTGGCCAAATAACAAAACTTGAAATATATCTTTTCGCCATAACAGATATTAAAATATTTGTAACTAAATTAAAATGTGGCCAAAAGATATAGGTGTAGATAAAAGTTAACTTCAGGCAACGTATGAAAATATTAGATATGGCAAAAAAATGTATCTGCTTAAAATGTCAAGTAAAAATAAAACCGTTATATGATTAAAAAAAATAATAAAGATATTTTTTTGGGATACTAATTACACATCTTTTCACAAGCTTGAAATGAGCATTGATAATAACCCTGTCCAAGTGTCCAATCGATTTCAAAACTTTGTTTTTACTCTCCTGTAAAATTGTGCCAACCGCAGATATAACCTTTTTCCATATGACTACCGAACCATAGATAACATTGCCGTTAACAAATCATCAAAAACACACGCGAAATTAACAATATCGAACAGTTATTCACGTTCACAATAGTAATAAATACATATTATATTCTTTTAAACAATATTTTAAATATGTGTACTCGGTGTTGCTCCATGTTTTTCTTTCTATAAAAATAATATTCATGTATTATATATAAAAGCCTTCCGGAAGAATTTCTATAAATGGTAGGAAAAACCGTATCGAAATCCGTTGCGTAGTTTAGAAGAACAAAGCGTACAAAAAGACCAACGCTGGTAAACGAAAAAAACATGGATCATTTCCACATAATGTAGTTAAGTAAAATAAAGACAGACAAAATATGTCAAATAATGTCCGCCATCTTATCAACTGTACAAATATCGGTACGATAATAAAAACACGTCCCTTTTCCATCCCGAATCCGTAACACATGAAAAGAAAAGTATGGAAACTGGACGAAAAAAGGATGGTGTAAAACGCTCATTATTCCACAAGTTATTTACAATGTCTGATCATTATATCCGGTTATGATTGTGTACAGTAGCACCTCGATTATTCGGATTAAATTTGGATGAAAACGTTCAGATTAAAAAAAAAATTACTAAGCAACTAATTTTGACGCCATTTCCCCACAAGGGTAGATTAGGTAGGGGATACACATCTATTTTTCAATAACCTTTTAATTAAAATCATGATGAAAGAGAAAAGGGCCTTTTTGGCCTGCAGCTCTGTATCTATGCCATTATTTCAAAAAGTTAAAAAGGGGATAGTCGTAAAACTCTGCCTTGATGGACCTTTAAATATGAATTTTGATTCACATCATATTGACGAATGTTAGCTATCCAGTTTTAAGTAATAATCGATAAATCTATGGAGCATTCAAAAACTTGTGTTAAGCTACAAAGCGAATTGACGATTTGTTGTTAGTTGTCAAATACTCTCGAAAATTTACGTTCTATCAATTTACACATTTTTCATTTTGTCTAATATTCTTCTCCTTGTCATTTTTGGGGCGGGGCATATTTTTTTTTAAATTACACAGGAGACCTTGATGGAAATAATTTCCCTCAGGGCCTTTGTCATCTTTGGGGATGCTGTGTGGTGGTTTTTTTAAGGAAAGCAACGAGAGGAAGTTCTGGGAAGGAAAAGGGTTTGAGATAAGGGTATGATATAAGGGTATGATATTTGGGGATCAATGGTGAGGCACGAAATGAAAGAAGGTTGTGACGGTCACATGTGTTTATTGGTGAGTCAGTAGCCGTGACAAGGAGATGAGGTAGGACAGAAGAATACACCGGATGCTGGCTGTGATGTGCTGGCAGGTCAAGCGCGGGTCAGTGAGTCGACGCCGGGCGCTGATGACCGGGACTCGATGGAGGTCAGGCACTGGCGAAGAACGTTGGTCTTCAGGCACTCCAGTGCTGAGGAGACGGCCGAAGGTGCGACGGACCTTGTGGGCAGTTGAACGGGAACGATGTAGACCAGTGAGGATGCTGCGTGTCCTCGTGGTGGTCATGGTAGCGTGGAAGAAGCGCTGGTCAGAGACGCTGGAACCAGGGCGCTTGTAATCCGAGTAGCGCTGGCCGCGGACGTGGCCGAGGCGCTATGATGATGTCCCGATAGAGTCCATGATGATAGGGGCGAAGCCGGGTACGTGTCCTTTGCGCTAGTAAGATTAGCGCGGGTTAACACTCGTTGTTCCTTGTAGACTGGCGGCGAAATTATGACTGACTGACTGACTCGCTGCGTCGGGCTTATTTATACTAGACGGCCGACGGTAGCAGTGGGTAGTTGGATGGCAACTAAATTCTAGGCACTCGCACAGACTGTACGTTTCAGGAACCTTCGATAGTGCGGCGATTATGCATAGGCCGTAGACTCGAACCTTCCGGCGAGTTCTCGTAATGTGTAAGACGGCCCGTGACGTTTTGTCACCTGGTAGACAGGTAGGTACCGTAGTACGTAAATTACTTTGTTTACGATTTAACGATGCAAGTATCAAGTACGTACCTAAGTAGCAAGTAGCAGTTTATTATTAATTATTTAATCTGGATAATTTGACGCCACAGATATAAGGGTATCTAAGATCAGGGTATCCAGTAGTGACAGACGAATGAACAAATCCCTCCCGCTACGGCGACCGTTGAGACCGTTGGAGAGGTCAAAGGGTCTCCCCAAACAAGCCTCTCCCGATCTGGCACGCCTCGCAGTCGGTGGGCAGGACTCGCATCTTGAACACACCTCACCCGATGAACCCGGATACCCCAGCTAAATCACCAAACGTAATGAGCGAACCACTTGACCACGTGACCGAGGTATTGTTTATCCAATAAATGGTTCCCGGGGCGGCGGTAACCAAACCCGGCTCCCAAATTAACTAAGCGTCCCTCTCGCTGACTACTCCAGTGGTTTCCGTCAATTACAGGTCCAGAGTCACCTTGCACATCCTCTGGAGTTTATTTTCCCAACTTTTCTTGGGGTGGTCTACAATGATTCGGTCATTTCTATGTATTAATTTTAAACATTTTGTTCACTCCCGTAATCGAGTTTCAACTGTACTTGCAACTTGTTAAACTCATCGATTAATTATGTCAATAATTCTGCACGTGGTCATTAAAATTGCATGTTTACAAATTGCTGTTTATAGGTTTTAAAAGTAGGACTTTGGAATTTACACAAATTAGACTCTTTGCATGTGAATAATAAATGAATTAGGTTTTGTTACAAAGCAATGACCTTTTGTTTTGCGCACCAACTCACTGTAACGTGGATGACTCTCGTTGTGTCCATGATAGCTTTTTAGAGATCATACAGCCCCCAAAGGATACGCAAACTCCAACAGGTCCGAGGTCTTTTAATTAATTTATTTATTTTATTTTATTTATTCATTTTCGGGAAATCGACAGTTTAAATTTAATCAGTTTGTACATAAGTATTATATAGTAAATAATAATAATAATAATGTTTATTTCAGCTGGACAGAGCGGTGTGTGCAATGCTCTGCCTGCCATAAAAGTTTACATTTAAGTTAATACATACATAAAAAGAAAATCATTAAAGAAATAAATAAAAATAATAAAAAAATAAATAAAAAATCAATACATTGATGTGCACATTAGGTCTTTATGGTGGCTTTAGAGAAATTCTCCATCTCCGGTGTAGAGGCGCTCCCTGCCACTGGGCAACGGCCTGGACAAGAGTGTTGTCCGATCTCTGGTAGCGCTGCCTCGTCCCGGCTATTCTGTGGCGCATCAAAGCAGCGAACCCATGCACCCTTCCTTCGGTGAACATCTGTGAGGCGCTGCATCGCCAGGGGAGGCCAAATAGGGCTCTGTATGCGTGGTTGTACTGTACTCGGAGTGTGTTCATGACGCCTTGTGTGTATGTCGTCCATAGCTCGCTAGTGTAGAAGCTCATACAATATGTTTGGAAAAGTTGCTTCTTCACCGGAGGACTGCATTTGTTGAATCTCCTGGCAAGCATGTTAGCTCGCACACTCAGTACTCTTCTTTGACGTTCTATGTCTTTTTTATCATTTAGGTCATCGGTAATGACATGCCCCAAATATTTGATTTCGCTGCAAATTGTCAGGTTGGCCCCGTCGAGACGTATGGATGGAATGACAGTGGGACCAGTATTTGCTTTAAATATCAGCAGGGATGACTTTTTAGCATTGTACATCAGCCCGTGACTATCAACGTAAGCTTCGCATATTGCCAGAAGTTTTCTCATCGCTCTTATCGATGGAGCTAGTATGACCATGTCGTCTGCATAGCTAATATTGTTCATACATACCCCGGCAATATGGCATCCGATTCTTGTTGTATTCAGTGTTTTACTAAGTTCATCCATATATACGTTGAAAAGCACTGGGGACATTGAGCCTCCTTGTCTAAAAATAAAACCAATTATGGATTTCCTCCTTGTAACTTTAACTGAGACAGCATAATATGGAATAAGTTATTTAAATTTGTGAATAAAACGAAAAATTTACAAAACAATACATTTATAGCCATGGAGAGAGGTTGTAGATATAAATCAAATCATAATAGAGATATAAACAATAGAGACATAAGCATTATTCACAAACCATCAGAGAAATATTCTTTTATGGACCTCTTGTATTTAGTAAGTTCGCAACTGAAAATATCAACCTTGGATAATACGCTATTGTAATTATTGCATAGTCTATTCAGGCAAGAATTCTGCTTAGAGTTCGTTTTGCTTCGATCAACCCTGAACAGGACACAAGAGCGTGTTGATAATTTGCTTCATCTTTGAATGGACGGATATCGCGAGTGGGTATCAATTTCGAAGAATTACCTTGTTTAATGTTTCAAAGACTACGTTTAAAAGGAATCATAATGATAATCTAGTCTTCTTCATCGTAAGAAATCTTCCCAACATGCCTTCCATTGTGATGCTTCGCTTGGTGTAACTCTAATTTTCAATTTAGGAGGTGGGTTTGAGTACTGCCAACCATTTATTGGATAACCAACATCTCTGCCATAGGATATCTCAAGTGGTTCGATACGTTTGGTGATTTGGCAGGGGTGCCCGTGATCATCGGGTGCGGTGTGTTCAGGATCGGGATCGGCTGCTTTGGGGAGACCCTTCGACCTGTTCATCTGGTCTCTCGACAACTCCTTGCAGCGTAGAGGTTGAGGGTGAGTATATATTTATACGTCACTCCTGGAGACACTGAACCCTAGATTCCTACCTACCCCTCATACCGGTTTTTTTTTCTTACGGCATGCTAAGCTCCTGATAAAATATTAGTGATTCAGAATATATCGAGAACAGGTGTTCTTTCACGGACTTTCTTTGACGGAATGCTACAATATACGTATGTCAGTATCAAAATCAGTGTTTGCATGAACACGCGTTCCACCGTCTGCATAAAACATATTTGCTTTTGACTGATACTTTGTTACGGACTCTTTCAATTTCTTCGTTACAGGCCCTCAGTCCCATTTATAACAGGAAAATGAATAATTTTACCAGATTTTTAATAATCTAACAGTATTTCATATCAGTAAGTGTTCTTAGTAAATATCTGGAGAAACCTGCAAACACGAAAATTAAATAAAGGACAGTTTCATAAAAAAATAATTCCTGTACACATTCCCAAAGAATCCATGGATTTTATTCAATATAAAAAACCGTTTTTCATTACCACGCATCGAGCATAAACAATTATTCAAAAATTTAAGCCAACTATATTTACACGTGACCTAAAAAGAAATTTAAATATAGAAATCGGCTCGTTTTTTCATTGGTGTTTTCGTTACATAAAATTTCATCATATTGACGAAATTTTAAGTAACGAATTTGTGCTCAATTGTTTTTATTCGTCTATTTGAATTACAATCTTGTTTTATTAATTGATTGAATGAATTAAATGAAATCTTGGAAGCGGAAATTAACCCAATCGTTGTCGATGACAATGCATTCTGTAAGCTGTTGTGTAATTTTGTGAAATGGCTACTAGTCGACCCAACAAGTCGAAAATAATGAAAAAAAACTTTACGTAATTGTAAAAAGCATTCACTTTGTGGCTCATCATAATTTATAATAAAAACTATTTTCTATCGTGGTCAAAAACAAATTTATGTGTTTTTATTATAAAAAAAACTTTGTTTTTTCGATTTTAGATAAGAGATATTTTCAATTTGTATTGATATTTCAGGCGAATAATTATTGCTTAAAATAATTTCTTATCCCTTGTGCTATGCATAAAAAAACTTGTCTTCAAAAATAATGAAAGAATTTTTATTGTTATTATTTATTTTAAATATAATTACATTTAAAAAAGCTGTCTTTGAAAAATACGTGATGTTTTGTCTATCGGTTTGAAAAAGCACCACACAAATTTATGTAAGTTCTCGATTGAAAGTATTTGGGGTCACAAAGTTATGTTCTGCCAATCACACCTTATTGCTATCTGTCCAGAAAGCGACAAAACAGCTTTATTATTTCTGAAAACCAAATTAATGATTTGTTTTGCAAAACTTTTATGTCATTGTTCAATTTATTAGCTTCGAAAGTTCATCTTAATTCTGTCGGCTTAATTTCAATTCAGAGTTCTTGTACAGGGCTGGCAGATTCTGTGCAGGGAAGGGCGGTTCGTCTGATTGAAAATCCATTGTTAACAGACCGATTGCCATCTCTAATACAAGGACGTAATGTGGGTATGCTGAGTCTGTTCTACATGTATTTTAATTGAGCCTGCTCAATTGATCGCGATTGATATTGGCTTCATGAGAACCGCCCGTTTCTTCGACTCATATGTGGAACGAGCTACAGGCATCTGTTTTTCCTCCTTCAAGACTCGCATTAATAAATCCCTTCCAACAGTCCCAATCTTAACCCGCCTCGCATCTCTGCCCTACCGGGTGGCGACATATTTTGCCAGCACACTATACAGACGGGGTTTTTAGTCATAAAGTTAGGAATTATGAAAATGATAATAGTCTTGTTATTTTTTCTGTTTATTTTGAATTGTTAGTCATTCTTCCCGATTAATAAGTTATTATATAACCCGACGGCCAATTCCGCGAAACTATTAAAAAAACGTTAAAATTATCTGAATTAGTAAGATAACTGTTTCTATGCGACAATTTTACATCATTGGTCAAACAATTTATCAACAAAATATTATGCATTAACCCATTGAGTGTACGGATTTGTTTAGGTATGATTTGAAAATAACCCAAAATGTTTTAGTTTCATTAGCAAATATTTTATATAATATTTCACGTCCAGGAAGTTGGTCTACAACACTACTGTAGCATCCTACGTTAATTGCCTGATGACTGAATGTTGTAGAAATGAGATCCCCGAGGCGTATATGTGGTAACACCATGTACGATCTTGTGAGGAATGTGGAGATCTGCAAAGAATGCAAGGCTGATGTATAAGCGTAATGAGTAAAATTGATAAAGGGACGCTCAAATGGTTTGGACATGTAGAGCAAATGGTGTTTGTAGAAGATATGACGCAAATGTGAATGCTAGAAGAAATCAGGGACGTCCGAAGAAGACATGGCACGATCAAGTGAATCGGATTCTTGAGTGGGGCCATGTCAAGAGTCATAGTAATAGAAGAGTATGTATCGGATATATGAATGTGAATTAAGCAAGGAGTGCGTGTCATTGCCAAGTTGTTTGGTGGTCCGTCCTCTCTGCCTACCCCTGCGGAGAAACGGCGTTAGTTAGTTGAAAACTAATTTTGCTAGTTTCTATGTAGATAGAACAATGTCAATTTATTGAAAATCGGTATCCGGAGCACAGAAGTTGACAGAGTAATATCACATAATTTATAATGTGGAATTTCATTCAAATGCGTGCTCCGTTATTCACCAGTTACATAATAAATGTATGTGCTCCTGGTATGATGGTTAGGTGGTTAGTTTATTTTTTATTATTAGTTAGTTATTTTTCTGTGCAAACACAAGTTAAAATAATGGAAATAATTCAGAACAGAGGCATGAGTTTCAAATTATACTGTAGCAGATACACTACGATAAAAAACAATGCGATGCCATCTTAATATTAATTAAGTGTGTGGCAACGTTTAGTCTATAATTCCGTACTATAAGTTGGAAATAAAATGTTACCAGATTATAGTGTGTTCAAAAGTGTTAGTATTAATACTAACTATCCCGCGACTATCCCACGAGAAGCTGTGAAACGATTTTAGGCTTCCTAAGACAAATTTATCGTAAACACAAAGCAATATTTACTATAGAGCTTTTAATATTTGCTTTATATAATATTTGTATAAATAATGAAAAAACTTTTTTTATATGTAAAACATTTTGTATACGCAGACGACACTGCTCTTGTTATATCTGATGATCAATTATGTAATGCTATTAAATATATGCAGTATGACTTTACGTCCCTGATAAAATGGTCACACGACGCAGGCCTAATCATAAATACCAAATAAACCAAATTGATGTACAATCGATAATTTAGTCAAAAATTAGTTAAACATACTGTGTTGATAAGACAAAAAATTCTTATCTTAACTGTATGATTAGCTCATTTATGCTCAAATTGTCGCTTACGCCCTTTTGAATTTTCGGTGTTGTATTATGAATACGCTAGGTAAAATGTTAGCATCTCGTCACTTGTATGTATTGTTACTGTATTACTACTGTATTGTTACTTGTTATTGTATTGTATCAATGTGCAAAAATGCATCCATGACCGCACCTGATAAACAGTTTACCGGTGTTTAAAAACCTGCGTTTAAACATTTTTATCGGTTCAAATGTGCATGTGGACCAGAATTGCCAATACCACAAGAGAGGAATATATTTTCAAATTCCTCACAAGTTCATTTACCTCCAAAATTAAACAAAATTCAATTATAATTAGCATTAATTTTTTTTAAACTATTAATATCCGGATTTTCTCTTTCGTTCATGCTTTAAAAATCTTAATTTTTAATTTTTTTTTCTCTTAAAAAAAAAATATTGTTGTTTACAGGTGAAACAAATATTATAAGCAGTAATTGTTGATTGAAGTACTAGTTCATTTTGAATTATTTGGCGTGTTGGAAATAAGCCGACGTGGCTCAGTGGTCCAGAGCGTCTGACCGGACCGGACAATTCCCGTCGGCGGCATTTATTTTTACTCGTGAGATATTTTCAATATGTATTGATATTACAGGCGACTAATTATTGCCTACAATAATTTATTAGATTTTTTTGAAATCCCCAGAACCCCGCATTTTCCTTACAAGAGGTTCTCCCCTCAAAAACTTTGGGGAATTCTCCACGAATTGGCAACCTTGATCTTGTTTTTTTAGACCATATATATATAATACTCACGTAGACTGGTTGCGATCAGTCAGCGGTTCAGTCGTACCAACACAACGATGTGTTTTAATGGGATGTTATTTTAATCGTATTTTTCAAATTATGATTTATAAATTCTACCATAATTCTACCTATACTGGGTACGTCACGGAAATCGTATGTTTTTGATTAGCTATTAGTTCCGAGTGGTTACGATGCTCAAAAACATCCAAATCATCTCTAAAGATTCGATGCGTTTTCATAATAAAATTTTTCAACATTATTAAAAAAATGTACAGGTATTTAAGTTAGAAGTTCATCATTAATAAACAAATAAATGTACTGCAGTTCCTCATTACACATACCATTTTCTGACATTTTAAAATTGAACGAATTAAGTGGGGACGCCCCGTTTCACAAAATCATGAGGAAAATTTTATTACAAATTCTAAGAAAATATTACACAAATAAACATCAGGTTTGAAATACATAAAAACAAATAAACAACATCTCTGCGAAAGTTCAAATTCCATTAAAAAACCGTATTAAATCACCGATAATTTAATTATTCTCGCTTTAATTGGGATAGAATTATTTTTAGATGTGGTTTTTTAAATATTTAAACCACTTTTAGTCCAGAGCGTCGGTAAACAAAGCTGTTAAAGATAGCTTTTGACACCAGCAGATATTGAAGTTTCATTTAGAGGGCAAAGATGAGACTTTAATCAGGAATTCACGTTTTAAATTAGCATATAATAATGAAGATATGTTATATTTCCTACAAGCATTACAAGTAAGTTTTCAGGAAGCAAATAAATGGCCTTCGTAGCCTAATAGTCTACGTGCTACGCAGCTTGTTTTCAGTCCAGAAGATGCAAGTTCGATTCCGGAACACACACTGCACAAATAATGAAATATATTACTTGTAATCATTGTGTCAGTTATATCAACCGATTTACAACTAATTTCTCGTTAACTGTTTAAGTTTTTAAGTTCCAAAAAAAAAAATATTTTAGAAGATAATAATATCTATACAATATTATGACAAAACGTTAATTATATTAAATTACCTAGATTAAAAAAAATCGCAAAGTAAGCTCCGAAAATTATTAAAAACAGATTTTGTTCTGTTATTTAATAAGTTATAGGCATGAAATCACAATGTATCTTTAAATTCAACTAAAGAATGTATCAAGAGATTTTTGCTCTATTTCAAACGAGTAGTGTTAAATTATATATTTGCACCATTTTCGCTTAAGGCGATGCCATACGTAGTAATTCAAATTCATGTGTTTTTGGTTTGAAAATTTGGTCGCCTAGAAATGTTTCAGATGCTTTAATTAAAGACTGCAAGTAGAATACATCTTGGCCTTTGAAATAATCGAGTATTTTTTAGATAAGTCTTTTTATAAGCCCAGAAAAAAATAATGTATAGACCTATGAAAACTGCTTTAAAGTTCAAAGTCTCCTACTTACGAACCCATTATCTGTTATAATTTTATTGAATAATGTGAAAAATTAAGTTATTTATAAAATGATCAAAAAAAATTGAATATTTATGCCTGAACATCCACAAAATAAAATAAAAGGCACTTTTTGGCCATGTTTTTTTCTTGCATAAATCAAAACAGGCGGATGGTGTTAAGCTGGAATTTAAACCTTATCGCCATCTACGTAAGGGTTGTTATTGATAGCGGCTCAATTTAAATATTACACCACGTAGTGCATCGCCTTAATTATGATCGTTTTTTTAATATAAGCGCGCTCTCTCTAACATTCGTATTTATATATCTCCATTTCAAACCATCTTTGAACATTTACTACTGGGCTGAGATGACGCCTTCTACATTCAAGACATAAAATTTAATTTGAAGCCAAAATTCTTGACAAAACTGATTAATTATTTTTTAAATCAATTAACTAACTAACTAACCATCGGGCCGTTTCCTCGTAGGGTTAGACAGTGAGGACGGACCGCCAAACAACTCGGTCTTGGAAAGCACCCCTTGACGCATTCACCATAGAACGCATGTGTTCTAATCGATGTTGCTACTAATAGCTGGAATCTACGTGTAATAAAAAATTTATAAAAAAAATGAATTTTCATCCATCTATCGTTTAATTTTGTTAAATCGTTATCACATCAGTTTTCTATGAAACAAATTAATTTCGAATCTGTAATTGTATTTATCATTTGTTATATCGCTTGGAAATATGTAACACAGATGTCGTCAATGATTTAATTAATGATTATCTAGGATTTTTTTAATTCATTTAATGTAACTCTTATCGTTATTAATTTTAAACCTAATATTAAATGTATTTATTACTATGAAAAAATTGTTTTTTATTGTATATTTAAAAATCTTATATTTAGTAATTCATATAATATTTAAGTACATAGGTAACAAGGCAAGAATTATTTTAAGAATAATAATAACAAATAATCATAAAATAAATAATAATAAAAAAAAATTGCAAAAGGTTGTCGCAGAAAACATATGGGATGTAAAGAACAATTAGTTATTGATTCTGTAATTCTAAAACAGATTCAATCTCGAAAACGTTATTTACATACTTGCTATATAGACTACCAAAAGGCTTTCGATAGTGTCCCGCACTCGTGGCTGATCAAAGTATTAAATATATATAAAATTAACCCCATTATTATTAGCTTTTTGGAAAATATTATGTCCTTTTGGAATAACAATTTACTTATCAATTTAAAAGGTAAGAAAATAGTGGTACCGGGCATTTCAATTAAAAGAGGGATTTTTCAAGGAGACTCATTGAGTCCTCTTTGGTGTTGTTGAGCATTAAATCCTCTTTCTAAAATGTTAATTAAAAGCAAGTTTGGAATAAAAATTAAGGGTAATACAAGGGGGGGTAGTTCGCATTTATTATTTATGAATGATATAAAATTATTATCGAATTCTGAACAAAATTTAGAGAAAATGATCGAGGTAGTTAAAAACTTTTCATATGATATTAAAGTGACTTTTTGTTTAGATAAATGTAGAACGATCCATCTAGAGAAAAGCAAAATTGTAGATGGGGACGAGAGTATATTTAGAAATTTCCAAATTACTCGTATGAAAAGGGATGAGGTTTATAAATATTTAGGATGCCCACAATCAAATAGATTAGACCATACTAGTAATAAGTTTTAAAAATAATTCACCAAAGTTTGGTAATCAAACATAACTTGATTGACTGCCGTAATATAGTATCATATTATGAATACGAACCAATTCATTTTCAGAAAATTAATTTTTTCAAAATATCTTATGATAAAACTATACTAACAGACCGAACGATTAGTCATAATAGACCCGATATAGTTTTACATAACAAAATTAAAAAAAAACTTATATCATTGTTGTCGCTATTTCAGATTCCTGTAATATTAAAAAATCTCTTAGTGAAAAAATAAGAAAATACACAGATTTAGGAAATGAGAATTTGGCATTCTCAGACTATAAAAATATTACCATTTGTTATTTCGGCTACTGGCATTATACCTAGCTCTCTCATTCAAAATTTAGGCATATTAGATCTGTCAAAGAATATATATATAAAAATGCAAAAATCAGTCATTTTAAATACATGTAGGATTACGAAAGATTTTTTATTATATATTGAGGGATCAGTAAGATTTATAGGTCCAGTTAGGAGTTCTACCGAGCCGAACCCTCTGATATGAAAATATCTGGAGTCGGTGAATTATTTTCCCATTTGATCTCTGGTGAGTTGACGTGTTGTTCTTGTATTGTTTTTATTATGCTTATATTATGCACTTGCTTGTTTTATTTGAATATTATATGCATATTTTATATATATAAACCTTCCGGAAGAAATTCTCTAGATAATCGTGAAAACCCTATCAAAATCAGCTGCGTAGTTAAGAAGAACTGAGCGCACAAACAGACAGACGCGGATGCCAACTTTATTTTATACTACGAGTATTTAGATATTGTGTTTTGATAAGTGATTGAGGAGACGGCCGATAGTGCGTAAAAATGTAAACGATAACAAACGATTTTGAATCAAGTCAATCACCAAGTCTTAGTGACGACGAGATTGTGGAATTTTTTTGTTGATATTATTAACATACCTAAATAATACATTCTTTAGAATATTTCAAAATCATTTTTAACCAAGATACTCTAAAAGGTAAAAATGGAAATTGGAAGTTCATTATTTTGTGTCGGCGACGTAGCGATAAATACAGAACTGAATCTTCGTACCGATAATAATAATTATAGCATTTATTTAGCTCAGTTTTGTGTCATTTTACTTCGAGTGCGCTTAACTATAATAAACATGAAAACGGTAATTAGTATTAGTGGTCATGTTCTTAAAATTATTCCTACAGTGTGCCTTACTCAATACAGATCTAATATTATAACACTAAATATACAGTTTATACAAAGTGATGACAAAACTTAGAATAACAATAATAGTAGGACAGGACAAAATAAGAATATTTAAACTAGAACATAATATAAAACAGGAGGCCGTTTGTGCTCAGAAATGAGAATCTTCTGAGCAGATATTTTAAAAGGTACGATAAGGAGGCAACCGAAACCAAACAATTACCGGAAGTTTTAGAATATGGCTTATTATAAAATATCGAAAAGAAGTTAAGATTTTTTAAATAATTTTGTTTTTAAAGCCCGTCTAAATTCAGCCAAATTCTGGAGATTAGTAAGAGCTGAGGGAAGTCTATTCCAGATGAGCGGGTCTGTTACACTAAAAGAGTGATTCGATTTGACCTAGAAAGTTCGATTAGACGATTACTAACATCTAGATCTGCTGACCTTAGAGTAAGCTGCATATCGCTTAAGTTTTGTCGGACACATAGTTCCGGTTGTATACAGAAAGTACATCGCATCGATCTCTCACGTTTGCATTTTTTGCAGGCCCCAATACAAATATATGTATCGGTGGGCTCTCGGTATACCGCACTCGGTTTTTGTCGATACTTTACCGACCGTTGTTCCGACCACTTAATTGAGTGAGCATATCTAAGTTCTGTTATAAGGTTAAACGCAACGTTCGTTATAATCTAAATGGTCATCGATGGCGTTAATTTAATTATTTTATTAAATAACGCTTCTTGTAAGATATGCTTTACAATATTAAGACGGTTTTTTTGTTCGCGTCAGTACATACACAATTGGCTATGAATAAATAGTTTAGTCCGCATAAGAAAGGCGTACAAATATAATATTGCTTCGATGATTCAATCAAATGTTGTATTTGTAAGCCACTCTCGGACAAATCATATTATATTGCGTATATACAAAGAAATTCGTTTTAATATACCTTATCCCTGAAAACCTAAAAACCATGAGTCAACCCCATTCCTTTAAAAAACAAATTACGAAATGGATCCTTACACACGGAATACATTACAACTACAATACCCATTCATTCTACACTCTATCAATTTAATCACCTTTCAGACAAAACATAATATATTCTTATTCCCTAACTTAGCGGTATAGTATTTACATAATTAATTAGTGTGATCTATTTACTAATAATTTCTCAAATTCTTCAACTTCCTATAATTCTCTCACTTCTCCATCCTCTTCTTGCAACCCAAACTAGCTATACATCATTTTTCTTTTCTATATTATAGTAAAGTATAGATTCTATGTCCGCAAACTGTAAAATTCACCCGCCATAACACAGGGTCATCCCTAGCATGGAGGGTGAAATATTACAGAAAACCACATGTTCTTTAAATCACGTATCAATGAAATAAAATACATAAAAAACGTCTTTATATTGAAAATCATAACTTGGGAGAAGCGTATTTTAATAAAATAATTAAATTAACACCATCTATGAACACGTAGATTATAACGAACGTCGCGTTTAACCTTAACGACCTAACGTACACTTTGTACACATATTTTTAAGCAAACTTCAATTTTTCATTATCTTTCAAATGTCTAAATAAAAAAAATACTTATCCAAGTTTCTCATCTTATGTGGATGTTATTTTTTTCTGTTATCTTAAATAATTATTGATTTTCTCTCGAAACCGGCTTGTAATTAGGTCACCATAATATGTTGTGTTCAACTTCAGGCACTCGTAAATAAACACGTAGCTAGTAGCTAGGCAGACAAGGACAAACATTGCAAACAGATAATATATTTACGTTTTAAGTTGGTATTGCTATGTCAACTTTAACATCAGCTGTTGGAGTCAACAATTTGAATAAATATTTCCTAGAAAGGTGATCAGATACTGATTTAATAGAAAAACATTATGTCACCAATTATACTGTCCACTATCATGTGTACATTGTAGAGAAGTATGTTTATCCTTGTAGAAGTGATACCGTCAATCCTTTTATAGTCCAGTGTAACCTTGTTACCTGAAAGGGGGATCTTGCGTCAAATCCCGTAGTTCTGATTTTTTGCTGAGTTGTTGGCTCAATGAATAATCAAAGTTTTCGACTTCAAGCGCATAACGCAACATTGTCAAAAATCTCAATTTTTTTTAACCTTTATTCAGTTTTCGGCAATTTTAACCATGAAGGACTAGTTTTTTTAGTCAAACTATGTGTACTTTTTCAGAGTGACTGACTTTAATACAATTCGAGCCTAAAACCGTCTACGTAGACTCTATAGTTTGCAAAACACAGCTTTTCAAAAATAATTTTTTTTTCGATATCGGGAATTTATCAGCAATATTTTGTTTTTCTGTGAAAATTTCGATCCTGTAGGCTTATTTTCTTCGGGAAATTGAGCAATTTTGACGATACCAAAAAATTACCACTTTTAAGTGAAATTAAAAAAAATATGTATTTTATTTGATTTATATATTATAAAGGTTATTGTCGCTTCAATTTTTCGTTTCATGTACAAATTATTAATAACAAAATCGACTGAAAAAACAAAGTATTTTACTACATGTAATACATCTATTTTGACACATTTTTTTGGGTTTGATTGAGTATTGAACCTTCTAACTAGAAAATGGAGTCGACAACTCTACCAGCCTCGCCAAATGGCGATCGGGTAAGACCGATGTTTATTTCGTATATTTACTGCTGTAATGTCGATTTCAGAGAAAGTCCGCGACCAAACGTTGATAAAATATATTGTCATCGATAACGAGTCTATCTACCGAGTTTCAGCTTGATCAGATGTCGGAGTCATTTCCTCTTCCAAGATTTGTATTTAAAAGATTACCATTGCCATTTTACTAGTCTATGGTAAACTTTTAAATACAAATACGAAGCGTGGTGTTGCCACTTTCCAACACTACTTAAATCATACATATATCTCACAGTAATACAACCTACAACTTTTATGAGTTCGTCTCAGTATGTGTCTTAAAATACACTAAGGCTGTACTAAAAGACACAAAAGTACTCAAGGGGTTAATCGTACCTCACTCTAGGCGCCTTGTCGATTCGATAATACCTATTCCCACCCGAATTTGATAAAGAGAAGACGGATCAGTACTAGTATGGTCTTTTTGATTCCTTTTTGAATTGTATTCAGGTTATGTAAGTACTTACTCGTAGATGTAGCAGATCATTATCCTATTAATTGAAAGTGTTGTATATTTAGTTTTGCTTTTAGGGTAAGCGAGTTAATTTTCAGCTAATCTTGAAGTGTACTAAGCCCTTGTTTTCTTCTTGAAATAATATTACGGTATCATTAGCAAAACTGATTATATTTCTTCTGATATCATTTATATATACATTTGTTCTACCTCCATTTTTATATGTTTTTATACTTGTTACTTAGTTCTGCTTTTTATATTTTAGTCTACATTCACTAAAAACTTAGTTGTATATTACCAATTCAACCATTTGTGAACATTTATAATTGGCCTGTTTCTTTTCCATCCCCATATTGTATTAGTATTAAGACTGTTTATGTTCCTTAAAATAAATAAATACAGATAAAAAATAGAATTGGTCCCAGTACACTTTCTTGGGTGACGCCATAGTTTAATGGAAATATTTTACTCTTTCGTTTGACAATCTGTATTTGTTGTTCTCGCCCTGTTATATATGTTGTCAATAGGTTCTTCACTAGAAATAAGGACTAATTATACTTACTTAAGGTACACTGATACGCCCACAACATACTTTTATCAGTTTATTTTTTTGGTTTGGTCAACAATGTGAAATTATTTATAAAGACATGATGTCATTCAGTATAATTAATCTTTTTATTTCATTAAATGCCTTTTTTGTTCCTTTCACAATGTTTACCAGTCAATTACCGGGTTTTCTGTGTTATCAAAAAATATTTGCTCAGGAAAACCGGTATATACGGTCCACACACATTTCAGACTCATAAGAGATTGGCCCTCGCGGTAGTAAATAAAACTTTGCTGATTATTGTTCGCAAATGTCCAGAGCCAGTGAGACTATGGGATCCTTAATTAAGGAGCTGTATCTCGGAGTAGCAATTTATGAAAATCTTAAATAGGACACATACATCAAAAGTATTAAAGAAACACAAAAACAAGGACTTGAAATCTAAAACGCATTATGTCATTCTCGAATTGAGTTTGGAATGCTGCGACTCCACTATATATTTTAGAGGTGGTGTGATATGCCACACGCCCAAAGGACCAGTCCCAAACTACTCCGAATGATAGGTTATGGGACGATTTATGCATCCAACAAACCCGATGGACAGTGCAATAATCAAAGGTATAAATCTGGGCTTCTGGAGCACAAGATAAGCCCAGATTGGAAAGCAGGAAAGATGGACTCACCCGTTGATGACTATCACACGTCTCCAGGAGTATTTGTTGATTTAACTTCACAAAATATATGTTTAATCGCCCTGTCTGATATTAATTATCACTCCGAACTCTGATAAGCAACTGACACCACTTGTCAGATTTTACATGTGTCGCAACAATATTTTTATCATGGTGACATTTTGGGATGGGTAAAAGGGTAGGTAGGACATTTGCAGGATTTTGTATTGACATTACACTTGTCCATTAAGCCTGTGGATGCATACCTAACAATCCCCTATATATTGCGCGAACATTCTCCCGGCGTTGAAAGTACCTTCCGAAATTTTAAGTACTTTCAAATAAAGTAAAGAATTAAATGTAAAACGAAGTAAGATGAAATATAAATATTCTTATCAATACGCTATTAATATTACAAAGTTAAAACGAAAACTTATAAAAAATAATGAAATAAAGAAATAATAATTATTGTGTAGGCAAAGGACACAATTTGACGACTGGTCGTTTAAAGTTCCCGGAAGGGGTCCTTACGCGTGCGACACGAACCACTCCGTCTTTACCAGGGAACACCTCCTCAACAACGCCCACCGGCCAATAAAGTGGAGGCGCATCCTCTTGATGCACCAATACTATGGTACCTACTAGAATGTTATTCGCGGGACTATTCCATTTTTTTTCTCATCTGCAGAGAGTGAAGATACTCTATATGCCACTTCTTCCAATAAGATTGAACGAGGTGGTCCAAAAGCTCTTTCCTTTTCAGTAGACTAATGCGTTCATTAGTCAAATCATAAGCAGGTAGATGCTGAATCGGGGTAGACATCAGAAAATGAGCCGGAGTAAGAGCTTCTGGATAATGAGAACTGCTTAATAAACATAATGGCCGTGAATTAAGTACAGCCTCTATTTGTGTCAGAACTGTGAGAAGCTCTTCATAACATAAAAGTTGAGTACCCACAACCCTATACAGATGCGATTTAATGCATTTAATATTTGACTCCCATAATCCTCCAAAGTGAGGAGCGCGGGGTGGAATCGTCTTCCATTCAATTCTCCGAATGTTAAATTCATTGCGAAGAACTTCTTTAGTTGAATTTGCCT
Organism: Hesperophylax magnus; assembly: GCA_026573805.1. NCBI lineage: Eukaryota > Metazoa > Arthropoda > Insecta > Trichoptera > Limnephilidae > Hesperophylax > Hesperophylax magnus. Next base: position 17,123,847 of record JAIUSX010000028.1, read on the forward strand.
CTAAAAAATTATATAAGTCATCCAGACAATTCTTTGCGCCTATGAAATTTGTCGCATTTTCACTGTACATACACGAAACCGGTCCGCGTCTGGATAGAAAACGCTTAAATGCGTTTAAAAAATTGTCCGTGCTTAGATCTGATACCACTTCCATATGTATAGCCTTCGTTGTTAAACAAATAAATAGACATATATATGCCTTTTGACTTTTTACCCCACGACGCCTAGAAAGGGTTATATTTATTGGTCCGGCAAAATCTACACCCGTATGTGTAAATGCCTTTGCTTCCTGAACTCTAGCTGTAGGTAAATCTGCCATTAGCGGTATAATATTAGAAGGTGCAGTTTTAAAACAGAAATTACAAGCATGTACTCTTTTGCGTATTAGATTTCTCCCCGATAAGATCCAATAACGCTGTCTAATTATTGACATAAGGAGATGTGCACCAGTATGACAATTCACACGATGGTGAAAGTCTATAATTATATCGACAATATGATCCTGTCTTGGCAAAACTACTGGATGTTTGTTTTCAAAAGGTATATTCGCGTTTGTTAATCTACCACCTATACGTAACAAGCCATTATGATCTAGGAACGGGTTTAGTTTTCGGATTGAAGGTGAGCATAATTTATCCCTCTGTATTAATTGTATATCGGCACTAAAATACCTATTCTGTAAAGCTTTTAATACATTCATTTCAGCAATGTTTAATTCCGTGGAATTTATAACTGTTGAGCGTGATAACTTTCGCATAAATCGTAAAATATATACCACAATTCTCAGCAGTTTTGGCCATGAGGAAATTTTTAAAGCGAGATTATATATCGGAGAATTTTCCTCTATTGACGTTATTGTAAATGTATGCGATTTTTTCAATTCCAAAGCATTCTCCTCCTCTCGTGAGGGGGAAAATCTTTCGACAGGCCACTCGGATACTGGGTTCGCAGCCCAGGGCGGACCGTGCCACCAAAGAGAATGATCGACCAGCTGAGCAGGCAGTAGTCCTCGTGATAAACAATCACTAGGATTGGTAACGCCATCTATGTGATAAAAATGTTTCGCGGGTAAATTTTCCTGAATTTCACTAACTCGATTAGCTACAAAAGTTTGCCACCGGTGAGGGGACGAGTGAATCCAAGAAAGTGCTATTTTTGAATCTGAAAAAGCAAATATATCGTTTATCGAAACGCGATTTCTATAAGTATCTATAATAGATCTAACGAGTCTAGATAAAATAAGCGCAGCGCATAATTCCAATCGAGCGAGCGACACTGTTTTCAGAGGGGCCACCTTGGATTTAGAACATATCAAATTCATTGTAGTGTTGCCACCCTTATCCGTGACATGAAGATATATTACACAACCGTATGCTTTCATACTCGCATCTGCGAAGGCGATAATATTTATCGTGCAGTCCTCCTTTACTCCCAAATATCGAGGTAAATTTAAATTAGAAAGCATCGGTAATTCTTCCTTGAATTTGACATATCTATTAACAATACTTTGGGGTAGTTCCTCGTCCCATCCTACTTTCTCTAACCACAGCTCTTGTAAAAGTAATTTGGCATATAAAATTACCGGAGCAACCAAACCTAATACATCGAATAAACGAGCTATTGTGGAAAGAATTGATCTTTTACATATAGATTTTTCCTCCGTCGGACATATCATAAATCGAAAACAATCAGATATCGGATCCCATTTTAATCCTAAAATGCTACATTTATCCGAAAAATCCATTGTCGCGCGGTGCGACTCTGGTAATTGGGCCAGTAAATGAGGAGAATTACTCGACCATTTGACTAATTCAAATCCTCCACACTTGAACATCGCCATTAAATCTGTAGCCAAAGTGATGCCTTCACTTATAGTATTTACAGAATATACAAAATCGTCCATATATAAATCATTAATTGCAACTTCCGCCGCTTTCGGATAACGATTTCTTTCATCGCTCGCTAGCTGCCGTATAGTTCGCATTGCTAGAAATGGTGAACAGTTCAAACCAAACGCGAGTGAATTAAATTGATAAACTCCAATTTGTTCATCTTCGTGAAATCTATAAAGAATTTTTTGATATTTACGATGGCTTTCCGTTACCATTATACGTAGATACATTTGCTTAACATCTGCGGTTAATGCTACAGCGAATAAGCGAAATTTAATTAAAAGTGTAAATAAATTAGATTGCAAATTTGGACCTGTATACAAAGTATCATTAAGTGACAACCCTGAACTGGTCTTTGTACTTGCATCTAATACAACACGAGTTTTAGTTGTTGATTTATCTTTACGAATTACTGCGTGATGAGGAATGAAATATCCCTCATCAATATTAGATGAAGACGGAACTTCAACCCTCATATATCCCTTTTCCAGATATTCAGAAACTACTTCATTATAACTGCAATGCAATTCTGGCGAAGTATTAAATTTCCGTTCTAAATATTCATATCGACGCTGCGCGACACGGCGCGAATCACCTAAATTATTAGGATCTATCTTAAACGGTAAAGATACAATATACCTTCCCGATTCATCCCGTTGGACTGACTCGAGGTACATTTTCTCACATTCTGCATCTTCAGCACTCATCAACGACTTAATAGGCATGTCTTCCATCGTCCAAAACTTGGATAACGCATTATATAAATCTACATTGGTTATGGGGCCGAACGTCCACGAAACCTCCGGCGTACACGTAGGTATTTCACCCATTACAATATACCCGAATACTGTCTGTATAGCCGGTGGTGCATTCGTATTATGTTTAGATAAAACCTTATTCCCCAGCAGAATATATGGAAATAACTGTGCACCTAATAAGATATCAACATCGGATGGAACGTTCCAGGATTCATCCGCTAAGTTTAAACCCACTAAATGCTCACATGACTTTGTGTCAACATGTTGTGTAGGAAGCTTATCAGTTATTTTATCGACAACTAATAGACTAATTTTATAAGTATCTTCTGAAACGCGGGATTTAATTTTTAACGCAACGTGTCCCAATATTGGTGTCTCTACTGAACCAACACTTTTAACTACTGAATTATTTAAAGGAAATATTTTAAGATTTAATTCATTACAAGTGTTTAAACTGATTAAATTTTGTTGCGATGCGCAATCAATTAAACACCTTACGCTTACTTGATTATTTTTATTGTCATAAGCAAATAACTGCGCGGTTGACAGTAGTACATTCGTAGCTATATTACCCGCAGAAAAATTATTATGATGTTTATGACTACGCGCTATTAATGTAATGGCTTCGTTTTTCGATTGACTTTCAGTATTCACCGTGCTCTCAAAATGCAGAGCGGTGTGATGTCGTTTTTTACAAATTCTACAATCCGATTTAGATGGACATTTCACAGTTTTATGTTTATCGCTTAAGCAGTTTACACATAAATTATTTAATTTCACAAACTGAAAGCGAGCATTTGGTCTTAATTCGTTAAATTGTTCACATTTAAACAATTCAACATGATCAGAATGATTACATTTCCGGCACCTGTTACGATTATTATTACTTGACTTCGGTTCGACCACAGCGAATGAATGCGTAACTTTGTTTTTATTATTAACAACTTTATTATCATTTTGCCCAGTTCGTTCTAGGATTTTGACATGCGACCGAATGTATTCTATTAAATCGGTATATGTAGGTATAGCTTTCTCCCGTATAGACATTTCGAAATTTTGCACCAACTGTATATCTAATTTTTTCAGTGCAACATGTAATATTATAAAATCGGTTAGGTCATCAATACCTAATTCCTTGAGTGCAGCTATGGAAGACGCAAACCTTTCGATAAAATTATTTAACTCATTTGGGTTACTAGGTGCCAATAATTTTAAATTCAAAATATTGTTCAGATAAAAGGTACCTAGCACGCGTTTGTCCTGATATTTCTTTTCGAGAGCTTCCCAAATTAAAAAAATAATTTTGTTCGTTCGGAAGTATTCCCGCAAAAACTGATAACGCCTTTCCTTGGAGTTTCCCTATCAGATATTGCATCTTTTGCGACGTATTCAAATTTTGATTTGAGTGAATGTTTAATTTAAAAGCTTCATAAAATATCGACCAATTCTCTTGATTACCATCGAACGATGGCATCTCGATCGGTGGGAGTTTAATTAATGGTGAATTATTTAACTTCTGTCGATCACGTGATGAATCTTGCTTTGCTATAATGCTTTCGCGTATAGAAACTACAAAACAGTACTTATTTTCGAATTTACTCCATAAATCGAAATTCATATTGTAATTTGAATCCTTTTTCAACTGAAGTGTATGAAATTCATCACAAAATGTGTTAAATTGTGCATAATATGTAGCTATATTAACCGTTTGTTTAAGAAAATCCTCCGAACTTCTCGTCTCCCTGTCCGCAATACTTTTCGCTTTCTCGTATAATTCATTAACACGATTATGCATCAAATTAATCTTCGATTCTACTAACTTGATTTTAATATCCTGAGTACTATCGCTAGTCGCCATGATTAATTGTATGTAGGAATTTAAACACAACAATAATTACAAATGCAACCTAGTACATACAAATTAACAAAGTATAAAGAGGAAATAATATTTATTTATAACTTTAAATATGTTAATTTTAAATACCCCGTTGGTAATCCGGCTCGAAAGAACCAAAAATGGTGTCGCGAAGCTGCGACTCCACTATATATTTTAGAGGTGGTGTGATATGCCACACGCCCAAAGGACCAGTCCCAAACTACTCCGAATGATAGGTTATGGGACGATTTATGCATCCAACAAACCCGATGGACAGTGCAATAATCAAAGGTATAAATCTGGGCTTCTGGAGCACAAGATAAGCCCAGATTGGAAAGCAGGAAAGATGGACTCACCCGTTGATGACTATCACACGTCTCCAGGAGTATTTGTTGATTTAACTTCACAAAATATATGTTTAATCGCCCTGTCTGATATTAATTATCACTCCGAACTCTGATAAGCAACTGACACCACTTGTCAGATTTTACATGTGTCGCAACAATATTTTTATCATGGTGACATTTTGGGATGGGTAAAAGGGTAGGTAGGACATTTGCAGGATTTTGTATTGACATTACACTTGTCCATTAAGCCTGTGGATGCATACCTAACAATCCCCTATATATTGCGCGAACAACAAGCATAACCTGAATACAATAATAACTTCCTCAAATTTTGCAAATTCACTTTGTGGCACCATTTTATTAATGAAATAAATTAAAACACTCTGTTTTTACCACGATAATCTTTTTTTTTTTAAATCGACATGTTTCGAGAACGATGTTCTCTTCATCAGGACATAAATTTTACTACAACTAATTATCAAGTATGGAAAAAAGGCGCGGGTAGAAATGAAAGTAAGGGGGGGGGAGCTTAGAAGATCAAAGACAAAAAATTACAATGGAAATATGTTTAGGATAGGGTTATTCACAAAATTAAGAAAAATTCATTCAAAACATTGTCTTCATTTTTATTGGCAACTATCTTTATGTGTGATCGCAAGATTCAACCCGAAATAAATGCAATCTATGCAGTCTTTAGATAAACATATTAATAAAAATAATTTATTATTAAATATTTGAAGTATGATACAGTGGAAATATGACCGAAGAGTCCCATTTAGATAGGGTCCCATTAGCTCAGTTGGTAGAGCGGCGCACAGTGGGCTGAAAATCGCCTTTCATAGACATAGAGACTTGAATTTTCAAGGGTATTTTTTTTGGCTAGAAATGGATTTTGCTGATCATTACTATGCTATAAAATTTCGTATGAAGCAATTGCGTGTACAAATGAAGGAGTTATCATTTTTTAAAGAAAAAATTGTATGGCAGTGACATTAAAAATGAGGCTATCTCTGGAATCATAAGGTTGGCCATTATATCCTTACACACAGATATACTACTATTTATTTGTATTGTTTTGACATACTTCGTATTGTGGCGCAACTTGCGATTTATTTTTTTAAAATCGTCAAAGTTGAAGAAAAAACTTTTTTATGTTGATGATTCATTTTAATGCTTAAATGCTTTAAATACGAGTATGCTTTGTCTAGTTTACAATATTTTATTTACAATATCTTGAAAATTCAAGTCTCTATGTCTATGAAAGGCGATTTTTAGCCCACTGTGCGGTGCCCTGGCAAGGCAAGGGTCCAGGAGGGCGATTCTCGTTCTACTTAACGACATTAAAATCGTCCTTACATTCAAATTAACGATTTTTCTCGGTTTATTCGTATGAAGCGATTCCGGTTCTCTCGTTGACAGATGGAATCCTTAGATTTTCGATTGCGCGCCAAAATTTTTAGCCTTACGCGAAGGGTACCCCTAGACCTGTCTTTCGGCGGCCGAACGCTAGCGTTCGCGGAGAATTTGCTTCATTTAATTGTGACGTTTTGACAATTAGCAATATTTGCGTAGTTTTAACAAGAGAAAACTTAATATTATCGTAAGTATTGACTGTAAACATGATTAGTGACTTGTTTGTGGCACAATAATGCTATTAAATGAATTGAATCAGGTAATTGCGATGTTTGTAAAGTACGTAACATGTCGAAAGCCAGATAAGTGATTTAATTTACAATAAACTACACATACCATTGAGTATTTCTACATAAATAATAATAAGTTTCTGGCTGGCGCTCGAAATTGTGGGTTTTGAAGTTAACCACAACGAAATAAGAATCCCTTTCATTCTTAAATCAACTTGGGTGACAGTTAGCGCCATTCGGCAGCGTTAGTTTGACAGCAAACGTCACTTTAGAAGTGGTGAATCTGTAACAAAGTCATTACTATCCAGCGAGGTAAGTACCTTTTCACAAAACGTAAATCTTCGATAAATGGCTTATTTATGTCATTCATAAATAAAATAAGCAGTTATTAAAATGCATTATAATAAAAAGTATTTGTTTTTTTAAGTTTTAGTTAGAAACCTTGCGTCACTTAATTATATTTCACCAATTTGTGTTTTCAATAATCTCTTAACAATATCGTAGATGCTCTTAACCACGCTTCTTTAGGATTTTTTACTAGGTCTCTCAAAAATCGATCTTGTAAGGCTATCAGAAGAACGAGAATCGCTTAATAGTTAAGAAAAGATGTTACAAGCGACGGACAGCTATCTTTCGCAAACGATAGCAGTCGTTGACGAATGCTATCATTTAGCTTAAGGCTAAAGAACGAGAATCGCCCTCCAGGAGGGCGATTCTCGTTCTACTTAACGACACTAAGATCGTCCTTACATTCAAATTAACGATTTTTCTCGGTTTATTCGTATGAAGCGATTCCGGTTGTCTCGATGACAGATGGAATCCTTAGATTTTCGATTGCGCGCCAAAACTTTTAGCCTTACGCGAAGGGTACCCCTAGACCTGTCTTTCGGCGGCCGAACGCTAGCGTTCGCGGAGAATTTGCTTCATTTAATTGTGACGTTTTGACAATTAGCAATATTTGCGTAGTTTTAACAAGAGAAAACTTAATATTATCGTAAGTATTGACTGTAAACATGATTAGTGACTTGTTTGTGGCACAATGATGCTATTAAATTAATTGAATCAGGTAATTGCGATGTTTGTAAATTACGTAACATGTCGAAAGCCAGATAAGTGATTTAATTTACAATAAACTACACATACCATTGAGGATTTCTACATAAATAATAATAAGTTTCAGATAAAATGGCTGCAGAATGGCTGGCGCTCGAAATTGTGGGTTTTGAAGTTAACCACAACGAAATAAGAATCCCTTTCATTCTTAAATCGACTTTGGTGACAGTTAGCGCCATTCGGCAGCGTTAGTTTGACAGCAAACGTCACTTTAGAAGTGGTGAATCTGTAACAAAGTCATTACTATCCAGCTAGGTAAGTACCTTTTCACAAAACGTAAATCTTCGATAAATGGCTTATTTATGTCATTCATAAATAAAATAAGCAGTTATTAAAATGCATTATAATACAAAGTATTTGTTTTTTTAAGTTTTAGTTAGAAACCTTGCGTTACTTAATTATATTTCACCAATTTGTGTTTTCAATAATCTCTGAACAATATCGTAGATGCTCTTAACCACGCTTCTTTAGGATTTTTTACTAGGTCTCTCAAAAATCGATCTTGTAAGGCTATCAGAAGAACGAGAATCGCTTAATAGTTAAGAAAAGATGTTACAAGCGACGGACAGCTATCTTTCGCAAACGATAGCAGTCGTTGACGAATGCTGTCATTTAGCTTAAGGCTAAAAGAACGAGAATCGCCCTCCTGGGTTCGAGTCCTAGATGTGACCGAATCTTTTTCTGAATTTTCTGTTTCAGATTTTCGTTCAGGAATCGCTAATATTGTCTTCAATAATTAAATATTACAATTTAAGTGAGGTTATTCCAAAAAATAAACAATAAAAAAGAATAAAAAAGTCAATTATTAACATTCTTATTTTAGTTCTAGTTTGAATTTGAATCTGCGACCCAAGCATCTTATCGTGAGTCATCAAAGTCACTATAGGGTTCAACCAGTGTTGTTTATATCAACGGTTGTCTATTATATTTAATTTTAAAATCAATATGTCAAACTTCGATATCTCGCAAGTCAATACTATGTTATATCAATATTTGATCTGCTCACAAAGTTTTCAAAGTTTTTGGAAATAATTATTTGATGTGATTATTACTAGTGACAACTCACGGGATATGACTTGACTTACAAAGGTGCAAGCAGAGAATTTCATTTCCTCAAAATCAACAAAAATCACAAATTTTGAATACACGATGTACGGAAACTAGCAGTACAGACGCAAAACAGCTGTATCGTATAGAGTTCCCAAAAAACTCGTTTTTTAACTGAGCATTTCTGTGGCGCATACTTTTGCCTGCATATTTCAGCGTTGTTCAAGATACCGCACGGCAGAACTGATGATCTAGCACAGCACATCATGACAAGAGGACTGGTGCTATTGAATGAGAGTTCTAAAATAGTATATGTCTATATTTAATTAATAAATTAAATAACCTGCTGGTACCTAGCCTCATGTATGTAAGTAAGGCATGGAACTGGCAGAGAAAGTAGACAGAATTCAGTAGAAATGAGATCATTGAGGCGTATGTATGGTAAAACCATGTATAATCGTGTGAGAAATGTAGAGATCCGCAAAGAGTAATTGAAGTGATTAACAAAGGGACGCTTAGATGGTTTGGGCATGTAGAGCAAATGAGTGAAGAAAGGAGTGTAAGGAGAATATTTTACGCAAATGTGAATGGTAGCAGAAGTCGGGGACGCCCGAGGAAGACATGGCACGAACAAGTGAATCTGATACTTGAGTCGGGCCATGTCAAGAGTCAGAATAATAGAAGAGTTTGTATGAGACGATGTATGAATGTGAATGAAGCAAGAAGTGTGTGCCAAGACCGAGTTGTTTGGCGGTCCGTCCTCTCTGCCTACCCCTGCGGGGAAACGGCGTGATTATTGGTTAGTTAGTTTATAAATAACCTTAAAATTCTTTTGTAAGGATGTTAAAATAAGAATTCTTAAACGGATGTTTAATTTGTTGTACAATATAAATAAATAAATAAGTATAAAACAACATACCCCAGCTGGTGTTGCCATAGTTCCGCTGCCTCCGGGCAGTTCGAACTCTAGTGCAACATTCACGAAAAGAATATCGATTGATGTCAGTTGCCTGAGCGTAGCGAATGTCTGCTTTATCTCGAGTGTTCTGCATTTTGCCTGTCTGTAAAACTTATAAATGGTTTGGGGTTAAGTTTCGTGGCTGTGAGGCCTTTTTAAAATACACAAATCCGCAGTACATCATTATGATCTTTTAAGCTTTAGCCAGCGTTAGCAATGAAAATATTTTTTAACGACTTGATTACAAAATATCAACTTTTATCTTCTTTCTATAAATGTTATATGCATGCATTATATATATAAACCTTTCGGAAGAAATTCTCTCAATGATTGTGAAAATCCTATCAAAATTCGTTGCGTAGTTTAGAAGAACTAAGCGCACAAAGAGACAGACGCGGATAGCGACATTGTTTTATACTACTCGTATTTAGGGATTGCTTCTAGTTATACATAAATGATAATTATTAACATAAAAATCAACCTTACTAGGGCTAAGCCTGTGTCGAGGTTAACAATTTACATTTGAGTGAAGCAAACATAAAGAGAACTACAATAAATACAAAATATTACAAGAAAAAAGAAAAAAATGTGTTACGTGAATGGCCAGAAAAGCAATTTGAGAGTGAATTGTTCGATTGTAACAATATTTGAACAACAAATAAATCAATACCCCAAGGCACGGTTTTGGGACCATTGTTATTTATTATATATGTCAATGATATATTCAATATTTCCAAATATGGAGACATTGTCTCTTACGCTGACGATACAGTCCTACTACTAAAAGCAAACACCTGGTCAGAACTAAATAACATGGCAAATACAGATATCAATGAACTAAAATTATGGTTTGATGAAAACCTGTTGACTTTAAATTCTAAAAAAACTTATTATTTACCATTTTTCATTAAAAAACAAGAAACACCTAAAGAAATAAACATAATTATCCACTCTGTGAAAAATACAGAAAACCACAAATGCAATATGTTATGCACAAACATAGAAAGCAAGACCGATATTAAGTACCTAGGCATAACAATAGACCAGCGTTTAAAATGGTCCCCACATATAAATATTCTGAACAACAGAATAAGGAAACTAACATAGATATTTAGATGTTTAAGAGATATTTTAAACGAAAAATTACTTAGAACCACATACTTCGCTTTCTGTCAATCAATTATACAATACGGCATTATAGGCTGGGGCGGTACATATAAAAATCAAACTCAAACAATTTACATATCACAAAAATTAATAATAAAAACCATATTAAAAAAACCCTATTCATATTCGTCCGAACTTTTATTCAAACAATTTAAGGTCAGAAAATTAAGTGCATTATACTTCTACCATGCAACATTACAAATTTATAAAAACTATATTCAAAATAAAATTACACCCTTTAAAAATAACAGAATTCTTAGACAAACGTCAATACTTCTACTCCTAAATGTAAAAAAACAATAGGACAGTTCAACCATGAATATCTCGGAATTAAATTTTTTAACTCATTACCAGAAAAAATTAGAAACATGAATGCAAATATAAACGAATTCAAAAGCCACCTTAAAAAGTATTCCGAACAGTTGAACTGAATCGTACCAAATATAAACCAATATAACAACACCCCCATACACACAAGCCCTGCTTATTTGTGGGGGTACATCAAATACTTATATTATGTAATTAATAACCGTACTATATTGTGTAATTATATTATGTTCGGCACATAGCACTCTCTTTAGGGTGAATTGCCTAATACAAAAAAAAAAATTATATTATGTAATTGTTATATTATGTAATTCGTGTATCTTTTTTTTACTAATAAAAAAAAAAATAAAAAAATTAATCATTTAATGTGTGTATGTACCGAGGCTGGTCAATCCTCTCAAGATGGTAGCCGTTTTGGATAGTACCTTTTTACCCCGCCAGAGATCGCATGAGCGTTACGAGCATCTGTTAATCGGAATAATCAACATCACGCGACATCTACCACTGCTCACAAAACTACTAGCACTTCTTGCCTGGACATAAAAAAATGAAAAAAATACTGAACAAAACAATTTACTGAGTTAAATGAAGGTTAAACGATGAAAAAATACGGGAAATGGGACAATAAACAATATATTACTGTTACTGACAAGTAAGAATCAACACCGGATGCTTAAAAAAAAAATTGCAATTTTGATTTTTAAAGGTGGTTTCAAAAGGTTTTTGGTTTGAAAAAACTAAAAATATTAAAAAAATAAATTGATGAACTCTGTGGAAATGCGATAAGCTCATTGGCCCAGGACCAGAGTTCACGGGTAGGAAACCGGAGATATATGTGCAAACACATCAGAAGGTGCGTGTTCAATTCCCGTCGGTGGCATTTATTTTTACTCGGGAGATATTTTCAATTTGAATGGATCTTTCAGGCGAGTAATAAGTGCTTATTATAATTTGCTATCCCTTGTGCTATTCATGAAAACCTTGTCGAATAAACATTAGTTTATCATTAAAAAATAATAACTTGTGTCTCACATAATGAAATAAGTAATGATTGGATTGTTTCCATAGCGCCGTTTTCATGAGAAAATTAGCTCAAAGAAGCTGTGAGGATGGTATGAGAAAAAATATACACGGTGTCGGGAAATATGTGGTACAAGCAGGCAATTGGCATCACACAGACAACCATTTTTTTCTACGCATTTGAAAAACATTAAACATCTGATGAACAGACCTATTTTTAACAATAATTATGAAACACCCTTATATAATTGAATTTCCTTCTTCGTCTAGCGCTAGTAAAATAAGAAAGAGTATTTATCGATGTATTTTTAAATATAAGTATGTTAGTTGTAAGTTTATTTTACATATGTAAATATTAAGACAGGAGTTATAAGCCTTAGTCGTAAGTCACTAGATATAAGTTTTAGATGTAAGTCACTAGCTTTAAGTCAGTAGTTACGAACCTTAGTCGTAAGTCACTAGATATTATGAATTCTAGTTGTAAGCCAGCTGAATCTATTATTTAATAAATATATTTGTACAGCGAACTTGAGGTGATTTTTCACGAAAACGGCGCTATATAAATTAGCCAAATACTATTATCACTATTGCAAACCGAATTTTTTCTAAAAAATTCCGACCTCGGATTCGATTTACAAGCAAAATGAAAGTTATACAACGGAATAGATTCCAAATGTTGATTCAACAGTTTCTTGCTTGTGCTAATATTTTCCAGACACCGTGTATAATTCCTTTCTCATTTTATGGCTCTATATGGGCCACTGGAATCAACTGTCAATTTTCAATTGTTAATTATGTGAAACATTTTTTCAACTACTATTATAAATCACAAAAGAAAAATAACCTTGGCATACCTGAAACTATGTGCCACAAACTGAAAAATTCCTGTAAAATTCATTCAAATGTCATTTTGTTCGCAAACTTTTTGAAGGATATGTATGAAGCAGAGATTTTGAAATTTTTTAATTTATTTAATAAAAGTAATGAAAAATTTCGCTAAATTGCCGAATGCCGCAACGTGTATGTTTTTAACGGTTACATGATAACTCAACACAGTGACAATTCAACACACTTTTAAAAAGTGATATAAAGTCATTAGAAACGATGAAATATATTTTTTTTAACCTAACCTAACCTAACCTAACCTACTTAACCCAGTTAATAAAGTTTTTGTTTCATCGCTAGGTAGGTTAGGTTAGGTTAGTTTCTAATGACTTAATATCACTTTTTAAAAGTTTGTTGAATTGTCACTGTGTTGAGTTATCATGGAACCGTTTTTAACTATTCGTAAATATGCGTACTGTGTTTAAAAAGGATTTGTTAGTTGTTTGTATGAGCATGTTTACCTTCTCGTAATAGGCACTAAGTAAATTGTTGCGTAGTGTTTTTATGCCTAGAAATAGCTCTTTGTAAATATGCCCATTGAAACAATGATTTTGTACGCAGTTGTTTAGTAGACATTTTCAGATGCCTATAATAGCAGTGCATCAACATAGATCACAATCGTCCTGATCACAAACGCACTTAAGTATCGAAACGCTGCGCTTTGGATGCGTTCAATGACCAGATCTGAATAGCCAGGCACTTCTCAACCTTCCCCTATTCATCTCCATCGCACCCCCATTAATTTCAGCCTAACAGCATACCTCATTAAATGAGAATCTCGTACTCTTACTTGATCATTTTTTAACATAAGCTACGCATAGGAGGCCATAAGGAAAATAATTACCACTGGGTCCTATGTCGTCTTTGGAGTTGCTGTGTGGAGGGGTTTTTTATGGAAATGATGTTCTGGGAAGGAAAAAGGTTTGAGGGGTGGGTAGGATTCGGTGATTCAGTGCGTCCAAGAGTGACGAAGGTATAAATCTATTCCTCCTACTGTGGTTCTGTGAGAGGTCAAAATGTCTCACTCAATCACTAATGCAGTAGGCGAACCTCACCCCATGAACCCGAGGGTCCCATGATAAATCAACATAATGATAATTCAACACACTTTTAAAAAGTGATATAAAGTCATTAGAAACGATGAAAGAAAATGAAATTTAAACCTAACCTAACCTAACCTAACCTACTTAACCCAGTTAATAAAGTTTTTGTTTCATCACTTTCCATGACTTTGTAAAGATGTGATGATTTATTATTTTGATGATGTATCCGGTCACCGAACCCGAGCACCCCTCCTAATTCACTAAACGTATCGAGCCACTTGGTGTGACCTATGGCAGAGGTGTTGGTTATCAATAAATGGTTCCAGGGATGGCGGTACCGACACCCGCATGTCAAATTGTAAGCATCTTGAACTCTTGTCTGGTATTCACATAAAAAACAGTCAATTATACAATTATGAATGTTCGATATGACTTTTTTTTTGTTATTTGTTTTTGGGGTGTTATGCCGTGTTGCGCTAACTCCTTCTTTAGCCAACGTTTCGGACAGCATTGCAGTGTCCATCATGAGGGCAGATGTGTTATTTTGAAAAATAACACATCTGCCCTGATGATGGACACTGCAATGCTGTCCGAAACGTTGGCTAAAGAAGGAGTTAGCGCAACACGGCATAACACCCCAAAAACAAATAACAAAAATACTTTTGGCCGTGAAAATCTTAAATCATATTCGATATGACATTTGAACGGTTCCTGCTAACCATCGATTTTCGTTCAATTAGCGTTTGGTTAATTTTTGATAACGCGTATCAGCTCTGATGATTGACACTGCTTACAGTCCGAAACGTTATATCAAGTAACAACCGTAAGACGTCTTATCACCCAAACATCAAACTACAATGATGAATGTATTTTTTTCTTCGTAAATTCATCATACTTTTTCACACCCAACTATTTATGAAATATTGAGAATCTCTGATTCGTACCTACCGTTAAAACGAACAGATTATTTGGTATATAAAACCAAATCAGTTGGAATAATCATCACAAATCACTTGTGCTACAATGAAGGCTGCACTATCATTCTCTCTGTGTGAGTACAATTTATTATTTATAATTTAATCATTATTTGTCATTAATATTTATTTAAACATATGTCTAGAATTCTAATTTAATAGTGCGAAATGTTAAAAAATTAAATAAAAGAAATACACGTTTAAAACATAGAATTATTAATTAATTAATTAATTAATTGATTCAGATTTGGAAAAAGACGCTTTAATTCAGATTAATTCAGATTTGAGTTGTGTATATTCTTGGTATACCTTAAATCGTAGGTAATAGGCATTAAAATCGCTTGACAAACGGAGTCTAGAAACGTTCGATTTCAAGCAAAAAACTGGTTTTTACTTATTTTGTAAATAATTTTATAAGAAAGCAAAAAAGGTAATCAAGTGAAACTGTCACAGATAATCTTAGCTATTAAACTGTATTTTTTTAAAGTTGTTTCCTTTATGCGTTCATACACTTCTATTGAAAAAAATATTTTTTAGTAGTTTGCATTTATATTTTTTATTGAGTAATTTATTTTTCTATTTGTATTCTACTCAAGCGAAACGATAGGAAAATCTTCAATTTATCTAAAGCATATTTTTTGGTATTTATAATGTACACCAATTCGTTATAAAGATTAATCAATAATAATAGTAATTTGGCATTAAGCTTTGCCTTAAAAGAAATATCAACTTAAGTTTTGCAACAAATCTTCTAATAAAAGCATTGATGTATTTAGTCTATGAATAAAAGGTAATGGAGGTTAAAATGGCAAATGTAAAATCGATGTCCAGTGTTTTTACTGTAATGTCCACTGCGTGCAAAGTATAAATACGTCCACGTTAGTTACTAGATTAGCATAAAATCTCATAGAATGCATTATCATCAACAACGAGTCTATCTGCCGAGTTTCAGCTCGATTGGATGCTGTGAAGTGGTTAATTTCCACTTTCAAGATTTGCATTAATTCATTAATTTGCTACCGAAAACAAAAGTGCTATTCAAATAGATGTTTTTAAAACCAAAGCCATGCCGCCTGCCACAGACATTCTTATTTATTCAATAGAGAAGATGAAATATTAAAATAACATACAACAGTTTAGTTTTAACAGCATCAGACCAAAAAAACGCTTGCTAATTCATTAAAAAAATTTATATCTGTTGATTTATGATTTATATACGCCCAAATATAATTTTACAAACATGATATAATATGTACATTAATTGAGTGGAACAGTAATCAAAAGCAAAATTTTATTTTAAAATGGTGTAGAACCTATGCAGAAGAAAAATATTATGCTAACCTGCATTGTTATTATTAATGATATGTGTTATTATAGCCTTCTTTAACTATATTCCGTGCAGTTGAACCGTTTTCTACAGTTTCTGCGAAAGTGTTGCCAACTGCATGCAATCTAGGTACAAGCGAGTATAAAATAGACTCAGTCCTGATATTATTATTGCAATTAAAAAGAATGTCGTGTCATTTTAGTGTTTGTCGCTTTCTACGCAGAAAAAAATATTTTGAAAATATTTCCAATTGATATTAATTGGTTGGCCGAGATATAAGCCGATGGACTTAATAAAAAATATCTAATATAATTCCTACGTACTTAGTTAGTCACTGATAATAATAGATCGATACATCCTTATCAAATATTGACTCATATCTTTATCAGTTTTTTATCTATGAGGTGTTTTTGGGTTATAATTGTTTGTTATATAATGCTGTGAGTCGTAAACTAAACAAAAATATTTAATTAAATTCTGTGGGGACTATAATGATTATTTTTGGAGTTATGAGTTATGCCGTTTTGACGGCCTCCGCGGTCGAGGGGTTTGGTTCTTGACTAGCAATACGAATATTCAAATCAAATCGGGATTGATTTTTATTTGTTATTTCACAATTTATTTATTTAAATAATATAAGGAATATTTGCGGCACGTTCTAGAGTGGCAGATACTCTCAGTATCGCCCTGGTGTAAGACCACGTAGCTTTAAATGGCGTTAGCCGTGTCTGGGGTTCACATCTGAATAGCCAAGTATTTCCTCACCATCTTCTTGCCTATCTCATTCTCATCTCCGCTATCTTCAGCTTCACAAAGTACCCAACCAAGTGGGCTGCCATAGTCTCACTCGCTCCAGACGGTTGGGGCAGTTGGAATTGTTGTGCGGTATTCAAATATCATCAATTAAAATTATGTTTGTTGGGCTGGTCAGAATACTTCCCACTCTCCTTTACAAAAGGCGTTTTTGAGCGCTGACTCTTGAACATTCACGTGATAATGAAGTTTCTATCATCTTCAGGCTTCCTGTTCGTGGCCGTCCTGGCCGTGGCTTCCGCCGACGATGACTGCCCAAAGATCTGCCCTCTCCTGCTGGAACAGCACTGCGCTGAGGACGAGGCAGGCAACAAACAAACCTTCAACAACCTCTGTCTGCTGAAGACAGCCAATTGCGTCGATAAGACCAAGAGTAAGTAATGATTCTGAAAATCTGTCTGCTGAGGAAAGTCAATTGCGTGGATAATACCAGGAGTAAGTAATGATTCTGAAAATCTGTTTGCTGAGGAAAGCCAATTGCATGGTTAATACCAGGAGTAAGTAATTATTCCGAATATCTGTTTGCTGAGGAATGCTAAATTGGATGGTTAATTTCAGGAGTAAGTAATGATTCTGAATATCTGTTTGCTGAGGAAAGCCAATTGCATGGTTAATTTCAGGAGTAAGTAATGATTCTGAATATCTGTTTGCTGAGGAAAGCCAATTGCATGGTTAATTACAGGAGTACCTAAGTAATGATTCTGAATATCTGTTTGCTGAGGAATGCTAAATTGGATGGTTAATTTCAGGAGTAAGTAATGATTCTGAATATCTGTTTGCTGAGGAAAGCCAATTGCATGGTTAATTATAGGAGTACCTAAGTAATGATTCTGAATATCTGTTTGCTGAGGAATGCTAAATTGGATGGTTAATTTCAGGAGTAAGTAATGATTCTGAATATCTGTTTGCTGAGGAATGCTAAATTGGATGGTTAATTTCAGGAGTAAGTAATGATTCTGAATATCTGTTTGCTGAGGAAAGCCAATTGCATGGTTAAATACAGGAGTACCTAAGTAATGATTATGAATATCTGTTTGCTGAGGAATGCTAAATTGGATGGTTAATTTCAGGAGTAAGTAATGATTCTGAATATCTGTTTGCTGAGAAAAGCCAATTGCATGGTTAATTTCAGGAGTAAGTAATGATTCTGAATATCTGTTTGCTGAGGAAAGCCAATTGCATGGTTAATTTCAGGAGTACCTAAGTAATGATTCTGAATATCTGTTTGCTGAGGAATGCTAAATTGGATGGTTAATTTCAGGAGTAAGTAATGATTCTGAATATCTGTTTGCTGAGGAAAGCCAATTGCATGGTTAATTTCAGGAGTACCTAAGTAATGATTCTGAATATCTGTTTGCTGAGGAATGCTAAATTGGATGGTTAATACCAGGAGTAAGTAATGATTCTGAATATCTGTTTGCTGAGGAAAGCCAATTGCATGGTTAATTTCAGGAGTACCTAAGTAATGATTCTGAATATCTGTTTGCTGAGGAATGCTAAATTGCATGGTTAATACCAGGAGTAAGTAATGATTCTGAGTATCTGTCTGCTGAGAAAGCCAACAAAACCACAGCATTAAAAGCAAGAATACCAAGCCAGTAATTACTTCATTCTAACAGAATCAGGTCTTAACTATGCAAGTTTTAAGATAATCTTAAATTGTAAAGTAAAAAAGGTAAAGATAATAAATACAATTTATGCAACTCGATATATTATGAGTTGTTCCGGACTTTAGGCCAACGATTGATTCTGCAATAGCCAACCTCCGATAGGAGAGGTCGTGATGAAGAAGTATTGATGTAATATATATAGCTTAAGCTAATATCTTGTTTTCTTACATTTCAGATTTCAAGGTCGTGAGTCCTGGTGCTTGTTAAAAACAGCGGGAGAAGGATCTACACTGAAATTGACATAAATCATCATTTGGCAATCCCGTATCCTACATTATAACTTTTATAAAAAAACTTTTTTACCAATGTTTCATATATCATTTCATTCTTAATAAATTTACACCCGACAAATATGTTTTATTTCTGTATTATTTTGATCGCAGCGTATTGAATCGATTATATACCATTAGTGCCACCTGTGAAGTTTAGGTCATATTAATTATGAAAGGTTCTCGCCTCTGCTAGTTACTTGCTGTTTAATCGCGTCGGTAAGAACAGTTCCTGTATTGCTGCCGTTTAAAGTTGACAGTGTCAATGTGGGTGAACACTTTTTCATGTAAAAAGACTAGGTTCCTTTAAAAACCCTTTCTTACTCAAAAACAATCAAAGGTTTCAACTTTCCTAAACAACCACAGGAACCGGCCTGTATCTAGTGTAATTTACCTGTAAAAAATGTCGATTTATGAAAAAGTGTCTGTGAAAAAGTGTCTATTCATTGTAAATAAAGTGATTCAGATCGTGTCTCTATAATAGCGGTGTTTAATAAGGACACTACAATTAATATCAAATTCTGAAGGTTGTTTTTTATCCTAACACTGTACAGCACAGGTGTAAAGATGTACAGTCGCAAGCGACATTGAGCTATTGAGACCATGGCATTCCCATTTGGCGTATGTTGTGAGGCTGAAGGTACCTGGCTATTCAAATATCGTCACCAAACACGGCCAAAACCATTGAGAGCACCGTATCAATTCTGAATGGTGGTCTTACACCAGGGCGATACTGAGCGTATCTTCCACCCCTCGACCACAGAGGCCTATTTTACTAAAATTTTATCAGGAAACGGTCTACAATACCGGACTACCGGTCTACCGGTACAATACCGTTTTTAATGGTTTTTTAATTACCAATAATGGAATCATGTGTTTTTGGTTTGAAAATTTGGTCGCCTAGAAATGTTTCAGATGCTTTGATTAAAGACTGCGAGTAGAATACATCTTGACCTTTGAAATATTCGAGAATTTTTAATATAAGTCTTTTTATAAGCCCAGAAAAAAATAATGTATAGACCTATGAAAACTGCTTTAAAGTTCAAAATCTCCTACTTACGAACCCATTTTCGGTTATAATTTTATTGTATATTGTGGAAAATTAAGTTATTTATAAAATGATCGGAAAAAAAATTTTTTTGCCTGAACATCCATAAAATAAAATAAAAGGCACTTTTTGGCCATGTTTTTTTCTTGCATAAATCAACACAGGCGGATGGTGTTAAGCGGGAATTTAAACCTTATCGCCATCTACTTAGGGATTGTTATTGATAGCGGCTCAATTTAAAATATTACACGATGTAGTGCATCGCCTTAATGGTTTTTGATTTTTTATGAAGTGAAATGAAACTAAACTGCGTTATATAAATCCCATGTTATTATTATTGCTTACATTGCTAACTATAATATTTCCCCTTTTTTATTCTCGAATAAAATTTTTATAATGATTTACGATGTGCCTTTTTTATTTGCATTTTTATGGCATTGTTAAAGTCACACTGGTCAACGTTGCGTCGCGTCGCACATTGGGGCGACTTCATGTAATGCGTTAGCTGAAATTCAGAAAATCAAATGTTCTTTACAATGAAGCAAGTATGCTAGTTTTGAAGTTCATTAAGTGTTACATAATAACCCCGAAGCGTTTCGCCCTAATCGCGATACTGACGGGAAGAGATCAGTTTGAACTTGACCTTTGTGCGGGTGACTGTGTCAGTTTTCGAAAGCGCGTAAATTTCAATACTTTTCAAGTTTATAAAAAGCAAAATCTATCAAGTGTACAGATCTAATTCAATATGGATACGATGTCTTATGGTATGTACTTTAATTATATTATAGTAGTTATTGATACCCTCATACTATATGTCATAAATTTAAATTAAAACAAACACCTATTTGAATGAAATATTTTCTTGTAAATATATTAAACATAGAGGTATATAGTTTAGAGTTCCACGAGATCCCGTCATATTTTAATTGTTTTTATATAGTTTAGTATCTTAGCTACAAGATTTAATTATAAGTAGTTGCAAGTATGCACAATTTTTTTAATTATAGTACTTGAAAGTGAGGACTATCAGTTTTCATAAAAAACAGTTGTAGTCTAATAATCAATGTGTTTTGTTTTAGATACATTTTCTGGCGTGGTTCTTACGAGATTCGAATTATACATGATTATGAAGAATTCTGGCGTTAAGAAATTTGACGAAAAAGTAAAATTCCTGAAAAAACACCTCTTAGAACTTACTCATTGTCAACTCTTTAATCAGAAATAACTTTTTAATGAAATAGCTGCAATCTGTTCTAAATTAGAAACCAAATGGTTGAAGTGTCACAGAATTCATGACTTCTTTTTATTAAATAATAATTTTTATTAAAAGAATGGCTCGAAAGCCTCCTTATGTTTAAGAATTATAAACCTTTACCAGAAATAGTAAAAACGAAAAGAGGTCGACCCACACTGTCATTTGATATGTCGTCTGAGCGTACGAAACGTCATAAAACTATACTATTGCGATCTAAAACATCTAGAACTGAGTTAGCCTTTGCTACCCACATGAGTTTTCGGTTGGCAGGTAAAGCAGCAACATCGACTGTAGTCAAAGACGTCACGTTAAGTACGCCGACCAGAGCAAATAAGTACAGAAAAGCTTTTACCGATAAAACCCAAAACAAAAAGATATTGAGTGGTGATGAAGCACTTGCTTTGATTGTAGATGCCAAAATTAGTCGCTACCAATACAATTTAATAAGAGAAAAGGATAAAGAGGTATTTCCTTCATACAAAATTGTACAAGGAGCTAAGAAAAAATGTTACCCATTAAGTGAATTCATAACGGTCACGGAATCTTCAGCGGAAGTGAAATTGCAACAATTGCTGGATCACACTGCTGAGCGTTTAATACAAGTTCAGCAGCCGGACAATGAAGACAATTTCAAAAGAAGTACTGAAAATGCTAAAGACACCTGACCCTAATACGACTACCAGGAATGATTCGATAATTGAATCAAGTAGTGATGACGATAGTATATTGTCACAAGATGATGAAGACGATTTATTATGTGTATAACTGTCAATAAATAGCACGAGAAATAAAGTGAGCATTTTGACTGATTTAATTGATCTTATATTATTCAATTTTATATTTTTGTACTAAGTATGCGTGACTTTTCGAACATTTTTTTTCACTTATTTTTATCAACATGTCTATACGGAACTAAAAATCGAAAAAGATTTGATGTCATTGCAACCACTAATTTGATGCCAACTTTCGGGGTCATCGGCCCCATTGTGCGTCGGTGAAAACCATTTTGCCAGCCAGTTACTTTATTGGTCTTGTTGTTTTCAGATAATCTAATTTTATTGCTTGGCCTTGTTCTATAAATGAGATATTTTTTACAATAGTTTTCCACACAGGAAGCCCTAAAGACAATAATTTCTCTTAGGGCCTATGTCGTCTTTGTTGAAGCTGTGTAGTGGGTTTATTTAAAGAAATGATGGAGAGGAAGGAGAAGAGATAAGGAAGGAGAGGAAAAAGGTGTGAGGGGTGGTTAGGAATCTGGGATTCAGTGTGTCCCACTGCGGTGCAGGGAGCTGGGTCGAGATAGTCCTGCTGGAGAAGTAAAAAGATCTCCCTTAACCAAATCCGGACCGCCGCACAGACCTAGACAATCCTGACCCCGTGCATCTCTGCAAGTCAC
This sequence comes from Hesperophylax magnus, assembly GCA_026573805.1. NCBI lineage: Eukaryota > Metazoa > Arthropoda > Insecta > Trichoptera > Limnephilidae > Hesperophylax > Hesperophylax magnus. The sequence goes on from JAIUSX010000028.1 coordinate 17,146,675, forward strand.
CAAACGTAACGGTCAGCGAAAAAGCGTCTGGTTTCCAACCAGGCTTCGTGAGTTCAATTCATCGTCTTGCATAGTCCTCCATCAGAAAACAAGCAAAATTTCGGCTTAGTGTGTAATATTTGTTATTTAAAAATTAGGTATATTTGCGGCACGTTCCAAAGTGGAGGATACTTTCAGTATAGCCCTGATGTAGACCACCTTTCAGTTCTGAAACGTTGCTTGAAATGGCTTTAGCCATTTTCAGGTGAACAGATCTAAATAGCCAGGTACTTCCCCACATTCCTTTTACCCGTCTGCTTCCCCTTCCTAGTACCTTCAGCCTCGCAAGATATCCCAATTGGAGATGCCATAGTCTCACTGGCTTCAGACGGTCGGGAGCAGTTGGGACTCTTGTACGGTATTCAAGCTTGTTCAGTGATCAAATCTGAAAGCATAGTATTTAAACACATGATTTATTTTTGTGCATAGTTACTACACGCCAAAACCATTAATGTTTTACATGTACAAAGCATGTGAATAATATGACGGTTGCACCTTCTTGCTACACGACACGAATTCGACTGTTGTACTTGCGACAATTTACAATGCAACAAAAAATCTTCTTCTTTCCAAATGTGGGTAAGGCTGTTTTTAAGGAAGGAAATGGATAGTATATGACGGGAAAATGGTAGGTATTATCCAAAACTGTTTCAATACTAAAAAGGTGTCTTTCTGAATCTTATCCATTACTTATTTTGTATTGCGGCATATTTTTGGATCGTTACATTTTTATACTAATAAAACTTACCGATAAAAAATATTTCTAACGTTTTAAGAATCACTTCAAATTATTCGTGATCCGGTTAAAGACGGGACTGCAGGCCCTTAACGAATTAATTGACAGGTTTCCTATTAAAATTTCACTAAAAATGAATGTACGAGTATTATCGCGATGTCGGAACACGTGTTAAAAAAATATTATTTTTTTCGTTATATATTATATTTGTCATTATATATTATCAAGGCATGATGCAGGTGTATGAAAACGTGTTCCAATATATTACGAATATACTTACAAGTAAGTGTAACAGGAAACCAGTTTAACGAATAATTTGAAGAGATTTTCAATACAAGCAATACTAATATTTCTCTGTGTACATCTTACGGTTACGGTTTTAACATACGTATGCCTCAGGAATCTCATTTCTACAGCAATTAATCTACAGAATTTTAACCTTCGTCTGCCAGTTATCCAATCACTATTATACGTTTCCAATAATCTTTAAAGTAACAAAAGGAAATAACCGTTAAAAAATGACACAGTATTGTTCTGCTTTATTGGATTTTGGAACGAGCGAGGCCATGACAATCCATCAATTGGGTTATGTTGTGTGGATGAAGGAGACGGGAAAGAGGATCGTGGGGGAGTACCTGGCTATTCAGTTCTGGCCACCAAACACGGCTAAAGCTATTTTAAGCAACGTTTCAATTCTGAATAGTGGTCTTACACTAAGGCGTCACTGAGAGTATCTTTCACTCAACTGGAACGTTCATGAAAATGAATAAATTATGAAATTAATCAAATAGAATTTACATATTAAGATAAATTATATAAAAGATAAGATTATGTGAGTAATCAGTCCGTTAAATATAAATATATAATTTATCTTATTATGTAAAAATCACGTATTATCCCACCTCTTTCCATTCCTGCATATAATTATCCATAAATTGAATAACCACGGTGACAATATAGTATGCTGGGATAGACGCTTACCTTATTGACCAAGTTGGGGTTCTCATGTTGAATAAAATAAAGAAGGTTATCTTTCACGCAATTTATGTTTATTGAGTTAACACATATTCACACGACACTGAATTATAAGATATATGGGCGAATCACGCACGCGAGCGTCTAGCCCGAACCAGTACCCAGCAGAGAATGGCGGCCACAGGAACCTCTACTCAGAAGGTAAGTAGGGCACTGCTTTCGTCGGGGATAACATAGGAGAAAAATAGTATTCTGTGGATACTGAATGCGCGCTTGGTGATTGCCCATAACATTATACAGCCTTGCTTAACACCTTTTGTTATATCAAAACCACCGTTCACCCTAATACAGGGTTTTCCAATAAGTCAGTACATCCTAAGCTTTTTGAATCACTGGTCCTTAATGAAATCTATCCCAAATTAGTAAAACTAATTGACCAAAAACAACACGGTTTCATCAAAGGTAGATCAACCGCAACTAACTTAACAATATTTCAAAACTTTATATTAGAATCTTTTGCAAAAAATAAACAAGTCGACCGCATATATACAGACTTTTCGAAAGCATTCGACAAAGTATCCCATAAACTACTAACCCGAAAACTATTTGCCCTAGGAGTAAGAGATAACATGCTAAAATGGTTTGTTAACATAAAATCTTTAGTATCGAAAGCTTTCTGTGCGACCAGTGGCCTACCACGAGGTAGTCACGTTGGTCCGGTTATGTTTCTCATTTTCATTAACGATATAACAAATTGCTTCGACGACATCGAGGTATTGCTCTTTGCTGATGACATCAAGCTATACAAAAAAATAACTGAAAATAACAAATACTACAGTCAAATATTAATAATTGTAAAAAGCTTTCACTTTGTGGCTCATCATAATTTACAATAAAAACACATAAATTTGTTTTTGACCACTATAGTTTTATTTTCACTCTACCGGTTTCGGAAGAACCCTTCCTTCGTCAGGAGAATATTAAAAACTACTATTCTCCTGACGAAGGAAGGGTTCTTCCGAAACCGGTAGAGTGAAAATAAAACTATAGTGGTCAAAAACAAATTTATGCGTTTTTATTGTAAATATTAATAAGTTTTAAGATTGGTGCGTACAAAATAATCGGTTTTTCAAAATGTAGACAAATGCAAAACCCTGACTTTCTGCAGAAATAAAAATCCTGTTTTATTTGAATATTTCATTGACAATACAGCTTTAGAATGAGTCAGGGAAATGAGAGATCTCGGAATTATTTTGGATGAAAAACTAAGTTTCGCCAATCATATCCACCAAATTGTAAACAAAGGCATGAAAACACTAGGCTTCGTATTAAGCATAACTAAAAACTTTAACTCCATAGAAGCCATTAAACTGTTATACATATATATTTAGAAGCATAATTGAATACAACTCAGTAGTTTGGTCTCCCTCTTACATAATTCACATTAATAACATTGAGCGAATACAAAAAAAAAATTCTACGTTTAATAAATTTTAAATTAAATATCCCACTAGAAGACTTACAATATCATTTCTTATTAAATACTCTAAAAATACACACATTGGAAGACAGGCGTAAAATAAACGACTTAACTTTTTTATTCAAGATTCTGAACTCTAAGTTCGACTGTTGCGAACTTTTGCAACTCATAAACTTACGAATACCTACAATAACAACACGACAAAATACACTATTCCACTGCAACACACAAGTTAATGCTGTAGAAGAACTAAAAATATCTGATCACGAAACTATTGCTACCAAAATTAAATATAAAAGTCCGAAGCCACAGGGAATAAGAAATATAACGTATAGGAAAAAAAAAACTATAATAAGGATACATTGTGTACAGCATTACAAAACAAAAAATGGATCTGCGATAACCAAGGAAATTTAGACAGAAAAGCCGATGAACTAGTAGGACATCTGAAAACAGTAGTAAATGAGCTAATGCCTTTAACTAATATTATATTAAAAGATACAAATAAATGGTATACGAAATCCCTACATATTCTACAAAAACAAAGGGATACAGCCTATAAAGCCTGTAAAATACAATTCACTGAAGAAAGGTGGGAAACCTATAAGAAACTTAGAAACATGTATAGTACAGAAATAAAACATACCAAAAATTCGTATATCAGGCAAAAAATAATTACCTCTCAAAGTGACTCAAGAAATATGTGGACTACACTTAAAGAAATTATAAGCGGCAAACAGAGGGAAAACATTAAGGAAGTTCGGTTTCCAGATGTAGTTGAAGATGATACACTTAAAATAGCCCAAAAATTTAACACAAATTTTGTACTTAGTGTCGAAAACATAAATAAGAGTATTCCATTAGTCGCAGATACCTCTTCTCAATCATCGGAAAAAAGAGAGAATAAAAATATTTTCAGGTTTAATAAAATTGACAATGAGTATTTAATGAAAATCATTAAAACAATGAAACCAAAATCATCTCCGGATGGAATTACTATAAGCATAATCAAAGATGCACTGCCAGCTATAGGAGACAGATTAGTTGCACTAATAAATGAATCTCTGACTAAGGGAATTTTTCCGCAGTCATGGAAAACCTCCATAATAACACCAGTGCCCAAAATAATAAATGCTAAAAATTTCGAAGACTTCAGACCAATAAATGGATTGCCTAAATATGAACAATTACTAGAATGCATTGTGAAAGAACAGATGAGTAAATTTATAGAAAAAAATAACATTCTAGTAAAAGAACAATCTGGGTTTAGAAATAAATATTCCTGTGAAACAGCAATAAATTATGTGATAAATGAATGGAAAACAGCTATGGATCAGAAGAAAATCACAATAGCAGTGTTCTTGGATTTTAGACGTGCTTTTGAAACGATAGACAGAGAAAGACTAATAATGAAATTGAAAGACATAGGAATTCGTGCTAATGAATTGCAGTGGTTTATTGATTACTTAAAAAATAGAAAACAAAAAACCAAAATTGGAGATACTATCTCTGAAGAACAAGAAATCAACATTGGAGTTCCTCAAGGATCTGTTTTGGGACCGCTCCTATTTATTTTATATATTAATGATATAGTGAAGTGCTTAAAGTACTGTTCCATCAAACTGTTTGCAGATGACACACTTTTATATATTATAGCAAATAATATTGAAGATGCGCTGTCAAAAATACAAAATGAACTTAATGAATTATCTAAGTGGTTAAACATAAATAAATTGAAATTAAATGTAACTAAAAGTAAATTCATGGTATTAGGGAAAAAACTAATCGTACATACTGTCCTAAATATAGACAATCAAAATATTGAAGAAGTAAAAGAAATTAAATACTTGGGAATCATAATAGATAAGAAGTTAAAATTTAACACTAACTTTGAAATTTTAAATAAAAAAATTGCGAAAAAGGTTAATTTCTTAAGTAGGATAAAAGGAAAATTGGACATTAAAACAAGGATATTGGTTTATTTATTGTTATTAAGTTTAATTTGTAGAACTCCATTTTATTTTTTATTTTTTTATATATTCAATAATATTATTATTGGGTTTATAAAAACAGTTTATTTTTAAACAAGTTCTGCTGTGTAATTATTATTAATATAATGTAATTATTATTAGTATAATTATTATTATAATGCTGTGTAAGCATTCCTAAAGCCAGAAGACTTTGAAATCTTAAAAAAGGACCCAACGGACAAAATTTCAATAAACGTGCGCAACCTAATAAATAATTGCCAATCAATATTCCCAAATAAATACGCTAGAAAAAGTGCAATGGTGATGAATCCAAGGGCTCCTGCATTATACGGACAACCAAAAATTCACAAGGATAATATCCCCATACGTCCCGTTGTTTCTTTTATAAACGCCCCAACGACAATACTCGCCAAAAAACTTAACTTTCTTTTCAAACAACATACTAAATTCTACCCAATACATAGCGTTAAAAATTCTCTCGAACTTGTAAATAAAATAAAAAACATAAATTTACCGCACAATTGCCAGTTCATATCTTTAGACGTGGTCAGTCTCTTTAGCAATATCCCTATTCAAGAATGCCTTAAAATCATTGAAGATATTTTAGACGAATCTAATATAAACCCAGTTACTAAAAAAAACTTATTCGATCTATTTAAAATTTGCGTGGAAACTAACTACTTTGAGTTTAACAATAAATTCTATAAACAAAACGACGGATTACCAATGGGATCGCCCCTCAGTCCACTTCTTGCAGAAATATTTATGGATTACATTGAAAAACAAATTTTAAATTCAATCTTTAACAAACACATCATTTACTATGTTCGTTATGTTGACGACATTTTGGTCTGTTGGAAAGGTACCAACAGACAATTAGATCTTTTTGTCACATTTGCCAACTCCATCAACCGTAAAATCTGCTTTACGGTTGAAAGAGAGTGTAATAATAAAATCAATTTTTTAGACCTAACAATCGGTAGAGAAAATAATAAACATACGTTTGAAATTTTCCGTAAGCCTACGTTTACAGATACGACCATTAATTATAAATCCTTACACCCATGGTCACATAAATTATCTGCCTACCACTCAATGGTACATAGGCTTAATAACATCCCACTCGACAAGAAAGCATACGAGAAGGAAAAAAATACAATCCTAACTATTGCTAAAAATAATGGCTTCAAGGGTAGAGACATTGAAAAAATAATTAATAATAACAAACACAAAAATAACCTTAAATTAATTTACCCAGTGACTAATAATAAGACGAATAATAAATTCGGGTGTTTAGAATTCATCGGACAGACATCTAATAAAATTGCAAAAGTCCTCAAAAAGTGTGGCTTAGATATTGCCTTCCGCACAAATAACAACTTAGGATCATCTCTTAAAAACTCAAAAAGTAAGGTACTCAAATTACAAAATAGTGGCATTTATAAACTCCAGTGTGACGAATGCAACGCTGTTTATGTTGGACAAACGGGCCGGTCCTTTAACACTAGGTTCAAAGAACATATAAGATCTTTTAAAAATAATAATAAAATGCAATCTCAATTTGCCAAACATCTCCTAGATGAAAATCACTCACTTAATGATAATAATAAACCAACTCCGTTACACGTACAAAATAAAGGGCGTAAACTGAACCTTTTAGAACAGTTAGAAATTAACAAAAACTCTAGTAATACGAAAGCTATTCTAATTAATGAACAAACAAATATAATTCGTTCACCCCTACTAGATATCTTCAAACCTAGTTCAAATATGAGTGCACTATGAAGTACTTAATTATGCTATTAAAATAACCCTATGAGTCATCGTTTGGGAATAACTAACATTAAGACATTCAGTCAAATTTTTAACATTACACTAATTGGGGAAACTTTGCTGGGGTAATAACCATTAATAATTTCTAATATCTTACTCAAAAATCAATTAAGAAATCAGTAATTGAAATTAAAATACCTACCTAGAAATAATATAAATGTATCGTCTGTAAGTGGGCTACCCACAGTTTGATAATGCCTTCAGAGGGCGAAACAGCTGTCACGCGTAATAATAATTACACAGCAGAACTTGTTTAAAAATAAACTGTTTTTATAAACCCAATAATAATATTATTGAATATAAAAAAAAAAAAAAAAAAAGAAAAAAAAAAAAAAAAAAAAAAAAAAAAAAAAAAAGAAGGATATTGGTCTACAATACCACTGTAGCATCCCATCTGAATTATTGTACAAGTGTAATATTTCTAAGTAACAAAACCCAAATTAAGAGAATGGAAGTAATCCAGAACAGAGGCATGAGGTCAATACTGTGTTGTAGTAGGTACACAAGAATAAAAACCATGCAACGTCAACTCAATCTTTTAAGTGTGTGGCAAAGATTAGTTTATAATACCTTAGTGTTTATTTATAAGCTAAAAAATAGAATGTTACCTGACTATATGTCAAAGCATGTTAGAATTAATAGTACAGTTCATTTATATCCTACTAAAAACTGCAACGATTTTAGGCTTCCTAAAACACATGTATCGGGAACACAAAACAATATTTATTATAAAGGTTTTAAAATGTTCAATGAACTCCCGGTAATTGTTAAGGAAGCTAAAAGTCTTGCAGTTTTTCGTGGATTATGTCTCAATGTTGTGAAATCTAAATTTTAGTATGTAAGTAGTAAATAATATTGTAGTAGTCATAGAAAATAATGTATTAGGTATAAGATGTAAAATTTTATAACTAAATAAAATATACATTAAAAAAAAAAACCACATAAACGCAATTACATTGCGAACTCCCCAATACAACGGTTTCACACTATGGGAAACCAATACTTAAGTGATGTCGATATATTTAATTTTAACTTTGCGAATTTTGTGGATTACGTAAAATACTTATTTCAACACTATTCCTAAATGGAAGTTATATTTTTGTAAACTAGTCAAATCGCTGTATTTTTTAATTTATGTTCTTGTTATTTTTAATTTTATATTATTTTTTAATGTAATTTTATTTTTATTATTTCTTTCTTATGTTTCAAAACAGTCATTAAAATTGTACCACCTACATGTAAAAGCCAAGGGCGTTAAATAAATAAATAAATAAATGAATAAAAAATAAAATAAATCGTACGTTTCGAAGCATACTAAATTTGCTACAATTTGAGCTTAGAACCTTCTCTGTAGACTCCAAAATAGTTTCCAAAATAAGATCAATTTTTTCGAAGTCAGAAGTGTTCTGAAAATTTTTTTTGATTTTTTTTTGGAATTTTACCCCTGAATGGACGCTGAAGAGGTTTTAGGGGACCTACAAATGAACTCCCTAAATTTATCATATTAACTTTTTTTATATGGTTATGGGATTTAGGATTAACATCGCCAAAAACTGAAGAAAGGTAGCCAATTTCGGGTGACCGGATAAATCATCACAATGATAATTCATCACATCTTTAAAAAGTTGTATATAGTCATGGAAAGTGATGTAACAAAAACTTTATTAACTCGGTAAAGTAGGTTAGGTTAGGTTTAAATTTTTTTTTTTCATTGTTTCTAATGACTTTATATCACTTTTTAATAGTGTGTTGAATTGTCACTGTGTTGAGTTATCATGGAACCGTCTGAAATATGTGGTATTTATGTTTAGTTATTACCGGGTGATGTATGTACGAGTAGTGCATGTGTATGTGTTAGCGTTTTTGTTTATATGAAAAGTTTATATCATTGACATGATGCTACTTTTAAATATTGGTAGTGAATCACAAAAAAATTCTTTATTAGAGGTTAGCAAATATTATTGATGATATGAAGAGCGCTGTTAATTGGCGAATTAGATACTGAACGATGACGTCATGTACGATCTCTCACTGGGGCGACTATATGTAGGTTCTAAGTACCTCGTTAGTGCTCGGTCTTGTAATGATTTTAATGTTTTACTCTACGTATCTAGTGTATATTTTCTTCTGTAGGCTCCTGATCACGGCTGCCACTGAAATGACCCTACCCCTCTCCTGCGTAAACGGATGCTTCTAACCTTCTCACTTCGTGAAAACTAATGATTTCTTCTGTTCAAATTTGCAACGTCTCGCGGTACGTCAACCCTTCAATCTTATCGAATTAATATGTCACGTTGTGTCAATTTTTTGTTTCGACAGTGATTAATTCATTGGAGTATTTATTTTGTTGTTGTGGTAACTTTGGTTCTTTTAGATGAGGCGTGTTACATTCTGTATGGTTTTAAAATAAAACAATGACCGATTACCCTAATTTTAACTACCCTTTCCCTACCTTGTTTGCTCTCCAAAACGTTTCGGGTTACTGCAGTCGTTGATGTGCTAATACAATGAGACAATTACATACAAGTACATGAAATTCTCTATAGGCAAATTCAATTCAAGATGCATAAGATTCTAGGTTAATGATTTGACTATGGATTGTTAATTTTGTGAGTTATTTCTACGAGTAGGTATTTTTAGGAATGGCTAGAGACAAAACATGTGTTGCTTCGGTTGGTCTCCGTCCAAATCCCATCCGTCAACGTGGCCAGCTCGAGAGCTGCAAAGTTGACTGTCCAACCCCAACTCCTCCAGAAATTAATTGAATATCGCTCAGCGACAGGTGAAATAATGACATGTTTTGCCTCCTGCCGGAGGGTGATGAAGGTAGGATTCCTTTGAGTTCTGATATGTGGGTCCTTGGTGGTAATTGTTTATGGTGATGTTGTTGGTGATGATGATTGATGAAGATTCATCTTATACCGTTAGGTACAAGGAGCTGCTCCGGTTCGGTGGGCATGATAGCCTGATATCAGGAACCATTTGAGGTACGCGGGTGGCGCGAGGTTTAGGTCGCGTCAACCTCCCCTAAATCGATGATGAGTTAAGCTCCGCCAGGATGCCGAAAGTGTGATGAAAGGCTTAAATCACAGTGAAAAACAGATAAACCATAGCTGCTAAAAATATACAAATTATTAATGAAAACCGTCATTCTAGCGACATCTGTTGAGGTTAAAATTGATTCAGTTTGGTTTTCAGTAGGCACCTGTAATAGTTGGAATTATGTTGAGATTCTATAGTATAAACACAGAGGTCATTAAAATCGTCTAGGAACGACTAGGAACCCCCTTTTGAGGCTTCAAAATAAACATTGAATTTTGTCAACCAATAGATCTGAACAAAGAGCTATAAAATTTTGAGTAACCAATCAGTGAACGAAGAGGCGTACATCAAATGCAGACAAAGGAATGAACTGTGGATCAGGCAATAAAAAAGATAATTAACGACATTTCGATTCTCACAGAAATTGGAGGTGAACGCACTTTAGGGTCAACATCGACTTTCAAGGTGACAAACTCCTGGGAATGTTTACAATAACTGAGACATTTATGGGGTATCGAACCATTGAAATCGGGTGCTTGGAAGTTTTACAGGTTGTAAAGCGCACACACAAAAATGCAATGAAAAAAATTATAAACGTGATAGTATAAAAAAAGGACGGGAAAAGCAAAGGAAAGTTACTGGCGGAATTTCAACTGTAGTGCAATTATTTATGATAGAAGGAGGGTGTCATGTTCGATAAAAATCGTACTAAAGAGAGGAGTGAGTGTTGGAAACAATGGAAATTAATCGTTATCAATTTAAGATGAAACGGACATATTGGTAAATCAATCTTGAATGAAAATCTCGCAAAAAAAATAGACATTTTAGAAAAGTGCGGCGACCGAATGGAAGGATAATACAGAGATTTTAGCTGCTACAAAGGTCCTAGGGGCATAAAAATTGAGTATCAGAAGAAGACAGTAAAACTGAACATATAGCGATAGATTAGATTCAGGAAAAGTAGACATTTTACATACTTATTAGGTTAGATATATATTAGAGTTACCCAATATTACGGAGGGATCGAAACAAGATAAAAGGTTGGCGGTCTCATGTATATTTTGAAGGATAAACAATCGAAATCCGAACATGATTTTTATTTACGTTAAGGTAATAAACGATTAGAAAAGCGATTAACTTTAACGTTGGGCTTATGAAGTATTTAGATTAGGAAAAGAGATTAAAATTAATAGGTTTGAAATTAAACTAAATTTACGGCCGTAGTACATAAAATCTGAGACGTAAACATATGTCCAGACGTATAATTTATGTGAAATCTTGTAAGTGAGGGATGGAGAATGGGCGGAGATTGGGTCAGATAATAAAAATGACAGATATCCCAGAGTCTAATTAGGTATATCTCCCGTAGAAGTGTGGAAAACTATATATTAATTAATAATAAATGAAGTATGAAATTTCCCAGGAGACCACACACATCGGGAAAAGTGAAGAAAAGATAAAAGGAAGGGTAAAGAACGGAGATAGGAAATGATCCATGTGGAGAAAAGCGATACAATTCGAATTTATCCGTGAAATTAATAAATACGACTTGGAAAATGAGTAATTATAAGAGTTATGAGAAATGACATAAGAATCAAGAAGAAATTGTGCAAGAAAACGTCGCGGATAAATATAAAATTCAAAGATAAAGGAAAAACTCAAATCTGCGACAGGGAGATAGAGAGTACGGGTGGAAATGGAAAAGCTCATATAAGTGACAATAAAATTAAGTAGATTTTAGACAAATCGAAATTCAAAAATGCATAGTAAAGATTTCGCCATGGATTTAATCATGTTTCGCATGAGATGCATAAAATTGAGATCTATATATATGTTACTTAGGACGGACCTATCGCGAATTGAGAAAAAAAAGGAACGCAAAATCATGAGATTTTAACTACATTTTGTATGAACAGAGGACAAAGGGAGCTTGGGCGATTAACGCAGACTTACCCGATTCGGACCCTATCAAGTTAGCGACGTGAGATAAAAATTAACCGCCACCCAAAGCCGGACAACAAAAGATCTTATGTAGGAACGATCGAAATTAGGGGAAGGGGTGTTCGGATTTACGAGTTGATAGGAGATAGAATTAAGCATCAAGAGAATTTCAGATACGTCTTTTGGGACCTGAGAGGGGTATAAAAGATGGAACACATCAGTCAGGAGGCAGTCGCGCCGAGGATTCGAAAAGTTGTTACGTGGCGGTACTACGTCTTTGGTAGGATTAACAGTGAAAAATCTTTAAGTGTTAAATTTTAAATAAGCCCCAGGACTTAGGAAAATTTTGTGAAAAGTACAAGTGCTAGAGTCAGTGAAATTTAATTTGGTTAAACAGTGAAAATAAATATAATTTAAACTCAGTGCTTAAAAAGTGTTAAGTGAAGTGCAGAAAGTGATTACGGAATTTAAGAATTTAACTAAAATTTAAAAATAATTATTTCATTCAAAGTGAAAACATTCAAATTAAATTTAAGAGTTTGTTATCGTTAAATTAAAGTGGATGTGCTCGTGAATTGATATTTAAAAATAGATTATAATTTTGTTTAAAATTATTAATAGTAAATACTTCATCTTAGGTTAAAAGAAACACAAAAACAAAAAAAAGGATTCGATAATAATAAACGTTTAAACCTTTGTTCTAAAATTAACAGTTAGAAAAAAAATTAATTTATCAAGAGTCGAGTTTAATTAAAAGTTTGCACAATTCGGAATAAATTTTCTTATCAATTTATATAAAAAGAAATTTAGAATTAATAAATTGTTCAATTAAAATCCATCGTGCGTATAGCGACAGTGTTAAAAGTGTTTGTCGTTTTAACCGGAATTTTAATCATCAGTCTATCATTTCGAAAAGGAATTTGAAACAGCTATCATTCAAAAGCCTAAACTAAAAAAGTGTTATTAAATCAACGGGTTTTCTGAATTAGGATTTCGTTCGGAAGAAAAATTAAATATCAACTAATTTATACGATTCAAGCGAGAATAAAATATTAAATAGGAATAAATAGTCGAAAAGATTTATTTTGAAATTAGTTGAAAAAATACAATTAATTAGGTAGGTTTTCTTCATCAAGGTTGTTGTGTACACCCGACCGGAAATACCTTGACGGGGGGTAAGTTTTCTTTTTATAAATAATTTTCAGGACCTAGGAGTGAGGAGATACAGCTGATTATGGTATATCAATTAAATTATTAAAACAACAAAACAAAGCATTACACATTAATATATGTATATTATGTATTTATTTATATAAAATAAAGTAATATATTGTATATAAAGAATAAATATATGAGTAATGTATTTATATATATGTATTTTACTTATTAATCGAAGCAGCGAAATGGTAGCGATTTTTAATACCTACCCGAGGACATATCTATATTATTGAAAAAGAAAATATGTATTTATTAATATTCCAGACTATGTAGAATCATATATTTTATATTTATTTATTAATATATGTACTCTTTTTTTTAACATATTTTGACAATCGAGATATGTGTACTTATATATATATATATATATATTTATATTTAATTTTCACCTAACTTCTAGTAAATTTACTAAATTCGGAAAATGAAAAATGGTTTAACTTCAATAAAGGATTTAAAAATATTTAAATTAATTATGCACAATAAAAGGTAACATAACTGAATTATAGGGAGAGGTAGAAACATTTCTTAAATAAACAATCTCGAATCTAGGTTAGTGTGTCAGGAGATGTTTACATAAATTGTTTACAAATAGAGACACCAAAGATCTGGGTCAACCGCATGGTTTGAAAACGACCTTGGCCGTAACTAGATAATTTATCAGGGTTATAAGGATAACCATCAGGATGTCATTGTGCAATGTGCAGCGATATGGGTCATTTACAAATACCTATCATTCACAATCTACAATTGAAAAATCATGGGTTAGCAAGATTTATATCGAATATTACATGAAACATTTGAATACCATTGATTAGATAGTCGCATAGATTTTTATTAGTTACTTGAAACAGCTGGGAGCCGCGTGTTTACAATTACCTACCATTCACAATCTACAATTGAAAAATCACGGGTTAGTAAGATTTATATAGAAATATTATACGAAACATTTGAACATTATTGATGGAGTGTTCGCATAGATCCCATCAGTTGCCAGAGACAGTTGAGAGTCGTGTACCCTCTTATGTGGCAATCAATTACTTGAAACAATTGAGAAATCACGGGATAGGATGAACGAAATTAATGTTGAAACCTGGAGGTAAAGTTTAAAACAAATACAGTTCATCAAACAGGAGGCAGTGGTCGCTCCTACAACAAGACCATTGACCAAACCAAATAGAGATGACGATTCTCTTAAATAAAAACGTCAAAACCAAACAAAAAGCCTGGAGTTCGATAGCTCTCCAAAACAAACTATCAAATAATTTCTTATTCTACTAGTATTTATTAGTATAACCTTATTCTTACGTATATATTCGGTTACCAAGCTAAGAATTGTGCAGAATTCTTCGTGCGAGATCCGAGCTCGGAATGCGAGGTAGATAGCCTCGTATTGCGAGTTATAAACCTTTCCCAAACTGTATGTATACATATATTTATTCGTATGTACTGTTTACTGGAGAATGCGGACCTGCATACAGCTTGCATTTAGGTCGGTAGACCACTCTCGCATTCTCTTTTAAACGTGGAATGAGGATTCACGACCCGTAAGTCCACACCAACCGTGAGTATATGATTGTATATAGGACGAACCCGGTTCGCCCTAAGTAAATTGTAGTCCAAGGAGGTGTTGGAATTTGGAGGTTTCGGGACCCGAGGGAAGACTTGAAGGCAGTGCATGATGACGTGGAAGGCTTTTTGGGACGCGATAACTTAGGTATCAATCAAAGAGCCGTGTCAAAAGATTGTACGAATTTCTTGTCGACTCACGATCATCTCGTTTACTTGCAGGAGGAAGGAGCCAAATTTTTGCTAGCAAAGGGTTATTCTGAGTTCGTCAAATATACAATTAACTAATAACATTAACCTACTAAATCAATCTCCTCATGTACCTTATAGCAGCAGAATCATAAAGGAGTGGCGCCACACAGACACAAGAGTTTACCAAAATCAAATTTACTAACAATTAACCATTTGAGTTTATATTAAATTACCTGTCCAAATAAACATGTATAATATCTTTTATCAGCGTTTAACTACGACTTTGTTAGGGTGCAGGGAATCAGGATAATTACAATAGGAAAGTTAGCTCATTCAGGGAATTCATTTAAGTCTAGGTTTGCAATGGAAAGACCAATTAAATTGTGAAACTCAACACCTCGATCAGAACCAAGGGGGTTACCACAAAATGAAAGTAATTAAAATCCTATATCATAAATCAAAAAATTACACAACGGTTGATGGAATTTAATTACAATATAAATACGGGTATATTTGCGTTCAAGATCGTAAATAACGTATTAATTAGTTAAGTACATATGTCTATAAAGATATATAGTACAAGAGAGCTTTAAGTAGCTTTCTGTAGATATCAAAGAAAAGGGTCCAATTTTCATGGAGGCTTATGTGTTGTAGGGGAGGAATTTTCCATCCCTGCGAACACATATGCAAAGCCTTAGAAAAAAAAAAGAAGTATCGATCATAGCCAAGAGAGAAGAAAATTTTATATTGTTTTAAACAAAGTAAAAGAAAATGGTGAAAAGGCGAGAACATTACAACTGCATAGCCGTGATCAGGAGGTTCAGGTTTTATAAGATTGGAAAAAAAAAGGTTTTATTGGTCAATCTATTGCAAAAACGGAGAAAATAATAATAATAAATAGGACGTAATTAATTAAAGAATTAACAAAAAAAAATATATCAGAAAAGTGCGACATTACATAAATACACAGTGAAATTTAAAAAAAAAATAATAATACATTAACGTAAATAAACAATAAATCCAAAAAGAAAGTGTTAACGAATAAACCTTTAATACAAAAAGTGTCCTTGTAATTAAAAATGTGTCAAATCAAACGACCATTAACTCCAGAGTTATTAAAAATTCCTTTCATACGATAATGTAAACAAAAACAAAGGATATGTAGGTTAATGATGTCATTCAGTCAAAAGGAATGCGTTCTGTAAACAAAAACATTGTTTATGTTTTGGGTTCTTCGAACAAATCGGAATGTTGATATAAAGCAAGTTTAATAAACAGACAAACCCGAAAAACATCGAACTTATTGGGACAACAAAGAACATCTAAAAATTGATAAGATAAACATCGAGATTTTAAAAGTCGGAAACATCGTTGAATAATACGTATCACTCTGAGGAACAAAAATTAAATAACAAACGTCGAGACTAAATAAATAATGACACAAAAACGAGATTGAATATAAACATTGCATTCGGATATCGTGGAGTATTAACGTAAACAATTATTGTTTATCTTATATTCGAAAATACAGACCAGCGGCGGGCCGTGGTACTTAACAAATTATTCACAAAGTCAGGAAAAGATATTATTATTTCATCGCTAGACATTCGACAGATTTATTAGAAGAATAGAAAGGTTTAGACAAATTAAATTGATTAATGTTTTACAACACCCAATGTACCTTACTAGATATCATTGGTTTTGCAAAAATAATGATTACGAAAAATATAAAATTGATTAATGTCAATTGATTCAAAAAAAAAAAAAAATATTTTTTTTTTGATTAACATTAATATCATTATAAAACAAAAGAAAAAACGATTATTTTGAGATGTTGGGGTGTAATCTATTATGATCATGTTATAACATAATAAATAGCGGAAATATTACACCCATATCATGTGATAGATAGATCTATAATAACAATAATATCAAAATAGAGAAGTGTAATTGTATTACATCATAGTTAATCATTAGGACCACGTGTTAGATTCAAATGGTCGCGCTACGTGCCGCCAATGTAGATAGTTGTTGTCAGGATCACAAATCTCGATAATCGACAGAGTCATTAATGAGGGTGAAACATTTGATGTTTTGTTTTGTGAGGTAAGATTAATCTTATATAATATAATTTACCATATAAACGGGTAAGTTGAAATAACGTAAGATTTACTCATGATAATTTTGTTGACATTCGGGTCAGGTAGTTGACTATTAAAACATATTTTAAGACACAGAGGACTCAGTCAATGGATTCGATAAGGAATTCAAGTATAGGCCAAACAAATAAACGTTGTTTTGAAAAGACAAAATGTTAGTTGAGAATTCGACCTTCAATCTCAAAGAAAAAAAAAATACAATTCAGAGTTGGCTCGAGATTTTAATGTCGTTGACGAATGTTTATGATGGGATATATATATGTGTATATATATACCTATTTCGAGGAAACATCGTGATAGGTATATGAAAAAAAATCATGTTAGGTATTTCAAAATCATAATAGAATTTACAAATTTTGCAAATTGAATATAGATTTGAACTCAACAATAAATAAATATGGCAGAGAAAAGAAAACTCGATGACGCGAAGGTAAGCACCGAAACAGTTCCTTTAGTTGATGAACTGAGAGAAATATTCAAACGATCGCGAAAAAGTTCGTTACAAGTCGAGAATTTGAAGGCACGTGAAAATATGGGTCAGTCAGAGGGGGAGACTGGAACATATTCGGATGTCGAAGTCAAAGATATACGAGAGAGTGACGTGGAAATCATAAATGAACTTGAAAATTTACAGGAACAGCCAGGTGATAAAATACAAGAAAAAAATCTAGAAAAACAAAAAAAAAATAAGAAAAACGAGAAAAATTTGAAAAAAAAAATATAGAATAAAAAGGCAACATATATATAAAATAATTAAGAAAATTAAAATAGGAATATTAAGGTTGTCGCTTAGTAAGAAAAAAAAATATAGATACATAAGCCGGTAACACTCGGAAGATCTAAGAAAATGGTGGGAAAACGTGGAATGGGGAGGCAAACAGAAGCTTTAGTGACGGCAATCGAGGAAAATGCTACAGCTGGGACGTCAACAGTGAACATCGGAGATATTACTACAATAATTCAAGCAGCTTTAGCACCGCTTGTTGATAAAATGCAGGAACTTGAGAAACAATTAGGAAGACCAACAACAGTGGCGGTGACAGGAGAGGATAGTGCGCCGAAAAACGTTCTCCAAGTAGTGGAAATGCTACCGCAGCAGGAACGACCTTCATTTTCCGGTGGAAACCAAAACCCCATAAGTTTCTTAGAAGATTTAAAAGAATACACTAGAAAAGTTAAACGTACAGATCCATTAATTGTCGTACGGGAAAATTTGAAGGGAGAAGCAAAAACGTGGGCCAAGTTATACAACAAGCGATGGGAAACAATGTTGGATTTCGAAAGAGATTTTTTAGCTACCTATTGGGGAGATATAAAGAAGAATGAGGTTCGCCGTCGTCTTGCGGAAGGGGTATATGATTCCAAGAGAGATATATCCATGCTCACTCATTTCGCAAATTATTGGGATTTAGCGAAAGCATTAAAAATTACCGAGACACCGTTGAGCGTAGTTGACGAGATTATGAGACATTACCCTAAAGAAGTTCAATCGCTATGGTTTTCAGGACAGTCAGGAGATGAGATTGTCGCTGCTGAGTTTCTTCGAAAACTAGATACAATGGTTTGCACACCGGAAGAACGGAACACAAAGAAAAGGAGTGGGGAGGAGTTCACCAAGAAGGACAAATACCGTGACCGTTACCACGCTATAAAGAAGAGAATTCACGCAATAGAGAGTGTGGAAGGAGGCGCTAGCTGCAGTAAGTGTGCAGAAGCTACGACATCTTCACAGGGAGGTTCTACAAAAACTACAAGCGGCAAGGAGCTAGTCATCGCAAACAATTCGGGAAACGGCCGAGGGTTGATTCATTAGCCCTCATGAATACGACTCACACAGGGAGAGGGACGCCGGCACCAAAACACAACACTGCATTGAAGATTATGATGAAATGGGGGTGGAATCCAACGAAAGGATTGGGAAGAAATGAACAAGGGATGACTGTTCCAATAAAAGCAGAAAGGAATGTGAGAAGACGAAAGGATGGAGCGGAAGAAACGAGAACGGAAGCGGAAATAGATGTGGAAGTATGTGTCAATTCTTTACAACAAATAACGGATGAATGGAATCAATTGAAAGTGAACGAAGAGAAAACAAGAAGGGAAATTAGTGGGTTCAACAACATTTTCGAAGACAGAGATTATGAGGAAGTAGAAAAGGGTAGCACTTTACCGTTATTACCGGAAGCCAAAGCACAGATAGATAACACGGAAGTTCACTGTTTAATAGATACTGGAAGTCAAATCACGTGCGTTTCTCAAGAGTTTTATGAAAATTATTTAAATGATCAAACAATTTATCCTATTATGCCTGTAACGACTATACAGATTAAAGTAGCGATAGGACATAAAAGTCAGAGAATATCTAGGTTGGTTCTAGTACCATTGCGATTTGGAGATGTTATAATAAATACGCCGTGTTTAATAATACCGAAGTTAATTAGACCAATTATATTGGGTATCAACTGGTTAGACGAATATACAGCTGAATTTAAATGTGGAGAAAGCAGAAAGTTAAAAATAAAAACAGGAAATGGGAAGAAGGAAATAGAGTTAGTAAATTCAACCGTAATTCATAGGAAACCTAAACAGGAGGTTAGAAATCAAAATTTCACAAGTGGAAAAATAATTAGTATTGAAGTAAACCCTGAAATAAATAATACGGCGTGCCTCGAGCGTAGAATAACGACATTTGTGTCCGAGTTAAATTTAGATTCAAAAGGAAAAGAAGGGTTAGAAAAGATTTTAATTAGACATAAGAATGTATTTATAGACAAACCGGGTCTAACTACCTTGTACACTCACGAAATAAGAATGACGGACGAGACGCCTTTCGTTAAGCGATCCTACCCAGTACCTTTTGCTTACAGGGATAAGATTGATGAAAAAATTAGAGAATTGGAGTCATTAGGAATCATCAGTAGAGAGGCCACGCAGTTTTCTAGTCCTCTAACATTTACCTTGAAAAAAGATGGGACGGTTAGGATACTCTTAGATGCTAGATTCTTAAACACCAGAATGCAGGCGGAAGTAGAAAAACCACCATTAACTTCAGAAATTATACAGCGTTTTCATGGTGTAAAATTCATAACCACAATAGATCTAAATTCAGCTTACTTTCAAATACCTATCAGTCCAGAAAGTCGCAAGTATACTGGGTTTGTATACAATGGAAAATCTTACGTATACAAGGTATTACCGCAGGGGTTAAAAACATCAGTAGGGAGTTTTTCAAGAGGAATGGACAAAATTCTAGGACCAGGGGTGAGGGAATTCTGCGCTAATTACTTAGATGATTTAATAATATATACGTGTGGTAGTCAAGAAGATCATTTTGAACATGTAAACGCAGTGCTTGAGAGGTTAAAGGAAGCAAACATGACTTGTAAACTCGAAAAATGTCAATTTTTATTCACAGAAGTACGTATGTTAGGACATATTATAACGCCTTTGGGAGTTCAAATGGATCCGGAAAAGATTGATGCTATTAAAAATTTTCCAGTACCCAAGAAAATAAAACAAGTTAGAGCTTTTCTTGGACTTTGTAATTATTACCGTAGATTCGCAAATAAATATGGGGAAACAACACGGGTTTTGTGCGATTTACTTCAGAAAAATAGAACCTGGCGATGGGGTGACTCAGAACAGCGCGCATTCGAGAGGGTGAAAACATTATTTTTAGAGACAGTTATTTTACATCATCATGACCCAAATAGTACTTATTATTTACAGACAGATAGTTCGGGGTTCGCCATAGGAGGAGAATTATACCAGTTAGATGAGGAAGGAAATCACCACGTTATTGGATTTATTAGCAAAGCTTTAAGAGGACCGGAGTTGAAATGGACCACGTCAGAACAAGAGTTATGGGCGATAATATATGCTTTACATAAATTTGAGACATATTTAAGAGGAGTACATTTAATAATTAGAACGGATCATCAAGCATTGACATTTTTAAAGAGCTGGAAGATGTACAGTGGCCGACTAACACGGTGGATTTTGTATTTAAATCAATTTAACTTCACTGTAGAGTACGTCAAAGGGAAGGAAAATATAGGGCCTGATATTTTATCTCGTTATTCTTGTGATGCAGAAAATGTACAGGAGGAGGAAAACACGTGCCCAGAGATAGCAGCTTTTGCAGTTAAAGGTAGACAACAGATTCGAAAACACTTAGAAAATATAACTGAACTACAAAAACAAGACACATTTTTGGGAGAAATTTTCGGATATTTGCGCAAGGGAAAATTTGGGCCGCCGACAAAAGATGTTAATAGGTATTTGAAAAATTACAAAAAAATAGGCAAGACTTTATATTACACAACAGGACTAAACAAAACGGTGTTAGCAGTACCACAAGAGTTGACTGAAGAACTAATTAAAATGATACATTTAGAAATTGGACACGGAGGAGTTTTTAAAACAGGGACAGCTTTAGGAGATAGGTATTATTGGCCAGGCATGCACCGAGATATAAAACGCATAGTGAGAGGGTGTCACCTATGTCAGCTGGCGAAGCGCGAAATTCGACCAACTGTAGGGCCGAGTAAATCCATAATTACCAAAGAAGTAGGACAATTAGCTATGGCAGATTTATACGGACCTTTACCGAGAGGAATAGGAGGGGTTAGATTCATTTTCGTGATCCAAGATTCATTCAGTAGATTTGTAAAATTATATAAATTGAGGATAGCAAGTACTAAGACCGTGTTAAATTGTGTAGAGGATTTTAATAAAACAATACAAATAGATGCTTTGTTAACTGACAACGGATCTCAATTTACATCGAAGAAATGGGAAAGCAGCTTAAATAGGATGGGCATACGAATCGTACATACTTCAATACGAAATCCCGGACCGAACATAACAGAGCGCGTGAATAAAGAACTAGGTAGAATTTTCCGTATTTATTGTCACGAAAAACATACCAAGTGGGCGGCTTTCCTTAAAGAAATAGAACAAACCTACAATAATTCGATACACTGTTCAACAGGATTCTCACCTAATGAAATAGCTTTTGGGAAATCACCAACTTATAGTTTAGACAGGTATACTCAAGGCTGCGGAAAATCTACGAAAACAATAGATGAAATAAGATTAGCAGCACGGAAAAATTTAGAGAAAAGCGCTGCAAATCGACAGAAATACTATAATCTCAACAAAAGATTAATAACTTATGAGATTGGGACCCTGGTCAAGTTGAAAAAAATTACACAATCAAACCTACTCAAAAAAGAAATAAAAAAATTCAATCTGCTTTACGATGGACCTTATGTAATTGGGTCAGAAGTTTATAGTAACACGTATACGCTAATTGATCCGGTAACTCGGGAAATAAAAGGAGATTATAGCGCAATTCATCTAGCGAAATATTATACATGTAATAAGGAACAAAAACCGAGTTTAGAGATAGTGGAAATCAACGAATAAAATGCGAAATTTACAAATATTTGAAACTTTAAATAAATAAACGATTGAGAAAAATTTAAAATCTGTTAGGATACGATATAATTTAAGGAGAAAGAAAATTACTAAAATATTAGACTATCAGTTTGTTTGCGAGGGGCGGGTCGTCCTTAAGTCTTTAAGGTTGAGTGAACAAATCTCTTAATAAGCGACAATCATATTCTAATTTACTAATAGAGTAAGAGAAAAATTTTTCGATAATATTGATTTTCTAGTTTAGGAAAAAAATTGTGTGTTAGTGTGTAGGAAAATTTTGTTAGATAAGTAAGAACACAGAAGGAAAGCGTATGGGAGTTATATACCCACAAAAGGAACAAAAAAAAAATACATATATTATAAATAGGATAGGGTACGTTTTATAAAACAAGATTTTAAATTGACAATGCATAGAGTTAGAATTTTTTTTGAAAACTTGAAATAAGGTTATCTATAGATTTAGAGTAGACATTAGGTAAAGATAAAAAGGGAACATTAGAATTACGATATGGTTAGGTTAAATTTTCAAAAAAAAAAAAAATTTAAAAGGAAACAGGAACGATGAGAAAATTGGAGGTTAGTTAAGAACATTTATGAAATTTAAAAATTAGGATGGGTAACACCTAGGCTAGAACAACTTGTTTGAATGATCTATGAAAAGACAATTAGAAATTACGAAAAATTTAAGAGAAAAAAAAAAAAAAAAATGCTGGAAAACTTTAAATGGAACATGTATACCACTGATTTTTGGATTGGGTGAGGTCGTGCAAAGATACATATTTCACAAAAATTATCATACTTACAAAACAAAAACAAAACGAAAAATTATTTGCACACCAAGAGACCATCCACTTTTCAGTTGGTCAATAGACCGCGAGATTGCAAACAATCTTTATCTGAATCATTGTAAGGGAGGTCTTAGTCCAACTAGGTTGAGGGCCACCTAAACACGCGAGTCGAGGGGCGTGTTCTAGCAAAAAAGAGAATAATTTTGAGTTTATCAAAATTAGAGGAAATTCCATAAAGTAAAATCTACGCGAAAAGAAAATAGAAAATACAATGTGATTCAAAGTCAAGGTTGTTAACAATCCAAACAGAATGAAGGAAAAGATAGGGAATAACAAAATGAGGGGGGGGAGAAAGGAAATAACAGGAAGTGATGTAGGAAAAGGAATAACAGAATGAGGGGGGGGAGAAAGGAAATAACAGGAAGTGATGTAGGAAAAGGAATAACAGAATGAAGAGAGAGAAAAGGAATAACAGAATGAAGAAAGAGATAGGGAATAACAGAGTGAGGGGGGGGAGAAAGGAAATAACAGGAAGTGATGTAGGAAAAGGAATAACAGAATGAAGAGAGAGAAAAGGAATAACAGAATGAAGAAAGAGATAGGGAATAACAGAATGAGGGGGGGGAGAAAGGAAATAACAGGAAGTGATGTAGGAAAAGGAATAACAGAACGGGGGGGGAGGATAGCTAGACTACATTTGAACACAATTTCGATGTCTAAAGTAGTATACAACGTTAGCCACAGCAAATTGAGTTCAGAGGGGGGAACTGTGATGAAAGGCTTAAATCACAGTGAAAAACAGATAAACCATAGCTGCTAAAAATATACAAATTATTAATGAAAACCGTCATTCTAGCGACATCTGTTGAGGTTAAAATTGATTCAGTTTGGTTTTCAGTAGGCACCTGTAATAGTTGGAATTATGTTGAGATTCTATAGTATAAACACAGAGGTCATTAAAATCGTCTAGGAACGACTAGGAACCCCCTTTTGAGGCTTCAAAATAAACATTGAATTTTGTCAACCAATAGATCTGAACAAAGAGCTATAAAATTTTGAGTAACCAATCAGTGAACGAAGAGGCGTACATCAAATGCAGACAAAGGAATGAACTGTGGATCAGGCAATAAAAAAGATAATTAACGACATTTCGATTCTCACAGAAATTGGAGGTGAACGCACTTTAGGGTCAACATCGACTTTCAAGGTGACAAACTCCTGGGAATGTTTACAATAACTGAGACATTTATGGGGTATCGAACCATTGAAATCGGGTGCTTGGAAGTTTTACAGGTTGTAAAGCGCACACACAAAAATGCAATGAAAAAAATTATAAACGTGATAGTATAAAAAAAGGACGGGAAAAGCAAAGGAAAGTTACTGGCGGAATTTCAACTGTAGTGCAATTATTTATGATAGAAGGAGGGTGTCATGTTCGATAAAAATCGTACTAAAGAGAGGAGTGAGTGTTGGAAACAATGGAAATTAATCGTTATCAATTTAAGATGAAACGGACATATTGGTAAATCAATCTTGAATGAAAATCTCGCAAAAAAAATAGACATTTTAGAAAAGTGCGGCGACCGAATGGAAGGATAATACAGAGATTTTAGCTGCTACAAAGGTCCTAGGGGCATAAAAATTGAGTATCAGAAGAAGACAGTAAAACTGAACATATAGCGATAGATTAGATTCAGGAAAAGTAGACATTTTACATACTTATTAGGTTAGATATATATTAGAGTTACCCAATATTACGGAGGGATCGAAACAAGATAAAAGGTTGGCGGTCTCATGTATATTTTGAAGGATAAACAATCGAAATCCGAACATGATTTTTATTTACGTTAAGGTAATAAACGATTAGAAAAGCGATTAACTTTAACGTTGGGCTTATGAAGTATTTAGATTAGGAAAAGAGATTAAAATTAATAGGTTTGAAATTAAACTAAATTTACGGCCGTAGTACATAAAATCTGAGACGTAAACATATGTCCAGACGTATAATTTATGTGAAATCTTGTAAGTGAGGGATGGAGAATGGGCGGAGATTGGGTCAGATAATAAAAATGACAGATATCCCAGAGTCTAATTAGGTATATCTCCCGTAGAAGTGTGGAAAACTATATATTAATTAATAATAAATGAAGTATGAAATTTCCCAGGAGACCACACACATCGGGAAAAGTGAAGAAAAGATAAAAGGAAGGGTAAAGAACGGAGATAGGAAATGATCCATGTGGAGAAAAGCGATACAATTCGAATTTATCCGTGAAATTAATAAATACGACTTGGAAAATGAGTAATTATAAGAGTTATGAGAAATGACATAAGAATCAAGAAGAAATTGTGCAAGAAAACGTCGCGGATAAATATAAAATTCAAAGATAAAGGAAAAACTCAAATCTGCGACAGGGAGATAGAGAGTACGGGTGGAAATGGAAAAGCTCATATAAGTGACAATAAAATTAAGTAGATTTTAGACAAATCGAAATTCAAAAATGCATAGTAAAGATTTCGCCATGGATTTAATCATGTTTCGCATGAGATGCATAAAATTGAGATCTATATATATGTTACTTAGGACGGACCTATCGCGAATTGAGAAAAAAAAGGAACGCAAAATCATGAGATTTTAACTACATTTTGTATGAACAGAGGACAAAGGGAGCTTGGGCGATTAACGCAGACTTACCCGATTCGGACCCTATCAAGTTAGCGACGTGAGATAAAAATTAACCGCCACCCAAAGCCGGACAACAAAAGATCTTATGTAGGAACGATCGAAATTAGGGGAAGGGGTGTTCGGATTTACGAGTTGATAGGAGATAGAATTAAGCATCAAGAGAATTTCAGATACGTCTTTTGGGACCTGAGAGGGGTATAAAAGATGGAACACATCAGTCAGGAGGCAGTCGCGCCGAGGATTCGAAAAGTTGTTACGTGGCGGTACTACGTCTTTGGTAGGATTAACAGTGAAAAATCTTTAAGTGTTAAATTTTAAATAAGCCCCAGGACTTAGGAAAATTTTGTGAAAAGTACAAGTGCTAGAGTCAGTGAAATTTAATTTGGTTAAACAGTGAAAATAAATATAATTTAAACTCAGTGCTTAAAAAGTGTTAAGTGAAGTGCAGAAAGTGATTACGGAATTTAAGAATTTAACTAAAATTTAAAAATAATTATTTCATTCAAAGTGAAAACATTCAAATTAAATTTAAGAGTTTGTTATCGTTAAATTAAAGTGGATGTGCTCGTGAATTGATATTTAAAAATAGATTATAATTTTGTTTAAAATTATTAATAGTAAATACTTCATCTTAGGTTAAAAGAAACACAAAAACAAAAAAAAGGATTCGATAATAATAAACGTTTAAACCTTTGTTCTAAAATTAACAGTTAGAAAAAAAATTAATTTATCAAGAGTCGAGTTTAATTAAAAGTTTGCACAATTCGGAATAAATTTTCTTATCAATTTATATAAAAAGAAATTTAGAATTAATAAATTGTTCAATTAAAATCCATCGTGCGTATAGCGACAGTGTTAAAAGTGTTTGTCGTTTTAACCGGAATTTTAATCATCAGTCTATCATTTCGAAAAGGAATTTGAAACAGCTATCATTCAAAAGCCTAAACTAAAAAAGTGTTATTAAATCAACGGGTTTTCTGAATTAGGATTTCGTTCGGAAGAAAAATTAAATATCAACTAATTTATACGATTCAAGCGAGAATAAAATATTAAATAGGAATAAATAGTCGAAAAGATTTATTTTGAAATTAGTTGAAAAAATACAATTAATTAGGTAGGTTTTCTTCATCAAGGTTGTTGTGTACACCCGACCGGAAATACCTTGACGGGGGGTAAGTTTTCTTTTTATAAATAATTTTCAGGACCTAGGAGTGAGGAGATACAGCTGATTATGGTATATCAATTAAATTATTAAAACAACAAAACAAAGCATTACACATTAATATATGTATATTATGTATTTATTTATATAAAATAAAGTAATATATTGTATATAAAGAATAAATATATGAGTAATGTATTTATATATATGTATTTTACTTATTAATCGAAGCAGCGAAATGGTAGCGATTTTTAATACCTACCCGAGGACATATCTATATTATTGAAAAAGAAAATATGTATTTATTAATATTCCAGACTATGTAGAATCATATATTTTATATTTATTTATTAATATATGTACTCTTTTTTTTAACATATTTTGACAATCGAGATATGTGTACTTATATATATATATATATATATTTATATTTAATTTTCACCTAACTTCTAGTAAATTTACTAAATTCGGAAAATGAAAAATGGTTTAACTTCAATAAAGGATTTAAAAATATTTAAATTAATTATGCACAATAAAAGGTAACATAACTGAATTATAGGGAGAGGTAGAAACATTTCTTAAATAAACAATCTCGAATCTAGGTTAGTGTGTCAGGAGATGTTTACATAAATTGTTTACAAATAGAGACACCAAAGATCTGGGTCAACCGCATGGTTTGAAAACGACCTTGGCCGTAACTAGATAATTTATCAGGGTTATAAGGATAACCATCAGGATGTCATTGTGCAATGTGCAGCGATATGGGTCATTTACAAATACCTATCATTCACAATCTACAATTGAAAAATCATGGGTTAGCAAGATTTATATCGAATATTACATGAAACATTTGAATACCATTGATTAGATAGTCGCATAGATTTTTATTAGTTACTTGAAACAGCTGGGAGCCGCGTGTTTACAATTACCTACCATTCACAATCTACAATTGAAAAATCACGGGTTAGTAAGATTTATATAGAAATATTATACGAAACATTTGAACATTATTGATGGAGTGTTCGCATAGATCCCATCAGTTGCCAGAGACAGTTGAGAGTCGTGTACCCTCTTATGTGGCAATCAATTACTTGAAACAATTGAGAAATCACGGGATAGGATGAACGAAATTAATGTTGAAACCTGGAGGTAAAGTTTAAAACAAATACAGTTCATCAAACAGGAGGCAGTGGTCGCTCCTACAACAAGACCATTGACCAAACCAAATAGAGATGACGATTCTCTTAAATAAAAACGTCAAAACCAAACAAAAAGCCTGGAGTTCGATAGCTCTCCAAAACAAACTATCAAATAATTTCTTATTCTACTAGTATTTATTAGTATAACCTTATTCTTACGTATATATTCGGTTACCAAGCTAAGAATTGTGCAGAATTCTTCGTGCGAGATCCGAGCTCGGAATGCGAGGTAGATAGCCTCGTATTGCGAGTTATAAACCTTTCCCAAACTGTATGTATACATATATTTATTCGTATGTACTGTTTACTGGAGAATGCGGACCTGCATACAGCTTGCATTTAGGTCGGTAGACCACTCTCGCATTCTCTTTTAAACGTGGAATGAGGATTCACGACCCGTAAGTCCACACCAACCGTGAGTATATGATTGTATATAGGACGAACCCGGTTCGCCCTAAGTAAATTGTAGTCCAAGGAGGTGTTGGAATTTGGAGGTTTCGGGACCCGAGGGAAGACTTGAAGGCAGTGCATGATGACGTGGAAGGCTTTTTGGGACGCGATAACTTAGGTATCAATCAAAGAGCCGTGTCAAAAGATTGTACGAATTTCTTGTCGACTCACGATCATCTCGTTTACTTGCAGGAGGAAGGAGCCAAATTTTTGCTAGCAAAGGGTTATTCTGAGTTCGTCAAATATACAATTAACTAATAACATTAACCTACTAAATCAATCTCCTCATGTACCTTATAGCAGCAGAATCATAAAGGAGTGGCGCCACACAGACACAAGAGTTTACCAAAATCAAATTTACTAACAATTAACCATTTGAGTTTATATTAAATTACCTGTCCAAATAAACATGTATAATATCTTTTATCAGCGTTTAACTACGACTTTGTTAGGGTGCAGGGAATCAGGATAATTACAATAGGAAAGTTAGCTCATTCAGGGAATTCATTTAAGTCTAGGTTTGCAATGGAAAGACCAATTAAATTGTGAAACTCAACACCTCGATCAGAACCAAGGGGGTTACCACAAAATGAAAGTAATTAAAATCCTATATCATAAATCAAAAAATTACACAACGGTTGATGGAATTTAATTACAATATAAATACGGGTATATTTGCGTTCAAGATCGTAAATAACGTATTAATTAGTTAAGTACATATGTCTATAAAGATATATAGTACAAGAGAGCTTTAAGTAGCTTTCTGTAGATATCAAAGAAAAGGGTCCAATTTTCATGGAGGCTTATGTGTTGTAGGGGAGGAATTTTCCATCCCTGCGAACACATATGCAAAGCCTTAGAAAAAAAAAAAGAAGTATCGATCATAGCCAAGAGAGAAGAAAATTTTATATTGTTTTAAACAAAGTAAAAGAAAATGGTGAAAAGGCGAGAACATTACAACTGCATAGCCGTGATCAGGAGGTTCAGGTTTTATAAGATTGGAAAAAAAAAGGTTTTATTGGTCAATCTATTGCAAAAACGGAGAAAATAATAATAATAAATAGGACGTAATTAATTAAAGAATTAACAAAAAAAAATATATCAGAAAAGTGCGACATTACATAAATACACAGTGAAATTTAAAAAAAAAATAATAATACATTAACGTAAATAAACAATAAATCCAAAAAGAAAGTGTTAACGAATAAACCTTTAATACAAAAAGTGTCCTTGTAATTAAAAATGTGTCAAATCAAACGACCATTAACTCCAGAGTTATTAAAAATTCCTTTCATACGATAATGTAAACAAAAACAAAGGATATGTAGGTTAATGATGTCATTCAGTCAAAAGGAATGCGTTCTGTAAACAAAAACATTGTTTATGTTTTGGGTTCTTCGAACAAATCGGAATGTTGATATAAAGCAAGTTTAATAAACAGACAAACCCGAAAAACATCGAACTTATTGGGACAACAAAGAACATCTAAAAATTGATAAGATAAACATCGAGATTTTAAAAGTCGGAAACATCGTTGAATAATACGTATCACTCTGAGGAACAAAAATTAAATAACAAACGTCGAGACTAAATAAATAATGACACAAAAACGAGATTGAATATAAACATTGCATTCGGATATCGTGGAGTATTAACGTAAACAATTATTGTTTATCTTATATTCGAAAATACAGACCAGCGGCGGGCCGTGGTACTTAACAAATTATTCACAAAGTCAGGAAAAGATATTATTATTTCATCGCTAGACATTCGACAGATTTATTAGAAGAATAGAAAGGTTTAGACAAATTAAATTGATTAATGTTTTACAACACCCAATGTACCTTACTAGATATCATTGGTTTTGCAAAAATAATGATTACGAAAAATATAAAATTGATTAATGTCAATTGATTCAAAAAAAAAAAAATATATTTTTTTTTTGATTAACATTAATATCATTATAAAACAAAAGAAAAAACGATTATTTTGAGATGTTGGGGTGTAATCTATTATGATCATGTTATAACATAATAAATAGCGGAAATATTACACCCATATCATGTGATAGATAGATCTATAATAACAATAATATCAAAATAGAGAAGTGTAATTGTATTACATCATAGTTAATCATTAGGACCACGTGTTAGATTCAAATGGTCGCGCTACGTGCCGCCAATGTAGATAGTTGTTGTCAGGATCACAAATCTCGATAATCGACAGAGTCATTAATGAGGGTGAAACATTTGATGTTTTGTTTTGTGAGGTAAGATTAATCTTATATAATATAATTTACCATATAAACGGGTAAGTTGAAATAACGTAAGATTTACTCATGATAATTTTGTTGACATTCGGGTCAGGTAGTTGACTATTAAAACATATTTTAAGACACAGAGGACTCAGTCAATGGATTCGATAAGGAATTCAAGTATAGGCCAAACAAATAAACGTTGTTTTGAAAAGACAAAATGTTAGTTGAGAATTCGACCTTCAATCTCAAAGAAAAAAAAAATACAATTCAGAGTTGGCTCGAGATTTTAATGTCGTTGACGAATGTTTATGATGGGATATATATATGTGTATATATATACCTATTTCGAGGAAACATCGTGATAGGTATATGAAAAAAAATCATGTTAGGTATTTCAAAATCATAATAGAATTTACAAATTTTGCAAATTGAATATAGATTTGAACTCAACAATAAATAAATATGGCAGAGAAAAGAAAACTCGATGACGCGAAGGTAAGCACCGAAACAGTTCCTTTAGTTGATGAACTGAGAGAAATATTCAAACGATCGCGAAAAAGTTCGTTACAAGTCGAGAATTTGAAGGCACGTGAAAATATGGGTCAGTCAGAGGGGGAGACTGGAACATATTCGGATGTCGAAGTCAAAGATATACGAGAGAGTGACGTGGAAATCATAAATGAACTTGAAAATTTACAGGAACAGCCAGGTGATAAAATACAAGAAAAAAATCTAGAAAAACAAAAAAAAAATAAGAAAAACGAGAAAAATTTGAAAAAAAAAATATAGAATAAAAAGGCAACATATATATAAAATAATTAAGAAAATTAAAATAGGAATATTAAGGTTGTCGCTTAGTAAGAAAAAAAAATATAGATACATAAGCCGGTAACACTCGGAAGATCTAAGAAAATGGTGGGAAAACGTGGAATGGGGAGGCAAACAGAAGCTTTAGTGACGGCAATCGAGGAAAATGCTACAGCTGGGACGTCAACAGTGAACATCGGAGATATTACTACAATAATTCAAGCAGCTTTAGCACCGCTTGTTGATAAAATGCAGGAACTTGAGAAACAATTAGGAAGACCAACAACAGTGGCGGTGACAGGAGAGGATAGTGCGCCGAAAAACGTTCTCCAAGTAGTGGAAATGCTACCGCAGCAGGAACGACCTTCATTTTCCGGTGGAAACCAAAACCCCATAAGTTTCTTAGAAGATTTAAAAGAATACACTAGAAAAGTTAAACGTACAGATCCATTAATTGTCGTACGGGAAAATTTGAAGGGAGAAGCAAAAACGTGGGCCAAGTTATACAACAAGCGATGGGAAACAATGTTGGATTTCGAAAGAGATTTTTTAGCTACCTATTGGGGAGATATAAAGAAGAATGAGGTTCGCCGTCGTCTTGCGGAAGGGGTATATGATTCCAAGAGAGATATATCCATGCTCACTCATTTCGCAAATTATTGGGATTTAGCGAAAGCATTAAAAATTACCGAGACACCGTTGAGCGTAGTTGACGAGATTATGAGACATTACCCTAAAGAAGTTCAATCGCTATGGTTTTCAGGACAGTCAGGAGATGAGATTGTCGCTGCTGAGTTTCTTCGAAAACTAGATACAATGGTTTGCACACCGGAAGAACGGAACACAAAGAAAAGGAGTGGGGAGGAGTTCACCAAGAAGGACAAATACCGTGACCGTTACCACGCTATAAAGAAGAGAATTCACGCAATAGAGAGTGTGGAAGGAGGCGCTAGCTGCAGTAAGTGTGCAGAAGCTACGACATCTTCACAGGGAGGTTCTACAAAAACTACAAGCGGCAAGGAGCTAGTCATCGCAAACAATTCGGGAAACGGCCGAGGGTTGATTCATTAGCCCTCATGAATACGACTCACACAGGGAGAGGGACGCCGGCACCAAAACACAACACTGCATTGAAGATTATGATGAAATGGGGGTGGAATCCAACGAAAGGATTGGGAAGAAATGAACAAGGGATGACTGTTCCAATAAAAGCAGAAAGGAATGTGAGAAGACGAAAGGATGGAGCGGAAGAAACGAGAACGGAAGCGGAAATAGATGTGGAAGTATGTGTCAATTCTTTACAACAAATAACGGATGAATGGAATCAATTGAAAGTGAACGAAGAGAAAACAAGAAGGGAAATTAGTGGGTTCAACAACATTTTCGAAGACAGAGATTATGAGGAAGTAGAAAAGGGTAGCACTTTACCGTTATTACCGGAAGCCAAAGCACAGATAGATAACACGGAAGTTCACTGTTTAATAGATACTGGAAGTCAAATCACGTGCGTTTCTCAAGAGTTTTATGAAAATTATTTAAATGATCAAACAATTTATCCTATTATGCCTGTAACGACTATACAGATTAAAGTAGCGATAGGACATAAAAGTCAGAGAATATCTAGGTTGGTTCTAGTACCATTGCGATTTGGAGATGTTATAATAAATACGCCGTGTTTAATAATACCGAAGTTAATTAGACCAATTATATTGGGTATCAACTGGTTAGACGAATATACAGCTGAATTTAAATGTGGAGAAAGCAGAAAGTTAAAAATAAAAACAGGAAATGGGAAGAAGGAAATAGAGTTAGTAAATTCAACCGTAATTCATAGGAAACCTAAACAGGAGGTTAGAAATCAAAATTTCACAAGTGGAAAAATAATTAGTATTGAAGTAAACCCTGAAATAAATAATACGGCGTGCCTCGAGCGTAGAATAACGACATTTGTGTCCGAGTTAAATTTAGATTCAAAAGGAAAAGAAGGGTTAGAAAAGATTTTAATTAGACATAAGAATGTATTTATAGACAAACCGGGTCTAACTACCTTGTACACTCACGAAATAAGAATGACGGACGAGACGCCTTTCGTTAAGCGATCCTACCCAGTACCTTTTGCTTACAGGGATAAGATTGATGAAAAAATTAGAGAATTGGAGTCATTAGGAATCATCAGTAGAGAGGCCACGCAGTTTTCTAGTCCTCTAACATTTACCTTGAAAAAAGATGGGACGGTTAGGATACTCTTAGATGCTAGATTCTTAAACACCAGAATGCAGGCGGAAGTAGAAAAACCACCATTAACTTCAGAAATTATACAGCGTTTTCATGGTGTAAAATTCATAACCACAATAGATCTAAATTCAGCTTACTTTCAAATACCTATCAGTCCAGAAAGTCGCAAGTATACTGGGTTTGTATACAATGGAAAATCTTACGTATACAAGGTATTACCGCAGGGGTTAAAAACATCAGTAGGGAGTTTTTCAAGAGGAATGGACAAAATTCTAGGACCAGGGGTGAGGGAATTCTGCGCTAATTACTTAGATGATTTAATAATATATACGTGTGGTAGTCAAGAAGATCATTTTGAACATGTAAACGCAGTGCTTGAGAGGTTAAAGGAAGCAAACATGACTTGTAAACTCGAAAAATGTCAATTTTTATTCACAGAAGTACGTATGTTAGGACATATTATAACGCCTTTGGGAGTTCAAATGGATCCGGAAAAGATTGATGCTATTAAAAATTTTCCGGTACCCAAGAAAATAAAACAAGTTAGAGCTTTTCTTGGACTTTGTAGTTATTACCGTAGATTCGCAAATAAATATGGGGAAACAACACGGGTTTTGTGCGATTTACTTCAGAAAAATAGAACCTGGCGATGGGGTGACTCAGAACAGCGCGCATTCGAGAGGGTGAAAACATTATTTTTAGAGACAGTTATTTTACATCATCATGACCCAAATAGTACTTATTATTTACAGACAGATAGTTCGGGGTTCGCCATAGGAGGAGAATTATACCAGTTAGATGAGGAAGGAAATCACCACGTTATTGGATTTATTAGCAAAGCTTTAAGAGGACCGGAGTTGAAATGGACCACGTCAGAACAAGAGTTATGGGCGATAATATATGCTTTACATAAATTTGAGACATATTTAAGAGGAGTACATTTAATAATTAGAACGGATCATCAAGCATTGACATTTTTAAAGAGCTGGAAGATGTACAGTGGCCGACTAACACGGTGGATTTTGTATTTAAATCAATTTAACTTCACTGTAGAGTACGTCAAAGGGAAGGAAAATATAGGGCCTGATATTTTATCTCGTTATTCTTGTGATGCAGAAAATGTACAGGAGGAGGAAAACACGTGCCCAGAGATAGCAGCTTTTGCAGTTAAAGGTAGACAACAGATTCGAAAACACTTAGAAAATATAACTGAACTACAAAAACAAGACACATTTTTGGGAGAAATTTTCGGATATTTGCGCAAGGGAAAATTTGGGCCGCCGACAAAAGATGTTAATAGGTATTTGAAAAATTACAAAAAAATAGGCAAGACTTTATATTACACAACAGGACTAAACAAAACGGTGTTAGCAGTACCACAAGAGTTGACTGAAGAACTAATTAAAATGATACATTTAGAAATTGGACACGGAGGAGTTTTTAAAACAGGGACAGCTTTAGGAGATAGGTATTATTGGCCAGGCATGCACCGAGATATAAAACGCATAGTGAGAGGGTGTCACCTATGTCAGCTGGCGAAGCGCGAAATTCGACCAACTGTAGGGCCGAGTAAATCCATAATTACCAAAGAAGTAGGACAATTAGCTATGGCAGATTTATACGGACCTTTACCGAGAGGAATAGGAGGGGTTAGATTCATTTTCGTGATCCAAGATTCATTCAGTAGATTTGTAAAATTATATAAATTGAGGATAGCAAGTACTAAGACCGTGTTAAATTGTGTAGAGGATTTTAATAAAACAATACAAATAGATGCTTTGTTAACTGACAACGGATCTCAATTTACATCGAAGAAATGGGAAAGCAGCTTAAATAGGATGGGCATACGAATCGTACATACTTCAATACGAAATCCCGGACCGAACATAACAGAGCGCGTGAATAAAGAACTAGGTAGAATTTTCCGTATTTATTGTCACGAAAAACATACCAAGTGGGCGGCTTTCCTTAAAGAAATAGAACAAACCTACAATAATTCGATACACTGTTCAACAGGATTCTCACCTAATGAAATAGCTTTTGGGAAATCACCAACTTATAGTTTAGACAGGTATACTCAAGGCTGCGGAAAATCTACGAAAACAATAGATGAAATAAGATTAGCAGCACGGAAAAATTTAGAGAAAAGCGCTGCAAATCGACAGAAATACTATAATCTCAACAAAAGATTAATAACTTATGAGATTGGGACCCTGGTCAAGTTGAAAAAATTTACACAATCAAACCTACTCAAAAAAGAAATAAAAAAATTCAATCTGCTTTACGATGGACCTTATGTAATTGGGTCAGAAGTTTATAGTAACACGTATACGCTAATTGATCCGGTAACTCGGGAAATAAAAGGAGATTATAGCGCAATTCATCTAGCGAAATATTATACATGTAATAAGGAACAAAAACCGAGTTTAGAGATAGTGGAAATCAACGAATAAAATGCGAAATTTACAAATATTTGAAACTTTAAATAAATAAACGATTGAGAAAAATTTAAAATCTGTTAGGATACGATATAATTTAAGGAGAAAGAAAATTACTAAAATATTAGACTATCAGTTTGTTTGCGAGGGGCGGGTCGTCCTTAAGTCTTTAAGGTTGAGTGAACAAATCTCTTAATAAGCGACAATCATATTCTAATTTACTAATAGAGTAAGAGAAAAATTTTTCGATAATATTGATTTTCTAGTTTAGGAAAAAAATTGTGTGTTAGTGTGTAGGAAAATTTTGTTAGATAAGTAAGAACACAGAAGGAAAGCGTATGGGAGTTATATACCCACAAAAGGAACAAAAAAAAAATACATATATTATAAATAGGATAGGGTACGTTTTATAAAACAAGATTTTAAATTGACAATGCATAGAGTTAGAATTTTTTTTGAAAACTTGAAATAAGGTTATCTATAGATTTAGAGTAGACATTAGGTAAAGATAAAAAGGGAACATTAGAATTACGATATGGTTAGGTTAAATTTTCAAAAAAAAAAAAAATTTAAAAGGAAACAGGAACGATGAGAAAATTGGAGGTTAGTTAAGAACATTTATGAAATTTAAAAATTAGGATGGGTAACACCTAGGCTAGAACAACTTGTTTGAATGATCTATGAAAAGACAATTAGAAATTACGAAAAATTTAAGAGAAAAAAAAAAAAAAAAATGCTGGAAAACTTTAAATGGAACATGTATACCACTGATTTTTGGATTGGGTGAGGTCGTGCAAAGATACATATTTCACAAAAATTATCATACTTACAAAACAAAAACAAAACGAAAAATTATTTGCACACCAAGAGACCATCCACTTTTCAGTTGGT
Source organism: Hesperophylax magnus (assembly GCA_026573805.1). NCBI lineage: Eukaryota > Metazoa > Arthropoda > Insecta > Trichoptera > Limnephilidae > Hesperophylax > Hesperophylax magnus. The sequence goes on from JAIUSX010000028.1 coordinate 17,184,202, forward strand.
CAATAGACCGCGAGATTGCAAACAATCTTTATCTGAATCATTGTAAGGGAGGTCTTAGTCCAACTAGGTTGAGGGCCACCTAAACACGCGAGTCGAGGGGCGTGTTCTAGCAAAAAAGAGAATAATTTTGAGTTTATCAAAATTAGAGGAAATTCCATAAAGTAAAATCTACGCGAAAAGAAAATAGAAAATACAATGTGATTCAAAGTCAAGGTTGTTAACAATCCAAACAGAATGAAGGAAAAGATAGGGAATAACAAAATGAGGGGGGGGAGAAAGGAAATAACAGGGAGTGATGTAGGAAAAGGAATAACAGAATGAGGGGGGGGAGAAAGGAAATAACAGGAAGTGATGTAGGAAAAGGAATAACAGAATGAAGAGAGAGAAAAGGAATAACAGAATGAAGAAAGAGATAGGGAATAACAGAGTGAGGGGGGGGAGAAAGGAAATAACAGGAAGTGATGTAGGAAAAGGAATAACAGAATGAAGAGAGAGAAAAGGAATAACAGAATGAAGAAAGAGATAGGGAATAACAGAATGAGGGGGGGGAGAAAGGAAATAACAGGAAGTGATGTAGGAAAAGGAATAACAGAACGGGGGGGGAGGATAGCTAGACTACATTTGAACACAATTTCGATGTCTAAAGTAGTATACAACGTTAGCCACAGCAAATTGAGTTCAGAGGGGGGAACTGTGATGAAAGGCTTAAATCACAGTGAAAAACAGATAAACCATAGCTGCTAAAAATATACAAATTATTAATGAAAACCGTCATTCTAGCGACATCTGTTGAGGTTAAAATTGATTCAGTTTGGTTTTCAGTAGGCACCTGTAATAGTTGGAATTATGTTGAGATTCTATAGTATAAACACAGAGGTCATTAAAATCGTCTAGGAACGACTAGGAACCCCCTTTTGAGGCTTCAAAATAAACATTGAATTTTGTCAACCAATAGATCTGAACAAAGAGCTATAAAATTTTGAGTAACCAATCAGTGAACGAAGAGGCGTACATCAAATGCAGACAAAGGAATGAACTGTGGATCAGGCAATAAAAAAGATAATTAACGACATTTCGATTCTCACAGAAATTGGAGGTGAACGCACTTTAGGGTCAACATCGACTTTCAAGGTGACAAACTCCTGGGAATGTTTACAATAACTGAGACATTTATGGGGTATCGAACCATTGAAATCGGGTGCTTGGAAGTTTTACAGGTTGTAAAGCGCACACACAAATATGCAATGAAAAAAATTATAAACGTGATAGTATAAAAAAAGGACGGGAAAAGCAAAGGAAAGTTACTGGCGGAATTTCAACTGTAGTGCAATTATTTATGATAGAAGGAGGGTGTCATGTTCGATAAAAATCGTACTAAAGAGAGGAGTGAGTGTTGGAAACAATGGAAATTAATCGTTATCAATTTAAGATGAAACGGACATATTGGTAAATCAATCTTGAATGAAAATCTCGCAAAAAAAATAGACATTTTAGAAAAGTGCGGCGACCGAATGGAAGGATAATACAGAGATTTTAGCTGCTACAAAGGTCCTAGGGGCATAAAAATTGAGTATCAGAAGAAGACAGTAAAACTGAACATATAGCGATAGATTAGATTCAGGAAAAGTAGACATTTTACATACTTATTAGGTTAGATATATATTAGAGTTACCCAATATTACGGAGGGATCGAAACAAGATAAAAGGTTGGCGGTCTCATGTATATTTTGAAGGATAAACAATCGAAATCCGAACATGATTTTTATTTACGTTAAGGTAATAAACGATTAGAAAAGCGATTAACTTTAACGTTGGGCTTATGAAGTATTTAGATTAGGAAAAGAGATTAAAATTAATAGGTTTGAAATTAAACTAAATTTACGGCCGTAGTACATAAAATCTGAGACGTAAACATATGTCCAGACGTATAATTTATGTGAAATCTTGTAAGTGAGGGATGGAGAATGGGCGGAGATTGGGTCAGATAATAAAAATGACAGATATCCCAGAGTCTAATTAGGTATATCTCCCGTAGAAGTGTGGAAAACTATATATTAATTAATAATAAATGAAGTATGAAATTTCCCAGGAGACCACACACATCGGGAAAAGTGAAGAAAAGATAAAAGGAAGGGTAAAGAACGGAGATAGGAAATGATCCATGTGGAGAAAAGCGATACAATTCGAATTTATCCGTGAAATTAATAAATACGACTTGGAAAATGAGTAATTATAAGAGTTATGAGAAATGACATAAGAATCAAGAAGAAATTGTGCAAGAAAACGTCGCGGATAAATATAAAATTCAAAGATAAAGGAAAAACTCAAATCTGCGACAGGGAGATAGAGAGTACGGGTGGAAATGGAAAAGCTCATATAAGTGACAATAAAATTAAGTAGATTTTAGACAAATCGAAATTCAAAAATGCATAGTAAAGATTTCGCCATGGATTTAATCATGTTTCGCATGAGATGCATAAAATTGAGATCTATATATATGTTACTTAGGACGGACCTATCGCGAATTGAGAAAAAAAAGGAACGCAAAATCATGAGATTTTAACTACATTTTGTATGAACAGAGGACAAAGGGAGCTTGGGCGATTAACGCAGACTTACCCGATTCGGACCCTATCAAGTTAGCGACGTGAGATAAAAATTAACCGCCACCCAAAGCCGGACAACAAAAGATCTTATGTAGGAACGATCGAAATTAGGGGAAGGGGTGTTCGGATTTACGAGTTGATAGGAGATAGAATTAAGCATCAAGAGAATTTCAGATACGTCTTTTGGGACCTGAGAGGGGTATAAAAGATGGAACACATCAGTCAGGAGGCAGTCGCGCCGAGGATTCGAAAAGTTGTTACGTGGCGGTACTACGTCTTTGGTAGGATTAACAGTGAAAAATCTTTAAGTGTTAAATTTTAAATAAGCCCCAGGACTTAGGAAAATTTTGTGAAAAGTACAAGTGCTAGAGTCAGTGAAATTTAATTTGGTTAAACAGTGAAAATAAATATAATTTAAACTCAGTGCTTAAAAAGTGTTAAGTGAAGTGCAGAAAGTGATTACGGAATTTAAGAATTTAACTAAAATTTAAAAATAATTATTTCATTCAAAGTGAAAACATTCAAATTAAATTTAAGAGTTTGTTATCGTTAAATTAAAGTGGATGTGCTCGTGAATTGATATTTAAAAATAGATTATAATTTTGTTTAAAATTATTAATAGTAAATACTTCATCTTAGGTTAAAAGAAACACAAAAACAAAAAAAAGGATTCGATAATAATAAACGTTTAAACCTTTGTTCTAAAATTAACAGTTAGAAAAAAAAATAATTTATCAAGAGTCGAGTTTAATTAAAAGTTTGCACAATTCGGAATAAATTTTCTTATCAATTTATATAAAAAGAAATTTAGAATTAATAAATTGTTCAATTAAAATCCATCGTGCGTATAGCGACAGTGTTAAAAGTGTTTGTCGTTTTAACCGGAATTTTAATCATCAGTCTATCATTTCGAAAAGGAATTTGAAACAGCTATCATTCAAAAGCCTAAACTAGAAAAGTGTTATTAAATCAACGGGTTTTCTGAATTAGGATTTCGTTCGGAAGAAAAATTAAATATCAACTAATTTATACGATTCAAGCGAGAATAAAATATTAAATAGGAATAAATAGTCGAAAAGATTTATTTTGAAATTAGTTGAAAAAATACAATTAATTAGGTAGGTTTTCTTCATCAAGGTTGTTGTGTACACCCGACCGGAAATACCTTGACGGGGGGTAAGTTTTCTTTTTATAAATAATTTTCAGGACCTAGGAGTGAGGAGATACAGCTGATTATGGTATATCAATTAAATTATTAAAACAACAAAACAAAGCATTACACATTAATATATGTATATTATGTATTTATTTATATAAAATAAAGTAATATATTGTATATAAAGAATAAATATATGAGTAATGTATTTATATATATGTATTTTACTTATTAATCGAAGCAGCGAAATGGTAGCGATTTTTAATACCTACCCGAGGACATATCTATATTATTGAAAAAGAAAATATGTATTTATTAATATTCCAGACTATGTAGAATCATATATTTTATATTTATTTATTAATATATGTACTCTTTTTTTTAACATATTTTGACAATCGAGATATGTGTACTTATATATATATATATATATATATTTATATTTAATTTTCACCTAACTTCTAGTAAATTTACTAAATTCGGAAAATGAAAAATGGTTTAACTTCAATAAAGGATTTAAAAATATTTAAATTAATTATGCACAATAAAAGGTAACATAACTGAATTATAGGGAGAGGTAGAAACATTTCTTAAATAAACAATCTCGCATCTAGGTTAGTGTGTCAGGAGATGTTTACATAAATTGTTTACAAATAGAGACACCAAAGATCTGGGTCAACCGCATGGTTTGAAAACGACCTTGGCCGTAACTAGATAATTTATCAGGGTTATAAGGATAACCATCAGGATGTCATTGTGCAATGTGCAGCGATATGGGTCATTTACAAATACCTATCATTCACAATCTACAATTGAAAAATCATGGGTTAGCAAGATTTATATCGAATATTACATGAAACATTTGAATACCATTGATTAGATAGTCGCATAGATTTTTATTAGTTACTTGAAACAGCTGGGAGCCGCGTGTTTACAATTACCTACCATTCACAATCTACAATTGAAAAATCACGGGTTAGTAAGATTTATATAGAAATATTATACGAAACATTTGAACATTATTGATGGAGTGTTCGCATAGATCCCATCAGTTGCCAGAGACAGTTGAGAGTCGTGTACCCTCTTATGTGGCAATCAATTACTTGAAACAATTGAGAAATCACGGGATAGGATGAACGAAATTAATGTTGAAACCTGGAGGTAAAGTTTAAAACAAATACAGTTCATCAAACAGGAGGCAGTGGTCGCTCCTACAACAAGACCATTGACCAAACCAAATAGAGATGACGATTCTCTTAAATAAAAACGTCAAAACCAAACAAAAAGCCTGGAGTTCGATAGCTCTCCAAAACAAACTATCAAATAATTTCTTATTCTACTAGTATTTATTAGTATAACCTTATTCTTACGTATATATTCGGTTACCAAGCTAAGAATTGTGCAGAATTCTTCGTGCGAGATCCGAGCTCGGAATGCGAGGTAGATAGCCTCGTATTGCGAGTTATAAACCTTTCCCAAACTGTATGTATACATATATTTATTCGTATGTACTGTTTACTGGAGAATGCGGACCTGCATACAGCTTGCATTTAGGTCGGTAGACCACTCTCGCATTCTCTTTTAAACGTGGAATGAGGATTCACGACCCGTAAGTCCACACCAACCGTGAGTATATGATTGTATATAGGACGAAACCGGTTCGCCCTAAGTAAATTGTAGTCCAAGGAGGTGTTGGAATTTGGAGGTTTCGGGACCCGAGGGAAGACTTGAAGGCAGTGCATGATGACGTGGAAGGCTTTTTGGGACGCGATAACTTAGGTATCAATCAAAGAGCCGTGTCAAAAGATTGTACGAATTTCTTGTCGACTCACGATCATCTCGTTTACTTGCAGGAGGAAGGAGCCAAATTTTTGCTAGCAAAGGGTTATTCTGAGTTCGTCAAATATACAATTAACTAATAACATTAACCTACTAAATCAATCTCCTCATGTACCTTATAGCAGCAGAATCATAAAGGAGTGGCGCCACACAGACACAAGAGTTTACCAAAATCAAATTTACTAACAATTAACCATTTGAGTTTATATTAAATTACCTGTCCAAATAAACATGTATAATATCTTTTATCAGCGTTTAACTACGACTTTGTTAGGGTGCAGGGAATCAGGATAATTACAATAGGAAAGTTAGCTCATTCAGGGAATTCATTTAAGTCTAGGTTTGCAATGGAAAGACCAATTAAATTGTGAAACTCAACACCTCGATCAGAACCAAGGGGGTTACCACAAAATGAAAGTAATTAAAATCCTATATCATAAATCAAAAAATTACACAACGGTTGATGGAATTTAATTACAATATAAATACGGGTATATTTGCGTTCAAGATCGTAAATAACGTATTAATTAGTTAAGTACATATGTCTATAAAGATATATAGTACAAGAGAGCTTTAAGTAGCTTTCTGTAGATATCAAAGAAAAGGGTCCAATTTTCATGGAGGCTTATGTGTTGTAGGGGAGGAATTTTCCATCCCTGCGAACACATATGCAAAGCCTTAGAAAAAAAAAAAGAAGTATCGATCATAGCCAAGAGAGAAGAAAATTTTATATTGTTTTAAACAAAGTAAAAGAAAATGGTGAAAAGGCGAGAACATTACACCTCCAGAAATTAATTGAATATCGCTCAGCGACAGGTGAAATAATGACATGTTTTGCCTCCTGCCGGAGGGTGATGAAGGTAGGATTCCTTTGAGTTCTGATATGTGGGTCCTTGGTGGTAATTGTTTATGGTGATGTTGTTGGTGATGATGATTGATGAAGATTCATCTTATACCGTTAGGTACAAGGAGCTGCTCCGGTTCGGTGGGCATGATAGCCTGATATCAGGAACCATTTGAGGTACGCGGGTGGCGCGAGGTTTAGGTCGCGTCAACCTCCCCTAAATCGATGATGAGTTAAGCTCCGCCAGGATGCCGAAAGTTAGGAATCCACTCTACTAACATCAAAAAACATAAAAATATACTGAAGTGGTTTGCATCAGCAACGTCAAGAGTTCGGGAGTCCCGTGAACACCCCTCTGGTTTACGCTTGTAAGAATAAGTGAGATTCAGCTTCAGTTTGTTCGCCTTCGCCTCTGCAGTCACGTTACTCCAAATAGCTCCTGGCTCCAGTCTATACAGCTTCTCGTTCCAGTAGAGGTAATGACACATGTTTATCATATGTACAATACAGAACATACTTCAAGTCTTTCGTCCAGACTCAAAATAGTCATATCATTATTTAATTGGGGATGAAGGCATCCATCCGACATAACGAATGTTTTCGGGACGGGAGATCTTACTCCACTTTCAAGTCATGGTAACTCGCTCTATCGTTTGTTACCTTCCGTTCGCTTCAAATATCAAAACATGGTATCCTCGACATCCGGCGCTAAAAATCAGAGGGATACAGGAATAATCAGGTCGTGAATCTGAAATCATCCGATCTCCATCACCAACGGTTTCAGTCAGAGTCAATTCCAAACCTAATTCTAGATGACTTCTCCTCCTATAGTGGGGTAAATATTTATTGGATGTGACAGGAAGGCAGTCGGAAAATCGTCGAAACAACTTCATATTCGTCACTATCCCTTTGTTCTGCCAACGAAAAAATCTCCCCCATACGTCAGAAAAGGATAGCATAGCCATTATCCGCTTTGTTCCTTCGTCTACCAAGCTAACTCGAGTAGGAAAGCCCATTGGCAATCTTCGTTTCCTTCGATTGGAACTCCGTGAAAGCGTCCTCTCACCAGCTGAAAATACTCGGAACAGGGGTCTATCCAGGGTAACCATCTCAGGCTGGTCCTCCAACACCTTCGACAGAAATCGATGCTTTAACGGGATAACTCAACCACATCAAGGGCGTGGGAAAAGGCCAGCACTGCCCTACCGGAATAGACGCTCTCCCGGTATTTAGGGTTCCGACTTTGCTAACACAAAAAAAGTCCCTATTAGGCAAGCCAATTACCAATTTCGATTCCTTCGCTTTTGTCGCTTTGGTAAGATAGGATAGCCCACGGAAAAGTCGTACACTTCGTCCCAAGCCAAACTTATGTGAATGAAAACCTCAATTGATAGAATAGGAAAGCCAGACAGATGTGTTCTCTCGGCGACTACCTTCAATCCGCTGTGTTAATTTCGTGAATAAGTTTGGTAATACCAAATATATTGAATGTCCAAGGAGAATACGAGAACATATTGTTAAATAACAGATGCTAAAGCATATAATTAACCGTTCTCCGGCTTCCCGAACCGATTGATCATATTATCTTAGACATCGCATAAATACAATGGTTTATATTTTATAAATTTTAGACGCTAAATATAACTACTGAAGAATTATGAAATCATTTTAAATTTATGAAAAATATACTAACTCGTAACCCAACTAATGCCTATTGTCCAATAATCTAACGTGTTAAAAGTAACCGCTCGTCATCCTTTTTTTGTTTTGAAATGGGCAAGTCTCATAATTTATGACCTCTTTTGTTAAAGGGCCCGGACTCCAACCATTAAATATTGTCACGAATTCTTCTGTTTAATATTTTAACATATTATTACATCTATACATACTACATATATTTAAGTAAACTCTTTTCTCAATCCCCGGGATAATTGATTTTATTTAATTTAAATACCCTAACTTCAAAACACAATTGAATTATTTTATTTACCACGTATTGGAAAGCATTTATCTCTCTAAGAAATCCTCAGGAAATAAGGGTTAGTAATTAGTTTATAATAAGACTTACCAATTCATCATCTTAGTGCATTCCAAATAATTATAAGAAACAAACACAGTCACATGCAGTAAAATACTCATGCTGTTAGAAAAACCACACTTTCTATACTAAATGATTTTAACCGCGTTCGTGTCCCGACGATGAATTCTTTGTTGACGCGTCTCCTAGCTTTTACTGAACTCGACTATCTTGAAACGCTGACCGATCCTGATTATGCTTGACCGTCTCCCGAACCTTGAACCTCTGACTTCCTTGACTCTATTTGACCGTCTCCCAACGCTTTCAAAAACTAACTATCCCGACCGTCTCCTCTCGCTACCCAATCTAGACTCCCCGTCCAATCCTCACACTCCCTGACTCGCTTCATCTCCCCCCACCCCCTCGTCTCCTCCCCCAAATCAACTCCGCCTTTCGCCATTTATCAATTATTATCTAATTTATGTTTACGAATTCTGAAAATTTTGTGTATTCAAGGACAGAATCGCACTAAAAGGACCACATATATTATAAGCCCTAGAATCCGTCACATTAAATTCAACCGTCCCAAACCCAATAAATTGTTACTTCTTAAATATACTGTCAAATTCTTTGTCCCAAGGAATGAAACTCGACCCCTTCAGTCCAGTGGCGTGTCGGCCCACCAGCGTCTTAGTCCGGCCTTCAAATTACCCACACGGTCTAGGATGTATTAAATACCTATTATATAATAGTTTTATTTTTAAATCTTCTTGCAGGATTTTAATTTAATTAAGCAACTTCCAAACTCGTCCTGTTAAAATGTTATTTACCATGCTAGTCATAATTATAATTCGTCCAAATCCTTAGAAAAATTACGTAACTATATTTCACGGCGTATTCCCTACTTAATAAGTTACTTAGTAGCATTGCTTAGCGGAGTTTAATTGTTTCTTATTGACTTTGTTAGGGTTTTTTTTCTATCCGCCCCAACCTGCCAAATTCGTTGCTACTGCACTGAAATAAATCTGAGAATTCAAAATACCATCACGGAGGTCTCTGACAAACGCAGTGCATGTTCCTAGTTTTTGCTAGCATCATAAATTCAAGCACTTGTTTTAAAATAGCTTTAACTCCAACATCTGGTAAGTCCCTATTTCGTGAAATCAACTGAGAAATTCTTTCTCACCATAATAAATCAATAAGGTAGGTGTTGCCTGTCTACTTCGAACTTTCATTAACCCCTCTGATTGGTTGCATTTTATCTTTTGGCGTAGGTCAAAAAAAAACGACACGCCCCGGTTCACTCCAGTTCCCAGCACCTTAACTAGATGTCACCTCTGATCACGTTTTGATTGGAGAAACCAGAATTCATTAATTCCTACAATAAACGGAAAAAAATTATCCCAGGGCAAGTTCATCACAGTCTGTGATTATATTCAGTATTTTCTTTTCGGCTCGGAATTAAAAAAAATGTTTTCGAATTATTAGTTAAGATATGAACAGTGAAAAGGTTAAAAGAAAATTGAATAGAATTGAATTGAATAGAATTAAAAAATTGAAAAACTAGACATTTTATAGCTTTTTTCAGTTCAAAAGTTTATATAATGTGGACGGGAAAATAAGGAAATTTGTATTCAAATAAATAGTTTATTTCAAAATATAAATTGGTTGAACATGCCTTAAAAATAAATGATTTTTTTTTTTTAATTTGTGTTTTGAGTTTATTGAAGTTTTGAATTTGGGTTTAAATGGGATTTCCTCGTATTGAATACATACGAAACTTTTACTGGAACCTGCTACAATTTATAGTAATACATTCACCTTTGTAAGTTGGTGAATATTCTGGAATAAAAAAATTCTAGTGTAAAGAATAATAAACATTAAATAAATTATAAAAGAGTATATAATTATAAAATGTACATTTTACAAAAACAATGTTTTATTTATTTGTGTTATAAATTATGATATATCGGCTGTTAACGAATTCAATTATTTTTGAGGTACAATGAATATAAATTTAATAAAAATAAAATATAAAAACATTTCGGGTAGAAATTTTAATTTTGTCCAACAAATTTGTGTCATATTGTAATTCGGTTTAATTTAAAGTGATTTTTATTTTTTATTAAAAAAACATTTTAATTATTGTAGAAAGTAATCACTTTGTGGTTTGACATATTTAATAAAATAAAATACTTTTTGTTTTAAAACCAAGAGTTTTTAATAATTTTTAGAACCGACCAGTTTCGCTTTACTCAGACTTACTTTAGATAAGTCTAGTAATAATTTGTACCCTGAAGATGCTTTAGTAAAGCGAAACCGGTCGGTACTAAAATTTATTAAAAACTCGTGGTTTTAAAACAAAAAGTATTTTATTTTATTTAATCATTTTTACTTTATAAAAATAAAACAACACGCCTCCGTCTGTTGAGACAGGTCCCCATCTTTCCAGACAGGTCACCGTCGTTGAACAAAAACGAATATGTCGTTTTAGCAGCAAGTTCAAAAACACCACATTTTAAAACGAAATGCAAAATTTATTCATCAACAATAAAATAAAAATGCCTTTATTTTGTATAGTAATTTTTTTTCGTGGACAAAAAAATAAGTGAAAATTCTCTCGCGCTTCCCTACACCAGGTAACGTTTTTAAAAATGTTGCAAGTGAACAGTGACATTTAAATTTAATTTTTCTGTCGGGTAAACCCCACCCCACACCATGTGGATATATTCCCGTGAATCACGCATTTAACGTAAGAACTTCGTGAAAGAAACACCCCTTCCCAGTCTTACCTTTTTTACCGTGATGACACGCGTCAATTTCGGCGGAACACTTGTCATCGAAGGTCTTCCAGACTCCGTCTACTGTGTAGGCGCAAATTGGGTCGTACATTAAGGGACATGGTTTTAAACACGGATCGTGATTTGTTACAACCGTTCTCGGGGTCACCAGAGCCACCAGGGTCATCAGCACGCCAACTGTACAAAGGTTTCATATGCGTTACTTCATTATATTGTATTGAAATGCGTATTTTCAGGCAGAGCGATTCCACGCCATCATTGGGCATGCTAAAGGAACGTACGTAATGACTTGCTTCTTATAATATTGATAAATGAATGCAAAAATACCCTATAATAAATAACTACATTGAAATATTGGCAATATCGGCAACTCTGGCCGCTAGAGGCGCTATTGATGTAGACATTCCTTTCAATGGAGGCAAATTGAATTTATTCAGCACTTCAACTCTTAGATCAGCAACAACATCAGCTGTAGGCAGACTGATGGAACCTAAGCGCAAGTCAAATACTAAGTTTGGTGATCGCGCTTTCGGAGTATCTGGGCCGAAGGCTTGGAATAAACTCCCTCCGGAACTAAGATCCATAACAAGTCCAACAGAATTCAGGTCTAAACTAAAAACTTACATTTTTAAGCTGTTATACCCTAAATTTAAATTCACAATTCCTGAGAGAATGTTCAGTTATATCCAATTTTTCAAATGATGTCCTAAATCCTGTATCTAAATTTCGCTATTAAACAATAAGTTAATGTTAATTAAGTGTTAATCTCAAGTGACCTACCAGTATATATTATCTCCATATATAGTTAGTAATAACATAGATTATTGTAGAAATGTATTATAAATTTGTACAGCGCCCTTGAGATGATTTTGCACAAAAACGGCGATATACAAATCATCCAATTATTATTATTATTTGTGGCGGTGTTTTGCCCTTTCTAATTTTTATTTTAATCAATATTGAAATATATTCTTAAAAGTACTTTAGATGTAATAATTACAAGTCGAAACTTTGGCTAAATAGGGATGTAGCGCTACACGACATAATACCACAAAAAATCACTGTAATACTTTTGGCCCCGAAAATCTCAAATCATTTCTGACTCCCAAGTCGTTTTTCAAGAAGCCTAAAAACTTCGATAAGTTAGTGGTGAAATATAATACGAATTAGTTAACTCCCAGCAAATAAAATGTTAATGATTACGTAAAACGTAGATTTAACCATGAAAATATAATAGTAAAAAATTATGGTTATTTAAATGTGTTAGTTCCATGAAGCATTTTGTGTTCATGTGATGTCAATGTTGATATTAAAAACACATTATTGTATGTGAACAAAAACACATTATTGACGTATAATTTGAATGTGTTGTTTGATACTTTATTACCTTTCTAAACTATTGCTGTAAAGTCTCATTTCTAGAACTCTGTTTTAATTTTTGGTTTTTCTTGTAGATATATCCGATGGTATTATTTTTAAACTTACAAAAAAAACATTTTAGTACTAAACAAGTTCTGCTGTGTAATTATTATTACGCTTGACAGCTGTATGTGTCGGACAAACTTGCAGGTCCGTACTAGATTCAAAGTATAGGTATGTACTACGTAACAGTCAATAATCACATGACATACTCCTATTTAAGTCGTCACTAAAAAAACTTACACTTTAACCCTTCAGGCGTCGCGGTCGGAAGGACATTACTAGCCACAACAATCATATTCCATTACAGTCTCTGAAGGACAGAGCTGACCGGGGCGTCCATACATTACTAGCCACAAACATCAAATTCCATTAGATTCTCTGAAGGACAGATCTGATCGGCGAGTCCATACATTACTAACCACAAACATCATATTCCATTAGATTCACTGAAGGACAGATCTGACCCGGGCATCCATACATTACTAGCCACAAACATCATATTCCATTAGATTCTCTGAAGGACAGAGCTTATACTTTTTTAATGTTGATAATTTGTATGGTCTGTAGCTGTACATTTGACATTTTGAGGTAAGGATACTGCTTGAGCACATTTGCAAATGATGAAAAGATAATGTGGTGGCTATTCCTACACAGCTTTCTAAAGGGTTTTAACTCTGAAGCAAATTTCCATGAATAAAAAAAAACGGAATAACTCTTACCAATTGCTGCAAAGTCCACGAAGATCTTCATTTTTGTTGGTTTGCGAAAGACTTTCCTATTCTGATGAAACTGTGGACAAAAGACCGCCTTATATACTTCTAGAACTGATTAAACTTATTGCTTTCTGAGTTGTTTTTTAAATTAATAACTGTAGTAACATTTTACTCCCGTATAAAACGTAATTGCTTTCAGGTATTTATTGTTTTTGTGTTTAATTCATAGAACTCTATTTAATTAAAATCAAATTTGATATTTGAACAATTAGAAATCAATAAATCAACCCATTACCCTAATATGCAATTATCCTTCAATCACACAAACGGAAAATATCAAATATCTTGGTATATACTCCGACCGTTATTTAAAATGGGACAGAAATATAGAGTCGGTTAAAGGAAAACTAAACTAGTTGATTTACTTTTAAAAAACGTAAGAAGTATATTAAACAAATATGATATAAAGAATATATACCTCGCAATAGCACAATCCATAATGGAATACGGCATTATTGCCCGGGGCTATGCCAGTAAAAAATACATAAACACACTGTGTAAAGTTTCTGAAAACCTTAATAAACGTAATACTTAAAGTACCAATTCTAACACCCACTTCAACCATATTCAAAAAATTCCCAGTGTTGAAGATTCAAAAATTATATTCAAGACAAATACTAACATTCCTTTACAAGAACCTAAACACATTAAAAACTTCACAAATTTCTCGCAATACTAGAACAAGACATGCACACCAACTACTAATACCAAAAACCAACACATTCTTTGGACAAAAACACTACAGATTCCAGGCTATAAAACTGTACAATTCACTTCCAACACAATATAAAACATCTAATCTTACAGAATACAAAAAACCAATATGGAACTGGCTACAACCCCTTGAATATTTAACTTTGTTATATTTCACAATTGTTTTTGTTAAAACTATGTAAAAATCGATTTTATGTTTTAATTTTTATTGTTTATTTGTGTTACTAACTTCACTGTATTGTTTACTATTATATAACTTTACAATTGAAAAAGTCCTCCACAACAGAGGTGAACTCCTAGCGTGGAGGACAATATACTATACCTTTGTAATACTAATTTGGGGATCTTGTGAGAGGCACAAAATAAAAGAGGTTGGTGAAGGTCACAGTATTTATTTGTGAGTCAGGTAGCCGTGATGAGAGATGACGTAGGACAGATGATGATTTCTGCGGATGCAGGCGGTGATGTGCTGGTCAAGCGCGGGTCAGTGAGTCGACGCCGCTGCTGGTGACCGGACTCGTTAACGGTCAGGAACTGGCGAAGAACGTGGGTCTTCTGGTGGATGTAGCGCTGGACAGATGCGCTGGAACCAGAGCGCTGAGATCCGTTGTAACGCTGGCCAGGGATGGTGGCCGGGGCCAAGGCGCTATGATGATGTCCCGATGGAGTCGATGGTTGAAACCGTGTGGAGCCGGGAATATTGTCTTTTGCGCAATGAAGGTGCGCGGGTTATCACTCGTTGAGCCTTGTTAACTGACGGCTGATTGATGGCTGACTGACTGTTCGCTGCGTCGGGCTTATTTATACAGTACGGCCGACGGCGACAGTAGGTAGGCGAGATCGCAAGAAAAATGGAGACACTCGCTCAGTCTGGGTCCTACTGGAACTTTCGGTGGCGCTGCTATTACGCATAGGCGATAGGCTAGAACCTTCTAGTGAGTTGGCGTAATGTGCCAGACCAACTCGCAACGTATTGTTGAAGGTAGGTCGCGTAGTTTACAATTAGTTCTCGGCAGTAACTCGCAAGTAAATAGGTAGGTCGAGTTGTTTGCTATCAGCGAGACAATCTGGATTATTCTCTCACCACACTAATATATTAAAGAATAAAATAAAATCATTTGATAAATGTCCGAAATCTTCCAATGATCCCATTTGCATTAACTGTTCGGGTACACATACCGCGGTCAGTCTAGCCTGTCCGGAATTAACAAGACAGAAGAACATAAAACATAAAATGGCTACCGACAACATTTCGTACTTCCAGGCCTCAAAGTTAATCTCTCCTGCGAAAAAATCATTCGCAGAGATGAAATCGTCCTCAGCTCCTTTCCAAACAACCACCTTTTTTAAATTCAACGTCATCTTCTCACAGAGAAACCATTCTCAAGCCAGTCAAAACCAACCCAAAATATACACCTTACCTTGATAAAAAACAATTGAATAATATTTTGGCCAGCCCGAATGGGAATGCCAAATCCCAGACGCCCAATGGGTGTGCCATAAATGGTAATACTTCCCCTCCTGCTCTCCCCGAAATAATTAATAATAATTCTTTTATACAAACTTTAATTACCCTTTTAATTACTATCCTTACAAACAACAATACTGTACCGTCCAATGCTGCCGATTACATTAAATCTTTATTATCTTGCCTCCCCAATGGCTTCGAAACTGAACAAAATTCTTCAGTGGAACAGTAGAAGCCTTTTCGCTAACAAATCTGACCTAATTCAATTACTCGACGAACACGACGTTTCAGTAGCCGCCATTTCTGAAACGTGGTTAAAACCCTCCTTTCACATAAGAATTCCAGGTTATTATTGTCTCAGACACGACAGACCGGATGGTAAAGGCGGCACGGCTTTGATAATCCATAATTCTATCCCGTTTAAACAAATTAATATTCATACTCCCTCCGACGATATCTAGATAATAGCAGCTGTCTTATCTGATATCACAATATTGTCAATATATATTTCTCCCTCTACGACTTTTATTGGAAATGAATGGGCACCAATCTTAACCCAGATTTGTTCCCCTTATATGATCCTTGTAGATTTTAATGCACAATTCCCCTTCTTGGGGTAGCGAAATATCAAATCGTTCTGGCCGCAATCTTTTAGATTTTATTGATACTCATAACCTATGTTTTTTAAATGACGGATCTCCAACCAGATTCACCCCCCTCATCAACGGAAAAGTGTTGTTGATATATCTCTTTGTTCGTATTCGTTAGCATCTAAATGCTCTTGGGACATCCTAAACGATCTCCTCTCTAGTGATCATTTCCCAATTATAATCCGCTTCCACCATCAATTCAACACTTATTCCCCCCCAGTTAAAAATAATCTCAAATTTAGAACGAAAGATGCGAATTGGAGCACTTTCTCTTCTGAACTAGATAACCTTATTAATTTAACAAAATCGTCCCCGGGAGACATCAGAATGCAATGTGAGACGTTTCTTTCTATGGTTATAAATGCAGCAGAAAAATCCATCCCGAAACGCAATGCGAACATTAAAATAAAACATTTTACTCCGTGGTGGGAGGAGGAATGCACTCGCTCCGTCAACTCTCGAAAAAAAGCAATTTCCTCTTTTCGTAAGTGTATGTCACTAGAAAATTTTTTATCAGTTAAAAAAGCCCAGGCAGAAACCAAACGAATTTTGAAAAATAAGAAGCGCGCTGGATGGCGGAAGTTCTGTGAGAACCTGTCTCCGGAAACTCCCCAGTCTTCAGTTTGGTCTAGCTTAAAAAAATTCGGATCATCGTATTCTCCGCCGAGAATCAAACATATATCAGAAGAAATTCTTATAGGATTTGCGGATAAAATAGCCCCCCCATCAGTTGCCGGATGTGAAGAAATGCCTTCTATTAAGCCGTATCCATCTCACTCTAACTGGCTAGATACTCCTTTCTCCATTGATGAGTTAAACGAGTGATAAGAGCCCTTTCTGACTCTGCTCCGGGTCCCGATGGAATATTTTATAGTTTCATTAAATCATTTTCTGATATGGCGGTTGAATATTTCTTATCTCTTATTAATAGTATGTTTGAAACAGGACTAATTCCGGATGATTGGAAAACTCATAAAATCATTCCCATTTTAATGGAAAAAATCCATCTGAAATTTCGTCTTATCGGCCTATCGCTCTTTCATCATGTTTGATGAAAGTAGCGGAGCGTTTGATAAAAAACAGACTAGAGCGGTTTGTTGAAAGTCAAGATATTATCTCACCAAATCAGTATGGTTTTCGGAAAAAGAAATCTACAATGGATAATTTAAGTTTGTTCACAACTGATATCCGAGTTTCTCAATCCCTAAATTCTTATACATTGGCCACATTCCTTGACCTTTCATCAGCTTACGATGATGTTTTACTGAATGTTTTGAAAGAAAAAACTAATTAAAAAACAAATCCCCCCGAAATTAGTCCAATTTATTATTAATTTGCTCACAGATAGGTCTATTATTATTGAGTCTTCCTCTAAATGCTTAAGGCGCAAACTATGGAGAGGTTTCCCCCAGTCAATAACTTTAAATAGTTTAACTCAGTCAGGTTTTCAGTCCTCTGTTGTTTAATATTTATATAAGCGACCTAGACTCAGTAATTCCTTTTTCTATCAAGCGACTTTACTTTGCGGATGATATCCTTATATATTTGTTAAATAAAAGTATTATTCTTGCAGCTAAGGAAATGAATTTGGCTTTACAATATATTAAAAGCTGGTTGTCAATAAATGGGATGAATCTGGCGGCATCTAAAACAAGAGTCGTGGCTTTCACGCGCAAAAGAAAAATTCCCCACTTCTCAATCTCTTTTGATAATGTGCCTCTACAAACCGCTACTCAAATCAAATTCCTTGGTCTTCTTTTGAACCATAAATTATCCTGGCTTCCACACATTCAGATAATTTTTACAAAGTGTGAAAAGGGACTTAATATGATGCGAGCAGTTTCCAGAGTATGGTGGGGATCTCATCCTACCACTCTTAAATTAATGTATAACTAGCTTTTCGCCCGTTGCAGGCAACTAATGGGTAAAAATGTGGGGCGTGGTGTAGTGTTTGAACGAAGATGAGGCGAGGGTGTGGGACTACAAATTTTTTAAAAAAAGTATTTGGAGAAAAATTGGTGCCAAGGAGCTTACTGATCATTTTATCACCGAGCCGTTTGGGTTGTGTAGATTTAGACGCGTAATTTGATACCCATATCGTATGTACGGTTTTTGTCACCGACACTCTTGAAAAGTCCCAGGGAATTTTATTTTGAGAAAAGCATTGCTCTATAAACACGCAAAATTTAAAAAATTTTAACTTAAAAAATTTGGTAAAGGTTACGAATTCCGCTTCACGGTAAAACGCAATATATAACTTTCAAATAAATGGATTTAGCTTTATTGATTCAACACATGATTTATTTTGTCGGGGAGACGGAAAAATACGTACTTTTAATTTTAATTTCGTTTATTTAGTCACTCACGCGATATGTCAATTAGTATGCGACGCCGTTTACCTAGCCAGTGCGCGGGTTAGGTACAGTACCTACCTACGAACTAATTCAGATAAAAAGAAAATAAAATCTTGAAAATATTAAATAAATATATATAACCTAACCTAATCTAACTGTGATATTCTGTAGCAAAAAAATGCCCCTTTAATAACGCCTGCTCGCGTCCCCTTTAGAGTTATATCCCAGTTTTCAAGTAGTTTGTGGGCTACGCTAGGTTTGTATAGACTGGTTTGTGATTTGATTCTAATACCTATTTTCGATGTTATTTTCTGTAACAAAAAAATGCCCCTTTAATAACGCCTGCTCGCGTCCCCTTTAGAGTTATATCCCCGTTTTCAAGTAGTATGTGGGCTACGCTAGGTTTGTTTAGACTGGTTTGTGATTTAATTCTAATACCTATTTCCCATGTTATTTTCTGTAACAAAAAATTGCCCCTTTAATAACGCCTGCTCGCGTCCCCTTTAGAATTATATCCCAGTTTTCAAGTAGTTTGTGGACTACGCTAGGTTTGTATAGACTGGTTTGTGATTTGATTCTTATACCTATTTTCCATGTTATTTTCTGTAACAAAAAATTGCCTCTTTAATAACGCCTGCTCGCGTCCCCTTTAGAGTTATATCCCAGTTTTCAAGTAGTTTGTGGGCTACGCTAGGTTTATATAGACTGGTTTATGATTTAATTCTAATACCTTTTCCCATGTTCTAACCTAACCTAACCTCAAAAACACGCAAAATTTAAAAACTTTAAAAAATGTAATATGTATGTTTGCATGTGAATGAAGCAGTGAATGTGTGACCACGAATGTTTTAAAATATATGTTTGTTTAGAAAGAAATGATTATTTTGAGAAAAAAAAGAACCAAGGAGCTTACTGATCATTTTTTCACCGAGCCATTTGTGTTGTGTAGGTCGAGACGCGTAATTTGATACCCATATCGTATGTACGGTTTTTGTCACCGACATTCTTCAAAAGTCCCAGCGAGTTTTATTTTGGAAAAAAACAAGAAATTTAATTTGGAATAAACACGCAAAATGTAAAAACTTTTATTGGAAAAAATTATAAAAAAAAAAACTTTATATTAAATAAATTTAAAAAAAAAATTACCAAAAAAATATTTTCATAACGCAATTAGGTACCTACTCGTTAAAAAATAAAGAGATAAAAACTTTGAATATGAATAGCTCACGGGCGACGGCACCCATGCCCGCCTCTCAAATTTATTACAAACACTCAAAAGGAAATACTTTTGATTAAAAAAATGTTTATTGTACAAAACAATTAACATCGCTTCACCCTATTAACTTTTGCGCTTCTGGTATAAATTATAAATTTGCGTTACGCTATTGATGTAGTTTTTCACTACGGGGCGACGGTACCAGTGCAAAATTATTTTTACCGAACGTTATTTTATTTCGTTCAAAAGCATTATCGATTTTTCAAAAGATAAACTACCAAAGTAAGTACCTGCACAGATTTTATCGTTTTTTTTATTTTAAATCCATACGTTATATTACAACACAACGGACCTAACCTAGAAAAGGGCTAAAACATGCTCTCAGTACCTGCCTACCCGGGACCTCTACCCGGTACCATCTGTGTAGGTACCTGCACCTACTTTAAAAAAAAATACCGAAAAAATATATACATAACGCAATTAGGTACCTACTCGTTAATAAATAAAGAAATGAAATCTTTAAATATGAATGGCTCCCAGGCTAACCTCATCCAACTTCTGCGCTTCTGGTACAAATTATAAATTTGCGAGACGCTATTGATGCAGTTTTTCACTACGGGGCGACGGTATCCGTGCCAATTTATTTTTACCAAACTTTATTTTATTTCGTTCAAAAGCATTATCGATTTAAAAAAATAAACTGCCAAAGTAAGTACCTACACAGATTTTATCGTTTCTTTGAAGTAACACCCCTAAAATAAAAGTACATCACTTCGCTATGGCATTTTTCGGTTCAAATCGCAAATGTCAAAACTTTAGCCGGTTATTGTGAGACATTTTGAACCGAACGCCATTTGTAGGACGGCCGATTAACGTTCCTAAACCTTCGGAGTATGAATTTTTTCGATAATTTTAACCGCAGACTGCGTGTTTGCTACGGAATTGAATCATCAGGTTGACCGTGTAGATTTTATAAAAAATCGTACCACGTGATTTCGTGGTGACCACGTGACTAATTTTTTTGCAATGATACCATTATGCAAAGAAAAACATTTCCACTTAAATTAAACCACTTTTCCTGAAACAGGTCAAATTTTATAATATTTTTCGTGAAATTTAAAAAAAAAATCAACGATACCTGATTAAATCAGTCCCGACGCTCG
This sequence comes from Hesperophylax magnus, assembly GCA_026573805.1. Classification (NCBI taxonomy): domain Eukaryota; kingdom Metazoa; phylum Arthropoda; class Insecta; order Trichoptera; family Limnephilidae; genus Hesperophylax; species Hesperophylax magnus. The sequence goes on from JAIUSX010000028.1 coordinate 17,205,225, forward strand.
ATCAAAATCAATCGTCTTTTTAATTTACGTTAGAGTAATGCGAAAAATTAAAAAAATTCGAGCGAGAGAGGCGCACGAAAAAAAAATTGAATCATTTCGCGTTCGGGGTGCGTTCGAAATTGAATAAAAATATAAACGGTGAAGGAGAAAAAGTTTTACAGATCATCCCGATCGATGAAAACGAAAAATTGCGAAAATGCACCAAAATTTGGCCGTTTTGAAACCGCGCGTGTGGCAACACTCGTGATTCCTCGTCGGAAAACGTCGATTCCCAATCGGGAAGCTCTGACAATTATACGGCCGCAAATCGACTTTTGCCAGAGTGGGGCCGTCCTGGCGGCGGGAAAGCGCACTGAGGCGCTTCAGTATGGCGCGCTGCCATCGCTTCCAGTTTCCGCCGCCAGAAGTCCCTCAAATTTTTGTCGACATCTCGCCACGAACGAATCCGGTCGAGTTAATCCTAAATTAGGCTGACTCGTATTTTAGGGTTTTCCACGCCGAATTGAACCCCGGGTTCTATGCCGACAGAGAGGCGTCTCGGTCGCATTTCGCCTAAAGTCCGAAACAAATGAAAGGCAACTTTTTCCGAAACGCCGCACACGCCAAAACGAACCTCGAGTCGTATCGTCTTCAGGGGGAGAGTGGTCGCTTTTTGCCTAAATGCCCCCGAAATGAAACAAATGCCAACAAGATATTACTGTATATATTCCCTAGTTCGGAGCCACTTGGATTATGGCACATTCCTTTTTGACCCCCTCCCTAAATATTTAGATAAGAAAATGGAAAGAATTCAATCAAAAGCCCTCAGAATGATTATTGGAGCTATGAAGTCTTCTCCAATTAATGCGCTTCAGGTGGAATGTGGGGAGCCTCCATTATATTTCAGAAGGCAATTCCTTTCCAATAAATATATTTTCAAGGCTTTATCGTTATCACATCATCCTATTAAACAAAGTCTTAATCGGTTAAGTGTTAATTTGAATTCTAAAAAAAGATTGAGAGAAAAAAAAATATTTTCCTTTCCTAATTAAAAGTTTTCATCTCTATAATTCTCTGTCATCTTCCCTCCAATATCTTCAAGAAGTTCCCAATCTCCCTATATACAATATTCCATTTAAGGCAATCACTTTTATGCCGAACACAATAACATCAGTCTTTCGGAAGAATATTTTATCTTCCCCAAATAAATTTCAAAATGTGGATGACTGTTTTAAAAGCATTGTGGCTTCAAAATTCCCTGGATTTTCCATCCTTTACACAGATGGTTCCAAATTTGAAAATAAAAGTTGTGGAGCATCGATATATAGTCCAGAATTCAACATCAATCTCACTTATAAATTACCGAAAGAAGTTTCACATGTTTACAGCTGAATGCTTTGCAATTGAACAAGCGCTAAATCAAATCCAGGTTCTCAACATTCATCGAGCCTTACTATGTACTGATTCGCTAAGACCTCTAACTAAAATTATGTCAAATATTCTATGTTATTCGGAAGACAATACTATATGTAAAATAAAAAAATCTTCTCAATTCTCTAAGTGAATCTGGGTTTGAGACGATATTGGCCTGGGTCCCTGCCCATTTGGGTATCGAGGGTAATGAGATGGCTGATTCTCTCGCCAAATCTGGTTCAGATTCCGGAACTATCCCACTAAATTTTAGAATTCCTATCTCCGATGTCTTCCCGATTCTTAAATCCAACATGACTCGTGCCTGAGAAGAAAATTGGGCAGTCTCCAAAATAAGAACTGGATCTTTCTATGCTGGAATTCAAAACCATATCCCTGCTAAGCCATGGTTTCACGGTAAAAAACTTTCAAAACGATTCATTTCGTGTATTTCGAGAATGAGAATTGGTCACTGTTCAATTGCATCTCACTTGGCTAGAATTAGAGTTTTGGATGATCCGGTCTGCCAGTGCGGTGTGGAAGAGGAAACCCTCGACCACGTTTTCTTTAACTGTAAAAACCATTCATCTTTCAATAACATATACCGCCGGCTTATTAAAATCACACACCAGTCCCCTCTTAACATTTCATACCTTTTATCTCTTAACAATTCTCGTGTTCATACAGCTTTATGTAAGTTTATTAACCTGAATGAATTCAACATTTAATTTGTTTTAGTGATCTAAATGAGTCCAAAATTTAATTTGTTTTATTATTCTCACAATAGATTAAGCGAATTTTTTTATCCACTTTAACTGTTACCGGCACAAAGCACTCTTTTCATGGTGAAATGCCTAAAACCAAAAAAAAAAAAAAAACATTATGTGTAATAAATAATGCAACTTACGTTACTGTATTAAGTATTAAAATAATGTTTTCTACTGAAATATAGTTTTTATTTTACTCACCTAAATAAAAGTACTTAGATTATTACTATACATATATTATATCCACATACTATACGTTGAAAAATGTTCCACTATATTCAATTGAAAGGTTATATCAGTAATGAGAAGGAATCCAAGTAAGGTAATAAAAACACTTTATATGTACATGTCACACATCTACCCATTTATATTTAAGTTTTTTAAATATAGCATTGGACCAAAATTGGGTACATTTAATATTAAGTTCTTTGCATAATGCTTCATCATACATCACATTAGACTGTATGACTTTCTAAGAAGTCTCAAAGTCATAGTTAGCAACACAATAAAGTGCAGCCGGCTTCCGGGCAAAATGCATTTGTAGTTGCATCTGTGCCATGACTTTGGGAGTAGGTTCCATGGAATCGGTTAGGTAGTTTTTCATTGTCAACTCCTTCGCTGGGCATTTCACTTCAACGCATCAAAGCATCATTCAAAGCATCTGGAGAAGCACCAAAAATTGGATACTCCTTACTCAAAATGAGACCACACTTTTTTAATTTAATTTTATTAGTAGCCTCAATTACTTTTACAACTTGTTCTTCGTGGATTCTACCACGCTGAATAGCTTTAGTCTCAAAGACTTTAGCACCGAGAATACTTAGCTTAACTAGTGACCCGTCTAGTGGGCAGCAGTGAGCCGCTTCATAAAACTTTGATGCCGTCACCCTACCGTAACGTAAGTTATGCCATAGTATATTGTCAGACTGGCCGATGGTTTTATAGGCTGCCTTCTGACAGGCCTCAACAGTCATTGCCTGCTTACAATATTCCATAAAGTCCCCGGGTGTGGAGCCCATATTATTTACAAAAAAATTACATTCCATGATGTGGATTGACAGATTTTCAAGAGGTGTTGGGTTTGCATAAAACTTAGTTAACTGTGTATTTATGTGAATGCTAGCATCTATCAGCTCTCTTGCGAAACTCCCATCATCCTCTGGCAAATCCATATGTCCTATGGTCCCCATGTCTTTTGCTTTTATAAACTTCAGGCTTGTACCTATTCCCGCCATCTTGGAGCGTTTTCAATAACATTGGATTGAAGTTTTTGGAGGTTCCTCACTGCGTCTGTGGAGCCATGATAAGAAGGCAAGTGCGTGCTTACAGCCACCTGGAACAATGAGAAGATGCAAAAATTAAGTTACTTTTATTTTGAATGTATGCTTATTTGGCGCCATTGCAGATTGAGGATCAGACATTTTTAAACATTAACTGCATACTTGGATCCATGTTGTCGGAGGGAGGAAACATAGAAACCGGAAAATCATTCTTCAGCCGAGCTGTTGAACTTAAGAATGAGTTTTAGAAACGACCCCTTCTCTTGTGACAAATGTTAACCGTGTAAAAATGTGGGGCGCCTGTTTGGCATGTTTCTCGACTATGAACCAATGCCGAAGGGATCAGTAACACTAGGTCCATCGGACTATCTTTCATTAAAATAACAGTAGAACAAGGATAGCATTCCCACCTAACACATGTGCTCTAAAGATTACAATCTAAGTACAGGATCAGCAGTTGTGTACTATCTGCAGTATCTATGGGTCCTGTACCGTGCGCACAGCTTCTGAGAGGCTAACTTGACTCTGTCTTCGATGGCGCCCCAGTACCTGGGCTGGTCACTTAGAGTTACAACGAGCATATCAATGGAAATAATATCGGGAAGATTGCTTCCATTGAAGGAGACTAGTAGATATAAAAATGAGAGTAGAATAGAATACCCAAATTAGGAACTAACCTTGGGATGCAGGACAATCTTCACACTTGCATGAATCTACAACCTCCAGTACTTCATTGCAAATCAGTGTTACTGTGTAAGCCTTTGTTCTAATTTTGTGCTCCGGAGTGACTCGAGCTTTCACAGTGCAAATATTGTCAATTCGTTTCACTTGGACATATCCCACTGCACTGTCTCTATAATTTTCCCGTGCTGATCTGTAATATACATAATATTGTTTATCAAAACATTAATCTACCAAAACAAAGCATTATCAGCAGGCAGGAGGGAATGTTTTTTTGCAGATTTGATATTTAATATTACAATGAGAACAAATTTATTAACTATTTATATTCATAATTTAAAGGTGGAAACAATTCTACAACCTTTGTATGCGGCTGTAATGTTCAATGTAATAATTAATTAGTCATTTGTAATCTTAAATGTACAAATTACTAAAATAAAATCAATAAATAAAAAAATGTTCTACAGAGCATCTTCTGTCACGGGGTTAGGAGGCTTGCTGTCTTGTTTCAATTTCATGAAAAGGGGCCAAAATAAACACTATTTGTTTGCATGTTTTTGAAATATTGAAATACATATAGGATTAGTTTGTATACAATATGTTTTTCTTACCTTGTCGCCTTAAAACCTCTAAATTCAGCACTTAGAAAATCACTATTCCCAGCTATTAAAGATGCCATCATTAAAGCGTCTATTTTTGGCAAATTGTCCGACTGACCACGTAAAAAACCGCTGTCAGTCATTATAACTACACAATATTATTAAATTACTATAAGAAAATAACACAAGCGTCTTGAATAAATCAAATATAACCGGTAAAAACTACAAATAATGTTTTGCCTTCTGACAGCGATTCGGCGTTCATAGAAATGATGTTGAATGATGTTGACAGTCGGCGGGCGTGACGTCATGATTCGATCAACCAATCATGGTCCGTTTGGATATGCCCAATTTTAGTTGATCAGTTGATGCTTTGTTTCTCCCGATTTATTTGTATAACCCATTAGTCTACATAATTATCTGGCGGTTTTTTCCATTACTTGTGCACTTATGTTAATGTATTTTATGCCCGTCTTTGTGTTGCTTATATTTGTATCATGTTGTCTCCCTCTATAATATATTTGTATCATGTTGTCTCCCTCTATATTTTGTTATATATATGCACACATTATGTACTTCTTGTTTAGTATTAATTTGTACCCTGATGATGCTTAAGTAAAGCGAAACCGGTCGGTTCTTAAATTAATAAATATCGTGGTTTTAAAACAAAAAAGTATTTTATTTTATTACAAATGTTATTGAGTGTTATCAACACAAATATTATTGAGTGTTATCAACATAAATACTATTGAGTTCTATCAGCACAAATCTTCTTGAGTGTTATCAACACAAATGTTCTTGAGTATTATCATCACAAATATTATTGAGTGTTATCAACACAAATACTATTGAGTGTTATCAACAAAAATATTATTGAGTCTTATCAACACAAATATTATTAAGTGTTATCATCACAAATATTCTTGAGTGTTATCAACACAAATACTATTGAGTGTTATCAACAAAAATATTATTGAGTCTTATCAACACAAATATTATTAAGTGTTATCATCACAAATATTCTTGAGTGTTATCAACACAAATATTATACATAAATCATTAAACCCGAAAAATTTCAGATTACCATCGAAGAAATATGAATATTTTTATTGAGGAGAATAAAATAAAATTGCCAAAATAAACGGTTTATTTCTGAATTTAAATTTTGAGTAATGCTGTCAAAATTATCAAAACGCTTTGTTTTTCTAGAAAGTTATTTACAATTTGGATTTTATGTTGAATGTGAGTTTATAGTTCCTGGTTAATTTTTTTGATTTCATCTGAGTTTAACAAGTGGTCATCATTTCTGGAACTCCGCATGGATGGTTGTAGATCGGGTTGTACTCTGAAATTGAAAAAATATGTTTAAATGGTAATATTCAAACAAAACTTTTGTACATTTTCAAAGAAAATTCGGTGGTTTCTTGAAATTTTACGGAAATACCCAAAAATATTTTTTTTTCATAAATAAATGTAGTGTTGGTAATGTATTGAAATGAGGACTTTTTTTAATTTTTGATTAACTATGCCTTTGATCGCCTACTATAGCCCTCTGAAGTCATAGACTAATGGCTGAAGTAGATATTTTTGTCGATAATCTATACAGTTTCAAAAAAATGTTCTGCTGCTGCTAAATAATGTGTTTAGATATATATATATATTTTTTTTTTAAAAGACAAACAATTTCGGGTTACGAATAACCTGACAATATTTGAAAATCTCCTACTACCACCACAGTAAGCTGAAAATGTTGCTTGTGTTGTGATGGAGGACTTAGCCAGCCGAGGAATTGAACACACTACGCCTGAGTGGGACTTGGGTCCCACTCGGCAAATAGACTAGTTTTCTTGATATTGAATGATATTTCAGCAATTAATATACGAAATATTTACTACCTTCCCAATCGGGATTTGGCTTTAGGTTCTATAAATTTGGCACATTATGGCAATCGATCGCTCAAAACGTTTTTGGAAAGTCTATCGCTGTCGGGTTGATTGGTATATAAGTCCTGTTACACCCTGTAACTTGTGTACTTGGCAAATGAAGCATTAGTATATTCCCCTCCTTACCTGGCAAGCCCTTGTTACAAGCGTCGTTATGAGCCCCACAGTGTCCGCCAAAGTTAACGTGTACTCCATTTCCAATGTGAGCGCAAACTAGTGGCTGTGGATTGGGGCAGTACATCTGGCAAAACAATGCCTCACTCGGTGAGGCCATCAGTGCCACAAGTACGCCAACTGTGAACAGATTAATTAATTCCTTTACAGATCGGTTCTTCATCTTTACTCGTTTAATTCAAGCAAGCTTTGATTAACTAGATGGCTAACTTTTACTAGACTGGTAACTTTAACTATATAGTTGTTCGATGCGTTATTGAAAATCTGCTGCATCCGCTTTATTATTCAAGATCAAAGAGGCTTCGGTAGGAATGGTGTCACAGCTAACACGACTAAACAAAACAAACAGTACTTTTGAAAGAAGCTATAACTTTGTGGTTATCTATTATATTTAAATTAAAAAGTGTATGATTACTCGATTGGTCAATGCTTAGAACATAGCCGTCTCTCTTTCACTCTCACTATTGTATTGCCGGCTCCACATGTTATGGGAGCAGGTGTAAGCATACAAAGTAGAGCTCGGACTCTCGATGGGGGTTATGATTTATGGCTTGTCGTTTCCATACACTAATTGGTGATGCGATTTACATTTTCACAAAACTATTATTCTCGTTTTAATACTGCATCTGTAATGGTACGTGTTTAACCGACGTGTTCGTTCTCTCGCTTTCCACTATTCACGCGCCTATATGTGTCATTTCCACTGAAACTCCATTAAAATTAGGTCAGTTGCGAGCTTTGAGAAATGTACGGAATAAAATATACCGATTGGAATTGATTGCTAAAATAAATTCTTTCAAGCAGTAAATCAAAACCCCCATCGGGGGTCATCAACTTGAAATCAAGTTGATTATCATCAAGCTGATGATAATCAACTTGATTTCAACTGAGACGAATATAGTTACAAGAAGGCTATAATCACATGCTTCAGTAAAAATAACAATTAAGGTTAGCATAAGACTTATCTTCTGCATGTGCTCTATATTGATCCAGAATACTTTTGTAGGGAAATAAATTTACAGAGCTAAAGACAAAATATATTTTTTTAAATCTTACCAATTGCTGCGAATGCCACAAAGAAGTTCATTTTTCTGGATTATACACAGACATAGGAATTAATAGACGAGAAGATAATGGCGAGGGGTAAAATCAACTGTTGAAGAACGAAGGGCGTAAGGCTGACTGTGATTCGTCAATAAATCAATCTGACAGTAAATAGGCATCTCGCATTATAATATCACCATTTACTTCTTAAAAGTAAAATCTGCTTTTGAATGAATAGACATTTTTACATGGGAGCGCAAATTACTCGCCACGTTATGAACAAATTTGCGAAGTCCAAATTCGGCAAAAAAAATCGGTTGTATTTTCAGAGTCGAATATTTCGTTCAAGTATTTAGTTTAGACACTTTTATAAATGTTCATAATTTACTTCCCAGCAACCAACCAGCTTTGTGTTTCGCGTCCAGACGTTTCTCGATGTGATAGTATAATATGTTTCTAAAACTGATCTATATTATACGATGTGAATATGCTTAAAATAAAGTAAAATAATGCTTATATATGGAATGTAATACGACAATTGGGTTTATTCTCTTTTTCACATCTATTTTTACAAGTTTTCATAGTACAAGTCAACATTTTGCCGTGTTATTTCGTAAAATGAACCGATGATGCCTCGACCATAGTTCGCACAAGAATGATGACGTCACGTTATCATATTTCACTTGAGGCCATACGCCAGCACAGCCGGTTCCAATGGAACCGGTATGGGGAGTGGGGATAATACGCTTTTAATCACTTAGGGCAGGTCTACTAATATTCATATGTCTATGGGATTATAAAAGACTTAACTTTCTGATGAAATGGTGAATGAAATGAAGGCTTATATAGGTCTGATCCATATCGCAGCAGCTATTGTCAATGTATTTACAGTCTTACTAAAAAAAGGTTTTTATTTTTACAAAACTGACAACCAACTGTTAAAACACGTTTATTAGTAAGGCCCTTAGAGTTTGGAAGTGTATTGCTGAACGTAACCGAAAACTAAAAACCGTTTTTGAAAGGTGTTGAAATTCACTTTAAAAATTTATCATTAGAAATAAACACAATTTTTCAAATATTAAAATTTTGGATGCAAACATATAAAAAATTAAATGGAAACTTTTTTTTTTTATGCAAAGTTAAAAAAAATAATTTTGAATGCTAAACATAAAAAAGTTTCAAAAAGGACTCACGTGAAATTAAAGTGATTACTAAAAAATGTATTATAAATATTACTGTGACCTCGTTTTTTTGTCAATTCATATAAAAATCACTTAAGTATATAATTTTTTCTCAAATTTTGGTCGGAACATTTGGTTAGGGTTGGGCGGGGCTCGTTGAACCAAGGGGCTTGTTGGGCCATACCAATATCTTCGGAGCCAAAAGACTTAGGAAGAATGCTGAACATGTTCTATCAAGCTAGAAGTGTGGGGACCGCGCCACCAAGCATTCAGTAGGCGCATGACATCCATAGCGTATGTACGGGGATTTTGTGTGATTTTTGCTCCAAAAGTAAAAAAAGACGATCGACTGCTGTTTTGAAAATAGATACCAAGGAATAAGGTACCAAATCAAGGTAAGTCAATTTGGAATTGGCGTTTACTTAACTTTATTTTGTTAATTGTAAAATTGTTATACATTTAGTGGTATATGAGTTATCGGATGAAATTTGTAAAAAAACATGGGTGGGGCTAATTGAACCATTTAGTTCAACTTGCCCCATTCAGATTCCTTACCATAATTTTACACGTAGTGCACTCATTTCACTCGTCAAGACATCAATAATACCGACTTTTTTTCACTTTCAAGATGCGTACACGGTATACCGACAACAGGCAAAGGGAATGTTTCTCCTAATATCAATAACAATACTGTAGCATCTACATCTAGAAGTGGCGTTTACTTTTCACCCGAGACCGTTAGACCATTTACAAAGGCAGGGCCTAGAAAACAGCTGCAAACAGCGAGAAAGAAAATAAGATCAGCTATTTTAACAGACACTCCTGAAAAGGATTTTTTTGCCTAAGAGCAATCTAAGAATCAAAAGACAGGAACAGATTAGGCAAAAAAGAAGGCAACTAAGAAAAAAATCTTCACATTGTCAGACTCATCGTCCGACAATTGTGAAAAATATGCTTGCCTAATTTGTGATGAGATTTATTCAGAGAGCTTTCCAGGAGAAGAGTGGGTTCGTTGTCACGCCTGTCTTAAGTGGGCACACCAAAAGAGCACACCTGGATTTATTCCAATGTACATTTTCCGATTTCATCGATCAAATAAATCTAAGAAAACTTGTTTTATTATACTCGTTTTTTTTATATAAAATAATCGTTCTATTACTAATTCTGTATTCTTTCATTATTTCAATAAATTTACTTTAATATCTTAATTTGTTTTATTAAACCACGAGTGTGAATGATAATACATATATTGTTCAACAAGCCCCGTGGGGTGGTTCAACTAACCCCACCTATGAGGCAAATTGAACCGTTTCTCCTTCTGCGTGAAAATTAAAATATCTTGCATAAGGTCAACATATTATATCATTTCATGAAAAACATTATAAAGCCAGATAATGAAGCTATCTTAATAAATTGACAAAAATATAAATATGTATAAGAGTTTCGAGTCTGGGGTCAAATTAGCAAAATCATGTTCAACTAGCCCCGCCCTACCCTACATGGAGATGATTAAATTTTAATTATTTTGTGGTTAACTCCTAGATTTGAATATAAATCGTGATGTTTATTTTTTTTCTAACACCGTTTTAATCACAGTTTTCGGTAAAAAACAAATGATTGTTTTCATTCAACAATATTATTTACCTTACCCGATGAATCCTCGTGTCAAAGCAATGGTGACGAAAAAAACAATCTTATTTTGTTATGAAATTAAATTCATAGACATTTCATAAAAAAGTTTTTACGAGCGTGAATGATTCACTAACTGGGTCGTTACATATATACATATTTTTATCATCTCGAACAGTTTTTGCGCCGTAATCTATATTTTTTATTATTTTCTTTGTGTCAATTCAGCCTGGGTGGATGGTACAATACCCAATCTGTATAACAAAGTGGAAGGGGTGCGGGGGTTATTTAGTTATACGAGTATACATATATGTTTTTTGAATATATATATTTCTTTAAGTTAACGAGGCAGTGAGAAACCGGGCTATCTCTTAGGGCATTTCTCACGTCATTCGATTGCCACTCACGTGTCCGGAGTATTAGGCCAATCAATAAAGAGTTTGAGGTATGCAAAAATTCCCCCGTCGATGAAATTTTTGCAGTCACGTGGAGTATCATTTAGGGATGACGAATGACAAGAGATCCAACAAAATATTTAACGGGAAGTTAGTTATTTTTAGCAAAAACTGAAAAAAAATTATAACTCTCGCTGGAAAAGTACTTCATTCGAGAACTCTTCACATATTGTTAGTATTAATTAATATCCACCTGATGAAATAGAAATCCAACAATATTTTTGTAGGGAATGTGTTTTTTTTAAAAGAGATTTGTTTTTTAATTCTATTGTTGCCGGGAAAATTCCTCCCTCCAATTTTTGATCACGGAGTGTCTTTATATTGGTGTTTGCTTTATTTAATCAAGAGATCCAACATTTTTTTCTTTTGGAACATGCTTTTTTGATATCAGTCAAAAATATCACTCCGTAAAAATCCTCCGTCCAATTTTTTTACGACAAGTTGGTGGGATAGCTATGTAAAAACGATTTCTGCAAAGATCCAACAAAATTTTGAACGGCAACCTATTTTTTAAAAATAATTTCAAACGCACGCTCCTTTCGCGTGATTTTTGGATGAACGGGAGCCCGCGCGGTAAGGGGAGGGGTGGGGCTAGTCGCACGGGGGGCAAGCGAGCCGTTCGGCGCGAGATATATAGTCCAGTCAGCCTGTGTTTTTATATGTAACTAAATAGTATAAAGCTAATTTTTTCCCCATCGACTACTATCATCTAGACAAGTGTTTAGCAAAAAGTCCCCGCCCCTACCCCTCTTGCCTCCCCCCCTGTGCCCCCCCAAACATGAAAAGTGTAAGGGTTTCGTAAATCGCGTCTATCTCAATTACTAAACAACATATCGGATTGCAATTTTTTTTTATTCTCTTTGCTGTAACGTTTTCTACAAAAAAAGTTCAGTTAACTTTCGTCGTAACTTTTACCGTTTGTTTGTAATTCGTATGATAAGGTAAAAATTTGTATATTTTTTGGCACATAATTTTACATTTTGTCACAGAACTTTTCAGGCCGACATTTTATGAAAAAATATTTCCTACAAAAGTTGTAGCCCCTATTATTACCTTTAAAATGATATAAAATAGTACTTACTTTGTTGGAGATCCAGCGAGATTATCATGGCGGGTTCGGTCGAGGTGGGGCCGGCCGGCGCGGCGTTGCAATGCAGATATTGTTGTATAGTAATAGTGTTTTTTATCTTCAAGATACACTATTGCATTTTCCATAAATAAAACTAATCGAGTCTCGGTGAAACCTAAATTCCCCACTTTTTAAATTTGTTTCAAATAATAATAAGTCCTTGTATACAGCGAAAATAGGTATTTTAAATAGTTTTTGGTTTGAAAATGCATGTAATATTTTTTAAAGATGTTATTTTAGAACAAAATAATTGCGGTATCTTAATTTGATCATATCCTAAACTTCCATGAGAGGTTCTTCATTTTCCTCGATTTCAACCAAAGTTACATTGCTGCATGATCCACCACAGCTCCCGCACATTTCTGTGCAATCAAGTGATGCTTTAAAGCAGCTACAATTATTTTTGCAAGCCTTTTTGCAGTTGCAGGAAACTAAGTTTATAACTTCTTCAGGTGCCGGTGGTTTTTTTGAGTGCACTGGGTACAGCATGTTGTCTGTTAAAATCCATCCCCAGTCCGTAGCGCTGATTTCCTTATCTCCAATCCATTTTTGAATCTGATAGTATGTTCGATAGGCGTGTTGTTCAGCAGCATCAGATGTTGGAGGGAGGGACGCCATTTTAAATTTGGATTTTAATGACATTTTTGCAACAGCTTTAAGGTACATTGAATATCTACTGTCATTCAGACTTGCAGACCTTGTGCATCCATATAGTTTCAAGACAAAAGCCTCTCCTACCTCTTTGAGAATATTTTTGTCTGCCTGTTTTTCATAAAACTGTAAAACTTTTGTGCGGAGATCATTCGATGAACTAAGCAATTTGTACGCGTTAATTTTGCCTTTGCCGAATAAATAAGATGTGGTATCACATCCTGTGATAGCATGCAAAAATAATACCACATCCTTCATATCACCAATCTCTTCACGAATCTTGCTGATGTCATACGTTGATGGTGTGCCAGAGGGTTTGTGAAAGAATAGTTGCACATTTTGACACTGTGGTAGCCCTAACAATAGAACGAAAAGATCAGTATCCTGTCCGACAACAACTACAGGCCTCCCACTTTGAATCTGGGAGACATCTATTGCTCTTCCGACCACTTTAGTATCTGCATCTTCCTCCGCCACAATGGTTGGAATGTTTGCTTCATTAAGCTTCTGAGAGAGCTGTTCAATAAGCTGGCTTTTGTTTTTTGGATTTGCCAAAAATTCATTTTGCTTCACAGAGCATTCCATATTAACGTTGAATTTCATTTCTAGAGATGTTTTTTTACTTCTCCGCATATGTTCGACCCCTTTTGTGGTGGGATAGTCAGGATACCCATCGAACACAACATGACAATCTTTCCCATACCGTTTCATTACAGTATCAACATACTTCTCTATGATGCTGCTATATGTTACTTTGTCAGGCCAAATAACACTGTGCAAAAGATACCCTCCATCTACTACATATAATTTTGGAGGCAAATTTTTAAAAACTTCGTTGCTAACTGTCCACTTTTCAAATATTTTCATAAGACTTGATCTAGTTCCCTTTCTTATCGTTTTATTGTTTTCAAATAAAGACAAAGGGTATGGGCTAAGTTCATAGTTGAAGTATTGTTTGAGATTATTTGTTCCTTGAGACATACATATAACCCTATTAAACAGCTGATCAGGATTAATTGGCACTTCTTCAGATCTCACATTTATACCACTTACTACGGAGCCTATAGTTTTAACTTTATTTTTTCTTTTCAATTTAACAACTGCAAAATTATTTCCTTCGATGTCTTTCAAGCATTTCATTCCTACATCATACGCTTCATCGCAGTTTACACCCGAACTTGTCACTACTAGACCAGAGGATAAAGAAATTAAATCGTTGCTCTGTCGGAAAGGATTATGGATACGCAGCCACCCGAGAAATTTATTAATATCTTGCAAGTCCCTTTCTCTTCTACTGCATCTAAGTTCAATGTGCTGTTCGTTAAACTGAGTCAAGCAGCCAGAGAACTTCTCGAAAGCCTCACAAATTTGTACGGATGCAGGAGCGCAAGCAATGAACTTGGTTAGCGTCCTCTCGCTTAATCCTCGTCCATGAGTAAGGCCACCTATGGATTTTGATGATCGCATTAATGTCTGCTCTATGGTCATGTCCGTCCAGATACCGGTAAAAAATCCATCTGTACGCCGAACTGTAAAAAAACCTTTATTGACGAACCTTTCGAAGTCTTCATTTGACATCTTCGATTGTAGACTCAAAATTTGTTGTAAGTATATGTGTGCGGATTTGGCGTAGAGCAAATGTCCAGCAGCATGGAAATACGGTATCATTTGCTTGACTGTATTAATGTGCAAATTCCAATCGCCGATTCTCTCTGCCAGAATAAAGTCTAGAGCCAAATTCACCAATTTAAACTCTTGTAGCCACAGTTTTGAAGTTCTACTAGTTTTAACCAAATCTTCATACACTTCTTCTAGTCTTGTCATTATTTCATTTGTTTTACACTCTCTCATGGCGTCTTCAACGGTTGTTTGTTTGTTAATTGTTTGGATATGAATATCATTAAAGTCGTTTGTAATCATTTCTTTAAGAGATGAACATTCCTCGAATAGCAGTAACATCAAAGCTGCCTGGGTCATCATGTGAGCTCTATAAGACCTTGCGTAAGCATGTCCTGACATAAGGTGAGGAATCGTTGATTTTCCATAAACAGAGGTCCACATTTCTTCGATTCCACTACCTTCCATAAACATTCCTAAGCAACCAAGGAAACTCATTAGAAGATGGAATCCGCCTAGTCTGACGATTACTCCAGATATTTCACTTTCTGTAGAAGAACTTGCAACAATGTCTACTGCTTTCAGGAAAAGTGGTTGGTCAAAAGTGACAATACACGGCTGGCCAGCTAACTTGCTCTCTTTAGAAGCGTAACTAAGGGCAGAATAAATAGCAGTCGGATTTCCTGGATCTATGTTTATAAAAGGCAAAGCCAGTACATAAGATGGTTCAAAGTTTTGTCTACCATCGTAACAGTTTCGCATGTATGCAGACCATCCAGGTAGTGAAACTGGCACAAAAGCAAAACTATATAACCAAAGCATGTTACGAGCTGAGACTAAGCATTGAGTGGGCATATTTTCAGAAATGTTTTCTATTGTTAAGGACTTTAAGCCACTTTTCGCCTTTTTAGTATACATTAAAACTGGGACATTCAATTTACCTTCAAAGTCGCATGTCTTAACACGTGGAACTCGGACATCACTCGACACAGCTGTTTTTGGAGTTACGCACTGTACGCCTCCGAGAGCGTGAAATGTGTCTTTAC
Source organism: Hesperophylax magnus (assembly GCA_026573805.1). Lineage (NCBI taxonomy): Eukaryota > Metazoa > Arthropoda > Insecta > Trichoptera > Limnephilidae > Hesperophylax > Hesperophylax magnus. The sequence goes on from JAIUSX010000028.1 coordinate 17,220,810, forward strand.
TGTCAAGAGTTCTTAAGTTGATATCAATATTGTCAAATACAAATTGGAAAAAAATCCTTTCCTCAATTTGGGGCCCGCCTGCTTTTAACAGCGATTGTAAGTACATTTCTGTCTCATAGTATGACGTTGAACATCCCAGAGATGAACAAATGTCTATTAAATGTTTAGAGACATACCGTCTTGATAAGTATAATCCAAAAGCAGACTGGACAGGTGATTGAAAAGACCTAGGCCTACACAGTTTTAATATCATTTATTTTATTTATTGATTTTATTTTAGTAATTTGTACATTTAAGATTACAAATGACTAATTAATTATTACATTTAAATATACTATGTTTTTTTTTCTTTCTTGATATGGCTCCTACACAACATCTTAAACTTTTCAATTGGGGCAGACTTAAGGTTTTCCGGCAGCGCGTTATAGTATTTCATCCCTTTATAAAATATACTATTCTGGGTATTCGCTTTGTCCTTCTTTGGTAGCCTGATTTCATTGCACGTCCTAGTTTTATGTTGGTGTATGTCCTTGTTGTATACAATTTGATTCGAAAAATATTTGGGTAGCAGGTTGTTTACTATTTTGTGTAAAAATATCATCGTGTTCAAGGTCAACATCTGTTTCACCGTTAGCCAATTTAGTTCGTTTAACATTTTATTTACTTTTGAATATCTATTTCGTCTGAGTATTGTTCTCATTGCCCTATTTTGGAGAATTTGAAATTTATTTTGCTCTCGGTCGTTACACAGGAAAAGGATAGTTGAGCAGTAATTAAAATGTGGAGCAATAATGGAGTTATAAATGGTGATTGCAGTTTTTTCGGACAGTTTTTGGCGAATTCTTCCCAAGAAAGATATCTTTTTTCCAATTTTCTTTTGGGTATATTCCGCATGTTTGTTAAAGTTGAGTTTGGAATCTATTATAACTCCTAAGTATTTTATATCGGTAACATTTTCAATAATTTCACCATCAATTTTGATTTTGCTTTCACTGGATGTCTTCTTATAACCAATTACCATACATTTTGTTTTTTTTGTATTTAATTTAAGCTTATTTATTTTTAGCCATCTTGATACATTATCTAGTTCATTATTTAAAATATTTATTAGTTCTTCATAGTTTTCTCCAATTATATATATAAGTGTATCATCGGCAAATAGTCGTACTTTGCATTTTGAAAATATTTTCACCATGTCATTAATATAGAGTATGAACAATAGAGGTCCAAGGACTGATCCCTGTGGTACTCCTAATTTATTTTCCATTGGTTTTGAAAATTGATTATTAATTTTTGTTACCTGTATTCGGTCTTTCAAATACTCTTTTATTAATTTAATGGCTAGAGTTGAGAAACCAATTTCTTTAAGCTTTCTTATCAATATTTCTCGATCTATGGTTTCGAATGCCCTTTGAAAATCCAAGAATATTGCTAAGATAAATTTATTACTATTCATTCCTTCTTTCCATTCTTCAACGATTACATTTAACGCTGTTTCACAAGAATTATTACATCTGAATCCCGATTGTTCTTGGTATAAAATATTGTGTTCATCTAAGTATTGCAATATTTGTTCTTTTATTATTACTTCAAGTATCTGTTCATATTTCGGTAAGGTGTTTATTGGTCGAAATTCTTCACATTTTCTGGTATTTTTAACCTTTGGGACCGGTATAATGGTAGATAGTTTCCATGACTGTGGAAATTTTCCCTCTTCAATTGTCTGATTAATAATATTTAATAGAGTAGATCCAATTACTGGAAAAGCATCTTTTATCACACTAATAGTTAATCCATCTGAACTGTTTTTTGATTTAATTTTCTTTAAAATGTTAAATAAATATTCTGCAGTTATTTTTCTGAAGACCAATAATTTTTTGTTTGAGTTGTTATTATCATTTGTGGGGTTGAAAACAATGTTAGGTATTAATTTGTTAATTTGAGTGATGCTTTCTATAAAATATTTATTAAAGCTATTAGCCATGTTTTCTTCGTTTATATCTTTTGGGAAGTTTACTATTTTTATGTCGTTTTTGTTATCGCCATGTACTAATTCTTTAATGCTTTTCCAAATTTTTTTGGGATCCCCTTCTTCCGATTTTATTTTATTTTTTATGTACTCATTATGCGTTCTTTTTATGTCTTTGGAGTATTTATTTCTCATTTTTTTGTAGTTATTCCAATCCATAGTATTATTAGTAAGGCGTGCTCTCTTGTAAAATGTATCTCTATCATGCTGCATTGTGCGTAGTTCTTTTGTGAACCATTTATTATTGTTTCCTTTACGTATCTTCTGTTCTGGAACTACTTCATCAATGGATTTTTTAATGTTTAATATCATCTGGTCAGCTTTTTTGTTATATTCCATTTGATTTATTTCATTCCAATCAATAGTCTCTAAGGTCTGAATGAAGAGTTCTTTATTGTATCTTTTGTAATTTTTAAATGTTATTACTTGTGTTTCTTTACTGGAGTTGTAGTTTTCTCTGTCATTTAATAGAATTTGAATCATATTATGGTCGGTAATTTTATGTTTATCTAATACATTAACACATAGGTTAAATTTATTTGAGATAACCAGATCAATCAATGTTTTAGAGGTATTAGTAATTCGTGTGAAATCTTTAACTAATTGTTTCATACCTGCAGTTTGAATAATAGATTTCAGTTTTTTTGTGTATATGTCTGCATTTGCTTTAACATTTATATTGAAATCTCCAACTATGATGTTAATATTTTCATCTTGCAAATTTTCCATGCTCCATCTTTGAAAATATGTTAAGAAGTCGCATTTACTCGTGTTTGGTGATCTATAAAAAACAGTATATACACCTTTCTTGATTCCTGATTTAATGCTGATGGCTAAAATCCAACAATGTTTTTCATGTTGGTGATTTGATATCACTTCATATGGAACTTTATTACTTAAGAGAATCATCACTCCTCCTGTATGTCTGCTATGCGAGTCACAACGGATGGTATTATAATCATCAAATATAATTTCACTATCTTGGATATCTTCAGTCACATGTGTTTCACTCATCATAAGCATAAAAGGTTTCTTCTCTTCTAAAAGTATTTTGACCTCTTCGTAATGTGCTATGATGCTTTGTATGTTCAAGTATATAATTTCATCTTTCTCGTAACTTTTGTTTATAAAAAAGAAATTCTGCTCATTTTTGCTTCAAGTTTTCTTTTATAAATTGGGCATTCCTTACTCATGGCTGAGTGACTACAATTTAGTTTCAGTCCTAATCTTTTACTTGTCATTATACAATTGATGCACTGAATATCCTCATCCATGCAATCTTTAACGTCATGATTTTTTGCGCATTTTGGACAAGATTTTAGGTTTCTGCAATCTATAGCCTTGTGGTTGAACCCATTACATTTAAAACATCTCATGATATTTAAATTGTCAAAGACCCTGCATCTGTCCCATCCAATATTTATTTTTTCTGCTTTTAACATTCTGTCGTAAGTCTTTCCGTCGACGTCGGCATATATAGTAAAAGTTGTTTGATTTCTTTGGTTTTTTAGTTCTTTCATATATGTCACCTTTATTTTTGAGCTTTGTTCACAGATGGTCTCATTTTGAGTTTTTATTTTTCTCTCTATTTCTTCAAAACTGTATTTTTCAGATAAACCAATAATTTTGACGGATGGGTTTTTTGTTTGAGGAATCTTTACCTCATATTTATCTCCCAGTTTGGCTATCACCTCATCATGAACCTTGTTAATATCTGTGGCATTTTTAAATTCTACTATAACCCCTCCATCCTTAAAATTTCTCATGCCGGTAACTCCAAAATTTGCTGGGTCAATATTGTCTTTTATTTCATTCTTTGTTTCATTATTTTCCTGATCCTTCTTTTTTGGTTTTATGATAACAACTGGTTCGTGTTTTTTTACCTTTTCTGCATAGGTTTCAGGTAAGATTATTTTTCTAATATCATGTTTAATGTTTTCTAAATTACTGATATATTTTCTGTCACTGTTGATTATATTTTCTTGTAATCTGATGATTTTGTCTTGTAATGAAAGATTTTCTGATTTAATTGCATCTTCCAACTTCGTTATTATGAGTTCTATAGTATTTTTTGTTTTTTGATCCTTGACTGTTTGAATTTTGGAAACTTCATTTTTAAGTTCATCTATATAGTTCGCTACCGTCATCGTAGTATTTTTGTTTGCACGGTTTTGTAGAATTAAATCGGACGTACTGTGCACATTTCTCACTAGATGGCGTTATACGTTGAAAGTTAGCGAGTCGGTCGTCTTACTATAATTTAATAAAAAATAATAATAAATGTTTTCACCGAGAAGCGAACTCCGCTCCTTGAGAACTGTGACCGCTACCGGAACGGGCGACGCTATCGACGCTATTCTCTAGGCTACGGCCCACTTATCAGCGAGCGTGATAATGTTCGTATATTAAGTGCTACCAGTTTTTAAACTGACAGGTATGGTATTCTGTTAGTTATTTTGCGACAATAACTAGCATTGATCACTGCACAGATTTTAAAATCACTTAAAATAGTATTTCGAGGGCGTTTTAGATTGATTAAATTACTTGAAAGTACACTACTCTTTTACATTTTTATATTAATCGATATCTTTGTGATTATTTCGATTTATAAACTATGAATTTAAAAGATTTTAGTGAAGCAATTTTTTGGCGTGCACACACTTCGTAGTGTAAACAACAATCATGTGATTTATGGTAGTCCTCTTTCGTTTTACGTCCATACTTTCGTCTGAAGTTTGCCTTCTTCTCTTCGTTAGATCGTTTAAAAACAAATCTAGAAGTTGTGGAACAACATCTTTCCCGCCTGACCTTATATCTTCAACACTGGGGTAAGTCGAGTCATCATACACTTGATTTTGAATTTCTTGTCTTATCAAAGCTGCTGCTGTAGAAACGATTCTCCTAATCTCATCATCTTTATTGCTTTTCTTTTGAGAGTACCAAGTTTCAGACAAAACCTTGCCCGCCCCATCTCTTAAACAAACGATGGAGGATTTATGTTTTATGTTTGTAATAAGAAGTCTTTCACCAAAGTGCCTAAGTAATAGAGTTTTGAAGTAGTTAATTTCATAAACCTGGTCTCTGCCTGACACACTTTTCATCAATTGCAAAAGGTCAGAAATACTATGCTGGCAATCATCGTTTTCCTCAATGAAATCACAAACTTTTATGAATGATTCTTTTAATAAATCGTCAACTGGTCTACCACGACCTGCGTACGTACTGGATGATTGAGTGGGTTGTTTCGAAAACCTAGCATAGCAGTCGGAATGATAACGCCCCTCAGCAGCTACGAGGTCTACAACTCCTTCTAGCCTGGACCTAACCAAATCACCCCAATCATCATTCCTATTTTCAATATATTTAGATATAGTTTGTTTTATAGTTAAAGTATGAACTAAATGGACCGGTTTCCTATATTCTGTTGGAGTCTTTATATTTACCACCGCATCCATTCCACAAAATAAGCAATCCACTTTTAAATTAAACTTCTGAGAATTAGACCTACGTTTTATAGGCGCACTGTTTGATTCAAAATCTTCAACGTTTTCGGAGCTCGCTATGTAAGCTTTTATTGAACTACTACGGGTATACACTTTACGGCATTCTTTGTGTATACTGACTGTCGGAAGAGTTTCGAATTTACACTGTAGGCCGTCCTTCCTTTGAAGGCTAGATTCGATTAAAGTTTTAATCCCCTTAGAAGTAACTGTAACATTTTGACTTACAGATAAAGGTTCATTGCAAATAACACATGACTCGCCCTCCATTTTGGTTCACAAAAACAAACACAAACCGTAAAACACAAACCATAAAACACAATCACTGCGAAACACGGACTCTCGCGACGCGACCCTTTCTGTCTGGCGGGTTTCCGTAACTGACCTATTTATGGCCTTGACATCAGTCACTCTGCATGCAACAACCCGAAACCCCCTCCTCAAGGCCAGTACACTCTGATGTCACATCCCGACTTTCACGGTTGATATTTGGCGTTTCCTAGCCATAAAGTACACATTAAAATATATCATTTTAAAGGTAATAACAGGGGCTACAACTTTTGTAGGAAATATTTTTTCATAAAATGTCGGCCTGAAAAGTTCTGTGACAAAATATAAAATTATGTGCCAAAAAATATACAAATTTTTACCTTATCATACGAATTACAAACAAACGGTAAAAGTTACGACGAAAGTTAACTGAACTTTTTTTGTAGAAAATGTTACAGCAAAGAGAATAAAAAAAATTCCAATCCGATATGTTGTTTAATAATTGAGATAGACGCGATTTACGAAACCCTTACACTTTTCATGTTTGGTGGGGCACAGGGGGGGAAGCAAGGGGGGTAGGGGCGGGGACTTTTTTCTAAACACTTGTCTAAATGGTAGTAGTCGATGGGGAAAAAATTAGCTTTATACTATTTAGTTGGTCTAAATGGCGTTCTACGACACAGGCTGACTGGACTAATAGCTGACCGCTGCCCGCGGAGAAAGCCGCGGCGGGGACTTGGGGAGGGGTGGGAAGCCGACTTGATGTGTTTTGTGTTTTATGGTTGTCCGAAAATGTGAAAAATGCATTGAATATTATACCTCAATGGAAGAATGAATGTTTTAAACAAAAATTACAAAAACTGTTTCTATTACTGGAAAAGTGTTTCATAGTAACTATAGAATTATATTAAATTTTACTAATGGTTTATATTTTATATGCGAAGTGCAATATAAACAAACTCAATATATATTTTTAAATTATTGTGGCATTGTAAATGAGGTTGTTTCATAATTCTCAAATTCTCAATAAAAAGCAACACAAACAGGCATTTCCGAAAGCGTTGTTAAAATCGATGAAAGAGACGTAAAGCTTCTATAATATCATTTTTAATTTTAAAATACTTGCATAATATAATGTTATTTTAACCAATTCATTATTTTGACAACTGCCTATTTATGTGACGGAAAATTAAATGGGTGTAGTTAGTGTGGAATAATAATATTAATTATAAGACATTATAGATAACTACAATACAATGACAACAATTGGGATCAGTTCTTATTTTTAACGTTTTATTGTTGAATCAAAATCTATTATAATATGAAAAAAAGTTTTACACTTTAAAAACATTACTCTGCGAAACTAAAATTAGAGATCATTTACTAACTGAAAAAAAAAGTAAAACAAAAATACAATAAAATAAGGTACAAAGGTTGATATTATTTTTGTTATTATAGAAACAGAAGATAGAAAAAATATAGAAATAGAACTACATTTTAAAATACACATTTTTTTCACAATAAGATCATAAGAAATATTTTTATACTATCTAGAATCTAGATAAAACAAATAACATGCCCCACATAAAATGTGTTAATTGCGAGGAAAAAAAATTAAATTAGCTGTTAATATTAAAAAAAATCTGTGTTTCAAAAAAGGTTTTGTTAATGTTACACTTATGTTAATGTATTTTATGCCCGTCTTTGTGTTGCTTATATTTGTATCATGTTGTCTCCCTCTATATTTTGTTATATATATGCACACATTATGTACTTCTTGTTTAGTATTAATTTGTACCCTGATGATGCTTAAGTAAAGCGAAACCGGTCGGTTCTTAAATTAATAAATATCGTGGTTTTAAAACAAAAAAGTATTTTATTTTATTACAAATGTTATTGAGTGTTATCAACACAAATATTATTGAGTGTTATCAACATAAATACTATTGCGTTCTATAAGCACAAATCTTCTTGAGTGTTATCAACACAAATGTTCTTGAGTATTATCATCACAAATATTATTGAGTGTTATCAACACAAATACTATTGAGTGTTATCAACAAAAATATTATTGAGTCTTATCAACACAAATATTATTAAGTGTTATAATCACAAATATTCTTGAGTGTTATCAACACAAATACTATTGAGTGTTATCAACAAAAATATTATTGAGTCTTATCAACACAAATATTATTAAGTGTTATCATCACAAATATTCTTGAGTGTTATCAACACAAATATTATACATAAATCATTAAACCCGAAAAATTTCAGATTACCATCGAAGAAATATGAATATTTTTATTGAGGAGAATAAAATAAAATTGCCAAAATAAACGGTTTATTTCTGAATTTAAATTTTGAGTAATGCTGTCAAAATTATCAAAACGCTTTGTTTTTCTAGAAAGTTATTTACAATTTGGATTTTATGTTGAATGTGAGTTTATAGTTCCTGGTTAATTTTTTTGATTTCATCTGAGTTTAACAAGTGGTCATCATTTCTGGAACTCCGCATGGATGGTTGTAGATCGGGTTGTACTCTGAAATTGAAAAAATATGTTTAAATGGTAATATTCAAACAAAACTTTTGTACATTTTCAAAGAAAATTCTGTGGTTTCTTGAAATTTTACGGAAATACCCAAAAATATTTTTTTTTCATAAATAAATGTAGTGTTGGTAATGTATTGAAATGAGGACTTTTTTTAATTTTTGATTAACTATGCCTTTGATCGCCTACTATAGCCCTCTGAAGTCATAGACTAATGGCTGAAGTAGATATTTTTGTCGATAATCTATACAGATTCAAAAAAATGTTCTGCTGCTGCTAAATAATGTGTTTAGGTAATTTTTTTTTTTTTTTTAAAAGACAAACAATTTCGGGTTACGAATAACCTGACAATATTTGAAAATCTCCTACTACCACCACAGTAAGCTGAAAATGTTGCTTGTGTTGTGATGGAGGACTTAGCCAGCCGAGGAATTGAACACACTACGCCTGAGTGGGACTTGGGTCCCACTCGGCATATAGACTAGTTTTCTTGATATTGAATGATATTTCAGCAATTAATATACGAATTATTTACTACCTACCCAATCGGGATTTGGCTTTAGGTTCTATAAATTTGGCACATTATGGCAATCGATCGCTCAAAACGTTGTTGGAAAGTCTATCGCTGTCGGGTTGATTGGTATATAAGTCCTGTTACACCCTGTAACTTGTGCACTTGGCAAATGAAGCATTAGCATATTCCCCTCCTTACCTGGCAAGCCCTTGTTACAAGCGTCGTTATGAGCCCCACAGTGTCCGCCAAAGTTAACGTGTACTCCATTTCCAATGTGAGCGCAAACTAGTGGCTGTGGATTGGGGCAGTACATCTGGCAAAACAATGCCTCACTCGGTGAGGCCATCAGTGCCACAAGTACGCCAACTGTGAACAGATTAATTAATTCCTTTACAGATCGGTTCTTCATCTTTACTCGTTTAATTCAAGCAAGCTTTAATTAACTAGATGGCTAACTTTTACTAGACTGGTAACTTTAACTATATAGTTGTTCGATGCGTTATTGAAAATCTGCTGCATCCGCTTTATTATTCAAGATCAAAGAGGCTTCGGTAGGAATGGTGTCACAGCTAACACGACTAAACAAAACAAACAGTACTTTTGAAAGAAGCTATAACTTTGTGGTTATCTATTATATTTAAATTAAAAAGTGTATGATTACTCGATTGGTCAATGCTTAGAACATAGCCGTCTCTCTTTCACTCTCACTATTGTATTACCGGCTCCACATGTTATGGGAGCAGGTGTAAGTATACAAAGTAGAGCTCGGACTCTCGATGGGGGTCATGATTTATGGCTTGTCGTTTCCATACACTAATTGGTGATGCGATTTATATTTTCACAAAACTATTATTCTCGTTTTAATACTGCATCTGTAATGGTACGTGTTTAACCGACGTGTTCGTTCTCTCGCTTTCCACTATTCACGCGCCTATATGTGTCATTTCCACTGAAACTCCATTAAAATTAGGTCAGTTGCATTCGAACTTCGAGAAATGTACGGAATAAAATATACCGATTGGAATTGATTGCTAAAATAAATTCCGAGTGCGGGCATGCGCATCGCACCTTTCAAGCAGTAAATCAAAACGCCCATCGGGGGTCATCAACTTGATTTCAACTGAGACGAATATAGTTACAAGAAGGCTATAATCACATGCTTCAGTAAAAATAACAATTAAGGTTAGCATAAGACTTATCTTCTGCATGTGCTCTATATTGATCCAGAATAATTTTGTAGGGAAATAAATTTACAGAGCTAAAGACAAAATATATTTTTTTAAATCTTACCAATTGCTGCGAATGCCACAAAGAAGTTCATTTTTCTGGATTATAAAAGACTTAACTTTCTGATGAAATGGTGAATGAAATGAAGGCTTATATAGGTCTGATCCATATCGCAGCAGCTATTGTCAATGTATTTATAGTCTTACTAAAAAAGGTTTTTATTTTTACAAAACTGACAACCAACTGTTAAAACACGTTTATTAGTAAGGCCCTTAGAGTTTGGAAGTGTATTGCTGAACGTAACCGAAAACTAAAAACCGTTTATGAAAGGTGTTGAAATTCACTTTAAAAATTTATCATTAGAAATAAACACAATTTTTCAAATATTAAAATTTTGGATGCAAATATATAAAAAATTAAATGGAAACTTTTTTTTTTAATGCAAAGTTAAAAAAATTAATTTTGAATGCCAAACATAAAAAATTTTCAAAAAGGACTCACGTGAAATTAAAGTGATTACTAAAAAATGTATTATAAATATTACTGTGACCTCGTTTTTTTGTCAATTCATATAAAAATCACTAAGATTTATAATTTTTTCTCAAATTTTGGTCGGAACATTTGGTTACATGGAGATGATTAAATTTTAATTCTTTTGTGGTTAACTCCTAGATTTGAATATAAATCGTGATATTTATTTTTTTTCTAACACCGTTTTAATCACAGTTTTCGGTAAAAAACAAATGATTGTTTTCATTCAACAATATTATTTACCTTACCCGATGAATCCTCGTGTCAAAGCAATGGTGACGAAAAAAACATTTTTATTTTGTTATGAAATTAAATTTATAGACATTTCATAAAAGTTGTTACGAGCGTGAATGATTCACTAACTGAGTCGATAAATATATACATATTTTTATCATCTCGAACAGTTTTTGCGCCGTAATCTATTATTTTTATTAAATTCTTTGTGTCAATTCAGCCTGGGTGGATGGTACAATACCCAATCTGTATAACAAAGTGGAAGGGGTGCGGGGGTTATTTAGTTATACGAGTATACAATGAATACATATATATTTTTTGAATATATATATTTCTTAAGTTAACGAGGCAGTGAGAAACCGGGCTATCTCTGGCGTTCTCACGTCATCCGATTGCCACTCGGATGACGTGAAGTGTACAGTGAGAGGCTATCGTAGGAGCCTCTCTCCTTCAGGATAACAGGACAACGTCGTACTAAGCGCTTTTTTGCATCTCCTTCTTGTTTTTTTTTCTTTGTTCATAAAATATATTTTAATACAGTTTTTTTACATGATTTTCGACTACCACACTAGACACATGTCCGTATTATGGTAGTCGAAATTTGTGTATAATTATATAAATGTAATACTAAATACATGATTCATTTGTTAATATATTATTTTGTGAAATGCAATGTATTTGTAAAATAGGTAATACTTTAAATGAAAATAAGAATGAGATGAAAATAAAGATAAATTTCAGAAATTTTAAACAGAATTTAAACGAAAAAAATAATAATAAAGCAAATGAAATTAATTTAATGATGTCAGGCATTCTTTAAAATAGTTCCTTCCCTTCATAAATAACCAATTTTGAATATATAATATTAGGTAGATTGAATCTTGTAAAAATAAAGATACAAATAAAAATAAGGTAGGATACAAATAAAAATAATAGATAATGTTAGGGATAATAGAAACAAAATAAGAATAATCGCATCAGCGTAATATAAAGTTTTTGTTGAAAGTTAATTTAGAGATAAAATTTTTAATCGAGAAATATGAAAAAATAAGAACAGTTTTAATATGTAAGGCATTCTTTATAATATTTTCTTCCCTGAGCAAATAACCAGTTCTGTACACTAATGGCATAAAGATCATCAGTTTTCGATGTCTTAATATCAATACTCACAAAGTTGAATATTTTAGGCGCTATATAAGAGAACTGTCGCTGGGCGAAGGCTGTTTTTGTATTCCCTCAGGGTTGCAATCTCTCGCCTGATATTTGGCATGGTTATGTTTGCAAGTAGGGGGAGTCAATGGAGAGGTACAGAGTCCCAATGGGATTTAGTTGTACGAGTATATTGACCGTGGAAGCGTGAGTGCTTCTAGCCCATACTGGAGCACAGTATTCAGCTGTTGATAAAACCAGGGTAATGGATGCCGTTCTTAGGTTGTTGGCTTCACATCCCCAGCTAGTTTCATCTAGCTTATTTTATAAAAATTATACTGCATGATATATGTTCATAATTAAATTCATATATAACATTGTTGTAATATTAATTTTCTTATAATTAAATTATACATAATATGTAAATAAAATCCTCAGCACGGGAGATCCCAGTGACGATATCATTATATCTATATATATTTTATAAAATTCGTTTTCTAAAAATGAATTTGGTTCGTATTCATAATATGGTACTATATTACGGCAGTCAATCAAGTTATGTTTAATTACCAAATTTTGGTGAATTATTTTTAAAACTTGATTGTGCCTAAATGTATACTCGGACGGTGCTAATATAGAACATCCCGATATAATATGTTCTATAGTTTCCGGAAAAGCCAAACATTTTCTACACAAATCATCAATTTGATTTGTATCTTTGATTATATGCTTTCTATAATTTTTAGTATTAATGACTCCATCCTGAATGGCAAGCATAAATCCTTCTATTTCTGCGCTCAACTCTCCAATACTCAACCATTTGTTTGACGAAAATTTGTCAACATACGTTTTGTTGAGATAATTGAAGTGTTTTGCATGTAAAATTTTATTTGACCAGGAATCTAATAGTTCCTGGTTGGGATTTATAAAAATGTTGGCATTCTCATCGTATAAATTTAAAGGTGTAATATTTCTATCTGCCTTGCAAATTATTTTGTGCATTTCTGAGCTATGAGCTTTCCTATGGAAAAAAGTTCTTAGCATTTCTACCTGATTATGTTTCAAAGAAGTTATTTTGACTATGCCTCTACCTCCTAAATTTCTAGTTAAATTAACTCGTTCTATAGCTGAATTTGGATGATGGCAATTAAATTTTGTTAGCGTAGTTCTAACTAATCTTTCTAAGTTATCTAAATCTGTATTAGACCATTTAATTATGCCAAATGAGTACGTTAATAGAGGTATTGCCCAAGTATTTATTGCTTTTACTAAATTTTTAGCAGATAGATTGCATTTTTAAATTTTCCTGATCCTAGTTTGAAATTTAATCCTAATATCATTTTTAATACTAGTATGGTCTAATCTATTTGATTGTGGGTATCCTAAATACTTATAAACCTCATCCCTTTTCATACTAGTAATTTGGAAATTTCTAAATATATTCTCGTCCCCATCTACAATTTTGCCTTTCTCTATATGGATCGTTCTACATTTATCTAAACCAAAAGTCATTTTGATATCATCTGAAAAGTTTTTAACTACCTCGATCATTTTCTCTAAATTTTGTTCAGAATTCGAAAATAATTTTATATCATCCATAAATAATAAATGCGAAATTGTACTACTCTCCCTTGTATTACCCTTAACTTTTATTCCAAACTTGCTTTTAATTAACATTTTAGATAGAGGATTCAATGCTAAGCAAAACCAAAGAGGACTCAATGAGTCTCCTTGAAAAATCCCTCTTTTAATTGAAATCCCCGGTATTACTATTTTCATACCTTTTAAATTGATAAGTAAATTGGTATTCCAAAAGGACATAATATTTTCCAAAAAGCTAATAATAATGGGGTAAATTATATATATATTTAATACTTTGATCAGCCACGAGTGCGGGACACTATCGAAAGCCTTTTGGTAGTCTATATAGCAAGTATGTAAATTACGTTTTCGAGTTTGAATCTGTTTTAGAATTATAGAATCGATAATTAAATGTTCTTTACATCCCATATGTTTTCTGCGACAACCTTTTTGTTGTTCAGATAAAATATTTTTTTCATCTAAATGAGTATATATTAAATTTGTTAAACAAGAGGTTAAAATTTTGTATATTGTCGGTAAACATGTAATGGGTCTGTACTGAGAAGGATTATTAATATTTTCGCTTTTGGGTAACATATAAGTAATGCCCTTAGTTAGAAAATTTGGAAAATTTTGAGGTTGACTGACAAATTTTGAAAGATTTTTTGCCAAAAGAGGATGTAAAGTAGTCAGACGTTTGTACCAAAAATTATGTATCCAATCGCAACCCGTGGCTTTCCAATTATGAGTATTTTTAATAATTTTGGTTAACAATTCAACCGATATATTAGAAAAACTCATTTGTTCAATATCTGAAAAATTGAGTTCTACATTTTCTATCCATGGAGTTGACTCGTTATGTTTTATATCTTTACTCCAAATTTTAGTCCAAAAATCGCGCATATCTGATTCAGATGGCAACGGAATATTATTATTCGAAATAATATTTTGTTTATCGTCAAGTTTGGAATAAAATATTTTTTCATTTTTCTGGAATAATCTATTATTAATTTTTTTTATTATACGTATAATTATATCTTTTTAATCTACTAGCTTTTACGCCTAATTTTTGTTTTAATAAATCCAATAAATCATTGATTATATTTTCATTATTATAACTATCAATGTTATAACCAAATTTTCTACCAATTTCATCTACATGTCTCAAAATTTTCCTACTTCTATTTCCATTTTTATATTCTATTACTCTAGCTATGTTACTTCTTAAAAAGACTACATCATTTTCTAATCTGATCTGCCATTCTGGTTTACTATAACTATATGATCTATCGTCAGAGGATGATAATTTAATTCCTAACTTATTACAAACAGTAATCGCACTAGCGTATACTATTGTATGAAGATCTAAAAAACTAATTTCGTCAAATATGATTTTTGGTAAAATTATGTTATTTAATTCAAAAATTAATTTAGATAATTTCTTTGACGTATGCAATTTCGGTAATTTTGGTCTAACTGTTGGCTCTACATCTATATATCTGTTTATATTATTATGAAGTAAGTTAGTAAGTTATATTATATTCTACTACATTTTCATCAAAAAAGTTTAAATTTGCAATGTTGATTTCCCTAAGATTATAAATAACGTCTAAGTTATTTGAATCTACTGTAATATCATTGGACATTTCGACTAGAATATTATCAAAACTATCTACATTCAATGCATCTGATATGACATTATTACTTGTGTTAATTTGTTCTAAATTATTTCCCCTTTGCAATCTATCTGCTACTTCTCTTTTAATCTGTTCTAATGTGACTACAGAAATTAAATTATTTTTGAAAATAGCTCGCTTTTGGTCTGCTAATCTTTGTTCGCTTACTTGGGCAATCGGATAATTTTGTGAGAAAAGTAAATGTAATTTTTTCCTGTATAACAACATATCTGTTTCTACTTTGGTTACATAAAAATATGAACGAACAATGAACATATTGACATCGTTCGTCCATTTCATACGCTGTCTAGGAATACCTACTTTTGTTTTTTGGGGTCTTAGACTATCCATGTTCATCTGTACAGATGACATAATAATCCCCTGTTCATCTACGTTGGTTGCAAATGACATTGTTGTCATTTTGCAAAACAACTTGGAGATGATTGTATCTTTACTACTACATTCCAGTAACCAAATCAATAAATATTTTTCAATGTGACCAAATTAAATATTCTAATCAAACTACCTTTCGACATAACAAATCTATAATTTCCAATTCAACTACCTTTCAACATTACGAATCTATGATATATTATATTCCAGAAAAACGTTATCAACATAAAAATATACCATTAAAATATATTTTTATTTTTTTCAAATGAATGTCAAATATTGTTGTTTACCTTGGTTACTGGGGTCCTCAAATATATATTTTTTTTAAATCCTATTTACTAACCTAAATATCCTATGGCTTACTGGCAGTTTATTTAATGCTATTTATATTTTTATTTTTTTCTATTACTATTTTTTTATTTTATTACTATTATTATTATTATTCCCCGCAGGATTTATGAGGTCCACAGGGCGACGCTTGATGTTTCTCTCTGACCCTCAACCATACGAATGGACAAGAAGATTGTTTTTAAGTTTCAGTATCTATTGCTAGATGTATTATGAATTCTAAAGCTGCTTTCACGGGACCTTATATTTTCCGGTAATTTATTAAAGAATTTAGTCGCTAGGTATTTGTAGTTTTGTTGAACCAATTTTTTAATCAGTAACATGTATTTTTGCCTGTGATTTGTTGTGTCGCTGAATAGTATGACTTATTTTAATTATCATTATACATCTTGTCTCTTTATACACTTGTCAAGTTCAATGGTATAGTGTTGGGAAGTAAGAGCTTCACAGATGCACTCATAGAGGGCAGTGCATAAAGCTTGCATGGAAGTCCGCAAGATGGCAGCTAGTAGCCAGTAGTTGCCAGGACCAGTTATAATGCTCCCGAACAAACTCAGTGTTTCAGATTCCATTTAGCCAGCTACTAGTTAGGTCAACTATCGAGTCACCATTGTAATACGCGGAGTATCAATAAATCCCTGATTTATCACAAAGAACCATTAATTTATAATCTCCTTCCATGACGAGTTGGAGAACTGTTTGTGGAAACACAAGAGGGAGTATAATTTTTGAACCATAAACTCTTTAAATATGAGTTCCAATGGATATAAAACGATATCTTAAAAATTATTTTATTGTTTGAATGTAAAGAGATTGTGTTTGAATTTTATCAGTGCCGCATCATCATATTACACCACATTAAATTATGGATTAACAAAAAGCGTATTGCAGTGTACTTCTGACTATTGAGAAACATTATATTTTGTTTGTTGGCTGAGTGGTTGAACATTTTACTTATGCGTAGAACAAGAGCAAGTGTTTCAAATAATAGTTATGAACCATATATTGGATAAATAACACCTCTGCCATATGTCTCCCCCGGTGATCCTCTAAGTTTGTCAATTGGCAGGGGTACACAGGTTCATGAGGTGAGGTTTGCCCAGGTCTTACCGACATGCGTCTGCTCACCAACTGCATGGCTGGCCGGATCTGGAGAGGCTGGTTGAGGTAGACCTCATGACTTGCTCCGCAGTAGTTATTACGTGATCAGTTTGGTAACAACAAAAATATAATGAAAAGAAGAATCCTTCAATTGCGCTCCGGAAACGGATGGTGTTTAAAAAAAAAGATTGTTAAGCTTTCAGAAAATATGAATATTGAAATAAAATCAAAAAAACATCCTAAAGTTAAACAGTTTGGCAAAAGAGCTTGCTTATGGTAATATATAGTGAGGTACCGGTTGAAGCGTAGTTGATGAAAAACATGGCAGGCAGCAATTAAATTCGGCTGAATTTCAGACTTCTAGAGCGGCCAAGTAAGCCATGGCCCATGCTAAGAAGCCAGCGAGTGTCCAGGATAGGAAGATGATTTCCGATTAAAATTTCCCCAAGAATCCAGTCTCCAATCTCCAGGTAATGATGGCGTTGTTTGCGAATTACGAATTCATCGTCCATCAGTTCAGAGGTAGACCAAATCTTTTGGCTGTCGTTTTACAGATATTTTCTACAAATCCGCTTTCAGGCAGGTGCAGGGTGTCCAAAAAATCCACTGTTAACAATATGGCCATTACAAAATTGTCAATTGATAAGTAATGGAGGTGCCAAACACCGAAATCATCGATATAAATCGATGAGAAGGAGTCACACACCTTGTTACCAATCCTTTATGCAACACACTAACCCCCAGATTTCTACCCAATCTTCATACCTTTTTTGTTTCCATAACTTCCTCACCTTCCTTCCTCAAATAAATGGCGTCGTTTGCTTAGCCCATCTACTGCGAAACAGGTTGGATGTGGAGAGTCTGGTACCTCTCCAACCACGACTCTCTCGACTCATCGCCTTGCACCGCAGTGGGAGGGATGAATTCCAACATCCATCACTTCTAGACACACTGACTCCGAGATTTCTGCCCATTCCTTAAACTTTTTCCTACGCAGATATCAATCAAGATATCCCCAAAGATCACATGCTTCCTGTGTGGAGCTGACGTAAAAAATGTAAATGTGATTACTTCATGGGATCTAGGGCACGACGAGTGCTCTCTTATTGATTGATATTGATTTTAATGTCTGTGACAGTTTCACCATTCTCAGTCAAATTGCAAACATGAATGCACTTGTCATGCAAGCTCATTTTACATGCATCAAAGTAAAACGTGACGATCAAGATAAGTCTTGGCTTCTCACTAGGTATGCAAGCAGGGTTTAGAAAGTTCACAAATGTGGACGAAGGGAACATATCTTAAGTTGGCATTACACTAAATTAAAACCAAAATTGTCCAGAAACTCTTGGAGGACTACAAAACGATTGCATCGAGGTGCATTTTTTGCATAGCCATTTTTTCTTGCTCATCATCGATGTGAAGGTCAAAGAGGATATCAGGGTAGATGGGACGAACACATGATGGCTGACATCGTTAGAGTATCAGGCGAGATTGTCCACAGATTGAACACTCCAGGAAAAGCAACAAGATTAGATTCCCACCTTAATTGATACCCAACTTCACTACTTGCAACTAATTTGATGTACTTTAACAACATAACAGTGAGACAAATACTGACCTTGAACAGAAGCGGCTCGTGACTTTTGGGTGTGCTAGAGTGCCAATATTTCAAAAATGACATTATTCATGTCAAAATAAAATAAAGAATCGTTTTCAGCTACAACAACATCAATAATGCCATTTTTGTAATATTAGCACCCTAGTACACCCAAAAGCCACAAACCGCCACAGCCTTGAACTCGATGATATTTATACGTATAATAATCAACAACCTATTACCTATTCTTAAAGAAAATTATATACATAAAGGAAATTTTGCAAACATATCACAAGAACGTTTAATGAAATTAGGCTACCAAAATGGACAAAGCCAATACACAAAAATAGTTTTATACACAAAGAAATACAGTATTATAATGCTTTGCTGGAAACAACACGTCAATTGATAGGTTTAAGCTGGATTGTAGGAGCCATATTAATAAAAAATAAATTATGTATGCATGTAATCAATCAATATATATTATAAAAGTAAGTCAGAAACGATTCCCGGTACGATCAAGGGAGTTATATGGTGTGGTAGCCCTCTATCTCCCATCCATGAAGAAGATTCCCATTTATACCTGAAGGGGCGCTTTTGAAGATATAAGGGCTGGAAGTTTCGCCCTCTAGAAATTTCTAGAATAGTCCAGAATATTCAAGAGTATTCGAGAGCATTCCACAACATTTCAGAACATCCCGGAACCATCTGGAATATTGTAATATGTTCGGAAATAGTCTATAACGTTCAGAACGTCACAGATCATAATAAACTAAAAACGGTATTACAGGCCGTTTCCTTTAAGTAAATTCGTAATCGTGACAATACATTAGTATTTCTAAATAGTATAAAACAAAATCACTATCTGCGTCTGTCTGTTTGTGCGCTTAGTTCTTCTAAGCTATGTAAGGGAGTTTGATAGGGTTTTCACTATCACTTAGAGAATATAATACATAGATATTATATTTGTTGAAAGTAAAGAAAAGTCGAGCAACGCCGGGTACACGTCAGCTAGTTAATTATAACTTGGACATTTGTAAACTTCGATAAACAAGCGGATAAAATAAAATTAATATAACAATAAATATAGGTTTTGTATGAAAAAAAAAACTATAAATTACTGCAATATTCATGTAATTTTTCACTATTTTCCATTGCATGCATAAAATGGAATTAATTCCACCTATAATTTTGTAATATTATTCCTGTAAAGTTTCCTTCTTGAAATTATTTTTTTTTATTATATGCCAGTGATCTTTCCATTTAAGATTATTATCAATAACTATTGTTCCTGATATGACAGATAAACGGACTCCACATAATATAATGACTTAAATAAGGCATTTGATAAAGTGAAGCACAGAATCTTATTACACAAACTAAAATTATTGAACTGAGTGGGAGGCAGTATGTTGAAGTGCTTAAGAGATGAATTTTAATCTATATATTATTCATTTGCGGCATCGAGCGGAGTACCACAGGGATCTCATTTGGAACCAATATAATTTTTTTATCAATGACAATTAAATATTTTTAGTAAAGAGAGGTCTTGATAAAAATTGATTTTTGCAATTCAATCTCAAAAAACAATTTTTATTTATTTATTTCACTAGAATATATTTATAATATAAACATTTGGTATCGGTGCTGACGTATTTCCAATCTCATTAGGTGCGAAATAAAATATATTTTATTTATATACACATTACATTATTATTTTAATCGCAGACACAAAAACATGTACAATAAACAACAAAATCAATATAGAACAGTATAGAATCAGAAAAATAATGTGTACAAAATTACAGAGCAAATCAGATGATGAAAAAAAAATCTCCCTCACATAAATATTTGTCATTATAATTGATCACCCTCAACACCACATTTTCCATTGAAGTATAGCACGTATTCTGAAAAAAAAAACACCAATTAGTGAAAGAAACGAACAATGTAAGAAATTCAGACTTTAAAAAGATTTGGATTATAAGATTGTTGGTAGATATTTCCCCATTTCCATTGTACCTTTTAAACCGAGTTTTATACAAGCGTCATTGTCAGCGAAACACTTGTTTAGGAAGTCTACCCAGACCCCGTTTCCTGTGTCGGCGCAAATTGGGTCGGCATAGTCGGGACATGGCTCTATTGAACACCCTTGCACCTCGCCCCAAGTCACAAGAGTCATCGAGGTCACGAGGACGCCAACTGAACAAAGGTTTTATAACATTACTTCACCTCCGCGTGTACACAAAAAAACCCGTTCCCAACTGGCTCCAGAGGGTTGGGAGCAGTTGGGACTCGTGTGCAATGTTTACATTAAAAATATATATTTCTGGGCAATCGGTCAGCTAAAGTATTTTTTTTTTTTAAGTTTCTTTATTCAATGAAATTATTAGTTACATGCATTGAGGAATTTTTCGACCACCATGCTAGGCACATGCCCGTGTTATGGTGGTCTGTTAAAAGTAAATTACATTGATTTTTAATTTACACTTGTTTGCCTTTTGTTTTATTTGTTTTTCTCGCAAAATTTAACTACGTTTACACTATACAATTTTATTATAATGTACATTTTTTTTCTGGTAATTAGAATTGCTTAGGGTAAAAAACATTAAAATGATTGAACACCCCCCAAAGTTTTGCGGGATATTTTAAATACAGTTGCACCATTCAGAAACACAACAAAAGAACCATACGAAAGAAGAAGAAGAATACAGTTAAACCATTCAGAAACACAACAAAAGAACCATACGAAAGAAGAATACAGTTGCACCATTTAGAAACATAACAAATATAAAGCAAAAATACCTATTCCGATACGTAAAAAACCTTTGGGTTATTAGGACGTGCAATGAAATCAGGCTACCAAAAAGGACAAGGCAAGTACTCAGAATAGTATACTATATAAAGGGATGAAATACTATAATGCGCTGCCGGAAAACCTAAAGTCTGCCCCAACTGGAAAGTTCAAGATGTTGTGTAGGAGCCACATCAAGCAAGAAAAAATATAGTATATTTATATGTAACAAATTAATTAGTAATTTGTAAACTTAAATGTACAAATAACTAAAATAAAATTAATAAATAAAAAAAATAAATAAAAATAAAAAGTAATAAAATAAAATGAAATACTTTTTGTTTTAAAACCACGAGTTTTTAATAATTTTTAGAACCGACCGGTTTCGCTTTACTCAAGCATCTTCAGGGTACAAATTATTACTCAGTATAATTTGTACCCTGAAGATGCTTGAGTAAAGCGAAACCGGTCGGTTCTAAAAATTATTAAAAACTCGTGGTTTTAAAACAAAAAGTATTTTATTTTATTTTATTAAATATGTCAAACCACAAAGTGATTGCTTTCTACAATAATAATAATAAAACTTATCTTGCCGGGACAAGACAAGGGTCCTGGGTTCGAGTCCTAGATGTGACCGTATCCTTTTCTGATTTTTCTGTTTCAGATTTTCGTTTAGAAATCGCTAATATTGTCTTCAATAATTAAAATTAAATACCTTATAGTAAACATTGATCAAAACAGCCACAGCAGAGCTCGTAAAGGAACAAGGAAATGCGTATAAATATTTTTTAGGATAAGAAATCAAAAATGTGTACTATGTATGCCCTTGTTGAGTTTTTGCTTGTCTACGGTATTATTGGTATGGGAAGATCTTATTAAAAAAAAAACAATCTAAACTCACAACAAGTTTCGGAAAGAATCATCATAAAAGTCTTTAAAAACTAATATTTCAAATATTTCATTCAAACAAAAGAATTATTTTTTATTTGCTAAAGTAAGAATCGTGGCTCCCTTATCAGGCACACGAACTATTCTTTCCAGATAAGGTATACATGAACAAGAATGACATTAAATGTAATACTTTGTATAATATATACCGTCACCTCCATGAAAAAACTCACCAACTAACAAAACATAATCAATGAAATACGGGCGCTTCTAGCTCACTGGTTCTCCTTGCTGCTCAGGACGATTCTCCCATGTACTCTTCTGCTCTCGGTTGCGGACCTTTTGAATGGGCTGGAAACTCTGGCTCGTTCAGCTCCCCGCTGTTTTAGTCACTCTTTGATGGTTATAAATCTTCCTGTTCTTCAATAACTTTCAGCTCCCGGCTGAATAATTTCACTCTGGCTGATCACAGTTTATTGTATATTATACTTGGTTACTAGTATTTCTCGGAAACGCTAGTAATCAAGTCGTGGGCGGTTTATTTATCACGAGTATATTATCACGAGTGCCGCGTAGAATCCTTTTGTACCTCGTCGCCACCTCGTTATACTTTTAAGGTTTTGGGATTACACGAATACTTAAACACCATTTATCGTTTACAACAGCCAGTCCATTAGAACTTGATCTCAAAGAGTACAAGACTAGAATGCTCTTCAAACCATAGACGGTGCCACATACCGACCGTTCATGCAAGTGAGGTACGTACCTCCACCACATTATTTTAAATTGTTAAATAAATATAATTTTTGAACGTGGTGAGTTTTTCAAAACCGACTCTGTGAATGAAGTTGTTTAGTGTTGAGTTTTTTGTATCTTGACTGATCATATCAATCACATATATTAGAAAGGAATACTGTATTTATTTAACTTAGAATGTCTTCTCGATCTGTGATATTTTTCATCGTTCTTCTGATTCAGTTTCATTCATAACGTCAGTGTGAGAAACACTTTTAGAGACCGGATATTGCACATAACAGAAGTGATTTCTTCTGGAATATTTTTAGAGGTGCTGAGTTTCCACTGGTCGTTTTTTTTTTTGCTAATTTATGGGCAATATTTTATTTTATGCCTTTATTATCGCCGGTGGAACTTCTAACATTCTACTTTCACAAACATTTAAGTCTGTGTACCCAATTTTATGAACACCAAGGACGGGTTGTTTCAGAGAATTTGAAAAAGTTTTTCAAATTTAAAAGTAAATTTTCAAGTTCTTTGAAAGTGCTGTGATTATTTCAGTTCAGTCAAGAAACTGGCCCATAATGATATAATAACAGAACTTGAATACCAAAAATTAACGTTGAAATTTGATGATTTGTTAGAATTTTACGAAACAACTCATTTTATTTTTTATTTTTTTTTTAAATTTAATTAAAATCAAATTTAATAATATAATTATTAAGTTCTGCAAGTATTTTTTGGTTTTTGTTATTGTTACAGCTGTTTCGGCTTTCAAGGCAAAACCGTTTGAAAATGGCCTTGAAAGCCGAAACAGCTGTAACAAAAACAAAAACCAAAAAATACTTGCAGAACTTAATAAGTATATTATTAAATATATTTTAATTAAATTTAAAAAAAAATAAATGGAGTTCTACGAATTAAACACAAAAACAACAAATAAAGAAACAACTCATATTAAATCTTCAACCACCTTTTTATGATCTGACTGTCCAACCACTGTTCAAGTCCACCATGTCGTTGAACTTCATCACTTCGACGTGATAAGTCTCTCGATTGGTAGGTAGTTCTTCCTCGTGATAAGTCTCTCGATTGGTAGGTAGTTCTTCCTCGTGATAAGTCTCTCGATTGGTAGGTAGTTCTTCCTCGTGATACGTCTCTCGATTGGTAGTTCTTCCTCTTGAGTTGTTGAATATTTTCAGCCGGCAACTCCTTTCATGACGGTATTATAGTGATTTATTTGAATGGCTTGTTCTGCTACCGTTTTCTTCAGCCAACGATTATTACAGTGTCCATTATCACTATCACTGACACTGTAATACATAAGAAGTAGCCCAACACGGCATTATACCCTTAAAATAAATCACTAGAATTCTTTTAGCCGTGAGAATCTCAAATCATATCCGACTTATTTTTACTTTCCCGTTCTATCGGAAAAAAAACATTCTATCGCAATCCATGAAGGAATATCCGGATTCTAGAAATTTGTGTTCAATGATGTGGACGTTAGGATGTTTAATTACAATGAAAAAAAATGAGAAGTGATATTTTTGTTCAGTTCCTTATTATGACTTTGACTAAGATAGCATTTCGGCTATTCCACGGAAACAGATTTACAGAAAAACTTTAAAATCAATCTAAAAACTCGCTTACCAATTTCCGCAAAGTTTACAGTGATCTTCATTTTTATTGGGTTATAATAGACTTTTCTATTCTGATGAAACTGTGGGGGAAATGCATGCTTATATAGGTCTGCCAAGTTGTAGGTATTGTATGCAGGAAATGTCAATATATTTTTGGTTAATTTTTTTTTATTTTACTGAACTCAATAAATAACATTTTTAAATAACATTGTCGAATTCTTAAATATATCTATTTCAATTTCACTTTTGTTTTGGAAATGAAATAATGCAAATCTTGGAAGCGGAAATTAGCCTACTTCCCGACATCCGATCGAGCTGAAACTCGTCAGATAGTCTCGTTATCGATAACAATGCATTCTATCAACAAATTCTGGCAATCACGTATACACGCGATTTTCAGTTCTGAGATCGCACAATACAGCATTGAATATATTAAATAATTGTCGATCCTATCCGATCGGTTTTTGGCGAGGTTCGTAGCGCGGTTGATTCCAGACCTTTTTTTATATTTTAAAGACATTTTACAATAGATGCAATATAATAAATATGAACTGTTTTATGGAATACTTTTTTAATTATGTATCACAGAAAATAATATACAACGGAATCAGAATAAAGAATGTTGATTTTTTTTCGCTTTTATTCTAGTTAATTGAGCTCCATAGCTCGTGATTATCACCTAACTTCACATTTTAACTCAAATATCACACTTCACACCTCTAATTTTACACTTCATCCTTCACACTTCATATTTCACACCTTACGCCTCACACCTCACATCTCACACCTCACACTTTACACCTCACACCTTCCACTTTACATTTAACACCTTATGCGTCACGCCTCAACCTCACCCCTCCCACTTCACATCTCAGACCTCACACTTCACACCTCACACTTCAAACTTCACACCTCACACCTTCCATTTCACATCTCACACCTCACATTTCACACTTCACACCTCAAACTTTACACCTCACTCCTTCCACTTCACATTTAACATCTTATGCGTCACGCCTCAACCTCACCCCTCCCACTTCACATCTCACACCTCACACATTCCACTTCACACCTCAAACCTCATCTCATTTGAAGTGGGACACCTAAACAGTCTCATTTCAGTATTTGAATACCACATACAAACTCATTCTGAAATCGTGTCTTACCCGACATTAGATCTGTCGTGTATCACGGCTAGGTTCTAGGTACACGCAAGGCAATAATTTTTTTTTATTTATTTAGTCATGTTCTCAATAAAACTGATATAGCCCATATATTACGGAAAAAAATTACACCTTTTTCGAGAATAATGAAATTTGCATACCTACTTGACCTTCAAAACTTCACACCTTGAGTTTCAAAAGAGGAATGAGATTTCGAAACTAGCCCTATCTCCATTTCCCTCAAAATTTTTATACGTCTCGATGAAATATTACACACTTGACAATCAAAAAAGAGGATACTTGATTTAAAATAGATAGTAATATATATTTCCTGAGAAAATAATGACTTGGAGTCAGGGCCGGCTCTGAGCCAAACTTTGCCTGGCGCAAATAAAAGTTCAGCACCCCTAGCCAAAACTTGTAGACACATAAGTAGGTGATCACTGAACTAAATAATATTCGGAAGATTTTTATTTTTGTGTAGCACCGTTTATATGAAAAATAATCTGTGTTAAAGGACGATGTGTTAGGACCAGAGGCGGCTCCAAGGGTCCAGAAGTGGAAGGTCAATCGATAACAAATGAATATGAAATGTTAACGCATATTGCTAATGGGTAATTTATATTATAAAAACGCCAATGTGCGTGACTAATTTGACGGTACCCGCCTATTCTGAAGCCGGCAGTACAATATTGTATAGTTAAATTTTTTCTTCAGCCCTGTAAATATTAGGAAACCAAATTCATATGATGTTTGGGACCAAATTTTGTCTCTTAATAATTAACGGGTTAAAGATCTTTTCCAATAAAAGTTTTAATATGTGTTAACTCCAAACTCATTCCATTGTTTAACAATAGACTTAACAAGTTAACAATGAAAGCAAAAGTACCCATACGTTCATTTTATTGCACCCGCAAATGCACTGACAAAAATGGTAACTTTTGTTTTTAACCTCTTTATTTTTCTTTCTTGTAACATAAACTAATTGTCGAATTGAATACGTTTGTCATGATTCAATGAATTATTTGCGATTTCTTTCTATATGATATCCCCAGAATTTGACATTTTAAATTATTCCTTGCAAATTACGTCAAAAATGGATAAAAAATTTCGCTAACTTATATTCATGTTCAAGAAGGCTATCATTTAAAATACAAAAAAAACTTACGACTGAAATTGTTTCACATCTCTTTCTAATACCTTAATAATCTTAGGTCGTAGATATCTCTATCTCACCGCGGTCATGTCCGAAAATCTCTTGAAAATAAACTTTGTATGATACTAAGCATAAGTCAGACATGATAGTGTTTACCTGCTTTGTGTGTATAGCAAAGAGTAAGAAAGGAGATAGCTTTGAGACAAAACTTGAAGTGACCCACGCTAGGTACATTCAGTAGCTTCTCGATTGTATGGCACTGGAACTCGCTATTACCGTACGAATATTAAAAATAAATTGATAATCGGGTAGTTTGTTAACTCCCTTTTTTATATTAATACTATTGCAGCATATTTTGGGAGGTCAATGACCCATTGATTTCCGTAGACAAGCCGCGACTGGTTAGGACCGTTATACTCGTATGTTAGGTACAGGGTTTTTCAATAAGAGATGTTATTTTGATGTTCAATCGTAAAAGATCAATAGTTTCGTTGCTTGTGTGGCACGTAGCGCCGTCTTGTTGAAAGTAAACGTTTTCCAGATCAATACCATCCAATTTTGGCCATAAAAAAGCAATAATCATCTCTCGATAGCGCAATCCATTCACCGTAACTGTTACTCAAGCCTTATTTTCGAAAAAGTAAGGTCCAATGACTCCGCCGGACCATAAACCGCACCAAACAGTCACACGTTGAGGATAGAGAGGCTTTTCAACAATAAATTTTGGGTTTTTCGACACCCGATGCAACAATTTTGCTTGTTGACGAAGCCACCGAGGTGGAAATGGGCCTCATCACTCAAGATGATTTGCATTTGATTCACTCAAGTGAATTTTAATAATTTCAATGCGTTGTTGAAGCGTGTATCGTTCCGCTCTTATTGATGGCGTAGTTTCTACTTGTCAAATGTTAAAAAATAACAGCTTCAAAAGTAACATCTACCGAAATAGCGGGCTATTCAAAATAACACCTCTTATTGGAAAACCCTGTACTATCAGCGCCTTGACGTCTTGGTAATTCGGTCCCCGGAGCGGACTGCTCCAATTATGCCCGCATAGGGCCAGCCCTGTGGCGAATAATTATTGCTTAAAATAATTAGCTATCCTTTGTGCTATGCATAAAAAACCTGGTGTTACAAAAAATAGTTTAAACACAAAAATAAAATACCCATACCTCTTGGAATGCTATAAATTGTTTGTACCGAACAACTACCGTCAGGGTCGACGCCACGACTTGCTCTGTATTCCACAGGGAAGAACGAACGTTATGACCCAGCATAGCATGACAAGAGGTATGGTGCTACTAAATGATACCTCTAGGTCTCTTGACATTTTCAACATTGGCCTTGAAGATTTCAAAAGTCATTTTAGACAAGAACTCTAAAATATCGGTTATTGTAAAATATTTCATTTTAAGCTTTGTATCTTTCATGTGTATTGTAATAGCATTACATTAATCTGTAATTCACAAAAAAGATAGTTATTAGAATTAAAAACACACCACTTAAAAAATATATATTACGGACTATGTAATTCGATAATAACCTACGGCTGTATTGGATGGGGAGGTTCAGGAATAAAAATATTAAACCCGCTATTAAAAGCACAGAAATATCTTACGTGTTATTATGAAGAAACCTTTCAGATATCCGAGCGACGCTCTCTACAGAGAATTTAATGTACTCGATGTTCGACAGAGTTACATAAAGAAAATAATAATCTATGCTCATAAAAATAAACATAAAATGAAAACAATCGAACACCAACATCAAACCAGAAGCAAAGGCAGAAATGACCTTTATAGTCCAACAAGTACCACAGCGGTTTATCAAAAAATATTTTCATACCTAGGACCAAAATTATATAACAAAATTCCTTCGCAACTAAAACTGTGTGAAATGCCATCCTTTGGCCCAAAAATAACAAAATGGTTACTAGACTTAGGCAGGTTGGAGTCAGAAATACTGTTAAAAAATATTGTATGATAATTATGTGTTACAAGCGCCTGATTTATTTCTTAAGTCTTATAGTCTTATTTCGATGTTAAAAAATATTGTATGATAATTATGTGATACAAGCGCCTGATTTATTTCTTCTGTTTAAAAATTTAAATTTTTATTTTAATTTTATTTTCTTTTATTTTAATTTTATTTCTATTATTTTCATTTTATTTTACTGTTTATTTTATTATGTATTTAAATATAGTAATATAAAGGCAAAATGTATCCTCGCTTTCACTCTTGTAATCTCTCAAAATAAATTGTGTCGGTGATTTCACCATTAAGTATATTCACTGTCAATTTGACTGTTCTAGAACGGGAGACCTTCCTAGTTGGACAGTCAAAATCTATGCTGTAATATTTTTGTAACAAACAAATAAATAAATAAATAAATACAATTGTTACTTCGGAATTCATTTACTTTTAATTATTTACTTAATATTATTAGTAATTAATACTTACCTGACTTAACTACCAATTGTATTTATTTATTTATTTATTTTATTATTTATTTATTTATTTATTTATTTTCCAATTGTATTTATTTATTTATTTATGCAATAGCTGCCCTCACGAAAATCGTTTCCTATATTCTTGACATTGGTCGCAAACCACTGGCTGTCTTTCTCGATCTTGCGAAAGCATTTGATACGGTCTCTCATTCCTTACTGCTAAAAAAACTACATCGGGTTGGAATAACAGGAGTAGCCTACACATGGTTTGAAAACTATCTAATGAACCGAACACAACAAACTCTCATCCACTCTGACAAAACACATATAAGCGAAAAATTGCCTATGTCCTTTGGTGTACCTCAAGGCAGTATACTAGGACCAATTTTATTTCTTGTATACATAAACTCACTTTGTGCCATGAATATTGGAGGTAAAATATTATCATTTGCCGATGACACTGTTCTAATATTTGAAGATGTAACATGGGAATCAGTCACTAACAAAGCTAATAATGGTCTATTAAAAGTAAAACATTGGCTGGACACAAACCTCCTCACACTTAACATCGACAAAACCCAATATATGACATTTTCCATCCGCAAACATAATGTACCCTACAACTGCCCTAAACCTATTATTCACTCGTGTTCACTCAATTTACACACTCACGAAATCACACCTAATATAAATTGCACGTGTTCTACCCTTAAATCATCAAATTCAGTTAAATATTTGGGAATAATCATAGACAACCAACTACGGTGGGAAGCCCATATCAGTGACACAGTAAACAAACTTCGTAAACTCTGCCATGTATTCTGCTCCCTTAGGTCCATCCTTGATTTACAGACTTTAAGAAGCGTATATTTTGCCCTTTTCCAATCTATAGCAACGTATGGTATAGTGGGATGGGGTGGTTGTGCTGAATCCATTATTAATCCTATTATTACAGTTCAAAAACTAATTTTGAGAATTATATTTAAATGCCAACCTACCCATCCCTCTAATGAACTCTTTGCTAAAATCAGGGTCTTAGATATACGACAGTTATTTACTAAGGTAAGCATTTGTTACATACGAAAAAATAACCTACTGTTAGCTCCACAACACCAAGCTCACACCCGCTTTTCATCAAACCTGGGTTGCGTGGTTCCTCAAACTAAAACCTCATTTGCTCAACGGCAATTCTGGTTCATCGCGCCTAAAATATACAATGCATTGAGTACCGACTTAAAGTCAAGTAATTCTATATCCATATTTACTGCTCGTGTACATCAATGGATATTTGAAAGGGGACGACCTTTCTTTAAAGATTATATGAGTTCCTAACACAAAAAAAAAAAAAAAAATTTAAAACTTCTTTTCCAACTTGTCTCATATCACGAAAATTAAAATTAAGTGTTGAACATAAACATGTTGTCTTATAGATAATACCTAAGATAAATAAACTTGCACACAAACAATTATATGCATTAAACAATCTATATTAATTATGTTTATATTTTAATCTTAATGTTTAATATTTTTAATTTTTATTTGTATCTTTTTAAATATACATATACTTTTTCTTTATTTTTCAGTTTACTATTAATTTTAATATATTTGTTTTTAGTTTTATTTATCATTAAATTTGTTTTTTTTTTCTCTAATTCTTTCTTATGTTTCTATAAAATAGTATTTTTAGTTCTTCTAAGTTATTTTTATTATTACTTCATTATGATTTATACTTACATACTTATGTTACTATAAGTATTTTTTAGTTCTTTTATGTCATTGTTATTATTATTTCATGTATAACTACCACAACACGGGCATTAGCCTAGTATGGTAGTTAAAAAAATGTCTAAAAATGTAACTTGTAAACATTTATTAAATAATAAAAAAAAAAAATAAAAAAAAAAAAAAATTTAATTTACTTTTTGTTATTTTTTGTAAATTAATATTAATAATGCTCTCGTCATTGTTAGCAGTGTCACCTTGTGAATGCGGCTGTTAAACCATCACGGTTACTTTGTAAAAATGATTAGGTTTACAATATAAAGTTATTGTTGTCAGCAATAAATTTTAAATTAGCCGTAATTTTTTTAGCTTGAATAACCGTTGTGTTTATTGTTTTAAATTTTGTTGGCTTAAGTATGTTATTTGATATTTTTATTTACTGTATTTGTAAAGCTGCACATTTCGATACAGGAATGCCTCAGTGGTCTAGTGAGTTGCGCAGATTGTCATTTCGCTTGTTTTATACTACTCTATGTTACCAGTTTATACCTACAACGACATATTATTCTATGATACCTATTTATACCTACAACTACAGACTATTTTATGTTACCTATTTGTATCTACAACCACAGAATATTCTATGTTACCTGTTTATACCTACAACTACAGACTATTCTATGATACCTGTTTATACCTACAACTACAGAATATTTTATGTTACCTATTTTTACCTACAACTACAGACTATTCTATGATACCTGTTTATACCTATTACTACAGACTATTTTATGTTACCTATTTATACCTACAACGACAGACTATTCTATGATATCTGTTTATACCTATAACTACAGACTATTTTATGTTACCTATTTGTATTTACAACTACTGACTATTCTATGCTACTTGTTTTTACCTACAACTCCGAACAATTCTATGTTACATGTGTTTACCTACTTCTACAAACTGTGTTACCTAATTGTACCTACAACTTCAGAATTGTGTTTTTTTTTTTAAATTTTATTTTTGTTATTATTTATGTTATAAAATATATTGACATTTCCTGCGTACAATACCTGCAACTTTGCAGACCTATATAAGCCTGCCTTTCCCCCACAGTTTCAGCTGAAGAGAAAAGTCTTTTATGACCCAAGAAAAATGAAGATCACTTTAAAATTTGCCGCAATTGGTAAGCTAGTTTTTTGGTTTATTTTTAAGATTTTCTGTAAATCTGTTTCAGAGTTTTGTAATACAGAACCAGAAGTCAAAAAAACTTCAGTGGAATAGCCGAAGTGCTATTATACTTAAAGACATAATTATGTAATAAAAAAATATGAGAGAATCCCAACTGCTACCGACCGTCTGAAGCTAGTGGCCAATATCACAATATTGAGATATTTCGTGAGGCTGAGAGTAGTTGGGTGATGAAGGAGTTGGGGAGAGGAAGATGAGGAAGCACCTAGCTGTTCATAGCTGCTCATCAAATATGGCTAAAGCCATTTCAAGTGATATTTCTATTCCGAATGCTGGTCTTACACCAGGGTGATACTGAGAATATCTTCCACTAGATATAGATGCATACAAATAACGCAGAATCAGACCTAATACACTTCCGCTACACTAGCTATTGTTATTTCAACAAATGTTTTTATTTATGTCATATTATGTTCTAAATTACTTATGCCAGAATCTTAACGACGTAAGTGAAGCAGCCGTGCACAAATATAAGCGACGCGCGGTCCTGGCGTATTGGACATACCTACTGTTGAATTTTTTTTTATTTTTATTTATTATTTTTTTTTATTTTTTATTTAACAATTTTTTATATAAGATAATGTGTCCTTACTGGGGTACCCCGTTCTAAGGACACATTTACATGGTTGTGTGTTTGAAAGAGTATAAGTACAAATGTTAAAATACTATATAGAAAATTAAAAAACAATATTTAGAGAAAAATAAAACATAATACAAGCTTTAGTCTTTGTTGGGTTGCAAAATTTTATCTATATTCATCCTTCCCTTATCCATAATCCATTTCTTAATGTTTCTTTTGAAGTCAGTTATTATTTTAAGGTTTTTTATTTCAAGAGGGAGGACATTAAATATTTTTATAGAATAATACTGCATATTTCTTTGTCCAAAAGTTGTTTTAGTTGTAGGTTGGTGTAACATATGTTGTAATGTAGATCTTGTGAGTCTGTCTGAGTTTGTCTGTGTAAAGTTGTCCTGGTTTTTGAATGCGTAAATTAGTATATCTTTTGCGTATAATTGTTTTGGTGTCATTACATTCAGGGTTTTAAAAACATAGTCGGTAGGAGTTCTGATGGGGGTCATAAGTATAATTTTTAGAATTGCCTTTTGTGTTATGAGGACTGGTTTTATAGTGGAATCGCATGAGCTTCCCCATCCGATAATACCATATTGTAGTTGAGATTGGGCTAGTGCGTAGTAAATTTGAATTAGTTGTTCTTTATCTAAAATGTTTCTTATTGTTTTGAAGAAATAGGTTAGTTTTTTTAATTTGTTGCTCACATTTTCTATTTGGGAGTTCCAATTTAAGTTTTGATCAATAATTATCCCAAGGTATTTTATTGTTTGAATTTCAATCAATTTTGGGCAGTTGCAAGGAATTTCATGGTTCGCGGTTAAACAGTTTTTATGTTTAGGTTTGAATTGACATTATCTGTCCGTTTGTTGTAAATTTTGAATTTAATATATTTAGTTTTTGTATCATTTAATGTTAGTGAATTTGTATCAAGCCATTGTTTTACCTGATTCATCCCTTCTTCAGCTTTTACGTTCGTTCGTTCGTTTTAGTCTCCCACGACTTTCCATGGAAGAGAAGAACTGTGTCATCTGCGAAACTAATTACTGAGCCGTGACAGTTTAGATTACATAGATCATTTATATATATCAGGAATAAAATCGGCCCTAAGACACTGCCTTGTGGAACTCCGTATTGAATTGGTATTGGTTGACTTGATTCATTTTTAATCCTGACTAGCTGTGACCTTTTTGACATGTAGCTTTGAATGAGATTCAGTTCACGACCTACGATTCCAATCTTTTTGAGTTTTTCTAGAAGATATGGATGATCAATTGTATCGAAAGCTTTACATAGATCTAAAAATATTCCGATACACTTATTACCATTATCGAGACTATGTTTTATACTTTTTACAATAGAGGCGATGGCATCGGAAGTTCCCATATTTTTTCTAAATCCGTATTGATTTTCAGATAGTATGCGGTTTGTTTCAAGATATTGGGTGAGCTGTTTCTTAATAACTTTCTCTACTATTTTTGAAAGATTATTCAATATTGTTATCGGTCTATAGTAACTTATATCCGCTTTATTTCCGGCTTTAAAGATTGGTATAACAGAACCCAATTTAAGCGATGCAGGAAAGATACCATCCTTGATACATCTGTTCACAAGGTGGAGAAGTGGTTGGATTAGTTCATCTCTAGTTGATTTAATTATTCTCATTGAAATGCCATCTGATCCGGAAGTGAGTGTTGGTTTCAATGAATCTATAATGATTTTAATGTCATCTGCCGTAACTGTATTTAATTTAAAGGTGATATTATTAGTAAGTACGTTGTTATTCTCATTAGCAGTACGAAGAGGTTTAATGATTTTTTTAGCTAAATTAGAACCGACATTGGAGAAATATTCATTTACAAATTGGACTATTTCCCTTGGATGTTCTTTCATATTTAATTTTTGATTTGGTGTATCCAGTTCTGAAATATCACTGTTTGTATTGTTGTTAGTATATGTCATATCCCTAATAATTTTCCAGACAAGTTTAGGGTCGTTATTACAGTCTTGAATCTGACTTTTATAATAGTTACCTCTGGCATATTTCAGAAGTTTGGAACACATATTTCTATGATGTTTATAAATTATTATTTTTTAGTAAACTTAATGTTTTGAGACAAGATTTTTATGCATAGCACAAAGGGTAACAATTATTTTACAAGCAATAATTGTTCGCCTGAAACACTCATCCATATTGAAAAATCTCCTGATAAAAGATACATGACGCCAACGGGACTCGAACCCGTGTCCCTTCGATTTCCGGTCGACAGCTCTGACCACTGAGCTATGGCGGCTTATCTCTTACCCGCGAAATTATTCAATATATACTAGTGTAACACTAGTATATATTGAATAATTTCGCGGGTAAGAGATAAGCCGCCATAGCTCAGTGGTCAGAGCTGTCGACCGGAAATCGAAGGGACACGGGTTCGAGTCCCGTTGGCGTCATGTATCTTTTATCAGGAGATTTTTCAATATGGATGAGTGTTTCAGGCGAACAATTATTGCTTGTAAAATAATTAATGTTTATAAAGATTTAGTAATGAAAGATCAAGTGGGTTTTTTTTAGTTTTCAAGTGTAATTTGTCTCTAATTCTTATACTTTTTAGAAGTCCTTGAGTAATCCAAGGTTTTTTTATTTTACGTTTGTGTGAAGTCTGTGTTGTGAATGATTCTGAACATTTATGAATATTTGTTTGAACAATGTTTGTAAACCAGTGCCAGCAATCTTGAAAATCTTTAATTTTAAGTAATTCTCCCCAATCTTCCAATTTTAATAAATCCTTTAATTTGTTAACATTAATTCTTTTTTTAACAAGTGTGTTTTTAATATATGTTTGTGTATTTTGAAGTTGAATGGTGAGTAGTAGTGTAAAGTGGTCAGTAATATTGGAATGGTGAACGGCGGTACAGTATGGTTTGTTTGTTTTTACCATGATGTGGTCAATACAGGAGGCAGATACAGTTTGAGCGTTTTCGTTATATCCTAATCTTGTTGGTACATTAACTGCACTGATCAGTCTATGATGCAGCAAAAGTAGTTGGTAGTCATCACACTGCGGGTGTTTCTGTCCTGTATTTAGTAGATTAATATTAATGTCCCCAATTAAGTACACGTTCCGAACATCTCGTAGTAGGGTTAGCTCATCATCCAGGGAATTAAGAAAGGGAGATATGTCTCTTGTTGACGGTGATCTGTATATCCCGAATATTGAGATGTCATTATTAATGTTTATCAGTAGACAGTTTGTGTCTCTGAGTTGAATTTCCTTTACAATTCCTTGGATCTCATTTTTAAGATAAATTATCACTCCGTCATTCTGACTTTTATGTTGCGTGGAGTTATATACCTTATATTTGTCCAGATGTTTTGGTGAATACGTTTCTTTTTTTATACGACATTCTGTGAGTATGATAATGTCGATTTCCTCATCAAGTTGTTGTAGCATCACTGTCAACTCTACGAAATTTTTGTTTATGCTTCTAATATTCTGGTGGAGTATTTTTAATGTTTTTGTTTTTTTGTTTTGTATGTGGTCATTAATTTCTTGTATTGTTTGAGGTTGTGATTTGAGGATGAGGATTTATTGTTGAGGTTGAGGATTTGCCCTATCAAATCTCTAAAATAAAGTGGAAATCTTGACGACATAAGTGATGAAGTCGTGTAAAAACAATATACGGCGCCGAATGACTGAAAGTGGAAATTAAACCACTTCCCGATATCCGATCGAGCTGAAACTCGGCAAATAAACTTGTTGTCGACGACAGTAAATTCTATCAATAATATAAATCACGTACGCACACGCGGGCATATAAGCATTTCTCTAGTAGAATTTTTTTTACTGATTGATTTACTGGTAGGTACCGTAATATTGCAAAAAATGCTAGTAAGAAAGTCAAAATAAACAATTATTTCGCGAACAAATTTTTAGACAGACGAAATGCAAAACGCTGTTAAAAATGTGCCATCAAACCCTTAAAAAACCAAATGGGTTACATTTTAAGCATAATATAATGCAACATAATATTGTATATTGTAATGTGAATATGAGTTAAATTTTAAGCATAATATAATACAAAATACAAAATTTTATGCATCGATAAAAAAATTATTTGATGGCATTCTTAGTCATGAACACCTTATCTCAGAGTTCTTATGCCTGATAAGGGAGCCACGATTCTCAATTTATTTATTTATTTATTATAATATTTCGTAATATTTCGATTTATTTTATTTATAAAATGTTTCTTAAAGAACGTTGACAAACATGTAAGTATTGCTGCCATGATGATTCCGTGTGAATGTTTTAATGAGATTAAATTTTAATTATTGAAGGCGATTAGCGATTTTGAGCGAATAAATTTGAAACAGAAAAAGTCTCATCTTGGACTTGAACCCTGAACCTTGCCTTGCCGGGACATCAATAATTAAATATTACAACTTGAAGAGAGAGTTGGAAATAAATTGTCTAACTTCGCAACACTTTCTTCAGGGGTACCCCGGGGATCAGTTTTGGGTCTACTTCTCTTCATCCTGACAAATGATGTCACCAAAATAATGGAGTCATAAAATACACAACCTTCCGAACGCTGGTCCACAAAAATAAAAAAATTAAACCTTGGATCAACGACAACCTGGTGAAATGTTTACATAAGCGCGATAAACTACATAAAAAGGCATCAAACTCGCCGAATAACATAAGGCTCCAAAATTACTACAAAAAATATAGGAATATCTGCCGATCGATAGTAAAACGAACCAAAGAAGAATATTATAGACGAAAAATTGAAGAAAACAAAGAAGACCCGAAGGTATTATGGAACGCTGTAAAGGAAATTAACAACACAAATAGGAAACCAGCAGAACAAATTAAACAAATAAAAGTTAATGATACAATAATAAATAACCAGACTGATATTGCTAACAAATAAAATAATTACTTTGCAGACATTGGTCAAACATTAGCCCGAAAACTATTGAATAAAATGAACACTGATGAACATACACTTGCTGACAAATACAACACGATTGCCCCAGATATCAATACATTTAGAATTAAAACATTACAAACCAAAGACATAATACATCATATAAACAAACTGAAAAACGATTGTGCGACTGGACTCGACAAACTTGACACGAAACTTATAAAAGAAATAAAATATCAAATTGCTCTTCCCTTCACATACATCTGTAATCTCAGTATCATTTTAAAATTTTAAAATTGCAAACATAGTGCCTATTTTTAAATCTGGAGACAAAAATAATCCCACAAACTACAGGCCTATCTCACTTTTAAATGTGCTCACTAAAGTACTCGAAAATCTAGTTAAAATCCAACTTGTAGACTACTTAGACAAACATTAAATCTTATCAGAAAACCAGTATGGTTTTCGAAAGAATATGGGAGCACAAGATGCAATATTAAAAGTAACAGAGACCATTCTAAAAAATGTTGACCAAAAAAAAAGTTGCATTGCGGTATTTCTGGATCTGAGCAAAGCTTTTGATACAGTGTCCCACAAAATCCTCCTTAAAAAACTGGAAAACATAGGTATTAAAAATTCAGCTTATAACTGGTTCAAATCATATATAACTGACCGCAGCCACTCACTAAAAGTAGACAATATAACAAGCCAAAATAGATACATAACTTACGGAGTTCCCCAAGGAAGTACATTAGGACCCATCCTGATCTTACTATATATTAATTCCTTATGTCAGCTTGACATAAGTGGAGATATTATATGCTTTGCGGATGACACTGTTCTTGTTTTTACTTCGGATTCTTGGACAAGTGTATATAAAAATGCAACTGAAGGAATAAACAAGATTAAATATTGGTTGGACAATAATCTGCTGACACTAAATATAGATAAAACAAAGTACATGACATTTAGCATAGATCCCAGACGACAACCAAGACTCGATGAAAACTTAACCATTCATGACTGCACATCTAAAAACAACTGCCTATGCAACCCATTAACACGAACCCAGGTAATTAAATACTTAGGCATTTACATTGACAACTATTTCAGATGGACAGAACAAATAAATAAAACAGCGGGCAAAGTTAGAAAACTGATATATTTCTTTAAGAACATACGAAACATAATGCAAACGAAGACTCTAAAAATAATATATTACGCACTAGCCCAATCAATTATCACTCACGGTATGATTGGTTGGGGTGGTGCTGCTAAAACTAATATGGACCCTCTTGTCAAAGTGCAAAAAGCCTTAATTAAAGTTATCACAAAAAAACCTTACAGATTCTCGACAATACAGTTATTTAAGGACTTCACCGTACTGAACATACAGCAACTATACATAAAAATTATAACTCTATATTACCAAAAAGACAAACTTAACCATCATACTATACAACACAATTACGAAACAAGAAACAGACATCACCACATGACCCCGAAGATAAATACCACCTATGGACAAAGACATTTTCATAATCTGGCCCCAAAAATTTTCAATTTAATGGAAAAAGATATTAAAGACCTGGCAACAAGTGTAAATATAAGACACAAAATCCACACATGGATAGTCAACAAAGGCATTGTATACTGCGGACAGATAACATCTACAATAACATAAATTATAGCACTCCACGCCTGAATTTTTCTCTTCTGTTCTCACTCATTTATATGTATTTTCATTATTTCTTTTGTTTTTCTTTTTAAAATTCTTATCTTTCTAATTATTCTATATCTTTTTTTATTTATATTTTATGTATATCTTTTTATTTACATCTTTGATTCTATGTAAATTCGCATTATCTAAAATTAAATCAAACTCCCGCCACCTCAGAACAGGCTCAGCCTAGTGAGGTGGATTATACCAAAAAAAATGTATGTTAATTTATTGGTTAATAAATAATAAAAAATAAAAAAAAATTGGTCTCTCGTCTCACTGCTACGCTGACTATCAGCAAGTTTATTTTTAGTCAATAGTCTCAAGATCCGAATAACTAAATGTCTAGTAGCAATAACTCGTTGGATATCTTCAAACAAGCTGAAGCTTAATCCATCCATGACTGAGTTTCTCTGGGCGGCCACAAACATATGTCAACATTTCATAGACGATTCACCTATTTCTATTTCCAGCAGCGATATTATCCCAAAAACAACAGTCGAACTTCTCGGTGTCAATTTAGATTCGGACTTTTCGTTTAAAAGTCAAATAAATAGGACTGTTAGCACTGGTTTTTTTCACTTAAGACAACTCAAGTCTGTCCCAAGAAACCTTCCTACAGAAGCAAAAAAACTACTTATCAACTCTTACGTAGTCTAGGTTACTGCAACGGCATTTATGCCAACTAACCAAGATATCAAATTGACAAACTTCAATCAGTGTTTAATGCAGCAGCACGGCTCATACCCAGGGTTTCTAAATATTCGCATATTTCAGAACGCCTTCATAACCTGAATTGGCTCAAGTAACATGAAAGAATCCAGTACAAGTTGTGCTAGATGGTGTTTAAATCCATCAATGAAATGGCCCCGCCATACAACTCTGAACTTTGCGTCCAGGAAAACACTGGTCTGAGGCAGTCAACTCTTAGATCAGCAACATCATCAGCTGTAGGCAGGCTGATGGAACCTAAGCGCAAGCCAAATAGCAAGTTTGGTAATCGCGCTTTTGGAGCATCTGGGCCGAAGACTTGGAATAAACTCCCTCCGGAACTAAGATCCACAACGAGTCCAACAGAATTCAGGTCCAAACTAAAAACTTACTTTTTTTAGCTGTCATACAATAGACTATATACCCTTAAATTCACAGACATAGGAATTAATAGACGAGAAGATAATGGCGAGGGGTAAAATCAACTGTTGAAGAACGAAGGGAGTAAGGCTGACTGTGATTCTTCAATAAATCAATCTGACAGTAAATAGGCATCTCGCATTATAATATCACCATTTACTTCTTAAAAGTAAAATCTGCTTTTGAATGAATAGACATTTTTACATGGGAGCGCAAATTACTCGCCACGTTATGAACAAATTTGCGAAGTCCAAATTCGGCAAAAAAATTCGGTTCTATTTTCAGAGTGGAATATTTCGTTAAAGTATTTAGTTAAGACACTTTTGTAAATGTTCATAATTTACTTCCCAGCAACCAACCAGCTTTATGTTTCGAGTCCAGACGTTTCTCGATGTGATAGTATATGTTTCTAAAACTGATGATGACGTCACGTTTTCAAATTTCACTTGAGGCCATACGCGAGCACAGCCGGCTCCAATGGAACCGGTATGGGGAGTGGGAATAATACGCTTTTAATCACTTAGGGCAGGTCTAATAATATTCTATGCTTAAATTGAATATACCAATCCTGAAAGAAAGTCTGATTGTATCCAATTTTCTAATTTTATCGTAATTCCTGTATCTAAATTTCGCTTATAAACAATTAGTTAATGTTAATTAAGTGTTAACCTCAAGTGACCTACCAGGTAATTATGTTACTGTATATTATCTCCATATATAGTTAGTAGATCATTGTAGAAGTGTATTTTATATTTGTACAGCGCCCTTGAGGTGATTTTGCACAAAAACGGCGCTATATAAATCATCCATATATTATTATTATTCCTCATTAAGTTATTCTAAAAACAAAATATTCATCCTAGACTTGCAGAAAAAAAGTCAATATACTAATATATATGTTCATTATTTCTTATGTTTTTCTTTTTCTTTTTAAAATTCTTATCTTTCTAATTATTATATATCTTTTTTTATTTATATTTTATATATATCTTTTTATTTACATCTTTGATTATATGTAAATTCGCATTATCTAAAAATTAAATCAAACTCCCGCCACCTCAGAACAGGCTCAGCCTAGTGAGGTGGATTATACCAAAAAAATTTTTTGTTAATTTATTGGTTAATAAATAATAAAAAAAAATAAAAATATATTTCATAAAATAAGATATATTTATTAAAGACGCTGTCTAGATTGTATTTAGTTCGAGTTAAATCTTGCGATCATACATACATATACATATAGCAGCCAGTAAAAATGTGCGATGAGAAAATGAAGATAATGTTAGTAGTTCTTATTCGAAGTAGGATACAGTTAAATATGACCGAAGGAGATAGTATGCTAGATAGATCTCATTATATCTTAGTTAGTAGAGTCGTGCCCCGGCAAGGCAAGGGTTCTGAGTTTTTTAGAGGGGAAAAATGCAAACAAATACCTATCAATAATGGCATTGCCCAAGGCTCATTGCTGCCCCCATTGCTGTTTAAAATTTACACCGGAGACCTTAAAGTAGCAGATAATGACCTCAAGGTTGTGGAAGAATATTGCCTCAATTGGCGACTAAAGCCAAATGGATTGAAAATAGTTGCGACAGCAAACGAATACCAAACTCTGTGTTCAGTTTGATGAAAAACTATTTGTCATGACCCCCACCCCCGCTATCTGGGAGTTACTTTGGACAGGAGCCTGAACTAACAGAGTTAGTAGACATTTTCAAGTGTTACTTGAAAAAATAATATAAAATGCAACTTACTAAACTGATAAATTAATTTTTTATTTCACAAAATAATCCTATCATCTTAGTTTATTTTATTATAATCATGCGAAAACTGTATTACTCCTAACTGTCTTTAAATGTTTGTATAACATTTTGTAATTCCTTATAATGTTTATTGTTTCATTTATAAATATATTGTATAGGTGCAAATATTGAATCAACGACTAAAATTAATGGAACATTATTGGTCTAATATTGTAAATAATTGCTGTTTATGCTAAATATATAAATGACGAGAGAGGATACATAATGAAGAGAGGCCCCTCCGAATACCTAATCTCCAGAAGTGAAAAAAGCTCATCTCGTGCATGACCCCATTGAGAGACAGCCTGGATTCTCACTGCCTCGTAAACTCTGGTCCGTCATCTATAGGATAAGGTCCTCCCACAGCCGCTGTGCAAACACGATGCACAGGTGGGGCCTTAAAGAGTCTGCGCGGTATCAATGCGGTGCGGTGCAGACCACCGAACATGTGGTTAAAGAATGCCCGCTGTGTTCATTCCCCTCGGGATTGATGAGGCCCTAAACTGGCTCATTAACCTAAATGTTTCCTTCTGTAAGATATAAGAATATGATGTATACGAATCTACAATGACCGCCAAGTACCTTCCAATAGATAATTATCACATCAAGCTTGGACTGATGAAGCAGTTTGTCAAAGCATTGCCAAAAGATGGCGA
The DNA here is from genome assembly GCA_026573805.1 of Hesperophylax magnus. NCBI lineage: Eukaryota > Metazoa > Arthropoda > Insecta > Trichoptera > Limnephilidae > Hesperophylax > Hesperophylax magnus. The sequence continues at coordinate 17,264,129 of JAIUSX010000028.1, forward strand.
AACGTTCAAGTACCTCGAAAAGAAATTCCCGGGACTGTCTTAGGCAAAGTTAAAGGAGGGTGTTTTTGTTGGTCCGGACATTCGGAAACTAATGAAAGACAATCAGTTTGAAAAGGTGATGAAAAAAGCTGAGAAAGAGGCGTGGATATCATTTAAAGAAGTTGTGACTAAGTTTTTGGGGAGCAATACGGACCCGGATTATGAAGAAATTGTAAATAAAATGTTGAAATGTTTTAAAACCTTGGGGTGCTCCATGTGCTTGAAACTTCACTTTTTGAACTCCCATTTGAATTATTTCCCAGAAAACCTTGGTGCCGTAAGTGAAGAGCAGGGCGAGAGGTTCCACCAAGCCATCAAAGAAATGCAACGGAGGTACCAAGGACGATGGGATGAGAATATGATGGGAGACTACTGTTGGATGCTCCATAGAGAACTTACAGACATCCAACACAAACGGAAAAGCTCAAAACGGAGTTTTGAGGGAAAAAAATGTAGATATTATAAAGAATTATAAATCCGTATTGTATATACATATTATTTTTATCAAATTGTATTTTAATTGTAATGTAAATAAACCACTAGTAATATATATTTATTTTTCAATTCAAAATGCATTTTTACTTATATGTACTGCGGGTTTTGCATAACTTTCATTTTCATTTTGCGGAAAATCCCTACGTGCTGGAGAAAAACTGAGGGCATATTTGGACTCAGCGCACCAAAATACATACGATTCACTCATTACGGTGAAAAAAACTATCAAAAAGTGTCAATTTGCAGGCCTGTGTAATTCTTAAATCATTCCAATATACTGCCTCTCACTCCCAACAATTTTGGTTTGGGTAATAAAATTTTGTGCTCTACTCTGTCAATCGTTTTACTGAAGTAAGTATACACGGAGTCAGCTTGATATGTTGCATTCAGGTCATTAACCATATTATCATTCTCGCACAAAGGGTTGATTTTCCTATTTTATTTGGTTTTACGCCTAGTCGGAGTTTTCTGTTAACTCTTGACAGGCTAAGATGGAAAACAAAATGTCTGTAACCAAGCGGGTCTTCCGACGACCCCATGCATTTTTCTGTCTTTTGGGCTTTTAAACTATAGAAATCCCAAATATTAATGGTAACTTATGTGTTTGCGCATGAATAAGTAAAATACTAAAATGATATGTCAATTATTTAAACTAATATAAGAAGGATAGTAATTTTGGGTCACCTACTTGGATGCGGGATAGTTAAAGAAAGACAAATATTCCCAGATTACAAAAATTATGACAATATTTGAAAATCTCCTTCTACAATCACAGTAAGTGGAAAATGTTGCTTGTGTCATGTTGGGGGTCTTAGCCAGCTGAGAAATTGAACTCACGACGCCTGGGACACAAACGCGATGCCAACTCAGTAGCTGACCGGTGACATACTCGTATTATATTCCACTTGACTTCTACCTTATGAAATACGGAAGGTTCTCGTACAAAATAAGGACTTTAAATCAGTTAAAGTTCTGCAAAGGAAGCCAAGCATCTTTAAAGCCTTATTAGTTGATGTATGCAATAAATGTCAAGTTTTCATCGAATATTACACCCAAGTCACGAATTTGTGACTGTGGAATTAATTTAATATTATTTAATGTATATTCCTGTAAGATATTGTAATGAGTTTTAAAAAATAGAACATTTTGTTCACACCATTGATGAAGTTGATCTAAGTTAGTCAGTAAAATATGGCAATCGTATTCTTTTATATATTTTTAAGTCGTCATCAAATTCCGGGACTTTTTCTACATCATTAAATTGGTCAACAATGTCATTGAAGAATATTCAGAAAAATATTGGGCCGAGAATATTCAAAACTTATTTCTTATAAATCCACATATTTTATTTACAAGGATGTCGAGACGCGGGTGATGAATTAATATGTAATTTTTGTACAGTTGGCGTTCTGGTGACTTTGATGACTCTACAGACTTCGGGAGAGGAGCAAAAATGTAATATAATAACGTTATTACTTCCATGCCCCTTCACTTATTTGCCGATTTGCGCTTACACAGGAAACATGGTCTGGGTAACCTTTCCCAACAAGTGTGTCGCTGACAAAGACGCGTGTGTGAAACTCAGTAAAAAAGGTAAGATGAGAAGGGCCAAGAATCTTTTGAATTTAAAAAAAAATTTATGTGACATTTTACAAGAGAGACCCTGTCTGTACAGTCGAGGGCACCCATCACGTTCCCTAACAGTTTTATAGACCAGATTAGTCCGTCTATCGGTTCTCACGTTAAGGCTTTACTTTTGTTTAAATGAAGCTACCATTAAATGATTATCAAAGCCTATTGTTCCCTACACGACACAACATATCACAATTATACATACTAAACACTTTTAAGTGTTCTTGTACAAGGCAGTTTGTTCTCGTTTTTGGAGCTAATGGAGAGACAACATTTGTAAAGAAGAACATACAAAGGAATAGCAAATATAAACACGTTTCCATGGCAGCGAACAGAATACAAGAACCGGCTTATCTTCTGGTGCACCACAGGTAGTCCCAGTAGAGACAGTGAGCAGTGGGATGGTAAGGTGGTCTTACGAACCCTTCACACCGTCCCGGGTAGTGCAGTGGCCAAGACATGACCCCTATCAAGATGGTGGGGTAGTAGAGAAGGGACATCTGGAGAAGAACCCTGGGAACTAAGTAACTCCGGCGGACAGGACCCCAAGAGAACTAGAGATCAGAAGAAATGGAGATGTTGAAGGGAACCTTGTCTGTACAGTATAAAGCACAATGTTAGTTGAGTGCTTTTCTCATTTTCGTTTCCACCACGAGCATGTATTATAGTATGAAAGACTAGTTACGATGCAAGCTAAGCCAAACAAAGTCAGTAACAAAAAAGATTTTTTTTTAACAAAGCTTAGCTTCGTTCACAGCGGATACTGCGTTTGCAAGGGAGCTATGTCGACACTCGATTTGACAGCGTTGTGAGTCGTGTTAAGGCGAAGCTTAACGCCAAATCACTATTTTCATTAATCTTTATAACAAATTGATGTACATTGATGAATACCACAAAATATGCTTTAGATGAATTGAAGGTTTTCCTATCGTCTAGCTTGAGCAGAATACAAATAATAAATAAATACACAGTAAAAAGTTTAAATGTAAACTACTAGAAAAAATATTTTTTCAACGCATAAAGGAAACCACTTTTAAAAAATACGGTATTATAGTTTAAATTATCTGTGACAGTTCCACTTGATTAACTTTTTTGTTTTCTTATAAAATTATTTACAAAATAAATAAACAACAGTTTTGTACTTGAAATTTAACGTTTCTAGACTCCGTTTGTCAAGCGATTTAATGCCTATTACCTGCAATATAAGATATACCAAGAATATATACATTTTTGGCTTGTAGCTTCCTCTTAAGATAAGGGTTGTAGGAAGGGATTCTTGCGGATCTTGAAGGCCTAGATTATATGAATGAGGAAAAACAGATACCGGTAACGTCTTTCACAAAAAATGAACTCATGAATCCACTGTGAACGGGTGTTAAATACCGCTAGCTCCTTAGAGGAGGCTCCATTAAAATTCCCATAGAACAGACTCAGCATGCCTGCATTGCGTCTGCAATCGATCTGTTAAAAATGGATTGTCAATCAGACGGACTTCCCTCATTTGCACAGAATCAAGTAGGTTTATCAAGTATTGTGGAGCTCCAGCCCAGAGGTGGCTCCCAAATTCAATTGTTCGGTGTACTTGAGATTTGTATAGGATTGGCAGCTGGTTACTACTGGAGAATCTGCTAGTCAAGACGTCCAGTTAACCGTAGATATACACTGCCTACCGGTTAAAGTAAACTTTTCGATTATGTGTATGAGCTAACTATCATTAATTGGAGGGTCCTTTTGAATTAAACACTGTTGTTTGAGAGACAATCTGAATCACTTAGATTATGTGTATAAGCTAACTATCATTAATTGGAGGGTCCTTTTGAATTAAACACTGTTGTTTGAGAGACAATCTGAATCACTTTATTTACAGTCATCATGAATAGATACTTTTTACAGGGTTTTAATATACTAGATACAGGCCGGTTCCTGTGGTTCTTTAGGCATGGTAAAACCTTTGATTGTTCCGGAGCAAGAGAGCGTTTTTAGGGGAACCTAGTCTTTTACAAGAAAAAGTGTTTTACTAATACATTGACACTGTCAAATTCAACCGGCAGCAATACAGGACACTGTAATTACCGACGCGATTTAACAGCAAGTAACTAGCAGAGGCGAGAACCTTTCATAATTAATATGACCTAAACTTCACAGGTGGCACTAATGGTATATAATTTATCCAATACACTGCGATCAAAATAATCCTTCTTAAATAATGTTTTTTTTCCTATTATTTTTTGAAGACTTTTTCAGTAATTTAATATTCTTTTTTTTTCAGAATACGTTCCATACTACGGTGGAAAATGTTTAACGTTGCCAAGTTTAATTCCTTTAACTCTATATGAATTTTAAGTTTTTCTTCTATATATTCAATTGTACGTTATTCAAATAAAAAATAAAACATTTATTTTTATTTTTAAACATGTTCTGTTGTGCAAATTATTATCGACTTCAAAAGGCGAAACAGCTGCCACGCTTAATAATAATAATTACTATAACACAGCACAACTGTTATATAAATATACAATGCCTTAAACATCGATATAATGTCAATTAATTCTATATCCCATTTTACTATCCGTGTTCAACATTGGCTATTTGAAAGGAGACCAGCCTTTTTTTTTTAAATTTTTTATATATTCAATAATATTGTTATTGGGTTTATAAAAACAGTTTATTTTTTAAACAAGTTCTGCTGTGTAATTATTATTACGCGTGACAGCTGTTTCGCCCTCTGAAGGCATTTTCAAACTGTGGGTAGCCCACTTACAGACGATACATTTATATTATTTGTAGATAGGTATTTTAATTTCAATTACTGATTTCTTAATTGATTTCTGAGTAAAATGTTAGAAATTACTAATGGTTATTACCCCAGTAAAGCTTCCCCAATTACTGTAATGTTTAAATTTGACTGAATGTCTTTATGTTAGTTATTCCCAAACGATGACTCATGGGGTTATTTAATAATAAAACAATATCACAATTTGCCAAACATCTCCTCGGAACATCAAACTCGGAGATTTTAAAGAAAAGGTTCTTTGTGTTAAATAAGGGATTTATTAATACTTCGCGTATTACAATGGTTACTTGATAGTCGACCTAACTAGGAGCTGGCTAAATGAGATCTGAAAAAAACAAGTTTGTCTGGAAGCATTCTAATTGGTCCTGGCGACTAGTAGTCAGTAGTAACTTGCGGACTTCCAAGCAAGCTCTATGCACTGCCCTCTATTAGTACATCGGTGAAGCTCTTAGCTAACCGCGATAAAATAAAAATAAATTATGTTTAAAGATATATCCCCTTACTGATAAACGTATTTAAAATTTTATTCAACTGATTCTCAACTATTTTCCGATATCAGTTGAGTAAAATTTAAATCACACTTATTAGTAAGGCCTGAAGTGCATATTATTTCACATCTAGCAGTATGGATAATTTGTCAGCACCATAGACATATGAATATTAGTAGACCTGCCCTAAGTGATTAAAAGCGTATTATTCCCCACTCCCCATACCGGTTCCATTGGAGCCGGCTGTGCTCGCGTATGGCCTCAAGTGAATTTTGAAAACGTGACGTCATCATTCTTGTGCGAACTATGGTCGAGGCATCATCGGTTCATTTTACGAAATAACACGGCAAAATGTTGACTTGTGCTATGAAAACTTGTAAAAATAGATGTGAAAAAGAGAATAAACCCAATTGTCGTATTACATTCCATAAATAAGCATTATTTTACTTTATTTTAAGCATATTCACATCGTATAATATGGATCAGTTGTAGAAACATAATATACTATCACATCGAGAAACGTCTGGACGCGAAACACAAAGCTGGTTGGTTGCTGGGAAGTAAATTATGAACATTTATAAAAGTGTCTTAACTAAATACTTAAACGAAATATTCGACTCTGAAAATAGAATCGAATTTTTTTGCAGAATTTGGACTTCGCAAATTTGTTCATAACGTGGCGAGTAATTTGCTCTCCCATGTAAAAATGTCTATTCATTCAAAAGCAGATTTTACTTTTAAGAACTAAATGGTGATATTATAATGCGAGATGCCTATTTACTGTCAGATTGATTTATTGACGAATCAAAGTCAGCTTTACCCCCTTCGTTCTTCAACAGTTGATTTTACCCCTCGCCATTATCTCCTCGTCTATTAATTCCTATGTCTGTGGTCAGCACCAATACCAAATGTTTATAATATATTGAGTACATAAAATAGAAATGGTTTGTTAAGTTTCAATATTTTTTAACATTAACCCCACACAGGATGCCTTGAGGATAATAATTGCACACAGGGCCTATGTCAAGTATGGGAATGCTGTGTGGAGGGTATTTTTTAAGGAAAGGAAGGCGGGGAAGTTCTGGGAAGATAAAAAAAGTATGAGGGTTGGGTAGGAATCTAGAGATCAGTGTATCTAGGAGTGACGGACGTATACATATATCCGTCCAACTGCGGCGCAAGGCAATGGGTCGAAGGACCAGTTGGAGAGGTCAAAGGGTCTCTCTAAATCAGCCACTTCCGATCACGCCTCGCAGCTGGTGGGCAGGCTCATCCTGCACAAACCTCACCGGATGAATCCGGGTACCTTGCTAAACCACTAAACGTAGCGAAACACTTGCGGTGACCTATGACGAGGTTATCCAATAAATGGTTTCCGTTGCCGTGGTACCCAAGCCCGCCTCCCAAATTGGAAATTACCATTGTCATCATCTCTTTTACCAGAACATTGACTCAACATATTTATGATGTCATTGATAAAAATATAGATCCCAAATGAGATCCCTGTGATACTCCGCTCGATGCTGCAAGATGTGAATGAATCATGCTTGACCGCTAAGTACCTACCTACTGCCCCTTGCTCCCAATAATGTTTGTGTACGTCATTAGATTCTGTGCTCTTCTCTGTCAAACGCCTCACTGAAATCAGTATATAAGAGGTCAACATTGTCTCTTTGCATTGAGTGTTGTTAATATTTTTTACATATTTAGTTATTAATCAGCTTTCTGTCGAGTATGATTAGCATTCTTAAATCATGTGGCAGTCCAATTAGTCTGGTGGCTTTAGTTCCTTCAACCTTACGATTGGTATTTTCCGGAATACAAATTTCCGATAAGTGATTTAATTACTTTGCAACAAAGCAATACAATACATTTCCATAGACCATTCAATTCAATTCAATAAATTAATTGAAAAACAACATGAAATTGTTAATTTCAGTGCGTTTTTAAATACATTTCTGAAAAATAATTATAACATAAAGATAAAAAAAATGTATATCATTATACTAGTAACAAAGGGGCTCGTCTTTTAAATGCAGCTACATTGATACTAAATATGTCCATATCCGAATTGATTCTGCACAGTAGAGAAATATTATTCTCCCCACCAGCAAGACCATTGGTAAGTTAGTCTTGCCGGGTAAGAGATAGAACAGTCGGTGACGGAGATAACCATCGGGAATAAATAAATTAATACTCTCAGTGATACGATATTGTTAATTTCAGTGCGTTTTTAAATACATTTGTGAAAAATAATTATAACATAAAGACAAAAAATGGGTATATCACAATACTAGTAGCAACAGAGCTCGTCTTTTAGTTGCAACTACATTGATGCTAAATATGTCCATATCCGAATTGATTCTGTTCAATAGAAAGCCATTGGTAAGTTATCCCTGTCAGGTAAGAATTATAACAGTCGTTGACGGAGATAACCATCGGGGATAAAGAAATTAATGCTCTCAGTGTTCCCGGAGTTTTCAAACCATCCACGAATAGGTCTAAAGAATTGTGTAGCATTGTGCACATCCCTTCTGACCTGCAGATGGTTAATTTCAAGCATTACCTAAATAAAGTCGGTAGGATAGAGCCACGGGCAGTAGCCATACTACTTCATATAGGAAAATTTCTTCTGAACCCTCTCCAACATGAGAAAATACTTTACCCGGTGTGGACTTCATAATACCGACAACTTTCAAGTCTACTCCTTACCAACGAATTAGAGAGGGCTTTCTCAAGGGCTTCACATGGAATCATATGGATTCCTTCTTCACCGCACACATCAAGACTATTTTTTGTTGAATGATGCAAATTTTTTAAACGACTCTAGACCCTCCAACCTACATAGAGGGTAAGCAAGCAATATGCAAGTATACTCAAGTAGTTATTTAATAGCTGCAGATACCCTTAATCTGTAAATACAAGAGACATATATGGAGGATAGTGTAAAAGACAAAAAGAAGATTAGAAATGAATTATGTAAGTGTCACATTTGTCAATGAATTTTATCGTCTCGCGACCAAGACTGCTTTATCACTTCCACTGAAGATAAGAAAAGTTGGTCATCAGCAAAGAGAAGAAACCTAGATTGCAGAATTAATTCAGAAAAATTGTTAATAAATATGGAAAATAGGAGTGGGTCTAAACTACAGCCTTGCGGTACTCCCGATGGAAGAAAAAATCGAAAGGAACAGTCCTTGAGATACACATTAATTTCTGTCTGCAACTTAGCTAGCAAAATGGGGAGTCGTCTTATGAAGAATCCTATTATAGCCAGTTTATTGAGTAAAATGTTGTGATTAAAAATATCAAAAGTCTTTTAGAAGTCATTATATAAACAATCTACTTGATGGCTTTTATCTAACGATTTTGAGATGTATTCTTGCCAGGCACATATAAATTAACCTATTTTAATATAAGTGGATTAAGTAGGTATAGTTTTCAGTGATTAGTTTATAAATGTTTGCCTAAAAATGTTTTTCTGCGTGCTTGTGCTAAAGTGCTTAAATCTTGTCTCTCATATATTGATAACGTTGTTTAGTACCGACGATTGGTACTTGGAATGGACTGTATTTAACGTGAAAGAAAAGATCAACAGATAGTGTTTATTTATCACAAAGAATACTAGAAGTGGGGAAAAGACGCCTTTACTTGTTGATAATGGTTGTTTTTTTAGACTTTGTAGCAATATTAGTACCAATATTATTAATTCCCTAAAAGGAACTCGATGTTACACGTGGGTAGAAGATTGTGAGCACCAGTTAAATAAAACTCTAATAACAAATTTATCATTTATTATATAATCTGTTATCACTCATATTGCTCTAGGAAGATAATATTAAGCATGAGACCCATTATAATAGCTTTAACACTCAAGGCGTGTCGAGTTAGAAATTTACCTCGATAAATGACATAAAATGCAAGTCCTGACAATTGAATTTAAGAACGGATAAAATGATGCTATAAAGAATTTACAGGGCACCAGCTCAGAATCATATTAATCTGAACAAATTTATATAAATTATGAAAGTAATCCCCAAAGATATTGATGAATAAAAGTCAATCTCAATTTGGAAGGCATCTTACATAAAGTCCGCCAAGGTCAGCAAGCTTCAACAAACGTCACGTGTCCCCGAGAATCTCATCTCGCCACAACTGACGGAACAAATTGAAACCATACACAGCGCTCTTCACACCCGTAGCTCGCAAATCAAAACGGCAACTTGAGAATCCTGTCAGCCGCTTTCGGTAGGAACTAAAAAAGCAAGACTGCTACAACTTATAGTTCGTAGATGTACATTTTATAAGCACCATTAATGTAAGACATTTCCACAATACGAACTCTTTTGCAATCCCTATACGACACTGATAAATGTATTTATAATGGTTATCAGCCTGGGGGGGAGCCGCTGATAAGTTTTTTAAGCCCCTCAACACAACCCATAAAACATTAATTAGGATTATGTTCAAAAAACCATATATGCATCCAACCGAAAATCTCCTAATTACAAATAATATACTAGATATTAGGAAACTATTCATTAAAAAGATCTTCCAAATAAACTGCATTAAATCCTCACCATGCCACGTAACTCACCCACATAACACAAGGGCAAAATCACAGAATCAACTTCAAGTGCCAAAAATTAATTCAACCTTTGCCAAAAAGCACGAATCCTTCCTAGCACCTTACATCTTCAACACCTTCCTAAAAGAAACCACTTACTGCAACACTCATAAACACCCAAACAGTTTACTAAAACATTTCAACACATGGTTACTACATAAAAAAAGGGCATGCATCAGCAAATTTCTAGCAATCCCTTCTTAGTCTAATTCTCATTCCTTATCTACAAACATGTGTTATTTACATTTATTTACTCTTTCTTATTAAAACTGCTTATGTTTTACGCATGCCTAGTTCATCAATACCTAATGCTCTTGTTTAAACTACTTTTTGAAATGTTATTATTATGTGATTTAGACGCTACCATTTTGTAAATTTAAAGTTCCTATGAAATTCTTGTTTTTATGTAACTATATATGTATATAACTATAGATGGAATTTGTATAAATGTATGTGTAAGCAAATATATGTACCCGCCTCAGAACAGAAATCTTCTAGTGAGGCGGGTTACTTTCATATTTGTTATATTGTTCATGTTATTGCAATAAACGCCCGGGTTTCCGGCATTAAATAAAAAAAAAAAAATTATCTTGGGAAAAAAAATTGCACTATTTTACGGATTATTCACAGGATTGATTGTTATGAGAAGCGAAATATGTGCAACTTCTACTACGACCAGAATTCTAACTGTTGTGTTCCCACAAACAGTTCTCCAACTCGTCGTGGAAGGAGAATATAAATAATTGGTTCTTTGTGATAAATCAGGGATTTATTAATACTTCGAGTATTACAATGGTGACTTGACAGTCGACCTAACTAGAAGCTGGCTAATTGAGATCTGAAACAGTAAGTATGTCTGGGAGCATTCTCACTGACCCTGGCGACTACTGGCCCCTGCACAAGCTCTATGCACTGCCCTCTATGAGTGCATCTGTGAAGCTCTTACTTCTCAACACAACACAGAATTTAGGTCTAAACTTAAAACGCACCTTTTTAAACAGTCGTATCCATAATTTCAGAAACCTCCACTTTCATAGTCGACGGCAATTTAAATTAACAAAATGTAAAAAATACTAAAAATAAAATAAAATAAATAGAAATAATAATTAAAAATAAATAAATAAAAATGATAACAACTAACAATTTGTAGGCTTTTTAAGACAGTTAAAATACAGTTAAACTAAAATAAAAACTATAGCAGACTTAAGGTCATGCGATGACCAGTGTTTTTTGATATAGTGTCCTCTGCGTGCAGTTTTATCTTCTATAAGCATAAACTTTTTAATATAAGTGTGTTTGTCGGAAGTGACTTGCCAGGTAAGTATGTTTTGGTATCTTTTCTAAATAACAAATTTAGATTCTAGGAAATAAATTGTACAGCGCCCTTGAGGTGATTTTTCACAAAAACGGCGCTCTACAAATTATCCAATTATTATTATTATTATTATTATTAACATAAACAGGAATAAAAAAGGGAACAAAACACAACGGAAAAGGCAATTTGAGTAGGAACTGTGATTTTGAGTAATCGTAAAAATGTTTTAATATTAAACAAACGCGTAAACCTCTTTTGTACTTTTTGTATTTTTAGGATATGGTTTTGGTCAGAAGGGGCGCAAATAACGGAGCTACATGCTAGGATACTGCGAACATATTTATTTTCTAATTGACTATAAACAAATAAGTATTCTTACCAAGCAAGAATAAATCTGTTAGTAATTATATATATTTCAAACAAAAAATTACTTTCCACGTGAATTTAAAAGAAAAATAATTATGAAAAACTTTATGTTCTTTTTTCAATTACGCGTAGATAACGAAAACACAACACAATGTTATGGATATTATTTTTATTGCAAACGTAAAACACCAACATAGTATTAAATTAAAATTGAATTTCAAACTAAATTTTACTTACATTATACAAAAAAAATTGGTAATTTATCGTAATGTTATTTGTTACCCTGATTCAAAAAAATATGTTTTGTAACTATCTGTCACTTAACTATTTATATGGCGCCGTACCGGTTTCGGCCATCTTTAGAAATGTAAATTTTTTAAATTATTGAAACATTTATATTTATTTCTCATTGAAATAAAATTTATTTAATTTAAAATTGCTTGATGCTGCCAATATCGACTCCCAGAAGCTTCAAAATCTTATCTTTAAAAAATATCCGAAATGAAATGAATTCATATTTCTGGGTGATATAGACCCACAACTCCCGAGAAGAAGGATTTAACTGTTGTGTTAAAAAATACATACGATGCTCCTACTTAGTAAATAATAGTTAAAAGTAATAGAGAGAAGAAATCTGTAAAATAAAATTTCAGTGCGGGAAAAAAAATATTAATTGAAAGATTTAAAAAAAGCTATAATAACATGAATGTCTACAACCAAAGATTTAAAAAAGCTATAATAACATGAATATCTACAGCTAAAGATTTTTAAAAAGCTATAATAATATGAATATCTGCAGCTAAATATTTAAAAAACTATAATGACATAAACATCTACTATTTTTTTAATGATGAACTAATGTTTATAAAACAAGGTTTTTTTATGCATAGCACAAAGGATAACACATTATTATAAGCAATAATTAGTCGTTAGAAATATCCATACAAATTTAAAATATCCTCTGAGTAAAAATAAATGCCGCCGACGGGAATATTCATGATCAATTTGTATGGATATATCAAGCGACTAATTATAGCTTATAATAATAATTTGTTATAAACATCTACAGCTAAATAAGAAAAAAACACAGATTTAGGAAATGAGATAAAAATAATTTGGCATTCTCAGACTATAAAAATATGAATAATATAAAAAAAATGTAAATATAAAAATGCAAAAATCAGTCATTTTAAATACATGTAGGGTAACGAAAGATTTTTTAAATATTTATGTTGAGGGATCAGTAGGATTCATAGGCCCTGTTAGGAGTTCTACCGAGCCGAACCCTCTGATATGAAAATATCTGGAGTCGGTGAATTATTTTCCCATTTGATCTTTTGTGAGTTGACGTGTTGTTTTGTATTGTTTTGTATTTATTTTGCTTATATAATGCACTTGCATAATGTTGATTGACTAGATGATCATTTGTGGAAAAGTGTGTGGAAGGGTTTAGTTTTCCTATGGGGAAGATTTAACCCGGAAATAAAATCGGAAAAATAAAAAAAAACACAACAATATTTACTGCTAAAAAAATTATATATATTTTTATTTTTTATCAATTTCTTTCATGGCTTATGTCACCTTTGGGGATGCTGTGTGGAGAGTCTTTTTGAGGAGAGGCAGGAGTGAACATTGTTCTTGAAGATACCCATGTTGTAGAAGGGAGGAAACACAAAGGTCGTCAAACGGCGGAACTGTTGAAGTCAAGAACGAGTCGTAAGAACGGCACTCTTCTCATGCGACAAATGTCAAACGCGTACATATGTTGTTAATAATAAAATCATAATGATGTTTATAAGTAAATTATAATAAATTAGACATTTGTAAACTTGGATATACAAATGGCCAAGATAATATTAAATAAAGTACAGCTACGATACACTAGACAAAAATAATCCTTTTCTTTTAGACTGTGTTTTCTGACAATATTTGACAACCCCTGCCCGCCATATAGCAACTCAAGGGTATATAAGATATCTTTTTACCCACGCTTCAGCATACAAAGAAAGCGCATTGAATATACAAACCAGAAAAATGACGATCATCGCACCAATTATGGGTAAGTTTCATATCTTACATTTTAGTCTACGGTCTCCGGAAACTGGTAGCACAAGCGGAAAACTGTGAACGAAACTATATTACATTTTAAGTCAATTTTGCAGTATTTTTTTTATTTAATTTTAACATTTTTTATTATTTATTTAATTATTCACGTTCCCCATTTAACGGTGATGATGATTGAGGTAAATATATAAGCTGTCAATGTTTAAGCTGTCATACCCTGAAGTTAAATATACCATTCTTGAGAGAAAGTCCAATTATATCCAATTTTCCAATTATGTCCTAAATCCTGTATCTTAATTTCGCAAATAAACAATTAGTTCATTTTAATTAAGTGTTAATCTCATGTGACCTACGAGGTAAGTATGGTACTGTGTGTTATAATAATAATAATAATATTTAGATATTTAAATAGCGCCTTTTTTGTATAAAATCACCTGAAGGGCGCTGAACAAATATATAATACACTTTTACAATAATCTACTAACTATATATGGAGATAATATACAGTGTCATACTTAACTGGTAGGTCACTTGAGATTAACACTTAATTAACATTAATTACGCGTGGAGTGCTGGTGATTGAGTTTTCACTCCATTTACATTGTGATCTTTGACCGTGAATCAATAGCTGGCGTGCTGGTCGTCTAGCTACGCAGATCGGCGCTCTTCCCTTTAAAAGTAGTTTTGCATGTGCCACACTCGAACAATATCCAGTCTGCGCACACATTGGAGGTGGGATCTTCCAGGACTTCGATAGTCACTGTCAGGCCATGACCGAAGCATATGAGAGGCACACAGGTAAGAGTGCGCACTTTGTTTAAAACGTGATTCCGTGAAACAAGACAGTCTCAAAAATAATAGGGGATACTGCAATCGTATTAATGAGAGGAATATTGACGCAACTTCAACACCAAACGGTATTCAGAAATGTTAGCGATCGGTACCAATTCTCCAAAAGATTTTATTATAATTTTTGGAAAAGTTTAATCTTTAAAAGGTATATTTATTTATTGTTAAAAATAATAACTTCATAGGGTGAAACGTCTGTTTTTGGTTTTACGTAATAAACTATTTTCTTTTGTAAATTTAACAATATACTATTGAATTTTTAAAAGAAAAAGTGATTCCTTAAAGATAATTGGAAATGATTTTTTTTAAAACATTCAACATAAGAATATGATGTTTTACACAAGATAATTTCATTGAAAATATTTTAATATACTACGGAAAGTGCTGCAAATATACTATACATTATTTTTAAGCCGTCCTTTCCTAATATTTAACTCATACTTCGAATAAGAAATATTCGTTTGTATTGTATAATGTTGGTAATTCTTATTATGATCAAAGGAAATGGAGTTGGATTTGCTCAGTTGGTAGAGCAGTGCACCGGCAAGGCGAGGGTCCTGTGTTCAAGTCCTAGATGCGACCGTATCTTTTCTGTTAGAAATTTTATTTTGAAAATCGCTTATATTATCTTCAATAGTTAAATCTTTAAAAGATATATTTATTTGTTGTTATAAAGTTTGATTGCTAGGGGTATTTTTAATTTTACCTTTTCTTTTGTATAATTTATAATATTATTATGTAAAATAAAAAAGAAACAGTTTTTGTATAAACAATTTTTTGCTGGGTAATTATTACTACGCGTGACATATGTTTCGCCTTTGAATACAGTTTTATAATTACTTCAGAGGGTGAAAAATCTGTCTTTTGTTTTTCGGTATAAACTGTTTTCTTTTGTAAATTTAATAATATACTATTGAATTTATAAAAGAAAAACTGAATCCTTAAAAATGATTTTTTTTATAGACATTCAACATAAGAACAAGATGTTTTACATAAGATAAATGCGTTAAAAATGTTTTTTTGAATGACTAATTGAACATCTTAGAAGTAGAATCCATTCCTTGTTTCATTCACATTCCCTTATGTTATTATGTCTCTTCACTTGGCCTGACTCAAACATTTGGTACTTCCTCGTGCGTCCACTAATATACCTCAGATTAGTCTATGGCCTCAGATGACAAAACATTCATCGTCTAAAACTCGCAGAAAATATATTGTTAAAAATAATTTTTTTTTTTTTTCATATGAAACTAACTTGAAAAAGTATTTATGAAATAAAAAATCCCCCAATTATTATTTTATTAACATACTAAATTAGGCAGGAATTTCGTAAATTTTTTTTTTTTCAAATGAAATTTATTTAGTTCGCACAAAAAAAAATTCAAATACAATAACATATTTAAGAGGTATGTAATTTAGATAGCTTTAGGTAATTCTCTCCATGTCTAATTTCTTCACGTGTAATTCCGTCCATGTGAATAATTGAGTGTAATTTTCAACATCAATGTGGTGGTGATAAATAATGGTGTATTAATTAATCCTTAGTTGTATATTGCTTGAATGGAATCAAATTTTTATATTTAAAATAACCGTTTAAACATCACTCAATCTTAAATGAATGAATCTTTTAATTCTAGTGTACTCTCCGATCTTTCGTGGAAAATGCTCAGATAACCAAGATAATATTTATAAACACGATGGCCCAGGAAATCAATAAAACCCGGAAAATGCAGACGTATCTTGTTAATCCAGAGAAATAACCCTGCAAATCCAGACAATCCACTAAATCCAGAAAATACGAATAACCCACAAAATCCAACCAATCCAAAAAATCCAGATAACCCAAAAAATCCTAACAACCCTAAAAATTCCATATAGTATCAATATCCCAAATATACCCAACATGGCCTCCCACTAACACCGCGTTCCTGTTTAACATGGAAATTCTGCTAAATGTTAGTCGTACTTTACTTGAACCTTTGTACCTTTCATTCTTATGCTTTTCAACCAGTAACTTGACTTATTTAATTTTAAATTAACTTTGTATAAACCACACACAGGTGGCTATCGCTACCCGTCACTTTAACTTTGCATTTTATATATTAAAGTTTTACACTAAATTTACAAAACAAAAATTAACATACTATATAAATACAAAATAATATACTATGGATACATACATGTGAACATCTAAGAATAAAAGGTTTAAAAAAATGCCTTCATTGTTTTACTTACGGGTAGGTTAAACGTGACCAGTAACAAGGACGCGTATTTCGTTTTCCGTTTTCAATAGGAGGCAGTACGGTGGTACTGCCTTGAAACACGCACGGGTTTGTTACGCCAATTCTCTTTATAAAAACACAAGTATTGCCTCCAATTGAACACGGAAAATACGCAACAAGGACAGTGATAAGTTTATTCACAACTCAAGCATTTTGTTAACTGTAAGTAATTGTATTGCTTTTCTTATAGCTATTTAACAACCGCTTAATGTTTTAACTGTTTGAAAATTACTATCGTTTTTTTTTCTTAGGCGTGGATAGTGCAGCGGTGGGTGAAAGAGACAAGACGTTTAGAGAAAACGAGATAGAAATAGACAAAGTACAAAACTTTTGTTGTCACCGGAGATGTTTTAATTTTATGTATCCATGTTCATATTTTTGTGGTAGATATTAGTTTAATAGGCTATTCATTGAAATAAAAAAACTTTTAACATAATCTGCACATCTCACATTAATAAGGGCATTCCTGTGCAAAGATGTCCAGCTTTAGAATTACATCATTTAAAAAAATACATATTAGTACACTTAATATAACAATAAAATTAAACTTAAATCTACAAAAGAAAAGTTAATGACACGGTTGTGTCGAGAAAATAACTAAATACTGTGATGTATGGTAATAGGTTGGGTAATCAAGCGATAGATGGCACTAGGCAGAAAGCTTACTCCATACTCCGACAGATGTCGCTAGAGTGCAGCAATTGCCTGTGGGGTATCCTTGTCAGACTTCAAGCTTCTAGAAACAGAGAACTACCAACCTTCGCATGCTTAAATACACGCAATTATTGTAAAGAACTTTTTACCTTATCAAGAGTTCCCAACACACAGAAATCTGCTAGTAAGCAGAGATATAACAGGTAAATAATAACAGATAGGTAAATAAGTAAATAATAATAATAATAAATAAAGTTTTTGTAATTAAACATAACTTGATTGACTGCCGTAATATAATACCATATTATGAATACGAACCAAATTCATTTTCAGAAAATGAATTTTATAAAATATATTATGATAAAATATACTAACAGACCGAACGTTAGTCATAAAAGACCCGATTTAGTTTTACTTAACAAAATTTAAAATAAATAACTTTTATCATTGATGTCGCTATTCCAAATTCTTATTATATTAAAAATCTGTTTCTGAAGAATAAGAAAATACACAGATTTAGGAAATGAGATCAAAAGAATTTGTCATTCTCAGACTATAAAAATATTTGTTATTTCGGCTACTGGCATTATACCTAGCTCTCTCATTCAAAATTTAGGCGTATTAGATATGTGAAATATAAAAATGCAAAAATCAGTCATTTTAAAATACATGTAGGATTACATCAATTTTTAAAAATATTTATACTGAGGGATCTGTAGGATTTATAGGTCCAGTTAGGAGTTCTACCGGGTCGAACTCTCTGATATGAAAATATCTGGAGTCGATGAATTATTTTCCCATTTGATCTCTGGTGAGTTGACGTGTTGTTTTTGTATTGTTTTGTATTTATTATGCGTATGTAGTGCACTTGCATAGTGTAAATTGACTAGATGATAATTTGTGGAAAAGCGTGTGGAAAGGTTTAGTTTTTCCTGTGGGGAAGATTTAACCCGGACATAAAGTCGGAAAAAAGGTAATAAGTAAATAAATTAGGTAGATAATAATAAGATTAGATTATTTTACACTGGTAACAGTAGGCCAGGATCCAGAATCATTCCTAACGCCTACACAATGACTGTCCAAGATTGATTATAATCCATCACTGATAAAAAGCCCTAGTTTTTGGATTAATCCGAAGCTTATTTGAAGAGCTGTGAGACGCCGAGGTTACAGCAATATTCATTGAGAGTTGTAATATTATTATCAATATCGATCGAATCAGTTCAAAAGAGACTAAGGTCCTTCGTACACAGAGATATTTATAAGCTGTGTCCAACTGCAGCGCAAGGCAATGGGTCGAAACACAAGTTGGAGAGGTGAAAGGGTCTCTCCAAATCAGCCTCTTCCGATCACGCGACGCAGGTGGTGGGCAGGCTCATCCCGAACAAACCTCACCGGATGAATCCGGGTACCTTGCTAAATCACTAAACGTAGCGAAACACTTGCGGTGACCTATTACGAGGTTAACCAATAAATGGTTTCCGGGGCGGTGGTATCCAAGCCCGCCACCTAAAATGGAAATTGCGATCGTCAACATCTCTTTTACAAGAACATTGACTCAACATATTTATCATGTCATTGATGAAAACATAGATCCCAAATGATATCCCTGTGGTACTCCGCTCGAGGCTGCAAGATGTGAATGAATCGGTTCCATGATAACTCAACACAGTGACAATTCAACACATTTTTAAAAAGTGATATAAAGTCATTACAAACGATGAAATTTAATTTTTTTTAACCTATCCTAACCTAACCTAACCTACTTAACACAGTTAAAAAAGTTTTTGTTTCATCACTTTCCATGACTTTATATAACTTTTTAAACATGTGATGAATTATCATTGTGATGATTTATCCGGTCACCGAATGAATCAACCTTGACCGCTAAGTACCTACCCAATAGATAATTCTTAAATCATCCCAATATACTGCCCCTCGCTCCCAATAATTTTTGTGTACGTAATAAGATTCTGTGCTTTTCTCTGTCAAACGCCTCACTGAAATCAGTATATAAGAAGTTAACATTGTCTCGTTGCATTCAGTGTTGTTAACATTTTTACATATTTAGTCATTTATGTCGCAGACTGTGAAGGTGGAAGATTTCTGACTTTATGGTTATGACTACCTAGAAAGGCGAGTTTTAAATTCAGCTTTCTGTCGAGTATGATTATCATTCTTAAATCATGTGGCAGTCCAATTGGTCCGGTGGCTTTAGTTCCTTCAACCTTCCGATTGGTATTTTAATACAAATATCTGATAAGTGATTTAATTACTTTGCATCAAAGCTATACAATAAACTTCCACTGACCATTCAATTCAATTCAATAAATTATTTGAAAAACAATACGATATTGTTAATTTCAGTGCACTTTTAAATACATTTGTGAAAAATAATTATAACATAACGACAAAAAATAGGTATATCACAATACTAGTAGCAACAGAGCTCGTCTTTTAGTTTCAACTACATTGATGCTAAATATGTCCATATCCGAATTGATTCTGTTCAATAGAAAGCCATTGGTAAGTTAGCCCTGTCAGGTAAGAAATATAACAGTCGGTGACGGAGATAACCATCGGGGATAAAGAAATTAATGCTCTCAGTGATACCCGAGTTTTCAAACCATCCACGAATAGGTCTGAAAATTGTGTAGCATTGTGAACATCCCTTCTGAATCACAGATGGTTCATTCCAAGCATACCCATAAGAAAGTCGGATAAGTAGGATAGAGCCACGGGTAGTAGCCATACTACTTCATATAGGAAATTTTTTTCTGAACTCTCTCCAACATGAGAGAATACTTTATCTGGTGTGGACGCCATAATACCGACCACTTTCAAGTTAACTCCTTACCAACGAAATATAGGCAGCTTTCTTAATGTCGTCATAGGGAAACGTATGGTTTCCTTCTTCACCGCACACATCAAGACTATTTTTTTACTGAGCGAAGCAAATTTTTTAAACGACTCTAGACCCTCCAACCTACATAGAGGGTAAGCAAGCAATATGCAAGTATACTCAAGTAGTTATTTTATAGCTGCAGATACCCTTAATCTTCAAATACAAGAGAAACATACGGAGGATAGTGTAAAAGACAAAGAAGGAGATTAGAAATGAATTATGTAAGTGTCACATTTTTCAATGAATTTTATCGTCTCGCGACCAAGAATGCTTTATCACTTCCACTAGAGATAAGAAAAGTTGGTTATCAGCAAAAAGAAGAAGCCTAGAGTGAAGAATTACTTCAGAAAAATTGTTAGTAAATATGGAAAAGAGGAGAGGGTCTAAATTACAGCCTTGGGGTACTCCCGATGGAACAAAAAATCGAAAGAAACAGTCTTTGAGACACACACTGATTTTTGTCTGCAACTTAGCTAGCAAAATCGGGAGTAGTCTTATGAAGAATCCTATTATAGCCAGTATATTGAGTAAAATGTTGTGATTAAAAATATAAAAAGTCTTTTAGAAGTCTATATTATTACATTATTCGTTTTTTTATGAACAATCTGATTGAACTTGATGACTTTTATTTAACGATTTTGAGATGTAATTTGCAAACAGCAACATGTTGGTTTTAGATCATCCAAGTGCATACTTGCTAGGCACATATAAATTAACCTCTTTTAATTCAATATTTGAGATTTCCTATTCCCGTATAGATTTCCCATACAATTATAACCATCTCCCTTAACTTTAACGGCACATAGCACTCTTTTTAGGGTGAATTGCCTAATACAAAAAAAACCTCTTTTAATATAAGTGGATTAAGTAGGTAAATTTTCCAGTGATTAGTTTAAAAATGTTTGCCTAAAAATGTTTTTCTGCGTGCTTCTGCTAAGTGCTAAAATCTAGTATTCCTGTTAACAACAAGGATGAATATAGGAATGGATAGTATGTAAATTCTCTCATATATTGATAACGTTGTTTAGTACCGACGATTGGTACATGGAATGGACTGTATTTAACGTGAAAGAAAAGATCAAGCGATAATGTTTATTTATCATAAGGAATACTAGAAGTGGGGAAAGGAGGCCTTAACCTGTTGATAATGGTTGTTTCTTTTGGACTTATAGTTCGTAGATGTACATTTTATAAGCACCGTTACTGATAGACATAACCTAACAACAATATGAACTCTTTTTCAATCACTACAAAATCACTATTAATTGTATTTAACTTGGGGATATAAATTTGCACTATTTTAGGGATTTTTCACGGGATTGATTGTTACGAGAAGCGAAATATGTGCAACTACTACTACGACCTCAATTCTAACTGTTGAGTTTCTACAAACAGTTCTCCAACTCGTCGTGGAAGGAGAATATAAATAATTGTTTTTTTGTGATAAATCAGGGATTTATTAATACTTCGCGTATTACAATGGTGACTTGACAGTCGACCTAACTTGAAGCTGACTAATTGAGATCTGAAACCGTCAGTATGTCTGGAAGCATTCTCATTGGCCCTGGCGACTACTGGCCACTAGCTGCCATCTTGCGGACTTCCACGCAAGCTCTATGCACTGCCCTCTATGAGTGCATCTGTGAAGCTCGTATTTCCCAACACAACTTGTGAAAATGTGATCTCTTTTCTTAAGACAAGGGGTATTGATGCAGTAGTTTACGAATTACAAACTAAATCTGGCGAGTATCGAGCGTACAAAGTTGGGACCACCGAGTCAGCATACGAAAAACTTATGGATGCGAGTATCTGGCCAAAATTCTCAGTTGCGAGAAAATACATTTTCCGAATGCCGACAACGCAAATAAATGATGCAAAATAATGTTAAAAATGGATATTACAAATACCAAGCTTCTGAAAATTGTATCATTCAATTGTAGATCGATTCGTCGAACAGAGCACTTCATAAAATAATTATGTACTTGTAATGACGTCATTGTATTGCAGGAAACCTGGCGTTTACCTACAGACTTGGGATATCTGTCGTCAATACACCCGGAATTCTCCAGTCATGGGACATCCGCTGTTAACTTCTCTGACGGTCCATTAATTGGCTTTGGTATCTTATGGCGCAATACAATTAAAACTACTCTTATTGATTGTAGAGAACCTCGAATTGTGGCTATTAAAATAGAGTCAGTCAATGGAACTCTCTTTATAGTAACAGTTTATATGCCAACCAAGTCAGCCGAAAACTTACCGGAATTCTCAAACTGTTTGGGAAAAATAAACGCCATAATTGAGGAACAAAACAGTTCGAACTCAATTATTATAGGAGATTTTAATGCAGATCCGAGGTCTCTTTTTGGACGTGAACTTGCACAATTTTGTACAGAGAATAACTATACATACACTGATATGGTGCATCTAAGCTCTGATACTTTCACTTACGTAAGCGATGCCCATGGAACCACCAGATGGCTTGATCACTGTATCATGACACAGGGGTTGAGCAGTGCAGTGAGGAATGTGAACATCACAACCAATGCGACATGGTCAGATCATCTCCCACTAAATGTCGAAATAGATGTGGATCTAATCCCTATTATATCTAACAGACAAAATCCACCAAGAGATTTTGGAAAATGGGCGGCAAAGTCCGAAAATGATGTAAAAACTTACAACGCCTGGGCGTAAAAATTATTGCCTAAAATAAAACCTCCAGATGCCATAAGATGTCAGAGATTTAACTGTGATAACAGAGTTCACAAAATGGAACTAGATTCTCTCTACGACACTATCGTGAAAACACTGAGAAACTCCGCCATAAAAGCATTAAAAAATAAAGGACCCCAAAAAAAGTATGACATTGTTCCAGGGTGGAATGACCAAGTATCAACTCTGTATCGCCATTCAAGGCATGCATTCCTTTGCTGGGTCCAAGCCGGAAAGCCTACGGAAGGTCGTATTGCAGACGAAAGAAAAACTAGTAAGAAATCTTTTAAAATTGCTCTCCGAAAATGTCAGCACTCGGAAAATCAAGCAAGAATGGATAGCATAGCTAAGGCTATGCACAACAAAGACTTCAAAAAGTTTTGGCAACAAACTTCAACTGTGCTGAAAGCCAAGAGCAAAGCTCCACTAAGTGTCAACAACATCACGGGGGATGAAAACATTGCTAACGAATTTAGAGACTTTTTCTCTTTAAGCGCGGATCAAGGAGATAGCATGAAACCATATATGATGACATGTTTCAAATGATGACCTGATCATGAACATTACTCCTGAAACGATCGAATGCGCGATTAAGCAAACCGCCCTCGGTAAAAGTCCAGGATACGACGGTATTGGTATCGAGCACATAAGGAAATCATCTCCATACTATTCTAGCCGCCCTGTACTCAAGCCTCTTACGACACACACATATGCCTATGGACATGAGTCGAGCTGATATCATACCAATCTTGAAATCCAACCAACTGGATGCATCGATACTAGGAAACTACCGACCTATTTCCCTAGCGACAATGATCTCAAGACTATTTGAAAAAATTCTATTCACGCTAGTAAAAGACAAGCTATTTACCCTAGATAACCAATTCGGCTTCAAAAGCGCCTCATCAACCGATATGGCCATCTATGGAGTTAAACAAACAATAGAATACTACAAAAAAAGAAAAACCACCGTTTATGGGTGCTTTCTCGACCTAAGCAAGGCATTTGACCGTGTTTCTCATAAATTATTATGGGAAAAACTCATAAAACGAGATGTCCCAGCAGCAGTGGTTAATATGTTGGCTATTTGGTACGGACAGCAGAAAAATTACGTTCAATGGGCAGGAACTTCTTCAAGACCCTTATTCCTAAAAAGCGGAGTCAGGCAAGGGGGTAATATGTCTCCTATTCTATTTAATGTGTACATCAATGACCTCTTACAATAACTTAATGATACACGAATTGGTTGTCATATCTGCGGTCAAGGCAGTAACAACATTAATTACGCGGATGACATGGTGCTGTTGGCGCCTTCGATTAAAGCGATGAGACGACTTGTGCAAATATGCGAAGAGTATGCAATCTAACATGACCTGCTGTACAATGCAAAAAAGTCAGTAATCTTAGTTTTTAAATACAACAAGGAGCCAATAAATATTCCTCCAATCTGTTTAGACGGAAAAGAACTACTTGTAGCCTCGCAGGTTAAATATCTGGGACATATCCTAACCGAAGATATGAAGGATATAGAAGACATGGAACGACAAAGAAGAGCAATCAATATTCGGGCCGGAATGCTCTCAAGGCGGTTCTACCACTGTAGAAATGATGTCAGAAAATTACTTTTCAAGGCATTCTGCAATGCACTGTACACATCTGAGCTGTGGACACAATACCCAGCAGCGCAATGGGACAAGCTGAGGGTGTGCTACAATAATGCATACAGACAGCTCATGCAACTACCGAGGTTCTGCAGTGCCTCCACAATGTTTACTGAAGGGAGGGTGCACTCATTCCCCGCCTTACTTCGCCACCGACTAGCCAGCTTCTGGGGTAGGACTCGGAAGTCAACCAACATCATCGTTGTGGCTGCATCCGAGTGGCTCAGTTCCCCACTCAATGAGCGATGGATGCAGATGATGCGGCGACCTCCCTGATGGAGGGTTTAATTTAATTTAATTGTTTTTATTACCTATTTATATGACTATTTTATTTTTCATTTATATTTTAATTTTATGTTTAGGTACCTGCCTAATATATTTTTTTTCTTCTCTTTGTTTTATCTCATCTCCATTTTTTTTTTTTTGTACTTTATTTTATTGTTTCCCTTTTTATTTCATGTAATATGGCAGACCGGGATTGCACCACCCTCCCAGTCCTGTTGGATTAAAACTTAAGCCCCCGCATTCCAAATTTCTACCGATTTATAACAAGTTTCTCGTAACACTTTAAGTTTCTAAGTTCTTAAAAAAATATATGCTATTTTTCAAGATATTATCTGAATATGTGTAAGGCCGAAACGTTAATTACATAAAATTCCCTCGATAGAAAAAAATTGCAAAGTATGCTCCAAAAATTATTATTTACACATTTGTTTCTGTTATATTACAAGTTACAGGTATGAAAAAATTCAAATTGCTTCTTTAAATGCTACTTAAGATATTTCTAAAGAAATTTTTGCTGTATTGTTAATAAGTCATGTTTAATTAAATATTTTCACAACTGTCTCTTACGCTTATTGCTTTTAAATCACATTTATTATAGCGCGCTCGCTCCGACATGAAGATTAACCTATCTTTCATTGTAAAATTTCATTCGCCAACTCGAGGGCTTTGGGGGCAGACGTGTCGTTCAACGTTTTATGATATACAGACGTGCGATTACGTGCAAATATTTGAACCTATAAAGATAATTTTAAGCGTATATCAGTTCATAAATATTGTTTTTTCAAAGATGGGAAATAAGCGAAAGACATCTCGTATTCCAAAGAAAACAATATATCTCCAAAGGGTTCAACGCATGATAGGTGAGAAGAAAAAAGTACAATATTTGATTTACAAGCTTATATTTATTTTAAACGAAAATTTATTATAAACATTTGTAATTCATATTTTTATTTATGTATTGTGTAGTAAAAAGTTATAAAAATTATTATTTTTTTTTTTTTCAGAATACGATAAACGATAATTTATTATAAAAATTAATTATTATTTTTATTTATGTATTGTGTAGTAAAAAGTTATAAAAATTATTATTTTATTTTTTTCAGAATACGTACTTTGGGAAATAAAACTAATTCCAAAACATTAGAAATTACGGGGCAAGTTCTTATTAATTTAGTTTGCTTGTTGAGGATACTATATGATCGTGATTTATTTGTGAATTAACTTTCTACTTACACAAATACACACGTCACTTTACATCTGCTCCTTAGAGTAATATTACTCTAAGATCTGCTCTAATGATTCACAATGCAACGATGTCCGAAATATAATATAATATGTAATAATAATAAATGGGCCATCTGTTTCAAATAACAATACTCGAACGTGGAATCCAGAAAAATAATGAACGTGCGAGCGAAAAAAGCTATTGAAAGTTCTGAAACTGTGGGGAATATAATTTAATAAAATAAAATCCCTTTTTGTTTTAAAACCACGATATTTATTAATTTAAGAACCGACCGGTTTCGCTTTACTTAAGCATCATCAGGGTACAAATTAATACTAAACAAGAAGTACATAATGTGTGCATATATATAACAAAATATAGAGTAGTAATTTCATAAAAATGTAAATAAATAGAGCCCCTTTCACATTTTAGAATGTAATTTTATGTTGCTTACATGTTTTATTACTCTTTATAATTATTGAATTGTTTAAATGAATAAATAAATAATTACAAAAAAGTCTTCTGATTTGTAAGTCCTCAGGAAGCACTAAGGATCTTTCTATCTATCTTTATAATATAATAAATTTGATGAGCATAAAAATGTAAACGTGTATATAATTTATATAAATGTACAAAAGTAGATATTACACGTGTATAAATATTATATTGCGCATATTATACAAGATGTCGGGGGTAAAGTGCACAAACTTCGGGAGGTGATTCTAATTGATAGTACAAGTAAAAAAGAAAACAAAACTTTTTTTGGAATTCCAACGTTTTAAGATAGTTTTCGAGTAAAAAAGTTTAATTTTTTGAATAGAAAAAAAAACAATTTCTTCTACGGAAAATAAATTTTTGTGGAAAAAATTTGGAAATTCGAATAATTTCCATTTCTTTTTTACTTCTTCTAGCATTTAGAATAACCTCCTGAAGTTTGAGCACTTTACCCCCGGACACCCTATAAAGATAACCATATAAGAAAAACCTTATTGATGTAAAAATATATTTATTGATTTTATAAAAGTTATAAATTACTTTTATAAAAGTGATAATAGTATTTTAGTAAAGTAAAGTAATTTGTATACCTATACAAATAACTTTCGTAAATGTTTTTTGTAAAATTAAAAAAAAAAATTAATTAATTAAATCCGTAATAAAACCCATATTTTGAGAACCATCTTCATTTCGACTTCGTTCTAATTTGCTCGGTGCTAACTAAAAATGGGTCTGTTTTTCTAAAATTGCAATAGATGTCGGTAATTTAATTTCGTTATTTAAATTATTAAATAATCCCCAAAATTATTCCTAATACGAATTCAGACACCTCTGTCGGATTCTTTTAAGGCCAAGTATAATAGGTACCCTGTTCAGAACGAAACTACAACAATGCCCCCCAGCGGAGAAACTAGGTTTTACTAGCCATTTAAAGACAGTTCTGTACTAAAAAAGTTCTGTTGAAATTCGTAAGATGTCACTAATTATAACTGACTTATATTGTATGTCAATATTTGATTTTTTAAAACACTTTCCCACTGCAGAAGGCTCCGCGCTGACATAAAAAATACAATAGGTAGGTACCTAGGTAGGTGCTCTGACCGTAATAAAAAAACGTGCTTGAAGACTATTCAAGAGTAAAAAATGCATGTTTTGAAGGATAACAAAAAAACATGCTTTTTGTAAGCTTTTTTTAATAAGGATCATAGAAGAAAACAACGGTGCCTAAGTAAATAATATGTAATGCATTATTAAAAACAATGTCATGACACAAGTAAAAATAAATTACTACTAAATTGCTACATATAAATTCACATATTTATAAGTAGCATGTGATAAAAAAAAATTAAAAATTATAAAAATATGGGATTCGAACCCGGGTCCTGCATAACGAGTGTCGAACACTCTGCCTCTAGACCACAAAGAGAGGTATCTTGCGCGACGAGAACCGCGTATACGACGTGTACTCCTCAATTGACTTGTCCCGCGCAATTTTAAATTTTGAAAAACTCACTTACGGCTGTTTTTTTACTAAAAAAACTTGTCACGCACATCTGCGAGGGTAATTAGTCGCGTTATCGGCCTTGAGTCACTTGACGGTCATGAGTCGGTTTTACTCCGGTCCTTGAAAATGCATAACGCGCGTAAAGAAGTTTCACTTCAATATATAAAAATCGTATGTAAAGTACATTAAATTTGAAATAAAAATTATGAACGTATATAGCATGTACCAAATAAGAATCAGCTAAGCACACCTCACAATAAATGTAATATTATTTTACTAATACAATAAAATGTTGTGAAGACGAATCGTATCAACCTAACTCGATGAACATCTCTGATGCCTGTCCTCAAAATCAATGACAAAACATATTTACATAATATACACAAGTGTGTGTGAGCATGTCCACGTCGAAAACTAACACATGTATAAACACGTGCACAGCAAGACCGTTTGTCAATTTATAAAAAATTACTGGCAAACTTCGTATATACAAGTAGGTATTATCTTCGCTGACTGATGACACGAAAGATTTTGTTGAAAATTCCAAGTGTCGTTCCGAGATTAACGCCATCTGTTGACATATTTAAAAATAAGCCTTCAGTTCTAATTTCTGCCGTTGTAGCTGAATTAATGTCGCCACTTTACGGCAAAATAATTTATTATTTTAATAAACTCGAAACTCTTAAACAAATGGTAATTTAAAAATGTGAAAATAATTTTAAAAAGTGGACAAAAATAATAGAAACTATTCCTCGTTCCTTTTTTTAGAATAAATTTAACCAAAGTTTAGTAAACCGCATTTCCAAAAACATTAAAGATAGTGCCTAGGAAATAATTATACCACAACCTTATTCTTTTTTTTTTTTTAATTTCTGAACGAAGTCTTGAAGAAAAACCTTCAAGGTATTTTTTGATATATTCAAAATTTAAAAATATTTTTTGAACAATACGAAAGGACGGCCATAAAAAGGTCATATTTCTGATTTAATTTTGATAAATGCTAAGTCTTTATAAATAATAAAAATTTATAATATTTTTTTTTCCGGCTAAGAACATCATATTTACCGTATTGCGTAATAATATGTTCATTATTTCGAATTGATAAATTACTAGACACCGCCTTAACACTAAATATTGTTTATTTTGTGGGTGTTGCCCAAATCTAAATTCTTTACGCGGAAAGCGGGCCCTTAAATAAATAAAATAAAAATAAAAATAAACAGGAATAAAAAAGGGAACAAACCACAAGGGAAAAGGCAATTTGAGTAGGACCTGTGATTTTGAGTAATCGTAAAAATGTTTTAATATTAAACAAACGCGTAAACCTCTTTTGTACTTTTTGTATTTCTAGGATATGCTTTAGGTCAGAAAGGGCGCAAATAACGGAGCTACATGCTAGGATACTGCGAACATATTTTTTAATTGACCATAAACAAATAAATATTCTTATCAAGCAAGAATAAATCTGTTCGTAATTATATTTATTTCAAATAAAAAATTACTTTCAACTTGAATTAATAAGAAAAATAATTACGAAAACTTTATGTTCTTTTTTTCAATTACTAGCAGATAATGAAAACACAACACAATGTCATGGATATTATTTTTATTGCAAACGTAAAACACCAACATAAGTATTAAATTACATGTGAGCTTCAAACTAAATTTTACTTACATTATACAAAAAAATTTGGTAATTCATCGTAATGTTATTTATTACCTTGATTAAAAAATATATTTTTGTAACTTTCTGTCACTTAACTATTTATATGGCGCCGTAGCGGTTTCGCCAATCTTTAGAAATTTACATTTTTTAACTTATTGAAATAAAATTTATTTATTTCTAAAATGTGTCGTTAACTGCTTGATGCTGCCAATATCGACTCCCAGAAGCTTCAAAATCTTATCTTTAAAAAATATTTCTGGGTGATATAGACCCACAACTCCCGAGAAGAAGGATTTAACTGTTGTGTTAAAAAATACATACGATGCTCCTACTGAGTAAATAATAGTTAAAAGTAATAGAGAGAAGAAATCTGTAAAATAAAATTTCAGTGCGGGAAAAAAATATTAATCGAAAGATTTAAAAAAGCTATAATAACATGAATGTCTACAACCAAAGATTTAAAAAAGCTATAATAACATGAATATCTACAGCTAAAGATTTTTAAAAACCTATAATAATATGAATATCTTTAGCTAAAGGTTTAAAAAAGCTATAATAACATGAATATCTGCAGATAAAGTTTGACATAAACATTTACTATTATTTTAATGATAAACAAATGTTTATGAGACATATTTTTTTATGCATAGCACAAAGGATAACAAATTAGTCGCTTGAAATATCACAAATTGAAAATATCTCCCGAGAATCATTATTATCAATTTTTATGGATATTTCAAGCGACTAATTATTGCTTATAATAATTTATTATAAACATCTACAGCTAAATATAACAAAAAACATTAATAACATAAATATTTACTGCTAAAAAAATTACGTACATTTTTATTTTATTTATTTTTTATAAATTTCTTTCATGACTTATGTCATCTTTGGGGATGCTGTGTGGAGAGTCTTTTTGAAGAGAGGCATGAGTAAACATTGTTCTGGAAGAGACCCATGTTGTAGAAGGGAGGAATTACAAAGGACGGCAAACAGCCGAACTGTTGAACTCAAGAACGAGTCGTAAGAACGGCACGTTCTCACGCGACAAATGTGAAACGCGTTTTATAATCTTGGATGTAGAAATGGCTAAGATAATAATAAATAAAGCAAAGCTGCGTTACACTAGACAAAAATAATCCTTTTCTTTTAGACTGTGTTTTCTGACAATATTTGACAACCCCTGCCCGCCATATAGCAACTCAAGGGTATATAAGATATCTTTTTACCCACGCTTCAGCATACAAAGAAAACGTATTAAATGCACAAACCAGCGAAATGACGATCGTCGCACCAATTATGGGTAAGTTTCAGATCTTTCATTTTAGTCTACGGTCTCCGGAAACTCGTAGCACAAGCGGAAAACTGTGAACGTATCTATTTTACACTTTAAGTCGATTTTGCAGTAATTTTTTTATTTAATTTTAACTTTGTTTTATTTATTTAATTGTTCACGTTCTCCATTTAACGGTGATGATGGTTTGAGGTAAATATATAAGCTGTTAATGTTTAAGTTGTCATACCCTTAAATTAAATATACCATTCTTGAGAGAAAGTCCAATTATATCCATTTTTCCAACTATGTCCTAAATCCTGTATCTTAATTTCGCTAATAAGCAAATAGTTAATGTTAATTAAGTGTTAATCTCAAGTAACCTACGAGGTAAGTATGGTACTGTGGGTTATAATAAAAGTAATATTTAGTGATTTATATATCGCCGTTTTTGTGTAAAATCACCTGAAGGGCGCTGTAAAAATACATAATACAATTATCTACTAACTATATATGGAGATAATACACAGTATCATACTTACCTGGTAGTTCACTTGAGATTAACACTAACATTAATTAATTGAAAACTCTACGCGTGGAGTTCTGGTGATTGAGTTTTCACTCCATTTACATTGTGATCTTTGACCGTGAATCAATAGCTGGGGTGCTGGTGGTCCTAGCTACGCAGATTGGCGCACTTCCCGTTAAAGAATGTATGCCATGTGCCACACTCGAACAATATCCAGTCTGCGCACACATTGGAGGTGGGATCTTCGAGGACTTCGAGAATCACTGTCAGGCCATTACCGAAGCATGTATGAGCAACACAGGTAAGAGTGCGCACTTTGTTTAAAACGTGATTCCGTGAAACAAGAAAGTTTCAAAAATAACAGGGGGCACTGCGATCGTATTAATTAAATGAATATTGACGCAACTTCAACACCAAACGGTATTCAGAAATGTCGGCGATCGGTACCAATTCTCCAAAAGATTTTATTATTGTTTTTGGAATAGTTTAATCTTTAAAATATATATTCATTTATTGTTATAAAGTTTGATGGCCAGAACTCCTTTTGTAATATAAAAATGAAACAGTTTTTTTTATAAACAATTTTTTGCTGCGTAATTATTACTTCGCATGACATCTGTTTCGCCTTTGAAGACAGTTTAATAATTAATTCATAGGATGAAACGTCTGTTTTGGGTTTTACGCAAGAAACTATTTTCTTTTGTAAATTTAACAATTTACTATTGAATTTATAAAAGAAAAAGTGATACCTTAAAGATAATTGCAAATGATTTTTATAAAGACATTCAACATAAGAATATGATGTTTTACACAAGATAATTTCATTGAAAATATTTTTTGTATGACTAATTAAACATCTTAGAAGTAGAATCCATTCCTTGCTTCATTCACATTCATACAACGTCTCATTCATACCCTTATGTTTTATGACTCTTGACATTGCCTGACTCCAAAGATATTAGAAGAACCCTGACTCAAACATTTGGTTCTCAACTCATATAACTCAGATGACAAAACATTCGTCGTTTAAAACTCGTAGAAAATATATTGTTAAAAATCATTTATTAATTTTTTTTCATGTGAAACTAACTTGAAAAAGTATTTGTGTAATAAAAATGTCCGAATTATTATTTTCATGTTAAATATGCACCAACATACTAAATTAAGCAGGAATTTCGTAAAATTTTGTTTTTTTCCAAAAGAAATTTATTTAGCAAACACTTAACAAAAAATTGAAACACAATAACATATATTTGAGGTGTGTAATTTAGATAGCTGTAGGTACGTATCTCCATGTCTTATTTCTTCGCATGTAACTCCGCCCATGTGACTAGTTGAGTGTAATTTTCAACATCAAGTTGGTGGTGATATATGATGGTGTATTTATTTATTCATAGTTATATATTGCTTGAATGGAATGGAAACATGATTCTGTTTTAAATAACCGTTCTATCTCACCAACACTCAATCTTTAATAAGTGAATCTTTTAATTCTAGAGTACTCTCCGATCTTCAATGGAAAATGCTCAAATAACCAACATTATATCTATAAGCTCGGTATCCCAGGAAATCAAGATCGTGATAATCCAGACAAACCAGAAAATCCAAATAACCCTGGAAATCCAAATAATCCACTAAATCCAGTTAACACACAAAATCCTAACAGCCCTGAAAACCCACACAATCCACAAAATCCAGATAATCCAGAAAATCCAAATAATCCAGAAAATCCTAAAAACCCTGAATATCCAGATAACCCACAAAATCCAGAAAATCCAAACAACCCAAAAAATCCAGATGACCCAAAAAATCCTAACAATCCTGATAATCCTGATAACCCACAACATCCAGAAAATCCAACCAATCCAAAAAATCCCGATGACCCAAAAAATCATAATCAACCTGAAAATCCAGATAACCCACAAAATCCAACCAATCCACAAAATCCAGAAAATCCGAATAACCCAGAAAATCCAAATAACCCTGAATATCCAGATAACCCACAAAATCAAGAAAATCCAAATAATCCAAAAAAACCAGATAACCCAAAAAATCCTAACAATCCTAATAATCCCGATAACCCACAAAATCCAGAAAATCCAACCAATCCAAAAAAACCAGATAACCCACAAAATCCTAACAGCCCTGAAAATCCAGACAATCCACAAAATCCAACCAATTCACAAAATCCAGAAAATCCGAATAACCCAGAAAAACCTAACAAACCTGAAAATCCAGATAACCCAACCAATCCACAAAATCCAGAAAATCCACAAAATCCTCACAACCCTGAAAATCCAGACAATCCACAAAATTCAACCAATCCACAAAATCCAGAAAATCCAGAAAATCCGAATAACCCAGAAAATCCTAATAACCCTGATTATCCAGAAAACCCACAAAATCCAGAAAATCCAAACAATCCAAAAAATCCAGATATCCCAAAAAATCATAACAATCCTAATAATCCCGATGACCCACAAAATCCAGAAAATCCAAAAAAACCAGATAACCCACAAAATCCTAACAGCCCTGAAAATCCAGACAATCCACAAAATCCAACCAATCCACAAAATCCAGAAAATCCGAATAACCCAGAAAAACCTAACAAACCTGAAAATCCAGATAACCCAACCAATCCAGAAAATCCGCATAACCTAGAAAATTCTAACAATACTGATAATCCAGATAACCCACAAATTCCAAAAAATTCAACCAATCCAAAAAAAACAGATAACCCACAAAATCCTAACAACCCTGAAAATCCAGACAATCCACAAAATCCAACCAATTCACAAAATCCAGAAAATCCGAATAACCCAGATAAACCTAACAAACCTGAAAATCCAGATAACCCAACCAATCCACAAAATCCAGACAACTCAAAAAATCCTCACAACCCTGAAAATCCAGAAAATCCACAAAATCCAACCAATCCACAAAATCCAGAAAATCTGAATAACCTAGAAAAACCTAACAAACCTGAAAATCTAGATAACCCAAAAAATCCTAACATACCTGAAAATCCAGATAACCCAGAAAATCCAACCAATCCAAAAAATCCACATAACCCAGAAAATACAAATAACCCAGAAAATCCTAACAACCGTGAAAATCCAGATAACCCACAAAATCCTGAAAATCCAACCAATCCAAAAGATCCAGATAACCCAAAAAATCCTAACAACCCTGAAAATCCAGACAACCACAAAATCCAACCAATCCACAAAATCCAGAAAATCCGAATTACCCAGAAAATCTTAACAACCCTGAAAATCCATATAACTCACAGAATCCAGAGAATCCAACCAATCCAAAAAATTGTATTAACCAACAATATCCAACCAATCCAGAAAATTCTTACATTCCTGAAAATACAGAATCCGAAATATCCAGAAAATCCAACCAATCCACAAAAACCAGATAACCCACAAAATCCAAACAACTCTGAAAATCCAAACCATATCCCTAATATACCCAACATCCCCAATATTCTTAATATTCCCAATAACCCCAATTACTTAAGTCATTTAAAAAAACCCATATATTATCAATATCCCAAATATACCCAATATTTCCAATATCCCAAATATTCCCAACATGGAGACTCACTAATACCTCGTTCCTGTTTCACTTGGGAATTCTGCTAAAGGTTAGTCATACTTACCTTGAACCTTTGTAGCTTACATTCTTAAGATTTCCAACCAGTAACTTGACTTATTTAATTTTAAATTAACTTTGTATAAACCACACACAGGTGGCTATCGCTACCCGTCACTGTTCCTTTGCATTTTACATATTAAATCTTTACATTAAATTTACAAAACAAAAAATTAACATATTATATAAATGCAAAATAATATACTATTGATACATACAAGTGAACATTTTAGAATAAAAGGTTTAAAAAATGCCCTCATTGTTTTACTTATGGCTACGTTAAACGTGACCAGTAACAAGGACGCGTATTTCCTTTTCCGTGTTCAATAGGAGGTAGTACGGTATTACTGCCTTGAAACACACACGGGTTTGTTTACTCCAATTCTCTTTATAAACACAAGTACTGTCTCCAATTGAAGACGGAAAATACGCAACGAGGACAATGATAAGTTTATTCACAACTCATGCATTTTGATAACTGTATTGTAACTGTATTGCTTTTCTTATAGCTATTTAACCACGGCTTAATATTTTAACTGTTTGAAAATTGCTATCGTTTTTTTTTCTTAGGCGTGGATAGTGCAGCGGTGGGTGAAAGAGACAAGACGTTTAGAGGACACGAGATAGAAATAGACAAAGTACAAAACTTTTGTTGTCTCCGGAGATGTTTTCATTTTCTGTATCTATGTTCATATTTTTGTGGTAGATATTAGTTTAATAGGCTATTTCTCGATTTTTTTATTTAAAAAAAAATTGTTTTTAACATAAAAAAACAAAATCTGCACATCGCACTAGAAAAGTTAAATAAATACAGTAGAATATTAAAAAACTCATATTAATCCCTATCTACAAAGAAACCCCTAAATTTTCCACATTCCTTTCCAAAGAACAAACACAACCTTCTCCCAACCTCTTGCGCGAATATGTCGACTGTATGCGCACTAAAGTACTCGAAAATCTAGTGAAAATCCAATTTGTATACTACTTAGACAAACTTAAAATCTTATCAGAAAATCAGTATGGTTTTCGAAAGAATGTGGGAGTACAAGATGCAATATAAAAGTATCAGACATCATTCTAAAAAAAATTGACTGAAAAAACATTGCTTTGCGGTATTTTTGGATCTGAGCAAGGCTTTGGATACAGTGTCCCAAAAAATCCTCCTTTAAAAACTGGAAAACATAGGTATTAAAAATCCAGCTTCTAACTGGTTCAAATCATATATAACTGACCGCAGCCACTCACTAAAAATTGACAATATTACAAGCCTCAATAGATACATAACTTACGGAGTTCCCCAAGGAAAGGAATTAGGACGCATCCCATTTTTACTATACGTATATTAATTCCTTGTGTCAGTTAGACATTTTCGGAGATATTATTTGCTTTGTGGATGAAATTGTTCTTGTTTTTAATTCGGATTCTTGGAAGAATTGTTTTTAAAAAAGCAACTGAAGGAATTAACAAGATAAAATGTTGGTTAGAGAATAATCTGCCGACATTAAATATAGACAAAACAAAGTACATGGCATTAAGCATAGATCCCAGAGGACAACCAAGACTAGATGAAAACTTACCCATGACTGCACATCTAAAAAAAACTGCCTATGCAACCCACTAACACGGACCCATGTAATTAAAGACTTGGGCATTTAAATTGACAACTATTTTAGATGGACAGAACAAATAAATAAAACAGCGGGTAAAGTAAAAAAAAATAAATATTTTTTTAAGAAATTTAAGAACTAAGACTCTAAAAACAACATATTACGCACTAGCCCGAGCAATTATCTCTCACGGTATGGTTGGTTGACAAAGTGCAAAAAGTCTTAATTAAAGTTATCCCAAAAAAACCTTACAGATTCTCGACAATAGTTTATGGAGGACTTCACCGTACTCAACATATAGCAACTATACATACAGATTATATCTCTATATATTATCAAAAAGACAAACTTAACCATCATACTGTACAACATAATTACGAAACAAGAAACAGACATCAACACATGATTAGATAAATACCACTTGTGGACAAAGACTCCATAATCTGGCTCCAAATTTTTTCAATTAAATTGAAAAAGATATTAAAGACCTGGCTACAAGTGTAAATATAAGAAAAAAAATCCCACATGGATAGTCAACAAAGGCATTGTACAGTTTGTACACTGCGGCAGATAACATCTACAATATTATAAATTATAACACACTCCACGCCTTTATTTTTCTCTTTTGTTCTCATTAATTTATTTGTATTTTCATTTCTTTCTATAAACATATTTTTTTATT
This sequence comes from Hesperophylax magnus, assembly GCA_026573805.1. Lineage (NCBI taxonomy): Eukaryota > Metazoa > Arthropoda > Insecta > Trichoptera > Limnephilidae > Hesperophylax > Hesperophylax magnus. The sequence continues at coordinate 17,301,944 of JAIUSX010000028.1, forward strand.
TTTCTATCTATTTATATATTTTTTATTTATCCTTTTTATATATCTCTGATTCTATGTAAATTATCATTAACTAAAATTAGATTTCACTCCTGCCACCTCGGAACAGGCTCAGCCCAGTGACGATTTTACAAAAAAAAATTATGTTGTTTTATTGGTTAATAAATAATTTTAAATAAAATATAACATCGACTGTAGTGGCAAGCATCGGGATATATTTAGCGACAGCCCCGAGAACTTTTCTGACTTCAAACATTATTGTCTCCTGTTTGTTGGTGTTGTTTTACATACTTACTAATAAACTTCTAAACTCCCTTACTAATAAACTTTTTTGAATTTCACCCAACTTATAAATAACCGTTTGCTATACATTAGCGGTTGTTTATCAGGCCCTATTGTTTTGTTCTTACATATTGTTGTACCTCGTAATTGGACAGTTTATTTATTTTTGGTATTTTTTTAATGTTAACCTCTCCTGTCTGTTGTGTAGGTAAGATTTTTTTCTTCATTATTCAGTGCATTGTTTAATACAGTCATTGAGAATGCTTAGACCACCAACCTAGGCACATGCTGAGTATGGTTTTCTGCGATTTTCCATATCTCTACAGGTGAATGCGGAGGAATTCCCCATAATAAGGCGCAGCTGAATTTCCCCCCTCATCCCAACATAACACAAACAGACATGTGTGTAGTATATAGCCACCGTCGGCTGCTGGTGATGCTGAAGCTGAAGAATATGATGCTCTAAAACATGCAATTTTAGTAGGGTTTTTAGGTAACAAATTTTTCCCTACCGAGAAAACACAAGGCCTCTATGTCTATAATAGCCAGGTAACATTTTAAACACCCATATGAGGTAAAAGATGTGAGACGCACTTGACACCGTTCTATTTGCATAAAGAACATTAATTTTAAATTCAGTAAATTTAAATGATTCACCACTGATTGATTCACACAATAAAACTAAAATGTTAGTCACATGCCCATGCTGTGGTTGCTGAAAATAATAATAATAATACAAATAATATAAAAAAGCAAAATTTTATTTAATTCTTTATTATTGATTTGGTATTTCAATGCGATTCAAGTGCATTCACCATCGTGTTTGAAGATATAATCTGAAAATTAAAAAATATAACACATTAGATATGATGAAATTATTAAGCACATCTTTAACTGGACATAACATAACTTTAGAGATATTGGTGTTTTTTCAGGTTGTATGTTGTCTGTTGTATGCTGATGATGCGGCGCTGATTGCTAAAAGCATGGAAGATCTACAGTCTCTCGTATCTAGGATGAACGAAGTATATATGAAGAATTTAAGTAAGTCTAAAGTCATGGTGTTTGAAAGAGAGAGTATGAAAACAGTGTGCAATATTGTTTTGAGTGAGGAATACTTGGAGCAGGTTGATGAGTTTGTGTAGTTAGGAAGTATATTTACGAGAGATGGGAAGGCTGACAGAGATATTGAAAGAAGGGTAAATGTAGATAACTCCATGGAGGACTAAACGCAGTTGGCGCTCACAAAAAAATGTCCAATGAAGCGAAGCTAGCAGTCCACAATGGAGTGCTGGTACTTACCCTGATGTATTTCCTTCACTTCCTCGTATGGAAGTGAGGTATGGAACTGGCAGAGAAAAGATGAAAGTAGACTGAATGCTGTAGAAATGAGATCCCTGAGCGAATGTGCAGTAAAACCCTGTCTTATCGTATGAGAAATGTGTAGATCCGCAAAGAGTGCAAGGCTGATGTAACCGAGTAAGATTAGGAAAGGGGCGCTTAGATGGTTTGGGCATGTAGAGTGAATGAGCGAAGACAGGAGTGTAAGGAGAATAAATGACGAAATTGTGAATGGTAGCAGAAGTGCGGGACGCCCGAGGAAGACATGGCAAGGTCAAGTGAATCAGATACTCGAGTCGGGCCATTTCAAGAGTCACAATAGTAGAAGAGTATGCATGAGACGATGTATGAATGTGAATGAGGCAAGGAGTGTGTGCCAAGACCGAGTTGTTTGCTTAGTTACCTTGTGAAATATGCATTCTGCGGAAAACAGCCGGAGCTACCAGAGACACAAAATATGATATATGTAATTTACAAGCGCTATGTAAATGGTAAATGACATTTAAGTTTTTAGATTTTCACGGCCAAAAGCATTTTTGTTGTTTGTTTTTGGGGTGTTATGCCGTGTTGCGCTAACTCCTTCTTTAGCCGACGTTTCGGACATCGTTGCAGTGTCCATCATCAGGGCAGATCCGGTATCCACATCTTCGGATCTACCGGATCTGACCTGACCATGGACACTGCAACGATGTCCGAAACGTCGGCTAAAGAAGGAGTTAGCGCAACACGGCATAACACCCCAAAAACAAACAACAAAAAAGGTAAATGATATTGTTCGAATGTTAGGTATATTGTTGAAATATGTTTTGAGAAATAGCCACACTAAAAGTGTTTTGATTACCGTGTGCGCTTTCTGCCATTTTCTTTTTTTTTGGCCAACATTGTGGAATGGCTGCATTCTGCATAACTAAGTTTAATTGGTGGTAACGTGTTCTTATTGAATTATTACTTAATTAAACAAGTTAATTTTTCCTAACATAGTTACTATTATAGTGAATAGGCAGGAAGACTAAAGTAGACGATGATTGACGCAACTAGTGATCGCACACTTCTCTAAACACAGGGTTTTCCAATAAAAGGTGTTATTTTGATATTCAATCGTAAAAGATCAATGGTTTCGTTGCTTGTGTGGCACGTAGCGCCGTCTTGTTGAATTAAACGTTTTCCAGATCAATACCATCCAATTCCGGCCATAAAAAATCATTAATCATCTCTCGATAGCGCAATCCATTCACCGTAACTGTTGCTCCAGCCTTATTTTAGAAAAAGTAAGGTCCAATGACTCCGCCGGACCATAAACCGCACCAAACAGTCACACGTTGAGTATAGAGAGGCTTTTTAACAATAACTCGTGGGTTTTCCGAGCCCCCCATGCCACAATTTTGCTTGTTGACCTTCGTCAGGTGGAAATCGGCCTCATCACAGATGATTTGCATTTGATTCGCTCAAGTGAATTTTAATAATTTCAATACGTTGTTAATGCGTTTATCGTTCCATTTTTATTAATGGCGTAGTTTCTACTTGTCAAATTTCAAAAAATGACAGCTTCAAAAGTAACATCTACCGAAATAGCGGGCTATTCAAAATAACACCTTTAATTGGAAAACCCTGTAGTATAAAATAATCCGCTAACCGCATATGTCTGTTTGTGCACTTAGTTTTTCTAATCTACGCAACGGATTTTGACATAGTTATCATTATCATATAAAAAATTTCTTAAGGAAGGTTAACATAAATGATAAATACATATTATATTTATAGAAAGTAGAGAAAAGTCGATGTTTTATAATCAAGTCGTAAAATTAAATTTTCGTCACTACATTGTTAACGCTGGCCAAACCTTATGAGAAACATCAAAATAATAATCTTAAAAAGACCTACAGAAAAGTAAGTTTGTGTCCTAGAATAACTCCTAGCAACGCCGTGTACACAGTACACATCAGCTGGTTCATTAATCATATCTTTTTTCTCACTAACTTATGTAAATATTTCACAGATGTTCTCTCTATTAGTTCGACTACCATATATGCAGAAACCGCCATATTTCTGAAATATGAAATCAGATTTTGTGAAGCGTGTCGAAGTTTTTGCTGGTGCTTCTAATATTATCTTAATGTTTTACCTGTTATTATTGAAAACTAAAGAAAATAAATAAGTGTGTGTCATCTGCGGGTTGTAATTTACGATTATTTATCAAATCACTAAAGTAGGAAGTCACTGTTCGTTATTGCGGCAGTCGATGTACATTTAGTTATTTTTTGGTTCATTTATAAAATTTTCATTTAGTTACGGTGTCATATAATCCACTAAGCTCGGTGATTAACTCAATAAACTTTTAAAGATCTTTCTGTGTTTATATTTCATATAAAAACTTACTTTATACAGTAATAATTATGACTTCTATTTAGAGGTCTGTTTAATTTAATAGTGATTCATAATTACTGAGTTATTTTGAATGTTTTCCCAAACTAACCAAACCGTTCTAGCCTTTCTAACGACTATTTAATTTCCCAATGGACTCCCCCCACTCCTACCCTTTCCAATCCTTTAATTCTACTGCCGATTTGGATTTGTCCTTCTCATTAATATGGTGGCAGCGGTTGTATTGTGGTGGTTTTTAAACGGGGGGTACTATGGGGTTGAACAGTACGGCTGTAGGTTAATTTTTATTGTATAAATCAGGCGCCACCGAGGATCTTAGAAAGAATCCGTGGATCCGTGGAAACATCAGATACTCCCTCTCGGGGATGTGGGTACTGGTATTTCTTTGGTCATTATGGATTTTGGATTAGCCAATAAAAGAAGGTGGGTTATTATAGAGATTGTATAATTAATTAATAAACAAGGTTTGAAGACAGACCTGCGGACCACCTAACACGAAAACTATCTAACCTGACAACCTTTGATGCGACGATTTTGCCACGTGGCCCTCCTCGTGACTGGCGTAGGCAGTGTCAATAAAACATATCCATATCCTCTGGCCGGAGTACCCAACGTTGTGATCATGTAGTCGGTAAAATCACCCGTTTTCATAAATAACGGCAAGTCTGGGAACGGCGGGAAATGTGACTCGCGTATGAAGGAATCCATACTGGATTTTGACGGATGACTTGGATAATCCGTGTTTTTGTTGTTTTATGGTCTGCCATGCACACCGCCATTCTACCCGCCGGAAATCACATTGAATCTGCGGTTTTATAATCTTGAGACGCGCGATCATTTCGATCGGCCGTCTAAATTAAGATTTACGAACACATTTTAACTAAGCCACCTCTACCCATCTATTAACCACTCTCACGACACCCGCCACTCACGGAGAAATCCAATTGTACCACTCACAACTAAAACATCTCTCGCTCAAAGACACTTCTCATTCTTAGGTCCAAAACTATACAACTTCATGCCTGATGCTTGGAAAAAGGAAAACACAGCTATTCTTCATAAATTGACCACTAATTGGTTTCATCAATTAGGTAGAAAGGAGAGTGAACTTTTACTACACAAAAAAATGAAATCAAACACAAACCAAAAACTCCAACAAAAAAAACCATAAAAACAATATTTTTTGTTTAAAACCACGAATTTTTATTAATTTTAAGACCGACCGGTTTCGCTACACTCGAGCATCGTCAGGGTACAAAATTAAACTAATCAATAATACAAAATGTGTCATTATATATACATACAGAGGGAGATAGAAAGTAAAACCAAAATGAAACAACAATATATTAAAAGAAAACAATTAGTGTATATAAATATTATAATAATAGAGAATAGGCATTAATAATTGTAAGGTGATTAAGGGATACTGGGAATTTTACAGTTTACAGGGAATATTCCCAGAATTGGGCTTTTTGACAAATCTAATTGATTATTCAGAATTAAACTTTTGGTTTTAATGGCTTTCTTAATTTCTAGTGCTTCTAGGTTATTCAATTTGTTACTATGGTCTTTTCTATGGAGAATCATAGCACCGGTGCTTTTGTTGAATGTATGATTTTTTTCAATAAGATGTCTTAGCAAACTCTAAAAAGCCATTGCTATTTAGGCATCTAAGATGTTCTTTAATCCTAATATTGACATTGCGCGTTGTTATTAGGATTAAAGAACATCTTAGATGCCTAAATAGCAATGGCTTTTCAGAGTTTGTTAATCATCTTATTGGAAAAAATCATACATTCAACAAAAGCACCGGTGCTAAGATTCTCCATAGAAAAGACCATAGTAACAAATTGAATAACCTAGAAGCACTAGAAATTAAGAAAGCCATTAAAACCAAAAGTTTAATTCTGAATAATCAATTAGATTTGTCAAAAAGCCCAATACTGGGAATATTCCCTATAAACTGTAAAATTCCCAGTATCCATTAATCACCTTACAATTATTAATGCCTATTCTCTATTATTATAATATTTATATACACTAATTGTTTTCTTTTAATATATTGTTGTTTCATTTTGGTTTTACTTTCTATCTCCCTCTGTATGTATATATAATGACACATTTTGTATTATTGATTAGTTTAATTTTGTACCCTGACGATGCTCGAGTGTAGCGAAACCGGTCGGTCTTAAAATTAATAAAAATTCGTGGTTTTAAACAAAAAATATTGTTTTTATTTCATTAAAATGTTAAACCACAAAGTGATTGCTTTCTACGAAAATATAAAAAAATAAATAAATAAAAAAAACCATGTAAAAGATACCTTTATGTTCTAATCTTTATCATTATGTGTATATAATAATATAATTATTACCTAATACTTTTAAATTAGAATGCTACCCAAGCAGCAGTTAATCTTATGTTTAATGTAATATTTTATTTTATGGTATTTCTTCTCTTTGTTATTCATATTTATACAAACATGTTAGTAGGCTTAGGCACCAGTTAAAAGTACAAATACCTATTATTTCATTATTATTGTAATACTATACTTATCAAACAACTTATCAAAATGTTAATACTCATACTAATTTGACTGTCCTAAAACGGGAATCCTCCTAGTTGGGCAGTCAAAACATTTCTTAAATAATGTATTTAAATGTATAATCTTTTACTAAATAAAAAAAAATATATATATATATGTACCTACCTAGTACTTTTAAGTAAAAATGCTACCCAAGCAGCAGTTAATCTTATGTTTGATTGGATATTTTATTTTATTGTATTTTTTCTCTTTGTTATTCATATTTATACAAAATATGTTAGTAGGCTTAGGCACCAGTTAAAAGTACAAATACCTATTATTTCATTATTATTTTAATACTACACTTATCAAAATGTTAAAACTCATCCTAATTTGACTGTCCTAAAACGGGAATCCTCCTAGTTGGGCAGTCAAAACATTTCAAAACATTTAACAATTACTATTTACCACAATGTCGTGACTAGTCAAAAGCGAACAACCCATTCGATGCCCTTTCAAAAAGTGACTAGCGCGAAGAAGAACCCCCTGTCGTTGCAAGTAGAAATTACTCCCGGAGAAAAAGTGAAGTTATTCGGTAGCCAGTAAATAAATGGTGATTGATTAAATTATACCGGGGTAATATGTTATATTACTTGATTTAGTTAGGAAAATAATTATTTATTCGCCAGGGTTAATTGTTTTCATAACATCACGCCCTCTAACATAATGTTAATCTTTATACTTCACCTTAGTATATGTACAACTGATCCCGATGTACAGAACATTGTTCTTAAAAGTTTTGAGTCAAAACATGTAGATTTCTTGTGTAATAAAGTGGTGAAAACAAAGTAATTTGACTTGAATTCATTACAAAATCTTAACGAGAGTCGTAATCTGAACGACGTAAGTGAAGAAGGCGTTTAAAACTATGCGGGGCGCGGCCACGGCTTATTGAATGGACCTAGGGTCGAATTTGCTCTAGCAGGCATAGAAAATGCATCTTTCCGCGGGGTATATTTTAATTAATTCTGGTAAATGTATTATTAAAATCTCTAATGTTTCAACTGAATTCCTTAGGAAGTTTTTAGTTGAAAAACGTTTTATAAAATTTACAAGCCCCCGTTGTCAAATCTTGTGACGTTAATCAATTATTTGTTGTTCATGGCCCATCTCCCCTGACACTTTTATCGATAATGCACAGTTAAAAGCCCTTCAAGCTGTACTTACTTGTTTTGTTGGTACAATTGTCCATGTCCATGTAACATTCATTGGAAAAAGTTTTGAGGAATCCTTCAAAATTTAGAGCACAAAATGTATCAACATTTTCATCAGAGCAGCCAATGGGACAGATTGAATTGTTTAACATAAAATCTTTCGGATCATTAACAAGAGTTCTTTCAGCAATTTCAAAGAGTTTGGCGTTGTTTTTGGTAGCATTTCTTATTGAATGAGAAATATTATCCTTGTTTTCAAAATTTTCAGTGGTAATCTTGTCTTTTACATTTGTGCTTTTTGCTACGCTTAAAAATATAAAACCTGCAAAAAAAAAATTGAAATATTCAGACCCACTCTTTTGATGACAATGTTGTTATCAGCTAATCAATGTTATAACGGCTTGACAGGTGATCGAAATTTGATTAAAAGCTTAAAAGGGACGATGATCTGAATTTAACGGGGATAATTCAAAATGAGAATAAATTAAAATGACGTTAATAGTTGATTTATGGTAAACGAATGGCGTGCCGTGTTTGAAAATTTTGTAATTTTTAAAAATTTTGATTTTTTCAGGAGCGCAGAAATTTGGGTAGGTAAGCCTGGGGTATTTCAAATTACAAAAAAAGCATGATGAGCATCAAATAAATGTCATTAAACACCTATTTTCGGCCCGTTTCAGATTTTGAAGAATCACTAGTTAGGTAGAAAGTTGTTAACACTAATAATTTCGTAAAATAGAAAATAATGTAAATATGGGAAAATTTGTTAAGGATATTATTGTTGATTCAGAAAACAAAGTCAGTGCACAACGGCCGAGTGGTTAGAGGCGTTGTCCCGGTAAGACAGCAATTAACCTATTTTATTTTCTGCTTCTAGTTTTGTTTCAAGTTTCGTTAAGATTTATTGGCATTATCTTTGTCTTTATCTAATAATAATAATATAAATGTCTACCTGTAACAATGATATAACCTACCACCTTCATTTTATAAATTCAACAACATTTCTTTCAGCAAATTTCTTGAATCAAATAAAATACTTACGAACAACTTTCAGAAAATGGATTATTTTAATGTTCATGTTTTAAATCGTTTGATTTACTGGTTTCATACGACAATTCAGCGATTGTAAACCATTAAAAATACCTAACAAAATATCTACCACACTGTTGTATTAAAACAAGCTTTTTATGTATAAACCTTCTTGAACGGGCTGAAAGTCGACAAAGCCAGTGGGCCGGACGGAATACCTGCCTTGGTCCTCAAGAGGTGTTCTGCAGAAATGACTCCAGTGCTCGCGAAATTATTTAGGTTCTCTCTCAAAGGTGGAAAGGTGCCAGATCTTTGGAAAAAGGCAATCGTCCACCCAATCCCAAAAAAGGGGGACCGTTCCGACCCTTCTAACTACCGCCCCATAGCCATCACTTCCATACTCTCGAAGGTATTAGAAAGGGTGGTTAACAACAAATTGCTCACATATCTCGAGAATAACAATATCCTAAGCGATCGGCAATATGGATTTCGTCGAAACCGATCATGTGGCGATCTACTCGGATATGTAACGCATATTTGGGGGCGGTACATGGAACGTTTTGGTGAAACCCAAACCGTTGGGTTAGATATCTCCAAAGCCTTTGACAGAGTCTGGCACCGGGCGCTTATCGGGAAATTACCATCGTATGGGATCCACCCAACCCTGCATAGTTGGATTGCGGACTTTCTGAGGGGAAGAACAATTCAAACCGTGGTTGACGGCTCTTCTTCCTCACCGCACCAAATCAATGCGGGGGTGCCACAAGGATCTGTGCTGTCTCCGACGCTGTTTTTATTGCACATCAACGATCTCGTTGAATGTGCACCAATTCACTGCTACGCTGATGACAGCACCGTTCACGAGGGTTATCTTTTTGACAGGCCCCCTTCCACCTATGATGTCCGAACAGCTCGGGAAGTTTTGAAGCGAAAAATTGACCACCACCTAGAGATGGTTCGTGCCTGGGGTAAGGCCAACTTAGTCAGTTTCAACGTCTCAAAAACCCAAGCGTGTCTGATTTCGGCAAAGAGGGAGATCAATGACTGTCTGGTGCAATTTGATGGGAGCACTCTCCCCAATAAAGACTCCATTGAAATGCTTGGAGTTACTATATCAGACCAGCTCAAGTATCGGGGATCCATAGAAGCCCGAGTAAATCAGGCCTCCAAAAAGTTGGGCGTCTTGTACAGGGCTAGGAGATTCTTCAACAGTGACCAGCTGCTGACCCTGTACAAGCCTCAAGTCCGCCCAACTATTGAATTTGGGAGCCACCTTTGGGCTGGTGCCCCAAAATACTTGATAAACCTGCTTGAGTCTGTGCAAAGGAGAGCGATCCGTCTGATTGACAATCCGTTGTTAACAGACCGATTGCCTTCTCTGATGCATAGACGCAATGTAGGCATGCTGTGTCTGTTCTACAGGTATTTCAATGGAGCCTGCTCCAAGGAGCTAGCAGCATTGATTCCTGATGCACCGGTGCACGTGCGCGAAACTCGACGGACACGAACTGAACACCCGTTCACGGTTGACGTTGGCTTCATGAGAACGGGCCGTTTTTACGACTCGTTTTTGTGTAAGTCGGCTCGTATGTGGAACGAGCTACCGGTATCTGTTTTTCCTCCCTCCTTTAATCCGAGCCTCTTCAAGGCCCGCATTAACAAATCCCTTCCTACAGCCCCTACCTTACTCCGCCTCACAACGCCGCCCAACCGGGTGGTGACATAGTTCCCCTGTCTGTGCACTGCACAGGCAGGGACACTCTTGTGAGGTGTCACATAAAAAAAAAAATAAATAAAAAAAAAACCGCACAAGAGTTCCAACTGCTCTACCAAATCAAAAAATATCAGAAATGAACATTTAAAACTAAAGACAAAACAGCTGTGAGAACAAAGTGATAATCTACTTGTAAACGTTTTGAAGACGATTTAAAAACAACTAGAGAAAAAAATATTAAAAAAAAACACACACACTACAAGCCGTCTCAGAACAGAAAACCCTAGTGAGGAGGAATGTTAAATCGTTAAATTTATTCTTTTATTATTTCTGTACGAACTTTGCCATAGAAGGTAATAAAAAACATAATAAAATAAAAACTTCACTTACTCGTCCAAGGTTGATCACTCCATTGAAATTTTTATTTGTAAAAAACAATAAAATTTTATTACGTTTATTAATTTTCAATTCGATACGTAATACTAGATTCGATTTCGATTATTTTATTAAATGTCACTGTGACGGAATGGTTCAACTTCTTCACTTAGAACCGAGAAGAACCGAAACGTGGTTCAAATCTCAGCATAAGCATATCTCACTAGTACCGAACTGCTTGGAGTCAGTATGTCCTTGACATCACAATTGGGATATGTTGTGAAACGCAAGGGAATGAGCATATAAGGAAATGGGAAAGAGGAAAGTTTAGAATTACCTGGCTATTCATAACTGGTCTCTAAACACGCTTTAAGTCATGTCAAGCATAAATAATCGTGACGGCTAAAGCTCTCGACCAGCAAGAAGGAGGTAGCGGGTGTAAGACCACCATTCGTATTTAAAGGGTTGCTTGAAATGGCTTTACTTTACTTACCACCTTCCTCTACCCCATCAATGTAACGAACAGAATATCCAAGATGCTGAGAAAAGAAAACACCAAGAATTCGAACTATGACAAAAAAACAAGACTTACTGAGAAAAGATCAAGGAGATAAAGTCAGAATTGTCAATACATTATTACGACCCCATTTTCCCTAATACTGCTTTTTTATATCGTATCTGCCAAGAGATCTTCAAATAAAAAATGATAAATACGTGATCAGATATCATGTCCATAAACTGTACAAATATAAATTTATAACGGCACTCGGAAAGCGAGAGTGGTTTCCCTTGAATTGCGTCAGCTAGGAGTTCTAGATTTTTACGTTGCATTTAGAACAAAAGACTACTTTTAACTTATGAGTGATTTTGCATAAGAGTTCACAAGCTTAAATAATAGTTTCAGACGGAAGTAAGAATTTTGCAGCATGATATGGTGTGCAATTCGAAGCAACTCGAAACATGAGATTTCAGGATGTATCACATTACAATACACACATAATTATGTACAACCGTACCTCGTAGAAAGTACCATAATTACCGATTTAAAAAAATATATTTATCTTTTTATTAATTTTATAACGGGGGCTTCAGCACGGGTAAAGCACCCAGTGAGGCCTACATTTTCAAATAATGTTTTAAAATATGTAAAGAATTGTTTGTAATGAAAAAAAATGTAATTTGTTTTCAACTGAACGATAGAACAACTGACCCAGCGCGGAGAAATAATTATAAGATCGAATATACGAACGCTTTGTAAAACGCACTAAAAATAAGACATTTATCGAGATCGAGAACCATGATTTAATAATATCGAGAACCAAGGGACAAATAATAATACCTTAACTCAATACAACAACGGCACAACACAACTACACTTAGTTGCAGAGAAAAAATGATTTTTTTTGTTATGTAATTATGTATTAGCCCAGCTACACTAACGAAGTTGATCGAAGTTGACCGAATACGATAGTGTGGGCACGAACTTCGCTTCGCTTCGGGCAACTTCGCTTCGCTTCGCCCGACTTCCGATTGTTGTCGGTAAATGCGCCCGAGTCAAAGGACTCGAAGCGTCACGGCATAAATAAACCAATCACTGACTGAGTTGGACTGAGTTACTCGCGAAGTTGCACGAGTGTGTGGGCACGCACTTCGAACTTCGGCTAACTTCGTCGAAGCGTCGCAGCGAGTAGTGTAGCGGCCGCTTATAATATGAACTACACCTGTCAATTTGTCTGTCCTGGAACGGGAAACTTTCCTAGTTGGACAGGCAAAGCTTCCTAATATGTAATTTGTACTTTATTTTATATCTATCTGTAAATAAATAAATGTTTTAACCAACTCCAAAGAAATACAAACAGAAAAAAAGAAAATTTTAAGTATAAACTTCAAACTAATTTGGTGCAAAAATATATGCATGTATACACACAGGAATATTTTCTGTAAAATATATTTTTTGTTATTATAATATTTAGCTAAAAGACATTTTTTATTCTGTACACATATTACGTGCATAATTTTAAAGTTTATATGTATGGTAATATTCATAAAATTATTTTATTTTAAAAACTTAAGACAACACTCCCTCCCTAAACACGAGATATTCTCAATTAGGGAGCTATTAATTAAGAGCTTTGAAAATATGTTATATACTTACCCGCTAACTATTACTTTGTTAGTTATTACTTTGTAATTTTCTTAATTTTAAACTCCTGTCTGCTGTGGGTACACTTACTGGGGGCCTACTCTGTATCTTTAGAAACATTCCTGCCGCCGGTTTAGCCACGTCACAAGCCGGAGGAATACCTAAAAAAACACTATTCACCTACCTTCAAACTATTGCAGGAATACCTAAAATTTTAACTCTGTGTTAAGTATATTTAGAGAGATATTTTATTAATTGCAAGACCGCGAACTTACTGATTTATTAACCTAAAAGATACAGAGTAGGCCCCCTGATCTTCTAACTTCTATCAATATCTGTTATTTGTTTATCACTCTGTTAATTATCATAACTTTTTCCATTTAGGCACTAATGAAAAAATCTTTTTTTAATATTTCATGAGAATTCACCCAGCAAAGTTTCTCAGTATGTATATAGGTACTATATACTAGGTACAATATATATATTGTAGGGAACAAGAACTAACAAATTATGTACGTGAAATATTCTTTTTGGCCGCTGGCAATGTTTGGAAGATAGCAACACTGCCTCGTGCCGATGTCAGCTGTTGAGCGCGAGCCATTTTGAAAATCATTCGTGATCTTGCTTCCTTCGTTGACAGTTAGTTCTTATCCTCTACCTTCTGATAAATTTACGGTTGTTCCTTGTTAATTTAAATGAACAATAAAGTTCGATTTATTTCAATCAGTGTTTTAATTCATAAATTGGAGACAGATGATGTATGGGCATCCCTATCGCTGAAGGTAAGTCAGCGATCCACATCACACTTCCGAACTCCCATATTGGTGACCCATAATATATATATATAATATATTTTGTAATTTTAATGAGTCTTGACTCAAATGATGACACATTTCCTTTTCGATTGTTTCTCTTCATCCTTTCGCAAGACTGCTCGGACTGCCTCTTCGAAAATCTGTAAAAGAAAATTACATATTTATTAACGAAGTGGTCAATTAGAAAAGAAATAGAATCAACAAACAACACAGTTTAAAAAAAGCGCCATGTTAATATCTTTCATACATGACTATACATTCTATACAATTTATTGTTTAGCCAAATTATCGAGTATATTCAATCAGTCTTACATATATATTCCCTTATACGCCGCTACGGTGAAGAGGGCTGTGTACTAGGGTGTATCGATTTTTAACTTTTTTTTTGTTTTCAAATTCCAAGTTGAGAAAAAGTTGCTACTAGGTACCACAACTTACCACAAAAAGTTTTGGATTTTTAAAAAAAATGTTTAGGTCTCCCGCACAAGGCTTAAAGTTTTAATTTTTTTCAAAAAATATAAAAAAAAATTTAAATTTAAAAAAATAAAATCGTAACTTTTGTGTTCTGAACTCATTTTATGCCTTCTGTAAGAAAATTAAAATTAATTCCGGTGGTTTAAACTTAAAAAAAAAACATGGTTCATATATGTACACAAAATTACAAAATTTCATCAAAATTAACAAACTTTAGGGCTTGTGCGGGACCTAAAATCCATTTTTCATAAAAAAAAATCGTTTCTTACTTATTTTTATGCCCTAATATTACTGTTTTTTAACTTGGAATAAACACAAAAGTTACGATTTTATTTTTTTAAATTTAAAAAAAATTGGATATTTTTTGAAAAAAATTAAAACTTTAGGTCTTGTGCGGGAGACCTAAACATTTTTTTAAAAATCCAAAACTTTTTGAGGTAAGTTGTGGTACCTAGTAGCAACTTTTTCTCAACTTGGAATTTGAAAACAAACAAAAAGTTAAAAATCGATACACCCTACTGTGTACTGATCGGGTTAAAATCTCATAATAATATGTAAGTAAGATTCTTTTAGGCCGCTTAACCACTTTGTTCCAATCCTCAAAAACACGGTCATTTTCGCATTTCGCGTTTTATTGCTAACTTCACATTTCTTAAGATAAAAGTTTCGATGACGTTTGCCTGATCAGTTTTAAAATGCTTCGAAATTCGATTAAAAATATTCCTCTGATGGTTCTGGAAATGGGTATTACTGATTTTTACATTTTCATTGCGCGACCGATCAATATTTGTCAAATCAACGTCTTACTACGATCGTAATACGATTCTATACCTGAGGTTCGGGCGGTTTAAAACTCTGTCAACTTCTAATACTGTCGTATTACGGCCGGATACGCAGTACGCATGCGCGTGATTATGAGTAACGTTTTCTAATCACCCGTTCCTACCCTCCGTATTATCTATTATGAGTAAGACTATACATGTTGGAAACAATCTGGCAGATCGTGGTATTTCTCCTTAAAATATTAAGTAATCACTACAAACTAGCTGCACCCCGCCACACGTTGCTGTAGATAAGTTTGTCTGTGCAGGTAGAAGAAGAATAAAAGCGTGTTGCTTTTACGTCCAACAGATCGCACTGTTTAGAAAAAAAAAATGAAGTGTCATAGGTGACCTATATAATATAGGCATATAAAAACAATGCGTAATCGAATGCAACATTGAGTCAAAAATTTCAAAGCTTCGGAGATTTAAGATTTTGAACAAACGCAACATTTTTATTTATATAGAAAATGTCATTAGTATATTGGTATAATTTGAATAACAACATGTCGCCGAAATCTTTATAAAGAAGAGTGTCTGGAGCAAGGTTGCCCAACCTTTTTAGCAGTTGGGCGAAATTGACGATTTTGAATCACTGGCGGGCCACTGAATACCTGACGGTTCCTATTTCCATGGGGGGAGGGGTTGTTAGAGAATTTCTATAAAACATAATTCCCCACAAAAAAAATCTAAATAAGTGCTCCCCACAAAATATTTGATATCCATGGGGGGGGGGGGGGTTGTTACGAAACTTCGCTGAGAAAAAATTCCGCACACCCGAACATCATATGTGATACCCCACAGCAATTTTTCGAATTCCATGGGGGGGGGGGCGTGGCTACAGGATTCCATTTCGACGCAAAGAATATTATGTCGAAAACCGGTGTATCTTTGTTTCAAAAGTAAGTTCAACAGGTTAGATTTTTTCGTCGCTGATTCTCGTTCTGAGTAGCCTAAATAGCGATAAATCGCCGTCGTTGGCATCACTGGTGACCGCGCGCAAGCTGCATTGTTTGTTTTACCGCGGGCCCGCGACACTTTTTCAAATTGGCGGATTGGCGGGTTTTTTGAAAATGTTTCACGCGGGCCACTTATAATTCGTTCGCGGGCCACATCGTGGCCCGCGGGCCTGGGATTGGGCAGCCTTGGTCTGGAGCAACCAGACGAGTGGCGTGAATTTGTATGCAAAAAATGTACAGTTTTGTTTCGAACTGATTATCAAAACAAAACGAAGGTCTATCTCACTGTCTACGAAAAACTAAAACCCGGGCAATGCCGGGAACTTCACATTATTTTACATCCAAGAATAAAATAATAAAAAGGATAAGAAAAACTTATAATAAGAAAGATTTTAACTAGCAATTCCTGAAGATATTTGGAGTAAAACGTAGATGTCATTTTGCTGTCCGATGATAAATCTCTTTCAATTAAAAATAAAATATCTATCGCACGACGCAACGGATCACGTGATCCGACTCGTCTCTGTTTTGTTTATTCCGGTGCTGCTGGAACAGCTAGTCTGTACACAACGATCCAGTGGCAATGTGTGATAGAATTTTTTGTTGTTTTTGTTTTTGATTGAATAGCAAAATGACATCCTACATTTTTTTACTTCAAAAATATGCTTAATAAAATCCTTCCGGTACGTTCTGTTTCACACTGTATGCGTTTGGTTAGGGAAGTAATTTTCATAATTTTACCTGGGTAGTTCCACTATGTAGTAATGCCGAGCACTCAAAATATTTGACAGCCTTTATTGAGTCAGCTAGAACCTTCCCTTGTTCAACATCCAGAGGCCTTTGTCCACACTGAGATAAAATACGTAGAACTTCTGAATCTTCTCTGAGGTCCATTTTTGTTCCTTCAAACAAAGTGATAACTACTGAGTTAAATTTTTAAAAAATATAGGATTATGCTACCCTCAATTGGGGTACTTGAAAGGAATGAGATGTGGTAGAGGAAGGTTGGAAAGTACCTGGCTATTCAGATCTGATCATTTGAAGATAGAAAGTATCTCTTTTGACATTAGTAGTTGCAGAGTGAGACAAAGATCTCTCGTGAAATCGTAGAATAGTTGCAAACTGACGGCCGCCGTGGTCGAGGGGTAAGGTTCTCGACCAGTAATCCGGAGGTCGCGGTTTCAAATCTTGGAGTGCGCAAGTAATTTTTTTTTTAATAAATTAAAACCTCAAATTATAATATTTAATTAATGAAGATATTATTAACAGTTTTAAAAGAAATTTTTTAACAGAAAAATCAGCAAAATATACGGTCGCATCTGGGGCATGAAATCAATCATTACCAATCGCTAATATTATCTAAAATAATTAAATTAAATTTGTTTGGTTTGTGTTACTTTACACAACTTATGTTTTATTTTTTTTTATTTTTTATTTTTTTTTTTTTTTTTATGCTTCCGATTTTGTTGTCCGGGTCAAATCTTCCCCATAGGAAAAACTAAACCCTTCCATTCACTTTTCCACAAATGATCAGCTAGTCAATCAACACTATGCAAGTGCATTATATAAGTAAAATAAATACAAAACAATACAAGAACAACACGTCAACTCACCAGAGATCAAATGAGAAAAAAAAATTCACCGACTCCAGATATTTTCATATCAGAGGGTTCGGCTCGGTAGAACTTCTAACAGGGCCTATAAATCCTACTGATCCCTCAACATAAATATTTAAAAAATATTTCGTTATCCTACATGTATTCAAAATGACCGACTTTTGCATTTTTATAAATAAATTAGTAGCCAGTAGCCGAAATAACGAACGGTAATATTTGTATAGTCTGAGAATGCCAAATTCTTTTAATCTCATTTTGGTGACCTCGACGTGATTATTATTATTATTTTTTTTTTGTACAATATTTTATCTTACTTAAATCCTACAAAACTGATCAATCAGTTTGATTGTAAGAAATCTCTCACTTTTCCTATTTATTTACTTATAATAGTATATTTGAATCTCAATTTGATATCTTGATGCGTAATACATAATATTTACTTAATAGTAGGTATATATCTAATATAAAAATACTTACTAATTATTGTTATGCTTATGATAATAATGTACGATAGTAATTGTTTTATTTTTAACAATGGTTAACAGTTCTAGGTATTTTTCACAATATTATTTGTTTTTGATATTATTTGGTTTTCACAGATCTAGGTATTTATCCTGAATATTATTTGTTTTCATGTTTCACGGAGGTAGAACGATCTAATTTTCGTTTTGATTTTTGAGTAAGATGTCTCATTTTTAATGTCTTCAGGTAATGCGTAAAATCTCCGTATACATTTTGCGATATTTTAATAATGTAGTGTTAAATATTTAGAATATTTATCGTTGCGTAATATTTTTCAGTATTGCGCTGATGTAAGACCACCATTTAGAATCGAAACATTGCTTGAAATGGTTTTAACCGTGTTGGTGACCAGATCGCCAGAATAGCCAGGTACTTCCACTAACTCATCTCTTTCCCTTCACCACTACCTTCAGCCTCCCAACGTACCCCAATAGGGGATGCCATTAACTCACTAGCTCTAGACGGTTGGGATATTTGGCATCACACTTACCAACTAAAATAATCGGGGCTCTCTTGCAGTATTGTTTCATTTCTGGAAACCATTTCGTTGTCACGCGATCAAATGACGACGGACTGAAATAAAGGTAATTTATTATTTTTCTACAAGTATCGCAGATGTACCTACATGGTGATGTTTGCGTATCAAATACCTAAAATTAATCCGTATCAAACGGGACATATCACGTATCATATGTTCAGGGCAAGCCGTATGCGGGCGCAATTGGATCAGCACGCTCCGGGCGCCGAATTGCTAATGGCGCTGGTAATGACTAACACCAAACAGTTCGGGCCGCTTCTTCGACTCGTTTTCAGATGACAAATACGGGAAACAAAATTAAAATTATCTCTAACCAAAACGTGATTGCTATCTATGGTTTTTTTGACTTCGCAATTTCAGTAGATGTAATTTAATTTGATGTCATTAGACGTGTAAATTCGTCCATGTGTAATATTGGTAGGTACGTGAATATCACTCTTGTATAATTTTGTCACGTAATGTTTTTTTTCTTCCGAACAAAAATGCCTTGTAGACCTAATCTTGTTCGAATACCTGAGTAGTTTTGTATTTGTCAAGCTATTTGCCAGTTCTCTTGAGGTCCTGTCGGCTGGAGTGAGTATCTTAGACCCCAGGGTTCTTCAGAAGTCTTCTCCACTATCCCACCGCCTTCGTAGGGGTGACTTCTGGCCACTGTGCTGCCGGGAATGAAGAATAGGGTGTCACTGTCACTCTCTCGCGCTAAAATCAGCGTATTTTGTCTACCGACTATCCGAATCATATTCTGAACGCGCTCGCAAATATCATTAAATGACCATAGATGACGGATTTCGTCAATATCGTATTGACATAGGGCAGCCTACAAGGTATCGGATAAGCTATCAATACGCAAAACTTTTTATATTATGTAGTTTGTAATGCAAAATAACTGTTATTGGGTTTATAAAAACAGTTTATTTTTAAACAAGTTCTGCTGTGTAATTATTATTACGCGTGACAGCTGTTTCGCCCTCTGAAGGCATTATCAAACTGTTTGATAATGCCTTCAGAGGGCGAAACAGCTGTCACGCGTAATAATAATTACACAGCAGAACTTGTTTAAAAATAAACTGTTTTTATAAACCCAATAACAATATTATTGAATATATAAATAATAAAAAAATAAAATGGATTTCTACAAATTAAACTTAATAACAATAAATAAAGCAAAATAACTGTCTTATAAAGAATGGGGATGAACTAACTAAGCTCTTAGAACTGAAAGAAATCGTATATACGATCCGTAGACTTAATTAATTCATCATTTGATTCCGTTCCAGTTCGAGAAACAAAAGTTGTTGGTTATATCTTATTATTTATTATTATTTATTTATTAAACGCCATAAAAGGCTTTTACAATAATGTGATACATAGATTATAAGTACACAGTGGTACATAAGCGAATATTAGTATTACATTTAAGAAAACTTTTTCTTTATTTAATTGTAGATTTTTGTAATTGTACAATAACTGAGTTTTTATAAGTGGATTGTTCTCACGTAAGTGTGATCATCTGTAAAACCCAGTATAAATAAATAAATAAATAAAACACAACAATATGTATACAAAACGACATTGAATGTGATACAGCTGAAATTTTCTTAAGGCATAGAATGCTACAATAATAGAAAGTACTTCATTTAAACAGGATAAAATATAGAGAAAAGGTGACTTGCCAACAGATATAATCTAGCTAAATATTATAACAGCGCAAATAGTAGTGAGTTTATTGTTACAATCAAATTTATCTTCACTTGGCTATGGCACTATGGCAAAGTAGCTTCAACAATTCAGGGCTGACAGAGACTTGACAATTAAAAGTAACATTTTTTATTAAAATAATACATCCGTTAGCCAACACTATAAGACATCTGAAGCAAGCAGTTTATATAGATGCTATACATATACATTTCACATATATGTATATATGTGGAATGTATATATGACTATACATATACATGTATAGTCATATACAGGGTGTATCGGCAAGTACCCGACAAACTTTAACCAGCTATTCCTCAGCACATTTGGAGTAAAAAATGTTATCGGCGCTTTGCTGTCCGGTAACATTTTTTTCCATTAAAAACAAAAATAAATAAAAAAAATCCACACTCCGTCACTGTCATTTGCATTGTTTCTCGCGTTCAACAGCTGTTATTAGCAAGTGTGTCAAAAAGTGTCCTCGCTCTTTCGTACACACTAAATAATAATAGTTAAAAATGAGACGAATGGTGCCGTGCCATTTCGTTGTGATTGTAAAAGCGCGCCAACGTAGGTACGTACGTACATTGTTCAACGAAACTCGAACAAAATATTGCCAGATGGGTTTTCAAACTTTGACAAAGGATAAAACATTGGTGACATGTGGTGAAAATATGAATAATAATTTTTTTATTAAAAAAAAATGTTACCGGACAGCAAAGTGCCCATAACATTTTTTACTCCAAATGTGCTAAGGAATAGCTGGTTAAAGTTTGTCGGGTACGTGCCGATACACCCTGTATACATTCTATATTCTATACGATGCTATACATATAACGATGCTATACGATGCTATACTTATGAACTAATACTCCATTTTTAGCGTCAAAAAGAATAAGCAAGTAGTCAATTTATATTGAAGTTTATATTTTATTTCGAAATTGTCAATTTATTAACATTTTTAACTTTTACGTAGCACTCTGACGTTTAGGAATGTCAATCCATGGAGAGATGCGCAAGTGTTGCCAGCGTATATCAAAATCGATTTATTGGCGACAACAGCGCGACCATGCACGAGAAATCGGTATAAAATTATAGGTATTTACGCTTATCAATCCGATATTGTACATTTATCGATTTCCCCAGGCCTTAAAAACGGTTCAGACAAGTGGTGGATGTCCTAGAGTACGAAGCTATTTATAAAACCATATTTACCTCACTATACTGAAGCATATAATGACTACTTCCATAGGTGGTTTGATGGCATATGTCAAAGGTCTGAGACGATCGTATGTATCGTGGCCAGGCATGTCGAAAATTCCCAGGGTCACTGAAACTCCGTCCACTGTCATACGCGAAGTAAAGTCCGGCCAGTCAAATCTGAAAATATGATATTGTCGTTTTATTCATAAATAATAAGAACCAGAGATATATTATAGTTGGTATTGCAACCACGGAGAAAACTCACTGATATGAAATAGTGTTAAACCCTTTCAGCCCCAGTGTTAATTCAAATTAACATGAACTTTTTGATTTTTTTTTACCGTAAGAAAAGCCATAATTTTGTTTTCTTGTAGCTGGTAGTCTTTTCTGTGGCGTTTATTTTTTCCGCTCTGTTGAAATCCTTATTCCCGCCACAACAATGATAAATATTTTGACATCTGCTGATTGTGAGTTTCATCGAATTTCTGCCGACATTGATAAATTAATTTTAGGTGAGATATCAATATTTTCTACTCGAATTACAAATATTTTAACGCATTAAAATGTGTACTATAATAATAACATCAGTTCAATTCACTGTTCACAGTCATTTGCCAGAATATTGTAAATTAATTTCAATGTTCATTCAAATTAACACTGGTAGTGACGGACATGTTTTCGACTAGTATTGCGAATTTTTTATAGATTTATTATCCTAGATTATTTCTTTATTTCTGAATGAATTTTAGTTAAAATCTTATTTGTTTCAATCCTTTGAGATTGTACTGGACGGGAGTCCGCACAAGACTGTAGATTTAGGCGCCGGTTCCAAACCGTGTCTTCAACCGATGAGAATGCTCCTTTACGGCCGATGATGATGATAGTTGTATAAATTGATGTTGAAATCTGCCTCCCGCACCCAGGCTTGGTGAATGTTGGGCACTGGGTGTGCTGTCGTCTCTGCTCGCTTCTGGCGTTGGCGGTTTTCCAGAGGAGGGCCGGTTTGTCTCGAGGAGGTAACACCAGAAGGTTTGGAGCAGAAGACTTGGCGAGGTGAGGCAGATGTTGGGCAGGAGTCACTTGTAGATAATAAAACGCTTGGTTTCGGTGGTAAAGATGAACTAATTTTATTTTATTATGTGGCTGCTTATATGCAATAAGCATGGCTCGCACCCGACATTAGGCTGCGAGTTCAAAAGTGGTGGGGGATTCTATCCGCGCCAGTAATGTGTTTATATGCCCCGGCAAAATGTTGCATATTCATTTTGCCGGTAGCATAGTCGAAGGTAGTCGCTTAAATTTGCGAGTTAGAAAAGATTTTGAAGGCTTACATGAATAACAATTACATAGTTTAAATGCATAGTAGTTATAAGAATGTGTATCTTGACAACTAGATTTTTTGTTTGCCAAGATACGACAAAAAATAAGAAAAGTTTGTAAATAAATGTGTAAAAATGATCTCAAAGCGATCAAATTTGTAAAACATTGTTAAGATAGTATTTTTCTCAGGTCCCTCGTAACATAGCGCTCAGAAAGAGATAAGATTCACTATGCTACGAGGTTCCTGGATTTTTGTACACGCAAAAAAGGTAAAAAATATTTTACAAAAATGGTTATACATATGTGTGAAAAACAACTTTTTTAATATCTCCTCAGCGGTAGTACATAGAAAATAGTGTTTATTTGACTACCGCCGAGGGGATGAACAAGTAAAATATAGACATTTGCAATATTTAAACATTGATTTTTCCTAGTAATTTTTACATAGAAAAAGTTGAACATCGATCCGGCCGGCAATGATAGACGCGCGATGCGGTATCGATGCCGTTCGGGGTCAAAGTTTTCAGGCCGCCTGGGCCGAGAGATGGAGGAGAGATGGAGATAGAGATTGCGTAGTTTGTGGATTTTGCGCAGTTTGAGGATTTTTCGTGGCTTGTAATATAGCCACAAAAACTGCTTCCGTCTGGCTTGTGTTCCACACAGCCAGGCCCCAACACCTTTCAGCCTGCCGGAGAAATCCAGCAGGCCTGGAGCAGGCGCAACGCGCCCCAACTGCCCTTTTCAAGGCAACCTTCGCAAATCACTTACGTCGCCCCAAACTGCCTTTTTCAAGGCATACAGCAAAATACTCAAATAATATTAATTCTTTCTCGTTTCAGCACAAACTAACTCATAATGCCGTACCACCGTACACCAAGAGGAACAGCTACTTTCAAGCGAAACAAGCCCCTGCCTACGGCATTCCCGGAGGGAGCCACTGGATGGAGATTTAATCCAGACACGCACGAGCAGGAATTCGTGTTTGGATCCTCACAGACCGGCTCCGGCTCGGCAACCGGATCACCAAGAGCCACATCACCAATGGAAGAGGAATGGACTAGGGCTACGGCTTCAAAGCGCCCCCATTCCCCCCCAAAGCCCATATTTCGTGTGGTACACGAAAATAAATATGAGGCCCTACATCAAGAAAGAGAACCAGCCCAGGAAATCGCGTCGCCACCGACGAAGAAACGCCCGACGCCGCCAGGACCAGTGGCGTCCACCAGCAGAAACCAGGCGCCCACCAGCCGAGACCAAGCGCCCACCGGAAGAAGACCAGCGACTGCACCGACTCATGGGAAGAGTACACGAGTCCCGCCCGTAATCATGACCGTAGGGTCAATGACGCACGGAGACATCACGAAGGAAGTTCAGAGGCACATTGGAAGTGCCCACTTCAACTTCCGTTATGCCAAAGGAGGCAAAATCAGCGTTGTGGTGAGCTCAGTAGAAGCCCACAAAAAACTGACAGCAGCCCTGCGTGGAGAGGAGAAGCCTTTCCACACCTTTACCACAGAAGCGGATAAAATAAAGAAGACCGTCATCAGAGGATTCCCGAAGCTGTCACCAGAGGAGATAATGGAAGACCTTGAAAATCAAGGCTTCCCGGCAAGGACTGTGGTCAAGATGACCACCCCGGGAACAGAATACCCGCTCTACCTGGCACACTTTGGCCAGGAAACTAACATGGGACACCTAAGAGCCGCAGTGGTCTACCTGTGCCACTGCAGGATCACAATGAGGAAGTATCGAAGCAACCACCTCCAACATGGAACACAGTGCCACAGATGCCAAAATTTCGGACATGGGTCCAGAAATTGCGCACACGTCGCCCGCTGCGTCAAATGCGACGGACCTCACGCCACACCGGAGTGCCCCAAGACGAATAGAGAAGAGCCGGCCGTCTGCTGCAACTGCGGCGGAGCCCATCCCGCAAACTACGGCAAATGCCCCAACAGGGTGGCATATGTAGCTGCTCTCCAGCGAAGACAGGAGCAGTCCAACGCCCAGAGGCGTAAAGAGGCAGAGCCCCGGGCACAGAGACCCGCGGCCCGAGTAGACGGCCGGTCCTGGGTGGACGTAGCGGGCCGAAGAAACCACCAGCAGCAGGCTCCTGAACAGCAGGAACCACGAAGAGCCACAACGGAACAACGCCAAGCGCCAAACACCGGATCCTCTGATGACGAGGACATAATGATCCTACTGCAAGGCCTCATCAGGGTACGCGAAAGACTGGCCTCCTGCTCATCCAAAGCAGAGAAACTGGTCATCCTAATGGAGCTTCTCATGGAGACCTCACCGTGAAGCTCCATGAGAAAAATGACAAGCGACGGTGAAGAAATAGTATCCTTTTTAATATAACAAAATGTTTTTCTTCCACAGGATTTCTCTCTCAAACTTTTTCTCCCAACAGGTAGATATGCAGGACCACCGAAGCGAAAAGGACGCAGCCAAAATATGAAAAAATGAAATACTTAAATTCAGTAAATCACAAAGTCAAACAGCGTAAAAAGTTCAGAACTTATTGTTTTATTTTTCTTGTTATTTGTTTGAGGTTTTTTATCCAGTAAAGAATTTTTCCTCATAAAACTTATTAATGTAACATAAATTCAGTCAATTAAATACAACCATCAGATGGTAATAGTAATAAGGCCAAATGAGCCGCAGTACTAGTCAGCTAGAAACATGAAGGGTATTGTTATAAGCCCTAGCTAGTTAGAGGATTACGAAAGAATCCATAAAATCAAAAAAAAAAAAAAGCCTGGGCCGAAAATTGGAACAAAATGACCAGTGGCGGGGAGTGGTGATTTTGCCAGTGGCGTGGGGTAGGCACATTTTATAAATGTAAAACAGATTTTATGAAATTAAATAATGTGGTCAACTACGTCCGTTACAGAGATTATCACTACATTGTAAATATGCATTTTTGACATGAAACAGTTATTTGTATTACTTTTGTGTTATGTTTATTATACCTTACTATTTAAAAAATACCCTCTGACGCCCAATGTTAATCCAAATTAACATATAATAATTCCTAAAAAAAAAATAAATACCAAAAATTTTAATATAATTTTCTGATGTATTATCAAGCATTACATATTTTATATACGTGGAAACAATAATGCGGGTGTGAAAGGGTTAAGAACGTGACTGCAGGCCTTCAACGAATGAATTGACCGAGTTCCTAACAAAGTATCAGTTAAAAGCATTTTTTTTTAGGACGGCGGAACACGTGTTTATACAAATACTGATATCGATATTGACATACAGATATTGTCGTATTCGATCGTGATAATTATTAGGAAAAGAACACTCGTTTTTGATAAATTATTAATGATTAATACTTGATCAGGAAATTGGCATTAGATCACTATTTTAACAGGATCATTTTTCACCTACAATATATATATATTTAAAAATAAATTTCATCTGCCGAAAGAGTAGATGTCAAGTTGAATATATCACCAATCACCATATCGACAACAATATCACACAAACGCGTTCCTGTTTAACATGTCACTAATCAATGAATCAATCACATTGATCTCTATAGATACTTTTTACAAGTTTAAAAAAAATATATTTTAAACACCACTGTTTTATCCTTACACTATAATACCCACGCTCAGGCTTCGCCTTTGTGGGATTTTTTTGTTACTCTTTCATTCTATATTACTATGTATGTACCTGAATTGTATATGAATCAAAATTTTTGTTACTAAAAAAAAATTAAAAAAACAAACGGTTCCTTCGGATGTGGTAGTAGAAGTCCAAGCGCCAATCACGTCAAGACAAAATTTGCGGATCAATGTTTTTTTTTAACATTAACTACAGGCAGAAGGCCCTGAGAAAAAAATTCACCCAGAGCCTATATCGTCTTCGATGCTGTGTGGAGGGTTTTTTTAATTTTTAAAATCATTTTACAAATGATTACAGTGGTTTATATTGTAATACAGAAAAAAAAGTACAGACAAAAAGGTACAAAAAATAAAGAAAATGGGTTGATATAGGTAAAACTGTGTGTGGGTAATATTGTATGTTACGTGAACACCTCACTAGGAGAACCTGTGCTGAGGTGTTAACGTGTTTGTAATTAAGTGTGACAGGTATTTATGTGTTGTAGTAGAAAGTTAGTTTTATTTCTTTCAGGCTACGATAGGTTTTTTGAGAAAGTTTGTTCATGTATTTACAGTCAGTAATTGTTTCATAGTAATGGGCATACTGTTAAAAAGTTTGGTTGCGTAGTACTGAAAGTGTCTTTGTCCGTGTGTGGTGTGTGTCATAGAAATGTTCAGTGTTTTATTTGTTGAGACCTGGTTTTTATTATGGCTTTTGGTTGATTTGTAATATGAAGATTATTATGGATGTGGTGTAGGAGAGCAGTTTTTGCGTAAAGTTGTCTTATTGACATGACGTCTAGTTTTTGTAAATTATCTGTGTAGAATGGTACTTGCAGTATGAGTTTTATTATTGTCTTTTGATTTTTTGAATTGGGTCAATTGCTGTGTTTGTAGCGCTTCCCCTAGCTAATATTCCATAAGTGGCAATGCATTGACACAGTGCAAAATATATTGATCTAAGTATTGTTAGTGGGAAAATGTTTTTAATGGATTTTATTACGTGCAAGACTCATTTTAGTTTATTAGTGATGAAAATAATGTGTTCAGTCCAGCGTAAGTGTGTATCAATAATAACTTCTAGGTATATTATTTGTTTTACCCTTCCGATGTGTTCGCATTGGCAATTGGATGATGTTTGTTTACAGTCATGCAAAAACAAGACTAAGTTAGGAGGTTGACCTCTTTGTGTAATACTATGTGTGATGTATTTTGTTGTGATTGTGTTAACGTTAAGAGTATTACTTTTTAGCCATTTTTGACAATTGACAAACTTTTTTCAACTGTTATGAATAAATCTTTCCATGTGGCTGCTTGACACAGAAGAACTGAATTATCAGCGAAGGTTATATTATTGTAGGTTAGGTTAGTATTTTTTTTATTTGTTTCACTATTCTTGTTTATGTTTGTTTCTTTCGCTATTCCATTTTGGCATAGCACTAATTATAATGAACAGAACAGAATCGCAAACTTACACTGTTGGAATGTGTTCAGGGAACAGCCCCAGAGTGAATGAATACAGCATCCTAGTTTTGCCCACTACCGGGTCTCCAACTACCGCGCAATTTATCTCCCGGCTGGAAATCATCTAAAAAAATAATAAATAACGATGAGAATAATATTTTTTAACTCCTTGGGAATTTTTGGGAGATATTCAACACAGACAAAAACAGATATATACCAGCCTGACACGGTCTCATAAAGTTATGCTATCTCATTTTTTATTAAGGTGCGAAATATGATTTGAACAGTGTTGGAAAGAGAGAATACCGCTATTTCAGTTTACATTTAAAAAAAATTAAGAATAGTTCTATATAACAAAATTTAGCATTACAAAAATATTTTATATTTATAGTACTTTTGTATAATTAAACATGTTTTTTTTTAAATCATGTAAAGTAGTTAAGTAGGTATTACAATTCCATCGGTAAGCGAATTGAAAAACTTAAAATTATTAGTTTTTTTAAGTTTCGTGTAAAGTAATCATTACAATTCTATGGGTGAGCGCATTTAAAATGTTTTTCTTTGTTTTTTTAATTTTCGTGTAAAGCAGTAATTACAATTCCATCGGTAAGCAAATTTAAAAAGTTTATCCTTGTTTTTCTAAGTTTCGTGTAAAGCAGTAAGTAATTACAATTCAATCGGTAATCGAAATTAAAAACTTTATTTTTGTTAGCATTCAAAATTTTAATACTTTTAATTACATACATACGTCGATTTGTAATACTAAAATTTGAAAGAGCCTGTCATTTGCTTTCAATAACAGTTTTTATTTTGAAATGCGTTCAAAAACAGCGAATTCATCTGAAATCAAATGTAATGTGAAAATATTTTCTGCGCAATCTACGTTCTGGTAGTTTACATGTGAGAGACGTAGGTGCAAAATGTCATCAGGGGTTAGTGAAATTTATTTTATGCTCTTCACACCTTCAATAATATTTGCCTAAATTCTAACATCGACATTTTTACGTATTGCTGCCTATATTTAAAAGGAGCAACATATCAATGATATAAAATGTTCACTGTGCATTACGTCCACATCTACAAACACACTAACACAACAATTATTTATACACAACGCAAATAATTTAAATATATGTATGTAAAACAAATAAGATATTACAACTACAAATATGTACATGGTAGGCACTTTGTATGAAATAATTATTAATAACTGTAAATTGTTTAAAAACCGGAACCTAGAAACAATTTTTATTATGAAACAATTATTATAATACACTAATGTGTAGACGGTTTGCATATAGTTCCCTTGAGAACTTAGGCCAGTGACCCATTGTGCTATATAATACAAATACACTAATATGGAGACGGTTTCCATATAGTTCCCGTAAGCACTTAGGCCAATGACCCATTGTGCTATATATTACAAATACACTAATATGAAGACGGTTTCCATATAGTTCCCGTAAGCACTTAGGCCAATGACCCATTTGCTATATAATACAAATACACTAATATGGAGACGGTTTGTATATGAGTTCCCGTGAGCATTTAGGCCAATGACTCATTGTGCTATATAATACAAATACACTAATATGGTTTGCATATAGTTCCCGTGAGCACTTAGGCCAATGACCCATTGTGCTATATAATACAAATACACTAATATGGAGACGGTTTGTATATAAGTTCCCTTGAGCACTTAGGCCAATGACCCATTGTGCTATATAATACAAATACACTAATATGGTTTGCATATAGTTCACGTGAGCACTTAGGCCAATGACCCATTGTGCTATATAACACAAATACACTAATATGGAGACGGTTTGTATATTAGTTCCCGTGAGCATTTAGGCCAATGACCCATTGTGCTATATAATACAAATACACTAATATGGTTTGCATATAGTTCCCGTGAGCACTTAGGCCAATGAACCATTGTGCTATATATTACAAATACACTAATATGAAGACGGTTTCCATATAGTTCCCGTAAGCACTTAGGCCAATGACCCATTGTGCTATATATTACAAATATACTAATATGAAGACGGTTTCCATATAGTTCCCGTAAGCACTTAGGCCAATGACCCATTTGCTATATAATACAAATACACTAATATGGAGACGGTTTGTATATTGGCTCCCGTGAGCATTTAGGCCAATGACTTATTGTGCTATATAATACAAATACAATAATATGGTTTGCATATAGTTCCCGTGAGCACTTAGGCCAATGACCCATTGTGCTATATAATACAAATACACTAATATGGAGACGGTTTGTATATAAGTTCCCGTGAGCATTTAGACCAATGACCCACTGTGCTATATAATACAAATACACTAATATGGTTTGCATATAGTTCCCGTGAGCACTTAGGCCAATGACCCATTGTGCTATATAATACAAATACACTAATATGGAGACGGTTTGTATATTAGTTCCCGTGAGCATTTAGGCCAATGACCCATTGTGCTATATAATACAAATACACTAATATGGTTTGCATATAGTTCCCGTGAGCACTTAGGCCAATGAACCATTGTGCTATATATTACAAATACACTAATATGAAGACGGTTTCCATATAGTTCCCGTAAGCACTTAGGCCAATGACCCATTGTGCTATTTATTACAAATACACTAATATGAAGACGGTTTCCATATAGTTCCCGTAAGCACTTAGGCCAATGACCCATTTGCTATATAATACAAATACACTAATATGGAGACGGTATGTATATTAGTTCCCGTGAGCATTTAGACCAATGACCCATTGTGCTATATAATACAAACACACTAATATGGTTTGCATATAGTTCCCGTGAGCACTTAGGCCAATGAACCATTGTGCTATATATTACAAATACACTAATATGAAGACGGTTTCCATATAGTTCCCGTAAGCACTTAGGCCAATGACCCATTGTGCTATATATTACAAATACACTAATATGAAGACGGTTTCCATATAGTTCCCGTAAGCACTTAGGCCAATGACCCATTTGCTATATAATACAAATACACTAATATGGAGACGGTTTGTATATGAGTTCCCGTGAGCATTTAGGCCAATGACTCATTGTGCTATATAATACAAATACACTAATATGGTTTGCATATAGTTCCCTTGAGCACTTAGGCCAATGACCCATTGTGCTATATAATACAAATACACTAATATGGTTTGCATATAGTTCACGTGAGCACTTAGGCCAATGACCCATTGTGCTATATAACACAAATACACTAATATGGAGACGGTTTGTATATTAGTTCCCGTGAGCATTTAGGCCAATGACCCATTGTGCTATATAATACAAATACACTAATATGGTTTGCATATAGTTCCCGTGAGCACTTAGGCCAATGAACCATTGTGCTATATATTACAAATACACTAATATGAAGACGGTTTCCATATAGTTCCCGTAAGCACTTAGGCCAATGACCCATTGTGCTATATATTACAAATATACTAATATGAAGACGGTTTCCATATAGTTCCCGTAAGCACTTAGGCCAATGACCCATTTGCTATATAATACAAATACACTAATATGGAGACGGTTTGTATATTGGCTCCCGTGAGCATTTAGGCCAATGACTTATTGTGCTATATAATACAAATACACTAATATGGTTTGCATATAGTTCCCGTGAGCACTTAGGCCAATGACCCATTGTGCTATATAATACAAATACACTAATATGGAGACGGTTTGTATATAAGTTCCCGTGAGCATTTAGACCAATGACCCACTGTGCTATATAATACAAATACACTAATATGGTTTGCATATAGTTCCCGTGAGCACTTAGGCCAATGACCCATTGTGCTATATAATACAAATACACTAATATGGAGACGGTTTGTATATTAGTTCCCGTGAGCATTTAGGCCAATGACCCATTGTGCTATATAATACAAATACACTAATATGGTTTGCATATAGTTCCCGTGAGCACTTAGGCCAATGAACCATTGTGCTATATATTACAAATACACTAATATGAAGACGGTTTCCATATAGTTCCCGTAAGCACTTAGGCCAATGACCCATTGTGCTATTTATTACAAATACACTAATATGAAGACGGTTTCCATATAGTTCCCGTAAGCACTTAGGCCAATGACCCATTTGCTATATAATACAAATACACTAATATGGAGACGGTATGTATATTAGTTCCCGTGAGCATTTAGACCAATGACCCATTGTGCTATATAATACAAACACACTAATATGGTTTGCATATAGTTCCCGTGAGCACTTAGGCCAATGAACCATTGTGCTATATATTACAAATACACTAATATGAAGACGGTTTCCATATAGTTCCCGTAAGCACTTAGGCCAATGACCCATTGTGCTATTTATTACAAATACACTAATATGAAGACGGTTTCCATATAGTTCCCGTAAGCACTTAGGCCAATGACCCATTTGCTATATAATACAAATACACTAATATGGAGACGGTTTGTATATTAGTTCCCGTGAGCATTTAGGCCAATGATCCACTGTGCTATATAATACAAATACACTAATATGGTTTGCATATAGTTCCCGTGAGCACTTAGGCCAATGACCCATTGTGCTATATAATACAAATACACTAATATGGAAACGGTTTGCATATAATTCCCGTGAGCACTTAGGCCAATCACCCATTTGCTATATAATACAAATACACTAATATGGAGACGGTTTGTATATTAGTTCCTGTGAGCATTTAGGCCAATGACCCATTGTGCTATATAATACAAATACACTAATATGGAGACGGTTTGCATATAGTTCCCGTGAACATTTAGGCCAATGACCCATTGTGCTATATATTACAAATACACTAATATGGATACGGTTTGCATATAGTTCCCTTGAGCACTTAGGCCAATGACCCATTGTGCTATATAATACAAATACACTAATATGGATACGGTTTGCATATAGTTCCCTTGAGCACTTAGGCCAATGACCCATTGTGCTATATATTACAAATACACTAATATGGATACGGTTTGCATATAGTTCCCTTGAGCACTTAGGCCAATGAACCATTGTGCTATATAATACAAATACACTAATATGGAAACGGTTTGCATATAATTCCCGTGAGCACTTAGGCCAATCACCCATTTGCTATATAATACAAATACACTAATATGGAGACAGTTTGTATGTTAGTTCCCGTGAACATTTAGGCCAATGACCCATTGTGCTATATAATACAAATACGCTAATATGGAGACGGTTTGCATATAGTTCCCGTGAGCACTTAGGCCAATGACCCATTGTGCTATATATTACAAATACACTAATATGAAGACGGTTTCCATATAGTTCCCGTAAGCACTTAGGCCAATGACCCATTGTGCTATTTATTACAAATACACTAATATGAAGACGGTTTCCATATAGTTCCCGTAAGCACTTAGGCCAATGACCCATTTGCTATATAATACAAATACACTAATATGGAGACGGTATGTATATTAGTTCCCGTGAGCATTTAGACCAATGACCCATTGTGCTATATAATACAAATACACTAATATGGTTTCCATATAGTTCCCGTGAGCACTTAGGCCAATGACCCATTGTGCTATATAATACAAATACACTAATATGGAGACGGTTTGTATATTAGTTCCCGTGAGCATTTAGGCCAATGACCCATTGTGCTATCTAATACAAATACACTAATATGGTTTGCATATAGTTCCCGTGAGCACTTAGGCCAATGAACCATGGTGCTATATAATACAAATACACTAATATGGAGACGGTTTGTATATTAGTTCCCGTGAGCATTTAGGCCAATGATCCACTGTGCTATATAATACAAATACACTAATATGGTTTGCATATAGTTCCCGTGAGCACTTAGGCCAATCACCCATTTGCTATATAATACAAATACACTAATATGGAGACGGTTTGTATATTAGTTCCTGTGAGCATTTAGGCCAATGACCCATTGTGCTATATAATACAAATACACTAATATGGAGACGGTTTGCATATAGTTCCCGTGAACATTTAGGCCAATGACCCATTGTGCTATATATTACAAATACACTAATATGGATACGGTTTGCATATAGTTCCCTTGAGCACTTAGGCCAATGACCCATTGTGCTATATAATACAAATACACTAATATGGATACGGTTTGCATATAGTTCCCTTGAGCACTTAGGCCAATGACCCATTGTGCTATATATTACAAATACACTAATATGGATACGGTTTGCATATAGTTCCCTTGAGCACTTAGGCCAATGAACCATTGTGCTATATAATACAAATACACTAATATGGAAACGGTTTGCATATAATTCCCGTGAGCACTTAGGCCAATCACCCATTTGCTATATAATACAAATACACTAATATGGAGACAGTTTGTATGTTAGTTCCCGTGAACATTTAGGCCAATGACCCATTGTGCTATATAATACAAATACGCTAATATGGAGACGGTTTGCATATAGTTCCCGTGAGCACTTAGGCCAATGACCCATTGTGCTGTATAATACACATAAATTAGATACAAAATCTTGCTTTTATTTGACGCAATAAAATAAATTTAACCCTTCAGGTCCCTGGTAAATTGACCCTTACATTTTTTAAAGATGCTGTCAGAAAGTCAAAGAGTTTATATTTATTTAGTTTTTATTATTAGTGTGATTTAATATGAAAAGTGTGTATTTCCGCTTCTCAGTGAAATCCAAATAAATTGAATATTTCCGAAAACTGATAACTGTTTTTGAAAGGTGATGAAATACGGATTCAAATTTTAATTTTCGGAAAACAAATACAGGGTTTTCCAATAAGAGGTGTTATTTTGATATTCAATCGTAAAAGATCAATCGTTTCGTTGCTTGTGTGGCACGTAGCGCCGCCTTGTTGAAAGTAAACATTGTCTAAATCAATACTATCCAATTCAGGCCATAAAAAATCCTTAACTATCTCTCGATAGAACAATCCATCCACCGTAACTGTTGCTCCAGCCTCATTTTCAAAAAAGTAAGGTTCAATGACTCCGCCAGACCATAAACCGCACCAAACAGTCACATGTTGAGGATAGAAAGGGTTTTCAACAATAACTCTTGGGTTTTTCGAGCCTCAGATGCGACAATTTTGCTTGTTGACGAAGCCACCGAGGTGGAAATGGGCCTCATCACTAAAGATGATTTGCATTTGATTCACTCAAGTGAATTTTAATAATTTCAATGCGTTGTTGAAGCGTGTATCGTTCCATTTTTATTAATAACGTAGTTTCTATTTGTCAAATGTCAAAAAATGGCAGCTTCAAAAGTAACATCTACCGAAATATCGGGATATTCAAAATAACACCTCTTATTGGAAAACCCTGTATTTTTTTAAACCCTAAAACTTTGAAATGAAACAAATAAAGTTTAAAAAATGGCTCACATTACGTTTTATTTTGTCTAAACACTGAACTTAAATTAGTGATAGTGAAAAAACACATATTTTATTAGACAAATGATTATAAACATTAATGTCTACTGTTTACATAAAAATAATTAATAAAAAAATCACAAAATTTCAAAACTTTTTCTCAAATTGCGGTAGGTACTTTTGGTTTCGTAAAGGTGTACATTTTAATTATTCTGTGGTTAACTTCTACATTTGAATTTTCTTTGTTTGGTATTTTTTTTTCTTTCTAACACCGTTAAGTTCATATTTCTAACCATGACGGCTAAGGCGAAGCTTAATTGCTAAATCACTATTTTGATTAATCTTTATAAAGAATTGGTGTACATTATGAATACCAAAAAATATGCTTTAGATAAATTTAAGGTTATAATATCGCTTCGCTTGAGTAGAATACAAATAAAAAAATAAATTACTCAATAAAAAATATAAACATAAAATACTAAACAAAACATTTTTTCAATAGAAATGTATGAACGAATAATGAAATTTTTTTTTTAAATACCTTATTATAGCTAAGAATATCTGTGACAGTTTCACTAGATTAACTTTTTTGCTTTCTTATAAAATTATTTACAAAATAAACTAAAAACAGTTTTTTGCTTGAAATCGAACGTTTCTAGACTCCGTTTGTCAAGCAATTTTAATGCCTATTACCTACAATATAAGGTATACCAAGAATATATACACATTCTTCTTAAGGTAGACAAAACGAAACAAAAGCAAAACAATTTGAATCTACCGAACCGAATTTAAAAACCCAACAAAAAGGCCTGTGGGGATAACTGGACGGGTTGTTTCGGAGAATTTGAACAATTCATCCAATTTCAACGTTCATTTTCGGGTTCTGTGAAAGTCCTATTCAAGTTCTGTTATTATATCATTGTACGCTAGTTGCTTGACAAAACTGAAATAAAAACAGAACTTGAAAAAATCTTTCACAGAACTTGAAAATGAACGTTGAAATTTGATGAATTGTTCATATTCTCCGAAACAACCTGTCCTAAATAGTTCAATCAAACAGTGCTATCTTCCTTTTGTAAGGAAAAGCAGTTAAAATAACATTCATAACCACAAACCATAAAGAGGATGTGGCGAGAGCGTACATTGCTTTGTTCTTAACAGAAAAATATATTTTAATAGTACACATTTGGGTTTTTACAAAATTTCAATTTCCAAAAATGGAAAATAAAGAACTTTAATTGTTTAAAATCGATTGTTTACTTGGGGCCATTGTTATTGATGTAATTAGTTTTTCTTTTCTTATTTATATCAAAATATGAAGGTATGATCCTACAATAGGTTCTTAGTTTGGGTTTAGTAAAAAATATGGTAAATATTTTAAATCGCTGGACACGGATGATACGAAATATTTTTAAATGAAACCTTCTGATTTACCTCAATTACTATAAAAGGAATCTCACTGCATTTGGGAAATTTTAAATTTTAGCATTTTAATTTTTAATTACGTAAATCGAAAATTCACTTTCGTTGTGTGGAATGACAGCTGAAATGTTTTTTGTTGATGACAGGATTAGGTTAGGTTATATTGGGTTATTATGGGTTAGGTTAAATAAAACAATAATTATAATAAAACCTAAATATAAATAATTTATGCTTTTTAAGTAACATAAAAATATTTTATTTTTCGAGTTTGGCCAAAATAGAACCTAACTAGTAATTGCATATAGTAAATGGTTAAAATTCTAGCCACTCATATCAGGAATACAAACAAAAGAAAATGTCATCAACAGAAATCATTGCAGCTGTCATCCCATACAACGAAAGTGAATTTTCAAATCACGTAATTAAAAATTAAAATGCTAAAATTAAGGATTTCCCAAATGCATTGAGGTAAATCAGAAGGTTTTATTTAAATAGCCTAAAAAGCTGTTTTTATATTATTAAGTCAAAATATTGCTTGAAGAAAAAACGTTAAATTATTCCTTTTTTACGAAATAGCTAATACATTATTTTCCATTTCCAAAAAATGTAATATTTGTACTTATCATTATTATGGTACTGATAAAGACCGTAAATGTGCATATTAAACGTGTCCATGTTTTCTGTTTATTTACCGTCGCCAGAAGTAGTAAAGTTGATTTGAAGTGTTTTAAAAAAAAGTTTATTTAGCGAGCAGCGGAAATCTTCAATTTTACCAGAAATTGCAATATGGATTGTAATTGTTTTTACTTCAGCCTCTGGAGTCTTGATTCCCTGGATAAAAGTAATGCAGTTGACAATTTCGAAATGGTTCGTGTATTTCAGTTCTGTCAATATTGACAATTAACAGCACAGCTCTACAAAATACGAACAAAAATATCACATTATCTTTTTAATTTGGATGTCTATGGTTAGAACTGAAGACATTAAAGCTTTAAATTTCGTATTAACACTTCATACTTTATGACACATTAAAAACATTTTTTTAATCACGGGTAGAAAACGTCACAATAGCTGAGAATCAGAAAATCTAGTGATTATTCAGATGACCTTCCAAAACACTTCGTTGCACGACCGCCATAAAAAAGAAACAAAGTAAGTTTGTACACAAAACTAACCTAAATGTTCATAATATTATGTTTGATAGAACGCAACGTGAGTGGTATATTTATGAAACCAACTATGCGGCTCCTGTTGGTGACTTGACGAATTAAAAACAGATTTGACATTGCAATACTAGCACCATCTGTGTTTTCTTCCAGAAGGTTAAATGCAGAATATAATTTCATTGCTCATAAAGTAAACGTACCAGGGTTGCCAGTTCGTAGGAAATTCCCCAAATTGCATGGCATTTCTAAGATTTTCCAAGAATTAGGTATTTTGCTGGGAGAACCTTTTTGTGGGGAAATACGGGTATTCTAAGCATTTCTAGATTCCAACCATATTAAAAATAGTATATCTATAATTGTTAGAATGTAGGTATTATAATTTAGTTTTGTACAAAACAAATTTTTAAACACTGATCGAGAGAGAAAACGCGAAAATGCTCTTATAAATTAGGGGTATTTTTAATTAAACTCCGTTATTGAGAGTAAACTGAATCACTTTATTTAATAATAAATATCCACTATCACGTGATATGACTAGGCACTTTTTAAAGGTAAATACTCTAGATACAGACTAGTTCCTGTGGTTCTTTAGGAAAGGTGAAACCTTTGGTTGATTTTGAGCAATAGCGAGTTTTTAAGGAAACCCAACCTTTTATATGACAAAAGACTGTTGACAACTTCAAATTCAAAAGCCGCAAAACAGGAATCGGCCTTGCCGACGCGACTTAATTACAAACAAATAGCAGAGGCGAGAACCTTTCATAAATACTATTACCTAATCTTCATAGGTGTCACTAGTGGTACATAATTACTCTGAAAATTATACAAATGCTAATTCAAAATAAATGCTAATTTCAACAGAATTTGGGTCATTTTGGAGGTAAAGGAACTTGTGTGGAATTTTAATATCTATTGTTGGTATTTTAGGACATTTGTATTGGCAAACGTATTACTGTTCGTTCGTTCGTCTGGAAAAGTGTTTCAAATGTTCTCTTTTTAAGAAAATCATCTGAAATCATAAGATTTGTAAGTAGGATTATGATTTATATAATCCATAAATATTTGACCAAAGAAGAAATAATACAATTTGTCCAAAGAAATGTCATCGTCTCAATGATAATTTCATTTTATTTAGGTAACATAATATTGATTAATCCGATATGACAGCTCGTGGTAGGAACTGCGATCATGCGAACTCTGGCGGTACAAAAAGGTAGTAACCAACACGGCCACCATACAACCGGAACCGGAAGTTAACAAACAATTTTGCAGACAGATAAAATACCTATACAGTCAATTCATGTTTACATCTTTTTTTTATGAATTTATATTTTATGGATTGTAATAATCTATAGATAAATTAAAATTTATTTTTTATAAGCAATAATTAGTAGCCTGAAATATCAATACAAATTGAAAATATCTCCCGAGTAAAATAAGTGCCGCCGACGGGAATTGAACCAGCACCTTCTGATGTCCGGTCAGATGCTCTGGACCACTGAGCCATTTCGGCTTATTTCCAACACGCCAAATAATTCAATATGTACTAATACTTCAGTCAACAATTACTGCTTATTATATTTTTTCACCTGTAAACAACCAAATTTATTTTTGTAGGAAAGGCTTTGTTAGTGCTAAATTTCCCACTAGATGTTCCCGTCAATTCATTTCTCAAAAAATTTAAATTTTCCACTAGATGTTCACTCAATTCCCGTCGGTGGCATTTATTTTTACTCGGGAGATATTTATTGATATTTCAGGCGACTAATTATTGCTTATAATAATTTGTTATCCTTTGTGCTATGCATAAACCTTGTCTTATAAACATTAGTTTATCATTAAAAAAATAATGATATTTCGTTATTTGCGCCCTATAAAATTAAAAACTTCTGGACCGATTAAGCTGAAAATTTCAAAATTTGTTTTTTTTAGTGTCAAGAGTTGTTAGAGAGTGTTTTGAGTGGTAGAAAGCGGGGCCCGAGGAAGGTATCGATTCTCCAATCCAGATTGCTCGCAATCGCAGTCAAAAGTACATACATTGGTCGACTTTCTTATTCTTCAGTCGCGTCGAAGGTTCATAATTACATACGCCAAACGTCAAGTCATTCCACTCGAACAGCGGTCGAACCACTCGTTGTTCGAATGGAATGACTTCGTAGAGAATTGAGGCCCAGCCATTATTTTTTTTAATTGTACAACAGAAAATTTGTACAATTACACTTTGCCAGGACGTCGGTTTTGCCTTTTGGTACTCTGAATAGGTCATGGTATCGACTTCGGCTGTAGTGGTCTGGTACATATAAATCATAGCATCCCAAGAGGAATGGGCTATCGATAAAAACCATATCAATGTATTTCTGGTGGTACGGTGCCCAAACATTGCTCGCATACTCCAGCTTGCTCCTCAGTATGCCATCGAACAATGCTAACGTAGCATATAACATATCTCTGCACTAGAATGATAAACGGAGTTGAAGAAGTTACCATAATATAGTTTTACAATGGTAACACTACAGTAGTGAATGGGAGAAAAAGTCAGGAACGCCCGAGGAAGACGGATTATCTTATCACATTATCTCTACACCGGTACGAGATACGTAGTCAAATTTAAGTCAATTTAATAAATTATTATAAGCAATAATTAATCGCCTGAAATATCCATACAATCTGAAAATATCTCCCAAGTAAAAATAAATGCCACTGACGGGAATTGCTTATAATAATTTGCTATCCTTTGTGCTATGCATAAAATTTTTTTGTCTTATAAACATTAGTTTATCATTAAAAAAATAGTTAATTTAATAGTTTTTTAATAGTAACACAATGTGGGTTTCGTAATACAACATGAAGTAAATGATAGATTAAGTCGGAGACGCTGAGGAAAACATGCATTAAAAAAATATTTTTGAAAGTTTTACAATAATATTATTTCTACTTTAAAAATGCACCAAGATTTCAGGTATACTAGCATTCAAAACCTCAAAACTTTGCTCCAAACTATTCATAACCCGAGCAACGCCGGGAACGCGTCAATTAGTAACTAATAATAATGTAAAGCTTTACGGCAAAACTACATTCACGGGGAATTTTAGGGGGATTTTCTCTGTAAATTTCCCACCTTGTTGAAGGTCAGAGGGAAAAACAGGGAAATATAAATAGATTTAGTGACGTCGAGCGCCGCGGCGCCGGCCGGTCGGTTTCCTAAAAGAGCATGATAAAGTATAATAATTTAAGCCACAGTGTGAAGTAATAGAGTGAAGTTGCTAAAACAATTAGTTGATACTTGTGAATTTACAGTTATTTATTTATTTAATTGTTTCTAAGGTCGTATACATACAGGTTATTTTAGATAAATGCCAAATTTTCTATACTATTTTAGTAAAGAATCTGGAGTTGTTGTGTTTACATTATTTCCAACGCAGTTTCCGTTCTGTTTAATTTTACTTTTTTCGCGAATAAATGAGTGTTAATTTAAGAAGTGGAAATTATTCCACTTGCCGGCTTCCGTTCGAGTTGAAACTCAGCAGATAGACTCGTTGTCAATGTCAATGAATTCTATTATTTTATTTATAACTAACACCTCTTCCATAGGTTAACGATATGCTTGCTACGTACGGAGACACTTGGTGAGCATTCCTGCCATGGGATGAGGTAGCCCGAGTTCATGGGGTGAGGATTCTCCAAGTCTCGGCAGCACTCGTACTCCCACGTACTGTGTGTACAGTTTTGGAAACTGGTTGAGAGAGATCTTTTTACCTCTCCGGCCGAACTCTCTCGACACATCGCTTTGCACCGCATTGGAAGGGATTAATTCAAACTTCGTTACTCATGAACACACTGACCCACAGTTTTCTACCCACCTATCATACCTTTTTCCTTCCTAATAATAATAAAAAATAATATTTGGATGATTTGTTTAGCGCCGTTTTCATGCAAAATCACTTCAAGGGCGCTGTACAAATATATAACACATTTGTACAATGATCTTTGTTGTTACTAACTATATATGAAGTTAATATATAGTACCATACTTACCTGGTTAAAATTAACACTTAATTAACATTAACTAACTGTTTATTAGCGATATTTAGATACAGGATTTAGAACATAATTGGATTGGTATATTTAAGGGAATGACAGCTTAAAAAGTTAAGTTTTTAGTTTAGACCTGAATTCTGTTGGACTTGTTATGGATCTTAGTTCCGGACGAAGTTTATTCCAAGCCCTCGGCCC
The DNA here is from genome assembly GCA_026573805.1 of Hesperophylax magnus. Taxonomy (NCBI): domain Eukaryota; kingdom Metazoa; phylum Arthropoda; class Insecta; order Trichoptera; family Limnephilidae; genus Hesperophylax; species Hesperophylax magnus. The sequence goes on from JAIUSX010000028.1 coordinate 17,344,253, forward strand.
AGATGCTCTGAAAGCGCGATCACCAAACTTAGTATTTGGCTTGTGCTTAGGTTCCATCAATCTGCCTAAATCTTACTCTACTTAAAAAAAAATAACTTACCACACAGAATTCCCCAAGATGAAATAGGCCTTGAAGGAAATTATTTTTCTTAGTGCCTATTAAATAAGTTTTTGAAGAAACTATGATCATTATTGTTTATGAAAATTATTTGAGGGATTAACTGTCAAGGGAATTGACATTGACCATTATTTTTCTTTTCCTTAGATGTCAACCAGCGATGTAAATCTCTTGATTGTGGGAGATGTGGGCGTCGGGAAAAGTTCGCTTTTGTTCTTTCTTCCTATCTCTCGGGAGCTTTATAGAATGTAAGTGATAACAATATGTAATTAATAGTAACATATAGAGATATGGCAAGTTTATGGTTGACTGTCACCGAGCCACGAGCGGTGAAGCCAATGAAAGTTCTGCGTTTGGTGAGCGCTAATACAGTTTATGGTTGACTGTGTAATGATCTGCCCTTTTCAAACTTTTTCTTTCTCTTCTTTCTACGATAAATTTTCTTTAAGTCCCATAGGTAACTTTTCCATAAGGCTTTGGTTATGTATATATCCGGGGTAGGAATTTCCTCCCTGCCTTTTACAAGCCTTTTCCCCCCTCTTTATTACACACCCCTTCAACTGTGTGCATCATAATTTGTCTACGTGGTTTACGGCCTTGAACGTAATCATTTCACGTGACGGCTCAGTATAAAAAGGTTTCACCGAACGTTGTGTTGGTTTTTTGTTTCTCGGTATAGAAACCTAGTTATCTTTGTATGTGTGTGGTACCCCTCGGTTCTTTTGAGATAGAGTGAGTTGAATCCATTACCGCTGTGTTTTAAAGCCATTTCATAAACCTTATTTTTCTGAGTCGCCTGCTCTTCAAACTAGCTACGTGATTCTACCTGTCATAGGGTAATGTGAGTATAATAAAGTGTTGGATTTTATATATGTGATAAACATACGATAAATTTATGGTGTTAGTTGTCGGCGCCATCCGTGTATATATTTTGGGAGGGAAGGGAGAGGAACGGGAATGAATTTGTTCAAACTAAAGTTGGCTCCTCCTCTTTACCAAACAAAACCGATGGATGGTAATTTGAACAAGGCGATCGATACCTGCGTGTCTGGATATCACAACCGGCCGGGTCTCCCTTTGTTCCAAATCGGCAACCGTCACGCCAGAATAAAGAAAACCAGGTCTCCTCACCAATTTCAGAATTGCCCCAACCTCATGCACCTCCAGGAAAATCTACTTTACTGAGTGTAGAAGGGGAAAACCATGACGTCCCTTGTCACGAATCTAGTCGCGAAAATGTGACACATAAGGTCCTAAGTTACATGCCACCTCTAGAAAACGCTGTAACTTCCTCGTCGTCGGGAATTTTCATCCCTTTCTAGGTCAATAACATAGATAACACACGACGATCTTGTCGACATTTAGCCCGCTTCTATCGATAGGTTGTGTGCCTACCCATTCAGCCAATTATCATGTGAGATATATGTAAGGTTTACTCGAAATGCCAAATTTAGGATGAGGACTGTCTGTATTTTAATATTTGGTTCCAGTAATTATTTCATGAGGTTACTAGCATCCTCGTGTATTAGGTATGGGTCACTCCTACTGAATACCTATCCTCTCAGGTAGGTATAAACGGATAATTTGTTTGATTTTGCATTTCCTTTAAAGAGGCTGCCTACCTCTCGAAAGGTACCTGTTGAGAAAAGTTGTTCGGTTGGTAGTTTTATTTCGGAGATTACCATCTCCCTCTTTTGACTCTAGATTTGTTTTTGTGCATCCCAATTCGTAACTAAGAAAGTCAAACAATAGATGAAAAGTATTAAATTAGAAAGTCAAATAACAGAAGAAAAGTATTCATTTTGTTCTGTCTGGTTGCATCCGATCGCTTTCTATTCGGGCGGTCATACGCTAGCAAAACTTCTCCTTTGACTGACTGTACACCGCGCCTCTCGGCCTATATATGAAAAGGTCATTGGCCTGTCTCCCACTCACAGCTGATTGACAATTCGTCTAGCGTATTCCTTTTTATGGGAAAATTATTTGGGTTGCAGGCGTTGCAAACTCGGTTCCTGAATCCGTCCTTTTAAAGGGTCTTCTGGAATTTAATAAATAATATAAAAACTCACCCTGTTAGCCACCTCCAAATCCTAGTGTGAAACTTACCTGGTTACACGCTACATAGCTAAATCAGTTTAATTTTCGGTCTCCCCCCTACCGGCATTCCTCCCTCCTTTTAGCGAAATCCTTGCAATTTGTTCAATTTTGGTCCCCTCCCTACGCCTATAAAAGGGTAATTAAATAACTCTGTAAATAAAATTGTACCTCCCTAATTTAACCTAATCTCTGTCAGGATTCGAACCCGAGTTTTATGATTTGTTTGGATTCTCTGGTTTACGGTCTCCGTGGTTAGAACGCCATCTCGCCAATCGTTAATCCCCCCTTTATCCGATCAAACACTTCCTGCCTTTAAATACGTTCACTCTGTTTTAAACGCAATCATTATCATTATTATTTCCATGTTTTTAAGACAAGTAATTTAGTTGGAACCGTATACACGTTTAATTTAACACATTTTATATTATAATCGCGATCGCACAACTCTTAGCGCCCTTGAGGTGATTTTTCACAAAATGGCGCTCTACAAATTATCCAATTATTATTATTATTAATTGTATTCTCACTGAGTCCAATCACTTTTTCACTTCACCGGTTCAATAATATTTCACTTTAATTCAATATTCCACAATACTTTTAACACCATCTGAATTCACTAATTAACTGTAATCTCACACATTACTTCTGATTTGTATTCATTTCTCGGAGCTGTCAACGTACCCAAGTTCAAAAACCGACTGTCCGTATTTCTTTCTTCCTTCCCGTGGGAACATGTTTACTCCAAGGCCCGCCCGTCAATAAATCTTATGTTCTTATTCCAAACAAAATTTTTTTGGAGCACGTTCGTTTCGTTTTATCGTTTGTTTATTTATCTGAGTATTCAAACCATCACAACTGTCACCGAGCCACGACCAAACTGCACGGACTATCAGAGCGGTGAAGCCAATGAAAGTTCTGCGTTTGGTGAGCGCTAATACAGTTTATGGTTGACTGTCACCGAGCCACTACCAAACTGCACGGACTATCAGAGCGGTGAAGCCAATGAAAGTTCTGCGTTTGGTGAGCGCTAATATAATTAACAATAGATTTCAGCTGCAGTTGTATGGGTGAACGATGTTGGCGACATGCGTTGTGCTAGGATCTCCCTTGTCACTGTTATAATATTAGCACAGACTCGTTTAAAATCACATGATATTATAATTGTTTGATGTGTGAAGCTGAAAGTAATTTTCAGAATTAATTAAGTACCCAGTTAAGATTAACCCAATTAGATTAAGAATTAACTTCACTACTTTGTTTTATTAGAATAAATGTTTATATTTCATAAATAACATCAGCTTCTTTTTACTTATTCCTACTTCTTGCATTATTTAAATATATATAGAATTGGAACTCCACAAATAGATTTATATCAATTAATTTATAAAGTAAGGAAAATTATTTATTCCCAGAATTAACACATTTAAATAAGCTAGTATCAGTCGAGTTATCATTAAAAAAACACTAAAAAAATTACTATTCAATGTGGAGAAAATATTTCAAATTACCCCCACAGAATAGATAATCTATTGTCACAATTAATTTCTCAGTAAATCGGTTTAACCGGTAATAAATCATTTTAGACATCATAAAAATTAATAATTAAATATGATCATTTATATAAGTCGTTTCAACGTGGCCTAACCACAGTTTTCAAAGTGCCTTGAACGCAGAAACAGCTGTCACGATTATTAAAAAAAATGCTTGCAGAACAACTGATGATATACATACATCAAAATAAAGTAATAAGGAATTGTATGTCTTAAAAAAACCTACAGAAAAGTCGGCCGGGTACACCTCAGCTTGTCGTGTATATTTGTAACCATTGTGTTCCCACAAAAAGTTCTCCAACTCGTCGTGGAAGGAGATTTTAGAGAATAAGTTTTTTATATTAAATCAGGGATTTATTCAATACTTCGCGTATTACAAGGGTGACTTCGATGGTCGACCTAACTAAGAGCTGGCTAAAAGAGATCTGCAAACACCTTGTTTGTATGGAAGCAGCCTAATTGGCCCTAGCGACTACTAGCTGCCATCTTGTGGACTTCCAAGCAAGCTCTTTGCACTGCCCTCTATGAGTGCATCTGTGAAGCTCATAGCTAACTTCCCAACAGTTACTTACATATATTTCTTATACGCGTTTATTTATTTGTTTTGTCCAAATATTTTGCGTTCAAAGACTTCAAATTTTCTTTCTTTAGTTAGGCAACATGTCTCACAATCCTAGTTAACTATTGCTATTATCTTGGGTTAGGCAACATGTCTCACAACCGTAGAAAACTATTGCTATTATTTTAGTTCATATCGTACTGTTTTTAATAAATATATTTATTTTATATCTCGCTTTCTTTCAGTCTTGGATGGCCGGACTACGTGGGTCAAATGAAAGTGGATGGAGTTACGGTGGCCATTGGTTGTTTGGAAATAACTACGAACAGTATTCTGATGTGTTCTAATCCCAATGCTTTCGTATACCAATCACACCCCCCAAAAGATGTGGCCATAATTTGCTTCAGCCTCATGTGGTAAGATTGTTGTTTTCAAGTAAGATCATCGATCAATGATAAGCTGTGAAGTAAAAACTACCCACCAAGTAATTTCATAACAAACCTGCATTTGAATTAGCTCGTTGGTCGAATTGTGGTGTTTCAATTTTTTATCCCAAAAGGTGAAATAAATAAAACTTAAGTTTTTAATGCATCTCTTTGAATTTCACTTTTATTTTATTAAATTAATGAATAAATAAATGATGCAATGAAGTAGAAATTAACCCAATTCCCGACATCCGATCGACAGTTATAGTCGTTGTCAATGACAATGTATTCTATCAACTGTTGGTGGTACTCACGCACACACAGGCATTTCTCAGAAATTGGATGACATTGCAAAAATTTATAGCAGTTAATATACAAAATAAATCTCGGTACCATTCAATCAGGATTTGGCTTATGTGATTGACTTCAGTCCCTGGGGAGAAAGGTTCAATCTTTAGTCATACAAAAACGGGTTGCATATTACAATATTAATTCTACACGGAACTTTGGAGAATGGCTTTAATTTCCTAAAGGGAAGGAGTGAACTTGGATTTTGGAGAGACCAATACTGTTGTGGTGAGGGATCGATTCCATTACTCTCGATCCCTGAAATTTGATCCCACAACAGTTTATCCCTCAACAGTTGATCTTTTTGCCCTTTTATCCCTCGAACCCTTGATCCTCAAATAATTAATTCTGTTATACGTCCTCTCATACGTCATCTTTTGTTATTCGGCGATAAATCCTGCCTGCACACTTCTTCGGGAAACAGTCAAAGTCAGCAAAAATAAGTAGATCCATACATGACACCTGCAGATATTATAAGTTTTTACACCGACTTTCGATAGGTATATGGTCGTATATCTTATTTTCCCACGTTATCAGGGATTTAGTAAAACGGGAATAATCCTTAGGTGGATCAAGTGTCCAAGGGATGCAGTGTCCGAAAGATTCACTATCCCGGGGGTCAAATGTCGTGGGATCAAGTGTCGGACCACCAAAGAATCACAGCGACTGACAAATCATTCCACAGTCGTGCTGTTGACAGCAAGAGGAGTCATAGTGATTCATTTTTGGGGTATTATGGCGTGTTGCGCTACCTCCTTCTTTAGCCAATGTTTCGGAAAACATTACAGTGTCCATCATCAGGGCAGATATGTGAAGAACAGGTTTTCAAACCACCCATTCTCATGAGGTGAATGTCAACCATATTATACAACTTTATCAACCATATTATGCTCGTGTGGAATATTTCCTCGCTGTGCAACTGTGCGAACAGTGACGCATATTATTCGGTGAATCTTACACTAAAGTATCGGTTTTATCAATGTGAAAAACACAGCCAACTAAACCATAGGTTTTCACTAAGAATAGAGGTTCTGCCACCTTTTTTGCACAAAACTTAAATTTTGATTTGAGGCCAAAATACCTAACTAAACTTAATAATAAATTGTTAATCAAAAGGATATGAGGTACGTATATGTGCTATTTTATTTATTAGTGTTATATTAAAGATTCCAATTTTTCATGATTTCAGAGGGAACCGTTTGTGAGTTAATGATAATTATTTATATATATATATATATTGCTTTGTTTTATAAAATTCAACTGTTTAAAAAAAACCTTTTGTTGTGCTTAGAATTATAATCACAAACGACTGATGAAAATTGGAGCTCAAATGTGTCGTACCTATATAAATTAAATTTATATCCAAAAAACGCCCTTCTAAAGATGATTTTTCTTTTATATTCTACTTGCTGACGTGAACCCAACGTTACTCGACTTTTTTCTACTTTCTTTAAATGTAATATTCTTGTATTATATATATATATAAACCTTTCGAAAGATATTTTCTAAGTGATAGTGAAAAGTAAGAACTAACAGAAGAACTAAACACAGAAACAGACAAACGCGGATAGCGACTTTATTTTAGAATAATAGTGAAGAATTTGGACTTTTGAAATATTGGCATACAGAGCTCTGGGCCAAAAAGGCCCCTTTCTCTCTCATAATGAATTTATAATAATAGTTGTTGGAAAAATATGTATTTAATGTTTGTTTTTAATAATCATTTCCAAAAAACATGGCTGCACTATGGGGAGAATAATATTTACGAAGGTTCTGTTTGGGTTTCTTATGGTACGTATACATTTGCGAACTTAAACGCGAACCGAGCCTCGAATTGTGGGAAAGGTATGAAGCAACTGCGAGCGGCGTTTCGCGCCATTTGTAGTTGCTTTGTTCCTTTCCCACAAGTTGAGGTTCAGTTAGGCAGTTCGGCTCTCGTATGTATACGTAGCATTATATTTGGTACGTACGTTTTCATCGTACTTGGTTAGGCAATTTATAGACGCATTTTCATGGGTTCTTTGGAGGGGACTTAAGAGCCTAGGTGGAGTTGGGAAACCCTTATGCATTTGCAAGCTCCCAGGGCTATGCGTATGGCTTTATTTTGAAATGTCTGGAGTTTTTTTCAATGGGACTCCGAAGCATGGCTCTAGATGGGGCTTGCATATGTTAGTTTTGGCCTTATCGTTGATTTGTAAATTAGGAGTTTGTTTTATGTTGATATTATTTCTTTGGCACGGCATGGGGTAGAGGGCTGTTAGAAATGTACTTGCTGAGTTTAGGGTTTCATTCATAATAATAGCGATGTTAATTAAGATATTCCATAAAACTATTTTTCAATGCTTTTGTTTTTTTTTAATGTTTATCTTCTATAGTGTGTATTTGAATGTACTTATTTTTATACATAAAATTAAATTAGGGATGATGTCTAAGGAACTGAAAAGAAAAATAAATTACAATAACGAGATACACGGACACGGGACGAGAAATTCTAAGCAAATTAGATTGCCAACAAGAAAAAAAACAAGCACCCAAAAATCTCTGATGTACCAGGCCGTTCAACTCTATAATAAAATCCCGAAGGAAATTGCTGTGATAGAAAATATTAATAAGTTCAAAAATGAATTAAGAAAATATGTCTATCTCAATTATTAATAATAAAAACACATAAATTTGTTTTTGACCACGTTAAATTTGTTTCTAACTATCGTGGTCAAAAACAAATTTATGTGTTTTTATTATAAATTATGATGAGCCACAAAGTGAATGCTTTTTACAATTACGTCAATTATTAATGTTTCTTTTTTTGTGACTTTATTGAAATATTTAAAGAATGATTATGTTTGCCAAACAATGTACATGTTTATATGTTTATAAAACTATTAGCACACACGAAGATGTGAGCTAACTTAAGATTAATAAATAAATAAATAAATAAATAGAAGCTGGCGCTTGTGTTTAAAAGAGTGGTGTGCATCAGGATGAAGAATATTTAATGTTCTTAATTATGATTCAAGGATATTTGAATGTTAAATAATATATGTAAATGAACAAAAATTAAATTTATAATTAATTGTAAAAAGCATTCACTTTGTGGCTCTAATATTTAACATTCTCCTGACGAAGGAAGGGATCTTCCGAAACCGGTAGAGTGAAAATAAAACTATCGTGGTCAAAAACAAATTTATGTGTTTTTATTATAAATTTATAATTAATTAAGAAGATAGTTTCATCATTGTGGTATTTTTACACTGAACTTCTCTTTAATCGCTTTTAGTTTTCGATTGATCTGATGTTTTCAGGTAGACTGTTGAAGTATTTTTTTTCCATAGATAGATGTAATGATGTTGAGCAATAGTGGTGTTACATTTTTGTGTTGGAAATATATGCTTTTGACGAGTACGATTTCCAGTTAAAAAGCTGTGATTTTGTTGTTTAAATTATTATGTTTTTTCGGACAAGGTGTTTTGGATAATCTCTTGGTTCTTAAAATATTATTTTTATTATCAGACGTTGTAAAATTTCAACAGGGAGCAGATTTGTTTTGTATGCAGCTCCCCAACTGACTACAGCGTATTGAAGATTTGATTGAACTATATCGTGGTAGCCCGAAGTTAGATTTTTTAATGAGGGGAAATTTCGAATTTGAAAAAATATATAAATTAATTTTCTTACTTTTTTGACGGTAATGTTGATTTGATCCTTCCAGTTTAGGTTTTTTTATATTATTATTCCTAAGTATTTAATTTAATTTGAATTTTCAATGTGGAACAGTTGATTGTGCAGTTCTTTTTGTTGTATTTTTTTTAAATTATCATGTATAATTGTGTCAAAATTTTGAGGAATATCATTTGATTTTATTGCAAATGGTATAACATGAGTTTTTTGCTATTTAGAAATGGTAAGTTTATGTGAAATCAGTATTTATGTCTTCTGTTGCTTTTAGATTTACTAATTCCCATGTATTGTTACTTTAAATGATTACTGTATCGTCCGCATAGGAGGGTATACTACTATGAAGTGATTGAGAAAATATCGCGTTTACGTATAAGATGAATAATATTGGACCCAGTACTGTACCTTGTGGGATTCCATAATCAGAAGTATCTTCATCCCTATATACATTGTTCATTTTGACAATTTGAGGGCTATTTTCTAAGTAGCTTTTTATTCAATTTGCTGCATTCTTTTTGATGTTCAGATTATCTAATTTTTACATAAGTTTTGTGTGGGATATACTGTCGAAAGCTTTTCTCAGATCTATAAAAATACCAAAACATTTTTTGTTCATGTCTAGGTTTTCGTATATACGTGATGTGAGATTTGAGATTGCATCTTGTGTGCTTCTTGTGTGTTCGGAATCCGTATTGTTTATTGTGAAGTATTTCGTTGTTATCAACAAATTCCATTTTACAATTTTTTCTAATATTTTGCCTATATTAGAAATGATGGGAATTTGTGGATAATTTGTTTCATCTTGAGTATTATTATTATAAATATAGGTGAAATAATTTTTTTCTTATAATTAGACGGAAATATTCCATTTTTGAGACTTATATTCATTAAGTGAGTTAATGGTTTTGTAACATGGTTTTTAATAGATTTTAAAATTTGTACTGTTATATTGTCATAACCAGGAGACAACCCTCCTTTCATATTTTAAATTATATTTAAAATATCTATGTAATAGTGAGTTTATTTTTGTGTATTTTTAATGGTTGGTTGTGTTTTTTATCCCTTTGAACGTTATTTTTTTTTTGCTAGGTTTTGTAAAAAGGGATTGAAAACATTAGCACATTTTTGGGGTTTTCTTTGGCATTTATTATTACGTCATATTAATTTTTAATTTCATTTATTGACTGTTTTTGTTTATTGTTTTCTATTGCACCGTTGATTGTTTGCCAGATTATTTTAAGGTTGTTTTCAGAACCTATTATTTTATGTCTGTAGTAGTCGTCTTTCCTGATTTTAATTAGTCGCGTTAGTTTTATATATATTTTTTATAATTGCAATCTAACACTTTGTCATTTGGGAAATTAATTTTTTATTTGTATAGCTTACTTTTTTCTCTTATTGAATTTAATAGACCATGTGATACATGGTTTATTTTTTTTTTCGATTACGATTTGGAATTTCCGTTTTAGATTTTTCTAAATACGTAGATAAAATGTTTTTAGCATATTAAAAGTTTTTTTAGCATATTTCAACCTTATCAATTAATTTCTAAATACAAATTATTTTACAAAAAATGCCTTTTTCCTAGTTATGGAATAAGTTATTGAAAAAATATATTATCAGTTTGTTTGGGTATTTCGGCATCAAATACAAATTTAAGTTTTGTATGTAAAAGGCCACGCAGACGTTCATCTTAATTTTGAAATATTGTCGAAAAATTAAAGCAAACATTTGTTTCAGCCACAGATCATTCGAGAGCGTTATATCAAAATGGTATCCCGATATTAAAAAATATTATGAGAATATCCCAATTATTTTAGTCGGTAAGTCTGATTACAGTTTTTAAGTATATCTGCGTTCAAAACAACGAAGGGTTGAACATATGTATCTATCTTATGCTACTTATACATGCTCGAGCCGAGCTGCCGAGCTGAACCTCAACTTATGGGAAAGGTATGGAGAAACCGCAAATGGCGCGAAATGTCGCTTGCAGTTGCTTCGTTTCATTCCCGTAATTCGTGGCTCGGTTCGCGTTTCGGTTCGCAAATGTATTCGTACCATTATAGTATATACAAATAATGAATGTTTATTTATTTGTCCTGTGGATTCAAATACTACGGACCGATTTTGCTGAAAATTTAAATATTTATTCTTATTAGTGCCAGGATTGTTTAGAGAATTGTTTAAGTGATAGAAGTTGGGGACGCTCGAGAAATACTTAACACTTTATCTCTGCACTGAATTGAGATCCGGAGTTGAATTAAATTCGAAAAATTTTAGTTTTTGAACAGTAAAAATGTGCATTTCAAAAATGTGCATGGAGATGCCCGAGGAAGACATAAATCAAATAATTCTTATTTTCGAAGGAAGCAAAGACTTTGAGGTGTGATATTATACATTAAATGAAAAAAAACACACTTTACAATACACCACTTTTTATGTGATATAATTAGCCCTGACGAAGCATGAGATAAGCGAAACCCGGTTGGCTGTCGTTATTAATTCACATAAAAAGTGGTGAATTACAAAGTGTGTTTTTTTTCGTTTAGTACATATAATTTTTTGTGGTAATTTGAAATGTAAGTGATAAATATATAGAAATAGGTGTAAAGAGAATGTATGATTTGAAAGAGAATGGTTAAAGAGATCGAGGACGCCCGAGGAAGACACGGCACGAGAAAGTTAAACAAATACTTTTAACAATACAATAATACAAACGGAATACATTATAACTACAATACCCATTCATTGTACACTCTATCAATTTAATCACCTTTCAGACAAAACATAATATATCCTTATTCCCTAACTTAGCGGTATAGTATGTACATAATTAATTAGTGTTATCTATTTACTAATAATTTCTCAAATTTTTCATATAACTATAATTCTCTAATATCTCTATCCTCTTTAAAACTTATCCTCTTTTATACTAGCTATACATCATTTTTCTTATTTTTCTTTTCTATATTATAGTAATGTATAGATTCTATGTCCGCAAACTGTAAAATTCACACGCCATAACACAGGGTCATCCCTAGCATGGAGGGTGAAATATCACAAAAACCACATGTACCTACTCTCTAAAATCATGTATCAATAAAATAAATAAATCAATTATTTTCATCTTAAAAATTCACCCAGTTGTCAGGGACCTACTCAAACCTAGAATTCAAATTTTACCCCAAAATATTTAAATGGCAGCGTAGAGTGTACGTCATGGCATGCCTGGTGACAATTTGAAAGCGACTCGGAGACTGAAAAGAGATGGAAGAGATTAAAGCAGAATGGAAAAGGACCAGGTGCAAATAGCAGCAAAAGTCTTGGTCTTAATAAAATAATAAGTTATGTTAGGTTAGGTTTGTTTCTTTAATAACTTTTCTTCTTTGTTCTGTCTTGTTCGTGACTCGGCTCTTGATCCGATGATAGTTCTTCCCACGACAGTTGATCCCCCGGTCAGTTGATTCCTTGGATACTTTATCCCTCGGGCACATTCCAAAGGATTATTTCTGCTGTACTTCCTCCCTGTTTTCTGATGCAGAGAGGATATACGGCCGTATAACAAAAGTCGATATCCTCGTATTTATACTATCTTCAGTTCTGCAGAGTGGAAATCTGACATATAATTATTTTGGCAAACAATAATGTCGTGTCATCGGAGGAGTAAGCAGAGATGATACACCGCTGAGTAAAAAAATACTACATACGGGAAAAGTACAACAGAAATAATTGTTTGCGTGATCAATTTTCAGAGGTATCAACTGATAGGGGATCAAGTAACACTAATCTGATTTGTCATGGAATCATCACGGTATTATTTATACTGTTTCAATTTAATATATTAATATTTTTTAGGATCCAGATTGGACTTAAGAGAAAAGGAAGATCCGTGGTCCGGATACGGAAAATTGCCAATTGAAACCGCCCAGGGAGAGGCTTTAGCTGAGCTTATAAATGCTATCAAATACTTCGAAGTTACCAACGAGAGATATGATGGATTGAATCAATATACCCAGGTAAAATAATATTAATACGACACAATGTTTTGTCTTACATATTGGCAAGTAATGGTCGAATTGACCATTGGCGCTAGTGAGCTGGCGGTCATGCTAGCTATCAATCTCATTGGCAAGTGATGGTCGAACCAGCCATTGGCGCTAGAGAACTGGCGGTCATGCTAGCTATCAATATCATTAGCAAATAATGCTCGAATCAGTCATTGGCGCTAGTAAGCTGGCGGTCGTGCTAGATATAAATCTCATTGGAAAGTAATGCTCGAATCTGCCATTGACGCTAGTGAGCTGGCGGTCATGCTAGCTATCAATCTCATTGGCAAGTGATGGTCGAATCAGCCATTGGCGCTAGAGAACTGGCGGTCATGCTAGCTATCAATATCATTAGCAAATAATGCTCGAATCAGTCATTGGCGCTAGTAAGCTGGCGGTCGTGCTAGATATAAATCTCATTGGAAAGTAATGCTCGAATCTGCCATTGACGCTAGTGAGCTGGCGGTCATGCTAGCTATCAATCTCATTGGCAAGTGATGGTCGAATCAGCCATTGGCGCTAGAGAACTGGCGGTCATGCTAGCTATCAATATCATTAGCAAATAATGCTCGAATCAGTCATTGGCGCTAGTAAGCTGGCGGCCGTGCTAGATATAAATCTCATTGGAAAGTAATGCTCGAATCTGCCATTGGCGCTAGTGAGCTGGCGGTCATGCTAGCTATCAATCTCAGTTTATTCCGGCACAGTAACGATTTTTTTTACTAAAGTTTTGACGTTTGTAATTGTAATGTCTGTAAGTGGTAATGCCACAGTTTGATAATGCCTTCAGAGGGCGAAACAGCTGTCAAACGTAATAATAATTACACAGCAGAACTTGTTTATAGATAAAATGTTTTTATAAATTGAATAATAATATTATTATATAAAAGAAACAAAAAATATAATGGAGTTCTACAAAATAAACTTAAGGCGATGCGCTACGTCGTGTAATATTTTAAATTGAGCCGCTATCAATAACAACCCTTACGTAGATGGCGATAAGGTTTAATATCCCGCTTAACACCATCCGCCTGTTTTGATTTATGCAATAAAAAAACATGGCCAAAAAGTGCCTTTTATTTTATTTTGTGGATGTTCAGGCATAAATATTTAATTTTTTTCCTATCATTTTATAAATAACTTAATTTGCCACATTATACAATAAAATCATAACCGAAAATGGGTTCGTAAGTAGCAGATTTTGAACTTTAAAGCAGTATTCATAGGTCTTATACATTATTTTTTTCTGGGCTTATAAAAAGACTTATCCAAAAAATATTCGATTATTTTGTTATAAATTGGGGTCCTTAGAAATAATAACTCAGATTCTTGAGAGTTAAACTGAATCACTTTTTATTTGACAATAAACTTCCAATTTCACAGGTATGATTAAGCACTTTTTAATAACTACTCTGGGTACCGGTACTAGTTCCCGTAGTTATTTCGGAGAGGTGAAACCTTCGATTGTTTTCGTATGAGAGCGCGTTTGTAAGCAAAGACCACCTTTTTATAACCTGACAAAAGACTGTTGACATTCAAATTCAAAAGGCCGCAAAACAGAAATCGTCTTTGCTGACAGAATTTAATCAAGCAATTAGCAGAGGCGCGAACCTTTCATAAATAATATAATTTAGCTTTCATAGATGTCACTAATGGTACATAATTACCCTGAAAATTATACATGCACCCCCCGAAAGAAACTTAATTCACCAATTAAGGTTCTTTCTAATAAAAGAAAAATTATATAACTACATAATATAAACATTAATATTAACCAAAATAAAAAATAAAAAATTTAAATTCTAAAATCATTGAAAGAAAAAACAAAATACATATAAAATATAAAGGATTCAGTTTTTAACAACACAACACAAATCTTGATTGGCTTCATCTTCTAATTCCATCTGGATGGGTTCCTTGTTATGATTTACATGAGAATAACCTTGTGCACGAGGGGTCATCAGTTTTGCACGAGGATTCATCAATTTGAGCCGGGGTCATCAATTTGGTTACATCAGTTTGTGGCGTGCAATGAAAAAACATAAATTGCACGATCGTGGTGTTTCTTCATATCGCCCTTTGTTGAACGAAGCAGTCATTGGCGTTCAAGGTTGTCCTCTATGGGTAGCAGACAGATTTTGGTAATTGGTCGCACGAACGTCCCTTGTGATGTCCGGAGGGTGACTACCCTTGTGATTCCATCAGCTCCAGGATGGCAGGATAGTATACGAGCCATTTTCCATAGAGTGGGGGGTAAGTTATCTTCCTTCAAAATAACTAGATCATTTTCCTGGAGGGACCTCTGGTTGCTGGTTTGCCATTTGTTCCTCCGTTGAAGCTCTCCTAGATAATCCTTTTTCCACCTGAACCAAAAGGATTGAATTAGTTCTGTCATTTTTTGATACTGATTTAGTCTGTTGTATGGTACATCTCGGACATCTTCTTCTGGAATAACAGATGCATTTGTGCCCATAAGGAAATGGTTAGGAGTCAGAGGATTTAAATCATTAGGATCGTTAGACAGTGGTGTTAAGGGTCTGGAGTTGAGACAGGCTTCGACTTGACATAGTACAGTATAAAAAAGCTCAAAAGTTAAAGATGAACAATTAGTAATTCTATACAAGTGATATTTGGCAGACTTGACTGCGGCCTCCCACAGACCTCCTTGCGTTGGTGCGCATGGAGCGATAAAATGCCATTCTATTGACCTATTTGCTAAATACTCCTGAATTTTGTCATCATTTTTTCTCAAACTGGCATAAAGTTCCTCCAGTTTATTACATGCTCCTTTGAAAGTAGAAGCATTGTCGGAATATATTTTCTTGGGTTAACCTCTGCGAGATATAAACCGTTTCAAACAATTTAAAAAAGTTTCGCTAGATAAATCTGTTACTAGCTCTAAATGGACAGCCTTAGTAACAAGACAAACAAAAATACATAGATACGATTTAATTAGAGGAGCTCTCTTCAGAACTCCACTTTTGATTTGGAGCGGACCCGCGTAGTTCAAACCGGTTACAGAGAAAGGCCTGCTAGGGGTTATTCGGTCCATAGGCAAATTACCCATAATTTGCTGGCCTACGACGGGGCGGCATCTAAAACATATTATACAGTTATGTAATATTCGTTTCACTGTGTTTTTACCGAATATCGGCCAAAATTTTAACCTTATTTCGGCTAGTAACGCTTGTGCTCCTGCATGTAAATTCGCATAATGATAGTGACGTATTATTAATTCTGTCAACTTATGCCTTGCAGGTAAAATAATAGGATGCTTTTGTTGAAAAGTTAAATGTGTTGCTGTGGACAATCTCCCACCAACTCGTATTAATTGGTCATGTAAAAACGGGTTGAGAGCCTTTAAAGAACTATTTTTATTTACACTTCCATTTTTTATTAAGGCTTCTCGTTCTGCCTGAAAACTGTATTTTTGTGACGATACAATTAAATATTTCAAAGCTAATTCAAGTTCTTCAACGTTTAAATTTCCTGATATTTTGGTCTTTAACTTATCACAATTATTTATAAATCTTAATACATAGGCAGTTACACGTTTTAGTTTTGTTAAAGAAGAGAATTTCTTAAAGATGTCCCATTCTTCCGGATTAGTTACAATCAAAACATTTTTTCCTTTAATTTCCGGAGGGTTTGAACAAGATATTTTCGATAGCGGCCAAGTGTTGTTTTCTCTAGTCAACCACTCTGGCCCATGCCACCATATTGAGGAATTCACTAGTTGATCAGCAGTAGCTCCTCTTGATAATATATCTGCTGCATTGTCAGAAGATGGCACATGACGCCATTGTTCTGGGTTACTAAATTCTTGAATTTCAGCGACTCGATTCGCTACGAATGTGTTCCAACGTGCTGGTTGACCTTTTATCCAACATAACGCTATCGTGGAATCACTCCAATAATATGTATCTACTTCTATCATACCTAATGCTTGTTTGACATTTTTTATTAGTTTTGCTAGTAATACAGCGCTACATAGTTCCAGCTTGGGTAATGATATGCATTTTAATGGCGCTACTCTGGATTTTGATGTTATTAAATGAGAATGTTGCTTGCCATTGTGATCCATTGATGTGATATAAATGCAGGCTCCATAAGCCTTTTCAGAGGAATCACAAAATCCATGTAATTTAATATTACTAGCGTGCTTGCATACAATTTTCCTTTCAATCTTCAATACATTCAATTGGTTTAATTCATTTATATAACTTGTCCATGGCATCAGTATTTCATTTGGTAATACTTCATCCCAGGAAGCCTTGGATTGCCATAACCTTTGCATTATTAATTTCGCCACAACAATAACTGGTCCAAGTAACCCCAATGGGTCAAATGTTGATGCTATGCTTGACAATATTTGGCGTTTATTTTCACTATGCTTTGATGGTTTTGTTATAACATAAGAAAAATAATCTAACTCGTTATTCCAGATTAAGCCCAGAATTTTTTCATTCTTGGGTTTGTCAGATAGAATTTTTTCACAATTGTTCTGTCCGGCAATTTCAGCTTGGCCCGACTCGGATGACAAATCCAAGATATTAGATCTCCATTTTCTTAACCTCATGCCTGCAGACAGCAATATGTCAATTAATTGACCTTTTAAATTTCTACAGGATTCCAAATTATCGTCTCCGGTCAATAGGTCATCCATGTAAAAATTGTTTTTTATGACTTGACTAGCTTTAGGAAAAGTAATTTGGTTATCCATACCAACTTGTTGTAGGCATCATGTAGCTAGGAAAGAGGAAGGACTTAACCCGTACGTTACAGTTTTCAGCTTGTAATGCTGAATCTCATCTTCCGGTGATTCGCGCCAGACTATTTTCTGCAAGTTGCGGTCAGCTGCACTCACATTTATCTGCCGATACATCTTCTCGATGTCAGCTGTCATGACATATTGGTGTTTTCTGAAAAGTAACAATTGGGTATATAAATCCTTTTGAATGACAGGTCCTACCATCAAGGCGTCATTCAGGGAAATTCCTTTGGAAGTTTTGGCTGATCCGTCAAAAACAACCCTCACCTTAGTGGTGGAGCTCGATTCCTTAATGACGGCGTGATGTGGTAAAAAATAGGAGTTATGATCTCCTTCTAGTTTATCACATACCTCCATGTGACCTAGTTCCTGGTATTCTCGCATAAATTGTACATATTGTGATTTTAATTCTGTATTTGAAGATAATTTTCTTTCTAAGTTTTGGAATCTTTTCTCCGCTGTTGTCAATGAGTTTCCTAATTGATCAATACAAGGACGGCGTGGTAAAGTTACTGTAAATCTACCGTCTTCTTCTCTTGCATGAGTAGCTATGAAATTAGCCTCGCAAGCTTTCTCCTCATGATTTTGATATTTCATGGGGTTGACTTCTTCAAGATTCCAAAATTTTTCAATTTGATTGCTTAGTTTATTTATGGATAAGCTACAGAATTGTGATACTGGCCTTTGGTTGGGATATATGTTGGTCGGTCCTGACACGATCCATCCCAGTTGTGTTCGTTGAAGTGTGGGACCGGTATCCAACTTCATTCTATCATTGGTCAGGATGTCCCAAAAACCTTCAGCCCCCAACAAGATGTCGATAGGCGCTGCGATGTTGAAATTCGGGTCTGCCAATTCTAATCCATGAGGCAACTTAATCTGGTTTCTTGGTATTGATGTTTGCGGCAGACTTGTGGTTATTTCCTGTAATATCAGACAAGATATTGTATTTTTATAGTTGGTTCTTAAAGAATTAAAGTCTACCGACACACTTTTCCTTATGTGTGTAACATTATTGTATAGGCCCGATACTGGCTTATTTATGTGATTAAATTTTAAATTTAATTTTTTTGCAAAATCCTCTATCATAAAATTGGATTGTGCTCCAGAGTCTATTAGTACTCTTGCCTTATATAAATTATTGTCGCTACCCACGATACCTACTATCGCCGTAGACAACAATACTAAATTTTCTGCCTTACCTACGGCAGAATGATTGTTAACTGAGACATCTTCTGCTTCAGTTCCTAAATTTGGAGATTCTACTCGGAATCCCTCTTTATGAAGCAACGTATTGTGATCATTACTGTCACATCGTTTGCATTTAAAGGTGATCCTGCAATCCTGTGCAAGATGACCCGGCTTCAAACATTTGAAGCATGCTCGGCTCTTTTTCAAGGCTTCTATCCTTTCCGATATTTTTAGTTTTAGAAATTTTTTGCAGTAAAAGATCGGATGATCCTCACTGCAGAATGTGCATTTTCCCTTTTTTACAGATAATAACACAGTTGATTCCCTATTATTAATCCCTAAATGTGATTTAATTTGGCTGTGCGGTTTTTTGTCCGTAGTTTGCATAAGTTCTAAAGTTTGAGCTCGTGAAGCTAAACATTTCAAGAACTCTTTCAGTGTTGGCAACTTCCCTTCAATAGGGCTTTGTTCCCAATGTTTTCTAGTAATCACATCTAATTTGTTTGAAATTATGTAAATAATTAAAGCATCCCATTGATTTACTTGAACTCCTAAGTTGTGTAAAGCCTTTAAGTTAACGTTAGTTCCATCTATCAATCGCCGCAATGCGACTGCATCTTCCTGCTTCATTTCCTTCATTTGGAATATGAATTGAATATGCTTATGTACAGTTGCCCTTAAATTAGAATATCTCTCATGTAATAGTTCCCATGCTCCTTGATATCCAGAATCAGAGATTTCTAAATTCGAAATGATTTTAATTGCTTCTCCCTTTAAGCAAGATTGCAAATAATAAAATTTCTGTACATTGCTTATCGAATTATTATTGTGAACTATATTCTTAAAAGTTTCTACAAAGGTGTTCCAATTTTTCTGATCTCCGTGGAATTCTTGTAACTTTAGGTCAGGTAATTTTATTTCTACCCTCGATTGTTCTACGGATTCTAATGCACCTTTGGCCGTTGCCATTAATGAATAATATTGATTTTCAAATGATTCTCTCTGAGAAGCATTTTCGCTTTCATTTACATCTGAGATTTCCTCAATTTCATCCTGAATAACTTCAAATTCATCAATTATAGATTTAATTCTGTCATATCTTAGTTTTATTTCGTGAGCTGAAAGAGTATTCAATGCATCATTGAATCTGGTTAATTTTCCCCTTAAAACTCCGCGTTTGTTCACTAATCCTTTCAATTTCTCCATCGTATTATGAATCGCGACAGTAAATTTCCGATAATTAAATGATCACTACAATAATTCACTAAAACTGGTAAATTATTCGCGTATTAATACTCCAATTTGAAAGAAATGATGACAAAATCCTTACAATGTTTACTATTTTCGATAAAATCTGCACATAAAACACGTAGCTAATATTGTTATTGTGAAATGTCATACAAAATTAAGTTATGACTTGCAATTTTTATGATGTTGACAAACAGTAAATCGGAATATCTTGTAACAAATTATTTCTAATATTATTATTTGAATAAAATAATAAAGATATTTTGGGAATTCTAGATGTGATAGGAGTTGGATTTGGAAGGATTGGACTTATCTGTCTGATGCGATGGCGTGTTTCCAGGTTCTCAGACATCCAGCTACTTCCAGCTTGATCTCTCAAGGATCTCTTCAATATTTTTGGCCGCTTGGTTTTTGTTTAAATTTCTGTAATCTCGTTTGGATTACAATATCCGGATCGCTAGGACCATATTATAATTTGGGGTCCTTAGAAATAATAACTCAGATTCTTGAGAGTTAAACTGAATCACTTTTTATTTGACAATAAACTTCCAATTTCACAGGTATGATTAAGCACTTTTTAATAACTACTCTGGGTACCGGTACTAGTTCCCGTAGTTATTTCGGAGAGGTGAAACCTTTGATTGTTTTCGTATGAGAGCGCGTTTGTAAGCAAAGACCACCTTTTTATAACCTGACAAAAGACTGTTGACATTCAAATTCAAAAGGCCGCAAAACAGAAATCGTCTTTGCTGACAGAATTTAATCAAGCAATTAGCAGAGGCGCGAACCTTTCATAAATAATATAATTTAGCTTTCATAGATGTCACTAATGGTACATAATTACCCTGAAAATTATACATATTTCAAAGGCCAAAATGTATTCTACTCGCAGTATTTAATTAAAGCATCTGAAACATTTCTAGGCGACCAAATTTTCAAACCAAAAACACATCATTTGGCATTACCGCGTATGGCATCGCCTTAAAAACAATAAATAAAAATACTTTCCTCGTCTTTGGGCACACTTTTTTGCATTTCTATTTCTCAAATCATATTTTTAATTGCTTGACATTCCGACCACCACACTTTTTAAATGCCTTTAGATAATTATGAAAATATTTCTAAACCATATCACACAGCTGTCAAGTCATGTAAATCAGTAAACCTTTTCTCACCTAAGACACACTAAAATTCTTCCTGGAATTCCGCGGCACACCAAAAGCTAAAATATATAGGTATTAAATTGATACACAATTTTTTGTTTTTTTATTGGAAAAGTATACATACATTTATAATAAAAAATTTATGTAAAAGTTATCTTTTACGTATTTATTAATTATTTAATAATTATTATAAAATAATAATAAATTAATGTGATACCTGCGCTTGTTTCAATGAACACAAAAGTTTTATATACGGCTCGATTTTTGACAGCACCACTTTTAACGGCCCTCGCTATTAAATGTTTCTAGTTCAAATTCGAATATCTAACTCGCTGCACTAGCAGCTGGCAGGTGCGTTCCATTCAAAATCAAGACACGCACAGACCAAAACAAATTATTATTAATTAAAGATATTGTGATCATGTTTAAATATATTTTAGAATGTAATGCAATATAACGATAGCTTGATTCATGGAGGAGGTTCTCAGTAACATTTAATATAACTTTTTATTTGGAATTTTTTTCGATACATACATAGTAATGACCGCTTATCATTTTTAATTAATACAAACGTTGAAAAACTTCGCTCACATAAATATGTCGTTGAAAATGGAAGTAGTGTTAAGATTGCTTTGTCGAAAATGCGAGGATATTCGTATAGGAAAACGTAAATCTAGAAAACATCTAATGGAACTTCGGAGAAGTGAAGTGAAGTCATGTCATTACATAAATCTGTAAATTCATCTCAAATTATATAGAGGCAGTGCTACCGTAAAATTTATTGCATTGGTTGCAAAAGGATTTCGAATCCAATCTTATTGTTCCGTATTAATGGAACAAAAATACAGATCAAATTTGTGCTGAAGCATAATTAAATGTTGTTGGGACAGATCCACAGTTAATTGTTTGTTTTCAATTGTACTACGGTTGGTCCTTTGGTTTAAGTTCATTCAAATGCTGGAATATATCAGCCATGTATGCAAGTTTAATCAATCAGTAATCATCATCGAGGCGCTGATATAGTTCGTGCATATTTTGATTTAAAAGAAACTCACGCACCTCGTGACGAAGCTCAAACAATGTAGCCAAAACTTTGCCTCGGGATAGCCAATGAATTTCAGTATAAAACAATAGGGATTCATATTCGGCTCCCATTTCAGCACAGAATATTCCAAAGATTCTATACTACATTTTGAAAAATAGACAATATTGATGAAAAATAATTTGTCATTGTATTAAATACATAATTAAATATTGTAAAGTGTCAAATATATTGAATTTGACCGCGGCACACTTGTATCCGGCTAACGGCACACCACTGTGCCACGGCACACCGGTTGCGGAGAACTGATGTAAATGACCACCAACCCATCTTTTTGTATAAGCCTTTGTATTATAGTCCACTAGAACAATTTTTGAACGATAGCGTGTCATAATGTACCAAATAGAATCAAAAAATATGGGATTAACGGTGATCTTTTGGCTTCATGCTGCAGTAGGCAGTTTCGCGTGTTTCCAAATTAATATTTTGACAAACGGTATGAATTATATAATATGGTAAATCTTTTACATAAATAAAAATGCGAATGAATATGAGATGAATACAATTTTTTTCTACGGATCGTATTCGTAAGGCGATCTGTCACAATGTGAAATACATATTCTTTAAGGTAGTTTCTATGGATCGTATTCGTACGGCGATCTGTCACAATGTGAAATACATATACTTCAAGGTAGTTTCTATGGATCGTATTCGTACGGCGATCTGTCACAATGTGAAATATACATACCTACTTCAAGGTAGTTTTAAGAGTACAGAACGGTACCGGTGGCATTTTTAGTTTTTTTTCCATTTTACTGAACAATAATCACAATCTGCTGAAATGATTGATATCAAATGAAACGTCAAAATAATATCTACGATGGATGTGACTTGCGCGTGTATTCTATGTAGGTAAAATGCATAAAATATCCGACAATAGCGACAAACGATAAAGGCGGTCTAGATAAAGTGAGGTCTATTTAAAAAGCGGTCTACAAAAAAGGCGTTATGTGGCAGGACAACGTCTACCCGGGCCCACTAGTATTATATAGATGGGTCAAGTGACTAGCTCTTTTAAAACATGCTCTTTTTAATAAAAAAAAACAACATTATCAATAGCGCGTTTAGTTTTCACGTCTAACCAGACGTAAAAGCAAAACGCGCTATCTTCAAAGACATACTGAGCCACAGCTACGGGTGGTGGAGTACAGCTAGTGTACGTTTATATGGGACCAGTCGCTTGAGTGGTTATACTGAGCCACAGCTACGGGTGGTGGAGTACAGCTAGTGTACAATTATATGGGACCAGTCGCTTGAGTGGTTATACTGAGCCACAGCTACGGGTGGTGGAGTACAGCTAGTGTACAATTATATGGGACCAGTCGCTTGAGTGGTTATACTGAGCCACAGCTACGGGTGGTGGAGTACAGCTAGTGTACAATTATATGGGACCAGTCGCTTGAGTGGTTATACTGAGCCACAGCTAGGGGTGGTGGAGTACAGCTAGTGTACAATTATATGGGACCAGTCGCTTGAGTGGTTATACTGAGCCACAGCTACGGGTGGTGGAGTACAGCTAGTGTACATTTATATGGGACCAGTCGCTTGAGTGGTTATACTGAGCCACAGCTACGGGTGGTGGAGTACAGCTAGTGTACATTTATATGGGACCAGTCGCTTGAGTGGTTATGTCTTCAGTGGATTTGTTTGAGTAAAGAATTATTTTTATTCTAGATAAAGATTATGGAAGAGGCAGTTCGAGCAGTATTCCGAAG
Organism: Hesperophylax magnus; assembly: GCA_026573805.1. Taxonomy (NCBI): domain Eukaryota; kingdom Metazoa; phylum Arthropoda; class Insecta; order Trichoptera; family Limnephilidae; genus Hesperophylax; species Hesperophylax magnus. The sequence continues at coordinate 17,368,261 of JAIUSX010000028.1, forward strand.
AAATCAAGAGAAACTCGAAGAAGAAAAAGATAAAGGAGAAGAAAGAATTCAGACCAAGAGAAAATGCGGCATATTTTGAGTTCTATTTCATAATTCTGTGTTTATATTTCCGGTATTACATTGGAATATGCTCCGGGAAACTGCGTCATTGGCTTCTTTTAGACTGAACTGCACAACGCACCAAGCTGATCCCAACTACCTGCAAATATACGATTAAGAAATCAAAACGACAAAGTGAACTTAGCTCATTTTGAAGACAAAATTATCAATTGTTGTTTAAAATTATTTGAATATCCCCTCATAAAGTTTAAAAGAAAAGTGTCGAACGAATTAAAAAAAAATAATTGTTTTCGTGAATCGCTAATTCAGACGATTGTCGAATTTCCCTTGAATAAATAATACTAATTTGAAGAAATTTTCTTTGAAACTACAACAAAATACTCCATTGTACAATAAATAAGAGGTTGGCAGTTTGTTAAATTAGATTTGTTGATCTGCTTTGACATGAATTCTAGTAATACCTAAGATGAATTAAGAAAATCACTTATTATTTAAATTTAAATTTTTTATTTTTTATTATTTAATAATTAAACAGTTTACAATTTTTTTTTTGAATTTTTTGATGTTACTCTTTTATGGAAGCAGACGCTTGTGTTTAAAAGAGATGCTGAGTATCGAGATGAACATTATTTATGTAAGTATTCTTATTAATAATTTAAGGAGTTAAAATTAAAAATATAAGTGTATATCAACAATGTACAATTTAACGATTTATAACGTTACATTATTTAATTGACGAATTTCGTTGTTTTGATTTGTTATGTGAATTAATGGGTCACAATGTTATGATACTTACTTAGCCCATAGTTGAGTTAATAGGCTGTTATTGTGTTTGGTTCTCTTAAGTACATTATTGACTGTTATGTTGAATGAATAGTGGGTGGCCAAGTTTGACTTTGTTGGTCTTTGAAGGCCAACGCGCCAGAGTCCCTTCCAGTGGTTGAACTGGAAAAGAGCTAGCCAAACCGACCTACCGACGGTAGAGCATAATTCTCCATTCAGGGCGGGAGAAAAATATATCCCATCTACATGATGTTTGAAAGGAAGTTGCAAGGTTATAGAATGAAAGTAATCTGGTTAAACTTTGGACTGTCCGTAACAAGTTGTATTTGATAAATTTCACAGTGAAATACAAAAAGGTGAAAACTTACCCCCATCGACCAGAACGTAGAATCTATCTACCCTGTCTAAAATAATAAGTACGTACGTAGTTATGAGGAACGAACACTGAGTGCCGCGAATGGCGGAGTAGATGAATCAGCCATGTAGCTAGAGGACGGCAGCATTAGGATGTGGCTGGCCGACGGCCCAGTGTGGTACAGCCAAGAGGAGTAGACGGCATCAGAATGTGGCTGGCCAACGGCCCAGTGTGGTCCAGCCAAGAGGAGTAGACGGCATCAGAATGTGGCTGGCCAACGGCCCAGTGTGGTCCAGCCCAGTGTAGACGGTTAATCCGTGAGTTGCCCTTCCACGAGGCAAGGTGGAACTTAATAATACTCTGAATCAAAATGCACATGGCGAAAACAGTTTATCGGCAGAAATAATCACCGATCGCTTGGATAAACTCGGATTACCCCCATGGCCACACATGGTAAAAAACGTTTTCATTATTCACGCCACCCGGGGCGAATTCCACTCGCGGGAAATATGACTAGACTTCTAATCTCGAAGCACTAACTGAACATTTCGGTATTAATCGCAAATCCATGAAATAACTTTCGATTAGATCCTCAGACCTCCAGAAATAATAATTGACCCCCCGACCGGACACCCTGTCTCTCCTCTGACCGGCCGGGAAGTGAAGCCATCTTGAATTTTTTCTCACTTCCTGTTAAAGTTCCTTGTTGCCAGAGCATAAACAATAGACAAGATAAATCACAGATTTGACAGGTTCCTACTTAGTGTAATAATCATATGTTATTTTCATAACAGATTTTTTACATCGAAATGTTCTTTGATCGCTTTGAGTAGGGTTTTGTCGTCTTCGATTTTTCTGATATTATCAGGTAGGTTATTTAAGTATTTTTTGCTTAGAAATGTGTAATGATGTTGTGCAAATGAGGTGTTACATTTTTGTATTGGAAATATATGTTTTTGACGATGATTATTTAATGATTTTCGAATAAAATAAAGTGATACAGCGAACGTAGACACACCTACGAGTATGAAGGACATACGTATTCTACTACTCTGCTCGCTTCTATCACTTAACTTAAGCAATTTCAATGAATGTAACAAGAAATCATAATCTATTGTTTCTAAAGAAATTCCAAGCCTAAAATTAATACACCTCAGTTATGACAATAAAACGGTAGATGCTGGACTGTGAGGTATATGGAAAGAAATCAAGTTCAGGGCTGTCAGTTTATTGAATTTATGAATATTATTGTGTAAGTGGTAAGAAACAAAAATATTCCCAAAAAATTTTACACATTATAAATGGATATTACAAGTGGGTAGTCAAGGAGAAAAATCCCCAGGACTGAGCATTGAAATACTACTAAAAAATTATTTTGGATACTACAAGTTGAAAAGGTGAGTTTTTAGTTTTGCTCTGAACTCAGATGAGCTGTCGATCTTTCGCAAATGTGAGGGGAGTTTGTTCCAAGCTGTCGGGCCTGCTACTGCAAAAGCCCGGTCTCCAAACTTGGTAATGGGATTGCGCATAGGTACTGATGGTCTACCTATGGCTGTTTAAGATGCTGATCCAAGGATTGCTTACCTAATATTAACATCGCTTGGAATGCGCCGTTCCTACAACTAGGGTGGCATCGTGTCACGAATGGCTTTGAAAACCATCCAGCAGAGTTTGAAATGGATTCTCTCAGGGCACTTGAGCCATTGAAGGTTCCCCAGATGTTATGAGATGTGGGAATATTTGGAAACACCGGTTATTAGCCTTGTTACATCATTGAAAACTGACTGAAGTCTGTCAGTGTATGTTTTAGGGAGACTTGCATATATGCCATTGCAATAGTCGAGTCGTAATACAACGTAAGAATTGCTTTTACATCCAACAGATGGCGCTGTTTTAAAAAAATCGTTTTTACCTATAACAAGTGACATCTATACCATAAAAAAAATATAAAAACACACGCGTATTCGAATTCAACGTTGTGTCAAAATTTCAAAGCGATCGGTGAAGAACTTTCGGAGATTACATTTTTATTTATATAGGTACATTAATTAATCGAAATTAGGAATAAAAAGCTTTCCTGTTAAAACGCAAATTAGTTGTAACACCATGATGTTGTCAGATATCTCAATAACTTGTTAATTTATATCTACGTAAGAATGTGTTAATCTATAAAATAACGTCAATACATAAATACGAAAGCAAATAAAAAAAATACATTGTTGAACGACCAAATGAACGTTGAAGTAACTAGGTTTGTGGATCGTAGGTCGTAGGTCGTAGGTTGTAGATCGTAGATTGTAGATCGTAGGTTGTAGATCGTAGGTAGTAGGTCGTGGGTGGTCGTAGGTTGTAGATCGTAGGTTGTAGATCGTAGGTTGTAGATCGTAGGTTGTAGATCGTAGGTTGTAGATCGTAGGTTGTAGATCGTAGGTTGTAGATCGTAGGTTGTAGATCGTAGGTTGTAGATCGTAGATTGTAGATTGTAGAAAACCTTTATAAATGGAGAGCCCGCATTAAGAATTTCACGTAATTTATACCAAGTAGATTTAGTTTAGCGGCGTTTTGTTGTGTATTCAATAAATAATGCAAGTTTCCATAAAACAAGAGAACTTGATGATATCTATAATAAGGCAATGTTAACACAATTACAACAATATATATTATATATATATGTGGCGTTGAAAGAAAAATCCAGAATTGTTTTATTAATAATAAACAGCTCGACCCACTTAGGTACTTACAAATTGCTACCAAGAATTGATCGTAAACAACGCGACCTACCTACGACAATACGTTGTCTGGCAAGTCTGGCACATCACGCCAACTCACTAGAAGGCTCGAGCCTATCGCCTATGCATAATTGCAGCGCCGCCGAAAGTTCCCGAAAGACCCAGACTGAGCGAGTGTCTCCGATTTATTTGCGAATCCACCTACCTACTGTCGCCGCCGGCTGTACCGTATAAATAAGCCCGACGCAGCGAGCAGTCAGTATTCAGTCTCCAAGCCGTCAGCCAAGTACTACCGCGCTAGGGAACCTTGACCTAGAAATCGCCCGCATTCTATAGTATTGTGAATAGTAAACGCGTAAATATTGCGACTGTAAAATCGATTTTTTAATTTAACATTAAACGCTGTATCAGAGTTGAAGAGATTTTTATTTGTACACCAAGATAACCACATATACATATCATAGGTACTCAACATGAGGTATCTTATTCCTGTATATTGTTTCATATCTGTAAATCATGTAATGTTTGTTTCTAAAATAAAATTAATAATATAAAATTAAATTAAAATATCAACCAACATGTTTGTGGCGTTAGTCGGAATATTTCTCGTTGTAGATTTGATTTGACGCGAGCAATGGAAATTTGCGCTTACTGTTTTGTTAATTTGGGATTTGAGTGGAAGACCTTCATCTAAATCAGAGGTTCCCAAACTTTTTTGCCCCGTAGACCACTTGCCAAATATTTTGTTGCCTGCCTGCCGAATATTGAATTTTCCTAAAACTATTAACGTCCCATGTGATAATCATTTATTTTTTTCGTAAAAAGATTCCCTTCGTGGCGATAAAGTTCCTCTGTTTTTGCATTGTGCAGACAGGGGCGCCCTTGTGAGGTATTACACCAAATAAAAATGAAGCAGGAAAAGCAACGGGAATTTATTTCTGTAGCTGACCCTACAGAACTGCCCCTTAAGTTATTTGTCAGTGCTTCTTGTGGTCTTTTCTTCATGTCACATGTTTTCCGATTCTTAAACTTAGTTTTGAAGTCTGTGTAAAGTAAATTTAAATGTTGAACGTCATTATTACCCTGGACGTTTTTCAAAAACAAGTTGGGGAACTAGGAAAATTCGCGGCTTCCAATTTGCAATGTTTTGCTTGAATATATTATTATTTCTGACGAGAAAAGGAACGTAGACTCTATTTATATACCTCAATTAACAACTTTACGAAATATCAAATAAGTAATTTCTCAGTCTATTATATTTGTGTTAGGTCTATTGTGTCATTTACGGAACTCCTAAATGTTGACTTGAGGTAAATGGGAGTCCGCTCGTATGTCCACTTATTTGAATCTCGTGGACCCTCAAATTTTTTTCACGCTGACCTAGACCCCAGCAAGCCGATATCGACCCCTGGGGGTCCATATAGACCACTTTGGGAAACTCTGATCTAAATAAACACCTAGAAGTTTAATGCCATATTTACGGATGATGTTGCAGCCAGAAGTAATGAGAGTAGATTTGTCAACTATTGACAGGCGCTTTTTTGTTGCTATCCAATTCTAATCTATTATTGCTATACGTTAACATTGTTCAAAAATAATTATTTTCAGTTATTTATTGAATTTTTAGTTAGTTATTTGTTAAGATAAGATGCGATTTAAAAAAAAATGTTTGATTAAAGTATTGTTGGTCGGCGAGATGACATCAATAAAACAACAAATAGGGATAAATCTTATCTTAAGTGGACGGGAAAATAAGGAAAATTGTATTCAAATAAATGATTTATTTCAAAATATATATTGGTTGAACATGGTTTCAAAATATATTTTTTTGTAAATTGTATTTTAAGTTTATTGGTTTATTGTAATTTAGAATTTTGGTTTAAATTTGATTTGCTCGTAGTACATACATACGGAACTCTTACTGCCTAACATTCACCCTTGTACCATGGTGTGTATTCTGGAATAAAAATAATCGTAGTGTAAAGTATAATAAACATTTCATGCATTCAATTTAAATACTTATAGGCTTATAAAAGAGTAAATAAATACACAATCTACATTTTACAAAAATTATGTTCTATTCACCAGAAAAGGTTGTATGCAAAAGTTAAATATATATTAACATTTGGAGAGGGGTTAGAAGGAGTGGAGGGAGAGACAAACCCAAATCGGTAGCAGAATTGATAAGAAATGAACGGGGTGGGAGTGGGGAGGTTAATTATGGAAATACAATAGTATGGTGATGTGGAGAAATATTAAATAAGGGATTCAGAATTTTGATACACAAAATTTTTATAAATTAAAAGGTACAGCAAATATCCAGTACAATGTGGTGTTTTATTTATTTATTAAAAAAAAGAAAGAAAACCATTCCCGGGTTACGAATAACCTGACAATATTTGAAAATCTCCTACTACCACCACAGTAAGCGGAAAATGTTATTTGTGTTGTGATGGAGAACTTCAAAAGCCAATCAAGGAATTGAACACACTAATCCTGGGTGGGACCCAAATGGCATATGTACAAAAATTATTAATCATCGACTATTAAAGAATTAAATCATTTTAGAGGAAAATTTGGCATTACCTACTGTGAAAATATTATAAAAAATAATATTATAAACATCTTATGTAGAAATTTTAATTTGAATCCTTCAAATCGGTTTAAATAAAAATGATTTTTATATTATATAAATAAATTATCTTTACTTTGCAAAAGTAAACGAAGACGCCACCGCGAGACGGGTCAGCGTCTGTTGAGACGGGTCACCGTCGTTCAACAAAAACGATTATATCGTTTTAGCTGCAAGTTCAAAAACAATACATTTTAAAACGATATGGAAAATTTATTCATCCACAATGAAATTTACTTTAATTAGGAGGTTCTGTCAGGTAAACCCCGCCACACCCTGTGTATATATTCCCGTGAATCACGCTTTGAACGAAATAACTTCGTGAAAGAAACACCCCTTCCCAGTCTTACCTGTTTTGAAGTGCAGCCACGCGTCAAGGTCGGCGAAACACTTGTTAATGAAGGTTTGCCAGTCCCCGTTTCCTATGTAGGCGCAAATTGGGTCCCAATTTAAATGACATCCCAGTTTTAACAAATGATCATTATTTGGTGCTGTCGTGCCCGGGGTCACCAGAGTCACCAGGATCACCAGCATGCCAACTGTACAAAGGTTGCGTTACTCAATAAGAAAGAAAAAAAAAACAGATTTTTGTATTGTATTGAAATGCGTATTCATGCAGAAGGAACGTACGTCGTTACTTGTCCAAACATTGGCTAAAGAAGGAGGTAGAGCAACACGGCATAAAACCCCAAAAATAAATCACTAAAATACTTTTGGCCATGCAAATCTAAAATCATATATAACCCCTTAGTCGTTTATCAAGATGCCAAAAAACCGTCGAAAAGTTAGTAGGTGAAATTAGTTCGTTAAATCCTAGCATATAAAATGTTCTTGATTACGTAAAACGTGGGAATTTACCATGAATATGTACAATTGTGTTCATGTGAAGTTTTATATCATCATCAATGTTGATGTTATAAATACATTATTGAATGTGAAAAAAAAACACATTATTGACGTACACTATGAATGTATATATATATATATATATATATAAGCTTGCCTTTTTTATATGTTAATTCAATTAAATGTAGTGAATTATTTTCGTAAAATTTCTCACAATTATGTAAATATTTTATAAACTTTCTAACTATTTATTGTTTTCAAGTTTAATTTCTCGGTATTTTAATACTTTATTTGAACCTCGCAACGTTAAATAATCACACGACATACTCCTATTTAAGTCGTCACTAAAACGTCCTCTTTAACCCTCCAAGCCTCAGAAGGACATTACTAGCCACAAACATCATATTCCATTAGAGTCTCTGAAGGACATATCTGACCGGGGCGTCCATACACAATAAAAGTATCTTTTTTATACCTCGTGGATATGTGATTTATTATTTGTTGAAAAGATATATAATTATTCTTTACATGGATACATCCAAAAAACTTAAAATTGTATGATTACAAATTGGGGGATTTTTTCATTACCAGTTGAAAGTTAAAAAAATATATATTTTTGTATGAACGGCATATAAAGTGAAGTGACAGTTTTCTGACTAATTCCCTAAATACAGGGTTTCCCAATAAGAGGTGTTATTTTGATATTCAATTGTAAAAGATCAATGGTTTCGTTGCTTGTGTGGCACGTAGCGCCGTCTTGTTGAGAGTAAACGTTGTCCAGATCAATACCATCCAATTCCGGCCATAAAAAACCATGAATCATCTCTCGATAGCGCAATCCATTCGCCGTAACTGTTGCTCCAGCATCATTTTCGAAAAAGTAAGGTTTAATGACTCCGCCGGACCATAAACCGCACCAAACAGTTAGGCTAAGAACTGACGGAGCGATTTTCACCCGCGTCCGCTGCGGTTGCGGGCCCGCAGCCTTTGCAGAATGCAGATATTTATGTAAAAAATTAAAGCACATTTGGGAGGCAGCGGGGAGGGGTGTAGAGAAATCCCGACGCCATTTTGCAGTGACTTGTTATTACTCGTTGCGTAGTGACGCGTTCGTGCACGTTTGTCAACAAAATGGATATTGATATTGAAGTCGATCTACTCATTACTTTGGTTCGAGAAAGGCCCGGTCCTTGCCCGTCTTGAAACCGCCCGTCTTGCGATAATCAACCGCCAAGATTACGAGCGATAACAGCAACCGCGACGGCTGCGTAACCGCACAAAACTGCGGTCTCGTGAGATTTGAAAATAAAACTCCATTCCGCCACCGCAGCGGGCTCGGGTAAAAATCGCTCCGCGAGTCCTTAGCTTCACACGTTGAGGATAGAGAGGCTTTTCAACAATAACTCTTGGGTTTTCCGAGCCCCAGATGCGAAAATTTTGCTTGTTGACGAAGCCACCGAGGTGGAAATGGACCTCATCACTCAAGATGATTTGCATTTGATTCACTCAAGTGAATTTTAATAATGGCGTAGTTTCTACTTGTCAAATGTCAAAAAATGACAGCTTTAAAAGTAACATCTACCGAAATAGCGGGATATTCAAAATAACACCTCTTATTGGAAAACCCTATATAACGAATGTGGTTTCTAATTATTGAATTCTCTCAATATTATAGACGTTTGAATTCAAAATACCCTGGAATGTTTTTCTGTTAATCTCAAACATAAAAATCAATTTTTTTTTAGAAATATCAATATTTTTTTGAAATACAAACATTTCAAATATAATTTTCTCTAGTTTCTAAAATATTTATCTATTTACGACTACTTTAAAAGTAAGAAATGTGTAGCACATTTTAAATACATCGGAAGCATTCAGATATTTCACAAATTTGTAGGTAAATTTATTAGACAATCTAAAGAGTTAAATTAATGTCACTACCACCTTCAACGAATACTTCAAATGAATAAAATATATCTTCTTCTGTCTCTACGGTATACACCTTAATATTAAATGGGTTAGCTGTAAGAAATAGTTCTTACCTATAAGCTATACCCTTTATTCTCTATCTTTTTTATTTTTCTGTGTATTGTTATTTCTTTGTATTATTTTCTTCATCTCTGATACTTATACTTATAAAGGTTATTTTGTAATACATTATTATACTTTCTTCCTCCAAAACATGACAAACCTTCAAAATTATCACACGTTTTTAACATATCCTATACTTTTTAAATGTTAATATGTATTATCTGGAGCAGTAAATTTGACATTGTCTTCTAAGGATAGTGCTTGAGCACATTTTCAAATGATGAAAAGATAATTTGGTGGCTATTCCTACACAGCTTTCCAAAGGGTTTTAACTCCACGTTAATTTCCACGAGTAAAACAAACAGAATAATTCTTACCAGTTGCTGCAAAGTCCACGAAGATCTTCATTTTTGTTGGTTTACGGAAGAATTTCCTATTCTGATGAAACTGTGGACAAAAGACGGCTTTATATACTCCTAGGACTGATTAAATTTATTGCTTTTCTGATCACAACAATAAATTTTTAAAAACATTTACTAAAATTTTACGTCCGTATCAAACGAAATTGCTTTTAGATATTTTTAATTTCTTTTTACATAAGCCTCACACAGGATCACCTTTGGAGTTGCGGTGTGGCGGGTATTTTTTAGGAAATGAAAGAGAGGAAGTTCTAGGTAGGAAAAAGTTATGGAGTGCTGGGATGGAATCTAGGAATCAGAGTGTAGCATGACACTTTGGTGACCTACGGCAAAAGTGTTGTTTATCCAATCAAGTTATGGAGCGCTGGGTTGGAATCTAGGAATCAGAGTGTAGCTTGCCACTTTGGTTGACCTATGGCAAAAGTGTTCTTTATCCAATCAATTTATGGAGTGCTGGGTTGGAATCTAGGGATCAGAGTGTAGCTTGCCACTTTGGGTGACCTATGGCAAAAGTTTTCTTTATCCAATCAATTTATGGAGTGCTGGGTTGGAATCTAGGGATCAGAGTGTAGCTTGCCACTTTGGGTGACCTATGGCAAAAGTGTTCTTTATCCAATCAAGTTATGGAGTGCTGGGTTGGAATCTAGGGATCAGAGTGTAGCTTGCCACTTTGGGTGACCTATGGCAAAAGTGTTCTTTATCCAATCAAGTTATGGAGTGCTGGGTTGGAATCTAGGGATCAGAGTGTAGCTTGCCACTTTGGGTGACCTATGGCAAAAGTGTTGAGAACGATTTAACGTTGGATGACTTTACTAATCATTTAAAAATTACGTTTCATGCATTTATTGTTCATTCAATTTGCCCTTTACAAAATTTTAAGTTTTTCTGCATACTTAATGTAAGCAAATATCTAATTATGATATTTCATAGAATAAAAAAAACAATTTATTTATGGTTACTCCAACAGTGATAAGAGTGTTATCAACTGTAACCGAGGTTCATATTCAAAAACTAAATTTTATTAATGATATTGAAATTAAATCAAATAATGCTTCTAAAATGTTGAGCTTTGTAAACCAAAAAACAGAACATATCATTAGTTAGTAGTCAAATGGAGTACGACTCAACGTCATAAAATGAACAGCATCAAGTTTTGATTATAAATGTTAGGTTTTGTACTTGCTAAACATTAAAACTTCTTTACACATCACTAGTGAGCAGTCAGGTTGAATATAATTCAACTCCAAGGTCTCCCGACTATAACGTGCATTCTCAAACAATAGAAAGAGTGCCAAAATAATTTCTAACCTTTTTAAATTATAAACGAAAAATACCGAAATAACAAATAAACTACACTTATCTACTACGGTTATCAAATATATTAAATTTGAGCGACAGTAGAACTGTTTTTGATAAAGTATTTCTATTTTAAATCTTGCATAATACAATTGACAGTCCTGAATTATTAGCGCTCATAAATTTGAATGTGCCAGCCAGAAACACAAGGTCAGTACTACTATTTTGTTGTGGTAATACTATACTGGTTCTATATACCACTACACAGAATTCAAAACTTGGGAAATATCAATATCAATCCCTTGACACAGGGTGCTTCCCTGATATTTGGAAACGTTGTTATCTAACTCCTATATTTAAAAAGGGTAATAAAAGTGATGTTACTAACTATAGACCAATATGTAAGCTATCCGTAATTCCTAAACTTTTTGAAAAACTATCACTTGATAAAATTTCACCATGTATTAACCATCTCATTGTTCCGAATCAACACGGATTTTTGTCGAGTAGATCAACTCTGACAAATCTCTCGTTATATGAAAACTATATATCAAACGCATTAGCTAACAGAACTCAAGTCGATTCCATATATACGGACTTTATCAAGGCCTTTGACAAAGTATGCCATAAAATTCTGCTGATCAAACTACGTAAGCTCGGTATTGACGGAAAACTTTTAGAATGGTTTGCTAGCTATCTAACTGATAGAGTTTTACTTGTAAAAATCAATTTGTTCATTTCCAATCAATTTATAGCTACCAGTGGTGTACCACAGGGGTCTCATTTAGGCCCAATATTATTTTTATTGTTTGTAAATGATATTGTAAATATATTTGATGAAGATATTAATACGTTACTTTTCGCAGATGATTTAAAAATATTTAAAATAATCAAAAGCGCTGAAGATTGTATCTGTCTACAAAATAATTTGAACAGGTTAATTAATTGGTGTTCTCTTAACAAACTTCATCTGAACATAAATAAGTGTTATTCAATAATATTTTACAGAATAAATCAACCAATTATTCTTTTCATATAAACTCAATAACTCAATCCTTACCTCTGTCGAAGAAATTAATGACCTGGGGATAACTTTCGACTCTAAATTAAACTTTATATCGCATATAAATAATATTAATAATAAAGGAATTAAAATGCTAGGCTTCATTCTTCGAAATTCCAGAGGTTTCAAGAATATTTCAACATTAAAAATTTTGTATACATCCCTGGTTCGTAGTCAAGTCGAATATAACTCCTCGATCTGGTGCCCCCACTACAAATTACATTCAGATTCAATCGAAAAAATTCAACATAAATTCCTAAGACACATTAATTTTAAACTCGGTATTCCCCCCATTGAAAATATAAACTATAATTACTTGATGAAAAATCTAAATTTATTAAAACTCTCAGATCGAAGAATAATATCCGACTTAATATTATGTTCAAAATTGTAAATGGTAGTATAGACAGTCCTGATTTAATTAACCTCATTGAATTTCATATACCCACGAGAGCTACTCGTTCTAAAATTTTGTTTAAATGCAACAATATCAGGACTGAGTATTCCAAAAACTCGCTTGTACCTAGGTTGCATGAAGTTAGTAATAGATACGCAGATGTGGCAGATCTATTTAACTGCACGCAAGGTAGGTACAAGAGGGCTATGCTATCAAATCTTTTCAATCAATATTAATTTAATCTAATTCTACCTTATTTGCACTATAGAAACTTAAGTACTTGTATCTCTTGTTTACTTACTTACTTACTCTCTAATGTCATTTCACAATCAAATGCCACATATATTTGTAATTCTTTTTAAAAATATTTCTACGATTTTAACTGTGACATGTTATCATTGTTTATGGTATATTTATACCGTTGATATTAAATAAATATGTATTCGAACATCGATGTATGGAATATGTCACTGATACAATATAAACATGAAATAATCAAATCATTTATCCATGATACAAGTCCTCACTAAAGAAGTTCTTTGTTAAATTTATCGAACTACATCGGCAAATTTACTAAACATATCTCTACCTAAATCTTAGAAATTAAATGTATGATTCATTGAAGTATTATAAACCATCATAATCTATAGTATTTGTTCCGTCACGCCGCGTTTGCTTTGACAGGCCATGTGCTAACCAATCGTATGGTCAGAATTTGAACTGTGTAGTTTAAATTCGCACACGTCAGCTATAACCACCGAGGGCCGTGAGCCGAACTATCGCACAAAAACCGTTCGTCCTGTCAAAACACCATCGCCGATTCTTTATCGGAATAATCAGTTAATGCGTATTTTATCGCAATCTAATTTAAAATAACGAGTGCTAACGAACCACGATCGCCGTTACAGTGCTGACAGATGAGTCTCACCATGCAGATTTCATTCGCCACCCGGTAAGTTGATTGTGAATTAACCTTACGAATTGTGTTTTCGCATTCGCCTGTCACAAGCCATAGACTTCATTTATGCTTTATCTGTATGGAATAGCCCTTTAAAGTACAACTATCCCAACCCTTGTTCGTTCCTCGAACAGTATTATTTAGTTATAAAAAAAAATGATTACAAATTAACTCGTATAAAATATTAAAATACAAATCAGACAGTTCCGAACTCCTGCAACTAGCTAATTCCCCGGTAGAGTGGTTTCGTTCTATGCGAAACCAATACCGAACCAATACCGTATCAATAATGTTGTGATTCTCTGATCACGGTACTTTAAATGTTTGTTGCTGTAATTTTATATCTTGTATTTATTTTCTTATCGTAACTTTATTGTTATTATTTTTCACTGTACTTTAAATTTGTGTTGCTTTTATTTTTAATTAATTTATGTAAGTATGTATTTATATGTTGCATATATATCGCCCCACTCGTAATAATTATAGTAAAACATGGAATATATATTGTATATTACCATGTGTGATAAAAAAAGTTCGTTTTGTGAAACAATACTAGATGCACATCAATAAACTATAGTGCCCCAGAACTTTCATGTTAACATCAGATTTTCCAAATGTAGCAAGATCATTCGCAATGTAAAGGCCTCCTTTTCCTACTCTTATTTTCCTTGTGATAAACACAATCGTTTGACCTTATTTACTCGTTATAATTACAGTACATTCGTTAAGTACCAATATTCGGAACGCATCGTATCATTCACTAAATATCAACCAATATTAATAGGATTTTTATCGGAAGCAAATTCAAAAATCTAATAAAACAAACTGCCTAGCTCTGATTCGACTTGTTCCATTTATTTATTGTGTTATGTATTCTCTATCTAATCTTTTTCCGTCTTGCATGGTGGAGTATTATATTGTTGTGATGTAATGCTCATTTAGATGTTCATTCTGCCAATAAATAACATGTGTAAGCCCAGTTGGGCGTGAAATTCTAAATATTTTTTTTTAATTGGAAGCAATTACTTTGTGGATAGACATTATATTTTTTAATAAAATCAAACAATTTGTTTTGACCTTGAGTTTTTATTATTTTTCACATCGACTGGTTTCGCCGATAAAGGAAATACTTTTATAGTCACACAACACTAAAACAAAACACTGTATAAAACAAATCACAATAATACTTTTGGCCATGAAAATCTCAAATCATACCAAAGGAAATACTGTTATTATTATGAATAAATGTGATAATTAACTAACCATCAAGCCGTTTCCCCGCAGAGGTAGGCAGAGAGGGCGGACCGCCAAACAACTCTTGGACCAAGAGTTGAGACCAAGTGAATCAGATACTTGAGTCGGGCCACGTCAAGAGTCAGAATAATAGAAGAGTATGTATGAGACCATGTATGAATGTGAATGAGGCAAAGAGTATATGCCAAGATTGAGTTGTTTGGCGGTCCGTCGTCTCTGCCTACCCCTGCGGCAAAACGGTGTAATGGTTAGTTAGTGTTTAATAATTCCAAAGTTTTCTCCCCAAAACATAATATTAAAAACTCTTTAGACCTAATTAATGATTTTAAAGACTTAATTATCCAAAGTAACATTACACTAATATCTTTTGATTTGGTGAACTTGTTCCCTAATATCCCACAGAATGAAAATCTTTAATCAGCAAATTTCTAAATAATTTAAAATTACCAGGTGATTTTACTAATGACCTCTCTGGTTTGTTTAATGTCTGTTTAAACCAAAATTATGTTTAATTAAAACATGTTACCTATAATAGGACAACCGGTTTGCCGATGGGTTCTCCAACTTCTCTCTTGATCGCTGATGTATTTATGGACACTCCAGAAAATAGCGCCATTTGGTATAGCGCCCTTCGTGGCAGCCGGACGAGTCTTAACGCGTTCTCCAACCGCTTTGTGTTTTTTTTTAGTATTTTCAATGGAAATGAGGCAACATCCCTTTGAAATTATTTTTAAAATCAATCAATCAACATTTTAACTTAAATAAAAATAAACTGAACAACCAGTTATTAGAAACTTATAATATGAGATTTGAGTGCAGTGTTTTAAAAGTAAATATTCGGAAATTTTGCTCAAAAGTATTCGACATTCGAAACGGACGCCGATCGGTAAATTCACCCCTCATGTTTTTAACGAAATTCTCGAAAACTCTGAAGGCCCTGGCAAGTTTTTTTGCTAAGCCCAGGGTAATTTATTATCCCGACCGTCGCTTTTTATTGCAAGCAGAATGCACCACATCAAAAATAACCAGGAACAGGATTACATGGAGATGAATGATGGACTTGCCGAACGTCACAGCAGTGCTGCCAGGGTCTCTTATGTATGTGAGGTGTCAGCGCTTTACTAATAACAGCAAACACATACCTGGACGGATGACGAATCTCGTGCTGGCACTGTTGGTGGACGCGGCGGACTTTTTCGCTGCAGCAGCTGGTACAGTTTCTTCACCACCTAGGATTCTTGCTGCAGAGTCTCCATCTTCTATTTTCGTGTCACCTGTACTAGAGGTGAGCAAAATTGATTGAATTAATTCCATGAATTAATTCAATCTTGTAACACAATCGATCTTATTCTCATTTTCAAAAGGAATTGAATCTTAATTCCTTATCGTTGGCATTTTTTTCTAAACATTTTACAATTAAATTAATTCATTATAATAAGGTAATAATTAATAATGATGTGCACTTTAAATGATTTAAATATTATAGTGTTTCCTAGAAATCTAATTAAATATTATTACTTTACTATGGCGGCGCGCCGCGGAGTTTATATGTACTGTGCCCTGTCGCACTAAATCGCGTATCTAGTATCCCGCGTCCCGAGCCGTAATCCAAAAGACTCTTTTCATCGAGTCCCCAGTCAAGGAATCAATGAATTTATTCCGTTTTCAGTAGTGACGTCACGCGTCGTAGACACAAATCCTATGTCCCATGTACCGAGTCTGTCCGGACAAGCGCTCAATCTCAATCTCAGGGAATAAGTGAAACAGAACAGAGACAGTGACACTCGAGACAGAGTTCCCAATTCCCTATTCGTTATCGAGTCCCTTTCCTTAATAGTTACAGGTCCGTCCGCACGGTCTGCGAGAACGCAAGTCATTAATGTCGCAGATAGACACAACAAGTTCCTAATTCATTGCACTATGTCAGCTGTCAATCGGTTCGTCGTTAGTTCCCGCGTGGCTAAACCTTCGATTTAGTACCTAGTCAGGTGAAAACTTTCTACTTCGGAATCTGAATCCTAGTAAAAAAGCGAAAGTATCTCCTGTATTCTTCTCCCTTTCACATGCGAAAATAATGCAATACGCTTAGAAACAAAACGATGTTTACGTTATTGTTCTTATAAGTATGTTTTTTATGTACCTGCCTACTTGTAGACGTAAAACGAGATCAGTTGACTGTCGAATTGTGTGTGATGATAACAAGTAATTTGTTTTGATTTCTGTATTTTTGTACTGAATCGTATGCCACTCGATTTCAGACTTTCAATCAGTTTTTATTTGGCGCATGGATTTAAAATAACCATTGAGGTAAGTACCTGCAAACATTAAAATAAATAAATATAATATATATGTGGTTGAAGCTTATTCCAGGTGAACGGGTCGGATATACAAAAGTGGTATAATAATAATATAGTTCTTATAAATGCTTTATGAACGTATCTCATTGCCCCTAAAATAATATATTTTTTATGTAAAGGTTATCTTAAGGTACCTACTTTTTGTAATAAATATATAGATAGTTTTACGAAGAAAGATAATAATAATTTTTATTCTGGGATTCAGTTTGCCAGCAAAAAATTCCTATGCAAAAAAAGAAAAATCGAGTGGGACTTTTTATTTTTGGTATCGTTTAATGATGTTTTACTTTCGTTTTTTATAGGGAAAAGTAACATATTGAATAGCAAAGATGTCTTCCAGAAAAAGGACCAAACTTTGGTGTTATTTTTCTGAAGTAGATGGAGGGATGCATTGCTCCACATTTTAGAAATGGAAGTTAAAAAATAAACATCCGACTATTCCTCTCCAGGTCCAGCGCCCTGCGCCTCCCGTGTCCTTTGCGGCACCCATTTTAACGATTTTATTAGTGACTTGTAAAATTACTTTTTATTTTTGTTCGTAAAATAACATATTTATTAAAAAGTTTGTAACATGTTTATTTTGTGGAACGACATATATTTTTTTACTAAAGTTACTCCAAAGCTCTCCTCGCTTTAAGAACTCTGTGCTTTAAAGTGTAAAGCTTACAAATACAGGTTTTCTAAGTAAAGTTATAAATGTACTTCTGCAATGTACAAAATAAATCCCTATATTTGATATTTTTTGTGTGTTTATTTAAAATGTGTTGTTATGTGAATGTGAAAAATGGTTCATTATTGCTTTCTTTAAGTTTCCTAAATGTGAGCAATCTAGGTACAAAACCAAAATGAAGTGTCGAATCAAGGAATTAAATGAATGAATTAGTTCACTTAACCAGGTGAATAAGACTGAATTGATTCATTATTGTGAATTTTTTTTTTTTTTTTTTTTTTTTTATAGTGAGTACCTCACAAGAGTCCCAACTGCTCCCGTCTGGAGCCAGTGAGACTATGGCATCCCCAATTGGGGGATGTTGTGAGGCTGAAGGTAAGTGGGGAAGGGAAAGAGGAAGGTGGGGAAGTACCTGGCTATTCAGATCTAGTCACTAAACACGGCTAAAGCCATTTGGAGCAACGTTTCAATTCTGAATGGTGGTCTTACACCAGGGCGATACTGTAGGTAGTATCTTCCACTCTCGAATGAATCGGCCCATGTCTACTGTGAAGACTCCCCCTGAATTCCCCATGCCCGGAGAGAAGTTGGGTCACATGGTGATCCAGGTTTAAATATGCCCCTTCCATTCTGAGTTTAACAGACGGGAAGAATGAGTAAGTCCATCTTCCCGAATTTGACCTGTCCCATCGCGCTTGCCATTCACTCAGCGTTATTTATTGCATCTCTCTAAGAAGAGCAGGGAGAGACACAGATCCACCTGCTATTAAGTTAACACCTAGGTGAGTAGCAGGTCTTCCTCTGATAAGCTTCTTCTTTGTTAGCACCTCCCTAATTTCTAAATCATTTGGCAATATGCCAGCCAAAAACTGTTCTATAGGCACCAGAGAGTGCCAACAGGGGGATTCGCTGGCCCCTCTTGAGTGCCGACTGGATTAATACATTATCCAGGCGGTGCTCCCACACAGAGGCTGCATAGGTGACTTGCGACACATACACCCCTCTGTATAGAAGGCGAAGCGCTGGAGAACGCAATCCCCACTCGGCAGTTGAGATCCTTCTCAGTTTCAAGAAGAGGGTTTGGGCCCTGCTTGATACACTCTTAACATGTGCCAAGAAAGAGGACGATCGATCCAAGAGAACGCCTAAATACCTAGTGGTTTCCGCAAATTTGATGTTTGAATCTCCAATTTTGATGCAGGGATTTCTCCCTCTATTGAGGGAGCCCTTCGTCAGGAGACCCATGGTCTTTTGGGGAGCGAAGGTCAAACGATTTCTCTTACCCCATTCTAAAATTGTACTTAAACCTTCTTTAGCTTTGCACTCTACTTCTTTTCTGCTGTTCCCCGAGACCAAAAACAATTTGTCATCAGCGTAATCGACCGAGATACATCCCTCAGGCAAGGGCAACCTGGAGGAGTCGTCAAACAAAATGTTCCAGTAATCTGGAGCAAGAACCGAACCCTGGGGACAACCCATATTTACCTCCCGTTCGAGTTACATTTTTCATTCGTTAGTGACATTCCCGTACGACAGAATGATAGAACGGTTGTTTAAATAATCTGCGGTTATCTTGAATAACCTTGGAGAACAATTACGCGATTTTAGTTTAGAGAGTATCATCGGCCACCACGCATGATCGAAAGCACCAGTGATGTCCGGGGCTTATCGTTCCCTTTTGGAATGACACGGAGCACGCCTTTCTTCCATACAGTGAGGAAAACTCCCCTTCTCATGCACGTGTCCAACACCTAGAAGAGCCCCTCCTTGGCGTAGATCCACACATTCTTCACTATTATGCCATTAAGTCTGTCGAAGCCTGGTGCCTTCTTTGGATCCAAACCCTTAATAATAGCGTCAACCTCAGCAACAGTTATATGTAACATATTATCCCCCTGGGCGAGGTTCCTGGGCGGAAGCCGTGACAGATTTCTAATCTGTTTGTGATGGTCGCTTTCCCCTATTGCAGAGTCTAAAGGTACTAACTTGCCCAGAAGTGTCCTGAGCATAGAAGCCACGTCTACACTCTCAACATCCCTGCCGTCAATATTGGATTTAATACTGGATAAAGACCGGTCAGAACCTTTTCCCGTTTTTTCAAGGGCGCTGTGGATATCCCACGGGTTGGCGTTTCCCACTTCTTTAACCCAATTATGCCATGCCGCTCGTTTCGCCTTAAAGACGGCCGATTTAAAGGCACTACGAGCACACCTGAGAGTTCAGTTCGCCCGGCCGAACCGGGCAGTTGATATACCTACCTTCGTGCGCCGGTTTGTTTACTTTTGAAACGAAACGGTGTTAATCTTAATTATAATCACATTTAATCGCATTTCTGGCGGTTATTTACTGTATTTCTATTCTTCAGCAATAAAATAGTAGATAATAAGTGTTAAAAATAGTTTTTTTTAGTTAATTTTCGGGTCGGATTACCGAAAATTGTAGTGACGTTTAAATGTGTTTTGAGTTAATCTGAATTGTATAAACACAGCAGAAACTATTATCAGTACTGTGTTAATCTTCAATTACTTATTTATTTATTTATTTATTTATTCATTTTTGGGAAATCAACAGTTACATTTTTACAGATTGTACATAAGTAAAATAGCCAAAATAAAACCAATTACGGATTTCCTCCTTGTGACTTTACGTAAGACAGCATTAGAAGAAATAATTAAATTTATGAGAAATGTGAAGTTATAATTATATAAAATAAAAGAATTGTATAAAATAATAGAACAAAATAATACAACAAAAATAAAGGGGAAAAAAAAAAAAAAAAAAACTAAAATTTATATAAAATAAAAGATTATCGATACATTGGTAACCATAAGAATACAAACAATATTGTGCATATAAATCATATCATAACCATAACCATAAGAAGACAATGTTGTGCATATAAATCATACCATAACAGGATTATAAATATATAAATACTAGAAACATAAACATCAGAAACATCAATTCAAGAAACATCAGTGAAATACTCTTTTAAGGTCATTTTATATTTAGTAAATTCGCAATTGAAGATGTCGATATTGAATAATATGTTATTGTGATTATTACATATTCTGTTCAGGCAAGAATTTTGTCTACAGTTCGTTTTGCTTTGATTGATTTTAAACAGGATAGAAGACCGTGTTAAACGTGCAGGCACATTAAATTTAATATTATTTAGCAACTCTGGGCATTGAATATTATTATTAATTAATTTATATAGGAATAGAGCATCTGCATGATGCCTTCGTACACTTAATGAATCAATTTTAAAGTACGAAGCTGCCTCTGCATAATTATTAAATCTTACAAATGACCTGTAACAGAGATATTTTAGGAATTTGTTTTGAATTGCTTCGATTTTGTTTATGTGGATTTTATAGAATGGAGACCAAACAATTGATGCAAACTCCAGATGACTTCGTACGTAGGCAAAGTAGAGTTGCTTAATGATATTGATGTTATTAAAAAGTTTTGTGTTTCTAATGATGAAACCTAATATTTTAGCAGCCTTATTTGTGATTTGTTGTATATGAAGGTTATATTGAAGTTTATTATCAAGAGTTATTCCAAGATCACGAATATTTGAGACTGTTGCAATGTTGATGTTATTTAAAGAATAATTAAATAATGTTTTATTTTTATTTCTGGAAAAGACAATGTGATGACATTTTGAAACATTTAGAAATAATTGATTTTGTTGGCAATAGGTAGCTACATCGTTTAAATCATGTTGTAAATTAATACAATCGTTTAGACTTTTTATTGGCTTGTATAGCTTAGCATCATCAGCAAATAATTCTATTTCAGAGTTTTTTACAACATTGACCAAATCATTAATATATAAAATGAAAAATAATGGTCCGAGATGTGAACCCTGTTGGATCCCTGAGGAAATTTGATTGAAGTCTGATACAAAGCCCTTTATTGCTACTGCCTGTGATCTGTTAAGTATATAAGATGTAACCCAACGAAATAAATTACCACGTATACCTAATGCCCAAAGTTTTCTTAGTAGTAATTTTTGATTAATTTTATCAAATGCTTTGGCAAAGTCTGTATAAATGATATCTACTTGAGTGCGATTGTCCATGTGACCAACAATGAATTCGGTAAGAAGAACGAGATTACTTTCCACATTTCTGCCTTTTGTAAAACCATGTTGTTTTGTTGTTATGATGTGATTGAGTTGTGGACTTAGGTATTGGTAAACAATTTTTTCCATTAACTTACTGAATATTGTTAGTTTTGAAATCGGACGATAATTTTTAACATTATTTTTTTCGCCATTTTTGTGGATTGGTGTTACATATGCTCTTTTCCATATTTCAGGTACCGTGCCTTCGTTCATTGATTTATTATATATAATGCAGAGAGGTTTAGCGAGTGTTTCAGCACAATTAACTATAAAGTATGACGGAATATCATCACACCCCGCGCTTGTGTTCATGTCAAGAGCTTTTATTTCTTTTAAGACTATTTCTCGTGTGAATTTAACCGTGGTGATATTTATGTTATTTGTGTTTTCTGGTATGTCAAATGTTGGTAGGTTATTATCTTTTATGTAAACTGATTGGAAATATTCCATAAAAATATTACATACATCTTGGCCATTTTCAGCTTTTTTGTCATCTAGATGCATCGTCCTTGGAAGGGACGATTGTGTTTTTTTCATATTATTGAAATGATTCCAGAAGAGTTTAGGATTACCATTCATGTTACTTTTTTTTTTTTTTTTTTTTTTTTATTAATATCAATAGCAAAATTTGTACAATATGTAGGTTTAAAGTATAATATAAGTATATTTTTTGTATTTTTTTCACAGTCCTCCTCACTAGGGTTTCCTGTTCTGAGGCGGCCTGTAGTTTTTCTTAAATTTTTGTATTTAGTTTTGAATTGTCTTTACATTGTCTTCATAATGTTTGTAAGTTGATTATTACTTTGATCTCTAAGCCATGTTTTGACTTTTGTTTTAAATATATTCATTTCGTTTATTTTTTTGGTTTCATTTGGTAGAGCATTGAACAATTTTATAGCATGGAATTTATTATTTCTCTGTCCAAAGGATGTGTTCAAACTGGGAGTAATCAGGATATTTTCGCTTTTTGCCCTGGTTGTGTATTTATGTTGGGCAGTGGAGTATTCGGATATGTTTTTTTTCAGTTTAAATAAAATATTTTTTGAATATAGTTTCTGTACATTGTAAACATTGAAGTTTTTGAATATTTCTTCTGTCGGAGTTCTAAGCGGAACTTTCAGTATAGTCTTTAATACTCCTTTTTGTGCTATATTGAGCCGCTCTGTGTGAGTGCTCAAGGCAGACCCCCATCCAGTTATTCCGTACTCTATTTGTGATTGACACAAAGCATAGTATACTTTTTTAATATCGTTTATATTGAGGATATTGCGAATGTTTCTAAAGAAGTATATGTACCTGGTTAGTTTTTTTGTAATTACATCTATATGTGAGTTCCAACGGAGATTATCATCAATTTCAATTCCAAGATATTTGATGCTTTTGGAGTGTGCTATAGTGGGACATGGGCATGATAAGGATTGATTTTTTTGATAAATTCCTTGGCATGAATGTAATTTGAGATTAAGGTCCTCTGACGGCTGCCCTCTGGCTGTTTTAGAAAATGTCAGATATTTTGTTTTATTGACATTAAGCGTCAGGGAGTTTCTTTTAAGCCAGTTTTGCAGGAGACCAAGTCCGTGTTCAGCTTCTTTGTAGGTATTTATCCAATCTTTTTCTTTAAATAAAATTACTGTGTCATCAGCAAAACTAATGATTTTTCCTCTTGTTTCTAGGTTACAGATATCATTAATGTATATTAAAAATAATATCGGACCTAGTACGCTTCCTTGTGGTACTCCATGGTTGATTAGGAGAGGTTTGCTTTTTCTCTTATTAATTTGGACGCTCTGTGTACGCTCCGTCATATAGCTTTTTAGTAAGTTTAGTGTTGTACATGACATACCAATTTTTGAAAGTTTTGAAAAAAGTATTTTGTGATCTATTGTGTCAAAAGCCTTTTGTAAGTCTATGAAGATTGCCAAAGTTTTTTCTCCACTGTCTAAACTTTTAGTGATCATATCGGTAATTTTTTCTATGGCGTCACTAGTACTTAAGTTCTCCCTAAATCCATACTGAGTTTTTGATAATTTTTTATTGTCTTCTAAGTAGGATAAGAGTTGTTTTTTTAGTATTCTTTCCAATATTTTTGAAAATGTATTTAGTAGGTAATTCAGCAGTATGTATATAATTAATGTAGAGTTCTTGTGCAATTCGTTTTTGTCTAGATCTTAAGAGTGAAAACGTTTGGTAGTCACGTGGATTTTGAAATTTTTTGAAATATTTATGATATTTATTTTTTTCTTTAATTATTTTTATGAGAGATGATGTATACCATGGCGGATAATTATAATTTTTTGCTGGTTTAGTTGGTATGTAATTTATTTTAATATTGTTCAATATGTTGTAGAAGACGTTAGTTGCGGATTGAGTATTCAGATGGTTCAGATTATGATCCCAATCAATTTCGTTTAGTTTTGTGTTTATCATTGAATAATCTGCTTTTCTAAATTGTAATACTTGCTTTGTGTTAGTTTTCAGGTTTTTATTTTTATTTTTAATAGGAATTGAAATTAGCAGTGTTTTATGATAAACATCTTCTGGTACTAATGAAATGTTATTGTGAGTAATTTTCAGTTGTATGTTACTTAGAGCTAAATCAAGAATGCGATTATTTATATTATTACTCTGAGAGTTATATTGTTGCAGATTATTAAATGATAAAAATTCTATAAAGTTAAAATGGGCGGGATTTAATGAATTGATGGGTTCAGTGTACATATAATCACAGTTGTCATTTATTGGTAACCAAAGTAAGTGAGGTAGGTTGTAGTCTCCCACTATAATGAAACTGTCATTATTGTTATCCGTCATAATCTGTGATACTTTGTTTATGTGAGAAGTAATATTTATAAGATGTTTATTGTCAGGTGGGATGTACGAAGTACATATGTGAATTTTTTTACCAGGAAGTGATATAGTTACCCATATGTCTTCCGCTTCAGAATCCCATTCTAGTTTTTGATCAGAAATTAATTTACTTTTGACTGCAATTAAAACTCCACCACCGCGATTTTGATTGAGGTTATGATAATCTCTATCTCGTCTGTAGATATGGTACCGTGGATCGAAAAGTTCCTCATTAAAGATTGAATTGTTAAGCCATGTTTCACTGAGACATATAATGTCATAGTTGTTTAATAATACATTTTGAAGAAAAATATGTGTCTTGGTTCTGAGACCTCTTAAATTTTGATAGTATAATTCTAAAGTCTAAAGATTCCATTGTATTAAGTATATAGTGCAGTTAATATAAAGTTGCTGGAAAGTTAGTTGATGGAAATATTGTATGTTTTTAGTTTTTCTAGATCATTATAATTATTTATGCAATGGTGATTTGTGTTTTCATTAAGTCTTACATAAATTTTACAATTTTTGATCCAACAGAATTTGAATTTATTAATTTTGGTAAACTCTCTGACCTTTTTGTAGAGTACTTTGTTTTTATGAGTTAAATGTTCATTTATATAGATCCGTTGTTTTCCATTAAAGTTAATATCCTCTGCTGTTAGGCCCCTTCTTGTCCGGATTGCTGCTATGATTTCGTCTTTCTGTTTCCTGCCCTTTAGTTTTACTATAATATTCCGCGGTCTTCCTTCAATCTTCTCCTTGGGGGTGACTCGGGTGGCGTATTCAATGTCGTCGCTTACTATATTTAATTCTGAATAGATCCTTTTGATAATCTCCGTCAGGTTCTCTTGTTTTTTTTCTGGTATCCCAATGATCTCTGTTATTAATGCGTGCGTGTTGTTCGTTAGCATCCAATTGTTTTTGTAATTCTTTAAATTCACTTTGTATTACGGCGTTTTGTTCCAGAGTTATTTCAAGGTTGTTGTTTTTTTTCGTATCAATTTTTTTTTCTAGAGTTAATATTTTATTTTTTAATTCCTCGATTTCTTCTTTATACTCGTTTCTGATGATTTCCAGAAATTGTACCTTAAATTCTTCAAACTTTTTGTCAAGAAGTTGGAGGAGTTGGGTGTCCGTAGTATTTAGTGTTTTTGCAGTTGCTCGTGTAGTCATTTTGGCACGAAATATTAATTAGTATAACTTCACTTCACTATTAAAGCTATTAAAATATAGATATTTAGATTTTAGCTAGAATTTTTTATTTTATTTTGAGATATTTCAAGAGTGAAATAAAAACACGACAGCTGTCATTGAATGTTATTGTTGTATTACATAATTAAATTCGGATTTTGTGAAATTCTGGTGAGTTTGCAGATTTTGTAAATAACATCTGTATTTGCATTCTACCCACAGCGGTAAGTAAGATTTTTTATTTTTGTTAATTTTTAGGTTGGTTTCTTTTTAATTTATTTTTATTATATGTAATATGTCATCAACGACAAACTGCTCACATACCTCGAGAAGAACAAAATTATCAACGACCGTCAATACGGATTCCGGCGGAACCGCTCGTGCGGTGATCTTCTCGCGTATGTGACGCATGTTTGGGGGCGGTGCCTTGAACGTCACGGTGAGACCCAAACGGTCGCACTAGACATATCCAAGGCCTTTGACCGGGTCTGGCACCGAGGACTTGTCAACAAATTGCCTTCTTACGGACTTCCCGCATCCCTGTGTATGTGGATTGCTGACTTTTTAAGGGATAGGTCGATTCAGGCGGTTGCTGACGGTTTCACCTCTTCCTTACACTCCATAAATGCTGGCGTCCCACAGGGATCGGTTCTGTCTCCGACTTTGTTTTTGTTGCACATCAATGACCTTTTGACATGTGCACCAATTCATTGTTACGCGGATGACAGTACAGTTCATGATAGCTTTTTGTTTGACAAGCCCCCAAAGGGCACACAAACTCCAACGGCTCGGAGGGCTTTGAAGCAGAGAATGGACGGTTATCTCGAGAGTATTTCCTCCTGGGGTAAAAATAATCTCGTCGAATTTAATGTTTCAAAGACCCAATCCTGTCTGATTACGTCTAAAAGGGATCCAAATGAGAATCTAGTCTCCTTCAACGGAAGCAATCTTCCGAACAGGCCTTCCATTGATATGCTTGGTGTAACTATAAGTGACCAGCTCAAGTACGGGGGCTCCATTGAAGCCAGAGTAAAGCTGGCCTCTCAGAAGCTGGGCGTACTGGACAGGGCCCGCAGATACTTTAATAGTACACAACTGCTGACCCTGTACAAATCGCAAGTGCGCCCTACTCTCGAATTTGGTAGCCATCTCTGGTCCGGAGCCCCTAAATACCTGAAAAAAACCCTTGACTCTGTGCAAAAACGGGCGGTCCGTTTGATAGATTCCCCAATCTTAACAAGCGGACTGCAATCTTTAGAGCACAGGCGTCAGGTAGGTATGCTGTCCTTGTTCTATCGGTATTACAATGGAAGATGCTCTGAGGAACTAGCGTCATTGATCCCTTCGGCACCGGTGCATAGTCGGGATACACGCCAAACGCGCGCCCAACATTTGTACACGGTTGACATTTGTCACATGAGAACGGGTCGCTTCTACGATTCGTTCTTAAGTTCAACAGCTCGGCTGTGGAACGAACTGCCGGCCTCTGTGTTTCCTCCCTCCTACAACATGGGACTCTTCAAGACCCATGTTCACTCCTTCCTCTCCACAAAAAGACCCTCCACACAGCATCCCCAAAGATGACATAGGCCCTGAGGGAAATTATTTTCTTCAGGGCCTCCTGTGTGGAGTTAATATAAAAAAAAAAAAAAATGTACTCCGTGGACTCCTCCGACGAGGAGGAAGTTGCCCTCCATGAGCTTTCAAAGGAGGAAGTTATTAAAATAGCGCAGGCAAGAGGGAAGGAGATATCCTCACAAAGGAGACGACCTTCTCCCAGATCCTATGTGCTTATGGAGAGTATTCAAGCCCACAAGGAGCCTGGTAGTCCTAGACGGCCCACTTCACCGTTTACCAGTATCCATGGCAGCTTACTCCGTGAAGAGGGAGCAGCATCAATTTTGGCCGCCCCGAAGGATGTAGCGAACGCTCCTTCTGGAATTATTTCCACTGGTACTGGTGACGTGGCCAAAAACCCGTCGCCTAACCCAGCAAAAAAGAAGCGTGGCAGAATTGAGGAACAGTTAATTTCAGGTGACAACTACGATATGCCAGTCGAGGAGGATTATCTCGCCCCATTTTGGAGCCCTCTTTCGACGATCTCTGCAAAGGTAAATGAGATGAAAAATAAAATGAAAAAGGAGGACCGCTCAGTTATAGAGGTAAGTATAGATCTAATTCGTAATGAGCTCGCGAACCTGGCAAATACCTGTGCCGCCGCCAACGCGAGAGCTGGCGCCTTTGCCGAGGTTATTAAATCACAGAAGGGATTATCGGAAAAAATAGATTTACTCATTAAACGTCCGTCCCATGTGCCACCAGTTATTGAAAAAGTGGTAGGTAAAAAAACATATGCGGGTGCAGCTTCCGGAACGCCTCCCAGTGGTTCCATCTTATTCGAGGGACAGGAGCGTGAGCTGCCTTCTCTGAGGCCCACTATTCTATTCTACCCCACTGCCCCTGAAGGCAAAACATCTGAGGAGACCCAGAATGTACTTACATCGGTTCTGGATCCCAAAACCGACGGTTTTAAAGTGGTTAGGACACGTAAGATCAAGGGTGGAGGCGTTCTTCTGCAAACTGATAGCCCGGGGGGTGTCAAAAACATTCAGAAGGCGGCGAAAAAAATAACCCTCAAAGGTTTGAAAATGGTTAACCCACAGGGACGACTACCCAAGATGGTCATTTATGACGTCCCCAGAGGAGACGCAGCTGCCGACACGGCTCTTTTCAAGGAAATTTTTGATAATAACGTCGCAGAAAAATCAACTCTCTCCAGGGAAGACCATTTAAGGACAATGCGGAGGGTATCCCTCTTTGGGAAACGTGAAGGCGGGACTATGAATATGATTGTCACGTGTCATCCGGATTGCCGGAAGGTACTAATAGATAGCGGTCTTTGCTACCTTGGGTGGAATGCCTGTCGGGTTCGTGACTACCTGGGAGCTACCCGTTGCTTCAAATGCCACATGTACGGCCATGTAAGCAAATCTTGTACTTGGAGTTTATTTCTTGCCGCCACTGCGCCGCAGCCGGTCATGATTTCGAGGAGTGCCCCAAGAAGGCACAGGCCGCTATCTGCGCAACTTGTACCAAGTTTCAGAAACCAGCCGATCATTGTACTGGTGACCGAGCCTGCCCCGCAAACAGAGCTGCGATCGAGGCTCAAGTTCGCATGACCGATTATGGCCGTCGCTAATCCCCTCTCCATAGGCCAGATCAACCTGCAGCGGTCTCGGATAGCCACCCTTGAGGCCCAGCGGGTCATGACCGACCTTGGGATCGACATTCTGCTCATTCAGGAACAATACGTTTGGCAAGGGAAAACACCTGGTATCATTAGTCCAGGGGTGGTACTTGAAGTAGGCAGCTCTCCCGGGGCGGGTGTTCTGGTCAATACTTCGTTGATTAGCCCCCTCCTTCTCGAGGGACTGTCGAACGAATACCAAACCTGTGTTTCCTTTAAATTTGGCGATACTGAGATCATATACTGAGAAAATATATCTTCATTCTTAAAAAAGAAGAAGCCGGATTTAATTTACACTGTCGAAAAACTGGTTACGAGGCATGAACGTTATGCTGCCTTCAAAATAGGCATACCGGAAAATTACTTCCACTTTTTCCTGGACCCCACGATCTGGCCTGAAAACGTGGCCTTCAACGAATGGTCATTTCGGAGACCACGACCCCAAACTAGGACGGTCGATACGACGTCCGAAAAAGATAGACATTAGTGGAGTATACCAGAACGTTCGAAGTCTGAATAATAAAATTATCGACTTCATGACAAACGTAATGTACCAGAAACCACTTCTGATTGCTCTTACCGAAACTTGGCTAACTTCAAGCACCTTTTCGTCGGAGCTATTCGAAAACCTATACCACGTCTACAGGAAGGATAGAGGCAGTCGCGGAGGAGGGACTCTCCTAGCCCTCCGAGCTGACAGCCACTCACACGCGGAAAGAATGGACTGCATAGAAACCCAAGGTGAAGACTTGTGGGTGAAAGTATCGCATAGAAATATCATCATTTATATATGTGTTGTATATTTTCCTCCAAATACAACATCTGAACAGTATCAATTATTTTACGACAAAACTATAAGTGAAAGTGTAAAGTTACAATCAAAAAATATTATTATTTTCGGTGACTTTAACTTCCCCTCAGGGAAAAACCCAATTGACGTTTTCGATTACTTTTGTTCTTTTTATAATTTAACACAATTCAACACTGTTTATAACATAAATGCTCACATGTTAGACCTAGTATTAAGTAATGTAAATTCTAAAAATGCTGTTATCTGCCGTCATGACTCCCCATTAGTCAGAGAGGATATTCATCACCCTTCACTTTCATTCACATTCGATTACACAACTCAATCACATATACAAACAGACACATTGCCTCCAGACATAAACATGGGTTGGATTTTCCACGAAAGCTCAGATAACACACTTAAGAATGCCTTAGAACAACATCACTGGAATCATTACGATTGCCTTGACGTAAATCTAGCTGTCGAAATGTTTTATGAACAGCTCAATAATATTTTCAACATTTGTTTTAAGAAAAGATCTTCACGTATGCTCAAAGATGTTAGACAATATCCGAAATGGTTTAATGGGGAAATCATTCACCTCATACGAGAAAAAACTAAAATGCACTATCTTTGGAAAAAAACAAAATCCGAACATGCCTTAGCTAACTTTAAAACTTTGCGAAAATCAATCAAACGGTTAATTGGTCAGGCCTACACTGACTTTACACGTGAGGCCGAGAACAGTATAATAACAGACCCAACTCGATTTTGGTCTTACACTAACGATAAACGCCGCGGCTGTGACAAACTTAACCACATGGACTACAAAGACAATAAATATAATGGATCGTCTGAGATCGCCGCAGGTTTCGCACACTATTTTCAATCAGTATTTAGCGACAATATCCCCAAACTTGACATATCCTCTATAGCTTCATCGTCATTTAACTCTTTACCTGTACAAATTCATGAAATTAACGATGACGATATTATTACAGCTTTCCATAAGCTAAAACCTAAATACTCCGTCGGCCCAGATTGTATTCCACCTATAATCCTCAAAAGATATGCAAGTTATTTTGTTCAACCTCTAAAACATATTTTTAACCTATCACTTCGCAAAAATATCTTTCCGGAAATGTGGAAACTAACGAAAGTAACGCCTATACATAAAAAAGGAAAAAAGTCAGAAATAGATAATTACAGACCTGTAGCTGTGTTGTCAGCACCCGCAAAACTTTTAGAAACCATAATTTATTCACAGATATATAACCAAACAAAACACGCACTCACCGAAAATCAGCACGGATTTCGTCCCACACTGTCACCTTCAACGAATCTTATGAATCTCATTACCTATATTAATAATTCATTTGAAAATTTTGTACCTGTTGATGTGATTTATACAGACTTCGAGAAAGCATTTGATAAAGTCGACCATGATATTTTATTAAAAAAATTAAGTGACATCGGATTCTCTCAGAATTTCCTCGCTTTTGTGGCTAGCTACTTACGCAATCGTCGTCAGTATGTCAGTTACGGACACCATATCTCTCACGAATACAAAACTAACTCCGGGATTCCCCAGGGATCGAATCTAGGACCCCTTCTCTTTCTCTTATTCATCAATGACATTGGCAACACTATAAACCACTCAAAATATCTCCTTTTTGCTGACGATATAAAACTTTTCAAAGCAATCAAAAGTTACATCGATTCCATTCTTCTGCAGAACGATCTTGATTCTCTTGTCAAATGGTCGGAACTGAACAACTTACCCTTCAGTATTCAGAAATGCAGTATCGTTACATTTACAAGGTCCAAAGATACATTCCTGTTCCCCTACCACATTAATAAACATGAATTAACACGTAAAAATGAGATTCGAGACCTTGGCGTAATTTTTGAAGCAAATCTCTCTTTCAAATCCCATATATCTGATATTGTCTCCCGTGCCAACAAAATGCTTGGATTTGTTCTTCGTAATTCAAGATCATTTACCAACGGAATCGCAATCCGAAGAACGTATGAAGCACTTGTTCGCAGTATCTTGGAATATAGCTCCATTATTTGGGCCCCTTCTGAGCAAAACCATATTCTCGAAATAGAAAAAGTACAAAAGAGATTCATGCGTTACCTATATATGAGGGAATATATGTACTACCCTTTCCTGTATCCATCCTTATTCTTAGCAGGAATGCTCGATCTTAATACATTAGAAGCCCGCCGAAAAATATTTTTAGGAAAACATTTTTTTAAGATAATCTCTGGAACTATACATAATCCACCTATTTTGAAAGAGATTAACTTATATGTTCCAGACAAGTATACTCGTGGAAGGTCCCATACCCTTTTTTATGCTCCAAAAGCGAGGACTTCTGCCTATCAGAACGCCCCAGTCAACAGAGCGACTGAACTGCTCAACGAGTCTGCATTGACCATCGACATTTTTAACGTAACCTACAGGCAGTTTAACAATTATCTTTTGACGTATGTCACAAAGTAGTGAAACTGACCTTTTTATGTGTTTTGCTATACTTTTTGTCTAATTTGTAATCTTCTCCATAATGTATTGGTGAATAACCGTTTTACGGAGAACATGGAAAAATAAATAAATAAATAAATAAATCATCGTGATATCAGTATATTTTAAATATGGTAATTTAGTTGAACCGCATATTTTGAGCCTCACGCGTGCCTTGCATAAATTAAAAGGCCGAAACATAATTATTGGAGGTGACTTCAATGCGCGCTCGCCTCTCTGGTTTGACTTTAACGGAAATCGAACGGAAAGATCCTATGCCGTCGAAGATCTTATCTCAGCGCCTGGTCTGTTCATCCTCAATGAACCAGGTACGTTTTCAACATTTTCAGGAACTGGTGGCGAAAGCAACATTGATCTCACTCTCTGCTCTGGATCTGTTGCGTCAAAAATATCGAAGTGGACGGTTCATGAGTGTGCGATAGTTTCTGATCATAGATTGATAACTTTTTCAGTGGGAATTACAAAGACAGAAGCTCCACAATCATCTTGGAACTTCAGAACCACTAGGGCGAATTGGGATAGCTTTGGGGATGCGCTGCGTCAATCTTTAAGGGGTTTTCATGACGTAGCCGCTAGGGAACCGGACAACTTGGGGAATTTCTTCAACGCGGCGGTGGTATCAGCCGCTGAAACTTCTTTGGGCAGATCAAACCCAAAGAAGTTAATTAGGACGCCGTGGTGGACACAAGAGCTGACTTTGCTGAAAGGGGCCTACAAAAGAGCCTATAGGGGCCTGGTAGTGGTTAGGCGGAGTATATGCTCGCCTGAAGAAGCGGCTGCACTTCAGGCCCGTTTTAGGGCTTCCCGTGGCGCCTATCGTTCGGCCGTCCTCTCAGCAAAACGAGCTGCATGGCATAGTTGGGTAGATGAAGTGGGTAACGCCAACCCGTGGGAAATCCACAGCGCTCTTGAAAACTCGGGAAAAGGATCAGAACGATACTTATTGAGCGTTGTGCTCGGTAATAGCGAAGGGAACGCAGAGAGTGTTGACATAGTCTCCACTCTTGAGACACTTCTGGGCAAGTTAGTTCCTCTAGACTCAGTTAATGGGGAAAGTGTTCACCATCAACAGGTTAGAAACCTGTCACGGCTTCCACCTAGAGACCTCGCCCAGGGGGACGGCGTACCACCATTAAGTCGAGCAGAGGTTGAAATCATAATTAAGGGTTTGGGTCCGAAGAAGGCACCGGGATTTGACAGATTGAACGGCATAATAGCGAAGAATGTTTGGATCCACGCTAAAGAGGAGCTTTATCAAGTGTTGGAAACGTGCTTGCGTAGGGGAGTATTCCCTACAGAATGGAAGAAAAGCGTGCTCCGGATTATACCAAAGGGGAACAACAAGCCGAGAACAGATATCGGAGCCTACAGACCCATCACTTTACTTCCAATCTTAGGTAAAATACTGGAAAAAATCATCAAACATAGGCTAAGTCTCACCCTGTCTCCACCCTGCGACCGCCAATTTGGGTTCGTCCCCGGTAAGTCCACTGAGCACGCCATTAAGTATGCGCTTGAATGGGTGAGGGTTTGTACTAAGAAGTATGTAATTGGAATATTTTTGGACATCTCGGGTGCCTTCGATCATGCGTGGTGGCCGATGATTTTAACTAAGTTGAAAAGTCGTAATTGCCCGCCTTTACTGTTCAATATTATTAGTGATTATTTACGTAACAGAAAGGTTATTGTGATGTATGGTGATTTTTTCATCATACGTGACGTTAACATGGGCTGTCCACAAGGGTCAGTCCTCGGGCCTGACCTGTGGAACATCCTTTTTGACGACTCCTCTAGGTTACCCTTGCCTGAAGGATGCATATCGGTCGACAACGCAGATGATAAGTTTCTTTTGGTCTCAGGGGACAGCAGAAAGGAAGTGGAGAGTAAAGCAGAAGAGGGTCTGCGTGAAATTCTTGAATGGGGTAAGAGAAACAGGCTGAACTTCGCTCCCCATAAGACCGTGGGACTCTTGATGAAGGGTATGCTCAGTCGTGCCAGAAACCCTACCATCAGAATGGGAGGCTCCACTATTCGATTCGTTGAAAGCACCAGGTATTTAGGCGTCACTTTAGATAGATCTTCTTCGTTCCTAGCGCACGTCAAGAGCGTTTCTAGCAGGGCCCAGGCCCTATTCTTGAAATTGAGAAGGCTCTCAATGGCTGAGTGGGGATTGCGGACTCCGGCACTTCGCCTCATATATAGGGGTGTTTACGTGACGCATGTCTCGTATGCAGCTTCTGTGTGGGAGCACCGGCTGGATAATGCATTGATCCACTTGGCCCTCAAGCGGGGCCAACGGACTCCCCTGTTGGCTCTTTCGGGCGCATATAGAACTGTGGCTAATGATGCATTACCGGTTCTGGCTGGTACACTGCCGATTGACTTGGAAATTAGGGAAGTTTTGACAAAAAAGGCATTGACAAGAGGTAAGGCCGCTGTCCACCTGGGAGTCGAACTGACACCCGGTGGAGCGGTGTCCCTTCCTGGCTTATTGAAAGCCATGCGAGATAGAACGCTGAGTGTATGGCAAGAGCGATGGGATAGGTCGACGAAGGGTAGATTGACTTTCTCTTTCTTCCCTTCAGTTAAAAGCAGAATGGAAGGGGCGCACATAAAACTGGATCACTATATGACGCAATTGGTGTCCGGTCATGGGGAGCTCAGGGGGCGGTTACATAGTCTCGCCTTGTCTCCTCATCCGAACTGTTCATGTGGTGACACTAACCAGACAGCCGAGCACATTCTGTGGCACTGCGAGTTGATGAAGGATGCCCGAGAGGAAATGTTGGATGGCTTGAGAGGGATTACAAGACCGGCATGGAATGCCGATCTCGTGTTGAACAGAGAGAATTTTGAATGCTTCAAAAAGTTTGTAAAGTCCTGGGTAGAGAGATGGCCTGTGCTTAGAGTCGCTGATTTAGATTAAAATCATCTTTGTTTCAGGTGCCAAGCGTATTGTTCCTGTCACTCCACGGTTACTCCTCTATAACAACTTTAATATTGTTTATGCGCGATTGCTTTATGTTTTATTTTTATATACTCATTGGTTTTACTTTCTTTGTCTTATGGCATGATCGCAATGCATTTATTATTTTATTTGTTTGTTTTATTATTTCTTATTCATTTATTGTGTATATTGGCTTTTTACACCGTTTTTGCCAGTTCTTTACACTGTTTTTATTTTTTATGCACATTCTTCCTTTTACTTTTGAATTTGGGCCTTATTTATTAGGAACGCGTTGATAATGATAATACTGTTTCTTTTTGTGTTTTAGCTCTTTAATACTATGTTAATCTTTTGTTTTCCCTTCTTTTTTTTCTATTATGAACAGTCAATTTGTTGTTGATCACAACTTATTTTCTACGTTTGTTATTTGCCTTTTTATTTGTTACTAACAAATTGGTTTATGAATAGGTTGTCGAACTGAACTCTATCGTACTGTATTGTTCATTTCCCCACCACGGGGGCGGATAGACCCTGTTCCTGCATCCAGTAAGGTGACATTAATCCGGGGCGGCTGTCCCACGAACCACGGGTGCCTCCCCCGGCATCATGAGCGGGCCTGGGGAATGTTTGCGCGGGCCCGGTCCCCTTCCGTCCTGCCTCCGGTGACCTGAGGCTCACTTCATTCCCTAGGGTCTTTGGGAGTATCTCCCCCCCCCCCTCCCCCCATTTACATTTCTTCGAGGGTACTCTCGGAAAACTGGCTAAGGGACGCGGGTGCTTGGGATCGTTGTGGCCAGGCCGCTTGCCACGCTCATTCTTGCCGGGACCGCCCCGTGATAGTGGGGTAAACTGCCCTCGATACGCGGCTTGTATATTTTTATGTTTCAATCATACTTCCACTTATAAAATTTGTGCTCCTTATTTATTATTTAATTTTAGATGCCAAACCACCAGGCGAACACATTTCATATGTGTTCTTATTTTGTGTAATTATTAATGTAAGTATGCATACATTATTTCGTACTAACAATCATGCATGCAGGGACATTGGAGGGTCTAGAATCGTTTTAAAATAAATGTAGCTTCTTTTTACAAAAAAAAATAAGAGTCCTGACGTGTGCGGCTAAGGAGGTTAAACAATCAGTTTCCTCACACAGCCGTCGGGAAAGGGTGGGTCCCCTCCAATGCTCTTCTGCACAGTGGACGCATCTGGGATTCTTCATGTTTTCGAGGCATCTCAGTGAGGTGTGTCCGTAACCAAGGCAATGATAGCATTGCATCAGTGGATTACAGTCTTCTACGTGTGCTCTTGTGTATCCAATATTTATCCTTTCTTTAGATATTATTATTTTTCTCAGTTTTGCAGTTGTTTCTATGATGAAATTTGCTAATTTTTCCGATTTTTTATTCTTCAGCTTTTTTTTTAACAACGATTGGTTCATTGCCAGTTTCCGAGCTCCTCGCATTTTTTAGGTCTTCATTTTGATTTATCAAATCTGTTAGGCGTTGTTCTTCCTTGTAGCCAGCATCAACACCCTCAATAATAATGCATGTTTTTTTTTTCTTTATTTCATTAGCCTGTATTCCAATATCCGGGTTTTTGTTGATTTCGTTTATTATTTTTTCGGTGTCATTTTGTTTCTCACATGTTAGTTTTTTTTTGTTTTGATATGTTTTTTTTAGTCCAGAAATTCCTATTCTTAGTTTGGATACTTTTATTTTGTCTTTTAATATTTTTTCAATTTCATCTGCAGGTTTGTCTTCTTTTGAAGTAATTAGTAGAGCAAAATTTGCTTTCGGTATTGGGTGAAATTTCTCCCTTACCACCATTGCATAGCTTTTAACTTCATTTTTATTTTCTTCATTTGTTCCTTTTTTTATCAATGTTTCTAATTTTCTGATATAATCATCTTCATCTTGAATCACTTTATTTTGTAGACAAATTATTGTGTTTTGTAGTGACTTTATTTCAAGCTTCCATGAATCTTCGATGTTGATTAATATTGCTTCAATTTCAGTTTTAGCTTCTTTGGCAGCTTTTGTACTGCCAATTTTGTTGAGTTCTGAAAGTATTTTTTCAATATGTATTTTGAGTTCCATGTTTCATTCAAAAATTAAAATTACCTATTTTAGTCACAAAAAGTCTATCACCAATCACCAGACTGCAAAACTGCAAATCGGATGGTGTACCGTGTAGCCACAACTACCACCTATACATTCCGACATATCGGCGTTCTGCAAATCGATAGACTGTACGTTATTCAAATGAAATATTTTTTTATAAAAATATATTGCCAATATAACTTATATTATTTTACATAATGTAAATATGCATATTGAAAATATTGCTTCTGTATCTAAAAACGGCATATTTGTATATTTATTTATATATATATATATATATATATATATATATATATATACGCCTAAAAAGGCTTTTACATAGTAGAAGTGATACATGATGCAGTGTACATAGGAGAATATGTATTATACAGGAGATATTGTAGTAAATAGATGTAATTCATTTGTAAGAAGGTACAAAATACACACTTGTAAAATTATGATTACAAGTATAATGAGAAAATATTAAAAAATATGAAGCAATATTAGTAAAACGTAAGAGTAACATAAAGTGAAAAAGAAATAACAACAACACTACATATAAGACAAATCATTAAAACTAATTTACCAACGCTACTCTAATTTGTAGATTCAACAAAGTGTTGGTGTAGATTATGCTTAATTCTATATATGGAGTCAATAAATTAATCAATAGCACCCCCATACTTGTTGCCCAGATCATGCATCCTATTGGTCAGTGAGTGTGTCTGATAGTTGTTCGAGCATGTATTACAGAAGAATGTTATATTTTGTCTTGTATTCCTAGTCGGCACATGTAGTTTTATAGTGGCAAGGATGGCAGGACTATCAATTAAGTATAGACTATCAATATCTATGTAAATGACTCTGTGTAACACAACCAGGTCTGAAATAATTCTCCTGTCAGACAGTGTTATTAGATGCAATTGATTCATCAAACTGACATAACTAATGTAATCAATAGGAATTCCGAGCTTAAAATTTACGTTCTTAAGAAATTTGTGCTGAACTCTTTCTATATTATTGGAGTGAACTTTATATAAAGGGGACCAAATAGGTGGATTATACTTCTGACTAATGAAATATAGAGGGTTGTCATACAATCTATGGACTTAAAATCAGTTAAAGTTAATATATTATTTATTAAGTTAAGTTTATTTATATATGTGTAAACTAACTTATTAACTAATCATCACGCCGTTTCCCCGCAGGGGTAGGCAGAGAGGACGGACCGCCAAACAACTCGGTCTTGGCACACACTCCTTGCCTCATACACATTTATACATCGTCTCATACATACTCTCCTATTTTTATGACTCTTGACATGGCCCGACTCGAGTATTTGATTCACTTGATCGTGCCATGTCTTCCTCGGGCGTCACCGACTTTTTCTACCATTCGCATTTGCATCATATATCCTCTTTACACTCCACTCTCCGCTCATTCGCTCTACATGCCCAAACCATCTAAGCGTCCCTTTCTTAATCTTACTCATTACGCTTACATCAGCCTTGCACTCTTTGCGGATCTCCACATTCCTCACACGTGATATTTGATGATTTGTATATTGCCGTTTTTTGTGCAAAATCACCTTAAAGTATATAGTTTAGGTCTACAAGTATATAGTTTAGGTCTACAATGATCTTTCTTCTTACTAACTACAGAAAGTCAAACTATTATCTACTTATGGCTAATAGATTCATCCACCGGTTCGATGATTACTAATACAAAACTATATGTGCAATCCATTTTGATTAATCAACGTGATGCGTCAATTTTATTTTCAATTTTTTTTTTTACTTTTTGTCAAATTAAAATATTTTTTTTCTCTCAAATATCTTATATTATATGAAACGGTATATTATTTTGTTATTGCTCTTTTCAACAAATCATTTTTGAACTTTTCAAATCGGTCCGACTTGACTGTACAGAACGCCCAATTCGGTTGACCGTACAGTCGACCGGATCGTACCGTCTACATGAAGCCCTCGGAATAACAAAGTTCAATCTGACGCAGCGACGTAATGCGATTATGGGCACTGAATACATATAGTTTAGAGCTCATTACAGCGTAACATTATTGCCTCATATGGAATACACTAAAGAATTACTTTTCGTTATAATGCTAGGTACACATGTATATTTATGATCATACTGGGAATGGGAGGCCTCAGCATGGTAAGCACCTAGAGAGGCCCACATTACAAAAAATAATCTTTTAAATAATATTTCTGATGTATCAATAAAAAATATCTTATAAACAATTTACAAATCCTACCTTATAATAATATTTAATTATTAATAGCTAAACTAAAAAAAGTTGTTTTAAATTTTACACAACTGATAAACAACTGTTTAAATTTAAAATAAAACAGTCTGTAAAAAAAATATGTTTTTTTATATAAAAATTGGTTTGGCTGAGGATTACATCTTTTTTCCCATGGACCGGGATAAACCGCTTGATAAACTTGCCAGATACCAATCGGATGGGACCGACATGTAATTTCATCCGATTTCAGAAGAATGCGTATATATCCGCGTATGTGTACATGATCGACACCAATAATTGATTGAGTGCATTGTCATCGACAACAAGTTTATCTGCCGAGTTTCAGCTCGATCGGATGTCAGAAAAGGGTTAATTTCCGCTTCCAAGATGTTCATTCATTCAAAACTGAAGTGAAATTCTAATACGTACATGTTTAAAAAAAACTTTAATGTTTATCCTCTTAGATAAATAAATATAATCATTTAATTATTACGTTCAAAACTGTTCACAAAATATCGATGTTCAATAAATAATGTTTATAAAAAATATTTTTCAAATAATTGACTGTAATAATGGACCCAGTAATACCCCAAAAATAAGTTTAAGATAATAGCTTAGTGACTTTATCATTTACATTTAGTTTTACGTTGCGTTTTATTTTTAATTATGGTTATTTCTGTCTTTAATATTAATTTTATGCGGAAACTTTACTAGTTCCATGTGACATGTAATTATTTACTTAAATGAAATATGTATGTGTTTCCACAATAAACTCTAATAAAAAATAAATCATTTTAACACCAGTCACGTATTTAATTCGTGCATTTATATGTTTAATCTATTGAAATTTGATCAAATATTAAGAATTAAGTGTACTTACAAATGAACATTAACGGATTTTCTCTTTTATTTGTATTATGACATCGATTAACGACACATTACGGCATTTTTATAAAAAGATAATCCACAATCATGCTCGTGGAACGGCGATACTTGCAACGCACACACACTATGACTAGCGTGACGTAGCGTCCTGCATTCAGTATCACGTGATGTGTTTAGTAGATTCGACTAGTCACATGTTAATTTTAATGGCCTTAGGGCATATCTTGATATTGTACATCTATGGTTTTGCAGAGCCAAACCGCCAGCCGAATTATTATTATTATTCCGCAGCCGGGCCATCCAATTCCCCTCCAACCTACAGCAAGCCGGAACGTGACTAAGCAAGACTCCGACCGAACGCCATTTTATCATTACGAGTTACGGGAGCATACGGGAGAGTCGCGCGTTGTTGTTATCGACGATAAGCGACCTGTAGTTATCATTTTACATTGCATCATGCTCGGAAAGGAAAAAGAAATTTGGGTAGAAATTTTACTACTCTACAAGGACCTACGATGCTTGTGGGATGTATCCCACGAAGATTATTTGCGACGACATACCCGACATCGAGCAATGGAAAGATTAGTAGACAAATATAAAGTTATCGAAGACGACATGACGGTATCACTCTTTAAAAAAAAAATTGATAACATGAGAACATCTTATCAGAGAGAAATGCGAAAAGTAAGTTACACACCTTTTTTTTTATCTATAGCAGTTACTTTTTTGCTGTACGATTGTTATTACATATGCAAAAAATAAATAGAAGTCGCCATCTGCGTCTGTTTGTTAGTTCAATTAATTCTTCTAAATTATGCAACGAATTTTTACAGAGTTTCCAATATCATCTAGAGAATTTCTTCCTGAATGATTTTATACATAATTATAATATATGCATATTATAATTACAGAAAACAGAGAAAATCGATGTTTTATAATCAAGTCGAAAAATATATTCTCGGACGCTTACATTGCTAACGCTGGATAATAGAGAGTCCGGATTTAATTCTCATTGGTTTTCATATACCCACGAGAGAGCTACTCGTTCCAAAATGTTTAAATGTAGCAATACTAGAACTATAATATAGCAATATTTCAAACACTCGTTTT
This sequence comes from Hesperophylax magnus, assembly GCA_026573805.1. Classification (NCBI taxonomy): domain Eukaryota; kingdom Metazoa; phylum Arthropoda; class Insecta; order Trichoptera; family Limnephilidae; genus Hesperophylax; species Hesperophylax magnus. Next base: position 17,410,180 of record JAIUSX010000028.1, read on the forward strand.
GTACCTAGATTGTATGAAGTTAGTAAAAGATACGCAGCTGTAGTGGACCTAATAAACTGCAGGGAATGTACGTACAATAAGGCTATACAATCATATCTTTTCAAACAATATTATTTTAACCTAAGTCTACTTATAAGTGTTGCGTGTATTTGTATCTCTTAATTTTATATCATTCTAGTTTCTGTTCATTTTATACTTTCCGATGTTATTGAATATGTTCAAATCATATTAAAACTATATATTTTATTTTTTATAGTATATTTATACCATTGATATTAAAAATAAATATTTTTAAAATGACACCGGTGAATGGTCCCGGGTTCGAATCGGTTTTCTCAAAATAATGACGAATTAATTATTATTTATATTTGTTTATTATTTGTGTTTTTTACAATAAATATTCAATGTTTACAAGTCCTGTTTTAATTTATACTACACTTCCATTAAAAGCATTTGCTTGTGGATGGAAGAGGAGTTAATATTAGTTAATTATTTATTGCTGTTATGATTTTATTCCTACAGTTAATTATTACTTTTAAATATATTGTACTTAAACTAACAAAATATATAGGTAGATAGATCAAAAAAACATTTGTCTTGAGAAATAATAATCCCTCGCGATGTTTGTGTGGCTAAACTTGAATCTTTCGATCAATCATTATTTAGGCCAATATTATATTTTACGAATTGGATTACTGTGTTTTGTCAATAAAGACGACCCTAATCCGATCCGTAAAAATTTCGAAAGTGACGGAGCCACGACAGTCAATCACCACACTGCAAATCGGATCGTGTGTAGGCAACAACTTCCCCCACTCTACCTTCCGACATATCGGGGTTCAGCAAATTGGTAAAGGCGGTAAAGTTATTCAATACCATCATAAGTTGTTTGTTTATAAAAACATTTTTTTATTATTTTTTAATAATAATAATATTTATCTTTATTTAAGAAAGTTTGCACATTACAACTAAAAATGCATTTTATGATGTATATTGTACATTAATTTATAATATATATTTATTAATTTTTTAAAATTAACATAAAAATACAAAAATAATATGGTGAAGGTAAAAAAGAAAATAAAAGTACATTTAGTTGAGGTTTCTCAAATACCGCCTCACTAGGCTAGCCTGTGTTGAGGCAGAATTTTTCAAGTTAATTCCTAACACCTTTGAACATACCTATACTTGTTTTAAGATGTATTCGCTCAATACTGTGGTTATTTCAATAACCACAAATTTGGGTGAATGCACCGGTAAAGGCCCTTTTCTTATTTTTGATCCAAGTTTTTATATTGCCTTTGAAATTTGTTTGTGGATCACATTGTTTTACGAGTATATTGTCTGGAAGAATGTTGTAGAGTCTTGTCGCAAAGTATTTAAATTTTCGTTGACCAAAAGCAGTATGCGTTATCCGTATTTGTAGTAAGTTTTTGTTGTTGCTTCGAGTACATCGTGTATTTGAACTTTCTTCGTAGTAATTAAGTATATTTGTGTACAGATGAGTTAGGATAGTTTTTGCATATAGCTGTCTCCTACATCAATAATATTAAAACATTAATAATATTGAAGATTAGGTTCGAGTGATAGTGAAAATGAATGAAATGAAAAACTAATGTTTGTAAGACAAGTTTTTTATGCATAGCACAAAGGATAACAAGGCGACTTATTATTGCTTACAATAAATATTGTTATGATAACTAAATTTATTTTACCCACTAAATATATATTATAAAAAAATTATTTTTGAATGGGACTCTGGGTTTTTTTTCTTTGTGTATACATGTATTTACAGGGAGTACGTAGAATGTTGTATTTTACTATCGCTAACCTCAACTTTCCCTATTCTACCTTCCGATATATCGGGATTCTGCAAATCGGATCGTGAGTAGGGTCTTTTCGGAAGCCTAAAATCATTGCAGCTTCTCGTAGGATAGTCATGAACTCTACTAACACTTTTAACACATAATCTGGTAACATTTTACTCTTAAACTTATTTATATTCTAGGATATTACAGACTAAACGCAGTTACACACTAAAGGTCCTACTAAAAAACGTGGTAAATTTTTTATTCAATTGATAAACTACCGTGTATGTAAAAACCTTACTAATTTAAAAGTAAAACAGAAACATTCTTAAAATAGTTCATAGAAAGATACATAAGATATACATATTGCTTATCCATTCAAAGAGGGTTGTTTATCCGTTGTATAAACGTTAAATAATAATAATTTCTCGTCCAATTTCGCAATTATTGTAACGTATTTTAGATGTTCTATATATTTCTTCATTTTGAAGAACTCTTTAAATTATTGTAACGTATTTTAGATGTTCTATATATTTCTTCATTTTGCAGAACTCTTTAAATTATTGTAACGTATTTTAGATGTTCAATATATTTCTTCATTTTGCAGAACTCTTTAAATTATTGTAACGTATTTTAGATGTTCTATATATTTCTTCATTTTGCAGAACTCTTTAAATTATTGTAACGTATTTTAGATGTTCAATATATTTCTTTATTTTGCAGAACTCTTTAAATTATTGTAACGTATTTTAGATGTTCTATATATTTCTTCATTTTGAAGAACTCTTTAAATTATTGTAACGTATTTTAGATGTTCTATATATTTCTTCATTTTGAAGAACTCTTTAAATTATTGTAACGTATTTTTGATGTTCTATATATTTCTTCATTTTGAAGAACTCTTAAAAAAACATTTTAAAAACTAGATAAAATTACCTTTCAGATTTTTGTATTTTAAATATAGTATTTTAAAAGTGCAATATTTACATGTAAAAACTTGAAAAAAGCATATCACTTGTATTTTTGATCAAAACGTCGCAAAATTTTAGAAAAATCAAAATTCGTACCACACAGTCCTTTTATTTAAGGAATTTGCAAGAAAGCTGTCACTTCATTTTTTATCTCGTTCTTACAATTAAAAATTATAACAATTCTTCACAGATAATAACCAAGAGAATCTGACATATTGGATCCATTTTGGCACAGTATAAAAGTTGATTTTTTTGATGTTATTAAAAAAAATTTACTTCAGGGAAATTCTAATAAATTCACGCGGTAAAAGTCAATAAAATAAAAATACCTTGGACCTTGAACCTTGATTCTGACAATAACATGAAACTAAATTCACAACACATTATTATTGCATTAAGACTGCCAAAAAATAAAACAAATAATCAATATATATATTACAAAAGTACGTGTACAATGTGCGTGCAGCTGAAACTCAAAAACGAGTCGCGGTACGATCAAGGGAGATATATAGTGTGTGGTACCTCTCTATCCCCCATTCATGAAGAAGGTTCCTGTTTTTACCTGAAGGGATTGCTTTTGAAGATACAAGGGCTGGAAGTTTCGACCTCTAGAAATTTCTGGAGCAGTCTAGAACATTTGAGAGTATTCGAGGGCATTCCACAACATTCAAGAACATCCCGGAACATTCTGAAATGTTCGAGAATAGTCTGGAATGATCGGGAACATACCGGAACATCCCAGCTCTGAACTAAAAACGGGATTACAGGTCGTTTTTTTTGTTTTTTTTTTTTTTTGTTTTATATTAACTCCACACAGGAGGCCCTGAAGAAAATAATTTCCCTCAGGGCCTATGTCATCTTTGGGGATGCTGTGTGGAGGGTTCCTGATAAACTTTTAGTAAATTCGTCATCGTGACAATACTTTGGTTTCTCTAAATAGTATAAAACAAAATCACTATCCGCGTCTGTATGTTTGTGCGCTTAGTTCTTCTACTAAACTATGTAATGGAGTTTGATAGGGTTTTCAAGAGAATTTCTTCCGGAAGGTTTAAATACATGGATATTTTATTTATTGAGAGTAGAGAAAAGTCGAGCAACGCCGGGTACATGTCTGCTAGTTAGTAATAATTCGAAATATAAATTGTACGATCTTTGTACAATGTGTAACAAAAACACCGATTAAGTCTGTTAGAATATTGAGTTAGCATTAGTACATAATATACTAGGATATCTGCTACAGAATAATATTGACCTCATACCTCTCTTTTGAATTATTTCCATTCTTTTAACTTATAAAAATATGACAATTGTGCAAAAATTCAGGTGGGATGCTACAGAGGTTTTGCAGACAAATTTCCTTGTTTTAAGATCTAATTTTCTATAATTTGACCACAGGTGAAAGAGTCCCTCCGGAATGCGTCGACCCAAGAGGAGGTATACGTGCCCAAACTGTGGTACTATGACCTTCTGACCTTTCTGGACCGAGACACGCCGCAGTCTCCTTCAGCATCTCAACCACTTCAGAACGAGATGGCTATCGAGATAGTCGACGTCAAGGTATTATTTCAAATTATCTGTTAAACTAACTAACTATCACGCCGTTGCACCAGGAGTAGGCTGAAAAGACGTATCACCAAACAACTCGGTCTTGGCACACACTCCTTGCCAGAAAAAGAAACAAAATAATATAAAACGAAAATGTAAGACATAACCAATAACCTAGGCAAAAAAATAACAAGTTCTAAGCTGTTAATTTAATTGAAACCTCCCTAATTGAGAATAACTCGTGAGATATACAGGGTTTTCCAATAAGAGGTGTTATTTTGATATTTTTCCCGTAAAAGATCAATGGTTTCGTTGCTTGTGTGGCACATAGCGCCGTCTTGTTGAAAGTAAACGTTGGCCAGATCAATACCATCCAATTCCGGCCATAAAAAATCATTAATCATCTCTCGAAAGCGCAATCCATTTAGCGTAACTGTTGCTCCAGCCTCATTTTCGAAAAAGTAAGGTCCAATGTCTCCACTGGACCATAAACCGCACCAAACTGTCACACGTTGAGGATAGAGAGGCTTTTCAACAATAACTCTTGGGTTTTCCGAGCCCCAGATGCGACAATTTTGCTTGTTGACGAAGCCACCGAGGTGGAAATGGGCCTTATCACTCAAGATGATTTTTCGATGGAATTCCGGATCATTTTCACTCATTTCAAGGACCCAATCAGCAAAGGCACGACGTTGTTGATGATCGGCCTCCTTGAGTTCTTGTGTTAACTGAACTTTATAAGCTTTAAGCCACAAATCTTTATGCAAAATACGGTGTAATTACGTTTGTGGAATGCCTAATTCCAAAGAACGACGAGGAATGGACAAACCTGGGTTTTCTTCAACACTTTCGGCTACAGCAGCAATATTCTCGGCAGTTCTTGAGCGACGTGCACGGGTTTTATTCTTCACATCACTAAGTTGTCCCAACAGCTAGAATTTTTCCACCAATTTCTGTATTGCGGTCCGACAAGGTGCTTCACGACGACCCAAAAATGTTCGAGTTTTACGAACAGTCTCTGCCAAATTTTCACCATTTTTATAGTGAATTTTAATAATTTCAATGCGTTATTGAAGCGTGTATCGTTCCATTCTTATTAATGACGTAGTTTCTACTTGTCAAATGTAAAACGACACCTTCAAAAGTAACATCTACCGAAATAGCGGGCTATTCAAAATAACACCTCTTTTTGGAAAACCCTTTACATACTCTTCTATTAATCTTACACATGGCCCGACTCAAGTAGACTATACCTTCCTCGGGCGTCCCCGACTTATCATCATTCAGAATCTAAACAATGATTGAAACCCCATTAGGCGTGTATAATAACCACAGTCGCATAGCTAGGTACTTCAAAACCACCCTATTTACGATCTTCGTACCCTTGTAACCACCTTCAGATTCAGAACATTACAATATTCCCCAGTTAGGTATGTCATAGTCCAAAATCTTGCTGCTAATTCCGTTTTCACCTCTTCCTATTCCTCAAAAGACTGACTTTAGTGCATGCCTGAACGCGTAACCACCAAATTTTGAAGTCTGTGCTGTCGCTAAGTAAGTTGTTTGAAATCGTCTTATCACTCCGTTTATGCGGTAAAAAACACTCAAATTAGCAGTAGGTAACAACAACAATCGCCGCCGTCTAAAAACTGACGTTGCTCGATGGCGCTGACTTGATCACGTGACACTTCAAAATAGTTGATCTTGCTTTTCTCATAAATGATGCAGGTAACAGAAAGAGTTGTTGCAGAAGAGCTCCCAGCAGTCGAACTTTATCAGAGTTTGAATCGATGTTAGTTTTAAATCTGCTTCATTTTTCTAAATGTCATAATTTTTTTTCATAGACTGCTACCAATTTCGTCGACTCTGAGGGAGAGGATGTTGATCGATTGTCGGATCATAGTTCTGCATCACCACCACATTCGCAACGAAAACACACGTCTGCACGCAAACGTCCCAGGCCCAGAGGAACGGTAGAGAATGTGCAGTCAAAAGTGACACTTCAAAATCCGTCGCGCGTCAAGGTCTGTAATGGTCTTTTCTCATAAATGACGCAAGTGACAGAAAGAGTTGTTTGTTATAAATTTGAATCAATGTTAGCTTTAAAAACTTTAAAATAATATCCCAATTTCTTTTGATTGTGCCCTTAAAGGCACAATACTGATATCACGGAGGCCAAGGATTTGGGAGTAACGTTACGGTTGCAGAAGCTTTCAAGCTACTTGGCTTTTTCTCAGAACCTGCAAAGAAATAAATACAATGAAAATGCTGTACTTTTGCGTAAGTACGTAGTTCTTTGGAATACGTCTCTCAAGTCTGAAAACCCAAATAAATTACGCACATGGAAAGAATTGAGAAAGTACAAAATCATTTTCTACGATACCTTGATTTTTGGGGCTCTCGTCTTTATAATATGATATAATATTCATAATATGAATCCTGAGGAGTCAGCCGCGTTTTTTGGAATTTCGTCACTGGACAGTCGTAAAAATTCAGCAGACGTAGTATTTTCACAAAAATAGCCACATGTATGATAGAATGTCCAAAACTACTTCAAAGAATCTAACGAAGAGTGCCCATCAGACAAACCAGACAAAACCACACACTAAACATCCCTTAATGCAACTCAAAACATAACACATTCATTCACCGCGCTCCGTGCATGTTTAATACTTCATACAGTGAACTCGACTTATGCAGCACCTCACATTTTTGAAGCCAAAATAAATAAATAACACACACAATATATGTACATATTATGACATGTACTCTATGTACTTTTTTTCTCCTTTTTCTTCCTTCCACCATCCTAACCACATAGGCTAGTGTAACTCTTTTGTATTGAAAATGTAGTAAAAATCTTTTATTGGTTAAGTAATTATACATACATACAGATACTTTAATAGTACACAACTGTTGACCCTGTACAAATCGCAAGTGCGCCCTACTGTCGAATTTGGCAGCCATCTCTGGTCCGGAGCCCCAAAATACCTGAAAAAACCCTAGACTCTGTGCAGAAACGGGCGGTCCGTTTGATATATTCCCCAATCTTAACAAACGGACTGCAATCTTTAGAGCACAGGCGTCAGGTAGGTATGCTGTCCTTGTTCTATCGGTATTACAATGGAAGATGCTCTGAGGAACTAGCGTCATTGATCCCTTCGGCACCGGTGCATAGTCGGGATACACGCCAAACGCGCGCCCAACATTTGTATACGGTTGACATTTGTCACACGAGATCGGGTCGCTTCTACGATTCGTTCTTAGGTTCAACAGCTCGGCTGTGGAACGAACTGCCGGCCTCTGTGTTTCCTCCCTCCTACAACTTGGGACTCTTCAAGACCCATGTTCACTCCTTCCTCTCCACAAAAAGACCCTCCACACAGCATCCCCAAAGATGACATAGGCCCTGAGGGAAATTATTTGCTTCATGGCTTCCTGTGTGGAGTTAATATAAAAAAAATATATTTCAATACACATTGTAAATATTAAATCTGTTGGTTTTCCAAAAAACATAAAAAATAAATCTGCTCCAGTTATCTAATTATGCCATTTTTTTTTACAGACCGCTACCAATTTCGTTGAATCTGAGGGTGATGATGTCGAGCAATTATCGGATCAAAGTTCTGTATCACCACCGGAGTCGCAACGAACAACTGTGTCTGTACGCAAGCGACCCAAGCCTAGAGAAATGGTCCAAACTGTGCAGTCAAACCATGCAAAAAGGCTGTATTCAAAGAAAGGATATTCAAGAAATCCTTCGCAAAGATTGAAGCATTCCGCTTTTGGGGAGCACGTGGCAGAAAAATTGCGATCCATGCCACAAACTACGGCTGTTTTCTGTCAAAAAATAATTAATGACGCCATCTTTATGGCTGAAATAGATAATTTGAATGCCACCTCTCGCATAGTGACAAACTTTCAGCCCGGTTCTGCACCCTCTAAACGGTGAAGAGTCGAACTAAAAACAACTTGTCTTTAGTTATCATACGTCAAACACGTTAGAAATATTTAATAATATTAAATATGTCCAACTCCATTGAAATGGTGGCAATATCAGAAATGTGTCAGACCTGGTTGTGTTACACAAATTCATCAACAAGTCCTAGAAAAGAATATATTAGTTATAAGATGTAAAATTTTATAACTAAATAAAATATACATTAAAAAAAACTTAATGGACAGCCCTGCCATCGTCGCCACTATTAAATTCCATGTATCGATGAAGAACGCAAGACAAAATGTAACATTCTTCTGCAATACATACACAACCAACTACCAGACACACTCACAACCAATAGATGATCTAGACAATATATTCGGGGGTTCTATTGATATATTTACCGACTCATTTATAGAACTAAGCATTATCTATACCAGCACTTTGTTGAATCCTACAAATTATAGTAGAGTTGTTAATGTAGTTGGCCCCACCTTAGTATTGTACTAGTTTATATATTATTTTATGTTACTTTTACATGTTTTATTAATATTGATTCATATTCAGTTTATCAGATTAACTTTAATTCATGCTTTAAAAACGTTGTGCATAATTTTAGATAGCTGACTATATAATAATAATATTTGGATGATTTGTATGAGCTGTTTTTGTATCAAATCACCTTAAGGGCGCTTTACAAATATATAATACATTTCTACAAATGCACATATGTATTTTATTATTATTTATTTATATTAATATTTTATTTATTGGTATTTTCCAAAGATATTAGAAGAACGAGATGTGCTATGCGCAGTTCGTACTGAGTGGAATTGTTTTGCCGAGTGTCGCCGGTTTTGTTCACCAATACTACTGCACACCTTCGCTTACGCTAAGGCATCGCTAAGGTATCCGCACTAATACTTAGAACAGATTTCTGTGCGTACACGTCCCGATACCGTTCAAAGTACCCTAATTAGGTAGTACTCCGGCTACGGTCCGGCGGCCAACATAGCGTATCTCGTTCTTCTAATATCTTTGGTATTTTCTGTTCGTGAAATATAAAAGCCCAGCTGGGCATAACACCAAATAATATAAAATAAAATATCAACAACGCTGGTCGCTAGAGGCACTAGTGTAGCATTGACCAGGGGGTACAACTCCGATTGAAAATTGGAACCTAAAATTGTGACGTTATATGATTGCCTAACTATATCTACCAATGAAAAGCTCTGAAAGTCTGTGGAATAAACTTTCAGAGTTTTTCATTGGTGTATAATATAATAAGTAGGCTCCGAATGAGAATTTTACTGTCTATATATTGGCATATCTATGGATTTTTAGGAACAATTTATTTCATACAAAAAGTTCGAAGATATCGATCTAGTGAGTGGTTTATTTATGATTTTGACTTTGACATTCATTTCAATAGCGGCATATTGAATTTATTTCGTACTTGGTGGCAGTGTTTTGCGATTTCTAATTTGTACTTCTATCAACATTGGTGAAAATGACCCAAAAAGTATGTTCTGTGTGCAGTTTACGAATTTAATTATTATAAACAGCAAAATCGCTCTAACGCGTTATTAGGATGATTAACACTTAGGACGGGTTGTTTAGGGTTGACTTAGGGTTGTTGACTTAGGACGGGTTGTTTCGGAGAATTTGAACAATTCATCAAATTTCAACGTTCATTTTCGGGTTCTGTGAAAGACGGCTATCAACGACACACTACTGCAGACGTGGGTTAAATTTCCTTCGACTGCTGCAGAGAAATATGCCAGACAAATATTTGAGCAGTCCGGTGATCCTTTCCCTGGTTATATAGTAGCAATTGACTGCACTCGTATAGCTATCGTTGGTACTGCAGTACAGGAATATATGTACTGCAATCATCAAATAGGAAAACTCATAGCTCATAGGTATAAATAATTCGTGACATGTAGTACATAATAAACGTTTTATTGACAACACATAATTATAAATAATTTTTCAACAAAAACAAGTACACAACAAATAATATTGTCTTCTCTCAACATAGAACGGGAAACATTATATTTAGTTCAAAGATATTGATATATAATATTCGATTTAAAAACAAAAAGAACATGTGTATGAGTCTGCACGAGCGACCCGAATTATAAATTCATACGTCGTGTAGCATAATCCACGCAGGATAAGCAGAATTGATGAACCAGTTTTCTTCACCAACATAGCGCCGTTCTGCTGATCCATCAGCTTCTCATCAGCTCTGCTCTCGTTTCGGTCTGAAAAATTTAATAACTATTAAATTGATATCCCTAATAATTTTTAATTGACTTACGAACATTATAAAATATAATTTAAATGCATATAAATAAATAAAACAATAAATAGTTTTATTTATTGTTTTATTTACTTGATGTATAGGATCATGTTGGTTTTCCTGCGAACTTAGATTAAATGGACGTGAAGCTACTTTATTTGTATAAAGAATTACCTGCTACGAATCGAGGTCTTCTCCTTGGCTGGATTGGTTGGGGTTGGCTTGAGGAGGGGGAGGTCTGTCTACCGTGGGCTTGTCACGGGGTATTCACCCAACACTCCACTGCATCTCTACCGCTAGCATCTCTACAAGTACATGAGGCTCATCAGCGACATCCACGTGAATCTATGAAATAAATAAACATATCAAATTGTATCTTATGAAATTTGATTATTTAGTAAAACATATTATATAAACTAACAAATAAATTTGTGTATACACATATCAGGTATTTTGACTCGGCATATCCTCTCTGCCAAAGGTATCTTGTGTTTAACCGCTATGCATTTCGACACACAATATCAGTCGTGTACTTGTTAAACATGATATAGCACCATACAACATAAATAAACTACGTACATCGTCATTGGGAAGGACTTTGGGCACATCTAGTCCTTCAATTGACACTCTGCCAATGAGACCGACTATTTTTTCTTCTAACTCAGTGAGAATTATTCTCACCGAGGTGTTACCAGTTTGCAGGTGGTCTCTCAGCATTTTGGCAACCTTGGTCCTCATGTTAGATTTGAATGTGGTCCACACCTGAAACGAATATTTCATTACAGAACATAAACACATTGTCAAACAGGCACTATTCAAAGTGGATAAATAAACTTACTTTTTGCCATTGGATTATAGTCGTGTGGACCAGCATTATTTAATTAATCTCCTAGGTTTTAAATGTCGTCTCCATTTTAAAAGATTGGCTCGGCTATCATGGATCCGCCAGCAGCATTTATCGAATTGTCTTGACCGTGCCACTCAGTTGCAGCACACTGAAATTGAATTTTACGACAATTGATGACATGTAACTATTACACACTATTCTTAGGTTTCAAACACAATGATGTACATAAAAGATAATAATAAAATAGCTTTCTCACTTTTTACTTCGTTTTAGTAAAAAATATTATGATATTCGAAAGGTAACCTAAAAATGCAATTGTACACAGACATAATACGTTGTTAATTCCGTTTCAGTCTGGGGTGAAAAGCATCTAAATGATATCATGCTTTTACTTACAACATATAGCTTTTGCTTACCTCATTTTAAACAATTTTGTCAAGTTAATTAGCAAACGAACACGAAAACGGTAACAACATAAATCAACTTGGGTGAGAGCGCCGTTCGCCCGCTAGTTTGACAGCAAACGTCACTTTAGAAGTGGTGAATCTGTAACAAAGTCATTACTATCCAGCGAGGTAAGTACCTTTTCACAAAACGTAAATCTTCGATAAATGGCTTATTTATGTCATTCATAAATAAAATAAGCAGTTATTAAAATGCATTATAATACATAGTATTTGTTTTTTTAAGTTTTAGTTAGAAACCTTGCGTCACTTAATTATATTTCACCAATTTGTGTTTTCAATAATCTCTTAACAATTTCGTAGATGCTCTTAACCACGCTTCTTTAGGATTTTTTACTAGGTCTCTCGAAAATCGAACTTGTAAGGCTATCAGAAGAACGAGAATCGCTTAATAGTTAAGAAAAGATGTTACAAGCGACGGACAGCTATCTTTCGCAAACGGTAGCAGTCGTTGACGAATGCTGTCATTTAGCTTAAGGCTAAAAGAACGAGAATCGCCCTCCTGGTCTCCTCGTAACTCTGCTAAATCTAGATAAGCAATTCATTAGCTGCATTCCACCGCGGCTGATCGAGGTTTCTTTCCTTTCAAGTGGTTCAATCACTCCCATGGGAGGAACAAATATTATTATTTTTTTAATAATTACTATAAACTCACAAAAATGCCAAATTGCCTCTAAAATCATTCAAAACTGAATTCTTTAATGGCCGATATAAAATAATTTTAATCACAAATTAATAAAATACCACCTATTGGTACTATGTACCTGGTTTTTTGTTATTTGTTTTTGGGGTGTTATGCCGTGTTGCGCTAACTCCTTCTTTAGCCAACGTTTCGGACAGCATTGCAGTCTCCATCATCAGGGCAGATGTGTGGTGATGATGGACACTGCAATGTTGTCCGAAACGTTGGCTGAAGAAGGAGTTAGCGCAACACGGCATAACACCCCAAAAACAAATAACAAAAATACTTTTGGCCGTGAAAATCTTATATCATATTATATACCTGCTGTTAAATTTGTGATTAAAAAAAATATTATTCAGTTTGTGTGTTTTGGCCTCAAATCCAAATTAAAGCTTCTTTCAATGACTCAATTAATCCTTTATTTAATATTTCCCACTTATTATCATTATCTTCTCCCATTCCTACTACTTTCACTCCTCACCAATGATTTGTGTTTGCCCCTCCCACAACCTGCATTCAAACCCCTCTCCCGATGTTAATCTACATTAGCTTCAGTGCATGACTTACGGCCGTTGTTTCCAAATTTTCGAACTATTAATCTCAGGCTCCGATCAGCCAAGTGATTTGGTCAGTAACGTTTGATTCGCCTTTTTCCAAACATCTTCACGGTTGATTATCTTAAATGGCCCCGCCCACTTTCATAGTCAAAAAAATGATATCAAAGTAAAATATTTCAATGTTAAATTAATATTAACGAACTAATTATTGTATTTATTATTAGTATGCACACATTTTTTAAATACTGTAATATATAAACCGATATTTAATATATTTTTTAACAAACGTATGTAATATGTTGAAAATAAAGTGTAAGCTTGACTTAAATGCCAGCGTGTTTTGCCGTCGCGAATATTTTTCACTATGTCGACACTTTTTATAACTAGTCATTTAAAGGCAAGCTTAATCCAGTAGTTTGGCTTCCTTAGTTTGGTTGGTCGCTCAATCGTCACATTTTCGTTGGAAAGAGCGTATTGGTGCATTTGAACAGTGTTGAGCTAAAATTTCGACTCAACAGTTTTGAGTAGGATTGAGAACAACGGCCATTTATTTATACTAATACGTCTAGTCGCATTTACATTTGGTAGGTACATGAAATGTTTACAATTCTTTACACTAGAATTAATAATAATAAACAATGTTTGCATGAAATGATTACTGTATCATACGTATCCAGACCTCCAGAATATTTCAAGAGAATTCATATTTACGCCAAAAACCACAAAAAACACTCAAACCCCGAAACCGCTTGATACCGTGTCGCCGACACATTTGGAAATTTTTACATCAAAATAACTCAATCAAATGATGTATTATATGTGATTAATCAAGATAATTACATAGCAATATAATAGCAGAACCTGAAACGCATCTGAAAATAACCATCCATCACCTCTCTCGGAGACACCAACCCACGGAATGAACTACTCTAAGGAAGCGACCCAGTATTTACGTGACCCCCCCTCCATACTACCCGGAAGGAATTCCATGATGGCCGCCGAGTTTTCAACCAATCACAGCTCAGCATACTCCATTGAAGTTCTTATCAAACATTGATAACGAAATTTGATGCGACCACCTGTGATGACATCAGACTCAATTTACAGGAAAATATCAGAAGATACGACCACAGGATAAATATCAACATCAAGAAATGATTATATGCTAACATAATAACTTAAAGAATTGTACCTAAATATGTTTTTTACTCTTTGGGAAATGTTCAAACCAAAGATATTTGACTTCAACCCCAATATGAAACTTTGTATAATTTATTATAAAATAAATAAACGGGACTGGAGGAGATGGTTTGGGCAAATTGAACTAACTCGGTTAAAGGTATCATATTAAAATATAACTTTCCTCTTAACAAATTAATTGCGAAGAGGAAAAATACCTAACCAACTCACCCCTCACGAAAGGGGTGAAAACTCCCCCGAGAGGGCCCGATTTGAAAACGTTCTATAAAAAGAGAACCGAATTCCATACAAAGTCAGTTCAAAAACTACCCCTGAAAGAAAAACCTCTCTCCTGAAGAACCATCTCCAAAGTCTACAAATCTCAAGAAATATTTTCTAGTGTTCTTAATTCAGTATTAAATTCAGTTTTTTGCCAGTAATAAATTCTTTTCGTCAGTCCAGATCTGGAATAAATTCCTCTCTGATCCTGGCATTAAACTCCACCACGAAAGCTCCACAACATCTACCAAGACTGAAAACGCTGAAAAGTGTACCCAGCTACCTTCGTATCTACAGTTATTGTACGGACGGTATATTGTTTCGTACAATTACTTACCTTATAATGGTAATAAATAAAAAAAAAAAACAATTTGAGATATGATTTGAAAATTTCTCTTCCAAAAGTGCTAAAGTTATTTAGTTTTGGGGTATTATGCCGTCTTGCGCTATCTCCGTCTTTAGACAAGCGTTAAAGAGTAAGTTTTTAGATTTTCACGGCCAAAAGCATTTTTGTTGTTTGTTTTGGGGGTGTTATGCCGTGTTGCGCTAACTCCTTCTTTAGCCGACGTTTCGGACATCGTTGCAGTGTCCATCATCAGGGCAGATCACATCTTCGGATCTACCGGATCTGCCCTGATGATGGACACTGCAACGATGTCCGAAACGTCGGCTAAAGAAGGAGTTAGCGCAACACGGCATAACACCCCAAAAACAAACAACAAAAAAGCGTTAAAGAGTCCACCATCGTTGAAGATGTGTAATCATACATTGTAACCATTATACATCTACCCTGAAGCTGGACATTTGCTACCCTGTAAAGAAGGAGAAAGCGGAACACGGCATAGTACCCCAAAAATAAATCGCGATTAAAGTATTATGTCTTTAATTCAGTAGATAATTATGTCATCACAAAACTACCCTTAGCAGAACTAACTATTCATCAAAATATTAAAAATCTAATGATTTGAATCTGATGATACTGCTTACAAAATTGGTGAACTCGACTTTACTGGATAGGGAAGTTCCGAGTTCGAGACACATTCACCACATAATCTTTTGATTTTCTGTGTGTTTTTCCATTTTCATGTTCTTAAAATTGGTAATATTCTGTCAATAACAAATAATTTTTTTTCAGAATACATACCATGTAATTTGGGAAAATGTTTACATCCAAATTGTCGCAGGTTGCTGGAAAATTTTGGTATGTGTGGACTTCGAAGAAATCAAATTTAACCTCAAATTAAAAATTGCGATTAACTTAAATTCAAAAGTATAAAAATAAAATATTTTGATTTTTTTTTCCAAAGCATGTTCAACCAATTTATATTTCGAAATAAACCATTTATTTGAATTGGAAATTTCCTTATTTTTCCGTCCACTTAAAGCAACTTTTTCTCTCTTTCTTTTATTTGATTCGAAAAAGTAATAATATGTTAAGTTTTTTTTCATATTTTCTTGACTGACTTTTATTTTATTTATTACAAAATAATATAAGATTTCATATAAAAACTGTTTATATAAACATATTTTTTTTATTAGATTATTATTCTACTACTCCATAAGGTGAGCACAAGGAGCTCATGTTTATGAGAAGAGACAAAAATAAATAAATAGAGGGCGATGTGTAAACAATATTCAAATTAACAACAAAAATAATTTAATATACTTTTAAATTATTAAAAACATTTACCAAATTTTAAATTAAGGGTACAATATATTACTATCCGAATTTCAGGGAGTTAATTTGATTTATGAACTATTCATATTTCTAATTAAGGCTACCTTCATTTTGTTGTAGGACAATCATATATTACTAGCAGTTAGCAGCTTGGCCCTGCGGGTGGCACTTAGTTGGGCTTCGCCCAGTTTAAGTGATACTGACAACATTTACATTTAATAGGTAGATCTTAGGTCAATGGGTAGATATATAATAGTAAGATATTCTGAAGTGGTCAGAGCGCGGACATTGAGAGGAACACCCTTCACCCCCATATAAATCTCGCCAATGAGAAAAAAATTTCCTATCCCATACCTAAATGATTTCATTTTTAAATTGAAATTAAATTGCAAAATATATATCGGAAATAAAAAATATCAATATATTACAATATTTATTTATTTATACGCCCATCGGGTTTTTACATACATAGTTAATAAAAAAAATAATATTCTGAAGATTGCAAGTTCACAAAAGTAATAGTAAAAATACAAATAACCATATCCATTTGACATATTATAACAGCAAGTAAATAGTACAAAAATAAGAATATTCCTACTCCTAAGTTATACAGACTTAAATAAGTTAATAAGAAATGTAAAGTTTATATGTAAATGCTAGGTAGTGGCAGCAGTAACATGATACAATACGACACATAGTGTATGAGGCCTTTGAGTAAGAAAGCTAACGAAATAATGATTATTGGCAGTATTGTTAACAAATATACTGCGTTTGACTGGTTGTAGTGGCCTGCTAAATCGAGGGCGATCGGTCAGCCATTTCACATAGTTTATATAAAAAAAATATTGTGCAGATTATAAATAAAGAATAGTAAAGCAATAATATAACATTCACCATTAGACATATAAAACCAAGCAAAAAGCAAATCTAAACATGATAGTTTGTAGGTATAAGCCTGTTTTTTCAATATTGAGGAAATAATTCAATAAGAGGTGCAATAGCTAGATGTTTATTGTTTTATTTTAAAAGTTCTAATATTTTGGTTTTAAATTTGGAAACCGATTGGAAATGATAGACATCGATTGAACTATATTTGTTTCCAAGTGTATGAAGCCTTTGAATTGGAGAGTTTACGAAGTAATTATTGGCAGATTTGGTAACAAAATATAGAGCATTTAAACGGGTATCACGGGTAGGTATACGCAAATTAATTAAGCTCGTTAAATCGAGGGCGTCCAGGTTGCCATTTGATATATTGAAAAGGCAAACTAAGTCACTCACTGTGCGTCTTGTAGTTAAATCGCTTAGGTTTAGTAATTCCATTAGACATGTATAATTAAGTTCTTCGATTGGTATTCCAAGTTTGTAATTAATAAACCTTAGAAATTTATGTTGTACTCTTTCGATTTTTTGCTGATGAGTCTTATAAAATGGAGCCCAGATTGTTGAGTTGTACTCCAAATTGCTTCTTACCAACCCAGTATAAAGCAATTTGAAGGAATTATATAATTAATATTACATATAACTTTGCTGAAATAATATTAAACTCTTACCAAAATATTGTCAAAGTAAACACACCGAAACTCTCTTAAGAATTTTGCAAAAAAAAAACTTCTTAGGCTGGAAAACCTTATATGTGGGATAAATGGGGCCATTTACATTTCAAGGGACTCGAAAAACCAAACTTCTCAAGCATGAAAACTTTTTAAGCAAGTACCTACCTAAAATTTATTATATTTTATTTTTTTACAATTTATTACATAATATTATATACTTTCATTAGGAAAAAATCTCTTTATAAACAATATTATCCGTATACCAATCAGTCAGAATTTTCCATTGTCTGGAACCGTCAACAATCTGTATAAATAACGATGACTGCTGACTTTGGAACATGCAAAGTACAATTGTCCACGAGAAAATACTAGTTCAGGAAGTAACAGTCCAACCCGTTCAAAAGTTTGTCCTTGAGATTTATTGATGGACATTGCATAAGCTAATTTGACTGGAAACTGTTTCCTGCACATATTGAATGGTATTGTAACATCCGACAAAGTGTTTAAACAAATTCTAGCAATGAAATGTACTGTACCTTTTCTGTTCCCCGTAATGATTTCGGCTTGAATTAAGTTACAGCTGAAATTCTTAACAACCATTCTTGTTACATTACAAAGGCCATCACCAACAGATAAATTTCTAAGTAACATAATGATGGCACCAATTTTAAGATTTAATGTGTGTGGTGGAGAGCCATTTGGGTTTATAGAATTTAAATATTCAACAGGAAAATTAGCCTGCTCGTTATAATCTAAATCTCCTTCTTCATTAATAATGGTATCAACAGAATGAAAAGTCTTCAATTGTCCTTCTATCCGTTGAAGTACATTCTCATTGATTACACAAACATGACTATTTTTGGGTCACAATATGGTGGTTTCTAAAGCTCTGACATTTGCTTTTAATTGCAATTTTAACTGCATTTGAATTTCGTAATGATGATGAAACACAGTTGTTTTGTATTGGAAATTTGAGGCCAGATTGGTTAGACTTTTGTATCACGAAAAACATCAATAACTTATTTCTTGTGTTTTTCTTTATTCTACGGGCATACCCTCGTGGGACTGAAGGGTAAGGGAAATAAAAGAAAATGGTGAAGATGCAAGCGAGACTAATACCTGGCCATTGAGATCCGGTCACCAAACACGGATAAAGAAATTTCAAGCAACAAAGTTTCAATTCTGAATGGTGGTCTTTCATTAGGGAGATACTCAAAGTATCTACCACTCTGGAACTTGTTGCAAGTAACTTTTATATGAATTAAATTTGAAACACCACAAATTAATTTAAGTGTAATTTACTGGCATGCTGGGTTTTGAACCCACGACCTCCGGATTTGTGGTCGAGGACCGCCAATAACATAAGAACACAATCAAACCGATAAATAACTACGACGAATTAATAGTGCTGATTTCATTTTCTTTAAATCTGCCACTTCCATGGTTCAAATTTCACAGACGTTAAAGGCCCTCTACAGTAGCGACCAAATTATTTTATTCATTATTTAGATTTTTACGATTCAATCAGAGAAAAATCAAATGGTCAGGCGTGCTAACTTGATATACTTATATTTTTAAAATACTATGTAAAAACAAAGTTATATACTATAATACCTCGATTTTAAATCTGAAGAAAAAATCGGTTTGACTGACGATTAAACCTTCGTTCCCAGGAACTGGAGTCAACAATTGTAGCAACATCGCAAAATGCCGATCGGGTAGGACCGCCATTTATTTCGTATATTAACGGCAGAAATATCATCCTATTTTAGAGAAATGCGCATATTTCCGCGTGTATATTAAGGTGACTGCCACAAAAGCTGATAGATGCATTGTCATCGACAACAACTCATTTGCATTCATTCGTTACCGAAAACAAAAGTTAAATTCAAATAGATGTTTGAGAAAGAACAATTTTTTTTGTTGTTGTTTGTTTTTGGGGTGTTATGTTAACACGGCATAACACCCCAAAAACAAACAACAAAAATGCTTTTGGCCGTTAGAATCTAAAAACTTACCAAATTTTTTTTGTTCACAGAATCAGAAAAAGTATCTTTCTTATTTTCTCTAATTACCAAATCAAAACCAAAATTTCCACAGAAAAAAATATTAAGGGTACTTAAATACCCGCCATTCATACTTATAAACCGTAACGTATTTCAAAAAAAACATTTTAAAATTAATAAATAAGAAATTACAAACTTTTTCCAAAGAAACTTCACTATCAAAATGGCAATTCTTTCTCAAACTTGTTTCAGGCTTGCAGCAATGTAGGCATGTAAAAATCCACGATAAAAAGCGAACTCTGGCGGGGTAAAATCATGATCACTAAAATTACGATGGTACTAAACTCTACAAAAATCCCACTCTCATTCAAAACTCACAACAGTATTTTTACATTCAAATCTAAAATAAAAAGCTGGAAACAAAACATAGGGAGATCAGAAATAGATAATATACTGACACTAAATACAGACTGAAACTGAAATCACTCAACTAAACAAAAAAACTAATACTAATAATACTTGGATGACTTGTATAGCGCCGTTTTTGTGCAAAAACACCTCAAGGGCGCTGTAACTAAGCAGTTTGTCAATAGGATGTACATGTTCAATTACTGTGTAAATATGTATATGTTACAGCCAAAGTAATAAATCCGTATATTATATATACTATCCAGCCATTATTTATAATATCTACCCAAATTAGACAAGTGATAATTGACACAGAATTAATCACATTAACTAGCAATTTCATATAATATCTTCGAAGGCTTGGACAAAGTAATAAAACAAGTAGGTATAGGTAAAGATTATAAAATCATATTTCAATTTGCCTTTAATGTATAAATTAGAATTAAATTAGGTTGGGTTATCATAGCTTAGGTTAGGTTAGGTTGGGTTATGATAGGTTGGGTTAGGTTAGGTTGGGTTATTATAGGTTAGGTTAGGTTGGGTTACGTTAGTTTAGGATATGTTAGCTTAGGTTGGGTTATGATACGCTAGGTTAGGTTGGGTTATTATAGGTTAGGTTAGTATAGGGGGATAACAAGTCAGTTGGACCGTATTTATTACTTTGGTTAACTTTGACCCGACATTATGAATAATATCCGGATAAAGTGATTAATTTATCACATTGTCTAAACAATTTTGCTATTATATATAATGACCAGTCATTATGTATAATAGGTATTTAATCACTATGACTGTAATATATACATTACATTATTACTAATTATAAATATACATGGTGGCGGAGAAGTGCTCTGAAAGAGTGGACTCGTCCCTCCAGGAACATTTCCGTGGCGCTGCAGTATCTCGGTAGGCGGAATAGTTGGCGATAAGCATTATTGTAAGCGACTTTTAGCTTATGTCATTGGGATGCAATGTAATCCACCCAAGTAATAACACCGCATACGAGTGTTCATAATTAATACGTAATAAAACTAGTATGCATTGTGATTAAAAAAAACTTGTTTTTCAAGTGTTGATTTTTTATGTGACCGACTATACCGAACCACTATACACCCGAATAAAAGGACCGTAGGTAAGTACCTGGCTATTCACATCTTGTCACCAAACCCGACTGAAATGACTTTAAGCAACGTTTCGATTCCGAATGGTGGTCTTTCACCAGGGTAGTATTGAGAGTATCTACCACTCTTAGATCTACGTTTGAATTTTAGAATTCATTTTGAAGAATTTAAAGTACTAAAATTTAATGATCTTATCCGAAAAAACATAATAATTCAAATAATAAAAGAAAAACAAAATCACAGTTTTACAACTGAAAGACGTACTCGTCAAAAACATATATTTCCAATACAAAAATGTAACACCTCATTTGCACAACATCATTACACATTTCTAGGCAAAAAATACTTTAATAACCTACCTGATAATATCAGAAAAATCGAAGACGACAAAACCCTACTCAAAGCGATCAAAGAACATTTCAATGTAAAAAAATCAAAATAACGAAATTCGTCAATTAAATAATGTAACGTTATAAATCGTTATATAGTACATTGTTGATATACATTTGTATTATTAATGTTCTTAACTCCTTTAATCATTAATAAGAATACTTACATAAATAATGCTCATCTCGATACTCTCTCTCTTTTAAACACAAGCGTCTGCTTCCATAAAAGAGTAACATCTAAAAATTAAAAAAAAATTGTGAATACTTATTTTTATATATCATTTTTGTTAGCAAATATTATTATAGATTATAAACTGTTTAATTATTAAATATAAAAAAAAAAAAAATTAAAAAAATATATATATATATTACTGCATACAAGAAATTGGTCGCTAGTGTAGCGAGCTGCTAAACATATCATATTTATTACTTGCGTAAAGAAAAATTTCCGATATCCTTCATGTTAAAGCAATTTATCGTTGTTTACGCTGATTTGTTTCTATCAAAAACGTAAAACGGATTAAACCATGTCATAAATGCATTTATTTTTAATACGTTTTTAAATTTGTCAACAAAAAAAGATTTATTGAATTTTGATATTTTTTAATACGAATGATTTTTTTGAAATTTGAGCTTAATAAATTTTGCAGATAAGTTTAAACATATCTTAAATTGGGTCGCTAACAAATAGAAAATTCTTAGAAACTGGGCATTTTGTAAAAGGGATAGATGATTCTTCAATACTTGTACGCCCAACAATTGAATTGAGAAGCCACCTCTGGGCTGGAGCTTCAGAATAGTTGATTCTGTGCATAGGAGGGCGGTCCGTCTGATCGACAATCCGTTGTAAACAGACTGATTGTCATATCTAATGCACAGACGCAATAACGCATGCTGAGTCTGTTATACAATTTCATTAATGGGGCCTGCTGCAAGTAGCTAGCAGCATTAAGGCAATGCCATACGTAGTAATGCAAAATCATGTGTTTTTGGTTTGAAAATTTTGTCGACTAGAAATGTTTCAGATGCTTTAATTAAATACTGCGAGTAGAATACATCTTGGCCTTTGAAATACTCGAGTATTTTTTAGATAAGTCTTTTTATAAGCCCAGAAAAAAAATAATGTATAGGCCTATGAAAACTGCTTTAAAGTTCAAAATCTCCTACTTACGAACCCATTTTCGGTTATTATTTTATTGTATAATGTGGCAAATTAAGTTATTTATAAAATGATCGAAAAAAAAAAAATATTTATGCCTGAACATCCACAAAATAAAATAAAAGGCACTTTTTGGCCATGATTTTTTCTTGCATAAATCAAAACAGGCGGATGGTGATAAGCGGGAATTTAAACCTTATCGCCATCTACGTAAGGGTTGTTATTGATAGCGGCTCAATTTAAAATATTACACGACATAGTGCATCGCCTTAATTCGACGGTCACGAGTGGATTACCCATTCTCAGTTGATGTTGTCTTCGTGAGAACGGGTCGTTTCTCCGACTCGTTTTTGTGTAAGTCGGCTGGTATGTGGAACGAGCTACTAGCATATGTTTTCCTGCTTCATATTATCTGGGCGTCTTCAAGACCCGCAGTAATTAATAGCTTCCTACAGCTCCTCCCTCAACCCGCCTCACAACGCTGTCCAACAGGGGCGTTCTTGTGAGGTATCACGTGAAATTTAAAAAAAAAGTGACGAGTGAAAATGGCAGAAGGGAGTGGGGCGGGGAAGAAGAAGGGAAAGAGGTATGTTAGGAAGTACCTACCTCGCAATTCAGATCTGGTCACCAAACACCGCGACAGCCATTTCAAGCCACTTTTCACTTCTAAATGATGCTCTTTCACCTGAACAATGAAGATTAAAAAGAACAAAAGATTATCCACTTTTCTAAGATCCTAGTTTACAAATTCATTTCCATTGCTCATAATTTTTATAAAGTTATTTAAATAAATAAATTAAATTATGTTAGAATTTTAAACTCTCGGGGTCATGTTGTGCCATATCTGTCACCCAGATCTGAATACTCCACTGCTCAACATAAATACTCGCCATCAATAGGTTAATGTGCTCCCATAGCCGCTGTGCCCATATGATGCAGAGATGGGGCCTTAAAGAGTCGGCGATGTGTGAATGTGGTGCGGTGCAGACCACCAAACATGTGGTCAACGAATGCCCGCTCCATTCATTCCCCGGCGGGATTGATGAGGTCCACATGGCGACGCCTGAGGCCCTAGACTGGCTCGCAGACCTAGATGTCCCCTCTGACCTCCACACCATATGAAAGAAGAAGAAGAACATAAATTCTCAATCAGGACAATAAGCCAAAATATACTAGTTATTCCCAGTTTGAATACATCTTTCGGACAGAGAAATATTCAATTTTATGCTACGAAGCTATATAATTTTCTACCAAACAAACAAAAAAAAGAAATAATGAAAGTATTTAAAACTTAAGGAAACATATGACTGAGAGAACGGTGATAATCAACTTTTAATCATTATGAAGACAGTGTTTTTTTTTTTTGTTATATTAACTACACACAGGAGGCCCTGAAGAAAATAGAAGTGTAAAGAAAACTAGAAATTAAATGTGAAAAATGCAGGCATCCTCAGAAAATAAATGATAGAATTTATATTTATACTAGCTGTTGTATTTCAATACGCGTTGCTGTGGATCATATTATGTGTGCAGATATAGAAACAATAGCGCGTGTTGTTTTTACGACTTTACGTTAGATGGCGCTGTTTAAAAAAGCATGTTTTCATCTGTCACAAGTGACATCTATATAATATACGTATATAAAAACACACGCGTATTCGATGGCAACCTTGTGTCAAAATATCATAGCAATCGGTGCAGAACTTTCTAAGATTTAATATTTTGAACAAACGAACATTTACATTTTTATGTACAGGGTTTTCCAATAAGAGGTGTTATTTTGAATAGCCCGTTATTTCGGTAGATGTTACTTTTGAAGCTGTCATTTCTTGACATTTGACAAGTAGAAACTACGTCATTAATAAAAATGGAACGATACACGCTTCAACAACGCATTGAAATTATTAAAATTACTTGAGTGAATCAAATGCAAATCATTTTGAGTGATGAGGCCCATTTCCACCTCGGTGGCTTCGTCAACAAGCAAAATTGTCGCATCTGTGGCTCGGAAAACTCAAGAGTTCTTGTTGAAAAGTCTCTCTATCCTCAACGTGTGACTGTTTGGTGCAGTTTATGGTCCGGCGGAGTCATTGGACCTTACTTTTTCTAAAATGAGGCTAGAGCAACAGTTACGGTGAATGGATTGCGCTATCGAAAGACGATTAATGATTTTTAATGCCGGAATTGGATGGTATTGATCTGAACAACGTTTACTTTCAACAAGACGGCGTTACGTGCCAAACAAGCAACGAAACCATTGATCTTTTACGATTGAATATCAAAATAACACCTCTTATTGGAAAACCCCATAAAGATTATGCTTATATCACGTACAAACTTACTCACTACCATCACTACAATCAAATAGAAACAAAGAACAAATACAAAATAAGCTATGTAAATAACTTGTTTTTAACGTATACAGTTAAAAAAATTAAATTTAGTGTCAAGCGAGAATATTTCTAAATTAATATGTTATTTAAAAACAAAATAAAGAACACGTTATTATATTACTTAGACTCGAGGGATGAAAACACCTGCAAAATTTGTTACGTCCTCTCAATATATAAGCGTAATTTTCATGGCAGTAACGTTTAGTCCAACGTTTTCATCTCAATCCTTACGATGAAGATAATCGTTAGCCTCGTTATTGGTAATGATTTTTTTTTTATTTCATAAATTAACTTTTTATTTCATTTTTGGAATAACTTAATGAATAAAATCTCAAAGTGTAATATTTCATCATTGAAGGCAATATTAGCGACTTGCAAACTAAATTTTTAAACCGAAAAATCAGAAAAAGATCCGGTCTAAACAAACGTATTGCAGTCATTAGAGCACATACGTCGGGTAGGTATGCTTTCCCTGTTGTACCGGTATTACAATGGAAGGTGCTCCGAGGAACTAGCGTCATTAATTCCCTTGTGCACCGGTGCAAAGTCGGGAAAGACGCCAAACGCGCACCCAACATATGTACACGGTTTACATTAAATTTGTCACATGAGAACGTGTCACTTCTGCGACTCGTTCTTGAGTTCAGCTTGGCTGTTGATCGATTTGCCGGCCTTTGTGTTTCCTCTCTCATACAACATGGGTTTTTTACTGACGTGTGTAGAGTTAAGGTAAAAAATAATTTTTTTTCTGAAATTGGATGACATTATATCAGTTAATATATGAAATAAATGTCGGTCCAACCCGGTCAGCATTTTGCGAGGTTGATAGATTCCTCAGTAGGGAGATTCAATGGTCAGTCAAAG
Organism: Hesperophylax magnus; assembly: GCA_026573805.1. Lineage (NCBI taxonomy): Eukaryota > Metazoa > Arthropoda > Insecta > Trichoptera > Limnephilidae > Hesperophylax > Hesperophylax magnus. The sequence continues at coordinate 17,436,331 of JAIUSX010000028.1, forward strand.
CATTTATAAAAAAAATGTTTTTAAAGATATATATTTTTTTTAATAACTTTGAATTTTTTATTACTACGAAAAATGTTCTCTATTGACGTTTGAACAACAATAAAGGTTTTTAAAAATATAACCGTCTAAATCTTAAGGCTGCGTGTACACGCACGAACCAAAGCGCGAGCCGAGCCACGTACGTGTATACGCAGCATAACCATTCGTGTTCATTTTATTTTTCTATTTTATTAATTTTTCAATACCTATTTATATTTATCTTTATTAATTACTTTACATTGTGATATACTGTGCCTGTCTCACTAGATGCAGATGTAGTACATTTTTTATGCCGAAACGTTAATTGTATGAAATTCCCTCAATAGAAAAATATCGCAAAGTAAGCTCCGAAAATTATTTAAAACACGTTTTGTTCTGTTATTTCATATGTTATGGGCATGAAAAAATTCAGTGTTACTTCAAATGCAACTAAAGCATTTGTTGAGAGATTTTTGCTCTATTTCAAACAAGTCGTGTTTTATTAAGGCGATGCACTACGTCGTGTAATATTTTGAATCGAGCCGCTATCAATAACAAACCTTACGTAGATGGCGAAAAGGCTTAAATTCCCGCTTCACACCATCCACCTGTTTTGATTTATGCAAGAAAAAAACATGGCCAAAAAGTGCCTTTTATTTTATTTTGTGGATGTTCAGGCATAAATATTTAAATTTTTTCGATCATTTTATAAATAACTTAATTTGCCACATTATACAATAAAATCATAACCGAAAATGTGTTCGTAAGTAGGAGATTTTGAACTTTAAAGCAGTTTTCATAGGCCTTATACATTATTTTTTTCTGGGCTTATAAAAAGACTTATCTAAAAAATACTCGATTATTTCAAAGGCCAAGATGTATTCTACTCGCAGTATTTAATTAAAGCATCTGAAACATTTCTAGGCGACCAAATTTTCAAACCAAAAACACATGATTTTAAATTAGTACGTATTACATCGCCTTAAATATTTTCACCATTGTCGTTTAATTATTATCGTTTTTTTTTAATATCAGCGCGCTCCCTCTAACATTCCTATTTACATATTGCCCTTTCAAACCTTCTTTGAACTTTTGACAGAATGTCGCATTCGACTACGCGTGTATTTTTTATATTATTAAATTATATAGATGTCAAAAATAATGCATTTTTTAAAACAGCGCGATCTGTTTTATCTGTCAACATGCGCTGCTGTTTCTCTATCTGCACAGATATACTGAGCCACAGCAACGCGTGACGGGGTAAAGCTAGTTTAAAAAAAACAACCAACATCGTACCATCGTTTTAACTACCATGATAGTGTTGTTGACCTAATGCTACGTATACATACGCGAGCCGAACTGAACCTCAACTTATGGGAAAGGAACAAAGCAACCGCAAAAACCGTTGCTTCGTTCCTTTCCCGGAATTGGTCTCTCGGTTCGCGTTAAGGTTCGCAAATGTATACGTATCACTTGAAACAAATAAATTAAGGTTAGCTCTCAATCATTTACTTCATATAATTTGACATCGTTCTATTCGCATTTTTCATATTTGCGCTTTCATTGGAGACAATTTTCATAATTAATCCATATTTCTGCAATTTTTTCGTGTACAAGTAAATTTTATAAAATAAATTTGTGTTATTTCACAATCTATTCAGCTAAAATAATAAATAGAATGTTCCACAATAAAAGATACTCTCAGTATCGCCCTGGTGTAAGACCACCATTCAGAATTGAAAAAATGCTTGAAATGGCTTTAGCCATGTTTGGAGACCATATCCGAATAGTGAAGTACTCCCCCATCTTACTCTTCCCCATCTCATTCCCCCGCACTACCTTCAGCTTCCCAAAATACCACAATTGGGGATGCCATAGTCTGACTGGCTCCAGATAGTTTTATTTTTATTTTTTTTATTTATAATGTATTACAAAAAACATGGTAAGTAACACATTATTCCCAATGAGTTGAGATAAAACTCATTACGGGAAGTACAGACACATAAAATACATTTTACAGGGATATTACACTTTTAAAAAAAAAAATACAACATATTGAAAAGGAAAAGAAAAATAAATAAAAAAGGAAAAATACATTGTTAAGAATAGAGATTTTAGAAATACTGAGAGACATCTATACACATGAAACATAGTAAACCAACATATGAAAGCGAGCGAAAATTCACTGTTTTAAAAACATTTTCAGGAAATAATCTTTAAGCGTTTTAACTAATATTTTTTTGTTAGTTACTGAGTGCTTTATTTCATTAGGTAATGCATTGTATTGTCTATATGCAATATATTGTAATGAGTTAATACCAAATTTTGTTGTGTGGGTAGACGATGCTAGGTGTATTAGATTTTGGGACCGTGTTTTGTGCTGGTGTATGTCTGAATTAAATGCTGGTTTGATGTTAAAGGTGTGTGAGGATCTATGTATGATTTGTAATATTGTACAAGTGATATTGTATTTAGGTAGAACCGTAAAAGGAAGTATGTTTGTCTTTAAATATATATCTTTGATATGTGTATCCCACGGTAGACGGTAGATATTCCTTATTGCTCGATTTTGAATCACTTGTATTTCTGATATTTGTTTTTTAGTAATAGTGCCCCAGATACTAACTAAATAACTCAGATGGGAGTGAATCATCGCATAGTATGTGGCCCGTAGTAGAGATGTAGAGAGAAGACCTTGGAGTCGGTACAGTACGCCGGTTATTGGGGATATTTTAGATTTCACATGCTCAACATGGGAATTCCACGAAAGTTTAGAGTCTATTAATAGCCCTAAATATTTCGTGACTTCTATATTTTGGAGCTTCTCAGTTCCAAGTGTGATATTCATGGGCACATAATCCTTATTACCGAAAGTTAGGTAGTGCGTTTTTTTTAAATTGAGGCTCAATTTATTAATACGCAGCCAATTAGCTAGAATTGAGACATCTATATTCATTTGAGACTCCAGGTCACTCAGGCTTGTATTGTGATAATAGATTACAGTGTCATCCGCATAAAGTTGGAGGTTTCCAGAGATAACACATTTAGTTATGTCATTGACATATAGCAAGAAAAGCAGAGGCCCAAGAATTGATCCCTGTGGCACTCCACATGTGATTTTACCTAAGCCACTCGAGACACCTTTGACTTCAACAAGACAAAATCTATCATCTAAGTAGCTTCGGAGGAGATTTAGGGGCTTCCCAACAATTCCCAAATATTCCAATTTCTTTAAGAGTATTTCATGATCGACCGTATCAAAGGCTTTTTTGAGATCTATAAATATGGCTGCCACATATTCACTCTGGTCTATATACTGTTGAAGGTTGGAGATAAAATCAAAGGCGGCACATTGAGTACTAGAATTTTTCCGAAAGCCATATTGTTGTGGTGTAAGGATATTATTCGCAGATATGTATTTTAGGAGTCTATCTTTGATTATGGTCTCAAATACTTTTGAAAAAACCGATAGAAGTGATATAGGACGGTAGTTAGAGATACATGTTTTACAGTCTCCTTTGTGTATAGGTATTATCTTCGCTAACTTTAATTCATTTGGAAACTTTCCCGAGGACAGTGACCAATTAAAAAGTTCTGTAAGGTGACCCGCTAATTCTTCTTTACAAGTCTTAAGAACTGATGGTGTTACTTCATCGAGTCCCGGTGCTGCTTTCAGCTTAGTTTTAGAGATGATCCTCAGTACCTCATCTTTGTTTGTCCTAGCCATGTACAAGGATTGGCAAGCCTTCGGTTCCACAAATACGGTATTACAGTCATCCGGGAATGACGGAATGGTAGCTGCTAGCTTTTTTCCTATTGAGAGAAAAAACTCATTAAATGCGGATGCTATTTGGCTCGGATCCTTAATTACGCAGTCATTTACCACGAGGGATTCTATTTCGTTAGTTGGTTTATGTGTTCGGTTTGATAGAATAGAGTTTATGATTTTCCAGGTTTTAGTGGGGTTATTTTGGTTTTGTTGAAAGCTGTTCGCATAATATTTGTGTTTTAGATTTCGCCTATAATTAGTAATGGTATTTCTCAATCTCTTTTTAAGTGTTACAAGAGTAAGATTACCAGGGTCTTGTTTCCACTGCTTGTGAATCTGGTTTCGTTCTTTGATTAATGTATTTAATTTGGAATCAAACCATGGAGTATTCAGTTGTACCCGACTTCTTAATCCTGTTTTTGGTGTAGTTGTACCTGATTCTATTGCCTTTTTAATGTGATAATTGAAACTTTTAAAAGGGTCTTCTGAGTTGCTTAAGTTGATCGTGAAATTGTTATCAAGAAGATAGGATTTTACTGACATTCTGTTGATGATAGGTCTCGTAGTCCGGGATTTGGTTCTATTATTAAAACATTTTTTTAAGTTGTTCTTATAATCAACAATAAGTATATTATGGTCACTAAGTGGATCATCAATATTCGATATAGTAGTCTGAATGTTTTGCCTATTTGATAAGATGTGATCTATTAAGGTGCAGCTTGTATCAGTGACTCTCGTGGGAAATGTTTTGTTATGTATTGAAAAATTGTAAGATTGTAAGATGTTGCAAAAATTTAATGAAGAGTGTGTGGATATGGATATGTCAATGTTAAAGTCTCCGAATATTAATGTATCTTGTCTACTTTCGTTCAGTATTTTTTCTAGATGTATTAGAAAATCCTGCATATTTGTTTTGGGTTTTCGATAGATAGCATAGATGTTAACTGGTTTCCTATCACTGCTACTAAGCGTTATACCTAAAAAGGAATTTTCATTTGAGAAATTTTCAATAATTGCACACTTCATAGTATCAATCACATATATTGCTACGCCGCCTCCTCCTTCGTTGGGGCGAGAAGCAAAAACACTTTTGTAACCATTCAGGGAGTAAAACTTTTCCTCTCCAATCTTAAGCCACGTTTCCGTAATGACGAGCACGTGTACAATGTACCGCGAACTTCTTACTTTTTCTTCGATCTCATCAAACTTATTACGGATGCTTTTCGCGTTCATATACATTATTCGTAGACAGTTCGTCACGGGATTATAATTCTCGATGGTGAGGCACTTATGCTCATTTATGTTACACTCCATAATCTATAGTTGCAAGGTCGTTCTTGAGTGCAGCGATGTAGGCCGGGCAGTTGTCCCTATCTCCAGTTGAGTGATCAGCAGGCTTACCAAATCTAGTGCAAGTCGCGCAAACTGGTTTGATGGTGGAATTTGGGCAGGACTCACCAGTATGATTCTGTTGAGCACAATGTCCACATGTGGGTTTGGTATCTCTGCAATACTTGTATGAGTGACCAATCATGTGGCATTTGGTGCAGACAGTAAGGCCAATAAAATCTCGGACGCGGCAAATAGTCCAGCTTATAAATACTTTCTCTTGCTCGACTAGAAATTTACGTACGGTAGCGGGTACTGCATAGATACGGTGACAAGCGTTACCTGTGCGAGCACCAGCCAGGTGACTTAGTTTACAGCCTGCAATAGTTTCTTCAATGTCTTCAGCTTTGGGAATACCAGTGAGAGCCATCCTTAAAAAATCTTCGTCGGTCAGGTCCCGGGGAACATTAAAGAATATCAGTCTCGGTAGACGCTTTGACGGTAGTCGGGCCTTCAGTTTGCTCGAGTTGTCGAAGCAAGGTGCATTTAATAGCTTTTGTTGTTCGCCCGTGGTTGCCGTATTGATCAAGATACCTTTATTTCTTATTTTTTTTATTCCCGTGACCCGAACGCCTAGTTCAGATGGCCGAATTGTATCTTCAATCATTTTTTTCGTACCGTCACTGTCCTTTGTGGCGTCCGCATCCGTTGGAAAGATGCAAACGGCAGGTCTTGGTGGTCCGACGCGATGTCCTTGTTGAGTGATTGGTGGGGGTTGGTGAGCATCATATGGCTGTTTTCGGGCGATGTCAGCAAAAGAGAGGGTAGCCTCCGTTGCCACTGCCACTCTCCGCATTACAGGCCCGAGATCAGACTCTAATTGTATGATTTTTTGCTCAAGGTGCCTTTTTTCCTTCTTCTCGTGGCGTATTTTTATTTCTGCCATTCTAAGTTGTGCTGTAACTGTAGCTAAATCCGCACGCATCGTCTCGCGCTCCAACAACAGCTGAGATACGGATCTGAAAACTTCCGATACGTTTCTAGCGATCCTCAGCTGCTGGTCTTTTGAGACCTTAGATTGCTTCTCTGCTAACACAAGTTGAAGAGCTGTCAAATGTGCTTGGGTTTCATTGAGCACATCTACTCCTGAAGCGCAAGGATATTCCGCTTCGGTGACGTCCGAGCCTTTGGATGACGTAACCGAGCTGTTTTCATCCGCATCCTCAATCGTGACGCACTTTCCTCCTATATCCTCTGGACTAGGAGACATCATGGTGCTTATGTGTTGTTTTTTAGGACGATTCATTATTAAACACTACTTTATAAGGACACATAAAAAAAAAAAAAAAACAATGTTTGAAACAAAGTATTAGTTCTGTTCAGCTGTGCGCCTGAAAATTCGTAGGTGGGCAATCGGTCTAGCTCTATGTAAATCAAAACAAAAGTCGCCGTATCGAGTTTTTATATCACGATTTTTTTTATATTTGCACTAATTGAGCACAAATAACTTTAAACAGTTTATCACTATGAATGTATCTACGAAATCCACTATCGGTTTTACCGAAAAGTTTCTGTTTTATTTACGAAATTATCGGATATGTTTTTTTGTAGGTTTTGGATAATTTTATTTAAAAGAAAAAATACACAAATGTATACTAAAAAGTATTTTGCGAGATGAGAGTAATCTCTTTCGACGCACAATTGTCACTTTAAAAGGATTTAATACAGAGAATTTAGATAGTTTCGATTGTAAACAAGGGGTATCACAAATTCACAACACAAACGCAACCAATAGGAGCCCTAAAAGGTGATAGTTGGAAGCAGTTGAGACACGAATTTTATCGGAACATACCAAGCCTTAAAAGGCATCGCATTACAAGATGTAGAGATAAACCTACGAGTAAATACAAGGGTACTATAAACTAAACGTTACCACACACTTAGAAAATTGAGTTGGCGTTGCATATTTTTTATCCTAGTATATCTGCTACAGCACAATATAGACCTCATGCCTCTGTTCTGAATTGTTTCCATTCCTATAAGCCGCCTCGATATTCGGCAAATTATTATTTCCAATAGTCTTTTTAGTATTTAATATTAATGTTTTTGAAAGCAAGGCAAATATTTCCAGGTCACTAATAACCTGACAATATTTGAAAATATCCTTTTACCATCACAGTAAGCCGAAAATGTTAGAGGAATTAGCCAGCAAAGGAATTGAACCAACTTTTCCTAATAAAAATATCAACGGAACTCAATTTAATTCCAAGTTTATGTAGCATTTGGACAGGGAAATTAGTAAAATAGTTGGTTTCAGATGAATGAACAAAGAACAACTCAGGAATTCTCGTGTTACGATTTGGTACTCGGAACGTTATTAGTGTAGTTAAGTCAAGTGCATTCATTAGTAATTTTAATGAAATACCAAAACGGTCGTAGTTCTTCTGCAAGATGAGTCACTTAAATCCAATAATTTCATTAATTTAAAATGATTAATTTGGTTAATAGGTATCGAAATATAGATCATTAAAATGTTAATGATAACGTCTGGGAGAGGCCCCGATTAAAAGATTATGAATTGTCTCAAATTCGTGTTTGAAAAATGACCTTCACAAAGCTAGTATATTGTGCGTTGAGACAAACTTGCTGGAAGACCAATTTGCTCCGTGCAAACCAACAACATGTAAAAAGCCATTCTTCTGATCTTTTGACTGCAAGACGTTGGACTTTGCTTTTGATAAATGTTTTCTACACCTTGTCTAATACTAGGTCGATGGCAAAAAATTAGTTCCTTAAAAATCTCTGTTTTTCCTAAAGGTTTCCTGTTTCTACAAATAACCACTGTACAGATGCTCCCACAAGATGAATCCATTGAGAACAACGAAGGAGTAGCGGAAGGCGATTCAGTAAACTCTAATGAGAAGGTGGCAGAAGGTGAAACAGCTGTCACAGCCGGAGATAAACTCTTCTCCACGAGATTTTTGGAGTTCAATACCGTCTGCGGAAGCTATTGCGTGGATGTTTACGCACCGTTCTGCGCCATCAATGATGCAGGTTATCACAGGACATTCAAAAATCGCTGCTCCATGCGTTGGTACAACAAATGCTCTGATGAACCAAGTAAGTATACTTTTTGTTTAGACGTTGCCTGGCCAATGGCCTGGCCAATGGCGTTTTGCCTGTGACAGTAAATGTTTCCGCAACATTGTTACAAAAAAACTTGAATTCAGGAGGCGGACATAGGTACTGCGGTCCCGGGAACCATTTATTGAATAACCAACACCTCTGCCATAAGTCACATCAAGTGTTCACTACGTTTGGTGACGTAGCAGGGGTGCCCGGGTGAGGTTTGTCTAGGTCTTAGCGGATGATACGTATACGTCTGCCCACCTACTAGGCACACACAGATTCCTGCCATCCCCTTAAAGCTTTTTCCTTCCCAGATCTTCATCTCCTTCCTTTCCTTAAAAAGATCCTCCCAGACAGCATCCCCAGAGACGGCATAGTCCCTAAGGGAAATTATTTTCCTCAGAGCCCCCTGTGTAGAGCTAATGTAAATATTAATGTATTGAACAAATTATTAGAAAATTTGACATAATATTTTTCTTCTTTTACAGCGTACTACTACAAACATCGAGGACAATGCAATTTCGTGCAATCACATGCGCTGCCTTGCCCTTACGAGTGGTGCAAACAAAAATAAGTAATAAAAAATAAAGGACACAAAATATATTCCACAAATTTAAAATATTCAATGTTAAATAATTGTCATTTATTTTCCGTTTGTTCTGACATTTAATAATATTAGTTAAGAAAATGAAGATAATTTCGGCGGCTCTTAGTTGAAGTATGGTACAGTATGGGAATAGGTCGAATTAGCTCAGTGGTAGAGCAATGCCCCGGCAAGGCTAAGGTCCTGGGTTCAAATCCTAGATGCGACCGAATCATTTTATGATTTTTCACATTTTTCGATTGAGAGTCGTTCTTGATTAAATATGTGTCTTTAATGATGAAATAATAATACAATTAATAACCTTTCCATGTGCATGTAGATACTTACATTTGTAATCTAGTCCCTAAGAAACTGATATTAATTAATTTATTATTTCAACCCCAATAAAAGTATAATTTGAAATTAAAAAGGGTACTTTCCTGTTATGTGAGACATTCTTCAAAAAAAATACAGTGTGTGGCAAGCCTACGCACGACGGAAGTGAAACTTTTAGTATTCTTCTCTCTCTCTTTTCATTTCATTCTCTCTTTTTTTCTGTCTATTGACATATTTATAAGTAGCATGTGATAAAAAAAAATTAAAAGTTATAAAAATATGGGATTCGAACCCGGGTCCTGCATAACGAGTGTCGAACGCTCTGCCTCTAGACCCCGGTTATTACGTATTCGACCAAAATATCATATAGTCAAAATATCTAAAAGTCTTTTATCACTTTTAAAAAAAGCATTTTATCACTTTAAAATAAATTATTATTAAAAAAATCACAAAAAGAAAAAAAAATAGTTTTAGCGGGGATCGAACCTCGGTTCTTCACGACGAGAGTCGCGCGCTCTGCCTCTAGACCACGAATCTGAGCTTGGAGAGTGACCTAAAAAAGGTATATAATATTGGCTAGGCTCCTATAGCGAAATGATCACGGTTTTTCATGACGGTCATGAGTTGGTTTTACTCCTGTCCTCGAAATTGCATAACGCGCGTAAAGAAGTTTTACTTCAAAAACGTTACTACCCTCCAATCAAACCTAACCTTTATATTTATCAATTGGGATGTAGGTACAGCCGCCAGGGAATCATTTATTGTATGTATAATCAACACATCTGCCTTATGTGGTTCGCTACAGGCTTCGGCAGTGGTGGTCGGTGTCTTTTTGTAAAAGGGATGTTGGACATCAAATGCTTATACTCGTACTTACTACGTACTTGATATTAAATATGCACAGACGCGAGCCCACGAACAAGGTACTATTAGGTACCGTCTAAATTTATCTCCATAAATCCATTAAGCTCCATAACTCAATATTTCCAGTATCCAGAATAAGTTTTTTTTCTGCAAATGTCCGAGACACAAAACTTTTTCACATTAATGATTAAATTATACAACCAAACAATTCATTATTATCATTTAGAACACGTTGGCGAAGTATCCAAGCTCAAAGCAAACTGTCAAAGCAGCGCGTGCACACAATCCAATGGATTATTAATAGAGTATACGATTCTGTGAATTATAAATATGAGTGTTAAAGACGGTTTTTGTACGTTGGAGGCTGTCATTAATATCGTATAAAGTTGACGAAGATATTGGCTTGCAGGTCTCAGTGGGCATGCGCAGAAAGATCGTACGTTCTACCATTCTTGAATACGGTTTACAGGTCGCTTCCACACCACAGTGTATTTTACGCGTATCAGAGTATTGGAGAATGTATGTGTATTTAGACTCGCCTACGCTCTTTGTATCCTGTCGTCCGTTGTGCGTTCCCAGGAACGGGACGATAATATGCCCGATGTCTTATAATAATAATATTTGTATGATTTTTTTAGCTCCGTTTTTGTAACAAAAATCACATTAAGGTTGCAGTAGAAATATTAAAATATTTAAATTGCAGTATTGCTGTTTACGGCTAGAAGTCAAAATCTTTTTACTCTAAAATGCAAGGGATGCGTAGCATTTACAGCATGTATGGACGGACCATGTATGGGCTGTCCGGGTTTTGGCGGCGGATGCGTCTGTCCACCATACATTTTGGATTGAGATACCCTTTTCCTTCCCAGAACTATCTCTACTACATTTCCTAAAAATACTCTCTACACAGCATTCCCAAAGATGAAATAGGCCCTGAGGGGAATTACTTTCTTCAAGGGTCTCTTGTGTGGAGCTAATGTGAAGAAAAAAGTGTTAAATGGATAGATATTGTTATATCTGCATTTACTATGCATACTTTGTATGTTGGGAACTATATGAAAATAGTAAAAGGTTCTTCATATAATTGTGTTTATTTACGTTACAATAAAAGGTCTGGATTAAGCTACACTCTTCATTACCCGAGGGTTGGTAATTCTCTGGTTCGAGAAGCTTGTTCCCTGTCAACATAATCTCACAAGTACCTGTTACACTCTAGCGACATCTGACGGACTCTGGAGTAAGCTTTATGACTAGCGCCATCTATCGATTAAATACTCATCCTTATTACCATACATCACAGATATCCAGTGCACAACTACTTACCCTGTACAAATCGTATGTTCGTTCCACGGTTGAACTTGGCAGCCACTTTTGATCTGGAACACCAAAATACATGAAAAATCTTAGCTCTGCAGAAATGAGCGGTCCGTTTGACATATTCTCCTATTTTAACAATTGGATTGCAATATACAGGTGTCCAACGTTTTAAGGATGTTTACAGGTAAATAAATTTGTACGGAAAATAAATATTCTTCTATGGAAAAAATTTTTGTATGTAAAAAAACAATGAAATTTCGAAAAAAAAGTTTTTTTCTTGTACCATCGTGTAAAATCACCTCCAGAAGTGTCTGCACTTTACCCCCGGACACCTTGTATAGAGCACAGGTGTCAGGTGGTAATGCTGTTTTTGTTCTACCGGCATTTCAATGAAAGACGCACCGAGGAACTATCGTCATTGATCTCCTCGTCACCGGTGCACAGTCGAGAAAAACGCCAAATGCGCATTTAACATTTGCACACGGCTGACATTTTTCACTTGAGAATGGGTCATTTCTACAACTTCTTCGTGAGTTCAACAGCTCGGTGGTAGAATGAATTGCCATTTTCTGTTTTTCCTCCCTCCTACAACATAAGTCTCCTGTTTTTCCTCAAAAAGAGCCTCATAAACGTGATAAAAAGTAACCGGTAAAATAAACAATTTAAAAAATCAATGGAAAATGTTGTTTATTGATATAGTACGTTTATTTTTCTGTCTTTAAAACAGGTAAACTTATGAAAATATTATATTATATATGCACGGGCAAGCCACCCAGTAAGGTCAACATTACTGGAAAACTTTGAAATGTAAAAAATATTGTACAAAATAAAAAAAAATAAAAACTCCATTGAGTAGGTAGGTACCTATACACTAATACATTTAATTTTTAGAAGAAAATTTCTTCTGAAAGCTTATCACTTTGTTATGGCATTATTTATTTTATTAAAACACAAATAAATTTGTTTACATCACTTTATTATGTACAACATCTACATGTTTCCTGAACGAAGTTCACCTCATCAGTGTATACATACTCCTGACGAGGTGAACTTCGTTCACGAAACATGCAGAGGTAAACAAAGTTATTTGTGTTTTAATAAAACTAATACATTTATTTATCCGAGTTGTTGTACCACAGAATTTTCTGCAAGGATGTCGCTACACGTAGACAACTTAACAGCTTCCATCGTGGACCTTTTTAAAACCTGAAACAAACAAAGAAAGAACTTCAATTATAATTCAATGATTAAAAAAGTGACAAGAAGTCATCGTCGTTGAAAATATTAAAATACGTCTGTAAATGCTAATGGTGTTAAAGAATGATGGATTGGACCATCCATAACGATTTTATAACAAGTAGTTCTGTGAACAATAGTCCAAAAAAGTATGTTTCAGATTTGTAAATAGGTACTTAAATACCCACCTACTTAATCATAAACAATATATTTTGTTCAAATTCAAGGAATTTAAAAATAAATAAAAAGTATGTGGCACCCTGTCTGGCAAGGGATCAGGAGGTATAACTCTATGATGTATAATATTGTGACGTCATATTGTTGCTTAACTATATCCACCAATGGAAAACTCTGAAAGTCTATGGAATAAACTGTTGAAAGATGAGTGCTGGCTGAGTGGAACAATTATGGTTGTTTGATATTTTGATATCGAACTACGCCGTTGTCGTGTAGCTATGACAGATTTCAATAATTTGTTTATCCAATATTGTCAAGATTTCCGTCAGTTTGTGACTATGAAATTAAGCGTTTCTAACGTTTAATCTTGACATCTCGAACACAAAATAGAAATGTGTTTATAAACAGGTGAGAATTTCTCATTGTTTTCTTCCTAATTTGCTAATTTGTAATAGCATTAATTTAACTTCACTGCAAAAATGAATCTATTTTATTATTCAGACAGTATATGTGTTCCTGCCAGGAGTTTGCGTATTGAGAGGCTGTACTGGATCGTGATTACATCATGCAACGTTCTACCTTATTCATTAATGATTTTTCCTGTATCCATAATTTATTGTCTTACTGAAATAAAACGCTTAATGTATAACTGAATTTTCATTTTCCTGCCGTGAGGTAATATTTTACCATATTTTAGGCTAATAAGTGGGCTCCGATGACAATTGTAATGTCTATATATTGGCATATCTATGGTTAAATAGAGGACTAATTTGTTTCATACAAAAGCCCAGAGATATCGATCTACTGATTGGATTATTTATGCAGGAGAGCTATCACCAGTGACACATAAAAAATGGAAATGGAATTGTTATATAATTGAATAATTGATGGGAACAAATTTAGATCTTTTTCATTCAAACAACAATAATTAAGGTACGTGCCCCATTGAAATTTAAAAATGTCAAAATATAAGCATTCATATGTGGCAATGAGGTGGTTTTCATTTTCCATGAACATATATTGTATGCATACCTAGAGTTAATATCGACTGTAAAATTTGCTTACGATATCTCCAAAAATGACGAAGTTATGAACTTTCAAAGTTGACATTGGTAAAACGTATACAATTGTGTCACGTGACGTCACTCGCAGTTCAATTATTCATAATATGAATAGCAGTGCTGCTTTACTCAACATTATTTACAAAAAAAAGCTATAATATATTATTTTAAAAATTCCCTTACTCTGCGCAAACTGACAGTTTTCCATCTTCATGGTGCACTCGTTGGAGAACTGTCTAATGGAACCTATGTTATCCTTGGCGCATAATGGTGCCATGTGTCGCGTGCAGAACATTGGACAGTCATTGCCGCTGACTGCTGCGGCTGTCAGCAGGAACACTGGAAAACAACGAAATTAGGTCAATCTTACTACACGACACACAGAAATTGGAGAACAACTGTCTGGCGAAGCATACGATGTTCTTTAAGAACATGTGCCGCGTGCAGAAAATGGGACAATCATTGCCACTGACTGCTGTGGCTCTCAGCAGGCACACTGGAAGACAAAGAAATTAGGTCAATCTTTATCACACGACACACAGACATCGGAGAACAATTGTCTGGCAGAGTCTACGTTATCATTGGAAAACATGTGCCGCGTGCAGAACTTAGGACAATCATTGCCACTGACTTCTGCGGCTCTCAGCAGGAACACTCTAAAATGACAATATTAGGACATTAGATATTATCTTCACCACAAATTTAGGACAATCCTTGCCATTGACTGTCGGCCATTGACGCTTTATCCTCATGGTCTTCGGGATCTTCCCAACCCCAACTAACATCTTTCGTCGAGGCACAACCGGTTTCCTGGCTTAGGGGCGCGGAACCTGATCCTCGTGAAACCTATCCAATGCCCTGCTTTCTCCCCCTAGGACTGCCTGGGAGCGGGTGACGACACTCCCCACCACACAATGAGGTGCACATTTCACCATTTTCTTTTGTCTCATAATTATTCATTTTTGCAGGTGGCTGTAAATTATTATTTTTACCTGTCATTGTTGATACCTTGTACAATGTACATATGACCTGTTATACTAACCAAATATAATAGATCTTACTAACAAGTTACCAATACGCAGCACTTGCATAACATTATATGCATGGACATTTTGGAGGTCTTGAAACTTTAGACTCGTTATATCAAAAAAATTAGCGTCCTTGCGAGAGCTCTGAAGGGGTACCATCAGTACCTAAAACAGGGCGGGGAAGTGGTGGGCCTCCTCCAGAATGTTAGCCACTGCTCTCGCATTCAAAACATAGGACAATTATGTCCATTTATTGCTTCCAATTATTGCCAGCAATAGGAAAATATATAATAAACTTACATCACTAAATCATAAATACATACCTAGTCAAATATAGCGGTACATTTAAAAAAATATATAACAATCATAAAAGGTTATCTTGGCAGATAACACGAAATTATAAATATTCTTATATTTGCGGATACTGGTTCTGGAACAAAATAATATATAGTATGTAGGAAAATCACGTTATCAATATATGTGTCTAGTGCTACATATACATACGCGAGCCGAACCTCAACTTATGAGAAAGCAACCGCAAATGGCACGAAACGCCGCTTGCAGTTGCATCGTTCGTTTCCGGAATTCGTGGCTCTGTTCGCGTTTGGCTTAGGTTCTATTATAATCTCACACGCAATATAATATTTCTAAAAAATTCTAAATATCAGAAAAAAAATTACTTCTTACTTTCTCTAATTTTTAATAAAATAGTATAAAACAAAGTCAATAACCGCGTTTGTTTGTTTGTGCGCTTAGTTCTTCTAAATTGCGCAACGGATTTTTATAGGGTTTTCACTATCATTTATAGATGTTCTTCCGGAAGGTTTATGTACAAAAACATGGATATTATAATTATTGCAAGTATAGTATAATTATGGATTTGCAATCAAGACTTTAAAAACATATTTTCGGGGGCTTACATTGCTGACGTTTCTCTAAATCTTATGAGATAAATTAACATAATGTACGAGTACTACGGAATTGTGTACCTTAAAAAGGCCTCACGACCTCAAAACCTACCCGGCGTTCTCGGGGACATCTAAGGAGAACGCCGGGTATAAGTCATCTAGTCTATTTATATTAAAATGAATGTTTATTTGTTTGTCCTCTATGGACCTTTTTAATGTGAAAGCGCACAAGAGTCCCAACTGCTCCCAACCGTCTGGAGCCAGTAAGACTATGGCATCCCCACTCGGGTTATGTTGTGACACTGAAGGTAGTGGGCAGGATAAGGAAATAGGAAAGAGGAAGTTGGGGAAATATCTGTCTATTCAAACGTGGTCACAAAACACGACCAAAGCCATTTCAAGCAAAGTTTCAATTCTGAATAAGGCGATACTGAAATTATCTTTCACTTCGGCAGTCGTGCCGCAAATATACCATATATTATTTTTAATACGAAATTTGTGAAATAACACAAATTAATCAAATAAAATTTACTTGCGCACGCCAGGATTTGAAGGATTTGCTCGTTAGTCGGGAGCTTTACCCCTCGACCAAGGAGTTCGTCAAAAGACTCAAAAACTACTGGACCGATTAGGCTGAACATTTCAATGTTTGTTCTTATTAGTGTCAATAGTGTTTAGAGTGATAGAAGTGGTCGAGAACGCCCGAGGAAGACTTACGCATTATCTCTGTAGTGGAATGAGATAGGGTTCGAATAAAAATTAATATAACGTCTTTTTTTAATAGTAACAATGTGGTTTACAGAAGTGGATGGTGTCGGGGACGCACAAGGAAGACATGGCACGATCAAGTGAAAAAAATCTTGTAAAAGTTAACTTTTCAATTTAAAAAAATGCTATTTTCACCTTAAAATTAGAACCAGTTTTCAGGTACACAGGAATTAACAACCTCAAAAATGTACTTCGAATCATCCGTAACCCCGTGCAACGCCGGGTACAAGTCGGCTAGTATTATGTAAATACTAGCTTTTTGTTGGCCTTTATAATATATACAATTCCGTACTACATTATTTTGATGAATCTTAAAAGGTTTAGCCAGCGTTAACAATGTAAGCCCCCGAAAATATTTTTTTACGACTTGATTACAAAACATCGACTTTTCACTACTTTCTATAAATATAATATGCATGTGTTATATATACAAACCTTCCGGAAGAAATTATCTAAATGATAGTGAAAATCCCATCAAAACCCGTTGCGTAGTTTAGAAGAACTAAGCGCACAAACAGACAGACGCAGATAGCGACTTTATTTTATACTATTTAAAGATTACCAATCGTTGTATATTCAGACTGACAGGGGTAACAACAAAATACGAATTATTTAGCTGAGTATTTTAAAACTATTTAAATTTATTACTCACCAAATGATATAAGCAGAAAGAACTTCATTTTACAGCAACAGTTTTAGAACTGAGCTAAATAATAATTTGTGGTTAGAAAATAGTTATTTTCCTTGGATTGAAATAGACCTCTTATCGGTCAAATACATGCGTAATTGTAATTATATTATATTATATCAACTTTACTGAAACATTTTTTGTGAATGACGCAATACTTACTACAAAAGTGATAATGATTTCGAAATTATATTTATTAAAAAAAAATAAAGTCAGTAAACGCCAATGATGTTTTTATCATCCAAAAGAAGTGCCTACGAAAAATTACAAACTCTGATCACCGGGATTCATGTAGACCAATTTTAAAAAATCTCAAACTTCTGACAGTGACGGACGTATATATAATGGCGTTATGCCTGTTAGTTCGATCATCTCCAGAAAAGTTCCCACAAAAAGACTCAACGCTACAAGGTTCACAGAAAAAAATCAAACAAAACTCTATTTTAAAAAGGATCACATTACATGGCCATTAAAGTATATAACAACCTTCCACGTAGCATCAAACAAATAACCGTCATACCTACTTAAATTTAAATCATCACATTAAAATTTTCTTTTAAACAAATGTCACTACACCTTAAATGAATACCTTACATAATTTAAATACCTCTGTTTTTTATTTATCATTTACATACATTTGTTAACGTGTAATTGTTGGGTTATGTAATATAATGTGTATTTGTTGGGTTAGCTGGAAGAAATAGGATATAACCCATAAGCTATACCCTTTGTACTCTGTATTTTTTTGTGATAAACATTTTTTTGAATTTTGAATGTTACATCATTTAAAGAACTGACGACCTCCGTGGTCGATGTGTAATGCTCTCAAATCCCAATGTATTAATTTATTTAACAATTTAGTAATTTAAAATAATATATAGTATACTTGCGGCACGTTCCAGAGTGGAAGATACTCTCAGTATCGCCATGGAGTAAGACCACCATTTAGAACAGAAACGTTGCTTGAAATGGCTTTTGCCGTGTTTGCTGACCAGATCTGAAAAGCCAGGTTCTTTCCCACCTTGCTCTTACCCATCTTCTTCCCCTCCCCACTACCTTCAGCCTCACAACAGTTGGGACTCTTGTGCAGTGTTCATATAAAAAAAAAGAAAATACACACAATTACAATGTATGCAGGCTCAATTTTCCCAACACAATTTGAGAGGCGGGTTTGGGTACCGCCGCCCCGGGAACCATTTATTGGATAACCAACACCTCTGCCATAGGTCACCCCAAGTGGTTCACTGCGTTTGGTGATTTAGCAGGAGTGAACGAGCTCATCGGGTGAGGTGTGTTCAGGATGCGCCTCTCCAGCCTCACCAGCTGCGTGGCATGCCAGATCGGGAGAGGATGGTGTGGGGAGACCCTTTGACCTCTCCAACTGGTATGTCGACCATCGCCTTGCGCCGCAGCGATAGGGGTATATTCATTCGCCCGTCACTCTTGGACACACTGATCCTAGATTCCTACCCACCCCTAATAAATTTTTCCTTCCTTGAACTTCCTTTCCCTAAAACTATCCACTACACAGCACCCCCAAAGATTACATAGGCCCTTAGTGAAATTATTTCTCCAATTTTTGAAATTATTACTCCTGTGTGGGGTTAATGTTAAAAAGGCCCGGTATATCGGTTGATTGGCAGGCTTGGTTTGAAATGTCGAGCTTAGCGCGGCTTATTAGTAATATTACAAGTACTGTCTTTGATTTTAATAGAGGAATGTTCGTAATTTATTTAATGCATAACCAAATTACTATCTACGTGAGTGGTACATCTGTGCTCTCTACTGTCATCGGAAGATCGAGAGATTTAGAAATAATGTCAAATGTTTTGGGCGGGCTAATCGAGTTTATGTTTTGTTAAAGTTCTGCACTTCAATTAGCATGGTGCAATATGCGAGGATACTAATTTTAAATAGTATTTGTTTTGCTGGAGTCAATATCAATTCACGAAGTTATGATAAACAACACTATCCTGACTTTGAAAAATTCCTCTTACAATACCTTACCAGACTATTTGTCTATTTTAGATTGATTATTAATTAAGAACGTCAACATTCCTCATCGATCGATAAAAATATATACATGTATAAATTTATAATTATGCAATTTATGTATATTTCGGTGAGATGGAAGTACGTTATTACTTACGTAAACGTCATATTTGACATTTGTTACTGCTAACGCCGCGATGTCTAAAAAGGGAACTATTCTGCGGCTTAGCAAGACTTAAGCTTCCGATTTAGCACGCAACATTTGCACACAGCGAGGATGACTGACTGATATACCGGGCCATAGTAATCATTTCCCAATGCTATATGTACGATATACCACCCCTATAAAGCTAGGCTTGTGTGTATGGGGATGTGTTGGTATGTTCGTTATTTATATGTGAAAGTTCTCCGTTTATATTTTCAGTGTATTATGAGATGAAAATTAAAATCTTTATTGTTATTTATTTAGATAAATACTTTCTGGTAATGTATTAAAAAAACGATACGAGATATATTTATAGTTCAAGTGCCCTATGGTTTTTTTTACATTTTGGAGTTGGGAGAATTGATGTTTTATTTAGAAGATTATCCTTGTACTGCCGCCCTGGGAACCATTTATTGGATAACCAACACCCCTACCGTAGGTCACCCCAAGTGATGCGTTTGCCCAATTGATGCATGGCGGGCCGGATCGGGAGCAAGTGGTTGACATTTAGTTGAGGGAGACCTTTTGACCTCTCCGGATGGATTCATTCGACCGTCACCCCTGGACACATTGACCCCCAGATTCCTACCAACACCTCATAATTTTTTCTTACCAGAACTTCCCCTCTTTCCTTTCCCTAAAAACACCCTCCATCCGGAATCCTCAAAGATGTCAATGACAAGTATCTCCTTTTGTCGAAAATCTATGGATTGTAAGTTGTTCAGACATTTTTAAAGCGAACATTGGCCCAGTGCGACCTTCTTGATGTAGATTTAATTTAATTTTAATGATGACGAATACATTTTGCATCTTGATCCGCTTATGAGTTATTTGTCGTTTTAGACAGTTTCAATAGGTAAAAAAATATTATTAATGAAAATATTAAAATCACCAAATCGTTTTTAGAATGATGGTATTGATGATGATGGTGATGATTAGAATTCAGAATCATATAAATAAATTTTAAATCTTCCACACATTTTGAAACATATCCATAGTTTGTGAAAGTACCCCATTATGTCACTACTTACCCCGAATGTTCGTTCTTATCAGGATTTATTATTTTTTCCATGCAATATATATTCTGTCATGGCAACATACAAACTGTAGTAAAAGTCGTAATGATATTTGACAGCAATCATCAATGACAGCTCGCATTTCACGCTGAACCGTATTGTAGGTTATATTTACTTCTCAAACCGTATGTTTACATCAATAAATTCTGTTTTTACCGTTATAATACTATTATAATCGCTGAAATGGATACAGAAAAGCCACAACATACAGTTCCTGAAGTTGCAGCCTTGGCTGTGTTACAAAAAAGTGAAGATTTACCCAAAAATACACCATTAGTAAAAGGGTATGATTGGAATTCTGGTTTAGACTATCACAAGTTACTCCAGTCTTATTTAAACACAGGATTTCAAGCCACAAACTTCGGCCTAGCAGTTGAAGAAATAAACAAAATGATAGAGTGCAAAAGAATTCCTTTAGAAGAAGACAAGCTGGACGTTCACGAAGACGATGTTTTCATCAAAAGAAAGAGTAATTGCACCATATTCTTAGGCTTCACATCAAACATGGTTTCTTCAGGACTTAGAGATACAATCAGATTCTTAGTTCAACACAAAATGGTGGATTGCATAGTGACAACAGCAGGAGGAATAGAAGAAGATTTTATAAAATGTCTGGCTTCAACCTACATAGGAGACTTTAACCTCAAAGGCAGCGCCTTAAGAGAAAAAGGGATCAATAGAATCGGAAACTTACTCGTACCTAACGATAATTACTGTAAATTCGAAGACTGGGTGATGCCTTTACTCGATGAAATGCTTATCGACCAAAACACAAAAGGATTTCTTTGGACTCCGTCGAAAATCATCGCACGTTTAGGCGAACGAATCAATAACGAAGACTCGATACATTACTGGGCTTGGAAGAACAATATTCCCGTGTTTAGTCCTGCATTAACAGACGGTAGTCTCGGCGATATGATGTATTTCCATTCATATAAAAACCCTGGACTTATCGTTGATATATTAAGTGACTTACGAAGACTTAATACAATGGCCGTAAAAGCTATCAATACCGGAATGATTATACTAGGTGGTGGTGTAATTAAGCATCATATTTGTAATGCAAATTTGATGCGTAATGGAGCGGAGTTTTGTGTGTTTTTGAATACAGCTTCCGAGTTTGATGGGAGTGACGCAGGTGCGAGGCCCGATGAAGCTGTATCGTGGGGGAAGATTAAGAAAGACGCTAATCCAGTTAAGATCTACGCAGAAGCAAGTTTGGTGTTTCCTCTTTTGGTAGGAGAAACGTTTGCCAGAGATCATTACGGACTAAAAGATTAATTTAATAACGTTATTATGCGTCTAGGCCAGGGATCAGCAGACGGCGGCTCATTTGCATAGGCGTTTGTGGTTCTTCAATATCAACTCCAATACTTTCATCTCTTCAACCAGCCTTATGAGCCGCCGAAAGAACTTTGACTCGAACAGCATCGGTGTTACCGACTCAGCTTTTTTGAAGCTAGATTAATTAAATATTCTAGGTCTTTATTTTGTACAGAACTTAGAACTTTACTTATTAAACGTTATTGAAAATTGAATGTGGTTACCCATTAGAAACAATGTAACTTTGCTTAAACCTCTGTATTTCTTATTAACCTGGTCCGAAACCGGTCAACATAGTGCTTAAAGCAAATTTTGTCATTTAATTAAACATTTTTTTTCTCAACCTTTTATTTTTTAATGTGACAACTCACAAGAGCGCCCCTGTCTCTACAGTGTAAAACAGGCATAGGCAACCTTTCCTAGGTCTGGGGCCACATTATCATTCTGTCTCCGAGTCAAGGACCGGACCAAATTATTAAACATAATAAATTAAATGAAACACGTTACACTACTTGTATTTTTTTATTTATTTATATAATGCACAACATAATATTAATATGTATTATATACTGATTACAGAATTTAGTCTGAAGATTGGCCTTGTACTTTAATTACGAGACTATCAATATTGGCGTTGGTATTGCTTAAGGATAATCGCATAGAATTTTAGAGATTTTCATTTGTTATCCTCGTTCTACTGGGAGGGAAATCATGCGCCGAGAGCCGCTTGTAACCTACTGTAGGTGTAGACCAAAAGGTGATGATCATGAACTGGTAGAGTGGAGCCATTGCAATCGCCCGTGTCATCTCCATTATTTACTCTCTCTGGAACAATTAATTTCTTTCTCTATTACTTCGCTGAGATGAATCAGGGCCGGACAAAACAGCCCTGCGGTCCGGGTCCGGCCCGCGGGCTGGTGGTTGCCCGTATATGGTGTAAAGGGAGGGTAGCTTGTCGCCATCCGGTTGGGCAGCACTGCATGGCGGGTTAAGCTGTGGGCTGCAGGAAGAGATTTATTAATGCGGATTTTGAAGAGGCCCGGATTATGTGAACGCAGGTAAAGACAACTGGGAGCAGTTGATACTCTTATGCGTAGTTCACACAAAAAAGATCATACTTCTTGGAATTTTTTATTCAGTGTTTACATCAAAGTTGTACGGAGATTTATTAATATTACCATAGATTATTTTACCTATTCTAATATATTTTTTGTGTTATGATTTTCAACTTTTTCGGCATCCCATTAAACATTCAAAAATCATTTTTATTATTTATTTGCTTAGGGAAATAATTTCTCTCAGATCATTTGTGGATGCTTTGTGGAAGGTCTTTTTGAGGAAAGGAAGTAGTTTACACAAGTCATGGTGAAGAAAGGTGGTTTAATAGCTTAGTCATTCTCTCCAGAGACATGGTCATTACTAAGTTGGTCTTGCCTCTTGGAAAAATAAAAAGCCTGTGCTACCTAGCTCTGGTGAAGTGATCGGGGACATAAAAATGTAATATATTCCAAATTATTACATATATATAAGCAAACCAGATCAAATCGAACCAGACTTAAATATATATTTGCATGCCCTAAACTACACACTTCTTTTGCCCAGCACCATTATACCCACCAAGGAAAACATATATTTAATAAATTACCAGAAGAAATTAGAAGCATTAATGATAAAAACAAATATTGAACTACATATTTAAAAACATATTTTAGGGAAATCGTTGACAAAAAATCCCCTAGTTTCATTTGGAAATCTCACAAATTATCCTACTATGCTCTATTTATCCTCCATAATATACATTTTTTCTTCCTTCCAAATACAACAATTTGTATGGATTTTAATTTTGTTTTTTTTTTTACTTTAGTTATATTATTTTTTCGCACATGTACACTCCTTTTCCATCCACAAGTAAATGCTTTTAATGGAAGTGTAGTATAAATTAAAACAGTGTGACCTATAAACATTGTATATTTATTGTAAAAAACACAAATAATAAACAAATACAAATACTTAAAATATTTTTAGTTGTATTGATATTTGAAGCGACTAATTATTGCTTATAATTATTTGTTATCCTTTGTGTTATGCATAAAATCTTGTCTTATAAACATTAGTTTATTTTTTTTTAAATATTCATATTTGACAAGTCAAAATATTTCACCAAAGAATGTAGATACATATAATATGTCTCGATGCCATCTAGTGGGAAATTAAGCACTAACAAAGCCTTTCCTACAAAAATAAAGTTGGTTGTTTATAGGTGAAAAACATAGCAGTAATTGTTGATTAAAGTACTAGTACATATTGAATTATTTGGAGGATTGGAAATAAGCAGACGTAGCTCAGTGGTCCAGAGCACCTGACCGGACATCAGAAGGTGAGGGCTTAATTCCCGTTGGCGGCATTTATTTTTACTCTGGATATATTTTAAATTTGTAGTGATATTTCAGGCGATTAATTATTGCTTATAATAATTTGTTATCCTTTGTGCTATGCATAAAACCTAATCTTATAAACATTAGTTTATCATTAAAAAAAAATTATAATACATTCCAGAATATCAGGATTGCAAATGTGTCCATTGAGCAGCGTATGTACCACTAACACCATGGCCATCATTAAGGAAATTTTGACTGCAAATTGCGGTCCAGAATCAATAGGATTTCCCTCTTCAATCTCTCCTCGCAGACGGTAAATATGTCTATATCTGAAGAATTTTTGTTCAGGAGATCAAATTTTTTTTTGTTCCCCATTCATTGGCAGATTGGTCCTACAGGCAGGAAGATAGAATAATTTATGATGACGCTTAGGTAGTCAACAGGAACATACATAATACGCGTTCCAAAATGGCTAGGTAGCTGCATACCACTCTCTTCTGACCTATGGGTAGCCTGTGATCCCAAATTTATGTTTTGAGACCATGTATTGCCCTTGACATCATCATGCTACAAGCTTCTAGAGATTGTAATGAGATCTTATCAAGACGAGCCGTTGTTCAATTGAGTCAACTCTTTGAGCCGTTTGAAGATATTGCGCTGGTACCGTGGCTTCCGCTATTAACAAAATTAGTCCATCGCTAATTATAAGGTTTAAAATTGAATACGCCTTAGTTTTATGTAGGGTTGCCATCCGTCCGGGTTTCCCCGGATTTGTCCTAGTTTAGAAGGCGTCCGGGGAGCGTCCGGGCGGGGTTTCATTTGTAGTCCGGGTTTAAAAATTTAAAGTCTTGGGCCGCCCGGCACACACGGACTGTGCCTGCACGCCGCGACGAACCGACTCGTTGAATTTTTATTTTTTATTATTTCATAGATTTCTTGAAATTACAATTGTTATGTTTTTTTTACAACCATACTAGGCTAATGCCCGTGTTAAGGTAATATTTAAGGTGATATAAATGAGAATAGTTTTGGATATTTTATGTTTTAAAAAATTAAAATGTAACTTACATTCCAGTAAGTCTAAACTTTAAAAAGGGTCAGTTTTGTTGCTTAAGATTTAAGAAGGCTGAATTTAGTTCATATTATGTTAAGAGGTATTTTGTTGTGTAAATGGCTGCTGATACAAATTCAAAAAAGATAATTATTATTCAGTTAAAAGAGTTGCCTCAAAAATTGTAAGACTGAATACTAAAATGGTCTCAGTATTTTTAAGATTTTTGTTTAAAAATTTATTTACTATTAAAAATTTAATAGGTACATTTAAAATGATGATAAAAGATGACAAAATTCAATTTTAAGGTCTGAAAATAAATAAAAAAAGGTGATTTATGACATTTTAAACTGTTTTTATTACACTGACTGTGTTTAAAAAAACCTGTTAACATGTCCGGGTTATGGCCTCTAAAATCCGGGGTTTTCCGGCCTCTTGTCCTGGTTGCCAAATTTTAGAGATGGCAACCCTAGTTTTATGGGCCCCATACCAGTAAAAATACATAGAGAAATTAGAATAGGTTTTGAAAAAAATCCTTAGATATCTGTATATGAGAATGTATTGAAAGTACCTGCGATTAATGAATCATAAAGATTTTCTCGCTGACATGCGCTACCAAAGTCTCCAGTCGAAGAGGAGTGGAGCCCTTGCAGTAACGGCGTATAAAATTATTAATAAATTCATTGATAGCCCATACTTCCTGGAATGCTGCGAGTTGTTAATACTGAACAACTACAGCCCTAGACGGCACCATGATCTGCTATGTATCCTAAATAGCAGAATGAACTCACTGGCTCGGCATAACATGACACAATGTACTGCGCGGTCAAATAATGTTTTCGAGACTGTTGACATTTTTATTGTTGCCTTGAAGGATTCAAGGGACATGTAAATGCAATACATTACCTGTCGTAACATATTGTATCTTAGTTTTCTTCTCTTTTCTTATTTTTAATGAATGTACATATCTAAAAGCATGTGTAGCGTAAACAGACACAGTCTATTATGCGCAAAACAAAAAGTTAAATTGGATATAGGCATGGATAGTAGCTGTTCTCCCTCATGTGGACAAATCTGAACCCTCTCAGGCATGAGGGAGCATCCAATCTCATTAGGATTCCAAAAAGCCAAGTCATTCTCCATCGTACTACAATATTGTCTATTGTAAGGTCTTGAATCTTAGTATCTGTTAATATTAGTTCATCGAGTCTATCTTCATATCGCTGGTTTTTCAAAGCTTTTGGTATTTTTGTTATTATAATAGGAGAACAATGTACATTAAGGCATTTGTTCCACTAGCACTGTAAGGAATTGACAAAAACTGAAGACACTGCGCAGAAAACTAAAGTTCGCTAAGGTTTGCATCACAGCTATTGTGAGACTTTTCTGCCTAGCGTCTTTGATGTGTGTCGATTCCACCTACAAAGGGGCTCTCAAGTAATTGAAAAGGAGTGATTCTTAGATTACTGGAAATCATTAGGAAGATGTATCATAGATGTCAGTAATCATTATTGTGAGATCACTGTATAATGTATATTAGCTGTTTTTGTTCATAATAAAATAATCGATGGAGGGGTTTTATAGGTAATTTCATTAAATATATTGCAAATTATATGTTTGTATTATACATTGATGGTGGGGGGTATGACCAAACCAACACCCATTCAAAGTCAAACCGAATAATATCTTGTCTCAAATAAATTGAAAAGGAGCGTTTCTTAGATTATTGAAAATCATTTGGGAAAAATATCATAGATGGCGGTAATGTTTTTTTTTTTTTTTTTTTTAATCTATAAAAACTTGTGGATTCCACAACGCTTCGCTAGTGCTAATAATGTCTTTGTAGGGCGTCTCTGACTTCTTCCACCATTCACGACTGTATACCACAATATTACCGTTAAAAACTACATTACATCGATTTTAACTCGACTCCGTAGCTCATTCCGGTGATATATTGCGTTAAATACTCCACGGGCATCCTCAACTTTTCTACCTTTCAAAGCACTCTTTAAACACTCCTGGCCGTAGTAAGACAAAAATTTCAGCGATATCGATCAACTACTTTTCGAGTTTTGCGAGCATAAACGTACGCAAGTTGAATTTTTATACACTGAGGAAAGGGAATTTGATCAATTCATCTTTTTTTTTTTTTTTTTTTTTTTTTTTTATAGTGAATACCTCACAAGAGTCCCAACTGCTCCCGTCTGGAGCCAGTGAGACTATGGCATCCCCAATTGGGGGATGTTGTGAGGCTGAAGGTAAGTGGGGAAGGGAAAGAGGAAGGTGGGGAAGTACCTGGCTATTCAGATCTAGTCACTAAACACGGCTAAAGCCATTTGGAGCAACGTTTCAATTCTGAATGGTGGTCTTACACCAGGGCGATACTGGTAGTATCTTCCACTCTGGAACGTGCCGCAAATATACTATATATTATTTTAATTAATTAATTGTGAAATAACACAAATTAATCAAATAAAATTTATTTGCGCACGCCGGGTTCGAACCCGCGACCTTCGGAATGGCAGTCCAATGCGTTACCACTGGACTATGCCGGCCGTCATCTGATTTCAACGTTCATTGTCGGGTTCTGTGAAAGTGTTATTCAAGTTCTGTTATTATATCATTATAGACTAGTTGCTTGACATAACTGAAATAATAACAGAACTTGAAAAAATCTTTCACAGAACTTGAAAATTAACTTTGAAATTTAAAGAATTATTCAAATTCTCCGAAACAACGTGTCTTTAGACTAGCTGACATGTACCGGCGTTGCTGGGGGTATCATCATCTTTGAGAGATAAACATATATTATACTACCACGGACTTATAAGGTTTATCCAGTGTTAGCAGTGTTTTGTATACAAACCTTCTGGAAGAAATTCTGCAAATGATGGAGAAAACTCTATCAAAATCTAAGAAATAAGTATTTTTGAAGGTGATAATATTTTATTCGAAAGTATGTAGGTACCTACCAAATGAAAACAAAGCAGTTGTTACGAGTTACGACAAATGGATTATCATTGGATTGGATTGTCCATCCCATGATGACTGGCACTTATAATTTATGACACAAACTGCAATAACTCCGTAATATTTTTTGTTTAGTAGGATTAAAACAAACAGTATGGAATTAATTATTTTAATAGATAATTACACCACACACTAAAGAATCATCAATCATGCTAATTTCGGGTGTCTGTGCTGTGCGTTAGTTAGTCCTGCGTGAAATCGGGTTCAATGAACTCAAATTTGCTTTAAAGTAGGTAGGTAGATTTAAAAAAATTTGTGAATCCACACAAGAGTACCAACTGCTCCCAACCAGATTTGACCAGATTTTTAATTAATTAACGATATTTCATATCAGAAAGTATTCTCCGTGTAGGTATGTTGTGAGGTTGAAGGTTATATGGAGGGGGAGGAGATAGGGGAGAAGAAGGTGGGGAAGTACCTGGCTATTCAGATCTGGTCACCAAACACGACCAAAGCCATTTCAAGCAACGTTTTATTTCTGAATGGTGGTCTTACACCAGGGCGATACTGAGAGTATGTTCCACTATAGTAATTTGTGAAATAAAAATTAAAACTGGTCGTAAGCAGGGCTGGCACTGAGCCAAACGGCGCTTGGCGCTAGCAAAAACCTCAAGGACGCTATGAAGGGTTCAGTATTAATTATCAGCGTTTTGGTTCCTTGGCACCTTGGCAAGTCGGCGCCCGGAGCGGACTACTCCAATTGCGCCTGCACAGCGCCTACACTTGTCGTGAGTGTGGTTATGAAAATTTTATAGTTTTGACATTTGAGAATTCAACGATGATTGGTGATGACGCAGGTCTCGTGATTTTAGTAGCGACGTGTACGTGCTCGAAGAGATGTAGATCACAACATCAGAATCGGATACTATTCGGATAAAATTCACAAGCCCACAAAACATTGTAGAACCTCCCTGACCTAATAATGCAGTTACCCTTAAATGCGAATGCCTTTCTCGAACCGAATATTGGTCCGTTTAAAATAAGGTCTCTTGTTCCGTCGAGAGGGCGAGGTCCATTAGGGTCAGAGGTGATCCATAAGTTGCAGAGAATTTCATAAGTCAAGGAGAGGGATCTCGAAACCTATAATAAAAAGGAAACAGTGGATTTTTGGAAATGATTTTAATCGAAAAAGAGGAATATGTAGGATTGGTAAATTACGGGTTAAACGTAAGATAAAAGTGATTTCGTCCGAATTTGATAGATATTATTTAAAATCTTTAAGTATGGTACCGCCCAGTGGGCTGAAAATCGCCTTTCATAGACATAGAGCATTGATTTATTTGTATTTAGTTTATGACATAGAAACTTGAATTTTCAAGGGTATTTTTTTTGGCTAGAAATGGATTCTGCTGATCATTACTATGCTATAAAATTTCGTACAAAGCAATTGCGTGTACAAATGAAGGAGTTATCATTTTTTTAAGAAAAATTTGTATGGCACTGACATTAAAAATGAGGCTATCTCTGGAATCACAAGGTTGGCCATTTTATCCTTACACACAGATATACTACTATTTATTTGTATTTTTTTGACATACTTCGTATTGTGGCGCAACTTGCGATTTTTTTTTTTAAAATTCTCAATTGAAAAAAAAACTTTTTTATGTTGATAATTCATTTTAATGCTTGGAGTTTCGTCGTAAAATAAATATAATTTCTTTACATATTTGTAATAAGCATTTACTTTGCTAAAAGATATACCACTTTAAAGTGGTCTAAAACAAATTTATATCTTTTATTGTATAATTTCTTTGTCCAAATGTGGTTTTATGACCTGGAATATTTTTTATGTCATTTTGATTTGACCTAGTTTGATGAATATGCGTTATATAGTGCTCAATATCGTTTAAATTACTTTTTCGTTTTGTTGTGGCGATAATTACCTGGAGGTATGGCAGTGGAATTCATTATATTGTAATTGTGTTGTACTTGAACTCACTATATTGTTATTGTGTTGTGCTTGAACTCACTATATTGTGATAGTGTTTGCAGAGATACAGTGGTAAGTGATTGGACTTAATTTTTTCCTCCTTTCATACCTTGTTCATTAATTTCCTTATCGTTTTAATTCATTTAGAGTTCAAAATTCATGTTCACCTGAAGCTGTAATTCAGAAGCTGTTTCAATTCTGAATGGTTATGCTCTATCACCAAGGTTTGGTTTATTTACCACTCACATCTACCTCTACCAATGACTCAAACATTTCTATAGCTAATTAGTATTTATGCCAAATCTCCTCAACAATGAATCTTTGTTACAAGTTTAGCACGGGTGCTAAGACCTCTAAGACAATGGTCACCCAACACTGGCAACCCCTGCAAATAACAGTAAGTTATAACAAGTTTATCACTTTAGCCACTGACTGAAGGAGCAACCCGACAGAAGGATGGCGTGACTGTGTGCCTGAATTAAGGTCAATTATAAACCAATAGTACAGAACGTTGGCCCAACGTGTATAGGACCACTTGGCCGTTGCACGCATTATTGTCGGTTTTCGTGCACACATCACAGGATCTTGGCGCCAACCCGCCAACTAACAGTGTTCACACTTTGGGCATTCCTGTTCCGGGCAGTGATTTGTTAGGACTGGAATCACGAAATCTGTCAAAAACTAGAACAAAATAAATACGCATTTCAAATGGAGAATTCTTAATTAATATAAATAGAATAATTTTATGATTATATGCGTGTACATACCAACTATCATTACAATTTTCCGACCAATCAGTTCTACTTTAAAAAAAACATTTAGCCTGTCGTCCCACGGGTCGGTAAGCAAAACAAAAATTCTACAATGGTGACATTTATATATGATTCTTGTAGCAATAAAAAAAAATAATTAAAACTATGGGATGAAGAATCGATGAGGTTATTAGTAGGTTTACAATAAATATATTTTTAATAAAAAATGTTTTATTCTGAGTATTTAGTATTCCGGGTATCTACTTGAACCGTAAATAAATAAAAAAAATAATAAAATGTCTCTTACTTAGAATGAAATATTGCTTTTACTGTCTGGGGCCTACGAGTCGATAGGTTTTGTACAAATTAGCGACGTATGTTTTCTTTCAAATTGGTATAGATCACACTTCTACGATTATTTATTCAGTGTCCTGGACCCAAAGTGTAAAGGACATTTCAAAATAATATGACGAATGCCATGGGAATTAATATATGAGTTTGAAATTTTGAACAATAGATGGCATTGTATGCTTAAAATAATTGCCTGATATGGGGCAATATTAGCTACTACGGTTAAGTTCAGATTGGAATTTAAATTAGAGTATAAGGCGAAGCTTAATGCTAAATCACTATTTTGATTAATCTTTATACCGAATTGGTGTACATTAAGAATAAAAAAAAATATGCTTTAGATAAAATTGAAAGTTTTCCTATCGTTTCGCTTGAGTAGAATACAAATAAAAATAAATTACTCAATAAAAAATATAAATGTAAGCTACTAAAAAAAATAATGAACGCGTAAAGGAAACGACTTTTAAAAAATACAGTATTATAGCTAAGATTATCTGTGACAGTTTCACTTGATTAACTTTTTGCTTTCTTACAAAATTATTTACAAAATAAATAAAAACCTGTTTTGTGCTTGAAATCGAACGTTTCTTGACTCCGTTTGTCAAGCGATTTGAATGCCTATTACCTACAATATAAGGTATACCATGAATATACACATTTTTGGCTTGTAGCTTCGTTTAATGTTCAACGCGACGCTCATTATATTCTAAGTACTCATAGATGGCGTTAATTAATTTATTTTATTTAAATACGCTTTTATTAAAAAAAATCTAAGGTATTGATTTACAATATTAAGACAAATTATTTTTTTGCGCCCGTACATACGCAATATGAATACGAATAAATAGTTTTGTCCTTATAAAAACTCTATTCTTTCAAGAAAGGTGTACCAAATAGAATATTGTACCGATGATTCAATCCAATATTGTATTTGTATGCCTTTCTTGAAAGAATTGTGTTTTTTTACGGACAAAACTGTTTATTTTTATTCATATTGCGTATGTACGGGCGTAAACTAATAATTTATCTCGGAAAGAAATACCTTTAAAAGCCTATTTGAATAAAATAAATCAATTAACCTATTAACATGTAGAGTATAAAATGCGTCGCGTTTATCCTTAAGGGTAAATTTGACGGACCTCATAATCTAGGTGTTCATAGATGGCGGTAATTTAATTATTTTATTAGAATACACGTTTTCCAAGTTATGCTTTTAAATATTAAGAAGAATTATTTATTTGCGCCCGTACATAAGCAATATGAATATATAGTTTTGTCGGTATAAGAACTCATTTCTTTCAAGAAAGCCATACAAATATAATATTGGATTTGGATCATCGGTACGGTTTCCTAATAGACTGTCCTTTGAACACGAATGTATTATGATAATGTCGGAACACGTGTTCATACAAATTTTAATATTCTCGCATTTCGTCATTATATTTATAAGGAAAAGCGCAGCTGCACAAACACGTGTTTGATATATTCTGAATATTTTATTAAGAAATGGCTTGCCATTCACGTTTTTAACAGGATTTTAATAAATTAGGAAAATTTCTTTTTTCTGAAGGGAGACCGCTAAACAACTCGGTTATGGCACGGATTCCTTGCTTCATTCACATTCAGACATCGTCCAATACACGGCCTTCTGTTATTATGACACCTGTCATGGCCTGACTCAAGTATAAGGTTCACTTGATCGTGTCATGTATTATTCGATATATTATCTATCTTAAAGTGATTTTAAGTTCTTAGATTGTATGATAACCCTCTACTAGTGAATAATTCACCTATTTTGTGCCCTTTGTATAAAGTTCAGTCTAACAATATAGAAAGAGTTCAGCACAAATTTCTTAGGTACGTAAGTTTTAAGCTCAAAATTCCAATTGAATGTATTAAGAGGAAGCTACAAGCCAAAATTGTGTATATTCTTGGTGTACCTTATGTTGCAGGTAATAGGCATTAAAATCCTTTGATAAACGGAGTCTAGAAACGTTCGATTTCAAGCACCAAACTGGTTTTTATTTATTTTGTATATAATTTTATAACAGCGCAAAAAAGTTAATCAAGTGAAACTGTCACAGATAATCTTAGCTATAATACTGTATTTTTTAAAAGTCGTTTCCTTTACGCGTTCATTATTTTTTTAGTAGTTTTAATTTATACTTTTTATTGAGTAATTTATTTTTATTTGTATTCTACTCAAACGAAACGATAGGAAAACCTTCAATTTATCTAAAGCATATTTTTTGGTATTCTTAATGTACACCAATTTGTTATAAAGATTAATCAAAATAGTGATTTAGCATTAAGCTTCGCTTTAATTGTGTCAATTTGATGAACCAATTGCATCTAATAACGCATCTGAGAATTATGTCAGAGTCATTAAAAACTTAATTGAAATCGTCACAACTATTAAATTCCATGTATCGACTAGGAACACAAGACAAAATGTAACATTCTTCTGCAATACATACATAACCATCTTTTGTTTGGGGGGTACTATTGATATATTGACTCTATATAGAATTAACCGTAATCTATGCCGGCAGCACTTATAAATATGTAGTTTTAGTGATTTTTCCCATATGTAGTATTGTTCTAGTTTATATTTTATTTTATGTTACTGTTACCAGTTTTACTAATTTTATTTCATATTCTGTTAAACAGTTTACTGTTATATCTTGCTTTAATTTTTTTTTGTATAAATTTCGATATCTCACTAGGTATAATCTGTTCTTGAAATACATATAAAAGCCCGGCTGGGCGTAAAACCAAATAAAATAAAACTATTAAATAATTTCTTTCATCCTCTCATTTTCTCTTTGTGATTTTTTTCCCGTTATTAAATACCGTTAAAAATGAGACATCTCCTAGATATTATATAGAAAGCGATTGACACTCCTGACAGATTACATCAGTGACCGAAACGTCTATTGGTAGGTAACTTGTATGGGAAAATCTATACTTAAAGGATTTTGTCGATTATTTTCAACCCCCTCCATTTGATTTCTGCCCAAAAAGAGCGTTCTTTTGAGATGGCGTTTCGGATTTTTTCTTGGTATTTCGGATAAAAAACGTAAAGGATGGAGTGACGGACCAAGGGGTTAAAACGCCTCATTTTGAATTTTATTATTTCAAGAAGTAATTGTCATTAAAAAAATAACGTCAATAACTAGGGAATATTTAACTAAAACAACATTGGGGGAATACAGAAATGTATTCGTAGAAGCGCAAAACCATTGCACGATAATGTCGTCTCTCACCCTGCATGCCGCTTGAAGTCTCAAAAATCCTTCTGGATAGAAGGAGAGAAGCTCATATAGCTGTCGCTCCAGAAGATAGGTGTAAACTTGAATGGAAAAATGGAGCTTGGATTCTTAGTACCTCCTAAACTTTGGTCCACCATCAGTAGGATAAGGTCTTCCCTCAGACGCTGTGCCCATATTATAATGCATAGATGGGGCCTTAAAGAGACTATCACTTGTTAACCACCGAACATGTGGTCAACGAATGTCCGCTAATTTCATTCCCCAGCGGGATTGGTTCACTACGACCCAGACTGGTTCACAGACCTATATGTCCCAGTCTGACCCCACAATTTACATAAGAAGAACTGGGTGATTGGGTCACGTGATACACACTCCTTCTCGTTCCAACAACACTGTAAAGAAGAGACGGAGCGCTTGTCACGTGATCCGCCGCGACGTATAGCGGTGTGATCAACCACGACGTGTTATAGAAATATCATCGGACATTAAAATGAGATGTACATTTTTTACTCCAAATATTCTCAGGAGTATAACCAACTAACTATCTAACCATCATACCGTCTCCCCGCAGGGGTAGGCAAAGAGGATGGACCGCCAAACAAATCGGTCTCGGCACACACTCCTTGCGTTATTCACTTTCATACATCGTCTGAGACATACTCTTATATTATTCTGACTCTTGACATGGCACGACTAAAGTATCTGATTCACTTGATCGTGTCATGTCTCCCTTGAGCAATCCAGACTTTTGCTTTCTGCTTTCTTCGTTCATTATTTATCTAAGCGTACCTTTCTTAATCTTACTCACTACGCCTACATCAGCCATGCATTCTTTGCGAACCTCCACATTTCTCATACGATCATACATGGGTTTGCCACACATACGCCTCAGGGATCTCATTTCTACAACATTCTGTAATTGGTTAAAATCCTTCGGGTAAATGCTGTTAAAGCCTGTATCTAAAAATTTACCTTAACATGGCGACAGATTTATTTTTGAGAAAAATTCAAAATAACTGTAGATTTGAAGTTATATTTAAAACCCAATTCGTCCCTACTCTGTGAATGATGATTTGACCGCTGTCTCCCTGGATTGATGGCCGTGTTGTCATTATTTTCTCCCCCTCCCCTCCCCAATCCATCCAGCCATCCCTCATCCATCCCACCACCCCCTTCCACCAATCCTTCAATCAATCCATCCGTCCTTCCATCCCAGTCCACGGTTGCGCCGTTCCATCCACCGCGGTGTCAAAAATTCCACAAAAAGTGTGGAATGTTCTGATCTGCTCATTATTACATAGTATATGTACACTTATAGAAAAGTGATATCGTGGAACAAATTCATTTTTGATGGGTTTATAAAAGGCACGAATATTTCTGGTAAACTTTTATACAGACACTGTGAATTAAAACTATTTTAAACCCTTTTCATCCATAGTGTTGAACAAAATTTTAATTTGGTAGGCGGTATCTTAATTTGGTAGGCGGGAATGGGTACCGCCGCCCTGGGAACCATTTATTGGATGACCAACACCTCTGCCACAGGTCACCCCAAGTGGTTCGCTACGTTTGGTGACTTAGCAGGGGTGCCCGGGTTCATGGGTTAAGGTTTGCCCAGGTCTTGGTGGCGGGTGCGTCGGCCGACCTTCTGCGTGGCGGGCCGGTTGGGAGATGCTGGTTGAGGGAGACCCTTTACAACCGGTTACCGCTGTCCGGGCCGCTCGATAGTACAGGGGCCCGACCCTCAGGCTCACGACTAAGGGTGGGCTGCCCCATCAGCGAGTGAAAAAACCCCGCCACTGCTGTTGTGCCGGTTCGTAACCGGAGGGGACCCAGCAGCAGCGTTTGGGGCGCATTGGATGCCCTCTCCAGCCGGACTCTCCCAGCCTATCGCCTAGCACCGCAGTGGGTGGGCTGGAACCAAACGCTCATCACTCTTGGACAGCCTGAACCCCAGATTCCTACCCACCCTTCATACCTTTCCTTTCCAGACCTTCCTTTCACCTCATACCCTTACAAAAAAAAAAAAAAAAAAAACTTAAAATCATGAACTTACAACAAAACAAACTTAACATCGTTACAGCGGCGAGTAGCAGGCGTCCCCGGTGCGGGCCAAAACTGTTGGTAAATTTTGCCAACATTCGCGGCCTGCACACAAATCTAAATTCCGTTCATCACCATCTTTTATCCCAACGTCCCAACCTTCTCTTCCTATCCGAAACTCAGATAGCCGAGCCGCCAGACTCCTCCTATCTGGACTGCCCGGGCTTTACCCTTGCAAGCAAGTTCAGACCCAAAGGAGGAGTCTGCCTCTATAGTCGAGCTGACGTCAACTGTGTGCGACTATTGAGTCTGGAAAACTCCAGATTCGACGTAATGTGGGTGCGCGTCAATCTTGCCAGTACGGCAAGATTCTACGCATGTCTATACCGCTCACCGAACCATAACGAATCAGACACTTCCGAACTCTTCAAACATTTGAGCGATACTATTGATGATCTCTTGCCCCGCTACCCTTCGGCCGAGTTTATTGTTCTGGGGGACTTCAATGTTCATAACGAACCATGGTTGAAGTTCTCAGGCCCAACGGACTCGGCTGGCCGACAGGCGGAATCCTTTGCCATTTGCTACGGATTAGAGCAACTAGTTCAGGAGCCTACAAGGGTTCCTGATGTCCAGACTCACCGCTCCAATCTGTTAGACCTATTCTTAACTACTGTGCCACACGGTTATAAGATTGACGTCACAGCGCCTCTAGGATCATCTGACCACTGCCTGGTGACGACATCAATCCCCGTTAACCTCAGACCAACCAATGAGAGGCTGAGGAGAAAAGTGTGGCACTATAGGTCAGCAGATTGGTTCGGCATGCGGGCCCATTTTAACGCTTTTCCGTGGTCAGCTGTTTGTTTTCGGACTTCGGACCCTTCAAGATGTGCCCAGGAGATTGGTGAAGTCATCAAATCGGCGATGGATGGCTTCATACAATCGACTACTAAAGAAACTGGTGTGGGCTCAAAGCCGTGGTTCAGTCGACAATGCTCCGAAGCAGTTCGACGAAAAAACGCGGCTTACCGAGCCTACAACACATCTCGAACGTCCGAAAGCAGATCAGCATACAACAAATCGGCAAAGGAATGCAAGAGAATCATTAATAGGTCAAAATTCGAACACGACCTGCAGATCAGCAAAAAGCTGGCTGCCTGCCCGCATGGCAGCAGAGCATTCTGGTCGCTTGCGGGCTCAATAGGTCGGAATTTTTGCAAACCCAGTTTGCCACCTCTTACCAGACCTGACGGCTCACTAGCAAACACCGCCACCGAAAAGGCTAACTTATTAGGGAAAATGTTTGCGGAAAACTCGACCCTCGATGACGGAGGTGCTGTTCCGCCGTCGGTTCCTCACTGCGGCTTCTTTATGAAAAAGCTAAGGATCCGGCATCGGGATGTACTCCACGTTATACGGGGGCTCGATGTTAACAAAGCTAGTGGACCTGATGGAATACCTGCCCTGGTATTGCAGAGGTGTGCTGCGGAAATAGTTCCAGTTTTGACAAAGCTCTTCAAAATGTCCCTGAAGTGTGGCACTGTGCCCTCTGGTTGGAAAAAAGCGGTCATTCACCCTATTCCCAAGAAAGGTGACCGCTCCAACCCGGCCAACTACCGCCCCATAGCGATCACATCAGTTCTGTCCAAAGTAATGGAACGTGTGATCAACGACAAACTGCTCACATACCTCGAGAAGAACAAAATTATCAACGACCGTCAATACGGATTCCGGCGGAACCGCTCGTGCGGTGATCTTCTCGCGTATGTGACGCATGTTTGGGGGCGGTGCCTTGAACGTCACGGTGAGACCCAAACGGTCGCACTAGACATATCCAAGGCCTTTGACCGGGTCTGGCACCGAGGACTTGTCAACAAATTGCCTTCTTACGGACTTCCCGCATCCCTGTGTACGTGGATTGCTGACTTTTTAAGGGATAGGTCGATTCAGGCGGTTGCTGACGGTTTCACCTCTTCCTTACACTCCATAAATGCTGGCGTCCCACAGGGATCGGTTCTGTCTCCGACTTTGTTTTTGTTGCACATCAATGACCTTTTGACATGTGCACCAATTCATTGTTACGCGGATGACAGTACAGTTCATGATAGCTTTTTGTTTGACAAGCCCCCAAAGGGCACACAAACTCCAACGGCTCGGAGGGCTTTGAAGCAGAGAATGGACGGTTATCTCGAGAGTATTTCCTCCTGGGGTAAAAATAATCTCGTCGAATTTAATGTTTCAAAGACCCAATCCTGTCTGATTACGTCTAAAAGGGATCCAAATGAGAATCTAGTCTCCTTCAACGGAAGCAATCTTCCGAACAGGCCTTCCATTGATATGCTTGGTGTAACTATAAGTGACCAGCTCAGGTACGGGGGCTCCATTGAAGCCAGAGTAAAGTTGGCCTCTCAGAAGCTGGGCGTACTGTACAGGGCCCGCAGATACTTTAATAGTACACAACTGCTGACCCTGTACAAATCGCAAGTGCGCCCTACTCTCGAATTTGGTAGCCATCTCTGGTCCGGAGCCCCTAAATACCTGAAAAAAACCCTTGACTCTGTGCAAAAACGGGCGGTCCGTTTGATAGATTCTCCAATCTTAACAAGCGGACTGCAATCTTTAGAGCACAGGCGTCAGGTAGGTATGCTGTCCTTGTTCTATCGGTATTACAATGGAAGATGCTCTGAAGAACTAGCGTCATTGATCCCTTCGGCACCGGTGCATAGTCGGGATACACGCCAAACGCGCGCCCAACATTTGTACACGGTTGACATTTGTCACATGAGAACGGGTCGCTTCTACGATTCGTTCTTAAGTTCAACAGCTCGGCTGTGGAACGAACTGCCGGCCTCTGTGTTTCCTCCCTCCTACAACATGGGACTCTTCAAGACCCATGTTCACTCCTTCCTCTCCACAAAAAGACCCTCCACACAGCATCCCCAAAGATGACATAGGCCCTGAGGGAAATTATTTTCTTCAGGGCCTCCTGTGTGGAGTTAATATAAAAAAAAAAAAAAAAAAAAAAGAACATTGAGAATTATTTACAAAGTAAGTACTTCTAATCCTGTTCATCTGCGAGTTTTTTTAAAATGATTTAGTGAACCTTTACTGGTAACACTTTTTTTTTTCGGTAGTTGGACCTAAAGATAATAGAACACAAGGAGATAAGCTGTGTGGGATGCCCGAGCGTCGGCGGATCACGGTCTGTTGAGCGTGATTTTAATAACCAAAGAATTCGTTCATTTAGTTGTTTTTGTGTAGTCACCGAGTGTGATTCGTCTTCATTTTATTCAACTTATTGTTCAGTGAAATTTGTTAAATACGACACGCCAAGTGAACTTTAAAACAAATGGAATATCATTACACCAGTCAGTACAAAATTAGATAATGATATCAATTTTTAATGATTTTTCAAAGATTTACTTCCATCAAAGTAAATATAGTGATGGGACGCGAGTTAATTTAAATAACGACTATCGATATTTCAAAATAATAAACCATTTTTAAAAAAGTGGCTAAAATTTTTTGTAGGTAATTGTTATTGTAAATGCTGTGATGGCTGTAGAAAAAAATGTTTCGTTTATCTTTTCAATTACAAAATGTTATTACCTGT
The DNA here is from genome assembly GCA_026573805.1 of Hesperophylax magnus. Classification (NCBI taxonomy): domain Eukaryota; kingdom Metazoa; phylum Arthropoda; class Insecta; order Trichoptera; family Limnephilidae; genus Hesperophylax; species Hesperophylax magnus. Next base: position 17,476,561 of record JAIUSX010000028.1, read on the forward strand.
GAATTGTTTTTATCTTCTTCCTTTATTTTATTTGTAAATGAACCATTTCTTGGCTAAAAACAATAACAATAACGAAAACAAAAACAAAACTAAAGGCAAAAACATAAAATGGACTCTGCGATCCAAACACCAGTTACCTACCTACCTTTATGTTTTAATCCTTTATAATATGTATCTTTTTAAGTATTGTTATTATTTTAAGGCGATGCACTACGTCGTGTAATATTTTAAATTAAGTCGCTATCAATAACAACCCTTACGTAGATGGCGATAAGTTTTAAATTCCCGCTTAAAACCTCCGCCTGTTTTGATTTATGCGAGAAAAAAACATGGCCAAAAAGTGCCTTTTATTTTATTTTGTGGATGTTCAGGCATAAATATAATTTTTTTTTAGATCATTTTATAAATAACTTAATTTTCCACATTATACAATAAAATTATAACCGAAAATGGGTTCGCAAGTAGGAGATTTTGAACTTTAAAGCAGTTTTCATAGGCCTTTACATTATTTTTTTTCTGGGCTTATAAAAAAACTTATCTAAAAAATATTAGATTATTTCAAAGGCCAAGATGTATTCTACTAGCAATATTTAATTAAAGCATCTGAAACATTTCTAGGTGAACAAATTTTCAAACCAAAAACACATGATTTTGCATTACTTCTCCTCTTTTTATTTATCTTCCTTTTTTGTACAAAATATGTTTTCTAATTCATCCAAATTTTGACTGTCGTAAAACGGAAATTCCTACTAGTTGGACAGTCAAAACATTTTACAATTGTATAATATCTATTTCCTGTACTAAATTAATTTTTTAAAAATGTAGTAAATAGTTGACTAAGGAACCTTTACCCATTCTGCCTCTCAACGTAACCCAATTAGATTTGCCATAGTCTCACTGTCTCCAGCAGTTAGGACTTTGTGCGGTATTCACATAAAAAACCTTATAATTTATTTATATTAGTTAAGTGAGTCAAGTGTAATTAATCTCAGTTTTTTTATCATAGTAATTTATAGTATCTTAAACTATTGCATTTTCCAAATTTGCACGCGAATCTGTTAGAGGTTTTGTGGTGGACTGTAATCAAAATTTGACACAACTATTAGGGTAGCTGTGGTTAACAGTTAGAATTGGAAAAGGATTCTGACTAACCCTTGGTCTTTTTGATCTATATTAGGGACTTGATGGACACTACTTGGTCATCTCTGCACAAACTTCTGTAACAGACTCAAATTAAACGCATTGAATGGACATGTTCACTGTACCGGTTTTCTTAACAGCCTGGTAATTGATAATTAAATTGTTGCCATTGTCACTGATGTAGATACCCCATACTGTCAGACAGGGAGAGGTAATTGGGTAGCAAATTGTGTAAGGGAATAATGAAGTCTAACCTTATAAGTGAAGAGTAAAAAAAAACATACTTTGCCATAATCTTATTGCTACGTTTACATACGCGCGCCGAACTGTCGAACCTTAACTTATAGGAAATGGACGAAGAAACCGCAAATGGCGCGAAACGCCGCTTGCAGTTGCTTCGTTCCATTCCCGTAATTCGTGGCTCGGTTCGCGTTTCGGTTCGCAACTGTATACATACCATAACACAAACTTGAATTCTACCCAATAATAATTTTCCACGAACCGTTTGATGGATTGCCACTCTTTTATCTAGACTTTAAAGTTTTTTAAAGTCAAGTCTGTTAAATTATCGCATTTTCATAGGTCAACGAACGAAAAAAAATTTAGTACCCACGTCAAAAACTATATAGCTATTTGACTTGTGGTGATTTTTTCATTAAGACGTGTAATTTTCATTAGAAACTAAATTATTTATGTCACAAAATATTAGGGTGGTAGCATGGGATGTTGCGATAGTGAAAGGTCACCATTTAGACTAAAACGTTGCCTTGAATTGGTATTTTTTTTTTTTGTTGACCAAATCTGAATAGCCAGGTAGTAATAGTTTTTTACCACTTATTTTTCCAATCCCTTTCCCCTCTCACTCCTTTTAGCCTCAAAAAGTATAAAGCTACCTCAATTAATTGGTGATGCCGCAGCTGGCTCAGGAAGTTTGAAATAATTAAGTATACTGGAAATGAGATCCAAAAACCTGGCCAATCCGGACACAATTTTCTAATACAAAACGGTGTATTATCGTGACATTGATGTAACGGGTTTTCCAATAAGAGGTGTTTTATATTAAATAGCCCGCTATTTAGGTAGATGTTACTTTTGAAGCTGTCATTTTTTAACATTTGACAAGTAGAAACTACGTCATTAATAAAAATGGAACAATACACGCTTCAACAACGCATTGAAGTTATTAAAATTCACTTGAGTGAATCAAATGCAAATCATCTTGAGTGATGAGGCCCATTTCCACCTTGGTGGCTTCGTCAACAAGCAAAATTGTCGCATCTGGGGCTCGGAAAATCCAAGAGTTATTGTTGAAAAGCCTCTTTATTCTCAACGTGTGACTGTTTGGTGCGGTTTATGGTCCCGCGGAGTCATTGGACCTTACTTTTTCGAAAATGAGGCTGGAGCAACAGTTAAGGTAAATTGATTGCGCTATCGAGAGATGATTATTATATAATGATTTTTCCTGGCCGGAATTGGATGGTATTGATCTGGACAACGTTTACTTTCAACAAGACGGCGCTACGTGCCACACAAGCAACGAAACCATTGATATTTTACGATTGAATATCAAAATAACACCTCTTATTGGTAAACCCTGTATTATATTTAGATGAGACATGAAGTGAAAACGTCAACATGTAAAAAACAAAGTTCTTTTTCCAATACGAGGGGCTTATGATCACAAGGACCTAACTACAAAAACTGGTGTTTTGAGTTTAGCTTAGTTTCGTTATGTAATAACATAATCATACTTTTTGTGACACGTAACTCTATCTCGTACATACAGACATTTAAGAAATACAGTTGGGCATTCCAATCTTTATTTGCGTTATCTCAAAAATGTTTTTGTAGATAGGCCCCTGTGATTCTAAACCCTCGAATAATACATTTATTTTCAGTTTCGAGTTCTCTGCGCTGGCAACTTGGGATGGCTAGTACTAATTTAAAAGAAAAAAAAATGTTTGACTGAGGATACAACTTTCCTCCCCAGGGACTGGAATCAGACCAGCTAACAACTGCGCCGAATCCCGATTGGGTAGGACCGACAATTATTTCATACATTAGCTGCTGGAATGTTAACCTCCGGGTGAATTTTACAGTTTGCAGACATAGAATCTGTACATTACTATAATATGAAAAAGAAAAATTAGAAAAATGATGTAAAGCGAGTTTGGGTTGCAAGAAGAGAATGGAGAAGTTAGAGAATTATAAGAAGATGAAAAATTTGAGAAATTATTAGTAAATAGATCACACTAATTTAAAACAGTTAAATCTCAATATATAAAATTTTCATATCTATTTAAATAATATTTTATCATTTTTATATAAATGTATGTTTATTAATTATTTTCTCATAAGAATATATTAATATAAAAATATATTAAAGAAAGACACACACACCTCACTTTACTAAATGCCGTCTCTGTTTCAAGTTGACAGACGGCCTCTTCTTTCTGAATAAGGTTTTCTGCGATTTCCCATGTCTCCACAGGCGAATGAGGAGGATTTTCCAAAAATAAGGCGCAGCTGAATTTCCCTCCCAATTCCAACATAACACAAACAGACACGTTTGTAGTTTTGGTTATGTGGTGTGGTAGCCCTCTATCCCTCATCCATGAAGAAGGTTCCCGTTTTTACCTGAAGGGCGTGCTTTTGAAGATATAATGGCTGGAAGTTTCGCCTTCTAGAACTATTTATAGAACCACCCAGAACTTTCGAGAGCATTCCACAACATTCCAAAACATCCCGGAACATTCTGGAATGTTGTGGAATACTCTCGAATAGTCTGGAACGTTCGGGAACATCTTCATATAAAAAAATTCATCATGATTATGTTTGTGCTCGCGAAACTCGAAAAGTCGATTGTTGTTATTAGTGCCATGAGTGTTTAGAGATGTTTAAATGGTAGAAGAAGTTGGGGATTCCCGAAGAATACTTAATGCAATATTTCCGCACCGTAATGAGACACGGATTCGAATTAAAGTCGATGTAATGTAGTTTTTTAACAGTAACATTGTGGTATAGAGTAAGGATTGGTGGAAGAAGTTACTAGTTGTTTCGTATTAATTAAACAGAAAATGAATGCTTCTAATGCTCATGAAATTAATCATGTAAAATGAATGAAGTTATTTAAAATCACTGATTTAATTCTTTGTGATAATGGGGGGAGTGATATTGCCTTTGCGCTTTTCTTGTTAGATACAGGAAACGCCGAGAGGGAAGTACAGTACAAGGAAATGGGATGAACAAATGACTGTTGAGTGATAGAATAAGGAATAGAGGGGAACGGTGATCAGATCAGGAATAATAATAATGGGGAATGGAACGGGGAAGTGTGTTTTGTGTGAAGAAAAAGGGAAATGATAATAATGGACGTTAATGGAGTAAGGTGTGTGTGGAAGTTTTGTACAATATTGTTTGATATTTGATTAGAATTTTCTGTATATTTTCACTGATATGTTCCAAAAAAGACAGCTTTCCGACTTGTTTCGCAACCCGATCCGAAAGATTATGATTTAAATTTGTATCAAAATTTGAATTCGGGAATGTTTTGGTAATAAATCTTCAACATTTGATGTGGAATATATATCAAACAAACACTAAATGAAGTGCCCGGCGTTGCTAGGGCTCTAGATTTTTAAAACCAGACTTAGACAGTGACGCATATTCAAAAGTTCATGGTGCAGCATCAAAATTCTGCTTTAAGGGGTGGGAAAATGGGGTGGAAGGTGATTTTTCGAAATCTCATGTAGAAAATGACTTTCCTCTTGGTTTGGAGGTTGAGTGTACTAAAATTCATCGATGTTGTAATAAAACTGTAGTTTTTTTTTTTAAAGAAATGTATACCGGGGTACTTCTTTAAAATTGATCATACATAGTTGAAATTCCCGGCGTTGTCCGGAATTAACGTACAGTTTTTAAAAATCAAAAATATAAAATAATTTTCCTTTTATTTTGAACGTCAAGTGTTCAAAATTTCACCACATAGTATCTAAATATATTGCTTTAGGGGTAGGAAAATAGAATGAGGGTTGTTTATCGAAATATCATATATGCAGTGGCTTTCCTCTTGTTTTGAAGGTCAACTGTGCAAATTCTCATCAACCTCGGAATAATTCTGTAGATTTGTATACAAATCAAATCCAAGCCACCCGCCTGCGCACTACAAATGCACAATCATCTTTATTTATTAAAAGATGGTGAAATTAATAAAGTTAATTTTTAAAATTCATATGAAATTCAATGTATAGATAAAAAAAAAACGGTTTCTTATTTCTTCAATAATTTAATTTCATTCATTTTTCGGTCATTTTAATTAACTGAAAATAAATGACTTTGAATGCACCACTATTTTATCAAAATAATCGACGTGTTCCAAAACCAATGGTTACTTCGTCAGGATAAACGTAAAACGAAGATTGATTGATATAAAAATGTCGATTCCTCAATCTAAAATGATCGCTCCATAAAACACAATTAAAATTCAATCTTAAAATAAAACACACAAATACAATAATATCACCTGTTCTTCTTCAGGTGAAGAGCAAACTCATATTTTGAGAGTTGAAGCTTTGAAGAACAAAGCTGAAACAAGGTTGTATTTTTCTTCCAGATGTAATCAATCAAAAGCCACCCATTTGGCTTTTAAGGGTGGGTGTCTCCGTCTTATATTTACCACCTCTTCATCCGCCCTTAGGCTGAAGTACAGGAATCTTCAACTCGTGATTTGAGAACCCACACACGGAGAAAAAGATTATTATTTAAATTATTAGTAATCCGGTTATAAACGGGATTGCAGGCCTTCACACACGAATTAACAGGTTTCCTGATATAATGCACTTGCATGCAACGATATAATGCAATGCACGTGCACCTTGACAGTATATTATGACGAAATGCGAAAATATTCTGATTTTCAAGAACGCGTGTTCTAACATCTCGATAATATATAAGTTTATCAGGAGACCTGTTAATTCACTCGTTAATCCAGTTTTTAACTTTTTAAATAATTTGAAGAGATTCTTAATAAATTAGCAATACTCTTCTTCTCCGTCTGTGGACTCAATGAAGGGACATGTTCACAGTACCGGTTTTCTTAACAAACTGGTAAAAGATAAATAAATTGTTGAAATAGTCACTGATTAAAATTAAAACATTTTAAGATGTTTTAATAAAAAATAATAAATTGAAAAAATAAAATAAAACGAAAATTTTTGGAAAATCGCATACAAGATAGGAAGCTGCTTTGAATGAGTGTCCCGGCCTTGTGATTAGGAGGTTTCGGTTAAAACATGAATCAAGTACATTATAGGCAATATATGCATTCGCTAACTTTTTCCGTTTGCAGTTGGGACTCTCGTGTGGTATTCATATAAAAGAGGATTAGACAAATGTTTCTCGTTTGCCACCACTGAGTTAGGTGGTAAATACCTCCCACAACACCTAGGCTTTAATTGTCCCCCCGGGCGCTGGGCCACAAATCAGACTAACGAATACCACCCTTGTCTGTCGAACACCCCCGAGGCAAGACTTATTTCCTCCGACCCGCACACCCATCCCAGCCACCGTAGCCTCCTAGGCTGGAGCGGCAGAGCCTCTTTTTACTTTTACGAACGGGAGAAGAGATTATTCGCGTGAGATGACCATGCATCAAGGAATAATCGAAGTTTTTATTGCTACTTCGTATGTTATCTCACTGACTAATTATTAACAAGCCATTTCTTCGCAGAGGTAGGCAGAGATGATGGACCGCCACACAACTCTGTATTAACACACTTCTTGCTTCGTTAACATTCATACATCTCCTCATATTCTTCTATTTTATTATTTTTTTAATGTGAGTACTGGAAATATACCCAACTGTTTCTAACCGTTTGGATCCAGTGATACTATAGCATCCCCGATCGGGCTATGATATGAGGCTGAAGATTGTAGAGGTAGGGGGGAGAAAGAAATGGGGAGGAGAAAGATGGGGATCTGTCTATTCAGATGTGGTCATCAAATATGGCCTAATCCATTTTAAGCAACGTTTCTGAATGGTGGTCTTACACCAGGGCGATACTGGGAATATTGTCCACTCTGAAACGTGCCGCAAATAAACCTACTGTAACTTGAGTATGGCGGCATTTGAACCCACGACTTCCTGCTTAATAGCTGAGGATCGTAAACACTCAACCACAGAGGTCGTCAAATTATTCTAGTGATATGGGCGTTTTTGTGATCCAAAAGTCTGACCATACTTTGCTTAAAATTCAAATGCAGAACTATGAAGAAATGCTGAAGTATTCATTTCGATCAAATGGGATGGCGATGTACAATGTCGTGCAAGTTAAAGAGAGATCGAGCGCGTGCTAAACGGTAAAGCAATAATTATTATATCATATTAGTCAGTATTAAGTAAGCGACGACTTTGGTTTCCATTCAAATCTATATGGAACCCATTTCTAGTGTTCGTTATCTTATTCCATTTAGTGACTAAATTATACATCTTAGCATTCAAAATAAATTAAATCACTGTGTTGTCTTCGATTCCCCTCGTAAATACGGTTGATAAAGAGAGCGCGCATATATTAAAAATATATTATTTTAATAAAACACGACTTATTAGACGACTTTTTTTTAATCTCAACTCCAGGAAAATACTTATCTCATAGCCTATGTCATCTTTGGAGTTGATATGGGGAGCGATTTTTTGAGGAGAGGAAGAAGTGAACATTGGTCTCGAAGAGACGCATCTCGTAGGAAGGAGGAAACACAGAGGCCGGCAAATTGTTCCACACCCGAGATGTTGAAACATACATCTGAGTTAAGTAGCATTTAAACAAAAACTGTGATGTTTTCATCCCTGGAACATGTAGACATAACAACATAACAGAACCATATATATATTTTTTATAATTTTCATTTCATACATTTACTTTTTTTAAGAGCGTGAAAATTTAAAGTGTTTAAAGGGCGTATGTTATTGTCTGTACAAATTCAAAATGCGCAATCTTAAGTTCCTAAGAAAACCTCCAGCATCCTGGTCACCCCTATCCCCCAACCCCACTTGGATTGTGCTCCCTTTATCTTATTCACCCCCTGATATTTTTTACCGGATTAAGATGATTGTTGCTAACCATCCCCGTTTTCCCAATATTATTCCCCCAACTGTCGAAATACTCTCAGAGAAATTAAAAAAAAAACACACAAATATAAATGGGAAAAACAGAAGACTTAAATATTAAACAATGTATCATTGTACTAGAAAATTACAGAAAACAAACAATTTATTTACATTACTTCACATGTTGGGATAAGTTACGCTAAAGAAATACTCGGATTCTTGGACAACTATTATAATAAGACAAGGTTATTTATGCATAGCACAAAGGATAACAAATTATTATAAGCAATAATTAGTCGCCTTTAGGTGCGGGTTCAATTCCCGTCCGCGTCGGCGGCATTTATTTTTACTCGGGAGATATTTTCAATTTGTATGAATATTTCAGGCGACTAATTATTGCTTATAATAATTTGTTATCCTTTGAAAAACTATTGTCTTTTCATGTATTTACCTTCACATTATCCAAATGGCTAAAGAAGAACATTACAAAATAGGTACTCCACACGGGAGGCCATGATGAAAATAATTTAATAAATATAATAATATCTATATATATACAATCTTTGGGAATGCTGTATAGATGGTTTTTTGAGGAAGGGAAGGAGTTCTTCTTCTTCTGTCGTATAATGGGGGGTCAGAGAGGGACATCTAGGTCTGCTAGCCGGTCGTCACCCTGTGGACCTCTTAAATCTCCATGGGAAATGGATGCTCCGGGCATTCGGTGAGCACATATTCTGTGGTCTGTACCTAGGGTTGCCAGATGTCCGGTTTTGGACCGGTCTAGAAAATTTTAGAAAACCGGACAATAGAATGTCCCTTATTTTTTTAAATAAGTGACATATATACCTCCCGAGATAATTTACAGAGCAAAAGCCGTGAGTGATTGGCGGGTGGTAGCAAGACTTGCTCAAATCTGTTGTATATTGTACAATATGTGCAGTGTTCCCAATTGCACTGTATTTAAAGATACAATTTCACGATTATTTAAAGCAGTAGGATCTATTGCCAATATGTCAAAAAGTGATTTTTTGCTTACCAATAGTTATAATAAAAAAAATAAATATAAGCTTTAATGTTTACTAAGAAAACTGTTAACCCTCGGAAATTTTCGGTTTGTTTTGTCCGAAATCAAAGGGGTTTATGATTATCAAATGAACTTTTAATTTTCGACAGATTGTACAAAAAAAATCAAAGGGGGGACCCTTTGATAAAAAAAATGTTAGATTTTTTTATCTGGACCATCTGGACCATCAACCCTATCTGTACCGCACCGCATTCACACCGAGACGAACTCTTTAAGGCCTCGCCTGTGCATCATGTAGGCACAGCGACTGTAGGAGGACCTTATTCTGTTGATGGCGGACCAGAGTTTACGAGGCTGTGCATGGTTGTCTCTCAGTAGGGTCGTGTACGAGATGGACATTTTTCACGTCAGCCGATTACCATTCAAGATTCTACCTATATTTTGGAGTGAGAGCTACCTGGAGAAGCCCTTTTCCTTCCTTCTGGAAGGGTTTTCGGATCTTTAGGCGCCATGAAGGATGAGATGGGACACTATCTTGCAAAGGTATTGCGCTATAGCTATGGATATTAAAAGATAGAAGATAGAAAACACAGAAGCTAGCAAATCATTCCAAAGTCTAGCTGTTCAACACAAGAACAAATCAGAGAAGTCATATCATAAGCTCATATTACGAATGACAATCTTGTATGAAAACTTTGGGCACGTGTTTGGCACAGGGAACATTGAACCAATTTTCTCGGATCGTCTTCCATTGAAATACTAGTAGAACAAAGATAGCATTCTCACCTGAAGCCTGTGCTCCAAAAAATGTAATCCGATTGTTTAGATACCTACCGAAGAGGTCGTAACTCTAATCAAGAGTCCCAAAAAGCAACACCTCAAAAGGAACAGCAATAAAACTTACACAAACATATTTATTTATTAACGGTATCTACAAATATATTGAAATATATTTCTACACATAAATTACAAAATATAAACAGTGTAAACATACTAATACGAGTGCATACCCGTGAAAAATCGCGGATTAGTCTGAATACTAGACATATTATTTCCAATTTTTGAAAATGACATAAAATATTTTTCTGTAATACAATTTTTTGCCACATAAGGGCACGAATCGGTAATACATTTATTGATTTATACATGAAACTAATGTCTCGCCTCTGATTGAATCCAACATTACACATTGGATTATTTGATTTGATTTCTTTTTCTATTTTTTCATCAAATCGTCCAATTCAACCCCAAGTTTTACGTTATAATTGCCCATTTTCATATATTTTGTTTTGTTTACGTTGATTTTCAACCTTCAGCAATTTTGCTTTATTATAGTCTTTTATGCTATTTATTATATTATATTTTTTGGGTCAATTTTTCTCTTCACATGAAAGATGGATTAACGTATCGTTTGCGATTAGTATAATTTTGCAATTTGTTTATTTATTTTTTAATCTTAAGTTAGCTCACATCTTCGCGTGTGCTAATAGTTTTATAATGATGAAATGATCTGGTTCCAAATAAAGTAATCAAATCAACCAAATTCCCAACATGGTATTCGGCGGCTTTAATTAACATAACTAAAGAAAAATTAAAGTTTTTTCGTGCCTGGAAACGGTACAAGAATCCTCTAGATTACCTATCTTTCTCAATACTTCGCAAAAGACAAAAGAAAATTTCTAGTCATACTCAAAACGCCTACATTGCTCGATTGGAATCAGATATACAAAATAATGTTAAAAAAATATGGAATTATGTTAAGACGCAAAGAAAATCTCCCACTATACCAGAACATATGACTTATCATTCGACAACGGCACACGATAGCAAAAAAGTTACAGACTTATTCGCTGATTACTTCTCAACGGTATTTAGAAATGAATTTCCAACACTCAATGTTAATAATAAGGAAGATCCTCTGAACAACACATTAATATCCTCAATTAAAATAAATGAAAAAATCACCTTGAAATACCTTTCAAACATAGATATTAAAAAAGGACCAGGAATTGATCGGCTACCCGGAGTTTTTATACGCAACTGTAGTAAATATATCTGTCTTCCGGTTTGCGCCATCTATAAAAAATCATTGACAGAAGGAACGTTTCCCCTCAAGTGGAAATCAGCAGTTATCACACCCATCTATAAAACCGGTGATAAGCATGACGTTAAAAACTACCGTCCAATTTCCCAACTTCCTATTTTAAGCAAAGTTCTAGAAAAAATTGTCTTTGATCAATTATACTCGGCTATTTCCACAATAATTACACCGAATCAGCACGGATTCATGAGAGGTCGGTCTACGACATCCAACCTGATCCTTTTCATTAACTTCTTGCATAGCAAGATGGATGACAAAGAGCAGGTTGATACTATGTATACAGACTTTTCTAAGGCTTTCGATCGCGTAATACACTCAATTCTTTTGAAAAAGCTTGTCTTATTTGGTATACACGGTGACCTAATTAGATGGATCAAATCTTACATTAGTAACCGTAATCAAGTAATCTTAATCAACGGCGTCTTCTCAAAATCTATCGAGGTAAAATCTGGTGTCCCCCAAGGGTCCCACCTAGGTCCGCTAATGTTCAACATTTATATAAATGACATTGGATCATGTTTTCAAAATTCCAAATATTTACTTTATGCCGATGTAATGCCGATGGAATATTGACATGAAAATATTCAAAGTTATTCGTTCTCTTTCTGACTGCGAAGCGTTACAGAGTGACCTAGATAGGCTTTGCAAGTATTGTAAAGTTAACTGTCTAGATATAAACGTTTCTAAATGTCACACTATGACATTCACCAGAAATAAACTCGTAATTAAGTACTCATATTCACTCAACAATGAACCTGTCATCTCTAAAACGGAATGTAAAGACCTCGGCGTTTACCTTGATAGCAAACTTATATTTAATAAGCACATTGACTCAATCGTTAATAGGTCATATAAAATGCTTGGTTTCGTGCTACGTGTAAGTAAAATATTCAGTAATCCGCGTACAATTGTAATGTTATATTTCGCATTAGTCAGAAGTACACTGGAATATGCATCGCCTATTTGGAATCCGCAATATAAACTTTACATAGATAGTATAGAACGAATCCAAAACAAATTTATAAAATATATTACCCACAGATTCAACAATAATTTTGAGTGTACATTTGAAACTTTGCAGCGAAGACGAGCAGTAGCTGACTCAATATTTATACACAGAATTTTAAACAATGAGATTGACTGTTCTGAACTTTTGTCCCTTATTAACTTTAACATACCTTTGAGACGTACACGACATACAGTGCTATTCCACACGCTAAATTATAAAACAAATGCAGCATCTAATTCGACAATTAACCGAGCTCTTCATAATATTTGTATTAACTCTAACATTGACATTTTTTCGGATTCACTGCCCAAATTCAAACGTGGCATCATGTCAATAATTTAAAGAATTCAATGCGCATACATACAGACACACACACACACACAAACACTCACACACACATTACACACGTCACACACACACCTATAAACTACACAAGTCACCTGGTAATTAAGGAATAAACATACCACTTAGTAGACATTACAAGGAAACATATCATAGGTACACAACATGAAGTATCTTATTCCTGTATATTGTTTCATCTCTGTAAATTATGTGCTGTTTGTTTCAATAATATAAAATAAAATAAAAATAAAAATAAACATATAAACATGTACATTGTTTGGCAAACATATTCTTTCTTTAAATATTTCAATAAAGTCACAAAAAAATAAACATTAATAACTGAGATAGACATATTTTCTTAATTCATTTTTGAACTTATTAATATTTTCTATCACAGCAATTTCCTTCGGGATTTTGTTATAGAGTTGAACGGCCTGGTACATCAGAGATTTTTGGGTGCTTGTTTTTTTTCTTGTTGGCAATCTAATTTGCTTAGAATTTCTCGTCCCGTGTCCGTTTAGTAACAATTATATAGTTTAGTAATAATTATATAGTTTATGTAAATTATAAATAAAATTGGGCCTAATACCGACCCTTGCTGAACACCTCCATATATTTTGTTTTGTTTTGTTTACGTTCAGTTTCAACTTTATTAAATAATAACAAAATATTATTTCCACGATACGAAAGCGGAAGACTTTCTATAAAATATTCTGCGAGGCAGGCAAGTATTAAGTATGATAGATTGCCTTTCTTTTCTCCTCATTCAATCACATGAATATAACTCCAATTCTTCCTTTTTTTCCTCTCTCCCCTTCTGCTTCCCTTCCCTCAATCTTCTTTTGCACTTCTTCTTCTTATCTGTGCCTTCGCTAGCTACACACTCAAACCATAATTCACACAATATCTTCATCAATCGAGTAGCTTGATATATATAGAACTAGGTGAGTCCTCAACATACAAAATGACAAAACTTTTGTAATGTGAAAAGGTTTTTTAAAAGGCTCCCATACTAAGATCCCGCTGGGGTTGTGATCAATTTTGCTGTCGCCAAAATTTAAATATATCTCCTGTCCCAATGGTTGTGGCGCCAAGTGGCGTATATGTACTAAAAAATAGACCACTGTCGGTTGCTTGTTAGGGCGCTGACGTCATCGAGCGGGGATAAGGGTCAGATAAGAGTCTCGAAATTCACTCTGCACGACCAAGGAATCAGCCACAACTCTGCAACGGATAGGGTTACATGAATTATTAGTGCGTCGTCGTGTAGATCTTGAGGTGCCCTAAAAAGTGAAATGAGCAAAAAAAAAACAAATTATCGCGATGACGAACGAAAAACGTTTTTACGCAAAACTAATTAATTTATTCCTTCAATACACAATTCATTCACAGATACATGAGAAAACTATGACTGTTCAGTGTTAAACTAGGAAGGACTCCTGTTTTAAGACAGTCAAATTGACAAAAACAGCTCACATTATTAAATACAAAAAAATTTAAAAACTTTATTTATAACATTACATTGGTGATATAACTAATAAATTTATAACATAAATACTTTACAACAAAAATAACAAACAAGTTATTAAGTTAAAAATCTTAGTGAAATAGTATACAGTAAAGTCGCTATCCGCGTCTATCTGTTTGTGGGCTTAATTCTTCTTAACTACTCAACGGATTTTGATAAGGTTTACACTATCATTTAGATCATTTTATCCGAAAGGTTTATATATACATAATACATGCAAATTATATGTATAGAAAGCAGTGAAAAGTCTATGTTTTATAATCAAATGGTAAAAAAGATATTTTCAGGCGCTCGGATTGCTAACGCTGGCTAAACCTTATGCGATACAAAATAATGTAGATACTACGGAATATTGTATTTATTTATTAGACAATTTGCATAGCGCCGCTTTTGTGAGATATCATCTCAGAGGCGCTTTACAGTTGATGCAGGTATTACAAAAAAATATAAATATTAAAAAAATAAATTGAAATTAAATTAAATAAAATGAAGTACAGGAACAGATTATGAAGTACAGAAACATGTGACACGAAGATGGAGACTCTGCAGCAAGAATCCTCGGTGGTGAGGAAACTGGACCAACTGCTGCAGCGAGAGAGTTCACCGCGTCCACCAACAGTGCTAGCACGAGGTTTGTCATCCGTCCAGGTATGTGTCAAAAATGAATCGCGATATGTCATATCTAGTTTATTTTATATCTACGGTTGCTGCTGAGAAGAAGAGCAGAGCTGATTATTGAGTTGGAGTGTGAGGAATATTTGGAAGTGCCTACCCCACCTGAGCTACCTGAAATAGTCAATGTTTTGAGTTATGAACTTTTAGTACGGCTTGACTGATCGAGACGAAATGTACACATTAAAACTTACACCTTGAAAAAAGTTAATTAAATCAATATTTTATGCTCTTAATTATTTGTGCGTCCAAAGTAAATATTAAAACAGTTTTATGTGAATTTTTCTGTATTAAATTTATGGATCAGGGCAACTTTTCTAAAATTGTTTTGTGCGGATTTTTATGTATTGAATTTATAAATAGAGGAAACTTTTCAAAAAAGAATTTGTGCGGATTTTTCTTTATTGAATTTATAGATCTAGAAAACTTTTATAAAATAGTTTTATGTTCAAATAATATGAAGTATATTTTGCGCACCTTCCAGATACTCTCAGTATCTCCCTGGTTTAATGCCACCATTGAAAATTTTAACTTCGTTTGAAATGGCTTTGACCGTGCTTGGTGACCAGATCTGAATAGCTAAGTACTTCCTTACCTTCCTCTTCCTCATCTCCTTATCCTCTCCATTACCTTCATAATGAACCCCCACTGGGGAACCCATAGTCTCACTGGCTCCCGACGGTTGGGAGTAGTTGAGAATGTTGTGCGATTTCAGATTAAAAAAAAAATTTATAGATCTAGACAACTTTTCTAAAATAGTTTTGTGCGTATTTTTCTAAATGAAATTGTAATTAAAAGTTATAGACAACATTTCTAAAATAGTCTTGTGTGTATTTTTCTGCATTGAATTTATAGATTAAAGTGCCACTAACTTTTCTCTGGTGACATTATCAGTTCTATAGTGAGATATTGAACGTTCAACTCTCCGCGTTACAGTAAAAAAATAACAAATATTTCAAAAAGAAGTAAGATGTGATTAAAAATACTGATTTTCTTTTTCAATATTGAAACTGATTTTTCAGGAATTCAGACCATTAAATAAAAAGTAAAAATGGCACTTTATCATTTAAATCAAAGGACATATAATGACCATAATACTGTTACTTCCCAGAGAAGTACTAGTTTCGGTGTCTTCAGGCCTGTGTTGGCTGCGAACATTAAATTTTAATGGCTGATATTTCGCTGATAATGTCAAAGGAAATTTCCTGCAATAGTTGCCCCTAAATAAAGGGCCGAACCAATGAATATATAAACGAATAGAAATGCGCTTTGGGCCTATCTGTGTACAATTTTCCAATCTTTTGGTGGAATCAAATCGCATTACTTGTGTTCTTGTCAACATTTTTGATTTTTTTCTGTAAACATTGTAAAGCAAATGGATAGTGAAATGATTTTCAGTATAATAATATACACTTGGCATAACAATAGTAAATGTAATAAAAATCACCTCAAGGGCGCTGTATAATTTATTAAAGAGTTCTTGGGAAATATCTAATTATATTATTTATAAACAAACTAGTGGGCCCGGGCAGACGGTGTTCTGCCACAGACCGCCTTCTATGTAGACCGCATTTTATATAGACCTCTTTTTATCTAGAACGCCTTTATCAGTTGTCGCTTTGGACGGATATTTTATGCATTTGACAAACATAGAATATACGCGCAAGTCACATCCTTCGTAGATATTGTTTTCACGTTTCATTTGATATCGATCATTTCAGCATATTGTGATTATTGTTCAGTATTATAGAAAATAGATAAAAATGCGACCGGTACCAGTTAATCAAACTATCCTATATTTAAAGCTGGAACCAACACATTCACAAAATTTAATTGTAATCAATTGGGCGATTTCGAAAATTAGCTTGTACGAACACAGTGACAAGTGGTTTTTATATATTAAGATGCAGAAAAAACATATATATACAGATAAATACACTTTTATTCAAAAGTTGACTACACGCAGAGGAAACTAGTAAAAACACTGGACATTGATTTTACGACTTTGCACGCAGAGGACACTATAGTAAAAACACTGGACATTGATTTTACGACTTTACACGCAGAGGACACTATAATAAAAAACACTGGACATTGATTTTACGACTTTACACGCAGAGGACACTATGATAAAAAACACTGGACATTGATTTTACGACTTTACACGCAGAGGACACTATAGTAAAAACACTGGACATTGATTTTACGACTTTGCACGCAGAGGAAACTATAGTAAAAATACTGGACATTGATTTTAATGTCTAACTTGGATAATGGTCTGGTAAAGAAAGAAACCGAGTGGGATCGTGCTACTTACACTCACTACGTAAATCGACTTTTAACCCCTCATATTACACGTCTAGGTGTTGAGTGTTCAGTGCGTGGAACGGAGTTAAGTTTTCAGTAAAATAAACTCGCCTTCAGGAGTTGCAGAAAATATAAAAGGACCTGCGCAGTTTACCGGGAGCTGATTCAGGAACATTTCTGAAAGATTCTTTGACGATTGTTTATTGAAGTTGAGAATTTCGCGTGTTCCACTCTGATACCAGTTTAATGAACATTGTAAGAATTATGATAAAGCATAAAACTCACCATTTTTAAGCTAATCAACTTAATTAATTAATTAACTTTGACCGGTCGGTGGCCGAGTTGACATCGCGTTTGGGTCCCACCCAGGCGTAGTGTGTTCAATTCCTCGGCTGGCTAAGTCCTCCATCACAACACAAGCAACATTTTCAGCTTACTGTGGTGGTAGTAGGAGATTTTCAAATATTGTCAGGTTATTTGTAACCCGGGAATGTTTGTCTTTCTTTAAAAAAAAAAAAAAAATGATTGCCAAAAGCAAGATTGTATTTTGTTGCCATGAATGCAATACTAGATCGAATTCCTATTTTATACACAACATTTAAAACCGAAATACGTACAAAACTCTTTACTCAAACGTATCTGCTACCTTCTTCTTTGGCCAAGGTTTCGTCCCCATACTACCAGATTCATATAAAAAACACAAATTTTTACGATTTATTAACTTCAAATTACACATACCTACTCAACACATAAACTATACATTCTTACTAAATACACTTAAAATACATTCCCTAGAAAATAGAAGAAAAATAAATGACCTAACTATTTATTTAAGATTTTTCACTTCAAAGTAGACTGTTGTGAACTCCTTCAACTCATAGATTTCAGAGTACCTACTCAAAATGTATTATTTTGCAACAACAACCTTACTACCAACTATCACATACATGCACTTATTTCTCGCTTTCACACACTTGGAAACAAATTCACCTCAAATATCGACATATTTATAAGTTTGCCTGTGTTCAAGAGATACCTGAATGACATTTTAATGTAGCATATTTAAGTTTCTTGTAGATATTTGTGAACCTAATTAAATTGTTATTTTTTTTTTTTTTTTGTTGATGTTTTAAAAAAAAAAAAATTCTGTTTTTACTGTATTATGCAGTAAATGATGTAAAATATGTATCGTGTAAAAACCCATCAGGGCGTTTAAATTAATAAATAAATAATTATAAATAAATATATTATTACACAACAATAACTCTTTGTTCGGAGTCCGATTCGAGCCGCGGTCAACAGTGGTTGTGTGTACCTTACTATTGCTGAGTGCCGTTCGCCCGTTCCTGCGCTGCGTACAGATAAGAGATTATTGTTACATTTTATTTAATATTGTTTATCGTTTACCTATTTGTTTGCATTCCTGCTTACGGCTAATCCGTTTTTGTTTGTACAGTCAATGAAATAGACTGCGTATTATTTGTTCAGTTTAATTTTTAAAAGTTAAGTTTTTTTTATATAATGGAGGAAGACGAAGATAGACCTCCCGACCCAGGGTCGATATTGGATTTTTCTGATTCGGAATCTAATACGAGCCAGGTTTCTATTACGCTCCCATCTCGTAAACGACGACCATCGCAAAGCCTTCACATTCCATCAAAAGTTAAATCTATACCGCCGGTTCAACAAACCTCGACCCCTAACGACCTTAACACCAATAGTAACATCCAGCCAAGTTCTTTAACTAGCGATAATGCAAAAAGTACTGAATTACTTTATCCTGCTTCAGCTTCCGGTCCATTTACCGTTAATGTTCAGAGAACTGAACAGGGAAAACTTATTCATCCTTTAGATTTTGGAAAATTCGTATTTGACTCAAAAAATAATAACCTTGGTATTGTTAACGGTTCAATTAAACCGGAAGGGCGATATAAATTATCTATCGAGTTTAACACTGCCGCTTCCGCAAATGGATTTGTAAAAAAAATTGACTCGCTCTCAAATCATAAATATAAATCGTTCATCCCTACATTTAACCTTTCGAGAATGGGTCTTGTGCGAGGAATTCCCGCGGAGATCCCAGAGGCTGAAATTGTTGATGCTTTGAATAATTCTCACGGAACCCCAAAAGTATTAAAAGTACGTCGACTGAACTACAAGGATTCTACTGACGGAAACACGATCTGGAAACCTTCCCAGTCTGTTGTTGTTACATTTGAGGGACAATCCCTACCGTCTCGTGTGTTAATTTACTATACCTCGCTTCCCGTCGAAGTTTATAAATTTCCAACAATTCAATGTTTCAACTGCTGCCGGTTCGGACATTCGAAATCTGTATGCCGCTCCCCCCCACGTTGTTACTATTGCGGAGAAGTTCACCCATTTGATCAATGTCCGAAATCTTCCAATGATCCCATTTGCATTAACTGTTCGGGTGCACATACCGCGGTCAGTCTAGCCTGTCCGGAATTAACAAGACAGAAGAACATAAAACATAAAATGGCTACCGACAACATTTCGTACTTCCAGGCCTCAAAGTTAATCTCTCCTGCGAAAAAATCATTCGCAGAGATGACATCGTCCTCAGCTCCTTTCCAAACAACCACCTTTTTAAATTCAACATCATCTTCTCACAGAGAAACCATTCTCAAGCCAGTCAAACCCAACCCAAAATATACACCTTACCTTGATAAAAAACAATTGAATAATATTTTGGCCAGCCCGAATGGGAATGCCAAATCCCAGACGCCCAATGGGTGTGCCATTAATGGTAATTCTTCCCCTCCTGCTCTCCCCGAAATAATGAATAATAATTCTTTTATACACACTTTAATTACCCTTTTAATTTCTATCCTTACAAACAACAATACTGTACCGTCCAACGCTGCCGATTACATTAAATCTTTATTATCCTGCCTCCCCAATGGCTTCGAAACTGAACAAAATCCTTCAGTGGAACAGTAGAAGCCTCTTCGCTAACAAATCTGACCTAATTCAATTACTCGACGAACACGACGTTTCAGTAGCCGCCATTTCTGAAACGTGGTTAAAACCCTCCTTCCACTTAAGAATTCCAGGTTATTATTGTCTCAGACACGACAGACCGGATGGTAAAGGCGGCTCGGCTCTGATAATCCAAAATTCTATCCCTTTTAAAGAAATTAATATTCATACTCCCTCCGACGATATCCAGATAATAGCAGCTGTCTTATCTGATATCACAATATTGTCAATATATATTCCTCCCTCTACGACTTTTATTGAAATTGAATGGACACCAATCTTAAGCCAGATTTGTTCCCCTTATATGATCCTTGGAGATTTTAATGCACATTCCCCTTCTTGGGGTAGCGAAATAACAAATCGTTCTGGCCGCAATCTTTTAAATTTTATTGATACCCATAACCTATGTTTTTTAAATGACGGATCTCCAACCAGATTCACCCCCCCTCATCAACGGAAAAGTGCTGTTGATATATCTCTTTGTTCGTATTCGTTGGCATCTAAATGCTCTTGGGACATCCTAAACGATCCCCTCTCTAGTGATCATTTCCCAATTATAATCCGCTTTCATCATCAATTTAACACTTATTCCCCCCCAGTTAAAAATAATCTCAAATTTAGAACGAAAGATGCGAATTGGAGCACTTTCTCTTCTGAACTAGATAAACTTATTAATTTAACAAAATCGTCCCCGGGAGACATCAGAATGCAATGTGAGACGTTTCCTTCTATGGTTATAAATGCAGCAGAAAAATCCATCCCGAAACGCAAGGCGAACATTAAAATAAAACACTCTACTCCGTGGTGGGACGAGGAATGCACTCGCTCCGTCAACTCTCGAAAAATAGCAATTTCCTCTTTTCGTAAGTGTATGTCACTAGAAAATTTTTTATCAGTTAAAAAAGCCCAGGCAGAAACCAAACGAATTTTGAAAAATAAGAAGCGCGCTGGATGGCGGAAGTTCTGTGAGAATCTGTCTCCGGAAACTCCCCAGTCTTCAGTTTGGTCTAGCTTAAAAAAATTTGGATCATCGTATTCTCCGCCAAGAATCAAACATATATCAGAAGAAATTCTTATAGGATTTGCGGATAAAATAGCCCCCCCATCAGTTGCCGGATGTGAAGAAATGCCTTCTATTAAGCCGTATCCATCTCACTCTAACTGGCTAGATGCTCCTTTCTCCATTGATGAGATGAAACGAGTGATAAGAGCCCTTTCTGACTCTGCTCCGGGTCCCGATGGAATATTTTATAGTTTCATTAAATCATTTTCTGATATGGCGGTTGAATATTTCTTATCTCTTATTAATAATATGTTTGAAACAGGACTAATTCCGGATGTTTGGAAAACTCAAAAAATCATTCCCATTTTAAAACCTGGAAAAAATCCATCTGAAATTTCGTCTTATCGGCCTATTGCTCTTTCATCGTGTTTGATGAAAGTAGCGGAGCGTTTGATAAAAAACAGACTAGAGTGGTTTGTTGAAAGTCAAGATATTATCTCACCAAATCAGTATGGTTTTCGGAAAAAGAAATCTACAATGGATAATTTAAGTTTGTTCACAACTGACATCCGAGTTTCTCAATCCCTAAATTCTTATACATTGGCCACATTCCTTGACCTTTCATCAGCTTACGATGATGTTTTACTGGATGTTTTGAAAGAAAAGCTAATTAAAAAACAAATCCCCCCGAAACTAGTCCAATTTATTATTAATTTGCTCACAGATAGGTCCATTATTATTGAGTCTTCCTCTAAATGCTTAAGGCGCAAACTATGGAGAGGTTTACCCCAGGGTTCTGTTATCAGTCCTCTGTTGTTTAATATTTATATAAGCGACCTAGACTCAGTAATTCCTTTTTCTATCAAGCGACTTTACTTTGCGGATGATATCCTTATATATTTGTTACATAAAAATATTATTCTTGCAGCTAAGGAAATGAATTTGGCTTTACAATATATTAAAAGCTGGTTGTCAATAAATGGGATGAATCTGGCGGCATCTAAAACAAGGGTCGTAGCTTTCACGCGCAAAAGAAAAATTCCCCACTTCTCAATCTCTTTTGATAATGTGCCTCTACAAACCGCTACTCAAATCAAATTTCTTGGTCTTCTTTTGAACCATAAACTTTCCTGGCTTCCACACATTCAGATAATTTCTACAAAGTGTGAAAAGGGACTTAATATGATGCGAGCAGTTTGCAGAGTATGGTGGGGATCTCATCCTACCACTCTTAAATTAATGTATAATTCCCTAGTTCGGAGCCACTTGGATTACGGCACATTCCTTTTTGACCCCCTCCCTAAATATTTAGATAAGAAAATGGAAATAATTCAATCAAAAGCCCTCAGAATGATTATTGGAGCTATGAAGTCTTCTCCAATTAATGCGCTTCAGGTGGAATGTGGGGAGCCTCCATTATATTTCAGAAGGCAATTCCTTGCCAATAAATATATTTTCAAGGCTTTATCGTTATCACATCATCCTATTAAACAAAGTCTTAATCTGCTAAGTGTTAATTTGAAGTCTAACAAAAGATTGAGTGAAAAAAAATGTTTTCCTCTCCTAATTAAAAGTTTTCATCTATATAATTCTCTGTCATCTTCCCTCCAATATCTTCAAGAAGTTCCCAATCTTCCTATATACAATATTCCATTTAAGGCAATCACTTTTATGCCGAACACAATAACATCAGACTTTCGGAAGAATATTTTATCTTCCCCAAATAAATTTCATAATGTGGATGACTTTTTTAAAAGCATTGTGGCTTCAAAATTCCCTGGTTTTTCCATCCTTTACACTGATGGTTCCAAATTTGAAAATAAAAGATGTGGAGCATCGATATATAGTCCAGAATTCAACATCAATCTCACTTATAAATTACCGAAAGAAGTTTCCATATTTACAGCTGAATGCTTTGCAATTGAACAAGCGCTAAATCAAATCCAGGTTCTCAACATTCATCGAGCCTTACTATGTACTGATTCGCTAAGTGCTCTAACTAAAATTATGTCAAATATTCTATGTTATCCGGAAGACAATATTATATGTAAAATAAAAAATCTTCTCAATTCTCTAAGTGAATCTGGGTTTGAGACGATATTGGCCTGGGTCCCTGCCCATTTGGGTATAGAGGGTAATGAGATGGCCGATTCTCTCGCCAAATCTGGTTCAGATTCCGGAACTATCCCACTAAATTTTAGAATCCCTATCTCCGATGTCTTCCCGATTCTTAAATCCAACATGACTCGTGCCTGGGAAGAAAATTGGGCAGGCTCCAAAATAAGAACTGGATCTTTCTATGCTGGAATTCAAAACCATATCCCTGCTAAGCCATGGTTTCACGGTAAAAAACTGTCAAAGCGATTCATTTCATGTATTTCGAGAATGAGAATTGGTCACTGTTCAATTGCATCCCACTTGGCTAGAATTAGAGTTTTGGATGATCCGGTCTGCCAGTGCGGTGTGGAAGAGGAAACCCTCGACCACGTTTTCTTTAACTGTAAAAATCATTCATCTTTCAAGAACATATACCGCCGTCTTATTAAAATCACACACCAGTCCCCCCTTAATATTTCATACCTTTTATCTCTTAACAATTCTCGTGTTCATACAGCTTTATGTAAGTTTATTAAAACCTGAATGAATTCAACATTTAATTTGTTTTAGCAATCTAAATGAGTCCAATGATTAATTTGTTTTATTATTCTCCCAATAGATTAACCGAATTTTTTTATCCACTTTAACTGTTACCGGCACAAAGCACTCTTTTCAGGGTGAAATGCCTAAAACCAAAAAAAAAAAAAAAAACTCTTTGTTCAATTCTGTTATGAAAAGAATATGTAGACTGATCATTCAAATTAGTTCGGCACTTTTTAGTTAATCTAAATTTTAATTTTAATTTTATTTGGTACAATATTTTTTACATTTTAAGTTTTCTAGTAATGTAGGCCTCACTGGGTGGCTTGCCCGTGCTGAGGCCTTCATTTTATAATATGAAAATATAATCTACATAATACATTTAAAAAGAAAGTAATACATTTAAAATTAAAAATACATAATAATATATTTTAAATTAAAAAATAATACATTGAAAATAATCTTGTGTGTTTGTGAGTGATGTGTGTTTATATTGGTTTTTTGTGTTACTTGTAGGTTTTATTTTTATTTTATGCTATGACATTTTGGTAATATTGTCTTTTTTGTTCTTTAACCCATTTTGTAATTTTGTGTGTGAATTTATTTTTATTTTCCTCAATTTTAATTTCAAATTTTACACTGTTGAAAGCTTTTATAGCATGGTATTGGTAGTGTCTTTGTCCAAAGCTTGAATTTACTGTCGGAATTTTTATGTTTTCTTTGTACGCTAGTCTAACTGGTCTGTTAGTGTTATTTTGTGTATGTTGAAATTTTTTTTTGTCAAAAATGTAGTTTAGTAGTGTTTTAACGTATAATTGGCGTATATCTAGTACGTCACAGCTGTTGAATATTTGGTTTGTATCAGTCAGTCTATGTTTTTTTTAGTATTACCTTTAAGATCGTTTTCTGTACGGTTTCTATGTAATTGATAAAACAACGATAAATAACGAGTAATTATAATTTACTCATATGCTTAAGGCCCGGTAGTAAGTAGTAAGGAGATATGTAAATGCGAATGTTAGAGAGAGCGCGCTAATATATAAAAAAAAACAATAATAATTAAGCAAAAATGGTGAAAATATTTAATAAAGCGCGACTCATTTGAAATAGAGCAAAAGTCTCTCGACAAATGCTTTAGTTGCATTTAAAGATACACTGTGATTTTTTTCATGCTTATAACATATTAAATAACAGTACAAAACGTGTTTTTAATAATTTTCGGAGCTTACTTTGCGATTTTTTTCTATGCAGGGAATTTCATATAATTAACCATTCGGCATAACAAATGTATAGATATTATTTAAAATATCAAAAATAACATTTTTTTTGGAACTTAAATAGTTAACAAGAAACTTGTTATAAATTGGTAGAAATCAGGTATCTAATTAGGTATTTTTTTTACTCGTATATAAATTTCAATAGTTTTTCAAAGTTAGTATGAAAATATTGTATCTTTTTTTTTTTAAATCTTTCTAATTTATGATTACTGTTGCTTTCAATTTAATGTATAATTGCTTTCAATAAAGACCAACGGCGTTAATAAATAATTAAAAAACAACCCTCACCACAATCTACATACACTATTGCCTTGATGATGGACTCTGTCCGAAACGTCGGCTAAATAAAGAGGAAGCGCAACACGGCATGATAACCCAAAAATAAATCTAGATAAGTAAAAAGTGTTACTTCAAGTTTTTTGTG
The DNA here is from genome assembly GCA_026573805.1 of Hesperophylax magnus. Lineage (NCBI taxonomy): Eukaryota > Metazoa > Arthropoda > Insecta > Trichoptera > Limnephilidae > Hesperophylax > Hesperophylax magnus. Next base: position 17,502,133 of record JAIUSX010000028.1, read on the forward strand.
AGAAGCTTTTAAGATAAAAGTGAAATTGTGCCAAGTTTCCTCTTGTCATTTTTTGATAATCGATCTTGTAATGGGCTACTTGGCAGGGAAAACTTTTTGTTTCTTTTCTTATTTTTTCAAGGCCTACTTCCTAAACACCTTTATCTACTTTGAACACTTTCTTATCGATAAGAATATCTTTGAACATTTTTTTATTCGTGTCAATAATGTTACATCATCTCACCAACGAAGAAATTCCGTTATTATTATTGTTATCATTTTAATGTGAGAACTGCATAATAGTCCCAACCGCTCCCAAATATCTGGGTTAGTAACACAATGGCACTCCCATCAGGGGTATGTTGTGAGGTTGATTGTAATGGGGAGGAGAAGGAGATGGAAAAAAGAAACATGTGGAAGTAGTCACCAAACACGGCCAAAACCATTTCAAGCAACGTTCCAATTCTGAATGGTGGTCTTACACTAGGACGATACTGAGAGTATCTTCCACTCTAGACGTGCCGCAAATATACTGTATATTATTTTAAATGAGTTAATCGTGAAATAAAAGAAATTTATCAAATAATATTTACTTGCGCATGCCGGGATTTGAACCCGCAACCTCCAGCTTGCTAATAAAGAGCCTTACCCCTCGACCACAGATACATTGAAATTATATTACATGAACTGTAACTATGAAGTAAAATTTGCTTTTTAAATTATGCAGAAGAATAGTATTATGCTAACAATAATAATTATTATTATGGTATGTTATTATAGCCTTCTTGTAACTATATTCCTTGCAGCTTGCAAATATGCAAAAGTATAGCAATCTGCATGCAATCTAGGTACAACCCAGTCTCTAAATGACTTAGTCCTGATATTGTTGTTGCAATAAAAAATAATTTTCGATCGAGCTGTTCTAGTTGGCATCTTGATTGTGCTTAGGCAGTAAATTAGGGCTGTCCATAATTCCATTAACAAATATAAAATTACCATTCAAGTCGGAAACAGGTCTTCCGATAGATATAATAAATGTAATTCTTTCATAAAGTGGTTGTAATCTACAGTTTCTATTGGTGGACCTAGTTTATAGTTAATATATCTTAGAAATGTAATTAACAGTTTCTATTAGTGGACCTAGTTCATAGTTAATATATCTTAGACATGTAATTTACAGTTTCTATTGTTGGGCCTAGTTTATAGTTAATATATCTTAGAAATTTATATTTAAATAATATATTTCTTTAATAATTGAATGTAAAAGTACTTTTTTGCACCATTTTAAATTAAATAATACTTAGGACTGGTTGTTTCGGAGAATTTGAACAATTCATAATATTTCAACATTCATTTTCGGGTTCTGTGAAAGTCCTATTCAAGTTCTGTTGTTATATGATTATAGGCTAGTTGCTTGACAGAACTTAAATAATTATAGAACTTAAAAAACCTTTCTAGAACTTGAAAATTAACTTTGAAATTGCAGAATTGTTCAAATTCTCCGAAACAACCCGTCCTTAGTATGTTTGAAAAGTTTCGAAAAGTAGCACTCCGATATGGCTGAAAATTTCAAAGCTTGTTCTTATTAGTTTCAAGAGTATTTCGAGAGTAGTTTGAATGGTAAAAGAAGTTGGGGACGACCGAGGAATACTAACGTTAACTAAGTTTGTTCTTATTGGTACTGATAGGGTTTTGTTTAAATGTGTATATCTGTCATGGGCTCACTCTGCATATTGAAGGGTGCCCTGATGATAGACGACCTCCAATAAGAGAGGCCACCAGAAGAAGAAGAAAAACTAAATTTCATTCGATTTAAAATTTTGATACTGAATGGAGTCCAAACTCGGTTTCTTTTTTGAAATTTTGTCGAATGCCTTTGAAAAGTTTTCATATTAAATTTTTCCCTCTGTGGGGTGTACAGGTATTACCCACCGTGAAACTAAAGTATAGAGCAGTTATGTGAAACCTTTGGTTCGCGATCTTTTATGTGGTTTATGGGCTGAGTCATTTGACCCAAGAACTTATTTTAGTTTCTTGTGTTAAGTGTCAGGATAAATTACACAGGCGTCATTTTCAGGTATCGATATTAACCTTATATGGACGGAATTACGCGTGGAAAAAATTACACATGGAGAAAATTACGTCTATTTAAAATACACACGCCAAAAATATCTGTTTTTTTTTTTAATAGAGTTAAATTTTAGAGCGTTTAAGTGAGTGTTACATAAATTTCACATTAAAAAACAAACAAAGTTTGGGTTAGGTTAATTAAAAAAAATAATTATATAAATCAGTATTAGCGTTAACTTTATTTTTTCGCCTATGTAGGCCACAACACATATTATGTGGGGCATACATGAGTGTACATGTATGTTGTACTAGATTGACACTAGACTGAGGAAGTTTGAAACACGTCACTGTTGAAACATCTCAATTGTTTCAAAAATTATAATATCTACGAGTATGATGCAATACACACTACTCCATCATACAGTTTATAACCTGTCCTCATGTCGTCAGTAGCCTTCGAGGGACACAGGAGACATTCACGAATACTCACGGAAATAATAGAAGGGTAGGCTATTTTTCTTTCGTGTATTGGGGATTAGAAAGGGACATCTGGGTTAGTGGGCCAGTCTAGGGCCTCAGCAGTTGCCCTGTGGACCTTACCAATCCCTGAGGGGAGTGAATGAAGCGATCGTTCATTCAGAACATGTTCGGTGGTCTGCACCACACCGCATTCACACATCGCCTACTCTTTAAGGCCCCACATAATATGCAACATGGAAACAACGCTGTGGGAGCACCTTAAGGTATGGTTTTGTGCGTAAATCGTAAACGCGAGTTCTCAGTTGTCCATTTCTAGTAATTAAACCATGAATTGACAAATAATTTCCATTATTATTTGCATTTCACAAAATAATATATCAACAAATGAATCATGTATTACATTTATATAATTATACACAAATTTCGACTACCATAATACGGACATGTGTCTAGAGTGGTAGTCGAAAAGTATGTAAAAAACTGTATTGAAATATATTTTATAAATAAAGAAAAAAAATAATAATAATTATTGAAAAAGGCTTATTCAATGGAAAAATTGGATAGTTTTTAATGGTCATTTATTTTTCATTTTTATGGTCCGTGGATTTATTAAATATTTTCATAAACCTCTCTCAGCTGATTAGTGACGGCCTCCGTAGTCGAGGGTTGGGCCTCTCGACTAGCAATTAGAAGGTCGCGGGTTTAAATCCCGGCTTGCGCTATTAAATTTAATTTTACGAATTTGTGTTATTTCACAATTTATTAATTTCAAATCATAAGTAATATACTCGTGGCACGTTCCAGAGTGGAAGATACTCTCAGTATTACCCTGATGTAAGACCACAATTCAGGATTGAAAAGTTGCTCGAAATGGTTTGGTAACCAGATCTGAATACCTGGGTACTCATCAACTTCCTCTTCCCCATCTCCTTCCCCTTTCTACTATCTTAATACTCAACAATCCCTTAATTGGGAATGCAATAGTCTTACTGGCTCCAGACTCACTGACTTTTGTGCGGTATTCACATAAAAAGGGTACTTTTATGCCCAAGAACGTCAAATTAAAATTACTGTGATTATAGCTGAGCGTGGCTGCATTATTAAGCTGCTTTTGACTGTGTAATTCAAAAAAATGAAGTAAATATATATAGGCTCTTCGCAGCATTAAATTATTCAATTTTGCCCCTAAAACAAAAGGTTACCCACACCAGTTTAGAGTTTGAAAGACGTCAGTCCATGTAATTTAATAAATTAATTTTTACTCAAAGGTTCTCCAGCAATGCCTAGCCTAGCGAACGTCACTGATTCATATGTTAATGGATGTAATCAATTGCATCAACATCGATAGTGATCGGAGTGAAATGATAAAATTCTAACCGCAGAATACAAAATGATTTTCCAGAAACAGCAGTTGTGAGTTTAGGAATCAATAAATTTCCACTGCTTTTCTGTCTGAAATGATGCTTAGACAAACGCAACGATAATACACGCAATGTCTTTTATATTCTTGGTTAAGCCGTAAGGTTTTGAAAAATAAAAAATAAATCTCCATAAATAGGACGATCCGCAATAATATGTTTTAAAAAAACGCAAAAGAGTCCTAACAGCTCCCAACTGTCCGAAGCCAGTGGGTCTATGGCATTCCAAAGGTATTGTAGGAACTATTGATTTGAGTCACTGGCAAGATCTTGTTTGTAGCCACACTAGGACGCATGCGCGTTACGGCGGTTGTAAATTTAGTGCGTTCAATAAAGAAAGTCTTTAGAAAATTGTAATCGCTTCATTTAAAACGCATCTTTCGCAGTAAAAATACACTTCTACGATAGTACTGTGGGGTTAAAGGTTGAAAATCTTGATCTTGCTACCAAACACGGCTAAAAGCTTAAACAGAAACTTTTCGATTATGAAAAAAGGAAGAAAATGAGAGTACCCAGCTGTTGCATCTAAAACTGCTTACGAGTTACAACTTAAGATGCATTTGATAAAGGACTGTAAATACTAGATACTAGACGAAACGAAATGAAGTGATGTTTGATTGAATTGGATGATAGTACGAGTACGAATGAACAAGGTATGGAATTAAGGAAAACGGGATGACCATCACTTACCACTGTTTCTTTGCGAAGAAGCACACAATATAGCGAGTTCCAAAACGATACTAGCTAACTAACTAACTAACTAACCATCACGCCGTTTCCCCGCAGGGGTAGGCAGAGAGGACGGACCGCCAAACAACTCGGGCTTGGCACACACTTCTTGCCTCATTCACATTCATACATCGTCTCATACATAATCTTCTATTATTCTGACTCTTGACATGGCCCGACTCGAGTATCTGATTCACTTGATCGTGCCATGTCTTCCTCGGGCGTCCCCGACTTCTGCTACCATTCGTATTTGCATCATATATCCTCCTTACACTCCTTTCTTCGCTCATTCGCTCTACATGCGCAAACCATCTAAGCTTCCCTGTCTTAATCTTACTCATTACGCTTACATTAGCCTTGCACTCTTCGCGGATCTCCACATTCCTCATACGATCAAACATGGTTTTACCACACATACGCCTCAGGGATTTCATGTCATATCCATAAATGCTGGCGTCCCACAGGGATCGGTTCTGTCTCCGACTTTGTTTTTGTTGCACATCAATGACCTTTTGACATGTGCACCGATTCATTGTTACGCGGATGACAGTACAGTTCATGATACCTTTTTGTTTGACAAGCCCCCAAAGGGCACACAAACTCCAACGGCTCGGAGGGCTTTGAAGCAGAGAATGGACGGTTATCTCGAGAGTATTTCCTCCTGGGGTAAAAATAATCTCGTCGAATTTAATGTTTCAAAGACCCAATCCTGTCTGATTACGTCTAAAAGGGATCCAAATGATAATCTTGTCTCCTTCAACGGAAGCAATCTTCCGAACAGGCCTTCCATTGATATGCTTGGAATAACTATAAGTGACCAGCTCAGGTACGGGGGCTCCATCGAAGCCAGAGTAAAGTTGGCCTCTTGGAAGCTGGGCGTACTGTACAGGGCCCGCAGATACTTTAATAATACACAACTGCTGACCCTGTACAAATCGCAAGTGCGCCCTACTGTCGAATTTGGCAGCCATCTCTGGTCCGGAGCCCCTAAATACCTGAAAAAACCCTTGACTCTGTGCAAAAACGGGCGGTCCGTTTGATAGATTCCCCAATCTTAACAAACGGACTGCAATCTTTAGAGCACAGGCGTCAGGTAGGTATGCTGTCCTTGTTCTATCGGTATTACAATGGAAGATGCTCTGAGGAACTAGCGTCATTGATCCCTTCGGCGCCGGTGCGTAGTCGGGATACACGCCAAACGCGCGCCCAACATTTGTACACAGTTGACATTTGTCACATGAGAACGGGTCGCTTCTACGATTCGTTCTTAAGTTCAACACAGCTCGGCTGTGGAACGAACTGTCGGCCTCTGTGTTTCCTCCCTCCTACAACATGGGACTCTTCAAGACCCATGTTCACTCCTTCCTCTCCACAAAAAGACCCTCCACACAGCATCCCCAAAGATGACATAGGCCCTGAGGGACATTATTTTCTTCAGGGCCTCCTGTGTGAAGTTAATATATAAAAAAAAAAATGTCAACAGCATTCAATCTACTTTCATCCTTTCTTTGCCAGTTCCATGCCTCACTTCCATACATCAGGGTAGGTACCAGCACTCCATTGTGGACTGCTAACTTCGCTTCTTTGGACAATTTTTAGGTAATTTTAGGCAATTCTAGGTAATTATCGCCCAACAAAACGAATGACTGCTTTAAACGATACTATGCATTTTCAAGATAAGTCAACTTCCTTCCATTTACTTTTCAACGAGATGATGTACACGAAAAACACCAACAATTTGCTTCCAAGCTAGTCGTAATCTTTCATCTCTTTTCGAATTTGTACAATTTCCCATTGACACGTTCCATAATTCAAATAGCTTTCCAGTAAGGTTATACAATTAATATTCCGGTAGGAACCAAGCATAGTACCATTTCAAGGCCAAGCATGATGTAAATATCTGTATGATATTACGAAATCTATTTTTATTCGTTACCTATATCAATTACACTCTCGTTACTAAGGACGAGCCTCAAATGAAACGGCATTGGATTGCCAATAACATAATGCTTGGAATTACGTCTCGCATAAACTAGAATCGCTCTTTTTGGGTGCTTAAACTTTTTCTACAGCTCTGAGCGAATGTATTACTAACAAGTTGTTCGAGAAGGTATCTTTCGGAGTTAACGGGACGTTGAGATGGAAAATACAAGAAGAACCCTTCACCAATTTATATGTTTTATTTCAATTCACCAAACATACTAATTGGATAGTGGATCTGTCTGTGAGTGATTGTAACTTTGTAACTCTGGTTCCATGAACTCGGATTTGTGTTGTGTCATTTTTTAAATTTTAGAACTGATTGTTTAAACAATTTAGATTTAAAAAATTCTTAGTCAGCAAACATTTCATTTGTAACTAAATTCCACAGTTTGAAGTTCTGATGCGTGTAATGTGAGTGACCGCATTGTTTAAAATGTTAATTGCAATTTACTTGTCTTTGATTTTTGAGTTCTAATGAGTTCAAGTTTTCGTAATTTAGCAAATTTCGTAACTATACTCTTAATTAATATTGTTTATCACGTAAATAATATTTGTATCGACACCTTTTAGTCATTTTTAATCTGAGTGACCACGGAATGATCCTTTTCAACTGACAATGCACAGAATGGATTTCATTCTATAAAACTGTTTTATATCACCAAATATTGCTACTATCAACTTGGGAGTGGTCTCATTTGACGCACGAATGAAAACATAACAACCGATGCACGTATTTTAAAAAATTACCCCTCCCTCTCCCTTTAGAGGGATGTTCCACCACTTTTTAGGATCGACTTTGCAGATATGATTTAAGATTTTCACGGCCAAAAGTATTTTTGTTATTTGTTTTTGGGGTGTTATGCCGTGTTGCGCTAACTCCTTCTTTAGCCAACTTTTCGGACAGCATTGCAGTGTCCATCATCAGGGCAGATGTGTTATTTGGTTAAATAACACATCTGCCCTGATGATGGACACTGCAATGCTGTCCGAAACGTTGGCTAAAGAAGGAGTTAGCGCAACACGGCAGACTTTGCAGATCTCTATTTAAACTAAGGTTTCAGGAATGCAAAATTTTTGTAATTTATCAAACCCTACTTTACACGTACAAAACTGCTAGGTTAACACGTGGCTAGCGCATAAAATATTTTAATGGTAGGTGGATAATGCAAGACTGTGTCCCTCGAAGGCTACTGAAAATATGAGGATAGGTCGTAAACTGTCTGAAGAAGTAGTGTGTATTTAGTTTTTGAGAAAATTGAGATGTTTAAACAGTGACGTGTTTCAAACGTCACCAGTCTAGCCTATATTGTGCCTACGGCATACATTCATACACATTTATAGATTAAACCGCTGTACTGGGAGAAATATTGTTGCATTTTCCGTGATCCCAAAATGCCTTTTCCCCTGTTACATCTCCGTCAGTTGTTACAGCCACTCGCGAGCACCGCAATCCAGCGCCAGCTTCCTAAGAATCAAAACCTGCCTCGGACCCGCTGTGTTTATCAGGTCTCAATAATCTATAAAACGTGTAAATTTTTTTTGTGTTATTACATTCACTGGCTCAAGTGCCCTGAAAGAATCCAGTACAAATTGTGCCAGATGGTGTTTAAATCCATCAATGAAATGGCCCCATCCTACATCTCCGAACTATGCGTCCCGGAAAACACTGGTCTGAGACAGTCTACTCTTATATCAGCAACATCAGCAGCTGTAGGCAGACTGATGGAACCTAAGCGCAAGCCAAATACTAAGTTTGGTGATCGCGCTTTCGGAGTATCTGGGCCGAAGGCTTGGAATAAACTCCCTCCCGAACTACGATCCATAACAAGTCCAACAGAATTCAGGTCTAAACTAAAAACTTACTTTTTAAGCTGTCATACCCTTAAATTAAATATACTATTCCTGAGAGAATGTCCAGTTATATCGAATTTTTCAATTACATCCTAAATTCTGTATCTAAATTTCGCTAATAAACAATTAGTTAATGTTAATTAAGTGTTAATCTCAAGTGACCTATCAGGTAAGTTTGTACTGTATATTATCTCCATATATAGTTAGTAATAACGTAGATCATTGTAGAAATGTATTATAAATTTGTACAGCGCCCTTGACGTGATTTTGCACAAAAATGGCGCTATACAAATCATCCAATTATTATAATAATTACATAGTGAACGATAAATTACTTTTCGCACATAAAGGCTGTAAAAAGCGTGAAATCAACTAGCACCGAGAAGAGAATTGTGCTACAGAACACGTCGTGAGGCCTGCCATTTTCATTGTGCGACATATTTCTCGTTGGTGCAATGCATAGACATATGAATATTAGTAGACCTGCCCTAAGTGATTAAAAGCGTATTATCCCCACTCCCCATACCGGTTCCATTGAGCCGGCTGGGCTCGCGTTTGGCCTCAAATGAAATTTGAAAACGTGACGTCATCATTCTTGTGCGAACTATGGTCGAGGCATCATCGGTTCATTTTACTAAATAACACGGCAAAATTTTGACTTGTACTATGAAAACTGGTAAAAATAGATGTGAAAAAAGAGAATAAACCCAATTGTCGTATTACATTCCATATATAAGCATTATTTTACTTTATTTTAAGCATATTCACATCGTATAATATGAATCAGTTGTTACTATCACATAGAGAAACGTCTGGACGCGAAACACAAAGCTGGTTGGTTGCTGGGAAGTAAATTATGAACATTTATAAAAGTGTCTTAACTAAATACTCTGAAACTAACTACGACTCTGAAAATAAAAGCTGCCTTACTTTGCCGAATTTGGACTTCGCAAATTTGTTCATAACGTGGCGAGTAATTTGCGCTCCCATGTAAAAATGTCTATTCATTCAAAGCAGATTTTACTTTTAAGAAGTAAATGGTGATATTATAATGCGAGATGCCTATTTACTGTCAGATTGATTTATTGACGAATCACAGTCAGCTTCACTCGTTCCCTCGTTCCCTCGTTCTTCAACAGTTGATTTTACCCCTCGCCCATATCTTCTCGTCTATTAATTCCTATGTCTGTGGTGCAATGATTTTTTCACGCACAATTTGCACAACATGAAACATAAGAGTTTACGAAACGTAGGTAACATGGAATCTAAGTAAGTGAAATAAAAATAGATGATCTGCCAATATCCTCCAAATCAATTTAATAAAAAAAGTATGAAATTATTGTTCACATTACCCTATAAACTATGTAACTTTAATTAAAAATCTCTATTACGCAAGATTAGGATAAGAATCGACAAAAAGTTAAAAAAAAAAAAAAAGATTTATATCTAATGTAAACATTCCATTAAATTGAGTTTAAATTTTGACACTGATTGGCAGCGGTAAACATCGATTGAACTATACAAGGTCTGTGTAATCTTTGAATAGGTGAGTTTACGAAATAATAATTTAATAAATAATTAATAATTTTTTTTTTTTAATAAATAATTAATAACATTTACTCAAGGAACTCCAACTATTAAAAAGTTATATGAGTAACAGAACACAACAAGTCAAAATTAACAACCATACTACTAAACCACTGCCGATTACATATGGAGTTCCACAAGGAAGCATACTAGGGCCCGTTCTTTTTACTATTTACATAAATGAACTTTGCAGCATGAAAATAGACGGTGAAATAGTTAGCTATGCTAACGACACAGTTATACTCTTCAAATCTAAGGATTGGAATAATGTATATAACATAGCGAATTTGGGAATCTCGCAAGTGAAAACATGGCTTGACTCAAACATACTTATACTTAACATACCAAAGACAAAATTCACAACATACCGTATAAATGGCACGGGACAGCCAAAAAACAACGAAAAAACACCATAAAAATACACGAATGTTTAAACACCAACATCTGCGATTGCCCTCCTCTAGAAAACAGAACAAATAAAGTATATAGGAATCGAAATTGACCATAACCTTAGATGGATACCTCACATCAAACAAATCACAAATACACTTCTCAAAACAATACACATTTTCATAAACATAAGAAACATATATAGAATAAAACAATTGAAAACAATATATTTTGCACTCTGCCAATCAATAATAGAATAAGGAATTATTGCTTGGGGAGGAGCAAGAAACTCGGCTATCAATTACATAAAACCGCACAGAAAACGATCTTAAAGGTAATACTAAAAAAACATAGACTGACTGATACAGACCAAATATTCAACAGCTGTGACGTACTAGATATACGCCAATTATACTTTAAAACACTACTAAACTACATTTTTGACAAAAAAAATAAATTTCAACATACACAAAATAACACTAACAGACCAGTTAGACAAGCGTACAAAGAAAACATAAAAACTCCGACAGTAAATTCAAGCTTTGGACAAAAACACTACCAATACCATGCTATAAAACTTTCAAAAGTGTAAAACTTGAAATTAAAATTGAGGAAAATAAAAATAAATTCACACACAAAATTACAAAATGGATTAAAGAACAAAAAAGACAATATTACCAAAATGTCATAGCATAAAATAAAAATAAAACCTACACGTAACACACAAAACCAATATAAACACACATCACTCACAAACACACAAGATTATATATTAAATGTATTATTTTATCTTATATTGTAGATTGTATTTTGATTATATTTTCATATTATAAAATGAAGGCCTCAGCACGGGCAAGCCAACCAGTGAGGCCAACATTACTGGAAAACTTTGAAATGTAAAAAAATATTGTACCAAATAAAAAAAAAAAATAAAAAAAATTGTTAGTAGATTTTGGAACATTATACAGGGCATTCAGTCGAGTGTCTCGTCTAGGTACTCGATATGAAATAACGCATGTTAAACCTATGATACTTATACTTATCATATACACACCAGCACCTAAGTCATATATCCGTTATAATCCGTTAGTTACTTGGGTGATGATTTTAAGATTTGTATTATAACTTGAGGTTAGGGAATGAAACTTAATATAAAAATGAAAACATTTTCAATTACAATGTGCAGTGTACAGTGTGCACACACTGTACATCCTTACTTCTTCTATATCACTGCACCACGGTCTTAAATCTTCTCTCTAATCCGAAGCGGCGAAATATCTCAAGAAAAATCTGTTGGAATATCTTCTCAGCAGGGTGCCGAGATTCCACAGTGAAAAATAGCGCCAAAATCTTTGAAAACTCTGCCAAAATTGTTAATATTATTTTTGTTTATGCATTGTATCTAAAAATTGACATGCAGGGTGTGATATTGCATTGCGCGTTATGACTATGACTAAAAATTTTCCACGCCTTTTCTTCTTAGGAGTTGATTGTGAGGATACTAAGCCAAACTTCTCTGCCCATTCTTTTTATTTTATTACCGCATAAGTTTGATATTGGGTGGCGGGTATGGGTATCGCTGACCCGGGAAGCATTTATAGGGTAGCCTGCTAGAGGTCACCCCAAGTGGTAGCAGGGGTGCCTATTTAATGTGCGAGAGATACAGTTTGAGGGAGATCTTTTGACCTCAGCTGGACTGTGTCGATCTATTGCCTTTCACCGCAGTGGGAGGGATGGATTCATATGTCCGTCACTCCTTGATACATTGACCCCCCGATTCCTACCACCCCTTATAACTTTTTCCTTCCTAGAACTTCCTATGTTATGTTTTCCTAAAAATACCCTTAACACAGCATTCCCAAAAAAGACACCATCCCTGAAGGATTATTATTTCCTGAAGGCCTCCTTTGTCAAGGTAATGTAGAAAAGTGTCCAGTCCCAGTGAATTTTATTTGATAAAGTTATGTTATTTCATAATTTATTAATTTAAAATAAATTGTACATAGAATATTTGCAACACGTTCCGAAGCGGTAGATACGTTTAATATCGCCCTGAAGTGTAAGCTTAAGATTCAGAATCGAAACTGATAATGGCATTAAGAGGAAGCTACAAGCCAAAAATGTGTATATTCTTGGTATGCCTTATATTGTCACCAATGAAGGTAATAGGCATTAAAATCGCTTGACAAACGGAGTCTAGAAACGTTCGATTTCAAGCGTGGTTTTCATTAATTTTGTAAATCATTTTAAAAGAAAGAAAAAAAAGTTAATCAAGTGAAACTGTCACAGATAATCTTAGCTATAACACTGTATTTTTAAAGTTGATTTCCTTTACGCGTTCATACATTTCTAGTGAAAAAAAAAATACTTTCAGCTTCACAAATCCTACAGTTATAATATGGCGTGATTTTTCACGGGTTTGCGATAGTAGTATAATAAAAACTGTCAATTTAAATGTAAATATAATTTGAAAATCAAACATTTATCCGTTTCATGTCCATCCGTTTGATATTTGAAATATCGGCCGACAGACGCGGAACTGCATCATTCAGCAATGATTTATGATGCCTATAGCGGGACCAACTTCCAACTCTGCGGAACACCGGATTTTATCTGTCCGATACCAAACACATCTACTTCATACTGCATACAGTCCATACTTCCATACGATCAATCAATCAGTCCGTTTTTATAGGGGGATCTGGTGATAACTGACAAATTACGCGAAGAAGTAATTATTGTTATTTTTTTAATAATAAACTGTACAAGCTAACAAATTATTATACAATTAAAGTTGATTGTTTACAGGTGAAAAAATATAATAAGCAGTAATTTTTGATTGAAGTACTAGTAGGTACATATTAAATTATTTGTCGTGTTGGAAATAAGTCGACCTAGCTCAGTGGTCCAGAGCACCTGACCGGACATCAGAAGGTGCGGGTTCAATTCCCGTCGGCGGCATTTATTTTTACTCGGGAGATATTTTCAATTTGTATGGATATTTCAGGCGACTAATTATTGCTTATAATAAGTAATTATTGGATAAAGGTGGATACGATCATTGAAATAACTAACCTAACCTAACCATCATGCTGTTTTCCCCGCAGGGGTAGGCAGAGAGGATGGACTGCCAAACAACGGTCTTGGCACACACTTCTTGCCTCATTCATATTGAAAATGATTAAGTATACATTTTTTACAACTTAACCAAACCTAACATAACTGAAAAAGTACGTAAAAGAAAATTTTACGTACTTTTTTTTAATTTCACATAATCCAAAATTCTTTCATAAATGACCTTCGTAGTTGAGTGATCACTATCCTTGCCTACGAATTTAAAAGTCGCGGGCTCAAATCCCGTTGTGCGCAAGTACATATTTAAAAAAAAAAAAATTTATTTCACAGTTTAAAAATTAAAAATAATAAATAGTATATTTGCTGCACGCTGAAAGTCGTAGATAATTTTATTTATTTATTTATTGACGCCCTATTGGGCTTTTAAGTACATAAAAATTACAAATTTCATTTTTAAAAACAGTATAAAACAAACAATAGAAAATCGAAATAAAATATAATGATTTCTCATACATTATTTACATTTAAAAAGTGGTGGACTAATTTGGCTTTAAATGTTTTGAAGTTTAAATTAAATATGTCAGCGACATCACTTAGTTCATTGCCCAACCTATGTATTTTTTCTAACACAGAATTCGTAGCGAAGTTATTGTTGTAGAATAAAACATTCCGTCTAGTATATTTTGGAGGTATATGTAAAGATAGCAAGTTTATAGTGTCAGGGCAGTCTAACCTTGAATGAACAATTTTATATAATAAAAGGAGATCAAATATTTTTCGCCTTTCAGATAATTTCGAAAAGTTAAGTTTACTGCGTAAATTGACATAATTGATTTCAATAATAGGAATACCAATTTTTAAATTAATAAAATGTAAAAATTTATTTTGAATTTGTAAACAATGAGAGTTGAAATGAGGACACCAAATGGTTGCATTGTATTCAACCTGACCTCTAACCAGAGACGTGTATAGTAATTTTGTAGTTTTTATGTTATTAAAGTCTTTAGCGATTCTGAGAATAAAATTTCAGTGTAGCCCTGCTGTAAGACCACCATTCAGAATTGAAATTTTGATAGAGATGGCTTTAGCCGTGTTTAATACCCGAATTAGGGATGCCATCGTCTCACTGGCTCCAGACGGTTGGAACTCTTGTGGGGTACAGTCTATTCTGCACGGAGTTTGGACATATCTGAATTACATACTTATAGAAGTAAAGGTTGCAAAAGTAAAACTTGATGAAAACGACGAAATATACAATTTTTACAACCAAACCTAACCTTACTTACAAATCACGTAAAGTACAACCAGTTGGATCAGTACAAATATGAAAAATTGGCGGTGATAATGAAACACGCAATGTTGTAGACATAAAAGTAAAATTTAACTTACTTTGAGAAATGGAAAAATTAATTAACATTACTACGTTCCCTCTCACCTATTTAAGGCGATGCACTACGTCGTGTAATATTTTAAATTGAGCCGCTATCAATAATAACCCTTACGTAGATGGCAATAAGGTTTAAAATCCCGCTTAACACCATCCGCCTGTTTTGATTTATGTAACAAAAAAACATGGTAAAAAAGTGCTTTTCATATTATTTTGTCGATGTTCAGGCATAAATATTAAATTTTTTTTCGATCATTTTATAAATAACTTAATTTTCCACATTATACAATTAAATCATAATCGAAAATGGGTTCGTAATTAGGAGATTTTGAACTTTAAAGCAGTTTTCATAGGCCTTGTACATTATTTTTTTCTGGGCTTATAAAAAGACTTATCTAAAAAATACTCGATTATTTCAAAGACCAAGATGTATTCTACTCGCAGCATTTAATTAAAGCACCTGAAAAATGTGTAGGCGACCAAATTTTCAAACCAAAAACACATGATTTTGCATTACTACGTATGGCATCGCCTTAAAATGTATGTGCCCTCTCCCCAGATTGTACTTTATGTTGTCTAGAAGTGGAAACGTTAGATGACATATCCTTTCTTCTATCAAGCCTTATCTAAAATTGCTTCCCCATCGTTTAACATCTCTTTTCTTTTAAGTCTGAATTCGACTTCCACAATATGACGATATATGTAATGATGAAATATTTAAATAAAATCAGTGTTTTATAATAAACTAGCTGAAGTTTACCCGGAATTGTTGGGGGTTATCCTTAGGAGATAGTCATATACCATCAATGAGATATCTGTAGGCCTGTTCAAGATTTACAATTCTGTTGTACATTATTTTGATGCATCTCATAAAGTTTAGCCAGCGTTAGAAATGTAAGCACCCGAATATTTTTTTAACACATTACATAACATCGACTTTTCATTACTTTCTGTAAGTATAATATATATGTATTATATATATAAACCATCTGGAAAAAAAATTCTGAATGATAGTGAAAACCCTATCACAATCTGTTGCGTAGTTTAGAAGATCTAAGCGCATAAACAGACTTTATTTTATACTATTTAGAGATAAATAATACGGTATTATCGGATGACGCAATGCAAATGACAATATCATATAATCAAAAAATAAATCTAAATCTATATACATAAATTCGCTTTCTTTCTCTCCATAATTTGAAAGTATGTCTTGAAACCCTTGAAGGGTGATAGACAGAAACATCGAAAAAAAAAAACGTTGGTACATCTACTTATTTCGAAAATGACAGTAATAAATAAAACAGAATTAAAATTAACCACGAGGGATTAAATTCTTATTATTGATACGTTTGATAGGTTTTTTATCAACATTATCGGTGGTTAGTTGACTTTTGCTATCAAGCTCGAATTCAGCAATTATTACTTTTGACAGTTTCAATGTTGCTATACAATTTGTATAAAGAACTGCAGGATGGCTAATACAAACATAATGTTGCTCTGCATTATACGTCCATTCACCTCGAGAGTATCAATAAAAAATACTGTACCAAATCAACTAATTTTTCGTTATATTTTAAATTCTAATAATTACTTTATTCCAACCGTTATTGCAATTTTGTCACTCTTTATAATAAGACTCGCTGTGTATTAAATTACTCGCTAGATTTGCTCCTTCAGCAGGTTAGGTTAGGTTTGGTTAGAATAGTTTATGTGAGAAAAGGAAGGGTTTGGTTGGGTTTCCATTTGGTATTTTTTATAACTATTCGTCAATGTTCTGTTTGACAAAAAAATCAAATATTGTTAAAAATATCGCTAATTGATCAAGTCCCGCATTAAGTTAGGTTAGGTTAATTGTTATTTTTTATTTCTCATAATTTTTCGTCAATGTTCTGTTTATCAATGTTATACTTTTCCATGGATTCAAATTTTGATACATATCAATAATTGGATAAGTTTAGTATCTAGTCAACCATCACTGCAATTTGTCAGTCGACCCAGGACTCTCCGTGTATTGAATTACCCGCTGGACTGATTCCGCACTAGGTAGTCGGTTAGTGTCAATACAGATTTGCAGCCCCGTCGCATCAATGTCAGAGGACAGACAGTACCTACAGTTATAGTGGTCGGACTACAAACTCCATTTTCCGGTTAACTTGCAATTGAGGAGCTGAGTAAAAGAGGGGTCCAAGTGCTAAAACACAGTTTTGAGATAAACAACTTTAAACATTTCCATTTTTTTTTGATATATTGCAAAATTTAAATATATTTGCCATATTTTTATGTTGATTATCTGTGTTTCTATTTGAAATAAAAATATTAAAAAATATATTTGTTGGTTTCGAAAATAAATGGATGTAATTACTCCCTTATTCCATAATATTTTTATTTTATCTGTGGCATATACTGTGGCTCAGTCTGTCTGGGCAGACAGATAAACAATAGCGCGTGTTGTTTTACGTCCAACAGATGTACCGATGCCTAATCCAATATTGTATTTGTATGCCTTTCTTGAAAGAATTGAGTTTTTAAACAAACAAAACTATTTATTCCTATTCATAATGCGTATGTACGGACGCAAGCTAAAAAAATGTCTTAATATTGTAAAGCAATTCCTCCGGAAAAAAATTGTATTTTAATAAAATTAATTAATTAACACCATGTATGAGCACGTAGAATATAACGAGCGTTCAACCCAATTATTGTCGGTTATTATTCGCGTCTCCAGTTCGCAATACAAGTTCAGCGGAGGCAATCGTGTTGATTATTGCGTGAATTATTATTTACGTATACAAATTACGATGATCGGAGTAAAATTTTCGACCTTTGCACTATCAAAGAGTATTTTTATTGTTGCTTTTATTTAATTATACAATTCAGATTTGATTATAAATATTTTATATTATAATTTAATTAAGGAAATTAGATAAGGAATGTGAGAGATGTATGGAGTGTATAGTAAATTATGCTGTTATGATTGAAATGGAAAAATCTTCTTTTATGCAGATGACTCTGCAATACTTTACTTTGCAAAAACTTTGAATGTTTATTAGAACAATCTCAAATGGATATTAATGTATCAAACAACTGGCTAATTAAAAATATACTTATAATATATATTTAAAACAAAACGGTTACATAATCTTCAGCTCACCTGAAATAATAACGCTGTCGCATAAATCAATACAAATAGAAGAAAGAAACCTACACATTCTTTCTTGTGAAAAATAAAAAAAAAACATATTGCCAAACATCTAACCTTTAAACAGTACAACAAAAAAATCAATCCACTAATTGGTGTATTTGGTAAGATCGCTCATCTTCTACTAGCAGAAAAGAGGGGTTTATACTTAAGCTTAATCCAGTCCCATCTATATTATCTGGGGAAACACACACATTACACACTTAAACTATTTACAAATAAATACACTAAAACTATTTAAGAATAAATTTTAAAAAAACTCTTAAGCAACAAACTAGATAACCTCTCGAAAAAACTATGCCAAGAAATGAACTCATTAAAAATTGTATGAATATAACATATTGTGCCTTTTAATCTACAAAAATTACAACATTTATAACAACGTCACAAGTACATGAACACTATATGACAACATAATAAATTATACACTAATACAGTAAAAACTGAAATTGGTAAGAGAAGCACAGGCCATGAGGGATCAAGAGGAAGCTACAAGCCAAAAATGTACCTATATATTCTTGGAATACCTTATATTGTAGGTAATAGGCGATATATTAAAGTCGCTTGACAAAAGGAGTCTAGAAACGTTCGATTTCAAGCACAAAACTGGTTTTTATTTATTTTGTAAATAATTTTATAAGAAAGCAAAAAAAGTTAATCAAGTGAAACTGTCACAGATAATCTTAGCTATAATACTGTATTTTTAAAAGTCGTTTCTTTTACGCATGCATACATTTCTATTGAAAAAAAAACTTTTTTTAGTAGTTTACATTTTATATTTTTTATTGAGTAATTTATTTTTTTATTTGTATTCTACTCAAGCAAAACGATGGTAAAACTTTCAATTTATCTAAATCATATTTTTGGTATACATAATGTACATCGATTCGTTATAAAGATTAATCAAAATAGTGATTTAGCACTAAGCTTTGCCTTAAATATTTACAATCTCCTTTCTGATAGCCTCGAAAATCCTTAGTCCTTACGAGGACATCGCCATAACCTCCTTTATTACAGAGTGAGCCTCACCAATTTGTTCATGAACTCACTCGTGGGCAGAGCCACATACTTCCTAGGTTTTTCATTTCCCACAACGCTCTTACAAGGCAGGTATTTTTCAGAATTCTTAACACAATCAGTTCCAATTAAGAAAATTACACTTAAATTCAAAGCGATTCAGAGTTCATCACACCAAGTCAGGTCGCACAGACAGATAACATGATACTTTGGTAACTTTAAATACATTTTAGTACCCAACATTTTTACACGATTAACATTTTTTTCATAGGAGAACGAGAACAACTCGACTGTGGAATGATTTTTAGGTACCTCATGTTTCTTGATAATCTAAAACATTGATATCTTCTAAACCCCTCCACACAGCATCCCCAAAGGTGGTAAGTTTGTTTAAAAAATAACTTCTTGAAATTTAGTGTGAACCCTGCACGTGAGTCCCTGAAATGCCAGGGGACTATGGCATACCCTATAAACGTGTGTTATGTGGTCAAATAGAGTAAGAGGTTTGGAGAGGGGGGGGAGATGAGAAGGAGAAAGGTTTGGAGCTATCTGGCTATTGAAATCTGATCACTTAACAAACCTCAAGCCATCGCAAGCGGGATCCAATGGGGCCAGGGTAAATCATTGGTGGATATTGTAAGTTTCACGCTGACTGTTCAGATCTCGTCATTAAACAATTTTTTGGTTCTCTATGGTGGTATTTCACTGGAATAATACTAAGAGTATCTGCCGCTCTGGAGTATGTCGCAAATTGCGTATGAAATAAGACACAAACAACATATTTTTGCACATTTTCTGAAATACAAGATATAACTGGCCAAAATACCAGTTACAACTGACCAAAATTAAAGTTACAACTGACCAAAATTTATAAATTCAATAAAATCCATAAACAATAATTCATTAAGTATCTCAATCAATATTGATTTCCATTTGGCATATTTTAACCGCTGCCATTTGCAATCCACCGCAAATACAAAATGGCCGCCAAAACCGAAACCTGATCAATCATACCACCCGACCGCACAACCGCACAAGTAATAAACGCAACCTCAAGGCATATAATTTCCTTTCAAATCCCACTTCTGATTTGTTGACTGAATCGAATTTCAACAATAATTTCCTTCTACAGTCTAATTTCCTAGTCGCTCCTGATTTCGGAATCCTTATTGAACTCATTAACGGCTCGCTTTTTATTTCGTGAATTGATTACGGCAAAAAGGCCTCTGGTTATATGGGGGAAAGTTTATTTGAAGTAGGAGGAGTCAGAGTAAGTTGTCAACGAATAGATTTATCGAACCTTCCTCCCCTTTGGGCGGGGATGCAGTGGTAGATCGGGCGCTGTGATTTACCTTCGGTAAACGTCTTGCGGGGTAGACAACCTTTTGCTAATGTGAAGTCCTGTGATTATATTGGCGGGGAAATAGGCTAGGGATCGGCAAACTTGGATAAATATATTTAAATTTGATTCTGTATCTTATTAGAAATAAAATGGTTCCTGTGGTAAAACACAAAATGGTTATTGATAAATCAAAGGTACCAACAGAGACATCTATTGATAATTAGTTGCATTATTATTTAGCAAATCTTGATATCATAGTTTCAAACCTTTTTGAGGTGAAACATCTTTTGACGCACATCGGGAGTAAAACTGACAAGCAGGTGTAGCAAGACGGGCTTGCACGGAATTGACGTTTCATTCGGCCAGCCTCGTGACTCGTTGGGTCTTTCCGCCCGGCTTCCAACACTCTGTGCGGGGAAGGCTAATCTAAGATTAAATTTTGTGGGATAGTTTGTTGTGCTGGAGCTAATCTCAAATATTTTTCTTCATTCTAAAGTAAAATTTGTTGTTGCGCAGTAAGTCTTTCTTCAATATCAATATTTTCTTGAGTATATGGTATTTATTTATTGAAAAATGATTCGTTTATGATACAACTGATTACCCAACTTAACCGCATACTATAAATGTTATTTTTTTAATTTGAAATATATTATTTTTCTGTATATATTTTGGTAATAATAAAATAATTGATTTACAATCAAAAATATAATCACTTGTTTACTTTTATTTTCACTTTCTTAAATAAAAATCATCTTCCAGGCGTCCCGAGACATTGTTAAATCGGATGATTATGTTGGAGGTTATTTAACACTTTTATTGTGCTTCAAAGTCTAATTGAGATAGATTTTAAAATATAGCCACCGTATTAATAACGTAGCATATTTTAATATGTGCTTTCTTTTCACGATAAACATTTAAAAATAATTTTATATTATTAATAATATTAAACCTTACATTAAACACTTTAATTTTTTTAATGTTAAACTGAAAAAATGATCCGTGCAATCGAGTTATTGTATTATTTCAAATGTGCAGATCAGTTACAACAGCCTACGAAAAATTAGGCATTACAAAGAAAATCTACATTAAAACCTAATAATTTTGTTAATATCATATTTTTATTGGAACTACTTTTCCTTAATATATATATATTATATGTTAAACCCATCAACGTAATATATTACAGAAGACGAAGATAATACTAGTAAACATAGTTTTTTTAACGGTAATATCTTCAATTAACTAGTACAGGGTTTTCCAATAAGAGGTGTTATTTTGAATAGCTCGCTATTTCTGTTAATGTTACTTTTAAAGCTGTCATTTTTTGATATTTGACAAGTAGAAACTACGGCATTAATAAAAATGAAACGATACACGCTTCAACAACGCATTGAAATTATTAAAATTCACTTGAGTGAATCAAATGCAAATCATCTTGAGTGATGAGGCCCATTTCCACATCGGTGGCTTCGTCAACAAGCAAAATTGTCGCATCTGGGGCTCGGAAAACCCAAGAATTATTGTTGAAAAGCCTCTCTGTCCTCAACGTATAACTGTTTGGTGCGGTTTATGGTCTGGCGGAGTCATTGGACCTTACTTTTTCGAAAACGAGGATGGAGCAACAGTTAGGGTGAATGGATTGCGCTATCGAGAGATGATTAATGATTTTTTATGGCTGGAATTGGATGGTATTGATCTGGACAACGTTTAATTTCAACAAGACGGCGCTACGTGCTACACAAGCAACGAAACCATTGATCTTTTACGATTGAATATCAAAATAACACCTCTTATTGGAAAACCCTGTACTTATAGTAATTAGGTTACAATGGTCGAGTGATTAAAAACGTTGTCCCGGTAAGACAAAGATCCTGGGTTCAATTCCCAGTTGAGACCGTTATCTTTATATTTTTCTGTTTCATGTTTCGTTTAGATTTATGAGTTTTATCTTTTTTCCAATGATCTAGTAACATTTAATATTAGAAGCAAAACCAGCATTCTTTCTCCCCGCGATGCCACTCCCCATTACTGCCCAAGTGAACGTGATATAATAATTTGAAAATATTTCTTCGTTTTATTTTAATTATTGCAGAAATGTGGTGGTTTAATACTAAAAAAATATGAGTTGTTTAACAATAAATAAATAAAAAAAATAATATATGGTATTAGCCAAGATCAATTAAAAGATTGTTGGGTTTGCAAAGCTGAAAAATTATTGAAAATATTTCTTATCAAAAGCAAATTTAGTGAAAATAAGATATTTTCATTTCGAATGAACACCGTTAGGAAACTTAAAAAATTACGTCATCTATCGAAAATAAGAACAAAAGAAATGCACAATCACAAATATGAAATAAACAATTAAGTTAAAATAAAATTATTTCTGTACATTAATTAATTAATTTTACGCTTGTTTGAATTGCTCCCACAATCAGTTCCAATTTTGAAAATTACACTTACATTCAAAGCAAATCTAAGTTCAAGGGTTAGGGTTCAGAATCGCTTTGGTGAAAGACTTTAAGACTGAAAGGCTTTAGACGCTTTGCTGATCAGATTTGAATAGCCAGGTACTTCCCCACCTTAATATTTCCTGTCTCCTTTTCTTCCCACTACCGTCATACTGCAAAATTCGGTGTTAACCTGAAATTACCTGAAAATCTTCATACAAAAAAAATCGTAAATTAACATCAATGATGTCTAATGTTTCAAACATAGCACTTTATCACACTCAAAAGTCACAAGCCGCCTCTGGTCACACGTCTGCTTAAGATTTTGAAAAACTACCCCATCTGCTTTTCCCATCACAACAGAACAAACCCCAAGCAACGCCAGAGACTCTAGTTAGTGGTATATACATTTTAAAAACAATATCATTATTGACTTGTGGTTGTTTAGCCCTCCTTCAGACGCAGCTAAGCGTTTTTCTTTCTTCCTGTTATGGGAAGTTGCCTGCGCGCACTGTTGTAGCGCTACGCCGGAATTGGGGAAGGAAGTGGTACTGGGGGAGTTATTGAGGGAGGTATTGGGGGTGGTATTGGAGGTATCGGCCTCATCCTCCTGGAGGAACCCTTCCAATTCAAACTCACCTTACACTCATATATATTTGTATATGTACACTTATAAAAAGACACAAGGGCTGGAACTTATTTCTAACGTAGGTAAGGGGAAATGCACATGGACATTGGGAATTGAAAAGCCGCGAAGATAACAGTATAAGCCCTGAGAAAAGCGATATTGGAGATATTTAACCCTTTTTAATAAAAACATCTACTTGAATTTCTATTTTGCTTTCGGTAATCAACGAATGCAAATTTTGGAAGCAGAAATTAACAAACTTCCCGATTTTTGATAGAGCCGAAACTCGGCAGATAGATTTGTTGTAAATGACATAATATTCTGTCAAATTTTGGTGTCAATCACGTACACCCATGCGGACTAAGTTCTTATTAAGGATTTGATCATGTAAGTGTGTGGAGTTACCATGATTAAGAGCTATTTGTGTAATTTTTGACAGTTCAATTGCAATATTAACAGAAAATATTAGGATTTTTATTAGTCCGTGTAGGTACTATTGCATGATGGGAAGAATGGTTCTGTGATATCTTTTTATGTCGATTTACGATAAATGTATAATTAAATTCTAATATTTATTGAAGTTAGTTTAACATCTAAAAGAAAAATCGATTAATTACTGCCCACATCTAAAGTGAATTGGATGCTTTATTGGAATGAATTTTTAAGAAGACGGAATTTAGTCAGTTGCCGCTCTACCTCTCTCCTTTTTTACATTAAATCCACACAGAAGATCCTGAGGGAAAAAATCCCTCAGGGTTTATGTAGTCTTGGTGGAGGGTTTTTTTATGTAGAGGAAGGAGAGAGAGTTCTGGGAAAGAAAAAGGTATGAGGGATGAGTAGGAATCTGGAGGTCAGTGTGCCCAAGAGTGACGGACGTATGATTCCATCTCTCCCACGGTCGAGAGAGATTCCGACTGGAAAGGTCAAAAGGGCTTTCTCAACCAGTCTCTCCCGATCTGACCCACCACGCACTAGGCGGACAAACGTCAAGACCTAGAAAAACCTTACCCCATGAACCTGGGCACCCCTGTTAAGTCACCAAATGTAGCGAACCACTTGGGGTGACCTATGGCAGTGGTTTTGGTTGTCCAACAAATGGTTCCCGGGGCGGCGTAACCCATACCCGCCTCCCAAATTGCACATTGTATTGCCTGTTCAAATACAAAAAAACATCGTCTACATATCGTAATTTAAATTTGATGAATTACAATGAAAAATCTTGCTTTCTAAGTAATTCATAAAAGCGTCTGCTGATGGTGGACTAGTTGGTATATCCTTCCTTCTGTGAAAGTCACAGTTGTATATTGGAAATAATTTTGAATA
Organism: Hesperophylax magnus; assembly: GCA_026573805.1. Lineage (NCBI taxonomy): Eukaryota > Metazoa > Arthropoda > Insecta > Trichoptera > Limnephilidae > Hesperophylax > Hesperophylax magnus. The sequence continues at coordinate 17,527,041 of JAIUSX010000028.1, forward strand.
AGGCACACTTTGAATAAGCGAGACAGGTCATTAATCGTTGCTTTTTCTAAATGAGAAGAATTTAGAATATCTACATTTATTCTTTACAATCAGCTGTTTTTTTTATTCCCTTTTTCCATTTTTGGCAACAACATGTTAAATAAAATAACTAGATGTGTTTTTTTATAATTTTCGGAGCATACTTTGAGATTTTTTTTCTGCAGAGGAAATTTTTATATACATACCCAATTACTTTTTCCACAGAGATTGTCTTTAAAAAAGCACATATTTTTTTAAGAGCTTAAAAACTAGTGGTCAACTTAAATGTTATTTATAAATCGAAAATTTAATTAATGCGGGTCTTATCTTGTATTTTTTCAAAACGCATCTAGAGAAAATTTCCCAAAGTTCGATTTACAAAATATTATTTTTAACAGAAGTCGGCAGTTTTTCCGATAACTGCGCATTTTTGTGCTGACTGAAGAGGTTTTATTAACCTCGTTATAACCGGGATTCGACTCAAAAGCATCGTTTAACGAGATATTACTGTTCACCTGTAGTATATTCATTTGTTACCTATTGGTCTCTTAATGTTAATGACCAGGTAAATTTTAAAGTTTAATTAATGTATTTATTTATTTATATCGGATTATTACCGACGATCTCACTTACCTATAAAAACTCAGTTAATATACAAATAAGTACAACAATTACAGAAATCTATTCAGTCATAGGATCCATTAATTTTCATAATTCTAAATAAGGATTAAAATATACAACAAATGAAAATATAAATACAAAATTATATGAAAGACAAATGGTACAGAAAAGAAAGAGACAGATATACGGACGCAAGTAATACATAATATAATCAGTGCAATATACTTTTTAGCAATAGCAGAACAATTTTTTTGAATCCATATAAATTATCGACATTTATTTCAACATTGCTAAGACATAATGCAGTATCAAGATGGCCGTGAATTATTTTGTGTAAACATATTAGATCAGTCCGTTGTCTTCTAATTTTAAGTTTTTGAATTTAATAATGTTTTTATTAAGTTTTGCAAGTATGTTAATTTTAGTTTATTGTGATACCTGTTCAAAATTTTAATTTATTTATTCTGGCCTTTGAAGGTTTTTAAATGTATCCAATTTTCAAGGTAAGCTGATCAGGAGTACAATAATGAGTGTATATTACATACTAGCATAATAGGTTGAGTACGGACAATATAAGCAGGTATAACACTAGTTATCGTTGAGAGTTGTGCAAGATAGGTACTTAATTACTGAAAAAGTAACATTGTTGATGTTTGTAAAATAAATATGAAATGTTAATTGTTGAGCATGTTAGTACTAAGCAAATCTTTATAATGCCAGATTGGGTATTTTGCAGAATATAGCTTAACATTAGTATAAAAATAAACAAGAGCGGTTTGTTGTTAAGCAAATTTGTAATCAATAAACATTGATTACGCCCGATTGGGTGTTTAATGGAACATAGAAAATATTATAAAAAGATAAAATGTGCATGTGAGAAAATGTATATTTTGTGGATCAGTTACAAATATTCTAATACATTGTTTTGTTAGTTTGGTCACTGAGTGGTAAAGGTAAACATTGATTGAACTATAATTATTACCTAGTCTGTGTATCCTCGGAATTAGTAGACTTTGGAACATTATATAGAGAAGTCTGTCTTGTCTTATGCGTAGACCCAAAGTAATAAGGTTCATCAAATCCATGGCGACTATTCGCTATTTTGAAAAGACAAACTAAATCAGTCACTGTGCGCTTTGGTGATATGTCGTCATACATATATATTAGGGTGTCCCAAAAAAATTAAAGTTGTTATTTTTGAACGCATATCCTCTAATTTTGTTTTAATAATGATAAAACACTTATACAAAAAATTTAGTTTACTTTGGACAACTGTAACCCGTGCCGACTTGCATCGAAAGATGTCAGTACTTGTACATTAAGACGCCAGCGAGCAAATGTGTTGATGAGCTTGTAGTAACTTGCTATTTTGTTAGTAAACGAAAATCACTCGTTCAGGCAAGATGTTGTTAGATTTACGCACTTCTGAAAAGAGTATATTTTTAATAGGAGTCGTAAAACACCAAATATCGGGTTCTAAACTGCCATCTAATGGACAAGTTCTTGAAGTTTTGTTCTACAATATCCGGAAAGTGAATTTAACTGTCAATATATACCAAATATAGCCATAGTTGGTATTAAAAGCTGTGTTTGAAGTAAAAATCAGTCAAGTGACTACAAGCCCTGACATACCACTCTTCAAAAAGTTTCGAGATAACTGTAAAAATGTTGGTTGATCCCGATAAAATTCAGTGCTACAGAGAAAATCTCACATTGCACCTAACCGCTTCCGAAATCGATTATTTGCTTGACTTTTACCGTGCTGCACTGACAAAAAAATACTTGGAGATTACTATTGAGAGTTTTTAGAGCTCTTTGTGATAGTTTTAGGAGGAGATACAGCGAGAAAATTTAAGATTCGGCCTCCAGGTGCTCGATGGATGGCAAAGGCGCTTTATTCCTTTAAAATATCATTAATTTGTGCATAATTTAAAATTCCCGGTAAGGATAAGGCGGCACTTTTAGACGTTTGCCTGTTCATAGTAACATCCTATGTCAAGCCATGGTTACAATGTATTATAGCAGTTAAAGCACCTTACCGGGACTTGTGCTTTTCGACATCGATGAAGGCTTAAGAAAAAAATGATGAAAACATCTCAATGGCAGCTTTATTTCTGTTCAGTAAGCAGTTATGGTATTTGACCGATGAAGGATCTATTTTATCGCTGTTTGACGACGCTGTGGATCAAACAACTGAAATAAAAATTCTTGAAATATCAAAAAAAATAATTTATCAACCCATGACAAACGTTACATCCCATCGAAGGAAGATCTTGATGGTAAATTGTATGGTAAGTTTATTAAGTAGTTTAAATTATGTTTTGTATTGAGGTTTTTGTTCACATCATAATTTAGTGACTTTTGTTTCAGAGAAAAATATTTACGACTTCATTTCAGTCAAGAGCAAGTATTTGTTTGATCGTCTGAAAACAGATGCCAGTTTTCTTAACGAATTCCCTACGATGTGGTCAAATAATGCTTCGTATCAAGAAGTAGGAAAGAAGGTGTCGCCGCTGAGGGTAGAGAATGATACAGCTGAAAGAACTGTTAAGTTAATGCAAGATTTTCATGGCTTAATCTTACGGTCGAAGAGGAACAAAAATAATTTTTGTTACGATGCGTTCAGGAACACCGGAAGATTTATCCTGACTGTAAAAAACAAACTATGAAGAAAAAATTTAATCAATAAACCATTTTTAAATATAAAATACTACATAATTGAACATTTGTGTATTTTTAAATTTTATTTATCCGACAAAAATGAAAGTTGAAAATCCTTCCATATTAACTCTGTACCATATGTTTGGCATCAAGTCGGCACGGGTTGCCGGTGTTTAATCAAAATAATATTTGGTATATGAGTTATTGGGATCAAATGGAATAAAATAAGAGGATATGCATATTTAAATTCATGAAAAAAAAATCTTCCTTATGTCATGGGACAACCTAATATATATAAATGTTATATTTAAGATTTTCTGTCAACTTTACGAAATATAAATTAAAATAAAATAAAAGATATCAGATGTAGACGGTAAATTTCCATTAATTAAATTCATCTATTCGATTTTAATTTTTTAATGTGTGAAGGTTTTTATGCTTAGCAAAAAGAATAAAAAATTATTATAAGCAATAATTACTCACCTGATTTACCAATCAAAGGGCAGCGGGTTCAATTCCCATCGGCAGCATTTTATTGTTTATCGGAAGATTTTTTTTTTTTGATTTCAGGTGAATAATAATAAATTTTTTAAAGAAAGATTAATATTCCCGGGTTACGGATAACCTCACAATATTTGAAAATCTCCTGCTACCACCACAGTTGGCGGAAAATGTTGCTTGTATTGTGATGGAGGACTTAGCTAGCCGAGGGATTGAACACACCACGCCTGGGTGGGACCCGAATGCGATGCCAACTTAGCCACCGACCGGTTGTACATCTATTTGTTATTTCACTTTTCTTTTCGTGGATAAATGGATGAATGAAGTGGAATCTTGGAAGTAGAAACTAACCAACTTCACGACATCTGATCAAGGTGAAACTCTGCAGATAGACTCGTAATCGATGACAATTGATTTTATTAACAATAAAAACACATAAATTTGTTTTTGACCACTATAGTTTTATTTTCACTCTACCGGTGAAAATAAAACTATAGTGGTCAAAAACAAATTTATGTGTTTTTATTGTAAATTATGATGAGCCACAAAGTGAATGCTTTTTACAATTATGATTTTATTAACTTTTGATGCGTAAACGAACGCATTTTCCTGAAATTGGATGAAATGATGGCCCAATTAGGTCGTGCCGTTAGAAAGTCAAAACGGTTTCACTAAATAATCAAAATAGATGTACCTAAACAAGAGTCCATATTTTTTATTAGAAAAATAATGTAATTACATATAAAAACGTATTTACATTGGTTTTTACATATTAAGAGATTTGAATACTACTCTTCCATAGTAGCGTTAGCTTGTGTTCGTCAGAGCAGAGCCACAGTACATTATTATAGTTATTTAATAATAAGAATATTTGGCTAATTTATGTAGCGCCGTTTTCTTGAGAAATGACCTCAAGGGCACTGTAACTATTTATAAGTAATTAATAATATGATAGATATTATGTGTTATACTAAGTACATAACTGTAACTGTATAGCGCCCTTCGTGGCAGCCGGACGCGTTCTCCAAACGCTTTGTGTTTTTTTTTAGTATTTTCGTATTTTTAGTATTTAGGGAAATGAGGCAAAATTCATTTGAAATTCTTTTTAAAATCAATCGATAATTTAACTTAAATAAAAATAAACTTAACAAAGCGTAATAATTTTTTTTTATGTCCTTTTGTTTTGTAAGTTTTTCCGTGATACCTTTGATACGTAGGTCCCATCTAAGATTTTCATCAATTACTACTCCGAGATATTTTATGCTTTACGATTTTTCTATAATTGGGCATTGACATTAAACATTATTTCTATTATGCATTGGTATAAATTTAAAAACTGTTAATTTATTAAAAATCTGGTTAAATTATTCGTTTTCCTGTTAAAAATGGGACTGCAGGCATATAAATAATGAATTGAAAAAGTTTCTAACAAAGTATCATTCAAACGCGAATGTTTTATGAGGACGGCGCAACACGTGTTCATACAAATGTATTTATTTATTGCATCTCACTATACATAAAACACTAACATAAAAATCAACCTCACTAGGACTAAGCCTGTATCAAATACAAATACTGATATTGATATTGAAATTCTGATATTGTCGCATTCCGTCATGACTCTGAATGACTAATATTTTATCAGGAAATTGGCATGCTGTCACTTTTTTAACAGGATACTTTTTACTAGCTATTTTTAATAACCAGATGGGAATAACCAGATAATTTTCAAGCTTTCTCTTCTCTTCATAATTTGTATGAGTGTGAAGGGCCATTAAGCATGACATGTGATAAAAGAGAAAAATTATTTGGACAATTCGTCCACTCTGGCTTTTGAGTACCTTGTGAGTAATCTTTCGAATCAGTTTTTATCAAAACTTTCTTCTATGACGTCGAGAAAAGTGAGAGATTTTATGATCAATAAGAAAATTCTGAATTCTCGAGAAGAAAATCATTCATAACGTTTTTTGTTTGAGTTGACGATTATTTGAGCTTGTCCGTTTATTATATTATTGATGTTATGTTACCGTTTTTCAATAAAGTGCACATAAATTCAAGTTCATGGTAGAATATTATAACATAATTATTTTTAGGCACAAACCCCATTATTTTGTCATTGATAATACTCATAAGTCTAAACGAAATATGACACAGAAAAATATAAAGGAATCAATAGAATATTCGTTTAAACTTTTAGCAAACCTGTATAAATAAAAATCGTTTTTGTTTATCCGAGACACTATCTACGTTACAAAAAAAATATTTTAAGCTTTGTAATCATTCAAAAAGATAGCTGTCACACATATGGGTAAAAATTATTTTAAGCTTTGTAATCATTCAAAAAGATAGCTTTCACACGTCATATGGGTAAAAAATATTTTAAGCTTTGTAATCATTCAAAAAGATAGCTGTCACACATATTGGAAAAAAATATTTTAAGCTTTGTAATCATTCAAAAAGATAGCTGTCACACATATGGGAAAAAAATATTTTAAGCTTTGTAATCATTCAAAAAGATAGCTGTCACACATATGGGTAAAGATTATTTTAGCTTTGTAATCATTCAAAAAGATAGCTGTCACACATATGGGTAAAAATTATTTTAAGCTTTGTAATCATTCAAAAAGATAGCTGTCACACATATGGGTAAAAATTATTTTAAGCTTTGTAATCATTCAAAAAGATAGCTGTCACACATATTGGAAAAAAATATTTTAAGCTTTGTAATCATTCAAAAAGATAGCAGTCACACATATGGGTAAAAAATATTTTAAGCTTTGTAATCATTCAAAAAAAAAGCTGTCACACATATGGTTAAAAATTATTTTAAGCTTTGCAATCATTCAAAAAGATAGCTGTCACACATATGGGAAAAAAATATTTTAAGCTTTGTAATCATTCAAAAAGATAGCTGTCACACATATGGGTAAAAATTATTTTAAGCTTTGTAATCATTCAAAAAGATAGCTGTCACACATATGGGAAAAAAATATTTTAAGCTTTGTAATCATTCAAAAAGATAGCTGTCACACATATGGGTAAAAATTATTTTAAGCTTTGTAATCATTCAAAAAGATAGCTGTCACACATATGGGTAAAAATTATTTTAGCTTTGTAATCATTCAAAAAGATAGCTGTCACACATATGGGTAAAAATTATTTTAAGCTTTGTAATCATTCAAAAAGATAGCTGTCACACATATGGGTAAAAATTATTTTAAGCTTTGTAATCATTCAAAAAGATAGCTGTCACACATATTGGAAAAAAATATTTTAAGCTTTGTAATCATTCAAAAAGATAGCAGTCACACATATGGGTAAAAAATATTTTAAGCTTTGTAATCATTCAAAAAAAAAGCTGTCACACATATGGTTAAAAATTATTTTAAGCTTTGCAATCATTCAAAAAGATAGCTGTCACACATATGGGAAAAAAATATTTTAAGCTTTGTAATCATTCAAAAAGATAGCTGTCACACATATGGGTAAAAATTATTTTAAGCTTTGTAATCATTCAAAAAGATAGCTGTCACACATATGGGAAAAAAATATTTTAAGTTTTGTAATCATTCAAAAAGATAGCTGTCACACATATGGGTAAAAATTATTTTAAGCTTTGTAATCATTCAAAAAGATAGCTGTCACACATATGGGTAAAAATTATTTTAAGCTTTGTAATCATTCAAAAAGATAGCTGTCACACATATGGGTAAAAATTATTTTAAGCTTTGTAATCATTCAAAAAGATAGCTGTCACACATATGGGTAAAAATTATTTTAAGCTTTGTAATCATTCAAAAAGATAGCTGTCACACATATGGGTAAAAATTATTTTAAGCTTTGTAATCATTCAAAAAGAAAGCTGTCACACATATGGATAAAAATTATTTTAGCTTTGTAATCATTCAAAAAGATAGCTGTCACACATATGGGTAAAAATTATTTTAAGCTTTGTAATCATTCAAAAAGATAGCTGTCACACATATAAGAAAAAAAATTTTTAAGCTTTGTAATCATTCAAAAAGATAGCTGTCACACATATGGGTAAAAATTATTTTAGCTTTGTAATCATTCAAAAAGATAGCTGTCACACATATGGGTAAAAATTATTTTAGCTTTGTAATCATTCAAAAAGATAGCTGTCACACATATGGGTAAAAATTATTTTAGCTTTGTAATCATTCAAAAAGATAGCTGTCACACATATGGGTAAAAATTATTTTAAGCTTTGTAATCATTCAAAAAGATAGCTGTCACACATATGGGTAAAAATTATTTTAGCTTTGTAATCATTCAAAAAGATAGCTGTCACACATATGGGTAAAAATTATTTTAAGCTTTGTAATCATTCAAAAAGATAGCTGTCACACATATGGGTAAAAATTATTTTAGCTTTGTAATCATTCAAAAAGATAGCTGTCACACATATGGGTAAAAATTATTTTAAGCTTTGTAATCATTCAAAAAGATAGCTGTCACACATATGGGTAAAAATTATTTTAAGCTTTGTAATCATTCAAAAAGATAGCTGTCACACATATGGGTAAAAATTATTTTAAGCTTTGTAATCATTCAAAAAGATAGCTGTCACACATATGGGTAAAAATTATTTTAAGTTTTGTAATCATTCAAAAAGATAGCTGTCACACATATGGGTAAAAATTATTTTAGCTTTGTAATCATTCAAAAAGATAGCTGTCACACATATGGGTAAAAATTATTTTAGCTTTGTAATCATTCAAAAAGATAGCTGTCACACATATGGGTAAAAATTATTTTAGCTTTGTAATCATTCAAAAAGATAGCTGTCACACATATGGGTAAAAATTATTTTAAGCTTTGTAATCATTCAAAAAGATAGCTGCCACACATATGGGTAAAAATTATTTTAGCTTTGTAATCATTCAAAAAGATAGCTGTCACACATATGGGTAAAAATTATTTTAAGCTTTGTAATCATTCAAAAAGATAGCTGTCACACATATGAGTAAAAATTATTTTAGCTTTGTAATCATTCAAAAAGATAGCTGTCACACATATGGGTAAAAATTATTTTAAGCTTTGTAATCATTCAAAAAGATAGCTGTCACACATATGGGTAAAAATTATTTTAGCTTTGTAATCATTCAAAAAGATAGCTGTCACACATATGGGTAAAAATTATTTTAAGCTTTGTAATCATTCAAAAAGATAGCTGTCACACATATGGGTAAAAATTATTTTAGCTTTGTAATCATTCAAAAAGATAGCTGTCACACATATGGGTAAAAATTATTTTAGCTTTGTAATCATTCAAAAAGATAGCTGTCACACATATGGGTAAAAATTATTTTAGCTTTGTAATCATTCAAAAAGATAGCTGTCACACATATGGGTAAAAATTATTTTAAGCTTTGTAATCATTCAAAAAGATAGCTGTCACACATATGGGTAAAAATTATTTTAAGCTTTGTAATCATTCAAAAAGATAGCTGTCACACATATGGGTAAAAATTATTTTAAGCTTTGTAATCATTCAAAAAGATAGCTGTCACACATATGGGAAAAAAAAATTTTAAGCTTTGTAATCATTCAAAAAGATAGCTGTCACACATATGGGTAAAAATTATTTTAAGCTTTGTAATCATTCATAAAGATAGCTGTCACACATATGGGAAAAAAATATTTTAAGCTTTGTAATCATTCAAAAAGATAGCTGTCACACATATGGGTAAAAATTATTTTAGCTTTGTAATCATTCAAAAAGATAGCTGTCACACATATGGGTAAAAATTATTTTAGCTTTGTAATCATTCAAAAAGATAGCTGTCACACATATGGATAAAAATTATTTTAGCTTTGTAATCATTCAAAAAGATAGCTGTCACACATATGGGTAAAAAATATTTTAAGCTTTGTAATCATTCAAAAAGATAGCTGTCACACATATGGGAAAAAAATATTTTAAGCTTTGTAATCATTCAAAAAGATAGCTGTCACACATATGGGTAAAAATTATTTTAGCTTTGTAATCATTCAAAAAGATAGCTGTCACACATATGGGTAAAAATTATTTTAGCTTTGTAATCATTCAAAAAGATAGCTGTCACACATATGGATAAAAATTATTTTAGCTTTGTAATCATTCAAAAAGATAGCTGTCACACATATGGGTAAAAATTATTTTAAGCTTTGTAATCATTCAAAAAGATAGCTGTCACACATATGGGAAAAAAATATTTTAAGCTTTGTAATCATTCAAAAAGATAGCTGTCACACATATGGGTAAAAATTATTTTAGCTTTGTAATCATTCAAAAAGATAGCTGTCACACATATGGGTAAAAATTATTTTAGCTTTGTAATCACTCAAAAAGATAGCTGTCACACATATGGGTAAAAATTATTTTAGCTTTGTAATCATTCAAAAAGATAGCTGTCACACATGTGGGTAAAAATTATTTTAAGCTTTGTAATCATTCAAAAAGATAGCTGTCACACATATGGGTAAAAATTATTTTAGCTTTGTAATCATTCAAAAAGATAGCTGTCACACATATAAGTAAAAATTATTTTAAGCTTTGTAATCATTCAAAAAGATAGCTGTCACACATATGGGTAAAAATTATTTTAGCTTTGTAATCATTCAAAAAGATAGCTGTCACACATATGGGTAAAAATTATTTTAGCTTTGTAATCATTCAAAAAGATAGCTGTCACACATATGGGTAAAAATTATTTTAAGCTTTGTAATCATTCAAAAAGATAGCTGTCACACATATGGGTAAAAATTATTTTAGCTTTGTAATCATTCAAAAAGATAGCTGTCACACATATGGGTAAAAATTATTTTAAGCTTTGTAATCATTCAAAAAGATAGCTGTCACACATATGGGTAAAAATTATTTTAGCTTTGTAATCATTCAAAAAGATAGCTGTCACACATATGGGTAAAAATTATTTTCAGCTTTGTAATCATTCAAAAAGATAGCTGTCACACATATGGGTAAAAATTATTTTAGCTTTGTAATCATTCAAAAAGATAGCTGTCACACATATGGGTAAAAATTATTTTAGCTTTGTAATCATTCAAAAAGATAGCTGTCACACATATGGGTAAAAATTATTTTAGCTTTGTAATCATTCAAAAAGATAGCTGTCACACATATGGGTAAAAATTATTTTAAGCTTTGTAATCATTCAAAAAGATAGCCGTCACACATATGGGTAAAAATTATTTTAAGCTTTGTAATCATTCAAAAAGATAGCTGTCACACATATGGGTAAAAATTATTTTAAGCTTTGTAATCATTCAAAAAGATAGCTGTCACACATATGGGTAAAAATTATTTTAAGCTTTGTAATCATTCAAAAAGATAGCTGTCACACATATGGGTAAAAATTATTTTAAGCTTTGTAATCATTCAAAAAGATAGCTGTCACACATATGGGTAAAAATTATTTTAAGCTTTGTAATCATTCAAAAAGATAGCTGTCACACATATGGGTAAAAATTATTTTAAGCTTTGTAATCATTCAAAAAGATAGCTGTCACACATATGGGTAAAAATTATTTTAAGCTTTGTAATCATTCAAAAAGATAGCTGTCACACATATGGGTAAAAATTATTTTAAGCTTTGTAATCATTCAAAAAGATAGCTGTCACACATATGGGAAAAAAATATTTTAAGCTTTGTAATCATTCAAAAAGATAGCTGTCACACATATGGGTAAAAATTATTTTAGCTTTGTAATCATTCAAAAAGATAGCTGTCACACATATGGGTAAAAATTATTTTAGCTTTGTAATCACTCAAAAAGATAGCTGTCACACATATGGGTAAAAATTATTTTAGCTTTGTAATCATTCAAAAAGATAGCTGTCACACATGTGGGTAAAAATTATTTTAAGCTTTGTAATCATTCAAAAAGATAGCTGTCACACATATGGGTAAAAATTATTTTAGCTTTGTAATCATTCAAAAAGATAGCTGTCACACATATAAGTAAAAATTATTTTAAGCTTTGTAATCATTCAAAAAGATAGCTGTCACACATATGGGTAAAAATTATTTTAGCTTTGTAATCATTCAAAAAGATAGCTGTCACACATATGGGTAAAAATTATTTTAGCTTTGTAATCATTCAAAAAGATAGCTGTCACACATATGGGTAAAAATTATTTTAAGCTTTGTAATCATTCAAAAAGATAGCTGTCACACATATGGGTAAAAATTATTTTAGCTTTGTAATCATTCAAAAAGATAGCTGTCACACATATGGGTAAAAATTATTTTAAGCTTTGTAATCATTCAAAAAGATAGCTGTCACACATATGGGTAAAAATTATTTTAGCTTTGTAATCATTCAAAAAGATAGCTGTCACACATATGGGTAAAAATTATTTTCAGCTTTGTAATCATTCAAAAAGATAGCTGTCACACATATGGGTAAAAATTATTTTAGCTTTGTAATCATTCAAAAAGATAGCTGTCACACATATGGGTAAAAATTATTTTAGCTTTGTAATCATTCAAAAAGATAGCTGTCACACATATGGGTAAAAATTATTTTAGCTTTGTAATCATTCAAAAAGATAGCTGTCACACATATGGGTAAAAATTATTTTAAGCTTTGTAATCATTCAAAAAGATAGCCGTCACACATATGGGTAAAAATTATTTTAAGCTTTGTAATCATTCAAAAAGATAGCTGTCACACATATGGGTAAAAATTATTTTAAGCTTTGTAATCATTCAAAAAGTTAGCTGTCACACATATGGGTAAAAATTATTTTAAGCTTTGTAATCATTCAAAAAGATAGCTGTCACACATATGGGTAAAAATTATTTTAAGCTTTGTAATCATTCAAAAAGATAGCTGTCACACATATGGGTAAAAATTATTTTAAGCTTTGTAATCATTCAAAAAGATAGCTGTCACACATATGGGTAAAAATTATTTTAAGCTTTGTAATCATTCAAAAAGATAGCTGTCACACATATGGGTAAAAATTATTTTAAGCTTTGTAATCATTCAAAAAGATAGCTGTCACACATATGGGTAAAAATTATTTTAAGCTTTGTAATCATTCAAAAAGATAGCTGTCACACATATGGGTAAAAATTATTTTAAGCTTTGTAATCATTCAAAAAGATAGCTGTCACACATATGGGTAAAAATTATTTTAAGCTTTGTAATCATTCAAAAAGATAGCTGTCACACATATGTGTAAAAATTATTTTAGCTTTGTAATCATTCAAAAAGATAGCTGTCACACATATGGGTAAAAATTATTTTAGCTTTGTAATCACTCAAAAAGATAGCTGTCACACATATGGGTAAAAATTATTTTAAGCTTTGTAATCATTCAAAAATATAGCTGTCACACATATGGGTAAAAATTATTTTAGCTTTGTAATCATTCAAAAAGATAGCTGTCACACATATGGGTAAAAATTATTTTAAGCTTTGTAATCATTCAAAAAGATAGCTGTCACACATATGGGTAAAAATTATTTTAAGCTTTGTAATCATTCAAAAAGATAGCTGTCACACATATGGGTAAAAATTATTTTAGCTTTGTAATCATTCAAAAAGATAGCTGTCACACATATGGGTAAAAATTATTTTAGCTTTGTAATCATTCAAAAAGATAGCTGTCACACATATGGGTAAAAATTATTTTAGCTTTGTAATCATTCAAAAAGATAGCTGTCACACATATGGGTAAAAATTATTTTAAGCTTTGTAATCATTCAAAAAGATAGCTGTCACACATATGGGTAAAAATTATTTTAGCTTTGTAATCATTCAAAAAGATAGCTGTCACACATATGGGTAAAAATTATTTTAAGCTTTGTAATCATTCAAAAAGATAGCTGTCACACATATGGGTAAAAATTATTTTAGCTTTGTAATCATTCAAAAAGATAGCTGTCACACATATGGGTAAAAATTATTTTAAGCTTTGTAATCATTCAAAAAGATAGCTGTCACACATATGGGTAAAAATTATTTTAGCTTTGTAATCATTCAAAAAGATAGCTGTCACACATATGGGTAAAAATTATTTTAGCTTTGTAATCATTCAAAAAGATAGCTGTCACACATATGGGTAAAAATTATTTTAGCTTTGTAATCATTCAAAAAGATAGCTGTCACACATATGGGTAAAAATTATTTTAAGCTTTGTAATCATTCAAAAAGATAGCTGGCACACATATGGGTAAAAATTATTTTAAGCTTTGTAATCATTCAAAAAGATAGCTGTCACACATATGGGTAAAAATTATTTTAAGCTTTGTAATCATTCAAAAAGATAGCTGTCACACATATGGGTAAAAATTATTTTAGCTTTGTAATCATTCAAAAAGATAGCTGTCACACATATAAGTAAAAATTATTTTAAGCTTTGTAATCATTCAAAAAGATAGCTGTCACACATATGGGTAAAAATTATTTTAGCTTTGTAATCATTCAAAAAGATAGCTGTCACACATATGGGTAAAAATTATTTTAAGCTTTGTAATCATTCAAAAAGATAGCTGTCACACATATGGGTAAAAATTATTTTAAGCTTTGTAATCATTCAAAAAGATAGCTGTCACACATATGGGTAAAAATTATTTTAAGCTTTGTAATCATTCAAAAAGATAGCTGTCACACATATGGGTAAAAATTATTTTAAGCTTTGTAATCATTCAAAAAGATAGCTGTCACACATATGGGTAAAAATTATTTTAAGCTTTGTAATCATTCAAAAAGATAGCTGTCACACATATGGGTAAAAATTATTTTAAGCTTTGTAATCATTCAAAAAGATAGCTGTCACACATATGGGTAAAAATTATTTTAAGCTTTGTAATCATTCAAAAAGATAGCTGTCACACATATTGAAAAAAATGTTGAAGATAATACTGTTAATTCAGAATTACAAATATGAGATCGAAAAAAAATGACACAAAATAATAAGGTCGCAATGGCCGAGTAGTTAGAGGCGTTATCCCCGTTTAGTTGTTGAGACCGTTACCTTTTTATTTTTCTTTGTCTTGTTCTGTTTCATATTTCGTTTAGATTTATTAGTATTATCTTCTTCTTCAATGATAAGATTTTCCAATTCAAATATAATTAGTTGAGAGTCAAGATAATCTTGACGGCCTCCTTGGTTGAATTGTTAAAATCCTTGACTATGAATCCGGTAGTCACAAATCCAGGAAGGGCGGCATTGTTTTGATTTTTTATGAAAATCTACTGATTAATTCCTAGATTGATGAAATTTTGCACACTTGACCATCAAAACAAGAGAACGGTCACTGTTTACATCTGATTTCAAAAATCTTTGTGTAAAGCGCAGGCAACCCCGGAAACTTCAGCTATAATATAATATAATTTACATGTAATGCACATTTAAAACTGGTTTATTTATTTTTTCTCTTTTCTTATATAATGTACATCTAAATGGAAAATTATATTTACCATGTGTTATGTTTTTGATTGTTTATTTTGTTGTTGTTGTTGTTTTAAAAATGAAAACCTTTTATTGGCACTCTATTATGCAGGAAATCGTGTAAAATATGCATCACGTAAAAGCCCATCAGGGCGATTAAATTAAAAAAAATAATATATTTGCTCCAGACTGCCACATACTTACGGTATCACCTGGTTATAAATTTCTTAAATGAAATTGATTTTAATTTCTCGATCATTCGATAACAAAGAAATGATTACTCTATCGGTGTCGCCCTGGAGAAAGACCACCATTCAGAATTGAAACGTTGCTTGATGCTTCCCACCTTCCTCTACTAGTTCCGAATTAGGGAAGGTTGTGACACTGAAGGTTGTTGGTTCAGCTCAGATCTTATCCAACTATTTCAATCAACGTTTCAATCACCGAAAATATTTAATGTGATAACTTCTATTGAAAAACTGATACCAAACCCTTGAGATAACACTTCTACTTTGATAAACCTTCATAATAACTACTTCCCCTCCCCAATTCATTGAAGGACAAACGGCGTCCTAATGACCACCCACTTCCGCTAGGTATATACCATGTATGAGCAGCGTTATATCAGACGGTAGACAGCGAAACCATCATTAATCTAAGGGATGAATTCTAAGAGGAATTTATCGTTAATATCTTCGGATTCTATGGTTATCTTGTGTTAAATATTAACGTAATCAATTGATAGATAGACATAGAAATTTATTAAAATTGTCTATTATCATTTTATTCTACGAATCCAGAGTCTACGGTCTCAAATCCCGCCGTATCCAGTAAAAATGCATTATTGTTTTATCAATTTACTGTAAGAAAATATAATTTAAACATTATTTACATTTGGGAAGAAAGGTACTTTTTTTTTTCATTTATTTATTTAGGAAACAATACATTTTTTATTGGTGCACTAGCTGAGGTGTACCCGGCGTTGCACATTTTTTCTCTACTTTCAATAAATACAGTATCCATGTTTTATATATATAAACCTTTCAGAAGAAATTCTCTAAATGATAGTGAAAACCCGATCAAACTCCGTTGCACAGTTTAGAAGAACTAAGCGCACAAACAAACAGACGTGGATGGTGACTTCGTTTTGTAAAATTTATAGATACCAATGTATTGTCACGATTTACTAAAAGATTATCAGGAAACCGTATTTAGTTTATTATGATCGGAGATATTTGGGATGTTTCTGAACGTTCCAGACTATTCCCAAAGATTCCGGGATGTTTTGGAATGTTGTGGAATGCTGTTGAATACTCTTGAATGTACTGGAGTGTTCTAGAAATTTCTAGAGGGCGAAACTTCCAGCCCTTATATCTTCAAAAGCACGCCGTTTAGGTAAAAACGGGAACCTTCTTCATGGATGGGGGATAGAGGGCTACCACACCATATAACTCCCTTGATCGTACTGGGACTCGTTTCTGAGTTTTAGCAGTACGCACATTGTAGAGTTACTTTTATAATATATATTGATTAGAATTAATTTTTTATGAAATATGATTTGGTAATGTGAGCCTCACTGAGTGCTTTATCCGTGCTGCAGGCGCGGTCCGTCTGTGGATGCTCCGGATCCCTTGCATTTTGGAGTAAAAGATTTGGACTTCTAGCCGTAAACAGCAATACTGCATTTGCGACCTTAATGCGATTTTTTTTAAAATAACGGTGCTGTAAAAAAATCATACAAATATTATTGTTATACGACATCGTGCATGTTATCGTTCCGTTTCTATGTACGAACAACGAACGACACGATACAAAAAGCGCTGGCGAGTCTAAATATATACACGGTGTCCGGAAACTCGTAGTACAAGCGGGAAACTGGAGAATCTACACCACATGGGGAACCCAAAAAAACATAAAGTTTTTTGATTTGAGCTTTTTCACAAAAAAAAAAAAAAAACCAAAAAAAAATATTTTTCGGCTATTTTTGGGTTAAAGTTTTTTCTGGTGTTTAGGGTTGAACAACAGATGTTTTAACCCTGCAGAGCAGAAATATTTTATGATTACACCGGATTAAATGAAGGGTGATTTCAAAATAATGCTTCAAATCCGAGTTTCTTCATTTGTTTTACTTTCAAATATTTTTAATTAGTTGGGTACTTTGATCTTCAGTAATAATTTATAAGAATTTGATTAAAAAAAAAAAAAAAAAAAAAAAAAATGAACTTCTAACTCGATTTACTCGATAACGAAAGCTCAAATCAAAAAAAAATATACTACAAAATCGACTCCAAATGTGATGTAGATTCACCAGTTTCCCGCTTGTACTACGAGTTTCCGGACACCCTGTATACATACATTCTCAAATACTGTGAACCGCGTAAAACACACTGTGGTGTGGAAGCGATATGTAAACCGTATCCTAGAATGGAAGAATGTACGTTCTTTGCGCACTGGGACCCGCAAGCCAATATCTTCGTCAACTTTATACGATATTAATTACAGCATCCAACGTGCAAAAACCTCTTTTAGTGCTCATAATATGTATGATGCACAGAATCATATACTCTGTTGATAATTCATTTGATTGTATGTGGGCGCTTCTTTAACAGTTTGCTTTGAACTTGGATACTTCGCCAACGTGTTCTAAATGATAATAGTGGATTTTGTGGTTTGAAAAAGTGATGGAAAAGTTTTGTGTCTCGGCCATTTGTGGAAAAAAAACTTATTCTGGATACTGGAAATATTGAGTTATGGAGCTTAATGGATTTATGTAGATAATTTTAGAGGGTACCTAATTGTATCATGTTCGTGAGCTAGCGTCTAGATGTGCATATTTAATATCAAGTACGTAGTAAGTACGAGTATAAACATTTGATGTCCAACATCTCTTCCTCAAAAAGTCGCCGACCGCCATTGCCGTGCTGAGGCCCCTATTATACAATTATATGTCACGAATTATGTAGGTAAATAAATATGTACTGTACAGAAATTATGTTATTGAAATTTAATATTCGTAAATACAATAATGTAATAAAATAATTAAGGCAGTTATAAAAACTAAGCGATATGTATATAATTGATGGCCGGTTCTGTGATATGTGAATAAACAATTTATTTATTGGACAATTTGTATAGCGCCGCTATTGAGAGATATCACCTCAGGGGTGCTTTACAGTTGATACGGTATTACAAAAAATGTAAATATTACAAAAATAAAGTTAAGTAAAATGAAGAACAGGAACAGGTGACACAAAGATAGAAGATGGAGACTCTGCAGTAAGAATCCTAGGTGGTGAAGAAACTGGACCAACTGCTGCAGCGAGAGGGTTCACCGCGTCCACCAATAGTGCAACCACGAGGTTCGTCATCCGTCCAGGTATGTGTCTGCTGCTAATAAAGCGCTGACACAATATCTTCACATAGATACCACACCTTGGCAGCACCGCTGTGACGTTCGGCAAGTCCATTATATCTAGTCTCTATTAATAATAATAACAATAACATTTGGATGATCTATATGATTGGTTGATTCACAGAATTGGAACAATTCATCAAATTTCAAAGTTAATTTTCAAGTTCTGCGCAAGTCTTGTTCAAGTTTCTATTATTATACCGTTATTGGTCAGTGGATTTATATAACTGAAATGCAGAGATGTGCAAAATGGGTACCCAAAACCATTTGAAATGCAAAATGGAAATGGGTCAAAATTTTTCCATTTGAAAATGCAAAATGCAAAATGGTTTTTAGAAAAGCATTTCAAATGCAAAATGCAAAATACCTATTTTCAAAATGCATTGAGAATGCAAAATGGTTTCTCAGGTTAAACAATTAAAATAATTATAGAATTTTTAAACAATTTTGTCATTTAATAATGGACATCAATGTAGAACAAACATATTACATGATGGTAAATCCAAAAACACTACGACTACAGATTATGAAATCACAAAAAAATTGCGCGGGACTAATGTTGCCAACGTAAAAACATAGAAACTGCTATCTAACATTTAATATTACAGTGTCATGGCCCCATGTTTAGTATTTGAATCAGTATTTTTTGTAATGGTATCACTCAATTGCCAGGGAGCAACTTGACAAATGTAAATTATCTCTCATGGCGAGGTTGGGGACGGACTGATATTTGGGGCTTATGAAAAAAAGATGAGTGGAGATAGTAGCAAGAATGTTGCATTAAAGCATTTAAAATGGAAAATGCATTGAGAAGAGCATTTAAAATGCAAAATGCAAAATGGTTTTTAGAAAAGCATTTAAAATGCAAAATGGAAAATACCCATTTTGCATTTTGCATTTCCATTTGAAATGGATTTATTTGAAATAAAGCACATCTCTGCTGAAATGATAATAGAACTTGAAAAGGACTTTCAGAGAACTTAAAAAATTAACTTTCCAATTTGTTGAATTTTTCAAGTTCTCTGAAACAATCCATCCTTAAATTAACAAATGTTCGCAAAACTACTAATAAAATAAATTTTTAAGAAGTAAGTATTTTCCGAATTTTATTTCTAGCAATTCAAATATAACTACAAGTATTTTGCAGGGTAAAACCGTCACTCAAACAACTGTACCACCTGTATTTCGTATTCCCTTGAGCGGCTCATTGTCGTGGCTCTATTGTGAAACAATTTGTTAGAACAATAAGTACAGCCAGGACATTCTCAGGGTGACTACAAAACGACCAGACTACAATACGTAATGTGAATATCTTATATACCTTCAGTGAAATGTTTTTCTTTTCCGCGACAACCGTACTGTGACAATGTAGCGACTACAAAGCGTCACATTTTCTACGAACTATACTCAGAAGATTGCAGCACTGTGCATCCTTTCGTTGGTAAGGTAATTAATTTATTGCTTAAAATAATTTAACTGTGATATAAAAAATAAAAGTTGGTTGTTTCAGGTGAAAAAAATATAATAAGCAGTAATTATTCAGTGAAACACTAGTATATATTGAATTATTTCGCGGATAAGAGATAAGCCGCCATAGCTCAGTGGTCAGAGCTGTCGACCGGAAATCGAAAGGACACGTGTTCAAGTCCCGTTGGCGTCATGTATCTTTTATCAGGAGATTTTTCAATTTGGATGAGTGTTTCAGGCTAATAATTATTGCTTATAAAATAATATATTTTCAATTTTATTGAATTTAATTTAATTTCGAAATTTATTAACCACAAGTGATATGCTACTAAATATTAAATTATATACAGTTAATACACCTATTACAAATGTCCAATACAACTATATTGCCTACACACTCTATAACTCTCTTCCAGATATGTAAAAAAAACACCGCCAGCATATACAAAAAGATTGAAAGTAAGGCTTTAAAAGTATACTTTAAATACGTAATTCTTGTCGTTTTGTACTTTGTCTTGTTTGTTCCTCTCTCCTTTACTAACCCCTGTATTTGTAATCGAGCATAATCTATTTTTTCCAATGTATTAGGGGGTAGGTAACTTCTTTTAAATTCCTACATTCGCTTTGTGCCATTGATGTAATGCTTTGTGCTTATGTGTATATACCTATCTGTTTCCTTTTTTGTTTTTTTATTGTTTGTTCTACTTAATCTCCCCTTTTTTATATTTTTGCACTGTTTTGTAAGTGAAAATTATAGTTTTGATAACAAAATACCAATGTAAAATTGTACCTAATAAGTTTTGTAAATAATCGGGATCGTTCTAGAAAGAAAAAAAAGTCTTAGTAATTTCGTCTTGAATGTAAACTATTCTCTCTTCTATATCTTCTAAATCCTTAGTAATGATGTTGGTATGAGCAATAATAACAAATAATACTAAATAGGAAGAAACTGGGTGAAGAGATGAAGAAAAAAAAATCAAGAAGTACCTACACGAAGCTTAAGAATTGTAATTACTATTAATAAAAGTTTAATGTAATATTAATTGAAGCATTTATATCACGTTAAAAACTTGAATACATTTGTTTTGCATATTAGCCAAGAATTATGAAAAATTTATAAGTGTAGTAATTTTTCATAGTGGGTAAAAGTTGTGATTGCGTTATTAGTCAGTTATTCGCTGCATCTGTGTTATAGCAGATATTACGCGGGGCTATTTATTTTGTTATTTAGCAGATTATGTAAAGACAACAGATGACAATGTGCTTATTTTCTTGTAAATTAAACATTTTGTTAATTGTAGTTTTGTTGTATTTCTTGAGTAAATGTTTCGAAAATTTATTCCGTACATATACTAATCTATAATATATAATTTTTTCTTCACAAATAGTTAGCAAGATGAACAGAATTATTACCTTTCGAATGAATACTGTCAATAAAGTTTAAAAACACCAGTGATTCAAATTTAGATCCGTCATTTTTGTACTGATTTAATTAAATATATAAATTAAAATTTAAAAAGTTATTTGTTTGTTTTGTATTATTGTGAGGGCCTGATTCTGTGATCAAGGCCATTTTAAAACTGCGGTTAGGCAATTTTGAGACGACTTATTTAGGTGATTATATTTTCCCCGCCCAATATCAATTTTTATGATGCCTAAATTGATTTATTACAGGTTAAGACGAGACAATGCCCTAAAATAAAGCCAGAATCTTATCGATGTTCAAAAATATTCAACGCGCGGCTCTGGTGTGTTGGACAGTTCTGTGATTTGAACAAATCTCTTAAATACAGTGCGGACCTTAACGACATAAGTGATGAAGTCGTGTTAAAATAATATTCAGTGCGCGGCCTGGCATAATGGACGGACCTACGGTCGACTGTGCCCTAGCAGGGTTTATTATAATTATTTCTGATAATCATATTACTAAAATCGGAGATGTTTCTAGAGGGATCCCTCGGAAAATTACTAATTCATCGTATAATTAATGCTTACTGCCAATTTTACTGTTCAAAAACGTTTTATAAAATTTTAACATAAAATATTTGAATGGTAAGGTCCAGTTTTTATAGATCGTAAATATAATTAACTTACATCCTTAGAGATTTCTCTAAAAACATTTGTGATCTTAGTTATATGTTCACCAGAAATTATTTAAATGTGAACGTCGAGCAAACTTTCTTTATTAGAGTCTTATGTCGCCTTAAGCCGATTTACTGAGACCGGCACCGGTCACTGGCTGAATTGGCATCGCGTTTGGGTACCTCCCAGGCGTAGTGTGTTCAATTCTTCGGCTGGCCAAGTCCTCCATCACAACATAAGCACATTTTCCGCTTACGGTGGTGGTAGTAGGAGATTTTCAAATATTATCAGGTTATTTGTAACCCGGGAATGTGTGACCTTCTTTTATAAAAAAAAAATTAAAAAGTATTTGTGAAAATGGATTCTCTATTTTGTGGGGTATTTTTTAATACTTTCCCTGCATTAAATAGTATTTTTTACTTACTTGTTGAATAATGAGTGCCATTTATAATGCTAGATTTAATTCTGTCAAACATTTAAATATAAGAAGTACACATTTCAAATTATTAATGAACTTACACTGGAGCAGTTAGAAATCACTTCGTGGGTATACATAAGTATACTTATAATAAAACAAGTTTTCAACACATCTGATGTGATGATAGGCAATGTGATGCTGTCCGAAACGTTTTCTAAAGAAGCATGTTTCCTATATGATATCTGACGGCCTCCGTGGTCGAGGGGTAAGGCTCTCGACTAGCAAGCTGGAGGTCGCGGGTTCAAATTCTGGAGTGCGTAAATGTTATTTGATTGATTTGTATTATTTTACAAATTACACATTAAAATAATATATACCACACTTGCGAAACTTTCCAGAGTGGAATATACTTTTAGTATCGCCGTGGTGTAAGACCGACATTCAGAATTGAATCGTTGCTTTAAATGGCTTTGGCTGTGGTCACCAGATCTTAATAGTACTTCCCCATCTCCTTGCTATCTCCACTACCTTCAGCCTCACAAAATACCGCAATTTGAGATATCATAGTCTCACTGGCTCCAGACGATTGGGAGCAGTTGGAATCCTTGTGCGGTTTCAGATAATTTTATTTATAAAATAAATAATCACACAAAAGGTTGACAAAGAATTTTTATCATTTTTAGTCAGTTTTATCACCACAAATGCTATTTTCACACTTGAATGGTTCACAAAGGCTCTATTTACCAGATGACAGGGCGGGTGGAAAGAAAGACTGCTGCAGTGGTGACTAACCGCCCAAGGTGCTCCAGCCCCAGCTATGTCTGCCGCCCCAACCTCGCCCAGCATTGGCTTTAGGCCAATAACACATTTATATAACATATCTTCACATTCAGATGTCCTTAAATCTATTGGGGTACACATGCATTTGATGCGCTTACGATCGAGCAAGCGAAGGCAGAGAAGTTATACTATGAAATATCACATAACATTTGTTTTTGTTTATATGAATACTTGCCAAGGCAAACAAAGATGCGTGAAAACGTGTTCCCATAAATTAACTAAAAGTTTATCAGGAAACGACCTACATCTGTTTTTAACAGGATTCTCAATAATTTGAAGAGATTCTTAATAAATCAGAAATACTAATTTTTCTCCGTGTGGGGAAGAGGTGGGAAGTACCTGGCTATATAGATCTGGTCACCGAATAGGGCTAAAGCCATTTCACGCATCGTTTCAGTTCTTTTACCACCAAGATTCACTCTGGGATGTGCCGTTAATATACTGTATACGAGTTTTATTTTTAATTAGTAAATTGTGAAATAACACAAATTAATCAAATAAAATTTATGTGCGCACGCTGGAATTTGAATCTGCAACCAACGGGTTGATAGTCGAAAGTCTCACCCCTGAATCACGGAGGCTATCACGTATACAGTGTGTCCGGGGGTAAAAGAGATGATTCTACATGATGGTAAAAGTAAAAAATTCCATTGTTTATTTTCCCGTACAAGAATATTTATTTTTCAATACAAACAATTCAACTTTTAAACTTAAAACAAACTTAAAACATTGGAATTTCGAAAAAAGTTATTCAAATTTTAAACTTCTAAAATCATGTAAAATCATCCCCTGAAGTTGGCGCACTACTCCCCCGGACACCCTGTATTATAACTAACACAATTACTAATTTCTTTCACAGGGATCCCATTACTTTGTTTAGAGGCTTTTATTTAATATTTACATATTTTAATACTCAGAAAATGTGAAAAAACGTAAGTATGCAGGCACTATTATACATTTTTTTTATTTATTGTTTTTGTGTTTAATTCGTAGAACTCCATTTAATTTTTTTTTTATAAATTTAATTTAGATTAAATTTGATAATATTATTATTAAGTTCTGCAAGTGTTTTAGTTTTTTATTATTGTGACAGCTGTTTCGGCTTACAAGGCCATTTTCAAACTGTGGTTAGTCCACATTGAGACGACGTATTTATACTATTTCAAATGTAAATTTTGAAGGTGTATACATTGATTTATTACTGGTTCGCAGAATTCGCAGAACATCTCTTGGTGAATAATCATACCCCACTTAACAACAAGGGTCCTAAACCATTGCATATAGAAAAAAAGGGCATTAGATTAACTTTACTTGAACAATTAGAAATCAATAAACGAACGAATGACCCAAATTTAACACTAATTAATAAAGTACGGAAAATAATTTACTCACCACTTCTCAGTATTTTCACAAAACCCAAGCAGTATAATGCACCCAAATAATTCATAGCAATAAAGTCATTAGTAAATAATTAAGAACTCATTACCATTTACTGAGGGGAAAACATAGACTGGTTTAACCAACAATAGATCATGTCATCGGTTTAACCAGTAATAAATCAATGTATACACCTTCAAAATTTACATTTGAAATAGTATAAATACGTCGTCTCAATGTGGACTAACCACAGTTTGAAAATGGCCTTGTAAGCCGAAACAGCTGTCACAATAATAAAAAACTAAAACATTTGCAGAACTTAATAATAATATTATCAAATTTAATCTAAATTAAATTTATAAAAAAAAATAAAATAAAATAAAAACTATTATACATGTAAAAATAATGGGAAAAAATAAATCACTTATTTTGTTAATATATAATAATTTGGGAATGTTTATCTAATTTGGGAATATTGATCTGATTTGGGAATATTTTTCTAATTTGGGAATGTTGATCTGATTTGGGAATGTTTATCTAATTTGGGAATGATTATAATTCTTCAAAAAAATCATCCGGTAAAAAACAAAAAAAATCAGCATCTGGTAAGTTTTTAGATTCTCACGGCCAAAAGCATTTTTGTTGTTTGTTTTTGGGGTGTTATGCCGTGTTGCGCTAACTCCTTCTTTAGCCGACGTTTCGGACAGCGTTGCAGTGTCCATCATCGGGGCAGATCCGGCAGTTAGCGCAACACGGCATAACACCCCAAAAACAAACAACAAAAATATACATCTATTTTCAAATATTTGATAAAACAATTTTTTTTATTTATTTTTAGTTTGAGTAGGGATTGAACCTTCCTACCCAGGAACTGGAATCGACATCTCTACCAACCTCACCAAATGCCGGTCGGGTAGGACCGACATTTATTTCGTTATTTTCGACACTCTTTCAACCGCTGTAATGTCATCCGATTTCAGAGAAATACGAATATATTGTCACAAAAGGTTGAAAAAATGAAATATCATCAACAACGAGTCTATTAACCGAGTTTCAGCTAGATCATATGTCGGAAACTGGACAAATTTCCGTTTCCAAGATTTGCATTCATTAACAAAAACATAAATGAATTTTAAATACATTTAAAAAATAAACATTTTTTCGCTAAGCAAAATGTTTGACTGACCTTAGCATTAGCTCTGTTTCGATTGGTGAAATCAGTCGTAGTTTTTCGTCTCACCATTTAAATAAAATAACTACAAAAACCGTTCAAAATCGTTTCGATTTTAACCATTTCAGGTAGAAAACCAAATTCTGCTGGACGTATCATTGAAAAAAAAACCGAGTATTTTTTCGAAGCGAATAGAGTCGTGCATATATTGTAAATTGGTAAATAGGTAGTACAGTAATATGCCGGTTGTATAGGCTACGGATAACAGATTGTTTGATCAACCGGACTTCCTGCTTTACGCTGATTGAAAATAAACAAACAACACGTAAATATTAATTGCTTTCTCATTCACCCATTGAGCAGAAAGTTTTAATACTCATATGTTGAATTTGGGTTTTTTTTTACACTCCGAGGGAAAAAAAATTAATCTTTGGGATGTGGAGGGTCTTTTTAGGATAGGGAAAGAAATTAAGTTCAGGAATGGAAAAAGGTACGAGAAGTGGGTAGGAAACTGAGGGTCAATGTGTCCAGGAGTGACGGGCTACTGGGGAAGTCAAAATATCTCCCTAAACTAATCTCTGCACAAGACCCAGACAAACCTCACCCCATGAACCCGGGCACCCCTGCTAAGTCACCAAATGTAGCCAACCACTGGTCCTATGTTATATTTGGGAAATTTTGTCAGTGATTTTTTTTTTAAATTTCATCTCTTGGGTTGTGGTGTGGAGAGTCTTTTTAGGATAAGTGTGATGTATTGATGTTGTACAGGAATAGAATACTGGGCCCTTAATCTCCAGTATTCTAGCGAGGATAGGGATCTGGTAATATTTCTATAAATAGTCGTAGATTCTGATATACGGAGGTTGTTTAATTCGGAATATAATAAATTGACAATACAAATAACAAGTTATCTAAAGGCCGTCTGGCGACAGAATGAATCCTCGCTCCGGCAATGTAATACGAGACGGCTGGTAACGTTCGGTTATCTTCGGTAGAACCCGAAGCTGCCCGAACGTAAACAGCATACTCTACACTTTCCCTCCTTCAACTCTGAAGCTACTTACAAACCAACAAAATATTTACATACCTATATAAATCATAACATGAACATTTTATATTACATTTGGTTTAAACAATGATTTTAAAAAGATAGACAACTTAGACATTTTAAATATTAAGTACAAAACACGATTAAATCAATTGTGCAGAGATCCACAAAAATTTCTAACAGAGCTGCGCTATGCAGTTATTACAACAAGTGAAGTTATTACATTTTGCTAACAAATAATCCTAAGACTAACAACCGCGGTGCCTGGGTCAAGTTGCCCCGTTTCCTCTGGAAGATGTGGGTGTCTCGCGTCTTGGCCGCAATCTCCCCGACCATGGTCTCTGTTGCCGGGCCTGTGTCTGCTCCGACACCACCTCCTCTGCCGCCAATCTGAAATCAGGAGGAAAACCAGTGAATCCACGCAATAAGGTTGAAGTCTCTAACTCCTGAGGCTCATTCCTCGAAATTTCAGACGCGGGATGCTGTGCACTATTGCCATCTTCCTTCCAGCTCACTGACATTTCCCTCATTTGGTCGACATGTCTCTTCCATGTCACATCTGTGTTCTCTATCTTAATAATATAAACTTTTTTACCTAGCTTTCTAGAGACTACTCCCTTAGCCCAAACTACTTTATTATCCTGACGATAATCTTTTGTTAAACACTTTTGTCCAACTTTAAAAACCCTGGTTTTAACCCCTTTGTAAAACTTAACCTGATCAGATTGAGCTTTAGAAATGTTAACGTTTGCTTGACTTTTTGGTGGTGACTGTTTTGACAACGCACAATCTGAACATGATTGAACGACTTTCTCCAAGTCTTAGTTCAGAGTTGTCCACCAAAAATATGCTCTAGCTATTCCCTTCATTTTAACAATACCAAGATGTGACCTGTGTAATGAATCTAACACTTGCTTTTGGAGAGAAAAAGGTATAACTATTCTGTGTTGCCAAAACAAACAATCTTCTATGATAGAAAGTTCGTTCCTTTTTAGCCAATATTTCCATATACTGCTGTCACGATTTACTCGTTTGGGCCAGCCCTGCCGCAAATATCTAAGCACTAGCTGTAATTCGCTATCTGCTGCGGTCGCCACCACAACTGCTTGAAAATTTACATGTTCACAATTTTCAATAAAACAGATTTTGTCCTTGATTGATGAAACCGAATTTATCATCACTGGAACTATCTTCAGATTAAAAATCTCCATAAAATCCCTACCCACTATCAATTCCGTGCCATTAACCACAACAGTAAATAATAAATTATTTTTAAGATTATTGTATTCTACGGTAAAACAGGCACTACCTACAAGGTTAAGTGGTTTGCCATCGTATCCTGATAAAGTACGCTTAACTGGTGACAATGTTACATTACTAAAATAACGATTGAAAATAAAATCCGGCATGACCGACATGCTTGCCCCTGAATCAATCATAGCAGCACATTTCACTTCGTTAATTACCACATTAGCCCTAAACGGATTAATGTATGAAACACTATTATTCTGGGATTGTTCAAAAATCGGATTAACCTTGTGATTCCTACAAAATTTCTTCAAATGCCCTACCTTGTGACAATTAAAACATTTTGCGTTCTTGAATTTACAATATTTTTCTACATGATATTCACCGCAAATCGTACATTTTTTATTCCTCGGTTCGGGGCTCTTTGAACGAGATAACCTTGAAAAACCTTGAGTTTCTCTTGAACGCGACGAATGTCTCTCGGGCGAATTTGAACGATTCGAAATGGCATTCACATCCGAATTCCCTGCGGAAAATTCAGATTTAATTTCCGGAACCAGATTGTCTAAAACTGAAACCGTTATTGCTAACTCTTCCATATTGTTAAATGTTAATTTAGTTCCCTCTAGAAAAATTTTCTCCTTAGCCCGGCCTGGTAAAATACCGATTGCAAAGGCATCCGCTAAGCTTTCTGGCAAGCGCGTTCCAAATTCACAAAAGGAAGATAATCCCCTTAGACGAACTGCGAAATCTCTGACCGATTCCCCATGCGATTGCTTTGCTTGATAAAATTTTTCCCGTTCCTTGAACACCGATCGCGGTCTGGAACAATGTTTCTCAATTAATTCTATTAACTGATCGAATGCCACGTCTGTAACTTTAGCAGGGAAACACAAGTTGATCAAAAGAGTTAATGTCTCCGCTTCCAGAAGATTCAGCAAATAAGCGCGTTTCTGTGAAGCATCTAACTTAGTCGTTTTAATGTCATCACGAATTTGAAGGAATTGTTCTAACCTCAAGCGGAATAGACTCCAATCCCCATTAACATGGGAGAACCTGGAAATTCCGTCCGATTCCATGATTGTAACAACAAAAAAAAACAAACCCACCCGGCAACAATAACACCTTCCAGAAACAAACAAGAAACAAGACAACCTGACTCCAGGAACCGGCGCCGATGCAGTCCAGCGCCCAGCCGCTTCCCGGAATTCCAAGTCTTCTTCTACTGTGAAATTTGTCTGGTCTTTGTTACCCAGAGCCACCGATCTGGTCTTTGTTACCCAGAACCACGTGACTATTTATTCTTCGCTGGATTCTTCGTCTGGTCTTTGTTACCCAGAACCACGAAATTATTGATTCTTCGCTGGATTCTTGGTCTGGTCTTTGTTACCCAGAGCCACGTAATTATTTACTTCCAATTGTCCTTATTATGCCCAGTCTATCTCCATTTATTGTCACCTTGACAATAAAATCCCGGAGATTTTTTTCGCAAGTCACTGGTGTGAAACAGATCCACTTGCCGGCAATCCGAAAAAACTGTTTCCGTATACTCCTTTTAAGCTGCGCCACTGTGATGTATTGATGTTGTACAGGAATAGAATACTGGGCCCTTAATCTCCAGTATTCTAGCGAGGATAGGGATCTGGTAATATTTCTATAAATAGTCGTAGATTCTGATATACGGAGGTTGTTTAATTCGGAATATAATAAATTGACAATACAAATAACAAGTTATCTAAAGGCAGTCTAGCGACAGAATGAATCCTCGCTCCGGCAATGTAATACGAGACGGCTGGTAACGTTCGGTTATCTTCGGTAGAACCCGAAGCTGCCCGAACGTAAACAGCATACTCTACAATAAGGAAAGAGATGAAGTTCAGGAATGGAACAAGATGTGATGGGTGAGTAGAAATCTGAGGGTCAATGTGTCTAGGAGTAGCGGACGTATGAATCCATCCCTCATACTGTGGTGTAAGATTTAGGTCGAAAGTGTCCTGCTGTGGAAGTCAAAATATCTCACTTAACGAGTCTCACCCAGACAAAACCAGAGCGCGCTCATACTCTCTGGCACACGAGCTGTCAAATCGGAATAATCATAATTACGCGAAGACTGCTCTTTACAGAACGACTAGTCTTGTCTTTAATGCCTTTTTGGAACACTATAGGCATAGAGTATTGGTGACATTTTGTGGTCTACGTAAATCATCTGCCTGTTTTTGGGAATGAAAAATTATGGTCGTTTGATGACTACAACCTGGCTATAGGTTGATGATAAGGTACAGGGTATCTAAAATGGTCGATCAATATAACCCATTTCAATAGGATATTGATTTAATCTGTCATCAGTTAGCGATATTTGCGAACACGGTCAGCACATGATTTTAACAGTTAGTAGACAAAAGCAGCCGCATTCAGCGCAGCCTCCAAGTTGTCGATTTACTGTGAATACAGACACCTTTTTGAATAATATCGTTCTTTATGAAAAATAACTGGCTTATTAATCAACGGACGTGAACTAATGAAACTTTAAGAATTGAAAGAAAGCCGATCAATTGATTCCGTTCGGACTTGGAGAAACGAAAGTTGTTCAAATGTCACTAGTTATTACTAAAGACCTCATTAACTAATTAATAATTTTCGTTTTAAGTGTCAAAATGTATTCGCGGACTTCCAATGTATATCGAAGTTAGTATTTCAATTCGAAATTACCAATTTATCAGTATTTAAAAATTTTTGCCGTTTGACGTTTTGGAATTTCAATCCATAAAAACAAGATCCGCCTGTGTTGCCACCGTATAACGATTTCTTATTTGTTTCGTATCAATATCGGTTTGGCAATCAACAGCGCAACCGTGCTACTGATATCGAAATAGTTTGAATTTCCCCTAGAAAGCCTCGTGTTTCCCACTCAACTTTTTACCGTTCATTTTAATTGTTATCAACTCTATTCGATTAATTATTTCGGCAATACATTTGGCAGTATTTACCCAAAGTACAAACACGGTACATAGTGGATGCTGTTTGAAGAAGCTACTGCCATTATATGAATTGACGCCCGTTTGCCATTTTGTAGTTCAATTATTTAAATAACATTACTCTTTCACACGAATTAAATTACCTTTTAATTAATTATAACGGTTCCATGACAAAACATGAAATTAATGACCTGGGCATAATTTCCGGCGCATTTTATAATAAGGGAATAAAAATGCTTCGCTTCGTTCTTTGCAATTTTAAAGGTTTTAGGAAGATTTCAACCTTGAAAATTGTATATACATCTTACTTATAGTTCAAAGAAGTCGAATATATCTCCTTAATCTGGTCCCCCATTTTAATGTTCATTCAGATTCAATAAAAAAATCAACATAAATTCGTAAGACACATTAATTTTAAACTCGGTATTCCAATTGAAAGCATAAACTATAGTTATTACTTAATGGAAGAAAATATTTACTATAGCCTATATCAGAGGTGGCCTAACTTTTGACCTGTTCGGTCTACTTGGGTTAAAAATTATTTCTTGCGGTCGACTGCAAGGTAGAGTTTAAAAGTGACAAAATAAAACTATTTTGTGATAAATTTGTAAGAATTTATTAATGCAATGTAACATATACAATTTTTTCATTCTGCTTTACGTTTTAGGATGGATGTTTGACACTGCATATTCTCCAAAAGCTTATCACATCGGGCAGTGTACGAAGTAACTGCGATTCGCAAACACGAAGTTAAGTGGGCATCTGTTATGCGGGAATGATTTTTGGTTTTTATTTAATCGAAAAAAATTATAATAGTGAATAGTCAATAAAAAACAAAGTCACAATTTCAGTCCAAGTCACTAGGTACGTTATTTTTATTATCGCAACATAACAAGTTCAATGTGATCCGTGCGCACTCAAGTCGACACTAGTAGGTACTGGCTAGGCTAGCTACCCACGAAACAAAGCCACGAAAAAACAATGCAAAATGGAAAGAAAAGAGACGGCGATATACCTTACCTATGCGCGGAGCGAGGCGAGCCGCATTTAGTTGACTGATTCACGCACAAGCACGCAACGATATTGCCGTTACGTTGTTGCGATGCGACCGAAGCGTGTGTGTAGGTACCTTACAAAATGTCATATTTTCCTATTCACTTTATTTTACTTTCGCGGGCTACCTAAATCAGCTTTGCGGTCGACCGGTAGACCGCGGTTGACCTGTTGACCATCTTTGGTCTATATAAACATTGTACAAACAAAATATACAATAACTAGTATAATTGAATTTATTAAAACTCTTAGATTGAAGAATTACATCCAATTGATTATTTATTTTTATTTTCAATGATAAACTAATTTTAATAAGACAAGGTTTTTTTATGCATAGCACAAAGGATAAAAAAATATTATATATGTTCAAAATTGTAAATGGTAGTATAGACAGATCTAATTTAAATAACCTCATTTAATTTCACATTTTTACTCGTTTTAAAATACTTGGACAGATCATTTCAAACACTCGCTTGTACCTAGATTACATGATGTTAGTAATAGATACGCAGATGTGGCGGATCTATTAAGTTGCACGGAATAAGAAGGCTATAATATCAAATCATTTCAATCAATATTAGTTTAACCTTAGTCTACTTATATTTGTTTATTAATTATTAAATTCTGTATGTACTTGTATCTCCTACTTTTATGCCATTCTAGAGCTTGTATTCATGTTTTCTTTCTTTCGTCATTTTACGTTTACATGCCACAGTTAATTGGTATTTAAAGAAGTATTGTGTTTTTTATGTACATTTTATTATCTAATGCTAATACACTATGACATGTAATCGTCGTTATGTTATGTTTGTATCGTGTATATTAAATATACAAAAACAGAACAGTGACCAAATGTAACATTGGAAAACAATTTTTTATTTAATTTAATTATTTATTTATCAATGTCCCCCTTATAACGGTTATTCAAGATAGTTGGTGAGCTGTCTGTTAGACGTTAAAAATTTCATTGTTAAATCGATTCAAATTATTTATTAAAATCTAAAATATTTGTAGAGGGATCCCTACGAAGGTAAGTTATTTATATATAGGATTAATAAAAACAGGACCTTACCGTTAAAATATTTTATGTAAAACGGTTGAAAATTTTAAAAAACGTTTTTCAACTATAAAATTAGCGTTAAGCAAGAGATTTTATTTTTCTAGACGATGAATTAGTAACTTCCCGAGGGATCCCTCTAGAAACATTTGGGGTTTTAGTAATACGTTCATCAAAAATAATTAAAATAAACTGCACGGAAATATCGATTATTTAGGCCCACTAAGTCCATTACGCCGGGCCGCCCTCCTAGAATTGTTTTTACACGACTTTATCACTTATGTCGTTAAGATTCTTACTTAATTTAAGAGATTCGATATGGCGAATTCAACCGCAGATCTGTACAATACACCCGTATCATATTTTTGTGCACGACTGCTTCACTTACGATTCTAGCTTTATTTTAGGGTTTGCGGTGAGAAAAATGCAGGCAATGTCGGTTATTCTTATTTGAAGTAGGATACAGTTAAATATGACAGAATGAGATAGGGTCCCATTAGCTCAGTTGGTAGAGTGGTACCCCGGGAAGGCAAGGGTCCTAGGTTCGAGTCCAAAATGTCACCGTATCTTTTTCTGTTTCAAATATTCGTTCAGGAATTGCTAATATTGTCTTCAATAATTAAATATAAAAATTTGAGGTTTTAATCACTAAGTAATTCCAAAAAATAAAATAGCAAACTTTTATTTCTTTATTACTTTTGCACTAAACTTTTAAATATATCGAATGTTTGAAAAAGCCCGTACGGACGTAGAATAATGTTATGTTTGCACAAAGCTTGCTAGAGCTAACTGCAAAGTTATGTATGTCCACACGATTGCAGGAAACGAACCACGCACTGATGGCGTGTTAGATCACCAATACATACAAGTACATCCGCGATATCTCTGCTTGTCACGATCACGCGGGTTAACAGCCAATCATGTACTTCGTGTCCTTATAAGGGCATGGGGCACGCGCCAAAGAGTGGGACAAGCCCCCCCCCAGCGAGGACC
The DNA here is from genome assembly GCA_026573805.1 of Hesperophylax magnus. Taxonomy (NCBI): domain Eukaryota; kingdom Metazoa; phylum Arthropoda; class Insecta; order Trichoptera; family Limnephilidae; genus Hesperophylax; species Hesperophylax magnus. Next base: position 17,561,411 of record JAIUSX010000028.1, read on the forward strand.
AACGCAGGTCAAGTACTTGCGGCTAGCTGCCCACGCGCCAGTGGACCGCCGACCCCGCTGATCTCAACACAATGTGTTAGTTCCGAGTTACCATCGCCGCCGAAATTGGTGTCGCCATAGATATGGACCGGCCTGATTTGTTTCACCATGTGTGCCGCCAGTCCCTCAGAACCACAGCCTCCTTACGTTATATAGTTGGGTCCTGTCTCCGTCTGTCGATGTCTCCCACCAGCACCTTATGTTGTATAGTTGGGTCATGCCTCTGACCACGCCGCCAACCTCGTACCCCTGTGATGCTAGCTGCCCCACCTACCGTCGACCCCAGGCTGAGATCGTGAACTTGTAGACCCCGGCCTCAGCCCTGGGCGTCTGCCGCCCTAGCCTGTTTGTGTGGACTCCCTTGGCCATCCAATCAGTGCCCCCGTTCTCCTCCATCGTCTCTGCGACTCCGGCCGCCGCCCTGGCGTCCCTTTGCCGTCCAGCGTGGTGTGCCCTAGTGGCCGCCTTTCTGCATCAGCCCCGCATCATTCTGGCGCACCTTTTGCTGTCCAGCGTGGTGTGCCCTCGTGGCCGCCCTTCTGCACCCGTCCTGCACCCTGCCTGGCACCTGCCATGGCCCCTGCCGACCGTCTCACCGCATCCGCCGTAAATTACACGTGAGCGCATAATATACCTTGTCAATCAGAGCCCTTAGAGTCAATAGATTGCCTAAGTAACTAGTTAGGCCTTAAAAAGCTATGTAACCTTTGTAGATCTGTTGATAACCTGTATTACCTGTATAATAAACCTTCATAACAAGAGACTTGTTTTAATTGGGAAATTGACTATAATCCACACCCTGAATGATTGGAGTATCAAGCTTTGCCGCCGGCTTGTGCGGCGATGACTATTTGTGTAACACACCTATAGTATATTACATGGCCTAAACGCTAACGTAACACTGGCGCCACAACATGGATAGTCAATTAGCCCGATAAAATACGTCTTTTGTTGCTATGTTTTACTATAATATTAATGTTTTTTTTCCCACAGCTGTGTGTTATAATTCAATTTCTGATCCGGGAGTGTTTGTAATACGAATGTGCCGTCGGAAGCGTGAAGCAAATACATTCTGTTACTAAATACGTAATAAACCAAATACGAGAAATTACGACGTAATAAATGTTAAATGTGGATGTTTCCGAGAGATAGATGTGTTATTTCAATTTTGGAATGCAATTTAATTGTTTCGTTATAGAAATAATTTTTTTTGTCAGGTTAAGCTTTGCTTATCTGTTTCATTGTAATAAGTTGAAATAATTCAAATACTCAAAAGAACTTCCAAGTATTAATTCTCCGTCGGATTAAATTCAGTTATCGTTTTTTAATTCACATTATTAAATAAATAACGTATTGGTTGTTTTTAAATTAAGATCCATAGACTTTACCGGTCGTTCCCATTATTAAACCATGGATCCTCACAATATTAGTAGAATTTTAAATTTTGTAAAGGCAACGGCGGTCATTACAATTAAAATCACTTTGCTCATCCGGTCTGAGAATAAATATCGTTAACAATTTCACTGTTAATAATATAACGACAAGGAATTATTATTATTAACTTGCCGCAAAAGTATTATAACAAAAAATAAATCATGGATCAGAATAAAAACTCGCAACAGAAAAATATTACACAGAAAATAAATGTTTGGTCAAAAATAAAACACGCTACGAGCAGTAACTGGATATATCTTAATAAGTCACGTCTATTAAAAATGCCGACAAAGGATCCATTCCCGCGTCGCAACAGACAATATTTACGCATAATAATAATAAATATGAATTCGATCAAAGGTCACCGCATTCAAGTAAATACGTTTATTTTTTTTTTTTTTCTCGCACCCAGTTCAATGCAATATAATATGTATATAATAACATATATATTTCGTGCATTTTTAATAATATTATTTGAATAAACAGGAGCTGTGGTGTCATTCAATTTTTATAACTCAAAGACGTCATGAATCTTTGAGTGTATCTGTTTTGGCTGACATTATAACCTCTCTGTTTTGGTTTATCATGTTTTCTGGGAGTTTCTGTCTAGCTAGCAGAATTCTTGTAGAAATACATGATATGTCTTTTTCTCTCTCTTCCATAACTAAAACTCGTTTTAAAATAGCAAATAACAATAAATCGAAAATCAAACACATTTATCACAATAAGTGAGTATTGTGATATAGAAGATATAAGTTGTAGTTATGAAGTAACTACATAAGTTATATAAAATTATATTTAAAAATATACATTTTTGTATATATTTCGTTACGAAACACGACACGTTACATTGATTGAGGGTTAAATTCAAGAACCTTAAGTTTTAGTGGAATTTTTTTTATTATAGTAAGGAAAAAACCGCCTTAAGCATTCAATATCCTGCCCGGGACCGAAAAATAAACTTAATTTATATTTCGTGGAATTATTGTACTAAGAATATATACCAATTTTTAGTACAAATTAAGGTTATATTTGTATATATAATCTTCTTTTCGTTGACAGGAAACGGCGTAAGAAATGTCCTGTACTTTTGAAGTGATGATTTCGTTCTTCATCACTTAAAGTTATCAGTGGTAGATTAGGAACCCATTTTGTAAATATAACTCAAATATCTTGTGTTATAAATTGTATAGTTCAAATGAGAAACCCCGTATGTGGTTTTTGTTCAGACATTCTCTTATATAGAAAATTATGTCAAATGTTTTTGTATTTAATTGGTTACATACCAATTATTTGTTTTTTTCTGGAATTTTTTTTCTTTTCTCCTTCTTGCGTAGTGAATACGTGTCGTTATTTTTAAGGAAGTCAATCTCTGGAAATCGGATTATGTAGTTCTCGATTTTTAAATTGAAAAGACTCGAATAAGTCTTATATAACAGAGATTGAATTATCACACACAGTAGTTGTTGAGTGGTATGTAATATGTTTGTAAATTATAATTGTGTAAATTGTTCCCTAACTAATTATTAATTGGTTATGGGTTGTGTATTGTAATTTCTTGTAAACACGTAATTGATTGCCTCGGTATCAATATGGTAAAAAAAAACCAGCGTGTAAAGTCCTTCATAAAGTTGAGACGAAATAAATTGTGTTTTTGTATTATATGCTACACCATGTCAATTATGGTGTGAATTTTTTTTGTTGTAAACACGTATTTGATTGCCTCGGTATCAATAAAAAGAAATAACGTGTAAAGTCCTTCATAAAGTTGAGACGAAATAAAATTGTGTAATTATATTATATGTTATGCCATGTCAATTATGGTGTAAATTTTTTTTTAGTTGTAAACACGTATTTGATTGCCTCGGTATCAATAAAAAGAAATAACGTGTAAAGTCCTTCATAAAGTCGTGACGAAATAAAATTGTGTAATTGTAATATGTGTTACGCCATGTCAAGTGTGGTGTGTATGTTCTCATAGAAAGATGAATTATAATATATACCCGGTAAGAAGAAATAGTTTTTGTAAAGATAACGTAATTATGTCTTAGATTTGGAAATCTAAAATTGTTGGTCATTAAGGACAAATGGTGGTTGCATATTTATGTCATTTTGGGACATTATTGAATCTTAACCAAAGAATTGGGTTGATAATTGCACTTAAGGTCATTTTGGGTTTTGTCTGGTCATTTGGTGAGAACACTTTATGAGTGTTCTGAAAATTTTGTCGAACGTTTTCGTTACGACGTGCTGGTGTTTCTTGTTAACACCTGGTACAGCGCTGTACGGTTTATAGGAAATAAATCGTTAAATGTCATAGGATAATATTAGCCTTATAATTAATTACATGGTAGGTCTTGGTAGCGTTGACCTGTATAATCAATATGCGATACGAGAGGATTGGTCTATATGCCTAAGAATTATTAGCAACCAGACAAACCATGACTAAATGAGAATATATTGTTAAAATCTTGAGTAGAATTTTTGTTGTTTTCCGTTTTTCAAAATTATCAATGGATAATAAGAAATAACATAACATGTGTATTGATACTTGTGTTGTATAGTGTCAAGATTTTCATTGTTAAAGACGCAAATATGGGTTGATTTCGATCAATCGCATGATATAATCAGCGTACACATTCCATAACAGGAATTTTGTGTATAAAAAAAAACATGTATAGTTTAAGAATTTCATTGTAAAAAACGCGAAATATGGGTTGATTTTGGTCAATCGCATAAGCGTATAATATTCTCTAACCAGAATATCATTTTGTATAACATTGTACAATTGTGAACATTGTTAATTGTTCTTCTTTTGTGGTTTGATGGAAAGTGTAGGCCTGGTGGTAAATTGTGTACATCCATTCGGTAATACCACATTGTATGCTACATTTGTTGTTTTGGTATTGTCTTTTTTTTTTGAGGAAAAAAAAAGCAAGCCAGGTATATTCTTTTTGTTTGGAAAGAAGGTGATGAGTATTCTTTTCTGTTGGGAAGAAGGCCATGTGTATTTTTTTGTTTGGAAAAAAGTTGTGTATGTAAATCATAGCGTGTTTTGTATCGCGCCTTGGAGATCATTTCTGCAATTATTTTTGAAAGAGGTTTGGCAACCCTTGTTCAGTGTATTTGTTAGGGATTGTTCAACTTGGCTCTCAGGTAGTTAAATTTTTGTTTTGGCTCGTTAGGGAGTGTTTAAATCTTTGTGAAATGAGGTAGCTCTGTACCTCTCGTACGGCAAACAAGAGGACGTTGCCCTGCTTCAGCCACGTTGCCTGGGATCTTCTTTCATCGACAAGGAGGGTAGTGTTATGTTTGCACAAAGCTTGCTAGAGCTAACTGCAAAGTTATGTATGTCCACACGATTGCAGGAAACGAACCACGCACTGATGGCGTGTTAGATCACCAATACATACAAGTACATCCGCGATATCTCTGCTTGTCACGATCACGCGGGTTAACAGCCAATCATGTACTTCGTGTCCTTATAAGGGCATGGGGCACGCGCCAAAGAGTGGGACAAGCCCCCCCCCAGCGAGGACCAACGCAGGTCAAGTACTTGCGGCTAGCTGCCCACGCGCCAGTGGACCGCCGACCCCGCTGATCTCAACACAATGTGTTAGTTCCGAGTTACCATCGCCGCCGAAATTGGTGTCGCCATAGATATGGACCGGCCTGATTTGTTTCACCATGTGTGCCGCCAGTCCCTCAGAACCACAGCCTCCTTACGTTATATAGTTGGGTCCTGTCTCCGTCTGCCGATGTCTCCCACCAGCACCTTATGTTGTATAGTTGGGTCATGCCTCTGACCACGCCGCCAACCTCGTACCCCTGTGATGCTAGCTGCCCCACCTACCGTCGACCCCAGGCTGAGATCGTGAACTTGTAGACCCCGGCCTCAGCCCTGGGCGTCTGCCGCCCTAGCCTGTTTGTGTGGACCCCCTTGGCCATCCAATCAGTGCCCCCGTTCTGCTCCATCGTCTCTGCGACTCCGGCCGCCGCCCTGGCGTCCCTTTGCCGTCCAGCGTGGTGTGCCCTAGTGGCCGCCTTTCTGCATCAGCCCCGCATCATTCTGGCGCACCTTTTGCTGTCCAGCGTGGTGTGCCCTCGTGGCCGCCCTTCTGCACCCGTCCTGCACCCTGCCTGGCACCTGCCATGGCCCCTGCCGACCGTCTCACCGCATCCGCCGTAAATTACACGTGAGCGCATAATATACCTTGTCAATCAGAGCCCTTAGAGTCAATAGATTGCCTAAGTAACTAGTTAGGCCTTAAAAAGCTATGTAACCTTTGTAGATCTGTTGATAACCTGTATTACCTGTATAATAAACCTTCATAACAAGAGACTTGTTTTAATTGGGAAATTGACTATAATCCACACCCTGAATGATTGGAGTATCAAGCTTTGCCGCCGGCTTGTGCGGCGATGACTATTTGTGTAACACACCTATAGTATATTACATGGCCTAAACGCTAACGTAACAATAAATAAATAAATAATACATTTAGATGAGACATGAAGCGAAAGAACACGTTCCATTTTTTTACCCCAACTCTTCCAACGCGTGTATAGCTAGCTCTATGTACAGAAATATACGCATTTATTTATGTCTATTCTTGAATATACGTTTTACAAATTATTACAGTGGTTTATATTGCAGTACAGAAAAAAGGTATAAAAAATGAAGAACATAGGTTGATTTAGATAAAACTGTGTGTGTGTGTGATATTGTATGTTTCGTGAACACCTCACTAGGAGAACCTGTGCTGAGGTGTTAACGTGTTTGTGATTAAGTGTGACAGGTATTTATGTGTTGTAGTAGAAAGTTATTTTTTTTTTTTTTTTTCACAGACATATATTGAAACATGAAAACACACATTTATATGTGCGTGTATGTATTTTTGGATAATTCTTGAAGAACGTGTATAATATTTAATTTTACCTATTATATTTTGGTTATGTTTGGTTTGGAATTATAATCTTTTGAATAAAGTGAATATCTTGATTTTTTTATCCAGGCTACGATATGTTTTTTGAGAACATTTGTAGATGTGTTTGTAGTCAATAATTGTTTCAAAGTAATGGGCATACTGTTAAAAAGTTTGGTTGCGTAGTATTGAAAGTGTCTTTGTCCGTGTGTGGTGTGTGTTATCGGAATGTTCAGTGTTTTATTTGTTGAGGACCTGGTTTTTACTATGGCTTGTGCTTGATTTGTAATATAAAGATTATTATGGGTGAGGTTTAGGAGAGCAGTTTTGGCGTAAAGTTATCTTATTGACATGACGTCTAGTGTTTTGAAGATTTTGGTTGAGTCTGTGTAGAATGGTACTTGCAGTATGAGTTTTATTATTGCCTTTTGAACTTTTTGAATTGGGTCAATTTTTGTGTTTGTAGCGCTTCCCTAAGCTAATAGATAAGATTGTTTGTATAACTGCTACTTATTATGTAAACACTGTTTGTAAGAGAACAGAATTGAATAAATAAATAAAATTAATAAATTATATACGTATTATTACATTTTCTCTTGCTTAAGGCCCCGTAGTAAGTGTTCAAAATGGTTTAAAAGGGAGATATTTAAATAAGAATGTTAGAGGGAGCGCGCTTATATTAAAAAACTATAATAATTAAGCAAAAATGGTGAAAATATTTAATAAAACACGACTCGTTTGAAATATAGCAGAAATCTCTTAGCAAATGTTTTATTTGTATTTAAATATTCACTGTGAATTTCTTCATGCCTATAACATATTAAATAACAGAAAAAAAATGTTTTTAATAATTTTCATATAATTAACGTTTCGGCATAACAAATGTATAGATTTAATCTACAAAAATAACATATATTTTTTGGAACCAAAGATATTAGAAGAACGAGATATGCTACGTTGGCCGCCGGACCGTAGGCGGAGTACTACCTAATTAGGGTACTTTGAATACTGTCGGGACGTGTACGCACAGAAATCTGTTCAATGTATTAGTGCGTATACCTTAGCGCAAGCGAAGGTGTGCAGTAGTATTGGTGAAAAAAACCGGCGACACTGGGCAAAACAATTCCACACAGTATGAACTGCTCATAGCATATCTCGTTCTTCTAATATCTTTGTTTGGAACATTAAAATTTAAAGAGTTAACGAGAAACTTGTTTTAAATCGGTAGAAATTGGGTATGCGGGGGCTTAATATGGCTCCTAGGGTGACCGGGTATCTCATCAAAATGACAATTCAACACACCTGAAAAGTGATGAAATAAAAGCTAGGTTAACCTAGCTTTTATTTCATCATTTATTATCCTATTTAAATAGGTTACATAGGTAACGATTCAACCTAGTTTTTGTTTCATCACTTTTAATATCTATATATCACTATTTAAAGGTGTGTATGTTGATGAAATATCATGGAACCGGCTCCTACAATCCATATTGAATCTACATTAATTGGTGCACTCTTTATAGACTTTTCCAGCAGCTTAATATAATGATATTTAAGCCATTTGCAGAGCAAACTGTTTTGCGTATTGTCTTTGTCCGATCTTGATAAAATTTTTGATTTGAACGTTTAATCATTTTGATCGTAATAGGCCAATCAAGAGTAGACTGTTAACATTAATTGTGAACTTTGAAGTTGACACAACTATGGTTGGAGATGGTGAACATGGAGTAAGGAAGGAATCCGACTTACCCCTTTGATTTTCTCCAAAGATGTTGATGGTTGGTTTCACTCGCATGAAATCCAGGTCGGATATATATAATATAACATCCAGGTCGGATACGAGAGACACTGAGGGAACCGAATATATTCACTGCACAGGCCTTTATCCTGAGTTGATATCAATAACAGCACTGAACACAAATCAAACAGGCTCCATCAATAAACTAATTAGACAGTCACTTTTATTGTTGTAGAATGTCACACAAACACGTGGGTATAGTCAGATAATGCAGGTAGGTAAAATAGGATGGGGAAAATTGCAAGGACAAGGTTAAAGGAAGGTTAATAAATGCGTCAACAATCAATTTTGTTTTTACTGTCTTTAATTTTTACCGTTGACCGTATAATAGGTATTTCTTCATGAAGAATTCATTTCATTATAGTCCAGAGTCCAGAGAATGCCATTTGTAAATGCATGCATTGATGCAACAAAGCATGACACATGTATTTGAAAAGCAAAACAGCTCCCCAAATATGGTTCCTTAAATGCGGTATTATATTACATTTTAAGATCAATTAATTGCTGCTTAGTGCATTGTTGAAATTCTGGGAGGTTTTAACCTTTGGAGGATCGAATACAAGATGAAAATAAACCGAAAATTTAATTAATTAAGAAAACAACACCTTGCAGTTTTTTGTTGTTGTTTTGATACTAAAATAAAGTCTATTATAGTGTAATATAAACCCATATAATTTTCCTTAGACTTTAATGATTTTTCGACAGCATGACAGAAAACAACTGCGTTGTACTAATTAAATGTTACTATGCGACCAATCATTTTTTAGGTTCAAGGAGCAAGTTGCTATTCAAGGATTGTGAATTTGTGTATTTGGTAAGTATGTTTACGAGAAGGCTGATAGAGATAAGAACGGTATGTAAGATTGAACGTCGTAGGTTGAACATGGTCCAAAGAAGTTAATCGTTAATCCACAATGGGGTGCTGGTACTTACCATGATGTATGGCAGAGAGGTATGGAACTATCAGAAGAAGGATGAAAACAGACTGAATGCGTATTGGATCTCCTTTCAAAATCTGTTTTTAGTTTTTGAATACGTTCATAAATTTTCCATTTATTTGTATTTTTCTTGTACCTTCTGACAGAATATGTCAAAGGCCCGTTGGGTCTATATCCATATCTTCTACAACTGTTCTTCTTTCATAACCTCATAACACATAACATATAACACGCATATTTCAGTTGGTACAATAGACACGGCGCAGTTGCAACAACACTCAGCAGAACAAGTTGCTACAATTAATTAGGAACCGGCTGTATCCCGCATAGAGCACCTATACAAACAATGCACAATGCACGCTGAATACAAAATACCTAGAAGTGATCTAATATGATTTGAAAGAAGCTAGTGCCACCAATTTATTGATGTAAGAACAATCGACACTGAGGTCTCAAAATACTTGATGAAAACCTTGACTGTGCAGAAACGGACCATCCATCAGACATCATTGCCATATGTCAGATACCTAAAACCTAAAAATGCCTACAAATGAACCCGTAATTTTTTTTTATTGTTGATACATTATTTTATAATATTTCATATTTTAATTCAGTAATGTTGGCCTCACTGGGTTGTTTACCCGTGCTGAGGCCCCCATTTTATAATATAAGAATTTATACATTTAAAAAAAAAAAGAAAAACAACAGTAAAATAAAGATAAATTTAAACTAAAAATAAAGATTAAAAATTAAAATAAAATTATCACACTAAAAGAAAAATATTAAAAGAGAATGTAAATCGGCATTTATAATGATTTATGTGTTTGTGCGTGTTGCGTGAATATGTTTTATTCTTTTAGGAATTAAAACAAAGGTTTAAGTTTTCTACAAACCATGAGATTGATCTACCTCCCGGGACTGGCTCTTAAACTGCAGCGCACTTCAAAACTTCATTTATATTTTTAATGTTTAGTTTGAATTCGGATTGAACTTTTCTTCCCAGTGATTGAATTCAAAACCGCTAACACATTAGCCAAATCCCAATTCGATAGTTCCAATATTTATTTCGTATTTCGTACTACTCTAAATTGAAAAAAATAAAATCATTTAATTTCGGAAAAAATCGTGTGTGCATTGTCTTTTACGACGATTCTATCTGCCGAGTATCAGCTCAATCTGATTTCGGGAAGTGGGTTTATTTTCACTCCTTCGTTCTTGAGTTCAAAGTTAGGCTATGGAATGATTTCCCCGGTTTCTGTGTTTCCTCCGGTCTACAACATGGATTTCCTCAAGACCGAGGTTCATTCCTTAATTCCAATACCCTGTAAACTCCACACAGCTTCTCAAAAGTTTTCTAACAACGCCTTCTTTGGGAAAATTATGGAAAATTAAAATAATATATTATTGAAAAAACATTTTTATTTTTACAGTGGCTCCACCCAAGAGTGTAGAGTTCCATTGACTCCACATAGGAGGGCCTGAATAAAATATTTTTTCTCAGGGCCTATGTCGTCTTTGAGGATGCTTTCTTGAGGGTATTTTAATGAAGCATGGAGAGGAAGTTCATTGAAGAAAAAAGGTAAGAGTGTTGGGTAGGAATCTGGTGGTCAATGGATCCGTCCTTTCCACTGTGGCGCAAGGCGATTGGGTCGAGAAAGTCCTGCTAGAGAGGTAAAATGGTCTCCTTCAACCAATCTACCTCGATCTACCCGCCACGCAGTAAGTGGACAGACGCATCTGCCGTCAAGACCTAGAACCACTTGGGGCGACCAATTACAGAGGTGTTGGTTATCCAATAAATGGTTCCCGGTGTGGCAGTACCCATATCTAAAGTAAGATAAATTGAATCTTTCTTGTGGCATTCACACATACCCACAACACCTTTCTATTGGATTATGTGTTCAGTGCATACCTATATGCACAATACAAAATGAACAATGCACAGGGTGTTCTAGCGTTCTCTGTCCACTGTGTGTGTGTGCAGTACCCCGGTGAGGGAAGATTGCACTGATATGTGCACAACCTTTGAACTGGGAGAGGAATATGATGTTTGAGACGGTAAAACGTTTGTTTGTTTATATTGTAGCGGCAGCTACTAGAATAATACCTGGTACTTTCTCGAAAGATCTAGAACATCGATATATACAACCCGCATCGCATTGGAACTTACGAGACGCGCGGCAAAAGATCTTCGAGCGCAGCATAGTACCTATCTAGAATAATAGCTTTGTCACCAGCCTGCCTACTTACGACCTAAAAGGTTCTAGACTTTACTAGGCGCGTGTAAAGTGACAACTATATAAATAACACATCGCGGTAACATAAGATATTTTATTGAATTATTGTTGCTTACATTAAAAATTCATACATTTTTTTAATAAATCTATGGTAAGTTTAGTGTATCTATCTAATCGCTCTCCGCGTCTATATGTGTGCGCGCTTAGTTCTTCTAAACTACACAACGGATTTAGATAGGGTTTACATTTTCATTTGGAGAATTTCTTCCGGAAGGTTTTTATATACTCGTATATGTAATACATGCATATTTTCTTTATAGAAAAGTCAGTGTTTATCCTAGAATTCACATCATCAAAAGTTTACTCCAAATCATTCCCAACCCCGAGCAACTTCGGGTACACGTCAACTAGTATGTAGGTATATAATTTGTTTGGTTGAGGTTTGAACTTTTCAATCCAGGAACTGAAGCACCAATCTACTAACCTCCTCAAATGTCGAATGGTTAGGACCAGTATTTATTTCGTATTTTAACTACTGTAATGTCATCTGATTTCAGAGATATATGCGAATATATCGGTCGAAAAAAATGAAATGATCAACAGAGATCATGGGTTCGATCGCCAGTTGAGACCATTACCTTTTAATTCATTTGTCTTTATTAGTTCTATTTTCTTTGCCAGTTTGCTTGAAGTGGTATTTCCATCTACGTTTTCGTGCAATGCACGAGTTTCCCAAAGTTATGAAGGAAATACAAACAATCGCCTTCGGGCCGAGGGCAGGCGAAGCTTAGATGCAAATCTTCCCAAGTTTGAACCCAGATCTGTTTGCTGGGTACAATTTAAATTATGGCAACAATCGTCAAGTTAAACAAAAAGGGCAAGCTTAGATTTAATTATTATTTTAATTGGAGCGCAGACAATGCAGGAGGCACCGAGGGTGTTGGGTTCCAGTTTTGATTGCGTTGTATTTGTTATTGTTGGGTTTGTCCGCGTTTTAAAGACGCCCGAGGTGTTGATTTTAGCGCTTTACTTTTGGTGCGGAAGTGAAGTAGTCGAATTTGAGCTACGCGAAAAGTAAATAAAGGTGGATATTCCAATAAGAGGTGTTATTTTGATATTCAATTGTAAGAGATCAATGGTTTCGTTGCTTGTGTGCACTTAGCGCCGTCTTGTTGAAAATAAACGTTGTCCAGATCAATACCATCCAATTCCGGCCATGAAAAATCATTGATCATCTTCCGATAGCGCTATCCATTCACCGTAACTGTTGCTCCAGCCTCATTTTCGAAAAAGTAAGGTCCAATGACTCCGCCGGACCATAAACCGCACCAAACAGTCACACTTTGAGGATAGAGAGGCTTTTCAACAATAATTCTTTGGTTTTCCGAGTCCCAGATGCGACAATTTTGCTTGTTGACGAAGCCACCGAGATGGAAATGGGCCTCATCACTCAAGATGATTTGCATTTAGTTCACTCAAGTGAATTTTAATAATTTCGATACTTTGTTGTAGTGAAGCGTGTATCGTTTCATTTTTATTAATGGCCTAGTTTCTACTTGTCAAATGTTAAAAAATGATAGCTTCAAAAGTAACATCTACCGAAATAGCGGGCTATTCAAAATAACTCCTCTTATTGGAAAATCCTGTATAATATTTATGTAAAAAATACTGGCGGTAAATTAGAAGTGTCGGACAGTAAAATTAGGCGTTTGACTCCGTCAGTGCAGAGCGATACATATATATTTTTAATTTATACATTTATTTAACGCCCAGAGAGCTTTTACATGCAGGTGGTACAATTTTGATGACAGACAATTTTGAAACATGAGAAAGAAAAAATAAAAATAAAATTACATTAAAAAATAATATATGCAAGAAACAAAAATAAAAAGAACAAGAACATTAATTAAAAAAAAAACAGCGATTTGACTGGTCTACAAAAATACAACTTCCATTTAGGAATAGTGTTGAAATAAATCTTTTACCTGATCCACAAAATTCGCTAATATAAAGTTAATATTAAATATATCGACATCACCTAAGTATTGGTTTCCCATAGTGTGAAACCGTCGTATTGGGGAGTTCGCACTGTAATTGCGCTTATGTGTGTTGCAGTGGAATAGTGTATTTTGTCCTGTTGTTATTGTATATATTCGTAAGTTTATGAGTTGCAGAAGTTCGCAACAGTCGAATTTAGAGTTTAGAATTTTGAATAAAAAAGTTAAGTCGTTTATTTTACTCCTGTCTTCGTTTTGCACTTTGCGCAGTGGCGAGATCGTAACCAATGAGGTTTATCCCAGGGGCAATTACTGCCGGTCTTACGAATCCAACGTTCGCACTGCGGTGCAAGGTGATGGGTCGAGAGAGTCCGGCTGGAGAAGTCAAAAGGACTCCCTTAACCTGTCTCTCCCGATCCCGCCACGCAGCAGGCGGGAAATTGCGTCTGCCGCCAAGACCTAGACAAACCTAACCCCCTTGAATCTGGGCACTCCTGCTAAGTCGCCAAATGTAGCAAACCACTTGGGGTTACCTACGGCAACTCATACCCGCCTCCCAAATTGAACATATCGGCTTTAAGACATATGTGATAATATGTACTTTACGGCATTTGGCGAGGTTGGTAGCGTTTTTGACTCTAGTCCCTGGATAGGAAGGTTCAATCCTAAGCCAACCCAATTTAATAATTCTAATTTTTAAGTTCTATAAGTCATAGAATAGATATTACAGTAAAAATACTTCGTTGATTTTTTTATACTTGTATCATTTTAAACTTGTATAAGCGCCAACATTGATTCATTTCTTTCTTATTGTACCTTTTCTATTTTGATATTTAGGGTGGAATAATCACGTGACCCTCTCACACCTTTGCTTTCAGAACTACACGCGCGTGAAGCCCCATTCACACAAGGTGTTTTTAAGCTCCTGTTGTGAATGAAGCTTTAATATGTTACAAGGAATTTATTTATTGGTAGCTCTGCGAACAGTAGACCTCGCATTCTAAAAATAATGTTTCTAGTTTTCTGACACATTTTTTTGTTAAATATCAAATAATGGATTGTACAATTTGTTAAAACGTCACTATCTCAATTTAGGCAGGTAGGTACAATGATACTGAAAAAAATGCGTTTAAGAAAGTCCAAATAAACATCACAATTAAAGTAATCTTTACTAAACCATTAAAACGCCACCATCTTGAAACGGAAACGAAACGTACAAACAGATTTATAGACAAGCGAAATGCAAAATTAACTACGTTCAGTCAAATATTTACTGGGCTTTAACAAATGCAAACTTATGTACAATAAATCATTACGAGGTTTAAAAATTAAACCATGAACAAGTTTTTTGTTGTTGTTTGTTTTTGGGGTGTTATGCCGTGTTGCGCTAACTCCTTCTTTAGCCGACGTTTCGGACAGCGTTGCAGTGTCCATCATCAGGGCAGATCCGGTAGATCCGAAGATGACATCTTATCATCAGCATAACACCCCAAAAACAAACAACAAAAATGCTTTTGGCCGTGAGAATCTAAAAACTTTCATGAACAAGTTATTATAATACACAAGCAGTCTTACTTATAAATCTTCCTTAATACGCCGCTGCAACGCTGGTATAGCTATACGGTGAAGAGGGCTGTATACTGCTCGGGGTCAAATACTTACTAATAATAATATTCATGTTTTTTTTAGACTGGCACCACTTTGTTCCAATCCTGAAAAACACGGTAATTTTCGCATTTCGCGATTAGTTGCTAACTTCACGTTTCTTCATATTTTTTCATACTTGGTATGCTTTGAATTGCTAAATTGACTATGCGTTCCATATTTGCGTTGGTAAATCAATTTAAAATATTCCTCTGATTGTGCTGCCAACGGGTATTACTGTTTTTCTTACATTTTCACTGTGCATCCGATCGTTATTTATCAAATCAAACAGATTGTTAACAAATTCCACGATCTCCGTCTTAATACGATAATAAAACGTCCCTTAAACTCTAGGCTGGGCGGTATAAAAATCTGTTAGCCACTAATGCGGTATTACGGCCGGTATACGCAGTTCGCATGCGCGTGATTATGAGTAACGTTTTCTACTTACCTGTTATTATACCTCCGTATTATCTATTATGATTAAGACGGATTGAGGTTAAATCAATAGTGTATTAGTTATATCTAAAAAAATATTAAAAATTCAACCCGTCCAACACAAAGTTTTATGCATCGATTTTAAAATGTCTTTTAAAACAATTTTTGTTTGGTTTGGATGAGGATTGAACCTTTCTTTCCAGAGACCAGAGTCAACCGTAATACGGACCTTGCCATATGCCGATCGTGTAGGACTGACATGTGGCTGAATTTTCGTCCGATTTCAGAGAAATGCGAACATATTCCGGCGTGTTCACGTGATTGCCA
Source organism: Hesperophylax magnus (assembly GCA_026573805.1). NCBI lineage: Eukaryota > Metazoa > Arthropoda > Insecta > Trichoptera > Limnephilidae > Hesperophylax > Hesperophylax magnus. The sequence continues at coordinate 17,577,188 of JAIUSX010000028.1, forward strand.
CCATTTGATAGAATGCATTGTCATTGATAACGAGCCTAACTGCCGAGTTTCAGCTTGATCGAATATCGGGAAGTGAGTTATTTTCCGCTTCCAAGATTTACTTTCATTAATTACGGAAAACGAAAGTGAATTTGAAATATATTTAAAAATAAAAAAAAAATGTCAGAAAAGGGAAATAAACAATGCTTGAAATTCTAAAAAAATCTTAAATATACTGTACACCATCCACCTCATACCCACATCCGCCCGGTTTACAATGGAGTGGATTTTAGCAGAAAAATAGATAAAATCCCAAATCCCAAGATACCGTGCGTGCCCGGTGGCCCGGAAAAACAACACGGCGAGTGAAATGACGCGCCGCTAAATCCCAGCAGCTAGATAAGAACGAACGTTTTTTTTTTGGGCCACCCGTCCCCCATATGGTCCATACTATACGGGGTGTTACACTAGGAAAGACTTTGAATAATTTTGAGGAAGTTTTTTAAATTTTTTATGTGACACCTCTGTACAATGTAAAGGCAGAGGGAACTATGATGCCACCCGGTTTGGCAGCGTTGTGTGGCGGGTTATAAGGGATTAGAGGGGATTTATTAACGGTGTCTTGAAGAGCCCGGATTATGCGAAGAAGGAAAACCAGACGCCTTTCCTGTAGATTGCTCTATCCGCTTAACCAATTTAATTTTTTTTCTGAAATATGGTGCAGTGACTTCATTAAGTAAATCCATAAAATAAGCAGGTGGGTTTCGCGAGTCAAAAGTTTGTACATCCTTTGCTCAAACTTCTAATACAGAAATTCCTTCCATCATTATAAAATTTCCATTTCAATTAAATAACATGGCTGAATACGATGGCAGTATAAAAGAGATAGAATGCGTTTAGAATTGGCAAGTACTAAAACGTAAGAACAGATTACTGAAGCTACTCATTGTCGGGATGCCCGGGTTCAAAGGGTGAAGTTTTTCTAGGTATTTGTGGAGGATGTATATGCCCACCACGTCATAGCGGGTGGGTGATCGGGATATGCTGGTTGAGGGAGACTCTACATTCAGTCTCTCTACTCATCGCTTTGGACAGCAGTGGGGGGATGGATTCACACTCCCGTCACTCCTAATACACATTCTCTACCCATCGCCTTGCATATCAGTGGGGAGATGGATTCACACTCCCGTCACTCCTAATACACATTCTCTACCCATCGCCTTGCATATCAGTGGGGGGATGGATTCACACTCCCGTCACTCCTAATACACATTCTCTACCCATCGCCTTGGACAGCAGTGAGACGGATGAATTCATACTACCTTTACTGCGAATTCACACTCTCTAGTCTCTACCCATCCAGTGAGAGGGATGTATTCATATTTTCGTCACTCCTAATAAACACTGACCTCCATATTCCTACCCACATGTCATACCTTTTTCCTTCCCAGAACTTTCCTTTTTAAGAAGAACCTCCACATATCATCCCGAAAGTGACGTAGGGCATTCTGTGTGGAGCTGTCAAAAAAAAAAGTTTTGTTTCGTTTAATTTAAAAAAAAGGATTATTAGTAGGTACCTACCGAAAAATTTAATTCTGAATTGTATTGCAATACGGAATATTTTTCATGAACTTCAAATAATAAAATACAAAATGAAATAAAAAAAGATAATTCAAATTATAATATGTAGGTACACATGTAAATTTTTGATTTCACATTTTTTTTATTTGTCAGGGAAATGGTTGTTACAGTTATTAGGAGTGTTAAGACCACCAAGCTAGGCACATTCCTGTGTTGTGGTGGTTGATTACTAGTACTTCAAAATAATATATCAAGTATGAAATACAGAAGAAATTAAAATAAATATTAAAAGTATATTATTTAATAGAAAATAAAGAGTATACAGTTTAACAGAATATAAAAAAAGTGTTTTTCAATATATAATATTATATTTCTAAATAGTATAAAATAAATTGGCTATCCGCGTCTGTCTTTTTGTGTGCTTAGTTCTTCTTAAAGTACGCAACAGATTTCGACAGCGTTTTCATTATCACTATTAATAATTTGTATTAGGCGATTTAATGTGTAAGTTTATTGTTATTGTATAAATTAAGGTTTAAGTTGTAATCTGTAAAAAGTTGTAATAAAAATCCTGTTTGACAAACTACTTAACTGTAGTTTAACGGGATATATATGAAAAAAAAACTTATTTCTTTATTTCTTCCGGAAGGTTGATATATAAAAGATATGCATATTATATTTATAGAAAGTAGAGAAAAGTCAATATTTTGTAATCAAGTCGTAAAAACAATATTTTCGGGCGCTTATGGGATAATCACAATCTTATGGGATCATCACAACCTCAAAACATTACCCCAAACCATAAGCAATTCCCCGAGCAAAGTCGGGTACACATCAGCTAGTAAAATATAATTTACTGTCCTCTCTCATGAATTGGGAATTATTATGTCTTCCATAGTGGTTCACCGTATGTGATACAGGGTGACCCGTCACTCCAAGTCTCGATCTCTTTTCTAGTCTTTGGCTCAGTTTATCTGCCGTGAATAAAATATCAGCTTTTAAAATTAAGAATGCAGTTTCAGCGATTTTTAAACTAAGGCTTGAGGCAAACGAAACAAATAAAATTTGATACCAACGTAAGATGTTTTCACATCCCAGTATTAATATTTTATTAATTTCTTGTGTTTTTAATAAGAATAATATTTGGACGATTTGTATAGCTTCGTTTTTGTGCAAAATCACTTCAATTAAATACATCCATTTGAATTCCACCTTTGTTTTCGGTGATTAATGCAACACTTGGAAGAGGAAATTAACATACTTTCCGATATTTGATAGAGCTGAAACTCAAAAGAAAATATACTCGTTGTTGTTGACAATAAATTCTATTAAAATGGTGGAAATCACGAATACACACACGGATATACAGGATGGGGCAAAAGTAATCACCCGATGTTCTTTTGCTGTAATTATTATTATTTTTTTAATGATAAACTTTGGTACTGCTTGTGAAATTTGTTTATTTAATCCATAATCGATTCATGTCTTGTCGATTTGTATTTTGCGTTTATTTACTTCAGAAATGTCAAAACAGAATTGACATTCAGCGCCATTTGCAAAAGTTATAGCGTTTTCCAATAGGGTGATTACTTTTGCCTCACCTTGTAATTGCATTTTTCTGAAATTAGATGACATTATAAATGTCAGTCTACCCGATTGGCATTTGGCGAGGATGGAAGAGTCAAATTCCTGGGAAGGAAGGTTCAACCCTCAGTCATACAATTTATTTTTATATTTTTCAAATACAATATCGATAAAAAAAAAACTTTGTTTCAACGGGTTGAAATGTAATTTCTCATATCAACTCCGCACAAGAACACGAGGCCACCGATAAAAAGTATGTCATGTCATCTTTGGGGAAGCTGTGTTGAAGTATTTTTAACTAGGTCTAGGTAGTTGGGTTAACCTCGTTATCGATGCCCGTATTGTAGGAGACAGGCAACACAGCAGCCGATAAAGTATCTCAATATCGAGCTCGATAGAAAAAGTCGTAAAAACGATTCGTTATCATTTGGAAATCCGTATAATGGGCATCTCCCAGCTGTAGACTGGTGCCATAGAGATCAAAGGCTTTAATTTCTTGGAGCACCACCCATTATAATATCGATATAACAGGCGTCAGTTAGTATTAATTTGTGTATTTGTACTTGAAAGGTTCTTCTTCTACGGGACTACGCAAGTATCTGATAAAAATAACTTGTCACATACATTCTTTATTTATTAATTAGACAATTTGGCTCATGGGCGCTTTACAGTTGATGCAGGTATTACAAAAAAATAAATATTACAAAAATAAAGTAAAGTTAAGTTAAGTAAAATGAAGTACAGGAACAGGTGACAGAGATAGAAGATGGAGACTCTGCAGCAAGAATCCTAGGTGGTGAAGAAACTGGACCAGCTGCTGCAGCGAGAGAGTCCACCGCGTCCACCAATAGTGCCAGCACGAGGTTCGTCATCCGTCCAGGAATGTGTCTGCTGCTAATAAAGCGCTGACATAATATCCTCTCACAGATACCAGACCTTGGCAGCACCGCTGTGACGTTCGACGAAGATAGAAAATGGAGACTCTGCAGCAAGAATCCTAGGTGGTGAAGGAACTGGACCAGCTGCTGCAGCAAGAGAGTCCACCGCGTCCAACAACAGCGTCTAGGTATGTATCTGCTGCTGCAGCGAGAGAGTCCACCTTACAAGTCGCTATGCAACCGAAATTGCGAGACGTGCATCTCTTCGAATCATTATTTAAATCTCGAAACAATTCAAACTCCGTCAAAACGTTAAACATCAAACCGATCATTTTACTTCCTGTCTTTATTTGTCTACTGCTTTATTCCTACCATTGATCGAAATACAAAGCACATGCATTTTTATAAGACGTTTGATAGAAGTGAGGCCATGTTTAAAGTGTCAACGACGCGATTTGGAACAACCTGGCTTGTAGCGGAGGGAGACTGGCGTCGCCGACTAGTTCACAACATGTCGGTAACGTGTGCTGTGTAAGAATCTTCGCGCAGATGTATGGCGGTAGTCGCAAAAATTCTGAAGACGGTACAATATCCTAAAATAAAGGCGGAATCTTAACGACTTAAGTGAAGGAGGCGTTAAGGCGAAACATAATGCTCACCACTGTTTTGATTAATCTTTATAATGAATTGGTGTACATTATGAATACCAAAAAATATGCTTAAGATAAATTTTAGATTTTCAATAAAAAATATACTTAAATGAAAACTAATAATTTTTTTTAAAAGAAATGTATGAAAGTGTTAAGGAAACAAATAAAAAAAAATACAGTATTATAGCTAAGATTATCTGTGACAGTTTCACTTGATTAACTATTTTGCTTTCTTATAAAATTATTTACAAAATAAATAAAAACCAGTTTTTTGCTTGAAATCGAACGTTTCCAAACTCCGTTTGTTAAGCGATTTTAATGCCTATTACCTACAATATAAGGTATACCAAGAATATATACAGTTTTGGCTTGTAGCTTACGGACCTACGCTCGATTTTGATTTAGAAAATTTCGTATTTTTCATATTTAGAAAATTGATCTTTTCGCTGGATTTATTTTAATTAATTCTGATAAACATATTACTTAAATCACAGATGTTTCTTAATTAATATCCCGTGAAGTTACTAATTCATCTTATAGAAATATAAAATCTGGAGCTTTATGCTAATTTTTACATCCATTCGAAAAACGTTTTACCTAAAATATTTTTATGGTGAGGTACTGTTTTTTTCATCCGTGGATATCGGTCTGAAACAAAAGTAATTAATTAACATGCGAGTCCCGAGCACCCGTTATTAGAGTCAAGTATCGGATACTGTTGACCTGTTGAAGAAAGGCCTAAGTTCCGGAATGTCTGTCCAGGGTGAGGATTGTTCTGATGATAGAAAACCTCCAATAGGATAATGTACTAACAAAAATAACAACATAATGTAAGATATCATCGTTGTAATCATTTTATCTACTTTCCCAGAAGTTGTGAAATCATATAACAACTCTCATGTCCCTAAATTCTATCTGATAATTTTATGAGTGGGACAAATTGCCTCAAAGTTGGTGCGGAATAATATTCACATTAAACTATAAGGAGTATATAATTTTGCAAGTGCTTATTAAAACAAACAACCTTCGAAGTCTAGGAATAATAATTATAAAATAATAATTATGACTTTAAGTAAGTACTGCTATTATTTGATATTCAAAATACAAAAAAACCGAAGAGAATATGTTAAAATCGGGGGTGGGACGGAATTAAGCCGAAATGAATTTAACGTACCAATTGGGCTGTTGTGAGGTTTAAGGGAGTAGGGTGAGGAAGAAGATGGGAAGAGGAAGGTGGGGAAGTAACTGGCTCTTCATATCTGTTCACCAAACACGGCTAAACCCATTATAAGCAAAGTTTAAGGATTCCACTCCGGAACGTGCCGCCAATAAAGTTTATATTATTTTAAATGAATAAGTTGTGAAATAACACAAATTAAAGAAACAAAATTTAATTCGCGGATTTGAACCGCGACCTCCGGATTGCTAGACGACATAAACTTACACCTCACACCGATGAAAAAAGAAAAAAGAGTGCAAGAAGAATATAATGCGACGCAAATGTGAGTGATGGAAGAAGTCGGGGATGATCGAAGAAAACATGGCAAGTGAACAAAATAAAATATGGCAAGTGAACAAAATAAGACATGGCAAGTGAACAAAATAAAATATGGCAAGTGAAAAAAATAAGATATGGCAAGTTCATAAGTGAACAAAATAAGACATGGCAAGTGAAAAAAATAAAACATGGCAAGTGAACAAAATAAAACATGGCAAGTGAACAAAACACTCAAATCGGGCCATATCAAGAGTCAGAATAAATGTTTATTGCCATTGTTTATTGTTATTTTTTTTATTTTAACTCTAGCTAAGGTGTACCCGGCGTTGCTGGGGATTATCCTTAGGAGATAGACATATAACATTTCAGATTTTTCTCTAGGCCTTTTTAAGATATACAACCCCGTAGTACATAATTTTGATTTATCTCATAAGGTTTAGATAGCGTTAGCAATGTAATGCTCGAACATATATTTTTTTCGACTTTACTATAAGACATCGACATTTCTCTAATTTCTATAAATATTATATATGTAAACCTTACGGAAGAAATTCTCTAAGTGATAGTGAACATCTTAACAAAAGCCAATGCGCATTTTAGAAGAACCAAGCGCATAAACAGACAGACGCGGAGAGCGACTTTAATTATAATATAATATAAATGGTATTTTTTAATTATCTCTACAGTTATTAATCTCGCATATTCTAGTCTAGGCAATATTACCCCCTTTGTACCAGAAAATGACTATGTTTCCCGGGATCAAGTTGATGGTTAATTTTAACGTTAGTTTTGAATGCGAAACTAACTAAACTTTGATGTCTCAAGATTAAACTTCATGTCTTGCCGCGGAGGAGTTAATTATTATTATTATTATTGTTGCCTGACGGATAGTAGTGAACCATTGAAAATAATAATATTAGGATGGCCTTCGTGATGCCGTAAATGTCACAATTAAGTCGGGACAATACCCTTAAATAAGCCCAGAATCTTAACGACGTAAGTGTTGCAGCCGTGCACAAAAATATGCGATGCATTGCCCTGTGTATTGGACAGACAAACGGTTGAATTTACCCTAGAAAATCTTTAAAACAAAGTTGAAATCCTAACGACGTAAGTGATGAAGTCGTGTAAAAACAATATACGGCGAGCGGCCAGGCGTAATGGACGAACCTACGGTCGAATTTGCCCTAGCAGGCCTAGAAAATAGATTATTCTGTGGGGTTTATTTTCATTATTTCTGAAGAACATACTACTAAAATATTAGATGTGTTTAGAGGAATCCCTCAGGAAGTTACTAATTCATGGCCTTGTTAAATAAGACATAGGCTCCTCCGATTACCTCTCATCTCAAAAGATAGGTGGAAATTGAGTGGCAAACGGCGAACGTGGGAAATGCCCATCTCATATAGGACCCCACCGAGAGACAGTCTGGGTTCTCATTGCCTCGCAAAACCTGGTCTGCCATGTGTGAATGTGGTGCGGTTTAGACCACCGAACATGTGGTCAACGAATGCCAGCTCCCTTCATTCTCCGGCGGGATTGATGAGGTTCATATGGCGACGCCTGAGGCCCTAGACTGGCTCGCAGACCTAGATGTCCCCCTCTGACCTCCCACCATACGAAAGAAGAATAAAAACGAATAAAATCCACAAAATACGAATTTTATTGATGACAGTTATCACCTACTTCGGCGTCTACTGGTTTTGACAAAGGAACTTCATAATTTTACCCGCGCCAGCCTCCGTTAGACTCAGGTCCGTCCTTGCTAAGGTAATTTTCAATCTGCACCTATTTGTTGTTGGAGGGCTTTCCTAGTGGTGTATTATCCAATGCCAAGCAAGCTTTTAAACTTAGGCAGTTAAACAATGTACAGTATACAACAATGTTCCATCGTTAAGTTATTATGAGAAATTGAAATAATTTACACAGCTAATAGTTTGTCGGAAGTACGTAACGATGCAAAAGTTTATTCGCCCATTCGTCAATGTATTAATCAATGCTCAAGTAACCTTTGAAGCATGGTGTAAATTTTAGGCAACTGATCAACAACCGTGTATGCGAATTTCGGAATATATCCAAGGATTTTTTTTTTTAAATAAATATTTCTTTATTTTGAAGATGTCGTAAAACAATTACCATTTCAGAAACAATAAAAAAATTACCTTTTAGGTTTGTGTATTTAAATTGCACATAAATGTTTTTATTTTAAACATGAAAAAAGTATAAAACAGGTTAGCGCGTGTGTTTTTACACAAAATGTCGAAAAATTTAATATAACACGAAATTTCAAAAATAATATCATTTTATTTAAGAAATCTGCAAGAAAACTGTCACTTCACTTATTATCTCGCTCACACAATAAAAAAATCGGAAAATCGTTTGTTCGATTTTATTTATTTTGGTACAAATCTACAGCTTTATTCCGAGATTGGTGACATTTTGCACACTTCACCTTCAAAACAAAGGAAGATCACTATTTAAGTCTGATTACGAAAAACTCCATGTAAAGTCCGGGCAACGCCGGGGACTTCAGCTAGCAGTTAATAATATTAGAAGATCTGTTCTTTTAGTCTATGGTTCTATGTATCTATATTCCAATCTCTCAAAGCTGCCCCAAATCTGTCATGTGATACGGATTCTGTAATCTTGCTGATTTTGCAAAACGTTTTTTCTTGATAATAAAATATTGGACATTGTTTTGGGGAGATTATGAAAACTGAAAAAAACGTATTTATTTTCTAATCGAAAAATACTGGTTATCATTATTCATGAATACTTTTCTTTCAAATAATTTATCAATTTTCATTCACTTACATTGATGGAGTTATGCCTATAAGAGCTCTAGTACACGAGCAAGTTTTTTTTGGAAATTTCTTGGCGAAAGGTATTGCCGTCAAGATTCCTGAAAACATTGTCGTTTTTTTTTTTAAATTGTATAATTGCAGACAATTTGCCCTGATATTACGATAATACTGCCGGGCTAAATATATTTCTTTTTTGCTATATTAAAATATTATGCTCTGTGTGCCACTTACCCACTTTTAAATTTGTCATAATTTCAAACGTAATATTAATAGATAATTTCACCATTTTTCTTCCTAATTCACACAAGTTTAAAACAGTTATTGCAGGAGATCTTTTTGTTTTCTGTTGTGAATTTGGTATTATCAAACTTACGCAAACGATACAGTAACTACTCATTGATACAGTCAAGGGCACCCACCACTTTCCAGAACCGTTTTAAGGTTATATCGGTTTCCAAGTCAATAATCCACTTACTAATATAAAAGATAAAAAAGGAGATCTAAAATCAAACATACAATTATACCAGGTTATGAATTTGCATCATCACTTACCCAAGATAGCTAAACCGCTTTTGCCGGGCAGTCCCATTGAGAATGAACTCGGAAGTCAGCAAGTCCGTAAGCGAAAGACGGTTTCCGCGCCCCTTAGCCGGCTTCCCGATTGGCCCTCGACGAACTGTAGTGAGAAAGAGAGATAAGAGGCAGGGCAGTTCATGGCAGTTGCGGGACAGCTTTCTTGGGGGATTCTTCACATGGGTTAATGCAGGGACGGGTCTATCCCACCCCCTAGACGGGTGATGAACAATGCAGAACATTTTGAGTTCAGTTCTAGCCTAGATAAAGGAAAAAGCATTGTTCAATTAAGAATTGATTGTCGTAAGCTCTTGAACTAAATACAAAATAAATAATAGCATAACAAAACTAAGGCAGTTGTTAAAGTTGCAAAAGTTGTGCAGTTTATTAGGTGTTCATCAACAGACGTGGAGAGCGTAAGACCTTTAGATGAAAAGAGACCAAAATGATGTCATCAGCATTGCATTGACAGTGTTATGTGGTTAAACAATGATAAGCTAGAAAAAACAATAGAGAAAGAAAGAATATACTGTATAAAGTTGTATAACAGCGAAGTTTTTGGCTATAGTGTACAACCAAATCTCCGACCTAACTAAAAATGCCATAGCCCAACTAGTTCCAAGCTTTTATCTCTCAGTACAGTATCACATAAAAAAGATCAACACTCATTATTTTAGCTCTAGTCCGCACTAGCAATGAAATCCGAAATTCCACTCACAAGTTTCAATAATATGTCAAATCCGGACTGCTGAAAACAAAATTTGGAAGTCCCGCTTTGTAGAACTCTATTCAGAATCGAAAGGAATAGGGTAACATAATTTTCCCTGAATGGGCTGTGAAAGGGAGGTTCTATATTATATTGGGTATGTTGTAGGTTGCAGGTTGTATGGGGAAGGTTCAATGTGTACAGGGTACACTGGAGACTGAAAGGTCACTATTTTATTCATTGAAAAGGACTGGAAGGTGTTTGTTGTGATTTTGAAAGGTGTTTTTAGAAGAAACCTTGACTAGGTAGGGTTTTAGTCATAGTTAGAAGCTGAGTGATGGATTTTATCTTACCTTTTAAGTTATAAAAGGTTTTCTGCCCGGAAGAAGGTAAAAAAATAATTAATTTCATAATTCATTTTTTAAGATTTATTTTTATTTATTTATGTACTGTTTAGAAGAATGTTTCTTTGTTGCCTACAAGCCTTTAGAGAAAGAGGTCCAGAGGCTTTGCGAGGAGAGGCTGGTCCAGCTATAGAAGAAGGCTACGAAGTAGCCTAGGACTGGGACTCCAAGAGGCGTCTTGTCAATGTGACCCACCACAATAGGACAAGGGGGAGGAGATGTTTTCTTTGTCTGTATACGTCATTTAAATCATCACTAACTTGTTAAAGACGTCTCAGGGCACTTTCAAGAAATACAATAATATAATAGAAAATTTCGGGATAAGTTCTTCAAATTCCAATAAAGATTCCATTATAATTTTCTGTTAGAAAAATCATATTGTAATAGGATGTACCTTTTTTGTAGCTTGTCTGAATTGTTCACAATTTTGAATATTTGGGAATTTTGGGTGAATAACTAACGCACATCACAGACAACCGAAATTAATATTTTTTATTTCAATTTATTTGAATATTATAATCCGCAAGGTTTTTAATAATTTATTTTACTAACCCAACGGCTCTTCCCTTACTTAGCTTTGTGAAGTTTTTAAAATCAAATAATGTAGACTGTTATTGTGCAAAATTTCACTAAGCAGTTTTAAAATTCTGCTAAGGGATGGGAAAAGGGGGTTGGGTGGGCGGTTTTTAGAAATCTCATGTAGAATAGACTTCCTCCTGTTTTGATTCTCAAGTGTGCAAAATTTCATCAGTCCCGGAAAAAACTATATTTGGTAAGAAAAAGATATCGAAATCGAATAAGATAAAAAGATTATTTCTTGCCCTGAAAAGTAAACATATCATTTCAATTTATTGAAATAAATTTGAAGATTATACATACGAATGCACTATTTAAACATTGAATAACACAATTTTATTAATAAATCGAAACGAAACATCAAACAGAACAAGACAAAGAAAACAAAAGGGGTGTTTTTAAAAAATATACCAATAAATTGAATATTTGTTCTGTACTTATAGAAAGGTGTCCCATATGTATAAAAAAATATTCGGGTAGAATTTTGGAACCATAAAAAGATAGCAGCCACAAAAAACAGAATTTAATTGAGGATAATATCTTTAAAATTACAGAGTAATTAAGTCTCAATAATAACTTAGTGGTTAGAGTGTTGTCTCGGCTAGACAGAGGTCTTTCGATCCCCCGTTGCGACCCACACCTTTTTTTTTATTTTCCGTGTCTTTGTCTTGTTCTGTTTCATGTTTATTATTGATTTATTAATATTATTTTCTTCTTCAATGATTAAATATAATCGAAAGTAATGAAATTTGAAGTCCAGTTACTGTTACATGAACAATACAAAGACAACCTATGTGAAGCAATTAAATAGTTTTAAGTTTCCTAAGTTCGTTTCAGGAACATAACTTTATGAATACGGTCACGTGTATTATAGAAGTTGGTAAAGTTATCGTTGACCAAACACCATAGTTAACTTTTTGCCTCAAGCAATCTATGGATTATAACCAAATAATGAACATTCTCCATTGTTCCAAGTTAAGCCGTTTCGGTCCGGTAAACCAGCTGAAATAGTTAACTTATAGAAGTATCGTGTCAGCTGTGCCACAAAGTGAGGTAAAACTTGCCTTACTTCAGGTTGAGTTGATCAAACTTTCTCAATTGTTTAATTTTCTTCTTTACCTGTCTGGAGCATAGAGGAGTCAGTGCCGTGTAAAATGAAGAGACAAACTGGATGGAATAACTGGATGGGGGTCTGCCTTGAGCACTCACACAGAGCGGCTCAATATAGCACAAAAAGGAGTATTAAAGACTATACTGAAAGTTCCGCTTAGAACTCCGACAGAAGAAATATTCAAAAACTTCAATGTTTACAATGTACAGAAACTATATTCAAAAAATATTTTATTCAAACTGAAAAAAAACATATCCGAATACTCCACTGCCCAACATAAATACACAACCAGGGCAAAAAGCGAAAATATCCTGATTACTCCCAGTTTGAACACATCCTTTGGACAGAGAAATAATAAATTCCATGCTATAAAATTATTCAATGCTCTACCAAATGAAACCAAAAAAATAAACGAAATGAATATATTTAAAACAAAAGTCAAAACATGGCTTAGAGATCAAAGTAATAATCAACTTACAAACATTATGAAGACAATGTAAAGACAATTCAAAACTAAATACAAAAATTTAAGAAAAACTACAGGCCGCCTCAGAACAGGAAACCCTAGTGAGGAGGACTGTGAAAAAAATACAAAAAATATACTTATATTATACTTTAAACCTACATATTGTACAAATTTTGCTATTGATATTAATAAAAAAAAAAAAAAAAAAAAAAAAACCAATTGAAATCTCCTTAATTTTATGTTACTTCGGGTTAAACAACGAAATTATTTCTTGTTCAGGATCAAATCCGTAACTAAACAAAATTGGATCGACAGATTTTACTGATGACTATTTTATATATTGAGTACGTTTGCGCTCGTTAAGTTAGGTTAGGTTGGGTGGCGTTCGTTAGACGTGTCGATAGCAAAGCTGATATTGACAACGAAGTGAATAAAATCGCAAACGGTAGCAGCACTGGATAAGAATTCCTTAGCATCAAATTCTTGAGCGCATACGAATAAATTGACAATGTCTAATTCAAACACATCCATTTTAAAATACATTTGGCATACTGCGTGTAGTTTTTGACACTACTCATAATATTGTGAACAATTTTCTAAATTCTGTTTTTCCTAGCTCGAACGGAATCAATTGATCGAGTATATGATATCATTAAATTCTACGAGCTTCGTTAGTCTGCCTCCGTTTATTAAAAACCATTAATTTTGCATAACGAACGACATTATTTACATAGTTGTTTTAGTTAATTTAAAAAAATCAATAAATATATATTTTTTGGAGGTTCCCATAAATTTTAGGACGCTGATTTGATTCTGTTTCCCCGGCCTTGTGATCTAGAGGGTTTCGGCTAGATATCCTGAAACGGTCTAAGGCCATCAGGATATGTTGAGGTAGTCTATGTGTATATCTGAGAAAATAAGGTCGCTTGGTGAATTGTATTGTCCGATTTTTTAAAACAGTGGATTTTTAATATGTCTGAGTGATTTAAAAAAACGTTCGATCAGTCTGTTTAGGTATTTCTTCTCTGTAATGGAGTTTTTTCAGGTTTGTTCTATGGTCTCGTATCGTAAGTAATTTGTGTGTAATAATTTTTAAGTATTTGTAGTTTCATATGGTCAGAGTGTGATATGCTACACCACACGGGAATAGCGTAGGTGGAGAAGCGAGTAGTAGACAAGGAGATTGGTTCTGGGAGGAAGCGGACTTCTTCTGTTGAAAATGGGCTTCATTCTTCTTGGATACTTGAGATTTTCAGTTGAGTCGTGAGTTTTCATCTTTCCATTCTATGACGTGTCCTCCCATTTCAATATTGAAACCAGGTTTTCGGTTTATAATACTTATAGGGATTTTGTGTTCAGTGGACAGACCATAAGTTCGATGCACTAAGTTGCAGCGGTTCTTGTAACGCTATAATAATAATACATTAATAGTAAGCTATGGAACTAGGGCTATTTCAGTAACTTACTGGAAGCTGGAAGCTGAAGCTAGAAGCTGGAAATTGGTCAAAGGTTTAATAGTTTCCTAGTTAATTTGCTTATTAAGTTAGTGAGGACGCTGTCGCTACCATCGGACCATAGGCGCAGAGGAAACGTGTGTCTAAAGTATCCTCAGGCAGAGTTCGTGTGCACGTCATTATTTATTTAAATATATTTAAAGAAAACAATTTAAAACTTTTTTCCACTTGTTTTTATTTGACCGTGACCGATTTCAGCCTGTTAGGGCCATCTTCAGACTGGTACAATTTTTGTCTTAAACTAGGGTTTATATACATAGGCAAATTACATTGAGGGGAGGGGTTAACATAATAGGTTGGTTTTCACTCGCAATACCAGAACAAGACATGCACACCAACTACTAATACCAAAAACCAACACATCCTTTGGACAAAAACACTACAGATTCCAGGCTATAAAACTATACAATTTACTTCCAACACAATATAAAACATCTAATCTTACAGAATACAAAAAACACATATGGAACTGGCTACAATCCTTTTATTTTTTTATTTTATTTTTTTTTATTTTTTTTTTATGTGACACCTCACAAGAGCGTCCCTGCCTGTGCAGTGTACAGACAGGGGAACTATGTCACCACCCGGTTGGGCGGTGTTGTGAGGCGGAATAAGGTAGGGGCTGTAGAAAGGGATTTGTTAATGCGGGCCTTGAAGAGGCTCGGATTATAGGAGGGAGGAAAAACAGATGCCGGTAGCTCGTTCCACATACGAGCCGACTTACACAAAAACGAGTCGTAAAAACGGCCCGTTCTCATGAAGCCAATGTCAACCGTGAACAGGTGTTCAGTTAGTGTCCGTCGAGTTTCGCGCACGTGCAGCGGTGCATCAGGAATCAATGCTGCTAGCTCCTTGGAGCAGGCTCCATTGAAATACCTGTAGAACAGACACAGCATGCCTACATTGCGTCTATGCATTAGAGAAGGCAATCAGTCTGTTAACAACGGATTGTCAATCAGACGGATCGCTCTCCTTTGCACAGATTCAAGCAGGTTTATCAAGTATTTTGGGGCTCCAACCCAAAGGTGGCTCCCAAATTCAATAGATGGGCGGACTTGAGACTTGTACAGGGTCAGCAGCTGGTCACTGTTGAAGAATCTCCTAGCCCTGTACAAGGCGCCCAACTTTTTGGAGGCCTGATTTACTCGGGCTTCTATGGATCCCCGATACTTGAGCCGGTCTGATATAGAAACTCCAAGCATTTCAATGGAGTCTTTATTGGGGAGAGTGCTCCCATCAAATTGCACCAGACAGTCATTGATCTCCCTCTTTGCCGAAGTCAGACACGCTTGGGTTTTTGAGACGTTGAAACTGACCAAGTTGGCCTTACCCCAGGCACGAACCATCTCGAGGTGGTGGTCAATTTTTAATATTTATTTTTTTTATTTTTCACTTTTTTTTCTGTTATAACTATGGAAAAATCGATTTTATATTTTAATTTTTATTGTTTCTCTGTGTAACCAACTCCACTGTATTGTTTTAGAATTATATAACTTTACAATTGAAAAAGTCCTCCACGACACAGGTGAACTCCTAGCGTGGAGGACAATATACCATACCATTGTAATACAAATATATTTAAGAATAAATAAATAAATAAAAAATATCGTTGATTATAACAGAACTGTAAAAGAGTTAAGCTTGAATTTATTAGTATTAGTTGACGTGTTCCCGGCGTTGTTCGGGGACTTGTGAATTCCCGAGTACCTGACAACTGGGTGCATTTCAAAGGTGGAAATAATGTTATTGTACCTATTGTAATAAGTATTTGATTCACGGTTCCATGCTAACTCAACACAGTGACTATTCAACACACTTTTAAAAAGTGATATAAAGTCATTAAAAACAATGAAAAAAAAAATGATTTAACCTTACCTACTTAACCCAGTTAATAAAGTTTTTGTTTCATCACTTTCTATGACTTTATATAACTTTTTAAAGATGTGATGAATTATCATTTTGATGATTTATCCGGTCACCATGATTCACTTGATGGTGCCATGTCTTCCTCGGGCGTTCTCGACCTCTTCAACCATTCACTTCCAAGTCATACATTCTCCTTACACTTCTTTCTTCGTTCTTTACTGACGTCTCATTTTAGCATAAATAATTATTAATTCATGTCTACCATCCCCCATCCCATCCCATCCCATCCCCGACTTTTTCTACCTTTTACTTTACGTTGTATCATGAAATTCTAAATGTTACTATTAAAAAATAACATTATGTCGACTTTAATTCCAGTCCGTATCTCATTCCAGTGCAGAGATAATGCGTTACTCTTTCTTGAGTGTCCCCAACTACTTCTACGATACAAACCACCCTCTAAACAATAGCTAACTCCAAGCACTAAATAGAAAAAACTATTACATTTTCACAACATTCGGATAAAATGTATTGCAACGTGTACGGGACAAACAAAGAAATACAGGGTTTTCCAATAAGAGGAGTTATTTTGTTTCTCTAGATATTACTTTTGAAACTGTCATTTTTTAACATTTGATAAGTAGAAACTACGCCATTAATAAAAATGAAACGATACACGCTTCACTTCAACAAAGCATCGAAATTATTAAAATTCACTTGAGTGATGAGGCCCATTTCCACCTCGGTGGCTTCGTCAACAAGCAAAATTGTCGCATCTGGGGCTCGGAAAACCCAAGAGTTATTGTTGAAAAACATTTTTATCCTCAACGTTTGGTGCGGTTTATGGTCCAGCGGAGTCATTGGACCTTACTTTTTCGAAAATGAGGCTGGAGCAACAGTTACGGTGAATGGATTGCGTTATCGAGAGATGATTAATGATTTTTTATGGCCGGAATTGGATGATATTGATCTGGAAACGAAACCATTGATCTTTTACGATTGAATATCAAAATAACACCTCTTATTGGAAAACCCTGTATAAAAAAAATTCCTCAACGTATGTAATCTTTGAGAATGCTGTGTAGGGGATCTTGAAATGAAGGAGAAGAAGTTCTTGGAATGGAAAAAGGCATGAGGGGTGCGTAGGAATTTAGGGTTCAGTGTGTTCGGGAATTCGGCGCAAGGCGATTGGTCCAGAGACCAGTTGGAGAGGCCTCTCCCGATCTGGCACGCCAGGCAGCCGGTGGACAGGCGCATCCTGAACACACCTCACCCGTTGAACCCGGGCACCCCTGCTAAATCACCAACGCAGCGAACCAATTGGGGCGAACTATGGCAGCGGTGTTGGTCATCCAATAAATTTGTCCCGAGGCGGCAATACCCAAACTTGCCCCGAAAATTGGAAATATATAAATAAAAACTGACTTGTACCCGGCGTTGCTGGGGGTTAACCATAAAAGATAGACCTATACCATGATAGACTTTTTTGTAGACCTTTTCAAGATATACAATTCCATAGTAAATGATTTTGATGTATCTTATAAGGTTTATTCAGCGTTAGCAATGTAAGCGCCCGAAAATATTTTTTTTACTACTCGATTACAAAACATCGACTTTTCTCTACTTTTTATAAATATAATATGCATGTATTATATATATAAACCTTTCGGAAGAAATTCTCTAAATGATAGTACAAATTCTATCAAAATCCGTTGCGTGGTTTAGAAGAACTAAGCGCACAAACAGACAGACGCGGAAAGCGACTTTATTTTATACTATTTAGAAGAATAGATATTTAAAAAAAACGAATTATTTAAATGCCTGGTAACAAACGGTGCGACTTCCACAATATCGACAAAAGTCAAATATTAATATTTAGTATTTCTTTTCAAAAATTCTGCCGTAATTAAAGAATAATTTCATTTTGAAATTCCTTCCACTAGGCCAGGCACAATTTTCCGGACAGTTCCGACTTCTTAAACCTTCTGCATTCAACGAACCGTGCAATCTCCATTATTATTTAATAAATATTCTTATTGAATCCGAGAAGAATCCGCATAATCTAATGAATTTATCTTCCAGGGAAACAATATACAAAAAACTTGGCGAAATAATAAAAATTATTTTCGAAGGCATTACGGACCGGATATGAAAACGTAATAACATCGAGGAAATGAAAAGAGAGTGCGAAAAACAAGGGATTCAGATCCAGAGATGTGGTTGGGGGAAAAGTTGGTACCTCTTTTCACCAAGTATCGGATCCGGCAATAAGAAATTATAATTTTAAATTTTCCAACAAAATAATTAAGTATAATTTTTTGTTTTGTATTTTTTAGTTTTTAATAATATTGTATGTATTAAAAAAAGAAATTAATGTAAGTAAACATGTATAATCTGGAAGATATTTTATCATAACCTAACCTAATTTAAACTTATTTAACCTTGCCTTACCCAATGTTTCACGATTGAAGGTTTATCCAAGGATTTCACATTCATCCAAGTATCGAGTCCCGCAGGTAGATTGTACGTAAAAAAACTCAATTCTTTCTAGAAAGGCAGAAAACTACAATATTGGGTAAAATCACCGATACAATACTTTCTGAAAAGGTGGACAACTACAATATTAGATTAAATCACTGATACAATACTTTCTAGAAAGGCAGACGATTACAATATTGTATTAAATCACCGATACACTTTCTAGAAAGACAGACAAGTACAATTTTGGATTAAATTGACGATACAATACATTCCAATATTGGATTAAATCAATAATACAATACTTTCTAGAAAGGCAAACAAGTACACTATTAAATTGAAACACTGATACAATACTTTCTAGAAAGGCAAAGAACTACAATATTCGATTAAATTACCAAAGCTAATTATTCATAATTTCACTGCATATTTACGGGCACAAACAATTATTTATCCTAATATTTGAAAGCACAATCTGCGACAAGTATTTTTTTCTAAAATAATTAGATTAGCCCCATCTATGATACATTATGAATTCTTCGTGAATCTAAGTTTAAAAACGCCATCTAGCGACGTTTTAGTGATTAGCCGTGGTTTTATCATATTGTCTAGATGGCGCCACTTCCGTCCGCGTCCTCCACCTGAATTCTTACAACAGGTTTGTTTATAAACTAATTTTCTCTTCATCTATACTCTGGTTTCCCTTCAACAACGAATAAATCTTTCGCCTTTTACTAAAGATTTCCGTGGAGGGGAGCACTCAAATGAGTCTATAAACCAATTTTTTGTTCCCCGCTTCTTGAAGCGGGGTCTTTGAAACTTGTGAGTAGAGGTGGGTCCTATGAGTACTTTTCGTTACTGGGTACAATGAGTACAGGTACAAGAAAATACCTGGTAAAAATACCGGTGACAAAATACTCAGAAGTATTTAATATTTAATCCCGACCTGAGGATTGATTGAGAATGAGTAATTCTGATCCCATAAATTCTGCCCACATATTCCCCACAAACATTCCAAATCCGTGGGGGGGGTTGTTAGAGAATTTCTTAAATTACCCATCGAAAATACCTGTCAAAAATACTTAATTACTTACTAAAAATACCTACTGAAAATACTATTCAAAAAACCTACTAAAAATACCCATCAAAAATACCTGGTAAAAGTACCTATAAAAATTTTTAGTCCCGGTATAAAATACTCATGAGTATTTTGGAACCAGGTATTTTGGATATCTGTCACAAGTACAAAGTATCGCATGGAAATACCCGGTGCTTTTACTGGGTACGATAAATACGCCTCACCTCTGCTTGTGAGTAGATTGAGTAGAATTAGAATTCTAGTATTTTACTAGAATAAGAAATTGGACGGTAGTATACGTAGCCATGAAATTATCATAAAAAGATAATAAGAAATCATTATAAAAAGGGACTGGTTCCTTAAAAAATATGTTTTTCCTTCGTTCCTCAACATTTTTATAAATATTCTATAACCAGTTCCAAAATCACCGGTTCCAATGAAAAGTAATATCGACGGTTTTGGTGAGAACACAAAAATTAACAGTTTACTGGGTAAGAAATATAAACTATAGAGTAGAGGTGGGTCCTATGAGTACTTTTCGTTACTGCTGAGTACAGGTACAAAAAATACCGATCACAAAATATTTTATAACGACCTGAGGGTATTATCTGGGGACAGAAAGTAGTAAATGATAATTAATTTGTAAGTAACTTTACTCAGATAATTTATGCCCACAACGATTCCCCACAAAATTTCTACGTAAAATTGATTATTCCCAATAATTCCCCCCGAATCCATTCAAATCCATGGGAGGGGGGTTGTTGGAGAATTTCTGTGAAAGGTAATTCCCCAAAAAGTATATGATTCCCCATAGTAACTTCTCAGCGACTTGCGGCTGCCGAGTATTGCATATTAGAGGTGAGTTCTCTGTGGGTACTGTTCGTTACTAGGTACAGTGAATACAGCTCCGAGAAATACCTGTTAAAAATACCTATTAAAAATACCAGCTAAAAGTATCTATTAAAAATACCTAATAAAATATATGTTAAAATACCGGTTACAAATTACTCAAAAGTATTCTATACCTTTATGGTGACTGGGGATATAAAGTAATAAATACTTAATCCCAGTAACAAAAAATACTTGTAAGTATTTTGAAACCAGGTATTTTGGAAATTTGTCACAAGTACAAAGTACCACATGAAAATATCCGGTACTATTACTGGGTACGATAAATACGCCTCTCCTCTAGCCGTAACGGAGGTAGCCATTAAATTCTGAGAAAAAAGGACTGGTTCCTCAAATAATTGTATTTTTCTTCGCTCCTCAACATTTTTAATAAATATTCTATGGAACCAGTTCCAAAATCACTAGTTCCAAAATCAAAAATCATCAAAAAAATAACAATTGTAACTGGGGCAATAATACAGTCCATCTCTATCCACGAAACAATAATATTATGTAGAATTTAGACGTACACATTATACAAAGTACAAGAGTTTCAAATTACAAAATTAAAATAATTACATGTTCCAAAAACATTGGGAACACATCGAGGCGTCCAAAACAATGTGCGCCAATCTTAAAAAAATGTATCGTAACCGGTTTTTTCTCACTTGTTGCACCCTGTACGCCTGAGTTCCTGTAGTCCTATACAATAGGGCGCATTGTGCCGCTAGGCGGGAGATCTCAAGTGCTGCAATATTATTTCCTGTCCCTCTCATTCCGCTTTTCTTTCTCGTTTTGATGCTGATATGGTGCTGTAATAATTACATTTTTTAACAAAAGGTCTATAAACAAATGGGATTTATTTTCCGCATTGCAAAGCCCTTCAAATTAACACACACAATTATTTTGCAATACAATAAGTTACTAGGTAACTCAACACAATTTCGAAAAATGATATAAAGTCATTAAAAGTTATGAAAAAAGGCATATAAGCGAAACCTTTTTTTTTAAATTTTTTTATGTGACACCTCACAAGAGTGTCCCTGCCTGTGCAGTGCACAGACAGGGGAACTATGTCACCACCCGGTTGGGCGGCGTTGTGAGGCGGAGTAAGGTAGGGGCTGTAGGAAGGGATTTGTTAATGCGGGCCTTGAAGAGGCTCAGATTATAGGAGGGAGGAAAAACAGATGCCGGTAGCTCGTTCCACATACGAGCCGACTTACACAAAAACGGCCCGTTCTCATGAAGCCAACGTCAACCGTGAACGGGTGTTCAGTTCGTGTCCGTCGAGTTTCGCGCACGTGCACCGGTGCATCAGGAATCAATGCTGCTAGCTCCTTGGAGTAGGCTCCATTGAAATACCTGTAGAACAGACACAGCATGCCTACATTGCGTCTATGCATTAGAGAAGGCAATCGGTCTGTTAACAACGGATTGTCAATCAGACGGATCGCTCCCTTTTGCACAGATTCAAGCAGGTTTATCAAGTATTTTGGGGCACCAGCCCAAAGGTGGCTCCCAAATTCAATAGTTGGGCGGACTTGAGACTTGTACAGGGTCAGCAGCTGGTCACTGTTGAAGAATCTTCTAGCCCTGTACAAGACGCCCAACTTTTTGGAGGCCTGATTTACTCGGGCTTCTATGGATCCCCGATACTTGAGCTGGTCTGATATAGTAACTCCAAGCATTTCAATGGAGTCTTTATTGGGGAGAGTGCTCCCATCAAATTGCACCAGACAGTCATTGATCTCCCTCTTTGCCGAAATCAGACACGCTTGGGTTTTTGAGACGTTGAAACTGACCAAGTTGGCCTTACCCCAGGCACGAACCATCTCTAGGTGGTGGTCAATTTTTTGCTTCAAAACTTCCCGAGCTGTTCGGACATCATAGGTGGAAGGGGGCCTGTCAAAAAGATAACCCTCGTGAACGGTGCTGTCATCAGCGTAGCAGTGAATTGGTGCACATTCAACGAGATCGTTGATGTGCAATAAAAACAGCGTCGGAGACAGCACAGATCCTTGTGGCACCCCCGCATTGATTTGGTGCGGTGAGGAAGAAGAACCGTCAACCACGGTTTGAATTGTTCTTCCCCTCAGAAAGTCCGCAATCCAACTATGCAGGGTTGGGTGGATCCCATACGATGGTAACTTCCCGATAAGCGCCCGGTGCCAGACTCTTTCAAAGGCTTTGGAGATATCCAACCCAACGGTTTGGGTTTCACCAAAACGTTCCATGTACCGCCCCCAAATATGCGTTACATATCCGAGTAGATCGCCACACGATCGGTTTCGACGAAATCCATATTGCCGATCGCTTAGGATATTGTTATTCTCGAGATATGTGAGCAATTTGTTGTTAACCACCCTTTCTAATACCTTCGAGAGTATGGAAGTGATGGCTATGGGGCGGTAGTTAGAAGGGTCGGAGCGGTCCCCCTTTTTTGGGATTGGGTGGACGATTGCCTTTTTCCAAAGATCTGGCACCTTTCCACCTTTGAGAGAGAGCCTAAATAATTTCGCGAGCACTGGAGTCATTTCTGCAGAACACCTCTTGAGGACCATGGCAGGTATTCCGTCCGGCCCACTGGCTTTGTCGACTTTCAGCTCGTTCAAGACTCGGAGAACCTCTCTGTTCCGGATCTTCGGTTCCTCCATTTGAAAACCGCAGTGCGGAATGGAAGGGGGAGTCTCTCCGTTATCTTGAAGAGTTGAGTTTTCAGCGAAAATTTTGCCTAATAATTCAGCTTTCTCGCGGGCCGAGTTAGCCAGCCGACCATCAGGCTTGGTCTTACATAACCTATTGAGCCAAGTATCATTTTTCATGACTTTATACCACTTTTAAAAAAAGTCTTGAATTGCCACTGACGGTTACCGCAATATGACGTAGTGACGTACTTGAATTTCCACTGACCTGAGTAGTCCAGTTGCCGCAATATGACGTAGTGACGTACTTGAATTGCCACTGACCTGAGTAGTCCAGTTGCCGCAAAATGACTTAGTGACGTACTTGAATTGCCACTGACTTTAGTAGTCCGGTTACCGCAGTATGACGTAGTGACGTACTTAAATTGCCACTGACCTTAGTAGTCCAGTTGCCGCAATATGACTTAGTGACGTACTTGAATTGCCACTGACCTGAGTAGTCCGGTTACAGCAATATGACGTAGTGACGCACTTGAATTGCCACTGATCTGAGTAGTCCGGTTACCGTAATATGACGTAGTCATTATGTAAAATCTCAAATTGATTTCTCCTCAGTCATTTCGAAACCCCAATATTAAACAGACATTTTATTTATTTATTTATTTAATTTAAAAAAAACATGACATAATACATTGTTACAGCGATCCTTGGCTGTCCAACTAGGATATCACCCGTTTTAGGACAGACAGAAATACGCAGATCCATGTAATGATTCCACCCTTCTTACATTTATACCTATATTGAAATGATGGTTATTTCTCCTGTCTGATCTGCAAAATGTTGTAACATCCTGGTCATTGCCCTTCGATTTTCCTAAGCTGTTGGTGGCGCCCTTAGAGGACTACCTTAAGAAGAAACCCTAGCTAAGTCTTTCGACCCCCGTATGGAACATACGGCAGAAGATCTTAAGATTTAATTCGCAATAATGCCCCTGTTTCAGCGTTGTGTATTTTTTGGTTTAGAAATTCATATGATATATGAACGGGCTATTAATGCATATATTTGTGGTAATCCTGGTTCGTTTAAATTAGAGTGAATGATCCCTTTACTATTGAAATTTTAAAAACTTTCTTATAAGACCGCGCGTTCAGCCTACTCTCGTCTCCTACAGTACCCCTAACTCTAATACAGTGGTAATCGCTTGTAACCTTTTCCTTTTGAGCTCGTTCCTACCTTTAATAAATCCGAGGACATGAAATAGTTTCGTTATTGCATAAATTAGTATAGTATGGTGTTGACATGCATAGTGCGACGGTTTTCGTCATCTCAGCTCCGGGGTCGCCTTCATTCTGTTTTACATATTTTAATTTTGTTATTTGACACTTAATCTTTCATAGGGAAGGGATGAGAGGGGGGGGGGGGGAAGAGGAAGGGTAAACTATGTGATCGAAATGTTTTTTTTTTGCAAATTACGTTGGCTCCTCCGCTGACCAAATACGAGAACGGTGGATGGTGATCAGAAATCAAACGCTGACTCCGACGTGGCTAGACTATACCCCACAGCTGGCGATCCATTTCATAAAGATACCCTGACCTGTCGGATCCTTTCACGTCCAAGAGAAAGCGAATTAAGTCATCACGCCACTTCCGAAATCGCTCCAACGCCCATTCCTCCGGACGAACTACTTTACTGAGTCTAGATGGGGAAGGTAATTGCATCCCATATCATGATACTAACGCGATAAGTGTGTCGTGTAGGTTTTGCCTGATGAAGCTCAAACTCCCACGTGCCGTCAGACCTACAGTTCACCTCAAAGAAGCTGCTGTAATTCCGCCAAGGGAGCGTTCCAGTTGGCTTACATCAGCCTCTCGGTCGACATCATTGGATAATGTGATAGTGCTGCGGACTTATCCCCACGTCATCTCACGCCGCCGCCCTCCACGTGGATTTTCACAGACGTCCAAAGTGCCTTCGTCCTACACGCCCCAACTGCAGGCCATGTTCCCGTTCATTACCAATTGGTATCACTATTTCCATTCCACTTTCGTACCCAATAACTCCACACGGCCCCGTCAGAGGGTGTAGTCCATCCAGCGCTTCGTTGGCCCGATCCGTCCACGCTGACAACCCCTCTCACGTGATAGCGTGAGAAAAAAAATCCTTCTGTCTAGTCCGTATTTGTGTGATACGGATTTGCAGCGACGCTATCAGACATTACCCAACTATGAAGTTTACTCGTGGGGTAAATTTGGGAATGGGGTAAGGCTTGAGGGTAATTATATTGATTTTGTCGGGGAATCCTGAAAATTGACATGTTGGTTTTATGTACATATTAAAGTGGATTAGTAGTAACTGTCAGTCGGCAAATATCAGCATCACGCGTTCCAAGTCCATCTGGGAGTTTGGTTGAATTGAATTGGAAATAAAAAAAACTTACCAAGCCCCTATATCCGCTAAATAACAACATCCAGGTTGGGTTTTACACAACCGTTGCCATTTTGGCGGGGTGTTCGCGAATACCACTAGATTTACCCTAAGTTTATACCTAATATTCCTTTTCTTCACCTGAGATATCCCCCCCCCTTTCTTATTTCCCTAATTTTGATTGTGTTACCCTCGTTATTTACCGTAATGAATGTACTTCGATCTTCCCTCCCTAACCTAGTAGTTATTGGAAAAATTTTGTTGTAACGCGGCTTCGATCGAGCCCAAAACGCGGTAGCAAGATACTTAGGTATATAGATTTTCAGTTATAAATTTAACTTTAGTCCGAAGGCTTCATCGAAGCCCCAACGAGAGATTTTAACACTTGCGTTCTATTTTATCCGAGAAGGAATTTCAACGTTTATTATTTTTTAATTACAACTCATTTATAATCCGTGTCTTCATTTAAAACATAAATATCGCGTTCAACTTTATTCGAGAAGGAATTTTTTAGCGTTTATTAATTTTAATTAAACTCGTTTATAATCCGTGTCTTTATTTAAAACATAAAATTCGCGTCCAACTTTATTCGAGAAGGAATTTTTAGCGTTTATTAATTTTAATTACAACCCATTTATAATCCGTGACTTTATTTAAAACATAAAATTCGCGTTCAACTTTATTCGAGAAGGAATTTTTAGCGTTTATTAATTTTAATTACAACCCATTTATAATCCGTGACTTTTTTTAAAACATAAAATTCGCGTCCAACTTTATTCGAGAAGGAATTTTTAGCGTTTATTAATTTTAATTACAACCCATTTATAATCCGTGACTTTATTTAAAACATAAAATTCGCGTTCAACTTTATTCGAGAAGGAATTTTTAGCGTTTATTAATTTTAATTACAACCCATTTATAATCCGTGACTTTTTTTAAAACATAAAATTCGCGTTCAACTTTATTCGAGAAGGAATTTTTAGCGTTTATTAATTTTAATTAAACTCGTTTATAACAATTAAACTTTTCAACCTGAATTTTATTATTACGTCAAGGACACTGAGTCTAATTTCTTCAAACACTGAATTGAACTGTATGTTTTTGACCAGAAAATCTCTAAGTCCAGAATAATCACCAAAGTGATAATTCCTCGTAGCGCGGCGCGTAAACTTCCTTAAAGGTCCTCGGCGACTTGTGGCGAACTATCTCGATTTGTGTCCGCGCATGATGTTTTATAGCTGTAATTAACTACGCTTGTCATTGCGATCCAACCTTTATTGAAGCGTTACGGTCTTATATTTCTCGCACAATATCCTCTGTGTGACTTAAAACTTATCAGACCTACCCTTCCGCGTTTCTCAGAAAAAATGGGCATCTGCTGTCTCACAACACAGGCCCGTACTGGTGAAATTCTGAAGTTTGCCCCATCCTGCAGGTGCCTTATAATCCGTCAAAATTGACCTGTTTTTCTAATTTAAATTTTTCGCGTTCCTATTTGGTCCGTGATGTGTGTTCTGATGACCTTTCCTTTAGTGCGCTAATACGTCCTCTTACGCGTAACTAATCAAAATTTTCCTCTTAACTTTCCGTTTTCGTGGATATATCCTACAGCCTACCTTTAATCTTCTTTCTCCCGTGTGGAAATAGAACTCGCAACTCGCCTTTTGTCGAATTGAATGCTGTACACGTCCGTTCCTCCCTTTACCTTCCGAATCGATCACTTCTGACAACCATTCCCCTTCCTCCGTATGATAAGTCCCTTGCGTAAGGTCGCCTCCTACATTGCACATTTATTCACCTTCCCCTTTCGTAGTTTAGTATAATAATCACACTTTTCACTGATTATTCCAAGTTCCTAAGGCCTTTTCGGTACTTGTTCTAGTTGAAATGTCCCAGTACACATCATGTCGCTCACCCTTTGCCTTTCGTCCGAGATCGCATCGGTTTGATAACCTGTTTATTTCTTTGGCCAGTTTCATTTTAAGAACTATTACTGAATTTTCACGATTCCTCTCTGCAATTATGGGTGTTGGCCTTAATGATTCCGTCACACGCCTATCTTCTCTCTCCGTCCCTCAACTCGATTCAAATCAATCAGAGGTCTCAAGTCCCCTTCATAACAAACCCGTATGTACTCTCTCATAATTTCCCCACTAATTGTTTATACATTAATTTTAATGTGTTTTTCGTCTCCATAAGACGCGGGTTAATTTTATCACCGCCTTGAATGGTTATCACCGTCTAAATGACGCAAAACCATGTTCCAATTTTTTTTCAAAATTGTCCCGCTCGGGGATCAGGAATCGGCAACTTTCTACTTCTTTTAGACTCGAATAACAGACCTGTTTCTACCAAACCTCGCCCCGTTCCCAGTAATGCTACGCCTCAAAAAAGGTTCTTGAACCCCTAAAATGTCAAGTGATTCAGCCTTGAATAAGCTCCGTTCGTTCACCTAATCATTTGGTGGGAATCTTTCCAAGGTCGATGCTATATAAATCAAAGCCTAAACACACCCCTTCCCTCGTAATTCCCTTTGTCCTGTCAGAAAGTCACGCCTACCCCTTTCGTCGCAACCCTAAAGGAAACTCCCCCACCTTTGTATGCAGTTCCCTGTAATTCATATGCGACTGTGCCGATAGATGGCGCTACTATGATGGTTTATATCATTTACCTCGGGAGAGACCTTGATTCATCACATCCATCAAAAGCGACTCTTGTTTTGTCCAGTGTATTGACTTTACTTAGTTCTTATAGTTCTTCTTATTCTTATAGTGTATTGACTGTACTTAGTCACATGCAGCTGAATCAAAGTTATAATTTAATTAATATAATATATAAATATAAGAGTTAGTGAGTTCTGAATGATGTGTAGGAATTTTTGTGATGTTTGTGTCAATGATTGATGTATGAAACACGTATTATTGTACGTTCTGAAAGTTATTTGTATGATAAGAATCTTGAAGGCTATAAATATACTAAAAACAATAAAATGGCCTATATCATGGTAAGAACTTATGATGGAGAGAGGTTGATGCTGAAAATAAGTTACAATGAAAAAATGAAGAAAAAGCAAATTTATAAGATCAATTACATAATGAATATATAGAGTTATGATTTTGATCTTGTGTGGGTATTTGGAGTGAGGTTTTCTTTCTAATCTATGAAAATTTATATAAGTATATTGTTACCCATTGACAAATGACTTATGATAAAGACAGTTGCTATTGCTAAATGAATGGAAAATACATAAAAATGAGTAGGTATAAGATATTATTTTTTTATCAGATATGTATAGCTTTACTGAGAGTATGGGATTAAATATAATATCATACCATAATAATAATAATAAAAAATTAATTAATGATTGTATTGAATAAATGCAAAAGAAAATACAAAACATCTGTGGTATCGCTTTAGTAATCATCAGTTTAATTCCAATGTTTATATAAACGTAGAAAAATCCGTTAGATACAAATGCATTTGATATTAAATATCTTAGGTCACACAGGATCGATTTTTTAAAATAATTATGCGCAAAATTAATTAATGTGACGTATCGTCAAACCATTTACACCCTATGAGATGAAGACATTTCTAACTGTAAATTGAAAACATATAGAATGAAAAAACATACACTTAGTAAGACACCACTTTATTTTTGAATCAATAACGATAGCCAACCGGGTTTCGCTTGTCCCAAGCTTCATCAGGGCTAAATATCAACTAAAGCTAATTAGATACAGGCACATATAAATATAGGTAAATGAAAACAATGAGTGAAAGAGATACAAAACAGATAGAAAGAGATGCAAATAGAAAAGGTGGAGACAAATTATTAAGGATGATGAGGAGGGAGGGGGGGGGGGAAGGAAATAACAGTTTCAGCGGCGGAATAAATTTAATATGGGACTATCAGATAAATTAATTTGGTTATTTATTATATTTAAATTATTATTAACTGCTTTTTTTTATTTCAAGGGCTTCTAAGTTGTTTAATCTAATTCCAGATCCAGTTTTATGCAATATTTTAGTTCCAGAGATTTTATCGAATGAATGATTAGATTCTATTAAATGATTCGCGAATTCTGAAAAGGCATTATTGTTTAAACATCGTATATGTTCTTTTACTCTTAAGTTGACATTCCGGGCCGTTTTTCCGATATAAAAAGGAGAACAATCATTACAATTAAGTTTATACATATATGCCCGAGTGGCGTCGTCTTTATCTTTAGTATTAATTAAATATTTTCCTAAATTATTATTAGTGTAAAAAGCGAGTTTTATTTCAGATGGGAATTTTTTAACGCTTAAAGAAGAAAAGTTATTTGTATACAGAACTCTACGCCATTAGAATGTTTGATTTATGTTTATATTATTAGGGTTATAAGATTTGTTAAATAGAAATTTATTTGATGCTATTTGTTTCAATTTTTTACTAAGAATATTCAGCTTCAAATTCACCTCTCTTAAAGAATATTTTACTATGGAGAAGATATGTTGACGATGTTTTTTGCATTTGGACAAGCACTGAAAGAAAATTAAACTCTTTTCTTAAAATATTAAACTCCTTTCACAAACAAATTCAATTCACTGTAGAAATAGGTACAAACTTAACTTTGAATTTTCTAGACCTAACTTTAAGTATAATTAACAATAAATTTGAATTTACTATCTATCGTAAGCCCACGTATACTGATATTACAATTCACAATTCATCCAACCATCCTATATCCCACAAACATTCAGCATTTCACTCCATGATTCATAGATTGGTTACCCTACCATTGAATAATAATAATTTTTGCAACGAATTATCCATCATTAAACAAATCGCTTTAAACAACGGGTATGATACAAAACTAATAGACAATATTCTTAATAAAAAAGTGGGTGTGTCAAGCCTACGCAAGACAGAAGTGAAACTTCTAGTATTCCTCTCTCTCTATTTTCATTTCATCATCTCTATTTTCTCTCTTAGGTTAGTTTGAAAATTAGAGGTTAAAATGAAATTCTGTACCAAACCGTATGAACCACAATCAATTACGTATTTCACTCGTATTACACTCACGACGCAGTATACTAACCAAGCAGCTGATGCTTGGCGTGGCGCAGTTCGCTGGTGTCTGAGAGAGAGGAAAGAAGAGAAGAGAGAGAACGTTCGTGAGCGGCTCCCCCACCTCAACAAGCGCATATGGTGAGAGAGGGACAGTGAACGGTGAGCGGTGGTGGGGGTACCCGCATTTTCGTGTCGATCCTGACTCGGTTTTACTCCGTCCCCGAAAATCCATTACGCGCCTAAAGAAGTTTCACTTCAAAAATTGAAACAAATAGCATCAAATAAATTTCTATTTAACAAATCTTATAACCCTAATAATATAAACATAAATCAAACATTCCAAAGGCGTAGAGTTCTGTATACAAATAACTTTTCTTCTTTAAGCGTTAAAAAATTCCCATCTGAAATAAAACCCGCTTTTTACACTAATAATAATTTAGGAAAATATTTAATTAATACTAAAGATAAAGACGACGCCACTCGGGCATATATGTATAAACTTAATTGTAATGATTGTTCTGCTTTTTATATCGGAAAAACGGCCCGGAATGTCAACTTAAGAGTAAAAGAACATACACGATGTTTAAACAATAATGCCTTTTCAGAATTCGCGAATCATTTAATAGAATCTAATCATTCATTCGATAAAATCTCTGGAACTAAAATATTGCATAAAAATGGATCTGGAATTAGATTAAACAACTTAGAAGCCCTTGAAATAAAAAAAGCAGTTAATAATAATTTAAATATAATAAATAACCAAATTAATTTATCTGAAAGTCCCATATTAAATTTATTCCGCCGCTGAAACTGTTATTTCCTCCCCCCCCCCTCCCTCCTCATCATCATTAATATCTCTTTCACTCATTGTTTTCATTTACCTATATTTATATGTGCCTGTATCTAATTAGCTTTAGTTGATATTTAGCCCTGATGAAGCTTGGGACAAGCGAAACCCGGTTGGCTATCGTTATTGATTCAAAAATAAAGTGGTGTCTTACTAAGTGTATGTTTTTTCATTCAATATGTCACACCCCAAAGTATTTGCTTCCTTCGAAAATATGAAAACATATAAATCACTTCTGATATCTTCGGGTATGGCTCTCGACCAGCAATCCGGATGTCGGTGGTTCTAATCAAAAATTTTATTTGAATAAATTGTGTTATGTCACGTTATATGGAAGATACTCTGAGTATCACCCTGGTTTAGGACCACCATTCAGAATTGATGCGTTGCTTGAAATGGCTTTTCGTTTCCACGTTTCGTGACCAGATATGAATAGACAGGTAATTTCTGACGTTCCTCTTTCTCATCTCTTTTCATACCCACCACCTTCAGCTTCACAACGTACTCCAATTGAGGATGCCATAGTCTCACTGGATCCGGACGATTGTTGGGAGCAGATTAGACTCTCGTGCGATATTCTCATAAAAAAATATGTATTTATAAATAGTACAAAGTGAAACAGTAACTCTTATGAAAGTGGGTACCTAAGGCGTTATTATTGCACAGTTCAATTGAAAAAAAAAGTAATTTTGTGGAAAACTGAGTAAACACTAATTATAGAAAAAAAATAATTAAATTTTCCTGTCGGTTGTCTCACCCTGGCATGGTGTGTCCAATTCTTCGGCTGGCTAAGTCCTCCATCACAACACAAGCAACATTTTCCGCTTGCTGTGGTGGTAGTAGGAGGTTTTCAAATATTGCCAGGTTATTCGTAACCCGGGAATGTTTGTCCTTCTTTTCAAAAATTAAAAAAATAGTTTCTGACCTCTTATTAAAAATTATTAATATTCTAAATTTTTGACAACTTAATCGACAGCCCTGTCATTTTTCATCAAAATGTTCATATCATAAAATTCTAATATTTACGTAATAATGCACTTTTGGAACAGCTTTATGTACCTTCAAGAGGTCAACTCTATTATAAGTCCATCTTCGTTTTTTTTTTGTTTCCACCAGAATATCGACTTAAAGTATGAAAGTTTTATAAGTGCCCATCACGTGGTGGAACAACTTTAGGATATTAATAGTCAAAGTTTCCCCCGCTCTTTTAGGGGCCACTGGAAAAATTACACTATTCAATAGACCGCTTCTCAGGAGATAATCTTTGCGGGTGTAGATGGGAATAATCCCAAATATCATTTTAACTTTTTAATGGATGAACATATCTTGGTTACGTTTTATTATTCAGACTCATTCAATAAGCGTAGATTAATGAAATAACATTTGGTTTCAACATAAGTACGGGTTGAAACAACTATTAAACTTACCGGAATCGAAAAATAATTCCAATTAAATTTATCTTAGTCCTATTCTAGGTGAATTGAGGGAGACTAGACTGGTTGAGGGAGATATTTTTACCTCTCCATCAAGACTCTCTAGAACCATTGCCATTACCATTACGCAGTGAGATGAATGATTATTTCAAACGTCAGTCACTCCTGGACACACTGACCCCCAGATTTCTAACCAGCCTTCAAACCCCCTTTCTTCCCAGATCTTCCTCTCTTTCTCTTCCTAACAAAAAGTAAATAAAATTAAAAGTAAACCGCTCTTTCTTCCCGTAATTATATTATACTAGCCCTGGCCCTGCGGGCGGCACATAGTTGAGCTTCGCCTATTTTAAGTGATCCTAACAACAGTTACATTTAATAGATATATATTAGGTCATTCATAGAGAGAGGGTTAGTATTTATTGTTAAAACACGAAACAGGAAGGAGTTAATGAATAATAACATGCTAAATTTACGCATAATAAGAATTACAGTTGTTTGAATAAATGAAATTTTACGTATTTGTGATGGATTATTTCAAATGAAACACTATTATTGACTACATGTCTACAACTGATATTAACTGTTATCGTACCTAATATAATTAGCTCATAGGAGACTTGCATTGCTTAAATATGTGTTACAGCCATCAATGTCTATAAATTGAATCAATATCGTATAGTTTGTCACAATTAAAGATAGTTATAACAAAGTTGACTGAAATAATAGATTATTACATATTGATTAATTGTACCCGTGTTTATGAATAAAAGGAGGGAAATTGTGCGATGAGATTAGCAGTCGGTTTAATTAAAAGGTGTTAATTTTACTCCAACTGGTGGTAATTTTTTACCTACAACTGTTACTGTATCTAATAGAGTTTAAAGTTAGATTATATATACACCTTCATCAGGAGAGTAAAAATCTATAAATAAAGGTAGATTATTACAATATAGCGCCCCTGAGGTGATATCTCACAAAAACGGCGCTATGCAAATTGTCCAATAAATAAATAAATATAATGTTTACATTTTATTGTGTATACACCAAAGTCAAAAATTAAATATAGATTGCAATTGGAAAGAAGAAGTGGAAGGAGGGGGGAGGGGTAAGAGTAGGCTGGGTTTATAAGAATTAGGAATTACAATATCGTTAGACGGGAAAGACAAGTTAGGTGGGAAAATATTTAAAAGAGAGTTTATAAAAAAAATTTTTTTTTAGTTGTATCTACTTTTAAATTAACATGTTTTCTAATTTCTAAAATTTCAAAATTATTTATTTGCGATGCTTTATATTGTTTGTGAAGTATTTTAAGACCTGAAAAAAACAAATAGCATAGGTATAACCATAAAACAATATATTCATAAGACAAATAGCATTTAATAACGGTTATTCTAATAAATTGATAGTTGAAATAGGTACTAAATTAAAAAAATTAATATATTCTCTTCAAACGGTATTTCTAAAGATATAAATAAATAATGGCGTAGAATTCTGTTTGTGGATAGCGATACTTCTAAAATTATATTTAAAAACAATCCTGGTGCTATTCAACTGGCGTTTTACACTAAAAACAATGAAGAAATATATTCTTAATAATAAAGATCAAACAAAAAAATCAGGAGTTTAAAAACTCAATTGGGATGATTGTAATTTCTTTTACAAAGGTAGAACCAATCGAAACTTTAGAGTCAGAACTAAAGAATATCTCAGGGCTCTAAATGGAAATAGTGAATCGGAGTTTGCAAATCATCTTTTGAATAATGATCACACTTTCGATAAAAATTCAGGTCTTAAAATACTTTTTTTCAGGATATAAAGCATCGCAAATAAATAATTTTGAAATTTTAGAAATCAGAAAACATGTCAATATAAAATCAGATATAATTAATAAGCAAAAAAAATTATAAATAATAATGAAAAATGCCATTACAAAGTGATAATCTTCCAGAAGAAATCTTCTTATTAAACGATTGTTAATGGTCAAGTAGTCAAGTATTAGCTGCATATTTAAATATTCGCGCCAGTCATTTGATTCGTTTTTATACCGCCAGAGGTGCGCTCTGTCGGCCATCTACAGCCGTGCGTATCGGCCATATTGAAGGAACGCGTGATTTTTTATAAACGTCAAACATAATCACGTAACTGTGGATAATTTTCATTGTAATGTAATTAATCCAATGGATTATGAACTTTCTAAAACATATTTTCTTCGATATTATCCAAAAATTATATAAGCAGAAACGATGCTTTTGAAGAAATCTGGTGATCCTATTTTAGTATGAAATCGGGTCTTAATTTTCAAGTTAGCGGAATTAACAGGAAACAGTCAATTTGAATTTGACCAATCAGAGGGCTTACATCGTCCAGACGATCGCGTAATAATACTATCAGATACCCTAAAAGTTTTCAAAAATACAGAATGCTCTATTAAATCACGCCTCCATCACACTAGATAGTATCAAAATACATGATCCCTCTATTAAACCGCGTTTTCAGCACGCTAGATCGTATCATAATACGGAATCCTCTATTAAACCGAGTTTCCATTACACTAGATCGTATCAAAATACGTAATCCCTCTATTAAACCGCGTTTCCATCACACTAGATCAAATCAAAATACGTAATCCCTCTGTTAAACCGCGTTTTCAGCACGCTAGATCGTATCGTAATACGGAATTCTCTCTTAAACCGCGTATCCATCACACTAAATCGTATCAAAATACGTAATCCCTCTATTAAACCGCTTCTCCATCACACTAGATCGTATCAAAATACGTAATCCCTCTATTAAACCGCGTCTCCATCACACTAGATCATATCAAAATAATTATTTTTATAAGCAATAATTGTTCGCCTGAAACACTCATCCACATTGAAAAAATCTCCTGATAAAAAATACATGACGCCAACGGGACAAAAATACGAATTACAAAAATTACAAAAATTTCAATCAAAATACGTAATCCCTCCGTTAAACCGCGTTTTCAGCACGCCTGATCGTATCATAATACGGAATCCCTCTATTAAAACGCGTCTCCATCACACTAGATCGTATCAAAATACGTAATCCCTCTATTAAACCGCGTCTCCATCACACTAGATCGTATCAAAATACCTAATCCCCCTATTAAACCGCGTCTCCATCACACAAGATCGTATCAAAATACGTAATCCCTCTATTAAACCGCGTCTCCATCACACTAGATCGTACCAAAATACCTAATCCCCCTATTAAACCGCGTCTCCATCACACTAGATCGTATCAAAATACTTAATCCCTCTATTAAACCGCGTCTCCATCACACTAGATCGTATCAAAATACCTAACCCCCTATTAAACCGCGTCTCCATCACACTAGATCGTATCAAAATACGTAATCCCTCTATTAAACCGCGTCTCCATCACACTAGATCGTATTAAAATACCTAATCCCCCTATTAAACCGCGTCTCCATCATACTAGATCGTATCAAAATACGTAATCCCTCTATTAAACCGCGTCTCCATCACACTAGATCGTATCAAAATACGTAATCCCTCTATTAAACCGCGTCTCCATCACACTAGATCGTATCAAAATACCTAATCCCCCTATTATTATTCTTCATTTGATTTAGTTTAGCCGGATGTACTGCTCCTGATTCCCCCGGTTTTTGATTTTGTACATTCTCTCTCTCATATACTTTCATTCTTATTACGTATTTATTTATGTTACCTGTGAAATGCATATGTTTCATTATGATCTGTTCTATCTTATCTTACTCATGTATTGCTATACCATATTATTTTTTGTATTCCACACACTCTTATTTTGTATTTTGATGTTCATTTCTCTTTGTATTATCGTTGTCACTTTTCAGATAAGAACTGAACTATTTTCATGTCATGTCTTGTCCTAGCCCTTTTCTTGGGCGTGGCATAAAGACCCCAGTCCCTGCATCTAGTTCGATGACTCATGACCCTTGGATTTGTCACGTGCTGATAATCGGCTTTCCCCCATATGGTGTGTTCCGGATCGTCGTGACGTTTGCAATGAACTACACCACCTTCCCCACTTCCCGTTGACGTGTGACGCTCTCCACTTACAGTTACCTTCTTCGGTTGTCTACAACCCAGTCTTACTTCTTTAAGGGTCTTCGAGCATAACCATACCTCAGCGTGTGGTGGGCGGTGGTGGAAACTCATCTGTGGGCTGATCGGCGACTGGTTGCGCCCCTATGGGACTGCCGAGGACCTGAAATACTTCAAATGCATCAGTGTTTATATATATTTTGTTATGTGACTACTAACACCGCATGTGCACGTCTAACATTACTAATTCGAGCATCCTGCATAGTGCTCGCTAACACCTCATGCAGGGACATTTAAAGGTCTAGAGTCTTTTATTGATAATTCGAATTCTTTAATATAAAAAAAATAGCTTCTTGCGAGAGTCCCGAAGGGGTGACAATAAGTCACCTATACCGGGATGGGACAGTGGTGGGTGCCTTTAAAAATCCCCCTATTAAACCGCGTCTCCATCACACTAGATCGTATCAAAATACCTAATCCCCCTATTAAACCGCGTCTCCATCACACTAGATCGTATCAAAATACGTAATCCCTCTATTAAACCGCGTCTCCATCACACTAGATCGTATCAAAATACCTAATTCCCCTATTAAACCGCGTCTCCATCACACTAGATCGTATCAAAATACGTAATCCCTCTATTAAACCGCGTCTCCATCACACTAGATCGTATCAAAATACCTAATCCCCCTATTAAACCGCGTCTCCATCACACTAGATCGTATCAAAATACCTAATCCCCCTATTAAACCGCGTCTCCATCACACTAGATCGTATCAAAATACCTAATCCCCCTATTAAACCGCGTCTCCATCACACTAGATCGTATCATAATACGGAATCCCTCTATTAAACCGCGTCTCCATCACAATAGATCGTATTAAAATACCTAATCCCCCTATACCGCGTCTCCATCATACTAGATCGTATCAAAATACGTAATCCCTCTATTAAACCGCGTCTCCATCACACTAGATCGTATCAAAATACGTAATCCCTCTATTAAACCGCGTTTCCATCACACTAGATCGTATCAAAATACCTAATCCCCCTATTAAACCGCGTCTCCATCACACTAGATCGTATCAAAATACCTAATCCCCCTATTAAACCGCGTCTCCATCACACTAGATCGTATCAAAATACGTAATCCCTCTATTAAACCGCGTCTCCATCACACTAGATCGTATCAAAATACCTAATTCCCCTATTAAACCGCGTCTCCATCACACTAGATCGTATCAAAATACGTAATCCCTCTATTAAACCGCGTCTCCATCACACTAGATCGTATCAAAATACCTAATCCCCCTATTAAACCGCGTCTCCATCACCCTAGATCGTATCATAATACGTAATCCCTCTATTAAACCACGTCTCCATCACACTAGATCGTATCAAAATACCTAATCCCCCTATTAAACCGCGTCTCCATCACACTAGATCGTATCGAAATACGTAATCCCTCTATTAAACCGCGTCTCCATCACACTAGATCGTATTAAAATACCTAATCCCCCTATTAAACCGCGTCTCCATCACACTGGATCGTATCAAAATACGTAATCCCTCTATTAAACCGCGTCTCCATCACACTGGATCGTATCAAAATACGTAATCCCTCTATTAAACCGCGTCTCCATCACACTAGATCGTATTAAAATACCTAATCCCCCTATTAAACCGCGTCTCCATCACACTAGATCATATCAAAATACGTAATCCCTCTATTAAACCGCGTCTCCATCACACTAGATCGTATTAAAATACCTAATCCCCCTATTAAACCGCGTCTCCATCACA
The DNA here is from genome assembly GCA_026573805.1 of Hesperophylax magnus. Classification (NCBI taxonomy): domain Eukaryota; kingdom Metazoa; phylum Arthropoda; class Insecta; order Trichoptera; family Limnephilidae; genus Hesperophylax; species Hesperophylax magnus. The sequence continues at coordinate 17,616,101 of JAIUSX010000028.1, forward strand.
CTAGATCGTATCAAAATACGTAATCCCTCTATTAAACCGCGTCTCCATCACACTAGATCGTATCAAAATACCTAATCCCCCTATTAAACCGCGTCTCCATCACACTAGATCGTATCAAAATACGTAATCCCTCTATTAAACCGCGTCTCCATCACACTAGATCGTATCAAAATACGTAATCCCTCTATTAAACCGCGTCTCCATCACACTAGATCGTATTAAAATACCTAATCCCCCTATTAAACCGCGTCTCCATCACACTAGATCGTATCAAAATACGTAATCCCTCTATTAAACCGCGTCTCCATCACACTAGATCGTATTAAAATACCTAATCCCCCTATTAAACCGCGTCTCCATCACACTAGATCGTATCAAAATACGTAATCCCTCTATTAAACCGCGTCTCCATCACACTAGATCGTATCAAAATACCTAATCCCCCTATTAAACCGCGTCTCCATCACACTAGATCGTATCAAAATACGTAATCCCTCTATTCAACCGCGTCTCCATCACACTAGATCGTATTAAAATACCTAATCCCCCTATTAAACCGCGTTTCCATCACACTAGATCGTATCAAAATACGTAATCCCTCTATTAAACCGCGTCTCCATCACACTAGATCGTATTAAAATACCTAATTCCCCTATTAAACCGCGTCTCCATCACACTAGATCGTATCAAAATACCTAATCCCTCTATTAAACCGCGTCTCCATCACACTAGATCGTATTAAAATACCTAATCCCCCTATTAAACCGCGTCTCCATCACACTAGATCGTATCAAAATACGTAATCCCTCTATTAAACCGCGTCTCCATCACACTAGATCGTATCAAAATACCTAATCCCCCTATTAAACCGCGTCTCCATCACACTAGATCGTATCAAAATACGTAATCTCTCTATTAAACCGCGTCTCCATCACACTAGATCGTATCAAAATACGTAATCCCTCTATTAAATCGCGTTTTCAGCACGCTAGATCATATCATAATACGGAATCCTCTATTAAACTGAGTCTCCATCACACTAGATCGTATCAAAATACGTAATCCCTCTATTAAATCGCGTTTTCAGCACGCTAGATCATATCATAATACGGAATCCTCTATTAACTGAGTCTCCATCACACTAGATCGTATCAAAATACGATATCCCCCTAAAATCGCGTCTCCATCACACTAGATCTATCATAAAAAGAATAGAAATTTTTGAGGAGTCAAATCTAGAATAAAAATCTGGCTTAAAAAGATCAGTGAAAAAAAATAACCCTTTTATTTTCAGAAAATAATCGAAATTTTGATACTAAAAAACATAAATTAAATACCTATAATTCTATCTTGCTACTTATCTCAACGCTTTCTTAATTTTGTCTATTTCACATACTCAGTGCCAAATCATTACTTTTTCAGTATGATCCCTCCCCAAACAGTATTTTCCCCTTCTGTAGTAATAATCCATCTCGCAAACTTTTGAAGTACCTTGGTTTTGTTAAGTACACCTTTAAAATGCATCACATTACCATATTGAATATCTACTTAACGAAGAAAGTACGAAGGCTTTGAAGGAGTTGAACTTTGTTGCAATATTCTGCATTCGCATTATGCAAACTAGGCAATGTTCATTATGCATTTCCGCGATGCTTCGGTCGTCTTTGTTTCAAGCCCTCGAACTGTTAATACTTCTAATAAATTCAAAACAGTGAACACCTGCTTAGGCAAATTAAATTTCGTCTGTAAAAAAGCAGACGAGAATAATTATAATAGCACTCTAACTTAAGTAAGATTAACCATCACATCGTTTCTCAGTCGATCCAAGCACGATTTTGCACATACTCATTTATTATTAAAGTCTAAAGTCATGGTGTTTCGTCACGCCATTCGTCTCCGGTAGCTTTGTTTTGTTCCCACCAATCACAGAGCCAGGATTCATTCATTTAATTTTTTAATCTGTACAATGTGTGTTTGATCGCCGTTTGTGACGAGTATTCGTGTATATCCTGATCTATCACGACGTGATAGCCTGATGTGAAACGTTCAATTTACTTATTGATTGTCCTGTATCGTCAACTACCTTTCTCTCTGACCCGTAAGTTGATACAGGCAACCGCATCACCTTACACATGGTATTTGAAAGAGAGAATACTAACTCATTGTGCAATATAGTTGTGAATGATGAATACTTGGAGCAGGTGGATGAGTTTGTGTAGTTTGAGAAGTATGTTTACGGAGATCGGAAGTCTAATAAAGATATTGAAAGAAGGGTGAATGCAGGTAACTTTATTAATTTAGGATTGAACGCGGTTTATGCTAAAATAACTGTCCAATGGAGTGTTGGTACCTTCACTGATGTATGGCAGTGAGGCGTAGAACTGACAGAGAAAGGACAAATGTAGACTGGATGCTGTAGATATGAGATCCTTGAGTAAGATTAAGAAATGGTCGACTAGATGGTTTAGGCATGCAGAACGAATGAGCAAAGAAAGGAGTTTAAGAATAATAAATACATGACGCGAATCTGAATGGTAGAAGAACTAAACACTTTAGAGTAAAAATAACAGAAGAGTATGTATAATGTGAATGAATGTTTGGCGGTCTGCCATCTCTGCCTACCCCTGCGGAGAACCGGCGTAGTGCTTAATTACTTAGTTATAAATTTACAAAATAATTAACACTGATAATTTAAATACTAATTACATAAAACTGCAGGCTTAAATTGTTTATTAAGGGCAACGGACATGCCCTCAATGTACTTCCATCTATAATATTTATCCCTTCACAGCTTGAACTCACGGTTTGAAAGGAAATTCCCCCTGCAAAAGCTGAATTCAATAAGCCAACAAAACTTTTCTTCATTTTGCAAAGATAAAAATGCAATAATTTTGTTATAAACCGTCAAAACGTGCAAAATAACAAAACTTATTATATTTGTATATCAATAAACGCATATACTGAGTGTATCAGAACAAACCGGAACACTCTTTTTTCCGCGATATCTGAGCACATTTGGTGTAAAACATGAGAATGTCATTTTTCCGTTCAAAGATATTTTTTTCAATTCAAAAAAAATTCTATCACACGTCGCCACTGATCACCCTGCTACACCTTGCAATAGATTACCTGATCCTAGTTTTCTCGTCTATTCGGTGCTGCTGGAATGTGATGTATTGCGTATCACGTGACGCGTTAGGTTGAACCCAGTGGCGACTTGTGATGGAAAAAATAATTCTCAAAAATAATTTCTTAAGCAAAATTAAAAATTTTAAATGTACTCAGGAATAGCTTGCTAAAGTCGGTTGGGTACGTGCTGGAACACCCTGTACAAAAAAGCAGTCGCATATTATGATCACTTGGGAGCGCTACAATGAAAATGCAAAACCAAAAATATTGACAATTCGTGGAACGAATACCAACTCACTAGAGCTATTCCCTTCTAGTTAGGGCGAAGGCTCCATACCAAGTATTATACCCCTAGTACAGAAAAGGATAACCTATCCAAAAGGGTATATAAGCATTGATACGTTACAATTTATATCTAGGATGCTTTGGTAAAGGGCAGGATAGAAGGGGCCTGGCCTTGATAAAAAAAATCTTTTTTTCTCCATTACTCTAAGAAAAAATATCGCTATTAACATACGGCATCATCCTTTGGGGTGGCTGTGTTACTATTGTTGTCCTCTACAAAAAGCCTCAAAATGGTAATACGCGTTGTCAACAAGCAATCGACAAGATACTCTTCCATACGACTTTCCGTTTTGTATAATGTTTTCAACAGAACTATTTTCAAAATACAACAAGAAAAACTACATTACAATACAATCACACCACCAGAACTATTCATCTTTCGTATGGTGGGGGGGGGGGGGGTCAGAGGGGGAAATCTAGGTCTGCGAGTCATTCTAGGGCCTCAGGCGTCGCCACGTGAACCTCAACAATCCCGCCGGGGAATGAATGGTCCGGTGGTCTGCACCGCACCACATTCAAACATCGCTGACTCTTTAAGGCCTATCCGTGCATCATGTGAGCACAACAGCTATGGGAGCATCTTAGCCTATTGATGGCGTACCAGGAACCCAGGCTGTCTCTCGTTGGGGTCCTGTAAGAGGTGGTCACTTCCCACGTTTCTCAAGTTTCCATCTATCTACCATAACTATAACGGACCGACACTGAGAAGTACCTTAACTAAATACTTGGGGAGATGAAAGAGATGGGGAAGAGGAATTTGGAGGAGTCCCTTGGTATCCAGGGTGTAAGACCACTATTTAGATTTGAAACGCAAAAGAATCTACCACTCTGGAACATGCCGCAAGTATACTATATATTATTTTTAATTAATAAATTGTGAAATAACAGAAATTAATCAAATAAAATCTTACGCACGCTGGGATTTGAACACGCAAACTTCGGATTAGTAGTCGAAAGACTTACCCTTCGACCACGGAGTCCATCAATTATTTGAAGATATATATTAAAATCATAGACAATTCGGGTAATATAGGTGATATCTATACGGAGAAAATTTTGTAATGCTGATTTATTAAAAATCCCCTCAAAATGACGGTTAATCCTGTCAAAAACGGGTCTGCATCGGCTTCCTGATAAAATGTTAGTTGATTCATAATAATATCAAAACACGCGTTTACGTGCGTTTTTCTTAGTGATATATGTTGACGAAATGCAAAAATGTTAGAATTTTTTTGAACACTTGTTCGGACATCGTGACAAAACATTGGTATTGTAGATACTTAAAATTTATCAGGATACCTATCAATTCATTCTTCATTCGTTAATGGCCTACAATCCCGTTTTTAGCAGGAATACGAACTTTCGGAGAGATTATTTATTAATTAGCAATTTTTTTAACAAAATTTTTCTCCGTGTATGCCTACAACCTAAGCCTATACGGATTATATTGCAAGCCGCGCTAAGCTCGACATTCCACCCGAGCCGAGCTTAAAATCAACTGATATACTGGAGCATGGTTGTGAACGTTGACTTGGGGCAAGTGCGCGAGTTAGAGTATATGGGAAGTATGTTCACGAGAGATAGAAATTAGAAATGTGAATGCAGTAAAAATGCGTGGCTTACTGGAAAAATATGCTTTTATTTTTATAAAATATTGTCTGACAGCAAAAAAAAATAACATCTCTACGTTTTTAACTCCAAATGTTCCTGTATATGAAATAAATTTAAAAATTAATAATAAGTGTTCCATCTAGCGGATCTTAATGTCGACTTCAGGGTCCTATCCAAACCGGTCCAATACAATTTCCAACGCAATAAAAGGGTCACTCCCAGTGACAGGCAATAAGCATTTACCCTATTGGAATTGATATGTTAAACAGATGGGTTGAATGGAAATATTTATCGTATGCTAGAGGAAGAAACCAAATATATAAATACCAATGAAGATAACTTACTCAGTGACTGAAGCCAGAAGCAAAAAGTCAACATTTAAGTTGTTGTACAAGTTATAATACATTAAGGTTATTGTACAAATTGTTCATGTTTATATGTTGTGTACTATCAAATTAAATTTATTTTTTATTTTTTTTTATTGTTGATACATTATTTTACAATATTTCATATTTTAATTCGGTAATGTTGGCCTCACTGGGTTGTTTACCCGTGCTGAGGCCCCCATTTTATAATATAAGAATTTATACATTTAAAAAAAAAAAACAACAACATTAAAATAAAGATAAATTTAAACTAAAAATAAAGATTAAAAATTAAAATATAATTATCGAACTAAAAGAAAAATATTAAAAGAGATTGTAAATCGGCATTTATAATGATTTGTGTGTTTGTGCGTGTTGAGTGTTTAATATTTTTTTTTGTGTTGCGTGTATATGTTTTATTCTTTTATGTTATAGAGTTTTGGTAATATTGTCTTTTTGTTCTTTAATCCATTTTTTTATTTTGTGTTTGAATTTATTTTTATTTTCCTCAATTTTTGTTTCAAGTGGAAGACTGTTGAATGCTTTAATAGCGTGGTATTTATGGTGTCTTTGTCCAAAGGTAGTGTTTACCGTCGGAATTGAAAGACAAGATATGTAACTGACGGCCGTTGTTCCCAATCCTACTGATCAACTGTTGAACGGAAATTTTGGCTCAAATTCCTCAAATGCACAATTACGCTCTTCCCAATGCAACTCTCTTATCAAGCTAGAGGAACAAAACAGCTGGATTAACCTCTAGCTCAGTAAAACGGTTAGTTATAAAAAGTGTCAACAGAGTAAAAATGACAGCGAAATTCTGAACTACATTTGGTTTACGCATTCTTTTTCGTATTTCGTGTTGCCAATCAAATTGATATGGACAGTGAAGATGAAGATATTGATGATAATATTTTTAACAGATATTGAGGAATAAGGGAACGTAATGGACGATAATATTATGTTACACAGTTAAACATTGAATGACTACCATTTCTCTTCCCGTTTGCGATTGTTAAAAATTCCGTTTCGCCTGCTTGATGATGGTGTGAACTCTGTAATATTCATTTTAGAAGAAGTTCTTGCTACTTTTTGATTTTTATTTTGTCCAAGTTGCTTAGTTTCATGAATACACGGAAGAGAAACGTCAATCGTCAAATTTGTATTAAAGTATTTTTGCGTTTTCGTAGCATTAGTAAAAGTCAAGCTTTATTTTTAATGTATTTACATGCGTTTGTTAAAAAATATAAAATGTCGGTTTGTAAATCAATATTAGAGTACGTCTTATTCTATTACGCTGCTCGTTATCGGCTAGTGGAGGGTGGGCTGTTAATGATACAGCTATATCATCCGTACGCACACATTCTTTGAATTGCTATCCTTTTAAACTAGACTTTTCGGCCCACATTCAACAAATTGTGAATAAGGGTATGAGAACATTAGGTTTTATATTAAGAACAATTAAAAACTTTGAATCTTTACAAATCATAAAACTATTGTACATATCCCTTGTTAGAAGCCTGATAGAACATCCATAGTTTGGTCGCCCTTCTACAATGTACATATTCATAATGTTGAAAGAATTCAACGGAAATTTTTACGCTTCGTCAATTTTAAACTTAACATCCCTTTAGAACACATAAATTATCTGTCATTATTGAATCTTTTAAATATTCCGACATTAGAAATAAGAAGAAAAATAAACGACCTAAACTTTTGTTATGAAAATAATTACTTTGGTTTTATATATAATTATTTTCCTAAGTAAAGTCGGTAATGTTTCATATTACCCCGGGTAGATTGCAGTCAGTTAATTGTAATTGACTGGCTATCAACAGTTGCACCTTTTCTCCGGGAATAGTTTAAGATTTGAACTACAGAGGGTTATTGGTCGTTCGGGTCACTTTTTGGGAACGCGCCGACAGGCCACGGCACGTTACCGACTGGTCACCAAAATGTGGATTATGTATTAATAAAGTGTAACGGATCGGTGTGCTATTTAACAGTATCATGTTATCGTTAAGTTTACAGCGATACGACCGCGCTGATTTAATTGTCTTATCGGGAAACTCAAGTTCGGAATTCCGGTTATAATGGCGGGCGGTGTTACCGTCCATGTAACATTCATATCCGCTGGATATTTAAGTCATCCGACTACGATCGAGCTGCACAGCAGCTGAATAGACGACACATCACACTACCGTATCTTCGTGTCCGCTTATTTGTGGAATTTGGGGATTCCACCGACCTCATGTCGAGGATCCACGCGCACTCCAGCCAGAGGGAGGAAAGAGCTACAAGACCAGACGCTGATGCCATGAGGAGGGAGATGGAGGGCTCCTCAAGCCCGTGGAGTCTCCATCCCGTTCTAGGAACCCGAATCGTCGCATCGAGTGATCTTAGGTTCTAGATAGATAGCTCAGGTGTAGAATTGGTCCACAGGTATGTGTTTAAACTCAGGTATATTAATTAATAAATCTTTAATATTAATCCACATCTATTTTATTTAGTATGATTCCAAAACTCTAATTAATGTAAAAAACAGTGCCCATCCCTGATGATGATTCTCAATCTCTACCGCATAGTTCAGCATACTTTGTCTTCACTGGCATAGTTTGGCGTTCAAGTTTCCGTAACAGGAAATGAAGCTGTTCACTGTGCAAATTGATTCCATCTATGTATCATATCTTATATTACCTACAACCATTTATTACCAGACCAAAGCCCAATTGCGTAGCACTTTTTATAAAAATTATTGAACTCTAAATTCGATTGTTGTGAACTCCTGCATTTCATAAATCTATACATACCTACACGAAAAACTAGGCAAATATCAACATTTTACATACATACATCTCATTGCAACTATAGTTTTCACTCTCCAATACAACGTTTACACAATCTTGGTAACAAATACTTAAACAATATAAATGTATTTGACAATAATTTGAACTTGGCAAACTTTAAACGGAGTATGTGCGAACTATTTTTACCTAATTTGTAAACTATTGTTATACTTTCTTATTATCATTATGGTTGATTTGGAGGATTTTGGTAGATTTTCTATTTTTCGTCTCACTTATTTTACTCTATCCATATCTTTATTTTTTAAACTCTTATATTTTATGTAACATATTTTGTTAACTCTGATAATTTTTTATGTAACCTGTATTTTGTTAACACTGATTTTTTGTAACGTAATCTGTATAACTAAAAAAATAAAGATGTACATTATTATAGGTAAAAGCCCTATGGGCGTCTAAATAAAATTTAAAAAATAAATGAGTTTTGTTTCTCACTTGATACTAACTTCAATAGATGCGCGCGGCGTTGTATTGCTATTTAATTCTCACTCATATATTTTCTTTATTTCTAATATTTTGTAATTCGTTAAGTTTTTCGTTTGGCTATGAAAAATAAAACAAAACGTGCCATATTTTTTGACTATAATAGTATATGTAGTTGTGTTTAATTGGTCTGTGAGTAGATTTAATGGATCATGATTACGTTCTTACGGTCTTACGTTTAATGCCTAAATTAAATGGAATCCACGCGAGAACCCACAGTGCCTACTAATCTTGAAATAACTAAGAAAATATATATATTTCTCTAAATATATTAAAAATACATAAAATAAAAATACAAAATACGCGACTTAAAAAGTAAAAAAAAAAACTTTCTGTTCTCTTCGCCAGTCGATCATTGAATATGGAATAATCTCGTGGGGAGGTGCAACATTATCAGCTATAGAGATTCATTTTTGTAGGCTCAAAAATTAATCATTTCAGTTATACCTACTTAAAATCCCCACAATGACAAGCGTTATTTGCATTTTGTCAAAAATTGACGTAATTTACATTTTGATAATATTTTACTAGGTAATTAATATGGAGTATGAACAATAGAGGTTCGAGGACTGATCCCTGTGGCACTCCTAATTTCTTCTCCATGGGTTTTGATAATTGTTTATTTACTTTTATTTAAATAATTTAGTTATTTATTTATATATGTAGATATTTTGAACAAATTTCAACGCTAGATGATCGACAAATTAACACAAAAAAAATTTTACCATTAAAAACTACAAGTAAATGTTTCAAAAATACACCAAACATATGAAATACGCGGCATTCTACCAAGGAATTATTTCGAATACAAAATACGGACAAAGAAACTTCAAATACACTGTTACTTAAATGTACCATAAGCTACCTGACACACAAGACAATTAAAAAATCTAATAAAAATTTAAAATCTTGGCTAAACATTGGATAATCAACAAATTTATTTTAAAAATTAGTCAACTCTCCAAATCTAACATAAATATCTTTTAATACTAACATTGTTACATTGTCCAACCAGTTATTGGAAAATGTTTTCACCGAACTTATCGAAAATTGTACGTATTGTATTGTAAAAAAAATATATATTTTAGCCTGTCTCGACATAGGATCCCTAGTGAGAGAGGCATTGGAATGAAATATCTGTTAATGGCTAATCTAGCTAATAAGTTGGCACACACTCCTTGCATCATTCTCATTCATACATTGTCTTATGCATTTGTCTGTTGTTCTGACTCTTGACATGGCTCGACTTAATTATCTGGTTCACTTGATTGTGCTATATCATCTTCGGGTGTCCCCGACTTCTGCTACCACTCAAATTTGCTCATTTGCTTTAACAACATCAATATAATAAAGGCTGGTAAGTTTCAAAAGTTTTAACGACGACTCAGGTGAATAATCATTTATACACAGACAGACGTCCAGCATTTTTATTTGGCGTCTTGACGCACTTGCCTTGTGAGAACGGACGTCGAAGAAAGGCGTCGGAGGTTGCAGAGTGTAGAAACTTATTCAAATTGACGCTGATTCGTTCAGGCGTCTCCGGTCGGCGGAAGTCGGGATTAGAGACAAGATGGAGGCGGGGAAAAGGCGCCGGAAGAGGTGGAGTCAGGTAACCACATTATTTATATATATCACCCAGGTAAGACGTTCGGAATTTATCTTCCATTTCGAACGGTATTTAACGGTAACGTGTTTACTTTTTAAAATTAGGCGCGTAAAAAGAGCATTTCTTTGACACATTCCTGTGATTAGATGAGAAATATCCTTTACAACGACCAAAATATTGATATATCTGAGATTTTTCTACTCAAGGTGGTAAGGCTACTTCCCGTGGCTCTATCCTCTATCTTTATTTTGGCAATGTTCGGAATGAACCTCCTACGGGTCATCTAAGGGTCTCTGACGGCCTCCGTGATCGAGGGGTAAGGTTCTTGACTAGTTTGCTGAAGGTCGCGGATTCAAATCTCGGAAGTAATTTTTAACATACCAGAGTGGAAGATACACTCCATATCGGCCTGGTGTAAGAGCACCATTCATAATTGAAACGTTGCTCGAAATGGTTTTTAGCTATGTTTGGTGACCAGAAATGAATAGTCAGGTACACCTTCACAATCTCCTTCCCCATCTATTTTCCCTCCCTGCTGCTGAAAGCAGCCTCACGACATTTCCCAATTGGGGATGCTATAGTCTCACTAGCTCCAGACGTTTGGGAGTAGTTGGGTCTCTTGTGCGGTATTCACATTTAAAAAAAGAAGAGATGTGCATTATAGTGATTTGTTTTTGGGGTATTATGCCGTGTTGCGCTACCTCCTTCTTTAGCCAACAATTTTCCTTAAAATCCATTAAAATGTATAAACCAAGGCGCACAACTCAAGCCGCTAGGAGTCGCTAGTGTAGCAGGTTGCCGTCAGAATGAACGGTAAATCTCAGAGTTGGAGGTATTTTAACATGATAGGGTATTGGCCATAACCTACCTACAAACAACAAAACGAATGCTGCAAACCCAAAAATTCAACGATCTTTATCCTAACTCAACTTTCGATGTATTTTTGACTCCCTGCAGTCATAAAAAGACTCTTTCTAGACCTAATTTTAATTATAACTTTAGTATACTCGTGCTCCTGATGATGTGAACTTGGTTCACGAAACATGTTGAGATTTTGTATCGAAATAAAGTGATGTAAACTAAGTTATTTGTGTTTTAATAAAAAATAAATAATGCCATCACAAAGTGAAAAGCAGTTAGAAGAAGTTTTCTTCGAAAAAATCATTAAAAAAAACATTGCTGGTTCCTCAATCACCGCGCTATTCCACTTCTTAATATTCAAATATTTCACACAGACAATTCATTGGTACTGATCAATGTAAATATTTCTTAAGCCTTGTTTTACCACTCGTTTTATCTATTTACTGTTTGTTTTAAAAATAATTAAACAATAAACAAAAACGACTATTTAGTCTGTACTCCATGCAAAAGATAGGGTGATTAATAATTTCTTATAGAACCCTGTAACCACCCTTAAGGTTCTGGAACGAGCTTATAAATTCAATCGGGATTTATAAAACGAGAAATAATATAAAAAGCTTCCAACCGAACTACACATAAAATGGCGTTCTGCATTTCGCGCCATAAAATCTGTCATAAACAGGAAGCGGACAAAAAGATGGGGGCGGGCCACTTCCGGAAAGCAGTACCTACCTTTCTACCTAACTACTTCGCCTCTGGCGGGAAACTGCCGAAGCTCAGTAATTTTCGTAAAGTACGGAATTTTAAACTTTTTTATTTCATTTTAAGAGAAAGGAAAGTGCAATTTTAATGGAAAATAATATTATATTTTACTAGACGTGGTATCTACCTACATGCAGTACATTAACGGACCTCCACACTAACGGTCAAATTTTTGTTAAAGTATCACGTAATTTATGATTTTATCTACCAATTATTTATTTATTGAAAATTATATTTCCCAATGAGTTATACTACTTATAAACATTCTGGGAAGGACAGCAATATGAAATAAGTTAGAAAAAATATTAGTATCACTGAAGCATACAAAGTTAATCAGAAGAAAACTGCACATAAAAAAAACAATAAAATTTGAGAAAAACAACAACAAGAGGCAGGTAAAGACAAGAAGAACAAGACAGAGCCAAGAATAACCTAGAAGAGACAAGATGAGCCAAAAGAGACAAGAAGAGAGAAGAAGAGACAAAAAGAGACGGTAGAAACAAGAAGAGACAAGAGAGAGAAGAAGAGACAAAAAGAGACGGTAGAAACAAGAAGAGACAAGAAGGGATAAGATGAGACAATGAGAGATAAGAAGAGACAAGAAGAGACAACAGGAGACAAAAAGAGACTAGAAAATCCAAAAAGAGCGAGAAGGGCCAAGAAGAGAGAAGAAATATACGAAAAAAAAATCAATCAATTATTTCTTTATTAAGTGATACAATTGCATCCCATTTTATCAGAAGTATATTATGCATTACATAAGTACTCGTACATATACGTATATCAAAAAATATACCGCAGAAACATGACAACATTTACACTACTGAACTTAGGAATAATTAATAACAATGCTCAATTACGTGATGAGAATTGTCCAAATTTTCTAACTTTCGATTATTTTGCTAGGAATTTTGAGTTAATCGGGAGTTCATCACATTTTCGCTAATACTTTATAACAAGCAGATAAAAACACGCTACCGCCGCTTGAAAACTTCAACGGTTCTTTTTAAAAATAACAGAGGGCGGCACTTCCGTTTACAACAATCTTAAACTGTACAGTAATTAAGGTAATAATACTTTTTAATAATTTTTTTTAAATGTGAATACCGCACAAGAGTTCGAACTGCTCTCAAATATGGAGGAGAGAAAGGTTTAAACTTCTAACTAATGAAAAATAATAAATAGTATATTCGCAGCCCATTCCACAGTTTTTAAATACTCTCAGTATCGCCCTGCTGAAGTAAAACCATTCAATATTAACACAAGAAGCCCGAGAAAAATAATTTTAAAATAATAAGGAAAAAGGTATGAGGGATATGTAGGAATCTGAGGGTCAGTGTGTCCAAGAGTGACGGATGCATGAATTCATCCCTCTCAGCTGGCTGGAGAAATGGTCTTCTTAAACCGGCTCTCCCGATCTGACTCGCCACGCAGTTGATGGTCAGATGAGGCTGTTGCCAAGATCTGGACATACCTCACCCAATGATCCTGGATACCCTTGCTAAGCCACCAAATATAGCGAATCACAGTAGTTATTCATTTAATGGTTCTCGGGACGGTAGTACCGATACCAGCCACCCATAATTGAAATACAGGATTCTTTAGCCATGTTTGGTTACCTCATCTAAGTTGTCAGTTAATTTCAAAGCTTCATCTTCTCACCTCCTTCTCTTCCCATCACGTCACATTTTCAGCATCACGACATAATATCCCAATTGAGGATGACATAGTCTCACCTGTTCCAGACGATTGGGTGCAGTTGCAAGTGCAAAACGTAAGTTTCACCATCCCTACAATGCCTACAATGAGAGTAGTTACCTCCGGACAGAAGCGAACAGAAACAGAAGTGTTCTGGTCGACCCGCAGGTGAGTGTGTATTACATTTCACTACCACAACCAGTTCCACTTCCGCCAGACTTGTGGAATTATGGAATAGTGGAACAGTGGACCGGGCATCGCGTTTTAGGTTTTTGTTATATGTACTATCCAGTGATGAAATAATAATGTATTTATTTACAAACAATATTCACAGAAACTACAGAATTTCTTCTAACTCAGCAAACTTATTTTGTGGCACCATTTTAATTAAAATTAATAAAATACTTCGTTTTAACCACTTTTATTGTTTATTACCAACATGTTTCATGAGCAACGCTCACTTCTTCAGGGTTTTTTGATAAAACTTTATCAAAAAACCCTGAAGAAGTGAGCGTTGCTCATGAAACATGTTGGTAATAAACAATAAAAGTGGTTAAAACGAAGTATTTTATTAATTTTTAACTACAGAATTACCTGACAATTTTTGAATTCCTTTTTTTAGTGTGAACACCGTATAAGAGTCTCAACTGCTCCCAACCGTCTGGAGCCAGTGAGACTATGGCATTCCCAATTGGGGTATGTTGTGAGGTTAAAGGTAGTGGGGAGGGTAAGGAGATGGTTTAGAGGAAGGTGGGGAAGTAGCTGGCTATTCCGACCTGGTCACCAAACACGGCACCAAAGACATTTCAAACAACGTTTCAATTCTGAATGGTGGTCTTACTCTAGGGCGATACTGTGAGTATTCCACCCTGGAAGGTGCTGTTTAACGGCGTTGTTGAACATATGTTGTTTTGGCAGAATCATTTTTCAATGCTGAAGTCGTAATATTCTTGTTTTGTGTTTAGTGTTGTATTTTTGCAGGTACAGTTTTGTGTCGTAGTCAATTCCTTGAGAAGTAACCACAATTAACAAATACGAGTTATCATTAAGGAAAGATATAATATTAACAATTTTAAATGAAACATGAAACAAAAAAACGTCAGGAAATCGAACCCAGAATCTCTATCTTACCGGGACAGCGTCTTTATCCACTCGATCATTGGGACCTAATTATTATACGTCATATTTATAGTATAACCTTGAAAAGTTAAAGAAAAATATAATTTCAATATTCATTTAGACTTAAAAAATAACGTCAGTAATTATAACAGGGTTTTCCAATAAAAGGTGTTATTTTGAATATCCCGCTATTTTAGTAGATGTTACTTTTGAAGCTGTCATTTTTTAACATTTGACAAGTAAAAACTACGCCATTTATAAAAATGGAACGATACACGCTTCAACAAGGCATTGAAATTTTTTAAATTCACTTGAGTGAATCAAATGCAAATCATCTCGAGTGATGAGGCCCATTTCCACCTCGGTGGCTTCGTCAACAAGCAAAATTATCGCAT
This sequence comes from Hesperophylax magnus, assembly GCA_026573805.1. Lineage (NCBI taxonomy): Eukaryota > Metazoa > Arthropoda > Insecta > Trichoptera > Limnephilidae > Hesperophylax > Hesperophylax magnus. The sequence continues at coordinate 17,631,336 of JAIUSX010000028.1, forward strand.
CTGGGGCTCAGAAAAACAAAGAGTTATTGTTGAAAAGCCTTTTTATCCTCAACGTGTGACTGTTTGATGCGGTTTATGGTCCGACGGAGTCATTGGACCTTAATTTTCCGAAAATGAGGCTAGAGCAACAGTTACGGTGAATGCATTGCGCTATCGAGAGATCATTAATGATTTTTTACGCTGGAATTGGATGGTATTGATCTGGACAACGTTTACTTTCAACAAGATGGCGCTACGTGCCACACAAGCAACGAAACCATTGATCTTTTAAGATTGAATATCAAAATAACACCTCTTATTGGAAAACGAGATTATTGAGATGTGGTCCTATAGAAGACTGTTAGGAATTTCCTGGAGAGACCATATTACAAATGAGGAGGTTCTCCAAAGAATCGAAGGAGGAAGGCACCTGCTCAGGACCTTGTCCGAAAGGCGTGCAAGATGGATCGGCCATGTTATACGACAAGAAGGCCTCTTGCATGTCATAATGGAGGGTATGACCGAGGGGACCAACTCTAGGTAGTACGAGAGTACCTGGAGGACCTGCTGGTGGACGTGCGCTGCTCATCATATGCACAAGTCAAAAGAGCCGCACAAGACAGGGAAGAATGGAAGAGGAGATTAGATGAAATTGCTGCAAACCAATCCCAGGATTGAAACCAGAGAGAGAGATTGGAAAACCCTGTATAAATTAAAATCCGATTTGTTTATCCGAGTCACTATCTAGGTAACAAAAAAAATTTTTAGAAATTTGTGATCATTCAAAAATATATGATAAAGACGTTGTTTCGGTATGACAGAGATCCTGGGTTAGATACCTTTGAGAACGTTTTTTTTTCTTTCTGTGTCTTGTTTTGTTTCATGTTTCGTTTAGATTTGTTAGTATTATCTTCTTCTTCAGTGATATATTAAATTGGTTGGTTTAACCTTCAAAAGTTAAAGAAAAGTTGTTAAAAGAAAAATTAATTAATGTAACTCGTAACGAATGGAATTGATTCAACGCCGTAAACCCAACATTCTGTATCTATAGACACGGAATATTTTGCTGATTCCACTTAAAGCTCTGGTAAAACCGTACCTCTGATTTGTATTCATGGACATGTTAGCTCGTGGGACATGGAGCATCGAACCTTATTGTTACCCTCGTAAACCATATTCTTCTATAAAATATTTTCCATCTTCAAAGATAGATCCCGCGATGTTTGGTTAGAGTATTAGCACACAATACAAAGAACTATCCCATCAAAACCACGTTTTCGACAGTTCCCCCATTTCTCCAAAAAATAAATGTCCCCACTTTTACGAATGAGGATTAGACATTGTTCCGTTATTTCTCACCTTTTTAAAATTCACTTGCTTGACTCCTCAGATTACATTCTGTATTCTGGAAGTGGGATTTTCTTTGGATCACATTTTTCTTGGTTGTACCTCTCTAAACAAATATCTTCTCTTCTACAAGTCGTATTTAAAATTGCCTACCATCCACTCAACATCTCATCTTTTCTACGTCTGAATTCGACTATAATCTTCCATATAATTTTGAAATATACTAATTTAGTATTTAAATTCACCTTCCCTCTCACCATAATTTTAAATGATGGCCTAGAACACCCTTGAAGGGTGAAAGCCAGAAACATTTGCAAAAAAAAGACACAGACAGTTTGCGACAATCCGGTGTTTTCTGTAAACATATTCATAATTATGCTTCATCCTTGACTTCCACGGTTTCACTAATCGTAGGTTCCATTCCACAGTTCTGTGGACATGAGTCACGGAACACAGCAGCTGGTGCCGTGCTCCGCATACTGTGATAGTGAATGGACTTGGAAACTGTGGAATATGAAATTAATACACTCGTTCTGGATTCTACTATTTCGGGGGATTATTGGAACCATAGAATAGAGAAGAATACTAGAAATGCTTTCCGGGTGGTATTATTATTTTTTTATTTGGGTACAGCACAAGAGCCCCAACTGCTCCCAACCATGTGGAGCCAGTCAGACTATGGCATCCTCAATAGGGGTGCACGGAGAAAAATGAATAAGGATTTTTACTAAAAATAGTGTTAAAAATGTGACTGCATGACCATTTCCTACTAAGATATTAGTCATTCATAATATATCAGAACACGTGTCCGAATGAATATAATGGACGAGCTGCGGAAGTATTTTTATTTATTTATTTTTATTTATTGATTTATTGTGAAAAACAGTATAAGCCATTTACATTTCACAAATAACAGTTTATAAATTACAGTTTATAAGAAGTAAGTACATACATTTATTTGCATGGGTAAGTACATCAATACTATCTGATTAACCAGATTTGTTAAATAGTATGCTTATTGCCGTCTTAAATTCTCTTTGGTTCAAATTGAAAATGTCAATCACAGAAGAAATGTGATTTAACAAAGTAGTTATTCTCCCCAAAGGCATGATCATTGGTAGGTTGGTCCTGCCCCTTGGAAAAATAAATAACCTGTGTTGTCTAGCTCTGATGAATTTGAGTAATCTGAAAGTATGTTGCCTGTTGTATGCTGATGATGCGGTGCTGATTGCTAATAGTATGGATGATCTGCAGTCTCTCGTGTCTAGGATGAACGAAGTATGCGTGAAGAATGAGTTAATGATGAATGTAAGTAAGTCTAAAGTAATGGTGTTTGAAAGAGAAAGTACGAAAACAGTGTGCAATATAGCTGTGAATGAGGAATACTTGGAGCAGGTGGATGAATTTGTGTATTTAGGAAACATGTTTACGAGAGATGGGAAGGCTGACAGAGATATTGAAAGAAGAGTAAATGCAGGTAACTCCATTAATGGAGGACTGAACGCAGTTGGCGCTAACAAAAAATTGTCAAAAGAAGCGAAGTTAGCAGTCCACAATGGAGTGCTGGTACCTACCCTGATGTATGGAAGTGAGGCATGGAACTGGCAAAGAAAGGATGAAAGTAGATTGAATGCTGTTGAAATGAGATCCCTGAGGCGTATGTGTGGTAAAACCATGTATGATCGTGTGAGGAATGTGGATATCCGCAAAGAGTGCAAGGCTGATGTAAGCGTAATGAGTAAGATCAAGAAAGGGACGCTTAGATGGTTTGGGCATGTAGAGCGAATGAGCGAAGAAAGGAGTGTAAGGAGAATATACGATGCAAATGTGAATGGTAGCAGAAGTCGGGGACGCCCGAGGAAGACATGGCACGACCAAGTGAATCAGATACTTGAGTCGGGCCATGTCAAGAGTCAGAACAATAGAAGAGTATGTATGAGACGATGTATGAATGTGAATGAGGCAAGGAATGTGTGCCAAGACCGAGTTGTTTGGCGGTCCGTCCTCTCTGCCTACCCCTGCGGGGAAACGGCGTGATGGTTAGTTAGTTAGTTAGTTAGTTATATTTTTAAGAATGTAAATTTTAATTTGGAAATACATGGCTACCCCACAAGAAGCTGTGGAGATTTAAGACTACTGAAACAAATTTTTCGGGAACCCAAAATAATCTATATTTTAAAGGATTCAAGACATTTAATGAATTACCAACGTGTGTTAAAGAAACTAAAAGCCTTTCAACTTTTCGTGGGTTATGCTTACATGCTATAAATCAGAGGTTCCCACAGTGGTCTATATGGACCCCCAGGGGTCGATATCGGCTTGCTGAGGGTCTATGTCAGCGAGAAAAAAATTTGGGGGTCCACGAGATTCAAATGGGGGTACATATGAGCGGACCCCCATTTACCTCAACTCAATATTTGGGAGTTCCGTAAATGACACAATACACCTAACACAAATAACACAGTTTACGTAATACTAATAATAGACTGAGAAATTACTTATTTGATATTTGTATGTTTATTGAGGTATATAAATAGAGTCTACGTTCCTTTTCTCGTCAGAATTAATATTTTGAACCAAAACATTGCACATTAGAAGCCGCGAATTTTCCTGTTCCCAACTTGTTTTTGAAAAACGTCCAGGGTAATAATGACGTTCAACATTTAAATGCACTTCACACAGACTTCAAAACTAAGTTTGAGGACTGTGGAAATGGAATGTTGAAGAACCGGATATTATATGACAAGAAGAACTGATCGGAATAAGCGCTAACAGAGAACTTAAGGGGCAGTTCTGTAGAGCCAGCTACAGAAAGAAATTCCCGTTGGTTATCCTGCTCCATTTTCATTTGGTGTAATACCTCACAAGGGCGCCCCTGTCTGCACAATGCAAAAACAGAGGAACTATATCGCCACCCGGTTGTTGGGCAAGCAAAGGGAAGGGAATCTTTTTAAGAAAAAAATAAATGATTATTACATGGGACGTTAATAGTTTTAGGAAAATTCAATATTCGGCAGGCAGGGGGTCTACGGAAAAAAAAAAGTTGGCAAGTGGTCTACGAGGCAAAAAAGTTTGGGAACCTCTGCTATAAATAATAAGTGTGCCTAAATGTCACAGAAATAAGTTGCATATGTAAGTAATTCTAAATATTTATACTAGATATGAAAATCTAATTTTTTATAAGCAAATAAAAACACGAAAATGAATTTAAAGCAATACGAAATTTAAGCAAAGAATGATCAGACTTTTAGATCACAAAACACGCCCACATCGCATTTCTCGTTTTCTTCGTTATTCTGTGCTTGGAATGGTGCACACTAAAATTCAAATTAAACTGACATTGATGAACTGATTCAAGAGGTTTTAGCAGGTGGTGGAGGAGATAGTCAAAATTTTGTCAAAAATGATTATTTAAGAAAATTTTATTATTTTATATGTTTACCGAATTAGAGTCTCCAATTAGAGCGACTATGAAATCTCCAATAATGAATGATATTAACAAAATTTCGACGATTCGTATAATAGTAAATAATTTATTGTAAGCAATAATTAGTCGAGTGAAATATCAATACAAATTGAAAATATCTCCCGAGTAAAAATAAATGCCAACGACGGGAATTGAACCCGCGCCTTCTGATGTCCGGTCAGGTGCTCTGAACCACTGAGCTATGTCGGCTTATTTCCAACCCGCCAAATAATTCAATATGCACTAGTACCTCAATCAACAATTACTGCTTATAGAGATATTTTTAATTTGTATTGATATTTCACTCGACTAATTATTGCTTATAATCATTTGTTATCCTTTATGCTATGCACAAAAACTTGTCTTATAAACATTAGTTTATCATTAAAAATTCTGATTTGTATAGCGCCGGTTTTGTAAAAATCACCCCAAATATTTTAACACTAATTTTTTAAGACACTCTTTTATAGCAACTATCGCGGAAAAGTATCGCATCCACCAGCTCATCAGTCTATAACATTAAAAACTATATTTATTAATTTGTTTATTTATTTATTTACGCCTTGAAGGCTTTTACATGTGTACATTGCTATAGGTAAGTTGTTCAGGAGTAGATACAATAAGAAGTGTATATAGTATATTACATAATAAACTGAGTATGGACTATATAAGTAGGTACAATACAATAAATTATAAATAGCAATAATTATTATCCTGAAACTCTTGAGATTAAATAAATGCCGCCGACGGGAATTGAACCCACAACCTTACGATTGCCGGTCAACTGCTTTAACCACTAAGCTACGTCAGCATATTCAAAATAATTCAAAATGTACTAGTATTTTTCATTCAATAATTTTAACGTATTACATTATCTAGTGGGAAATTCAGTACCAGCAAAGATTTTTCTACAAATTTAATAAGCAATAATTATTGAATGTAACAAAGGGGCCTAAGGCCTTTAGGGCCTAAGGCCCCGTAGTAAGCGTTGAAAAATGGTTTGAAAGGGAGATATGTAAATACGAATGTTAGAAGAAGCGCGGTAATATTGAAGACCGATAATAATTAAGCGAAAATGGTAAAAATATTTAATAAAACATGACTCGTTTGAAATAGAGCGAAAATTTCTTGAAAAATACTTAAGTTGCAATTAAAGATACACTGTGAATTTTTTCATGCGTATAAAATATTAAAAACAGAAAAAAATGTGTTTTTAATAATTTTCGGAGCTTACTTTGCTAGGGAGATTTCATCTAGAGAGAGCTTTTCAATTTGTATGGGTAATATTTTTTGCTTATAATAATCTGTTATATTTTGTCCTATGCTTAAAATCCTTGTATTTTAGTATTTTTTTAAATAAAGAATATAAGTTGTCATACTGAGTTCGGTTGTACACACAAGTTCAATTATTGCATAATAAGAATAGTAAAAAATAAGTCATTAAGGTACTTTGAAAGTATTTACAGAGCAATGTATAGTAACTTTATAGATATTAAAACAAAAAATAATATAAATATAAAAGGGCTAATAATTTTTTTATAGGTCTGTTTCACATATTCTAAAAGACGGAATTTTAGTTTTGACTCTGAATTATGGTGGTCAACATCAGTTGAACTATACTTATTACCGAATTATCCAAATATTTATTAGCGGACTTTAGGACTTTATACAGAGCTGTCAGTCGTGACTCGCGCGTAGGTACACACAAGGTAATATGAAAAATCCGCTAACAAACCCGAACAAACGACTGAATCCGCGACCTCCATATACGTGGCCCAGATCGTAACTACTCAATCACGACTGGAATGTTGAAATCTTTGAATATTTTGAACTAGGCTTTAAAAGGGGTGCAATGGTAGACTTCTGTTAGGGGTGCGTGTTTCTGGCAGTTGCAGTTACTAAATCATCTGCACACGAACACAGGTCTCAGGTTCTAAAGGTAGGGGGTAGCTGTCGGGGCGGCAAAGCCGATGCTAATATTTAGTCGTCACGTTCAAGGACACTGCTTTTGGTGTTAGAATTATAATCTTAACCTTCGGCATGCCAAGATACAAAAAAAGTTAAACAACCTATTTTATCATTTAAATACATTTTTCACGTGATTATACATTTAATTGCAAATTATTCTTATGGATTTTCTTGAAATAATTCTTATAATAATTTCATGTTTCTATGTCAGGCGAACTTAAAATATCTTTAACTGCGAAAATAGTGTCAACACCAATTCGTTTACAAACTCTCTCATATCTCTTGTGACCAATTAATATACAACAGTAGAATTAAGGCAGAAACACACTAGCTTACGTAGGTACTTACGCTACGTAAGCAACGCCTTAAGTTAACTGGATTAATTACAATCAATATTTTTTCCACTCGAACAACGGGTGGTTTGACAACTCGTTGTTCGAGTGGAATGATTTTTGACGTTTGGCGTATGGAATTATGTACCTTCGACGGGACTCAAGAATAAGAATGTCAATCAATGTAACTACTTTTGACAGCGATTGCGTACGGCCTGGATTGGAGAATCGTTACCGTTCGCTGTCCAGATCGGCGTGGGAGGTGTTCAACACACTTGTAAAGTCATGAAAAGTGATGAAACAATAATTAGGTTAAATAGGTTTCATAGGCAAATATTAAACACAGTTTTTGTTTCATCACCTTTATTGACTCTATATCACTTTTTAATGGTGTGTTGAATTTTCATTTTGAATGTAATTACTCTTACAAAATGATATATATATCGTATATTTATTTCACGTTCGAGAGTGGAAGATAATCTCAGTATCGCCCTAGTGTAAAACCACCATTCAGAATTGAAACATTGCTTGAAATGGCTTTGGCCATATTTGGTGACCAGATCTGAATAGCCAGACACTTCCCCACATTTCTCTTTCCATCTCGTTCCCCTCCCTACTACCTTCAGCCCCATAACATACCCCAATTGGGGATGTCATAGTGTCACTGGCTCCAGACGGTAGTAAGCAATTTCGACACTTGTGCAGTTTCAAAAAAAAAATAAAAATTACAGAGCAATGTGCAGTAACAAATTACGAAATGGATCCTTACACACGGAATACATTACAATTACAATACCCATTCATTCTACACTCTATCAATTTAATCACCTTTCAGACAAAACATAATATATCCTTATTCCCTAACTTAGCGGTATAGTATGTACATAACTAATTAGTGTGATATATTTACTAATAATTTCTCTAATTCTCCATTCTCTTCTTGCAACCCAAACTAGCTTTACATCATTTTTATTATTTTTCTTTTTCATATTATAGTAATGTATAGATTCTGTACAAACTGTAAAATTCACCCGCCATAACACAGGGTCATCCCTAGCATGGGGGGTGAAATATCACAAGAAACATATGTACCCTCTAAGTCTTGTATTAATAAAATAAACTTCGTCGATATTTTTATAAATAACATGAACAGTTTGTTTAAAAGCATGTTTGCATTTAGCAAACCCTTATTACGATAGATTGCTTGTTTTACAGAACATAGCTAAATTAATACAGCGATAAAATAAGGGTTTGCTAAATGTAAACATGCTTATTTTATCGCTGTATTAATTTAGTTATGAATATTCATAGTTAAATTAATAAAGCAATAAAATGTGCACATGAAGAAGTATGAAAGATGAATATAATTAGAATCTATCTAATTCGATTTGTAAGAATACTGCACGTAATTATCTATAAGATCATACGTCAATAATCGTCAATAATCGGCACCAAATCACGGTTGTCAATGGTTTTGCATCTTGCTTAACGGAAATCGTCTCAGGTGTGCCCCAGGGGTCGCATCTTGGACCACTCTTATTTAACATTTATATAAATGACATTTACGTATGCTTTAAAAATAGTTACTTTGTTTTATACGGGATGACATGAAAATTTATAAAGCTATGCAGTGTTTACCCGATTGTATGGAATTGCAAAGCGATCTTGATAATTTGTGTGTATATTGTGAATCAAATTTATTGTCCTTAAACATATCCAAGTGTCACTCGATTACATTTACTAGAAATAAAAACAAAATCATCTATCCATACAACTTGAATAACAAACCTTTACAACCTATGTCTACGTGTAAAGATCTAGGTGTTTACTTAGATAGCAAATTAATTTTTGACAAACACATTGAACACATTATTTTAAAATCCTACAGAATGCTAGGTTTCTTATTAAGAATATGCAAAGTTTTTAAAAGTGCTAAGACTCTGAAAATTTTGTTTTGTTCATTGGTCAGAAGTCCACTGGAGTATGCTTCCACAATATGGAATCCTCAATATAAGGTATACATAGATTTAGTAGAAAGTATACAGAATAAATTTTCGAAACATTTACTCAACAAATACAACAAAACTACAAATAATATGTTAACTTTACAAAAAAGACGCACATTGTCAGTCAGACCTGTTGTTTCTACATAATCTGCTAAATAACAAAATTGATAGTCCCGAATTGCTATCCGTCATTGGTTTAAATGTTCCAACGAGGCACACTACACTATTTCATATTGAAGCCAATAATAACCAATGCAGCAAACAACTCAGTAATTACTCGCGCAATCACAATATACACCCATTACGATGAATTACTACATTTAGACATCTTTCATGATTCCTTTCTAACATACAAAACTAACTTATTAAATTTCTTAGCATGACATATTTCAAAAATATTTTCACATCATTTTTCAAAACTTCTATATATTAACAGTCAATTACAATTCGTGAGCTTATTATAATTCTTGTTTTCAATTCATTTATTATTATCTATCCATACACTTCCTTTCTTTTATAACAATCTCAGGCGAAATTACGTAATGATATTTTATGGACATACGTAATAGGTACTACAACTATGTAATAACTAAAAATATCTAACTGTATCTTATTGTACTGTGTATGTCTTAACAAATAAATAAATAAATAGAAGATGTAAATCAATAAAATTTATATGAATATTCACTTTTATCTATAAAATACCTATGTAACATCTATTTATGATGTGAGTAATCTAGATAAATGCTTTACAAAACACGTAATTGTTTTTTTCTTAAAACTGCATTTAACACATGTGTGCGTTGAGCTATTGATATATTCGTATTATTTTCGTTAGTACTGTACCTCGTACTGGATAGATAAAAAGATTTATGTGTCTAATTAATTGACTGCAACTAGAAGTTCTTCGACCAATGCAGTCAATCTTATAAGTCCCAGATTTAGAAGAGAATGAGCTTCGACGTTGTGAGGCAATCCTTTCAAGTAATAAAACACATTGTATCTGTTCTTTAGTACAGAATCCGTTCTCTCGGTAACTTCACTGAGATGTATTATTGTGTCAATGTCGATACCACTCGGGAGATAAGATGAAATTTGTTAGCATCAAATGGTACTCAAGTTATATAGGTTTGATGGATTGTTTTTTTTAATAGATTGTTGTTTTTTGACTTATAATTTAAGGTTAATTTTGATACAACAGAAGATTTATGAATAGGGTTGGATTACAATGATTACATTTGATCCACAATATTCATCAAGTTAACATTAAACATGTCAATATCACTTTAATAATCATGTTTTCGTTTCCCATAGTGTGAAACTGCGGGGAATGAGCATTGTAGTTGCGCTTAGGTATGCTGCAGTAGAAAATAGTGTAATGTCGTGTTGTTCTTGTGGGTTTGTGTAAGTTGATAAGTTGCAGGAGTTCGAAACAGTCTAATTTGGAGTTTAGTATTTTATACAAGAAAGTTAAATCATTCATTTAACGTCATTTTCATCTTTTAATGTATGAATTTATAGAAAATTTGGTGGAATATTTATATTTGTAGGTACATAGAATAATACATTAAAAAACACCCGATTAATTACAAAAAGTATATATATTTTTGTAACAACCTGAGAACTCAATAAAGAAAACAATTCTCGTGTTTGAATTTTGGAGTACCCCCTATTATAGTTATTTAGATAAGAAAATAAATAAAATGTAATTATAATATTTAAGGAATCTAAATAATATACTTAAATAGCATAGTAATAATCCTAAATAATATACTTAAATAGCATTGAAATAAACTTTAATAATTTACTAAAATAGCATAGTAATATACCTAAGTAATTTACTTAAATAGGATAGTAATAATCCAGAATTATATACTTAAATAGCATATTAATACACCTAAATAATAAAAATAAATAGCTTAATAATAAATATAAATAATATACTTAAACAGCATAGTCATAAATTAAATCATGTACTTAAATATCATAGTAATAAATCTAAACCATGTACTTAAATAGCATAGTAATACAGCTAAATAATATACTCATATAGCATAGTAATTAACCTAAATTAGACATTTAAATAGAGGGATTGCTAGGAGGCTAGGTTTAGAAAATGGCAAATACTCATATGATGAAATTGAACTAACTCTAAACCTCTCTACTTTGGAAGTCCGTCGGGAAAGAAATGACCTCATTTGCTTCTTCAAAATTATAAATGGTATTATTGATTCACCTACTCTACTGCAACTCATTCCCTTCAATATCCCCACAAAGACTCAGAAATAATGAACTGCTCTTCCTCAACAATCATTCGACAAATTATGGATATTATTCACCATTGTCCAGAATGTGTAGACTGGTCAACTCAAGTCAAAACCTTAACTTTTTTGGGATAAGTCTGAATGATTTTTGCCAGTCGCTAAACAAGTGACGGAATATTTAAGTGTCCTGTGGTCCTGACCCACGGCGTATTCTTGACTTGATTCGACTTGTCACTTTATTTTCTTATTTTATATCTACCATATGTCTTTGCTTTCATGTACCTTTGTCTACTCCTGTATTTTTCTTTTTACTTTATTCGTGTTATTATTTTGTAATTTGGACGATGTCCGTTAATAAATAAATAAATAAAATAGCATAGTAATATACGTAAATAATATACTTAAATAGCATAGTAATAAACGTAAATAATGTTCTTAAATAGCATAGTAATAAACCTAAATAATAAATAAATATTGAAGATAATATTAACAACTCTCAAACGTAAATTTTGGTAATAAATTTGGTAATGTTGTTGATATATTTAGAGATTCCGTAGCAGTGCTTAAACGAAATCTACATAAACACTTTGCTGAAATGTATGACTTCTCCACTCCATAGCGAAAAACCCATTTTTTAGCTTCTGTTTTTTCACTCTTTTCTTTTATGACTTTTTAACTTTAATATATATGTTTTAACTTTACAAATTAATATTGTAATTTAAATAACAATTCGAATATGATTTTAAGTCCCTATAAATGCTGATTAATTTCAATCCATTTATTTTTCTAAGTAAGTAAAAAAAAAAAAAAAAAAAAAACATTTATGTACTACAGATATAATAACTATTTTATTTATATATGTACGTAAACTTTTAAATGTCACATAGTTAATGTAATAACACTAATAACAATGTATGTAAAAGCCCAATGGGCGTTTAAATAAATAAATAAATAAATAAATGTAAAACAGAAAATTTGAAAAAACTTCGGTCTTATGTAGGATTTTTTTCTTTGTATTGTATTCTACAAATGTTTAGAAGTGGTTGTGTTGCACTAAATTAGTACATTTCGCGTATTTGATATAGGAAACGATTCTGGATAAATTCTCTAGCTAGATTTCATTAATACCTCACCTCATTTGAGGTGGGGTACCTCAACACCTCATTTCAGTATTTGGGTACCACATGCTAACTTATTGTGAAATCGTGTCCTACCCGACATCCTTTGATCTCTTCAGCCGGATTCTCTTAACCCATTGCCTTGCAACGCAGTGGGATGGATTATGGTTTCATAGGAAACTCCTGGATGCATTCCTACACCCACCCCTCATATCTTATCTTTTTTCTTAGATCTTCCTCTTTTTCCTTTACTTAAAAATACCCTCCACACAGCATCCCCAAGTATGTATGGATTTAATGTAAAAAAAAATTTAACGCTTTTATTTTTTTATTTTATTTTATTTGGTACAATATTTTTTACATTTAAAGTTTTTCAGTAATGTTGGCCTCACTGGGTGGCTTGCCCGTGCTGAAGCCTTCATTTTATAATATGAAAATATAATCTACATGATACATTTAAAGAGAAAATAATACATTTAAAATTTAAAAAAAAATAATACATAATAATATATTTATAATTAAAAAATAATACATTGAAAATAATCTTGTGTGTTTGTGAGTGATGTGTGTTTATATTGGTTTTGTGTGTTACGTGTAGGTTTTGTTTTTATTTTATGCTATGACATTTTGGTAATATTGTCTTTTTTGTTCTTTAATCCATTTTCTAATTTTGTGTGTGAATTTATTTTTATTTTCCTCAATTTTAATTTCAAATTTTACACTGTTGAAAGCTTTTATAGCATGGTATTGGTAGTGTCTTTGTTCAAAGCTTAATTTACTGTCGGAGTTTTTATGTTTTCTTTGTACGCTTGTCTAACTGGTCTGTTAGTGTTATTTTGTGTATGTTGAAATTTATTTTTTTTGTCAAAAATGTAGTTTAGTAGTGTTTTAACGTATAATTGGCGTATATCTGTACGTCACAGCTGTTGAATATTTGCTATGTATCAGTCAGTCTATGTTTTTTTAGTATTACCTTTAAGATAGTTTTCTGTGCGGTTTCTATGTAATTGATAGCCTAACTAAGCTATAGCTTTAACTAAGCTAAGTACGCTAAATCGGAAGAAAACACACAAGGAAAAAACTTACTGATATTGCTAATTGTAAATATTGCTAATTTATTAAGAATATCCGGTTAAAAACGGGACTGCAGGCCCTTCACAAATTAATTGATAGGTTTCTTGCTAGGCTTTACTTAAAATGGAAATGTTTTATTTCAACGTCGGAATACGTGTTCATAAAAATCATAATCTTTTCGCACTTCGTCAATATATTAATTAACACGCATTCCGATATATTAGGATGTAGTAAAATGGAAAACGGCCTAAAAGATTTTAATAAATCAGCATTACTCAGTTTTTTCTCTAGACGGATTTTCTATCGAAGTGATTTATCTTGTTAGTGGGTATCTAGTGAATATGTTTACTAAACTATCTAGTTTCTTCTCAATACATAATTTAGTTCACACAGCAATAGATATAATTTGGTCCTTTGTGACTTATCCAGCTCGTCCGAATCATTCTGACCCTATAATTCTTAATCCCCGGATTAGCGAAAGCCTATCCTAGAAGAATAAACGGGATTATGGAGGACATATCACAAAGTGCTTCTATGTGGGTAAGAATGGCAAACGATGAACTGGTACGTAATTTATTTTGGGGATCTTTTAAAGTAGGTTTTAGTTTCAGTACCGCGACATGGGGGGATTTTGATCATTGCGGATATCAGTATAACTCCAACTAACTAACCGCCACTCCGTTTCACCGCAGGGGTAGGCAGAGAGGACGGACCGCCAAGTAACTCAGTCTTGGAACATACTCCTTACCTCATTCTAATTCATACATCGTCTCATACATACTTTTCTATTATTCTGACTCTTGACATGGCCCGACTCGAGTATCTGACTCACTTAATCGTGTCATGTCTTCGTCGAGCGTCCCCTATTACTTCTACCATTCACATTTACGTCATACATTCTTCTTACACTCCTTTATTTGTTCATTCACTCCCTGTATAATTCTCGCTAGAATTACTCGGTTCTTTTTAATCTTTTTTTTCTGGGAACGTGAACACCACGACGACGTTTCGAAAATACATGTCAAATTCGTTGGTTTCTAGTTAGATTCAAACAAATGAATAGTTTAATTAATTGTTCGGTAATATGAACATTCATTTCAAGCAACATAATTGAAGCAATATTTTGGTAACGGATATAACGGAGATAATAAGAATAGAAATCGAAAAATGCATAAAGGCATAGTAATTTCAGCCGAAGGTGGCTGGTTTAAATCCTGGCTTGCGCATGCAAATTATATTTTTTATATTTCACAATTTATTCGTTCAGAGTGGTTGCTTAAAATGACTTTAACCGTGAGTGGAATAGATCTGAATAGACAGTCACTCCCCTACCTTCTTCTTCCCCATTTCCTTCCCCACCTCACCACCTTTACCCTCGCAACATAACCCTAATTGGAGACGGTTGGGAGCAGTTGGGACTTTTGTGTGCTATTCACATAAAAAATATAAAGAGAAAATAATAGTAGGTATATTTAAGTTGGACATTACCTCTCTCATTAGGCGAACCAGTATCGAGGAAGAATTTTGAATAAAATTATTATTTACATATGTTCCTACATTAAAATTACTCACAGTCCAATGTAAAATAACTATCCCGCAGCCAAGTTGGGGAGTAGGTAGTACCCAAAATTACTAACCTTCTTACATCAGCTTAAATACTTGTCATATCATTTCAGTATTTTACGTATAATATTATACAAGATTTGCTTATATAAGTATTGTTAAGTACGCCTATCTGTTGGATGCATGATGTTTTACTGCATTAGGCCCTTCTTCCACAGGTAAACGCATGTATCCGATACTCGTGTTGTGTACACGCGTCACCACAAATCATTGCTGAATTCTCAAAAATTCTAAAAGAGAATGCTTTTGTGACTTCACAACGATGCAACGAAACAGTTGCAGTAGCTGTCATTTTAATACCTTTTCATTCTTTGTTAACTGTTTTATTACTAGCATTGATCTAAGTAATATTTATTGTTACATGTCTGACACTAGTGACGCCATGTTTAATGTCGTTAGTGGGAACAAACTCGTTGGTTGGTGGCGGCAGACTGGCATATCCGACGAGTTTACGAAATGTCATCAACGTGTGCCTGTGTAGAAATCTCCTCGCAGATGTATTGCGGTAGTTGCAAAGATTCTTAAATCGTTGAATATTAGATGCTTGCGTATCCTCGTGGAAGATTGGCGTTAGTTTTAAAGACGTATACATATTTTAACGTAAAATCGTACGTGCAACTCCTTCAAATAATATAAACAACAGCCAAAGTGGGGCAAAAGGTAATAAATAGGTCGTTTTTGCCGCTACGCTGTTAGTTTTTAGCTAAAGTTTAGCGAGGGCTTTTGTGGGACTTTGGGAGGTATGGGAAGAAAGAAGATAGGAAGATTTGAGAAGTTACCGGGAGTTGGGTTAGAAGGGTAGAAAGAAATAGTTCGTAGGAGAACGGGGTGGGTTTATATATCACGCAGAAAATTAACTGTTTACTAAGAATGGACGAAGAAAGCGTGATAAAATGTAATGAATTAAAAATAGCCAGAAATCTTTTTTTAAAGATGCAAGGTGTTAACAGTGCACTGGAATTAAACCGATAAGGGTCATATCTAAAAACTATGGGTGGTGACT
Organism: Hesperophylax magnus; assembly: GCA_026573805.1. Classification (NCBI taxonomy): domain Eukaryota; kingdom Metazoa; phylum Arthropoda; class Insecta; order Trichoptera; family Limnephilidae; genus Hesperophylax; species Hesperophylax magnus. The sequence goes on from JAIUSX010000028.1 coordinate 17,647,516, forward strand.
TAAACAAACGAAAAATCGTTTGTTTGTTACTGTTCTATCGTATAATATGTTCAATTAAATTAGGAAATCAAAAAAAATAATCCTCTTTTGAAATTGAAATGTTAGTGGATTATTTCTATAGCGCCGTTTTCATGTGAAAATCTCTTCAAGGGCCCTTTACAATTTAATATAGTAATTACCTTAGTAATTAGATTCTTATACGCCCTTTCAACGTTGGGGTCGTAGAGCCGGCCTTGAGCCTGGTTTAAGACCGTTTTAAACAAACAAACGCCATTGTAATAAGTCAAAATTTTCACTGTTCTGACCTCACGCGCCGCTTAATATTTACACCAAGTTCTTAATTAAGGCTGTTATATTATATAACTTAACAGTTCGACTTATGTGTAAATAGCTACAAAATTACAAATACGATTTATTAAGGACTAACACCTAAGATTTATAAATAGTGACTAAAAAATCAAGACTTTTTATAGTTAGAAACTAATTGCTGACGCTTAACTAATATGTATTTTTGACCAAAACATACTGGCAACTAAATCTGAAGTCAATGCGAATTGAATCCACATGCGTCAAGCACTATTCTTCAAAAAATAAAAAAGACAAACAACAAGGTTAGACTTTTTTCAACTTTTACTAGAAAAAAAACAGCAATATTTATTATTTTTGGGCTATTTCCAGTCTCCCACTTTATACTGGCCTGATTAGTGGCTTTAATAATAGTTACATCACGTAAGAAAGAAGCATCAATGTTTTTTTTTTGTTCAGCGTAGTGATTTCGGTTTCAGTTTGAATTTGGTGTAAGCATATTTTCCTTTTCTGATCCCACTATGTTTTGTATCCAGGTTTTTTTTTGAAAATTAAATGTTATAATATTGTTGTGATTTTTAAATGAGAATGAGTTTTTTATTGAAGAGTTAATTACCATAGTAAGCTTTTTTTGTCCAAATGCTGTATTTGTAGTTGATTGTGGGATATGTTTTTGACACTAAGATCTAGTGTGTCTAACTTATTACTTGTGCTTTGTATTTAATAATCAAAAGGAGTTTTTGTTTTTTTAAACAAAGTTGTTTAACTGACACCATGTTAAGATTGTTAAAGATTTTGTCAGTGCTAGTTTTTACAGGGACTTTTAGAATATTGTTATTTGCACTGCCTCATCCGATAATACCGTATACTAAAAGTGTTTGGCAAAGAGCTATGTAGAACTCGATAAAGTAATTGTTTAATGAAATTACTGATGGTTTTAAAAAAAAAACCATTAAAACACTTACTTCAAAATATTAAAACACATTTAACTGGAATGAATTTGAAATCCTCAACCCTTTGTCTCTACCAGTTTCCTACATTTGATTACCCGTCTGGATATCGACTTCAGTGATAGGTCCATCACCTGAGGAAGGGTAGAAAACAGAGGCAAATAATTTGTATCCTGTCAGGAGAATTATGTCAGACCTTTGTTATACAGAGTCATTAAAAACTTAATTGACAGTGCTGCCATCATTACCACTATTAAGGTCCATCTGCCGACTAGGAACACAAGACAAAATTTAACATTCTTCTGCAATACATACACGACCAGAGTCATTAACAATTTAATTGACAGTCCTTCCATCGTTGCCACTATTAAATTCCATGTGCCGACTAGGAATACAAAACGAAATATAACATTCTTCTGCAAATACATACACAACCAACTATCAGACACACTCACTAACCAATAGGATGCATGATCTGGGCAACAAGTTTGGGGGTACTATTGATATATTTATTGACTCCATTTATAGAATCAAGCGTGATCTATACCAGCACTTTGTTGAATCCTACAAATCATAGTAGCGTTGGTAATGTAGTTGTTATTTGTCTAAACAAACTAGAAACTAGAACAATGCTACATATAAGACAGAATATACCTAGTGAGCTATGGAAAAATATACATAAATTTTTTTTGTATAATTTTTGATAGCTCACTAGGTATATTCTGTTCTTAAAATCCATGTAAAAGACCAGCTGAAATAAAATACTTATCGAGATAAATTATGGAAACATTGATGATTAAAATAACGAACATTAGCCAAATTCGACGGAAATTAAACCATTAGCAGTTAGTCTTTTGTGGGCTCTACCCCAACTCACCACATTGTAATACACGCCGCAATATCAACCTTCAAAAAAAGTACATTACATGAGAATATAAATCAAAATACAGACGTGAAATGACGACTTAATCTAACTGTAAGCGAGAAAGTCATGAAATACCACTTCTAAAAATGCATACCAAAATATTGTTCAAGTTTGGCTGAAATAAAATCCCTTTCCTCAGTTTTATACATTTGATTACAAGTCGGAACATCAATTGCAATGATAGGTACATCACCTGAGGGAGGGTAGAAGACATAAGACAGAAGTCAGGAGACGGAGAACAGAGGTAGATGAAGGGAATAGAGAACGGAGAACGGAGGAGAGATGCTAAGAGTAAAAGTTTCCACAATTTAACTTCTTTCCGCCGAAGTTCTGGCATAAAATGCCTCCAAGCAACGTATTCCAAGATGTGATTCTTCCCAAGTCACTTCGGAAACAGAAACAAGGAAAAACATTGGGTGGAAGTTGATTACATGGGCCCACCAACTTCTAAAAGCAGAAAACAGCATTTTCGCCAATTGGAATATTGCGTTTTTGTCATGTCCCACGACAAAATATATAATAACACAAGACAAAATAAAACATTCTTCTGCAATACATACACAACCAACAATTAGACACACTCACTAACCAATGGGAATCATGATCTATATCATGACAGCAGCACTTTCTTGAACCTACAAATAATGGTAATGTAGTTCTAGTGGTTTGTTTTGTTTGTAGTATTGTTCTAGTTTCTATTTTATTTTATGAAACCTTTTCATGTTTTACTAATAGTGTTTCACATTTAGTTTATCTGTTTAATATTATTTCATGCTTTGAAAACTTTGTGTATATTTTTCGATAGCTCACTGGGTATATTATTCTGTTCTTGTAATTCATGTAAAAGCCCAGCTGTACTATAGAATATTGGAAAGTTAAATAATTTAAACAAATTTACTAATTTACTTTATTTAAACAGTTAAATACAAAAGTCAAATCTGTGTACAGTAAAATCTCGATTGGTCGCTCTCCAAATAATCGTTTTCCCACAATTGTAGTTTGTTTCATTCAGTCCCAAATTAGTTTCATGCAATACTCGCAAAAAATAGATCAACCGTTCCTCTACACATCGTTTTACCGCATTCATAGTCTAAAGCACGAAGTTTTTTTACTAAATATTTTGGTAGATCGATCGTTTTTCAAAATGTGAAAATACAAAACCACATTTTGTAGCTTAATTCTTGTTTTCCATTAATGGTACTTGTAAACGAAGAGCGGATTTCCGTGTGGTTTTGCGTCAATAGTGATGAAACTGACAAACGCGAGCCCTGCACACATTGGTAAATCGCTGAAGCCTATGTTGTGAATATATTGTTTTTCCGCAATCATCGTTTTTTTCTCTATATCCCTTCAAAAATGAGGCAGAGTTTTCACTGCATATCATTTAGATAAAAAATTTGTGTATTATTACTGTGTCCTACCCTTGCATTCGATTCAGTAAAGTCTGATTTTGTAGTACTAGATTTAGTTGTGTTAGATTATATTCTTTATACTTCTGGCATATTGACTGTTATATTTCTTTGCCGGCTTTGTGCCATAAGCGCTTAACGCGCTCTTTGTTGCCGTGTACGACAGGCCGGCCATACAAGATTAGCATTCTTATGCCTTCGTGGCAGTGTACGACAGTCCGGCCATACAAGATTAGTATTCTTTATGTCTTCATTGCCGTGTACGACAGGCCGGCCATACAAGATTATCATTCTTTATGCCTTCGTTGCCGTGTACGACAGGCCGGCCATACAAGATTATCATTCTTTATGCCTTCGTTGCCGTGTACGACAGGTCGGCCATACAAGATTGGCATACTTTATGCCTTCGTTGCCGTGCACGATATGCCGGCCATACAAGATTATCATTCTTTATGCCTTCGTTGCCGTGTACGACAGGTCGGCCATACAAGATTGGCATACTTAATGCCTTCGTTGCCGTGCACGACAGGCCGGCCATACAAGATTAGCATTCTTTATGCCTTCGTTGCCGTGTACGATAGGCCCGCCATACGATATTAACATTTTTTATGCCTTTGTTGCTTGGTTATATCAAGTATTTAGAATAATTTAAAATCCGAAACATATAAAAACATCTTTTTGGATGATTTTAATATTATAGTTTATTAATATTACCGACTTTACAGTGATCTACACAAAAGCTCCACATGACAGCCAATCTGTCTATAATGCAGGGTTGTCACATTTCGCCGTTTTTCATCCGATCTTGTGTCAGTTAACATTTCGCCTTGCAATATTATAATTTTATTGCCTTTTGTTTACATTTTGTGATTTATAAGTCATAATTTGTGATGCTTGTGCAAATAAGTAGTTAGTTTCTTAGTTTACAGAGTGTGTATTCTGTTTGTTGTAAGATTTTTGAGTTTTTGATTTAGGAAAATTATTGTAAAATTTCTTTGACCGACAATGGAGGGTGGTGAACAAAATACATCTGGTAATGACCAACTGGAGGAAGATTTAATTAAAGCTGACCATATTGTGAAATTGGATGATAGTGATATCAATTTTGAAGTTGGTGATAAAGAGTAAGAGAAAAAGCAAGTTCTCGTATTTTTCTGAAATTTTGTTAAAATTTGAGGTGCGTTTTTCTAAGTAAATGGCCGCGTAAACGACACACAGTGAACATTTTTGGTAAGTCTTTATAATATCCTTTAACCATGTATAAAATAAAAATTAATTGCACATTAATTCCAGCCTTGCACAGCCATACTAATACGTTTCGGAATATAAAATTTAAAAAATTCTGTCAGCAAGTCAGATAATTTGAGTGAAATTCCGTTTCTCAATAAAATCTACATATTTAAATATTGAAGACAATATTAGTGATTTCTAAACGAAAATCTGAAACAGAAAAATCAGAAAAGGAAACGGTCACATCTGGGACTCGAACCCAGGACCCTTGTCTTTCCGGGACAGTGCTCTACCAACTGAGCTAATGGGACCCTATTCCTCTCGGTCACTTTTAACTGTATCATACTTCGAATAAGAACCACTAACATTGTCTTCATTTTTTCACCGCACATTTTTATTGGCAACTATCTTTATGTATGATCGCAAGATTCAACCCGAACTAAATGCAATCCAGACAGCGTCTTTTTAGATAAACCTATCTTATTTTTTTATTTATTTATTTTTTTTTAATGTGCGACATCTGTTGACTTTTCTGCAAGTCTAGAATGAATATTTATTTTTCGGAATAACTTAATTGAGTAAAACCTCAAATTGTAATATTTAAATATTGAAGACAATATTAGTGATTTCTAAACGAAAATCTGTGATCCATTTGTGGAAAAGTGTGTGAAAGGGTTTAGTTTTTTCTGTGAGGAAGATTTAACCCGGACATAAAGTCGGAAGTTAATAAAAATAAAAATACAAATATTTGAAATATTACAATTTTGAAATCAAATACATATAATTTTTTTTAAAAACGCCCTCCTTACGTTTTCTCGTCTAAAAATAGAACTGACTACGAAAAAACCAATGTTTTTTCAAACATTACTACCGCCTTACTTTTTGTCGTATCATATAAAAAATAATTAGAAAAAAAATCAGATTTTACAACATATATCTTATTTTGGAAAGAAAAGCCCATATTGTATTTCACCTCAAATAAAGACATTGTTTAAATTCACAGAAAGTTTGTTTTAAACCTTCGAGGATAAAAACAGGACCTCACAGTTTTTATTCGCCAGTAAAGGGCTTTATGATTTTGTACGATTGAGTTTTTGGATGTTTAAAAATATTGTAAATGTTTGGTTTAACAGTTACAGGGGAACATCTTATAAAACTGCCGAATGTCGGCCCTTTGCTTTCGTATTACCTACAAATTCACCAAATAAAAAAAAGTTTATCGAGTTAATTTTAACTTTTCAAACAACTTTAAATTTCGAAGGTTGTTTTAAAATAACTACTTATATAATTGAAGAAAACACAGCCCTGGACTCGATTTTTGTGCCTCTATAAATAATTGACTAGCAAACAGCCAGCAAGCATATAACGAGTTAATGACTCATGTGCATATATTCGGAATATGTGGATACGTTTTGAGGAGATGAAGGAGTGAACATGAAGATACCAATCATTCCATAGTCAAGCTGTTGAATTCAAGAATTAATCGAAGAAACTACCCGTTCTCGTGTGATAAATGTCAACAATGTACAAATGTTGAGCGCACCTTTGGCGTGTTTCTATGAAAGTTACTAATTCCTTGGAGGATCTTCCATTGAAATACCGGTAGAATAAAGACAGCTTGACGCCTGTGTTTTAAAGATTGAAATTCGTTTAGGTCCCGTAGCATGCGTTCAATTATGGTTTGAAATGGAAATATGTAAATACAAATGTTAGAGGGAGCGCGCTAATATTAAAAAAACGACAATAATTAAGCGGAAATTATGAAAATTTTTAATAAAACACGACTCGTTTAAATTAGAGCAAAAATCTCTTAAAAAAATTATTTAGTTGCATTTAACGATATACTGTGATTTTTTCATGCCTATATCATATTAAGTAACATAAAAAAACGTGTTTTAAATAATTTATGGGGTTAACTTTGCGATTTTTTTCTATCGAGAGAATTTCATATAATTAACGTTTAAGCATTACGAATGTATAAATATTATCTTCAAATATAACATTTTTTTTTTGAACTTAAAAACTTAAACAGTTAACGAGAAACTTGCTATAAAACGACAGAAATTGGGCGTGCTGGGGCTTAATACAGAGGAATGTATCAATCGGTATATTTGGGAAGTATGTTTACGAGAGTTGGGAAGAATGTTGTCCTGTTTATACGTGGCATATGCATGATTGAGACTTGACTTTGCACTTTTGAATGCAGCTATAACTTTGTGGTAATTCTTTACAAATAAATGCAATAATGTAGCCTTTTTAACCGCAATATTTTTTTTAATATTCGCCCTAAAATTGCTCCTTCCTCAGTGCAAAATATACTAGATTTTGCCTCAGTCCTATGGATTCCCCAATATCAAACTTATTATTATTAACCTGAAACGCCTGTATACAAATACATGCCCCTGACGGGAATTGAACCCGCAGCCTTCTGATTGCCGGTCAGGTGATCTACAAATTCAATTTTTTTTTTAAACTCCTAAAATAACACGGACTAGTCATTTAATTAGGTGCATCTTCTGGATCGTTTTTAATGCTGCTTTGGTAATTTGTTGTGTTCGTACAAACAGTTCTCCAACTCGTCTTGGAAGGAGTTTATAAATAATTGGTTCTTTTAGATTAACGGGGGATTTATTAATACTCCGCGTAATTTAATGGTGACTCGAAAGTCGACCTAACTAAAAGCTGGCTAATTGGAATCTGAAACAGTAAGTTTCTCTGAGAGCCTTCCCTCTGGCCCTGGCGGCTACTGGCCACTGGCTCCATCCTGCGGACTTTCACGCCAGCTCTATGCACTGCCATCTGTGCGTGAATCTATGAAGCTCTTACTTCCCAACATTTAAGTACCCCCCTTTAGCTAGACGTTAATTCTTGACTTCTCATTAAATGAATACTATTTTTCCATATTTCGAGCAAATCCAGACCTTTTCAAAATTGCGTACGTTTTTTTAAACAATTTTTTTTTTTTAAACTTCACATTCATTATGCTTACAACACAAAACCATACAATCAGAATAACCTTCCCCCCACGTGACCCAATTCAATGTTATCCCTCTATTTACACCAATGTACGTGACATCCTGTAAGTTTCTGCTATTAGCATCCAGCGTGGTCTCGACGCCTATGTCAAAAGAATACAAACTTCTGCACGCGTGGATTACACGTGGAATAAAGCCAGCTAAGCAAACAACGTAACAGTTCGTAGAATGCTGTAGTTTTAGAGCAGGAATTGCCATTATTTTTGTTTGATAATAATCTCTTTTATAACGACCCTCCACACGCGAGCAAATGTAATATAATTTATGATTGTAGAGTATGAATTATAAAAATATATTGTGGAAATCGTTTGATATTTATTGTGTATACCTTAGATGCACTTTAGATATTTTACAAATATTTTTAAAACAATAAATAATAAAGGGTTTTTTATTATCCATTTTTTTGTAATAAATAGACATAATGATATTCTCTCTGGGATCTCCCGTGCTGAGGATTTCATTTAAATATTATTAAAATTTAGTAGTGTGGATAATATAAATGGTGTTTTTGTTTCTGAAATAATTATAGATCTATTGTTGGTGTTTTTAGTTCAGTATATTATATATTTCTGATCTCCCTATGTTTTATATCCAGATTTTTATTTGAGATTTAGATGTCAAAATATTTTTGTGAGTTTTGAATGAGAGTGGGATTTTGTTGAAGAGTTAATTACCAATAAGCTTTTTGGTCCAAATGCTGTATTTTTAGTTGCTTGGTAGATATGTTTTTGACACTGAGATCTAGTGTTTCTAATATGAGTCGTGTAATTTCTATACCTTTCTATACCCGCTATATCAACTTTCATTGATTTGGAGAAAACCGCAAAAAACTGTCACATCTCTAGCGTACATAAGTAAATGCATTACAATTTTTTATATAATGAATTGGAGTAATAAAATTTCGAAAAGCATTTATTTTTCTATATATGTCTAGCAATAATTAAGTAATTTCGATAAATAAAATGGATATAGCGGATTTTGATACTCACTTCGTGATTTTGAAAGTCAACTGAGCCGACATGGCGGGTTTAGAAACTCACGCGTAGATCATTTTGACACACGAGCGTGGCGTCAGAGCGGCGGCCATATTGTATTTTGGCAAAATAACTGCTTGTGATTCGTTGAATCCGATATAGCGGGTTTTGATAGTAACTTTCTGTATGATATAGCGGATTTGGTTTCTCACTCGCAGTTTTAACATGGTTTTTGGTCGCGATAAGGAGGGTTTTTAAACTCAATTTTAGGCTCCTCTTGTTGCTCGTAAAAATGTGAACTAGATGTCATACTCAGATCATTTTGTCTCAAAATTGGATATAGCGGGTATAGAAATTATAGGATTCATATACGAGTTAGTTGTTATTTATTGTGCTTTTATTTAAGAATCAATTTAAAAATTAGCATTGTTATGTTTAACGGATTTGTTTAACTGACACGATGTTGATACCGTGAATTGCGTAAAGTTTTTAGAATTTAGAATTTCTACCAAAACCTATTGCAAAATAGATTAAAAAATATTTAAAACACATATGGTTTTGTTTTTTTTTTAATCTTTTTATTGGCTTTCACGCATTAAGAGTGATCTTGGCCATACATTACAACATTTTTCTTATTAATAAATACAACAAATTACAGGATAAAATTGATTACACAACATTACATAACATAACGTAACATAAATAAACCAAACATAACATAACATAACATAACATAACATAACATAACATAACATAACATAACATAACATAACATAACATAACATAACATAACATAACATAACATAACATAACATAACATAACATAACATAACATAACATAACATAACATAACATAACATAACATAACATAACATAACATAACATAACATAACATAACATAACATAACATAACATAACATAACATAACATAACATAACATAACATAACATAACATAACATAACACAACATAACATAACACAACACAACACAACACAACACAACACAACATAACATAACATAACATAACATAACATAACATAACATAACATAACATAACATAACATAACATAACATAACATAACATAACATGCCATAAACAAATAATAAAATTTCTACAAATTATTGGAATCCGTGGTAAACTGCTAACTTTTTTTAATAACTACTTATCAAATAGAAAAATGAGGGTAAGAATATTGAATGAGATGAGTAAATCTAAATTTATAAGGTCTGGTGTTCCACAGGGGTCAATTTTGGGTCCAAAATTGTATATTATATATGTCATAGCTATGTCGAAACTATTTAGAAAAGCGCGCAGATTCATTTTCGCAGATGACACCGCACTTGTAGTATCTAATGAAAATCCTCAAATAGCGATTCAAGAATTGCAAACCGACTTCGATGAACTGCTAAAATGGGCACACGATGTAGGATTGGTTATAAATGTAAAGAAAACAAAATGCATGTATATCAGATCACCAAGTTTGAAAATGTGGAATATTCCCAAACTAACCGCACATAACTTTGAATGCATACATAGAAAAATAATATCTAACTGCCAATGTGAGAAAATTGATTTTGTCAACGAGTATACTTATCTGGGATTAAAAGTAGATAACACATTTAAATGGGATAAGCAAGTTACTAAAATATGTAACCAGCTAAGAGCTCTAGCAAACAGTTTCTATAAATTAAAATTTGTCTTGCCTCATAGCACACTCAAACTAGTATATTTCTCATTAGTAGAATCTATTCTTAGATATGGAATTAGAAGCTGGGGAAATACAAGCATGACATATATTAAGTATGTACAAAATTTGCAAACCTCTATCATAAAAAAAATTGTATCACCTAATATGTATAGACAAAGACACAATGTGCAACTGTTATATTGTGCTGAGGGCCTGCTCCCTATAAAAGGTTTATTTTGGTTCCTTACCATTAAAGATAACTGGGGCGATAGTACTTATAAAAAACCACTGGTACATAGTCACAGCACACGTCTTACAGAAAAAAAAGGGTTGAAAATACCTAAAATAACAAATAAGTATGGAAGCCGAACGCTGGAGTACTGTGTACCAGTGATTTTTAATAAGCTCAAAAATAAATTTGTTTTTTCAGAAAATAAGAGTTTAAGCATGAAAACTGTAAAGATGTGGCTTATAAATGAAAAATCTGTATATCTATAAAAAATAGAGCAAACAAAGAAGAAAAGGAAAGCATTATTTGAAAGTTTTAATTCTAATATAAATTAATGTATTTATTTTATTTTTTATTTTTTTCACTAACAAGCTTTTTATTTCCAGAAAAAAAAAATTAAAATAACATTTTTCAATTAGTTAACTAGAATTTTAATTCTATTACATTGTGTTACAGTACGATGTTATTCACTTTCAATGTGTGTTATCGTATTTGTATTATTTTTGAATATGTGTTATCTGTGTGCTATATTGTCTTGTACTTATGAATGTACGTTATCGTATTGTCATTCAAAGTGTTAGTGTAGTTGTATGTAAGAGTCTGTTATTTATTTTATATAACGGGAGACTTATATTATATTATAATTGTAAATTGAGATAGAACCTGCAGACAAGCAGCCATGTGGCAGCTTCGTGGGACTATCTATACATTGTCTAAAAAAAAAAAAAATGTAAAAAATTTTCAGTCAATAAAGCTTATTTAAAAAAAAAAAAAAAAAAAAAACATAACATAACATAACATAACATAACATAACATAACATAACATAACATAACATAACATAACATAACATAACATAACATAACATAACATAACATAACATAACATAACATAACATAACATAACATAACATAACATAACATAACATAACATAACATAACATAACATAACATAACATAACATAACATAACATAACATAACATAACATAACATAACATAACATAACATAACATAACATAACATAACATAACATAACATAACATAACATAACATAACATAACATAACATAACATAACATAACATAACATAACATAACATAACATAACATAACATAACATAACATAACATAACATAACATAACATAACATAACATAACATAACATAACATAACATAACATAACATAACATAACATAACATAACATAACATAACATAACATAACATAACATAACATAACATAACATAACATAACATAACATGCCATAAACAAATAATAAAATTTCTACAAATTATTGGAATCCGTGGTAAACTGCTAACTTTTTTTAATAACTACTTATCAAATAGAAAAATGAGGGTAAGAATATTGAATGAGATGAGTAAATCTAAATTTATAAGGTCTGGTGTTCCACAGGGGTCAATTTTGGGTCCAAAATTGTATATTATATATGTCATAGCTATGTCGAAACTATTTAGAAAAGCGCGCAGATTCATTTTCGCAGATGACACCGCACTTGTAGTATCTAATGAAAATCCTCAAATAGCGATTCAAGAATTGCAAACCGACTTCGATGAACTGCTAAAATGGGCACACGATGTAGGATTGGTTATAAATGTAAAGAAAACAAAATGCATGTATATCAGATCACCAAGTTTGAAAATGTGGAATATTCCCAAACTAACCGCACATAACTTTGAATGCATACATAGAAAAATAATATCTAACTGCCAATGTGAGAAAATTGATTTTGTCAACGAGTATACTTATCTGGGATTAAAAGTAGATAACACATTTAAATGGGATAAGCAAGTTACTAAAATATGTAACCAGCTAAGAGCTCTAGCAAACAGTTTCTATAAATTAAAATTTGTCTTGCCTCATAGCACACTCAAACTAGTATATTTCTCATTAGTAGAATCTATTCTTAGATATGGAATTAGAAGCTGGGGAAATACAAGCATGACATATATTAAGTATGTACAAAATTTGCAAACCTCTATCATAAAAAAAATTGTATCACCTAATATGTATAGACAAAGACACAATGTGCAACTGTTATATTGTGCTGAGGGCCTGCTCCCTATAAAAGGTTTATTTTGGTTCCTTACCATTAAAGATAACTGGGGCGATAGTACTTATAAAAAACCACTGGTACATAGTCACAGCACACGTCTTACAGAAAAAAAAGGGTTGAAAATACCTAAAATAACAAATAAGTATGGAAGCCGAACGCTGGAGTACTGTGTACCAGTGATTTTTAATAAGCTCAAAAATAAATTTGTTTTTTCAGAAAATAAGAGTTTAAGCATGAAAACTGTAAAGATGTGGCTTATAAATGAAAAATCTGTATATCTATAAAAAATAGAGCAAACAAAGAAGAAAAGGAAAGCATTATTTGAAAGTTTTAATTCTAATATAAATTAATGTATTTATTTTATTTTTTATTTTTTTCACTAACAAGCTTTTTATTTCCAGAAAAAAAAAATTAAAATAACATTTTTCAATTAGTTAACTAGAATTTTAATTCTATTACATTGTGTTACAGTACGATGTTATTCACTTTCAATGTGTGTTATCGTATTTGTATTATTTTTGAATATGTGTTATCTGTGTGCTATATTGTCTTGTACTTATGAATGTACGTTATCGTATTGTCATTCAAAGTGTTAGTGTAGTTGTATGTAAGAGTCTGTTATTTATTTTATATAACGGGAGACTTATATTATATTATAATTGTAAATTGAGATAGAACCTGCAGACAAGCAGCCATGTGGCAGCTTCGTGGGACTATCTATACATTGTCTAAAAAAAAAAAAAATGTAAAAAATTTTCAGTCAATAAAGCTTATTTAAAAAAAAAAAAAAAAAAAAAAAACATAACATAACATAACATAACATAACATAACATAACATAACATAACATAACATAACATAACATAACATAACATAACATAACATAACATAACATAACATAACATAACATAACATAACATAACATAACATAACATAACATAACATAACATAACATAACATAACATAACATAACATAACATAACATAACATAACATAACATAACATAACATAACATAACATAACATAACATAACATAACATAACATAACATAACATAACATAACATAACATAACATAACATAACATAACATAACATAACATAACATAACATAACATAACATAACATAACATAACATAACATAACATAACATAACATAACATAACATAACATAACATAACATAACATAACATAACATAACATAACATAACATAACATAACATAACATAACATAACATAACATAACATAACATAACATAACATAACATAACATAACATAACATAACATAACATAACATAACATAACATAACATAACATAACATAACATAACATAACATAACATAACATAACATAACATAACATAACATAACATAACATAACATAACATAACATAACATAACATAACATAACATAACATAACATAACATAACATAACATACTTAACATAAACGGTACAGAGCTGGTAACAGTAGATTATCAAAAAAATTATAAAAATAGGAACCTGTGTACAATATAAGTGGGCGCTTTTCGTTATTTAACCATATGATTTTGTTAAAACATGTTCTAGATATGAAAAAAATGCAGTGTTTCTTTAAATGCTACTTAAAACGTATGTGGAGAAATTTTTGTTTATTTTCATTTACGCCTATTTTTTTAATGCGGAGCAGCGCATGAGCTGCAACTGCTCCGAAACGTATGGAGTAAGTAAGACGATGGTATCCCCAATAGGGGTATGTTATGAGGATGGAAGTAGAGGTGAGAGGAAGTAGATGGAGAAGAGGAAGGTGGAAAAATACCTAGCTGTACAGATCTGATCACTAAACACGGTTAAAGCCATTTTAAGCAACGTTTCAATTCTGAATGGTGGTTTTACACCAGGGAGATACTGAGAATACCTTCCAATCTAGAACGTGACGCAAATATACTATATATTTTTTATAATGATTTTTCTTTCTCAACAATATCTTTTCCAGATATAAAACGTATAGAAAAGTTTAATGAGCACAAATCAAGAAAGAAAATTAGACTTAAAGAGACAAATGAACAAAAAAAATCTAAATACTACGTAGAAGACAGTAAAATAAGTTAATTCCACCTCAGAATAGGATCCCTTAGTAAGGAGAAAAATTAATAACATTCTTATTTATTATACTTAATAATTTCACCATTGTATTTTGATTGTAAAATGTTTGATGACCAAAAAAAAAAAAAAAAGAAAACGGCAAGGTTAGTTTTGTTTCCAACGTATAAACTATTCTTTAAGGTGATTAAAAGGTACAAATGAAAAAGCAATAAAAATCAGTCATAGGAAGGTACTAAAATATTGTTGTTTTACATTGCAAAAGATATAAATCGAAAAATAGGAAATTTTTAATATTGTTGATACATTGTTATATGCTTTTCCTAATTTTATTTCCTGCGCATTAAATTATCTTTTAATTATTATTATTTTTTTGGTAAACTAATGTTTAAGACAAGATTTTTTATGCATAGCACAAAGGGTAAAAATTATTTTTATAAGCAATAATTATTAGCCTGAAACACTCATCCACATTGAAAAATCTCCTGATAAAAGATACATGACGCCAACGGTCAGAGCTGTCGACCGGCAATCGAAAGGACACGGGTTCATGTCCCATTGGCGTCATGTATCTTTTATCAGGAGATTTTTCAATGTGGATGAGTGTTTCAGGCTAATAATTATTGCTTATAAAAATAATTGTTACCCTTTGTGCTATGCATAAAAAATCTTGTCTTAAACATTAGTTTACCAAAAAAATAATAATAATTAATATTTGACAAGTTCTAGTAATTTTCACCAAAAAATGTAGACAATTTGTCTCGACGCCATCTAGTGAGAGAGTTAGCACTTACAATGCCTTTCTCATATAAAATAAAGTTGGTTGTTTTCAGGTGAAAAAAAATGTAATAAGCAGTAATTGTTGAATGAAACACTAGTATATATTGAATTATTTCGCGGATAAGAGATAAGCCGCCATAGCTCAGTGGTCAGAGCTGTCGACCGGCAATCGAAAGGACACAGGTTCATGTCCCGTTGGCGTCATGTATCTTTTATCAGGAGATTTTTCAATGTGGATGAGTGTTTCAGGCTAATAATTATTGCTTATAAAGATAATTGTTATTTTTTAATTATTACCCCTCTATCCCGAATACAAGTGTGTAGTTCAATTGAAATTCACAATTCATCTTATCAACATCTAACCTGTGCTTGATTACGGACCCCCTTGTTGACCGTGACGACATACAAACTACAGGGTTTTCCAATAAGAGGTATTATTTTGATATTCAATCGTAAAAGACTAATGGTTTCTTAGCTTGTGTGGCACGTAGCGCCGTCTTGTTGAAAATAAACGTTATCTAGATCAATACCATCCAATTCCGGCCATAAAAAAATCATTAATCATTTCTCGATAGCGCTATCCATTCACAGTAACTGTTGCTCCAGCCTCATTTTCGAAAAAGTAAGGTCCAATGACTCCGCCGGACCATAAACCGCACCAAACAGTCACACGTTGAGGATAGAGAGGCTTTTCAACAATAACTCTTGGGTTTTCCGAGCCCCAGATGCGACAATTTTGCTTGTTGACGAAGCCACCGAGGTGAAAATGGGCCTCATCACTCAAGATGATTTGCATTTGATTCACTCAAGTGACTTTTAATAATTTCAATGCGTTTTTATTAATGTCGTAGTTTCTACTTGTCAAATGTTAAAAATTAACAGCTTCAAAAGTAACATCTACCGAAATAGCGGGCTATTCAAAATAACACTTCTTATTGGAAAACCCTGAATAATGAACGAACTCAATTAAGAAAAGCAGAAGACGAAAATAACGGTAAGTCAGCATTCCAGATTTCCTTTCTACTATCCGCTGTGCGACGGTGCCTTCATTCCGACCCAAACAACTGTTTTTCATATTCTTGTCATTGACAGGTTTAAAAGTTTCGACATGTTGGATGATTGATAGGTAATTATCTTCAGTAGGTAATGTTTTTTCGTTATTACGTACATTATTTAAAGGTAAAAGGCAATATTTCCATCAAAAGTAGTCTTTTACGTAATTTAAAAAAAAAATAGTTTAATCAATAAATCAGTGTATTTATTTCACATACATACTCGTATGTAGAGTATACAGCACCATAGTATATTATTTATAAACGGTTATACGCTGATATTCGGTACTGATTATACGGTCGGTGGCTGAGTTGACATCGAGCTTGGGTCTCACTCAGGCGTAGTGTGTTCAATTCCTCGGCTGGCTAAGTCTTCCATACAACCAAGCAACATTTTCAGCTTACTGTGTTGGTAGTAGGAGATTTTCAAATATTGTCAGGTTATTCGTAACCCGGGAATGTTTGTCTTTCTGTTTAAAAAAAGAGTATATATATATATATATATACAGGGTGTCCGGAAACTCGTAGTACAAGCGGGAAACTGGTGAATCTATATCACATTTGGAGTCGATTTTATAGTATATTTTTTTGAAAATTGAGCTTTTGTTATCGAGTAAATCGAGTTAGAAGTTGATTTTTTTTTTTTTCAATCAAATTCTTATAAATTATTACTGAAGATCAAAGTACCCAACTAATTAAAACTATTTGAAAGTAAAACAAATGAAGAAACTCGGATTTGATGCATTATTTTGAAATCACCCTTCATTTAATCCGGTGTAATCATAAAATATTTCTGCTCTGCAGGGTTAAAACATCTGTTGTTCAACCCTAAACACCAGAAAAAACTTTAACCCTAAAATAGCCGAAAAATATATTTTTTTGGTTTTTTTTTTTTTTTTTTGTGAAAATGCTCAAATCAAAAAACTTTATGTTTTTTTGGGTTCCCCATGTGGTGTAGATTCTCCAGTTTCCCGCTTGTACTACGAGTTTCTGGACACCGTGTATATCACGGAGAAGATTACAACTTTGAGGTACACGTAAGAGTAAAAAGGTCACGGGGGTAGTTGTACTATTTTGTGAAGCATGTCAAAAGATAGTTGCTGAACTGTTTCTAAGTGACAAATTCCAGTCGTTATGTAGATTGGCGAGTTCTTATTTAATCAGAGGTCTTCATTTTCTATTTTTTTTTAAGTTAACCCAACACAGAAGGCCCTGAAATAATAATTTCTGTAAGGGATGTGATGTGTGGTGGAAATCTTAAAGGAACTGAAGGTAAGGAAGTTCTGTGTAAAGGGTAAAGTAAAAGCGTATGAGGGATGGGTAAGAATCTAGAGATCAGTGTGTCCAGGAGTGATGGTCGAATGATATATCGCACCCATTGCAACGTAAGGCGATGGTACAAGAGAGACCAGTTGGAGAGGTCAAAGTGTCTCCCCAAATCAGCCTCTCCCGATCTCTCCAGCTGGTGAGCAGGCGCATCCTGAACACACCTCACCCGATAAACCCGGTTATCCCTGCTCAGTCACCAAATGTAGCGAACCACTTGGGTGACCCATGGCAGAGGTATCGGTTTTAGCCAAACCAGCTTCCCAAAATATAAGTTTTCTGGGGACAGAAGTTGAAGGGTATTACCTAAATTTAGCGACATCAAATTTATTTTACACAACAGATAAATCTGTCCAGTGATTTTCAGAACTCTGAAATTAGGCACTTCTCAAAATGGATTTATTAAGGCATTAATATCTTTTGTCCCTTTTGAGATAGCTGCCTCTTTCCTCTCAATTGCCTCCCAACGCCCACTTGCAAAACATCGCCCCCTGGATTCAACTGGCGACTCTGGGAGGCGATAGCAACCACCTTAAGAATCGCTGCATTATAAAAACACTCTAGAAAAGGGTAATTGATACGACCAGGATTTGAACTCTCGGATCTTGCTCTAAACGGTTGACTGCAATGAACTATTGAGCTATCAAGACAACCTGTAGATCTGCCATGTTGAAAATATTTATATTTTATGGGAGTACCGCTCAAGAGTTCAAAATGCTACAAACCATCTGGAAAGAGTAAGACTATGGCATCCTTAATTATGTTACGAGGCTTTAATTGTATGAAGACGATAAAAAGGGGAGTGACAATTTTCTTGCAAATGTTTTACATAATAGGACTGTGTATTCCGTTTTCGTTTTGATCAAAACTGTCTTTGATAAACATTTTTGGTCGACATTTTTTTTATGTTTGAAATCAAAGTATAACGGTACCTTTTATATAGTTTCTAAAATGGTATTTGTTTTTAGAACGTCTTCAAAATGAAGAATAATATAGAACATTTAAAATACCTTGGAAAAATTCGATGAGAAATTATTATTATTTCTAGTTTATACAACAGACAAACAACCCCTTTTGACTGGATAAGCAATGTATATATCTTATGTATCTTTCCGTGAACTAATTCACACAGATAAGCAAACGACGTATTTATTACACGGTAGTTTATTTATTTGTGTTAATATTATTATTTTGCTTTTTTCTAACATATCCGTGGTAACCAAAACAAAACTCGAAAATTATGTGATTTATTTGTGTGGATATAATATTATCATTATTTACGTAAGAGAAACATAGAAAAAGTTGAGACAGGAGAAAAGAAAAAGAAAAATGAAGAAAAAAATCGCCGTCCGATATCTTATTGTCTCCTTTTTCTAATTTATGGATTCAGAAGTTTTCTTATTATTTATTGAAGATATACATTAACAAGTGCGTTGATATATGAGAGTTCTCTTATTCCGCTTTCGAATCTATTATTGGATTAGATTAATTTCTCAAAAAGCGATTAAATAAAACTTATAACCTGTTATTCAAGAACAGAAGGAAAGAGGAATCTTAGACAATTTATTGACATACATGGCATAGAGACAGGAAGTGGTATAGACAAAAAAGAGCATTGACAATTTATTAACAAGTTTTAATTTATCTTAAAACTTGGGAATAATTCTAAGCTCAAAGATATCTTTTTTTAACCTCCACGAAGGATGCCCTTAGGAAAATAATTTCCTAAGAGCCTATGTGATTTTTAGGGACGCCGCGGCCGTGTCGAGGGTTTTTCGAGGAGAAGAAGAAGTGAACATGAACATTTTATAGTAGAAGGAAGTAAACACAGAGGCAGGCAAATAGTTCCACCGCCGAACTTTTGAAATAAATAACGAGTTGTGGAACGTATAAATATTTATGCGAATTAATTGATTAATTATGACGAGTAGGTAATAGATAGTAGGTACTTCTTTTTTCCTTGGTGATTACTTATCAAGTTCAGATGGAAAGGGATGTGCACTTGTCTTCCTTGATGGGCACAGTTGCCCGTGGTGTTCCGTGGATTCATGGGATTTCGAAGTGGCCTATTTGTTTTCCCACGCCGGAGGTGTTGGGAATGGTCAACAGTGGCGGAATTTGTTACGCCGGATCGTGCTGATTACGTGTTTGATTTCGCACGCCGGAAGTTCTGTGAAGGGCAAAAAGTTGTGGATTATGTTGCGCCTAAACGTGCAGATTGCGTATTTACTTTCCTACCTCGGAGATCCTTGGAAGAGCCAAAAGTGGCTGAATTCAGATGGCTTATTTTCTTTCAAAAGTGGCGGATGGAGAACTTCTTCGTCATCGGTCTGTTGTTGGATGGATCCTGAGAAGGTTCAACAAGATTTCATGCTCTCTTCTCACTTATCACGACAAAAAGGTAAGTAACAGCTGTAGAAATTACCCGTTCTCATGTGACAGATGTCAACCATGCAATATTTGTAGTGGTCTAAATATTTCAACCCATCTCTGCACAAGGGTCCAGGGTTTTTTCAAATATTTTGGGGCTCAACCAAATTAAACATGCAATTTGTACAGGATCAGCAGTTGTGTACTATCTATAGTATCTGATGGCCCTGAAGACATTTACAGTACAACTAGCATCTGCGAGGCTAACTTGACTATGGCTTCGTTGTACTGCTGTAATCGTTAAAAAAAAATCTGAAACTTTTCACAGTCCGCAACATTGTAATATTGCAACACTCGACAAAATTCGGAGCTAAACAACCAAGAATTTGTAAGCTTAGGTCATTTCATACAAATTCTCTTAAATTCTCCAGCCTTTTAAAATAAATATTAACTCTACTTTTGTCACTAATCTTTTACTGAATGTCTAGTGTTTGTATTATAGTGTCCCCTGCGTTCAAAGTCGTAAACATTTTAATAAAAATGTGTTTATCTGAAGTAACTTACCAGGTAAGCATGTTCTGTTCAATCTGTTTGTAAATAATAAAATTAGATTGAGCCTTGAGCCGTTGAAGTAATTTTTTCATTAAAAAAATCCAATTACTATTATCACTAGCGCATAACTATTATCCTGCGAGTAGGAGTGCGCGGGGACAGGATTCAATAGTTTCCGGTCGTTCGGCGTTAGATAGTTGGGAGCGTCGGAGCTCAAATTGGACTAATTGAAGTTAAAAAATTGGAACCAATTTTTTCGCTTCGTGTCTCATCTAAATGTGATAATCCTGAATTGTTGACAAATCAATTGTAGTTTTGAAAATGGCAATTGTTTTAAAAATACTTTATTATTCATGTTGGTATTTTATAGAATTCTCAAAACAGACACTTCCTTCAACTTGGGAGGCGGGTATGGGTAGCGCCGCTCCGGGAACCATTTATTTTATAACCAACACCCCTGCCGTAGGTCATCCCAAGTGGTTTGTTGTGTTTGATGACTTAGCAGGGGTACCCGGGTTCGTGTGGTGAGGTTTGTTTAGGTATTGATAGTGAATGCGACTGATCGTGGGAGACCTTTTGACCTCTTCAGCCGGACTCTCTCGAATAATCGCTTTGCACCGCAGTGAGAGGGATGGATTCATACGTCTGTCACTCCTGGATACATCGACTCACCCCTCTTACCATTTCCCTTCCCAGAACTTTCTATAATTCCTTTTCTCAAAAAGACCCTTCACACAGCTTCCCCAAAGATGACTGGACAAAGAGGGCCTCCTGTGTGGAGGAAATGGAAAAAAAATTCCAATTTTGAAAATGAAACTGAAGTTAAAGAAAATGTTTTCGAGTTCATTGAACCGGAGTTGCAGACAGAGGAACGACCAAAATAATTTTTTTTTTATTTAAGTGGCTGCCAGTAATATTAAAAAAAGCAAAACATTTGAAATGCAAGTTAAAGATAGTGACCTTAAATAAGTTCGTCCTTCCAGATGAGTCGTTTATCCAGACAAATCGATTCCTCGAACAGCCGTGACATCCAATTGGGTCGATTAACCGACGCTTGAGTGGACTCAGATAGGTCCCATCGAAGAGAAGATAGCACCGTGTATACTTGTTAATAAGTCCATATTATATGTGTGAAGCATCTCGCTGTCACTTTAGATTGCAAGCTTCCTCAGCGCGATCTTATTTCGTTGATATATCACCTAAGACCCATTATTTAGAATTTCTATCGAATGATAAAATATTTTTAAAGATTTTAAATTTTTAATCTCTCAATCCCTCAAGCCCTGACATTTTCTGTACGAAGATCAGAATATTTCCGCTTTGAAATAAAGTTCAAATTAATTAAATTGTCCTAAAACTAAAAATAATAAAATACAATCACAATTTGCCAAACATCTCCTAGATGAAAATCACTCACTTAATGATAATAATAAACCAACTCCGTTACACGTACAAAATAAAGGCCGTAAAATGAATCTTTTAGGGGGTTTTTCACTATCTCTGATTATGTTCTGACCAAGCACTATGTTATGAAGCGATTTTAAAGTAGTTAGGTACTATTTCAATGTATTAGTCGTATATGTTGGCGGTACTGCTTAATTTTTTTGGGCGCGAGCGTGGCCGGCCTGTTTTGTGTCCGGTTTCCGGACTCTGGTTTTGACAGCGGATTGTGCGGCCCGCTGTTAAAACGACAGTCACAGAATTTAAAATTGCAAATGTGCTAATGTAATAAGAAGTTCGGAATTGACGACATTCGGGCGAAGAAAATGTCAAGTTATTAATTAAAAAGTATTTCTGCATTCATCCGCGTAATAAGCGAGATTTTTGGACTGGGATTTAAAACACGAGGACAGTGCCGGCCCGGCTCGTATGTTTAATATAATGTTCCGGATTAATCAAAAGAATCGTTCTACTGAGTAGGCGTTACGCCCGCGAGTTTAGATAACTGCAGCAAGAGATTTCCCGTCGGAAATATATTTAAAAACGGATGCGCCGCAAACACGATACGGAGCTCACAATCATAACGGCTGGAAGTCCGGATGATCATCACGCACACAGAAGGTCTAAGGGTCCCTTCCCACCAGCTGGTAGTCACGGAGGACGCATTATCTTGATGTCGCGCAGGACAAGGCGTCAAAATCACCACGAGGAGGCGAGATGGGCCTCTTCAACTGCAGATTTACCGCCGTGGATGATTCATAGTTAGTTTAGAGTAGGGAAAGTGTACTAATGGTCCCGGGGTGAGTCCTACCTTTTTTTTAATTTGTAAAAATACTTATGAGCACAATAGAATATTCAAAATTATCTACCTACCTCTGGTTTTTATTTGTAGAGAAACCCTGATCAAAACCTTTACAGGAATGTCATATTAATCAATTGCCCGGCTAGCTCAGTCGGTAGAGCATGAGACGGGGTATTCGTGCTCTCCGCATTTTAACATACTCTGATTTAGTCAGAGTTTGGCGTCCAAGACTCCCCTGGACGGGAGTCAAAGTTGATTTGCGGGGTCCACAATCTGTCACAAAGTGACTCATAATTAGCTAACAACTAATCCGCGGATTACTCATTTTTTCGTTTTCACTATATCTGAATAACGCTAACGCTCGGGTTAAAGTTAGATTTGACTAATCAGTGCTCGAACTTCACGTTAGGCGCTATTCTTCGAATCAAAGATGGCGTCAAAACATTCCGAGTTTAACAGCTGAGAAGTGAGTCGAATTTTGTAGAATGAATTTGAATGCTTGTATGATCCATCCTGAATTATTTTATTGTGTTCAAAATAAGAAACAATGTATTAATTCGACAGGAATCTATCTAATATGACCTGATAATCAACATAACATAACCAAAAAAATGCACACTTCGCGGTGTGCGGACTGTGACGCATGACAGCCGTGGCAGTAGATGGACTAACTGCAAACATTTTGCGATGTTGCCAGACTATTTCGAGTGTTATCTATCCGGAAGCTCGAAACAATGGTGAAACGGTCACCGTTGAATAACGAAGTTATTCTGAACTTTAAAGCCAGCCAACGGATAGCTAGTCAGATATTTAGCCCGACATAGTGAAATACCCCCTTAGAGTAGTTAGAAATTAACAAAAACTCTAATAATCCAAAAGCTTTTTTAATAAATGAACAAACAAATATAATTCGTTCACTCCTACTAGATATCTTCAAACCTAGTGCAAATATGAGTGCATTATGAAGTACTTAATTATGCTATTAAAATAACCTTATGAGCCATCGTTTGGGAATAACTAACATAAAGACCTTCAGTCAAATTTAAACATTACAGTAATTGGGGAAACTTTACTGGGATAATAACCATTAATAATTTCTAACATTTTACTCAGAAATCAATAAGGAAATCATTAATTGAAATTAAAATATCTATCTAGAAATAATATAAATGTATCGTCTGTAAGTGGGCTACCCACAGTTTGATAATGCCTTCAGGGGGCGAAACAGCTGTCACGCGTAATAATAATTACACAGCAGAACTTGTTTAAAAATAAACTGTTTTTATAAACACAATAACAATATTATTGAATACATAAAAAATATATATATATTTATAAGTTTTAAAGGATTAAAATTTTGAAATCAAACTTAAATTATTACATTTGAAATTTTTTTTTTACTAGAAAGAAAATCTATTAAACATTATTAAAAACGTTATTTTTGTGGTTATTCTCTGGGAATTATTATTGTAAAAACAATTAGCGATTTTCTTACAGAAAGTATTTTCAAAATTTCATGTTTTTTATAATTTTACGACGTTTGGAGTAAAAATATTTATGGTTCTTTTTCCAACTTTTTTTTTTCATTTTGTAAAATTAAAATATTCCAATTCATAAATGTTAAAGTATATTTAAAATACAAAAATTTAAAAGGTGATTTTATCTAGTTTCTTAAAATGGTATTTGCTTTTGCGGCATCTTCAAAAGAATTCATATATAATCACATTTAAAATACTTTGGAAATATTCTGAAATTCGCTGAGAAATTTCAAATTTATACAACAGATGAACATCCTTCTTTGGCTGTATAAACAATGTATATATATTTCCAATAACTTTTTTTAGGGTCGTTCAGTTTCAGTTTACAATAGTAAGGATTTTAGACATACTGTTGTTTATTAATTGTATAAAATATTCATTACGTTTGTAAGTAAGGGGGTAAGAGAACGGAGCTCCACGCTTGAGTGTGGTCGTATTAGGTACATATGACATAGTATGTACGTAACATTATCCATTAGGTGTATGTGTTGTAGAAATAAAGCGAGGTTTTCTTGTTTCCAGACACGTCTCTCAACTCTGAGAGCATATCGGAAATGCATGACCTGATTTCACAACACCCGTATTGTGTTTCAACAGTTCACTTCCAATAAAATTGTCCCGGAAATGTTAGGGATGTGCAGCGAAGGCTTTCAACATTATTGCCGTTGATATTGATACTTATCTAAGACTTACATCAATAACTTATTTATATGTTACCTGTTTGTACCCATACATACAGAGTTTTGTTTTTTGTTAATATTTTTATGTTTATTATTTATTTTTTATTAACCTATCAAACTCATCACTAACAAAACGGGTAAAACCCAAAACATGTATTTATAATGTAACTAAATTAGTTGTTAGTAGACACTGTTGTAAATATCCAAGACAATAAAGTTTTAAATCAATCTTTGTCGTAAGTCACTAGATATATGCAGTGATAGATGTAAGTCTTTAGTTTTAAATTAGTCTTAGTCGTAAGTCACTAGATACATGCAGTGATAGATGTAAGTCTTTAGTTTTAAATCTGTCTTTGTCGTAAGTCACTAGATATGGGACTTAGTGCTAGATGTAAGTCACCAGTTTTAAAACTGTTTTAGTCATAAGTCACTGGATATGGGACTTAGTGCTAGATGTAAGTCACTAGTTTTAAATCAGTCTTAGTCATAAGTCACTAGATATGCGACTTAGTGCTAGATATAAGTCACTAGTTATAATTATGAATCTTAGTTGTAAGCCAGTCATATTTATTACGCCATGTACATATTTGTACAGCGCCAATGAGGTGATTTTTCTCGATAACGGCGCTATATAAAGCAGCCAAATACGTAGAAAAAACATACTGATATAAAATATTGTTGATTTATTAAGAATCTCTTCAAATTATTTGTATTCCGGTTAACAACGGGACTACAGGCCTTTAACGAATGAATTTACAGGTTTCCTAATAAACTATCTATAACAGGTGATGTCTGAACATGTGGTTATGATTCTAATATTTTCGCATTTCGTCATTATGCATTATCAGGACAAACGTAGATGCATTAAGACGTGTTCCGGAGTATAATAAATCTACTAAAAGTTTATTACGAAACGGCATGCTATCTCGTTTTTAACAGGATTAGTTTTTTTTCTTCGTGTATTATGATAATTATTCTGGGGGGCTGCCAAGCGTGAAAATTAATACCGACAAGGGAAAAGTCTTTATTAAAAATATTAATTATAAGACAACATTCGCTAGTAGGAAAATTACATTGCAAGTTATTAATTTTAAGCACCAATTGACATCATATTATTATAGAGCCAATTATTATTTTCTTGGTATGAAATCCACTTGGGATCGGTAGTATTCAATAAATGCTTTAGTTGGTCAAAGATTACGAGTACTTTACTAACGTAAGATAATGACAATGAATCGATAGCAGGACATGCGTTCGATCTATCAGAGGGTATGAGTCATTCTAACGTTGGACCCAACTAGAAGTGAGCTCCCTATCTGGGAATCGGCTGGCATCAGCTGAACTCGTAACCATTCGGGTACAACCGACATGCTATCCCTGTCAGATGGTTCCATCTATGAGAAACCCCTCAAAATACATTAAATGGATAATAATAACGTGGATCTAAACATTCTAGTGGGTGGTATCGAAACTACAACCAAATAACAATGTTGAAACGAAGTGATTCCATATGATTTTAGAAGTTGAAAAGAAAATGAAATATTCTCGAAATTCCAACGTTTTAAGGTATTCTTTTGGTAAAAAAGTTCAATTATTTTTATGGGAAAATAAGTATTCTTTTATAGATAAATATATTAGTATGGAAAAAAAATGGAAATTAAAAAAAAGTTATTTGTCTTTTTTACTTCTACCACCATGTAGGATCACCTTCTGAAGTTAGTGCCCTTAACCCCCGGACACCTTGTTTATATATAAAAAAGACGCTCAACCGAAATCAGTATTTTTAATTTACAATGAACATGATACATTTTCAATGTAATCGATATTAAAAAAGCATTGATATTCCCCAACCCTAATTCATTGTCAAAATGTATCTACGATTTCTTTGTTAGGAAGAACGCGGGTTTCAGTAAGAAATAACAGTAACTTGATTTTATTTTATAGAAATAATAACAGGTCTCAGTATTATTGGATCATAATAGGAATTCTCCACTGAACGGGAACAGTTTAGCACTTCCAACTGTGCGCTGTACGAAGTAAGTACTGCAGTATGCAGTTGTGCCAATATTTCTAGAAACTCGTGGATTGCATACACACAAGTTCATAAAACATTGAAAAGCGAACGATGCAGTCCCACACAATACTGTATATAATATTGTATAGGTTTCGCTTTCAGAGTTGATTCAAACACAGCAACCACACATATTTTTTTTAATGTGTGAAATTGCACAAGTGTCACAAATGCTCCCAACTGTCTGGAGCCAGTGAGACTATGGTAACCCCGATCGAGGTATGTTGTGAGGCTGAAGATATCAATGGGGGAAGAGGAAGAGGAAGGTGGGTAGCACCTGTGTTACTCATTGAATCGATGGGTACTCGACGAATGGACTGTATTTTTTAACAAGAAAATATTATTAAGCAATCGTGTTTATCACAGGGGAAAATAGGAGTGGGAAAGGAGGCCTTTACCTAATGAATGATCTTGTTTCATTTGGAATTTCTAATGTTGGTCTTGAGTATTCTGTGGGCACTCTAGTTTATAGATGAACATCTAGTATTGTTTCACAATATAATATTTTAATGTTTGATAATTGGGGCTGATAATTTATACTGTTTTCCTATAATTATTACGAGGGGCGACAAATATGCAATGATATGCAACAGCGATGAAAATAACATTAAAAAACAAATTACCCTTGCTTTTGGCCATCTATTTTCAAATTTAGTTGCTTTAAAAATGGAATAAAAACAAGGGAGAGGGTAATTTGAGTAGGAACCGAATTGTTTGAATAACCATAATAGTGCTCAATATTAAACAACCTGCCTTTTCTAATCTGGTCACCAAACACCGCCAAAGCTATTTCAAGCAACGTTTCAATTATGAATGGTGGTCTTACACCAGGGTGATACTGAGAGTATCTTCCAGTCTGGAACGTGCCAAATTGTGAAATAACACATATTAATCTAATAACATTTACTTGCGTATCCCGGTATTTGATACCGCGAACTCCGGCTTGCTAATCGATAACCTTACCCCTCGACCATGAAGGTCATCCACAGATGGATTGCCCACATAGATATTGCTTAAAAATTAATAACAAAAAATATTCTAAAACAAAAAATCAACCCTTCTACTATAATACGTCTATTTCAAAAAAAGTATTTGAAATGAATGAATATTGAACCTTCCTGCTCAGGAATTGAACTTTATCAACCACGACGAATGCCCATCGGATAAGACCGACATTTATTTCGAATATTAACGGCTGTAATGTGATCCGATTTCAGAGAAATTCTTATATATCTGCGTGAGTGTACGTGATTGCAACTAATTGATAGAATGCATTGCCATCGACAACGAGTGTATCTGCCGAGTCTCAGCTCAATTGCATTCATTCATTACCGAAAACAAAAGTGAAAATTCAAATAGACATATTTAAAAAAGCTTGTTAAAATGTAACTCCACCATGAATCAAAAGTTTGCAAAATTATATAATGATATTATTATAAGGCAATAGTTTGTATCATTCAAAACTCCAACCAACTAACAATAAATAAAGTGATATTCCATAACCGCAAAATTAGCATAGTTTTCTTTAACCGCTTAATTAACCCTTTTGTTTCTTAATTATTGCGGCCGGGAGCTCCAGCCCAGAAGTGGGGAGGACGCTCTCCATTACTGGCGTAATTACGGCAGCGCTATCTTCACATCGGCGCTGAATTAAGGGTGGTGTAAATATATTCATGGGGTAGGGAGTTGGATTATTATTTCGGATATTATAAGCAGACATTTTTTGGCAAATCTCTTGCGAGTTTTGATGTTGCTAGAGTGACCACAAAATATTATCATTTTTTGGATATGTGGATTAATTTTTTAAAACTCTTGTTTGTCATGTAGACAATCTCGGAGCTGGATGGCGAAGATACTCATAATATATTATTTTTACATAAAATTAATGTTTAAAAAGTTATCTGAATCAGAAAGCTGCTTGAAATGGCTTTAGTCGTGTTTAGTGATCAGATCTGAAAAACAGATCAATTTTTTTCTTCTCCATCTCCTTTCCTAACTACTAAATCGATTTTCGCTCTCACAATAAATTAACAGGCCTTATTAATAAGACGTCAATTTAAGATTTTAAGAAACAAAGAATATTTGTTATAATGCAAAAATATTCAGATTTTAAAGACCACATGGTTTTCAGACACCATGATTATATATTCGTAATTTACTAAGATTGCAAAAAGTTTATCAGGAAACCTGTTAATTCTTTCGCAAGGCCTGCAATCCCGCCGTGATCCCGAATTACCAATAATTTAAAGAGATTTTTAATAAATTATAAATAGTCGTTTTTGCAGCTTGTTTTTGGTGATCCGAATCTTTTTCCACCGGTAATTGATCCCCGGACAGTTGATCCCCTGAACAGTTGAGCTTTCTTACAGTTGATCCCTCGGACACTCGATCTTTCAAAGGAATATTTCATTGTTTTACGGTCGTAAAAATCGATAAATTTATATTATCTGCAGTCTTGATTAGAAATCAGCTAAAAATATATTTGCTGACAATAATGCCCTGTTTTCAAAGGGCTATACATAGAGGATACATCTATGAATAACATAATAAGACAATACATGCGGAAGCAAGTTCAAATATCAATTTTTAGGGGATCAATAGTCCAGGGGATCAACTGTCCAGGGGTTCAAATTTGAGGGATCAAGGGTAATGAAATCCTTCAAAACATATCTCAATTGTGAATGCAAAAGTCCTTTAATCATTTTTTAGATTAGTTGGAATTCAAAATCTTCTAAGCTTATTATAAATGCCATTTAATTAATTATAACATAAATATAATAAATAAAATATAAAAAAAATAATACATGAAAAACTGTTAAAATAAAACTCTCTTAGATGGTTTTTATTGGGACAAACAAACAGATTTTTGCCTACACAGAAAAGGCATCAAATAAACAAACAAAAAACTCTAATGCCCTTAAACAAGAAATTTTATCCAAATAACGGCTTAATTAATACATAAAAGTTAAGATTTCCCGGCGAATTTTCGCGAGTCATAGACAACAGCCAGAGTACAGATCGTAAAAACTAACTACGCCAATAACAAACACCGTAAAAAATTACGTACTGCCGCTGAATACAACCTTCTTCCCTCCAGGGAGGCGCTGAACTGCACCAATTACGTTTAATTACAACCGATAGCATCCCCCTCCCTCCTGGACTAGTGAAACCTTCACAAAGGAACCGGAAAGCAGAAAAACGACACCGATTTCAAAGGGAATCAAGAATTTTCAGGATTTTTCATGAAATTTCAGATATTTCAGGATTTTCTGTCTTTTCAGGAAGTTCAGGTGTTTCTTCGTTGATTAACTTCGTCCATATACCAAAAGACTAGCGCATGTACCATTCCCAACCAACAAATAACTAACTTCCATGCAGGAATGGGCAGAAAGGTTAAACCAGCACAAAATTCTGTTTCGATACACACTCCTTGCATCATTCATATAATATTGTCTCGAATATACTTTTCTTATTCTGACTATTTAAATGACTGGACTCTTTGAATATTTGATTTTCTTGATCGTGTCGTGTCTTCCTCGGGACTCCCTCACTTCTTCTACCATTAACTTCCGCTTCATAATAATAATCTTCATATGCTCCATTTATTGATCGTATGTTATATTTTCTTAAAATATCCAAGCGTTTATTTCTTAACCTTACTCATTACGCTAACATCAGCCTTGCATTTTTAGCGAATCTTCATATTTCCCAAGCGATTATACATAGTTTTACACACACACGCTTCAGGGATCTCATTTAAAATATAGGAGTACTCCTAATACATTATTTAAAATATAAACCTTCAAAAATAATTCCACAAATAAAACTATTCAAACTAAAATTAAGTATTAAAAAGTACCCCTGATGGCTTGTCAGTCACAATCATAAGGTGACCACACTGACAATAACAAGGAGGATAGAATGAGTAATAATAAAAATAACAAAATAACAAAAATTAACAAAAATTATCAACTGAATTTAATGTTGCAATGAAAAGTATACTTGTAAATAAAATGGTCGAGTGGATGAAGACATTATCCCGGTAAGACGCAAATCCGATGTGTTCCAATAAAAATTGAATATTCATTAAGACTTTTAGAAAAAGTCAAAAGGTGTCCCATATAAATAAAAAAAGGGAAATATTTATCCGAGAAACTATCTAGGTTACCAATCAATTCTTTAGAACTTTGTGATCATGCAAAAAGAAAGCTTTCAAAAATATGTGAAAAAATAGTTGTAAGATAATTTTTTTTATTCTGAATTTGAAATATGAAATCGAAAAATATGACGTATAATAATAAGGTCCCGTTAGTCGAGTGCACAAAAGTGTCTTGGTAAGACAGACATACTGAGTTCCGTTGAGACGATATTTAATTTTTATTTTTATTATTTATTCTTAAATATATTTGTATAACAATGGTATAGTATATTTTCCTCCACGCTAAGAGTTGACCTGTGTTGTGGAGGACTTTTTCAATTGTAAAGTTATATAATAATAAAACAATACAGTGGAGTTGGTTACACAGAGAAACAATAAAAATTAAAATATAAAATCGATTTTTCCATAGTTATAACAGAAAAAAAGTGAAATATAAAAAATTAAATATTTAAAGGATTGTAGCCAGTTCCATATGTGTTTTTTGTATTCTGTAAGATTAGATGTTTTATATTGTGTTGGAAGTGAATTGTATAGTTTTATAGCCTGGAATCTGTAGTGTTTTTGTCCAAAGGATGTGTTGGTTTTTGGTATTAGTAGTTGGTGTGCATGTCTTGTTCTAGTATTGCGAGAAATTTGTGAAGTTTTAAATGTGTTTAGGTTCTTGTAAAGGAAAGTAAGTATTTGTTTTGAGTATAATTTTTGAATCTTCAACACTGGGAATTTTTTGAATTTTACTTTTATTAAGGTTTTCTGAGCTTTATACAGTGTGTCTATGTATTTTTTACTGGCATAGCCCCAGGCAATAATGCCGTATTCCATTATAGATTGTGCTATTGCGAGGTATATATTCTTTATATCAAATATGTTTAGTATATTTCTCACGTTTTTGAAAAAGTAAATCAACTTGTTTATCTTTCCTTTAACCGACTCAATATGTCTTATAATTATTATTAATTAATTATTATTATTAATAATCGATTATCTTTTTACTTTCTGTGGCTTGTCCTGTTTCATGTTTTGTTTAGATTTGTTATAATTTTCTTATTCCTCGATGATATATAAAACTTTTTTACTTTTGCAAAGAACTATGGGAAAAATATGATGATTTAAACAACTCAATTTGATACCAAGGAATTTATTTTACAGTTTTGGCTGCTTAATTATTTGTTAGCAAGTTGTGGATGGTTCACGCTGGTTTGTGTTGATCGAACTGTCTGGACGAAGCTATTGCCGTCAATTTTGGCTAATCGTCATGTTGTTTTTGTTTTATTTTTTACGTGTTGTTTTAGCGTTCAATGTTGAAGTCACGTTTACGTATTCGTCTACGTTAATGTGAGCGGATTTGTTTTGGTTAGTACGGTCGTTTACTATGTAACGTGTTTGTTGAAAGTGGTAGATTTGATACGGACATGGGGGGAAAACGATTTAATTGTAAAGTTATTTAAAAAAAAAAAAAATAGCATAACTACATAATATATCAATAATTTTTCAGATTTACCAACTTTAAAAAGGAGAGGACCAAGTCGTCAGTATGTGAAATGACACTTCCACTGAGGTTTTGTTTAAAAATGTCGTTAAAATTTACTATAAAAGTAATAGACCCAATGCAGTGCCTTGTGGTATTCCAAAATCACTCAATCGCTGATTTATTTCAGAAAAGGCAAAGCCATCAGTTAAATCACTATTTTCCATTTTTCTCTATTATGAACACCGAAAAATATGTTCTGTATAAATTGAAGCTTTTTGTGTCGTTTCGTTTGAGTAGAAATAAAATAAAATTTGTAATAACTTTATTAAAAACACAATCATAAGTTACTAATTAATGTATTTTTCTATTCTTAAATTAGGAAGGCTAGTAAGAAACAACTTAATTTTTTTTTAAATTATGGCCAAGATAATTTGTGATAGTTTCCCCTAGTTAAATTTTTTCTTTCTTATAAAACTATTCACGAAATAAATAAGAATCACTTTTGCATTTAAATCGGCCATTTATAGACTCCGTTTGCCAAGTGATTTTTATGTCTTTTACCTATATTTGTGGCATTTTATGAGACGTACGAAGAATAAAGATATTACTTCATTAATTCAACGCACATTTATATGTTTTGAATGTTGCCATAGCCTAATACTTGAGATATCATTTGTACACCCCATATTAATATTAATTCCTAAACAAAACTCAAGAGCTAGTTCTCTTAGTGCCAAATACATAAAGTTTTTCACTCTATTACCATAACAAAAATTTTTTTGTTGTGTTTTTATAGTAAGGAAATTATTTGTATGATTCGTAAAGCTGAGAGTATTTTTAAAAATATTTATCTCAAGATCATTGACATATTTTTAATAAAATTATATTTTTTCGTTGAAAAATTAGAGAAACAAACTCAGTCATTTGTAAAATAATGAAATCTGTCAATACATTACACCAAAGAAATACGCATTTCAAAGATTGGATTATTCATGAATAAATTATTAAAAAAATATACTATATTTAGTTACCTACTTAAAGTGAGTTTTTTTAGGTAACTCCATTAATGGAGGACTGAACACAGTTGGCGCTAACAAAAAATTGTCCAAAGAAGCGAAGTTAGCAGTCCACAATGGAGTGCTGGTACCTACCCTGATGTATGGAAGTAAGACATGGAACTGGCAAAGAAAGGATGAAAGTAGATTGAATGCTGTTGAAATGAGATCTCTGAGGCGTATGTGTGGTAAAACCATGTTTGATCATGTTAGGAATGTGGAGATCCGCAAAGAGTGCAAGGCTGATGTAAGCGTAATGAGTAAGATATAGAAAGGGACGCTTCGATGGTTTGGGCATGTAGAGCGAATGAGCGAAGAAGCGAGAGTTGTTTGGCGGTCCGTCCTCTCTGCCTACGCCTGCGGAGAAACGGCTTGATGGTTAGTTAGTTAGTTATTTACCTGCTTTATTATTATTCCTAACACAATCAGTTCCAATTTCGAAAATGACACTAGAATATAAAACAAATTTGAGTTCCTTTCAACGTTATATGCACATTTAATGAGATGTTTGATTCCAGATTGGTACCCCTGATACCCCCAGTATTAAGCTTGTGAAAGATGAAAATTCAGAATCAAAACGTTGCTTTAAACAGATTTAGCCGTGTTTGGTGACAAAAATTCCAAATACTTCCCCACCTTTCTTTTCCCTATTTCCCTTCTACCCTTGTTACCCCCATCCCCTTCAGTCTCAAAATATACTCCTATTGGGGATGTCAAAGGCTCATTGACTCGGGATAATAAATAATAGTTGGGATTTTATGCGGTATTCAAATAGGTTTACTTAAATACGGTATTTAGGGACGTACTTCAAGTTTTTAGCTTATTTTTGCATATTTCTTTGTAAAATATTTTGAATGTTCAACTTAGGAATTATAGTACATGTATCGAACATAAACAATTATTTTATTGTATTTAATTTTAATTGCGGCTAAAGTTGAAAACCTGCAAGTTTGATGACCCCTTTTTCCAAATCATAATATTTACCAGTTGAAAAATATATCAATCTGTAACCAGGCGGCAAAAAGACTAAATCTAACATGAAATAGTTAAATTACCCTATTTTCTAAAACGAAATTAAAATATTGACAAAACCAGTCGCCGGCCGAAATATTATTCTTACCTAAAAACACCTGCGTCTGGAACGATAAACAAGTTTTGGTGATGATGAAGAACTTGTAAGAGAAATTACAAGTAGCAACTAAAACACAATATTGGCGAATTCAAGTTTCAAAAATTACCACGAGTGGACGGAACACCTCCAGTTAAAACGCGATCTGTTAATTATAATTAAAAATTATAAATTCCTCAGTGTCAACTGAAATCTGTAGTCGCTTCTGTTCCTCCATCACGGCACAATCATTTTAAAGATTACAACTATTTGCAACAAGCTGTTTACGGCAGGCACTCTATCAGCTGAGCCAGACGCATCTGTCATCATTAAAATAATAGGGCGTCTCCGTGTGCCGGCTCTTATAATCAAATGACCATGTCGCTGCTGAATTCCTACGACTGAACTGCCCACTGCCGCTGATCACCTAGAGGCTGGCCAATCCTTACTGCATTGATGCTGACAACATTAGGTTGCTGTCAACATTTGGTTGCTGACAACATTAGGTTGACATTAGGTTGTCAGCATCAATGGCTAATTAAGTCGGTAGCCAGGAAGAATTGGCCGGCCTCTAGGTTGTCAGCATCAATGGCTAGAACCCTAGAGGCTGGCCGATTCCTGCTGGCTACCAATTGAACTGGCCACTGCTCCAGCAGTCGCCTACGCCATTTGCTGTATCTTTTGGCGCGATGATGCACAATGTGCTCCAATCTGAAATTATCGCTAAAGTATCCCGATTGTCTCAGTTTTCTATCTGTGTTTTAAAACCCAGTTGTATTGAAATACATATAACCATTTCTTGTGAATTGGGTTGGCTGTAATAAATAAGAAGTACCTATAAGCTACAACGCTTTGTACGTTCTGTATACCAGTACAATACTTGCAATTAAAATGTGAATTTTGATTTGAATCGACTTTCTTTAATGATGTTTTGGATAGAACACCTTACGGTGTTTTACTTAAATCATTACTCAGGTTGAGGACTGATGGTGTGCCGGTGCTTATTTTTTACAGTCTTTTCCTGTGCAGGCAAACACGTCCCGTACAAGTACATATGCAATCTGTAAGCCATTAGTTGATAATAGTTTGAATATACTATAGTGAGTAATAAGATAGATCAATCTAGAAAAAAACATTATATGTTTGTACAGCTTCCCTTGAGGTGATTTTTCACAAAAACGGCGCTTTACAAATCAATCAAATATTATTATATTCAGAGTGTTAACTCACTTACTTATTTTTAGTAAAAATGTAAATAAAATTTTGGAATCCGATGAATTTTCAATTTTTTTTTTAATAGAAATAATGTCAGGAAACACTGAGTAAGTCAAGAGGAAGTAAGTTGACAAACACCCTGTATATTTATTTATTTATAAATACATGTATTTGACGTAGAAATTTACAGATAATATAATTAGTATTAATATAATTAATATATTAAATCACCACACTAGGCGGCTGCCTGTTTGTTTCTGAAGTCTAGTCTAAACATATGAATTAAATATATAAACATGACGAAAATTGGAAGACTTAAATAGAAAATATAAAAAGACGTGCTTAAGTATTAGATTACATACATATGCAATATGCATACACACACATCTATATGTTTGCACACATACATATGTATGTTCACACATATACACATATGCATAAATACACACACATAGTAATAATTATATGTCGAAGATTTGTAAAGCGCCGTTTTTATGAAAAATCACCTCAAGTGCGCTATATAAATACACAATGTATTTCTACAATGATCTATCTTATCACTAACTATAGACTAGATACACTATCATCAACTATGGTTAACTAATTGCATATGTACGGGAGTTTCTCCTAGTTGAACAGTCAAAAAATTCAACAGATAAATATTCGAAAAGGAGCTTAATGCTTGAAAGAACCTTATTAAAAAAGGTTTTCACGAGAAGGAAAATTAAAAGTATGAAATTTTAGAGATATTTTTTACAAAAATGCATCTGAAATGTAAATTCTTTTTGATGCAGAATTGCCTTTGAGAATCTGGTAGAGTCGCAACTGAACCAAAAAGTCATTTGCAATAAATGTCATTATAAATGGTTTGCGAAGGATGAATCTTCTACTATTATTTTAGTTTTACCCTCTGCGCTTTTAAAAGCTTTTTGTGTGTTTGTATTTTGATACAGAAAACTTTTAAAGTGAGTCAGATTTTATATATTTATATGGGTAACATCAAAGTCGAACTGTCTGAAACTGGGGGACTATATCATCCCTAATTGGGGATGTTTTGAAGATGTAGATGTGTTAAGGAAAAAATAAAGTAAATTACATAAAATTTTGGAATTTA
This sequence comes from Hesperophylax magnus, assembly GCA_026573805.1. Taxonomy (NCBI): domain Eukaryota; kingdom Metazoa; phylum Arthropoda; class Insecta; order Trichoptera; family Limnephilidae; genus Hesperophylax; species Hesperophylax magnus. Next base: position 17,685,138 of record JAIUSX010000028.1, read on the forward strand.
AAGTGCTGGCTACCGATAGAGACTTTCCAACCTTCATCCTCTCCATCTCGTTGCCTTCTTCACATCATTCAGCATTAAAACATACTGCAATTAGGAATTCCATAGTCTTACTGGCTCCGAACAGTTTTGGGAATTTGCGGTATTCATATATATAAAAAAAATCATAACGATTATGTTGCTATGCTTGTAAGCTGCGCGAAATTGGTTGGAATGCTTAGACGGGCCGAGAATTGTTACCGAGAACTGTTCAATATTGGAAAAAAACATTATTGCGTTAATCTAATAACTCTATTAAAAACAAAGTTATTTACTATTTAATACAACCCGTTTTCAAATGTCTCTATTCCATAATTAATTAATATTAAAAAATATGTTGGTTTGAGGATTGAACTTTTCTACCTAGGAACTAGAATCGATAACTCTCACAACCTGGCCAAATCCTGAATGGATAAACTGAAATTTATTGCATATATTAACTGCCGTAATGTCATAAAATTTCAGAGAAATGCGTATATATATTCGCATGTGGGTGCGAAATTGCCACCAAAAGTTGCCAGAAAACAGTGTCATCGACAACTAGTATATCTGCCGAATTTCAGCTCGATCGGATGTTGATGTAATTGATGCAAAATAACAAAAAAAAACATGACTTCCTTACTTATTTTCTGGTTGCCTGCAAACTTATCATTTAAATCTATTTTGTACCGCATTTAAAGTCAGAAAAAAACAGAGACATTCATTTTTATTTAATTCCATTTTCAAACTTAATTAATATCTTACTCAGTTTCCTTTTCAAAATTAATTAATTAAAGATAAGAAAATTATTAATTAATTAATTGCTGAAAATTTCACCATCCATTAGTACCTACTTTTGTCGGCGTTTGTAAATTATCCTAGTTAACACGAAACGGAAGTTATCAAAGCCGAACTATTAACTACACTAAACTAATAACTAAAACATGAATAATCCGAATAACTTTTAATTATTATAAAGTTTATCGATAACGAGTCTATCTTTTTTATAACGGAAAGTCATTATATTAATATGTCGTGTGAGAAATTTGGTTCTGAAAAATGGTCATGTAATCTTACAATTTTTTACAGGACTAATTTTAAATGATATAGTCTGGTCAAGGTACTCTTTTTTATAATAGCTCTTATGGGAGGATCTGCTTCGGAAAATAATTCCAAAAGGAAGGATGAGAAGTTTTGGGTAGGAAAAAGGTATGAGGGGTGGTAAAGAATCTTCATCCCCCCCACTGTGGTGTAAGGCGATATTCAAAGGGGGTTCTGTTAGAGAAGTCAAAATGTGTTATTTAACCAATATATCCCGATCCAAGCCAAGATCCGGATAAATCTCACCCCATGAACCCGGGCACCTCTGCTAAGTCACCAAATGTAGATTTCGATTGTGATTGGGGTGACCTATAGCAGAGGTGTTGGTTATCCAATAAATGGTTACCGGGGCAGCGATACCCACGGCCGCTTTCCAAATCGACATGTTTAATTATTCTTTATGAGAACATGTTTGATGAATAAGTGATTTGTGGACACGGCATGGTCAAGCCGATTAAAGGCTTGAAACGAGATATTTTCGGAAGCGGGTATGGGTATTTAATAATAATAATGATAACGGGAAAACCAACCCTTCGCCTTAGATTACTCCAAGTAGTTCGCTACGTTTGGAGACTTAGCGGGAGTGCCCGTGTTCAAGGAGGATGAAGTTTGTCCAGGTATTGATAGCAGTTGTGCTGGCCACCAGCTGCGTAGCAAGCTGGATCGGTAGGGGACAATTGGGGTAGACCCATTGACCTAATCAGCCGGATTCTTTCTTAGGTGGAAGGGTGGATTCCCAGATACCTACCCACCCTCTTACTTCTTGCATTTTTCCTTTCAGAGCTTCCTCTCTTTTTACTTAAAAAAAAACCTCCAAACAGCATAAGCCCCGAGGAAAAGTATTAACCTCAGGTTCTCCTGTGTAAAGTTAATAACATGAAAATTTTGTCAAAATAGTTTAAAATATTGAAATAATATATACATATTTTAAATACACAAAACTAGGCAAATGCCCGTATCATGGTGGTAACTTAATACAAATATCATATACAAAATGGTAGACAAATCACACTCTAAAATCTGATTCACCGGTACTTAAGTCCAGTCCTGTCAGGTTCAGTTCTCAATTCAGTCAGACCCTGATTTTATTCAGGAAGCTATGCGATTCTGTTCTGCCACTTTCTCTCAGCCATAACAAAACAGATTTTTAAGAGGGGCTGTAATGCTTTCTGTATTGCTCTTTGAATCCATTATATAACTTAGGAGCTAGAAATGTATGAAATCGTTGTCCAAATGATGTATTTAGTATGTCTTGTCGTGTAACTGTGATCTACAAGACTATTAAGCTTGGGATTGTTTCGTATCATTATAAGTGCATGTATATACATCGGCCTAACATCTAATAATTTTGTTTCCTTGAATTAGGTTGCTGATGGATACATGAAAGGTTTTTTTTATCTACAGCCTTTTGCGACTTAGCTAACGGATCTAGAATGGTTTTGGTTGCACCGCCTTTTTAAGAAATTATATAATTTTATGTTTTATAACGTTAATAAAAAAGGTAAAGTTAATTACAAATAATTGTCGTATAATTTTAATATGATCGTAAAATTGTCACTAAAAGCGAGAATTCTCGAATATGCAGGTACACCCGAGTACCAAGTTTAGAAGTCACGCCCGCCGTAAAAATAATTGGTTCAGTAAATTATTTTCCTCCCTCACTTCCTGCGCTCCCGATCTGCCGGGCTCCTTGGCTCCTGGACGGCGATTAGGTTTCCTTTGGGAACCCATACGCTCGTTCCTAATATTACTGACTGCCTGGAATATACGATGCACTAGATGACACCTTTATGGTGCCGAAATGTTCTGATTAAATGGGGGTTTTATTTAATGTGTGTGATGTTTGTCGTTTTATTAGATTGGGAATTTTTTAGGCTTCAATTTGAACAATTTTTAGATAAGGTGGTTTTTAGGCATCAATTTGAACACTTTTGTTAGATTAAGACATTTGAAGGCTTCAATTTGAACATTTTTGTTAGATAAGGATTTTTTTAGGAATGAGAATATGAACAATTTTTCTATTATGTGGTTTTTTGGCTTCAATTTGAATTTTTTTTTTTAATTGGGAAGTTTTTAGGCTTCAGTTTGAACACTTTTTGCATTAGGTGGTTTTTAGGCTTCAATTTGAACTTTTTGTTATGAAAATAATTACTTTTGTCGTATAAATAATTATTTTCCCAACTGAAGTTAGTAATGTTTCATATTACCCCGGGTAAATTGCAGTCATTGCGCGTAGCAACTTTTGTTAGATTAGGAAGTTTCAGGTTTCGGTATCAACACGTTTATTTAATTTTATTTATTTATTGTAGGTACTTTATTATTAACAAATTTATATTAAGGCGACACAAGACTCTTAAGACGGGGGTTTGCCAGAGGCTCACATTTTAATTAATTCCGACAAATTCGTACCTACAATATCTCTTTTTTCATAAGGATTTAAGTTTTGTTTTAATATTTAACATTAATAAGAAAATATTGTACCATTAAATTATTCGTTTGAAAACGGTTTGAAAATTTTATAAAACTTTTTTCGACTATAAAATTAGCAGTAAGCACCAGATTTTATTTTTCTAGACGATGAATTAGTAACTTTCCGAGGTATCAATTTGGAAAAATCTGATATTACAAAGTTTATTGGAATTTATTAATATAAACCCGTGGAAAGATCAATTTTCTACGCTTGCTAGGGAACATTTGACCGTAGGTCTGTTCTATACGCCAAGCTGTGTTTCGCATATTTTTGTAAACGCTTTCTTCACTCACTTCGTTACGTCTTAGATTCCGACATTATTTTAGGGTATTGTGTAATTTTAATGTTGCAGAAATAAATATAGTGTTTTTATGATTTATATTGCAAATCAAACCAAGTGAGAAAGCTAGCCAATGCAAAAGACTGAAAAATCAAAACAGTGGTTTCAACAATTCCCCCATTTCTCCAAAAAAATAAATTTTCTCACTTATTCGAATAAGGATTGGATATTGTTCCCTTCCTTCTCACCTTTTTAAAATTCAAGTGCTAGAGTCCCCAGATTACACATTCTGTAGTCTAGAAGTGGAAGCTTTAGATGACATATGTGGCGTCAAGAAGAATCCAGATTAAGTCATTAATAATAGGCAGCTCGATCTACTTAGGTACGTACTTGCAGCCGAAATCGTAAACAAAACAAAGCAACCTACCTGCTTCAAGTATCTACTCGCCTACACGCGACAATACGATCGCAAGTCGGTCTAGCACATTACGACAACTCACCAGAAGGTTCGAGCCTATCGCCTATGCGTTAACACAGTGCGACCGAAACTTCCCGAAAGGCCCAGACTGAGCGAGTGGCTCCGATTTAGTTGCAATTCATCTACCTACTGTTGCCACCGGCCGTACAGTATAAATAAGCCCGACGCAGCGGGTCATTAGTCAGTCATCAATCTGCCTTCAGTGGAAAAATCTCGCGAGCGTCAATCGGTGCGCTCCGCGCCCTCCGCGAAGGACAATACACCCGGCTTCGCCCGTACAATCATGGACTCCATCGGGACATCATCATAGCGCCTTGGCCACGTCCCTGGCCAGCGCTACACGGATTACAGCGCCCTGGTTCCAGCGTCTCTGACCAGCGCTTCATCCACGCCACCATGACCACCACGAGGACACGCAGCATCCTCACTGGTCTACGCCGCTCCCGCTCAACCGCCTACAAGGTCCTCCGCACCTTCGGCCTTCCAGTCAGATCTGGAGTACCTGAAGACTCACGTTCTTCACCAGTGTCTGACAGTCAACGAGTTCCGGTCACCAGCGCCCGGCGTCGACTCACTGACCCGCGCTTGACCTGCCAACACATCCAGCATCCGGTGAATATATCTGTCCAGCGTCAACTCTCATCACGGCTATCTGACTCATAAATAAACACAGTGACCTTCACGACCGTTTTTTTTATTTCGTGCCACTCTCATAGATCCCCAAACTTATTTTTTGGTAGTCCCTCTCTAAATAAATATCCTCTATTCTATTAAGCCTTATCTAAAATTGTCTTCCCTCCATTCAAAAGACTCCAATCTAGGATAACATTCAATAAAATCCAATAATTAGGGATATATTTTCAATTTTTATTGATATTTCAGGCGACTAATTATTGCTTATAATAATTTGTAATCCTCTGTGCTATGCATAAAAACCTTGTCTTATAAACATTAGTTAATTATTAAAAAAGTAATAATATTTGACAAGTCAAAATATTTCACCAACAAATGTAGATATAATATGTCTCGACGCCATCTAGTGGGAAATTGATCACTAACAAAGCCTTTCCTACAAAAATAAAGTTAATAGCAGTTTGTAAAAGGATTCTAAGTAAAAAAACTACTTATATTTTTAAATTTGGGAAACGCCCATAACTTAAATCATTATTATTAATCATTGCACCAAATGGAATCATCTTCAACCTTTTGTGGGCATCTCTCATCCTAATTACTCCACTGGTTTGTCCTTAGTCATATTTCGCCGAAGTAATTTGAAAGGAAATTAAAAAGAAAGGAATAAAAAACGGTCTCAAGGCATTGAATTATATGAGTTTAATTTAAGTTTTATTTTTAGAATTCTACTGGAAATTATATTTTTTTTTACATTGCGTAAAATACTTCTTTAACAGTTTTTGATCTTATATTTTTGTATAATTATTAGTTGGATAACCCTAAAACATTACCGTTGATTCACTTTCATGTTCTCCAGTATGCATTATTGTGGCAACTATACTACGGTTTCATAAGAAAATTCTGTTATAAATAGATTTTTTTTTTATTTATTTTGGTTCAATATTTAAATTTCTTGGTACAATTTAGTAATGTTGGCCTCACTGGGTGGCTTACAAGTGCTGAGGCCTCCATTTTATAATACAAAAATATTCATAATACATTTAAAGAAAATATATATAATGTTGGTGAAGTTAAAAAAAACATAAGATTAAGATAAATTTTAACTAAAATTAAAGTATAATAAAATTTAAATAAAAATAAATAAAATAAAATAAAGTAAAAAATCGGTATATTTATATTATATGTTGTGTGTTTGTGAGTGATGTGTGTTTTATATTGGTTTTGTGTGCACCATTATACAGATTATACACCATTTGTAATTCTTATGCTATGTTAGCTGATGTTTTAAGAATGCCTCATATATATTATATAATTGCATATTTTAACGAGGTCACCGCAAAACAAGTTCTTTGTTTTTGTTGCTTCTTTATTTCTGTCATTAACCTTGTAACAATGTATTGGAACCTTGTAACGAAACGTTGGCTAAAGAAGGAGTTAGCGCAACACGGCATAACACCCCAAAAACAAATAACAAAAATACTTTTGGCCGTGAAAATTTTAAATCATATTTGTAACAATGTACATTATATTTATTTTTTGTTTTTTTTGCTTATGATATCTTATAATTTTTTCTTTCTTCTTTCTATATTGTATTATGACTGTCAATAACTATCATGTTTGTAAATGGCACTTGTGACGTTTATTCTAAATAAATAAATTAATATACCCACTACGACAAATTACTACAGTTTTTAGATATTTTTTTTATTATATATAATTAAATAATATAAATAATAATAAACACTAGTTAATATTATTATTTTTAAGAACCTTTTAAAATTATTGGTAATACGGTTAAAAACGGAATTGCAGGCCTTAACAAATTAATTAACAGGTTTCCCGTTAAAATTTTAGTAAATTACGAATAGATTATCACTAAATACGAACACGTGTTCATGAAAATCTGAATATTTTTATGTTACGAGGCTGAAGGTAGTGAGGATGGAAAGGAAATGGAGGTGGAAGAAGAATGTGGGGAATTATTATTATTATTATTAAGTACCTGGCTATTAAAGCGGGTCACCAAACACGACTAATGCCATTGCATGCAACGTTTAAATACTAAACGGTGTTCTTATACCAGGACGATACTGGGAGTATCTACCACTACGGAAAAGGTACTATACCTATACTGTATGTATTTTGAATGAATAAATTGTGAAATAACACAAATGTATGCCTCCGGATTCGTAGCCGAGTACCGTAACCATTCAAGGTAACGTACAACTACAAGATGGACACTGTAATTCTGTCTGAAACGTTGCCTAAAAAGGAGGTAGCGCAACCCGGCATAATTGCCCAAAAATAAATCACTTTAATATTATTATCATTATTTTTCTAATAATAAACTAATATTTATAAGACAAGGTTTTTTTATGCATAGCACAAAGGATAACAAATTATTAAAAGCAATAATTAGTCGCCTGAAATATCAATATATATTTTCAATTTATATTGATATTTTAGGCGACAAATTATTGCTAGTAATAATTTGTTACCTTTTGTGCTACGCACAAAAAAACTAGCCTTATAAACATTAGTTAATCATTAAAAAAAATAATATTTGTAAAGTCAAAATATTTCACCAACAAATGTAGATATAATATGTCTCGACGCCATCTAGTGGGAAATTTAGCACTAACAAAGCCTTTCCTACAAAAATAAAGTTGTTTGTTTACAGGTGAAAAAATATAATAAGCAGTAATTGTTGATTGAAGTACTAGTACATATTGAATTATTTGGCGTGTTGGAAATAAGCCTATGTAGCTCAGTGGTCCAGAGCACCTGACCGGACATCAGAAGGTGCGGGTTCAATACCCGTCGGCGGCATTTATTTTTACTCATTCAAGATATTATGAATTTGAATTGATATTTCAGACGACTAATTATTGCTTTTAATCATTGTTTAAAATTGATGGGACGAATTGTTGCATATTTTATTTATCCTATTTTCTTCCTTAACAAGTTACCTGCAAGAACGGATATGTTTCTTAAATATCACCAGGTAAAATAAACCCATCGATTCTCATCAACTTGGCTGCAAACTTTACTATCGAAGCATCGATCCTTCTCCGACGGGTTAGGCAGGGAGATAAACTACTTCCCAGATAAGTTACTGTTCAAATTCCGGAGAATACTTGACTTTCGGAAACTATTTTGTATCGGAGAAGAATCTACAGAAGTCTAAATATTCTGTTATAGTATACAAGGGTTAGTGATATTCTAGTTTTGTGGAGAAATTCCATTATTTATTCAATATTTTTCAAATTACTTAGTGAGTAAAGCATCAAATTGTAATATTTAAATATAATATTATAGCGACAAAAACAGAAAATCAGAAAAAGATACGGTACAACTGAGACTTGAACACAGGACCTTCGCCTTGCCGGGGCGCTTCTCTACCAACTGAGCTAATGGGACCCTTATTTCCTTCGGTCATATTTAACTGTATCATACTTCGAATATCAACTACCAACATTATCTTCATTTTTCTTACAGCGATTTTTATTGTATGATCGCAAGATTCATCTCGAACTAAATGCAATCTAGATAGTCTCTTTGATAAATATATCCCATTTTCATTTTAATGTGCGACATCTTCTGACTTTTCTGTAAGACAAGGATGAATATTTTTTCTTCATATGAAGCGGTTACTTTGTGATGTGACATTATAATTTAAAATTAAACAATAACTTTCTAAACATCACTTATAGGTAAATACTTAATGCCGACCGGGTTTCGCTACAACCGTAGCTTCATCAGGGCAGTATAATATTATACTAGTATAGTATTAGTGTAGTATGGTAATATACTGCCCTGATGAAGCTACGGTTGTAGCGAAACCCGGTCGGCATTAAGTATTTACCTATAAGTGATGTTTACAAAATTATTGTTTAATTTTAAATGAATATTTTTATTTATTTTTGTAATAATTGAGTAAAAACCCCAAAATGTGATATTTAATTATCGAATAAAAAATGATACATTACTGATTTATTGTTGTTGTTTATTTTGTGAATAGTATGAATCTTTAGCAATATAAATAGATAGATGGACTGGGTTTGTTGAGGTTAGGTAGGTTATAAATTAAATGATGTGCTGTGGGGAAACAAATGGGAAAGAGAAACATTTTTGTTGTATGTAAGTACAGCACAATAGTCCCAACTGCTTATTGCCAACCGGAGCCTGTGAGACGATAAGTTATGGTGAGAGGGTACGGAGGTGGGACATAGGAATGTGGGAAAGTTCCTGGACGGCTATTCGTTACCAAACACGGCTGAAGCCATTTCAAGCAACGTTTTAATTCTGAATGCCGGTCTGGAAAGTGTTAAAAAACATGTTATATATTATTATGAATTAATTTTGAATAAAAAAAAAATAATAAAATAAATTTACTTGCGCATGCCTGGATTTGTTAAATTTGCCGTCATTGTATAATGTATTTTTTTTATGCGAAACTGAACATGATTTACAACTGCTCCCAACAGTTTGGAGCCAGTGAGACTATGGCAATTCCCCATTGGGGTATGTTGTGAGGCTGAAAATTGCGGGGAGGGGAAGGAGATTGTGGAGAAGAAGGTGGGGAAGGGTCTGGCTATTCAGATATTGTCAGCAAACATGGCCAAAGCCATTTCAAGCAATATTTAAATTCTGAATGATGGTCTTACACCAGGGGGATACTGGGAGGATCTTTCGCTCTAGAATGTGCAGCAAATATACTACGTATTAATTTTAATTGGTAAATCGTTAACTAAAACAAATTAATCAAATAAAATTGACTAGCGTTCGCCGGGATTTGAACTCTCAACCTCCTGCTTACTCGACTCGGTGAACCTCAAATTAATTAACTAAGAACTTTTTACTTGATGAGTGCGTTTCGTTTATTTAAATTTTTGAGAGAGATATTAATTTTACAGATAATAACAGGTATTTTTTTTAAGTTTACTAATAGTGTTAATTCGAAAGGTAACTTTCTGTTCGCTCTAGAGGTAATTTTTTTTCCATTTTAAATACTTTTAACTTAACAAATCCTACAAAAATGACGCATATTGGCATGGCATAAAACTAAATATAAAACAACAGGACGGATAGTAAATAAATAAGCAATACGAAGTAATGCAAAGTCATGTATTTTTGGTTTGAAAAATTGATCGCTTTGAAAATGTTTCAGATGCTTTAATTAAATTCTACGAGTAGAACATATCTTTGTCATGAAAACAATCGCGCATTTGTTCTTATAAGCCATTTAAGCCCGGAAAAACTCGCTTTTACTTTACTTACTAGCTCTGCTAGTCGAGAGCTTTATTTCTCGACCACGGAGACCAATGTAGGTATTATTTCATCAATGAAACAAACATTCAGATCAAATATATTTTTGTTTATTACAATGGATTACATACATTCAATTGCAATACTACTCTGTCCTTTTAACCAATGGTAGAGAAACGGAGAAAATGGAGTGATCAAGACATTACGGTAGAGAAATTTGCATTTGTACATGCTGTATATTAGAAATGTGTCAAAAAGTACAAAAACAAGAAAGACTTTTTCCAAAATTAGGTTGTAAGGGTAAACAAAAGGTTTGGGCGAATGTTTGAGAAAGTTTGGAAAGCAGAGACGCTCATTCAAACATTCTGAAATGTGGGAATGGAAAGGGAGAAAAGAAAAAAGTTGTTTAAACATATATCAGGTTCGTGAGTCGACTCAAACTATTTGAGAACTTCCCGAAACTTTTGTTGAAGGAATTTTATGTGCCTTGGAATAGGGCACCTCGTGAAAACCACATGTGATTTGCATGAATCATTAAATTATGAATTAATTAAATTACAAAGCAAATGCTTCGAATGGAGCAGAACTTTAAGGACGGGTTGTTTCGGAGATTTTCAACAATTTGTCAAATTACAACGTTCATTTTCGGGTTGTGTGAAAGTTCTATTAAAGTTCTGTTATTATATCATTATAGGCTAGTTGCTCGACAGAACTGAAATAATAACAGAACTTGAAAAAAAACTTTCACAGAACTGGAAACATAACTTTGAAATTTGAAGAATTGTTCAAATTTTCTGAAATAACCCGTCCTTAATCTTAAAATTTGAAATAACTGGATAGAAAAAACATAATTTTTGCGTAATAACAATAAAAAAACAGAGGTCCAAGTGTGCTTCCTTGTAATACACCATAATTAATGTCTAATAAGTTACTACGTGTTTTGTCATTTAGTTGCGCGTGAGGTTTTAAAATTGAATAGCCTTAAAATGTGTACCCTTCACCCCCCCTTTGCCCCTTGTCACCTTTCCTTGACCCGGGCCCAAAGACAAGGAGCATTGTTATCATTGCATCTTGGTCCGCGAACATTCGTGTCATCTTGAATACCCGCATATGTTGAACTTGGCTGTGATTATTTTGGAGCACACATCGTCCAGTAAAACGTTTATACCCGCAGCAGTGAATGTCACTGTTTTGTTTTGTGTTGAGTGAGCGTATGTTAAAAGGGAATTGCCCTTAATTGTATGCAAGCTGATAAGTGTAAATAAAGGAACCAGCGGCTAAGGAGGACGAGACCAGGGTAAGTCTTTGGCCCTTCCCACTCATTTTCTCTTGCAAACACTAAGGCAAATTCAATTAGTTTTTGTTTGTCTTAGTCTTTATCGCACTTTACCGCAACCAACCCCGCTCAATTGCGAACGAAGGATTTGCGCACCACTATCATTTGTGAATTGTTAGCTTCAACCGATTATGAAACTCATAAACCATTCATTGAGCCTACACACAAACCCCTTAATATGTTGTAGTCTTTGAGGAATAATTTGTGAGAAACTGTAACGTTGTCTAATATAAGGCGATGTTTTTATTTTCCACCTTCAATATTTCCAGAAACATGTTTTGTAAGTAGCGCTGTGATGACGTTTAATATTTAATATAAGTTTAATATCTGCAACTAACTAACCATGACGCCGTTCCGCAAGAGAAGGCAGAGTAATGGCGGATGTTTAGTCCTTAATTAATTCGAAATAATAATCCTTCCACTCTCCTGCACTGGTCTAAGTAACCCGAAAACTTTTAAGAGTTGTTACACGAATGAAAAATGTTCGGAAAACTCTCGGCATTGTATCGCCGGCTTTGTAGCCCTTATGCAGGGCGCACTTAGGTTCAAAGTCGCTTGAATTCCTTCAATTCTTCAATCCTGTCGGTTCGCAAGTTGCCTAAATGTAGCTTAGACTAGTATTGAAGGCTTTATTTTATTTGCGAGTTAGTTTGAAGGGATTTAAACCCCATTTCGCCGGTGTAGAAGTGGAAGGATAAATCAGTCGGTTCTTACATATTTCGAAAACCCTTTGTTCAATGAGATTATATTTTACTTTCTAAAAATGTGCACAAATATATGTATTTTTTCAACACGAAGAATTTTCTCATTCAATGAATTATGTACTTTAATTTAATCAATATCAGATTCATTCAATCAATAATTTTATTTAAGCAATATGATATTTGATCACGTGGATTTTTGATTATGCTGTTTTGATTTGCACTCCTTGCGATTCTGGTAGAGTGCAAGGCTGATGTAAGCATAATGAGTAAGATAAAGAAATGGACGCTTAGATGGTTTGGGCATGTAGAGCAAATGAGCGAAGAAAGGAGAATATATGATTTAAAATCGAATGGTAGTAGAAGTCGGATACGATGTATGAATGTGAATGAGGCAAGAAGTGTGTGCCAAGACCGAGTTGTTTGGCGGTCCGTCCTCTCTTTCTAACCCTTCGAAGAAACGGCGTGATGGTTAGTTAGTTAGTTAGTTTAGCTGTTTTGATTTGCACACACTTGCTATTAGCAATGTTAGCAGTGTCAATAACTGACAATGTAAGAGACGCATCTCAAGCTTGGAAACTTCAAGACCTGAAATCTGTTTTGGTTCCTTATAACAGGCAATCTGCCTAGCTAGGAACTAATATCGACCTGACAATACATTTGTTTATTTATTGATGGACTAAGATCCAATTTACAAATCATTTAGGACGGGTTGTTTCAAAGAATTTAAACAATTAATTAATTTGAATCAAATTTCGTTGATTTTCAAGTTCTGTGAAGGTTCTATTCAAGTTCTGTTATTATATCATTATTGTTAAGTTGTTTCACAAAAATCAAATAGTAACAGAACTTGAATAGAATCTTCTTGAACAGAACTTGAAAATAAGAAAGATAAATAATTAATAAATAAGATTGCATAACTACTTTTGTACATAGGTTCACATTTATAAGAGCTGGAATACACTCAAACTAGAAAAACTTATTAAATCGCATGAATCATGTATTTCAGCAAAATAATATTTTTAGAAATCGTAATCTATGTTCCACAAGTTTTGTCTTCTACATTTATAAAAATGTAAATGTTCCTTTGTTCAAAATCTTAAATCTTTGAAAGTTCTTCACCGATTGATTTGAAATTTTGAATACCCGTGTGATTTTATATACCGGTATTGTATAAAAACGTGCTTTTAAAAAAATCTCTATCTGCTCAGAGAGCTTGAGCCACAGCAACGCGTGGCGGGGTACAGGTAGTTTTAGTAATAAAAATGTGTAATTTGTCATTCATTACATTATTCAGATGTAGCTAATTTGTAGCTGGGTCCCTACCAGTTTCTTCATTAATTTTCTACTGTTTTTTAGTTCTTATGGATACGTAGAGAAGGAATTTCCTGTTAATCAGATCAAAAGACACAACTAAAGCCATTTCAAGCATGGATTCTGGATGGTGGATATTCCAATTGACAATTGTGATAGCATATGCCATTTTGGAACGTGTTTAAATAGTATTTTCATTTTATTATCTATTATTTGAGGAGCAACGTAGGGAAAGTAATTATTTCGAATTCTCTACCTCTGGATTTGGAGCCAAGGATCTTAACCGCTCAGCTATTGAGGTAATCGTTAACGTTAATAGTGAATTTGGAGCAAATCGGAAGCAACGATTTGCCTCCACAAGAGGGCGGTTGTACGACAAAGGCCACACTGAAACTGTTATTATAACTAATGGGCATTAGTTATAAGTTATTAGTTATAATACTAGTTATGGGGAACAGACTGCCTTGCACACCCCTAGTTGGATGAAATACAGTGATGTTTGTAAGTCATGAAACTACAAAAAAATTATAACACAACTTTTATTTCGTAATTGTAAAAAGCATTCACTTTGTGGCTCATCATAATTTATAATAAAAACACATAAATTTGTTTTTGACCACGATAGTTTTATTTTCACTCTACCGGTTTCGGAAGATCCCTTCCTTCGTCAGGAGAATATTTAAAACTAATCTACTACACAAAATATTGACACATAAATACAAAAATGTTAAGTGTTTGAGGGAGATGTCGAAAAAGTGGAAGGGGTAATTACGGGAATTCCAGGAAGAACAGAGCGGTTAACTGGAAATATGTCAAGAATAGGACTATAAGACAGATTAATTTGGTTATTTATTATACTGGAGTTATTATTGATGGATTTTCTGATTTCAAGTGCTTCTAAATTATCTAATTTTTTGCCTTTATTACTACGGTGAAGAATTTTAACCCCTGTATCTTTATTAAAAGTATGATCGGTGGAAATGAGATGATTGGCAAACTCCGAAAAATTATTGTTATTTAAACATCTTAAATGTTCGGTGATTCTAATATTTATATTTCTAGTTGTCTTACCTATGTAGAACGATTGACAATCATTGCAACATAGTTGGTAAATGCCTGAGTGGCTAAATTTGTGATCTTTATCTTTAGTATTTTTAAGTAATTTTCCCAAGTTGTTATCAGTATAGAACGCGGGTTTAATGTGGGTAGGCAAATTTTTTGTACTAAGTGAAGAAAAATTGGATATGTATAAGATTTTACGCCATTGAAAGGGATTTATGATTTTATTATTAGTTTCAGGTGTACCAAATAAAAATGTATTCGTCGAAATGAGTTTAAGTTTCTTATTCAGGATTTTATCAATTAAATGTGTCGAGTAACCATTATTTAGAGCAATTTGTTTTATTTTTGACAGTTCAATTTCGAAATTAACAGCTGATAGTGGGATTTTTACTAAGCGGTGTACCATTGAATGATAGGCAGAATGTTTGTGTGATATCGGGTGGTTTGACGTGTTATGTATAGTTATATCCGTGAATGTCGGTTTACGATAGATGTTAAATTCAATTGTATTATTTATTGAAGTTAGTGTTAAATCTAGAAAATTAATCGATGCATTACTGCCTACCTCTACAGTGAATTGAATTTTTTTATGAAATGAATTTATAAGAAGAAGGAATTTAGTTAGTTGCCGCTCTGTTCCCGTCCAGATACAAAAAATATCGTCTACATATCGTTTCCAAGTGAGAACATTATTTAAGAGTGATGACTTACAATTAAAAATCTTATTTTCTAAGTTATTCATAAAAATATCTGCCAACAGTGGGCTGGTAGGAGCTCCCATAGGTAGCCCTTGGCTCTGTTGGAAGACGCAGTTGTTATACTGGAAATAATTTTGATTAAGGCACATATTGAATAAACGAGACAGGTCATCAATCATATCTATATCTAAATTAGAGGATTTTAACATATCTACAATTATTTGTTTGCAATCAGTAGTTGGAACATTTGGAAATAAGTTAATTACATCAAACGAAATTAGCTTAGCATTATTGGGAATGAACAAGTCCTTAACTGAATTTATTAAATCAAATGAGTTTTTAATGGTATATTTGGGTGAAAACACATTAAAATTGTTGAAGACATTAGTGATATGAGAAGCTATTATGAAATTCGGGGAAGCACAGCATGACACGACAGGACGAATAGGTTCATTGATTTTATGTATTTTTAAAAACCCGTACAACTTGGGAATTTTAGGATTAGACTGCAAGAATTTATTCTGGTTAGGATAATCATCTTTAAAGATTTGAGATTTGCATGCATTTATTGAATTTTTTATATCTATTTTTTATAACTACTAACTTTTATTTATTTATTCCAATAAACTGGGCAAGAAGAACGCCCAACAATTGAGTTTGAGAGCCGCCTCTGGAAAATGATACTAGCGGAATACCCGTTCACTGTTGATGTTGGCTTCATAAGAACTGGCCGCTTCTTCGACTTGTTTTTATATAGTTAAAAAAATCCATTTTTATATCTAGTATATACCTTTAAATTTAACAAGTAATGTCGTATTGTATTTCTATGACATTTAGGCACATTTTACACTGCATCTAAAATAAATTCTTTATAGAATTTACGCATAACCCACGAAAAGACGGCTGTTTTGTTTACACAAAAAAACGACGGCTTTTTTTGTTTTTTTTTTTAGTTAAGGGCACTCTTGTGCGGTTTAATTTTGCAGACCATATGGGTTTTAAAAAAAAGGTGATAATATGTACATAATAATTCGATGGAACATATATCAAAAGTAAAATTTGCATTTAACATTATATAAAACCCATGCAGAAGAATAATATTATGCTAACCTTAATTAGTATTATTCCTGAGGTTTGTAATTATTTTAGAAAAAAAGCTTATAAACAATCGTGATTTATTTTACGCATTACAAAGCCTTTCACTATAGCACACACACTAATTCTGCTATATATGTCATATATGTAAAGTCACAACTCGAGTTTGCCTCAGTCATCTGGAATCCTCAATATCAAACATACATTTGATTGTATTGAAAATATCCAATCCTAATTTATTAAACACCTATCTTATCGCTTTAGTGATCATCGGTTTGACCCTACCGCTTTATATAAACGCAGAAAAATTTCTGATGCCCTATTCTTATACAAAATCGTGAACAGTCTTGTTGATTCATCATATCTGCTAGAAAAGTTTGCATTTCGTTGCCCTGAACACAACACCAGATCGAACGACTTATTTAGAACACCACACTGTAAAGCCAAATATGCTCAAAACTCTTTTATAGGACGTATATGTAAAACTCACAATGCCTCTAGAGATGTACACATTTTCAAGTTTAACTTGAAAACATATAAAATGAAACTTACTAAACTGATAACTAATTTTTTTATTTTGTAAAATAATCCTATCACCTAAGTTTATTTTAATGTTTTCATTATAATCATGCGAAAACTGTATTACTACTAACTGTCTTTAATTGTTTTTGTAACATTTTGTAATTACTTATAATGTTTATTCTTTATATTTCTTTGTCATTTACAAATATATTGTATAGGTGCAAATATTGAATCAAGGACTAGAATTAATGGAACATTAATTGTATAAAATTGTAAATAAATGCTGTTAATGGTATATAATAAATGACTGTTTGTTTCCTAATTGAAAAAAAAAAATAAATAAAAATATTCCCTGCAATTAAACACATCTACAACTTATGCGACAGTGTTGCCAACTGCACGCAAATCTAGGTACAAGCGACTATCTAAATGACCCAGTCCTGATGGTATTGTAGAATTATAAAAGAATTTCCGATCCAGTAGTTTGTATGCTGAAGGTGATCATACTCAGTAAATCAGGGCTGTCTATAATTCAATTAATAATTTTAGATATAAAAGTCGAATCGGATCACTTTAATTAATTAAAAAAAAATAGTGTGTTTGAAAAACTATTTAAAAAAAACTTACATTTTTTGGTTTAATAACCACGTGGTTTGGCAAAGTTGATTTGGGCATGTAGAGCGAAAGAAAAAAAAATAAGTGTAAGGAGAATATACGATGCGAATGTGAATTAAAAAAGTTGGGGACGTCCGAGGAAAATATGGCACGACCAAGTAAACCAAATATAGAAGTCAAGCCATATCTTA
Organism: Hesperophylax magnus; assembly: GCA_026573805.1. Taxonomy (NCBI): domain Eukaryota; kingdom Metazoa; phylum Arthropoda; class Insecta; order Trichoptera; family Limnephilidae; genus Hesperophylax; species Hesperophylax magnus. Next base: position 17,702,917 of record JAIUSX010000028.1, read on the forward strand.
ATATTCTTAAATCAGAATAAAAGCAGAATATGCATAGGACGATGTATGAATGTGAATGAGGCAAGGAGTGTGTACCAAGTCCGAGTTGTTTGGGCAGTCTGTCCTCTCTGCCTACACCTCTGCGGGAAAACGGCGTGATGGTTATTTAATTGTGTATGTGTTTCAGAACCAAAGGTTTCTTTATCAGGATACAAAGTACACTGAAAATTAATTTAAAAATTAATAAGATTTTTAAGAATAAACGAATAATTAAAGTAAAAAATACTACAGTGCAAGAATTTTTTCATACTTAACTTGCCAACCATTTTGAAAACATATCATTCTTTTAACAAAATTAAAGGATGAAAGGCCAAACTCCATTTTTTTTAAATCTAACGTAACTTGCCTAGTGTTTATATATGCTAAAATCTAGCATGACTTGCCTAATAATTATATTTATAAGGCTAAAATCTAACATGACTTGCCTAATGTTTACATTTATATTGCTAAAATATTATTTCGATTTAAATTTTGACCCATTTATTATCATTATGTAAAAGCCCAATAGGGTGTTAGAAAATAAAAAAAAAAAACAAATAAAAAAATTATGAATTTAGCCTATTAAATTTCACATTATAATATATGTACGTAGGTACATACTCGTATTACGTACGTAAATAAATTGTGAATAAATTATTTTGTGTTAAAATTTTCGTGTATCACAGAGTTTCCAGACTAAATAGCACGATTGTAGTTGGCAACAATAGAAACGTTCTACGTCACAGCAGGGTGAGACATAAATCAAGTGATCAACCGTCACCGGTGGAGTTTTTGCGACCGATCGCCTGTGAAATACGACTGAGGCGTGCAGAGGGTTAACTCCACCCCTACTTACCCCTTTGCAAACAAACAATCGGTTCAAAGAAGCATGCTAATGATAAGTTCAAGTGACCGATTGATGGTTGTTCTAACTGGGGGAAAAGTGGCCAAAATTGGTTGGTATTCATTCTTAGACCTGACCATAAACTAACTAACTAAAAATAAACTTTTTCACCGCAGAGGTAGGCAGAGAGGATGGACCGCCAAACAACTGGGTCTTGGCACACTCACCTTGCCTCATTTACATTAATACATCGCTGCTGTCATTCGATTGTTTTGCATTTTGATACCGCCGCCCCGGGAACCATTTATTGGATAATCAACACCTCGGCCATTATTCACTCCTAGTGGTAAAGCTACATTTAGTGACTTTGACTGACTGACATTTGGATTCATACAAGTATGTTAGTTGTAAGTTTCTACATATGTAAATATATAGAAACTTCGAAGTTGTGATTTTATACGAAAACAGCGCTATATAAATTAGCCAAATATTACTAAGACAGTAGTTATCGTTCTTAGTCGTAAGTTACTAGATTTTAAGTCTTAGATGTAAGACACTAGTTTTAAGTCAGTAGTTTAGTATTTATTATTTATTTTTCGGAATAACTTTATTGAGTAAAACCTCAAATTGTAATATCTTGCGATCATACATAAAGATAGTTGCCAATAAAAATGTGCGGTGAAAAAATGAAGACAATGTTGGTAGTTCTTATTCGAAGTATGATACAGTTAAAAGTGACCGAGGAGAATAGGGTCCCATTAGCGCAGTTGGTAGAGCACTGTCCCGGAAAGACAGGGGTCCTGGGTTCGAGTCCCAGATGTGACCGTTTCCTTTTCTGATTTTTCTGTTTCAGATTTTCGTTTAGAAATCACTAATATTGTCTTCAATATTTATTTATTATTTAGTAAATATATTTGTCCAGCGCCCTTGAGGTGAGTTTTCATGAAAATGGCGCTTTATAAATTAGTCGAATATTATTATTATTATCAGTAACTTCTGGACACACTGAACCCCAGATTTCTGCTCAACCCTCATACTTGTTTCCTTCCAAGAACTTTCTCTCGTTTATTTCCTTAACCACTCGAGTGATTGGTTGTATATATTACATTCGCCATATTAATTCCTCAAAATACTAATATGGAAACATTTGAACATCCAATGAATCCACCTATATTTAGCCGTCTATCCCATATTATTAGGTTCCATATTATGACAAGCGATTGATCAAAACGTTCACAAATTACGTATCTGATACAATTTGGCCAGGACTTATTTCCCTAGTACCTTTAAATAACACCGATGCCATTACTTTTGAGGCATGAACACATACTTTTACATAAAGGATTAGTAACAAGGTGTGTGGATCCTTCTAATTATTTTATTTATTTGGTTTCGATGTGTGGCACATCCAGTATTCAAGAATTAACCATTGAGCATTGGTTAAATCGCTAAACCTGGAATTTTTTGGGACATAGGTTGACAAACTTGTAATCACAAAATCTAAGAGCTCAAATTGAAGCACTCAACGATTCCTTGTTCAACAGCCCAGAGCAGTGGGTGCCTTTTTGTCTGGGGACTGATAAATTCTTTCGATAATTTATCATCAATATTTAAAAAAAAAGAGTTTCATCCTTGGACGATGAGTAATCGAAAAAAACCTTACAATCCTGCTCTTTTACGGGCATTGTCTTGGAGACAACTTATAGAAGGTCATTCTAAATAGAGAATTATTTGTGGAAATCAAGCTGAGATTAGTGGCTTCGGACAATATACTGTCGGTATCACACCGTTCTATACTTAAGCAAGCTCCTTTTTGCCAGACACTTTAATTTACATTTCAATATTATTGAATATAAATCTAATGCGTAACTCTTTCTTTCTGTTTAACAAAAAAAACACCATTTACAGAACATTACTGTGCAATTTATTAACAAGACTCCTCATAGAGTATAAGGTCTTAAACATACGACAACTCCACCTAAAATTTTCGCTAATACATTTCCTGTTCAAATATAAAAACAAAACTCTTTTACAACACAACTACACCACCAGAACAGTAACCAACGGTCACTACAAAGTACCTTCACTACATTCCACGTCAGCTCAAAGACAATTTTTCTTCCTAGCTCCTAAAATCATTAACCTTATCCCTGAAAACCTAAAAACCGTGAGTCAACCCCATTCCTTTAAATCCTTACACACGGAATACATTACAACTACAATACCCATTCATTGTACACTCTATCAATTTAATCACCTTTCAGACCAAACATAATATATCCTTATTCCCTAACTTAGCGGTATAGTATGTACATAATTAATTAGTGTGATCTATTTACTAATAATTTCTAAAATTTTTTATCTTCTTATAATTCTCTAACTTCTCCAATCTCTTCTTGCAACCTAAACTAGCTATACATCATTTTTCTTATTTTTCTTTTTCATATTATAGTAATGTATACATTCTATGTCCGCAAACTGTAAAATTCACCCGCCATAACACAGGGTCATCCTAAGCATGGAGGGTGAAATATCACAAAAACCACATGTACCCTCCAAATCATACATTAATAAAAAAAATAAAAAATTACAAATTAATTTTATTAATCCTTGCCTCCTAATTCCACGGTAACAACATTTTTTCTTTCCTAGTCCCATCCGGGTCGGGAATCCATTGCATCGATAAGTCACCTGCTAACGTCTCTGTCCTACACTACTTCACTGGCCCCCGTCCATAGAAGGTCCTGTCTCTCCTTGCACAGTCTCTGGAGATGTTTCTCCCAGCTCTATTTTGAGTGGCCTACTAGACGTCTTTCCTCTGGAATATTATCCAGAATTTTCTTTGGAATTCAATCGTCTGGTATTCTTAACTAATTGTGAGTTAGTAGCTTGCCTTGTTTTATGGAATTATGAACATTAAGAAATGCTTCTATCATACTAAAATACACTACATTCTCACGGTAGTTAATTATCATAATATTAAACTAGCTTGTCGTTTCGCCACTTGCATACACATAAACATAATATATACAATATGCATACATCCATAATTAACTGTTAAATGTACAATGAAAATATTCACAATTACCATACGAGAAGTTACCGAGATTTTAAGCTTCCCAAAACTAAACTTGCGTGGACACAAGTTAAAGCACTAAAAGCCATAAAGGAAGCCACTTTTCAAATTATATGTGCTATATATGTAAGAAAAAGTTTATCATTATATACGAAGGTATTTTTTAATATTTTAACTTATTTTGTAATAATAATAATTATTATTTTTACAAGCAATAATTATTCGCTTGAAACACTCATCCACATTGAAAAATCTCCTGATAAAAGATACATGACGCCAACGGGACTCGAACTCGTGTCCCTTCGATTTCCGGTCGACAGCACTGACCACTGAGCTGTGGCGGCTTATCTCTTATCCGCGAAATAATTCAATATATACCAGTGTTTCATTCAACAATTACTGCTTGTTACATTTTTTCACCTGAAAACAACCAACTTTATTTTATATGAGAAAGGTATTGTAAGGGCTAACTCTCTCACTAGATGGCGTCGAGACAAATTGTCTACATTTTTAGAATGGAATTGTCTACATTTTGAAATCACTTTAAGGGCGCTGAACGAATGTAACTGCAGTTCTTGAACTGTGTCTTATTTTTATTGTATTTTATATATCTTCCTAATAGATTTATGGAAAAATTGCATTCATCTAAATAAATATTCAAAAACAAATATTTATTTTTTTGTGAAAAAGCGCGTCACTTAATTCCACGTCTAATGTCACACTTCTCTGACTTCCAAAAGTCGTAGTACTGTATTCATTTATAGGAAAGTCTCAAATAAGTTATTTTTTTGTAAGGACGCTAATTTATCTTGAACCAATAATATTTTTGTACACATTCATAATCTTTTATTTTTTTAACATTAGATAAAAAAAAAAAACATTAAGCTACCCTGGTTAAACTACATATGATTGTTAAATAAATCAATGAATAAAAACTGTAGATGTACAGGGTTTTCCAATAAGAGGAGTTATTTTGATATTCAATGTTAAAAGATCAATGGTTTCGTTGCTTGTGTGGCTCATAGTGCCGTTTCGTTGAAAGTGAACGTTGTCCAGATTAATACCATCCAATTTCGGCCATAAAAAAATCATTAATGATCTCTCGATAGCGTAATCCATTCACCGTAACTGTTGTTCCAGCCTCATTTTCAAAAAAGTAAGGTCTAATGACTCCGCCAGACAATAAACCGCACCAAACAGTCACACGTTGAGGATAAAGAGGCTTTTTAACAATAATTTTTTGGTTTTTCAAACCTAGATGCGACAATTTTGCTTGTTGACGAAGACACTGAGGTGGAAATGGGCCTCATCACTCAAGATGATTTGCATTTGATTCACTCAAGTGAATTTTAATAATTTCAATGCGCTGTTGAAGCGTGTATTGTTCCATTTTTATCAATGGCGTAGTTTTTACTTGTCAAATGTTAAAAAATGACAGCTTCAAAAGTAAGATCTACCGAAATATTGGGCTATTTCAAATAACACCTCTTATTGGAAAACCCTGTATAAACACATTATCTGGTAAGTCAGAACAATTTACAAACACATCATTTTGCAAAAACAACAAAAGTTATTACGAGAATACTGTCAGTCGGCGTACGGCAGTGGTCCCGTTTTTTAATGCATCCCATTTCATATAGAATATATTTTTTCTTTTAAAGTGATAAAAAAACAATAGTTTTCAGGCGTCGTAAACATTCAGTATTCAAGCCACGAGAAGAGCTGTTAATGGCAGTGGTCGCAAACCAATTTGAAAACACGCGCAGGTAAAAGTTTTACAGTCTTGTAATTAACTGCAATGCAGCAGTAATTCACATTTTACTGACTTGGAAAGAAATTACGTTTTTTATGAAGATGCTTAAAGCGCAATTCTTATGCACCATTAGACATTAAACGGGAATAATAAAGTTTAGTGTTTAGTTGAGTTATTATTATTTTCCTACAAATTGTTTTTATTGGATATTTTTAAGCGCCTTTTAGTAAAGAATTCCACAATGGGCGCTTAGCAAAAAAAAATGTACGTACTTTGATGATTTTCTTCACTACTATTAGTAAACGTACATCTCCAATGCACAGACATAATGAGGGTGTACACGAGCGGAACACCCGTTCGCAGTTGTGTTGGCTTCAGGAGAACGGGCCACTTCTTCGACTTTTTTTGTATAAGACGTATGTGGAACGAGCTAGCTGTACTTGTTTTTCCTACTTCAAGACCTGCATTAATAAAGCCCTTCCTAGGGCCCCTACATTAACCCGCCTCTGCCCAGCCTGGTGGGGCCATAGCTCCCTCGCCTTTATACTGTACAGACAGGGGCCTTCTTGTGAAGTGTCACAAAAAAGTGAAATATGTTATAAATCCGTACGGAAAATTTATCAAATAAACATAGTAATTAATTATAACATCTTTATTCACAGCTTTACTTTCTGCTACTCGGAAAGAACAATTTCAAAATAACCCCTAAGAAAACAATTTGTAAAATAAACGAGCTTTTGCCAGAATTCAAAGATTTATTGTGCCCATTGTTTGAGGAAAGGGCGAGCAAAATCAATGGGGTGAATTTTGAACGGTTTATTGAGACGATTAGCGGTTTGTTTCTACCTTTATATTGCAACGAGCTTCCAAAGGGCATAATTAAAGTTGTCACTAGAGCTTTGAAATCGTTTGTGGGCGTACAATATCAACAGAGAACAAAGTGGAAACTTTTGAAAGCAGGAAAGATGGATTTTTTTTTTGTTGGTCTTTTGGGGTGTTGAGTTATACGATGCTTCATCTTTATTATTAAGCGACGTTTTGAGAGAATTGTTTACAAAGGAGGAAACGAAACATTACAATTCTATATCGTTTTCATGTTAAAAATTATTAAGTGACCCATCAAGTAGTATACACTATCGGTATCACTCCGGTTAAAGATAACAATTCGGAATTGAAAATTTCCAAGTCTTAAAAGCCAGATATTCTCCAATATTCCTCTTCTCCATCTCTTTAATATTCCACTCTCTTCAGCCCAATTAGATAACTCGATCGGGGATGCCGTCGACCAACTGACTCTGGACAGTTAGGAGCAGTTGGAACTCTTGTGAAGTAATCACATTAAAAAAAATCAGCCACGTTTAAAAATAATCGCACTAATTTCCCATTCAATCTCATAACATGTACCAATAACGATAGTCCTACTGATCCGGACAATTGGGTATAGTTGGAACTCTTTCGAGGTATGTACTCAAAGCACTAATATAAAAAATGTTGTTAAATATTTAAGATAATCGCAGCAGTGTTAAAAAGTAGCCAATTTTTTACTGTTATGTGCATAATTAGTTATTGAAATGTTGAATTCTTTGTTAACAATTTTTATTGAGCATCTTAAGCTACTTTGATTGTTCGAAAATTTGAAAAATTTTGACGTACCAAATGTTCAACAAATGTTTGCCTAAAATACCTTTTTGAAACTATTTAAAAATACGAAATCCTCCACTAGACCGCGTATCCATCACACTAGATTGAATCAATAAGACATGAAAAAACATTCTAAGCTATAAAACAACATTTGGACAAAGAAACTACATTTATTTTGCAACAAAACTCCACAAATCCCCCATATATAATAAAACGAATAACAAAGTTTATTGAGTACAATTCAAAAATTAAAATCTTGCTAATTGTAGTCAGTAGAAAAACTCTAAAAAAGCACTGAAAATGACGTAGAAATAAAAATATACATAAATATAAATATACTATATACGTAAATATAAATATACTCCTCAATTATATTGAAATTAAATAACTTTAGTCCGCCTCAAAACAGGACCCCTTTGTGAGGAGGACTAAGAAATACCATTATTGTTTTGCTTAAATACACCTTTTATGCTGTATGTTCACGTGTTTTATATAGTTGCTAATAAAAAAATGAACAATTTTTGTTTAAACCTGGCAGAATCGAACAAATGAGATGTTTACTATTAGGTATTTGGAGAAAGAAATTAGATAATGAAACAAACTAATATTTGGTGATATAGCTGTAAATCTTTGAAGAAAACATTGATCCTCTTGAAATGGGTGGCCCATTTAAAAATAGATTCTCTTTTCCTAACAAATGGATTGCAATCATTTGAGCCGTTATTTCAATGGAAGATGCTTTGAGGAACTGCCGGCTTTGATCCAGTACCGGTGCACAGTCGAGAAACAAACCAGTACGTCACTCTACGACTCGTTCTTGAGTTCAACAGCTCGGATGTGGGATTGTTTGCCGGCCTCTATGTTTCCACCCTACTGGAACGTGAGTCTCTTCAGAACGCAGGCTCTCGCTTTTCTTTCCTCAAAAAGACCCCAATATAGCTTCCCCAAAGATGACATAGGCCTGAAGGAAAATATTTTCGTCTAGGCCAGTGTGAATTTAGTGTGAAAAAATTCAATTTACAATACTTTTACGTGATTTTTGTAGCTTTATAACGGCTTTTATGTTTTCAACACATTCTTTAAAAAATCATTATAAAACCACCCGATCAGAACTCAAACTTTTGAGACGAATTTCTTAAATTTTCCATTCATCTTTATTCTAGTTCTTCTTGGATCCGTTCTGTCCGCCCCGAGGAACATTCAAATTGCAATTTGCCTTCCTTGTACTACGGCTAATTAGCAATTAGGCCGTCCCCGTTCCCGTCCCAGTTACAGTTTCAGTTACGGAACCGGTTCCGTGGAATTATACGCCCCATCCCTATAAGATTTAAAAATAAAATTGAAAAGAATTATAATTTATCGATTTTATTTAGTTCCTATAATAAAATTTTTGTTTAATTAATTGGAAACGGAATTGGAGAGTTACATTAATTGATGTCTTATTGGTGGCTTCCACAACGTGGATATGGAATTTATTGAAAATTACATATTTTTTATATTTGCGGCCCTTTCCAGAATGATAGATATGATGATTTGCCGTGCCGATCATCCAGATTTCTTTTTAATGAAAGAATGTGGGTACTCCGTTACAATGTGTTTTTTATTTAGGTTGTACAAGTATTGGTACAAGTGAACAATAGAAGAGCTTGATATTGAAAAGAGGACGAGTTACAACAGTAATGCCTTTTTATACGTCTCGGTCATGCTGTTTCAATCAGATATGCCTATCTCTTTCATACCGACAGACATACGTTCACCACAGTAGATACCTACCATCAATATATCATTGGTGAAAGACCAACACCCAGAATCGAAATCTTGCTTGAAATGGGTTTAGCTTCCCCAAGGAAGCGTACTGGGACCTATTCTATTTATTATCTATATAAACGATATCACTAACTTTTATATTAATGGAAACATAATAAGTTTTTATAGTAATTAATAAGTTAGTTATATTATTTCAATAAGAAAACTAGATGGAGAAATTTTATGTGGCTGAACAGGGGCTTGGTACACTTCAAAATTGACTGAAAATTAACTCGTTTACCCTCAAAATAAGTAAAAATAAATAAACAACATTTTCAATGAACTCAAGAGGCCAACCAGTAAAATCCTACCTACATATCAAAGGTATCACGGAAAAGCTTACAAAACTTCTTTAAAAATTTACAAAATGTGGTAAATAAAAAGGACATGAAAAAATCTATCAAGCTTTATGTCATTCTCTCATTGGATATGGAATTATAGGATGGGGATCTGTTGTATCTAAGTATATACATAACCTGAACCATACTGAAAGTACCTTTGAAATCACCTTTGATTGAAATTTAAATGTATGCTAAGAATATAATAATGATAGTTTCAAAGAATTCAAAACACAATTAAAAAAATATACTGAAAACCTAAACTAAATAAAAAAAACGTAAATAAATAAAAGAAAAACAAAAACAAAAAATTAAAAATAAAATAAAAATCTAAGAAACTAAACAAATAATAATACCTCATCCCATACACACAAGCAATTGCTTATTATGGGAGAACATTGAAAAATAATAAATATTAATCATATCATAATATCTTTTATCTTATTGTTTGTAATTGAAACGTTGCTTGAAATGGCTTTAGCCGTGTTTGGTGACCAGATCTGAATAGCCAGGTACTTCCCCACTTTCCTCTTCCCCATCTCCCTCCCCTCCCCAATACCCTCAGCCTCACAACATACCCCAATTGGGGATGCCATAGTCTCACTGGCTCCAGACGGGAGCAGTTGGGACTCTTGTGCGGTATAACTGTAAAAAAAAAAAAAAAGTGAAATATATATATGTATATCACACATTGTAATTTTTTTTATTGAATAAATATAATTAAAAAAAAAATAATAATAGTAAAAAATATATATACTATTGAAACTATTCATAAATACTGAATCCTCTATAATACCGCGTATTCATCACGCTAAGTCAAATCACAATGACATAAAAAATATTTAAGTTTCAAGTCATTAAACTACATTTGGACAAAGAAATTATATTTATTTTGCGACGAAATTCCACAAAATCTTTCCCCCTGACATAAAGCGAGTAGAAAATTTGAATGATTACAAATCAAGAATAAAAATCTGGCTGAAAGAGAATCATGAAAAAACATTGAAAACGACCTAGTTGACTAATATAACAGAAATGAATAAATTTAGTCCGCCTCAGCTCAGGGCACTCTAGTGAAAAGGACTAAGAAATACAATTTACTATACATATATTTAAAATTTATACATTTAACGTACATTATTAAATGTATAAATTTTTTAATTTTTTAAATTTTTTATTTTTATATTTTTTCATTTTTTCAATCGTCTACCAGAAGAAATCAGAAGCATTAATGATAAAACCCGAATACTGCTCTCTGTCAAGAGACACTTTAAAAATATTCTGAAAAAAAAATACTGTCACTTAATTAATCTCACAAATATCCTTAGTTTTCCATAACTACCTTTCTTTTTTAAAATTTATTATATTAATATATTATCCTTCACTAGTATAAAAAAAAATACTACAGCAAACATACATTTATGTACAATGAATTATTTAAGTACTAAATAACAACAACATTTATGTACACTCCCCTTCCATACACAAGCAAATGCTTTCAATGGAAGAGTAGTAAAAAAACCCAAGATGTAAAATGAATTATGTATCATATTATTAAAAAAAAAAAAATATTTATCATTTAGATTTGGTGATCAAAATGGGTTTAGCTGTGTTTGGTGATCAGTGAAGTACTTCTTTATTTCCGCCCCCAATCTCTTTATCCTCACAAAATACCTCAATAAAGTATTTCACATTTTTCCTTTCGAACAAATTTTAGAAAAAATATATGACAATGACTGCATTTTAAATTTATTTTTATGTAGGTGAATTAATTTACTATAACAATTTAAAATGTGTTATTTTCGTTTTTTTCGTCACCCCGGTTAACGTCAGAAGCGTTTCTATGTCTCAATGACGTTGTAGCCAATTTGAACTGTTTTGGAATGCACGGTCTTAGATCGATTTTAAAATCGATAATTGTAAAGGAAAATATTGAAATTACTTATTTTTGAAACGATGATAACAATAAGAAAAATGAATTTTAAATCTCCAATATATTTTTAACGGAATCGTTTGTGAAAATATTCCATTGGAATTTCTATCGTCTTACTGGCCTGGAAAACGGGGAGCAGTTGGTCGTGGGTCGTATTTACATAAAAAAACAAGAATTGAAATTTTGAACCAAATTTCATTTATTATCTTACTCCGGGTTTTGAACCTATAATAGTTAACCCCTTGGGTTCATTTGTTAGGTTTTCAGAACAAACAGCTGTTACCCGTAGAGTATATATGTTCGCTTTTAGGAACAACTAATATGGTCTCATAGAAATCGTTGTATCTCTCTTACTTTCATGGTGAGAAATGTCATCTGATCGGTGTTAGAAAAAGAAAACACCGCGCTTTATATTCAAATCAAAAAGTTAAGCGAAGGATAATTTTTTATTTTTTTTATTTTTTATTCTTAAATATATTTGTATTACAATGGTATGGTATATTGTCCTCCACGTATAGGATATATGGTATAGGAGTTCACCTGTGTTGTGGAGGACTTTTTCAATTTTAAAGTTATATAATTCTAAAACAATTAAAATGTATACTTCTATTAAATCAAAAATTCCGACCACATTTGAGAACAATTTATGAAATTCATGTTTTTTTAATTAATTATTTTTTTATAAGAAACTACAAAAAAGTGAGATCACGGTAATGTTTATAATACATTTGTCAAATTGAACAAAAATTTCTATTTTCGTTATCAGTATCACTAATGTTAATAACGTAAGGTGAGCCATTTTTTAAATCCTTTTAAGGTGAAAAATGTTACCTTTCCAAAAGAGTATTTACTTTTCGAATATGTTCAAAAGCATAACAGTCAATATACCAGAAACTTGATCGATTAAAATACCTTAAACATTTTAACCGGCAGTTTTCCGCAGACTTACCTTTTTTATTTTTTTATATATAGTGAATACCTCACAAGAGTCCCAACTGCTCCCGTCTGGAGCCAGTGAGACTATGGCATCCCCAATTGGGGGATGTTGTGAGGCTGAAGGTAAGTGGGGAAGGGAAAGAGGAAGGTGGGGAAGTACCTGGCTATTCAGATCTAGTCACTAAACACGGCTAAAGCCATTTGGAGCAACGTTTCAATTCTGAATGGTGGTCTTACACCAGGGCGATACTGGTAGTATCTTTCACTCTGGAACGTGCCGCAAATATACTTTATATTATTTTAATTAATTAATTGTGAAATAACACAAATTAATCTAATAAAATTTATTTGCGCACGCCGGGTTCGAACCCGCGACCTTCGGAATGGCAGTCCAATGCGTTACCACTGGACTATGCCGGCCGTCACCTGCGATATTGCCACTATTAAAACTGGCTCACTCCCTTAAAGTTTCCCTGGTTTACCCCAAGCAACATAGCCACCCCTATCACAATGGGAAATAAGTTATTTCTTAAGATAAAGGCTTTATTGGACGCATAACCAAAACTATATTATTATATTGTGGAATTATATGTGGTTAGTTTGGGGTCGGTACGGTTAGAATGCTATCAGATACAGATAGAAACGTATTCAAAGTGGGCCACAAAGAATTAGAATAGTGTATCTATTTGATTTCACATAGGGTGTTAAGGGACGTACCTAACTGACAAACCAGCGATTCCTGACCTTATTTAGAACAAACAATGTTAATTAAATTGAATTCTTAATTAGTTAATTATTTGTTTTTTTTTTATTAATAATAATAGTATTTTATTCCAGAATGTATGCAGGGGTAGTGAAACTGCAAAACGTCCCATATTTTGAAATAACAAAAAAATTAAGTTAGACAAATAATTATATGTACATGAAATAAAAAAAAAAAAAACAGTTCAAAAAAAAAATTTAAACACAAAAATGTTTGAAATTTAAAATGAAATTTTATTTTTATTTTTTCACACTAAAACACGTAAATGTTTCGTAACATGTCGTCGTCTGTCCAAAGTCAGTTTTATATTGATTTTAAGTGGAAGATTTTTTTTTTTTAATAATTAAATATTATTATTAATTTGTACAGTAAAAAGAGCGAACTTTTTTTGCAATAATTATCATTAAATAACATTATTGCCAAAATTAACATCATTAAAAATCGAGTTTTTAAAAACCTTTATTTAAGAATTATAAAAATTTATCTACAATTAACTACATTATATTACACTACACATATTCATATTATTTATTACCAACATTCATATTATTCATTACACATATTCATATTATTCATTACAAATGTTCATATTATCCATTACACTTATTCATATTATTCATTACACATATTCATATTATTCATTACAAATGTTCATATTATCCATTACACATATTCATATTATTCATTACACATATTCATATTATTCATTACAAATGTTCATATTATCCATTACACATATTCATATTATTCATTACACATATTCATATTTACTATATGTTTAACGATTATAAAAAAATATCTGTAACTACATAATATTACATTACAAATATTTACATTGTGAACTACCAAAGCCTAACTACTAATTTAAGGGGGTAAAGCTATACAATGGCGCCTGTAGCTACTTGAAACTTTAATATTGTGTCTTTTCACAAGTGAAGTAAAGTTAACTGAAAGGATTATTCAGGAGTTGTGGACGAATTGTAATACATAACTTTAAGTGAAGTTTTACAAGAACTTCGTTTGTTATGTTCAAAGTGCTCCTGTTTAGAAATGGTCCTGTTTTCGTTAGATTTATTAAATACATTTATTTTATGCAGTGCATATACAAAAGAAGAGAATTGTATTGTAGGCATATCTGTGAGCCCAAAGTGAGCTCAATTTTTCCTTACTTTTGATATTGAAATTTACCAAAGTTACCAAAGCACATGCGTACCAACTATCCGGTGCCAGCAAAACTTAGACATCCCCAATTGGGGTATTTTGTGCGGCTTAATATATATGGGGAGGGGAAGAAATAAGAAAAGAGAAAGGTTAGAAGGATAACCTGGATATTCAGATATGATCTTCAAATACGCCTAGAGCCACTCGATACGCTTTTATAGTACATAACAAAAAACTAACTAACTAACCATCACGCCGTTTCTCTGCAAGGGTAGGCAGAGAGGACGGACCGCCAAACAACTCGGTCTTGGCACACACTCCTTGCCTCATTCACATTCATACATCGTCTCATACATACTCTTCTATTATTCTGACTCTTGACATGGCCCGACTCAAGTATCTGATCAATTGGTCGTGCCATGTCTTCTTACACTCCTTTCTTCTCTCATTCGCTCTACATGCCCAAACCATCTAAGCGTCCCTTTCTTGATCTTACTCACTACGCTTACATCAGCTTTGCACTCTGCCTCAAAGTCCGGTCGAATATATCTCTATAATTCAACCTCTCCTGATCCGGCCCGCCACGCAGTTGGTGGCAGACGCATCCGCCACCAAGGCATAGACAAACTTCACCTCATAGACCATGGTACACCTGCTAAGTCACCAAACTTAGTGAGCCACGGGGTGTTGTATATGGCAGAGGTGTTTGTTATTCAATATTTTTTTTAGTTATCCAATAAATTGTTGCAATATTTAGAGTATTAAGAGTGGGAACAATGTTATTGTTTTACCGATATTTCAATGAAAGATGCTCACTTCAGCACCAGTGCATAGTCGGGAAACACAAAAAAGCGCGCCCAACATTTGTACAAGGAGAAAAATGATCCTGTTAAAAAATTGAGAGCATGCCAATTTTGTGATAAAATAATAGTCATTAAGATTATATATTGAGAACACGGGTTCTTTTCCTAATAGATGTCATGACTGAATGCGACAACATCAGTATGTCAATACGCTGTCTGCATAAAACATTCGCTTTTGACTGAAACTTTGTTAAGAACTTTTTCAATGCATTCGTAAAAGGACCATATTTAACAGGAAAACGATTAATTAGACCAAATTTTTAATAATTAAACAGTACTTCATATCTGAAAGTTTTTTGTATTGCCTTGCTGCATAGACTAAATACCCTTGTTGTCTTGAGAACAGGTCGTTTCCACGACTTATTCTTGATTTAAAGAGCTAACTCAAATGGGTCTAATCATGACCCGTGTTTACTTTTTTCTCTCCACAAAAAAAAAACATTATACAGCATTCCTAAAGATGGCAGCCTTGTGAGAAATTATTTTCTCAGAGCTTCCTATATAAAGTGACTGTTAAAAAAAACTAAGAATTAATACAAAAACAGGACCTCACTACAGATTAAACGAAACAAAAAGCTCTCTCGTGAAATAACGTGAAAGTTTATGGGTTTTACAAGCGGAATGAATTTGAGAGCTTATTTCTGAGTTGTTTTTTCTGAATCTTTATTTTTTTATTTAAATCTGTTAATCGACCATGAACCTCTGACCTCTCGTATCTGCATAAAAAAACAAACATTTTACGGAGAGCAAAATATCATGATTTTTTATGACGTACGAAAATATCAAATAATTTCTAATAAATTTTGAGAAGCGTCGAAATTAAAATTTTTATTATTAAAAATAATAATTTCGGCGGTATGTATCTGTCTACGTGTAACTCGGGTCAAATGAACTCTAGAACTGGGATTCGCTTTGATTTTCAAAATAAGAATTGATTGGGATTCACTTTGATTTTTAAAATCAAAGCGAATCCCAGTTAAATGAACTCTAGAACTGGGATTCGCTTTGATTTTCAAAATAAGAATTGATTGGGATTCACTTTGATTTTTAAAATCAAAGCGAATCCCAGTTAAATGAACTCTAAAATTGGGATTCGCTTTGATTTTCAAAATAAGAATAGATTGGGATTCGCTTTCATTTTCAAAATAAGAATAGATTGGGATTCGCTTTGATTTTCAAAATAAGAATTTATTGTGAGAACGTATAATTTTTTACCGGCTTTATGCAGGTACAAAATTATATTATTTTGAATTTTTTTAATGCGATTACTGCAGAAGAGTCGCAACTACTCCCAATCGTTTGGAGTCAGTGAGACCATGGGATTCATGATTGGGGTATGTTATAAGGCTGAATCTAGTGAGAGGAAAGAGATGGGGAAGAGAAAGGTGGGGAAGTACCAGGCTATTCAGATCTGATCACGAAACACGACCAAAGCTATGTCATGCAACGTTTCAATTGTAAATGGTGGTCTTACACCATGGCGATACTGAAATTATTTTCCACTCTCGAACGTGCAATAAAAATACTTTATATTATTTTATATGAGTAATTTGTAAAATAACACAAATTAATCAAATAAAATTGACTTGCGCACCCCGGGATTTCAACCCTCAACCTCCGGCTTACTCGACTCGGATGCCATCAAATTAATTAAATAAGAATTCTTTATTTGATGGGTGTATTTCTTTAGTTAAAATTTTTGACAGTCATTTTAATTTCATGGATGGTAAAGGTATTTTTTAAAAGTTTACTAACGGTGTTAATTCTAAAGGTAACCTTTTTTCTTCGTTTGTTAGTTTTGCAAAGTAACGATCAAAAGAGGCATTTTTTTCCTTTATAAATACTTTCAACTTAACAAATCCTAAAATAACGATGCTTTTATGCAATACAATGTAATCAATATTGGCATAGCATAAAACTAAATATAAAATAACAGGACAAAGAGGAAATAAATAAGCACTACAAATTAATGTAAAGTCATGTGTTTTTTGTTTGAAAATTTGATTGATTAGAACAAATTTCACACGCTTTAATTAAATATTGCGAGTAGAACATTTCTCTGCCATCGAAACAATCGCGCATTTGTTCTCATAAGCCTTTTTAAGCCCTGAAAAATATTAGAATAAACTCTTAGAATTCCACTTCATAAATAGTTAAGCATTTAGTTTCAAGTTAATTAACTAAATAACCAACCATCAGGCAGATATAATTAATTAACAGTGGAACAGTAAAAAATAATTAAATTAAATTTACTTGCGTATGCCAGAATTTGACCCAGCCTCCTCCAGATTAATAGAAAAGCCTCAGACCTCTGCCAACGAGACCATAAAAAACCCTTTTACTTATCATCACGATCCTAATCTGCACTTGTTATTTTAATCACAGTTCGATATTTACAAACAACACTTTCCACAAATAACAGTTGATCTGTTTCACCCTCCTAGCATCCCGCCCAGTTTCCTACAGAACTGAGGGTACAGTAAATTAATCCCAACCGACAAACTTGTATCATAAGACCCTGTAAGCCTTCAGGCAGACTATGCTGTAACGTAAACACCACCCTGTACCCAGAACCCCATAGAGGTGTGTAGTTCTTTTTAGTAGTACAGTGTCAAAATATAACTAGCCGTTGAAAATAACAGCAAGATGCCGTTAACGCCCAACGTTATTGGCGAAAATTTGCATCAACAGTTGTAAACACATAATAATTTATTTATTTATTAATAAGCGCCCTTTTTCGGGGCTTTTACATAAGAGTATTGAGAAATATATATTATTTATTGTACACAACTAAATTGCTTCATTAACAATATTTTTATATTTGTTTAAAGATAAATTGAAGATGTCCACTGACTTGGTATGATTGTTTCCCTCCATTAGTATTCTGGGCAAAGAGGAATACATATGATAGTTAGTCCCGGAATTTCTGCGCTGAAATAAATTCTGACTAATACTAGAAGTATTACGTTGTGAAATCCGGAAGCTTATCAATTCTAGCAATACCGGACTATCAACTAAATCATTTAGAATTTTATATAGAAATACCAAGTCAGTGAAAATTCTTTTGTCTGACAATTTGAGCATATTCATATAATTTAACAGAGTGTTGTAGTTCAACGTAATTGCAGGAATAACCATTTTAAAATTTATAAAACGTAAGAATTTGTTTTGTATTCTTTAACAGCTTATACATGTATATTATAATGTGGGTTCCAGACAGGAGAATTGTACTCAAGTTGACTTCTTACATAGGCAAAATATAACGATTTATATTGTTATAATTTCTGGATAGCCTAATAATATAATATATAAAAATAATATAATTGATAATATGATAATAACGGTGACCGGATAAATCATCACATCTTTAAAAAGTTATATAAAGTCATGGAAAGTGATGAAACAAAAGCTTTATTAACTTGGTTAAGTAGGTTAGGTTAGGTTAGATTTAAGTTGTTTTTTTCATCGTTTCTAATGACTTTATACCACTTTTTAAAATTGTGTTGAATTGTCATTGTGTTGAGTTTTCCTGAAACCATTTTTTTATTTTTATTTTTTAAATATTTTATTTACCAACGGACCATGTCCAATTACATCACATTCCATATTACGTGAAGTCGACAACGAGAAATGTTACGATACAGGATAATAAAAAAAAATACTGCAATGACAAAAATAGGGCACATAAACAATAAAGATTAAAGATCAAGTCAAAACAGGAACAAGGTTTTGATGGAGTTCACGACTTCTGCCACATCAATATATTACTTACGTAATGACTGACAAAAATCATTAAGGGTTATATTATTATGTTTATCACATATTACGTAAAAGCCCTTAAGGGCGTATAGTGTTACATTTTTTCACTGATGCATCTTAATTTAGTAAATACAGAAGGCATAAGGGTTACATTAGCCTATAAGGATGGGATGGTGGGAGGGAAGAAAAGGAGATTGATCTAGTTAGTATTGAGTAATATGTATTTTGTGAATGCAATTTATGGACTTTAGGTTTGAAAATGTGAGGTGTTTTGTTAAATAAGTGGAATTCGCTGTTAAAAATGTACGAAGCGCGATGGATGAATGTGTTTTGTTTTGAGTTAGTTTTGCATTGACAGATGTTTAGTGTATAGTTTTTTCTGGTTTGTCTAATGGGCACTCTTAAATGAATTCTTCGAAGTATTTCCGTGAATTCTGTCAAAGAGGTGGATATTTTTTGAAAAAATTGTGCGCAGGCGGAATTTCTACGACTTTCCAGTGACAAAATACTGAATAACGCGGCTGACCCCGACGTTGAATACTCCAACTTATTCACAAAAGTTACTACGCTTACGCGCTCTGGCTGAATAAAAAGCACCTTCAAATACGGCTCGACAGGATTGACCGGACACGGAACATACAAATAAATTTACATTCAGACGAAATGCAAAGTAGTCTTAGTAATAGGAGTACGCTATGCTCAGTCAATTATTAATTTATCATTAAAGAAGAAAAAAATTAACTCTTGGGAATTGAGTTAGCTAAGAGCTTCACAGATGCACTAATAGAGGGCAGTGCAAAAGGATTGCTTGGAAGTCCGCAAGATGGAGCTAGTAGTCAGTAGTCGCTAGGGCCAGTCGACTCATTTAGCCAGCTCCCAGTTAGGTCGACCACCGAAGTCACTCTTGTAATACGCGAAGTATTGGAAAATCCTTAATATAATATAAAGAACTTATTCTCTAAAATTTCCTTCCACGACGAGTTGGAGAAGTGTTTGTGGGAGCTCAACACTAATAAATCTAAGCGAAACGTGAAACAGAAAAATAAAAAGATTACTGTCTCATCTGGGAATCAAACCTAGGATCTCTGTCTCACCTTAGCAACGCCTGTTACCACTCAACCATTGGAATTATTAAACGTCCTTATTGTCGGTCCTATAATTGAAATTTAGAATTGAAAATACTATCCATTATTTCCATATTTTTGATAAATATCTTTTTGAATAATCACAAAATTCTAAAGTATTGGTTTGTGTCTGGAATAAAAATATACGATCATTTTAAATTTTTGTTATTTGTTTTTGGGGTGTTATGCCGTGTTGCGCTAACTCCTTCTTTAGACAACGTATCGGACAGCATTGTGATACCGTGTTGTACAACACGGTTGTTGTTCAACACGGTATCACATTCTCATACATAAGCTCACATTTCACCACAACCTCAAATAGCACATCTGCCCTGATGATGGACACTGCAATTCTGTCCAAAACGTTGGCTAAAGAAGGAGTTAGTTTAACACGGCATGACACCCCAAAAACAAATAACAAAAATACTTTTGGCCTTGAAAATCTTAAATCATATTTGATCATTTTAAATATTCATTTACTAGCTGTACCTTGCCACGCGTTACTGTAGCTCAGCCTGTCTGTGCAGATAGAAAAAAACAAGAACGCTTGTTGCTTTTACGTCCATTAGATGACGCTGTTTTTACAAAATAGCATGTTCGTCCAATAGTTTACGCTGCTTAAAAAGTAAATGTTTCTACCTCTCACAGGTGACATCTTCATAATATAAACATTTTGTCAAAAATCCAAAGCAATCGGTGAAGAAATTTCGAAGACTTAAGATTTTGAACGAACGAACATTTACATTTTTATTTATTTAGATAGATTGTTTTGTCAGAGTTCGCTTCAATGTCGGCGTTATTTCCAACAGTTATATTCAACGGTTGACAATTGCCAACGTTAGCTGCGCTGTCGTTTTTTAGAATTTTCGTCATCTTCCAGTACCTATACCCTTTACTGTGTGGAATTCAACCCTTGGTTTTAGCCTAAG
Organism: Hesperophylax magnus; assembly: GCA_026573805.1. Lineage (NCBI taxonomy): Eukaryota > Metazoa > Arthropoda > Insecta > Trichoptera > Limnephilidae > Hesperophylax > Hesperophylax magnus. Next base: position 17,723,861 of record JAIUSX010000028.1, read on the forward strand.
CAAGGAAGGGTTGAAAACATAACTATGTAGGTACAATAGTTTTATGCACCCGTTTGTATTTGTTTGTAATATTGACATTACGAGCATGAGACAGTGTTGTGTTTCTATTCAGGCTTTGCGTGTTCAATCTTCTGCCAGCTAAGTCCTCCATTCCTTCCTAAGCTTATATTTTACTTACACTTCTTTCCTTGTCCATCCGTTTTATATATTCAAGCCATTAAAACGTCCTTTATTTAATACAAGCGCAGATCCGTCAGACATCACGGTATATTATAATTGAAGAATTACCCTAGAGCAGGACTCTCTCGGGCCATAGCTTGCACCGCAGTGGGAGGGATGAATTCAAACGTCCGTAACTTCTGGACGCACTGATTCGCAGATTCCTACCCTTCGCTCATACCTTTTTCCTTCCAAGATCTTCCTCTCTTTCTTCTCCTTCCTTTCCTTAAAAAACCTCTTTACTGCATCCCCAAAGATAACCTCGAAAGAAATTATTTTTCCTCAGACCCTCCTGTGTGGAGCTACTAAAAAAAAAAACTTATAGTTTCTGGATTTGTTCTTTTTTGGTAGCCTAATTTCGTTGCACGTTCTTGTATTATTACTTTAAATATCCTCGTTTGAAAAATATTTTTATAATAGGTTATTTATTATTTCATGTATAAATATCAGCGCGTTTAAGGTCAGCATCTGTTTCACTGTTAGTCAATTTAGTTCCATTAACATTTTAGTTACTTTTGAAAATTTATTTCGACAAAGTAATATTCTCATTGCTCTATTTTGGTGAATTTTGTTCTCTGTCTGTACAGAAGAAAAAATTCGCTGAGCAGTAGAGTTTGAGTGCTTTTGAAAACTTTACTTACTTTAATCGGAAACCTAGCATTTTGAAAGATTTTGTTATAATTTTTTTGATGTGTGACAAAAATTTAATTTACTGTATCAGTAATACATAAATTTTTACATGTAGTTGTAATTACTTATGTAATGTTATTAGAGCAGGCGTAATTTAAACAGTTGTAATTAATATTCTCTCAAAATATTCTCACAAATATGAGACTTGTATAACCATTGTATAATATTATAAGAAATATTGAACTTTGTGGCAGTACATACTAAAATTTCTCTTGGGCGAAGAAGCTACAGGGTTTTCCAATAAGAGGTGTTATTTTGATATTCTATCGTAAAAGATCAAAGGTTTCATTGCTTGTGTGCACGTAGCGCCGTCTTGTTTAAAGTAAAGGTTGTTCAAATCAATACCAACCAATTTCGGCAATAAAAACTCATTAATCATCTCTCGATAGCGCAATCCATTCACCGTAACTGTTGCTCCAGCCTCATTTTCAAAAAAGCAAGGTCCAATGACTCCGCCGGACCATAAACCGCACCAAACAGTCACACGTTGAGGAAAGAGATGCTTTTCAACAATAACTTTTGGGTTTTCCGAGCCCCAAATGCGACAATTTTGTTTGTTGACTAAGCCACCGAGGTGGAAATGGGCCTCATCACTCAAGATGATTTGCATCTGATTCACTCAAGTGAATTTTAATAATTTCAATGCTTTGTTGAAGCGTTTATCAATCCATTTTTATTAATGGCGTAGTTTCTATTTGTCAAATATCAAAAAATGACATCTTCAAAAGTAACATCTACCGAAATAGCGGGCTATTCAAAATAACACCTCTTATTGGAAAACCCTGTATTTATATCAGGCACCATTTACGTTTGATATTCTTCCAAATCATATTAAGTCTACCAATTCCTTAGTAAAATTTAAAAAGTTAATTAAGATGTTTGTATTGACAGACGATTGTCTTAATATTTTTTCAACCTTGTCCTTTCTTAAATAATAATATTTTATATAAGTTCCATTTAGTTAACACTGAATGTCACCCTAGCTGTCTTTATTATATACTTTTAGGGAATAATGGATCAATAAGTAGTTGGAGTAAAGTAAATAAGTAAATGGTTCAAATATTGTTAGAATATACCGTAAAATTACCCATCTGGTAACTAATCAATTTTTTTTTTTTTTTATTTTTTTTTTTTAAATTTTTTGTGTGTTTTATGTAGAACTACTTAATATTTGTGATTACTCTATGTTTTCTTCACTCAATTGTAAATTGTTAACCTCGATACAGGCTTACTCCTAGTGAGGTTAATTTTTATGAGAAAAAAATGATTAATGTATAGTGAGATGCAATACAACAATAAATTCACATTCTAGCATTCATTTTTTTACGTGATTGTTACCTAACTAACTAACTAACAATCACGTCGTTTCCGCAGGGGTACGCAGGGAGGACGTACCGCCAAAAAAACCTCGGTTTTGGCACACACTTCTTGCTTCGTTTCACATTCATACATACTCTTCTATTATGACTCTTGACATGACCCTACTCAAGTGTTTGATTCACTTGATCGTGCCATGTAATCCTCGGGCGTCTCCGTCTTCTTCTACAATTCACATTTGCGTGATATATTTTCCATGCACTCCTCTTTTAGTTCAATCGCTCCACGTCCCCAAATTATATAAGACTCCGTTTCTTAATCTTACTCATAACGCTTACATCAGCCTTGCATTCTTTGCGGATCTCCAGATTTCTTACACGATCATACATGGTTTTACAAAACATACGCCTCATTTCTACATCTTTCAGTCTACTTTCATCCTTCCTGCCATACGTCATACATCAGGGTAGTTACCAGTACTCCATTGTGGACTGCTAGCTTCGCTTCTTTGGACAGTTATTTTAGCGCCAACCGCGTTCAGTCCTATGGAGTTACCTGCATTTACCCTGCTTTCAATATCTCTGTCAGCCTTCTCATCTCTCGTAAAACATACATACTTCCTAAATACACAAACTCATCCACCTGCTCCAAGTATTCCTCATTCACAACTATATTGCACACTTTTTTCGTACTCTTCAAACACCATGACTTAAGACTTGACTACATTCATCATTAACTTATTGTTAATACATACTTTTTTCAGCCTAGACAGGATAGACTGTAGATCTTCCTTACTGTTAGCAATTAGCACTGTATCATCAGCATACAACAGGTAACAATTTTCTGTCCATTCCCTAAATAAACCCGGAAACAAACAAAGTAATTTTGAACTGCAAGTTAACTCTTTGTAACGTCACACCTTTCTGTAAGTTAGTAACTATTGTTTGTGGAGAGGTCATTCTTGTTCTTTTGAGACAAATATTAAAATAATATGTTACGGTATTTTATGTATAAGTTGGTCATGTTTTCTTCGGAGTTTCAGTGTTTCCGAGTTGGAAGCGTTAATCCCCTTAGCCCTCAGGTTAATTTGTTCGCTTTTGGGAACAACTCACAGAATTTTTTATGTCTCCCTTATGCTGAGAAATATTATATAAATATAGGTGTTAGAAAGAGAAAATGCCACGCTTTATATTCAAATCTAGAAATTACCCACAGATTAATTAAAATGTGCATCTCCATGGTACCAAAATATCCGATCGTAATTTGAGAAAAATTTAAGATAGGTACTTCGTGAATTTTTTATAAGCATATTTACATAAATTTGTCTATTAAAATATGTATTTTTTTCATCATTAATTTTTAGTTTAGTTTTTATATCAAAAAAACTAAGGTACCTAAGCCATTATCAAAACTTTTAATGTTTAAATTCAACATTTTAATGTTTAAATTCAACATTTTAATATTTAAAAAATTACATGTTTATTTCTAAGTAGCTGTTTCTAGTAGCTGATAGAGAAAAAATAGCGAGTGTTGCTTTTACGTCGAACAGATTTTTTAAAAAATTTTTATTTTTATTTTTTTTAAGGAGAAAACACAGATAAAGACAGTAATTAAAAGATAATTTTGTAAAACAACAACTTGAGAATTCGCCTGCATCCTAACTATTTCTCACAGATGACTGGTAGATAACAATTTTAATTAATTTTTACAATTATAAAAGAAAATTATTTTGTACATAGATAATGCAAATGGCGCTGTTTTTTCAAGAAAAGCATGCTTGTCCGTGTGTTTATAAAAAAAACATATTTTTACCTGTCACAGGTGATATCTATATAATATTTGCTTGTTGCTTTTACGTCCAACAGATAGCGCTTTTTTTAAAGCACATTTTTATAAGCCATAGGTATCATCTATATAATATAGGTATATAAAAACAAACACACATTTGAAAGCAACGTTGTGTCAAAATTTCAAAGTAATCGGTGAAGAACTTCGAAGATTTAAGATTTTGAACAAACGAACATTGACATTTATATTTTTATAGATATTCTTATAATAAAATATGAATTCCTATTTTAATCCTTGGTAAAATGGTTTTTAGTTTTTGGATACGTTCAGAAATATTCCATTTATTTGGATTTCATTGAAAAGTGGAAATTCTAACAAAATCTCCTACATTCTGAAAGCGTCTGTAAGAAATGTCACCGTATTAATATTTATCGTTTTAATTTTTTTATTTCAATCGCCTTGTTTATAAGGTGTGCACGATGGTATTTGGGCCTTCCCAGCACTTAAGGCACAAATCCAAAGTAATGACCGGTTTCAATTCAAATTCATATTCAAAATTCAAACAACATTTATTGCACAAAAATACAGAGTAAAAAGGGTATAGCTTATAGGTTACATCCTATCTCTTTCAGCTACCCCGGTGCTCGTTAATTTCCGATTTATCCCAATGGCCGATTTTGCACCTTATAAAATATTCTCATTTCTTTTTGAAGAGAATCCGTTCTTACAAAGTAATTAAAAACAGCAATACTGCAACATTAACTACCTGTAAAAAATTATAATGGTTTCCCAAAAGACTCTCACCTTAGTTAAAGACAATAATAATTAAGGACGAACAACACTGCTGGCAAGATTGCAAGTCTTTAACTCTTTCAATACCAGAGTTTGACTCAGGAACTTGAAGAATATCTTTTCTATAATTATAATTGGTAATTTTTTTAAACACATCGCCATATATCTTGCGTATCGCTTGTGCAAGGTATTCCTCATGGCGTTCATTTTTTCTGCTAGGTTGCAACTTTTATTGCAGACACAAATACTGTAAATATAATGATAGATTCCGCTTGGGCTGTTTTTTGGAGTAGGATACATTATTATTTTTATGTTATGCTGTAATTTGTAAAATCAAACATTTTTTTGTGCAGTAGGTATGTTTTTTTTACTAATAAAAAATAACACGTTGAGACCTAAACATAATAAAAATTAAAAGCAAAAAAATAATTAATAAATTAAAAATTTACAAGTAATTATTTAAGGTATTATCAAGCATACAATATTGTTATATATGTGGAAACAAAAGTATGGTACTGAAAGGGTTAAGAGGCACTCGACGGCAGGCAGCAGTCGGAAGGCAGTAGCTGGCAGCACTTGCTGGTGTTTTGAAGGCCTCTAACAAGCGACCCCTAAAGCGTTAAGGCTGCTTCGAGCAATAATTATTACTAGCTTTTTGCCCGTTGCAGGCAACAAATGGGTAAAAATACTTTTTTATGTATGATTTGGCGTTGAATGCGGGTGGAGCGAGAGGTGTGTGCCTACTTTTATATTTATGATGTGATGTAATGCGTAAAAATGTGGTGAAAATATTAAAATAATATAAATATATAACCTAACCTAAATGTGATTTTCTATAACAAAAAAATGCCCCTTTAATAACGCCTGCTCGCGTCCCCTTTAGAGTTACATCCCAGTTTTCAAATAGTATATGGGCTACGCTAGGTTTGTATAGACTGGTTTGTGATTTAATTCTAATACATATTTTCTGTAACAAAAAATTGCACCTTTAATAACGCCTGCTCGCGTCCCCTTTAGAGTTATATCCCAGTTTTCAAGTAGTTTATGGGCTACGCTAGGTTTGTATAGACTGGTTTGTGATTTGTTTCAAATACCTATTTTCCATGTTCTAACCTAACCTAACCTAAACTAGATAAACAGATTACGTTTAATCACATTTTATTCTATTTGGTTGTTATTCGGGTTATTTTATTTAATTATATGTTGATTATTTGTTATAAATAATACATTGACTTACGTATTAATATGGATTAATTATACACGATGATATTATTTATTTTATATGGCAATACTTAATTTTTTTTGGTTGGCAGCAGTGTCTATGAAATATTTTGTATCGCGTAATTGACTATGAACGAAATTAAAATTAAAAGTGCGTATTTTTCCGTCTACCCCGACATAATAAATCATGTTTTGAATTAATAAAGCTAAATCCATCAATTTGTGTGCCCACAAATTTATTCAAATATATGTATGTTTGAATGTTTGTGCCTAAAATTAGCTTTTCGCCCGTTGCAGGCAACCAAAGATATTAGAAGAACGAGATGTGCTATGAGCAGTTCATACTGTGTGGAATTGTTTTGCCGAGTGTCGCCGGTTTGTTCACCAATACTACTGCACACCTTCGCTTACGCTAAGGTATTCGCACTAATACATAGAACAGGTTTCTGTGCGTACACGTCCCGATACCGTTCAAAGTACCCTAATTAGGTAGTACTCCGGCTACGGTCCGGCGGCCAACATAGCATATCTCGTTCTTCTAATATCTTTGCAGGCAACTAATGGGTAAATGTACTAAGCCATTTGATGTTTGGGTGTAGATGAGACGAAGAGTGTGGGACTACAAAATTAAAGAAAGAAATATACTGATCATTTTTTCACTACGGGGCGACAGTACCCATATGTAAAAACTTTTAACTGAAAAAAGTTTATTTAAATAAAAAAAACAATTGAATAAACCGTTTTTAATAGTAAATTACTTTCCCAAACGTCTGTGCTCCTGGTAGATTACAGCGTCACCGAGCTAATTTTTCGCAGAAATGGCTTTATAAGAATTATCATTAATTTAATTAAAAAAATAAATATATGCAAAACGAAATATGTTACCTACTGGTTAAAAAAATAAAGGGATCATGCTATGTATGAATGGCTCCCGGGGCGACGGTTCTCATGACCGCCACCCTAAATTAAATGATTATTATTAATCGCGAAAGGCAAAAACCTTTAATAAAAAAAATATTTAAAAAAAAAATCGTTTCTTCAACCTACTTAATATTTATAACGCAAAAAAAATATTCGTTATAAAAAAAATCAGAATGTGAATGAAGCATTACCTATGTTATTTTTGATTATTAAATGAAAAATCTTTATCATTGTATGTGGACCCAATTTATTGGAAAACGTTTTTAAGTTTGATTAGCCTTAAATATTTGTAATAAAAACTGGTTGTTCCAAAGCATCCATCTATCTATAGTTTATCTGTGGTTTTAGTATGACATTTGACATTTGAGCCACTGCCGTCTCTGTTTACATTTGAGATGATGAATGTTTTTATTGCAGGTTAATGTTAATCAGTTTGACAATTATTTCATAATATTACACACTTTTCCACTTCGTTTCAATAATTGTTGCAAGAAACAACCATTTTATTAAAATAAAACTTCAAAATCGTGTTCGTTTATTCACTCGCTCAGGTCTCTTCGTATTAATTCTCAAAAAAACCTACTCACAGCATCCCTAAAGATGCCATAAGCCCCGAGGGGAATTATCTTTTTCCGGGCCTCCTGTGCAGTTAGTGTGAAAATAATGTACAATAACTGCAATGTGTTGCAACTTGTTACTAAATAAAAGATTTTATTCGTAAAAATGAAACAGCTATATAACTTCAAAAGTGGATTTATTTGCTAACAGTTCAATTAAAAACAGTTTATCCGATTACACTTCACATTCAACATATTCATAGTTATAACATGAATACATTTAATTAAAAATGAAACAATCAGAATGCGATTTGTCTACATATCGTTAACGTAGCGTAGATTTTCGTTTATAAGTCAAAAACATTTTATACATCGACCCCTATAATGGAAGTCTTTACCTATAATGAAATGCATATTGAAAATGGTGGTGGAAAGAAACACGTTATAATATAAATGCTTAAAATATTTTTTTATTGGGTAACAAAACATTCAATATAAATTTACAGATATAGTTTGTTTATTGTTTACAAAGAATATGCAAAACATGTTAGATTTGACAAATTTAACGTCTGATTTACACAACACTTGAATTGTGACGTCTTTGGGTTGTTGCACACTTCTCACAATACATATAATATTAGAAAAATATGGAATAGTGGTTTTAAAGCTGTAAAAACTTTGAACTGAACAACGCGCTAAGACACTCGTGTTTTGTTGCCTCGCGTGTTAAAAGCGTTTTAACTTTTGTATGAGTCAGAAGTACACTGGAATATGCCTCGATAATTAGGAATCCACAGTATAAACCGTAGAAAAGAAATATACACATTTCACTCTCTTCACTTAAAAGTAAGACACTAAAAATATAAATATAATTGTTTACTACCTACAACTACTTGAACTTACATAAATACTTTTTTGTTGTTTGTTTTTGGGGTGTTATGCCGTGTTGCGCTAACTCCTTCTTTAGCCAACGCTGTCTGAAACGTCGGCTGTAGAAGGAGTTAGCGCAACACGGCATAACACCCCAAAAACAAACAACAAAAATGCTTTTGGCCGTGAGAATCTAAAAACTTACCTTACATAAATACATTTTAATTTAGCTCACTGATCTAACTGAGCAAACCTATTTACCGATGTCAAGCTACCGATTGTATATGTGTACACCCTCGTGGCCCGTTTATTTGTAATGTTGTCTGGTCTAAACCATGCTATTATTATCTATTATGCTCGAATACTTGCGAAATTTTTATAAATATAACTTTCTTGTGTAAATATCCATTTTGGATTTTGTAGATTAATAGGCATACGTTATATTCGTACAGTTTTCTGATTTTCAGAAATCTTGTTTCTTGGTATACGTTTTTGCTTGCGGTATATGGGTTATGATTAAAACGTCTATTCTGTATTATTTGTAAGTCGTTTAAATATGTAAGCTCCCGATTTGCGAACCGAGCCAGGAAAAAAACGCAGCAACTGCAAACGGCGTTTCGAGCCATTTGCGGTTGTTTCGTTCCTTTCCTATAAATCGAAGTTCAGCTCGTGTATATAGCGTGAGGCTTTCTAAACGGCACAACTCTGATAAAAATGACAGAGGAGATAAACATGGAGAAGCAAAGAATGTGTTTCAACACTTTTGCTTTTTGTCCGAAAGTAATGGGTAAAAATGTGGTGCGTGGTGTAATGTTTGAATGTGGATGCAGCGAGAGGCATCTGCCTAATTTTATAATTAAATACGTAAATGAAGTGTTTCAACACTTTTGCTTTTTGCCCGAAAGTAATGGGTAAAAATGTGGTGCGTGGTGTAATGTTTGAATGTGGATGCAGCGAGAGGCATCTGCCTAATTTTATAATTAAATACATAAAAATTAAAGCTTGCGTGTAAATGAAGCGGACTGCGTGTCAAAACGTTGCTTTTTCCCCGAAACTAATGGGTAAAAATGTAGTGTGTTATGAAATGTTTGAATGTGAATGGAGCAAGATGTGTGTGCCAAATTTCATATTTACGATTTGATGTTCGAATGTAAATAGAGTGAATGCTTTCATTTAAATCAAATAGCTGTAGGTACCTGACCCAACCCCCTGTGGCCTGCGTCCAACGCGTCTTGTATTTTAATCTTATTGCATTGTGTTGACTTTCAAATGTTACAATGATAGTCAATAATTGAAACGCCTGATGGTCAAAACACAAATGTAACTTACTATCTAATAGAATTATGCAAACAAACTTTGTAACTTTAAGGTCCGCTTTGTAACTTTAAGCTTCGTGTCACTAATAAATATTATTATGGCATTACCAAAACCCAGCTTAACTCAAAACACCAGTTTTTGTAGTTGGGCCCCTGTGATTATAAGCTCCGAACCGAGCCAGAAAAGGAACGCAGCAACTGCAAACGGCGTTTCGAGCCATTTGCGGTTGTTTCGTTCCTTTCCTATAAATAGCATGAGGCTTTCTAAACGGCACAACTCTGATAATTAAATACATATGCTTGCGTGTAGATGTAGCGGACTGCGTGTCAACACTTTTTCTTTTTGCCCAAAACTAACGGGTTAAAATGTGGTGTGTTATGAAATGTTTGAATGTGAATGAAGCAAGATGTGTATGCCAAATTTCATATTTACGATTTGATGTTCGAATGTAATAACATTAGAATATAATTTAGAATATCATTAAGAAAGGGACGCTAGTTTTCTTTTTAATGAATCTACTATATTTAATTTTAAAAGTAATTAAGTTTATTTATAATTTTTAAAGTTGGTAGGTTAGTCGGGCCATTTTTTCAGTAATATGAAAACCAACTGTTGAATTTGACTTGTTTTATAGTAACAGAATATAAAAATAGTTGAAATGCATTTAGGAATCTATGTAATCTGAAACTAAATCTTTTCTGATGTTAAAAATCAACAGTTTCCCCAAATAGTGATAGATTCCTAAATGCATTTCAATATAAAAATAGTTGAAATGCATTTAGGAATCTATGTAATCTTAAACTGGAAGCCGGCTGCGTTTGCAAAGAATGCTCTCGGGCGATGATTAAACGTTTGACGTTGCGATTTATTTAACGTCATCCAGCGAGCAAGTTCAACTGAAAACTTGTAAAACATTCTGAAAAATTCCCAACTATCATACGTGTAAACCTGTCCAAGAAACTCCATCAAAAACCATCGATGAAATCGCCTAGGAGTATTTTTAACCGAATTTGGAAAAGCGTAGAGACGACATTTTTTAGATTTTAAGATCCACTTGAACACAACGTCCCGTGAAAGTATCCATTGTCAATTGCATACAGTAGAATCCTGCAAATGACATTTGATAACAGTTAACCATTTTGATAATCATTTATTAATATATATTATTACGTTATATTATGGGTAAAACTCGTAAAACTTACTTTGCCAGTGGTGAAGTTCATTTTCCATCTTACAGCATCGTCAATTGCAAACCGAAGACGTTTCTAAATCCTGAAAATGACATTTGATAACAGTTAGCTATTTTGATAATCTTTTATTAATATATGTATAATGTTATATTCATTTTCAACTCGGTACGGCAAAAAGATAACATTAAATAAGAATATTTACCTTACGAAAAAGCCAAAAGTTTATTGCGTCACCATTTTTGTCACGTTCGTGAATGCATATTTTTTAAAGTATCCCATGATCACACTCGTCGATGACACGCAGAACTTTATTATACAGAATAACATCGACTAATATCGTGTCCATTTCAGCGGACTTGATAACATATTTAAAACACAAAAATCCGATAGTGGGTTTCGAAAGCAGTCCGCCATTTGCAAAAAATTCTACGTGACATGGCGTCTTTATATAATGATACCATTATGCAAAGAAAAACATTTCCACTTAAATTAATTCACATTCCCTGAAACAGGGGAAATTTCATAATATTTTTCGTGAAATTTAAAAAAAAAAATCAACGTTACCTGATTAATTCACAGCCGACGCTCGATCAAAATCAATCGTCTTTTTAATTTGCGTTAGAGTAATGCTTAAAACGAAACATTTTCAAGCAAAAAGGCGCAGGAATTTTTTTTTTTATGATTTCGCGTTCGGGGTGGGTTCGATATTGAATAAAAATATAAACTGTCAAGGAGAAAAAGTTTTGCAGATCATCCCGGTCTATGAAAACGAAACATTGCGAAAATGCACCAAAATTTGTCCGTTTCGAAACCGCGCGGGTGGCAACACTCGTGATTTCTGGCAGGGAAAAGTCGATTCCCAATCGAGAAGCTCTGACAATTATGCGGCCGCAATCGACTTTTTGCCAGAGTGGGGCCGTCCTGGCGGCGGAAGAGTGAACTGCGGTACTTTAGTATGGCGCGCCTCGAGCGCTTCCAGTTTCTGCCGCCAGAGTTCCTCAAATTTTTGTCTACGTCTTCTTCCGTACGAATCCGGTCGAGTTTCTCTCAAAAATCACTGACTCGTGTTTTACGTTTTTGCACGCTGAATTAAACCCCGGGTTCTGCGCCGACAGAGAGGCGTCTCGGTCGACTTTCGCCTGAAGACCGAAACAAATGAAAGGCGACTTTTTTGCTACTTTCACGCCAAAACGAACCTCGAGTTGTTTGAACTTGAGGGGGAGAGCGGTCGATTTTCGCCTAATTTTCGGCGAGCAAAAAAAACAAAGAAACTGAGTATTAATATAAATATTATTGCACCATTCAGGAAGGCTTCGCAGAAAAAATAAGGGTACATGATTTAGAATTGAACAGATGGGACTTGCGCAAATCGTGCGGATTTTTTTCTTTGATGTTCTTCTTGTTAGAATGATATAACAAAATTAATATGTGTGACTAGCTCCATCTATGATGTATCTATAAACTAAATAAACGTTTGTTTGATCTCCACCAGCCTTGCCGTTTCATTAGGTTATGGGCCCAGGGCTATAAGTCGCGTTAAATCAGCGTTAAATCAAAGTTTTCCTGCGTAAAATACTATTTAGTTGGACAATCAGTGACCGCTTTATCATATACTCTATAAAAACAGTGTAAATCGCCGCAATAATAACTATTTTTTGTGATCGACAATCTGTTACCGCGTTCTCGGTGTGCGTTTTTTCAATATGGCTGGAAGTTACATAGTGAATGTACCTAAATTGAAGGGACGTGAAAATTATGATGGGTGGGCGTTTGTCATTTGATGCAAAATACAATTTTTATTCAAAAAATTATCATTTTTAACAAGTCGAGATTGCCATTTTCACACAAAGGGTCAAGGTGTGAAAATGTGCTGGAACTTGTTCATGCCGATGTCTGTGGACCCATGGAACAAATTTCTATTGGACAAGCCAAGTACTTTCTGCTTTTTGTAGATGACTAGACTAAATATGAGCCTTGTCTTTTCATAAAGAGTAATAATAATTATTTTTCGCAATAACTTTATTGAGTAAAATCTCAAATTGTAATATTTAATTATTGAAGACAATACTAGCGATTTCTAAAAGAATATCTGAAACAGAAAAATCAGAAAAGGATACGGTCACATCGTTCGTTTAGAAATCGCTAATATTGTCTTCAATAATTAGTAATAATAATGTTAAAATATTTGTTGCATTATTTGTGGATGATTTCTTAGAATGAACTTATCGATAAATTTAAGATAAAAGATTTAGGTGAGATTAAACAGTGTCCAGGAATGAGAGTGAATGCTCAAAAAGATTGTATTACTGTTGATCAAGAGCTTTTTGTAAACAATATTTTAAATAAGTTCAATATGTCAGATTGTCATACTTCAGATACCCCTATGTAAGTTAATTTAAAGTTAGAGAAAGATGTAAATAAAAATGATGTTATTATAAAATATCCATACCAACAGTTAATAGGGAGTCATAAGTACTTATCTGTGTTGACAAGACCAGACATTGCTTACAGCGTAAGTTACCTAAGTCAGTATAATAGCTGTTATAATGAAACTCATTGGAAACATTAAAAAAGATTGTTAAAATATCTACAAAAAACCAAAAGCTATGCTTTATTGTAAAAGAAAAGTGATTATTCTTTACATGGTTTTGTAGATGCTGATTGGGCATCATGTACCTTAGATAAAAGGTCATATACAGGGTTCTGCTTCATAATGTCAGGATGTGTTATATCTAATGAATCTAGAAAGCAAAGAACAGCTGCCTTGTCTAGTACAGAAGCAGAATATATGGCTTTATCCGAAGCTTGCAAAGAGGCTATTTACTTAAATAACTTATTATCTGATATGATAGAAATACTTAAAAATACACCGGTATGTTTATAAAGTGACAGTCAAAGTTCTATTAATTTGTCTGTTAATCCACTGTTTCATAAACGCACCAAGCACATTGATGCACGACATCACTTTGTCAGAGAATGTGTATTTGATAATAAAGTTAGGCTTGAATATGTGTCAACTTCCAATATGCCAGCTGACTTGTTAACAAAGAGTCTTTGTTCGAATAAACATAAAATTTTTTTAAGTTCAATGGGAATATCGGAAATTTAAATCCATTTTCATAATATTGTTTTGTTAGATTGGTATTTAGTTTATTTTGTTACGACAGAGTGTTAGAATGATATAACAAAATTAATATGTGTGACTAGCTCCATCTATGATGTATCTATAAACTAAATAAACGTTTGTTTGATCTCCACCAGCCTTGCGGTTTCATTACTTCTCGCTAAATGTTCTAACGTACGGTTTGTCTAAATTAAATTTGTGACAGTTGTTTCGCCTTCTGAACTATTTGTTTCTTTTTTTCGTTCTTTTTACTATTTACATAAATGAACTTTGCAGCATGAAAATAGACGGTGAAATAGTTAGCTATGCTGATGACACAGTTTTACTTTTCAAATCTAAGGATTGGAATAATGTATATAACATAGCGAATTTGGGAATCTCGCAAGTCAAAACATGGCTAGACTCAAACATACTTACACTTAACATATCAAAGACAAAATTCACAACATACAGTATAAATTGCACGGGACAGCCAAAAAACAATACAAACACCATAAAAATACACGAATGTTTAAACACCAACATCTGCGATTGCCCTCCTCTAGAAAAAACAGAACAAATAAAGTATCTAGGAATCGTAATTGACCATAACCTTAGATGGATACCTCACATCAAACAAATCACATATAAACTTCTCAAAACAATACACATTTTCCTTAACATAAGAAACATATATAAAATAAAACAATTGAAAACAATATATTTTGCACTCTGCCAATCAATAATAGAATATGGAATTATTGCTTGGGGAGGAGCAACAAACTCGGCTATCAATTACATAGAAACCGCACAGAAAACGATCTTAAAGGTAATACTAAAAAAACATAGACTGACCGATACAGACCAAATATTCAACAGCTGTGACGTACTAGATATACGCCAATTATACGTTAAAACACTACTAAACTACATTTTTAACAAAAAAAATAAATTTCAACATACACAAAATAACACTAACAGACAAAGAAAACATTAAAACTCCAACAGTAAATTCAACCTTTGGACAAAGACACTACCAATACCATGCTATAAAAGCTTTCAACAGTCTAAAAATTGAAATTAAAATTGAGGAAAATAAAAATAAATTCACACACAAAATTACAAAATGGATTGAACAACAAAAAAGACAATATTACCAAAATGTCATAGCATAAAATAAAAACAAAACCTACACGTAACACACAAAACCAACATAAACACACATCACTCACAAACACACAAGATTATTTTCATTGTATTATTTTTTAATTTTAAATGTATTATTATATATTTTTATTTTTAATTTTAAATTTATTATTTTCTTTTCAAATTTACTATCTTCTCTTTAAATGTAATATGTAGATTAGATTTTCATATTATAAAATGAAGGCCTCAGCACGGGCAAGCCACCCAGTGAGGCCTACATTACTGGAAAACATAAATTGTAACAAAATAATGTACCAAATAAAAAAAAAATTTAAAAAAAAAGTTTTTCTTAGAGACTAATTATCTTCATTCATATCTTTTATCAAATATTAAGTCATAATTTCAGGTAAACTTGAATATAATCGGATAATGTTTAAGTGAGTTATAATTATAACAAATTCATTTGGTTGAAAATTAAATCGCTTATCCTTTATAAAAGCAAAACTAAATATACAAAATTTTCAACGAACTCAAGGGGCCAATCAGTAAAATGGCTTGAACTGAATTTACACGAATGCCATAAAAATAATGTTCAATGTAAATGTTCAATTTTAGAAAAATCACAAAGCATAAAATATATCGGGATAGTAATTGATAAATATCTTAGATGGGACCTGCATATCAAAAGTACCACGGAAAATTTTATAAAACTTCTTTAAAAATCTACGAAATGTGGTTAGTAAAAAGGACATGAAAAAAGTAAAATTACACTTTATGCCATTCTTGAATTGAGTACGGAATTGTAGGATGGAGATCTTCTGTAACTAATATATGCATAACCTGAACACAATTCAAAAAGGAATCATAAAGACCATACTGAAAGTATCCGTAAAAACGCCTTCGATTGAAATTTTCAATAGTTTTGATATACCAAAATGTACATCGAATATATTCTTAAAATATACTTTTGAAACTATTCAAAAATACTTAATTCTTTACAATACTGCGTATTCATTACACTAGATGAAATCACAATGACATTAAAAATATTCCAAGTCATAAAACCACATTATGACAAAGAAACTTCATTTACGTAGGTATTTGTAAAAAAGGATTAAATTTGTAGCTCGTCATAATGTACAATAAAACACATAATTTGTTAGTGACCACATTAATTTAATTTACACTCTACCGGTTTCGGAAGAACCCTTTCTTCGTCAGGAAAATATTTAAAACTGAATTTTTAATATTTTCCTGATGCAGGAAGGGCTCTTTCGAAACCGGTGGAGTATAAACAAAATTAAAGTGGTCGCCGTCGGTCATAAAATTATGTGTTTTTATTGTAAACTATAATTATTTTGCGACAAAACTCCACAACATCCTTCCCCCAGATATAAAACAAATAGAAAATTTCAACGAATACAAAATCAAGAAAAATAATCTAGTTGAAAGAGATTCATGAAAAAACTCTGAAAAAAATATTAAAAACGACATAAAAACTAATAAAACAGAAATGAATAACTTTAGTTCGTCTCAGTACAGGTCACCCTAGTGAGGAGGACTAAGAAATACTATTTAATATACATATATTCACTATTATATTTTGCATGAACAATGTTTAAATATTCGCTATAATAAAAAAATGTTTTTATATTTATATGTATGTATAAAACGCGTTAAAACGTGCAACATCACCAGTTGAATTTGGATATTCGTGGAAACAGTCTCACTCGCTCTAACGAAATCGTAATATATATATTTTTAGATACATCTGTTCGAATTTCAATTTTGTTTTATTTATGAATAAATAATTACATTGGTGAAGTGGAATTTAACCCACTTGCCGACATCCGATCGGCAAGCAGACTCGATAAAAATGCATTCTATCAATCAACATACGCATTTCTATGAAATTGGATGACATTCTAAAAACTATCAGCAGTTAATATACGAAATAAATCTTGGTACCATCCAATTAGGATTTGACTTAAGTAACGGTTCACTGATTTAGTCAGTCCCTGGGGAAGAAGGTTCAATCCTCAGTAAAACCAAATTAAGTTTACACATTACTAAGTTAACTGCAGTTTAAGAGTCTATCTGCCGAATTTCAACTCGATCGGATATCGGGAATTTGGTTAATTTTCTCTTCCAAGATTTGCATCAATTAATTACCAAAAACATAATTGAAATGCAAATACATGTATTTAAAAACTACAAAAACTATGATACATATAAGATTTATAACAAGGTGTGTATGCATCACTTTACTTAAATCGCATCTATGGTCTTGGTGTGTGGGACCTTTAAGTACCTATACATTATCATTTTGCTATTGGTCATATTGACAGCCCTAGAATTCTGACTTGGAGAGTTGCCAAACCTGAGGGACCAAGGATCTGTGATTTGCATTGGAAGCAGTCGCCATTCTTTGATCACCAGCCCAGAGCAGAGGGCATTCCTCTTGGCTGAGGTTCGACGAACACATTCGCCAATTTTTGTGAGCATCAGCTTTGCATATGGAGCATTGACCATTGGATTGATGGAATCGGTTGGTATCTGCCGATCCTGATTGGTTAAGAGGGACCCTTTTGCAGACCAGCAGCGTGAGACTGTTTTGCATTGGACTACAAGATTAGTGTTTGCATAAATTATAAACTGGGAGTTGCTGTGAAGAACCGGAATCTACTACTTCGCATCAAGAACGAACTGTTATCACACCTTCATTTTACCTATTGCCAGACAGATTATATAGTAGGATGCTAATTAATTTCTTTTTTATTATGTCTTCTTTGTGGTAATTCATTTTAGTATTCTTAAATATTTTTTTTTATTTCTAGATAATAAACCCATCCTTACTCTTATTTGTTGCCACTTAATCCCACGGTAACAAGTGATAGCCGCACACGCCTCGAGTCAAAGAGTAGTGAGTCACCGAATGAGTATGTTATTCCCAGTAGGTATACGTTACATTAGGAAGGCAATTCCGCTAAAAGCTCACTGTTGAATAGTTGCTCTGTTTCATTGTAGTTTGAATGATGCAGACGCTATGATTTTGGCTCTAGAACTATTTTGTTGTGAAGACTATTTTATGCATTATTTGTTAGGCTCGGCTCAATTGAACGAGAGCCGTGAGCTCAGAGCGTTCCACCGGTACGGCTCCGCAGATACGGCTCCCATCGTACGACTCTTCGTACCTGTACGCCGCTTCGTACCACGAGAAGTATAATACATTATATAGTTAGTAAGTTTAGGTACATGTGTTCAAATGTTGGACTGTCTAAGAAAAGGAAATTAATTCTATTTTACAAAATATTAAACACTTTCCCTTCCTCATTTTAAACTACTTAAATACATTGATTTGAATAATTGCACTTACCCCGACGCATTTTTGTAATGCTGGTAAAAATGTGGAGTACCTACGCAAAAGCAAAACGACAATTGTTGTACTTTTAATATTGCAGAAATATGTTTTCTGGGATTGGCGTTTCATGTAACTAGGAAGCAAGAGTGGCGGGGTGGTAAAAAGTCAATTGTACCTGCTCTTCGAAGGTAGTAATGGGTGGTTACAAATGAAAAAAAAAACAGTTTAACTAATTACATCTGTGATCAATTATAAATATGGTTTATTAAACTCAAATTTGTTTTGAATATGAGTTTTATTTTCAAAATTGGAACTGAAGATTTTTCCCGAGCTAAATGCAATTTAGACAGTGTCTTGGATAAAAAAATCCATTTTAATGTTAATTAGCGAAATCTATTGACCTTTTCTAGAAGCTTAGTATGAGAATTATTTTTTTTTTTGGAAAAACTTCAGGAGTAAAACCTTAATTTGTAATATTTAAAAATTGAAGACAAAAAAAAACAAACAAAAAGATTGAACACAGGATTTTCCTCCTTTCTCGGAGCTTTGCTTGCAATGATACATAAAGATAGCAGCCAATAAACATATGCGTTAAGAAAACGAACATACCTAATGATGGTTGTACTTGGTCGAAAAACGATTCATATTTATGTATCGTTTTTTTGTTTCGATGATTGGGATAGGGTAGATTTATCTCAATGGTAAAGTAAAGTACCGGGAGGGCTGAGATCCAGGGTTCAATTCCTAGACGAGACATTTTTTTTTTTCAATTTTTCGTTCGTGAGTCACTAATAGTGTATTCAGTGAATGAGGCCCCGTGGTAAGAGTTAAAACGATGATTTGAAAGAGAGATATGTTAATACGAATGTTAAAGAGATTGTCATTTTAAAAACGATAATAATTAAGCGAAAACGGTGATTACTTAATAAAACACAAATCATTTGAAATAGAGCAAAACTCTCTCGAAAAATACTTTAGTTGCATTTAAAGATACACTGCGGATTTTCTCATGCCTATAAAATATTAAACAACAGAAAAAAAACGCGTTCCTAAAAGTTTTCGGAGCTTGCTTTGCGATTTTTTTCTATCGAGATAATTTCATATAATTAACGTTTCAGCATAACAAATGTATAGATATTATATTCTAATATAACATTTTTTTGAAAGAGTTGACAAAAAACTTGTTATAAATCGGTAGAAATTAGGTATGCGGTGGCTTAAATATTTTATTAATGTTATTTATAACACATTATGTGATTTATAACACATTATATTAAAGGCACTGCTGAAAACCAGCTACATTCCCGGAGAAATCCGGAATAAACAGCTGAGCAGTTGCCCTTTTGGCAATATAATCATCTAAATGTATGTATACTAACTATATGCAAACATGTAAAAATTATTGTCAAATAAACGTTTTTATTATTATTATTATTATCTTCAATTATTAAATGATTTACTCCTTAAGTTGTTAAAAAAAAAAACTAAAGTTAAACTAATGTTTAAGAGAAGGTTTTTTTTATGCAAAGCAAAAAGGATAAAAAATTATTTTTAAGCAATCATTATTAGTCTGAAACACCTATATAATTTGAAAAAAAAATCTTCCGAGAAAAAATACATGTCACCGACGGGAATTGAACCCGCAGCCTTATGATTGCCAGTCAGGTGCTTTACCTATTGCGCATCTGTATATTATTAGAATGAACGTTCTTGTATTTTCAATTTTCATACTTATATGTTAATGGAACACGTTGTGCCATATGCGAAAATAAATAAATGATTACACAAATAAGCCAAAAAACATTATGAAATTTATCAGAATTTTTCGTTTACCTTCCAAAACAACCTGTAAGCGAGACCATTATAATTCCCATACAAATTCTTCCATCAAAAACCGAGTAAAATTCAGGTAACAATGCACAATATAGAATACATAGGTTTATAATACATACAGAGTTAGAGTGGGGGGTAAGCTACTTACAAACTGCTGTGAATGGGAAAGCCAGTATAAAAATCATTTTTCAAGTAAGTCAATTGTTGTACAGGCTGGATTTTTCATATCCGTTGTTAACCCCAGGCAACTTACGTTGTTATTATATATCAATAAGCTAACATGCGTCTTTTTGACGAACATTTTTTGAAGTAACATTTCAAACAAAAAAAATTGGGGTTATTTATTGAAGCATATAGAGCTCATTAATAATATTAAACATATTATTTTTAAATTTATATTTTTTTCTCATCTGCTCCCAACCGTCTGGAGCCAGTGAGACTATGGCATCCCTGATTTGGGTGTGTTGTGAGGCTGAAGTTATTGGGGTGGGGAAGAAGATAAGAAGAGGAAGGTGGAGAAGTACCTGGCTATTCAGATCTGCTCCTCAAACACGGCTAAAGACCTTTTTAAACAGCGTTTAAATTTCGAATGGTAGTCTTTCACCAGGGTGATACTGAGTGTATCTTCCAATATGGAATGTGCTGAAAATATAATACAATATATATTATTTTAATTGACATTGAAATAGCACATAAAAATCTAAATATAATTTACATGTGCAAGCCGAGATTTGAACCTGTACAACTCGTCAAATATAAAATCATTGACGAAGATTAAATAAATACAGAAAATGGCGCAGGCGACTGTTACAGCAGATGGCCAGTAGGAAGTGACCAGCAGCAATGGCCAGCAGTCGGTAGCCAGCAGTAGGTAGCCAGCAGGATTTGACTAGACTTAGATTGCCAGCAGCGATGGCCAATAGTCAGTAGCCAGCAGGAATTACAGAAGCTATGAAAAAGTGGTAAAACTTAAAAAAATTCTAAATCAATGATAAATTTTTTTTGGCGCAAGTTGGACTAAACCAAAAATGACGGCCTTCGTGATCGAAGACAAGGTTTTCGACTACCGATCCGGAGGTCACTGGATCAAATCCCGGCATTAGTAAGTAAATTTTATTCATTTAAAATGCGTTGTTTCACAATTAATTCAATAAAAATGTTTTTTTAGTTTGTTTGCGGCACGTTCCAAGGTAAAATGTACTCTCAGTATCGCCTTGATGTAAGCCCGCCATCTGAAATTGAAACGTTGTTTGAAATGGATTTAGCTGTGTTTGATAGCCAGATCTGAATAGCCAGACAATTTCTTACTTACCTTTTACCCGTTTCCTTCCTCTACCAACTACCTTTAGCTTCACATAATACCCAATTGGGGATACCATAGTCTTAATGGTTACACTTGGTTGAGAGCGGTTGTGCAACATTCAATAATAAAAATTAATAAAAAAATCATTGAACGAGTAATAAAATGAAAATTTGACAGTTAGTCAAAATGTATCTCAAAAACAAAAGCATTTACCAATTAAACACACGAGTAGATACATTCAAAAGAGACATGAAGATTTGCATTTGATGCTCGTCATTTTGACGAACATTAACTTTCCAGGGTTAGAGAGTAGAGCTGTATATTTTTTGTTCAGTTTTGTTTTGAATTACAACGGGAAATTCAAAATAAAATTGTTTTGTTCTTGGAAACCAGTTAAAAAGCGTTGTGTTCATGAAATCTTTAAATAGTATAAAACAATGTCACTATCCGCGTCTGTGTGTTTTGCGCATAGTTCTTCTAAACTACACAACGGATTTTGATAGGATTTTCACCATCAGTTAAAGAATTTCTTCCGGAAGGTTTATATATATATATATATATATATATAACACGCATATTATATTTATAAAAAGTAGAGATAAGTCGAGCAACGCCGGGCACAGTTTATAACGGTTCTCCAACAAACATGTCACAATTATTTTAAGTTAAATTTCGATTGTGCATGGCAATAAATACTGTGTACGTATTTTTTTTTAATTTTCATAGATAAAGTAGTAAATGAACACAAATTTTCAAAAGGTAACGCTAGCGTGTGTACTTGGGAATGGAGAGAAGCTTTCGATCTCGGTATTTGGAAGGTTAATATATTAGTTGGTACTATGGATGGTCTAAAAAAAACAGAATGACATGAAGAGATATGAAATATCTGTCACAATCACAGTCGCTTGGTTTGTACAGTCTCGATGGTTCAATCCATGTTAAAACCGAGAGTCCTCGATCTGTCAGCGGACACAATGAAATGCCGGAACGCGTGATTCAATGACAGACCCGTACACAATTAAAATTCACCAAGCACCATGTCATGTCATTTGCAATAAAACAACCACGCTTGACTTATTTCTACAGGGGAGTTTTTGTAAAAATTTAGTAAATCTACGGGATGTGAAAAACGGGAAAATATCGTTAAACAAGTGCCTAGCAATCATATAAATTCTTTTTAGGTTTAGACAGAGATGATAGAATGTCCTAGAGGTATTTAATTTGAATAGTTACTTCACAAGATTCACAACTACTTGGAGCCAGTGGCACTCTGACATCACCAATAATAAGGGTATGTTGTGAAGCTGAATGGAGTGGGAAGGAAGAAGGTGTTGAACAGATAGATTGGGAAGTACCTGACTATTACAGTTCAAGCAAAGTTGAAAGCCCCTGTAAAAACCTCAAGTCAGAATTGAGTTGAATTTGTTTTTCTAATTCCTACTTTGACTTTGTTCTTATATATATATGTATATTAGAAATTATTTTTTCTTGCTGTTTTTTTGTTTCCCTACAAGTTTGTATCATTTGTTTGTATTAATTGTCACTCTACTACAGTGCACTGTGCATGTAAACTGAATAATATATTTGATTTTACTGCATTCAATTTATGTATTGAAAATTCCTCCCATCCCAAAATGAGTTTTTTTTAACTCATCTAGATTTCTCTGTAGGAGGATACAAAATAATGATGATAATAATAAATAAAATATAACATACATTTTCTGAACCCAATTTCGCTCGTAATAAAAACTCTTTATGATTATATTACAAAGGAAAGTGATTTAAACATTTTTATTTACATGAGAATTGGTATCTAGCGAGTTTTTTTCTCTCTATTTTTACTAAAAGGGTAATGCCTAAGTAGACGGATACACTTAGCCTTTCTTCATTCAGTTTTCACTCTGATCTTCTACGGAGGTTGAAATCAGGAGAGACGCTTGAAAAAAAACCTAGCTTTATTTAACGTTTTTATTCTGCTTACGCGTATTTTAATGCATGAGAATAATTATTTTTTTTACTTTTCTTTTCTCTGGAAACCAGTTGAAGGGGGATGAGGCAGGGCCGGGGCAGCTTTGTATGAAGTGTGTGCTTACGGGCGGACAAACTAAGGGAATGACTGAAATATTACAAATTTTATGCTGTTTTATTGTATATGTGAGCATCTTAGAGCGGTTACAATAAGTTAAGATGCTTCATCTTTCTCTTGCCTATATTCCCTTCCATCCTCACTACCTTCGGCTTTCTAACGTACTGGTGGGGGCGCTCTAATCTTACTTGTTCCAGGCGATTGAGAGCAGTTGTGTAATGTATGCCAAATGTAGCTGGTGCCAATGTGGTGTAGAGTCTGAGTATTATTGTAGCGAGTGAAGGTCGTACTCAATAATGATACGTGATCTTGTAATGATATTTATTGGGGAGCTGCATCGCCTTTTATAAGATCTTGCAAGCATTCCATCTCGCTTGCACTCATCCACATTCGTACAGAAATCATTTATCTTTCATTTAAAGAAAAGTGTCATGGTATGGGTTTGTGGATTTTTGTACACAAATCTGCCGTTTCATAAACAAGACCGTTAATCTTCGTGCCGAGATTCCCAGAATATTTATATCGAGGATGAATATTATATTTTTTTGGAATAACTTAATGAGTAAAACCTCAAATTATAATATTTAAATATCGAAGACAATATTAACGAAACAGAAAAAAATACAACCCGGGTTCGAGTCCTAGATGTGACCGTATCTTTTTCTTATTTTTCTATTTCAATTTTTTGTTTAGGAATTGCTAATGTGTCTTCAATAATTAAATATTACAATTAGAGGTTTTACTCTTTAAATTATTAAAAAAAAAATATATATAAATGTATATTATTGAGATTATTGAATACTCGCTGTCGAAACGCAGTCTATGATACGCTAGACATAGTTATGAGGCGGTCTGTTCTTTCTGATGGTAATATATCAAGATTGCAAATATAGAAGAGTATCTATGAGACGATGTATGAATGTGAATGAGGCAAAGAGTGTGTGCCAAGACCGAGTTGTTTGGCGGTCCATCCTCTCTGCCTACCCCTGAGGGTAAACGGCGTGATGGTTAGTTAGTTAGTTAGAAAATCAGTTGGTTATGTGTTTAAATATTATTTTTTCACACACTGGCATTTATACACCGCATGCCGGCCCACTGGCTAAGGCTCGCTTGTAATGAAAACAGCCCTTCTGAAGGCTGTCGGATAGGGGTAGCGGAAGGAGGCAGAGAAAGAGAAAGGGTGGAGGTTCTCAAGACCCTCCCTTGGCTTTACTGCCGGTTAACATGCGACTGAAATGGGGCACTTTGGGGGTAGAAATAGCGTGTATTATTCAATCCAGCAATACCCTTATGTACTACCCCTTACCTCTGTGTCGTAATAAGGGATGCAGGTCATTTGTAGAGGTATTTTTCAGAATGTTGTAATTTCTATTATGCTTTGAGGCGTTTAGGGCATATCAGGGGTTTTATCATGTTTTACAGCGCGGGAGATTGGGATCGTACTAATCTACCATTATTATATAATTTCTTCACATATAATCTATTCGTTTGGCCTCGTCGTTTTAACCATATGATATCTAAAATCGTACTCTTTTTTCTTCCGGAGGAGGCTATGAAATATTTTTCTAAGAGTCATTTACCTCACTACAGGATACTACACCTTGTTAAGTAGGTAATGTAAAGCATGCAATCAAATTATACAGAAAATTTATTGCGTAAATAACACCTCTGATCGGCACTGAACTGAATTATGTCTTTTTTTGGCACGGGTAGGCAGAGAGCTTCAACCACCACAAAACTCTGTCTCTATTTCTATATCTTTGCATACAAATTTTGCTTCAATTCATAAATCGTCTCATACAATACTTTCAACATGGGAGGCGGGTATTTATTTATTTATTCCATTCAATTAGTACAATTTTTTTAATAATATTACATTACATTACAATAATATATATTACATATTGGGGTCAAGGTCGATATACTTGTACAAAAAAACCTTGTAAGTGCATTATAGGATATGAAAAACATATCGATTTTTTTATCAACTACATATGTGGCTCTCGCCGCGGGTGAGTTCATTGACAAATTAGGGTTGTTCGCTCTACGGTAAAGGAGGTTATGGGGAAGTCCTCGAGAATGAGAGTCTTGTACAAACAAATCGTTCGGGAACTGACATAGGTCACCCCAAGTGGTTTGCTACGTTTTTTGACTTGGTAGGACTGCCTGGGTTCATGGGATAAGTTTTTTCTAGGTTCTGGCGGTGGATGCGGATACATCTAACTGGTTGATGGAGACCTTTTGACCTCTCCTTCTCAATTGCCTTTCACCGCAGTGGGAGGGATGTATTCATGATTCCATCACTCCTAAAAATAGAAAAGTTTTTGGATGTTAGGTATTCGACAGCTGTTTACCCACTCGAACGATCGCGCGTCAAAAAACTTTTTTCTCCGATTGCTCGCGGTTTTTTGGCGACGATTTTGAATATTTTCCGCCAACATTAAAAAAATCAAACCTCCGAATTTTAATACGGAGACATAAAACTGATTGTAGTGCTATACAGCCAATGAATTCACCTATATTTTAATAATTATTCTATATTTTTAGAATTGATAGATAAATTATTAAAAAATCTTAAACTTTATAAATGCGCGAAATTTGCGTTTTTGTGATTTGAAATTGCCGCCAGTGGCAGTTTTAAAAATCTTTATAGAATATTTTCTACGTTTTTATGTTCTCTATGGCCTGTTTGATAATCACAAATGCAAGAATGTAATAGAAAAATATTTTTTTGCATGTTAAGATCTCTTCAAAAGTTTGGTCAGAAAATAATTTTGTAAAATTTGAGTGCGTGACGCGTCAAAATTGAAATCACTGTATTATATTATATAATAAATTTACCACAAAAACTGGTATAACGTTAGGAAGATACATTAACTGTCTACAATTATTAATAAGCATAGTCGCCGTGTTGGCTTTATTTTATTCATTTGATGAATTATACAGAGAGCCTATTTCACGATGTCAAAATCATGGTGCTACTTTTTAAATAATTGTAAATTAGAACTGGAGATTTGTAACCATGTTTTTATATTACGTGCAAAACGAGGAAATAAGGCTTAAAGTGAGATATATATCATAGATATAAACATTGCCAATATTTCAGGGGGATACTTTGAAAGTTGATGAAATTCACCAATATTTGACCAAAAATCACTTCTGACAGCTACCTTAAGGTCAATCTACATAGGGTAAATCGGAATATGTAAAATGATGATAAATTTGTATATATATATCAAACCTTTGTATGACCGTAGAATTGCAAATAAAATCATAGTGATAATTTTATATCTAAACGCAAAGGTATCGAAAAAAAATGGGGGAGGGAAAATAATTGATGGAACCAATAATTGATTTATTTATTAAGCCCTAATATCCTTTAAAATCAATATTACAGTTGTATGGTTACAATGAAAGAGCAGTATATTGATTTAAACATTGTTTACACCTTTTGTCATAATAAAAATGTATTCAGTTTATTGGTTTATTCATAATTTAAGAAAATCAATACATAATAATATCATTGTGCCTCGCTATAGAGTGAGATTCTGAGTATCGCTCTGGTGAGGGACCACCATTCAGAATTGAACATTGCTTGAATTGGCTTAGTTATGTTCAGTGACTAGATCTGGAAAAGCATCTTTACAGAAAAATTGACAAAATATAATTAAGACATAAAAATAAAACGAGTTATTTAATGTGTACAATAAACAGGGAAAAATGAGAATACCTGTGCATTTGTTAACATGCATATTTCAATGATCAGAATTGAAATATACATATTAAATGTCCACCGAACCTTATCATATAGAACCTTTGAGGACAACATAACATGAGACGTGAGTATGCGGAAAGAAATGATTATAAGTCCAGCCATCCAGGCCATCATAATTGATGTTCAAACAAATTTAATTAAATTTATAAATTAGAATTTCATAACTAAAAAACCAAAAAAGAAAAAAATGAAATAAAAAAAAACCCTCAGCAAATCTATATTGTAGTGTGATATGGCTTCATGCAATCATAGCATAATGCCACATCACACACATCACACTTTGTAAGGGTCCTTTTGAAAATGTTATTTATGTTGCACCACGCACATTTCACCTTTTTCCCGCTACGGACCACGAAGTGGTTGCCTTTCAGGATAGGTCGCAGAGTCTTTCCTTCAGCTATTAGGCCAATGGTCCGCACAGTCGTGTCAATTTGACTACGACAGAACAGCAGAAGGAGTTCATCCGCAACCTCACTCCTGAAGTTTCGGTACAAAATGCGTTTATTTTCCTTGCGGAGCTTTGAGCCGTACAATATATACGCATTCTGCACCGAAACGCTTAGTAGTCTCCTGAAAAGCTTCTTGTACCAGACCAGGTTTCGCTGTCGTTCAATGGGGAAGCCTGACAAAAGCTGATCTTTTCGATCAACCCCCCCCCATTACCTTGTTATAGTCTAGTACGAGTTGAGGTTTGTAAGTCCAGGTACCAAACTTTTCAACTGCCCCGATTTCTGCCTTATGGTAGGTGGACAACATACTTACCAGGTTTTTGTCCTACCAAACCATTACATTGAGGTCCCCGCAGTTTGAGTATACAAGCTCACCTTCCCTCAGTTTGGTCCGGAGATGGGACTTAAATGCAGAGGGCACAAATTCTCGGTTTAACCGCAATGTGCCCATGCAGTCCATCCCATTTCTTTTGAGGCATCGTGCCAATAATGGACTATTATAAAAATTGTCCATTATTAATGTATACCCCTTGTTAAACAGAGGGCTGGCCAGGTCGTATACTATCTTTGCAGTAGCCCCAACTGGGCAGATATTGTGAGCACCCAAAAAGTTGGCCTGTGTCATGTCGTCCGTCATATCTTCCGTTATGTCTTCCGTCATATCTTCCTGGTCTGGATTTGTCGATTCAGCCTGTCTGGAAATGGTCTTCCCCGTATAAATTTGGAATTTCCAAAGATAGCCAGACTTGGACTCACAAAGCTCGTAAGACTTTATACCCGCACTGGCCGCTTTGGTTTTGATCATCTGGACGAATCCCAAACGGCCTTTGGATTCATCCAGAGAGATGTCTTGCTCGGGCAGGTATAAAGTCTCAAACTTATTTGACAGGTGGTCCAAGACGGGCTGAATCTTTTGTAACCTTCGCACAGATAATGGTGCATCAGAAGAAAGACTTTCATTGTTGGTGAAGTGAAGGAACTTTTTAATTAGAAGAAAACGATTATAATCCATGGCTCGGCTGAAATAAGGCATGGCGGTGAGTTTTTTTGAATAGAAGTAGTCTTTTTCAACAGGAAGGGGACTAATACCTTGATACATTAAAATTGCCAAGAATACATACATTTCCTCTTTATTCGTGGGAGCCCATTTATTGGTACGCGCATGACGCTTAAATTGTTTTTTCGCAATCCATTGATCTGCATACCTGTTGGTCTCTCTCGCGATCAGTTCAACGAAATCTGCATCAAAGATTTTAAGAAAGGCATCCACAGGTTTGCCCATTTCGTCGGTATTGAAAGTTGGTCCCGGCGTGCCTGTGAAAGTCTCCCTTATCCCAGTAAAACGTAAGATATCTTTAGACCAATCGAAAGAGTAACCTTCAGGCGGCAGAATCGAACGCATTGCCTCACTATCTACCTGGTCTTGTCTACTAAAGTCTATGGCCATAGCGGAGTTAGGTGAAACGTTGATAATATTATGATAAGGTATTGGTGGCATGCAGAAGGTATCCTCATCGCTCTCTTCGTGGTCGACGTCACTCGCTTCGTCATCCTCGTCGCTCGATCTGTCCATTTCTGAAACAACAGAAAACCCAAATTAATTTAATGTGTCTATATTACGATAACCCACTGCCTCTGGTACGGCTTATGACTCGCAATACGATGGTCGCGGGATCAAATCAAATAAATTATATTTGAATAATTAGTGTTATTTTCACACAAAATTCATTTAAAATAATATATATTATATTTTCCAGAGTGGAAGATACCCATAGTATCGCCCTGGTGTAAGACCCCATTCAGAATTGAAACGTTGCTTGAAATGGCTTTAGCCGTGTTTGGTGACCAGTTCTGAATAGCCAGGTACTTTTCCACCTCCCTCTTCCACACCTCCTTCCCCTCCCCGCTACCTTCAGCCTCACAACATACCCCGATTGAGGATGCCATAGTCTCACTGGCTCCAGCTGAGGCTCTTGTGAGGTATTCATATAAAAAAATAAATAAAAAGTTAATCAAATACTTGAGGCGGGCAATGTCAGGAGTCAGAATAGCACAGTCAGGTAGGTATGGAATGAAGAAAAGAGTGTGTGTGCCAAAATCGAGTTGCATGGTGGTTCATCCTCTCTGCCTACCGAAATGGCGTGAAGGTAAGTTAGTTAGTTTTATAACTCACGGTTTCCAAGTACAGACTCTTCTAGTACAGCTGCCTCGTCCACGTTACTGTTTCTGCCCATGTCTGACTCTGAAATAAAAGAAAACACAAATCTACAGTAGAATTTGGATATAATGACTTTGCATTTAACGGTCTACTGTTTTAAGTGACGATAATGTAAACTCTAGTAAGGTTTCATAGCTTTTAGTAGGAAAACGTATCCGTTTAAAGTGACCAACTACGTAAAGCGACCTATTTTAATGATAATTTGTCCGGTTACAAAACCCACCTACCAATACAGCCTCGCTTTTGACTAGGAAGCTCGACACAATGAGTCCCGTGAAGCGAAAGTGTTTTTTCAATTTAAGAAAAAAATGCTGTATTACACCGTTTAGAAGCCGGTGAATCAAATGTAATCCTCGCAAAGAAGTTCGGCATGTCTTATTTCTCACTCTGCAATACCCGTTACAGAAAAAAAAAAGATGTGTAATGATGCATCCACGTCATAACAACAATACATTTTGTATGTTTGTTATGTGGAATTTTTAAGTACTATGCTTATTTCCTGCCAATATACCAACAGTGAAACTGTGCTAGGGATATCAATATAAAATATAGATAATTGATTTTATATTGAGCCACTGGTATGACATTTCAAAAAATAAACTCACCGTTCCCAAACGCCGACAATTCTTCGTAGAATGGCACTCCGCGATGTCCCAGGTAACGGCTCGGGAGATGCTGCACGGATAGGCATAATTGGTGCATTGGGAGCCGTTGATTGGGTCTGTGCGGGAGTGGACATCCACGGTGGTGGTACCGGTCGTGGCAACGGTGAAGGCGTCCCTTGTGAAAAGGGACACGTTGTTCTCTCCGGAGATGGAATTCTGAAAACATTTACATAAATCATATAAATTGTTCTCATTCACGTGTGAAACAGTAAGTACAGTATGTAAATAAACAATAAAATTAGAACTCTGTAAAATATGCACTGAATGTGCCAAATGCACAGAGCGCTGATCTTACCAACTCTCACTGTAAGAGTGGAACGCAGTCAGGAAAAAACAATAATATTGTATCAAGCATCTAAATACGATTGCTTACTTTTGTTTAGTTTTTCTTGGAGGTGCGGTAGGGAGCAAAATGCGGGCCGCCTGCTTCTTGAATTTTCGGCTTTCCAGCTCTAGCCGGAAGGAAGCAGGCAGGGCCCTAACAGCCTTTAGGGCCTTGACGCGATCCTCTCGCACCAGTAGCAAAGCAGGGTCGCTGTTTAAATAAATACAAATATATGATGAGTTCAACGGCCACAGCAAAGTACTTTCATAAAAAAACATTAAAAAATACTAACACTCCAGACGAGGCTGCAATTGCAGCTCTGCGTTGACGTCCACGTGCAGGTAGTCTGGCACCAGCTCGTACCCCACCTCTCCCTCTTCCTTTGCCTCCTCTTGCAGTCAGCACCACTCTATATATTTTAAATTGAAAACACTTAATGTAAGTACTTAAATGTTTAAATTTTGTTAAATATTGAACTAATATAAAATTTGAAAATAATTATTGGGTCGTGGAGTGCTCCCTTTCCCTGGACGACAACTGTTTCTGCACAAATTTGGTAAAAGTAAACAAATTAATTAATTATACAACTAAATTACTAAATTTTTATTGTGTGACGAAGGCTTTACACCATTTTACATGTAAAAAAGAGTCAACTTTTTGACATATGACTTAAAATAATTGGTTAGCAAATATCTGTATTAATAATGAACCAATTCAAATAAAACTTATATATATCTCTTTGTTTTGAATCACTGTGATGGAATATCTATATTTCAAATGCGCGAGTGCAGTATATAAGACATTATTGTAAATCAAAAACAGATGACGTCTTCAGTTGACGTATTCTTACACAAAAACTTCAACCAAAACAATATATTAGAAACAAACTAATTAAAAACGCATTTCAAAGATAGATAAGTCAATCATGATTACACAGATATATAATTATGCGTTAAAAACCCAATAAATTAATTACTTACGGCATTTTAGGAAGAGACCAAAATTTCGAGAAATGTTCGAGAAGTTATTATTTTGTTTCTGACAGGACGCGTTAAAAACCGCGAAAACTCGTTAAATAACACTTCAAAGACAACGGATAAGTTCATAGACATAGAGAATATATTATCAGCTATTCGATAAAACAAGTAGCTGGCCATGGAAACGTTTTAAATAATTACAATAAATATTTTACGAATGGTAGAAAAATCGGTCCATTTTTGGACCGATATCAATCGCAGAAAAATAAAAATGGTCGATTTTTCGACCGAAATCGTTCCAGTGGTTAAAAAGAAAATCCTGCGCTATTTAGCTCCTCAGGCATCTGCCATATTTTGACATATAAGGAGTATTTTCGATTTGCAATAAAATTGCCTTAGAAAGGTGACCTCTAAATTCACCTCTAAATTTTGAATGCATACATTAAAAAAAATGTATGACTCATCGTGCGGTTTTTGTAACTACAATTACTGATAACGATATATAAAAACTCTTGCATTTTAAAATGATATTGTCACCTCACTTTTTTGGCATTTCATATGAAAATAATTAGTAAGTTTTATAATTTTTTTTTCAAATTACGTTTTTTGTTAATTTTTTTTTTATATAAATAATAAAAGTGTATTCTCTGTCTAACAAAACTTAAAACTAATCCGTTTAGATCATATTTCTCACCATGACAGTAAGGGAGATACAACGATATCTATGATACCGTATGAGTTGTTCCCTTAAGCGATCAAATTAGCCTGAAGGGGTATGGATAAACAACCTCCTTATAGCTCCACCAAATGAAAGACAAACGCGCTATATGTCAAGATAAGAACCACATTCGCTCAATGTGAATTTTGATTCGTTGTCTCCAAAATGATCAATGCACCGATCATCGACGTCTGCTTGGATATTAGTTTGTCAAAATTATTTCCTAGTGTAGGTAATAGGCATCGCAACTCATTTTTTGTAGATTAAAAATAATATCATAATTTGCTGTTGGTGTTCGGTCTTTTCACATTTGAAAGATAACTCTAATTCTAATTTCTTATTCCACAGTTTCTAAGTCCATGTGCCACAGTATGCAGGACACGGCACTAGCTGTTGTGTTCCGTGACACATGTCCACAGAACTGTGGAATGGAACCTACGATTAATGAAACTGTAGAAGTCAAGAATGCAATATAATTGTGTATATTTTTACAGGACACACCGGATTGTCACAAACATAATAAAATTGTGGTAATACCGCTTTCCCCCGTGTTATAGCAATATGCCGTGTCTTTTTTGTAATTTTTTCTGGCTTTCACTCTTCAAGGGTATTCTTGGCCATCCTTTCAAATTATAGAGAGAAGGACGGTGAATTCATATATTAATTGTGTTTAAATCGGATTGGAGTCGAATTCAGACTTAAAAAAAGATGAGATGTTGAATGGAGGGGAGGCAATTTTAGATACGGCTTGATAGAAGAGAGGACATTTGTGAAGAGAGAGACAACCAAAAAAATATGTGATCTAAACTTTCCACTTCTAGACCACAGAACGTAAAATCTGGGGAGTCAAGCACGTGAGTTTAAAGATGAGAATGAACGGAACAATGCCCAAATGGGGAGTTGTTGAAACCATGGTTTTGATGGGAAAGTTCTTTGTATTGAGGCATAGCGGGTTCCTTTTTTATATTATCGACTGTGGTTTGGTAAAAAAAAATCTTCACAAAATGAAAACTTTAAAGGAGACAACATAAACAAACATTTACGAATTCGTAAAACTAATTTAAAATCTTGAAGTTTACTCGAAGGAGGTTATTTGTTTTAGAAAATTTTTAATGTATGAAGGTTAAACCACCATTGAAGATAAAGATAATATAATTAATCTAAATGAAACATAAAAATAGAAGAAGACAGAAATATAAAAAAGGTAACTGAAAATTGAACCCAGGATCTCTGTCTTAACAACAACGCCTATAACCACTCATTGCACGCCATTGGGGCTTAATTATTTTACGTCATTATTGTCGATTTCATATTTAAAATTCAGAATTAACAATATTATCCTCAAGTAATTTTTGGCTGCTATCTTTTTAATTGATTACAAAGTTGTAAAGAATTGGTTTGAAACCTAGATAGTGTCTAGGATAAACATTTCCGGATTTTTATTTAAATTGGAAACCTATTGACTTTTTTCTTAAAGTCTTTTTTTAATGTGAAACCGTAGAGTCCCAACTGCTCCCAATCGTCTAGAGCCAGTAAGTCTATGGCACCCCCAATTGGGGTATGTTGCGAGGCTGAAGGTAGTGGGATGGAGGAGGAGGAATGCGGGGAAGTTCCTGGCTGTTCAGATCTGGTCATCAAAACTGCTAAAGCCAATACAAACAACGTTTCAATGGAATAGTGGTCTTTCACCACGGAGGCCATACAAGGTTTAACCACACGTATGCCTAAGGAATAAGGCTTTCATGCTCTCTCTGCCAGTACCATGCTTCACTGCCGTATATCATATACCCACCCTAACCGCGTGTTGTTATATAAGAAGGCTGGTCGTTTGTGAGGGTATTTTTCAGATTGATGTAATTTGTATTATGCCCTGAGACCTTTATGGCGTATCGCAGGTTTCACCGTGTTTTACAGCGTGGGAGGTTTTGATCAAAATGTAATAAATGTATGTTTTTAATAGAGTAAGTAATTAAGTTTGATGGGAAGTTAGTCGTATTTGGAAAGAATGCTATTTTAGATAACGTAGCATGGTGCTACTTTTGTGTCGAGGGGCTATTTTGATCATTGCGGTAATTCGCAAAATTCTCGATAACAATATTTTTTTTTTCATTAAAGTTCTTGTAAAAAGTTTCTTTACTTGCTTTTCGACTACAACACAAGGCACGTGTCCATATTATTATTATATATTATTATTATTACTGCTCGCTTCTTTTTAATGTTTTTTTTCGGGAATCGTCAAATATTTATTTATTCATTTTCGTGAAATCGACAGTTTACATTTAATCAGTTTGTACATAAGAATTATATAGTAAAATAAAACCAATTATGGATTTCCTTCTTGTGACTTTATTGATTTATTTAAATAAATTATACAAAACAAAGATTATATAAAACCAAAAATTTACCAAACAATACATTTATAGCCATGGAGAGAGGTTGTAGGTATAAATCAAATCATAATTGAGATAAAAACAATATAGACATAAACATTATTCCCAAACCATCAGAGAAATATTCTTTTATGGACCTCTTGTATTTGTTAAGTTTGCAACTGAAAATATCAACCTTGGATAATACGCTTTTGTAATTATTGCATAGTCTGTTCAAGCAAGAATTCTGCTTAGAGTTCGTTTTGCTTTGATCAACCCTGAACAGGACACAAGAGGATGTTGAACGCGAGTAATTAATTAATTAATTTTTCTTTAGCTATTTGTGTATCTTTTTATTATATTTGCTAAGCGGTTTTTTTTACATATTTTCGATCGAAGAGAAATTTTAATACATTTTATATTTTCCTTAAACCATTACAATGGTTTCGTGTCATTCTTATTGTAAATTACATCAGCGTCTATTAGAAAATATAACATACTAAAGCATATTTTATACACTCTCCTACAAAAGCTGACGCTTATGGTTAGGAGAGGACAACTTATTAATAACATAAAACTTAAGAATTTAACATATTAAAGATTTAGATATAATATTTTTTAAGATTATAAAGGTACTCGTAATTAAAACAAGAAATGTATATGGGATGTACATAAAACATCTGGAATAACAAAACAGTCAAGAATATATCTAACGATGTTTTTTGGTAGTGGCGATCATTGTAATAAGCTTATTTAAAAGTAAATAAATTAATTTCACCCCATTCCGAAAGGTAACTATGATTGCCATGTATTGTTTGACTCCAAAAACAAATAAAAATTTCGATAGTTTAAATATGTTCAATAAATAAGGCAAAAATTTATCAATAAAATGATTTCATAAAAAAAAGTTATTATGTTTCAAAGTTGAATTGAACAAAGTCACCGTATTTTAAGGTACTAATTAACTAACTTATTAACTAGTAACCATCACGCCGTTTCCACGCAGGGGTAGGCGGAGAGGACGGACCGCCAAACAACTCGGTCTTGGCACACACTTCTTGCCTCAATCACATTCATACATCGTCTCATACATACTCTTCTATTATTCTGACTCTTGACATAGCCCGACTCGAGAATCTGATTCACTTGATCGTGCCATGTCTTCCTCGGGCGTCCCCGACTTCTGCTACCATTCGCATTTGAATCATATATCCTCCTTACACTCCTTTTTTCGCTCATAAGCTTTACATTCCCAAACCATCTAAGCGTTTCTTTCTTAATCTTACTCATTACGTTTACATCAGCCTTGCATTCTTTGCAGATCTCCACATTCATCACACGACAATACATGGTTTTACCACACATATAAAATATATGTAGATACTAAAGAAGAGATGATATTTTTTGTGAGTTTCATCTGGGAGTTTAAATTGCTTCCAACTATTTGGATCCAGAATAATTTAAATAGAAAAGAAGTTTTAATTTATTTTATGTAACAAAATATTGGTGGTACATTTTTTTATCGAATTTAATTTAACTTATTTCGGGAAAGACAAAATTATACAATTAAAGGGAAATTATTGTTACATTAGAATACGAATTTGAAAGTGAGTTCAAAGAAGAGTGTACCTACATTCATTTTAACAGCGATTGATAGACAGACTATTTATTTACTGTGTTTACAGTTAATTGAAAATATTTCATAAAAAAAAAATAAGGGAATTGATTGTTAATTGTTTCGGAAAATTTAAACAATTCTTCAAGTTCAATGTTAATTTTCAAGTTCTGTGAAAGTTTTTTTCAAGTTCTGTTATTTTTTAATTTGTGTCAAGCAACTAGCCTATAATGATATAATAACAGAACTTAAATGGGATTTTCACAGAACCCGAAAATGAACGTTGAAATTTGATGAATTGTTTAAATTCCGCCAAACAACCCGTT
This sequence comes from Hesperophylax magnus, assembly GCA_026573805.1. NCBI lineage: Eukaryota > Metazoa > Arthropoda > Insecta > Trichoptera > Limnephilidae > Hesperophylax > Hesperophylax magnus. The sequence continues at coordinate 17,761,012 of JAIUSX010000028.1, forward strand.
CTAAGAAAGATTGGTTCACTGGTTAATAAAGAACTTTTGCGATTTATGTGAACTTTGCACAAAATTCCCACGTGCTCCATACCATCTGGAGCAAGTGAGACTATGTCATCCCCAATTGGAGAATGCTGTGAGGCTGATGGTAGTGGGGATGGGTAGGAGATTGGTAAGAGGAAGGTGGCGAAGTACCTGGCTATTCAAATCTGCTCACCAAAAACAGCCAAATACATTTCAAACATCGTTTCACCAGGGCAATACTTACGAGATAATCTTCCACCATGGAACGTGATGCAAATATTCTATTTATTATCAAACCAACTGATCGCGTTGCTGAACTCTTTAATATAATTAGTTTTTCATGAATTGCAAAATAACGTTAACTAATCAAATGACATTTACTTGCGTACGCCAGGATTTGAATCCGCGATCTCCGGCTTGCCAGTGGAGAGCCTTATCCATCGACCACGGAAACCATTAAAACTAATGAAGACATGATAGTTTTTGTAGCAAACAAATAACAATTGCTCCAAACCACGAGGATCCAGAATAATTTAATTTGAAACTAAGATAAAAATTGACAGGAAACTGTATTTTTCTTATGGTAACAGACCTGCATTTTCAATCTACGACCATTCATAGCAATTTTTTTAGTATCAAATAAATTATCAATTTCGAAAGATTTTTCTTTGATCATTCGATTGGAGGGCTGTTAAAAACTTTTTTATTTGCAAAAATCTAGTGCATTCAGTTCTTTATTACGTAATTGAATTTCCTGCTTTCACACTGTTTTCCCAACGAGTTATTGAATAAATTCTAGTATTCACGTATTCGCTTTTTTCCCAATGGAACGCACCATGCAATTTTTATTTGTATTCATATGGGAAAAATAAATTCGCCGTTCGGATTGGAAATCACAAACAATTTTTCAAAAGCTTGTATTTTATGAAAAGCGAGATAGGTATTTTTTCAAAAAGATTTCCCGTTGTTTTATGGTATGAACTATAAAAATGTGTTATTCGTAATGCATTATGTTATGATACCTATAATGCGTGCTATAATACACTTCTCGGTGAATTGAAGTACGTTGTTATAAACGTGTTCATTACAGGTATTTGGCGAATATAAATTAGCAATGGAAACTAACGCAAACCCATGAAATATAACGCGTTCATTACAGGTATTCGGCGAATATAAATTAGTAATGGAAACTAGCGCAAACCCATGAAATATAATGTGTTTATTACAGGTATTCGGCAAATATAAATTAGTAATGGAAACTAACGCAATCTCATGAAATATATCGTGTTCATTACAGGTATTCGGCGAATATAAATTAGTAATGGAAACTAGCGCAAACCCATGAAATATAATGTGTTTATTACAGGTATTCGGCAAATATAAATTAGTAATGGAAACTAACGCAAGCTCATGAAATATATCGTGTTCATTACAGGTATTCGGCGAATATAAATTAGTAATGGAAACTAACGCAAACTCATGAAATATATCGTGTTCATTACAGGTATTCGGCGAATATAAATTAGTAATGGAAACTAGCGCAAACCCATGAAATATAATGTGTTTATTACAGGTATTCGGCAAATATAAATTAGTAATGGAAACTAACGCAAACTCATGAAATATATCGTGTTCATTACAGGTATTCGGCAAATATAAATTTGTAATGGAAACTAGCACAAACCCATGAAATATAATGTGTTTATTACAGGTATTCGGCAAATATAAATTAGTAATGGAAACTAACGCAAACTCATGAAATATATCGTGTTCATTACAGGTATTCGGCAAATATAAATTTGTAATGGAAACTAGCACAAACCCATGAAATATAATGTGTTTATTACAGGTATTCGGCAAATATAAATTAGTAATGGAAACTAACGCAAACTCATGAAATATATCGTGTTCATTACAGGTATTCGGCAAATATAAATTAGTAATGGAAACTAGCGCAAACCCATGAAATATACTGTGTTTATTACAGGTATTCGGCAAATATAAATTAGTAATGGAAACTAACGCAAACTCATGAAATATATCGTGTTCATTACAGGTATTCGGCAAATATAAATTAGTAATGGAAACTAGCGCAAACCCATGAAATATAATGTGTTTATTACAAGTATTCGGCAAATATAAATTAGTAATGGAAACTAACGCAAACTCATGAAATATATCGTGTTCATTACAGGTATTCGGCAAATATAAATAAGTAATGGAAACTAGCGCAAACCCATGAAATATAATGTGTTTATTACAGGTATTCGGCAAATATAAATTAGTAATGGAAACTAACGCAAACTCATGAAATATATCGTGTTCATTACAGGTATTCGGCAAATATAAATTAGTAATGGAAACTAGCGCAAACCCATGAAATATACTGTGTTTATTACAGGTATTCGGCAAATATAAATTAGTAATGGAAACTAACGCAAACTCATGAAATATATCGTGTTCATTACAGGTATTCGGCAAATATAAATTAGTAATGGAAACTAGCGCAAACCCATGAAATATAATGTGTTTATTACAGGTATTCGGCGAATATAAATTAGTAATGGAAACTAGCGCAAACCCATGAAATATAACGCGTTCATTACAGGTAACTCCAACGGCTCGGAGGGCTTTGAAGCAGAGAATGGACGGTTATCTCGAGAGTATTTCCTCCTGGGGTAAAAGTAATCTCGTCGAATTTAATGTTTCAAAGACCCAATCCTGTCTGATTACGTCTAAAAGGGATCTAAATGATAATCTAGTCTCCTTCAACGGAAGCAATCTTCCGAACAGGCCTTCCATTGATATGCTTGGTGTAACTATAAGTGACCAGCTCAGGTATGGGGGCTCCATCGAAGCCAGAGTAAAGCTGGCCTCTCAGAAGCTGGGCGTACTGTACAGGGCCCGCAGATACTTTAATAGTACACAACTGCTGACCCTATACAAATCGCAAGTGCGCCCTACTGTCGAATTTGGCAGCCATCTCTGGTCCGGAGCCCCTAAATACCTGAAAAAAACCATTGACTCTGTGCAAAAACGGGCGGTCCGTTTGATAGATTCCCCAATCTTAACAGACGGACTGCAATCTTTAGAGCACAGGCGTCAGGTAGGTATGCTGTCCTTGTTCTATCGGTATTACAATGGAAGATGCTCTGAGGAACTAGCGTCATTGATCCCTTCGGCACCGGTGGGTAGTCAGGATACACGCCAAACGCGTGCCCAACATTTGTACACGGTTGACACTTGTCACATGAGAACGGGTCGCTTCTACGATTCGTTCTTAAGTTCAACAGCTCGACTGTGGAACGAACTGCCGGCCTCTGTGTTTCCTCCCTCCTACAACATGGGACTCTTCAAGACCCATGTTCACTCCTTCCTCTCCACAAAAAGACCCTCCACACAGCATCCCCAAAGATGACATAGGCCCTGAGGGAAATTATTTTCTTCAGGGCCTCTTGTGTGGAGTTAATATAAAAAAAAATTCGGCGAATATAAATTAGTAATGGAAACTAACGCAAACCCATGAAATAAAACGTGTTCATTACAGGTATTCGGCGAATATAAATTAGTAATGGAAACTAACGCAAACCCATGAAATATAACGTGTTCATTGCAAGTATTCAGCGAATATAAGTAAGTAATGGAAACCCATCACGGGATAATATGATTATTGCTCGATTTGTGAAGCTGGAAATATTTACAAAATATTTGAGTCAGGATCGTTGCCTTTCTAAATCAAATAAATATGGTCAATTTTCTTTGTAATAAACCGATATTTTTTATTTATTTTTTCGGAATAACTTTATTGAGTAAAACCTCAAATTGTAATATTTAAATATTGAAGACAATATTAGTGACTTCTAAACGAAAATCTGAAACAGAAAAATCAGAAAAGGAAACGGTCACATCTGGGACTCGAACCCAGGACTCTTGTCTTTCCGGGACAGTGCTCTACCAACTGCGCTAATGGGACCCTATTCCCCTCGGTCACTCCTAATAATTAAAGGGTTAACTGTATCATACTTCGAATAAGAACTACTAACATTGTCTTCATTTTTTCACCGCACATTTTTATTGGCAACTATCTTTATGTATGATCGCAAGATTCAACCCGAACTAAATGCAATCCAGACAGCGTCTTTTAGATAAACCTATCTTATTTTTTATTTTTAATGTGCGACATCTGTTGACTTTTCTGCAAGTCTAGAATGAATATTTATTTTTTCGGAATAACTTTATTGAGTAAAACCTCAAATTGTAATATTTAAATATTGAAGACAAAATCAAAATACATAAAGATAGTTGCCAATAAAAATGTGCGGTGAAAAAATGAAGACAATGTTAGTAGTTCTTATTCGAAGTATGATACAGTTAAAAGTGACCGAGGGGAATAGGGTCCCATTAGCGCAGTTGGTAGAGCACTGTCCCGGAAAGACAAGGGTCCTGGGTTCGAGTCGCAGATGTGACCATTTCCTTTTCTGATTTTTCTGTTTCAGATTTTCGTTTAGAAATCACTAATATTGTCTTCAATATTTAGATATTTTTTATCGTTATAATAAATCTAAACGAATCATGTCACAGAACAAGATACAGAAAAATTAAAAGATAACTGTCACAACTCGAAATTGAACCCAGGATCTTTTGTCTTACCAGGACAGGTTGAGTGCTTTAAGACTCCTTAAAGATTAGGGTGGATCGTTTTAGCGGGATAATAATAATGATTGGATTATTTATATAGCGCCGTTTTCGTGAGAAAATCACCTCAAGGGCGCTTAACAACTTAATTTATGCATTGATCACTTAGACTTAATTACTTTTGGTTTATAACTAAGTTTCATAGATAGAGAAAGACTTATAACTAAGACTAATGTCGATTGATTTACAACTAAGACTTTTAACTAATGACTTAAGCTATACATATTTTATGACCAAGTGGGCATTTACACAATACCGCTATAATACGACTTACAACTACGGCTTAAACTAGAGATTTACGACTTACATACATATTTAATTTATATTTACAAATACCGATTGTTATTATTTCTGCCCGTGGTGTCAGTTATAAAATATTTAAAAGAAAAATTGTTTACGCGTAATAAACGGTTAATAACGGTGAAAAAAAGACAAGTAGAAAAATCCCCTGGAATGAGTAATTAAATACTACTGATGAAAAAAAAAAAAAAATAAAAAAAAAATAAAAAGGTTATCATTCTGGATACGACAAGTTGAAAAGGTGAGTCTTTAGTTTTGCTCTGAACTCAGATGAGCTGTCGATGTTTCGCAAATATGAAGGGAGTTTGTTCCAAGCTGTTGGGCCTGCTACTGCAAAAGCTCGGTCTCCAAAATTGGTATTGTGATTGCGCATAGGTACTGAAAGTCTACCTATGGCTGTTGAAGATGCTGATCGAAGCGTTGCTTGCCTAACATTAACATCGTTTGGAATGCAGAGTTCCGACAAGTAGGGTGGCGCCATATCATGTACGGCTTTAAAAACCATCCAGCAGAGTTTGAATTGGATTCTCTCAGGGCACTTAAGCCAATGAAGGTTCCGCAAATGTTGTGAGATGTGGGAATATTTGAAAACGCCAGTTATCAGCCTTGCTGCAGCATTGAAAACTGACTGAAGTCTGTCAGTGTATATTTTTGGGAGACTTGCGTATATGCCATTGCAATAGTCGAGTCGTGATACAACGTAGGAGTTTACCAACATCTTTGTGGCGTTAGCCGGAATATTTCTTTTTATAGATTTGATTTGACGCAGGTGAAAGAAACCTGCGCTTACTGTTTTGTTAATTTGGGATTTGAGTGAGAGATCTTCATCTAGATAAACACCTATGAGTTTAATGCCATTTTTAGGGATGATGTTGCAGCCAAAAGTAATGAGAAGAGTTTTGTCTAACATTGACTGGCGCTTTTTTGTTGCTGTCCAGAGAAATTCTGTTTTGGATGGATTTAGTCTAAGTTTGTTCGAAGACATCCACTCTGTTATGGCACCAATGCATTTAACAGTGATATCTTTTAATTTGTCTTTCTCATTCGGTGCACAGTAGAAATAGATTTGCTGATCGTCAGTATAGCAATGGGAAAGAAGTCCGAATGAATCTATAATTTTGGCAACATTGTTGATGAACAGAATAAAAAGTAGGGGCCCCAAGACTGAACCCTGGGGGACTCCAGAAGTCAGGGTCACGTAGGGAGAGTTTTTACCGCCCGCTTGTACAGATTGGGTTCGGCCACAGAGGTATGATTTTATCCACTTAATAATTTCACCACCCAGTCCAAAAGTTTTTTCCAGTCTGTCTATCAGGAAATTGTGGTCGATGGTGTCAAATGCTGCACTCAGATCTAATAATGATAACAAAGCTAGCTTACCTGACTCATTTGCAAGCATCAAATCTGACAACACGCGCAGTAATCTAGTCTCTGTAGAATGGTACCTCCTATAAGCTTATTGGTACTTTGACAGTAGTTCATTTTTCGCCAGATGGGCGGTTATCTGTCTGATCACAATTTTTTCTGGGATTTTTGAGATGAACGGTAGATTTGACACAGGACGATAATTACTTAAATCCTCAGAATCTAGTTGGGGTTTCTTTAAAATTGGTGAGACAATGGCCTTCTTAAGCAGTTGGGGTACCTCGCCTAGGTCAAAAGTTTTGTTATATAAGTAAACTAGGAACGGTACTATATGTTTCAGACACTTTTTCAGAAGCCACGATGGGATTGGGTCCAAAGCACATTGTTTGTTTAGTGAACTGGACACAATTTTGGTGACTTCTTCCGATGTAGTGTGTGTAAACTTAATAAAGGATTCGCCGTTGTAGGTGGTGAACGAAGGTGGAGGTGCAGATGCTGTTGTGGCCCGAATATTGTCGATTTTTTCTTGGAAAAATTCGGAAAAATCTTTCGGACTGAGCGCTGCCGTGGTTGAGTTTTCAGACTCACCTCTGACAGTTTTAAGCGAATTCCAAAGTCGCTGGGGGTCCGAATCTTCACTCTCAATCTTCATTATCCAGGGATGATAAGAATTAGATTTTTTGAAGACCTGGTTAAGGTGAAGCTTAATACTAAGAATTATAATTCGTTATAAAGTAATCTTTATAACGAATTTGGGTACATTGTGAGTATCAAAAAATATGCTTAAGATAAATTAAAACTTTTCTTGAGAAGAAATAAAATAAAAAATTTAATTACTCAATATAAAATATAAATATTAACTACTTAATAATGTATTTTTTCACTAGAAATGTATGAAAGCACAAATGAAACAACTTTAAAAAAATACAATATTATAGATGAAGTTATCGGTGACAGTTTCTCTTGATTACCTTTTTTGCTTTCTTATAAAATTGTTTACAAACTAAATAAAAACCCCTTTTTACTTGAAAACGAGCTTTTCTAGACTCCGTTTACCAAGCGATTTTAATGCCTATTACCTATATTCGAGACGATATAAGGCATACCAAGAATGTACAAATTTTTGGCTTACAACTTCCTCTTAATATTGAGGACTGAGATGGTAAGGGAATATATAGAAGATGTAAAGAATTGATATTCTAATTGATGGAACTTATATAAATTATTGTTTACATGTTTCATGAACAATGTAAAGGTTATATATATATATTAAAAGTGATGTAAACATAGTTATTTTGTGTATTATTCTAATAAATAATGACATCACAAAGTGATAAGCTTAAAAAAATATATATATAAATTGCCCGAGAGTCTGTGTCACGTGGTTCTTGTAGAATTAGTTTAATAGTTGCCTATTGTGTTTTTGCTCGTGGATCTAGAGAAAAATTAGTTGCACTTCCCCAAGACAGCAGACCACACGTAATGGGAAACAGCAAAATAAATATTATGTATTGTGGGCGGGAAGGTAGATGTTTTTCATAGAGGTACACAATTTTTTTTGCATACTTCCAAAAGAATCCTGAATGTTCCCATCCATCTGGAGCCAGTGGAACTGTGGCACCCCTAATTGGCGTTGTGAGGCTTTGTGTTTAAAGGGCAATGAAATAAAAAAGAAATAGGTGATGAAGTACTTGTATGAATAAAACATATTTATATAAAATAGGGTTTATTTATTAATAAACCGGTAAAACTATCATTTTCTTGTTAAAAATGGGACCGTAGTCCTATAAAAAAATAATTAAAAGAGTCACTAACAAAGCATAGTCAAAAATGAATGTTTTATGAGGACGGCGGAACACGTGTTTATTAAAATATTTATATTGATGTTGACAACATTATATTGTAGCTTGTAGCATTTTTTCATGATATCTATTAGGAAAATAACACGTGCTCTCGATATATTATGAATGACTAATATTTTATCAGGAAGTTCGAATGCTGTCACTTTTTTTCACAAGATCTTTTTTCTCCATGTGTCTTATTCAGATCAAGTTATTTCAAGGAACTTTTAGATTCTGAATGATGGTCTTTAAATAAATAAACATTTTTAAATAAATAAAAACTTGACACTCTAGAACAGGGGTTCCCAACCTTTTTGTACTCTTTTTTTTTTTTTTTTTAAATAAGCTTTATTGACTGAAAATTTTACATTTTTTTTTTTTTTTTAGACAATGTATAGATAGTCCCACGAAGCTGCCACATGGCTGCTTGTCTGCAGGTTCTATCTCAATTTACAATTATAATATAATATAAGTCTCCCGTTATATAAAATAAATAACAGACTCTTACATACAACTACACTAACACTTTGAATGACAATACGATAACGTACATTCATAAGTACAAGACAATATAGCACACAGATAACACATATTCAAAAATAATACAAATACGATAACACACATTGAAAGTGAATAACATCGTACTGTAACACAATGTAATAGAATTAAAATTCTAGTTAACTAATTGAAAAATGTTATTTTAATTTTTTTTTTCTGGAAATAAAAAGCTTGTTAGTGAAAAAAATAAAAAATAAAATAAATACATTAATTTATATTAGAATTAAAACTTTCAAATAATGCTTTCCTTTTCTTCTTTGTTTGCTCTATTTTTTATAGATATACAGATTTTTCATTTATAAGCCACATCTTTACAGTTTTCATGCTTAAACTCTTATTTTCTGAAAAAACAAATTTATTTTTGAGCTTATTAAAAATCACTGGTACACAGTACTCCAGCGTTCGGCTTCCATACTTATTTGTTATTTTAGGTATTTTCAACCCTTTTTTTTCTGTAAGACGTGTGCTGTGACTATGTACCAGTGGTTTTTTATAAGTACTATCGCCCCAGTTATCTTTAATGGTAAGGAACCAAAATAAACCTTTTATAGGGAGCAGGCCCTCAGCACAATATAACAGTTGCACATTGTGTCTTTGTCTATACATATTAGGTGATACAATTTTTTTTATGATAGAGGTTTGCAAATTTTGTACATACTTAATATATGTCATGCTTGTATTTCCCCAGCTTCTAATTCCATATCTAAGAATAGATTCTACTAATGAGAAATATACTAGTTTGAGTGTGCTATGAGGCAAGACAAATTTTAATTTATAGAAACTGTTTGCTAGAGCTCTTAGCTGGTTACATATTTTAGTAACTTGCTTATCCCATTTAAATGTGTTATCTACTTTTAATCCCAGATAAGTATACTCGTTGACAAAATCAATTTTCTCACATTGGCAGTTAGATATTATTTTTCTATGGATGCATTCAAAGTCATGTGCGGTTAGTTTGGGAATATTCCACATTTTCAAACTTGGTGATCTGATATACATGCATTTTGTTTTCTTTACATTTATAACCAATCCTACATCGTGTGCCCATTTTAGCAGTTCATCGAAGTCGGTTTGCAATTCTTGAATCGCTATTTGAGGATTTTCATTAGATACTACAAGTGCGGTGTCATCTGCGAAAATGAATCTGCGCGCTTTTCTAAATAGTTTCGACATAGCTATGACATATATAATATACAATTTTGGACCCAAAATTGACCCCTGTGGGACACCAGACCTTATAAATTTAGATTTACTCATCTCATTCAATATTCTTACCCTCATTTTTCTATTTGATAAGTAGTTATTAAAAAAAGTTAGCAGTTTACCACGGATTCCAATAATTTGTAGAAATTTTATTATTTGTTTATGGCATAGTGTATCAAAGGCTTTAGAGAAATCAATAAAGAGTACAAGTACATGTTTTTGAGAGTTGAGCTGGGTGTTTATGAAATTAGAAAAATTATTTAGTAGTGCGTCACAGCTTTTTTTTTTTTGGAACCCGTACTGACATTCGTCAATGATACCAAATTTATTTAAATATCCGTCTAGGTATATTGCTATATATTTTTCGAGAATTTTTTCCAAGGCAGGTAATAGGGAAATAGGTCTGTAATTATTTATAATTGAATGATCACCGCCTTTAAAAATAGGTCTAACAACACTAGTTTTTAATTCTTCAGGTATTTGGCAAGTATCAATTATTGTGTTTATAAAATGAGTAATTACTGGGCTCAGTATTTTTACATGTTTTTTTATATCATACATACGTATTTGGTCCAATCCTGGTGTTTTTGAGATTTTCAATATTCCGATTATAGATTCTATTTGTTTTACGCTAGCTCTGGGTAGGTACATAGAATGCGGTAAATCGTCTAGCTGGTATGGAGACGCACGGACATCACATTTGTGTAGTAACTCATTTACTCCCTCATCAAAGAAGTTAGCAAAATTTTCTGCAACTTCATCCGTCGGTTTGGTCTTCAAGAAGTACTTAGATATAACTGCGTCACAACTGGATTTGTTTTTTCTTCCTAATATTTTGTTTATTTCGTTCCACGTTTTTTTTATATCCTTAAAACAATTATTGAATTTGTTATTGAAGTATGTTTTTTTTGCATCTAATATTTGCTTATTTAGATTATTTCTGTATTTTTTGTAGTCTTTTTCATATTTCTTGTTTGTTGGCATGTTTTTCCATTTTCTCCATAATTTATCCCTCGTTTGTATATTTTCTATGAGAATATCGTTCATCCAACTTTTTTGATTATGGCGATACGTATTTTTTACTAATTTTGTGATACTACTTTTTTCGTAGATTTTTTTAAAGTGTGATTTAATGTCTTGATATATGATATCCGGATCAGTGTGAATTTGAATTGAGTTCCAATCAGTTTTTGTAATCATTTCATCAACTTTTTTTTCAGATAGTACAGTGTTGTATTCATGGTGCGATATTTTGCTTTTGTCCTTATTATGAAGGTATACAGACACGGCAGTTATATAATGATCTGCTATCCTTGTTTCACATACGCATGAGTTAATTTCACACTTTTCTTTTTCTCTAATATATATGTGATCGAGACACGTCGCAGTTGTGTAGGTATTTACCACCGCTTCTCTCGTAATGTCATATATACATTTCACTAGACCGTAATTAGCCATTAAATTTTCGTATTGCAGAATTATTGAGTCGTGTTTATTTAATAGGTTTAAGTTAATGTCTCCAAGTATCAAGATGGTTTCCTTAATATCAATGTTTCGTATTATATTTTCGAGCTGTTGTAGGAAGGTTTTTTTGTTCGTGTTCGGGGGTCTATATAATGCAAATAGATGTATGCGTTTGTGTTTGTTTACGGAGAAGGTTCCATAGACGCACTCGAATGTAGTAGCTATTATATCTTTTTTTTCGAATATATGGTTTTCTTTAATATAAACCATAATCCCGCCTCCCGATCTTTTTGTTCGGCAATAATAGAATGAGTTAAATCCTGATATTTTGTATAGATTTACACTGTTTTCGTCTATCGAGGTTTCACAGAGTATTATAATATCAATGTTATTTAGTTGACTATAAATACTTAGTAAGAATGTATTCCAGTACTTGGAGATAGACCTAATATTCAAATTAACGACAGTTATTGCTTTATCGCCTGTTTCATGTTTGAATTGGGTCCAGTTTTCGAACTTTTGAATCCGTTCATATTCTATATCTGAGGTCTCAAAATCAATATTAGACGCCATAGTCAATTTTAGCTAAGTCCTTTTGAAGGGCTGCCTTGTAAGCCGGACAGTCCCTGTCTCCGGACGGGTGGTTTGCGGGCTTGTGAAATCTCGTGCATGTTGCGCAGACTGGCTCCGCTGTGGCAGAAGGGCATGTCTCACGGGTATGTCCTTCCCGGGCACAGTGCCCACATCTCGTCGTCTCCTTGCAGAACTTGTAAGAATGTCCTATCATCTGACACTTTGAGCACACAGTTAATCCAATAAAATCACGAACACCGCAAACTGTCCAATCAACAAATACACGTCCTTGCTTTACCAGTGCATGTCTCAGGTATGTGGGGACCACGTAGATTCTATGGCATGCAGGTCCAGTTCGAGGGCCAGCTAGATGACTAAGCTTACATTTTTTTATGGTTTCATTTGTCTCCTCGATATTTTTATTTTATATTTTTCCATTTAGGGCACACTCAAGAAAAGTTTTATCTGACAACTCCCTTGGAACATTAAAGAAGATGACCCTTGGTAGCCTTTTTGTTGGGGGTCGGGCGCTCAGAGTCGCAGATTCGGTTACAATTTCCGATCTTAGTAGTTTCTCCTGTTCCGCAGTACTAGCCGTATGGATGATTACTCCTTTGTTCCGTATATTTTTTACTCCGGTAATTCTTACTCCTAGCTGGGATGGCTTCAGTGCTTCCCTGATTATTTTCTTTGTTTCTTCGCTATCTTCCACCGATGGTAATTTTGGAAAGAAACAGACGGATGGCCTCGGTTTTCCTATGGGGACGTCCAAACGCGATAATGGTGGAGGTAAGTTCACTTTTTTACTTGCAACCTCTGCAAAAGAGAGACTCGCTTCCGTGGCATCTGCCACTCTTTTCATCACTGGTCCTAGGTCTAATTCTAGCTGAATAATTTTGGATTGGAGTTGCTTATTTTCCTGTTTTACCACCATTTTTTCTGCTAGCATTACTTTATTTTGCGCTTTTGCTAAGGCGAGTTCACCTCGGAGAGTTTCTCTCTCCAAAATTAGTTGTCCAACAGATCCTAGGACGCAGGCTATATTATTGGCAATCTTCAGCTGTTGCTCCTTGGAAACCTTTGTATTTCCCAAGGTATCTTGTAAAGTTTTGAGGGCATTTTGAGTTTCTTTTAAAATTCCTTGTGAGTTCAAGGGGATAAGGTCGTTCTCATCATCAGAAGCTTCAGATTGAGACATTGTTTTTGAATTTATATTGAAGACAGTTTCGGTTGTAAACAATAGGTATCACAGATTCGCAGCACAATCGCAACCAATAGGAGCCTTGAGAAGTGAGCTCATAATTAATCGTCCAATCCGCGCACTTGATACGTTGTACACAACACTTCAGTTTGGTAAACAGTGAGATCAATGTTTATAATATTAAAAAATCAATGGTTAAATGTTAAAAAAATCACGGGAGAACACTACCACGTGATAAACTTAAATTGTTTTTTACTACGATTTAGTTTTTTCTTCCGGCGGAACTATTAAAAATTGTTTTTCATGTATAAAACGATAGCTTGACAGAGCGCGACGCTTTGTAGGTACGACGTGAGCACATTCTAAAATATTGGCACGGTGGCGGGCACCACCTATTTTTAATTGTCGAACTCGGGGCAGCAATCGCAATCAAAATGACAACAACGCGGTTCCAGGCGGGGAATGCTATTTGCACATCACTCCTTGTACACGACGAAAACCCGAAGTGAGCCGATGATCGCTGAACCGATCGGGACGGTACGAACACGTGACTCCTGTCAGTTTGGCTGTCGGGGCCATACTTATTGCTTTCTCTGACTGACAGAGCTGGCAGAGTCATGTGCCATGTATTTTGGCGCCTTCGGCGTTCATCGGCTCAGTTCGTGGCGTTCGTTTACTTCGGATTTTCTGCGTATACAAGGAGTGATGTGCAAATAGAACTCTCCGTTCCAGGTTAGCGTGAAGAGTGCAGTCTGGCTCGCCGCTAGACAGGTTGAGCACATATGAATCGTTCCGCGGGGGCCACGGGGTTGGGAACCCCTGCTCTAGAACGTACCGCAAATACACCATATTTTAATGGAATAAAACAAATTGCAATTACAATCATATGCAACTTAGCAGTGTACCCCGAGATTTGTACCTGTGATTTTCGAATTCGTTGCAAAGGATTATAACAACTTAACCATAAAATCATCGCTCGAGAATTTTTTTAATATTCAAAAAAATTAAAATAATTTTTAATTACTCAGATTATTATAAAAATATTAATATTGCCAGAAAATTCTACAGATATTACATTACTTATAAAGATCATCGTTAAAGACCTTCAGTAGTACAAACAAAAAGACTTAAAAGATATTTATTTTCATTATTTTAACAGATTGATAACATGATTATTTTCAGAACCCAACATCATACCTACTCACAACTACGTGTTGGAATTCTTCCACGGAACGGAATACACGATTCTGATAGCGTATAAGATTCATTACCGCATTTCCAGGTAAGCTTATCTCCCCGTATGGCGCCGTGAGAAGCTCAGCTATAGGAATAGGAAAGTCGTAAATTTACAAATAATCCGTTTCACGAAACGTAACGGAATGCTCTGCTAACGATGCGGGAATATGGAATACGTGTTTTTTATCGGATATAGCAGGAGATTTCAAGTTTTTGGAGACAACGGGGCTTTGGGGTTATTATAATTATTACAATGATCCTCATTCCTGTTATCAGTGAGTTACTTTGGACAGGAGCCTGAACTACCGGAAACACGTAAAAGCCGTGAGCGAAAAAACCAGGACAATGCTCCAGCAAGCATTGCCCTGGTTCTTTCAACAGCTGAATATTGTGTTCCAGTATGGGCTATAAGCGGTCACACTGGTCGATGTTCAACTTAATGCCACAATGCGAACCATCAGCGGGACTTTAAAATATAAACCTATCCCTTGGCTCACCGTAGGTACTTGTAAATGAAACTCCGCCAAATATCCGTCAAGGGATTGCAACACTGAGGGAATATAAGACAACGCTGCAAAAAAACGTAAATCCTTTGAACGATCATGTCGTTTTTCTTGCATGGAGCTTGCATCCTTCTGAATGAAAGAAGAGAGTCTGTCTCTATTACCTCTCATTCCAGAAGCTAGGTGGAAACTTTTTTAAAATTTATTTATTAAGTTAAAAGAAATTTACATTTCACTTTCTTAACTTAAATATATAACATTAAATAAGTAGTTTTCTAATATTGTTCTAATAAATTAAGATTAAAAAGTTTTTTTTTAAATACATTTATACTCTCCGTTTTAAGTTTATCTGGAAGGAGATTGTATATTTGTACACCCTCGTGGCCAATGCCTCTTTTGCCACTTTCAGTCCTTACAGCATGTGTGTACAATTTGTTATGCTACCTAGTATAATGTTCGTGTACTTGTGACGTTTGTTTAAATGTTGTGTTTGTGTGTATAAGTCCATTTTGGATTTTGTAGATTAGGAGGCATATGTTGAATTCGTAAAATTTTCTTATTTTCAAAAGTTTCATTTCCTGATACAGTTTTTTTGTGGGAGTGTCCGGGTTATAATTGAAGAGTTTTTTAATAACTTTGTTCTGTATTGTTTGTAAATCATTTAGGTATATAATGTATGTGTTTCCCCATATTTCTATTAAATAATTTAGACGGGACTGGATTAAACTAAAGTATAAGCCCCTCTTTACCTCTGTTGGTAGGAGATGGGCAATTCTACCAAATACACCAATTAGTGTGATGATTTTTGCTTTTAATTTTTCTACGTGTTGTTTAAATGTCAGATGTTTATCAATATGTAAGCCAAGGTATTTTTCGCTGTCTAGAATAAGCAAGTCCCTTTCTTCTATTTGTAGAGGTTTATGCGACGGTATTTCTAGTTTAGGTGAGCTTAGGATCATGTAGCCGGTTTTTTTTAATATTTATTGTTAATATATTTAAAAAAAACTCGAGTGACAATGTAAGAAATGTCCATCTCAAGCATGACTCCACTGAGAGACAGCCAGGATTATCACAGCCTCGTAAACTCTGGTCTGTCATCAAGAGGATACGGTCGCCCACAGTCGCTGTGCCGACATGACATGCCTTAAAGGCAATGTGTAATTGCAGTGTGGTGCAGAACACCGAACATCTGGTCAAAGAATGCCCACTGCATTAATTCCCCGGCGGGATTGATGAGGTCCGCAGAGCGATGCCTGAGGACTGGCGGGCTCACTGACCTAGTTGTTCCCCTCTAACCCTCCCACCATACGAAATAAGAAGAATTAAAGTATACTAGCAGTTAAAAACCCGCTCCGCGGGTTTTTGCTGCTAGGCCCTGCGGGCGGCACTTGGTTGGGCTGCGCCCAGTTTAAGTGATACTAACAACAGTTACATTTAATAGATAGATATTAGGTCATTCACAGAGAGAGGGTGAGTATATATTGTTAAAACACGGAATAGGAAGGAGTTAATGAATAATAAAATGCTCAATTTAGGCATAATAAGAATGACAGTTGTTTGAATAAATGAAATTTTACGTAGGTATTTGTGATGGATTATTTCAAATGAAACACTATTATTGACTACATGTCTACAACTGATATTAACTGTTATGGTACCTAATATAATTTGCTCATAGGAGACTTGCAGTGCTTAAATATGTGTTACAACCGTCAATGTCTAGAAGTTGAATCAATATCGTATAGTTTGTCACAACAATTAAAGATAGTTATAACAAAGTTGACTGAAATAATAGATTATTACATATTGATTAATTGTACCCGTGTTTATGGATAATAGGAGGGTAATTGTGCGATGAGATTAGCAGTCGGTTTAATTAAAAGGTGTGAATTTTACTCCAACTGGTGGTAATTCTTTACCTAAAACTGTTACTGTATCTAATAAAGTTTAAAGTTAGATTATATATACACCTTCATCAGGAGAGTAAAAATCTATATATAAAGGTAGATTATTACAATATAGCGCCCCTGAGGTGATATCTCACAAAAGCGGCGCTATGCAAATTGTCCAATTAATAAATAAATATAATGTTTACATTTTATTATGTACGTATGCATTGATATAAAATGGAAATAGATAAAATAATATTATCCGATTAAACTTTATTTTATTAAAAAACAAATAACTTTTTAAACTTCACTTTATTATATACAACCAATACATGTTTCATGAACGAAGTATACACCGAAGTCAAAAATTAAATATAGATTACAATTGGAAAGTAGAAATGGAAGGAGGGGGGAGGGGTAAGAGTAGGCTGGGTTTATAAGAATTAGGAATTACAATATGAAAGACCAGTTAAGTGGGAAAATATTTGAAAGACAGTTTAGAAAAAAAATTCTTGTTAATTACATCTACTTTTATAACCATGTTCTCTTATTTCTAAAAATTCGAAATTATTTATTTGTGATGCTTTATATCCTGTGTGAAGTATTTTAAGACCTGAAAAAAAAATTGCATATAACCATAAAACAATATATTCATAAGACAAATAACATTTAATAACGGTTATTCTATTAAATTGATGGTTGAAATACTAAATAAAATAATTAAACATATTATCTTTAAACGGTATTTTTACCCTATTTCTTAAGATATAAATAAACAATGGCGTAGAATTCTGTTTGTGGATAACGACACTTCTAAAATTATATATATAAACATTCCTGGTACTATTCAACCGGCGTTTTACACTACTAACAGAATGAATAAATATATTCTTAATAATAAAGATGGAGAAAATCAAACAAAAAAATCAGGAGTTTATAAACTCAATTGGGCTGGATTGTAATTTATTTTACAAAGGTAGAACCAATAGAAACTTTGAAGTCAGAACTAAAAAACATCTCAGGGTTCTAAATGGAAATAGTGAATCTGAGTTTGCAAATCATCTTTTGAATCACACTTTCGATAAAAATTCAGGTCTTAAAATACTTCACTCAGGATTAAAGCATCGCAAATAAATAATTTTGAAATTTTAGAAATTAGAAAACATGTCAATATAAAATCAGATATAATTAATAAGCAAAAAAAAAATTATAAATAATAATGAAAAATGCATTGCAAAGTTGAAATAAACTTCCAGAAGAAATCTTATTATTAAACGCTTGATGTTCAAGTAATTTTGCATATTTAAATATACGCGCCAGTCTTGATTCTTTCTTACACCGCCAGAGGTGCGCTCTGTCGGCCACCTATTGCGTATCGGGTATCGGCCATATTGAATTAACGCGTGCTTTTTTCGTCAAACGTCAAACGTAATCACGTAATTGTGGATAATTTTCACTGTAATGTAATTAATCCAATGGATTATAAACTTTCTAAGACATATTTTCTTCGATATTATCCAAAAATTGTATGAACAGAAACGATATTTTTGAAGAAATATCGTATTACATGTGGCGATTCCATTTCAGTATGAAATCGTGTCTTAATTTTTAATGTCTTATTTAAACACAATTTGAATTTGACCAATCACAGGGCCTACATCGTCCAGACGCAAGCGTATTAATACTATCAGATTATATGACTACATCCACAAAACTTTTTCTGCGACAATTTACCTACACCTCGTCGACTAGTACCAAATAGACCTACTGGGCAACAAACTATGATAAATAATCATTTTAGGACCAATTACTACATACAAGCCTACAACTACTACATACCTATTTCTTGCCATATTACACTTCACATCAAATATGGACGTATTTAATATAAGTTTACCAGTATTTAGAAGATATCCGGATGATATTTTGGCCACCCCTCATACCCTTTTTCCTTCCTAGATCTTCCGCTCCTTTCTTTCCTTAAAAAACCTCCACATAGCATTCTCAAGATAACATAGACAATAGCTTTCCTCGGGGCCTCATGTGTGTATCTAATATATATTTAAAAAAATAGTCTGGGGCCAGTGAGACTATGGTATCCCCAATTGGGTATGTTGTGAGGCTGAAGGTAGTGGGAAGAGGAAGGAGATGGAGTAAGAGAATACCCGTTTATTCAAATATAGTTACCAAATGCGGCTAAAGCCATTTCAAGCATCGTTTTATTCTGATTGGTAGTCTTACACCAGGGCGATACTGGGAGTATCTTTCTCTCTGGAACGCACCGCAAGTATACTTTATATTTCCCTAATTAACTTGTGAAATAACACAAAGCATGAAACAGAATTTACTTGCACACGCCGGGATTCGAAACCCCTCTACCAATGAGGCCTCATATGGGGCACGAGCACTGATACCAGTTCCTTGACCTCTTCACGTGTTATCCTATATATTCTTGTAATTCACTTATCAGTTATTATATTTCACACATCTTAACCCAGACAGAAAAAAACAAAATTAGGTTTGTCACATTTCTACTTTTCGGAGAAAAACAATCGGAAAGTTAAGGAAGTCATATATTATTATTTTGTCGAGTTGAGTTGAAGAGTGTTTTAGGAAATCTAAGGAGAAAATTTAATAAAGGCTGTTTGAATTGAAATATTCGCTGCTAGCGCCACGGTGGACTTTTGCAGAACTAGACAGACGTAGATGGGGACTTTATCAGGGTGACCACACTTTAAAAGTAAGTTGGAACATTTGAAAATGTTTTTTTTTTAAATTTAAAGTTATTATAATTAAATGTAAAATTACTCTGTTTTTAAACATTACACATTACAAACTATACGACAACTAGTTTCGATTACATTCTAACCTTCTTCAGGACAGTATTGTAATAAACAGTTTATAATGGCATTAATGTAAGTTAGGATTTAACCGGACGTTTAAATGATTAAAAATTAAAAATTCTTGAATACCCAACTGCAAGTCCCAACTGCTTCCAACCATCTGAACCCAGTGATACTATAGCTTCCCCGATTGGGATTTGTTGTGAGGTTGAAAATAGTAGGGAGGGGAAGGAAATGAGGCAGAGGAAGGTGGGGATGTACCTGGCTATTCAGATCTGGTAACCAAACACGGGTAAATCCGTTTCAAGCAACTTTTCAATTCTGAGCACCATGGCGATACTGAGAGGATCTTCCACTCTGTAACAAATATACATTATATTATTTAAATGATTAAATTATGAACTAACACAAATCAGTCAAATAACCCGCGACCTCCAGAGCCGTAACCCTTCAACCGCGGAGGCGGTCAAAAATCATTCCGTCATATATTCTGTATTGTACCGTAAATAAATAAGAAGAGAATTATTAATAAGAATTTATTTGTCTCGGTGTAAGCGAGTAAGCGCATGTTGTCATCTCGAACACACCAATGATGGAAAATGTTGTTTTCGCCGCAACTTATAAATACCAACTCGCCCCCAGTTTTCGTTTCGTTCATAAATATATATGTATTTTTGAACGTATATATTTGTCATGCATGAACAACGTTTAAATTAAGAATTTATTGGAAATGTAGGAGTGTTTTTTACTTGTCACATTTTATGTTGATTTTGTGAGACAATAGCAAGTCTAGGTGTAATGTCGTTTTATTGATAGCAACAATAAAAAAAACTGGCATTTAAGGCTCCTAAGAAAGCATTAAAAAATAAGTAGAAGATGGTTTGGAAGGGAGATATGTAAACACGAATGTTAGAAGGAGCACTCCAATATTAAAAAACGATAATGACTTAGTGAAAATATTAATATATTACAGCAGCGCGTCGACAGTGTTCACGGAACTAGGACTGAATGGATTTGCCTGCCTGATGAGACACCGGGTCACTGGAGCCAGGATGCGGATAATGGCCTCCGCCAACACGTTGGTGACCACAGCCTACCAGCACCAAGCGCCACTCCTGAGTGAGCGCTGGGCCCAAGCGCACTCAAGACCATACCCTGCATAGTTGTCCTTATTTGTTAATTTATTATATCTATTATACAAAAAAAATGTATATCTTTATGGGACGTGTGGGATTGCACTAACCTCCCCACATTCTGTAATATTATTATTATTATTATCAAATAAATCACTTCTCGTTTAATAAAGCAAAAATCACTCGTCAAATGCCTAAGTTGAAGATACAATGTGATTTTTTTCATTTCTGTAATATTTAAATAGATTTCTTATTTGGGTATATTATGAAGTTTATTATAAGCTTTATTATATAAAATGTAGGTTTATTATAAGGTTATTTTGGCTATATTACATAAAACATTAGGTTTATTATATTGATTTATTATTAGCTTTATTAAATAAAACATAGGTTTATAATAAGGTTAATTATTAGCTTTGTTAAATAAAACATCGGTTTATTATAAACTTTATTATAAGGTTATTTTAGCTTTATTACATAAAGCATTAGGTTTATTATATTGGTTTATTATTAGTTTTATTAAATAAAACATGGGTTTTAATAAAAATTATAGGTTTATTATATGGTTAGTTATAACCTTTATTAAATAAAACATAGGTTTATAATAAGGTTAATTATTAGCTTTGTTAAATAAAACATAGGTTTATTATAAACTTTATTATAAGGTTATTTTAGCATTATTAAAAATAACATAGGTTGATTATTAGCTTTATTAAATAAAACATGGGTTTTAATAAAAATTATAGGTTTATTATATGGTTAATTATTAGCTTTATTAAATAAAACATAAGAGGATGAAATAAACAATCTAATTTGAAATTTTCACAGATGTAATAATAAACCTGTGTTTTATGTAATGAAGCTAATAATAGCTCTTTATAATAAACCTATGTTTTATAAAATAACTCTAATAATACACTTTATAATAAACTTTTGTATACTACATTAAAATTAAGGCTTTTTGTGTTCCTTAAAAAAATAATGCATTTTTAATCATTTTTGTAGCACACTTTGCAATTTTTTTCTTTATGGAATTCCAATTGGCTCTACAAATGTATAGCTATTATCTTAAAAAATAACATACATTTTTTTACGAAATTAATAACTTTCAATGTTCAATAAAAACACGTTACAAATCGGTGGAAATTAAAATCACGACAGTTCCGTTTTCAATATGATGTTGGGGCACTCTTTTCTACATAACTACTTGTAGGAGATTGGGTAAAAACTTTAGGAATATTATTAGAAAGTTGGCAATGTGGCCAATTCCAATCGATGATTTCCTTCGGCACGAATTCTTTGAGATTTCTACAATTTAGAATATATTATTTTGGTTACTCGAAAAACACTTTAAATCTCGAAGTGGCAGAAAAGGCAATACTATTGTTTGGTAATGAAATAAAGAAAATGAAATACTTTGAAGATATCCAAAGCGTTGGTAGTTATTTGTAATCTTCAACATATATGTTTTTTATTTTAACCCAACACAGGAAGCAATGAGAAAACTAATTTCCCTCAGGGCTTGTATCATCTTTGGGAATGCTGTGTAGAGGATCATTTTAGGAAAAGGAAGGAGAGGAAGTTCTGAGAAGGAAAAAGGTATGTGGGATGATAGGAATCTATCTAATCTCTCCCTGCGGTAAAAAGCGATGGGTCGAGGGAGACCAGTTGGAGAGGCGAATCCTCAACACACCTCACCCGATGAACCCGGGCACCCTGCTAAATCACCAAACTTAACGAATCACTTGGGGTGACTTATGGTAGAGGTGTTGCGATAAATGGCTTCCGGGGCGGCGGTACCCAAACCCGCAAACCAAAATCTATATAAATTTTCAACGAAAATGTCTACTTCAGCACACAATATATAGTCGATATAGTCGACACGTTTGGGTCAGAGGGTTAAGATAAGCAATACTATTTTTAAATGTTTTCAGATAAAACGTCTTACATGGCGTCCAAAACAATGGGAATTGTGAACATTTATTTCAATACTGCTAATAATTATAATAATATTTGGATGATTTTTATAGCCCCGTTTTTGGTCAAAATCACATCGAGGGCGCTGTACAAGTATACAATACATTTCTACTATGTTATTACTAAATATATATGGAGATAATATCTGCTAAGACTTAGACTGGGTTGTTTCACAAAATTTTAACAATTCATCAAATTTCATAGTTCATTTTTTAGCTCTGTGAAAGTTCTATTCAGGTTCAGTTTTTGTTTCATGTCCGTGAAGCAACTGGTCCGTAATGATATGATAACAGAACTTGATTGGAATTTTAACAGAACTTGAAAATTAAATTAAATTTTGTCAACTTCTCCTCAATGTAGTATAAAGATGACTGTGAAGTACTGTATGTAAACATATTAAATCACTCAATTGCCTTCTAATCTTGAGTGCAATTATAGCTGAATAGTGACTGCTCGTTGCCGAGTGATCTAAAGCGATGGGTTCTCAAATAGCTGTCGTGAGTTTAATCTTCTGCTAGATAAGTTCTGCATCATTGCACAACCAATATTGTTCCAATACGTATGTTGACGGACCCAAAACCTTTATTCTTTTATAAGTTTGTAAGTATTTAACACGTATGTCGTATGATTTAAGATGGTTATATAGATCACATTTGAAAGATGACACAGTCTGAGCATTTTTAAAGCCAATTCCTCGACGTTTTTTTACATTTGGATAGGTAATATTAATATCAGCATTGAAGGAAGCGATGCATGCCTTATGAAACCGGTTAGCACTGTTTTAATTTATTTTTATTCTATTCTTCAATATAAGCACCCGCTAAACTGCCAAAGCAGTTTGTCAGCAGGTCATGTTCACAATATTAATTATAAAACAACAGCACACACATAACGAGAAGCCACAATATGGAAAATAGATACAAAATAATAACATTTCGAGTGACTACAATACAAAGACATAAAATACATAGACAGATAGATATAACACAGTCGACATACTTATAAAGCACACTACATACTTAAACACACTCATATGCAATTTTATTCAATTACATGCATACAATCAATGGATACCAATATATTTATAAACAATATCAATATTGAAAATCATGATACATTTAACATTGTTTAGCTTATTTTTAGTTCAGTTGTGCAGGTTCTTTCGCTTTTTACATCCATTGACATCTTATTAAATATGGCATGCACAAGATAAGTAAATGTTCGTTAGCCGTATTTATTAGTAATTTTTAGAATTGACATATCTTCATTTTGATTAAATCATCTGTTGTTTGTGAGGTTTTCACACACAATTTTAACAAAGGTTTACGGACTCATAATAATTTTATATTTCTTCTTTGTGCATAAATACTTTTGCTTACCAAAAGCTTAGTCATAGAGTTTTTGATCGTTTTAATGTAGCCTACATAGACTAATATTAATACATCAATGGCAACCTATATTTATCTAATTCAAGTATCCCCAAAGACTTTATTTCGTATTTGATAGTAGATTCAGCTAGTGACACATGGATTATTTTTAGCATACTTATACTTTCAGGTTTGATTAAAAACTAAAAAGGGTTTCTCTATCTATTGTCACATCTATCATCTACTGTCACATATACATAGGACCTTGGGGTCACTATAGACTGAAAAATATCTTTCCGTGATCACATTAATACCATCGAAAACAAATCACTTAATCTACTCGGTTTCATTCATAGAATTACCTCTGACTTTAAGCATATAAATACAATTAAAACTCTTTACTGCTCGTCGGTTCGTCCTCACCTTGAATATACTAGTGTCATTTGGTCTCCTTTCTATGCTGTCCACATTTGTCACATCGAATCCGTACAACATCGCTTCCTACGAGGAATTGCTTGGAGGATTGGACTTGAAAGAGGCGAGGACTCATACGATTAAATTGAACAACCTTAAACTTTTCTTCTTTAGAAAAACGTAGAAAAGACTCGGATCTGATTTGCATATTCAAAATTATCAACAGTATTACTGACATACCTGCTTTGTTTATTTATTGGACAATTTGTATAGCACCGTTTTTGTGAGATATCACCTCAGGGGCGCATTACAGTTGATGCAGGTATTACAAAAATAAGTTAAATAAAATGAAGTACATGAACAGGTGATGAAGTACAGAAACAAGTGACACGAAGATAGAAGATGGAGACTCTGCAGCAAGAATAAAATTTAATTATAAAACAACAGCACACATATAACGAGAAGCCACAGTATATAAAATAGATAAAAAAGAATAACATTTCAAGTGACCACAATACAAAAACATAAAATACATAGATAGATAAATATTACACAGACAACATACTTAAACACACTCATATGTAAAGTACATGCAAACAATCAATGGATACTAATGTATTTATAAACAATATCAATATTGAAAATCTTGATACATTTACCATTTTTTAGCTTATTTTTACTTCAGTTATGCAGGTTCATTCGCTTTTTACATCCATTGACATGCAACTTATCCAGTTCAACATTCCGTAATAATGAATTGATGTTCCTCAATCAACATTCCATTAATTATGGTTACCATTCTCCTTTGTTCAGAATGTCGAGACTTGTCAACTCACCGTCAAGTCAAAGCATTGAATTTTTTGGTGTAAGCCTAAATGAATTTCGACAGTCGATTCGTAATGTGTAATTTTTAAAGTCCTTTAAACCTTCTTCATGCAATGTAATTTTAATTGTCTTGTAACACTTGTAATTGTCTTCCATCTGTACTTTTATATTATATGTATATTGTCATTGCTCATCATTTATATATGCTCTCCTTTCACTGCCATCTCTGTTTCTTAATCGTGTAAAAATATTATATTGTTAATGGACTATTTGAAAGTAATATAATAAACTAAAAAAGTGTCTCTCGAGTTCAGATGACCAGCCTCCCACAAATTCATTAAAAATCCGTATCATTAAAAGCTCAGAAAGTTTTACACCGAAATGAATAATAATTTAATAATTCGCTGCCTTATCTTTGATGGAATAAAACGAAAATGAAACTGGGGTGACTTTGGCATAACGCCGTTAAATTTAATCTTTCGCCATCAGGGATGACTGGGTGCTTTTCGGAGAAAAAAGCATCGGTATTTCGTGTTATCCTAGGATCAAAATAAAAAAAAGGATTTATATGATTTTTTTAAAAATACAGGGTGTTTAAGGACATACTTGATTAGTGGTTCCTAACATCATTTGAATAAAAAAAAAAGCATTTCAATGAAATTTTGGTCTCCGGTGACATTTTTCGTGTTTTTTTTTTCATTTGTTTTTTCTTCCAAGTTTCGCTTCTCGTCACTCATCCAAGTAACCGCCCACCCCTCAAATCAACCCTAGTTGTCCAATTCCTACTGATTTTTATGTATTTGTTGAAAAAAAAACATAATAAATTTCACTGGAGACCAAAATTTCAAATTTTAATTTTTTTACTCCAAATAATGTTGGGAATTACTGGTTAATATAATTAGGTACGAACCTTAACGCCCTGTATTAAACATTTATTCATATCAAACCCCTTTTTATTTTTCTCCCCTAGGATAACACGAAATACCGATGTTCTTTTCTCAGAAAAGCACCTACCTTGCTTGCATGCTTTCTCATATAAAGATACCTTAGAAATTTTTTTAATGTATTTTAGTAATTCTATGTATTTTTGCTGGTACGGGGCCCAAATAGCACAAGCATATTCTAGTTATGAGCATAAAATGATGTTGAACATCGATGTCATTGCTTCGGGCTTGGAACACTTGTTAACTAATCCAAGAAGTTTGTATCACGATGATGCCAATTCCACTATATGATTTGAAAAGTTATGTTTGGGATCAAAAGTACTAAAAGACTTTCATCATCGTGAAAATATTATCAACTAAATCACAATCAGTATAATGCAATTATAAGAAAAACAAAATCTCAGAAACTGGATTCCAAAGGGTTGTTAGTTAGAGCAACTGAACGAACTATTGCCAATCGCACAGCAAAACAATAATACCGTTGCATCAATGGCGCTTGTCTACGCGCTCAATCAAAATACCCATCAGTCAATGGGAAGACGCAAATGTCAATCGCTTCAATTGACTCTATAAAAGATTAATTAGAAATATCGTCAATCGCTTCCATGGTGTAACCATTTTTCGGTAGCACAATGGATAGTAATAATATTATTTGGGGGAATCCATCCAGGCTACCAAGAGAGTGATGGTGGTATTCTTCGATTGTCGTAGTCTGCGCCAAAAAATTCCCACGCGGTGGCAGAGAAGTGCTCTGATAAAGCGCACTGGATCCTCTAGGAACATTAACTGCAGTATATCGGTAAGCAGAATAGAAGGCGATGCGCATTATTGTAAGCGACTTTTAGCTTATGCCATTGAGATGAAGTGTAATCTACTATGAGCTCTGACTTATAAAGTGATGTGCAGACGGATCTTTTGAATTGAAAGTGAATGTCATCTAGATGTAATAAAACATCGAAAAACAACAAAATAAGTGTTTTCCCAGCCCTACCTCTCAACACCCTGAATATATTTATTGAGACAAAAAGTGGAATATCCAAGGGCCAACTTTGGAATTCGCGGAAACTTTTCCGAAATTTGAACATTTCGGATTTCCACCATTGCCGCCCCAAATCTCGATCCACAAAATCGCTTTGCTTATCAGTGTACTCTATTCTTGGTACAGGGGACATTTGAATAATGCAGGATTGTGGATACCGGAACTGTGGAACCAAAAAACTGTAGAATCACAGAACTGTAGAATTGGTCCCTTACCTTTTTTAAAAGTAAACGTTGCTCTTTAAATTAGCGTAATGAATGTTGGGAGAAAACGAATGCAATTAAGAAAAGAAAACGTTTCTTGAGACGTAATCACTAGAATGGAGTGTAAGGAAAACATATGACGCGATTGTGAATGGTGATTAAAGTCAGGGAGGATGAGGATGACTTGGCACGATCAAGTGAATTAAGTACTGGTGTCGAACCATGTGAAGGGTCAAACTAACAGAAGAGTATGCATAAGACTTGGTCATCGGTGCACAGTTCAGAAACAAGCCAAACGCGTGCCCAACAAGCACAGTTGACTGTCACATGAGAAGGGTTCGTTTTTATCACTCTTTCTTGAGCTCACAGCTCGGCAATTGGAATGATTTGTAGGAAGATCCAGGTTAACTCCTTTCTTTCCTCGCAGCATCCCAAAAGATGACGAAAGTATATTTAATTTTATTTTTGAAAAAAAAAATGATGTATGAATATGAATGAAACTAGGAATGAGTGCAAAGACGGAAGTGTTTGGCAGTACATCGTGTCTGCTTATCCTTGCAGAGAAATGGCGTGATGGTTAGTTGGTTATTTAGTTTAATCGGTAGATTTTATAGTTTTTCATGAGAATGTAGGTTGTCTTTCCGATGAAGACGATTTGACGGCCTCCGTGGTCTAAGAGTAAGGCTCTCGATTAGCAAGCTAAAGGTCACGGGCTCAAATCCCGGCGTGGGGAAGTTAATTCTATTTGATAAATTTATTGTATTTCACAAATTATTCACAAAATAAAGTACATTTGCGGCACGTTTAAGAAACTATCAGTATGGTTAAAGACTACCATTCAGAAATAAAACGTTGCTTGGAATGGCTCTAGCCGTGTGTGATGACCAGATCTGAATAGCCAGGTACTTCCCTACCTTCTTCTTCCACATCTCCTTCCCATCTTCACTACCTTCAGCCTCAGAAAATACCCCAAGTGGGGATGCTATAGTCTCACTGGCTCCGGACGGTTGGGATCAGTTGGAACTATTGTACGGTTTCACAGTAAAAAAATAACAATACAAATAAATCGTCATGCACTGCACTCAGTATCGCAATGATTAAAGACCTCAATTAAGAATCAAATCGTTGCATGTAAAGGCTTTAGCCTTGTTTGGTGATCAGATAGTCAATTAGTTCACCACCTCCTTCATCCAGAACTACATATTCTCCCCATATCCTACGGCCTCACAACATAACCAAATATTGAGGATACCATAGTCTCACTGGCTCCAGTTGGCACGGAGCAGTTATGACATCGTGCTGTAATCAAATGTGTACGGAGATAGAACAAAGAGGCAAAAAATCCCTGAAATATTTAACGCATTAACTGAAGACATAAAATGACAGAAATCTATCCTTTAATAAAAAAAATAAAAAAATCGGATCTTTCTACCTCCGTAGAACATGAAAACGTATACCTAAGTATAAATTAATGTATAATACCCAATATTCAATATGTAAAAAGACGTACCGTACCTATAAGATGGACGTCGTAGAAATCATACAAAGTTTAAGTATACTGCAAAAATTAGTATAATGCATCACGTAAAAAAAATATACATTCATCTTATTAAAACCCAAATCCAATTATCAAGATGCAATATGTATCAATGTTTAAATAAAAGTTAATTGTTAGAAAAAAATAATGATACCTTTGTATATGGAAAAATTGTAAAAATGAGAAATTTCTAACAATTAAACTGAATACTACTCAGTTTTGTAAGATACTATGTAAAATACAAATGTAAAAACAACTAAATAAAAAATGATTAAAAAAAACAAATAAAAAATGGAATTATGTATTCTTTCACAGATATAATGCCTGCGATGATCTGAAAAAGCTATCACACAATTTCGTCGTTTGTGATTTATAATTCCGACCGGCAAAGAGTGTCTTTGCCACAAGTGTTATAAATCTTTTACATTTATTACATCTTTCTACGAAAAAAAATCTTCAAAACAGTTGGAACGAATTTATTTAAAAAAGTGTATAGAGATGCGCCTCATCCCTAAAAGGCACCAATCAGTTAAATTACAATGAGAAACAACTATTTCAGATAATACAAACTAGTAGTTTTATGAATAGGAGACCTCACGTCCAAAAAAGTATTTATCTAATTTTATCTTATTTTTTTTCTGAAATCATATGATTTGTAAGTACATAATTAATTACCTCATTTAAGAAGAAGATAATGCTACAAAATCTAAACGAAACATGAAACAGAACAAGACATAGAAAAATAAAAAAAAAGATAAAGGTCTCAACTGAGAATCGAACCCAGGATCTCTGTCTTACCGAGATAACATCTTTAACTACGCAAACATTGGGACCTAATTATAATAATTTCATTTTTGTCGATCTCATATTTCATTTCAAATTCAGAAATAGCAATATCATCTTATAACTATTTTTCCCATATTTTTAGCAGCTATCTTTTGCATGATAACAAAGTTTTAAAGAATTGGTTTGTTACCTAGATAGTGTCTCGGATAAACACATATTTTAGGAATTTGAAAAGATTTTTAAGAATCTTCTTCTTGGATGATATACAGGGTTTTCCAATAAGAGGTGTTATTTTGATATTCAATCGTAAAAGATCAATGGTTTCGTTGCTTATATGGCACGTAGCGCCGTTTTGTTGAAATAAACGTTGTCCAAATCAATACCATCCAATTCCGACCATAAAAAATCATTAATCATCTCTCGATAGCGCAATCCATTCACCGTAACTGTTGCTCAAGCCTCATTTTCAAAAAAGTAAGGTCCAATGACTCCGCCGGACCATAAACCGCACGAAACAGTCACAAATTGAGGATAAAGAGGCTTTTCAACAATAATTCTTGGGTTTTCCGAGCCCCAGATGCGACAATTTTGCTTGTTGACGAAGCCACCGATGTGGAAATGGGCCTTATCACTCAAGATGATTTGCATTTGATTCACTCAAGTGAATTTTAATAACTTCAATGCGTTGTTGAAGCCCGTGTCGTTCCATTTTTGTTAATGGCGTTGTTTTTACTTGTCAAATGTCAAAAAATGATAGCTTCAAAAGTAACATCTACCAAAATAGCGGGCTATTCAAAATAACACCTCTTATTGGAAAACCATGTATTATATTGACGGGTATAACATTCAAAAGGTATTGAAAGAAAAATTTAAATAAAACTTAAATGTGACTTTTTTCTAATTGTTCAATAAAAACATCATTATCAAAATAACAATTCTTTTTTTAAAACTTTTTTCAGGCAGGTATCTTGATATTGAAAAGCTCAGTCAAAGTTAGCCATCTAGTCAAAGTAAGACTTTGTTGAATAATAAAGTGGATGCAGAAGATTTTCGAGACCATTTACCGACAAATGAAATGCCAAACGTTCTAGTAAAATAAATTACTTCGCTTAGCCCCGTTAAAAATATTTAACTTAATTTATTTGTGTTTTCTGATGATCAAATAAAAAAATTAAGTGTACTACGGCGTTCATTACCAAAACTGGTAAACTTTATATTTTATATCAACGCTATCCGATGTAATTTGATCATTTTCCTAAGTAGTTCCTCCAGATTGGAAACCAACCCCGGTCTTTTAGGCTTATCTAAGAGTTAATAAACTTTTCTTATGCCTCAAGACTTGAAATCACTGAGGAGATGAAATGACAGAAGCCTGTTGTAGGCGTGTCTGTGTGGCCGGACGAAAATCTATTTTCTACGCTTCTAAGATTAAGATTAAAATACCGCGTCACTCCATTAAGAAAGCCGGTGCAGTGCATATAATTTCGAGTCTGAAGAGAACCAGAAGAGTTTACATGTGGTCTCTCAAAACTTGTTTCAATAAACTAAATATTATCCAGCTTCCTAAGTAGGTGTGTCAATTTGTTAAGGTTGAAAAATATTTATTTTCGCCACAAAAAATTTATTCGCATGCAATGCACCACTTCTTGTTTTGTTTTGAATATTGTAGAAAATGACTGCTGTGTTTGGGTTCGTTTGTTGTTCTTGTGGAGAGGAAAATAAAAGTTGCTTATGCAATGATGGAGTACTTAGCTATTGATTGAACCCACTGTGTGGGAACTTGACGTCTTGGACCACTCAGCTCAAATCAGTTGAATTGATCCCATATTTTTAATTTTCGTGATTCTTTTTAAACAAAAAAATCAATTGCATTGACATAAGTCTAGGAGTCGACACGTTTTGTTTTTATCCGCAACATCAGTTTTGTGTCTTATCGGCATAGTTCACACTTCTAGAAATTCTCTGTTCAGTGCTTGAAATAATAATAAGAATTTGACTACTGGTTCTCTCACCCACAGTTTACTAAAGGAGATATCTTCTTTTTCAGGAATTTTCTGAAGAAATCTTTTTCAGAAATTCAGCAAAATAATTCAGGAATTTCAGTCTGGCCACGTGCTAAATTTATAAAAAAAGTATTTGGGTTTTTTTCAAAATGTTTGGGTTTTGGCTGTAGAAAAATATTATTAAGAAGTTTTATTTATTATAAAGCCTATTTTAGGGGCTTTTACATATATGAATAGTCAAAATATTATATTAACAAAGTACATATTTATTACACAAAACTAAACTGCCTCAGTAACAACATTTTGTTTTGTGATAAATTAAAGATGTTGAATCAGTATAATTTTTTCCCTCCATAAGTATTCTGGGCAGTGAGTAATACAAATGGTAGTTAGTCCCAAAATTTCTGCACTGAAATAAATCCGAAAACTTATCGATGCAATCAATTCCGGACTATCAAATGCACCATTTATAAGTTTAAACAGGGTGTCAGGGGGTAAAAAGGTAGTTAATTCATTAACTTCGGGGATGATTCTAAATGATTTTAGAATTAAAAAATAAAGATTACTTTTTTCGAAATTCCAATGTTTTAAGGTAGTTTTTAAGTTAAAAAGTTGAATTATTTTTATGAGATAATAAATATTTTTTATGTAAATATACTTTGTGTGGGAAAATAAACGGTGATGACATCTGTCAAAAGAGTGTTGTAGATCAACTAAATTTCTGGAATACCCATTATAAATCTTAGAAAATGTATGAATTTATTTTGTGTAATAGCTAAGCATTATTTTTATTATTGCTTATTTTATGAAATAATCATTAATTTTGTTGATGTACAAGGTTTCTCCACTTTTCGTTTGCACGAACACCAACGTATATTTGGTCACTCCAGCGCATTGGTGACCTTCCTCTGCTTCTCCAGTCAAACCCTCTGCCAGTGAATATGAGTTTCTCCAAGTTGGAGTCTTTAGTTTGGCGAGCAACGTGTCCAAAGTGTCTTGGGATACACTGTAGGCAGACGTTTGTAGATACCTATGTCAATCGGAAAGGATATTATTTTAGTGTGCCAGGCTGGCTGTCCATGGATTATTTTTATGTTGCATCCAAAACTGTGAATTACAGCTTCAAATGAACATGAATTGAAATAAATGACTTTAAATAAATTTGAAACGAAACGAAATGAATGATGTTTGTTGGAATTGGGTGATCATAAGTAAAGGGATGAAACAAGGTATGAAAGAAAGAAAAAAGGAGACTTATCACTCACCACAAAGCAGCACACATCACAATATAGTAAGTTCAAAGCAACATAATCACGTGAGATCCACCGCGATACCTCGAGGTAATAATTGTGGCCACAATACAACGAATGTATAGGCACTTTCAATATAGTTATTGTTGCGGCGTGAATGGACTGTAATTTGCGGTTTTTTTGTGATCTTGTTTGATTGACTTACCAATATCTGCTGTCGGCACCTTCCACTTTGCTCTGCTTTAATCACCGGTGGGGTAATTGTTAGTATTGGAGGAGGTCAAGGAAAGGAATAGTGATATTGGATTTGCGAAGTGGTTCAATGCGTTATAGATTGCTATTTTTATGCACTTTTCACGGCGTTCTTTGCGGTATAACATTTGCCGTTTACAGCGCGGCGCGGTGGTTTTAATAACTCAAGATAGGTTATGCGGAAGCGGTCGGTTGAACCTTGCGGGCGGCGCGATACTTTAACAACTGACTCATGTAGGTAAAAGGTGCGGAACGCGGGTGGGAAACAACAGAACCAAATACTATGCAACAATAACTGGCCCGAGCATGCCCCCCGCCTTGACCAATGGTCAAAGTAACTAATACAACAAAAGAAACACGTTATGAAAGGATTCAATAAACAATACTGAACCCGCGGTAGAACTAAATTCTAAATTAACTAAATCTAAGATAACGTTAAAGTTATTGTGTAGGCAGGGGACAGAGTTTAACGACTGCCCTGCGATATGTTCCGGAGTTAGTCTTAACGTCCGCAACGCGGATCACCCCATCTACGCCGGGGTGGACGTTTACCACTACGCCAATAGGCCATTGTAGTGGTGCGATATTGTCACTCTTAATTATTACCACGGTGCCTTTCGTTATTGGATTCGAATTTGTATTCCATTTCTGACGCGATTGCAGCGTGTTCAGATACTCCATTCGCCATCGATTCCAGAAAGTCTGGACGAGACGATCGACAAGATGTTTTCGTTGCAGCAAATTTACTGGCGCATCTGACAAATCAGCAGCGGGTAAAGATTGTAATGGAGTGAGCGTTAAAAAATGCGCGGGTGTTAAAGGCAATGGAGCCGAAACATCGGTAACGCTGAGCACTGATAATGGGCGTGAATTTAGAATAGCTTCAATCTGATGAAGAACCGTTTGCATCTCTTCGTATGTGAGAAGAGATGTACCCACAACTTTATTTAAGTAACATTTAATGCACTTAATGTTACTCTCCCAGATCCCACCGAAGTGGGGTGCTTGTGGTGGATTCATCTTCCACTCGATACGGTTTTCCAACAAATTTTCTGAGAATTCTTTCTTGTAGTCCGGTGACTCTAAAAGTTCGAATAAAGCCTTCAAATGCGATTTAGCTCCTACGAAATTTGTCCCATTATCAGAATACATTACATTTACAGGCCCTCGACGGGATAGAAAACGTTTGAACGCGTTGAGAAAGACTTCGGTCGAGAGGTCTGAAGCGAGTTCAATGTGAACCGCGCGGGTCACCAGACAGATAAATAAGCAAATGTATGCCTTTTGGCTTCTAACACCCCGACGTCTATGCGGGATTATTTGAAGCGGCCCAGCGTAGTCGACCCCCGTGTGCAGAAAGGCCTTAGCTTCGCGGACGCGGCAAGCGGGTAAATCTCCCATTATTGGGAATTGCGGTTTGGGATTGACTTTAAAGCATGTATTGCACTGATGCACGCGTTTCCGAATCAAATTGCGCGAAGAAAGTATCCAAAACCTTTGCCTCAACAGAGACATAAGTAAGGTGGGTCCCGTATGCAAGTTCTTAGTGTGGTAATAATCTACTATTAAATCAACTATATGATCATGAGCGGGTAATAAAATAGGATGACGACTATCAAATTCGAGTTCGGCGTTTCTCAATCTGCCTCCTACTCTTAGGAGACCGTCCTGAATAAATGGATTTAATTTAGCAAGAACTTGCCGTACTTTCTTGCCGTCGTTCACTGACTTCATATCATCGGAAAAATGTACTTGCTGAACTGCCTTTATAATAGCGATTTCTGCAATGTCAATATGGCTTAACTCAAATTTACGCGGCAATTTCCTAATGAAGCGAAACACGTAAATGACAATTCGAATTAATTTCGACCACGAATGAATGCGAGAAGCCAACGTGCATAATAAAGGTGACACGATTGTCTTGAGGCGATTATCGGTTTTAGGTTTCATTTCGGGTGGATCAGCTACACGAGAGCACAAGCCAAAAGTAGTTGGCTGTTCATACTGATTGGGTTTCAATTCCGGTAACTGTTCTGAATTTGCGTGCTTAAATGGTAAAATAGGCCACTCGAAATGCGGCTGGCAAAGCCATTTTGGACCATTCCACCAAATGTCATTTGCTATCAATTGCGATGGTAGCATACCTCTTGACAGGCAGTCGCTTGGGTTATCAGCACCTGCGACATGATAAAAATGACTACTGTTTAAATTTTCGTGTATTTTTGCTACACGATTGGCAACAAAGGTTTGCCAGCGGTGAGGTGATGAATGAATCCAACTTAAAGTTACAGTCGAATCAGAAAAGGCAAATGTTGAATGAATAGTAAACCTAGCGGAGTAATTATCAATTACCTTTTTTAACAGGTGCGATAACAATAATGCCGCGCATAATTCTAGGCGTGCTAAGGAAACGATTTTTAGCGGCGCTACCTTTGATTTTGCGCAAACTAATTGAACCTTAATTCGGTTATCAGGAGTGGTCACATGAGCGTATACCACTCCTCCATATGCCTTTTCGCTGGCATCCGCAAATCCAACAAGTATTAACGTGCATCCTTCCGTGACTCCTATATGACGTGGAATACGAATCGACGATATTGACGGCAATTCCGCGTTGAACTGCTGCCACTGTTGTGATATCCTTGCGGGTGGGATTTCGTCCCAATCGATTTTCAAATTCCACAGCTCCTTTATTAGAAGCTTGGCTTGTACAATTATAGGTGCTACCAGACCCATCACGTCAAAGAGTCTAGCGACAGATGATAAAATATTGCGTTTCGTACAAGTTCGATTGTCTGGAGTAACTTCAAATGCGAAAATGTCATCCGAAGGATGCCATCGTAGCCCAAGGATTTTTAGCGATGCATCATTATCGAAAGTTACACTTTGCGACAGGCGAAGTTCCAATGGAACGTTTTCTAAAACTGTGCTGGAATTGGATGCCCACTTAGCGAGTTGAAAACCTCCTGACTGGAAGAGCTCAATCAACTCTTCAGCCGCGCGGATAGCTTCTTGCTCATTTAAAGCAGAGCTAGCAATGTCGTCTACATAAACATCTCTATTAATAATATCCCTTGCAAGAGGGAAGCGAGCGCCTTCATCTAACATTAATTGTTTGATTGCTCGAAGGGCTAAGAACGGACTACATTTAAGACCGAATGTTACGCGATTGTATTGGTAAGCCTGAAGCGGCTTTTGCGGATCGAATCTATATAAAATTCGTTGATAACGACGATCTTCTTTGCGAACATTTATACATAAATACATTTGACGAACGTCTGCGGATATTGCGATAGGAAAAAGGCGTAAATTCAGAAGAATGCAAAATAAATCATTCTGTAGGCTTGGTCCCGTGTGTAAAATATCGTTCAAAGATAAACCAGTTTTTGTCTTTGCGCTTGCGTCCAGAACCACTCTCACCTTTGTTGTCAATTTATCTTCACGCCTAACTGCGTGATGCGGGATGTAGTATGCGTTTTCTAACGGTAAGGCTTCCACCTGGGACAGATAACCTTTATGAATATGTTCTCTTATTACTTCATCATAAAGCGGTTTTAGTTCTGGCAGATGATTAAATTTTCTTTCTAGTGCGTAAAACCGATTTTGCGCAGCTTGCAATGAATCACCTAAGTCACAAGGGTTGCTTTTGAATGGCAAAGCCACTTCATAAGAACCGTCCTCGAGGCGAGTTGTGGTGCCTTTAAAAATGTCTTCAGCTTCTTTTTCTTCGAGGCTGTGAACTGGTTCCGAACCAATATCTTCGATTTCCCAGAATTTTTGCATTAAGTTCTCAATTTCGTGCGTAGCGCAGAAAGTGAATGCGGTGTTTGGTTGAGAATTTACTGGAGCGTCACCCATAAAAACATAACCTAATGTGGTTTGAATCGCGACTGGAAAACCGGGGGTGATTATCTTATTTGGTAGCAACAGTTGAGAGAACAGACTGACGCCAATTAGCAAATCGATTGGGCCTGGCATTGCCCAGGTGTCGTCTGCCAGCGGAACATTTATAAATTTATATGACGTCAAGTCCACCTTGCAAGTAGGTAAATGAGCGGTAATTTTTTCTAAAACTAGAGCGGTTATGGAATATTTAAAGTAGGGATCAATCCTAGATTGAATTGTCAATGTGACACTTCCTCTTATTGATTGCGTTTTGCCACCTAAACCCTGGACTGCGAAGCGCGTTCCTGAACTGACTGTCAGGCCTAATTTTTCACAACATTGTGAAGTTATATAATGCTTTTGTGAGCCTGGGTCTAGAAGACAGCGGACGGTATTCTCTTCACCGTTTCGATCAACAGTGTGAACTTTGGCGGTAGCAAGAACTTCAGTGGTTGCCCCTTGTCGCGTGGTTGCTGACATAGTACATATCGGCGGTTCTGCATCGTTAGGTTGAGTTTCTCCATTGGATGTGGAGGCGTTTGCTTGACTGGGTTTATCAAAATGAAGAAAAGTATGGTGCTTGCCATGACACTTATGACAAGTGCCTTTTGATTTACATTTTGTAGATGTATGTTGCGGGCTCAAGCAATTAAAACACAAAGATTTTTCCTTTGCGATGGAAAACCTTTCCTTTGGTGATAATTTTAAAAATTGTGTACAAGTGTACAGTTGCGTGTGGTTCTCATTTTGACAATAAAGGCATTTTGATTGCGTACTCGTGTAAGTATGATGTGTGCGGAGTTGAGCTGTGCGACCAGTTCCACCGGAACTGGTTGAATGTGTGTTGGCGGTGTTAGGTCCACGAGTTGTTGAAGTTCGTTGCAGAATTTTGACCTGATCTTGCACAAACGACACCAATTGCTTGCAGGTGGGAATCTCAATTTCTCGAACTGAGAGCTCAAAAGCTTGTGCAGTTTGCGACTCTAATTTCTGCAAAGCGCATTGTAGTAATATAAAATCCGAAAGGTCTTCTATTCCCAATTGTTTTAGTGCGGCGATAGATGCTGAATATTTTTCTATAAAAACTGTCAAACTGTTTGCGTTGTGAGCTACGGTTTTTGAATGAAATATGTTATTCAGGTAATAAGTGGCAAGAGATCGCTTATCTTGATATTTATTGACTAGCGTATCCCAGATTATTTTATATGTGTCTCCAGTTGGCACTAAACCTGACGTAACATTTTTCGCGGTTCCAGTTAATTTTCCAATTAAATATTGTACGCGTTGCGAATCAGATAGTTGTGAATTTAAATGAACATTTGTTTTGAATGTTTCATAAAATAGGTGCCAATTTTCCATCCGTCCATCAAACGTAGGTAATTCTATAGCGGGTAACTTAATAAAATTATTATTATTAGTCGTAGCAGCACGCGCAGATGAAGATGTTTGCGGTTTTATAGCTAAATTTGGTTTTAAATTATTTCGTGCGCGAATAATACGTGTGTATAATTCTTCAAACTGTTCCCAGCTTGAATAATCTGGCTCAGAATTCGGGTCTGACGTAAGAGTATTTTCGTTAATTTGATCAATAATTAATTCAAATTTATTTTTAATTTCTAAAATACTTTCAGATTCAGACATAAATGCTTCACCTGAGCGTGACGTTTCGAAATTAATTGGCAAATTATTTGCAAGCAAAACTAAATTTTGAACCCTTTTTAGAATAATATCTCTTTTACCTTTTAGTAAAACTAATTGTCTTTTTAGTTTGTCTTCCATTTTTAGAATTATTTGCAAACTAAAAGTTTAATTATTTATAAAATAATGCGCAAGAAACACAAGTGTACTGGGCGACAATTTGTACTGACGAATTATAGTGGAGAAGTTATTTTCCAAATAATTAAATATATTGTGCCATAAACTCAAGCGATGTTTACGTACGTACTTAGGTTGGCATTAATACATAGACGAATATATTACGCTGGAATATCTTTGCGATTTGCACCGAATAAATTTGCTACAACAACATCGATAAATAATTTAATTACCCAAAATATCAAAGAGTAGGTACCTATACCTAGGCATGTAATTTCAAATAGCGGGCGAGTATTGCTAACTGAATTCTTACACAAAATGAATGCAATTGAGTAGGAACAAATGTGGTTCTCGAATTACCAAAATGTAATTCTCAATTTAAATAATGCGGCTCGAATAGGACCAAATGTTGCGGCGTGAATGGACTGTAATTTGCGGTTTTTTCGTGATCTTGTTTGATTGACTTACCAATATCTGCTGTCGGCACCTTCCACTTTGCTCTGCTTTAATCACCGGTGGGGTAATTGTTAGTATTGGAGGAGGTCAAGGAAAGGAATAGTGATATTGGATTTGCGAAGTGGTTCAATGCGTTATAGATTGCTATTTTTATGCACTTTTCACGGCGTTCTTTGCGGTATAACATTTGCCGTTTACAGCGCGGCGCGGTGGTTTTAATAACTCAAGATAGGTTATGCGGAAGCGGTCGGTTGAACCTTGCGGGCGGCGCGATACTTTAACAACTGACTCATGTAGGTAAAAGGTGCGGAACGCGGGTGGGAAACAACAGAACCAAATACTATGCAACAATAACTGGCCCGAGCAGTTATGGTGAATGGATTGCGCTATCGAGAGATGATTAATATTTTTTTATGGCCGGAATTGGATGGTATTGATCTGGACAACGTTTACGTTCAACAAAACGGCGCTACGTGCCACACAAGCAACGAAACCATTGATCTTTTACGATTGAATATCAAAATGACACCTCTTATTATTTAAGCGCCGTTTTTGAGCGCTTTTTGTATAGCGCGCAAAATTACCTCAAGGGCGCATACATTTCTACAATGATCTATGTTACTACCAACTATATATAAAGATAATATACTGTAACATACTTATCTGGTAGGTCACATAAGATTAACACTTAATTAACATTAACTAATTGTCATTAACTAATTGTTTATTATCGAAAGGTTTAAGAGTTGCAGTATTTAATGATAAGTATTTTGAATAAAAAGTAAACCGCGTACTTTAGGTCTAACTTAGTCACAGAGCAATGTGTAGTAACTTTGTTGATATAAAAAATAAACATGAAAAGTTTGTTGTGTGAAGAATGTTTGTATGATTGGGTGTTTTACAGAACATAGCTAAAGTTTGATAAGTGTATTATAATATAGTAATATAATAACGTAGTTAAAGTAAGTTAAAAGTTATAAAAATTAACATGAACAGTTTGTTGTAATGAGAGTAGGATCATGTTGTAGATTTTAGTAATATAGTATGGAAATCTTTTTGAATGAGAGTGGAATCATGTTGTAGAGTTTTGTAATATAGTATGGAAATCTTTTTGATTGAGGTTGGAATCATATTGTAGAGTTTAGTAATAAAGTATGGAAATCTTTTTGAATGAGAGTGGAATCATGTTGTAGAGTTTTGTAAAATAGTATGGAAATCTTTTTGATTGAGGTTGGAATCATATTGTAGAGTTTAGTAATAAAGTATGGAAATCTTTTTGAATGAGAGTGGAATCATGTTGTAGAGTTTTGTAAAATAGTATGGAAATCTTTTTGATTGAGGTTGAAATCATATTGTAGAGTTTAGTAATAAAGTATGGAAATCTTTTTGAATGAGAGTGGAATCATGTTGTAGAGTTTTGTAAAATAGTATGGAAATCTTTTTGATTGAGGTTGGAATCATATTGTAGAGTTTAGTAATAAAGTATGGAAATCTTTTCGAATGAGAGTGGAATAATGTTGTAGAGTTTAGTAATATAGTATGGAAATCTTTTTGAATGAGAGTGGAATCATGTTGTAGAGTTTAGTAATATAGTATGGAATCCTTTTTGACCAAATACAATTTTTTTTTTCACTTGTAGCAAATACTTTGTGGGTAAACATAATTAAAATTATTTGTAGTTGCTTGTGGTAAATGTTTTTGACCCTTTAGAGTTTAGACCTTCCCAGATCTAGTGTTTCTAATATACGTATTGGTTGTTATTTCTTCTGTTAAGTATTTGTGAATGTGAAGATGTATTGTTTCAGAAAACAGTTGTTTAACTGATATGATGTTAAGATTGTCTAAGATTTCGTCAGCGCTAGTCCTTAGAGGGATCATCATTTTTTCATTACAGCTTTTTGGAATATAATGAGTGATTTTAGGATATGATAATTTGCACTGCCCCATCCGATAATACGGTATTCTAACAATGATTTGAAATGAGTCATGTATGTTTTTATTAAGTCTTTTTTACTGAGGACGTTATTAATTTAATTATTTAAACAGTTATGTGCTCAGCCCATTGTAAGTAATGATCAAATTTGATTTTTTAAATTTAATTGGCTTAATCAATTTGGGAGGTAGGTATAGGAACCTCTACCCCCGGGAATCATTAATTGGATAGCGAAAACTTATATAATTGGTGTTTATATAATACCTCTAACCTAAGTGTTATTTAGCATGGGTGCTGGATCGATAAAGGCTAGTCGAGGGATATAATTTTTTCAACACGGACTATCTCGACCTATCGCCTTGAACCGCAGTGGAATTCATACGTAGCTCCTGGACTCCTAGATTCCTAACCTCCCCTCATACCTTTTGCTTACCTGAACTTCCTCTCCTTTTTTTATTTAAAAAGATCCTCCATACAGCATCCCCAAATATGATATAGACCCTGAGGGGAAATTAAAAAGAAAAGGCATTTTTTATTTTTTGTGATTTGCAGTTTTATTTACGTATTCCCTTAAACGAGACAATCACATACCATAACGTAAATGAGCAATCACAGGCGCAGTAATCGGGCTATATCTCACCTTTCAACCATAAGAGTAGTTCGCTAGTAGGCTAGGCATGGGTAGCAGTTAGGGGGGTGGGAGCGAAAGGAGGCTGTCAGGCTGTATGCTCGCGGGGAGGCTCAATAGCGAGGTTGCGGGGGTGGCTGCCACCGAGAGGACTCGCGGCGGCAGGAACTGTAATTGGCTAATAAATCGGCTCGCGAAACAGGCAATGATGGTAGTGAGTGGTGTAGCAAAAGTGGATTAAAAGGAAGAATTTTCAGTTAAACATTTTTGTCTTGTTTGAGTAAAGATGCTATCAGAAAGTCTCATCTTTGGAAGCCTTGTTCTTTTTTAAATACGATACCTGACTCGTCTCTCGAGTTCAAACTGCCTGTGGCCATTGGAACAAAAATATGTTCAATTTGGGAAGTTGTTAAAGCTCTTGTAATAGTGGAAGGGGATTTGAAAAGGAAGGATGATATTCTGAGCGGATCGCAATAACAATTAAAACCTAAAAAATGTATAGGATATGGATATTTCTCTGTAGAATACGTTACAATGTTCATTCACTTTGTTTTTATTCTCGAGCAAATATCATGTGGGTAACGGTGGGCAGAGACAATGAAAGGTGTTATGTATCAGGTATCACTGTACCTTTTCTGTGTTGTGTGACAGTATTCGTGTGTGCATCACGTTGGGATCCATATGACGTCACATTACTTTATGATGTCGAGCTGTATGTTGAGGTCAGCTGGAGGTGAAGATAACGGTTCTCCCTGATCTTCCAGTGAGATGCTCGACACCGTGAAAGGTGGAGATGCTTGTTGGCAAATTCCTCCAGGTCGATGCTCGACACCATGGATGGTGGAGATGAATTGTAGGGAATTCCCTAGGCCATTACTCAACACCGTAAGTTGTGGAGATGAACGGTGGTGAATTCCCGTACCGATGCATGAAACCGTGGGTGGTGGAGATAAGAGGAGGTGAATGTCGGAGGGTGGTCGCAGCAATGTTGTTGGCCAGCTGGTGGTACGCTAGGCCGGAATAATAATTCAGTTTCAAACGGTCGGTCTCAGACGGTGCGACGTAGTCTGGTTATAGTTGTAGTTGATTGTGAGTACTGGACTGAACTGGTTGGCGTCGCGCGCGACGTGGCATAAACGGGCGAGGTTTCGCCAAGCACAAGAGATGGTTAGTACTACTGCACTGAGTGAATTTGCAAAACTATACTGGCCGGCAACAGAAGAGGTTTATATAGACGCGCTTCTTAGTGGAGCCGCCCAGACGGTTCTAAAAGATGTGGGAAAGCCGGCGGGTTCTCGTCGCAAAACCAGAAGTTTCCAGGCTGTAACGCGCGCTGCCCGTACTAGAAGTAGCGAGTCACTAGATAACTTCACAACTTCACGCCTAGACAATTAAAATGGGTACAAAGAGGCTGAGCATGAAAGCTCTACTATATATTAATGCTCATCTATTGCCGTATCACTCTAACACTATTTACTAATTTAGTGTCTTTTTAATTCTACAGTTTTTGCCTCTAAAGAAAATAATTGATACCATGTCTTTGCGACCGGAAAATACGAAATTATTTTGCCTTTCTAGAAAAATCTTTAAAAAAACCTGTTTAGAATTGATGACTTCAAATTCACGAAAGGAAAAATTCTACTTTTTCGAATGAATGCATTTTTTGTTCATTAGTTTATAAT
This sequence comes from Hesperophylax magnus, assembly GCA_026573805.1. Classification (NCBI taxonomy): domain Eukaryota; kingdom Metazoa; phylum Arthropoda; class Insecta; order Trichoptera; family Limnephilidae; genus Hesperophylax; species Hesperophylax magnus. The sequence continues at coordinate 17,804,827 of JAIUSX010000028.1, forward strand.
TTATTTCAATAACCTTTTGAATAAATTTTAAAACTATCTTGAACCACCCAGCTCGCTTCTAAAACTAAAGGTACCACAACCCTTTCCGGTCTATGGACGGACAGACAGACAATTTCCCGCCCCTCCACTTTATATTTATCGCCACCCTTCTCTTTCTCATCTCCTTTAACCACCACTCCTCTTACACCCAACGTCATAACTCCCACCTCTATCTCTTGCGACACAGTGTGAAAAAATCTACCACAGCGTAAAACAAAATATTATTATACAACATTATTTTTGTTTGAATTTTTTTTCTGTCGCTAGGACCATAATTTCATACCTTTTATATCCACTTTGTTCTTAGATTTAGAATCGTAGCAAAAAATCGGTTGTATTGTAGTGTTAGTCTTTTTAAACGATTTCCATAATAGCGCCAAATTCTGTTACAATTTTGGCGACCTTCTTTTTATGACTTGAGATTTGCACGGCTAAAAGTATTATAGTGATTAATTTTTGGGTTACTATGCCGTGCTGTGCTACTCTTGTAGCCAACGTTTCAGACATCATTACAGTGTCCATCATCAGGGACGTGGCCGTGTAGCCGTCAATTACCGGATACCATTAACTATTCAGCTTGGCCCCATCATCTTTATGTCGGTTATTATTATTGTAATATTATTCTATTATTTTTATTGTATATATTTTATAGGGTGCTCAGGATTGCACAAACCTCCCCACGTTTCGGAATAATCTCGTTTTTATATATATTAAATTCAGTAAATTGTAGAGGCTTAATGAAAACATAAAAGGAGAAGAGAATCTTATAAAAAAGCTAATTGAATTGAGACTAGAGGACTCGTGAAGGTTTAGTCTGAAGGGTGACTTATAGCTGAAAGACGGTAGATATTTTTTCTTTCGCTATATTGATTTCTTTAAGAAAGGTCATGCTAAAAGACAACGATTGAGCGACATAGAGCTATCTCTGAACTACATTTACTTCTTTTATATAAAACTGTCTGACGCACTAACCAGAGATATGGTTTTAGCTGTAGGTATTTGGTGACCAGATCTGAATAGAGGTTCTTCTTAACCATCTTCTTTTTCTCGCAACTACATACATTGATTCCGGTTAGTAGAGTATTCCGTTAATTATCCCACGGACACACGAATCTGTCTTGCACACTTTTAGCTTAATCCACGTTCATACATTGTATCATTATGTAAATACTGTTCTGTTATTCTGACTCTTGACATGACCCATCAGTTTTGTATTTGTGAATACAGCACATAAGTCCCCACTGCTCTCAACCGTATGGCGCCAGTGTACTATGGCAGCACCAATTGGGATATGCCCAAAGACTGAATATAGAAAGGAGGGGGAGGGAAGATGTGAAAGAGGAAGTTTGGAAAGTATCTGGCTATTCCGATCTGGTCACGAAACACGAAAAAAGCAATGTTTCGAATCCGGATGATGGTCTTTCACCAAGGCGATACTGAAAGTATCTGCCAATCAGGAAAGTGTGTCAAACATATAATTGTAAGTTAATAATATATGAAAAAACACTTCATTGGGTGCTATTACTTTTATCACATTTTCATGAAACCTTTGCTGTAGTACTATGGCTACTCCATTTCTGGTACTACTTTCTCCGTAGTAATACAGTTTGTAATCATTTGTCTGTGTTTCTAGGTAGCGGCACTTGTCTATATTTGTATTTTTCCATTTGGTTTCTTGAATGCATGCAATATCAACCCCTTGCAACACAACATCGCCTACTATTGCTGGAATTACATTTAACTAGACATAAATTGTATAAGGACAAGATAAAACCAACAACCAAAATTAAGTGGTTCAATATCTCAAAAGAAAACGGAAAACAATTAACGTCAAAACTCCAAAACTGGATGCTTGAAAATCTCCAAAATGAAGAGACACAAAACCCAACTGAAATGTGGAAAGCATTTGAACAGGTATGTTTACAGGAAGCCAAACAACATCTGGGAGTCTCCAAAGGTAAACTGAAAATAAAGAAGGAATCATGGTGGTGGACAAACGAGGTGCAAAAATGTGTAAAAGAGAAGAAAACTGCTTTCAGAAACTGGTCACAATGTAAGTGCGATAACGAGAAAGAGCAACTCCGGATAGTGTATAAGCAAATCAAAAAGACAGTAAAGAAAATAGTTGCCTCTGCACAACATGAGGCATTGAGAGAGCTGTATGATGACCTAGAAACACCCAACGGAGTGCAAAGAATATACAAAATCGCAGCACACAGGAGAGAAAGGGCCAAATCTATTAGAACACCCAAATACATAGAAAACACTGACGGTGAGTTGATCACAGACGAAATCAAAATATGTGAAAGATGGAAAGATTATTATTCTACATTACTGAACGAAGAATTTCCAAGAACAATTCACGTGTCAGAGAAACCAGTGCTGGGGCCAGTTGAAGAAATCACTCCGACAGAAGTTAAAGTAGCCATATCACAAATGAAAAAGGGGAAAGCAGTGGGGCCAGACAATATTCCAGCCGAATTATGGAAAGAGTGTGGGGAAGTGGGACATAAATGGCTGTGCAACCTGTATAATAAAGTACTGACCGGAGAACCAATGCCAGAAAGCTTTAGGAAAAGCTATCTTCTTCCATTTTACAAAAATAAGGGAGACTCTAGGAAGTGCGACAATTATAGAGGGATAAAGCTTATATCTCACACCATGAAAATATATGAGAGGATTATAAACACACGAATTAGGAATATTGTAAAAATACATGACGATCAATGCGGCTTTGTATCGGGGAAATCAACAATAGATGCTATTCAAACAGTCAGAATCATAGTTGAAAAATATCGAGATGCAAAAAAAGATTTACACATGGTATTTATAGACTTGGAAAAAGCATTTGACAGGGTACCCCGAAGCCTGATATGGGCGGCATTGAGATCTCATAACGTACCAGAAGGATATGTGCTCTCCATACAAGATATGTATACAGACGTAGAAACACGAGTAAGATGCACATCAGGGATGTCACCAACATTTCCAATTAAAGTGGGGGTACACCAAGGATCTGTCCTCAGCCCATTGCTATTCATAATGGCCATGAATTACCTAACGAGTCAAGAAATGAACAGTATTCTCAAGACTATGCTTTTTGCAGATGATGTAGTACTGATAGAAGAAAATCATTGTGATCTACAAAATAGCCTGGAAAGGTGGAGAAAGATCCTGGAGGATAATGGACTAAAAATTAGCAGGAAAAAGACGGAATATTTGTATTTACCATTTGAAGACCCAAATGCTGTAACTCCTTCGATGCAATTGGATGGAGTAACATTAGCCAACTGTGACTCATTTAAGTATCTGGGCTCACTCATCCACAGAGACGGAGGATGTGCAGCGGATGTCAACCATAGGATAGGAGTGGGATGGATGAAATTTAGATCCGTAACTGGAATTTTGTGCGACACGAAAATGCCAATAAAACTTAAAGGAAAGACATACCAGACTATTGTTAGACCCGCGATAATGTATGGCTCCGAATGCTGGACTATGTACAACTCCTACTCTAGGCAACTCGAATCAGCAGAAATGCGAATGCTTAGATGGACGGCAGGAGTATCATTAAAAGATAAAATTAAAAGCTCACGCATTCGTGGTAGCCTGGGTGTCACTGACATAAACAGTAAGCTAGAGGAACGACAGTTAAGATGGTATGGGCACATAAGACGGAGACCACCAGACCACACAGTGAAGCAGGCAATGTCTATAGAGCTTCAAAGACAGTCATCCAGAGGTAGACCAAAGAACTCCTGGATGACCCAATGCTCCAAAATCCTACAAAGAAACGGCCTAGATGAAAGCGACACTCAGAACCGAAGAAGTTATAACCTGAGAACGAGAAGAGCCGACCCCAACAGCCTACCTAGGCAATGAGTTGGGATAGTGCTAGGAAGAAGAAGAAGAAGAAGAATATATGAAAAAACACAAATGAATCTAGCGAAATTTACTTTCACTGGATTTAAACCCTCGACTTTTGGATTCGTGTTCAAGGATCATAACCTTGACCACGGAGGCCGTCGATATTACCGTCGTGATATGAGCGAACGATATCGGCGACACGCGTTATGCGTGCTATACATATCATAATGTTTATTGTTACTATTATCTGTGACCTAGACCTAAGTGATTTTTATTTTAAATTACAACCTTTTTACTTTGAACTATCTTGGTGTTACCATTTAAAGCAATACTTTATAAATATCCCCTTCCTACAACATTTAACGTGTCTTCTGGTTCTATAATGGAATCCCTTTATTTAACACGATTATTCTAACGTAGTTCTCCAGTATATTTATTTTTATTTTTTCACTTTTGACATGTTTATTTCACAATGTTAAACCTTTTCACAGCCCGCAACACATGAAAAAATTATGTAAATACCACTTTTCGTTTATTTTATAACTCGTTTTAAATATTCTTTATTTTCGTGTGACTAGTTTTAAAGAATTTAAACTTTGTAAATCACATCTGTGACGATATTTTACAAAACAAATATCAATAAAAAATGTAATATTAGCGCAAATCCGCGATCTCAGAATATAAAATAAAGCTATTTTTTGTATGTTTAAATACAAAAAATACATATTTTAATTTAACTTTCGTTTTATTTTGTTCGAAATTATCATTAAAATGGAAACATGGAAATAAACATACTTTCCGACATCCGATCAAGCTGAAACTCGGCAGATAGACTCGTTGTCGATGAAAATGCATTCTGGCAATCCATTTTTTAAAGTTTTAATCTATTTGTCTTTCACTTTTGTTTTCGTGAATGATGAATACAAATTAGCGGTAAACTTAGCTTGAATTTTTTAAAACGATGAATTTGTAACTTCCCGAGGGATCCCTCTAGAAACATTGAAGATTTTTGAAAAACGTTCCTCAGAAATAATTAAAATAAACCCCACGGAAAGATCAATTTTCTAGGCCTAAGTCGACAGAAACGCATTCAATCTAGTTTCCAGAAAGTTTCCAGACCGAAATTTATTGCGTATATTAACTGCAATAATGTAATCAAATTTCAGAGAAATGCTTATATTTTCGCGTGTGTGTAAGTGATTGTCACCAAACGTTGAAAGAACGCATTGTAATTGTCAAGGAGTCTATCTGCTGAGTTTCAACTTGATCGGATGTCGGAAATTGAGTCAATTTGAACTTCCAAGATTTGCAATGATTTGCAACAAAAATAAAATTCAAATAGTATTTAAAAATACTTATTACCATAACAAATTTAAAAAAAAACCATGGAAAATAATACTATTATTTATGTTATATTCGGCTTACATTAAACTGAATTATTTTATCACGCTACTAAAAACGCTACGCGTGTTCAACACAAAACGCAATTAAACTCAAAACGTTTTGCCGGATTAAAAAATAATATTCGAACGGCCAATTGTAATAAAAAATTATCAAACACACGTTGAATTATATTATTTTCTAACAGCTAGCGACATAACAGGAACTTACAACGTGAAATGAAAGGCCACCCTTTTGCTGTGTAATTTATTTGTAAAAATACATAATAATGAAAATGTAATTTATTTCTTTGATTAGTTATGCGATTGCGAGGGGTGACGTGTTATGTGCTTTACAAATGGAACTTTTTATAGTAGACTGAGTTTGATTGTGATAAATTTTGACTATCTACAGTTTTAAAAGTTTAAAAAAATTGTATGTTAAACACATACATAGGTAGGTACTAGTTGCGCCATTTAAAAAACATCCTACTTGATTTTGTCATACAACAGAAAAGTATTCCAGGGGAGACCCAGGCAAAGCGAATGGACCAGGTAAAGCGGATGAATTGAATATTTCCGAAAATTACCACTACAATGCGCTAATACTCTCACAATCGGTGTACCGCATAACTACCGACGCCATGACAGTGAATATTTGTCGTTTGGCAAGAACGCACGCTACTTTTGATAAAAAAACGTTTTTTTAGAATTTTCATACGATAAACGAAGGTAAGGTATTTGTGATTGTTATTATTTGGTTATATTTAATGTGAAGATTAGTTTATTTCATCCAATGTTTATTTGTTTCCTATCTAAATAACTAACTTTAATTAAGAAATACAGAAACCACATTGTATTTTTTAACAAAATGTTATTTGATACTGCCTTGGGCAAAGCGAATAGGGCAAAGCGAATGGACCATTCGCTTTGCCCAAGCGAATGAACTTTTTGATTGATTATGTGCAATTGCGAATTAAATATCCCATAAAAAACATACAAAAAGACAAAAATGAAGCCAACATTCTAAAAAAAAAAAATAACAAAAACAAAAAAAAACTTGGCGGCGGACTAAAAGTTTGAAAAAAATTGATTTGCCTTAATTGTGACTAAAATTATGTTGAACCCACTAACAGAGGATTGGATTCAATGCAGCCTGTGTAAAAGTTGGGCTCACAATCATGCACCATAGTGGATAATAATAATAATCACAATCACAGTGGATATAGTTCTTACTTCTACTTCTATTGTGATTCCTAATTCTCTTAGCCCGGAGCCCAAGTTCACTTTGCCCGGGTACCCGGGCAAAGTGAACAATAAAAAAGTGGGCAATACGAAGAATTTTTTAAATTTACATTATTGTTATAATTCTAATTAATACTACCTTTTCATTTATTTTACTTTTGTGGACAAACATTTTTTTAACATTACACTTTATAAAGTTTTTATGTTATGCAAACATTGTGTGTTTTATTTAATATCTCCCTTAACACATCCGCTTTGCTTGGGTCTCCCCTATGTATCTTCAGTTTATACTATGTGTCCACCGATGACACAAGTTCCATACAAGTTGCAACGCACCGCTTTATTATTGCTTGTTAAATCGCTTCTTCTCCTTTTGTATAGGGGAGAGGGTCAGAGGGGAATGTCTAGGTCAGTGAGCCAGTCTCAGGCGTCGCTCTGTAGACCATATCAATCCCGCCAGGGAATGAATGCAGCGGGCAATCTTTGATCACATGTTCGGAGGTTTACACTGCACTGCATTCGCATATCGTCGACTCTTTAAGGCTTTACCTGTGCATCATGTGGGCACAGCAGCTGTGGGAGGACCTTATCCTATTGATGGTGGATCAGAGTATACGAGGCAGTAAGAAATCCAGGCTGTCTCTCAGTGGGGTCGTGCACGAGATGGGTATTTATCACGTCTACCGATTTCCACTCAAGTTTCCATCTCTCTTCTGGAGTGAAAGGTAATCGAAGAAGCCTCTTTCCTTCCATGACGACATTATGACGAAAAGGAATTGCACTTTTTGGTTTCGGGTGTAAATGTTAAACAGCGATGGGGCCAGCGCTGAGCCTTGGGGAAGGCCATTATTGAGAGGTTTTTTTCCCCCAAAAAAACCTGAAACTGCGACCAGTTAGCAACTGCTCAATAAGTCGCACTGTATTGCCATCTACCGTGTCGCAGAGTTTAACAAGGAGACCAGCGTAGAGAGATAAATAAACACTGCCGCAGTTTTAAATCTTTTCTGGAAACCAGATTCAATGAGTGGTTTTAGTGCCAACACCTTATCAAATCGCTAAAATATCCCTAAATACTCGCCTAACTTGATGGGTCCGCGCGCCGCTCTTTCATTTCGCAATTATCACATTATCTCAAAAACAATTAATGCCAAATTTATCCACATCCATTCCTTCCTGGTCGATCATATTCTATGTGGTGCCTAGTGTGCAACGTTGAGATCAGTGGCGGCTCGTGATTTTGACTCTTCTGGAGTGCTAACATTACAAACAATTTCATTATTGATGTTGTAGCTGAAAACGATTTTTTTTCGAAAATTCGATTTTTTGCATGAAGATTATCAAAAAAACCGTACTTCATACAAAAAATTCATTTTCAAAAAAAGTTGTTTTCAGCTACAACAACATCAATAAAGCCATTTTTTTAATTATTATTTTTTTGGTAAACTAATGTTTTAGACAAGATTTTTTATGCATAGCACAAAGGGTAACAATTATTTTACAAGCAATAATTATTCGCCTGAACACTCATCCACATTGAAAAATTTCCTGATAAAAGATACATAACGCCAACGGGACTTGAACCCGTGTCCTTTCGATTTCCGGTCGACAGCTCTGACCACTGAGCTATGGCGGCTTATCTCTTATCCGCGAAATAATTCAATATATACGAGTGTTTCATTCAACAATTACTGCTTGTTACATTTTTCCACCTGAAATAAAGTTGGTTGTTATGGTTGTATGTGTACGTGATAGAATGTTCATAGAATGCATTGTTGTCGATAACTTGTCGAGCTGCCGAGTTTCAGCTTAATCGGATGTCGGGAAGTCTGTTAATTAAAATATTTTGGTGAGACCATAATTCCTGATTACCCAAGTCCTGGGTTACCTAATTCCTGGGTTACCCAGGTCCTGGGTTCGATCCCCAAATTCGACCATTACCTTTCAATTTTTGGTTTCGTGTTTCAATTAGATTTATTAATTTTGTCTTTTTCGATGAAAAATTATTTTTTTTAAAGTAGAAGAGCGTGGAAATGATAAATTTTACAAACGCAATGGAAAACATGAGATGATTTTCAATATTATGCCTTAAAAAATCATGTCTACTTCCCTCTGTGGTTCCATAATGCTACTAGGTGGGAAGGTAGTACATTCATAGTTGGATAAGTACCACAGTCCGCATTAGCTGGCGCGTGTTCTCAGGCCATAAAGGTGAACAACGCAACTCTACCTGCAGATAAAAGGCTTTATCACCCTAACGACATCAGAATAACATTGAGCTAAGTTTTGCTGTAGAAGACTTTTGCCTTCCTCAACGCACTGCTTCAAAACGTATGGTTGTTCTATGTATGTTTCAGGCAGAGAAGGACGGACCACCAAACAGCTTGGCACACACTCCTTGCAGCCATACATTATTTCATACATACTGTTCTATTAGTATGACTCCTGACATGGCCCGACGCAAGTATCTGATTCACTCGATCGTGCCATGTCTTCCTTGGCCGTCCTTGACTTCTTCTACCGTTCACATTTGATTATTATTTTTTTGGTAAACTATTATTTTTTTACGTAATTGTAAAAAGCATTCACTTTGTGGCTCATCATAATTTATAATAAAAACACATAAATTTGTTTTTGACCACGATAGTTTTATTTTCACTCTACCGGTTTCGGAAGATCCCTTCCTTCGTCAGGAGAATATTTAAAACTAATCTACTACACAAAATATTGACACATAAATACAAAAATGTTAAGTGTTTGAGAGAGATGTCGACAAAGTGGAAGGGGTAATTACGGGAATTCCAGGAAGAACAGAGCGGTTAACTGGAAATATGTCAAGAATAGGACTATAAGACAGGTTAATTTGGTTATTTATTATACTGGAGTTATTATTGATGGATTTTCTGATTTCAAGTGCTTGAAATCAGAAAATCCATCAATAATAACTCCAGTATAATAAATAACCAAATTAACCTGTCTTATAGTCCTATTCTTGACATATTTCCAGTTAACCGCTCTGTTCTTCCTGGAATTCCCGTAATTACCCCTTCCACTTTGTCGACATCTCTCTCAAACACTTAACATTTTTGTATTTATGTGTCAATATTTTGTGTAGTAGATTAGTTTTAAATATTCTCCTGACGAAGGAAGGGATCTTCCGAAACCGGTAGAGTGAAAATAAAACTATCGTGGTCAAAAACAAATTTATGTGTTTTTATTATATATTATTTTTTTGGTTAGTTTACCAAAAAAATAATAATTAATATTTGACAAGTTCAAGTATTTCACCTAAAAATGTAGACAATTTGTCTCGAAGCCATCTAGTGAGAGAGTTAGCACTTACAATGCCTTTCTCATATAAAATAAAGTTGGTTGTTTTCAGGTGAAAAATGTAACAAGCAGTAATTGTTGAATGAAACACTAGTATATATTGAATAATTTCGCGGGTAAGAGATAAGCCGCCATAGCTCAGTGGTCAGAGCTGTCGACCGGAAATCGAAGGGACACGGGTTCGAGTCCCGTTGGCGTCATGTATCTTTTATCAGGAGATTTTTCAATGTGGATGAGTGTTTCAGGCGAATAATTATTGCTTGTAAAATAATCGTTCACATTTGCGTCATATATTCTCCTTATACTCCTTTCTTCGTTCATTTGCTCTACATGCCCAAACCATCTAACTAAATAATTATCAAAACATTTTAGGAAGGCTGGTATTGGTGCCACCGCCTAGGAACCATCCATTGGATAACCGACACTTCTGCCAAGACTAAGCAGGGGTGCCTGGGTTCATACATCCGTTAGTTCTGGACATACTGACCCCCTGATTCCGACCCGCCAATCATATTATTTTCCTTCCCAAATACGTAGTCTTTACGCCGTTTCGGGGCATGGGTAGGCAGAGAAGACAGATCGACACACTGCTTTGTCTCGGTATATAGCCTTTGCTTCATTCATAGTCTTATACATACTCTCAATCAAATATTCTAACTAACATCTTCACTTAACATCTCATCAAAAACTTTGATCTCGTTTGTATTTCATTTTCTTTTCTTACTGGTATTATTGACTCTTCTGGATAGAAATGTTGATAATCTCAATATGGCCATTACCATTTAATTACAATTTAATAAAAGGGATGTTTTTAATAACGTCATTGTTTTGTGAATGTGTAGGTAAATATAAACGATGATATTGCGCTAACAATGATTTCGAAATCTCATTTTTTGTTGTTGTTATTCTCTGGGAAATATTATAATATTTTTTAATAATTTTTAATGTATTGACGAGATAAAAAGTGAGGTGACAGTTTTGTTGCAGATTCCCTAAATAAACGGAATGTGTTTTCGAAATTTTGCATTCTGTTAATTTTTCGAAATATGTGTGTATTTTCATGTTTGAAATAAAAATATTTCAAATATAAGCAATAATTAGCAGCCTGAACTATCAATACAAATTGAAAATATCTCCCGAGTAAAAATAAATGCCGCCAACGGTAATTGAACCCGTGCCTTCTGATGTCCGGTCAGGTGCTCTGAAACCACTGAGCTATGTCGGCTTATTTCCAACCCACCAAATAATTTAATATGTACTTGTACCTCAATCAACAATTACTGCTTATTATAATTGTAATATTGAATTATTTGGCGGGTTGGGAATAAGCCGACGTGGTTCAGTGATCCAGAGCGTCTGATCGGCATCAGAAAGCACGGTTTCATTTCCCGTCAGCGACATTTATTTTTACTTGGGTGGTATTTTCAATTTGTATTGATAGTTTAGGCGACTAATTATCGCTTATATTTATTTGTTATCCTTTGTGCTATGCATAAAACCTTGTCTTATAAACATTAGTTTATCATTAAAAAATAAATATATTCCAAATTATTAATATCAAAGTCTATTTCAAATACAAACATCGAAAAGGTTATTTTATGTAGTTTTTTAAAATGGCATTTGTTTCAACGACATCTTCAAAAGGAAGAAATATATATAATATAGCACAATTCAAATACCTTGAAAATATCCAGAAATTCGATGAGATATTTCAAGTTATCACAATAGATAAACAATCCCCTTTAACAGTGTAATCAATGTCTAGGATAACTTGATACTTGTAAATTTGACTGTCCTGAAACGGGAATCCTTCCTAGTTGGACAGTCAAAATTATAAAATGTAATCAATATTATATTATAAAAAAATAAATAAATAAAATAAATGGATATATTGTTCCATTAACTACTTTATGACAGTTTCTATATTAATAATGTTTTCACATACATGGTCGTTCATCAATAAAATAATAATTTAACCACGTTATTTAATAAGATCGTTATTATTGTACTCCTAAACAACTTGTCTATGACAATGTATACCAATATGTTTTGTAATCAAACATAATTTCTTTATGTTTTAATCAATTTTTTAATTGATTATTTCTCTCATTTTTTTCTTTCTTTTCTTTTCTTCTCTTTTTTTTATCTTGAGTCGTACAATATATGTATTTCAATTTATTTAAATTTTACCTTTCTTAAAACGGGAATTTCCAATAGTTGGACAGAAAAACATTTTTCAAATGTATATAATAGATTGTATTTTTTCGCGCTCGGTCAGTCGTTCTTTTTAAGATTAAGAATATGAGAGTGGTCGTTTTGTGATCCGAACACGTGCAACAAGAACGTTTTTTTTGTAATCAAAATTGTTTCGTTTAAGAATATCTTTCAGCCAGAATTTTTTTCTGGGATTATTTTATATATCATGAATACCTACCCCTAAAGTTTCGCGTATGCATATATTTTATCATATGTTTTTCGTTAGTGAATTAACCATTCTTTATTGGTATTTTGTTTTACTAACCAAACGGCGCTAAATAAATGTAAAACAATTATTTTTATTTTTATTAGCGAGGAGAATACATTGTAATCCAGCGATTAAGTGTAAAACAGTTTCGCCGTGTTAAATAATGTATTCAACCGGGTCTTAGTCGTTAAACCTCGTGTCGGAACGGCATTCATAATAACTATCACGGTTTAAACTGCCCGGAGCGGGTTAACTATTGGCTGCGGTTTATTAAAGGGGTTACAATTTATTGGATAAGCCGAAACTATAGCAGGGCTGCTTTACTTATTGGATTTATGCAAATGTACACATAAACCAGAGTCGTAGATACTTTCAGTATTGCCCTGGTGAAAGACCGTCATTGAGAATCGAAACGTTGTTTGAAATGGCTTAAAAGAAAGCTTCAAGCCAAAAATGTGTATATTCTTGGTATACCTTATATTGTAGGTAATAGGCATTAAAATCGCTTGACAGAAACGTTCGATTTCAAGCACAAAACTGGTTTTTATTTATTTCGTAAAAAAGTTAATCAAGCGAAACTGTTACAGATAATCTTAGCAATAATACTGTATTTTTTTTAAGTTGTTTTCTTTACGCGTTCATACATTTCTATTGAAAAAAAAATTTTAAGTAGTTTACATTTATATTTTTTATTGAGTAATTTATTTATATTATTTGTTTTCTTCTCAAACGAAACGATAGGAAAATCTTCAATTTTTTTAAAGCATATTTTTTGGTATTCATAATTTACACCAATTTGTTATAAATATTAATCAAAATAGTGATTTAGCTTCGCCTTAAGACGTGTGTTTGTTATCTAATCTCAATTGGTCAGGCAATTCCCAACCATCTACACGAAGAAAGACTACTTTTCAAAAATATCGCTAATTTATGTATCTTTAAAGAATGAATTAACAAAGTTTCTAAAAGACGATATATAAACAGGAATTTGTTACGAGAATGTCGAACACGTTCATCAAATCTAATATTTTCGCTGTTATTTAACAAGTCAACACGAGTATCGATTTATTCTGAATTTACTAATATTTTGTTAGGAATCGGCCTGCCATCACGCTTTTAAAAGGATTTTAGTAAATTGGTTACACTCACTTTTCTCTGAGAAATTTTTCATTTTCTTCCTCTCTCCACACCCTTCCGGATCACAACTTACCCCGGATGAGGATGCTATAATCCCACTGGTTCCGTGCATTTGTGGCACGTGAATAATCTATCACAGAAGAGTCCCAACTGCTGGAGTTATTACGAAAAAAGTAAATGGGACCATGCATCCCCAATTATTGGGGTATTTATATCTTAGGATTATGTCTTTTCAATGTGTATAAAGTAAAAGCTACGCGATACAGCAAAGTTGTCATATATAATGAGCGATGACAAAACCATTAATGTAAGAAGGATCTTACTTATGGCAAATGATCTAAAAAGGATTTTGATTTGTATGTAGAATGAAAGAAGTTTTGAAAACACAAGATTTATATCGGAATAAAATACAATATTTCAGTTCTATTAACTGTCTGAGGAAAGGGCTCGCTTAAATTAATAGATTGATGGTGAGATTCCGTTTATATTCGAAACGTAGTTGAAGGAACATCATCACGGCTTAGTTCTCCAAAGATAGTCTCACTTGGAGAGCATGTGTGGCCTTCTCAACAATGGCTCCATGACAAAGAGAGGATGCTGGATATATATAGGTTAAGACGACTGTTAGAGTGTGATAGCATGTCACTTTTAATTATTTGTCGGGGACGCTCGAAAAAGCCACGACACGATCAAGTGAACTAAATACTTGAGTCAGACATGTCAAAAGGCTAGGAGTGTGTGCAAACTTGTTTTTTATACACTAACTCCACACAGGAGGTCCTGAGGAAAAAAAACTCTCAGGGCCTATGTCATCTTTGGGGATGCTGTGTAGGTGTTCTTTGCAAGACGATGGGTCGAAAGAAAGAGAGAGTCCGGCTACAGAGGTCAAAAGGTCTCGTTTAACAAGTCTCTCCCAATCTCGATCCACCACGCAGAAGGTGAGCAAACGCATCCATAACCAAGACCTCTAGGTCTACAATACTTACCCCATGAACCCGGGTACCTCTGCTAATTTACCAAACGTAGCGAATCACTAAGGGTGACTTATGACGTAGGTGTTAATACCTCCCAACTACCCACCTCCCAAATTGATTTCTGAGGCGTTATGGTTAGTTAGTTAGTTTCCAAAATACAAAATTGCCAATTCCAAAACACCTGTAATTTAAAAATCTCATAAAAATGCATGAAAATCCATAAATAAGCAATTAACATACAACCCTGACCGCAACACACGCTACACAGGTCGCGGCAACATATTGTAGGTACTCGTGTGTACCGCCAACTCGCTTTAAATTAGTCAATGTGTACATTTGCGGACACAATAATAGAAACCCCTCTCAAAACATGAAGGACTGATTTTTGAATGATCGAAACATTTTCGTTTGATTTTATGACTGATATTTCTAACTAAACTGGATGATTTCGTTTATTTTATCAAATTTTCATTACTGATGGTATTTTTTGTTTCAATTTGGGATTCGGGTATGGAAACCGCTGTCCTGAAAAAACATTTATTGAATGACCAACACCTCTTCCATAGGTAACCCCAAGTGGTTCGCTATGTTTCATGACTTAACAGTCGTGCCAGGGGTCAAGGGATGAGGTTTATCCGGGTCTTGTAGGCGAATATGTCAGCCCACCTACTGCATTGCAGGCCGGACCAGGGAAGACATTTTTGAACTCTCCAACAGGACTGCCTCGAAACATCGCCTTGCACCTCAGTCAGAGGGATGGCTTCATGCGTCCGTAACTCCTGGACACACTGACCTCCAGATTCCTACCCAACCTCGTACCTTTTTTCCTCCTTGAACTTCATACCTTTCCTTTCCTAAAAAGACACTCCACACAGCATCCCCAAAGATGACATAGGTCCTGAGGGGAATTATTTTATTCAGGGCCTCCTGTGTGGAACTAATGTAAAAAAGTATTCTTATGTAATATATCTATATATCTAATCTCTCTCTCTCTGGTTTCAATCCTGGGATTGGTTTGCAGCAATTTCATCTAATCTCCTCTTCCATTCTTCCTTGTCTTGTGCGGCTCTTTTGACTTGTGCATATGATGAGCAGCGCACGTCCACCAGCAGGTCCTCCATGTACTCTCGGCGTGGGCGTCCCCTAGAGTTGGTCCCCTCGGTCATACCCTCCATTATGACATGCAAGAGGCCTTCTTGTCGTATAACATGGCTGATCCATCTTGCACGCCTTTCGGACAAGGTCCTGAGCAGGTGCCTTCCTCCTTCGATTCTTTGGAGAACCTCCTCATTTGTAATATGGTCTCTCCAGGAAATTCCTAACAGTCTTCTATAGGACCACATCTGACGGCCGGCATAGTCCAGTGGTAACGCATTGGACTGCCATTCCGAAGGTCGCGGGTTCGAACCCGGCGTGCGCAAATAAATTTTATTTGATTAATTTGTGTTATTTCACAATTAATTAATTAAAATAATATATAGTATATTTGCGGCACGTTCCAGAGTGGAAGATACTACCAGTATCGCCCTGGTGTAAGACCACCATTCAGAATTGAAACGTTGCTCCAAATGGCTTTAGCCGTGTTTAGTGACTAGATCTGAATAGCCAGGTACTTCCCCACCTTCCTCTTTCCCTTCCCCACTTACCTTCAGCCTCACAACATCCCCCAATTGGGGATGCCATAGTCTCACTGGCTCCAGACGGGAGCAGTTGGGACTCTTGTGAGGTATTCACTATAAAAAAAAAAAAAAAAAAATCTCAAAAGCCTCTAGTCTCCGTTTATCTCTTTCGGATAGGCACCATGTTTCGCAGCCGTACATCAAGATACTCCATACATAGGTCTTGATGAGGAGTATTCTCAGTTTTAGGTCTATATTCTTCGATTCTATTATTTTCGACCTTTTATCTAATCTATATAAATATAAATGTAAATTTTCAAAATCTTAAATCACCGAAATTCTTCACTGATTGCTTTGACATTTTGAAACAACGTTGCATTCGAATACGCGTGTTTTTGTACGTAATAGGCCTCCTATCGGTGGTACCTAATGGTGGTATCGCTCTACGGCGATATTAAGAGCACTTAGGTACTCTGTGTAACGGTTCGATGACAAAACAGAACATTATCTATCTATCTATTTAAATAAAATTGTTCGTTTGTTCAAAATCTTATATCTCCGAAAATTTTTCACCGATTGCTTTGAAATTTTGACACAACGTTGCATTCGAATACCCCTGTCTTTTTATATACATATATTGTATAGATATCATATGTGAAAGATAAAAAACATGTTTTTTTTTAAACAGCGACAACTGTTGGACGTCAACGCAACACGCGCTATTGTTTCTCTATCTGCACAGACAAACTGAGCCACAGCAAGGCATGGCGGGGTACAGCTAGTATTTCAGTAGAAAGCGAACACAGCAGCGATCTCACCATAGAGTTGATTATTGACACCAGTCTCCAGTACCTCCGTGTACCGAGCACCGAGGTGTTACCGTGTTCGCTCTCATCCTCTCGTTGAAATATCAGTATTGAATTATTAGTTAGTTACCGAACGTAAATATACCTATAAGTAAAATTGATATCGTTGTTATTTGATATAGTATACCATATTTAACACATCCATAATATGAAAGATAATTTTTAGTTTAGTTAGACCTTAGATTTAATTTAATGTTAAGACTAAAGCACCCCGTGAAAAATCATAATATTATATTTGTGGGAATGATAATAATTGGATTTAACTTAAAATCAAGGAATCTGACTATAATCTGACGGCCTTTATGGTCGAGGGGAGCACTAGCAAGCTGGAGTTCGCTGGTTCAAAACCCAACGTGCGCAAGTCAATTTAATTTTATTAATTTGTACAATTTGCTCATTTAAAATAATATATAAAGTATATTTGCGGCACGTTCCAAATTGAAAGATACTCTCAGAATTGCACTAGTGCAAGATCACCATTCAGTATTGAAACATTGCTTGAAGTGGCTTTTGTCGTGTTTGGTGAACAGATCTGAATGCTAGGTACTTCCCCACTTTCCTTTACCTCTCCACTATCTTTAGCCTTGCAACATTTCCAAATTGGGGATGCCACTATCTCACTGGGAGCATTTGGAACTTTTGTGCAGTTTTACATAAAAAAAAAATTGTCGCTAAGAAATTTAAATAAAGAAATTCGCATTTCAAATATAGAAATGTTTAAAAACAATCTTTTAAAATGGCTATGTTTTTATTGGCCCACAGTGTGCAAAACCTCTACGTGAGTATGTTATGTAGTAGGTGGCTTCACTCGGAACGTTAGGGGCAAATTGATTTTATTTCCACCGCGAAGTACGTAAGTGGGAAATGGGGCATTATTCAGATTTCTGTACGCCACTGAACATTACTGTACGGGGAACGAGCTTATTCGGATTTTAGTCAAGAACAGAACAGATTTTGTGGGTTTCGGCGATCAAATTTAATGCATAAACGTGTTAAAAGCTTAACGTTATTTTACAAAATATCAGGTAAACTGAATTTTTAAATTATTTTTTTATTTATTACAAAATAATAAGTTATAATGTATTATTCCCAGTGAGTTTACAAAACTCATTACGGGAGAGAAAACATTATATTAAAGACAAAACATTAAAATAAATAATGCAGAAGTTATTTTGGAGTTCCAAAGAAATAATGTGTCAGTCATTAATAAAACTGCTGAGGAAATAGCTATTAAGAGCTTTTGCCAATGTTTTTTTGTTCGTTGCCGGGAGTTTTAGATTACTAGGTAAAGCGTTATATTGCTTATGTGCAATATGTTTAAAATAATAATTAATACAATTATATAAAAATGTTCCTTCAAATGTGTGGTTAATATACTTGTGAACCTCTAATATACAACTTTCGATAAATCATCCTTTATGCTTCTTCATGTACACCTTTTATAACTGTATTAATTTAGCAATATTCTGTGAAATACCTTTACTAGGAAAAAAAGATTTGCTTTTTGTTTCTTTATGTGAATACCGCACAAGTGTCGCAACTTCTGCCAACCGTCAGGAGCCAGTGAGACTACGGCATCCCTAATTGGGGTATGTTGTGAGGATGAAGGTGGAGGACTATTTGGTTATTCAAATCGGGTCAAGAAACATGACTGAAGCCATTAAAAGAAACTATTCAATCCTGAATGGTGGTCCTAAACTAGGGCGATACTAAGAGTATCTTCCATTATGAAACAATCCAATATTTATTTATTTATTTATTAATTAACGTCCTTTTTCGGGGCTTTTACATATATGCATATTAACAATTATAAATTATTTATTGTACATAACTGAATTACTTCAAGAACAGCATTTTATACTTGTAAGATAAATTTAAGATGTCCACTGACTTGGTATAATTGTTTCCTTACATGTATTCTGGGAAAAGGGAATACATATGATGGTTAGTCCCATAATTTCTGCACTGAAATAAATCCTGACTTCTAGTGTGACGTTGTGAAATCCGGAAGCTTATCAATTCCAGCAACACCGGACTATTAACTAAATCAATATAATTGTATATAGATTTCTATATTCGGTATTTACCAAGTCAATGACAATTTGAGCATATTCATATAATTTAATACAGTGTACAACATAATTGCTGGAATACCATGAAAAAATAAATTAATAAATTCTCTTCCACATGATGAAGACAGAAGTACCAAATTTTTCTAACATGTGGTATTACTACTGACACTTATAGAGATACGTTTCAAAAAATAATATAAATTAACGACATCTTTTGATCGAAGGGACACGGGTTCGAGTCCCGTTGGCGTCATGTATCTTTTATCAGGAGATTTTTCAATGTGGATGAGTGTTTCAGGCGAATAATTATTGCTTGTAAAATAATTGTTATCTTTTGAGAGACTTCAAGTCAATAATTCCTCAGTGAAAAATATATAACTGGTTCGAAATTAAGAAGCCAATTTCCTATGCTCTAGGACAGTGGTCGGCAAACTTCTTGGCCAAAGAGCCAAATATGTACATTACGAATATACAAAAAAAAAATCTGAGAGCCAAATCTCTTTTATAATTTAGTAAACCTTCATTATAATTTTACACCTTCATTAAATTACGGCTACTCTGAATAAAACTTGATGTTGATAAACAAAAATATGAAAGTAAGGTATCCATAAATATAAATCATAACAATGACTGACAAAAACGTAATGCGAACAATGTTCTTGCATCTCCTTAGAAAGTTTAAGCAGGTTTGTCAGTCAGGTTTGTATGTTGTTGTTTTTAATTTAAGGCATGATTCTAGGTTCTCACGCAAAATCCGAAAGTAAGGTAACGGTTTTACAGCGCAGTCTATTGTGAGACTTTTTTGCGCGGCGGCCTGAAGCGGCGCGTGATACCGTCGCTACGATGCGCTTGCCCGCCGCACGGGCCCGTGGATATTTGAGCCAAAGTCGCACTACGAATTATGGTCTGAGCTAGATTCAAAAAGAACACTTCAAAAATATGCATTATTGGAAAAAAAAAATTTAATGTGTTCATTTTGAGACTTGGGTACGAACTTTTTACACGTTGACTCTTGTTCTATGCTGTCAATATGACTGAAATTTCGCAAACGTACTATAAGTTATTGCTTGAACAGGAATCAAAAAGAACATTAAAAAATATGCATTTATGGAAAAAAAATCTTTCTTTTGTGCTTATTTTGAGACTTGGGTTCGATCATCAAAAGCCGTTTTCTCAGACTCTATGGTGTCAAACTGACATAAATTTTGCGAAAATACTATGAGTAATTACCTGAACTGGAATCAAAAGGAATATTCCAAAAACATGCATTTTTAGAAAAAAATCTTTATTTCGTGCTAGATTTGAGACGTAGGTTCGAACTTAAATAGCCGTTTTCTTAGGCTCTATGGTGTCAAACTGACTGAATTTTTGCACGAATACTTTGAAATATGACCTGTTTTGGATTCAAAAAGAATGTTTAAAAAAAATGCATTTTTTGAAAAAAATATTATTAATGTGTTCATTTTGGGACTTGGGTTCGAACATTAAAAAAACGTTTTCTCAGGCTCTATGGTGTCAAACTGATTGAATTTTTGCACGCAATTTTGAATTATGGCCTGAACTGGATTCCAAAATATATTTCAAAAATATTCATTTTTTGAAAAAAATATTTTCAATGTGTTCATTTTGAGTCTTGGGATCGGACTTTAAAAATCGTTTGCTCATCTCTATGCTGACTGAAACTAAGCAAACGTACTAGAAGTTTTTTCCTGAACAGGAATCAAAAAAAATAATTCAAAAATATGCATTTATAGAAAAAAAAATTTATTTCCTCGTAGATTTAAGAATTGGGTTCGAACTTAAATAGCCGTTTTCTCAGGCTCTTTGGTGTCAAACTGACTGAATATTTGCACGAATACTTTGAATTATGACCTCTTTTGGATTCAAAAAGAATATTTCAAAAATATGCATTTTTGAAAAAAATGATTTTAATGTGTTCATTTTGAGACTTGGGTTCGAACTTAAAAAGTCGTTTTCTTAGGCTCTATGGTGTCAAACTGATTGAAATTTTCCAAACAAACTATAAGTTATTGCTTAAACAGGAATCAAAAAGAATATTTCAAAAATATGCATTTTTAGAAAAAAAATCTTTATTTCGTGCTCACTTTGAGACTTGGGTTCCAACTGAAATAGCCGTTTTCTCAGTCTCTATGTAGTCAAATTGACTGAAATTTTGCAAAAGTATAATGAGCAATTGCTTGAACTGGAATCAAAAAGAATATTTCAAAAATATGAATTTTTAGAAAAAAATCTTTATTTCGTGCTAGATTTGAGTCTTGGGTTCGAACTTAAATTGCCGTTTTCTCAGGCTCTATGGTGTCAAACTGACTGAAATTTTGCAATTGTTCTAAAAGTAATCTATTAAACAGAAATCAAAAAGAATATTTCAAAAATATGCATTTTTTGAAAAAAATCTTTCTTTTGTGCTTATTTTGAGATTTGTGTACTATCTTCAAAAGCCGTTTTCTCAGGCTCTATGGAGTTAAACTGACTGAAATTTTGCAAACGTACTATAAATTATTGCTTAAACAGGAACCAAAAATAATATATTTCAAAAATATGCATTTTTTGAAAAAAATATTTCTTTTGTGCTCACTTTGATACATGGGTTCGAACTCAAATAGCCGTTTTCTCAGGCTCTATGTAGTCAAATTTACTGAAATTTTGCAAAAGTACTATGAGCAATTGCTTGAACTGAAATCAAAAAGAATATATCAAAAATATGCAATTTTAGAAAAAAATCTTTATTTCGTGATAGATTTGAGTCTTGGGTTCAATCTTAGGCCTTGCGCGCACCACGATTTTCTGTAGCACGATAATTTTGTCGCAGAAATGCAACGTATGAGTTAGTAAGTATGTGCGCGCATATACGACAAATAAATGGTTGCGATTTTAAAATTGTGATTTGTCACATTTTTCCGCGACAGCGCGCGACGCGATTGTCGCAAAATAAAATTATAGCATTTGAAGTTATATGGACACGCGCGCACTGCGATTTAAAATCGCTACCTGACAACCTTTCTTCAGCTGAGATTGCATTCCGCCATCTAGTATTATTGTATGCAATTTGAGGTCCAACAATTCTTAATAGTTTGTTAAATGTCTGAATCGTCATTCTATAATAGCCAAAGAATTTTTTTGGATACTGTCGAAGATCATTGTATTTCAGATAAAAGAAACCTTTAACATATCTTTCTGCTGTAAAAGGATGAGTCCAGTATTTATGTTTTCTTTTATTCCTCCTCTTCCGAAGAAGCAAAACAATACAAGCAATTTGTTCGAAATCCATGTTGAGAATGAACAATTATCGCAATTTTAAATCGCGATGCGCGCAGTATTATTTTTGCGATTTATTGTAGCACGATTTTAAAATCGTGTCGCAAAAAATATAATCGTGGTGCGCGCTAGGCCTTAAATAGCCGTTTTCTTAGGCTGTATGGTGTCAAACTGACTGAAATTTTGCAAACGTACTATAAATTATTGCTTAAACAGGAAACAAAAATAATATATTTCAAAAATATGCATTTTTTGAAAAAAATCTTTATTTCGTGATAGATTTGAGTCTTGGGTTCGAACTTAAATACAAAAGCCGTTTTCTCAGGCTCTATGGAGTTAAACTGATTGAAATTTTGCGAACGTACTATAAATTATTGCTTAAACAGGAACCAAAAATAATATATTTCAAAAATATGCATTTTTTGAAAAAAATCTTTCTTTTTTGCTCAATTTGAGTCTTGGGTTGGGTTCAATTTCACAGAAATCAGAAAGAATATTTCAAAAATATGCATTTTTTGAAAAAAAAATTTCTTTTGTGCTCACTTTGATACTTGGGTTCGAACTCAAATAGCCGTTTTCTCAGGCTCTATGGAGTCAAATTTACTGAAATTTTGCAAAAGTACTATAAGTTATTGCTTGAACAGGAATCAAAAAGAATATAAAAAAAATATGCATTTTTGAAAAAAAATAATTTAATGTTTCAAACGATATGAATTTTTGCAGGAATACTTTAATTATGGCCTCTTTTGGATTCAAAAAGAATATTTCAAAAATATGCATTTTTGGAAAAAAATCTTTCTTTTGTGCTTATTTTGAGATTTGTGTACTATCTTCAAAAGGCGTTTTCTCAGGCTCTATGGAGTTAAACTGACTGAAATTTTGCAAACGTAGTATAAATTATTGCTTAAACAGGAAACAAAAATAATATATTTCAAAAATATGCATTTTTTGAAAAAAATCTTTCTTTTTTGCTCAATTTGAGTCTTGGGTTGGGTTCAATTTCACAGAAATCAGAAAGAATATTTCAAAAATATGCATTTTTTGAAAAAAAAATTTCTTTTGTGCTCACTTTGATACTTGGGTTCGAACTCAAATAGCCGTTTTCTCAGGCTCTATGGAGTCAAATTTACTGAAATTTTGCAAAAGTACTATGAGCAATTGCTTGAACTGAAATCAAAAAGAATATATCAAAAATATGCAATTTTAGAAAAAAATCTTTATTTCGTGATAGATTTGAGTCTTGGGTTCAAACTTAAATAGCCGTTTTCTTAGGCTGTATGGTGTCAAACTGACTGAAATTTCGCAATTGTTCTAAAAGTAATCTCTTGAACAGAAATCAGAAAGAATATTTCAAAAATATGCATTTTTTGAAAATAATCTTTCTTTTGTGCTCACTTTGAGACTTGGGTTCGAACTCAAATAGCCGTTATATCAGTCTCTATGCAGTCAAATTGATTGAAATTTTGCATAAGTACTATAAGTTATTGTTTGAACAGGAATCAAAAAGAATATTTAAAAAATATGCATTTTTTGAAAAAAATCTTTCTTTTGTGCTCACTTTGAGACTTGGGTTCGCACTCAAATAGCCGTTTTCTCAGTCTCTATGCAGTCAAATTGATTGAAATTTTGCAAAAGTACTATAAGTTATTGTTTGAACAGGAATCAAAAAGAATATTTCAAAAATATGCATTTTTTGAAAAAAATCTTTCTTTTGTGCTCACTTTGAGACTTGGGTTCGAAGTCAAATAGCCGTTTTCTCAGTCTCTATGCAGTCAAATTGACTGAAATATTGCAAAAGTACTATGAGCAATTGCTTGAACTGAAATCAAAAAGAATATATCAAAAATATGCAATTTTAGAAAAAAATCTTTATTTCGTGATAGATTTGAGTCTTGGGTTCAAACTTAAATAGCCGTTTTCTCAGGCTGTATGGTGTCAAACTGACTGAAATTTTGCAATTGTTCTAAAAGTAATCTCTTGAACAGAAATCCATAAGATTATTTCAAAAATATGCATTTTTTGAAAAAAATCTTTCTTTTGTGCTTATTTTGAGATTTGTGTACTATCTTCAAAAGCCGTTTTCTCAGGCTCTATGGAGTTAAACTGACTGAAATTTTGCAAACGTACTATAAATTATTGCTTAAACAGGAACCAAAAATAATATATTTCAAAAATATGCATTTTTTGAAAAAAATATTTCTTTTGTGCTCACTTTGATACATGGGTTCGAACTCAAATAGCCGTTTTCTCAGGCTCTATGTAGTCAAATTTACTGAAATTTTGCAAAAGTACTATGAGCAATTGCTTGAACTGAAATCAAAAAGAATATATCAAAAATATGCAATTTTAGAAAAAAATCTTTATTTCGTGATAGATTTGAGTCTTGGGTTCAAACTTAAATAGCCGTTTTCTTAGGCTGTATGGTGTCAAACTGACTGAAATTTTGCAAACGTACTATAAATTATTGCTTAAACAGGAAACAAAAATAATATATTTCAAAAATATGCATTTTTTGAAAAAAATCTTTCTTTTTTGCTCAATTTGAGAATTTTGTTCGAACTTTAAAAGTCGTTTTCTCAGGCTCTACGGTGTCAAACTGACTGAAATTATGCAAAAGTAATTGTTTGAACTGGAATGAAGCAATGAGTAATTGTTTGAACTGGAATCAAGAAGAATATTTAAAAAATATTCATTTTTGGAAAAACATCTTTCTTTTTTGCTCAATTTGAGACATTGGTTCGAACTTTAAAAGTTGTTTTCTCAAGCTCTATGGTGCCAAACTGACTGAAATTTTGCGAAAGTACTATAAGTTATTGTTTGAACAGGAATCAAAAAAAATATTTCAAAAATATGCATTTTTTGAAAAAATCTTTCTTTTGTGCTCACTTTGAGACTTGGGTTCGAAGTCAAATAGCCGTTTTCTCAGTCTCTATGCAGTCAAATTGACTGAAATATTGCAAAAGTACTATGAGCAATTGCTTGAACTGAAATCAAAAAGAATATATCAAAATTATGCATTTTTAGAAAAAAATCTTTGTTTCGTCCTAGATTTGAGACTTGGGTTCGAACTTAAATAGCCGTTTTTACAGACTCTATGGTGTCAAACTGACCTAAATTTTGCAATTTATATGAAAGTAATTGCTTGAACAGAAATCAAAAAGAATATTTCAAAAATATGCATTTTTTGAAAAAAATCTTTCTTTTGTGCTCACTTTCAGACTTGGGTTCGAACTCAAATAGCCGTTTTCTCAGTCTTTATGCAGTCAAATTGACTGAAATTTTGCAAAAGTACTATAAGTTATTGTTTGAACAGGAATCAAAAAGAATATAAAAAAAATATGCATCTTTGAAAAAAAATAATTTAATGTTTCAAACGATATGAATTTTTGCAGGAATACTTTAATTATGGCCTCTTTTGGATTCAAAAAGAATATTTCAAAAATATGCATTTTTTGAAAAAAATCTTTCTTTTGTGCTTATTTTGAGATTTGTGTACTATCTTCAAAAGCCGTTTTCTCAGGCTCTATGGAGTTAAACTGACTGAAATTTTGCAAACGTACTATAAATTATTGCTTAAACAGGAACCAAAAATAATATATTTCAAAAATATGCATTTTTTGAAAAAAATATTTCTTTTGTGCTCACTTTGATACATGGGTTCGAACTCAAATAGCCGTTTTCTCAGGCTCTATGTAGTCAAATTTACTGAAATTTTGCAAAAGTACTATGAGCAATTGCTTGAACTGAAATCAAAAAGAATATATCAAAAATATGCAATTTTAGAAAAAAATCTTTATTTCGTGATAGATTTGAGTCTTGGGTTCAATCTTAAATAGCCGTTTTCTTAGGCTGTATGGTGTCAAACTGACTGAAATTTTGCAAACGTACTATAAATTATTGCTTAAACAGGAAACAAAAATAATATATTTCAAAAATATGCATTTTTTGAAAAAAATCTTTATTTCGTGATAGATTTGAGTCTTGGGTTCGAACTTAAATACAAAAGCTGTTTTCTCAGGCTCTATGGAGTTAAACTGATTGAAATTTTGCGAACGTACTATAAATTATTGCTTAAACAGGAACCAAAAATAATATATTTCAAAAATATGCATTTTTTGAAAAAAATCTTTCTTTTTTGCTCAATTTGAGTCTTGGGTTGGGTTCAATTTCACAGAAATCAGAAAGAATATTTCAAAAATATGCATTTTTTGAAAAAAAAATTTCTTTTGTGCTCACTTTGATACTTGGGTTCGAACTCAAATAGCCGTTTTCTCAGGCTCTATGGAGTCAAATTTACTGAAATTTTGCAAAAGTACTATGAGCAATTGCTTGAACTGAAATCAAAAAGAATATATCAAAAATATGCAATTTTAGAAAAAAATCTTTATTTCGTGATAGATTTGAGTCTTGGGTTCAAACTTAAATAGCCGTTTTCTTAGGCTGTATGGTGTCAAACTGACTGAAATTTCGCAATTGTTCTAAAAGTAATCTCTTGAACAGAAATCAGAAAGAATATTTCAAAAATATGCATTTTTTGAAAATAATCTTTCTTTTGTGCTCACTTTGAGACTTGGGTTCGAACTCAAATAGCCGTTATATCAGTCTCTATGCAGTCAAATTGATTGAAATTTTGCATAAGTACTATAAGTTATTGTTTGAACAGGAATCAAAAAGAATATTTAAAAAATATGCATTTTTTGAAAAAAATCTTTCTTTTGTGCTCACTTTGAGACTTGGGTTCGCACTCAAATAGCCGTTTTCTCAGTCTCTATGCAGTCAAATTGATTGAAATTTTGCAAAAGTACTATAAGTTATTGTTTGAACAGGAATCAAAAAGAATATTTCAAAAATATGCATTTTTTGAAAAAAATCTTTCTTTTGTGCTCACTTTGAGACTTGGGTTCGAAGTCAAATAGCCGTTTTCTCAGTCTCTATGCAGTCAAATTGACTGAAATATTGCAAAAGTACTATGAGCAATTGCTTGAACTGAAATCAAAAAGAATATATCAAAAATATGCAATTTTAGAAAAAAATCTTTATTTCGTGATAGATTTGAGTCTTGGGTTCAAACTTAAATAGCCGTTTTCTCAGGCTGTATGGTGTCAAACTGACTGAAATTTTGCAATTGTTCTAAAAGTAATCTCTTGAACAGAAATCCATAAGATTATTTCAAAAATATGCATTTTTTGAAAAAAATCTTTCTTTTGTGCTTATTTTGAGATTTGTGTACTATCTTCAAAAGCCGTTTTCTCAGGCTCTATGGAGTTAAACTGACTGAAATTTTGCAAACGTACTATAAATTATTGCTTAAACAGGAACCAAAAATAATATATTTCAAAAATATGCATTTTTTGAAAAAAATATTTCTTTTGTGCTCACTTTGATACATGGGTTCGAACTCAAATAGCCGTTTTCTCAGGCTCTATGTAGTCAAATTTACTGAAATTTTGCAAAAGTACTATGAGCAATTGCTTGAACTGAAATCAAAAAGAATATATCAAAAATATGCATTTTTAGAAAAAAATCTTTATTTCGTGATAGATTTGAGTCTTGGGTTCGAACTTAAATACCCGTTTTCTCAGGCTGTATGGTGTCAAACTTTGTGAAATTTAGTAAAAGTACTATGAGTAATTGCTTGAACTGGAATCAAGAAGAATATTCTAAAAATATGCATTTTTGGAAAAAAATCTTTCTTTTTTGCTCAATTTGAGAATTTTGTTCGAACTTTAAAAGTCGTTTTCTCAGGCTCTACGGTGTCAAACTGACTGAAATTATGCAAAAGTAATTGTTTGAACTGGAATGAAGCAATGAGTAATTGTTTGAACTGGAATCAAGAAGAATATTTAAAAAATATTCATTTTTGGAAAAACATCTTTCTTTTTTGCTCAATTTGAGACATTGGTTCGAACTTTAAAAGTTGTTTTCTCAAGCTCTATGGTGTCAAACTGACTGAAATTTTGCGAAAGTACTATAAGTTATTGTTTGAACAGGAATCAAAAAGAATATTTCAAAAATATGCATTTTTTGAAAAAATCTTTCTTTTGTGCTCACTTTGAGACTTGGGTTCGAAGTCAAATAGCCGTTTTCTCAGTCTCTATGCAGTCAAATTGACTGAAATATTGCAAAAGTACTATGAGCAATTGCTTGAACTGAAATCAAAAAGAATATATCAAAATTATGCATTTTTAGAAAAAAATCTTTGTTTCGTCCTAGATTTGAGACTTGGGTTCGAACTTAAATAGCCGTTTTTACAGACTCTATGGTGTCAAACTGACCTAAATTTTGCAATTTATATGAAAGTAATTGCTTGAACAGAAATCAAAAAGAATATTTCAAAAATATGCATTTTTTGAAAAAAATCTTTCTTTTGTGCTCACTTTCAGACTTGGGTTCGAACTCAAATAGCCGTTTTCTCAGTCTTTATGCAGTCAAATTGACTGAAATTTTGCAAAAGTACTATAAGTTATTGTTTGAACAGGAATCAAAAAGAATATAAAAAAATATGCATTTTTGAAACAAAAATAATTTAATGTTTCAAACGATATGAATTTTTGCAGGAATACTTAAATTATGGCCTCTTTTGGATTCAAAAAGAGTATTTCAAAAAAAATCTTTCTTTTGTGCTTATTTTGAGATTTGGGTACTTTCTTCAAAAGCCGATTTCTCAGGCTCTATGGAGTTAAACTGAATTAAATTTTGCAAACGTACTATTAGTTATTGCTTAAACACGAACCAAAAAGAATATAATTCAAAAATATGCATTTTTTGAAAAAAATCTTTATCTCGTGCTAGATTTGAGGCTTGGGTTCGAACATAAATTGCCGTTTTCTTTAGCTCTATGGTGTCAAACAGACTGAAATTTTCCAGTTTTTCTAAAAGTAATTGCTTGACATGGGTTCGAACTTAAAAAGTCGTTTTCTTTGGCTCTATGGTGTCAAACAGACTGAAATTTCGCAAACGTACTAAAAGTTATTGCTTGAACAGGAATCAAAAAGTATATTTCAAAAATATGCATTTTAAGAAAAAAATCTTTGTTTCGTCCTAGATTTGAGACTTGGGTTCGAACTTAAATAGCCGTTTTCACAGATTCTATGGTGTCAAACTGACCTAAATTTTTCAATTTATATGAAAGTAATTGCTTGAACAGAAATCAAAAAGAATATTTCAAAAATATGCATTTTTTGAAAAAAAATCTTTCTTTTGTGCTCACTTTCAGACTTGGGTTCGAACTTAAATAGCCATTTTCTCAGGCTCTTTGGTGTCAAACTGACTGAATTTTTGCACGAATACTTTGAATTATGACCTCTTTTGGATTCAAAAAGAATATTTCAAAAATATGAATTTTTGAAAAAAAATAATTTAATGTTTCAAACGATATGAATTTTTGCATGAATACTTTAATTATGGCCTCTTTGGATTCAAAAAGAATATTTAAAAAATATGCATTTTTGGAAAAAAATCTTTCTTTTTTGCTCAATTTGAGACTTTGGTTCGAACTTTAAAAGTCGTTTTCTCAGGCTCTATGGTGTCAAACTGACTGAAATTTTGCAAAAGTTCTATGAGCAATTGATTGAACTGAAATCAAAAAGAATATATCAAAAATATGCATTTTTAGAAAAAAATCTTTATTTCGTGATAGATTTGAGACTTGGGTTCGAACTTAAATAGCCGTTTTCTCAGGCTGTATGGTGTCAAACTTTTTGAAATTTTGTAAAAGTACTATGAGTAATTGTTTGAACTGGAATCAAGAAGAATATTTAAAAAATATGCATTTTTGGAAAAAAATCTTTCTTTTTTGCTCAATTTGAGACTTTGGTTCGAACTTTAAAAGTCGTTTTCTCAGGCTCTACGCTGTCAAACTGACTGAAATTTTTCAAATGTACTATAACTTATTGTTTGAACTGGAATTAAAAAGAATATTTCAAAAATATGCATTTCTGGAAAAAATCTTTATTTTGGCTCAATTTGAGACTTGGGTTCGAACTTAAATAGCCGTTTTCTCAGGCTCTATGGTTTTAAACTGACTGAAATTTTGCAATTGTTCTAAAAAAAATCTCTTGAACAGAAATCAGAAAGAATATTTAAAAAATATGCATTTTTTGAAAAAAATCTTTCTTTTGTGCTCACTTTGAGACTTGGGTTCGAACTCAAATAGCCGTTATATCAGTCTCTATGCAGTCAAATTGATTGATATTTTGCATAAGTACTATAAGTTATTGTTTGAACAGGAATCAAAAAGAATATTTAAAAAATATGCATTTTTTGAAAAAAATCTTTCTTTTGTGCTCACTTTGAGACTTGGGTTCGCACTCAAATAGCCGTTTTCTCAGTCTCTATGCAGTCAAATTGATTGAAATTTTGCAAAAGTACTATAAGTTATTGTTTGAACAGGAATCAAAAAGAATATTTCAAAAATATGCATTTTTTGAAAAAAATCTTTCTTTTGTGCTCACTTTGAGACTTGGGTTCGAAGTCAAATAGCCGTTTTCTCAGTCTCTATGCAGTCAAATTGACTGAAATATTGCAAAAGTACTATGAGCAATTGCTTGAACTGAAATCAAAAAGAATATATCAAAAATATGCAATTTTAGAAAAAAATCTTTATTTCGTGATAGATTTGAGTCTTGGGTTCAAACTTAAATAGCCGTTTTCTCAGGCTGTATGGTGTCAAACTGACTGAAATTTTGCAATTGTTCTAAAAGTAATCTCTTGAACAGAAATCCATAAGATTATTTCAAAAATATGCATTTTTTGAAAAAAATCTTTCTTTTGTGCTTATTTTGAGATTTGTGTACTATCTTCAAAAGCCGTTTTCTCAGGCTCTATGGAGTTAAACTGACTGAAATTTTGCAAACGTACTATAAATTATTGCTTAAACAGGAACCAAAAATAATATATTTCAAAAATATGCATTTTTTGAAAAAAATATTTCTTTTGTGCTCACTTTGATACATGGGTTCGAACTCAAATAGCCGTTTTCTCAGGCTCTATGTAGTCAAATTTACTGAAATTTTGCAAAAGTACTATGAGCAATTGCTTGAACTGAAATCAAAAAGAATATATCAAAAATATGCAATTTTAGAAAAAAATCTTTATTTCGTGATAGATTTGAGTCTTGGGTTCAAACTTAAATAGCCGTTTTCTTAGGCTGTATGGTGTCAAACTGACTGAAATTTTGCAAACGTACTATAAATTATTGCTTAAACAGGAAACAAAAATAATATATTTCAAAAATATGCATTTTTTGAAAAAAATCTTTCTTTTTTGCTCAATTTGAGACTTTGGTTTGAACTTTAAAAGTCGTTTTCTTAAGCTCTATGGTGTCAAACTGACTGAAATTTTTCGATTCTTCTAAAAGTAATCTCTTGAACAGAAATCAGAAAGAATATTTCAAAAAAAAGCATTTTTAGAAAAAAATCTTTATTTCGTGATAGATTTGAATCTTGGGTTCGAACTTTAATACCCGTTTTCTCAGGCTGTATGGTGTCAAACTTTGTGAAATTTTGTAAAAGTACTATGAGTAATTGCTTGAACTGGAATCAAAAAGAATATTAAAAAAATATGCACTTTTGGAAATAAATCTTTCTTTTTTGCTCAATTTGAGACTTTGGTTCGAACTTTAAAAGTCGTTTTCTCAGGCTCTACGGTGTCAAACTGACTGAAATTTTGCAAAAGTACTATAAGTAATTGTTTGAACTGGAATCAAGAAGAATATTTAAAAAATATTCATTTTTGGAAAAACATCTTTCTTTTTTGCTCAATTTGAGACTTTGGTTCGAACTTTAAAAGTCGTTTTCTCAGGCTCTATGGTGTCAAACTGACTGAAATTTTGCAATTGTTCTAAAAGTAATCTCTTGAACAGAAATCAGAAAGATAATTCAAAAATATGCATTTTTTGAAAAAAATATTTCTTTTGTGCTCACTTTGATACTTGGGTTCGAACTCAAATAGCCATTTTCTCAGGCTCTATGGAGTCAAATTTACTGAAATTTTGCAAAAGTACTATAAGTTATTGCTTGAACAGGAATCAAAAAGAATATAAAAAAAATATGCATTTTTGAAAAAAAATAATTTAATGTTTCAAACGATATGAATTTTTGCAGGAATACTTTAATTATGGCCTCTTTTGGATTCAAAAAGAATATTTCAAAAATATGCATTTTTGGAAAAAAATCTTTCTTTTGTGCTTATTTTGAGATTTGTGTACTATCTTCAAAAGGCGTTTTCTCAGGCTCTATGGAGTTAAACTGACTGAAATTTTGCAAACGTAGTATAAATTATTGCTTAAACAGGAAACAAAAATAATATATTTCAAAAATATGCATTTTTTGAAAAAAATCTTTCTTTTTTGCTCAATTTGAGACTTTGGTTTGAACTTTAAAAGTCGTTTTCTTAAGCTTTATGGTGTCAAACTGACTGAAATTTTGCAATTGTTCTAAAAGTAATCTCTTGAACAGAAATCACAAAGAATATTTCAAAAATATGCATTTTTTGAAAAAAATCTTTCTTTTTTGCTCAATTTGAGACTTTGGTTCGAACTTTAAAAGTCGTTTTCTCAGGCTCTATGGAGTCAAATTGACTGAAATTTTGCAAAAGTACTATGAGCAATTGCTTGAACTGAAATCAAAAAGAATATATCAAAAATATGCATTTTTAGAAAAAAATCTTTATTTCGTGATAGATTTGAGTCTTGGGTTCGAACTTAAATACCCGTTTTCTCAGGCTGTATGGTGTCAAACTTTGTGAAATTTAGTAAAAGTACTATGAGTAATTGCTTGAACTGGAATCAAGAAGAATATTCTAAAAATATGCATTTTTGGAAAAAAATCTTTCTTTTTTGCTCAATTTGAGAATTTTGTTCGAACTTTAAAAGTCGTTTTCTCAGGCTCTACGGTGTCAAACTGACTGAAATTA
This sequence comes from Hesperophylax magnus, assembly GCA_026573805.1. Classification (NCBI taxonomy): domain Eukaryota; kingdom Metazoa; phylum Arthropoda; class Insecta; order Trichoptera; family Limnephilidae; genus Hesperophylax; species Hesperophylax magnus. The sequence goes on from JAIUSX010000028.1 coordinate 17,838,006, forward strand.
TGCAAAAGTAATTGTTTGAACTGGAATGAAGCAATGAGTAATTGTTTGAACTGGAATCAAGAAGAATATTTAAAAAATATTCATTTTTGGAAAAACATCTTTCTTTTTTGCTCAATTTGAGACATTGGTTCGAACTTTAAAAGTTGTTTTCTCAAGCTCTATGGTGTCAAACTGACTGAAATTTTGCGAAAGTACTATAAGTTATTGTTTGAACAGGAATCAAAAAGAATATTTCAAAAATATGCATTTTTTGAAAAAATCTTTCTTTTGTGCTCACTTTGAGACTTGGGTTCGAAGTCAAATAGCCGTTTTCTCAGTCTCTATGCAGTCAAATTGACTGAAATATTGCAAAAGTACTATGAGCAATTGCTTGAACTGAAATCAAAAAGAATATATCAAAATTATGCATTTTTAGAAAAAAATCTTTGTTTCGTCCTAGATTTGAGACTTGGGTTCGAACTTAAATAGCCGTTTTTACAGACTCTATGGTGTCAAACTGACCTAAATTTTGCAATTTATATGAAAGTAATTGCTTGAACAGAAATCAAAAAGAATATTTCAAAAATATGCATTTTTTGAAAAAAATCTTTAGAACTCAAATAGCCGTTTTCTCAGGCTCTATGGAGTCAAATTGACTGAAATTTTGCAAAAGTACTATAACCACTGGAACGATTTCGGTCGAAAAATCGACCACGTTTATTTTTCTGCGATTGATATCGGTCCAAAAATGGACCGATTTTTCTACCATTCGTAAAATATTTATTGTAATTATTTAAAACGCTTCCTTGGCCAGCTACTTGTTTTATCGAATAGCTGATAATATATTCTCTTTGTCTATGAACTTATCCGTTGTCTTTGAAGTGATATTTAACGAGTTTTCGCGGTTTTATAAGGCGTCCTGTCAAAAAACAAAACCATAAATTTTTAACATTCACGAAATTTTGGACTCTTCCTAAAATGCCGTAAGTAATTAATTTATTGGGTTTTTAACGCATAATTATATATCTGTGTTATTGTGATTGACTTATCTATCTTTGAAATGCGTTTTTAATTAGTTTGTTTCTAATATATTGTTTTGGTTGAAGTTTTTGTGTAAGAATACGTCAACTGAAGACGTCATCTGTTTTTGATTTACAATAATGTCTTATATACTGCACTCGCGCATTTGAAATATAGATATTCCATCACAGTGATTCAAAACAAAGAGATATATATAAGTTTTATTTGAATTGGTTCATTATTAATACAGATATTTGCTAACCAATTATTTTAAGTCATATGTCAAAAAGTTGACTCTTTTTTACATGTAAAATGGTGTAAAGCCTTCGTCACACAATAAAAATTTAGTAATTTAGTTGTATAATTAATTAGTTTCTTCACTTTTACCAAATTTGTGCAGAAACAGTTGTCGTCCAGGGAAAGGGAGCACTCCACGACCCAATAATTATTTTCAAATTTTATATTAGTGCAATATTTAACAAAATTTAAACATTTAAGTACTTACATTAAGTGTTTTCAATTTAAAATATATAGAGTGGTGCTGACTGCAAGAGGAGGCAGAGGAAGAGGGAGAGGTGGGGTACGAGCTGGTGCCAGACTACCTGCACGTGGACGTCAACGCAGAGCTGCAATTGCAGCCTCGTCTGGAGTGTTAGTATTTTTTAATGTTTTTTTATGAAAGTACTTTGCTGTGGCCGTTGAACTCATCATATATTTGTATTTATTTAAACAGCGACCCTGCTTTGCTACTGGTGCGAGAGGATCGCGTCAAGGCCCTAAAGGCTGTTAGGGCCCTGCCTGCTTCCTTCCGGCTAGAGCTGGAAAGCCGAAAATTCAAGAAGCAGGCGGCGCTCATTTTGCTCCCTACCGCACCTCCAAGAAAAACTAAACAAAAGTAAGCAATCGTATTTAGATGCTTGATACAATATTATTGTTTTTTCCTGACAGCGTTCCACTCTTACAGTGATAGTTGGTAAGATCAGCGCTCTGTGCATTTGGCACATTCAGTGCATATTTTACAGAGTTCTAATTTTATTGTTTATTTACATACTGTACTTACTGTTTCACACGTGAATGAGAACAATTTATATGATTTAGGTAAATGTTTTCAGAATTCCATCTCCGGAGAGAACAACGTGTCCCTTTTCACAAGGGACGCCTTCACCGTTGCCACGACCCGTACCACCACCGTGGATGTCCACTCCCGCACAGATCCAATCAACGGCTCCCAATGCACCAATTATGCCTATCCGTGCAGCATCTCCCGAGCCGTTACCTGGGACATCGCGGAGTGGGGAACTCTTCTCTCCGGAGGCCCGCTATCACAGCGAGCTGTGGGTGGACGTGCCATTCTACCAAGAATTGTCGGCGTTTGGGAACGGTGAGTTTATTTTTTAAAATGTCATACCAGGGGCTCAATATAAAATCAATTATCTATATTTTATATTGATATCTTTAGCACAGTTTCACTGTTGGTATATTGGCAGGAAATAAGCATAGTACTTAAAAATTCCACATAACAAACATACAAAATGTATTGTTGTTATGACGTGGATGCATCATTACACATCTTTTATTTTCTGTAACGGGTATTGCAGAGTGAGAAATAAGACATGCCGAACTTCTTTGCGAGGATTACATTTGATTCACCGGCTTCTAAACGGTGTAATACAGCATTTTTTTCTTAAATTGAAAAAACACTTTCGCTTCACGGGACTCATTGTGTCGAGCTTCCTAGTCAAAAGCGAGGCTGTATTGGTAGGTGGGTTTTGTAACCGGACAAATTATCATTAAAATAGGTCGCTTTACGTAGTTGGTCACTTTAAACGGATACGTTTTCCTACTAAAAGCTATGAAACCTTACTAGAGTTTACATTATCGTCACTTAAAACAGTAGACCGTTAAATGCAAAGTCATTATATCCAAATTCTACTGTAAATTTGTGTTTTCTTTTATTTCAGAGTCAGACATGGGCAGTAACGTGGACGAGGCAGCTGTACTAGAAGAGTCTGTACTTGGAAACCGTGAGTTATAAAACTAACTAACTTACCTTCACGCCATTTCGGTAGGCAGAGAGGATGAACCACCATGCAACTCGATCTTGGCACACACACTCTTTTCTTCATTCCATACCTACCTGACTGTGCTATTCTGACTCCTGACATAGCCCGCCTCAAGTATTTGATTAACTTTTTATTTATTTTTTTATATGAATACCTCACAAGAGCCTCAGCTGGAGCCAGTGAGAGTATGGCATCCTCAATCGGGGTATGTTGTGAGGCTGAAGGTAGCGGGGAGGGGAAGGAGGTGTGGAAGAGGGAGGTGGAAAAGTACCTGGCTATTCAGAACTGGTCACCAAACACGGCTAAAGCCATTTCAAGCAACGTTTCAATTCTGAATGGGGTCTTACACCAGGGCGATACTATGGATATCTTCCACTCTGGAACGTGCCGCAAATATAATATATATTATTTTAAATGAATTTTGTGTGAAAATAACACTAATTATTCAAATATAATTTATTTGATTTGATCCCGCGACCATCGTTTTGCGAGTCATAAGCCGTACCAGAGGCAGTGGGTTATCGTAATATAGACACATTAAATTAATTTGGGTTTTCTGTTGTTTCAGAAATGGACAGATCGAGCGACGAGGATGACGAAGCGAGTGACGTCGACCACGAAGAGAGCGATGAGGATACCTTCTGCATGCCACCAATACCTTATCATAATATTATCAACGTTTCACCTAACTCCGCTATGGCCATAGACTTTAGTAGACAAGACCAGGTAGATAGTGAGGCAATGCGTTCGATTCTGCCGCCTGAAGGTTACTCTTTCGATTGGTCTAAAGATATCTTACGTTTTACTGGGATAAGGGAGACTTTCACAGGCACGCCGGGACCAACTTTCAATACCGACGAAATGGGCAAACCTGTGGATGCCTTTCTTAAAATCTTTGATGCAGATTTCGTTGAACTGATCGCGAGAGAGACCAACAGGTATGCAGATCAATGGATTGCGAAAAAACAATTTAAGCGTCATGCGCGTACCAATAAATGGGCTCCCACGAATAAAGAGGAAATGTATGTATTCTTGGCAATTTTAATGTATCAAGGTATTAGTCCCCTTCCTGTTGAAAAAGACTACTTCTATTCAAAAAAACTCACCGCCATGCCTTATTTCAGCCGAGCCATGGATTATAATCGTTTTCTTCTAATTAAAAAGTTCCTTCACTTCACCAACAATGAAAGTCTTTCTTCTGATGCACCATTATCTGTGCGAAGGTTACAAAAGATTCAACCCGTCTTGGACCACCTCTCAAATAAGTTTGAGACTTTATACCTGCCCGAGCAAGACATCTCTCTGGATGAATCCTTACTCTGCTATAAAGGCCGTTTGGGTTTCGTCCAGATGATCAAAACCAAAGCGGCCAGTGCGGGTATAAAGTCTTACGAGCTTTGTGAGTCCAAGTCTGGCTATCTTTGGAAATTCCAAATTTATACGGGGAAGACCATTTCCAGACAGGCTGAATCGACAAATCCAGACCAGGAAGATATGACGGAAGACATAACGGAAGATATGACGGACGACATGACACAGGCCAACTTTTTGGGTGCTCACAATATCTGCCCAGTTGGGGCCACTGCAAAGATAGTATACGACCTGGCCAGCCCTCTGTTTAACAAGGGGTATACATTAATAATGGACAATTTTTATAATAGTCCATTATTGGCACGATGCCTCAAAAGAAATGGGATGGACTGCATGGGCACATTGCGGTTAAACCGAGAATTTGTGCCCTCTGCATTTAAGTCCCATCTCCGGTCCAAACTGAGGGAAGGTGAGGTTGTATACTCGAACTGCGGGGACCTCAATGTAATGGTTTGGTTGGACAAAAACCTGGTAAGTATGTTGTCCACCTACCATAAGGCAGAAATCGGGGCAGTTGAAAAGTTTGGTACCTGGACTTACAAACCTCAACTCGTACTAGACTATAACAAGGTAATGGGGGGGGTTGACCGAAAAGATCAGCTTTTGTCAGGCTTCCCCATTGAACGACAGCGAAACCTGGTCTGGTACAAGAAGCTTTTCAGGAGACTACTAAGCGTTTCGGTGCAGAATGCGTATATATTGTACGGCTCAAAGCTCCGCAAGGAAAATAAACGCATTTTGTACCGAAACTTCAGGAGTGAGGTTGCGGATGAACTCCTTCTGCTGTTCTGTCGTAGTCAAATTGACACGACTGTGCGGACCATTGGCCTAATAGCTGAAGGAAAGACTCTGCGACCTATCCTGAAAGGCAACCACTTCGTGGTCCGTAGCGGGAAAAAGGTGAAATGTGCGTGGTGCAACATAAATAACATTTTCAAAAGGACCCTTACAAAGTGTGATGTGTGTGATGTGGCATTATGCTATGATTGCATGAAGCCATATCACACTACAATATAGATTTGCTGAGGGTTTTTTTTATTTCATTTTTTTCTTTTTTGGTTTTTTAGTTATGAAATTCTAATTTATAAATTTAATTAAACTTGTTTGAACATCAATTATGATGGCCTGGATGGCTGGACTTATAATCATTTCTTTCCGCATACTCACGTCTCATGTTATGTTGTCCTCAAAGGTTCTATATGATAAGGTTCGGTGGACATTTAATATGTATATTTCAATTCTGATCATTGAAATATGCATGTTAACAAATGCACAGGTATTCTCATTTTTCCCTGTTTATTGTACACATTAAATAACTCGTTTTATTTTTATGTCTTAATTATATTTTGTCAATTTTTCTGTAAAGATGCTTTTCCAGATCTAGTCACTGAACAAAACTAAGCCAATTCAAGCAATGTTCAATTCTGAATGGTGGTCCCTCACCAGAGCGATACTCAGAATCTCACTCTATAGCGAGGCACAATGATATTATTATGTATTGATTTTCTTAAATTATGAATGAACCAATAAACTGAATACATTTTTATTATGACAAAGTGTGTAAACAATGTTTAAATCAATATACTGCTCTTTCATTGTAACCATACAACTGTAATATTGATTTAAAAGGATATTAGGGCTTAATAAATAAATCTATTATTGGTTCCATCAATTATTTTCCATCCCCCATTTTTTTCGATACCTTTGCGTTTAGATATAAAATTATCACTATGATTTTATTTGCCATTCTACGGTCATACAAAGGTTTGATATATATATACAAATTTATCATCATTTTACATATTCCGATTTAACCTATGTAGATTGACCTTAAGGTAGCTGTCAGAAGTGATTTTTCGTCAAATATTGGTGAATTTCATCAACTTTCAAAGTATCCCCCTGAAATATTGGCAATGTTTATATCTATGATATATATTTAACTTTAAGCCTTATTTCCTCGTTTTGCACGTAATATAAAAACATGGTTACAAATCTCCAGTTCTAATTTACAATTATTTAAAAAGTAGCACCATGATTTTGACATCGTGAAATAGGCTCTCTGTATAATTCATCAAATGAATAAAATAAAGCCAACACGGCGACTATGCTTATTAATAATAGACAGTTAATGTATCTTCCTAACGTTATACCAGTTTTTGTGGTAAATTTATTATATAGTATAATACAGTGATTTCAATTTTGACGCGTCACGCACTCAAATTTTACAAAATTATTTTCTGACCAAACTTTTGAAGAGATCTTAACATGCAAAAAAATATTTTTCTATTACATTCTTGCATCTGTGATCATCAAACAGGCCATAGAGAACATAAAAACGTAGAAAATATTCTATAAAGATTTTTAAAACTGCCACTGGCGGCAATTTCAAATCACATAAACGCAAATTTCGCGCATTTATAAAGTTTAAGATTTTTTAATAATTTATCTATCAATTCTAAAAATATAGAATAATTATTAAAATATAGGTGAATTCATTGGCTGTATAGCACTACAATCAGTTTTATGTCTCCGTATTAAAATTCGGAGGTTTGATTTTTTTAATGTTGGCGGAAAATATTCAAAATCGTCGCCAAAAAACCGCGAGCAATCGGAGAAAAAAGTTTTTTGACGCGCGATCGTTCGAGTGGATAAGTTATTGCTTGAACAGGAATCAAAAAGATTATTTCAAAAGTATGCATTTTAAAAAAAATTAACTTAATGTTTCAAACGATATAAATTTTTGCAGGAATACTTTAACTATGGCCTCTTTTGGATTCAAAAAGAATATTTCAAAAATATGCATTTTTGAAAAAAATGATTTTAATGTGTTCATTTTGAGACATGGGTTCGAACTAAAAAGTCGTTTTCTCAGGCTCTATGGTGTCAAACAGATTGAAATTTGGCAAACGTACTATAAGTTATTGCTTGAACAGGAATCAAAAAGTATATTTAAAAAATATGCATTTTTAAAAAAAAATCTGTGTTTCGTCCTAGATTCGAGACTTTGGTTCGAACTTAAATAGCCGTTTTCACAGACTCTATGGTGTCAAATTGACCTAAATTTTCCAATTTTTATAAAAGTTATTGCTTGAATAGAAATCAAAAAGAATATTTCAAAAATAAACATTTTTTGGAAAAAATCTTTCTTTTGTGCTCACTTTGAGACTTGGGTTCGAACTCAAATAGCCGTTTTCTCAGTCTCTATGCAGTCAAATTGACTGAAATATTGCAAATGTACTATGAGCAATTGCTTGAACTGAAATCAAAAAGAATATACCAAAAATATGCATTTTTAGAAAAAAATCTTTATTTCGTGATAGATTTTAGTCTTGGGTTCGAACTTAAATAGCCGTTTTCTCAGGCAGCTTTTTTAGTATGGTGTCAAACTGACTGAAATTTTGCAATTGTTCTAAAAGTAATTGCTTGAATTGGGTTCGAACTTAAAAAGTCGTTTTCTTAGGCTCTTTGGTGTCAAATAGACTGAAATTTCGCAAACGTACTAAAAGTTATTGCTTGAACAGGAATCAAAAAGTATATTTCAAAAATATGCATTTTTAGAAAAATATTTGTATTTCGTCCTAGATTTGAGACTTGGGTTCGAACTTATAGCCGTTTTCTTAAGCTATATGGTGTCAAACTGACTGAAATTTTGCTAACGTACTATGAGTAATTAATTAAACTCAAATCAAAAAGAATATTTCAAAAACATGCATTTTTAGAAAAATATCTTTATTTCGTGCTAGATTTGAGTCTTGGGTTCGAACTTACATAGCCGTTTTCTCAGGCTCTTTGGTGTCAAACTGACTGTATTTTTGCACGAATAGATTGAATTATGACCTCTATTGGATTCAAAAAGAATATTTCTAAAATATGCATTTTTTGAAAAAAATTAATTTAATGTGTCAAACTATATGAATTTTTGCAAGAATACTTTAATTATGGCCTCTTTTGGATTCAAAAAGAATATTTCAAAAATATGCATTTTTTGAAAAAAAAAGATTTGAATGTGTTCATATTGAGACTTGGGATCGAACTTAAAAAATCGTTTTTTCAGGCTCTATGGTGTCAAACTTAATGAATTTTCTCATGAATACTTTGAATTATGGCCTTTTTTGGATTCAAAAAGAATATTTCAAATATATGCATTTTTTGAAAAAAATAATTTTAATTTGTTCATTTTGAAACTTGGGTTCGAACTTTAATAATCGTTTTCTCAGGCTCTATGTTGTCAAACTGACTGAAATTTTGCAATCGTACTCAAATCTATTGCTTGAATAGAAATCAAAAAAAATATTTCAAAAATATGAATATTAGACAAATATCTGTATTTCGTCCTAGATTTGAGACTTGGGTTTGAACTTGAATAGCCGATTTCTCAGGCTATATGGTGTCAAACTGACTGAAATTTTGCAAACGTACTATGAGTAATTAACTGATCTCAAATCAAAAAGAATATTAAGAAATTATGCATTTTTAGAAAAAAATCTGTGTTTCGTCCTAGATTTGAGACTTGGGTTCGAACTTAAATAGCCGTTTTCTCAGGCTCTTTGGTGTCAAACTGACTGTATTTTTGCACGAATACTTTGAATTATGACCTGAACTGGATTCCAGAAAAATATTAATTTTTTGAAAAAAAAATTTTTAATGTGTTCATTTTGAGGCTTGGGTTCGAACTTAAAAAATCGTTTTTTCAGGCTCTATGGTGTCAAACTTAATGAATTTTCTCATGAATACTTTGAATTATGGCCTCTTTTGCATTCAAAAAGAATATTTCAAATATATGCATTTTTTGAAAAAAATAATTTTAATTTGTTCATTTTGAGACTTGGGTTCGAACTTTAAAAATCGTTTTCTCAGGCTCTATGCTGTCAAACTGACTGAAATTTTGCAAACGTACTCAAATCTATTGCTTGAATAGGAATCAAAAAAAATATTTCTAAAATATGAATATTAGACAAATATCTGTATTTCGTCCTAGATTTGAGACTTGGGTTCGAACTTGAATAGCCGATTTCTCAGGCTATATGGTGTCAAACTGACTGAAATTTTGCAAACGTACTATGAGTAATTAACTGATCTCAAATCAAAAAGAATATTAAGAAATTATGCATTTTTAGAAAAAAATCTGTGTTTCGTCCTAGATTTGAGACTTGGGTTCGAACTTCGAACTTAAAATGTCGTTTTCCCAGGCTCTTTGTTGTCAAACAGACATAAATTTCGCAAACGTACTAAAAGTTATTGCTTGAACAGGAATCAAAAAGTATATTTCAAAATTATGCATTTTTAGAAAACCATTTGTGTTTCGTCCGAGATTTGTGACTTGGGTTCGATCTTAAAAAGCCGTTTTCTCTGGCTCTATGGAGTTAAACTGATTGAAATTTTTCATACGTACTATAAGTTATTGCTTAAACAGGAACCAAAAAGAATATTTCAAAAATATGCATTTTTTGAAAAATAAAGATTTTAATGTGCTCTTTTTGAGACTTGGATTCAAACTTAAAATGTCGTTTTCCCAGGCTCTATGGTGTCAAACAGACATAAATTTCGCAAACGTACTAAAAGTTATTGCTTGAACAGGAATCAAATAATATATTTCTAAATTATGCATTTTTAGAAAAAAAATTGTGTTTCGTCCTAGATTTGAGACTTGGGTTCGAACTTAAATAGCCGTTTTCTCAGGCTCTTTGGTGTCAAACTGACTGTATTTTTGCACGAATACTTTGAATTATGACCTGAACTGGATTCCAGAAAAATATTAATTTTTTGAAAAAAAAATTTTTAATGTGTTCATTTTGAGGCTTGGGTTCGAACTTAAAAAATCGTTTTTTCAGGCTCTATGGTGTCAAACTTAATGAATTTTCTCATGAATACTTTGAATTATGGCCTCTTTTGCATTCAAAAAGAATATTTCAAATATATGCATTTTTTGAAAAAAATAATTTTAATTTGTTCATTTTGAGACTTGGGTTCGAACTTTAAAAATCGTTTTCTCAGGCTCTATGCTGTCAAACTGACTGAAATTTTGCAAACGTACTCAAATCTATTGCTTGAATAGGAATCAAAAAAAATATTTCTAAAATATGAATATTAGACAAATATCTGTATTTCGTCCTAGATTTGAGACTTGGGTTCGAACTTGAATAGCCGATTTCTCAGGCTATATGGTGTCAAACTGACTGAAATTTTGCAAACGTACTATGAGTAATTAACTGATCTCAAATCAAAAAGAATATTAAGAAATTATGCATTTTTAGAAAAAAATCTGTGTTTCGTCCTAGATTTGAGACTTGGGTTCGAACTTCGAACTTAAAATGTCGTTTTCCCAGGCTCTTTGTTGTCAAACAGACATAAATTTCGCAAACGTACTAAAAGTTATTGCTTGAACAGGAATCAAAAAGTATATTTCAAAATTATGCATTTTTAGAAAACCATTTGTGTTTCGTCCGAGATTTGTGACTTGGGTTCGATCTTAAAAAGCCGTTTTCTCTGGCTCTATGGAGTTAAACTGATTGAAATTTTTCATACGTACTATAAGTTATTGCTTAAACAGGAACCAAAAAGAATATTTCAAAAATATGCATTTTTTGAAAAATAAAGATTTTAATGTGCTCTTTTTGAGACTTGGATTCAAACTTAAAATGTCGTTTTCCCAGGCTCTATGGTGTCAAACAGACATAAATTTCGCAAACGTACTAAAAGTTATTGCTTGAACAGGAATCAAATAATATATTTCTAAATTATGCATTTTTAGAAAAAAAATTGTGTTTCGTCCTAGATTTGAGACTTGGGTTCGAACTTAAATAGCCGTTTTCTCAGGCTCTTTGGTGACAAACTGACTGTATTTTTGCACAAATACTTTGAATTATGACCTGAACTGGATTCCAAAAAAATATTAATTTTTTGAAAAAAAAAATTTTAATGTGTTCGTTTTGAGGCTTGGTTCTTTTTTTTTTTTATATTAACTCCACACAGGAGGCCCTGAAGAAAATAATTTCCCTCAGGGCCTATGTCATCTTTGGGGATGCTGTGTGGAAGGTCTTTTTGTGGAGAGGAAGGAGTGAACATGGGTCTTGAAGAGTCCCATGTTGTAGGAGGGAGGAAACACAGAGGCCGGCAGTTCGTTCCACAGCCGAGCTGTTGAACTTAAGAACGAATCGTAGAAGCGACCCGTTCTCATGTGAGAAATGTCAACCGTGTACAAATGTTGGGCGCGCGTTTGGCGTGTATCCCGACTATGCACCGGTGCCGAAGGGATCAATGACGCTAGTTCCTCAGAGCATCTTCCATTGTTATACCGATAGAACAAGGACAGCATATCTACCTGACGCCTGTGCTCTAAAGATTGCAGTCCGCTTGTTAAGATTGGGGAATCTATCAAACGGACCGCCCGTTTTTGCACAGAGTCAAGGGTTTTTTTCAGGTATTTAGGGGCTCCGGACCAGAGATGGCTACCAAATTCGAGAGTAGGGCGCACTTGCGATTTGTACAGGGTCAGCAGTTGTATACTATTAAAGTATCTGCGGGCCCTGTACAAGTGTACAGTACGCCCAGCTTCTTGGACTTGCCCAGCAGACTTGGGTTCGAACTTAAAATGTCGTTTTCCCAGGATCTTTGGTGTCAAACAGACATAAATTTCGCAAACATACTAAAAGTTATTGCTTGAACAGGAATCAAAAAGTATATTTCAAAATTATGCATTTTTAGAAAACCATTTGTGTTTCGTCCGAGATTTGAGACTTGGGTTCGAACTTAAATAGCCGTTTTCTCAGGCTCTTTGGTGTCAAACTGACTGAATATTTGCACGAATACTTTGAATTATGACCTGAACTGGATTCCAAAAAAAAATTAATTTTTTGAAAAAAAATTTTTAATGTGTTCATTTTGAGACTTGGGTTCGAACTTAAAAAATCGTTTTCTCAGGCTCTATGGTGTCAAACTGACTGAAATTTTGCAAATTGTTCTAAAAGTAATCTCTTGAACAGAAATCAGAAAGAATATTTCAAAAATATGTATTTTTGAAAAAAATGATTTTAATGTGTTCATTTTGAGACTTGGGTTCGAACTTAAAAAGTCGTTTTCTTAGGCTCTATGGTGTCAAACTGATTGAAATTTTCCAAACAAACTATAAGTTATTGCTTAAACAGGAATCAAAAAGAATATTTCAAAAATATGCATTTTTAGAAAAAAAATCTTTATTTCGTGCTCACTTTGAGACTTGGGTTCGAACTGAAATAGCCGTTTTCTCAGTCTCTATGCAGTCAAATTGACTGAAATTTTGCAAAAGTACTATGAGCAATTGCTTGAACTGGAATCAAAAAGAATATTTCAAAAATATGCATTTTTAGAAATAAATCTTTATTTCGTGCTAGATTTGAGACTTGGGTTCGAACTTAAAAAGCCGTTTTCTCAGGCTCTATGGAGTTAAACTGACTGAAATTTTGCAAACGTACTAAAAGTTATTGCTTAAACAGGATCCAAAAAGAATATTTCAAAAATATGCATTTTTAAAAAAAAAGAAAGATTTTAATGTGTTTTTTTTGAGACTTGGGTTCGAACTTAAAATGTCGTTTTCTTAGGCTCTATGGTGTCAAACAGACATAAATTTCGCAAACGAACTAAAAGTTATTGCTTGAACAGGAATCAAAAAGTATATTTCAAAATTATGCATATTTAGAAAAAAAATTGTGTTTCGTCCTAGATTTGAGACTTGGGTTCGAACTTAAATAGCCGTTTTCTCAGGCTCTTTGGTGTCAAACTGACTGTATTTTTGCACGAAAGCATTGAATTATGACCTCTTTTGGATTCAAAAAGAATATTTCTAAAATATGCATTTTTTGAAAAAAAATAATTTAATGTGTCAAACTATATGAATTTTTGCAGAAATGCTTTAATTATGGCCTCTTTTTGATTAAAAAAGAATATTCCAAAAATATGCATTTTTTGAAAAAAAAAAGATTTGAATGTGTTCATTTTGAGACTTGGGTTCGAACTTAAAAAGACGTTTTTTCAGGCTCTATGGTGTCAAACAGATTCAAATTTTGCAAAAGTACTATGAGTAATTAATTGAACTCAAATCAAAAAGAATATTTCAAAAATATGCATTTCTTGAAAAAAATCTCAATTTCGTGCTAGATTTGAGACTTGGGTTCGAACTTAAATAGCCGTTTTCCCAAGCTCAGTCAAACTCACTGAAATTTTGCACGAATACTTTGAATTATAGCTTGTTTTGCATACAAAAATATGCATTTTCGGAAAAAAATCTTTCTTTTGTGCTTATTTTGAGATCTCGGTTCCTTCTTCAAAAGCCGTTTTCTCTGGCTCTATGGTGTCTAACTGACTGAAATTTTGCAAACAAACTACGACTTATTGTTTGAACTATAATTAAAAAGAAGATTTCAAAAGTATGCATTTTTGGAAAAAAATCTTTCTTTTGTTTTCAATTTGAGACTTGAGTTCGAACTTTGATAGCCGATTTATCAGGCCCTATGGTGTCAAACTGACTGAATTTTTCATTTATACTTTCAATTATGGCCTGTTTTGGATTCAAAAAATTATTTCAAAAAAATGCATTTTTAGAAAAAAATCTTTATTTCGTGCTAGATTTGTGTCTTGGGTTCGAACTTAAATAGCCGTTTCCTCAGGCTGTATGGTGTAAAACTAACTGAAAATTTGCAAAAGTAATAAGAGTAATTGCATGAACTCGAATCAAAAAGAATATTTCAAAAATATGCATTTTTTGAAAAAAATGTTTTTAATGTGTTCATTTTGAGACTTGGGTTCGAACTTAAAAAGTCGTTTTCACAGGCTCTATGGTGTCAAACTAAATGAATTTTCTTTCGAATACTTTGAATTATGGCCTCTTTTGGATTCAAAATGAATATTTCAAAAATATGCATTTTTAGAAAAAAATCTTTATTTCGTTATAGGGTTCGAACTTAAAAAGCCGTTTTCTCAGGCTGTATGGTGTCAAACTTTTTGAAATTTTGCAAAAGTACTATGAGTAATTAACTGATCTCAAATCAAAATGAATATTAATAAATTATGCATTTTTAGAAAAAAATCTGTATTTCGTCCTAGATTTGAGACTTGGGTTCGAACTTAAATAGCCGTTATCTTAGGCTATATGGTGTCAAACTGACTGAAATTTTGCAAAAGTACTATAAGTAATTGCTTGAACTGGAATCAAGAAGAATATTTAAAAACTATGCATTTTTGGAAAGAAATTTTTCTATTTTGCTCACTTTGTGACTTGGGTTCGAACTCAAATAGACGTTTTCTCAGGCTCTATGGAGTCAAATTGACTGAAATTTTGCAAAAGTACTATTAGCAATTGCTTGAACTGGAATCAAAAAGAATATTTCAAAAATATGCATTTTTTGAAATAAATCTTTATTTCGTGCTTGATTTGAGACTTGGGTTCGATCTTAAAAAGCCGTTTTCTCTGGCTCTATGGAGTAAAACTGTTTGAAAATTTGCAAACGTACTATAAGTTATTGCTTAAACAGGAACCAAAAAGAATATTTCAAAAATATGCATTTAAAAAAAAGAAAAAAGATTTTAATGTGCTCTTTTTGAGACTTGGGTTCGAACTTAAAATGTCGTTTTCTTAGGCTCTATGGTGTCAAACAGACATAAATTTCGAAAAACGTACTAAAAGTTATTGCTTGAACAGGAATCAAAAAGTATATTTCAAAATTATGCATTTTTAGAAAAAAAATTGTGTTTCGTCCTAGATTTGAGACTTGGGTTCGAACTTAAATAGCCGTTTTCTCAGGCTCTTTGGTGTCAAACTTACTGTATTTTTGCACGAATACTTTGAATTATGACCTGAACTGGATTCCAGAAAAATATTAATTTTTTGAAAAAAAAATTTTTAATGTGTTCATTTTGAGGCTTGGGTTCGAACTTAAAAAATCGTTTTTTCAGGCTCTATGGTGTCAAACTTAATGAATTTTCTCATGAATACTTTGAATTATGGCCTCTTTTGCATTCAAAAAGAATATTTCAAATATATGCATTTTTTGAAAAAAATAATTTTAATTTGTTCATTTTGAGACTTGGGTTCGAACTTTAAAAATCGTTTTCTCAGGCTCTATGCTGTCAAACTGACTGAAATTTTGCAAACGTACTCAAATCTATTGCTTGAATAGGAATCAAAAAAAATATTTCTAAAATATGAATATTAGACAAATATCTGTATTTCGTCCTAGATTTGAGACTTGGGTTCGAACTTGAATAGCCGATTTCTCAGGCTATATGGTGTCAAACTGACTGAAATTTTGCAAACGTACTATGAGTAATTAACTGATCTCAAATCAAAAAGAATATTAAGAAATTATGCATTTTTAGAAAAAAATCTGTGTTTCGTCCTAGATTTGAGACTTGGGTTCGAACTTCGAACTTAAAATGTCGTTTTCCCAGGCTCTTTGTTGTCAAACAGACATAAATTTCGCAAACGTACTAAAAGTTATTGCTTGAACAGGAATCAAAAAGTATATTTCAAAATTATGCATTTTTAGAAAACCATTTGTGTTTCGTCCGAGATTTGTGACTTGGGTTCGATCTTAAAAAGCCGTTTACTCTGGCTCTATGGAGTTAAACTGATTGAAATTTTTCATACGTACTATAAGTTATTGCTTAAACAGGAACCAAAAAGAATATTTCAAAAATATGCATTTTTTGAAAAATAAAGATTTTAATGTGCTCTTTTTGAGACTTGGATTCAAACTTAAAATGTCGTTTTCCCAGGCTCTATGGTGTCAAACAGACATAAATTTCGCAAACGTACTAAAAGTTATTGCTTGAACAGGAATCAAATAATATATTTCTAAATTATGCATTTTTAGAAAAAAAATTGTGTTTCGTCCTAGATTTGAGACTTGGGTTCGAACTTAAATAGCCGTTTTCTCAGGCTCTTTGGTGACAAACTGACTGTATTTTTGCACAAATACTTTGAATTATGACCTGAACTGGATTCCAAAAAAATATTAATTTTTTGAAAAAAAAAATTTTAATGTGTTCGTTTTGAGGCTTGGTTCTTTTTTTTTTTTTATATTAACTCCACACAGGAGGCCCTGAAGAAAATAATTTCCCTCAGGGCCTATGTCATCTTTGGGGATGCTGTGTGGAAGGTCTTTTTGTGGAGAGGAAGGAGTGAACATGGGTCTTGAAGAGTCCCATGTTGTAGGAGGGAGGAAACACAGAGGCCGGCAGTTCGTTCCACAGCCGAGCTGTTGAACTTAAGAACGAATCGTAGAAGCGACCCGTTCTCATGTGAGAAATGTCAACCGTGTACAAATGTTGGGCGCGCGTTTGGCGTGTATCCCGACTATGCACCGGTGCCGAAGGGATCAATGACGCTAGTTCCTCAGAGCATCTTCCATTGTTATACCGATAGAACAAGGACAGCATATCTACCTGACGCCTGTGCTCTAAAGATTGCAGTCCGCTTGTTAAGATTGGGGAATCTATCAAACGGACCGCCCGCTTTTGCACAGAGTCAAGGGTTTTTTTCAGGTATTTAGGGGCTCCGGACCAGAGATGGCTACCAAATTCGAGAGTAGGGCGCACTTGCGATTTGTACAGGGTCAGCAGTTGTATACTATTAAAGTATCTGCGGGCCCTGTACAAGTGTACAGTACGCCCAGCTTCTGAGAGGCCAGCTTTACTCTGGCTTCAATGGAGCCCCCGTACTTGAGCTGGTCACTTATTGTTACACCAAGCATATGAATGGAAGGCCTGTTCGGAAGATTGCTTCCGTTGAAGGAGACTAGATTCTCATTTGGATCCCTTTAAGACGTAATCAGACAGGATTGGGTCTTTGAAACATTAAAATCGACGAGATTATTTTTACCCTAGGAGGAAATACTCTCGAGATAACCGTCAATTCTCTGCTTCAAAGCCCTCCGAGCCGTTGGAGTTTGTTTAATTTAAAATGTCGTTTTCTCAGGCTCTATGGAGTCAAATTGACTGAAATTTTGCAAAAGTACTATAAGCAATTGCTTGAACTGGAATCAAGAAGAATATTTCAAAAAAATGCATTTTTAGAAAAAAATCTTTATTTCGTGATAGATTTGAGTCTTGGGTTCGAACTTAAATAGCCGATTTCTCAGGCTATATGATGTCAAACTGACTGAAATTTTGCAAACGTACTATAAGTTATTGCTTAAACAGGAACCAAAAAGAATATTTCAAAAATATGTATTTTTTGAAAAAAAAAATTTTAATGTGTTCATTTTGAGACTTGGGTTCGAACTTAAAAAGTCGTTTTTTCAGGGTCTATGGTGTCAAACAGACTGAAATTTCGCAAAAAATCTATGAGTAATTGCTTGAACTTAAACCAAAAAGAATATTTCGAAAATATGCATTTTTAGAAAAATATCTGTATTTCGTCCTAGATTTGAGACTTGCGTTCGAACTTAAATAGCCGTTTTCTAAGGCTATATGGTGTCAAACTGACTGAAATTTTGCAAACGTACTCAAATCTACTGCTTGAACAGGAATCAAAAAAAAATATTTCAAAAATATAAATTTTTAGAAAAATATCTGTATTTCGTCCTAGATTTGAGACTTGGGTTCGAACTTAAATAGCCGTTTTCTAAGGCTATATGGTGTCAAACTGACTGAAATTTTGCAAACGTACTCAAATCTACTGCTTGAACAGGAATCAAAAAAAAATATTTCAAAAATATAAATTTTTAGAAAAATATCTGTATTTCGTCCTAGATTTGAGACTTGGGTTCGAACTTAAATAGCCGTTTTCTCAGGCTCTTTGGTGTCAAACTGACTGAATATTTGCACGAATACTTTGAATTATGACCTGAACTGGATTCCAAAAAAAAATTAATTTTTTGAAAAAAAAATTTTAATGTGTTCATTTTGAGACTTGGGTTCGAACTTAAAAAATCGTTTTCTCAGGCTCTATGGTGTCAAACTGACTGAAATTTTGCAAATTGTTCTAAAAGTAATCTCTTGAACAGAAATCAGAAAGAATATTTCAAAAATATGTATTTTTGAAAAAAATTATTTTAATGTGTTCATTTTGAGACTTGGGTTCGAACTTAAAAAGTCGTTTTCTTAGGCTCTATGGTGTCAAACTGATTGAAATTTTCCAAACAAACTATAAGTTATTGCTTAAACAGGAATCAAAAAGAATATTTCAAAAATATGCATTTTTAGAAAAAAAATCTTTATTTCGTGCTCACTTTGAGACTTGGGTTCGAACTGAAATAGCCGTTTTCTCAGTCTCTATGCAGTCAAATTGACTGAAATTTTGCAAAAGTACTATGAGCAATTGCTTGAACTGGAATCAAAAAGAATATTTCAAAAATATGCATTTTTAGAAATAAATCTTTATTTCGTGCTAGATTTGAGACTTGGGTTCGAACTTAAAAAGCCGTTTTCTCAGGCTCTATGGAGTTAAACTGACTGAAATTTTGCAAACGTACTAAAAGTTATTGCTTAAACAGGATCCAAAAAGAATATTTCAAAAATATGCATTTTTAAAAAAAAAGAAAGATTTTAATGTGTTTTTTTTGAGACTTGGGTTCGAACTTAAAATGTCGTTTTCTTAGGCTCTATGGTGTCAAACAGACATAAATTTCGCAAACGAACTAAAAGTTATTGCTTGAACAGGAATCAAAAAGTATATTTCAAAATTATGCATATTTAGAAAACAAATTGTGTTTCGTCCTAGATTTGAGACTTGGGTTCGAACTTAAATAGCCGTTTTCTCAGGCTCTTTGGTGTCAAACTGACTGTATTTTTGCACGAAAGCATTGAATTATGACCTCTTTTGGATTCAAAAAGAATATTTCTAAAATATGCATTTTTTGAAAAAAAATAATTTAATGTGTCAAACTATATGAATTTTTGCAGAAATGCTTTAATTATGGCCTCTTTTTGATTAAAAAAGAATATTCCAAAAATATGCATTTTTTGAAAAAAAAAAGATTTGAATGTGTTCATTTTGAGACTTGGGTTCGAACTTAAAAAGACGTTTTTTCAGGCTCTATGGTGTCAAACAGATTCAAATTTTGCAAAAGTACTATGAGTAATTAATTGAACTCAAATCAAAAAGAATATTTCAAAAATATGCATTTCTTGAAAAAAATCTCAATTTCGTGCTAGATTTGAGACTTGGGTTCGAACTTAAATAGCCGTTTTCCCAAGCTCAGTCAAACTAACTGAAATTTTGCACGAATACTTTGAATTATAGCTTGTTTTGCATACAAAAATATGCATTTTCGGAAAAAAATCTTTCTTTTGTGCTTATTTTGAGATCTCGGTTCCTTCTTCAAAAGCCGTTTTCTCTGGCTCTATGGTGTCTAACTGACTGAAATTTTGCAAACAAACTACGACTTATTGTTTGAACTATAATTAAAAAGAAGATTTCAAAAGTATGCATTTTTGGAAAAAAATCTTTCTTTTGTTTTCAATTTGAGACTTGAGTTCGAACTTTGATAGCCGATTTATCAGGCCCTATGGTGTCAAACTGACTGAATTTTTCATTTATACTTTCAATTATGGCCTGTTTGGGATTCAAAAAATTATTTCAAAAAAATGCATTTTTAGAAAAAAATCTTTATTTCGTGCTAGATTTGTGTCTTGGGTTCGAACTTAAATAGCCGTTTCCTCAGGCTGTATGGTGTAAAACTAACTGAAAATTTGCAAAAGTAATAAGAGTAATTGCATGAACTCGAATCAAAAAGAATATTTCAAAAATATGCATTTTTTGAAAAAAATGTTTTTAATGTGTTCATTTTGAGACTTGGGTTCGAACTTAAAAAGTCGTTTTCACAGGCTCTATGGTGTCAAACTAAATGAATTTTCTTTCGAATACTTTGAATTATGGCCTCTTTTGGATTCAAAAAGAATATTTCAAAAATATGCATTTTTAGAAAAAAATCTTTATTTCGTTATAGGGTTCGAACTTAAAAAGCCGTTTTCTCAGGCTGTATGGTGTCAAACTTTTTGAAATTTTGCAAAAGTACTATGAGTCATTGCTTGAACTGAAAACAAGAATAATATTTAAAAAATATGCATTTTTGGAAAAAAATCTTTCTTTTTTGCTTTATTTGAGACTTTGGTTCGAACTTTAAAAGTCGTATTCTCAGGCCTTACGGTGTCAAACTGACTGAAATTATGCAATTTTTCTAAAAGTAATTTCTTGAACAGAAATCAAAAAGAATATTTAAAAAATATGCATTTTTGGAAAGAAATCTTTCCTTTTTGCTCACTTTGAGACTTGGGTTCGAACACAAAAAGACGTTTTCTCAGGCTCTATGGAGTCAAATTGACTGAAATTTTGCAAAAGTACTATGAGCAATTAGCTTGAACTGGAATCAAAAAGAATATTTCAAAAATATTCATTTTTAGAAATAAAACATTATTTCGTGCTAGATTTGAGACTTGGGTTCGAACTTAAAAAATCGTTATTTCAGGCTCTATGGTGTAAAACTTAATGAATTTTCTCATGAATACTTTGAATTATGG